>OW386543.1:37701518-40326869 GCA_936435175.1 Glyphotaelius pellucidus
CTAGCAAAGCACAGCATGACAAGAGGTATGGTGCTGCTAAATGAAATCTCTAGGTCCCTTGACATTTTCAATATTGGCCTTGGAGGTTTCAAGAGTAATTTTAGGCAACAACTCTAAAATATGTATTATTGTAATTTTTCTCGTTAAAAGTTATGAATATTTTAGTGTATTGTAATAGGATTACGTTAATCTGTAATGCACAGAAAAAAAAAAAAAAAAAAAAACCCTTAATTATCATCCGTCATCCGAGACAACTCCGATACAGCTCCAGTACAGTACACCAAAAGTGAACAGCAGTCGTAAAGAAAAACAATGAAAGATCACTGAGATAATTTATTTAAAAATAAATTATATAATTATAAAACAAAAATATTTTTAACCACTCGAGCGATAGCATATTAAAATTTTTCATTTTAATTCTGTTTATTGAAGTGCTTTTGTAGATATGTACGAATTTTTTTCGTTCCTCTCCTCTCTACTACATGAAAAACACACTTTTTTTAAACAACTCGCGCCCCAACTATTGTAAATTTTTGTACAAATTTCATAATGCCGAGCTCACCATTATATAGAAACCTTCACGGGCGTGGGCACAACTCATCAAAGTTTCAACACAATCAGATTAATCAGATATATAAAACATTAATTTTTATATAAATTAAAATAAAGATAATAAATTCATAAAAATCACCTATCTAGCAGTAGCGGTCCGTTTCAGTGAGCTAGAGTGCTAAGATTGAAAAATATGGGCATTATTGACGTTGTTGTAGCTGAAAATGATTTTTTTTTTCAAAATTTTAACTTTTTGTATGAAGGAAGATATCTTCATACAAAAAGTTGAAATTTTGAAAAAAAATAAAATTCATTTTCAGCTACAATAATGTCATATTTTTCAATCTCAGTGCTCTAGCTCACTGAGAATTCACGCACCGCCATTTACAGCTATTTACAGCTATCCAAATTTGGGTAGCTATCGCTTGAGTGGTCAATGTTAAAATATATGTATGTAAGCATCATGTTACAGGTTTCTTAATGATTTGACAAGGTAGTATGAGAGGGCAACGATTATAATTCCACCAACAGTCGCAGTCACAACTTTTTGTTTTCTTTTGTGCTTCTTGATTAATTTGTTAGTTTCCTGAAAAAATAAAAAACATATTGATTAGTACATAACGTATTCATACTGAAATAAGATAATGGGCTTTTGATAGCCTTGTATTTAAAGTGTTTTTCAGATGCTAGCAGTACATCATCGGCTTGCTGCAAAGAGTCATCAACAATATTTTTTACATAATTTTTGACTTGCTTTATGTTGATTATTTTATTGCTAGACTCGCCAATAAATTAATCATTTTAAATTTTAGTAAAACGATAATTAAAAAGTAAAATAATAAAAAAAAATTTGAAAAAAGATAATTAAGGATGGGTTGTTTCAAAAAATTTGACGAATTCGTCAAATATTTGACGTTAATTTCACGTTCTGTGTAAGTTCTATTCAAGTTCTGTGATGATTTCAGTCTTGTGAAGCAGCTGGCCTATGATGATAAAAAAACAGAACTCGAAAAGAACTTACACAGAACCTGAAAATTAACTTCAAATATTTGATGAACTCATCAAATTTTTTGAAACAACCCGTCCTTAGTGTTTTGTTTTGAAATGAGAATTTGCTTAGTTCCTACCGGGATGTCGTTTATCCAGTTCCTACCGCTCCCTAACCACATCATCCTACTGGAAAACTATGTGAAATTTGGAATAATGGTAAGAAAAATAGTGCAAATTCGAGTTCATTTGTTTTGAAAACAAAAGAAGGATTGATTGTGACTATCTTGGAAGCTAGTTGTGTTGTTTTGTTGCGGCGATAATTAATCAAATACTTTGAGCCTAATAATAAAAAGTAAAACAAGCGCATTTCACACCAAAGATTACAAGTCCACTGATATTATTGGCGGGTAGCCCAGTAGCGACTATCCAATGGCGCCCGAGATCCACTTTTTAAAAAAATATGAAACTAAGAAACATGTTTTGCAAAACAAAAGTTTTAAATATGACCATTATCAACAAAGCATTGCTTCACACGAATTTGCACTGCTTTTCTTGCCATTGTTCCATTTTTCAAAAAACTTTTCCAGAAAGGTGATGTGGTTAGGAGGAGGTAGGAACTTGATAAACAAAATCCCAGTAGGAACTAAGCATATTCTCATTTCAAAACCAAATGGCATCTATTCTATATCTTTGGTTAATGCAAGCATGTAAAATAAATAGGTTATGTTGAATTAGGTTATGGGCCATTCAAAAAAAAAATTTCATGGCTTTTAAAGACTTTTCAAAGAGTTGATTGATTGTGAGTTGGCATGGAATCGAAGAAGACATTGGATTGGAGAGTTGATTCTGAGTTGGCATGGAACCGAAGAGACAAGAGTCTCCTCCACACCGCACTGACAGAATGGACTATAGAGCACACAAGGACAATAAAGCAGTAACCAGTAAATCTCATTCTCGAAATGCAGGAAATAAATCTTTTGGATTTCATTTTTACTTAGAGATTTACTTGGAATATGATTTTGAATTACAGCATAGAAAGATCCAGTTCGGGTTTTCGTATCTGTCCAATTTTCTTCCCAGGAACGAGACGTATTGGATTTAAGAACAGAGAAATCGTCACAGATAGGAATTCTAAAAATCTAAGTATGCATTATAAAATCCAGTAACAAATATTGCACAACTGTGTAATAGAGTAAACTTGTAGAATAAAGAAGAAAACTAGAACTGCCTTCCATACAAAGAATGAAAACAAATGTTCCTCACTCCCGCTCTGTCTCAGTTACACTTGCCTGAAATTGTAGATCTCCATCCCATTTGAATTTCGTAAACACAGTTTTGTATTGGAAATCTAAGGCTCCAAATTTGGATAAAGAAATATATCCCACTGGCATTTGTTGTATTCTTCTTTCCTCTCTAATGTAGGTACGTAAATATTTCACCAGAATCTTCTAGTTCAATGCGAAACGAGAAACTGCCATATCAGCAGAAAAAGACACGCTATTGAAAAGTGAAAACAAATTTTGTGAACGGCATTGAAGGTTTTTCAAATTCGAAGTTGTTTCTTATATTAGGTATTATCTTAAAGATTTGCCTATTATTATTGACAATAAAACACAATAAATAAGTAGTGTGTACCATCTTCAAGTTGTTTTATCACTAAAATAGGCAAATATTGTTAATCACTATGAAAAAGTGGGCAATCACTGAACAATTTAGCTGTATTTTTTTGGTTCATTTAAAAAAAATTCTCCTTTAGTTGTAATATAATTGATGGAAGGATTTTATAGGCAATTTATTAAATATTGACTGTGTTTTGGTAAAACTCTTCAAGCCGCATTTTTTGGAAATTGTACTTTTCATTGTTTTCATATAGAATAGTCATCATGGTAAAATATTTTTTGCTGATTTAAATTCTGATAAATAAATTTATGCCTTTTTTTCTTTAGTTGTTTAAAAAAAAACTTGGGTGAAATGACTAAACACTCAAATCTTTCATAATTTTATATCAAAATTTTGAAAAACAAATGACAACTTAATTAAATTTCAAGATTTTTAATTAGTTTTTTTTTTTTTGTAAATATTTGTTTTTATTATCTCGTGTAAAGTTTTCATTTTGTGGCTTGAAGGGTTTTACCAAACCACAGTCGATATTACGCAACTATTTATTGTCTTGTAATATGGTCCGTCGGACCAAACCTACACCAATTCAAAATTAACATTTCCTTAAGCGGGCAATCATTACCTATATTACCCGCCTTAAAATATTTTTACCTTTAGTAAGGTGTGGGATAGAGCATCACTCATGGCATCCAACTTATCATCGATGCTTTCAATGACTTGGAGCATCACGGTGGTAGCAAAGAGATGAGGGAAGACGAGGGCGTCCTGGGGGTCGGGGTCCTTGATCAGTGACGAATTGTTGGTGACGATGGCCAGGTTGATCCTCTGCAGCTGGAGGTTTGTATTTGTTAACAGTTGAACCGCCTCATCTGCTGTGTATGGGTCCGGTCTGGTAAAATGTAAACATCGCCATTATTTTATTATTATGAGAACTTAGGCAAATTTGTTCAAACCCAACCAAACCTAAACATAATGTAAGCGGATCATTTAAAAGTAAACATGTTCAATTTAATTTAATTCATAGCTTCAGGTGGGAATGCTGTCCTTGTTCTACCAGTATTTTAATGGAAGATGCTTCAATGATCCCTTCAGCTGCAATACACTACACCCTGCAGCTGCAATACACTACACCTTCAGCTGCAATACACTGTTTAAAAAAGCGATACGCTGAAGAGATGCTGAGACCTTTGCCCTCTATAGGGTAAAAACACAAAGGTATTAGGTTCGGAACTTGACTAAACCCTGCTGTCATTTCTATTAATAACTTGCTATATGATAAAGCAGTTCTCACCCAGACGGTAATGAAGAGTGCTATTATGAGCTTTATTGTAAACACATATTTCGTTTTTGTTGTGGTATTAGTTTTTTAAACCTGTTGTTTTACAAATACAATAGGATTCCATCAAACTTTTTTATTTCTAATTCGATAAGCTGTACCTTCAGACCGTGTGGTGGGTCTTTAGGGAAAGAAAGGAGAGGAAGTTCTGGGGAGGAAAAAGGTATGAGGGGTGGGTGGGAATCTCTGGTCAATGTGTCCAGGAGTGATGGGCGTATGAATCCATCCCTCTCAATGCGGTACAAGATGATGGATTGAGAGTCTGGCAGGAGAGGTCAAATCTCCCTCAACCAGTCTCTCCCAATCGGGCCCGCCCCGCAGTAGGTGAGCAAACGTATGTTCTGCTAGGACCAACCACACCCCATGAACCCGGGTAACTTTCCTAAGTTACTAAACAAGCGAAACGCTTGGGGTGACCTATGGCAGGGTGTTGGTTATCCAATAAATGGTTCCCAGGTGAAATTGAGAGGTGAAAGATATGCTCAGCATGTTAGCAATAAATCGCATTTTTTGCAGCAATATTCCTACCTGATTGGCTACACAAATACAAAAAAGGTAAATAAGCAATAAAAATATAATATGCAATATAGCTACCTTTGTTTTTCGCAACAATTATCAATAATACTTTGCCGCAGTGCAGGTGAATCAATTCCCATTATAATCAAATCTTCAACCACCAAATCATTCAGCTCTTTTCCTCCCAAGTCATATTTCCTAAAAACACATATATTATGTTACAAAAACTTCCAATTAAATCAATAATAATTTTTAATAATAATAATGGCAAATATACAGAAAATTACACACAAAACTAACAGATATATACAAAAAAACACAGGGACACGGTTAATACTCATTTTATTTTAAATTAGATAAGATAACAATGAGAAACAACTATTTCAGTACAGTGGAGCGTCGATTATCCGAACGTCGATCAACCGAACGACCGCTTATCCGAACTACTACGTCAGCCCAACCCGCGCGAGCCTACCCCCTTCCGCTCCTCGCGATACAGTGCTCGTGCACTTGTTGCGACATATTAATTGTAAAACGCCTAAACGTAAACGTGTTGTCCTTTCTATGAAAGGTAAATACGAAATTAATAAATGGTTAGATGAAGGCGAATCTGCAACCAAGTTATCCAACGAATACCAAGTTGTTAAGTCTATTACTACAGATATAAAAAAACAAAAGACGTCAGCAGCTGATTCATTCAAAATCAAACCAAGGGATATACTGAAGGAAGAAAATTACGCTTTCGAAAACGTCTACAATGCGGACGAAACCGGGCTCAATTGGAAAGCTTTGCAACTAAAAACTCTTGCTTCACGTCGTGAATTAGCGGCACCTGGTCCTAAAATACAATTTTCATGGAATGGTTTACAGAAACTTTTGTATCCTCTGTAAAAGACCATCAATTAAAAATGCTAAAAGATAAATATTATTGCTTCTTGATAACGCCCCCACTCATCCATCATGTGACACCTTAAAATTGAAGATTTTTTTAAGCGTTAATTGTACGTATTACGTACATATTTTACTACAAGATTGTCTGAACTTTTTTTTGTTTAATTCGTATTTGCCATTAAAGATATAAATGTAAATACGGGTTTTATTCAACTATACATAAATACGTATGGTTGAATCATTACAGTTCGATTATCCGAAAATACCGGTTTTCCGAACACCCACGTCCCCCAATTAGTTCGGATAATCGACGCTCTACTGTATTTTGTTAAAAAAGCTGATAAATTTTTTTTACATTAACTCCACACAGGAAGCACTGAGGAAAATAATTTCCCCCAGGATCTGTGCCATCTGAGGTGCTTTGTGGAGGGTCATTTTGGGGAGAGGAAGGAATGAATTTTGGTCTTGAAGAGACCCATTTTGTAGGAAGGAGGAAACAAGGAGGCCGGCAAATCATTCTACAGCCGAGCTGTTGAACACAAGAACGAGTCAAAGAAGCGACGGGTTCTCATGTGACAAATGTCAACCATGTAAATACGTTGGGCACATGTTTGGCGTGTTTCCCGACTATGTACCAGTGCCGAAGGGGCGTTTCAGACTTTCAGGGGGGCGGTAGGAGACCCAGAGAAACCCATCCCACCCCATCCCATCCTGCCCATCCCATCCTGCCCCATCCCATCCCATTACACCCACCCCCTTTGTGGTAAATATAATCGTGACAATAGCTGTTTCAAATTCACGACGACAGATGGTAAGTAAAAACAATTGGGGGGCGCTAGAAAAAAAAATACTCTCAAAGTGGGCAAAAAAAGGTTGGGAACCTATGATCTAACTGACACAAAGTGAATTTTACAGTGCCTATTAACCGTATCCCACTTTTCTGTATAATTACTATAATAATATCACAGAATTAATTTGGTGATAGTTCATCTCGTACACGCTTTGTTAAAAAATTACCTAAACATGGGTATGTATTCATCGGCACGTAGATTATGTAGCATAACTTCAGTCCCAACTGTAAAGTTGCATGTTTTAATACTCTTTGACTTCGGTTGACCAAATCTGTCCAGCATTTTCACTGCTAAAAATTACAAACATGTTAAAAAAAAAAATAATATGAAAGCATGTATCGTTTACCTTTCAGGGTGAGCGCCAAATAAATATCTTAAAGATTTTTAATTTATCATAGTTTGAGATTAAGATTTCATATTTTGATAACCTTTCTCAATCCACAAGATTAATTTTAGGTTGTAGCCAATGATATCACAAACTTTGTTGTGGAGCTACTACAACCACACATCTTCTTGGTAATAAATTTACTAAAATAATCTTCGTTGGAATCAGTATGTGTGATTAAATTGTTTTGAGCGGTTAATTTCGCTAAATGGTGCAAAAGGCGGTCCAATTTTCAGAATTACAATGTTTACTAAAAATAGAGTACCGGAAACTCTTCCAATACAATAATCACATGGCAAAGATTAATAATAACGTCAGTTTTCGCCGCATTATATCGGCGTTTTCAATTAATACACGTCAAACGGCACAAGTATAAGGACAAAATGCTAAAACATGTTACATTAAAAATAAATCATTTAATAAAACAAAAATACACACCAAAATCAAAAGATAAACCGCTGCATGAAATGCATAGATGAAAAATAATAATTGAATTTGACTATTATGGGCCCGTATATCAGTTGTCCCAAAGCTCGGCTTTGACGCAAAGTGAGGCTTAAGCCGGGCTTTGCACGTAATCCGTATATCAGTCGTAAACCTAGAGTTGGCCAATTTTAAACGTTTAGTCTATGATATTAATCGAGGATTTCTATGTCGAACCAATCTATTTTTGTTAATATCTATTGACTCTATGGTAAGCTTCAAACTTCAAACGTCAATGGCGTCAACGTCAAGTGTCAATGCTTTTATTAATTTGTGGTAAGTTTTATGCACAATTGTGTATTTAAAAGCTCTATTCATTGTTGTTCACTATAGTTTTCATGTTTTTACTTCGATTTAGATTAATTATTAAAATTGACTAGTTGAATAACGAGTTTGAAATTATTTGTTTACCTTGCTTTACGTGAATAATTTCAGAAATCAAAAATATTAGAACACCGAACTTCGCGGAAGACAGGGGATAAAATTGCTGGTGGAGCTGGTCTCATCAGAGAGCTGGATAATAAAGCGGCCAATGCGGTCAATTGGAATCGAATGAGCTGACTTGAGAATTCAATTTCGGCAGATGCATTGGAAAAAAAGTGGGACAACATTAAAATGAACATGAGGCGAAAATTTGCCACAAATATAAAGTATCGTATCAGACAGGTGGGCCTGCTGTCGATGCAAGGTACACCCAGATCGATGGGAGTATAATGGGACTGTTGCCCACCCAGTCGACCGGAGTAGAATCAACAGTCCTCAAAGGTAACTATTATTAAGTATGCATATCAAGTAACCAAGGAATTTAATTTTAAATTTTTTAGAATTCACAACTCTGACAGCTGTCGAAGGGACATTTCATTGATTGTAAAGTTTAAATTTTGGCTATTCAAAACTCCCTTGAGCGGCCTCTCTGAAAAAAGCCCCTCAAATTCAATTGTAATATGAAATACTAACTTATTATGTTTGTCATATCAATTGACTAGGTATATGAGGATGAACGAAGAAAGGGTGCAAGGAAAATATATGGCATGAATGTGAATGGTAGAAGAAGCCGAGGTTGACATCAGGCTTGATCAAGTACTCTAATACTTAAGTTGGACCACGTCAATAGTCAGAATCACAGTACGGTATGATGTATGCACGTTTGACGATTCATTCTCTGATATGACAGTTAGTTAGTTACTTACTTAACTGATTTGAACTCATAAACATTTATGTTTCCATTTCTGCTATTCACGGCATATTTCTGCATTCAAAACATCTCAAAAGATTTGTCTATTTTAAATCATTTGGTAACTAATATTACTATCTTTGTTTTAGCATTCTAAAATTGATCAGAATTGCAGCCAAATTACACTAAAACAATGAGAGCACTTATCAATCCAGCACAAGCTACCGGGGTTTGTAATATACTGTTAATTTTTTTAATGTGAATATCGCACAAGAGTCCCAACCTCTCCCTGCTAACTGAAACCAGCGAGATGGCATCTTCTGTGGGGTATGTTGTGAGGGGTAAATGAGATAGATACGTGAAGGAGTTAGGGCAGAGGAAGGTACGGAAGTACCTGACTTATCAGAAATGATAACCAAAGAAAGCTAAAGCATTTGAAGCAGGGGCAGTTCTAGATTTTTCGTAGCTGGAGTGGTAAGATTGAAAAATACCAATTGATAATGTTGTAACAAAAAAATTTTTTTTTTTCAAAATTTTTATCTTTTATATGAAAAGCAGCCACAAAATATCAAACAAAAAAATTTAAATAAAAAAACATTTTCAGCTAGGTACTACTGTTATAAATATTTTTCAATCTTAGCACACTTGCTCACACACCACCTTGCCAGGACACACTGAACCCAAGATTCCTTCCCAGAACTCTCCTCCCCTTCCTTTCCTTAAAAAAAACCCTCCACACAGCATCCCCAAAGATGACATAGGCCCTAAGGGAAATTATTTTCCTCAGGGCCTCCTGTGTGGAGCCCTTGTAAAAAAAAAAAACTTGCTCACTGAAAGGTCACAGACTGACTTCGACTGAAACGCCACTGATTTCAAATAGCATTTGGATTCTGAGTGGATGTATCACCAAGGTGATAGGTTTTTGAATTCAGAAAAGTTTTTATAATTGTGTTGTTTAATTTCATTATTTTTCAAAAATACATTTTTAGTACTCATATAACAAAATAACCTGCATTATTAATAACATAATACAGAAAGGGTCGCATGGGTGTGTAGAGGGAATTAGCGAATAAAGGAGTGTTAGGAGAATATACGTTGCAAATATGAATGGTAGAAGAAGTCGGCAAGACATTGCGAGTCGAACCATGTCAAGAATCAGAATAATTTATTTATTTTTATTTAAGTACATAAAACAGGCATGTTGCCCAGAAATTTATATACATGGATGATTTAAATACAGTATAATATAAGAGTATGTATGAATATGGATGAAGCAAGGAATTTATGCTAAGCGTGAGTTGTGCACGTTTGGCGATTCTTTCTCTCATATGACAGTTAGTTAGTTACTTACTTAACTTAAAATTGATTTGAACTCATAAAAAATTCTGTTTCCATTTCTGGTGTTAATGTTAAAGATTTGTCTATTTCACATCATTTGGTAAGTAATATTACTTTTTTGTTTTAGGATTCTAAAATTGATCAGAATTGCAGCCAAATTACACCAAAACGATGAGAGCACTATCAAACCAACACGAGCTACCTGGGTTTGTAATATGTTGTTAATTTTTTTAATGTGAATATCGCACAAGAGTCCCAACCTCTCCCTGCTCACTGAAACCAGTGAGATGGAATCTTCCGTGGGGTATGTTGTGCGGGGTAAATGAGATGGATATGTGAAAGAGTTAGGGCAGAGGAAGGTACGGAAATACCTGACTTATCTGAAATGATCACCAAAGAAAGCTAAAGCATTTGAAGCAGGGGCAGTTCTAGACTTTTCGTAGCTGGAGTGGTAAGATTGAAAAATACCAATTGATAATGTTGTAACAATTTTTTTTATTTTTTTTTGAAAATTTTAATCTTTTATATGAAAAGCAGGGCCACAAAATATCATACAAAAAATTTGAAATAAAAATACATTTTCAACTAGGTACTACTGTTATAAATATTTTTCAATCTTAGCACACTTGCTCACACACCACCTTGCCAGGACACACTGAACCCCAGATTCCTAACCACCCCTTAAACCCATTTCCTTCCCAGAACTCTCATTTTCTTAAAAAAAAACCTCCACACAGCATACCCAAAGATGACATAGGCCCTGAGGGAAATTATTTTCCTCATGTGTGGAGCCCATGTAAAAAAAAAAAACTTGCTCACTGAAAGGTCACAGACTGCCACTGATTTCAAATAGTATTTGGATTCTGAGTGGATGTATCACCAAAGTGATAGGTTTTTAATTTAGAAAAGTTTTTATAATTGTGTTGTTTAGTTTTATTATTTTTCAATAGTGCATTTTTAGTACTCATATAACAAAATAACCTGCGTTATTTATAATATAATACAGAAAGGGTCGCATGGGTGTGTAGAGCGAATTAACGAATAAAGGAGTGTTAGGAGAATATATGTTGCAAATATGAATGGTAGAAGAAGTCGGCAAGACATGGCGAGTCGGACCATATCAAGAATCAGACTAATTTATTTATTTTTATTTAAGTACATAAAACATGCATGTTGCCCAGAAATTTATATACATGGATGATTTAAATACAGTATAATATAAGAGTATGTATGAATATACTAAATAGCTATGCATACAATATAACTGTATATAACTATGAATATGGATGAAGCTAGGAATTTATGCTAAGCCTGAGTTGTGCACGTTTGGCGATTCTTTCTCTCATATGACAGTTAGTTAGTTACTTACTTAACTTAAAATTGATTTGAACTCATAAAAAATTTTGTTTCCATTTCTGGTGTTCATGGCATGTTAAAGATTTGTCTATTTTACATCATTTTGGTAAGTAATATTACTATTTTTGTTTTAGCATTCTAAAATTGATCAGAATTGCAGCCAAATTACACCAAAACGATGAGAGCACTATCAATCCAGTACGAGCTACCGGGGTTTGTATTATATCTTAGCACACTTGCTCTCACACCACCTTGCCAGGACACACTGAACCCCAGATTCCTACCCACTCCTTAAACCCATTTCCTTCCCAGAAGTCTCCTCCCCTTCCTTTCCTTAAAAAAAACCCTCCATACAGCATCCCCAAAGATGACATGAGGAAAATAATTTCCCTCAGGGCCTCTTGTTTGGAGCCCATGTAAAAAAAAAAAAACTTGCTCACTGAAAGGTCACAGACTGCCACTGATTTCAAATAGCATTTGGATTCTGAGTGGATGTATCACCAAAGTGATAGGTTTTTTAATTTAGAAAAGTTTTTATAATTGTGTTGTTTAATTTTATTACTGTTCAATAATGCATTTTTAGTACTCATAACAAAATAACCTGCGTTATTTGTAATATAATACAGAAAGGGTCGCATGGGTGTGTAGAGCGAATTAACGAATAAAGGAGTGTTAGGAGAATATATGTTGCAAATATGAATGGTAGAAGAAGTCGGCAAGACATGGCGAGTCGGACCATGTCAAGAACCAGACTAATTTATTTATTTTTATTTAAGTACATAAAACATGCATGTTGCCCAGAAATTTATATACATGGATGATTTAAATACAGTATAATATAAGAGTATGTATGAATATGGATGAAGCAAGGAATTTATGCTAAGCCTGAGTTGTGTGACGGTCTGTCCTCTCTGCCCGCTGAAATTTAGGTTAGTTAATTCCTACATCACTTTTCAAATTGATCAGTTGACTTCAAAGAAGATTCTTAGGTTCTTAACACAAAATGGCAGGACGAAATGTTTATTTTGCATACATGTATGTAATAATATAAATTTTGTGAACAATTATGTTGCAAAATACATGGGTTAAACCAACTGTTGGTATTTTCATGTACAACTTTTTATAATATTATATTCTTCTGTTCCAGCGAAAAGAAAATCTACCACCGCAACCACCAGTGGAGCTCTCTGGCAGAATTTAAAATAAAAAATTAAACTTCAAATCTCCAAAATCTCCTCAAGGTGGAGGGCTTCAAGTCTAAACGCCAGGAAGACGAAAAAGAACATCTGCATTGCAGGGCCGAAAACTTCAAAACCAAATGCAGGAAGAACACGAGGAGCACCTCCTCAGGATGGAACTGCTGATGAGGAGAAAAAACTTA
Source organism: Glyphotaelius pellucidus (assembly GCA_936435175.1). Classification (NCBI taxonomy): domain Eukaryota; kingdom Metazoa; phylum Arthropoda; class Insecta; order Trichoptera; family Limnephilidae; genus Glyphotaelius; species Glyphotaelius pellucidus. The sequence goes on from OW386543.1 coordinate 37,714,392, forward strand.
AGAACTAATACTACTTCCATATGAATTAATATTTGTACTTTAGTACACAAAAATAACAACATTAATAATTCAAATTAAAATACTTACCTTTTTTATTGTTTTTCAAGGTACATTCCCGTTAAACTGCAATTGTATTATGTAATCAATTATGACATACATAATACTTACTATAACTATACAGATTGTCACAATTAACAAGCATGACAATATAACTCAACTTTATTTAGTAACCATTAGATAAAGTTGACTATTTCTTTGTTGTCGGTGATAGCTTTCACCTGAAATATATCCAGGTTTTGATCTATCATTATCTTAATGTCTTCATTTTGGAGTAGTCTGTTAAGAATTCTTTTGTGTAATTTGTTTGTATTCCTTTGAATATTACACCTGAATAAAGACATTTAAAAAAACACCCTGTTATACTTTCTCAGACAATTTTTTATTTTGATACATTATTAATTTACATTTTACAGTATGATAGTATATTGAGGAGGCCTGGGATAAATTTACAACTACTTTAATGCAACAGATAAATAATTACACTAATATAAAACATGTAACCCCTGCCAACTTGAAACAATATCGGTGAATCTGAGATCAGCATTACAAATAGCTTGCACGTTGACAGAAAAGAAACCTTTTTGGTTCTGATAAATCCCAAGTTGCTTCCACCTAAAATAATGGTACACTGATGATTAGTCTGCGCATTCATGAGTTGAATAAGGTAAGCAAGCAAAGGGGCGACATTTTTTTTTTATTTATTAACAATTTTTTTGGTACAATTGGTAAAATTTTGTAATACAAACTTTTTATATAAACAGTTTTAAAGAAGTAGAGAAATAATACAAATAGATTAGCAGATTAACCAAAAAAATCCCACATAGGCATCGCCAATTCGTGGTTATACTTATACAAAAATTTACTCATAAACATACACTACTATCTTTGTAGAAGATTAAAAAAAAATTAAATTAAATACATAAAAAATAGATTCAGTGTTTACTGAAATACATATTCAAAAGACATGTTCATAAAGATTAATAAAAATTTGTTAAGTTACAGCAGATCAGGTGTTACAGCAAGTAAATGTTTGTGTCGATGGTATTTATCCAAGACTTTTAATACATTTTTATACTTGCTGTAGGTGGATATATTTTTACAATCAATTTCTGTAGCCTTATAGAAAGCATTATATATTTTTGGTGTAATGTTTGTTGATATTGGGACAAGCAATTGGATAACTTACCGGAGGACTGCATGTGCCTGCAATCAAGAGTACCAGTCACTTGGGGAAGCGTGCTATTGCACGCCTTCTTGCTATTGCAACCTTCTTTGTTTTTTCTTCCAAACTTTCAGGATCATTTTTGAAAATAATGAAAGCAGTTCTGTCAATGTGCAATTGATTGTAAAACTATCCAAATGTGCTTGCTTGCGGGGTTTTGTGAACTCTGATAAAGTCATCCACAGCAATCAGCATGGAGCCAGATGCTAGGTATCTGATTGTTAAAAGTATCTGGCGTTTTGGAGTGAGTGCTTTATTCCTGAAATGAAAACACACTATGTAGATAGGTATTTGCGTTGTTAGCTACTTTTTTATACCTTTTAAAAAGCATTTTCACTTACCAGTTCATTTTAGATTTGATGTCATCCCTTATCAAATCTAGCAAGCAATTTACGACCCTTTTGGAGAGACGAAACCTGTTATGAAATTCAATTTAATCCACGCCAGGAAGTGTCAGCCCTGCTTCTATATATTCGCACTTTGCGTGGTCTGTTTAAATGTTATACGAAATTATCGATATCTAAATCCTCAACGCTCGAAGAAAGCTCAAACTCCATGCTGTTGGTTATTTTATTCCTAAAATGTAATTTACGTACGTAGCAAATGCATATCGAAATCGAACCATTGTCAAATGTCAAATCTGACAGATGTGTTATTGCCAATAACGCCACATCGCGTCCAGAAATGAAACTATTCTGCGGCTTAAGCGGCCGATTTGGTCGGTTTAAGTTGAGCGAGGAATGTGCTCCTTAGCAGAAACTGATATACGGGCCCTATGACATTTGACGTTCCGGTAGTGATGGGCGTAATCGTAGATATTGATGAACTTCGAAATGAAAGATTCGAAAAAATTATTTTAAAAAACTATTTTATTTCCTGAGCTATTGTAGCATAAGGCGTGTATTTTCTAGTTTATTTTACAATTTTTTATGGTCTCGAAAAAAATATTTTCCCTTATTTATATAAGCGGAAAATGTTGCTTGTGCAATGATGGAACGCGACGCCTGAGTAGGAATCCGATGCTTTTGTTCACTCGGCTACTAGCTAGACTACTGACCTTCAAAACATAATTTAGCTAAACTTTAGAAAATGTTTTCAAAGTACCAGTCAGCTTATGTGAGGTACCATTCTAAAGAGACTGGACTATTGCGCGTTCTGTCAGATTTGATGCTTGTAAACGAGTCAGGTAAGTTGCTATCATTATTAGATTTGAGTGCAGCCTTTGATACAATTCGACCATAATCTCCTTATCGAAAGGCTAGAAAAAAACTTTTGGACTGTGTGGTGAAACTATTCAACGGATAAAATCTTACCTCTGAGGCCGAACACAATCTGTACAAGTACTGTGGTAAAAACTCTCCCTTTGTAACGCTCACATCTGGAGTCCCCCAGGGTTCAGTGCTGGGACCCCTATTTTTCATTTTGTTCATCAACGATGTTGCCAACATAATAGAATCATTCGGACTTCTTTCCCATTGCTATGCTGACGATCAGCAAATCTATTTCTACTGTGCACCAAATTAGAGAAAAGAGATGGTGTAAAACCTACTTTATCCATTCAAGGAATCGAACACGCGACGCCCGGTGGGACCAAAACGCGATGCTAACTCAGTCACTGATAGTTACATAGTTAAACATTATAAAATAGTGGAAACTTGAAAAAATAAATATCAGAAAAAATCTTTGTTGCAGGTTTTCAGCTCCGGGCTATTTATGGCTCTCTTGACTCAGCCTTCGAGCCATAAATATACCAAACCACACACCTTCGGCCTCCTTCAGTCTTCAGTTGATTGGTTGTTGGTTCTGTCAAAAAGACGAGAAGCTACAAGAACTGTGGAGCAAGCTTCGAACAAAATGTAAAGAAGTATCTGTCGTAGTGTCTATGGCGGTTTGGTAAGTTTTTGCGCTTTTTGGTCGTTATTCGTCTTTTTGATGCCGCGTGAAGTCCGTTCAAAAGTGACAGTAGCGTTGGGTGTTTTAATATCACTATAATGTTAATATAAAAGAACATTTCAAAGAGATTTGGTAGGTTTCCCTCTCAAATATTATGTATTGATGGTATTATCATTTATATGAAAAATTATACCTGAAATTGGCATTTTAAACAACATAACCTTTCAAAGTTTTGTCGATTTACCGGTGTATTTACGATGTATTATCAATTAGGATCCTTGGAAATAAGCCCACACCTTTTTACTTTTACTTTTTACTTTTTACCAAAGCCTAATCCTTGGTCAATTACATTATTGTTAAAAACAGGGAGAACTCTATTCGACTTGGTCTAATCTAAGGTCGAATATAAATTTCTACCCCTGCTTTATTTTTGTATATTATTGCACAACTAATTAAGAATTGGTATTCCTTTTAATTAATGGATCAAATTTCCTTGTGCAGGCACGCTCATGAAACTTACTGTTGTTTATATGCTTGATATCACACTTTTGCCATACTTATTCCCCTTTACACCACATTCAGTGCAATAAGTTATTCTATTCGTTGCAGATAATATTTAAATTACAATGGCAATGTATAAAGTGCCCAACAACATGGCTGCCGTTGACAGAAGTAATGCACAGCTCGACAATACAAATCTACAAATGGAATTTCTGGAATTGGCGGGAAGATCTCTCGATATGAGAATTGTCTCTGACAATTCTACATTTTCTTTTGTAGAGGTAAGCATAGTTTAGTAAGGATATGATATTCTCTGATTAAAATATTGACAAAAAAACATTGATACAACCACCACACAAAGCAAAGCTTTGAATTAATGTATCTTTTTTATATTTGCAGATGACAGGAGTGGGAACCCTCAATACCCCTACTGTGAGCGGGTTGAACGACTTTGATTATCAGAACCTCTCCGGGCTGGGCCCCCACTCCCCGTCCCAGCTGAAGACTGTGGGCAAAGTCCCCCTGCCACCAGAAGTTATGGAGCACTTTGGACGTATCCTTTTACTTGAAACTTTCATCAGTCTGTGTGCCTCCTTTTTTTTATTATCGAGGCTTCTGACTCACACAATGTTGTCATTTATGCCTCATCTATTTTTAAATTATAATATTGTGTGCCTCCCTCCCACATTAGATGCCTATTTGTGCAATTTGGCACTTTATGACAACAATAGCAACACCTAAGTTGTATTTAATAATATTGATTTTACTTTAAATTTAAATTCATCATTAAATCAACGTTTTGTTTTATTTAATGAATTTTTGGTAGAATTTACAGTTTACTTTTACAGTTATTAACACTTCCATACCGGACCAGGGGAACGCACTTACACTAACGAGAGTTTTACGCTGTATCTAAGTTGTTTTTTAAACCAAGTACTCAATAATTTAGGTAATCCTAGAAAAAATATTTGGTTATCGATCTGCATTAAAAAAATTAATATCGCATTACTACTTTTCTTAAAATTAAATAGTTTATAACAAATTCCGGCGAATAATCTGTGCCACCCGCCCCCCTTCCCCTCTGTTCGGGCGTACCCTGTCCCTATCTGCTGAATGTATCGGGATAATTCTAAGCGATAGCAAGTAATTTCTAAGTTGTTAGTGGAAAGGACTAGATCGCGTTCGTTTACACTGCGCATCTCGTTTGCTCTTTTTACAATGCTATAATGTTCGCTTGCCGGTCAAAGATCATTCGGTCTGAGTCGTTTCCGGTGAACGCCAATCGCCAGTCGGAAGGTGTTGTGTTGGCTATCGGCCCGCCTTCTCTGTTTTCTATGGAAAAATACACGCTATGGTCTAAATTCATTAGAATATTAATTATGACTTTATTTATCAAACGATTTTTAAAATGACTGCTGAAATACGATGAATATACTTCCCTCTAATTATTATCATAACAAATTACAAAAAAATATGTCATTAACACCCTTTAATAGGCCAAACAAATTGGGGTCCCCGAGTGACCCCCCTTCGGGTCATGTGTGATTTTTTTCGTTCCGGGACGAAAAGGTTAAGGTGAATCGAACCGAACCGAAAGATTTTTTTGCTAAAATATTAATATTAAGCATGTCCAGTGATTTGGAAAGTTTACTGATGTTGCTTGCAGTAATTAAGTTGAAATGAAGTGTTATTTAAATAATTTGTGTGTATTGAGACGCGGAATATGTGAATTTTACTGAAGAACTTAGTGCATTCTCTAAATTTTACATAATGGCCAGACTATCTAACTATCTTTTGTGCAAAAATAAACCAGAATAGTTTTATCTAATGTTGGCTTCATTAAAAAAATCTTTGCCACATTTGACCATAAAATCAAAGTTTAGCACCAAATTTGCGTAGTCTAGGGGTAAGGTTCTTGACTCGTAATCCGAAGGTCGCTAGATCGAATCCCAGCGTGTGCAAATAAATTTTATTTAATTAATTTGTGTTATTTCACAATTAATTAAAAATAATATATAATATATTTGCGGCACGTTCCAGAGTAGAAGATACTCTCAGTATCGCCCTGGTGTAAGACCACCATTCAGAATTGAAACGTTGCTTGAAATGGCTTTTGCCGTGTTTGGTGACCCGATCTGAATAGCCAGGTACTTCCCTCTTTCCCCACCTCCTTCCCCTCCCCACTACCTTCAGCCTCACAACATACCCATTGGGGATGCCATAGTTTCACTGGCTCCAGACGGGAGCAGTTGGGACTCTTCTGTGGTATTCATTGTAAAAGAAAAAAAAAATTACAGTAATTTAAATAGTCTCCCTTCAATGCTGATACTTGGTTTGCTTTAGCTTTCAGTTCGAACTGCTGATAAATATAATAACATGGTTGTTATGCTTGACAATTGATAAAAAGTAGAAACATTTATTCAGTTGGTATATTTTAAGTATTTTTTTACCTAAAAAAATTTAATTTGTCTTCTGCAATACCCATATATCTTTAACCACACTGCACAGATTTAGAATGCCAATACACTTTGGGGCTGTTCCCCGAGATCAACCGAGCCTGGCTGACGATAGACAGCGACATCTACGTGTGGGCGTACGAACATGGGACGGACGTGGCTTACTTCGACGGCCTGGGGGAGGCCATTGTCAGCGTGGGGCTTATCAAACCAAAGCCCGGCGTGTTCCAAAACTTTGTCAAGTACCTGTTGATACTGACCACTACAGTTGAAATTGTTGTGCTGGGTAAATATACTTTATAACCAACTCTTATATAATACGTACTGCGTTTAAAATTTTCATGGCCAAAGGCTTATTGTGATTGATTTTTGTGTTTTTGCTTAAGGCCGCACTCTTGAAACGCACGGCGCTGAAAAAGAAGAAGATGGAGAGATGTGTAATTACGAGTGTTGGACAGAGCGCGCTAATATGTTGAGTCGTAGAATAGCAGCGAAAATTGCGAAAAAGCTTAATAAAACACGACTCGTTTAAAATAAAGCAAAAATCTCGTGGAACGTATCTTTAGTATCATTTAAAGAATCATTGTGAATTTTTTCACAAATATAACTTGTAAAATAAAAGAAATAGACTTGTTTAAAATAATTTTCGGAGCATACTTTGCGATTTTTTTCTATCGAGGGAATTTCATATAATTTGCGTTTCGGCGTGGAACGTATCTAGATATTATCTTCAAAAATAACATATATTTTTTTAAGAGCTTAAAAACTTCAAATTTTTAAGGGAGATATGTAAGAAATCGGTCGAAATACGAATAGTAGACCCTTAAGGAGAAAATGCAACACAACGTAATAATCCAAAAATTAATCATTATAATTGCATAGGCATAGTTATAGGTTAATATATTGTTATTTATTAGTGTACCTACTCATAATTATTTTTTTTATTTTATCTGTTTTTATTGTCTATCTCTGACAAATGTGAAGGGGGGTATAGGTACTCAATTTGGGAGGCAGATTTGAGTACCGCCACCCTGTGAACCATTTATTGGATAACAAACACCCCTGCCGAATGTCACCCCAAGTGGTTCGCTACATTTGGTGACTTAGCAGGGGAGCCCGGGCTTGTGGGGCGATGTTTTTGGCAGCCACCTGTTCTGGAGCCCCAAAATACTTGAAATAAACCCTCGACTCTGCAGAAATGGGTGATCCATTTGATAGATTCTCTTGTCTTAACAAACGGATTGCAGGCCAGACGTCGTGTGGAAATGCTGTCCTTGCTCTACCGGTATTTCAATGGAAGATGCTCCAAGGAAGTAGCGTCATCGATTCTTTCGGCACCGGTGCACAGTCGGGAAACATGCCAAACGTGCCTCCAACGTTTGTACACAGTTGACATTTGTCACATAAGAATAGGTTGCTTTTACAACTCGTTCATGAGGAACGATTTGCCGGCCTCTGTGTTTTCTCCCTCCTACAACATGGGTCTCTTCAAGACCCAGGTTCATTCCTTCCTTTTCACGAAGAGGCCCTCCAAACAGCATGATGGGACAAGGAGTTAATGTAAAAAAAAAAAAACTTGTCTTCAAAGAATTAAAATCTTCAAATCTTGTTTCAATTAGAGTTTGCATGTTTTGAGTTAAATCTTCCCTTTTCAACTGCTCTCTTAAACCCTGTTTTCTTATTTGAGCTAATTAGTAATGGTTGTTGTTTTTTTTTTTTTTTTTTTTTTTTTTTTTTTTTTTTTTTTTTTTTTTTTTTTTTTCAAGAGCGGAGACGGTTTACATAAATAAAGTTCCCGTGAGCACTTAGGCAGCAGGCCCATTGTGCTATCTCCCATTTTACCTCATTCCTTTGACAGTAATCCAGTCCCTTTTACAAAGTTCACCAGGATTGTCATTGGAAATGAAGCTATGTCTTCTGGTTCGACAATGTGTCTTCCCAGGTCTCATTTCTCCTCTTCACTCCTCCGCGGTTCCCTGAAGGCCCCACGAGGGAAGAGAGCTTCATCTCTCCTCTCCACTTCTTAGTTCCCTGAAGGCTCCACGACGGAGAGCTCACCTCCCTTTGGTTCCCTAAAGGCCCCACAAGAGAAGAGCCCACTCCACCTTGGCTCCCCGAGGGCCCCAGGAGGGAAGAGGACTTATCTCTCCTCTTCACTCCTCCTTGGTTCCCTAAAGGCCCCACAAGAAAGAGTTCACGGAGTTGGCCTCATTTCTCCTCTTCACTCCTACATGGTTCCCTGAAGGCCCCACATGGGAAGAGGACATCATCTCTCCACTTCACTCCTCCTTGGTTCCTCAAAGGCCCCGTGCCGGAAGAGTGCCCTTCCCCTTGGTTCCGTGAAGGCCCCACAAGGGAAGGGTTCATGGAGGTGGCCTCAGCTCTCCTCTCCACGGCTTCTCCTCTTGGTTCCTCCCTAAGGGCCCCAGGAAGGAAGTCCACGGAGGTGGCCTCAGCACTCCTAGGTTCCCAAAAGGCCCCTAGTTTTCGAATGGTCCAATTTTTTTTGTCCCACGAGTGACCAGGGAAATAGAAGGTCCACTCCAGCAGAGCCCCGAATGTTGGAGTAAGGTCTAAATACTCCAAGATGCGACCTTGTTTCTTGGAGGCACCGTTCTTGACACTGTTCCCCAGGACATTCAGCCTGAGCACGGTAGCTCACACCTTGGCTTGGGATGGAATGGTTGTTGTTTGTTTCAGGCGTGACCTTCTCCAACTCGCAGTCCAACGGGCCGCTGGGCGCTCTGGAGGAGATGCACCTGGTGCCCGAGCCCGTGTTTGTGCTGCCCACAGACGGCGTGTCCATGAACGTCATCCAGGCCACCAGCAGCGGACGCATCTTCATGGGCGGCAAGGACGGCTGCCTCTACGAGATCACCTACCAGGTAAACGGGCGTCATTTCATTATACCTACTTGTTTGTTACATTCTATGGGCAGGGATATTACCAACACAACACCTCTCTCAGGTGGCGATGAGTAAATTCGTGGGAATTTATTTTTGGTGAATAATCCCAAAAAGGGGTAAATTCCTAGGAATTTACTTTTGGTGAATATTTCCAAAACGGTAAATTCCTGGGAATTTATTTTTGGTGAATATTCCCAGAGTTGGGTAAATTCCTGGGAACTTATTTTTGGTGAATATTTCCAAAACGGGGTATATCCCTAGGTATTTATTTTTGGCGAATACATACTCCCTTAACGGGGTAAATTCCTGGGAATTTATTTTTGGTAAATATTCCTAAAACAGGGAATATTGCAGGAATATTCATTTAGAGTACCGAAGAAGATATAAGCTGTCAAAATGTTGATATTTGCGGCCGGCGGATATGCAAGTGATGTCAAGGAATGTAAAATGAAAGGCGAATCAGTACTGCAGCACTGCCATTCTTTTTTATATGAATACTGCACAAGAGACCAAGCTGCTGCCAATCCTCAATTGGGGTACATTGTGAGGCGGAAGGGGAAGGAGATGGGGAGGATCACTGGTCACCAAACGTGGCTAAAGCCATTTCATGCAACATTTTAAATTAATTAAATGATTAAATTGTGAAATAACACAATTCAAGCAAATAAAATTTACTTGAGTATGCCGGGATTTGAACCCACGACCTTCGGATTGCTAGCCGAGAGACTTACCCCTCGACCACAGGAAAACTACATTCAGAATAACTTTCATTAGTTTATATTAGGTCGGGGTTCATTAGCCCATCCATATGGTGCACATCCTAGTAGTGGTTCTGCAGGTGTCCCCGGGCTCGTGGGGTGAGCTTTGTCAAGGATTCATATGTCACTCATGACAGTGACTCCAGTCACAGTGACCCCAGATTTCTACTCACCCCTCAATACCTTTTTCCTTCCCAGAACTACCTGTCCTTCCTTTACTTACAAAGATTCTCCACATAGCATCCCCAAAGATGACATAAAATTATTTTTCTCGGGGCCTCCTGTGTGAAGTTGTAAAAAATTGTAATGATTTAAAAATTTTATTACGGTTTTTAACTGCAGACAATGCTAAAGCATTGGACAGACTCAGCCATAAAAGCGCCGGCGTTATTTGGCTTGGCGTATTTCGGTATATCGCTTGCCATACATTCCCAACGGGAATATATGGCAAGCGATATGCTGAAACGCTGTCGGCCCCTTAACACTAGTAAAGGTTATTCATTAAAATTTGTAGATAGCTTCAATAAGTGTACCCCTGAGTGATAAATTATTCTTAGCCCCTTTGGTGACATTGGCTGTGCCTTTTGGCTAAGTTTTAACTCAACACTAATTTAGTTTGATCTGTGAAATTCATAGATATTCAATGCAACATTTGGAGGTTTTGAATATTATCTTTTTCATAGTATCTATGTAACAAAAAGATCGTAAAGAGAGAGCAAATCATTTATCATATCCTTTATTCGTAAAATATTTCAGGCCCAGCTAGGTTGGTTTGGAAAGCACTGCAAGAAAGTAAACCATTCCACGGGAACTCTGTCGTTTCTGGTACCTTCATTCCTCAACGTGGCCCTGTACGAAGACGACCCTATCACCCGCATCGAAGTGGACAATGCCCGCCACATGCTATACACCCTCAGCGAGAAGGGCTCCATCGAAGTCTATGATCTCGGGCCCAACGGAGACTCTATCAAGAAAATTATCAAATTGTCACAATCTAAAATTGTACACCTTGCTACTGATGTTGTCAAGTAAGTAATGTATTGTTGTTAAGGTATTTTTAACACTTGTTTTTCTCTCCCATGTTTGTTAACTCATTGTACGCGGACATCACAACAGTTGTCTTGCATACAACAATGTAAAAGGGGCACCTAGCAATGAAACAACTTGCTTTTAAAAAGTGAACCCCCCAGGCCTCGGGCATATTATGTCAGAAGGTCAAAATATTTCTGTTTGCAATAAAATCCAAACAAATTTAATATTTCTGAATGCATCCGAGAACTAAAAACTGTTTTTGAAAGGCGATGAAATATGCATTTTAATTTTTATTATTAGAAATAAACTTGTAATTTTTTTAACAAACAAATTTTGACTCCAAATACAAAAAAGTTTTAAAATGGATCACCCTTCGTTTTTTTCTTACTAAAATTACAGATAGTGAAAAAAAAATTAAAAAACACATTTTAAAAGCATTATTGTCAACTCACTTTTTTGTCATTCCTTGTAATAAAAAATTATGAAAAATTCCTAAAGTTTCATAATTCTTTTCAAATTGCGATCCAAAACTTTGATTTCATAAAGGTGTACATTTTACTACTTTTGTGGTTAATTTTTAGATAGTATATAAAGCGAGGTGTTTTCTCTTTCTAACACCGTTTAGATCATATTTCTCACTATGATAGTAAGGGAGACACAAAAATTTATACGAGACCTAAATGAGTTGTTTCAAAAAGTGAACAAATTAGCCTAAGGCGTTAATGCAATATCTTTAAAAAATGCTGAAAAATGATAAATTTAAACTGCCAAATTTTGAAATGTTTAATGTTGAATAAAAATAATTGAAGCAATCTCTTTTGAAAGAAAATTTGAAGGAAAATACAGTGAACTAAACTTATTGATATTTTGTTTTCAGAACCCTCGAAGGAGCAAACTTCCGCCCCATTATTGCCATATCGCCCATTGAAGAGCGGGAGTCTCGCTATTTGAACCTGGTGGCCATCACACAATGTGGTGTCCGTTTATACTTCTCCGCCGGATGTGTTCAGTGAGTACTCTCGCCTAATTTTGGATAACACTCAGATCGTAGGAAATGAGTAAATTTATTATGTAAAAAGGCAGCCAGTTCTCAGACTTCTCTGGTAATAATATTATCCTGGTGTTTTTCTCTAGGATGACGCAGAATGGCCCAATAAGCCAGCGACCGTGGTGCTTCACACTTCTTCATGTTCGCCTGCCTCCTGGCTTCGCTGCCAACGCTCCCATGATCAGGCCCAAACAAGTCCACACTGCCATATATAATAACGGTAAGACATTGTCTCTTGTTCTTTCATTTCTGCTTGTTAAAACTGTTATGAATGCTTTATATCATTAAGATTTGATACGATCAGAAGATTGATGGCTGACGGCTAAAGGGACCGAAGCTAGTAAAGAAATTTTGAGGAATACACGTGAGTGGTGAAACTGAAAAGTAATGCAGATATGCAATGCATCTCTAATGCCGTATAGGCGTGCTTAGTCTGTTCTTTTGGTGTTTCAATGGAGCCTGCTCAAAGGAGCTAACAGCATTGATTCCCTGTGCTCCAGTGCACGCACGCAAAACTTGACAGACACGAACGGAACACCCATTCATAGTTGATGTGGGTTTCGTGCGAATGGATCGTTTCTTCGACACGTTTTTGTATAAGTCGTCTCATATGTGGAATATACATTCGTTGGGAAAACATCCGTTTTTCCTCATAACCACGTTTTTCCGTTTCCAACATGGAAAGACATCCGTTTTTCCTCATAAATATAATCTGAACCTCTTCAAGACTTGCGTAAATAAATTGCTTCCTTCATTCAGCCTTTACATTAACCTGTTTCATAATGCTGCCCAACCGAGTGGCACTTTTGAGGTGTTACATTAAAAAAATATGTAAATAGCAGTATGCAGTAGCTTAGCTAGTATAATTCTCATTGTATGAAAATAATACTACACAATTTTAAAAAAACTACTATACAAACTACTATTATACAATTTTAAAAAAACTTTCTCATTTTTTTTTTTAGAAAATACCTAATTTCTGCATTGTCAATTTATACTGCAATGGTTTCTAAACTCTATTTTAACTTCTTTTTCTGTTAAATACTTTGTTTATGGGAAAGAGAGAGATGTTACAAGGGATATTTCAGCAGCTTCCCTTTCTTTTATAGATCAAATACTTCTTATTTCATATGCTGGAGGTCAAAGGGGAAATGAAGGTCTGCGAGCCAGTCTAGGGTCTCAGGGATCAACCGTGGACCTTATCTATTCTGACAGAGAATAAATTACGTTGACTACGAAATTCACACATCCCCAACTCTTTTGGTCTCCACCTGTGCGCCTTGTAATGCATAATTCGCATGATTTCTTATTTTACTTTCTTTTTGGTTTCCAGGAACGGCCCTCATGATATCATCAGCCTCCGCCGACAGCGAGCTGCTGTGGTGCCTCAGCGGCTCCCTGGGCACGGTGGGGGGCCCCGGAGGTCAGGGGGGCGCGCGTGAAGAGGCAGCCCTGCTCCCGCTAGACGGACCGTGCTGGGCGCTCCGCAGGGCCATCCCGCCGGCCGTCACCAATCTGTCCCCTGCACTTCAGCACGCTAGTGAGTTTATGCTTTAATAAGATATAATTTATATACCATGCTAATCTGTGAATTTGCATTTTGCATTGCTCTACTTTATTTTGATAATGTGAGTGCCACTCACTGACATGTCACTCTTACTCACTGCTTATTTTTAACTGAATAAGCTTCAAATTAAGTAAAATTACGCATATCTGTGGAATGAAATGCAATATTTACCCTTTCCACTCCAAGCCTTTTTTGTTTTTGTTCCACCTGCTCCGCGCCAAAACTGCGTTTTTTAAGTTTTAGTTTTTTTTTTTCGTAAATAAAATTAATATTAGTTTAAAAATAATTGAAAAGGCGTAGTACAAAATGGCCTTTTCGACACATTTTGCTTTATTTTTTTAGACTTGATGGGATTGAAGATTATTTCACTAATACACAATCTAGCTATAGAAAATATAAATCACAAATAATTCATTCAACGAGTATTTGCACGAACACAAACATGATAATGCACAGTTGGGAATAAGATGTTGACGACAGAACGGTGCGATAACTACTAGTTTACTTTCGTAACAAAAATTCATTCATCCTTTGATCCTTCATTTTGAATATATGTATATAATATATATATTATTCTAGAATAATACATGTATATTCTAGAATAGTAGTGTCTTTCGATTGTGATTCAAAAATTTTTGTAAAAAAAAAATTCTCCTATTTTAAAACTGTCCGCAAAAAGTAGTATTACACCATGTCGAGTGTCACTCGACATTAGAACTGGTGGAACAAAATCAATGTCGAGTGATACTCGACATTGGAGTGCAAAGAGTTAATGATTATTTTCTTTACCATTTATATATTTATGCAATTTTTTAGTCTTCAAATGAGAATATGATTGGTTTCTACCAGGATGTCATTTATCCAGTTCCTACTTATCCATAACTATCATGTTGCTGGAAAACTCTTTGAAATTTGGAACAATTGCAAGAAAATAGTACAAATTCGGGTGTGGTTATTTTGAAGAAGAAGAATTTGGATTATCTTGGCGTTTTTCATGTATATAATCTTGTTTAAGTAAGAAAAAGGAATTTGACTATCATGGAAGCAAGTTATTTGTGTTGAGGTATCGCGATGGAACTATATGTGTAATATTAAAGTGTTATGTGCTCCTTCTCAGAGATGGTACAAAGGTAAGTGAATGGTAATCCCATCTTTCTATCCTACACATACTATTGTGCAATCCCACCAAAATTTCGTTTCATCAAGTATTATAGTCCACTTTAAATTCATCTGAAGCTGTAATTCGTTTGCAGTGTCGGATAAATTACATTTTAAATGCCCATGAAACCATAAATGCCAAGTTATCATGCATAATGTTCCAATGTGCACAAGCCGGGCGTCAAAATACTAATGATGACGTGTTTTATTAAATGAATTTTCAAAAAATGAATTTTTTATTAAATGAATTTTCATAAAACTCACTGTATAACATTCTAGGTGCGAATAACATATTCATGAATATTAATTAATTGTATCTAATATTTTTATATCACTTGCGTGGCAACTTTTCCTTAACTTTCCCTTATCCCTCTCCTCCCCTTACCCTTTCCAAACCAAATACCTATTGTTTTAGTTATAATCACACTTATTTTATTGTTGTTGTTATTGGTTTATCATTTGTTGAATTCAGATTTGTACTATTATTATTATTTTTTTAATTGCTGCTTAGTTCTGTTTTTTTTTCTTCATTTTTCTTAAATATTCTAGTTTACATTTAGTAAGTCTTGTTTCTAAATACCTATCTGAACATTAATAATTGGTCTGTTTTTTATCATCCTCTCATGTTTATTATATTACTAAGACTGTTTATTTTCCTTAAATAAATAAACAAATAAATAAATAATTGTGCATACCCCGCTGGTGCCAAAATAGGTTGCCACATAGTTGCCTCCAGATTGCCGAAATAATACGCATATTTTATTTTAGGGCAGTTTATTCCGATGTCAGTGGGATAAAAGGAAGAAGTTGATGAATAATTAGATATTCTGGTCATTGTGAAAATATTTTAACTACCTTGAATGTGTTGAATGTTGCAGGTGAACCGTCAGTGGCCTCCCAGCACATGTGCGGCCCCATCAGGTGGGTGGTGCTGACGGGGTCGGGGGCGCACATGGTGCAGCAACTGCAGCCCGTGGATCTGCTCCGTCAATTGCTCATCGACAGTCAGGGGGCTGACTCTCCGCAGGTCAAAGCTTTTTTCCAGGTGAGAATATACTCTTTAACTTTGTTGGTTGGGTACTTCGGTATGTACAAAACAGAACAAATAACATGAAAACAGCAAACCTAATCCAACCTATTGTTTTATTATGTTCTATTTTTTTTTAATTTTCACGAGTTCACACATTTTTACAAGTCAAAGAAGCGACCCACTCTCATGCGACAAGTGTCGACCGTTTACACATGTTGGATGTGTGTTTGGTGTTTCCCGACTACGCACCGGCGCCGTGGGGATCAATAACGCTAGTTTCTTGGAGCATATTCCTTTGAAATACTGGTAGAACAAGGATAGCATTCCCACCCGACGCCTATGCTCTAAAGATTGCAATCCGTTCGTTAAGGCAGGAAAATCTATCAAACGGACTGCCCGTTTCTGCACAGAGTCGGGGGTTTTTTTTTTTTTTTTCAGATATACAACAATATTGTTGCTTCGCCAGGCTCGCAATCATGGAATTTTATTACTCGATCGATTTACAGTAGACCTATCAACAGCATCGTCACCATAAACGTTTTTTAAACCACGACGAATCTCAGTAGGAGTCACTTTTTCAGCAGTTAAAAATTCGATAACAACGTGCTGTTTAACTCGCATTGACAAGCACTAGAACATGTCACCATACTTCCACTCCTCAAAATACACTGGATGAATTCAACGACCTCAATTACACACAGTGGCATTTTTCTAAATGTTGAAATTAACTAAGACTTGTGAACAACTCTCAGATGCAGCGTGAGGAACAAGCCTGCGCCACCTGCCTGGTGCTGGCCTGCGGAGGCGGGGCCCAGGAATATATTGCCGAGGCGGCCACCAGAGCATACTTCCTCTACGGAGGGCAGCCGGCCCTGCTGTCTGCTAATGTTACACAATACCCGGGTGAGTGATCACTTTCAATTATCATAATATTTCGCCTTGTGTATTTTATTTGTTCATTCAATCACGGAATAAGTCACTTATGTTCTTTATTTTTCTGATATTTCAGTGAAAGCTATCACCATTCAGTACGTAACCGTAAAACATGCCACATTCCCAACATTTTGTATGTGATTGAATTATGAACTGTTTGATTTTAGTCACATGTATTCACTGCGAATCAACAAACTGCAAGTAAACATTTAGATATTTAAAAGGACTGACTCACCTCTTGTCTTCTGATACCGAATTATGGTGGATTGACAATGTCAACCTGAGGGACACTGCTGGCGGTGATCACTGCACAAGCACGTAACAGATTCGTAGTAAATGCAGAGTGAGTCATCACTCGAGTATTGCTCACTTATTTTTGATAAGAATTGTTCTTATGGCCTTGAGGGATGCTGGTGGTAATCCGCTATCACACAAAAGAAATTCTAAATTATGTATACACACCGATGGAGTACCAGGTGGTCACTGCCTAGATTTCTTAACAGAGTCAATATTAAATTGCTCTGAGAGATCAATATGTTATTCATTGCAAAGGCTTCATAAATAGATTGATTGTATCATAATTTATTGTTGTAAATGTCACACATATGGGTATTAGCTACACGCTGTCGGATAGGGATAGGTATTTGGATAATATGTTGGGAGGAAGAGCGAGGGAACATGCGTTGGAGGGAAACGCATATAGTTGCGCCAACAAATATTTTATATCTATTTTAAACTATTTGTGATTTAGGCCCATATTCCCCAGGGAAACGCAGGTATCCGATACTCATGTTGTCAACAAATTGCCACGCACAGTTCACACACATCGCTACTGAAATCACGAGATCTGCATTGCCACCAATCATTGTTGAATTCTCGAAACTTCAAATCTGTAATGCTTCTCCCTCACAACAAACAGTTGGTGTAGCTGTCTTTTTTTATATCCTGCTTTTCTTTGTTGACTGTTTTGTTTCTAGCATTGATCTAAAGCACATGCATTCCTATAATTATACAAGTGACAAATCGATATGTAATATAAGTCTCGATGATGTGAATGGGGACAACCTCGTCTGGCTGGTCGTGGAGACTGATGTCATCTAAAGTTTACAAAATGATGTGTTGATTCAGAAATGAATTAATTTGCTCTGAGTTTAGGAAAGCACCACTAAATGGAAGACTTCCTGTTCTAATAAGCAATAAAATGACGATATGAATGATTTGTTACCATTTCCAGGTTCCCCGCACTTCTCCCCCCGCCAGGTGTCCACTCCTATGGTGGGTCGGAGTGCGCTGGCCGTGCATCAGTCGCTGCAGGCAGCAGTGTCGCCGGCCCCGGAGCCCGAGGCACCCGCCGCACACGCGCGCTTCAGTGCCAAGCACGAGGGTCTCTACCTCTACGTGGGCCGAGTCCTGCGACCCCTCTGGCAGCTTAAGTGCGTCACCAAGAGCACAGTGGATGGGAAGGACTTCGTATGTACCAGAAAATGATTTTAATTTACCTGATTGTCTTTTTCAAAGTTATCTGTGCCTTGTTCTTTTGGTGCCCTCACGTATTAGAGGTTGACTATGATTAGAACAATCTTCATGATCCAGGCTTCAACTCAGAACTGCATTTGTACTAGTCACCTAGATTTCAAAGCCACGAGCGGTGACTTCTTTCTCCGTCAGCTTTTTTCAAAGATTGCAATCCGTTTGTTAAGTTAGGAGAATCTATCAAACGGACAGTCAAGGGTTTTTTTTAGGTATTTTGGAGCTCCAGACCAGAGGTGGCTGCCAAATTTAACTGTGGGGCGCACTTGCGATTTGTACAGGGTTAGCAGTTGTGTACTATTAAAGTATCTGCGGGCCCTGTACAGTATGCCCAATTCGTGTGAGTATTTAAAAATAAATGACAATCTTCTATAAA
Source organism: Glyphotaelius pellucidus (assembly GCA_936435175.1). Lineage (NCBI taxonomy): Eukaryota > Metazoa > Arthropoda > Insecta > Trichoptera > Limnephilidae > Glyphotaelius > Glyphotaelius pellucidus. Next base: position 37,732,862 of record OW386543.1, read on the forward strand.
ATACATGATATTACAAGGAAAAAAATATAATTTACCTTTCAATAGTTGTAATATCTCCTTGAATTTGATGTGCCACAAATTTTACAAGATCTTTCGACATGCCATACCGAGTCAAAAATTTAGGATTGCCCCAAATAAGCGTATTACTAATACGGGATCGAAATGTTTTTGATTTTTGCTGGATGAGGGATCGGTTGAGGAATTCATCATCAGTATAATCATCTTCTAAAATATTAATCATGATTAATAATCAATATTGAAGCGCGCAATTTTGTACCTTACCTCCAATAGAACTGTCAACAATATATCAAAATGGCGGTGTAACGCTAGAGTAACTATCGGTTTTCGAAAGTAAAAGCAAAAGTTATGAATGACATAAATCAGGCAGTTAAATGTATTGAAAAATGCATTTTGGTAAAATTCAACTTTAGCCATTTCTTTTACTCTAGCAAGCGTTCAAAAAGACGACCCTTAAGAACTTTAATGTGATAACGATAGCGTGAAGACGTGATAGCGTGACACGTGATAGCGTGACATGTGATAGCGTGACACGTGATAGCATGACACTTGATAGCGTGAAGACATACGAATCAGTTTTCGTGGTTAGTGCTACTTTGTACGGCGACATGTGTAGGGTGTTATTGCATGATAAACTTCATATAGCCATACAAATTGTGCCAAAAATCCTTTGCACTAGAAGAAGTTAATGTGACATTATTAGTTTAGTCAAAAGAGATGTGTATTAGAAATACTACAATAACTAAAGTACGACTACAATAATTTTAACTGAAATAATGTACAAATTTTCAGCTTTCCAGCAACGTGACAAACGGAGACTGCTCGTCGGTATTGCAATACTTGTACGGAGTCAGGTCATTCCTGGACAGGAACTCTGTTGGCTCCGTGGGAACAGTGCTCGGAAGGCACGGCATGATGCAGGACTCTAACCTCAACCAGACCCGGCAGGACGATATCTACATGAAGGAGAAACAGTCACTGGATGCTCTGAGAATCTTCATTAGTGAGTTACCATATTTACTACAGTAAAAATACTCTTATGAGGCTTTTCAAACCCTCTTATATGAGAAAAATATATTTATGTAATAATTTGAAATCCTCCGTAGTCGAGGGATAAGGCTCTCGACTGGCAATCTGAAGGTTGCAGGTTCAAATCCTGGCGTACGCAAATAAATTTTATTTGATTAATTTGTGTTATTTCACAATTTATTCATTTAAAATAATGTTATGGTATATTTGTGGTACGTTCCAGAGTGGAAGATACTCTCAGTATCGCGCTGGTGGAAACATTGCTTGAATTGGCTTTAGCCATGTTTGGAAACCAGATCTCAATAGCCAGGTATTTCTCCATTTTTCTCTTCCCCTCGCAACTACATTCAGTCTCACAACTTACCTCAATTGGGGATTCCGTAGCCTCACTGGCTCCAGACTATTGGGAGCAGTTGGGATTCTTGTGCAGTACTTACTACACAGAAAAAATTAACAATAAAAATCCTCATTTTATGAATTTTTACAACAAAACCTATTATGTGCATTATTGTGAATAACATTATTGAACAAAACCAAAAAACTGTATTGGCAAAATTATAGATACGAAACAGGTTGTTATGAATGGGACATGCTAAACACCTCCAGATTCCAGATCACATTATTCAGTTTTATCTGTATTGAGAATGATTTTATCAAATTAGTGTTAATCTTGAATATTTTCATTAAAAAAAAAATCGATTGATTCATAAACACAGTAGAACCCCGACAATGAATTTCAAAATAAAAAAAAAACATTTTGTGTGAAAAACAATTCTCACTTTTTTTGGCAAAAATATTGAATTAAGTTTTTTCAAATTATCAGGGTTCAACTGTACCGATTTTTGATATCGTCATATCTATCCGAGTTTATTTGAATGCTTTGCTAATGGCGAACGCTTTTGAGACGCATACACACAGAAATTTATTTTAGTATTAGGAGCCATCCATAAATTACGTCACACGAATTTCATGATTTTTTTACCCCCCCCGTCCCTGTCACACATTGTCACATTTGTGAGACCCCCTCCCCCCTAGTGTGACATTACATATTTTGCAATTTTGCATCTAAAAATAATCAAAATTCAGATTTTACGTGTGACTTCACAGAGCTGATGACCCCCCGATACCCCTTCTCACACAATGTCACACTTATCTACATCCCTCCCCCCCTTAAGGTGTGACGTAATTTATGGATGGTCCCTTAGTGCCAACGAAATTGACATGTTTCACGTAAATGTGCAGTAGTATTGTTTAACAAAACGAGCGACACTCAGTCCTATAAAAATATCTTTTTAATTCTATGATCTGAGGGCCGAACAAACAACAGTTTATAAGCACACAAACTTTTATGCATCACTGATAGCTCCGTTGTAACCTCTTTTTGTAGCATGCATCATTTACGAGTACCGTTGTTACCTTTCCCCTTTCTCATAGGTCACAACAAAGCCTTCTGTGGCGGAACATTATTCAATTTTTAATGTACATATTTACAGATTGTGAGAATTTTCGAATGACTTAATTTCGGTTCTTTTTTATGCTAGTCGGCAGGTAGAGCCAAAATGTAATGAGTACTTTTTTATGCTAGTCTGCAGGTAGAGCCAAAATGAAATAAGTACTTTTTTATGCTAGTCGGCAGATAGAGCCAAAATGACATGAGTACTTTTTTATGCTAGTCGGCAGGTAGAGCCAAAATGACATGAGTATGTTTTTATGCTAGTCGGCAGGTAGAGCCAAAATGACATAAGTACTTTTTATGCTAGTCGACAGGTAGAGCCAAAATGACATAAGTACTTTTTTATGCTAGTCGGTTGGTAGAGCCAAAATAACATGAGCACTTTTTTATGCTAGTCGGCAGGTAGAGCCGAAATGACATGAGTACTTTTTTATGCTAGTCAGCAGGTAGAGCCGAAATAACCTGAGCACTTTTTTATGCTAGTCGGCAGGTAGAGCCGAAATGACACGAGTACTTTTTTATGCTAGTCAGCAGGTAGAGCCAAAATGACATGAGTACTTTTTTATGCTAGTCGGCGGGTAGAGCCAAAATTACATGAGTACTTTTTATGCTAGTCGGCAGGTAGAGCCAAAATTTCATGACTACTTATTTATGCTAGTCGGTAGAGCCAAAATGGCAATAAGTATTTTTTTATGCTAGTCGGCTGGTAGAGTCAAAATGTCATGAGTATTTTTTACAATCATAGTATTAATTGGATGTTTCTTTTGTTAGATGGTTCCTGTGAGATGCTGAGCCTCTGGAAGATATTATGTGAACACCAGTTCCATGTCATCGCGGCTTCTCTTCCTCAAGAACAACAGACTGCCCTTCTTGCCGCAAGCTTCAGGTAAAACCAATGTTCATTGAATTATGGTCCAGCTGCTGAGAGCTCCTCTGTAACCTCTCTTTCTTTACACACATAATTTATGTGGGAGGGGTTACAATGGAACTATCAACTACCTTTATTCTTCAGTTATTGAGTTTCATGTTGCCCAAAAAATTATTGTCATGATTTAAAAATAAATTATAAGTTTTATTTTCTTTTTTTTTAGGGAATTACTTTTAGGTGGCCAAGAGGTGGCCGGACTATTAATTTTAAGTTTAATAAATCAATATTTAACAGACAATGCGTCTGTAGATAGTATCAGTAGCGAATTGAGGGAAGTCTGTCCAAATCTCTACAGAAATGAAGATGCTGCTTGTTCTAAGGTATTTATTTATTTTTTTATTTATTACATTACTACATGGCTGAAACACTATTTTTCCGAAATTGTTTCTCTTATGTAATTATTCAAAATTTCAGAACAAACAAACAATATTCTAATAATATAATAAAACTTTTTTCCACTTAGTTTATTTGTGGCCGTAACCGGTTTCACAGCCTTACTAAAAAAAAAAAATACTTCACAACCGAAACCGTGTTTTTGTTACGCACTGTATAAAGGCCGTACAATTATAGATTTCATTTGTTACTAATAAAATAAGTCGCTAAATATAACTATTACAATGAGCAACACCGATCGCACATGCACAATGAGAAATTATTTTAGCGCGCTGGGTTGGTAAGGTTTTTTTTTTGTTTAAACTTTTTTCAAGTTTGAAACTAAAATTTTACTTTTTTTAACATTAAAGTATATTTCAAATACACAAATCTAAAAGATAATTTTATCTAGTTTCTAAAATGGTCTCTGTTTTTACGACATCTTAAAAAAATAAGAAATATATAGACATTTAAAATATGTTGAAAAAATTCCGACATATGAAAATTTTTCACAATTTTTTTTTACATGGAACAAAAAACAAAAACGGTGACAAAAACGTTAATGATACATTTGACTAATAAAATACTTATGTGTTTTTTTTTTCAGTGTTAGTAATTTTTGTTAGAAAAATTGTAAGGTGAGCCATTTTTAAAACTTTTTATGTTTGCAGGCAAAATTTTTATCTTTCAAAAATGATGGTTTTTAGTTTTCGGATACGTTCAGAAATATTCTATTTATTCGAATTTTATTGCAAAGTGGAAATATTTTGACCCTCTGACAAAATACGGTAGAAGCGTGTGGGGTTAAGAGGAAACCGGGCGGCGTTTTGTCCATACAAAAGTATTCCCCAATTTTCTCTGGATTTTGACACCAGTGAAAATATATTTTAATATAATTTTTTTTTTTTTTTTATATGAAATACCGCACAAGAGTCTCAACTGCTCCCGTCTGGAGCCAGTGAGACTATGGCATCCCCAGTTGGGGTATGTTGTGAGGCTGAAGGTAGTGAGGGGGGGAAGGAGGTAGGGAAGAGGAAGGTGGGGAAGTACCTGGCTATTCAGATCTGGTCACTAAACACGGCTAAAGCCATTTCAAGCAACGTTTCAATTCTGAATGGTGGTCTGATACCAGGGCGATACTGATAGTATCTTCCACTCTGGAATGTGCCGCAAATATGCTATATATTATTTTAAATGAATAAATAGTGAAATAACACAAATTAATCAAATAAAATTTATTCGCGCACGCCGGGTTCGAACCCGCGACCTTCGTATTGTGAGTTGAGAGTCAACCACTAGCGTGTAGTACATTTTGTTTTTTGATAAGTTACTTCTTGTAGGAGTTGGGATCCCCCAAAAATTATTAAAATTGTTGGTTTGAACATCATCAACAGATGTTCAATATATAAACTAAGCGATGTATTTTTTTTAAAAAAGCAAAAAAAAAATTATCTAAATTTGGTGAAGGAAAATGGAGAATACAAAACCTCAATTTTGACGATTTGATTTAGGTGTACGTACACCATTTTATGGTGCAGTAGTCTCTTTCGTTCAGTATTAACAGACTGAATAGAATAGAACTTTCAAAAAACTTCAATTTTACTTTGAAATTTGATTTGAAACAACTCATCCATTAAGGCTTGTTCTGACTAAGCCAGTAGTTTAGTCGAGTGGCGAGTACACTTGACTCGCCGAAAATCGTTCGCATTACTTTCGAGTAGAGTACATTTGTCCCCGCCGCCCATTGCAAGATGACGGCGGTTGGCGGGCTGCCATAAAGCAAAGTAAATACGCTAATTAAGCAAATTGTAATGCTTAGAAGAGGTGGAAGAATAAATTAGTAAAATGAAAATAAATAAACTATAGAAAAGAGATTAATAGCAGCATTAATAAATAATTTTAGAGGTGCATCTTCGCTCCAATGTTACGACATTTCCGCGCATCTACAAATGAACTCTGCTAAAATGGTGAGTTTGCGCATTTTAGTGCGCAGGGACGCGGGAGGGGAGCGCTATTCGCCGAAAAATTAGAACGAAATGGATTGAATCGACTAAAGAGCTGACTAATCCACTCTACTAAAATTATGGTGTTCGGACACGTTTAGTTACTAATATACTCTCCACTTGACTAAAATACTCTACCAATGCGAACAGGTCATTAGTGTGTTGTTCAACTTTAGATAATTTTGAATTGAGTTTAAATGATTAGTAATTTAAAAGAAATTAGTGCAAGTCACCTTGGTGTACTGAATACACTCAGTACTTATTGTAAAATGTACTTTTTTCCAGGCAAATGAAATTCTCCTATTCGCGAACCAGCAAGCCAGTCCCCACGAGAAGGAGGAGATGCTGAGTCAGGCACTGAAGCTGTGCAAGGACGTGGCGCCGCACGTCAACCTGGCCGTGGTTTGCTCCAAGTTCAGCCAGGCCGGCTTCTACCGCGGTGTGGTGGACTTGTGCGTCACTTGCGCCGACCGTATCGACCCCGCCAAGGTGGGCCTTCACTTCTACACCAAGAACCAGCCCAGCCATGATCAAGAGGGCTACCTGGCCTTCTATAAAAGGTAAACACATTCGTCTGTCATGAACACCATCCCAGTAAAGTATAACCACGCGTACAGAGCATTGTTGGATCTCCCCTAATGAATACACTTTCGTTCAGGCTGTCACAGCAAGCCCCTGTGGCACATCACGCCCCTACATCATAGATGGAGAGTTTTCCTCAAGCCACCATAGTACAAGTTTTATGGCACCATTTCTGAGGTTCTACCACGGTCAAAATGATAAATAATCTGATGTGCAATATAAAATAAAAAAACTTAACATTGTTAAATTGATAGGCTTACATAACTGACAACGATTTTATATCAATTTCCTGAATAAGGTTGTGCTCATTAAGCATGTCGATAGCCAGGCCAAAATTGACAACGAAGTAAATTAGAAATCGTTTTACAATGGCATGTACATTTTGACACTAAAAAGGTATTAATTGATTAATGAAGTCTTTAGCCATAACTTGTGATATTTGAACAACTTTCTGAATTCTGTTTCTCCAATACTCTTATATAACCTCTTTCAATTCTAAGAGCTTCGTTAGTCTGCCTCCATTCATTAATAAGCCATTATGAGTTTTGCATAACTAACAATATTATTCAAAAAGTTGTACAGGAATGTATGTCGCCAATTACCCAAAGTTCATTGACATCCAAGACGCCGCGCTTCAGGCAGCTTTTGTCTACTGACTGTTAGAATCATATGCTGACCGTGCTCGCAAATGGCACCTATTAACCGTAGATGACGGATTTAATTAATAGTTAGCGATTTATGAACTCATGTTTGTATTCCCTCAGAATGGATGTATACCGCGAAGTGACGGGTGTCCTGGAGCAGCTGTTTGAGCAGAGCACGCTGGGAGCCAGCGATGGGCAGGCGGGCCCCGTGCCCTCCGGAGGCGCTCCCAACCCCTCGTCCCCCCTCGCCCCGCACTCTCCCTCCACCTTCCAAGACCTGCCCATACAGTCACCGGCTGACGCTAACTTCCAGGTTGGTTATACTTCCATCCCTTTGAATTATCCGGAATATAGAATCCTATTTTAACCAGAATGTCCGATATTGATAAGAAATCGTTCAGAAGCTTATAAACCGTCAAGTAATGCTACATCACTCCTAGAACTATGACTGCAGAAGCCTAGCATTCTCAATATAAATATTTTAAACAGCCATGGATAAATTCCGAACTCTCTAACATAAAGACGGTATCCTCTGGCCCCTGGATCTGAGATCCATTCTCGAGAATACTACGCACAGCCAAAGTAAAGCAACCTTTTAACTGCAAGGTTAGTTAATTCCTTTGAATTGTGTGTGACAAAACTCAACATCTTTGTGGCTGATAACAAGCTTCCATCTGCACAGCAACAACATGCGATACAGGGCTCTAGAAAGAGCTACTTTAAAGTTCATTCTTGAATAATGTTCATAATATTCATTTTGTTTCTAACTTATTTTTTTATATTCTTGTATATGTGTGCTACAGATATGGTTAATATATTGTAATTGAATTGTGTAATATATCAATCCTCCGGTTGATTAGTCAGATATCTTCAAATACTAAGTTTTGAAATAATGGGGAAAGCAATATTCGAATGCCTACCATAAATCAAATATTATTTACATGTGTCTGTGTTTTACGTATTAAATATGCTATAAAATAGCAACGGTCCAGTAAAACAAACATTTTGTTTAATTCACTACAAGTTTTTCTGCATTATAATTGTGTTTACGAGTAATCTGAATATTGTACCAGATAAAATAATATTGTAAAAGGTACATTGTAACTGCATACTCGACTCAAATTTCGATTTCTCGGAGACGTCTGACTAATCAACTGGACAATCGATATCCATCCTATTCACATGGATGGTTATTATTTTTGTGTAAATTTAAATTAAGTAATTAAAGGATGTTTTATGTAAAAGCTCTCGGGGCATAAGCCCTAAATAAATAAATAAATTGTATTTCTCTTCAGGCCAGAAAGCTGGTCACCGACTGCCTCTCCTACCCTGACGAGCTGCTGCACGTGGCTGTGTACGAGTGGATGCTGACCAAGCAGCTGTATGCGGAGCTCATCGCCGTCTCCGAACCTTCATTGGAGTCCTTCATCATCAGAACCACGCAAAACAACCCCGATGCCATACATGTCTACGACCTGCTGTGGAAGTACTACGAGAAGTGTGGAAACCATGCGGCCGCTGCTAGAATACTGGACAGTTTGGCCAGCAAACCACAGTAGGTTTATTTTATATTCATTGACCCGAAATATGTATGTAAAACTTTAACAATGCTGTAAATTAATACACACAGTTAAATCTCTACCTATCATTTTTGAAGGATCCTGTTGAAATGAACTTTGAAAGTGGCAAAATAATGGATGCGAGAATATAGAAAAAACGCTGTATTCATAATTAAATGTTTATATAAACAAATGTGTTAAAAAAATAATTGCGCTTTCCTAAATGCTTGGCTACATTGAGGCATTTTTCAGCAGGATCATTTTCTACTTTGATAATTTTTAATCTTTCTTGAAGATTATGCACTTTTTTCACCGGACGGTTCATTTTTAAGGTTGAAACATCCAACAACTACAAAGTAAAAAGATATAAAGAGCAGGATCAACGGTACCAGCTCAATATTTTCGTACTACTCAAAGAGTGGACTCAATTGAACGACGGCTCAATTGAATGACGGTTCTATTGAACGACCGCTCAATTGAACAACAGCTTTTGAATGATGGCTCGATTGAGCGAGAGTGTATGAGCAAGCTGTGTTCGCCCGATACAGCTCGTCCGATACAGTTCCCAGCTTCAGCAGCCTAAGATCATATGACTCCCGGTATGCGCCGGTAAAAATAAGATGCTCGGTAGTTAGTAGGTGTAGGTACATATGTCCAAGTCCAGATGTCGGACTGTCAGATGGTCGTTCACGTCTTGAATATGTAAGAACAATTTATACTTGGATAATATTAATGGTGCTATTTTTCTAGAATATCTTCTGAACAGCGCTTATTCCGTGTTTTGTGAAATGCCAACTGTAATAATTAATAATATATATATCAAACAATAGGAGTAGGTAAGATACAAGAATAATTTATATTGGAAATCATTTATTTAGTTTCAGAGTCACCGTTCAATTGAACGAACCATGGTGCAGTTTACCGGGAGTCATAGAAAGTTCGACATATTTAGCTAAGCAGCTTATTAGAAATACCTCTGACCTTTTGACCTCTCCAGCGGCATTCTCTCGACCCATCGTCTTACACCGCAGAGGGAGAAATGGATTCATTCAAACTAATTTTAAAAAAAAAAACATAATTTTATGAATAAAATTATACATGGTGCATCCCTGTTTGTGTGCCACTTTGTTTTTTTTAAATATTTTTAATGCTGACCGGGTGTTGCTTTGAAGTGTTGTTTGTAAGTGTTAGTCAAAATAAGCTATAGGCAATGAGTTCACTTTTGTCTTAGTGGTGTTTCTAAACTAATCTGTAATTCCAGCCCTGCAGTGTCCCTCGCGCAGCGCTGCAGCTGGCTGTCGCGTGCAGTAGTTTTGTTGCGCGGAGGGGCGGGGGCGAGTCCCGGCACAGGCCGCCTGCTGCGCGAGCTGGAGGACCGCGCGGAGGTGGCGCGACTGCAACGCCGTCTGCTGCAGCACGCCCAGCATCGCCTGCCGCCGTATGCACTACAGCAGCTCAACACCACTTTGCTGGACATCACCAAGGTCTGTAGTAAGCAAACAGCTGCAGAGACTAATCTAAATTATCCTAACTGCTATGCCTTCATTATTGAGGCATTCTTTTTATGTAATTAATGCACAAAAACCCTAACTGGAGCCAATGGGACTACGTGGCATCTGGTGTTGTGGCTGGTGTATTTTTCTGGCTAATGACCACTATACTCATAGTATCGCCCTGGTTAAAAACCACCATTTAGAATCGAAACGTTCCTTGAAATGTTTTTGTGACAAGATCTGAAAAGCCAAGTACTTGCACACTTCTCTGTCTCCTATTTACCTCTTAGATGTTTTGCTTCATTAAAATATTCTTTATTTTAACAACGGCCACGTTTCATACATTTGATTTTGTAATTTGGGAGGCAGGTATGGGTACCGCCGCCCTGGGAACCCTTTATTGGATAACCAATACCCCTGCCATATAGCTGGGGTGCCCAGGTTCATGGTATGGGGTTTGTACAGGTCTTGGCGGAGAATGTGTGTGCCCATCCTCTGCATGGTCGGCCAGATTGGGAGAGACTGGTTGAAGGAGACCTAACCTGGACCTCTCCAGCCAGACTCTCAACCCATCACCTTACACCAAAATGGATTATAGCAATGGCTAAGTAACACAATAACCACCAGATTCCTACCCACTCCTCATACCTTTTTCCTTCCCAGAACTTCCTTTCCTTCCTTTCCCTAAAAGGATCCCCCACGCAACATCCCCAAAGATGACATAGGCCCTAAGGGAATTTTTTTCAGTGCCTCCTGTATGGAGCTAATGTAAAACAAACAAAAAAACGACCAGGTACCAAACCGATTCCGGCACATATCAACCTATTTGTGCCGGAGTCTCACACTCAGGGATATCGCCACTTATTATTCTGGAGCAAGTCTTTCAAATCTGTATCAGAATTCACCCTTAGGAAGAGCGACCCGCTTTCTAAATAAGATAGACAACTAATTCGACAGTTCCAAAATCTTTATAACCTGCTCCAATCTTCTTACACTGACTGCTTCCTCCTTTATTTATTTTATTCTTCTTTATTTTTGCAGCTGTTTGAAGAATACGCACAGAAGTACGACCTATGGGAGTGCCAGATCGCCATAGTCCATTGCTCCGGCCACAATGATCCACTACTGGTGGAGAGCATATGGACCAACATCATCAAGGACGAGATCAATAACATGAAGTCCGTGCCATCCAATGAAGACAAGATGAAGGGACTGCTCAGTAAAATAACCACATTAGGAAAAGAATACGTCAGCTCTGGTAGCTGTTTCCCCCTCGGTAAATTGACTAAACATTTTTATATAATCGTATTAAATTATTAATTAGTATTTATTAATTGTCAGTGGTGAATAGTTTTTAATATAATCATTGTTTTCAGCCTTCATCCTTAAACAATTGGAACTTCAAAGCTGTCGGCTGGGAATAGAACCCGGCATGGTAGCCAAAACCCTCATCGACATAGACGTCCCAATGGAACAACTGATTGATATTTACACAAGGTCATTTATATTTTCAATCTATTTATTTTTTTTATATACTGAACCCTCTCTCTATCATTTTTGAAGGGTCCTATTGAAATAAACTACGAATGCATAAATGAACATGTCTAAACAAAGATATTGAAATATAAGGAGATATGCTATGATATCTGCCCGACTGTCGCCGGAACTACTACCTACTGGGAATAGTTTGAATGCGGAATTTAGTTGATTTTTCGAAGTTTTCTTTAACCCTTAGCGGAACTTTTGACCTTTTTTTTACTTTAAAATTTTGAACTGAATGACAAAAATGTCAGTAAATATGATGTTATTCAAATTTGTTATAAAGTTTTTGACAACAGGGTTACTTATACATACAGTGGAATCCGTTTATAATGACATCGAAGGGAAACGAAAAACACGTTATACTAAGCGGACATCATGCAAAGCATTTTGTAGAAAATAAACAACCTCCTGTTTTTTTGGGTATAAATGTATGTATTTATTTAAATAGAGAGAAATACAGCGTATTAAGACTCGTGACGTGAGAAAAGAGCATTTTTAGACTCGCGACGAGAGAAACACAGCATATTAACGTCGTTGGGCGTCACGTTACCCTCCCGAACACTGCCGAAGGTGTTAGGAATCATGTTGGTCACTATAACCGACATAATTTATAATAAGGGACATGTCACTATAAACGAAGTCATCATATCCGACTTTGTTATAAAGAATTTTATATGAAAACCAAACTTCCCTATGTAATTACGTCATATTAAGCGGTTGGTCAATGTATGCAGAGTCATAATAAACGGTTTCTACTGTGTGGTATTTTAAAAAGCTCACTGCTACACTAGGTTATAATTATTTTGTATGTGTTATCACTGGCATGCCACAATTCCGTTAAGGGTTAAGAGAGCCCACTTTTTTTCGCCGGACGGTTAATTTTTAAGGTTGAAACGCTCAAAAAGTGAAAGTAAAAAGATAATTGCACGCACGCAGCGCTGTGTTTGAGTAAAATAATACAAAAGTAGCATTTTTTAAATGATTAAGGCCGTTAAATGATACTTGGAAGAAGGGTGGATGCTACCTATTTTTGCGAGTTTTGTATAAAGTTAATTTGGGGGCTGGAAGAAATAAATGACACATGCGGGAAAAATCAGAGATTTCAATGAATTAACTCAACAAAGGACTGTTCAAAGGGTCTTTTTAAGGAAAGGAAGAAGAGACTGGTTATTGAATAGATGTTGTAGGAAGCAAATCATTCCAGTCAAGATGTTGAAAAAAAAAACAACACACTCCCATGTAGTATTATTTCAACCAAATTCAAATGTTCAACACGCTTTTGACTTGTACCGAAGTTGAACATGTTGCATTACTTTATAAATTTTGTTTTCAGTTTTGTTAACCAATTGTTATTATTTAATAATTTTAGATTGATAAGTCTAAATGAGCGTGTTTGGCTTTCGGAAGGCAACGAACTGCACCTCATCGAGGCGGGGGCCGTGCTCATGGACTGCATAGTCAGCAACTCTGTTCCTCTCAGTGCCCATCACCGGAGACGGATCATCATCAAATGCCAAGACTTGGTCTCCAGCTCCCTCAATGCACTCTACACTAAACCCGATACGGAAGAACTAGTCAAGGTGTTGAAGGGAACACAAACCAGACTGGAGAGAATGGAGTGAAGATTCATTGAAAAAGAATAATTGTTTGTTAAATTCATGGACTATTGTTAATGGTTTTTGTTAGTGAAATTCATGTGAACTTTTAGTTTCCGATATATATTTTTTTAATGTTAACACTTTTAATATTGTGAATGAGATTGAATGAAAACTTTGAAATATTTACATAACATTGAATGTTGATAAAAATAATTTGTAATTCGTTTGTAAATAAACTTAATAAAAACTTGAACCTTTTCTTACCCCGTAAAGTCTATTTGTTCAGTTTTCAGAACAACTAATATAGGTCTCATAGAAATCCTTGTATCTCCCTTACCATCATAGTGAGAAATTATAAACAGTGTTAAATAGAAAACACACCGAGTCGCTCATCTCACCGGGTCGGGCATTCCTGTGGAGATGTGCAGCTTTACAGTTTTTATTCCGAATGGAGGTCTTTCATCAGGGCGATACTGAGAATACCTACTTTTCTGGAATGCACTGTAAGAATATTGTTATTATTTTATATGAATTGAGTGGGGGATAACACAATTTAATTAAATGAAATTTATTTGCGTGAGATTCGAATACGTGACCTCCGGTTTTGTAGCCGAAGACCTTACCTGATCGATCTTTCAATTTTCACATATTCCCATTATTTGCCTGACTTAGCACAGTGGAACTATCATCTGTTCCCAAAGCTCAAAGGTTTCCTGAAAAAGAAAAGCCTTTACGAATGCTATAAAAGGAGTGCACATAACAATAATTGTTTTGACAACAAAATTTATTTTCTTTTTATGTTAGGTTAGAATTTTCAATATACACACAGTCATTATTTGAATTAAATTTTAATAAGTAAAAACTGTTACATGCTAAGGGTATATAAAATAATTTATTTATATCAGTCCACAATCTTCAAGTTTCCCCATTAACAATTTGTGGTGGCGCTGCAATACCTTCAATCTCAATTCACTCATCTTATTTCTGGCCGTGAGGACTTCGAGCATTGGTCGGGTCATCTGCAAACAAAATACCCTTGTTAAAAAGATGTCATATTAATTATTCATCTTCCACAAAACAAAAAATAAATTAAAATTTAATTAACTCTCGCTGCCAATGGTCCGGGTTTAAATCAGTTACGTCCTTAAAATGTTGTGACAGTTAACCTGTTAAATTAGGCCCTATTTCCGCAGGCATAAGCTAGTATCTGATACTCATGTTGTGTACTCATTTGCAAAACATCTTATCGTGCACAGACCGTACACATCGCTACTGAAATCATGAAACCTGCGTCCCCATAAATCGTTGATGAATTCTAGAAACATCAAAACTAGAATGCTTTCATAACTTCACTCACAATCGAATAATTGCTGTAGCTGTTATTTCAATATCCTGTCAATCTTTATTGACTGATATGTTCCCAGCATTAATCTACAACACAACCTAGCTCGGCTGGACGCGGGAGAGTGGCATGGCCGATAAGTTTACAAAATGTCAGCAACGTGTGTCTGCGTGTGACCGCCGTGGAGATGCATGGCAGTAGCCACCAAGATTCTTTAATCGTCGAGTATCGGATACTTGCGTATCCCTGCAGAAGAAGAGCCTTACGGTAGTGATGCAACGGAAGTGTCTTAACGGAAATAGATGTCAAAAGTAAATCTTAGCAGAAACGGAAGCGGAAGTGTTAAGGGTCTACTATTCGTATTTCGACCGATTTCTTACATATCTCCCTTAAACATTTGAAGTTTTTAAGCTCTTAAAAAAATATATGTTATTTTTGAAGATAATATCTAGATACGTTCCACGCCGAAACGCAAATTATATGAAATTCCCTCGATAGAAAAAAATCGCAAAGTATGCTCCGAAAATTATTTTAAACAAGTCTACTTCTTTTATTTTACAAGTTATATTTGTGAAAAAATTCACAATGTTTCTTTAAATGATACTTAAGATATGTTCCACGAGATTTTTGCTCTATTTTAAACGAGTCATGTTTTATTAAGCTTTTTCGCAATTTTCGCTGCTATTCTACAACTAAACATATTAGCGCGCTCTGTCCAACACTCGTAATTACATATCTCTCCATCTTCTTCTTTTTCAGCGCTGTGCGTTTCAAGAGTGCGGCCTTAATACTACGAAGAAAAAGCACAATTTTATTTTTTAAGATTTGTTGAATTAAATTTGTATTTTGTACTTTTAGTACTCGAAATTAAGCAGAGGTAAATTAAATTTAATAAAAAGTAATTTGGCTGCTTTTACACTTTTGAGTCTGTTTCGGTGTTCTTCATATATTAAACCAGCTCCACTAAATAATTGCTCACTGGCTACACTGCTGGGGGGAGCTGAGCTAAACTATTAGCTTATTGGCCAACTATTGGCAACAGATGGGGGTATTTGTGCGCATTTACTTTCCACTGGTCTTTTCTTTTTCTTGTACTCCCAAAGGTATGACTGTATCTCTAAAAATAAATTGTCACCATCATCAGTTGTAGAAGAGTTCTCCTCCTGATCTTCATTTACACTTAACATCGATTCCAATATTTGTAATGATGATAATGATTTTGAAGTAGAAGGTTGCGCTTCGATATCTTCAATCGCAAATTGAGTTCGGCTTCTTTTGGGGGAAGGTACGCGATCATCATCTTGGATGGAATTGGATTTTCTGGTTCTAATTGTAATAGTGTTATTCGTCGCATTAAGTAATTTAGATTCAACTTGCTCTGTAATATGCTGGTAAAAAAATGCGATTTATATTGCGGATCCAAATAAGTCGTGATAGTGTATTTATCATCTTACACCAGGTTTCTTCCGTTTAGAGTTCTGTTATGAAGTTTGCGGAACCAGAAACGGAAACGGAAGTGAAAAAACTTGCGGAACTTCTGCGGAAGCGGAAGCAGAGTTCTGTTGCAACACTACCTTACAGGAAGCAAAACAGATTTCACGGGCCATACCTTTTCTGCGATATGTCCTAGTGCTATGACTCGCACGGCTTCATTGTGCTGTTCAGTCAAAAAGTCTCCTTCCATTCCCGACGTGTCTTTATAGAAAGTCTCATCCTCTTCTTCATTCAAGATTTCCGGCAGCTGAACCAATGTCTGGAAAAAGAGGATTCAGTCTTCAAATATTATAAAAAATATTCACGCGGCTCTGATACAACGTTGACTTTTTTTTTTTTTTTTTTTTCCTTTATTTTTCCCAAAATTTACATTTGATGCATACAATATTATAAAATAAAAAGAATAATGGGAACCCACTAAGGCGCAGCCTGTGCGTGGGTAATATAGTTGAATATATTTTATTATTGTACCTAGAAAGAACAAACAATGGGCATATAAAGCAAAAACATGATTAAAATTTGTCTAAACAGCTTTGCACAAAATGAGCATACATTAAGTGAAGTAGTGTAACAATAATGGTATAATGTAACAAATAAGTGCATAATATAACAATAATGGTATAGTGTAACAATAAGTGTACTGTTTGTGAAAAAACAATAAAGTGATACAAATTAAGCAAACAATGTTTCAATATTTACATTGTCAAGCCACGACTTCAACTCTTTTATGTATTGCAGAAGTTTAGTTGTCACTTGAATATTTTTCGGTAAAAGATTGAAAGTACGAGGTCCAATGAAACTGCTGTGAGTTTGCATTTGTTTGGTATTCGTTTGGGGGGTATAAAAAACATTATTATTTCTAATGTTGATTCTATTTTCATTTTTTTCGAATTTGTTTTGGTTTTTAAAGATATATTTCATAGTTTGCAGTATAAATAGTTTACGGAGACTGAATAGTTTAGCTTCTTTGTATAGTGCATCTGTCGAAAATGTTCTGTTTCTATTGTATATAACTTTGATAATACAATTTTGAGTTATTTGTAAAGGTTTTATAAATACATCAAGCGCACCACCCCATCCTATTATTCCGTATATGAGTGAAGATTGCACCAGAGAAAAATAAATCATTTTTAATTTTTCAATATTAAGTACTTCTTTAAGTCTGTAAAATAAGTAAGTAAGGTATCTTAATTTAGAAACGGTATTATTAATTTGTGATTGCCAATTTAAATTTGTATCAATATAAATACCCAAATATTTGATTTTTTCAACTTTTCCAAGTTCAAAGCAAGAAGAGCATGTTACTTGATTACAGTTAGCATTGTGTATTCTTATTTTTAGGTTATTGGGGGGTTTGTTTTTACTGTTTTTATAAAAAGTTAGGTAAAAAGTTTTGCTGTAATTTAAGAAGAGTCTATTACTTTTTAGCCATGATGATACATATGCAATACATTTTGTTGCATTCAAAAAAGTTTCAAGCCAGGATTTTCCATTTACTATTATTGCTGTATCATCAGCGTAAGACACAATTTCACCAGGGATTACAACATTACATAAATCATTTATATATATTAGAAACAGAATTGGGCCGAGAACAGTTCCCTGTGGTACTCCGTTTTTTATCCTTGTTTCTGTACTATAAAAATTCCCTATTTTTGTTTTCTGTCTTTAAGGTAGTTAGTTAGAATTTTTAGTGTATCCTTTTTGAAACCTATTTGATTAATTTTTTTTATAAGTAGATTGTGATTTACCGTGTCAAAAGCTTTTCTCAAGTCTAAAAATATAGCTAAACTTTTTTTATTTTGATCAACAGATGTGTATAATTTTTTTGTCAGATCGAATATTGCATCTTCAGTGCTTAGTTTACTTCTGAAGCCATATTGATTTTGGGACAGAATTTTGTTTTGTTCTAGGTAATTCATTATTCTACTTTTTATACATTTTTCAAATATTTTTGAAAGATTTGAAACTAGGGAAATAGGTCTGTAATTGTCTAATATGAGCGTTTCACCCGATTTGTGTATTGGAATTATGGTGGAGATTTTAAATTGTTCTGGAAAATGTCCCTCTTTTAGGGATATATTAAAAATATGTTGTAATGGAGTTAAAATGTATTGTTTTATTTTTTTTAGTGTGTAGCCTGCTAAACCATCAATTCCTGTAGAATTGGTTGATTTTAGACCGTCAATGTGTTTTTCAATTTCATTTGTTGTGATGGGTGAAAAATATTCTAAGGTGTTAATTGAATCGAAAGTTGATACTAAATCTACGGGCGTTGTATTATCAATTTTACTAGAAGATTCAAGGACTTGATCTACTACATTTGTGAAGAAGTTGTTAAAGTTTTCTGCAATTGCTGATTTGTCAGTTATAATATTGTTATTTATTTTAATCTCATTTACATCAGTTGATGCTATTTTTTTTTGTTCGTTATTTCGTTAATAATATTCCACGTTTTCTTAGTATCATTTTTTGCTTTATCAATTTGTTCACAATAGTATTTTTTTTTACAACTTCTTATTAATCTATTTAGTAAATTTCTGTACAATAAATATTTAGTTTTTATAAACGACATTGTTTTTACATTATTTTTTTGACAGGCTCTTTGATAATTTAACATCTCTCTGTATAGTTTATCTCTTTGTTTAATGGAGACTATTAGTCCTACAGTGATCCAAGGCTTAATTTTTTTATATTTTCTCTTAGAGATAACAATTTTACGCGTACTTTTCGAAATATAATCTTGTAGAGTTTTATAAAACAATTCTAATGCTGAATGTGGGTTAGCTATTGAAAGTATATTGTCCCATTTTTCTGAATGAAGTAGATTGTTTAATGTGACGTAATTAATATCATTTTTTTCAACAGTATCAGAATATTCTTTTGAATTCGCGGTTAAAATGTTGTGTCCGTAAAATGTTGGGTAGTGGTCAGTAATGTTTGTTTTTAGTGTTGAAGATGTAGTTATAACGTGTTTGTGTGTTTTGACAAATATGTGATCTAGAGTCGTGGAATTATTTAGATTTTCTCTTGTTGGGGAATTTATGTATGACTGATATCCTGCACATGACAAACAATCTAAGTATTCATTAATGGAATTGGTTCTTTTATTATTTTCGTTTATATTTATATTGATGTCACCAGCTAATATTGCAAAGTTGAAGTTATTTCTGTTAGTCAATTTTAAAAGCGAAGTAAGTTCGTTAGTAAAGAGAGACTCATTTAATGAAGGTGATCTATATATAGCTAAAAGCAAATAGTTACAGTTTTTGTGGTTAAATGTTATTTTGATTGCATTTGCTGTTTTAAAGTTTAAAATTTCGTAGGCAGTTATCTTGAGACAATTTTTTATAAATACGGTGATTCCATCGTGCCCAGTGTGTTTACATTCAGAAGAAATGGTAACATATCCTGGAATGTTGTAAGGAATTACCTCTTTCATCTGTGTTTCTGTTAAAACAACAACGCTAGGAGAAAAATCTAGGCTATCGAGTAAGATACAAAGTTCGTCAAAGTGTTTTCTTAAGCTTCTTATGTTCATATTAAGAACTGAAAAATGTATATCTTTAAAGTGATTATTTAGTTCTGTTGTATTTTGACAAATATAATTTTCATACAAAAAATTTTCATCAGCCATGTTGAAAGATAGAAGTTATTAGCTCGTATAATATGGTTACATAATCCTTTATTCCGATGGAATGTTTTCGGGCTGTCTTATATGGATGATTGGAGCTGTTTCATCCCTTCTCATCATTATATTTCCGTTTTTTGCCCAAATGAATTTGTAGCCTAGTCTTGAAGATTTCGCAAGGAACAGAAGGTGTTTGTTATGTTGTGACAGTTGTTCATTAATGTAAACTATGTTATCTTCCGGAAAATTAATTTTTTTTGTGGACAAAACACCATATTTTCTCTTTTGGGCGATAATTTGGTCCTTCGTTTCTTTATTTTGAAATGATACAACTATGGCTGGATACTTGTTAAGCGGATTTCTGTTTTTAATTCTGTAAGTATTTGTTATTTTTGAAGATTCTATTTCACATTTTATGGTATCCAGTATATTGTTGACTATTTTTGTTGTGTTTTCATTTTCTTTAAAAGGAACTCCTTGTATTTCAATGTTATTTTGTTTCTGAAATTGTTCCAGTTTGTTTAATTGAATTTTTATTTCCTTGTTTTCTGTTTGTAGTTGTTTAATAATCGTATCTTTTTTTGAATTTTTTTCTTCGTATTCATCGATTTTATTGCAGCAGAATTCTACAGATTTTTTAAGGTCTCTGAGCTCACTTTTAATTTGTTCTTTGAAAGATTTCAATAATTGTTCTGATAAATCTTCGAATTTTTTTTCCATGAATTTAATCATTTTGTTAGTGTTGTAGTCTTCCTCTGAATCGCTAGATGGGGCTTTTTTTGTAGCTTTCTTCTGTCTATTCATCTTAATGTTTTTGGTGTATTGCACTAGGTGGCGTTATACTTTAGGTAGAAGGTTGGCGAGCCGATCCTCTTATTATAGTTTAAAAAAGAAAAAATAATTGCTTCAACTAAGGAGCGAACTCTGCTCCTTCCAGACTGTGACTGTGAACGGGATGAACGACGCTAGCAACGCTATTCACTAGGCTACGGCCGGATTAGCGGTGGGCGTGATAATGTTCGTATATTAAATGCTGTTAGCCTTTAAACTGACGGGTACAATATTTTATCTGTTCTTTTGCGACAACACTAATATTGATCACTACACAGATCGTAAATCACTTTAAATGCGTAATTTGAGGGCGATTTAGGTTGATTAAAGTAGTAGAAAGCACACTACTCTTTAACAGTTTTATATTAACCAATAAATTTGTGATTAATTCGACTTATTCACTATGATTTAAAATTATTTTGTCAGAGCTATTTTTGGCGTGCACACAGTTCGTATTAGGTGTCAGGTATCAGACTTGCTACTAATAAATATAAATTGTACTGGTTGTGGCTGTGCATATAGTTTCAATGTTTCTCAACAGATGTCATTAGTGTAGGAAGTTTTAATGTGTCTCAACAGAGGTCAGAAAAGTTGCACTGTATGAGAGTGACAAAGATCGCCTGTTCGGGTCTAATACCTGAACCGTTGTGAAGATAGCCAATGATATCCGATCGACAGTGGGCACCTTCAGTGATCATTTCTCCAGCCGCAGATCTACTCAGAGCAGTTAAACATTAATTGTAAATAAGACGATAATAAAAACGACTCGTAACTTGACAAGCTGAAGAATCATTGAAACTCCCGATTATCCGAGCTGTATTATTCGTCAAAGAAAAAAACAACACAACATAAATGAAATAAAAAAAATTATGTAGAAGAAGTCTGCAAGTACCCCATAACATATGGGTTCATTTTTGTGGCATTGTTGAACATATTGGCTGTGCCATTCGGTAGATACGGCTTCATTTATGATGCAAAAAAAAATTATTGGAAAATTCAAATGATGACAATATTTAATAAGTTAAGGATTTACCCTTAAACATGTGGCCAGGAGTGCTGAATCAGGCTGAACTATTTCTAAAGGAATTTCCCGTCTTTGTTGGGACGTTGAGGTGTCGGCAGACTGGAAGCATGTGACCTGAACCTACAAAAGAAAACAACGATTTATTTATTTAGTGTTATTGATTATGAAACCTAAAGAACTTGTTGGGATTAGTGCTGGAAAGAAGTCTTCCTTGTGCTTACGAAGAAAGAAAGAAATTTCGACTTTTGTCTGAAGGTGCCTCAATAAGATGATATAGGAATGAGATTAAATAAGGAGAGAACTTACCTCATGTGCCTTGGAACTTTGATCAGTAAGAAAAACAGCAAAGATAAGTCCAACGAAGCTTGAATCCATCCTTTGATACATAGCTTGTGTGTTCAAATCTGAAATGAAAGAATGAATTTTTTTTAAATTCTCAGTTTTTTTAATACTATGCAAAAAAATGATGCACTTCATGCATGCATACAAAGGAAACATTAACCATCCTAACAGAAAACTATATTAAGGGCTTAAAAATGTTGGGATTTATAACTAGGCTAACTAGAAATTTAAACAATATAACGTATATAAAACTGCTATATTTTGCCTATGTTAGAAGTCAGCTTGAGTACAATTCTCCCGTCTGGAATCCACATTATAATACTCATGCCCAAGCTGTTGAAAGAATACAAAACAAATTCTTACATTTTCTAAATTTTAAAATGGGTATTCCAGCAATTATGTTGTACTATAACACTCTGTTAAATGATTTGAATATGCTCAAATTGTCAGAAAGAAGAATTTTCACAGACTTGGTATTTCTATATAAAATTATAAATGATTTAGTTGATAGTCCGGCATTGCTTGAACTGATAAGCTTCCGGATACCACAATGTGATACCAGAAGTCAGGATTTATTTCAGTGCAGAAATTCTGGGACTAACTACCGTATGTATTCCTTTTTGCCCAGAATACTAACGGAGGGAAATAATTGTACCAAGTCAGGGGACAACTTCAATTTATCTTTAAATAAATATAAGATATTGTTACTGAGGCAGTTCAATTATGTACAATAAATACTGTATATTTCTTACTATTCACATGTAAAAGCCCCGAAAAGGGGTGTTAATAAATAAATAAATAATAGAATGTTATGATCCACTCACCAACGTGGGAAGGCCACACAGTGATGTGTGGATGGGAGTGGTACCAACCAACAACTCTCAGAGGTTTTCCAACTTGTTGAGCCAGCTTCTCTGCATATTCCGTGGCCTGAACTAGCTGCTCCTCCGATATCTCCACTCTATCGGGTTTTTTGTCAGACCTCCGCAGGATTATGGAGGCGGATATTGATACAAGGGTAGAGTTATCATTGACCTGTGATGACAATACAACATTATTATGGACGAAGACATGCAACAACAGTCAACAATCCGACAGGGTTGCGTTGGTTTATTTTGCACGGAATACATATCCATATCTATGCGTAAACATAAATGTATAATTTGTAGTCACCTGTCCGATGAGTAACCCCATAATCTCCTGTTTTTCTGTAGACAGGGCATGCTGCATGCAAACGGTAAAAACGTCACTTGAAAGATGAACGTTTTCTAACATTTTGACTTTATTATCAACACTGCTTTGCGAATAATTCAACACGAAAGTAAACGATTATCACTACTAAACTGGGTTATTCAGATTATAAATAACGGGGAGCCATTCATTTTTACAAAATATTATCGTAGAATGTCATCAAAGATACGAACTGTCAAAACCATAAACAAACTGAAACCAATCCACAGAATATTTTTGAAGAAAATAGATAACCGAATCATGTATGATAGAAGATAAACTATAATCCACAGTGTGCTCGAAAAAATTATATTTTTTTTCAAATATCACCCCCCACGAAGGCACACGAATAAAAATTAAATAAGTTTTTTAAAGAAATTCCAATGAAAAATATTATGAATTAAAGAAAATATGTATTCATATTTATCAGTGATTACCAAAGTGGTTCGTACGGACCCCTAGGGGTCCCCAGGATCATTCAGGGGGTCCGTGGAAAATTAAAATTGAGTTGGGGTCCCTAAACAACGTCAGAGGGTTCACGCAAGGCTAAATATAAAATTAAAAAAATGCTACACATTTTTATTCTTACGGAAGTTATGTTAAGTAACTAATGCTAATCAGTATATATAAAACTGCAAAATAGAGATGAAGATTTGTTTGCTTATTGTCAACACTTAACGACGCTTAATTAACGGGGTAAGGGGGAGGGGTGCGTGGGCCAAAAGAGTTTGGGAACCACTGATATAGATCAAAACGCCGATGAATGTATAAGTTTTATTTGGTATTATTACGTAGATATTTGTAAAAAATATGGTAGGTTTTTGAGACTTGTGACGCCACACAATAAACCACAGATTTGGTGTAATTTTGGGAGATCCGAAAAATTAAAATTATTGTAATTATTTTCACCATTAAACTAACTACAGTGTAAACTCTATATAACGGCACTGAAGGGACATCGTGTATTTTGACGTTATAGAGAGATGTCATTAAATGGAGAGAAGAAAAATCTGTATTAGAAAAAGAAAAGTTTATTTCAGACTAGTTTTAGTAATTATATACATAAAAAACAATATTTATTTGAACGCTATTGCGTATAGTCTGTTATTTTCGTCTGACGTCTTTTGCTGCACCAGTAATTTTGTTGTATTTTTTTACTTATTTTATTCATATCGTGCGATATTGAGGCATCTTGGTGATAAAGAAAGTAGTTTTCCAATAATTTTGCTGCTTCCAGAGCTTCTTTAATGCTCGGCGGAGGCTCAGGCTCATCCGTCTCATCTTCTTCATCTCCTTGTTCTTGATCCTCAGTTTTTCTCACCGAATCTAAAATTTCTTTGTCTGTGAGTGAAGCCGTTGTAAGCAGACAGTCGTCTACTTCGATGTAGGTTTGAAGATTTTCTGTAAATTTTCCTGCCATGTTGGACTGTTGAATCCACTCAGTTAATAAAAGGTCGTCATCGCTATCAAACTCCGGTTCCGTTTCCACCTCATCACTCATAGAATTTGTAAAAAGTCCAGCATGTCGAAAAGAGTGCTGTATAGTTGTGGGTGTCACTTCTTCCCAGGCTTTAGATAAAAAATTTACAGCATGCAGCACATTAATAGAAGTTTTACCCTCAGATTCGACTATTTCCATCAATAATTTCTTTCTGTAGTGACCCTTGAGGCTTTTAATCACGCTTTGATCCATTGGCTGCAACACACTAGTCGTATTTGGAGGAAGAAATGCCAACTCTATGTTTTGAAGGTTTGATATAAGAGGGTGGGCAGGACAATTGTCAACAAGAAGTAAAATTTTTCGTCCCTTTAATTCTGCATCCCACTTTCGGACTTCTTCTTCAAAAAGTTGACTGGTCATCCAAGCTGATTTATTAGCTTTATACGTCACTGGCAATTTTTTAATGTTCTTAAAACACCGCGGATTTTTCGATTTGCCTATTACCATCAGCTTTTTTTTTTCTGTGCCATCCATATTAGCAGCCACAAGTACTGTAATACGCTCCTTGGAGAGCTTTCCTCCAACACACTTTTCCCCTTTAAATTTCAGAGTTTTATCTGGGGTCAACTTATAGAAAATTCCTGCTTCATCAGCATTAAAAATGTCACTTGAGGCGTATTTTTCTGTCAATTTTGACCACACTCTATTAATCCAGTCGTGAGTAACATTCGTATCAACACTTCGTGCTTCTCCACTAATTTTGCCATAGTTGATATGGTGACGTTGCTTGAATTTTCCGAGCCATCCCTCTGATGCTTTGAAAGAAAGTAAACCAAGTTCTTCGGCAAACTTCTCCGCCTTAGCTTTCACGATCGGGCCCGAGATAGGCATATTATTCTGGCGCTGTCGGTGAAACCATGATAGCACAGCTTGATCCAAATCTTCGTATTTAGGTTTCTTTAATTTTTTGGAAGATTTTCCATCCTCCTCTGCTTGTAGAATTTTTTCTTTATTTTTCCATATTGTGGACACGGTAGAGCGACTAAATCCAAAGCGTCTGCCAACATCACTTATCTTCTCTCCCGCCTCTATTGCGCGTATCAGTAAAACTTTTTCGTCAATACACAGTGATTTTCTCTTACTTGCCATGTTTATACAGTTTGAAAGTTTGTGGGCAACTAACAATATGATAACGAATAGATAATCCATGAAACCTAATAACGACAGTCTACACGTGCAAACAATCCCAATTTGTAAACAAAAGAAGGGATTTCTTAGAAAACAACAATCAACAGGTGCAGGGGTGCCCGGGTTCATGGGGTGAGGTTTGTCTAGGTCTTGGAGGCGGATGACCAGGACACACTGAACCCCAGATTTCTACCCACCCCTTAAACCCCATTCCTTCCCAGAACTCTCCTTCCCTTCCTTTCCTTAAAAAAAACCCTCCACACAGCATCCCCAAAGATGACATAGGCCCTGAGAGAAATTATTTTCCTCAGGGCCTCCTGTGTGGAGCTCATGTAAAAAAAAAAGGGAATCCCAATTTTTAAACAAAAGAACGGATTTATTAGAAAGTTCGGTATGTATGATGCTGACAGTTTATGACGGTCAGTTTATTACGGGCATTACCGACATTTTATTACGGGGTAGGATAATAAAGCGACAAAAGAACGTACACATCTGGGCCGATTTTACTAATTTTGGCAACTAAAAAATAACTTTTTATTACTTAATTCTTGTCGTTATTGAGAGTGGGTGCAATGCTAAATAGAGTGTATCATTGTATGGAAGCTAAGCTAAACCAACCAAAGCCGAGTGATTTCGACGCTTTAGGGAGTTTGTCGTTAAATCGAGTGACGTTACATGGAGTTTACACTGTATATCAATTAAAAAAATATGCTGGTATTTAGGTCAGAAGGTCATAATTGATTACAAAAATTGACTGGAGTTCCTTATTATTAATGTAATGTTATGTTATGTTTTGTTGGATAAAAGTAATTATTGCAATATTTAAAAAAAAAACAGATTGTGTACTTATGTGCTTATTGTTGAAATTTAAAAAAAACCGCTATGTTGAATGTTAATATTTTTGAAATTCATAAATAAAGGGTTTTCATTTTTTTAATCAACCACGTCCGTTTTGTATCTCACATCATGATAATATAAAAATTCGGTAATCTATTTTTCCTGAAGTTGAGATTTTTTTGTCACTAAAATATTTATTTTACTAATGAGTATTTGTTGTTGAATCAAAATTTTTCATAATATTTTTAAGAATAACCATCACAAATTTTTAATTTGAGAAAATGTGTTATACATTTTTACAATAATGTGTTGTAAATTTCATAGAAAGCTTAACAATTTATAAAAAGAAACAAAGACCGTTACATTATATTTTTGTATGTGCTGATTATCTGTTGTAATAATTTTTTATCATAATAAAAACATTTTGAATCCGCTGTATTATGTTTTTAGTATGACTCCTAAAGTAGCTACCTCGATAAAAACACGCTGCAGCAGCTACACAATACAAAATCAATAATATTCTCATTTTTCAGTTGGCCAACCTTTCAAAACTTCCTAAAATTTGACAGTGCTAGTAAACCGTGTAGTGCGTTTTGTTAATTTTTGTTAAATTCGAAATTGTTTTCATCTTCGGTGAGTTTTACCTATATCAGCTTATAATAATACTATTGTTTATTTGTTAATCTAAAACCCTTGTCGTTTTAAGCAATAATAATTCTTGAATTGATAATTTAGTAAACCGCTAAGCCCTCTTCGACAAACGCAATCTATCGATTATGGTTTTCGGTTTATTTATTTAGTATTCAAATTCGTCAGTTGAAAATATTTTCGTAAACCAATCCTTGATAATGCTTTTAATATTGTGTATGAAATGTAATCTATGTCATCTTTTCGGTGTCGGCTATTCATATTAGAGTAATATGAACCATCAATACCACCTGGTGTTTGTGCATGCATGTTAAATATATATTTTTATTGTGTATCCTGTAACCATCCCGCCTTTTGTATTGAATCATCGTTTTCGGTATGGATGAATTGACATTTTGTTAGTAAAACACATGATTTTATTATAAGCATTATTGATATGAATTTGTACTCTTAAGATTTGTTTTTGTTGTTGTTGTGAATTGTTATATGCCTGTTATGAATCGTAACTAGTAGCACTTTTTTTTTCTTGATGACATTTCACCAATTTATAAATATTATATACCCAAGAAAATTGCACAATGTATGTACTGAAATTGATACATTTGTAAAACAACAAAAACAAGGTTTTTTTTTTCTATGCAGATAAGGAACTTTTAGGATACCTGAAAGAAAAATAATATTATTCTTATCCACTTTCAGGTATAAAAATATACCCTTTGACCATTCGATTCTTAGAAAGAGTTGTAGTAGGGGAGATTTGCATTGCCATCTGGTTTACATGTTTCCAATATTCTGAAGGTGTTTATCTTTGCTTTCTGAAAATTGGGGACAAAATCAGGAACGAATACAATTTTCTTATATTGAAATCCGTTTCTACAGAAGGATCATAATTTTTATAGTGGTTGTCTCCTCTTGCAATCATGTAAAGCAGTGGCGGACTAACGGGGGGGCGGAAGAGGCGGCCCGCCCGGGCCTCTGATCCTGGGGGGCCTCCAAACGCTTCCAAGTTCCCTTGATCAAATCCTAAAGAAGGCTGGCACCAGGACACTAAACAATTTTTTTATAATTTTCTTTTTATTTCATTTTCTGAAAGATGCATTCCTTGAGAAAGCTCTCACCAAATATCTTAAAGAAATTCGAAAAATTGACGGAGAAACGTTTTATGAAACCGTTTGAAACAGTTTGTGACAGTGAAACCGTTGAAACAGTTTGTTGGATTAATTGTCCTTCAGCAAAACTTTGAATGCGTTTTTCTCGAAACTTTTTAACACGTTTTTCAACCTGGTTGACAACATATAAAAAAAACTATACATCCGATTTGCATGCACCAAGTCTTAAACTGTTCGAAAATTCAGTCACCATGGCACCACGTAGGGATTTTATCAAGTTTATTGTTTAGGATTTGATCAAGGGAATATGGAGGCGTTTGGAGGCCCCCAGGACCAGAGGCCCGTGTGAACTGAATAAAAAGTTTGTAAAGTTACATCAACTTCTTAAATTAGGGGGGGGGGGGGGGTGGTATCACTATTATATTATATATTATCATATTACCATCGTAAAATATGTAATAGCCCAAATGGGTATATAATTTGATATATATGGGTACTGATTTAAATGGGTATATATGGGTACTGATTTGTTTTTTAATATTATTCATAAAATCTTATAAGACATGTTTCTGTGAAATATTTGTAAAATGATTCTTCATATGTTTGTGTCTGTATGTTGCTTCTGTAAAATGTTTTGTAAAATTTTTCTTCATTTATTGTGTCTGCATATTGGGTTGGGTTGGGTTTATCTTTTCAAATGTACCAATTGGCGATCCCTTAATGAGTTTTGATAACTCATGGGAATGCAACTTCGTTGTATGTTTTATTTAAAAAAAAAAAAAATATAATAAATATTTGACGGTAATAATATGGTATACTTCCTTATGTTGCTTAATTTCTTCACAGTGTAATTACACTGTGTATGCAGTTACATCAATAGGCCACTACAACTAAAATTATTGTAATATCCTTTTCCATCGGTAAAATGGATTAACGTATCACCATTTTATTATCAGCATCTAATTCATGCATTTCTTTGAAGCCTTATCATTTCTGTAAAGCATTTTTCTGAGAAATTGGAGTGCCAATAGATAATTTATTGATTTGCAATATAATATTACTAATAGAACAAAAGATATACATTTTATGTTGTACATTAATTTCCTATTCCTTGGCTATAAGGTGATTTTATGTACTGGGTTAGGTACCCGGCTTCGCTCAGGACAACTTCTAGAACTTTCTGCTTCCATAACTTCTTTGAGCACCTTTAGGATTATTAGGGAACCTTCCAGAACGTTTTAGAACCTTCTAGACTCACCGACATATTCCGCCACTCCTTTCAGAACTTTCTACCTTTATCGTACCTTTTAGAACTTGCCAGAACTGCTTCCAGAACATTCTACAGCTTTATCGATCTTCCGGAACCTTCTAGATTCAACGACATATACCGCCACTTATTTCTGAAAGCTTCTAGAACTTTCTCCTTCCACAATTTTCTAACGCATTCGCAAACCATCCAGAACCTTCTAGACTCATCGACATACTCCGCCACTGCTTCCAGAACATTCTACAGCTTTATCGATCTTCCGGAACCTTCTAGAGTCAACGTCACATACCGCCACTTATTTCTAAAAGCTTCTAGAATTTTCTTCTTCCACAACTTTCAAATGTATTAGCTTTTTTAAGTTCTCGAAACTTTTAGACTTACCGACATAATCGGCAACTTCTTCCAGAACTTTCTAGAGTTTTAGCGAAACTTCTAGAACTTTCCGAAAAACTTTTCAACTGTTCTTGAAATTTCTAGAAATTTCTTCAAGCCCTTGTATCATTAAGCACGCCCTTTAGGTAAAAACGGGACCCCTCATCCTGAAGGGGGGATAGAGATCTACAACACCACACAACTCCCTTGATCGTACAGGGACTCGTTTCTGAGTTTTTGCGGTCTGCACGTTTTTTTGGATTTTCTCAATATATACCTATTGATAAGTCGTATAATATTTTATTTTTCTTATTTATGTATAGAACGTAGGTAATTAGGTACCTACTTCTATAATTTAATTATTTTGAATATACTCACCTGCTATAGCAGCGGCCAACTTGCCATAACGTTTTATAATATCACGTTATCTAATTATGTTATAGACACGGGGCAGTATTGAAATCATTGACTGGTTTAACGACCTCTGCGTATTGTACGCGAGCTGAATGTCTTTCGTCGGAAGAATTATAACACAATAAGACTGCGATTATCACACGTCAGACATCACCCACCGGCGTTAAATTATACCACACACTGGAAATTTCCCTCGTAGAATAGAACCAAATTATATATATATATATATATATATTTAGTTTTTTTTAGCTTTTACAAACATGTGATATACATGATAATTTTGTGGAATAGTAATCATGAAGTAAAATATGCTATTTAAATTTTACGGCCGCCGTGGTTTTTACGGTCGAGGGATAAGGCTCTTGACTCACAATCCGAAGGTCGCGGGATCGAATCCCGGCGTGCGCAAATAAATTTTATTTGATTAATTTGTGTTATTTCACAATTAATTCATTTAAAAATAACATATGTTATATTTGCGGCACGTTCCACGGTGGAAGATCCTCTCAGTGTCGTCATAGTGTAAGAACCACCATTCACAATTGAAACGTTGCTTGAAATGGCTTTAGCCGCGTTTGGTGACCAGATCAGAATAGCTAGGTACTTCCCCACATTCCTTTTTCCCAGCTCCTTCCCCTCCCCACTACCTTCAGCCTCACAACGTACCCCAATTGGGGATGCCACAATCTCACTTGCTCCTGACGGGAGCAGGTGGGACTATTATGAGGTATTCACGTAATTTTTTTTTATATATATTATATTTAAAGTCAGAAGAATAGTATTATGTTAACATTGATTGTAATTATTATTGAGTTATATTATTATAGCCATATAACTGTATTCCGTGCAGTTGAACACATCTACTATTTCCGAGAAAGCATTGCCAACTGCACGCAATCCGAGTACAAACCAGTATCTAAACGACTCAGTCCTGATATTGGTTGCAATTAAAAATAATTTAAAATTGTGTAGTTCTTGTTGGTATATGGAAGGTGATTAGGCTTAATAAATAATGGCTCTCTACTATATCATTAACAATTTATACGAGTAAGTTTGTGAGTGAATCCTACATAGATGTGGAGTCTTTCACTTTTATCTGCCTTGGACCACGGTTGCGAAATTATTCAATTATGTACGCTCTGCATTCAAATATGGATGTAATATTATTTAGTGGCGATCATCATTAGTATTACAATTCGTAAGAAACTATAACAAGGCCTGGTAGTTAGCGTTCAAAAAGAAGAAGTAAGGGAGATATGTTAATACGAACGTAAGAGGGAGCGCGCTAATATTAAAAATAACTATAATTAAGTGAAAATAGTAAAAATCTATGCTTAATATTATAAATGCGAAACTGCACGTGTGTTTGTTTGTTACGCTTTCACGCATAAACCACTAAAACGATTTTAAAAACTCTTTCACCAATATAAAGCTACATTATATGCGAGTAATATAGGCTGTATATAATCGTAAACTCTGACGTTATGAAATTATAAATATTAATTTATTATACTTTTTCTGACCCTAATAAAAGCGAGTTATTGCTAACGTCAAAAGAAAAGCAAAACAAATCGTTGCCGTGGAAAGTTGATTTATTTGCGCGAAATTTTATTTTAGGCGTCGTAGTTAATATCTATCTCTAAAAATGAATCGCCGAAATGTATATACGCGCATAACTCCCGAATGACTGCACCAAATTGGATAATTTTTTTTTTTTACTACTGGTGAGTTCTGGCATTTTGAAATGTATATAAAAAAATTTGCAATAAGTGGCACGCGAGCTGTTTTAAAACTGAATGTACCGGGACTGAATGTATACAATGCGGGAGGGGAACCAGGTAGAAGGTTCGCGGGAAGGGGGGAGAGGGGAACCAGGGAGTGGGGTTCGCGGGACGGGGAAGGGGGGGAGTGGAGTGGGGAGAAAGAAGGCGGAGGAGGCGGAGTGGGAACGCGGGAGGAGAAGGGGACGCGGGAGAGGAAGGGGAGGCGGTAGAGGAACGGGATGAATGTGAAAGGACACGCAGGGAGAAACAATTTCTTAATTAAATGGCACAGCGGGAGAAACAATTTCTTTTTTAAATGGCATAGCAAGTATAACTAGCTAGTATTTAATAAAACACGACTCGTTTAAAATAGAGCAAAAATTTTAATTTAAAATAAAAAATCTAATCTACAAATTCTGAAGTTGCATTTAAAAATACACTGTGAATTTTTTCATAGCTTTAACGTGTTGAATAACAGAACAAAATATTTTTTTAAGCGATTTTTTTCTATAGAGGAAATTTCATATATTTACCGTTTCCTCTCTACAAATGTACAGATATTAGAGAAAGATATAAAAAATAACATATTTTGTTTAGGAACTTAAATACTGAAAGTGTTCAAGAGAAATATTGTATTTATTGATTTCACGACAACTCAGAATCAACTCAACTCAACACCTCTCTGAAAAGTCGTTAATTAATTCATTCATTCTGAGTTGTCCGGTCACCGTATTTATTTATTTGTGCTGGATTCTTGCAATTACGTGAATTCTTCAGTTATAAATAATGAATAATTCAGCTATAAGAACTCACTACCAGGCATATAATATTAAACAACTTTGTTGCAATCACAGTCATGATGTTGTATGTCACAACTATCGTGTTTTACAAATGTTTTAAAATAGTGGGTAAGTATGTCACAAGA
Organism: Glyphotaelius pellucidus; assembly: GCA_936435175.1. Taxonomy (NCBI): domain Eukaryota; kingdom Metazoa; phylum Arthropoda; class Insecta; order Trichoptera; family Limnephilidae; genus Glyphotaelius; species Glyphotaelius pellucidus. The sequence goes on from OW386543.1 coordinate 37,765,941, forward strand.
AATAACGTCATTCTGTACAGATTAGTAATTTGTTATTGTTTAATTATTGGTGGGTGGCGTTCCGCATTATTTTACTGTTTGTTTATGCCCGTTTTATAAACCACGATGCATAACAGCACTCGTTGTTCATACTAAAACCTGCATACAACGATTTCTCATATTGCACATTAGATTAACATTAACATGAATATTCATATTATGAAGTCGAGGGAAAACGCAGAGTTAGTGAAAACGTATGGGATTTCTACGTTACGACAACCCGAGAAAAAAATCGTTCATCTAATTTAATATTTTGATTTGACGGCCTTCGTGGTCGAGAGGTAAGACTCTCGATTAGCAATCCGAAGGTTGCCGGTTCAAATCCTGGCGTGTGCAAACAAATTTTATTTGATTAATTTGTGTTATTTCACAATTAATTAATTAAAAATAATAAATTACGTTACACGTTACAAAGTGGAAGGTACACTCTGATAACGTTCCTGGTGTAAAACCACCGTTCGGAATTGAAACGTTGCTTGAAATGGCTTTAGCCGTGTTTGGTGACTAGATGTGATAGCCAAGCACTTCTTCACCTTCCTCTTCACCTTTCCTACCCTTCACCATTTACTTTCAGTCTCACCAATTTTGGAAGCCGTCTCACTGGCTTCAGGCAGTTGGAGAAGTTGGGACTCTTGTATTAACGTAAAACAAAAATATATTTTTATATTCCTTTAGCCGTTACGTGAACGTATTATTCTTTCGAATCGTATAACTATTATGGTGTTGCCTATTATAAAAACAAGCAGAAAAAAACATTATTGCTTTCTTTCATAAAACGCACAAAATAATAATAATGAATGCACAGTATGAAGTAGACATTTTACATTAACTACTATGATAAGTATGACTCTCTCGACCCACCGCCTTGCTCCGCAGTGGGAAAGATGGATTCATACGTCTGTCACTCATTGACTCACTGAACTTCCTCATCTCTCATATTTTTTTCTTCCCAGAACTTCCTCTCCTTCCTATCCTTTAAAAGACTCTCCACAAAGCATCCCCAATGAAGCTAATGATAAAAGGCATTCTGCTATTTTCCACCGGTCATTTTTGTGACTTTGCCGCTCGTGAATTTCTGGCTTTGAATTAAACTTCATCTCGGAAGCTCTTCTGTTCCTGATGTGAAATAAGTAAATTTTCATTTTTTGCTTTTTTTTTCAAAAAGCTTTTTTTATAATGTGATATTGTGCTACTGAAGCTTGAGGTAGAGGAGGGTGGGGGGGGGAGGGGGCGTGAGCTTTGCAGCCAAAAATATGTGAAAAATTAGAAGCTCTGACCTAGATTTTCATACGTGTGGTTTTGAAGTTTTACATTTTTATAACTATCTAAATGGATGCCATTATTCAGTAGGTTCGGCGCCATAGAGCCTTAGAAGCTCGAAAACCAAATTGAGAGTCGGTTCGGCACCGTAGGGCCTGAGAAAACGGCTTTACTATCCAAATGAGTCTCAACCTGATCTTTCCTCCTAATAATGAATTGAGTATGTATTTTTCATGGAGTGGTCCAGCGGTCAGTTTCAACCTAATTTGTGATAACTCTTGGATTTGTGATAAGAATAAGTAAACAATTTTCCAAGCCCGAAGTAATGACATCGATATTCAACTGCATTATAATTATCCCCGGGTTCATAGGGGGAGGTTTGTCTAGGCAGATGACCAGGACATACTGAACCCCAGATTCCTACCCACCCCTTAAACCTTTTTCCTTCCCAGAACTCTCCCTCCCCTTTCCTAAAAAAAAAATCCTCCACACTGCATCCCCAAAGATGACATAGGCCCTGAGGGAAATTATTTTTCTCAGGGCCTCCTGTGTGGAGCTCATGTAAAAAAAAAAAATAAGATCAAAATTAGAATACGCATCTGCCGTCTGGGCCCCATACCAGCAAAAATACATAGAATTATTAGAACAAATTAAAAAAAAAAAAATTCTAAGGTATCTTTATACGAGAACGCACGGTAAATCTAGGAGGGATGGAACCCTTACAGTAAACAGCTTGTTAGCGTCAGCGTGCGTGCTGATGCTATCGGCAGGGTTGGAGAAAGCTCCCACATATTTAATACAAAGTAGTTGCTGTATCTGCCCCAAATAAAAACTAGCTCAGGATTCGGTGCAAGCAGGATTTCTCGTAACCTCAAGGCTAGTGCTTGTGGTTCGGAACTTCACGCTTCTCCATTCTCCCAGGGCCTCTCTCGTCAAGCAAAACACGGTAGGTTATCACATAAACAGTTTATTCAATTCTAGGAGACACAATAATACATAAAAGGAACGATCCTAGCTGAAAGTTAGTTTGAACGTCCGTCTCTGCTCTCTATCACGCGTGGTTAGGGCTAAAACATTTAATTGCACACAAAGGGTAACATGGTAATTGACTCACGTTTGGTTTATGGGCCAACAGCGGCTTTACGCGCTTGTTCTCTCAGTCTCCGCAGCGTCCATGCGTGGACCGGAAGTGCACAACCGGCGAAACTGAACTTGTGTCGCCCATGTTCGCGCGGAACGTGGGCCCGGGAAGCTCGCTTGCTGAAGACTGGCGAGCTGCCGCTCGAGAGTTGGTCTAGCGACAGCTCGGTTTGTCGCTCGCGGGAGGGGGTAGTGCGCGCGCCTCTATATTGGCGGTCTATTTGTAACGTAACAAGCTTTTAAAATCATAAACTATTACATTGACAGCCCATACATACTCTTGGAATACTATAAGTTGTTCGAACAACTACCGCCGGGTCGTCGCCACGACTTGCTCTGTATTCCACATGGCAGAACGGACGTTCTGGTCCAGCATAGCATGACATGGTGCTGCTAAATGATACCTCTAGGTCTCTTGACATTTTCAACATTGGCCTTGAAGATCAAAAGTCATTTAAAGCAAAAACTCTAAAATATCGATTATTGTTAATAAAAATCATTCAATGTTACGTATATGCCACGTGTACTGCAATAGGATTACGTCAATCCGTAATGCACAAAAAATGACCCCTGAGAATACGGTATACGGTAAAACCATGTATGATCGTGTGACAAATTTGGAGATTAGCAAGGAATGTAAGGCCGATGTGTAATGAATAAGCCTATGAAAAGGATGCTAAGACGGTTTGGACATGTAGAGCGTTTGAACGAAGAAAGGAGTGTAATGATAATGCCTATAGGACACGAATGTGAATGATATAATAAGTCGGGGACGCAATACTTCAGTCGGCTCATGTCAAAAGTCAGAATAACGTAGAGTATGTAAACCTATTGTATACCCAGTATACCTACATATATATAAATATATATATGACATGATGTATGAAACAAGACCGATTGTTTATGCGGTTCATCATCTCTGCATACCTCTGCGGAAACACCGTGATGGTTAATTAGTAAAATATTCGGCCACCATAACACGGGCCCTCGCCAGTTTGGTGGGTAAACGGTATATTATATTTTAAACTAGCTGGTACCCGGCATGCGTTGCAATGCAAAGAAATAAATTGTTTCTCCCTGCATTTCCTTTCCCATGCATCCCCGTTCCCCTCCCACGTCCCCTTCCGCCTTTCATGCCTTCCCCTCCCTCGTCATCGCTCCCGCTAACCCCACCTCCTTCATTACCCTTCCCCTCATGTCTTCTCTCCTTGCCGCTAATATACATAAAATACACTCACTTTCATGTATACAAATTTCATAACGCCAGAGCTTACCATTACATATAGCCTATAACCTTCGCGGGCGTGCGCACAACAAATCACCAAAGTTTCATCGCAATCGGATGAACGGTATGGCAGCGCATAACATACTAACAAACAAACAAACAAAAATTGATTTTTATGTATAAGATTTTGTCACACTATACTCGAAATGAATTGAATCGAAGATGTGAAAAGCCATTGAATATTTTGTATTTATATTATATTTATACTGTGTTTATACTATACAGTAAATCGTATAATGTACATAATAAAGCATTCAATAAAGCATACTTTATTGAAGTTTTTTTTATCAAGTATGGGAATACCTTGATGAAGCTATTTATTTGTATTTTGTCTGCATAAAGAAAAAAGCTATTTTGGATTTTTATATTTTAAATATTTGGTACCTACATACTGTGTGGATCTAATTCAATTAAATATTTGGTACCTACATACTGTGTGGATCTAATTCAGTTTCCTGCACTATTTATAAGTATAATTTCATAAATATTGTTATATATATATATATATATATATATATATATATATATGTGTAAAAGCCTAAATAGGCGTATATAAATAAATAAATACATATACACATTATGTCATACGGAAGTTCATATACACATGTGTGGAGATAGAGAATTTTAACAATCGTCAGTCATTGACACCGACACGAGATATAAAATACTCTCATTGACTCAATTATTTTATCTAATATGTGGCGGGTGGCGTGAAAAGTTTTACTACGAATTTTTTTACGTTATCCGACACACGTATTCAGATTTTATAAATGTTAATTTCACAGCAGTGGTTGGCGGAGAGGCACACATGTTGTTCCATCCACATTTATAATCTCATACATTCTCGTTATGTGACTCCAGATATAACTTGACTCAAGTACTTGCTTTGAGGAACCAGCACTAGACTACGGTAAAAAAAAATTGACATATTATTTTATCTCATTTTCTGAAAGATGCATTTGTTAAGAATGCTCTCACCAGATGTTTTAAACAAATTCGCAAAATTGACCTAGCTACAGCATTTTATGTGAAACCGTTCGAAACAGTTTGTTTGTTGAATCATCCTTCAGCAAAACTTTTAACGCGTTTTACTCGAAACTACGTTTTTCAACCTGGTTGACAACATATTAAAAAAAAAACGATTTGCACGCACCAAGTCATAAACTGTTTGAAAATCCAGTCTCTCTAGCACCACGCAGAGGAATTTTGATATTTAAAAAAAAATGGCGTCTAGCGAATTTTATTTCCCGTTTTAATGGAAAATTTTCATCGTTCATAAAAAAAAATAGAACGGGCCCTTTCTAAAAAAATTCCTACGTGGTTTCAGACTGGATTTTTAAACAGTGATTTAAGTTTTAAGATTTAGTGCATGCAAATCGGATGTATACTTTTTTTTAAATATGTTGTCAACCAGGTTGAAAACGTATTTTCGAGAAAAACACGTTAAGATGAAGCTATACGTGAAATCCTATTTAGATACTATTTAGATTCATCTTTACGACGAATCGGTTTACAGTATTAACATCAAAAAATATGCTACGGATAAATGGAAGCTTTTACTAGCTTTTATGTATTGGAATTACAATAAAATTATTATTTACATAACAAAAAATATAAGCGTAAACCACAAAAAAAATGTTTTTTCATGACTTCACTATGAAGAAACTGAACTTTACGAGAAACAATTTAAAAAATATATCCCTTTATGGCTAAGACTATTTTTGAGGTTTTTTATGTTCTAACTTTTTTCATTCTTATAAAATATGCACAAAATAAATAAAAACCACTTTTTCTCTTACTTGCCTCGTGCAAATACGACGCGCGATTTTAAATCTTGTATGGCAAGGGAATCAAAATGTTTCTAGCGTTTATATTCCTCTTAAAAATTTTGCTGAACTGAAGGTTAATTCAACATACAAACTGTTTCAAACGGTTTCACATAAAATGCTGTATCTCTGTTAATTATATGATTTCTTTAAAACATCTGTTGAGAGCTTTATTAACAATTTGTTGCAATGCATCTTTGAGAAAATGAAATTAAAAAAGAAGTCTAATTTTTTTAACGTTATCTGGTTGCCTTAATTGGTAGTTCCATGTTTTCCTAGTTCTTTCCCGACTTCTTCAATCCACCCCCTTCATCTTTTTCATTGAGTTTACATCGGTCTTGCATTATTTTCGTGTCTCCTCATTCATAATTCAATCATATGTGGTTTTACCACACCAAGAATTCTACTGCAATAGCTTCTGCTGACTACATGTCATACCTCAAGGTCTATTTGAGAATACCACTGTAGACTGCAATCACATTGACATCCATAGCTAATTTGATAAAGAATGCAATTTGCAATAAAAAAGTTTACGATGTTGCGCTGCAAAATTCCAGATATTGGTACTGCTGCAAACTGTAAAGATACGATCTGTCTAGACTCAAACTATAACCACTCTATCTGTAGAGAAGTCAACCCCTATATCTCCATTGGAGGCAGTCGGGCTCTTAATTAAATTACACCAATGTTTTCTATAATTAAATTTGCACATTGCAATTCTGCTTGCCCAGTGCAGAATGCAGGGGCTTTGTCGTGCGGAATCAAAATATGTAGAATATTGATTAATGACAATGGACGCGGGGAACAGAATGCAATTAGGATGTACCGCTGTACACACAGACTGTATATTAGGTACACTGCACATTAGGGTGGGTCACGACTGTATGGGGGGAAAAAAATCTTGTTTTGATTTGTCTAATAGTGATAAAAGGGTATTAAATGGAGATATAAAATCGCGTAATTTTTTTAATAATATTTGGATATCATCTTCTTCCTCTGGATTGATTTTGAAATTTCACATACTAGAGAAAAACCCATCCTTGTTAAATCTTAAAAAAATGTTAGATAAACCATTAAAAATGAACAATTTTTCATAAAACATGAAATAGAGGGAATATTTTGATTTATTCATTAAAAAATTTATTTGAATATAATTCAAATTATCTCAAGGCAGTGTATTCAAATACAAGCAAAATCCTTCTTACTCTTAAATTTCGGCATTATTTTGCGAGACTCAATTTTGGGGCTTTTTGTAAATTTTTTCGTCAAATTATACTACATTTACTATTACAAAAAAAATGGTTTGGAAAAAAAAAATATTTTTTTTAAATATTAAAATTTTCAAAACTTTGAAGTGAATCCGGAGGAAGAAGATCGTGTCAAAAATTTGAAAAATTTTAAACGTGTCGTTTTGAACCCATTTGGCACCCTTTTATCGCTCTTAGAATTTAGAAATAACATTTTTTGTTAAATGACTCACCTTACTGCACATGCTATTTAATGCCTATTTCTATATACCTGCCAGTTCCCGTTACATTCGAGCTCTCATTGTTCAATAATTGATTTAATTAAGCCCGTCACAACTCGTTGATTGACCTCATTGAGTCGTTATTGACGTTTTCTTTTGTCTGGACAAGTCTACATTACCAGCTTGTTCATAGTGTATTATACTTCCTACCTATAATCTACAGTCTACACGTATCTCGGCTAATTGATGAGCGAAGGACCGAACTCTGTCTCCAGCTGGTTCTCGCAGTTGCGAGTAATTAATCCCCCGTTTGATCTAATTGTTCAATCAATTTGCCCATCTGGTTGATGCTTTGTCTAATTTAATGTTTTTTAGATTCACTGAAAGTACGTCGCCCTGCGAAGTAAATTGTGAAATTTATTTCGCAGGCCGAAGTACTTTTAAATTAATATATTCTTTATAAACTATTAACCCCTCGGTCCTTGGCCTATTTTGTCGAAAGGTCAAAATATTTCCGCTTTACAATAAAATCCAAATAAATGGAATATTTCTGAACATATCCAAAAACTAAAAACTCTTTTAGAAAGGTGATGAAATACGCTTTCAAATTTTATAATTCAAATAAACGAATCATTTTTTACGAGGGGCGACTGAAAAGTTTTGAGCCTAAGTACCTATGATCATTACTAATGAGTAGCGCTGCACACCACTAATTGAGGGTATTCTAAATAATATAAATACCAAGTTTCATGTCATTAGCATCATTACATTTTTAGTAATTGAACCTTAAAAATCACCATGTCTGACTCATCAGCGCTTTCTACGAAATTGGAGTACAGAGCTGTCATAAAATTCCTCACAAAGAAAAACAAAACGCCGACGGAAATATTTGAAGAGATGTCTGCAGTTTATGGGGAGTCAGCACCTTCATTTGTCACCGTAAAACGTTGGAGCCGTAAATTCAAACTCGGCAGGGAGTCGCTTGAAGATGATCCCAGGTCGGGACGCCCAAACCGCCGTTACCGAAGAAAACATTAAAAAAGTGAAAAAAGTTGTACTGGAAGATCGGCGAATCAAGTTGTGGCAGTTAGCTGAAGCCATAGGCATTAGCAAAGAACGAATCGGTGACATTTTGCATAATCATTAGCACATGAAAAAGGTGTGTGCGCGATGGGTGCCGAAAATGCTCACGCCGCTTGACAAGCAGCGTCGCGTCATAACTTCGGAGGAGTTTTTGGACATCTGTGGCAATAATCCTGACGATGTTTTTTCTCGCCTTGTTACTGTCGATAAAACATGGATTAGACAATATGATCCAAAGTCAAAACAAAAATCAATGCAGTGGATAGAAAAGGGAGAAAAGCCGCCACAGAAATTCAAAGTGGAAAGATCGGCATCCAAGCTCAAGGCCACTGTTTTTTGGGATTGTGAAGGAATTTTGATCATCGACTACCTTCTCAAAAATACTACAATGAACGGCGACTATTGTGCTGCATTGTTGACAAAGGTTTGTCAAGTGATTGTCGAGAAAAAGAGAGGCAAACTGGCAAAAGAAGTCCTGTTTTTGCAAGACAATGCGCCCGTCCACACTGCCAGAGTTGCAAGGCGTGCCCTCGCCGAAACAGGATTTGAAGAAATAAACCACTCACCCTACAGTCCAGACCTGGCTCCTGGCAATTATTTCCTTTTTTCCAATTTGAAAAAGGACCTCCGAGGACGGAAATTTTCAAGTGACGAGGAAATGAAGGCGGCCGTAAATGAACATTTTGAAGGCAAAGACGGCGAATATTTTTTTACCGGGTTAAAAGCTCTTATTAATAAATGTAGGAAGTGCATTGAATTATAGGGAGATTATATAAAAAAATAATTTTTATACTTTTCTATCAGCATTTTTAATACCTTAGGCTCAAAACTTTTCAGCCGCCCCTCGTACATAAAATAATTTTGAATGCAAACAAAACAAAGGTTATAAAATTGGCTCACCCTAGGTTTTTTCTAACTAAAATTACTGATAACGAAAAAAATAAAAACACATATTTTATTAAACAAAGTTTTACAAATGTTACCGTCCACTCAATTTTTGTCGTTAACTGTAAAAATAATTTTTTAAAAATGTTTAGTGTTGCATAATTTTTATTCAAATTGCGGTCGGAAACTTTGGTTTCATAAATTTAATTATTTCCGGTAAATTTTAGATTTGATTTTAAGGGCGGTGTTTTCTCTTTGTAACTCCGTTAAGATCATATTTCTAACGATGATAGTAAGGGAGATACAGCGATTTTTATGAGACCTATATGAGTTGTTCCGAAAACCGAACAAATTAGCCTGAGGGATTAAATTAATATGTACCTTAAATTATTTTCATTTGTGTTTTCAATGTTTGAAAGAATTCGCGCCAATCGACGAAAAAGTAAATACTCACTACTGTTCGAAAACGGCTACATTAATTTAATTTTAATGTTCGAAATTTAAACAAAATTTAATAAAAAATATTCGCCCAACGTGGGGCTCGAACCCACGACCCTGAGATTAAGAGTCTCATGCTCTACCGACTGAGCTAGCCGGGCCGGTGACAGGGTTGCCAAAATAACACATCTCGACTAACAATTATAGTCAAAGATTATATTTCTATTATTATATTTTTTATTTTCACGTGTTTTGGCACAGTTGCAACACTTCATCGAAATAAGTTTCTTCAACAACATAAAGGAAGAATTATATTAGTTTTTTTTTTGTAAGTATTTTCATTTTTTTAAACTAAGTTTTTGTAAGTATGTGAAAATATTACGAAAGGAAAATTATAAAGTAATATATCTAGAAGAAAACATAACATAAGCTTTAATCTTTGTCAGGTTGCAAAATTGTGTCTATTTTCTTCCTTCTTGTGTCCATAATCCATACCTTCATTCTTCTTTTGAAGTCGGTTATTTTTTTAGTGGTTTTTATTGCACGAGGGAGAATATAAAATAATTTTAATGAGAAATATTGCATACTTCTTTATCCAAGAGTCGTGTTAGTTATACTCGTAGGTTTGTGGAATGTGTGTTGTAAGGAGGGATCTTGTAAATGGACTCGAGTTTATACAAGCAAAGTTATCTTGGTTTTTAATGTGTAAATTAAAATATATTTTTATTCGTATTAAAATGTATTTTGTATTCGTATTTCAATTACTTCCTAAAAATGTATTTTGTAATTGGTATTTCAATTACCTGATGCTGAGGTATTTTGTAATTTGTATTTCAAATACTTATGGCTTCAAAATACATTTAGCGATCTTAATAATGATAATGAAAAATAAGCTGACATAGATAATGCATAGACTAAAACGCTAGAATCCAGAGTAATGTATGTTAATATTTAGAGTTGGCAACACTGTACGTCAAAGCAAGTATCTTGTCAATTTTTAATCGTTTCGCGGTATTTATTCATGAAGACGTGAGTTAATCGATAATTGATAATTCAATCTGATCAAATTCCGTCTAAACCACAAAACTTTACAAGTGTTTTACAAATTTTGCACGTCTCTGTTTCACTCTGCTCAGCTTTGCTTCTATGGAAACGCACCGTTAGATAAGGGCACTTACTGGACAATTTATTGCAACCAAAGGTTCTACCAAAACCAAATGTATTTTGTATTTGAAATAAAAAAAAATGATTAAAATACTGTATTTTGTATTTCAAATACACGTCTTGAAAGTATTTTGTATTTCGTATTTTAAATACATGCGCAAAAGTATTTTGTAATTTGTATTTTAATTACAGCAAAGCATGTGTTTTGTCCAGCCCTGCTACCTACCAAGTAACGAAAATATGATTTTGAAAATGTTGAAAAAAGTGCTTCTTAGGATTGTATTTATGTACTAACACAATGAATTATGGTTGAGGTTGGGATGTCAAGTGTGTTGATTAGCAATAACATAACAATGGAATCAGCATCAACATCTAATCAGATCGATTTCACACTTTGTTTTTGTAAAACAGTGGCAAAGACGGAGTTACTGAATTTGTATTTCAAATACGTATTTCAATTACAAGTAATTCAAATACTGCCCAGCCCTGGTAGGTACCTAGGTAGTTTTAACATTTACGTTTTGTTATATCAAAAGATATTGCATTTGGAAGACTTAGGATGGGTTGTTTCAAAAAATTTGATGAATCCATCAAATATTTGAAGTTGATTTTCACGTTCTGTGCAGGTTCTATTCAAGTTCTGTTATTATATCGTTATAGGACAGCTGGTTCACAAAACTGAAATAATCACAGAACTTGAATAGAACTTACACAGAACGTGAAAATCAACTTCAAATATTTGATGAATCCATCAAATTTTTTGAAACAACCCGTCCTTAAAATTAATCTAAATAAACTCCATTTGTATCTGTGTACCCTAATAACCCAATGCCGATATCGAGCATCCCTAATGCAACAGTAAACATTTCTGTGAAACGTCTATCCCACATAAAAAGATTCCACATCATCTATTACTCATAATATTTTTTATCAATAATTTATTATCAGGTACATCGCGTAGATATTGGTTGCTTATTGAAGCCACATGTGTTTTCGTGTACAAGGTCCAATAACTTATATTTTATGGCCCTCGAATAAAAACGCCTTATGTTTGTCTGACAGAGGAGACATAGACAGAAGCGATGAGGTGGAGGGGTAGGTTGGTTAAGATGGGTTACGGGTTGGTCTTGTTATCGGAACCCCTCGGGTGCACTTGTCTATCTAATTTGCCGGCTAGGGCGGCTAGACAAGACAGCCGTGTGACGGTGTGATCAGGTGGGGGGGCGCCCCTCCCCGGCGGACGGCGTCTGGTGGGACCAGGCGGGGCACGGGACGGGCCAGGGGGCCAGTCGATCGCGGACCGTCGCGCCGGGACAGTGCGTCGAAGTGTTTGTCGCTCTTTTTCCAAAGGAAATAGTCGCATACTCGCGTCAGTGCAAAAAGGAAAAATCTGCAAATTTTCTTCCGACACCCCCAGTGCTTCTACAAAGGGATCACGGCTCAATTTAACCAGTGTTATTCGTTAAAATACTTGTTCATTAATATACTTACGCGTAAGTTAAGGCTTATCTTATCGGTGTTTTGAAGCTAGAGATATCTTTTCATTTGTCGATTTTTTTTGACAATGTCCTGTAAAATAAGTAGTACATAGTTATTCTCCATTATTGTGCTGAAGTGCCGAGGTCGAGGAGTGAGGAGTAGCAGCGGAGAGCAGACACCAGACACCGACAGTGGATGACGAGCTTCGAACTAGCTTCCTTTTTCGGCGATCACCAGCCCACTCTGTTTCGCGGGTATGTTGCAAGTTTTCTTACATCATCGTGGTGCCCGTGACTTTAACGCTCTTACTTTTGCTAGTGTGTTTTTATAATCGTTCTGAAAAAAAAACTTTTAACCCTCTGCAAATGAGACACGCTTGAATAGTCCTGGATGGTAGTACTTGGTACTGTGCAGGTACTGGACGTATCACCTGCCCTCCGTTCGCACGGTGCGACCAGTACCCAGTACCTACTTCATACTTCACTGGCGAGCTGACAGGCTCACTCACGATGGTCAATGTTATATTATGCAAACCACGAACCTTACTAGCTAACATGCTCCGGGATAGTCATAAATCCTTTTGTCAAACAAAGGATTCACTTCAAGACAATCACGTATCTGGGAAATATTACTTAGATAGATACCTTCCTTTGTTTATTTTAATAGATTTTAATAGCGCAACCGTTTCCAATATAGCTTCAAGTCATCAAACATCACATCCTACCTAAAAAATAGATAAAATTCCAGCTGTTCCTCCTAATTAAAAGGTCTTTGCCCTTACAGTCATACTCTCAACAATCATTTGTATTCAACTATGTGTTAGATTCCTGCCACATAATATTATAATACACGCGGTGAAATCTCAATCCAAATGTTTCAAGGTTAACAACGCTTCCCATTCTGTCCGGAGACCGGCTTGGAGAAATATATTAAATTTAAAAAGAAGCCGACATTCAGAACAAGATAGTGTCGTATCGGTGTGTTTACGACACTAGTTGAATTCGTAATTATCAGCAGAGCTAGACGTTGTATCTTGTATCCGTCCAGTGTTTGTTTACCTTTGAATCGGAATGAACAGCTGCATGCTGGTGTTGCGTGTATAAACCTAGATAGTAGAGGAAGCCATTGTCTTTACTTCTATCGAGCACTTGAGACTCGATCAGTAGTTGTGTTCAATAATTCACAATACACTAGTAGTGAAGTACACGACCAAACCTCGACACATTCATAGCTGTAGTTAGCTAGATTCATTACATCTGGAAGGTAGATACTTAGGAATATTATGCAATATCATGGGTTGATGCAAAAAAGGCTACGCTATGTTGAGAGTTGGGACATAACCAGTAACCAGTTGGCTTACTTGGTTTTAAACTGCGGCGTGTGGTGTACGAACCCATCTACCGAGTGGTGTTCACCAAGGATGTCTTTTGCACCCCCCTTTCTTCGAGCAAAATGGTTTTGCGTTAAAGCGGTTTGAGGAGATTTGTCCTTATAACACAAGCACTCGTTAAAATCTTTACATGAATTCAAATGATGGGATATCCGTAGATAAATTTAAGTATGACCTAATACAATATATTTTAACTGTTGAATACGATTGCAAAAAACTTAACAGTCTGCACATGATATACCAAAATGTGCCATTGATCGTCTGCAAGATTGGGACGGGGAAATAGTGTGTACAATTTTTTACCAATACTATCGACAACCAACACCACAATTTATTTTATCATAATATTTTATCATTGTTTACACAATTCAGCAGGTACTTGTCAAATGCCAAGGAGGAAACCACGTAAATTTCGCAAAGTTTTTGACTTTGACGTAATATTTTGTTGGTTTATTTTGTGCTATCGTATATAATATTTACCGAAACACATTCCTTGAACAATAAACTATACATAAAAACAACATTACTTGTGTATATTTGATAAATTGATAGGGTTTTTCGCTACCTACCTACCACGTTCGGAGTTTGTAAAATCAAAGCAAAAAATGATGCTCCGACGCCATAGATAATTTAATACAAATTATTCCGAGTGGCTAGACGTATTTCGGGTACCATTTATGTCAAGAACGAGAATGGCCCAAGCGATTCTGACCTTGTCCTTCATACAGTTTCTTCATTCATACGGGTTAAAATCGCATTTAAAAATAAAAATAATTGAAAATTTTTGCGTATGCGCCGGCGCACACCCTCCCATTTACGGGTGGAACATGGGTATCAAAAACATATCAAAATGAAGGATGCTGAATCTGTTAAAAAAAACAAAGAGAAAACGGTGATTGCCATTTTTTCTGTAACCCCTATTTCAAATCCTTGTTGCACCGCTGCATTCCATCGTAGGCCACCTCCACCTGAGTTCACAAGGGTTCTAATTGCAATGAATGCATCTGGTGTGCATGTGATTGATGGGGTGTGAAGTGCACTAATCACAACAACTTCCTGCTACCGTTGTCATCAGCTACTGGTAACTGGCACTGGTCACTTCCATGAAGCATTCACCAGTCATCACTTCGCTGTTGTTTCCCTGGCCGCGTGTGCCACCGTGAGGTGTGCGTGCTCACTGCCACTGCGATAGAATTAATTAAAACTTTCCTGTGTTTATCCGACATTCCCATTACGAATTTCAACTATGTTCTTGAAAACGTGCAGTAATGTCGGACTGTTTTCTTCATTTGACCGAAATGAGATTTACATACTTTATTCTCGAACTAACAACACGTTGTTCTCTGTCATAACACTTTTATGATTTATTTCGTCTAATTTATTTCAACTGCATTCTTCAATGGTGCAAGCATTTTTATAATTTTAAGAGGTGGGAACCATTTATTGTAAAACCAACACCTTTGCCATGGGTCGCCTCAAGTGGTGTGCTACGTTTGGTGACTTGGCAGGGGTCCCGGTTTCTTGGGGTGAGGTCTCTCGAGGGATGGATTCATACATCCGTCACCTCTGGAGACACTGACCCCCAGATTCCTACCCACCCCTCATAACCTTTTCCTTCCCAAAACTTCTCTCCTTCCTTTCCTCAAAAGACCTTCCATACAGCATCCCCAAAGATGACATAAGCTCTGAAGGCAATTGTTTTTCCTCAGGGTCTCCTGTGTGTAAAATGTAAAAAAATTGTTACTCTTGTACATAACGAAATATATTATATCATAGCAGAATATATAATACAATATCTTGTAGAACTAACTTGCCAATGGTTATGCCAGTCGGGAGAGCAGCTTGTTGTTAAATAGAATCACTTTGAATATCGATATGTTTAACATCAATGAAGCAATTTAGACAACAATTTAGACAGCAAGCTTTATTGCTCTATCTCGTCTGATTGTGCTTGATCGATGTTTAAATTATTTAAATTGCTTAAATATGCTTTAATCTTAATATTTTCTCTACTTTAAAAACGATTTTAAATTTAAATTTTGTGTTTTTAAAGTGAATAAATTGAATTGAAAAAAAACTTTTTGTATATCTCATATCTCGCCAATAACTCGCTTCGCGCAATTTGTTTTATTTTTTTGTCTGGAATTTGTAGGTCATCGCAATTATTTCAGCTAACAAAATCATTTCAATCATGAGCTATGTAGCTTTGAAATATATACCATATTGATTTTTCAACTGCTCAATAAGAGTGTTGGAATTTGGATAAAGTTCTCTAGTAATTACTAGTAATATAATAAATATATTATTCATTTAATGAGTTTTTCCCTGGCCCACGAGACTAATGTATGCATTTAAAAAATGTTTTTACATATTTTGGTCAAACTCTTAATTTAAAATGCAGATGATATCTGTGTATCTATTTTAATTTTCGTCTTGGCATTCACTCGATTTGCGTAATGTCAAAATAAATTATTTCCACTTGTCAGAGGCTATAAATAAGATAATTTTGTAGCTCCGATAAGTCTGACACCTAGATTAATTATTCAGCCATACGTGTGTGGAATCTTGAGTTCCTGTCTTATATCACAATGGGTTGAATGGGTGACCCTGGTGGTTTCTTGGAGACCAGCACCAGCCGGTGCGCCTCACGAAGTCTCCATATTGGGCGCATCTCACTTCCGAACCGTGTCCAAGGCGGCCGAACAGTGAACAAGGATGTCGTGCTGTTCCTGTCTTCCTCGTAAACAAGGAAACAACAAAAGAAGAACCAGGAAGTCGCAGAGTTGACTCACTTCGTCTGGATTGGTAACCGCGATTCGATAAGTAAAAACTATACAACAGCTGTGCACGCTTTCATGGCCGATCGTTCAATAAAATAATACGTTTCCACCGAAGGCAAATAAACGTGACATGTTCCATGGCTCTTTATCGTATGCGTAGTCATATGACTATGTGATTTTAATCTTCATTTCTAAATATTTTATTCATAAATATTTGTTTATTTTCTCTCCGTCGCGTCGCTTCTTTATAATAAGAACTAATACTTTAAATAATGTTTTTCTGTTTATTTCCATTAGTGTTATCCTTGTCAAACTTATCTCGCTCTTTTTATAGTACGAATATTATAATGTCAAGTTTATTTATGTATTCACTTCGATGAGAAATTGATTTGACCAGTGGTGTAGCGGCCGCCCGAGGTGACCCACGTCAGGAAATTTAAAGCGCTATTCAATATGAAAACGTTATCACATGAAAAATAGTAAATTGTCAGGTTGCAACGATAATTCCGTAACTCAATTCTAGGTGAATCCATGTGAGTGTACTATTAATTAAGCAAACAATTTTTTTTCAAACAACCGGATTTTTTCTGCCTGTGGCGCATAATGTTGTTCAATCCAGAAGAGTGATTTTGCGACGGTGTTAAATCGGCCGTATACGTTACATTTTGAGAGTTTTCTTAAATGCGGTATTCCGTATCCCGCTAACGAGCAAAATACACCAATTCTTAAAAGTAGTTCTAACGCCAGAGATCGAATGTCATGGTGTACAAACATCAAAATAACACGACAAACATTCGTCATTTATGAACGCTTATTAGGCCTATGTAAGTAGTTTTAATAAATAGTAATTGATATTTTTAAGTGGGTAATTAATCCATTGAACACATGACAGGCATAGACAAGCCATTTAAAACCACAGAATTTTTGTCTTAATTGTCTCGTAACACCAACTTAAAGCAGAAGATAACGTAAAAGATACCGAGTCACCATTGAAATGCTAATTAACTAACTAGTAAGCTATTTCACTCCGTTTTATATTTCGATTAAATTCCTAACCTAACTTGTCGCAGCGCACTGGATTCAGAATCCTTCCCGTGTTACCTGACCTTAATATATTATTTATGTTGACTAATAGCTCTTTCATATGTTTGTAAAGTGTTAGGTTAGGGCCAAGTTTACAATATATATTGTGAGGGTCCCGAAAGTTTGTCGCTGCGCCTCTGGTTTTTTCCAAGCAAGGCCGTATCCTTCTGTCAATCATTTAATGATAAGGGTCGTTGTGTTTTCCCCGAGAAAGTTTTATTTCTTTGGAGTAATCCATCAACGAACTTTGATCTGATTTTGATGAAATATTTTTAATAAAGGTGACGCTAATGTGATTTATGTTCATGCTAACATTCACGCCCGGCTTCGCCCGTGCTTTGTTCCCACAATCCTTCAACGCAGTTATTTTTAGTTTATTTTTGCTTTCCAGCACTTAATTTGTTTTATGAATGCAGCTGGATTCCCGATAGTTGATCCCCCGACAGTTGACCCTCCGGCATACATACAATATGCAGTTGGTTTAGGGGAAATACGGTACACCTACTTTCTCAAAATATAACTGAGTATCCCCAAAGGGTTATGTTCGGAGGATGTGCCGCCGAATAACAAAAGTAAAACACATATTTTCATTCAAATACATCAAGGATAAAACCACTTGTCTATATACTGTGTATACCAGTGTATAAATACAAAAAATCGACACTGTAAATAAATTCGCTTGATATCCATACCAACTTATTATTTTGAGGGTATTTTTGAAGTCGATTTTAGGTTTGAAATTAGTAAATAATGCACAAAAAATTATAATTTTATAATCATAATAATTTCAGGGGGCCAACTATCGGGCCTTCTTCTATATGACTTCTACCACTTTTTCTAGTTGTCAAGGTTTTTTTTAAACGTTTTTATCATAAATAAAGGCCCTCGCTCATGGATAAACTGAAATGAAACCAGTTGTCAACGCAGCAGCACTTTTGCTTGTGTGGCAGTTGCTTTTCAGTTGCCTTGTTGGCAGGTTGCCATGGTAGCGCTCACGAATTTCGAATTGCGTTGACAACTGGTTACATTTAAGTTTCTCCGTGAGCGAAGGCCTTTACAGTTGTGACAATGTTTAAATTAACTTCAACTGTTTAATTAGAATACGAACATAGTTTGAATAGTTCGGGGTGGAAAACACAATATTGTAAGCTGAAAGCAGTCGCTTTGGCGCCTTGTAGACGGAAGAACTCGTAGGTGAATTTTTTGTGACTCGGGTTGTCCTTTGAGTTAGCAACTATTTTTTTTGTAAAAAAATCATTTCGTTAGCTTTAAGGACTGCTTGTAGGACTGCAAGCAGAAGCCCCAACCGAATTATTATTATTCCGACGGCCCGACAAAGGGAATAATAATAATTTGACTGGCGGTTTTGAACGAACTCCAAACGATCCGATTTGCAGAGACCCTGCATGCAGTCCTACGAGGTTCAAATCGGTTCGTGAGTAGAGCCTATTGGAAGGTTGTGGCAGGAAACGAAAAACAGGTAGCCGTGAAATGTAATTAAGTCTTTATTACTTCCGAACACCCTGAACATTATTACATGCTTTCTGCGTTCGACTTTTCTTTTCGTATTTGATATTTTTTGCAGGAATATTTTTCGAGTAGGTACCTGTTTCTAAGAACTATTTTGGACGATTAAATATTATGTTACAAGCTTGAACAATGCGTGCTTTCTTCATTATGGCAGATCATTAACATAATTCAAATTGTGTGTAAATGATACGACTCAATCACAACTTTTTAACCCCTCAGGCTAATTTGTTCGCTCTCAAATCTAAAAGTTAACCACAAAATAATCAAAATGTACACTTTAATGAAACCAAAGATTAAAAAAAATTATGAAACTTTGTCATTTTTTTTACATGAAACAACGATAACGCTTATAACACATTTGTCTAATCAAATGTGGGTGTGTTTTTAATTTTTTTCGTTATCAGTAATTTTAATTAGAAAAAAATGTTATTTTAAAGAAAAAAAATTTTGTATTTCTAAAATATATGTTTATTTCTAATATTACATTTTGAAAGTGTATTTCACAACCTTTCATAAACAGATTTTTTGTTTTGTCTTTGGTTATGTTCAGAAATATTTCATTTATGTGGATTTTATTGCAGAGCGGTGATATTTTGACCTGATGCAATATGCCAGAGGCCTGAAGGGTTAAATGTTCACAAGAAATGGAATTAGTAATTCAAAGCAGTTCAGTATGCGACAGGTAGGGGCAAACGTAATCTATTGTTTTCCGTGCAAATTGAATAAACCATATTTTATCCCCTAGAAGGCCAAAGAAACGAATAATCATAGTTCTTGGTACTGACGGAAAATGCACAATGCCGTTGTTTGATTTTTACGGTCTAAAAAATTTCATTCCGTTTACACATTTGGTTTTTTAAACTAAATAAAAATAACGTTATTTGTTTTTGGGGTGTTATGCCGTGTTGCGCTACCTCCTTCTATAGCCAACGTTTCGGACAGCGTTACAGTGTCCATCATCACACATCTGCCCTGATAATGGACACTGTAAGGAGGTAGCGCAACACGGCATAACACCCCAAAAACAAATAACGAAAATACTTTTGGCCGTGAAAATCTAAAAACACATACAAAAATAACGATTTTTTGTGAAATTTATAGGAAGCGTTTTTTTACGAATTTTAAGATTAATATTAATTTTCCAGCTTACAGTGTATTTCTTTCCAGAGCTACGATCCCTTTGAAGTTTCCATTAAAAATAACAAATAGATAGCTTATTTTTTTTTTTCTTAAATGCTCACATCCTTCAATTTTCCTGTCACGCATCTCTATTCTGGCAGGCACTCCTTGCTTCATTCCCAATTTCGTACAGGCGTCCTCGGGTTTAGGGAACAATTAGGTTTCCTTTTGGGGGGACTGACATAGTTTCACTGTTTTTCAGTGAATCCATCTTAAAGTTTGTTATGCAATCTTGCCATTGTTGAACTGCTATAAATACTTGCCATACTTGAAAATTAATTGTACCCAAAATAAAGACGAATTGATTTCCCCGTTAAAAGTGTGCATTTATTTAATAACCCCGCCACAACAGTCACATAAACTACACTATATTGCAACATATTTATGTAACATATCTGAAATTAGAAATAAAAACACATATAAATAGAAACAGTTCTGGGAAGGTCACGCTAAAAAACTCGCCATACGCAGGACAACCATGATAACGTTCTCACTTTGAGATAACACCATATTTTCCGATACGATAATATCATTCCTGCTATCTCGTCGTATCTTTCTCTATGTCGCGATATTGACACCGGTGATAAAAAAAACTGCTAAAGCAAAATGATATCGATAACAACTTATGCGTTTTTCCACAGTGATATGGAAATAACACTTTGTATGCGTTTTTTCCATAGTGTCGCGTGTGGAAATATCAACAGCTGATACAGGTTTATTCCACGCGATTTTTCTCGACGGTTACGCTTTGATCCACCTTCATTATTCTTTGACTCGGAACTTCGGACTCAATAATGGCTTTGCGGAATTTTATGGCGCGATGGATATTGAATAATAATAATAATTTGCAGATCATTTGTGGAATCCTTCACGCTACTGACTCTCTATTCTTTGATTGACTCATCGGTGTCGATTTAGGAGAAAAATGATCATTCCGAAGAATATGACAAAAATAAATAGTTTTATATCCGGTTTGAAAACGCTGACTCAGGAAGAAGAAGTTATATTATAAACACGACGTTATCCCCAAAAAGTAAACGAATTGCTCTGTCACTATTTTTTGTTTGAAGTAAAACTTCTTTACGCACGCTTGACTTGGGGAGTAAGCTGGTGAATGCGTGACGAGAGCGTTACGAAAAGTGTCGAGATATAAGTTAGTGAAGTTAGAAAGAGAGAGAGTTACGTTTCGTATATTACTGTAGGGGCAAGAGAGAGGGGTGCAGAGCGCACATTTTCTTCCTCTCTTTCTCTCATAGCCGGTTACGTTTCGTATATCTAAGACACAGTGCAGGCCTATTGTCTGTATCACACTGTAGGAGCAAGAGATAGCAGTGCGCGCGCACATTTTCTTTCTATCTTCCTCTCATAGATGTTTTACTTCAGTCATGCAGTCTAAAGCACACTCGTATTTTACTTGTTAAAATGTAGCTTTTTATGGCCTCCGTGGTCGCGGTGTAAGGCACTCGAATATCATTCCGAAGGCCCCGGGTTTAAGTCCAGGCGTGTGCAAATAAATTTTATTTGATTAATTTGTGTTATTTCTCAATTATTTTTTTTTACATTAATTCCTTCAGGTCCTATGTCATCTTTGAAGATGCTGTTGAAAATTAATATATAATAAATTTGCGGCACGTTCCAGAGTGGAAGATTCTCTCAGTATTGCCCTGGTGCAAGACCATCATTCAGATTTGAAACGTTGCTTGATATATGGCGTTAGCCGTGTTTGGGGACCAGATCAATTTGGGAGGCGGGAATGGGTACCGCCGCCCCGGGAACCTTTATTGGATAACCAACACCTGTGCCATAGGTCACCCCAAGTGGTTCGCTACGTTTGGTGATTTAGCAGGGGTGCCCGGGTTCATGGGGTGAAGTTTGTCTAGGTCTCGAAGGTGGATGACCAGGACACACTGAACCCCAGATTCCTACCCACCCCTTAAACCCCTTTCCTTCCTACCCACCCCTTAAACCTTAAAACCCTTAAACTTCCTTAAAAAAACCCTCCACACAGCATCCCCAAAGATGACATAGGCCCTGTGGGAAATTATTTTCCTCAGGGCCTCCTGTGTGGAGCTCATGTAAAAAAAAAAAAAAAGATCTGAATTGCTAGGCACTTCCCTACCTTCCTCTTCCCCATCTCCTTCCTCTCCCTACTCTATTCAGTCTCACAACCAACCCAATTGGCCATAGTCTCACTGTTTCCAGAAGGGAGCAGTTAAGGCTCTTGTGCGGTATTCGTACAAACAAAGCTTTACGTTGAATTTATTTTTTTCACATGTATTTACGTAATAGTCTTATTTCGTCTCGGATCCAGTGGGACCTTATCATCCCAATTGGGAAATAATGGGCGGTAGAAAATAATAGGGGGAAAATGTGAAAGAAAACTAAGGCTAGGAAATGCCTTCCTCTTTATCTCTAGTTATTAAAATATACATATAGCCTGTTATAGATTTCTAATTTCTAAAAAATTGGTAAATGAAGTCCCTGGCGCTGCACGGGCTTTTCACGAGCAGAGTTTTTCAAAACCAAATATTCCTAGACTGTAAATTTTCCTCTTATTTTGAACTAGTCTAGTGTGCAAAATTTCATCAAGATGTATCGACATTCTATTTAAGGAGTAGGAAAAGGTGATGGGAGTCGTTTTTCGAAATCTTTCTTGCTTTAAGGGTCAAGTGTGCAAAAAATCATCAATCTCGGAATAAAACTATAGATTTTATTTAAAAAAAAACAAACCCGTGCCGTGACACTCAATTTTCCTCTTTTTGAACATCAAGTGTGCAAAATTTCATATATTTCTGAAGAAAACTGTAGATTTGTTTACAAAAAGCAAAGCCACGAACCTACACTAGTACTCTCTTTTATATTTTATTCGATAAAAAATATGCTCGTGGGAAATCCATGTTATTAAAATATGTTTTTAATTGTGATTCATGTAGTTTTGAACCCGTGACCTCTGGGCCCAACTCAAGGAGCTTACCGCTCCGACACCGAGGTCAAACAAACGTTTATAGTAATGAACTGAGACTTTTTGTACTTGATTTTTTGTAAGTAACAAATAATACTGATTAGTTCGATTTCCGTCACGATTAAGGTCGATTATTTTAAACGATGATGCCATTGTTTGTTACACAACTAATAATATAAAAAAAGGACAAGTTCACTACACCGACTTAAACCACCTGGTTTTTTTTTATAGGAGTTTCCATTTTTTCAACTAATATTTATAACCTAACCTAACCTCTGAGCACCGCACAAGACTCCCATCTGCTCCCAATCGTCCATAAGTATCGGTATCGTCAATTGGGGTATATTGGAGGGCTGAAGGTAGTGAGAGATGGAAAGAAAAAGGTGAGAAAGCACTTGGCTTTTCAGATCTGGTCACCAAAGACCTAAGTCATTTGAAGCAATGTTCTGAATGGTGAGAGCATACCCAAAATATTATCTATATTATTACGAATAAATTGTGAAATAACACAAATTAATCAAATAAAATTCACTTGCGCAGGCCGGGATGCGTATTTCCAAACCCTACATCGGTTCAGTCGCGGTAGCGACATTTTACATTTTAAATACACCTCTATTAGTTATTTTTTATCACTTCGCAAAAAAAATTGTTCTAGAATCTAGATAAAATAATCTTTCCAATGTGTGTATTAGAAATTAATAAATTTATTTCTTAATATTAAAATTTTGGTTCTGAAAATGTAAATTGTCGCTACCGACGCCCACTCAGCCACTGACCGGTCTATAAGTATAATATAGGTAACCCGTATATAATTTTCTAGTGTTGTGGAATTGCGTTCGCAATCGTGCTTGCGATGCCATTGGTGTTTAGTAAATTAATAGCTACGTAATTTCCACCTTCCTCTTTCCACCCTCCATCCACCTTCTCCAGGTCTTTAAGCCTCGTAAAATTAGGAAGCAAATTGAATTGAAACTGGTACGGTATCACAAAACCACGTACGCAAATGATAACTTTATATTTTCTTCGTAATTAAATCTGATTCACGACTGACTGAGTACCTACAATAATTTCTTGTGTAATATTTACGTAGTTCGATATCATAATTTAATAGGTTAGCGTGGAGGTGATTATTTTAACACCTTTACGTCGATGATTCCACAGATGACTAAAACCTATAAATTTTACTATACATTCTCGGAAGCGAGTGAGCAAAGTAAAGGACGATTGCACCCAGAACCACTGCTGGTGCCGGGTATTATAGTCTGTATCTGGTATTACACCAATACAACGACGATGGAAAACATGGTCTGATGACTAAGTGGTTTCCGATGACGTCTGAACTAGACACAAGGACTCGCAGACACTTTCAACAAACCGGGCTCCCCGATAATTCTTTTACAAACTTGTGAATGATGACATTTAACGATCGCTATGTTCAAATTTGACTCGAAATTCGTTTTTTTGTAATATTTAATAAAATGAAGACAATATTAGCGAAACTCAATCGAAAATCTGGAAACAGAAAAATCAGAAAAAGATATTTGCACCTCTGGGACACGAACCCGGGACCTTTCGCTTTCCGTTAGGAGCCATCCATAAATTACGTATTACCATAAACACGAATTTCATGATTTTTTGACCCCTCCCCCGTCCCTGTCACACATCGTCACGTTTGTGAGACCCCCTCCCCCCTAGCGTGACGTCACATATTTTGCAATTTTACAACTAAAAAAAATTTGCGTTTTAATTATTTCTATTTTTACATGTGACGTCACAGAGCTGATGACCCCCCCCCATACCCTTTGTCACACAATGTCACACTTCTATACCCCCCCCTTTAAGGTGTGACATAATTTATGGATGGCCCCTTATTCTCATTGTTTTGATTTCAGTAAAGCGGTACTTGTGAAGAATAATTATTTTAATTAATCAATACAATATTAGCAACACTCAATTGAAAATCTAAAACAGAAAAAGATACGGCCACATCTAGGAATCGAACCCAGGATCTTTACCTTGCAGGGGCGGAACTCTACCACTGAGCTAATGTAATCCTATTCGATTCGGTCATATTTAACTGGTTTTTACTCATTAAGGTAAAAAAAAATCATGCTAGACTTGCAGAAAATCAATAGTTGTCACATATTAAACAAAAATGAATAAATTTATTCGTGACACTATCTAGGTAGCATTTAGTTCGAGTTGGATCTTGCAATCATACATAAAGATAGCAGCCAATAAAAATATGCGTTAAGAAAATGAAGATAATGTTGATACTTCTTATTAGTCGAAGTAAGATAGTGTTACATTAGCTCAGTGGTTGAGCTACGCCCCGGCAAGGCAAAGGTCCTGGGTTCGATTAATAGATGTGACCGTACCTTTTTCTGTTTAAGATTTTGGATTGAGTGTTGCTAACATTGTCGTTGTTTAATTTAAATTAGCTAAGGCTCACACCTCTCCAGACATTTCGATTTGTTGGTTTGTTTAAAGTCAATTAATTAACAAATGAAATTATCAATAGATGTCAGGAGACGCAAACTCTCTTCAGACAAGACCGATATAAAAGGCCTGTGTTTAGGTTTTTTCCTTCTCTTTTCACCATCCTAACTTCTTAATAAGTAAAAGTAAAATCCTTGGTCTGTCTTGGGTAGTTTGTGTCTCCGAAATTATTCACAATGTAATTGGGAATAAAGCAAAATAAAATGTCACGAGTCCTTTGAAAGTTTCCTGAAGCGGCCTTATTATTTTATGAAGTTCCTTCTTCCAAAACAAAACAGTCGTAATTAATTAAAATATTACAATTTTAGGTGTTAATCATTAAGTTAAAAATAAAAGCAAATAATAATTAGTACCAAAATCATAACTTTATTTCGATGACTAAATAAAGCAACTAAGAGAGGGCTTGATATACCAATAAAATATTCTGTCCAAATATTAGTACAAAGATGGCCGCAACGCCGGACCGTTTACGTGGTTATTATTCAGTGGCTTGACATTTGGGGGCAATATCAATTATTATTAGATACTCATCATGTAAATAAAACCCAACCATGATATAATATTTTATTGTTTAAATAATTGGAAATGATTTGCAAGAATTGAGATTATCCCGTGGTTTTTCACGCTCACACAGTTTTATAAATAACTGATGCTAACAATCGAATTGAAATTTCCATTATTTATGTTCGAACGCTCGAATTTCCCCACGTAAATCGTTTATTTCGCTAAAAAAATAATAATTTTGAAATCGATTAATATAACAGTACTTATCTACCTCGTTATCATTGCCCGTTGCCTAATAATACTGATGAACCACGTGTTTGTGTTTTACAGCGAGAAAACGTTTCGTCATCGGGTCGTGGGATTTAGTGTCATGTCCCGCGAACAGCCGCTAATTATTCCGGCTGACTTCATTGATTCTGATTGTATACTGCAAATAACCATCGTCCAGCGGCGAACGGGATTTTTTCACACCGTCATAATACGGACGATGATTGAGTTCTGCAGCTTTTTTTATCGTATTTCCTCTTGACTGATCAATCAAAAAGCGATAAAAAAAACGATTTACCGATCGGCGATTGTGTTGTCTTAAATTTGAGGAACTCAAAGTTTAAAATATGATTTACTTGGTTTTTTAAATTGAAATATAATTTTCATGATTTTTCAAATAGCTAATGTCCAAAAAGTTCACTTATAAGAAAAACTAAAACATGATTTGACAAATAAATTTAGATTTTATGTTCCCATACTCGGTTTACTGTGAAAATATCGTTGAAATCAAAACTTGTAAATTATATGTGAAAAATGACTCTTCTAAGTCGGTTCCCCATTGTTGAGAGTCATGACTTCTACTCCAATTACCATGGTGGACAAGTGTCCTCCACTCCTCGCTGTTCTGTGGTGCTTGGAGAGCTGCGGACGTACCGGACTCGACTGATACTTGGTCACTCCTTGACATTGGCGAACTTTCTCTGCTTTTTCTCCCTTCCACTTTGCCAGTGATCACGGGTTTCTCCGAGTTGGGAGTCCTCAGTTTGGCGAGCAATGTGTCCAAAGTATCTTAAATTAATGTATAATGGCCGTTGCTCCCAAGCCTACTGATCTGATCAACTGTTGATCAAAAATACACTCCCTCAAATGCACAAATACGCCCTTCACAACGCAACTCTCCGATCAATAGGCGAATCGAGAGCGTTACTTAACAATTCACTTAGCTGATCGGTGACTTAGATTGATCAATCGAAAAGTTGGATACTACGGCTGTAAGTGTCGCTTAATCCCGCTTTACGAATGCACAAATACGCCCTTCACAACGCAACTCTCCGATCAATAGGCGAATCGAGAGCGTTACTTAACAATTCACTTAGCTGATCGGAGACTCAGATCGATCAATCGATAAGTTGGAAACAACGGCCGTAAGTGTCGCTTAATCCTACTTTACGAAATTTAGGAAAATGGGTCAAAAGAATCCAAATGGTTAATAGTCGAAAGAAATCACCCAGATTGCAATAATTTTGTTGTGAAATAAATTATTACGGGTAATTCTGCAGTCAAGTCCAATCAGTTTTTATTTCGGCAAAAAGTGATTTTTGGTAAAATTGGGAAAGTAATTGAAAACTTTTTATGTCGTTCAGATACATCTTGAGATCACGGATCATAATTTTGATATTAATAATTTGGCTCCAACTCAACAAATATTTTTTGTTAATGATTATTATTTATAATAAATTTTTTTGTTGTGTAAACGCGAAGCACTGCCGCTGTATATATAATTATGTTCGTGTTGAAAAGAAATCTTCTAGTTATAACATGCATAATAGATGTTGACTAACTGTTACATGGAGTGGCATTGAATACCCGCTATTGGGAGCAAATTACATTATGTAAACTTTTTAATAATACCGGAATTAAAGAAGCACTGTTCATGGAATATGAATTTAATTTGATTGCGGAGTTTTCACACTTGCTGTGTGACGAAAGGTACCTATAATAAGGAAATAACCAGATTAATTAATAATGCAAGAATACCTGGCTATTTAGGTCCAGTCATTTTCATTCTTTGGTCGTCCATTTGGGAGGCGAGTATAGGACCGCCGCCCGGAACCCATTTACTGGACAATAAACCCCCCTGCCGTAGGTCACCCCAGTGGTGGTTCGCCACCGTTTGGTGAGTTAGCAGCGGTGGCCGGGTTCATGGGAGTGTGTTTTGACCGGGTCTTATCGGCGGATGCATTTGCCCACCAAGTGCGTGGCAGGTCTCTCTCGGAACATCGCCTTGCACCGCAGTGAGAGAGATGGATTCATACGTCCGTCACTCCTGGCCACTTAGAATCCTACCCACCCCTTTTTCCTTCCCAGAACTTCCTCTCCTTCCTTTCCTTAAAAAAGATCGTCCACACATCATCTCTAAAGATAACATAGGCTATGAGGGGAGTTTTTTCCTCGGGGCCTCTTAACTTAATATTTTATTACATACCCAACTTAATATTTTATTACGATAGCTTTACAGCTGTTTCCACACAGAAATCATTATCAAACATTATCTTGATTATAACTAGCATAACTTCGAACAGAAAAACCTAATTCGATTAATATTGTTTTACTATCATCTTATAATTTTGGGAGGTCTTTGACCAATTGACCTGAGGGGTGGACCGCCACTGGACGAAATGTACCTATTAAGAAATAAAAAAAAAATTCAAATTGTGGCCACAAAATAAATTGAGAAAGATAATGTATCGTAATATTAATTCACTCCTTATCTTCTGAATCGATGAAATGTGATAAAACCTGAAATACAGCGCAATTTTCGCCTATGTTGCCGTCAACAAGGATTATTTTGTGATAACACTCGCAAATGCAATTCTGATGAGTCGAGAGAATTCCAAGAAATCTAAATTGGTGTTTTAATAATTAAATATAATATTGAATTACTCTGTGAACGCAGCACTTGATATGGATCAGACAGATATCAACAGCTACTTATAGTAATTATCTTTCCTAGAATTGATAAAACTGTCGTCAGTTTTGATATCAATGTAATCCGACCACCACGCGGTTTTTTTTTCCAGCTGTTTACTGATTTTAATTGCAGTCTTATTATCTATTCTATAAAATGGTGACCGGACAACTCGGAATGAAACCAACTCGGAACCATCTCAGATAAGTCAGTTAGAGTGATAAAAAAATATATTTTAAAAATTGGTTTAGTAGGTTCCGTTAGGTTAGGGTTATCGGCTAATTTAAAATTATTTTTTTCATAGCTTTTAATGACTTTTCAAGGAGGTGTTGAGTTGACTTTATTCTCAGTTGGCATGGAACCCTATAAAATATACTCACACTAGTCCCATATGTTGTCTTCTTCATTTTCAAACAAGACGTGTGAGAAGAAGTAGTGGCCTATGTTATCTTTGGAGATAATGTGTGGACGATCTTTTTAGGGTAGGAAGGAGGTATAGTTTTGGTTAGGAAAAAGGTATGAGGGGTGGGTAGGAATCTAGGGATATGTGGGTTCAGGAGTGACAGACGTATGAATTCATTCATCCCGCTGCAGTGCAAGACGATGGGTCGAGACAGCAGCTGGAGAGATCAAAGGGTCTCCCCATGCAGCTGGTGGGCATGCGCATCCGCCGCCAAGACCTGGACACACCTCACCCGCTTGGGACCCCTACTAAGTCGCCAAACGTAGCGAAACACTTGGGGTGACCTATGGCAGAGGCGTTGGTTTTATATTAATAATGTTACTTAAAATATTAATATCTTACTTTTTATGCGTAACGTGTACAGGGTGCATCAGTATGTATTTATTTTACTGTGATTTTAACCAGCAGCGATTCTTGAGCACGTTTGGAGTTAAAAATATAAATGTCATTTTGGTGTCCGATGATATTTTTTTAGTTAAAAATAAATAAAGATGTTTTTCCATCACACGTCGCCTTTAATTTCCTTTGTTATACGAATAACGTAGAAAATATGAGGTGTGTAAAAGCAAAGGCAGCAATCTCCTTTGATTGGATATTAGAGGCTACTTCCTTTGCTTTAATAATAGTATACTTTTGGACAAACCCCGTATTATTCAATAAGTGCATTTAGAAGGCATATTAAACTTAATTCTCCAAACACGAGAGTTTAGGGCGTCATGCGTATTTTCCCGTAAAATTCTTAACAACGTTTGAAATAGTTCGAGTTATGCATACAAGGAAAAATTCCCGACTATTCGTGCCGTTAGAGATCACCGTTAAAATCCTCCCACATGATTTGCAATCAGTGCGATGTGTGATGGTCAGAGGAAAACCTGAGATGTGTAACGAATGCAACACATTAATTTCATAGACTTGCTCGAGAGTCAGGGTTTAATGACGAACGCGTGTCGGAATAAATCAAGAATCATCCGAAAGAATTATAACACGTATTTCCTCTGTTCCCTGCAGAGTGCAGACAGACACCTCTCAACTATAAAACAGAGAATCTGTGTGTAAAACTCTCGAACGGTCATTAAAATGTGATTACCGAGATAAAAAAACACACAAAACGTGTTTTCTTTCACCTTATATGGATTATAAATCGTCGCTTTTTTCTTTCACTGTTTTTCTTTCCATTTGCTGGTAACTCTTATCTATACGTTTTGTTAACCCCTCAGGCCTCGGGCATATTCTGTCAGAAGGTCAGAAAATTTCTGCTTTGCAAAAAATATTTCTGAATGTATCGGAAAACTAAAAACTGCTTTGAAAGGTGATGAAGTTTGCTTTCAAATTTTATTATTAGAAGTAAACATGTAATTTTTCTTCTTTCTTCTTCTTCTTCTTCTTCTTCCCCTTATCCTATTCGGGTCGGGGACCCATTGTATATCCCAGGCTCCTCCATACGTCCCTGTCTTGTGCTGATCGGCCTCCGTCCATGGTAGTCCCATCCTCTCCTCGCACAGTTTCTGAAGTTGCCTCGCCCAACTGTGTCTGGGGCGGCCCACTGAAAGTCTACCCTCTGGAATCGCACTCAGTATTTTCCTCGGAATTCAGACATTCTTAGTTAGAGAGAGAGACATTCTTAAAAAGAAAGACACCTAGACATTCCAAGCCACGTACCAAAAATGATGTGTGATTTTTGTTGTAATGATTTTTCTATGAAGAGTAGCAGTGGTTCAATGTTCAGATCGTCTCGGATCGTCGTGTTTCTTATGTGATCCCATTTCGTAACCCCTGCCACTCCTCTCAAGTACCTCATTTCGGCAGCTTGTACTCTAGAGCGTGTTCGTTCGTTTAGCATCCATATCTGGTGGCCGTAAGTCGGTATGCCGTTTTGAACACTGCCATCCTTATCTTGATGCCGAGCTCGGCTTTCCTTATCACTGACGTAGAGAGGACGCAACGCTCCTCTTACCGCACAATTCTTCGATCAATGTAATTTTTGAAACAAAATTTTTTAATGCAGGTTTAATTACGTTTTAAAAATGGCCCACCTTACCTCGTTTTTTCTAAGATTACTGAAAACCGAAAAAAAACACATATTTTATTAGACAGATATGATACAAGCTTCATTATCATATTATTTTTTGTCGTTTCATAAAAAAAAATAATAATTAAGTCATAAATTTTTGTCATATTCAGGTCTGAAACTTTGGTTGCATACAGATGCACATTTTAATTTTTCTGTGGCCAACTTCGAGATTCGAAAAGCACGGTGTTTGGTTTGGTAATGAAGATACATCTATTTTTATGAGACCTGTTTAAGCTGTTCTCAAAAGCGAGCAAATTAGCCTTAAGGGTTGAAATAGAATTTCTATTAGTTCTCCCAATAAAAAAACTCACATTTATTTATAGGTTAAGTTTAACATTTTCTGCTCGTCTCATTACCGTGATGATCTATGCTACTTTGAAATATTCATTTCAGTCGGAAAGTTTGCCATGCTTTTTGTTCTTTAATTTTTAAATGTTCGACGATTAAGATTTGGAGAAATATTTAAACTCGGGCGCAACCGGGTAGTAACTAAATTCTGAATTCTATTGTGTGCTTAGTGGAATTCTTATTTAGTATCATATCTGTCGTCTGGTGCAAGCAGGAAAAGATTTGCTAGCGGTTCATTACTAATGTGAGCACTTCCTCCCACGATTGTCCTATTTTCTCACTGAACTATTTTAGCGCTCAATTTTAAATAACGTGTTCCATTCAATGCTATTGTATTCCAAATAGCTTAAATACAGAGGGAAAAAAATAAGAACATGTGCTTTACAACAGATTTTCATGTATAAAATGGAATATAATGGGTGTGCTTACTTCATGATCCCTAATACAAATGACCTAAATGTTCTAAAAATGAAAAGGGGATGTAGGCCTTTTGTGACATAAGCTTTTTTATTTTTATTGTTAGCATTTGGGATGCTGGTGTTTCAGCATTTGGGATGCTGATCTTTCGGTAATTTTGGTCTTTCAGGATTTTAGTCTTTCAGGATTTAGTCTTTCATGATTTTTGTTTTTCTTGATTTTAGTCTTTCGGGATTTTGATCTTTCATGATTTTTGTCTTTCAGGATTTTGGTCTTTCATGATTTTAGTCTTTCGGTATTTTGGTCTTTCATGATTTTAGTCTTTCAGTATTTTGATCTTTCATGATTTTAGTCTTTCAGGATTTTAGTCTTTCAGGATTTCAGTCTTTCAATACATTAGTCTTTCGGAATTTCGGCTTAAGGGAAGGTGATTTTCGAAAGGCATGGTGCGGCTCAGCTCGGCTCGACACCTATAAATATTACGTATTCAGTGTGCAACATACTTCAAGTATGTGACTAAAACGTTATTCATACGATTTTCTTTGATAATATTTGACCTTATGAGCATTAGCTAATGATAAATGATGAATATTTAGGAATGTTTCTGCATTTTATCATAATGTTTATATACGTGCTGATAAAGCACAACAAACTTTGTCGTGGTAAGGTTAACAAACATTCAACAAACAAAAAGAGTAGAGTAAAGTTGCGAAAATACGTCTTTCTTTTGACCGTTTTTAAAACACGCTCGTTAAATGTTAATAGGACACTAAAGAACTTTTAATAATCTTAATCACGACATGCTAAGTAGTTCAATACCACAGTCATCATTCATTACATTTCAGTCATCAACACTAAACGATCAATTAATGAGGGAACACACATTGCACAACAATCTTATGACTAACAATAACAATGACAACTGTAGAAAAAAATACAGTTATAATAACGAAAAATCTCGATGTTTCTAATGTCAGACGTGACACCAATCCGTGGCGCAAACAAGGAAACTAATTCGGGTCGGTTTTGATTCACGCATTTTCAACTAAATTGGGCAATCGTCGGTGTAATAATCATTGTTGTTAAATCTATGCAACACTTGTAATAAGCTGGTGCCATGGCGTGAAAATTACCCGCTTATGAAATAAGTTATTCATACTTGGTTGGGATTATACATTGACTTTATGCAGACGTTACGTATCTTGTTCAGACTAGTGATGGGCACAACCGAGGTATCCACTTCGGAACTTAATTGAAATATCTCGAATCACTTCGAATGAGTTTATAATCAAAGGAGATTAATCAGTTGACATTCTTATGAAGATTGTGAATGAAATTATTTTTTGTCACTTTTGATTTGTATGGTTTCTCTTTATCGATTACAATATCATAATTATTTTAAACACCAAATGCTGAATTCTTGTAGATAGCCTCGCGGAGGACGTTGAGGGGCAATGCTCTCGACCAGCAATCGTGAGGACGCAGGCTCAAGTCCCGGCGTGCGCAAATAAATTTTATTTGATTAGTTTTTGTTATTTCACAATTTTGTTTATTTAAAATAATATACAGCATATTTGCGGCGTGTTCCAGAATGGAAGATACTTTCATTATCGCCTTGGTGTAAGACCACCATAAAAATTGAAACGTTTCATAAAAAAGCTTTAGTCCCGTCTCCTTCCCTTCTCCACTACTTTCAGCCTCACAAAATACCCCAGTAGGAAATGCCGTAGTCTCACTGGTTCCAGATGGGAGCCTTTATGCTGAGATATTCACATAAAAAAGGGTTTACCAAAGTGTAATTTATGTCGGCACCTTTATAGATTTACGAGCATTGTTCTTGATGCTGAGATTTTTTGTATTAATTTCAAAAGCAACAGCCGCAAACCTTTTTTCTCGGAAATCGAAACGAATTTATTTGATTTTTAATATCATTTCGGTTGCATTTTCCTGGTGCGCGCGTTATTATAATAATGTGAATGTACTCCTTGTTCATCCTTTGTATCACGGATGTCTTCTTATTTGGTGTTCCGCACTGCAAGGTCAGCTTGAACCCAGCTTCCAACAAATCTCATCTCAACGAGTATGACTCACGACTAGCGGCTGGCAGTAGTCAGTAGAGGCATTCCGTTTGTATTATTTGTATTTATTCAAGCTTTTGATTTTAGTTATTTTATATATTAGCTTTAAACAAGTTCTGTCTGCCTCTATTTATCCTGATCTGGTGTTTGTTCATCGTTCTGAGTCAACCACTGTAGACACATATGATCTTTTTTCGTCTTGTATTTTTAACCGAACATTCGATTTGATGCTATCATTTTATATTGATGTATTATTTTGCCATCTAAAGTTGAGCAGCAATTTATGGATTATCGTTTTCCCCTTTTGTTGGTAACCTGAATAAGGCTGTTATTACTGTTTCTTCCTTCATATAATCCGGGCCTCCTCAAGACCCTCTATCAATATCCCTTAATCTCCCGCATTAATATCCCTTAAGACAGGGGCGCTATTATGAGGTGTAACATAATTTCTTTTTTTTAAAGGGGTTTTAGATTTCTGGAAACGTTCTTAGCAAAATATGGGCATTGTTGTACTATAAGTTATTGATAGCGTAGGGACCCTTTGAAAATTACGTTCGTTATTGTGTAACTCCATTAATGGAGGACTAAACGCGGTTGGCACTAACAAAAAACTGTCCAAAGAAGCGAAGCTAGCAGTTCACAATGTAGTGCTGGTACCTACCCTGATGTACGGCAGTGAGGCGTCGAACTCACAGTAGACTGAATACTGTAGAAATGCGATCTCTGAGGCGTACGTTTGATAAAACCATGCATGATGGTGTGAGAAATGAATGCGAGAGTAAGATTAAGAAAGAAACCAGATGATTTGTTGTAGATGTAGAGCGAATGAACGAGGAAAGTGGTGTAAGGAGAATATACAACGCAAATGTGAATGTGAAGTCGGGGATGCCCGAGAAGACGTGGTATGATCAAGTAAATCAGAAACTTGAGTCGGACCATGTCAAGAGTCATAATAATAGAATAGTGTCATGTCAAGAGTCGGAATAATTGTATGAGACGATGTGCGAATGTGGCAAGAAGTGTGCCGAAACTGAGGTGTTTAGTGGTCCGTCCTCTGCTTAGCCTCGCGGGAACGGCGTGATGGTTAGTTAATTAATATTCTACCATTCATACGTTGTTAATGATCGCGTTCTGGTATAAAATTCATATATTTTTTGGTGCTTTCAAGATTTTGGTGACCATTAAGAAATCAATTTATGGTTAAAAAAATATTCTCGACGACCGTTAAATATATTGTCCATAATTTGAATGTATCCACGAGTTCTAGTTCTTATTAACTTGTTATTATTATTTACGTGAGATTATTTAAATTATCGTAAGCAATTTTATTTGATAATAAAAACGTACTTGCGTGCTTCATTTAAATATGTTTTTGGTATTTTTTCTTTATAATTCAATCATGTTTTTGTTCATCAAACTGTCAAGATCGAAAGATTAATGCCAACCTGGCATAATAAGCTCTCTTCGCTGAATAGGCTGATTCTCTTACAAGTTTCAATCAGGTGCTGTTTTCATAAAGAAAACTTGCTGACCGTACCTGATTCATGTTTTTGCTTTATTCTTTTATCATAATTCGTGAACCATTGAAGTTTTCACAGATTTTTCTAAAGATATTGCAGCTTTTTCTACGTTTCAAAAGACTGGTTTTCCCATTATTCGGTTCTGGTGTCGTGTTTCTTGTGTGTTATGTATCAGTATCCGTTTTCCATGGGTATCTGGTCAGTTTTGTTTGGTTCGTATTTCAGTCGGACCTTTTGTGCCCATGCTGACTGCTGGCGGTTAGCCAGTACATGGCCAGTACCCTCTGTGTTCGCTATGTTCAATGTACCCAGTGTGCTCGTGTTGGTCTCGCTACAGTGGCGGTCGCATTTTTTGTTGTACCTTATGGGCTTTTTACACGATGTTTTTTTCATACAGATTTCCATATTTAAACTATAATGGAACCCATACGAAAAACTTCCGCTTTATATTATCATTATTTTCATATTTACGATTGCCTACAGATAGTAGTCATTAGAGACGAAATAATATTTTGGGACCGTATTAAATCGTCAAAACATGGAAACACCCTGAACATAATTACCAATTTGGGAGGCGGGTGTGGGTACCGCCACCCCATTATTGGACACTCATAGGTCAACCCTAGTGGTTTGCTACGTTTGGTGACTTAGCAGGGGTGCTCGGGTACATGGGGTGAAGTTTGTCAGAAGTCTTGGCGGCGGATGCGTCTGACCACAAACTGCGTGGCATCGGGAGAAACCGGTTGAGGGAAACCTTTTAACCTCTTCAGCAGGCTCTCTCGGTTCATTATCTTGCACCGCAGTGAGAAGGATGGATTCATTCGTTCATCAATCCTGGACATATTGACCCCAAGATTCCTATTCACCTCTCGTACCTTTTTCCTTCCCAGAACTTCCTCTCCTTCCTTTCCTAAAAAGACCCTCCACCTGGGGCCTCCTGTGTGGAGTAGCTATTGTAAAAAATGTCTTTTATTATGGATACTTCCAAGTTATTTATTAATCCTTAAGAATCATTCACTTTTCTCAAAATTACTCTTGGGTCCCTTAATCGGGTGCATGGCAAAATGTATTATTGAATTTGAAAATTAAATTAGGTTATGATCTCAATATTCATACACGTATTTTAATATATTTAGACATCTGAAAGAACCATATACAAAAAAAGTCTATACATCGCGCCCATGCGCGCCCAGCGTTGATGGCCCAGCGTTGTGCGGGTACCTGGTTCCTACCTCTTGTGAGTACTATAATATATCGTCGAATATTGGTTACATTGTCATTGGCCGTCGGACAAAGGTTAGACTCCGATAACGGGTTCTAGTTTTTGTTTATTGGCCGAATGCCTTCAAAGCTTCATATCTTCAAAGGCTTCAAATCATTAACTTTACAAATGACAGGTCGCTGTTCCCGCGCTATTCAACTTGTAAAGGATTATTATTTTTAGAAACTGGCCCCTTCTTACTTGAGGTACCTATTATTAATATTATTATACTAACGTAGTTTTGTACTACTAAGAACTTAATTTGGGAACAAAAACCTTTCCTACAACTAAAAAAAACAAAGCACTCTTTTTAGAGTGAATTGCCTATTTCAAAAAAATTATTTTTGAGGGGCTTCAATTTAAATTACATATGACAAATTTATCGCATATAAATTAAAATTCCGACTAAAAATATCTTTTTTTTTTTACGATTTTTTTCTTGTTAATTAAACATTTCATCATATTTGCATATAGTAGGTATGGCAATAGTTAAAAAATCACAAATTTACAAACAATTACCAAAGTTGCGAAGCGAAATCCTGAAAAATCGATTTGTTTACTAACCCCTCAGGCTGATTTGTTCGCTTTTTGGAACAACCTGTCTTTCTTACTTATCATAGTGAGAAATATGATCTAAAAAGACAAAACAAAACACCACGCTTTATACTCAAATCGAAAAATTAACCACGAAAGAAGTAAAATGAACACCTTTTTGAAACCAAAGTTTTGGATCGGATTTGAAAAAAATCATGAATTATGGGATTAATTATTTTTACGTGGAACGACAAAAATGAGATGACAATAACGTTTATGATACATTATTTTTGTAATAAAGCATGTATATAGCCAATTTTTAAACCTTTTTTGTGTTTGCATGCAAAAAATTTATTTTTAAGTATACGTTTATTTTGAATTGTAAAATTTATAGGCATATTCTGTCACCTTTCAAAAACGTTTTTAGTTTTTGAATACATTAAAAAATATTCTTTTTATTTGGATTTTATTGCAAAATAATACGTAAATTAATCCTCTGACAAAATATAATAGGCTAAACTACCGGAACGTATTTTGTAATTGAAAACACAAATAAATAAAATAGCTCACATCCATGCTAAATTATTAGCAATACCATTACAAAAATGTATTCCTTTTGGTTATTTTTAGGATGGCTTTTTAAAAAAAATTGAACAATTCATCAAATATTTGAAGTTAATTTTAATATTCTGCGAAAGTTTTATTCAAGCTCTGTAATTACATTAATTATTAAATAATTATTTAAGTTTTATGAAGCAACTGGCCTAAAATTACATAATAACAACTTGAATAGAACTTACACAGAACATGAAAATTAACTTAAAATATTTTATGAATCCTTCAAATTTTTTGAAACAACCCATCAATAGTCTTTGAAATGAAAAAGCTTTTCTCATCTTGCGAACTAACAGCCGTTTTCACTGTGTTCTTCTTTCACTGA
Organism: Glyphotaelius pellucidus; assembly: GCA_936435175.1. Classification (NCBI taxonomy): domain Eukaryota; kingdom Metazoa; phylum Arthropoda; class Insecta; order Trichoptera; family Limnephilidae; genus Glyphotaelius; species Glyphotaelius pellucidus. Next base: position 37,804,523 of record OW386543.1, read on the forward strand.
AATATTTATTTCTATTGTTACTTGCTCCAATCCTTCGCCATTATATATATAATGTTATTTTATTTTTAATTAAACTACTTTGTTTTTAACCACTAATTTGTGATTTAAAATCGTGTTTGTTTCATTTAATATGTCAAACCCCAAAATGATTACTTTCTACGTTTTTTTTACTTAATTTAGCGTTCGCTTAATTTTTATTGGCGAAAGCGGTTGTGAGGCTTATTTATTTAAGTCACGTTTTATTGTATTTATTTCCATAACACATTTCCGCTCCATATAGGCGTGAATAATCATTCCTATCAACCAGTGTCATTAATTTGCACCGTATACGTGCAAAAGATTTCACAATTTTCTAATCAATAACAATTATTATGTACCTATGTATTTATTTGTATTTGTTCGCTTTTCTAATTCCTATTTTAAACGAGTCACAAGTCGGAGTTGTCTGGTTTCATCCCGACATGTTGTGTTTTAGTTGCTCTGTGGGATTATTTTTATATCACTGGTCCCTTTCGTCCGATATCTTTGAAAATGTGTCAAAATAGTTGATTTAGTTACAGCTTCATAATTTGATTACAAAATTTGGTTTTGCATTGTTGCAATAGTGATAAAAATGACAAAGTTTGCAAGTGAATTCGAGTGAACACAAAAGATTTGACAAAAGCATCACATCGATACTCACAAGATAAGACCCACTTCACTTTGGTTTATATTTTAGTTGATGGTGAAGATTATTTATATTAGAACAAAATATTTCTGAGGTTAGCGATCTCACGACAACATAAATAATACCACTTGGAGAGCACGGTTTTGAAATGTTTTTTAATTGTTTGTTTTTTTCTAGTCGGCCTTTATTCATTACTCATTGCATTTCAGAGGAGTGGTCTTTGTTCGTACAAGTAAACCTAACCTAACAAATCAGTGCCCCCTGGTGTACCGGTCTAACCGGGATAGGGGTGCTCCTGGGTGGGGTGATACAATCGTATCGTATTTCTAAGTGTAAAGCTGTGACCTGGATGATGTTCTATTACATCTCATCTTTACAACACGGCGTGTTTTGCTGCTTATTGTATCGTGAAAGATTTACGCAATTTAGCATTTTGACATCTTGGCTTTGGGCCATCACGGACCTCTCATCATCATCGAGTATTGCTTATCCTATTGTTGTGTTGCGTTTAGTTGCTATCCCTTTGTGGCTAAACGCGGAAATGTCAATTACGGCGATGGTGGAGATTGCATAATTCGTTCACTTAAATTTGATAACAATGTGAACTCTGCGGTTATGAAGTATTCTGAATGTAATGGCAGCAAAACTACGCTTTAATTAACCTAATTTTGAAATTTTATTAATGCTTGTTTGTTAAGGCCCGGTAGTAAGCGCTCAAAATAAGAATAAGAGGAGACATGTAAATGCGAATGTTAGAGGGAGCACGTTAATTTAAAACAAGAATATTTAAGCGAAAATTGTGAAAATATTTAATAAAACACAACTCGTTAAAATAGAGCAATCTCACGGGAATGTCTCACAGCACAGCATTTAAAGAAACACTATGAATTTTTGAAGTGAAAACTTCTTTAGCACCGTTGTGATTTGAAACTCGATGAAACGAAAACTAGCGATACTTAGAAGAGACAAACACATGCATGTTTAGGATTTAGCCTGCGAGAGAATGAGATAGTACAATCGGTCTCCTCTTTGTGCGGTGCTTCGTAGTCTCTCCACTCTTGTCTACTTTAGTTTTCTGAAGATTTCACTTCTACCGCGTCTGCACACTCTGATTTTTTTGAAATAAAACTTCTCTAGCACCGTTGTGATTTGAATCTCGATGAAACGTAAAATAGCGACACTTAAAAGTTACAAAACGTATATCTATCTATAGGATTTAGCCTGCGAGAGAATGAGATAGACGAATCGGTCTCCTTTTTGTGCTGTGCTTAGAAGCCTATCGGTCTCCTCTTTGTGCGGTGAGTCGTATCCTCTCCACTCTTGTCTACTTTAGTTTTCTGAAGGTTTCACTTCTACCGCGTGTGAACTGCACACTCTGATTTTTATGTACACATAACTTATAAAATAACATATAACTTGTAAAATAACAGAAAAAAACGTGTTTATAACAATTTCTGGAACTTGCTTAGCGATTTTTTTCGAAGGAGTTTTTTATAATTACCGTTTTGGCTTAGCAAATGTATTATTATCTTAAAAAATAACGTATCTTTTTTTTTTTAGAAACTTAAAGTGTTCAAAGAAATATGTTATAAAACGGCAGAAATTCGGAATGCCGCGGCTTAATGTAAATTATTTTTTTAGAATCTTTAAACCATGCACCAGTAGTAAGCTTTGCAATTTCCTCAAAATTTCAGGAAATGATTCGTGAGCTTATTTGGAAAAATGTAAATGTCGTTTTGGTTATTATGATATTTCTGTCAATATCACCCCTGTTCTTTACTGTGCAATGTAGTACCAGACGGGCTTCTTGTACCACACTGTACCAACCTGGAGCATCGTGTATTATAACTTATAACATAATATATGTACACGGTTGACTTTTGTCACATGAGAACGGGTCGCTTCTACGACTCTTTCTTAATTTCAACAGCTCGGTTGTGGAACGATTTGCCGGCATCTGTTTTCCCTCTTTCCTACAAGGGAATCTTCAAGACCCATTTTCAGTCCTTCCTCCCCTCAACAGGACCCTCCGCACAGCTTCTTCAAAGATGACAGGCCCTGAAAGAAATTATTTTCTTCGGGGCCTCCTGTATGAAGTTATTTTAAAAATAAAAAAATTGTGCTCATTATTTTTTTGGCAAATATTTACATCGACTATATTTGGTGCTCATGGAAATAATGCAAGTCATAGTTATTTGGGTCAAACTGCCAATTAAATGGTTCAATTTTTATACTAATCGTGAAGTGCACAATGTTCACATATTTATCGATTAACGTAATTTATTATTTTCATTTTGCGGCGGAGAGAACAATCTGTTTTAATTATTAATTATCGTATGTACACGATTCTAGAAAGGGGGCGTGGTAATCAATAAATTTGTTGAGAGTGCTTTTCTATACCACTGACATCAGTGGCTCCTAGTGGGCTAGAAACATCCAGGGGTGAACATGAGATATGGTTCTCTCTCTAAAAGAAGTATGCTGAAGGGGTTAAATTTTTCGATTGGATTAACTATTTTTATATTTCTCTACTTAATTACTTCACAGATATAAAATTATTCACTGTCGCTGGAATCATTCCTATGTACTTTGGTTTTAACATTCTTTATTTTCCAATGAATCATCTGGAACAAATGCGTCTTCGACTCAATTTTAATTTTCATTACCGGAAACCCATTTTTACCCAATTTGATATTAAGTATAATTTTGTTACCCATCTCGCTAGACTTCTAGATTATAGTATTAGTTCACAATCGAGATAAGGGTGTTTGACGGTGTGCTGAACTCGAATCTAATGTAACATAAAATGCATAATTTCAACGGCCGTCTTGAATTTCTTGAGTTGTAAACTGATTTTGTTCAAAATCGAGATTAAGGAGAGTGGTGGTGCACTGAACTCGAATCTAATGTCCAAATGCGTAAATTTTGTACTTCCCCTTGCTAATAAACGTGTTTTAAATTTTACACAATTGATAAACAACCATTTACCCTGCATGGTTGTTCATCAGTGATTTAAATTGTGAAACGCGTTTGTTAGTAAGGCCCAATGTCGAAGAACACCCTAGTTACGCGTTGTTTATAATAACTAAATAAATAAATAAATACATAAATAAAAAAAATAAAAAAATAAAAAAAAATAAATAAAAAAATCAGTTATAAGCTTTATGTAAGGGTCATTTCATGAAGATTCCCTAAAGACTCCTAAATTTTCCAGTCTCTCAAAATAAATACAACTATACTTTTGCCACTAATCTTTTAATGTAAATTCATGCAAAGTCCAGTGTTTTAAATATAATGCCCTCCGCGTGCAAGACCGTATCTTCTGCAACTATCTTAACGTATCTATTAACTTTCTAATTTCTCGGAAGTGACCTGCCAGGTAAGTATGTTTTTGTATCTGTTTGTAAATAGTTAAATTAGATAGAACCTAGGAATTAATAATAAGCTGTACAGCGCCCTTGAGGTGATTTTTCACAAAAACGGCGCTCTACAAATTATCCAATTATTATTATTATTATTATTAACTAGCTTTAAATTATTAGTAGGTACAGTGTATTTTGCAAATTTGTCGGTAGTCAACGGAAACCATTTATTGGATAACCAACAACTCTGCCTCAGATGCCCCTAAGAGGTTCTCTGCTGGTGATTGAGCAGGGGTGCCCGGGTTCATGGGGTAAGGTTTGTCCGAGTCTTCGCGGTGGATTCATTGCCCACCAGATGCGTGGCGTGGGATCGGGAGAGACTTGTTAAGGAGACTTGACCTTTCCAGTAGGTCTCTCTCGAAACATCGGCTTGCACCGCAGATTGATACTTCCGTCACTCCTGGAGACATTGACCCTAGATTCCTACCCACCCCTCATACCTTTTCCTTCCCAGAACTTTATGTCCTTTCTTTCCTCAAAAGATCTTCCACACAGTACACCCTAAGAGGGGAATTAGATTCTTCAGGGCCTCCTGTGTGGAGCTTTAATTAATAAACAAAATTTAATAAACCGTAATTTTTTTAATTCCATTTAAAAAGTGATGATTAGTCGCATCGTTTGAGAATCTCTGCTCTTTTCCTTCAATCCACATAATAATATTATGGTAAAAATAATTTATCATTTTGCTAATGAAAATAACAATCCGTTTTAATTATTAATTACTGCAAGCGCACGACTCGAGAAATAGGGCACAATGCACACTGCACAACTGCACACTGTATCGAGTGGTTCTCCAGACACTAGTCGATTAATCTTACCGAAGCCACGAGTTTGATAGTTAATTTAATTAGTTTGCAAAGCCAGCGAGATAAGCATCTTGTGGACGCTATCTGTTGGTTGTGCAACGATCAGCAACTCCCAGTTTTTTTCTTCTCGTCGCTGAACGCAAAGTAAACAATTTGTAGCGAGTGAAAAAAAACACCACACGAATTCGCTGATAAGGTTCTGTGTTGCCCAAATATTTGACCGCATTACGATACTCGAGCACGGTAAAGCCTAAGAGCTTTTGTCGGTAAAGGACGCAGCTTGATTCTATTCGTAAGGTGGTTAATTTGAATGAAACATGAGTGAGCATTCGTGATTCGTGATCTCTTGCCACTTTACCATGAACCTTCCTGAACCTAAACGGCTTAACGCAATTCGTAATAATCTGTTTCTTAAATTAGGTATTATTAATTATCAATCCATTAATATACTAATTTCGGTTGTGAGTGATTATAACTCCGATGAGTTTTAAAGTGACAACTACTATAACACCGTTGTAATTTTAAACTCGATGAAACCAAGCGATCGACACTAAAAATAGACAAATACATACATACGTCTTTAGATTTAGCTTGCGAGAGAATTAGGTAGCAATAAAATAGTTATTTAATTCACGGAACTCGGTTCCAATATACCACGGTAGATCCACTGTTCCATGCAAGTCTCCTTTGTTGTAGTGGTATGATGCGCCTGACGAACCTCTGCAAATATTTAGCGGACCTAGGATAGAATCCTACGAATCCAAAAAAAAAAAATTTTTTAAAATCAATATCCAATCTTCAAACCACTCCAAAATGAACAGGCAAAATAAAACACAAAGGAAAGCGACATCTAGCAACTCCGAAGAAGAAAACAGAAACACTAATGAGATGACCAAATGTATAGGAAAAGGTGCACCGGAATTCGACGACAAAAAGCGAAAAAAAAAATCATCCTTCACATTGATAAAAAAAAAGTGTTTCTTAGCTTCCCCACTCTTGTCTACTTTAATTTTCTGAAAGTTTCACTTCTACCACGTGTGAATTGCACTCTCTGTTTTATTTCAAAAATTGGAACTTTTTATGTAAGTAATTCTAACAACCTACCTATTTTCTCAGGGGTCTGGGTTTTTTCCGATTTCAGGACAGATTATTTACTAAAAATATATCAGGAGATAATATTTTTTACGTTGCATTTTTGTGGATTCTCCAAGTCTTTAACGAGAAAATAATTGATTCATACCGTTGTTATACTACTGTAATGAAGATCGAAGTTCGTTTGAATAACAGTGTGTTTGGAATATGTACGATGAGAACGGAAGATATAAACTACGAGTTTGCGTGTCTGCAGTCCTCTTTCCCCTTAGACTACCATTGGAATAGTACTTTAAATATTACAATACTGATAATCTCAGAGTCTATATATATTATTATACCGGTACCGAATACAGGTACACACAACTTTGTCGCAGCTACATTGTAATGAGTTGTAAGGTAACACTTACCTAATAGTACCTTGTTCCATATACTACACTCTGGTGTTTGTTTTGTTACGCCTGCCATTTGATAAATTAATGTACTAATGTTTTCTCCTTCTTTGTTTCAGGTAAGAAGCCAATTCAGCTTGCTGTGTTTTCACTCGAAAAAGTAAGTTTTTATAACAAGAAATTGATTATGAAATTTGAGTAAATATTATTACCAATGTAACACATCATGTCGTAGTTCGTTCATCGTGTTGCTATCGTTAATGTCGATCAAAGCCCTCCCGTTCCGGTTACAAGATCTTATCACAAATCTAATAATTAATGTTGGTAATAATAATAATGTAGGAAGTTCACGATTTTATTGTATCCAGGGGAACCGGTAGCCAAAGTCCAATTTCCAATGTCCATATCTCACCAACAACAGTCCAACAGTCAGTCAACAGTGGTCAAGTCTAACGCTAGACCCGGTGGCTGGTGGTTGGACTGAACGGGCTTTCCGTTCCGCATTGCGATACATTTTCCACACATTCTTTGCATTTTTAGGTCAGTTTTCCTATTACCTGTGTAGCATCTTCTAGTAAAAAAATTAATTAATTACTGGGTGGCCGGTTATTGTGTTTACTGGTTTGTGGAATCACGTAAGAGACGTCTAAGTAATGTAAGGGAATTTCACTGCATTCTATATCCAACCGGCCTGATTTTTGTCTGAAATGAGCAAAAGTCAGGCGGGTTGGCGTTAGATTTTTTTAACTTGTAGTTTAACAAATTAAAAATTTGGTATAAAGCCTCGTGATTTTAACCGACTGTACTTACATTAGATAATATATTAGCAGTTAAAAAACCGCTCCGCAGGTTTCCACTACGCTGAATTCTTTCTTATAACTATTTTTGAACAATAATTTATTGTCTTTACAGGATGTCTGTATTATTTTTGTCCCATTGTGTGACACGAGTCACGATTGCATACATTTTACTCAAGTTCGCTTTGAAAGCTTATAACTTCGTCATTTTTGGAGATATCGAAAAACTAATTTTACTGTCGTTATGACCTCTTCACATACTTTGTCACCATAAGGCAGACAGACAGACAGCCTTCATCATGCAGATTATGATGTCTTGTATTCTCTAAAGACTAATGAAAGCTTATAACTTCGTTATTTTTGGAGATATCGAAAAACTAATTTTACTATCGTTATGACCTCTTCACATACTTTGTCACCATAAGGCAGACAGACAGGCAGCCTTCATCATGCAGATTATGATGTCTTGTATTCTCTAAAGACTAATGAAAGCTTATAACTTCGTTATTTTTGGAGATATCGAAAAACTAATTTTACTATCGTTATGACCTCTTCACATACTTTGTCACCATAAGGCAGACAGACAGACAGCCTTCATCATGAAGATTATGATTTTGTCTTGTATTCTCTAAAGACTAATGGACGGCAGCGGTTGCGCAACGGTATATTGATTTCTCATCTGCGGTGTGTAATCTGCCTATAATATTCATTACACGTGGGCATTAATTGACATTATGACCGTAACCTAAGATGACGAATTACTTTGTTTCTTTTTGTTTACAAGCAATGCTTATTTATACAGCAAGGATAGTATCAAGTTTCCCCACTGTACGTCTGAAACTATTGATTAATATTTCATTCAAATTCTCAGTTACTTCGTAAGTTTCCTCTCTCCATATTAATATAACTTATTCTCGCTTTTCATCCTAAGCTTCTTTTTGTTCACAGTATTTTCTTTCATTCTTGTCACCACTTGTTTAATCCCAGCTTATATTTCTACGTGTTCTTGTTTGCGAATAAACACCATCTGCGTGCCTATGAATTATTTGTCTAAAACGTGGTTTGACAATGACCGTAGGCGTGTGTCCATTTTGGGTTTTAGCATTAGTGATGTAATAAAAATATATTGTCGAAATAAATTTTGCACTAGGAAAGAAAACAGAAATTTTTTTCCAGATATTCCATAGATTCTGAATTTCATCATAAGGTGTCATTACGGGAAAGCAATGCTGCTTTTTTATATGAATATCGCACAAGAGTCTCAATATCTCCCGTCTGGAGCCAGTGAGACTATGGCATCCCCAATTGGGGTATGTTGTGAGGCTGAAGGTAGTGGGGAGGGGAATAAGATGGGGAAGTGGAGGGTGGGGAAGTACCTGGCTATTCAGATCTGGTCACCACACACGGCTAAAGCCATTTCAAGCAAAGTTTCAATTCTGACTGGTGGTCTTAAACCAAGGCGATTACTGAGTATCTTCCACTCTGGAACGTGCCGCAAATATACTATGTATTGCTGTAATCTTATATAAATACAACCCCCTGCCACCAGAACGAATTTGGCCGGACATTATTATTGTTATCCCCGGCGTCGCCCGGGCATTAGGCAGAGTTTTTCAAAATCTATTATAGACAGTGATCTTCCTCTTCTTTTGACGGTCAAGTGTATAAAATTTCATCAATCTCGGAATAAAACTGTAGATTTGTATACAAATCAAATTCACGCCGCACGCTCACCACAAACATACACGTATACATAGATGATAGCTTCCTCCAAAGAAGAAGTAGGAGATCTCGCGATATAGTGAAGTTGAGAGCTGAAAACAGTCGCGTTGAGTTAGGAATTCTAGTTGTCACTGTACGTATTTCATTACTCAAGAGCTTACCGTTTGATAGTTTTTGCTGCTTCAGAAATCTGACTTCCGCTTTACAGTGTTAACATTTATAATATCATCGCCAGAATTAAAAAAAAATCCCCAGAATTATGAAAAAAATTATCCTAAATATTGCATCGCTGCTTTTTAACTTGGCGTGTTTTGCCCATTGAAGAATAATTTGGTGTCAGAATAATTCAGTCATAACAGAATTGTAAATGAGGAATGATGACTAATTTGCCGGATATCATGGACCAACACTATCGACAAACCGGGGTGGTCCACGCAGCTCTAAATAATATAAACACATTCGTCTTCTGGTGGTCGGTTCTTAATCTCCTGGTCTCTCCTTTAGTAATAAGTACTGGCCGCCCATGGAACGCCAGACGGAGTGAGTTGTTAGTTGTTGGCGACATTATTCTGCCATTCTTTTGTTTGAACCTCTGGCCAATGCATTCCTAGGACAATGGCGTATTGTGTGCGGTAGTGCCAATTATCATTATGCTTCTAGATTGTACCCGTGAAAATTATGGGAAAACTTTTGTTTTAGAAAGTAGATTACAAAATAATGGGTAACGGACAAATAAATCCTTTCAAATTTGGGAATAAGTTGTATAAAGTTTCTTATTGCCTTAAGCCGCCGCTACCCGAATTTCTACCGCTTTCTTACACATCTCCCTTAAACATTTGAAGTTTTTGAGCTCTTAAAAAAATATTTGTTATTTTTGAGAATAATATCTAGATACGTTCCACGCCGAAACGCAAATTATATGAAATTCCCTCGACAGAAAAAATCGCAAAGTATGCTCCATGATTTAAAACAAGTCTATTTCTATTATTTTACAAGTATTATTTGAATTATACTTTAAATGATACTTAAGATACGTTCCACGAGATTTTTGCTCTATTTTAAACGAGTCATGTTTTATTAAGCTTTTTCGCCATTTCGCTGCGATTTCATCACTTAAAATATTAGCGCGCTCTGTCGAACATTCGTAATTACACATCTCTCCATCTTCTTCCTTTTCAGCCGAATAGCGCCGCCTTAATGTCATTCACGATTCCTGTGCCTCGAGAATATCTGTAAATTATTGTGAGACGAATGGAAAAACATGTGGGTTGAAAAAGATTCGTGAACACATCCATGGTGGCTCTCTTCGACCCTAATCATGCGAGCCGTTCTTATTCTTTCAAAATACTCCAGTTTTATACACCACTCTGCTTTTTTTTTAAATTTAGGTAAACCCACCTTACACCATTTAGTTTCATTTTAAGATCATTTTATTTTTATTATTAGTTTTTATTTCAATGTTATTCTTTGTTTCATTCCTTTTAGTGTGTGACGGCATCTTTGTAGTCGAATTTGCTCAGTGAAAACGCAACCATAAATAGAAGATGATTACCTTAAATCCTGCTTTTTCCATGGTTGCCAACGTTGTAAATAATGCTACTCATTTTATTCTTCCTTCTTAAGAAAATCGGTAGTAATAACAAGCCGCCTAACTTATTGTAAATGTCAAGCTTGGCTAGAACATTGTGGTATGTATCCAAATATAAAAGTGTTGGAGTTTATAACTTCCATCTGCTCTAACCTTCTCTCTTTACGCAAATTATCAAAAGGTTCACGATTTACGACCCTGGTCAATATTGAGGACTTTGGCGCAAACAGACAATAGCTTATTTGCCATTTCTACCCCGCATATCACCTGTGTTTGTACAAAAAGACGCTATATCGATTGACCTCACCGTCGAAACATCATCTACCGTTCAACAATTCGTCACTTTGGTTGGACAGGTACTTCACCTTACCTTGTTCTGAGATTTGAGGTATCAAAAGTTTGCAAAGACGATTTCTCACAGTTCTAGTTTATTCACCAATAATTACCGATTTTGAGGTTAAATTTTGTGCTTAGTATTTTAAGTATTTTAGATTAACACATTTTGAAGGAATATATTTAAATAGAAAATATTTAAATTCATTATAGAACATAAGTAAACATGCAACCAGCTAGGGCTTGATTGATTGCATAAGTTTTAACTTAACTTTTTTACATATTCTTAATACCATTCCAAGATAGGGCCACGTTCTAATTAAATATTTTCATTTAAAAGATGTTAAACTAAAAAGCTTTACACAATCATACCTCAAAATCAGAAATTGTCAAATAGAATTCGTCTTTGACAATCTCTCGTCAAATTTCAACAACTCAGAACTAAAACCCTATCCAACTGAAGTGACGTACTATGCAGGGTGTTAAGGGTCGTACTTGACTTACTTTAACCAGTGATTCCTGACGTTATTTGGAGTAAAAAACGTAAGTAAAATTTTGTTCTCCGGTGACATTTTTGACTTTTTTCTTCTTATTAGGTTGCCATGTATACCGGTCGATTAAACTCCAACCTCCTTCCCATCCTCAGAACGTTTGTTCCAATCCTAACAAATCAGTGCCCCCTGGTGTACCGGTCTCACCGGGACAGGAGTGTTCCTGGCTGGGGTGGTACAATCGTATCGTATCTACAAAAACATAAAAAAATGATAGGTATTGGATAGTTGAAGGCGGGGTTAGTGGTTGGTCGGTTACTCAGCTGAATGACTAGAATTTGATTTTGAAGAAAAAAAAAATTGTCATCAAAAAAGTCACCGGAGACCAAAATTTTATTTACATTTTTTACTCCAAATAATGTCAGCAATCACTGGTTAAAGTAAGTCAAGTACGTGCCTTAACACCCTGTATGTACTGCGCCTTGTAAAAACGGTCAACTGTCAGATACAAACAAAATTTCAATTCTAATAGGTTCAAAGCGATTTAGATATTGCAAAATAAATGACTTTGCATTCAAAGTTCATTTTGGAATAAAAAGTGTGTTACAAACTGTGACGAATTATTTTCAAATATGTATGCTTCTTTGACCTACAAAATAATAAGGGTGACTTGGCGAGTTGTGCACCGTACGGCAGACCATCAAGTACCTATTATTCTCGGTACAAACAGGAGGTTGGTACTGTAATCGGAATGTAACAATGGTAAATTCAATAGTTACCTCTGCACGCGAGCACGCCTGGAAGCTGCGCATTGTCATCTTTGATTACGAACGCCGTTTGTTTTTACACAAATAACTGTCATCCGAGGGACTTTCTAATGCACTGCTCCAATTGAATATTATAATTAGCAACCAACCTACGCCTTATGTAGATTTTCTACCTTTAATTAAGACTGGCTGCATATTGTTTTGTAAACGTTGTTAAATGACGAAACAATATTGTATTACTCACATACATATAATTAAATCTTGTTGATATTTTGTCGCTTGGGAGCTTTTTTTAACACTTTGAATAAGCAGGTACTTGCTACCTACGCAGTGAATGTAAGAATATAAAATATAACGCAAACAAAATCTGCCTCGTCAGTAAGTATTGCAGGTGTCGTAGGGTAATTTTGGTGTCAACGACGGGATTCGAACCCATCGCATGATATCTAAACTACGACATGAAATCTGACGCAGTTCTAAAAAAATTCGAAATCAATTTCGACCACCATAACACGGGCATGTGCCTAACATGGTGGTCGAAAAGCGCAAATTATGTAATTATCAAAGCAATGAATAAAGAAAACTTGACTATTTAAAAAAAAGGAAAATTCTGTACTTTTTTATATGAATTTTCATTCTGTAACCTTATTTCGTTGTCAATTTCCAAATGCTGTTCAGTTCTTACTTACCAGCATAATTATATTGTTATCATTAGGAGGCGGAATGTGGAGGCAAAACGAAAATTCCAGAGCCGCTAATTATTAAAAGCAAAACAATTAAACCATCGTCATTTGACCGGTCCAGTTTGTTTTATGGGGCCAACAGACTTAGCTATAAAAGATCATTTGGTTTTTCAGCATTTCGCTCGCTATACATTCCCAATGATTTTTCCTCCGCCAGCTGCCTACTAGTTATTATGTTAAAATAGCTGAAGTCCCCGATGTTGCCCGTGCTTTGCGCTTTCGAAACGATGTAGAAAGTAATTTTCCTCTTATTTTGAACGTTAAGCGTGCAAAAATCATCAAGAAATATCAAAATTCTACTTTAATGGGTGGGAAAAGAGGATGAGGGATGATTTTTCGAAATCTCATGTAAACAGTAACCTTCCTCTTATTTTGAAGGCCATTTGTACAAAATTTCCTAAATATTGTATATTCGTGTACAAATGAAAGCCACGCCACTTGCCCGCCCGCCAGTCACTATTCTTTCTATAAATATATAAGTGGTTTTTATTTGTAAGATTTCCTAACATGCCTATAACAATTGTGATTGGGTTACACTGTTGCAAAATCCTCATAGTTCCCGACAACTGTCTGCAACCGACAACTGGGTGCAAAGCATCCAAGGACCGACGTTTTTTCTCAACAACAACAGTTACTCTTAGTTTTTAGTCACCAGCGTATCAAATTTGCCAGAAATCTGCTACTTTGGAAACACGATTATTTCCAAACAAATTGCACTTTTTACAGTTGCAGCCTTGAAAGTATCAAAGCGTTTGTCTTTGGTTATTGAATTAATCAGGCGACGGTCAGTGGACGCAATTCCATCAGCCTAACTGTTTCACCATCACAACAACAGGCAACTCTTGCAATCACTCCCGCCGGAGCCGCAGTCGGTGATTCACCATCATCACAACTTCACTAGCCGCTAAAATGATAAATTATTACACTAATAACAACGTTATTCGCCTTTATTACACTCACGAGAAAACGTTTGGACAAAACAAAGGCCACGTTATTTTTGGATGATTTTGATTTGTGGCAGGAGTGTATCAATTTTGATGAGTTTATTTACGATAGCTTCGAATGTTTCTGTATTATTTTTACGACCTCTTACATTTTATCGTATCGCAATAATAATTAGGTACTATCGAGTAATTTTATTTAGCGACGTTTCGTAATAAAATTACCTTGAGCGCTTTACATTGTTTTTATTGTTTTTACTAAATATTTTATTTTTCTATACATGTCTTTAGGCATCTGCTTGATGACTGTTAGCAGGTTTATAATGTCTTCGAAGGACTAAAGCGGTATCATCTCAACAAATTTCATTGTCTGTTAAAATCTTTATGCCAAGTTGCACTTCTTGCTTCCACATGGCTACTCTTTCCAAGAATTTGAGCACAATACTAGAAGACTCAAACCGTATGTTGGATGCATCAACCTTGACTGACCTTAGTGACCTGAGTTGTAAGCAAGTTGTTTCCTTAGGATTGACTGCCTCTCATGCAGTCAGCCAAGGTGACCGAACAACACAGAATGAAATCAACTCAGAACCTCCTTTGAAAAGTCATTAAAAGTGATGAAAAAAATATATGAAAAATTGGTTAAATAAGTTAATTAGGTTAGGGTTATGGTCTATTTTTTTTTTTTTTTTAAATCAGTGGTGTTGAGTTGACTTGATTCCGAGTTGGCATGAAACCATCAGCCAAGTATGATGATGTAAGATCACAAGTGTGTAATTGATTACCATTTTCAATGGATGAGTCAAAATGATTAAAAATGTTGCACAATTTGGGAGGCGGGTATGGGTACCGCCGCCCTGAGAACCATTTATTGGATAACCAACACCTCCGCCATAGATGATTCCTACCACCTCTTGTACCCTTTTCCTTCCCAGAACTTCCTCTCTTTCCTTTCCTTAAAAATACTCCACACAGCATACCCAAGGATAATATGGGCCCTGAGGAAATTATCTCCATCCGTAATATAATTCTGTGTATAATTAATGTTAAAAAATATTTCAATTTCATAAACTCCTATTTTTTTATTGATTATTTTGGGATATCTACGATTTTCTGATTTTGATAATTTCTATATTTGAACATTGACAACTGATTATTTTATCATTCATTTTTCGTGGACTTGCATTTAAATCTGTGTAAATATGCATAAGAAGAGTCAAAACATTGCAAGTCTTGCATAGTTAGTATCTTGTTTCCAATTAGCTCCTGGCATTTTGCGTTCAGTATGCACCATGCACTATCGTTTTAAGTGTTATTGGTCTTTGTTCAGCGGTGAGGCTATGCATTATTTATGTGTACTTAGGGTATTATTAAAACCCTACCTATTGTGCAGTACCTGATGAGTGCAAGCACCTATCATTTGGAAATAACAACATGCAAAACACACATCTCTATTCACCCCCACATCAAAATAGAAGCAAATAAATGTCACGTTTTGATTTTACGATAAAATGAGACTAAAAATATATAAATTATTATTTAATTAAATGAAGAATATAAGCGAATCATCAATCGGAAATCTGGAAACTGAAAATCAGAAAAAAGATATTGGCACCTCTGGGACTCGAACCCAGGAACTCTTGCTTTCTGCGCCAAGATGTCAATATCCAATCCAATCCATTTTATTTAATATGCGATACCTATTGACTTTTCTGCAAGTCTAAATGGATAAAATGGATAAAGATTTTTCCAGACACTATCTAGACAGCATTTGGCTGCTATCTTTATGCAGTCATACATAAAAATAGCAGCCAATAAAATATGCGTTAAGAAAAATGAAGATAGTGTGGGTGGTTCTTAGTCGAAGTATGATACAGTTAAAAATGACCGAATTGGATATCGACACCTTGGCGCAGTGGTTAGCACGTTCGCCCAGAAAGCGAGAGGTCCTGGGTTCGAGTCCCAGAGGTGCCAATTTCTTTTTCTGATTTTTCTGTTTCCAGATTTCCGATGAGTTTCGCTTATATTGTCTTCATTTAATTAAATATTACAATTTGATGTTTAACTCATAAAGTTAAAATAAAAATTAAACAGATTATTATTTGTTGAAATTCTTGACTTGCTGCTTCTCCTTTGTTGTCTGCTGGAGAGTAATATATTATCTCTTAATGTACGTGAATTGTGCTAATGAAATTTCTATTAAGGGTGTGTTTGACTGCACCCTGCAGTCGGAAAGGGATAGGGAGTTCATAAACCAGGAGAGGTCAGATACCGCCTTGTTTGGTCAAACTCATTTCAATTAAGTGCGGGTCTTCGTATTCGTCAGGGCATTGGACTGGACGAACCCATTTACCTAGCCCGGGATCTGTTTATTTATTTATAAGCCGCTCCCAGAATGCAACTTAATGAATTATAGTTGTGTTAGGTGCATTTATTTATTTATCAATTTCAAATCTAAAATCGACTTCAAAAATACCTCTAATAATTAGTTGGTATGGATATCAAACGAATGTATTAACAGTGTCGATTTTTTGTACTTATACGCTGGTATATACAGTAAATAGACAAGTAGTTTCATTCTTGATGCATTTAAATGAAAATATGTTTTTCATTTTGTTATTCGGCGGTGCATATTTCTCTACACACCCCTTCGTGGATTGGTTATATTTTGTTGTAAGTAGGTATACCGTTTTCCCTAAACCGACTGCAAATTGTATAGAAGTATGTCATGGAATCGTATTTTGTGTATTTCGTTGCTTGTTAAGTACGAGGCCTTTCTTTTCAATGAGATTTTGGTAACTTTTGATAACTTTTAACTCTTCCGCAGCCAACTGGGGCCGAAGGTGGACCTCAAAATTACTATCCTTCTTATATCTACTTAAATAAATGAAATTTATTTTTAGTTTTTTAGGTATTCCTGCGCAAAGAATTAATACACAATGTGCCGTTTAAAAAAAATATTTTGTCAAATATAGGTAATATTCCCTGCCCAATAAATGGGTAAATAACAAAAAAGGGATTTATATGGTTTAAATGCCCATAAAACAGAAAAATGCATGGGGTCGTCGGCCGACCCACATGGTTACCGACGTTATTTTTGGCATCTTGGCCTGTCGAGAGTTAACTATTTTTTTATAATTACTCTACAAAGCTTTACTTTTTCCAACTTGCCTACTGATGAAGTGAACCATATAAACGTTATAACGTAGAAAATGGTGAGCCTTATGTTCAGCAGAATATTGAGTTTAATTGTAACTTTCAGAATGTTATTATGTATATTTACGAACATCAATCAATTTATTATCCTACCGACTGCAGTTTGCATTTGAGTCCACCTACATCGGAGACCTCACAAGTTCATCAGAGGGTGTCTGTCTCGTGATTTATCTATCACTATTGCTTATGTCCGGTCATGTCCCCTGCATTACGCGTCTGTCTGTGCTGAAAAGGGAGAATTTATTTGAACGTAATTTACTGTGTTTGTTTTCTACCTTTCAATCTCTCTCTTCAAAACTCGATTGTTTCTATGCCAATACTTGAAACGGTGGCGTTAACCAATCAGGGACTTTTTACCATATCGGGAAAATGCTTTCTAAATTTGCTATAATCGTCGATCTGCCAAGTATGTGGGACTAATAATAATATATGCAATACATCTCTTGATAACAAACATAATAGAAGATAGAAATCAGTTTTAATCCAGTCACGTTTTTTGTCGGAGTTCCTTGTTTAACTGTTACCATTAAACTGTGGAAAGTAGGTCCCTCGAAGGGCCAGCGATACCGCGTGCATGTATCCGCCTGTAATTGGAAGTGTGCTGGCTGCATTGTGCCAGGAGATGCAGGAGGTGGTTGGATGCAGACTTCAGGCAGTGTTGTTAGTTGCCGGCCGTAGCGGGCGCGGCCCCCCAGGCCTGTCAATACTCACGCTGTAACGTGAGACCCTGTTACCTGTAAAGTGTACAGTACACTGCTGGTACCTGTCTACCCGTGACCCGCACTCGCTTTGTTCGCGGTGGAGCTTTGACCTTTCTGCGGGTCGGGTCCAGTTTCCTCTCGTCTTACACCCGTCATCTCACCGACACACTCACACTAGCTGACCAACGGCAAGCAAGCACTTCACGACTACCAACCATTTAGGTAGGTATGTAGATTATTGCGGTGTTTTAAGAGAAACGACTGCGCAGCCTTTTTCATGCAAAACTTAATTATGATTGACGCTAATATTCCCAAACAAACCAAATAATTTAAAAAAATCGAAATGGATAGCAAATATTTAAAAGGTACGAAAGTGAGCTATTTTTTATTTATTATTTGTGTTTTAAATTATAATGCAAATGGGCCGTAGAATCCGATTTTTCGTGATTTAAGAGGCAAATTTGATTTGATTTTTTTTGTGTTAATTGCTATATTTTTACCCAACCTGCTGTGTTAATATTGAAACATAAAATACAAAAATTGAACATCTTAAAAATGACAGTTATGTACCTACAATAAATACTGTAGATATATTTCTTACTATTCATATGTAAAAACCCCGAAAAAGGGCGTTAATAAATAAATAAATTTGTGTTCCAAAGTAAATTGGTCGTATGTAAATTGCCTAAAACCGTTTGGATCGTATTTCTCACCACGGACAGTAAGGCAAATTCTATGAGACCTATGTATGTGCTGTTCCTTGGCTGTTCCCAAAAGTAAACAAATTAGCTTGAGGGGTTAAATCTCATACTCGCATCCGGCATTCCACTTACAATTATAATTTTCACACTATCGTCAAATATGTGTAAATTTCGATCGTGAGCACATTTATGTGTGCCGCGAGGGGAGTTTTTAATGTATTCTGCGTGTTCCGACCACGAATCGATCCGTGGACAAGTGAAGTACCACTCGGCGGATTGGAAATGCATTTTCATTTCCTGCAATTGCAGCCCCTTACACGATCGGTACGTCAAACTGCTGTAGAGTCTATTTCGCTCTGAATATAAAGCATTATTATTTGTCAAGCAGAACGAAATGGCTGATGAATATTTAAGTAACCGCGTTTCTCCTTAATATTCAGTATTGTCTATTAAACTATGAACTATGAGAATGACATGTGTACCAAATACGTTATTTACTTGTCAATAAATTTATTACGATAAGATCTATTTTATGTTATGGGTCAAATTTTTATTGATTTTTTGTTTTCAATTAAATATGAATATTTTGTACATTTTCCTGTTTTTATCGTAATTTTAAACATAATTACACTAAACTAGCTGTAGGTTTTGCCGGTGCTTTACGCGGGGTTTTTCGAAATCATGTTGCAAAATTTCATCATAATTCTGCAGGAAAGGGTATGGGGATGGTTTTTTAAATATCTCATCTAGACGGTGATCTTCTTTTGGTTTTTAAGGAATGCAATTTCATCAATATCGGAATAAAACTGTAGATTTGTATATAAATCAAATCCACGCCGCCCGCCTGCTACAGTCACTCTTCTTTATGCAAGTAAATAGATTTTAATGTATTTTTCGCTTTTTTTTAATGCATGTAATCCGATGTTTACTTTTTATTAATTGTAGAAATAATCTTTCCGCGTTGCGCCTGAACTCGATAAAACTGCTTTATTTGTAATGGATGCACCTTACCAATAATAAGAATATAGTACTCATTCCTCAATAACATTATTTGTTATTATTTATTATTTTAACTTTATGAGTAAAACCTCAAACTGTAATATTTAATTAAATGAAGACATTATGAGCGAAACTCAATCTAAAATCTGGAAACAGAAAAATCAGAAAAAGATATTGGCACCTCTGGGACTCGAACCCAGGACCTCCCTACTTTCCGGGTTTCGAGTCCCAGAGGTGCCAATATCTTTTTCTGATTTTTCTGTTTCCAGATTTTCGATTGAGTTTCGCTCATAATGTCTTCATTTAATTAAACATTATTTGTAATGAGTGTACTCTTTGTGTATATGATCGATCATGTATATACTTATCAACAACCTCTCGGCAACACTTATCAGTCCAATTACACATTTTGAAATGGCAAAAAGCGACTTTTGGGCATCAAATCACCACAAATTTGGTGCTCTGTGTAATTCTCAAGAGGGAATAACCAGGAAATATGTCAATTTTAAATCAGCTTTTAGACGTATTGACTCTTTTCCACAAAAAATTATAAATTGATTTCGAAAGACTATTCTTTTATTTAGTGAAGCAATTTTTTAAATTTTGAGAAAATATGTTTATTTTTAGTACAATAAGGTTTTACCTTAGGTCGTTGGCAGATTTGTCAAATTTTCAAACAAAACTTTGTATTATACAACATACATTTCAAATCATATAATTATGCAGTAAAATAAATCAATAAATTATTTGGGAAACCTACTGCTCAGAATTTTAATTTAAGTTCAAATAAAATCATAAAAAAAGATCTGCGCTCTTGTTTTGTGACGAAAATACTTCAGTTTGTCTATTTATTAACACTTTTTGCTTAGACATTATTGTAAAATTATAAATACTTATGATCAAACAATAATTACATAAAGAGCATA
Source organism: Glyphotaelius pellucidus (assembly GCA_936435175.1). Taxonomy (NCBI): domain Eukaryota; kingdom Metazoa; phylum Arthropoda; class Insecta; order Trichoptera; family Limnephilidae; genus Glyphotaelius; species Glyphotaelius pellucidus. The sequence continues at coordinate 37,824,827 of OW386543.1, forward strand.
ATTTTAATTGTTTTGTCATCACGAATTTGAGCACTTTTGAAAGTGGGTATTTATCAAAGCAAATTTGGAATGAAATAAAATCGATATTGAGTCATTATGTTAAAATGCTGGTATGGAGAATAATTGATCTTTCTAATTGGAACCGCACTGTACATTTGCAAGAGTACGATCGCAAGAACATCGTTATTTATCAAAGCAAATTTGGAATGAAATAAAATCGATGTTAAGTCATTATGTTAAAATGCTGGTATGGAGAATAATTGATCTTTTTCATAGGAACCGCCCTGTACCTTTGCAAGGGTACAATTGCAAGATCATCGTTCGACGAAATTTAAATTCTCGGCCGCTGGTTAATGGCTCTTAAGAAGTCAAATAACTGGTATGATTGATGTTTCCAGTATCGTCCGTTGAAGTATTGAAGTATCATGGGACAATCTCGAGCAGTCGTCTGCCGTTTGCGAGGGCGGCTGTCATTATGTTTACCAAAGTCGGCCCGCTGCGCCCACTGAACTGGTTGTTTATTGACGAAATCGTCTTCCGTTCGTACGGGGCAATGCATCCAGGTTATTGGATTAGTGTAATAGATCTTTATTTATGCACCACGTAAATGTCATGAGTCAGCTAATAGAACAGGCCATCTAAGTCATTCTTACTTTCCGGGCCTTATTTATTAGATGTTTTGGAAAGTTTCCGTCTGTATTATAAATAATATTGTAAGCCGTTTTTCCTCAGGGTGGGTAGAGAGAAGTACTTTTTCTTTCCTTAATCGGTCGCCATCCCGGGAATCACTTACTGGATAACCATTGATCAAGACCAATTATTGTTTGAGCCGCCCTCGCAAACGGTTATTTTATTAACCAATACACTGCCATAGGTCACCGAAGTCAGGTTCATGGGGTGAGGTTTGTCCGGGTCTTTGCGGTGCGTCTGCCCACCAGCTGCCTGGCAGGCCGGATTGGGAGAGATTGTTTAAAGGACACCTTTTGATCTCCAGCAGGAGTCTCCAACAATTGCACTTTAGTGGGAGGGATGAATTCATGCGTTCGTCACTCCTAGGCACACCGACCATTCCTACTCACCCCTCATACCCTTTTTCCTTCGTTGAACTTTATCTCCTTCCTTTCTTCAAAAGACCTTCCACATAGTATCCTCAAAGATGATAAAAGCCCTGAGGGGAATTATGTCATCTTTGGGGATATTATGTGCAGGGACTTTTTAGGGAAGAAACGATACGAAGTTGTGGGAAGGAAAGTATCAGAGGTGGATAGGAATATGAGGGTCAGTGTGTCCAGGAGCGACGGACGTATGAATACAACCCTCCCACTGCGGTGCAAAACGATGCTCCGAGAGAGTACGGCTGTAGAAATCAAAGGGACCCCCCCAACCATTCCGGGCATCCCTGCTAAATCACCAAACGTAACGAACCACTTGGGGTGACATTGGCAGAGGTGTTGGTTATCCAATAAACAGTTCCCGGGGCGGTGGGTACCCATTTCCGCCTCCCAAAATGAGAACTTTTAAATTATTTAGAACATTAAAATTACGTTTATATTTTTATATCGCTTAATTTCAGGTAATTTAAATAGTTCAACCGAATACAACGGCGTCCACTGGTCTGCACCGGCCGCAACGCACGCACGGCACGGAATAAAACTCAAAGAAATAAATGCCAATGTACCAATAGTGAACGCAGTGCTGTACTAATGAATATAAAGAAAAACCATTGCGTGCGTTGCGGCCGGTGCGGACCCAGTGGACGTTCACCTTTAATCACCCAACATATTTATTTTGATTGTGGGCCTGTCTGTGAGTGAATTTAACTCGGATTTGTTTTGAATTTAAGTGTCATTTTGAGACAAGATTCGACCGTACCTTTTTCTAATTTTTCTGTTTCAAATTTTCGATCGAGAGTAGCTAATATTGCCTTCAACGATTTAATAATACAATTTGAGGTTTTACGCACTTAGTCAAAAATTTATTCATTTGTATTTTGAAGTGATTTTTCTTGGTGAACAGAGTAGAAATATCCCAATTTTTACGGCGTGTTTTTGTCGATACATTCCATGGTGTTTCTAGAATCTATTTAATGTCAGGTTCACGAACGAACCACGCTTCCGTTGCCAAATTTATTGTGATAGTTTTATTAGCTATTAGGTAGGCGGCTATTGTGCGGATGTTCATTATCAGTTAAACGTTCAGCGGTAGGTAGATAGATAGGTAAGATTGGCAAATTTAAATAACCACATCTGCACCTCGTTTGGATAGGGTTCTACTTCACTTTACCTTGTTCTGAGATATGATGTCAAATGTGGTGAAAAATTGTGATGAATAAAAATTGGTGTCAAAGTTTACAAAGACGATTCCTCATAATCTATTCACCAATTTATGATTTTGAGGTTGTATCTTGTGAGAAGTGTTTTAATTGAACATATTTTAAAGAAAAATATTTATTTATTTTTAACTTAACGAGTAAAAACCTCAAATTGTAATTTTTAATTAAGACCCAACTCGTTGCTTGCCGAGAACGCGCCGGCGCGCGCCAAATTAAACTCTAAAAAATATTTTTTGAAATGCGATTTTAAACCTTAATTATACAGAAAACGTATGAAGGATAAGGTCAGAATCGCATGGGGCATTCTTATTCTTAAGGTGTAGAATGCTTTGAACACATCCATGGAACGAGAATAATTTCTATGAACTCTTTATGGATTTCTGGCCGAGTTTTTTTCGGAGCATTTCTTCTGACAGTTCGGCAAAAATATTACATAAGGTAGCATAAAATATTACGTCAAAGTCAAAACATCGCGAAATTTACAAGTTTCCTCCAGTGGTACGGGACGAGACATCCAGTATAATGGCTTCTTTTAAAATAATATTTAATTTTTCTAGGGGAATTACACGCAGGTTTCGGCTGAGCCGAAGTTTCCGGTAATCTTTTGCCGAAATTCATTTGTTCACTACAACGGGCAGCGTGGCGTACCGCAGTGACGAGTGATGTTCATCTCGTATCGGCCGTCTGTCTGTCAAACAATCACCCGACAGCATTGTGTTCGCAGATGAGTGCGACTGTGCGGCCTGCTGGCATCTCTCACTTATAGGCCGGTGGATCATTGTTCTCGGGTGGGCGAACCGTTTGTCATTCAATTATAATTAAATTTCCTATGTCGTTATTCCTCGGCGGCGATACCATCAACAACAAATTGGATCTGTAGATCAAAGAAGATACTGCCACTGCCACTTTTTAACGGTTGTCCGGTCACCCTTTTTAACAATCTCCTTGGCACGCGAAATAAAGCAGAAAAAATTTGAATTGTTATTAAATTAATTTTACGTTATATCTATGTCGTGACACTCAGGGGCGTCCCGAGGCAGGCTTTCCGTTCCAGGGGCACGGGATGGTGCCTATACATACGAACGCTACCTATGCCATATTTGGGGATGCTGTGTGGAGGGTTTTTAATTTTTTTTTATGAATACCGCAAAAAGTCCCAGCTCCTCCCGTCTGGAGCCAGTGAGACTATGGCATCCCCAATTGGGGTATGTTGTAAGGCTGATGGTAGAGGAAGGTGGGGAAGTACCTGGCCATTCAGATCTGGTCACCAAATACGGCTGAAGCCATTTCAAGCAAAGTTTCAGTTCTGAATTGTGGTCTTACACCAGGGCGATACTTAGAGTATCTTCCACTCTGCAAAATGCCGCAAATACATATATTATATATTATTTTAAATTAATTAATTGTGAGATAACACAAATTAGTCAAATAAAATCCCGCGACCATCTGATTGCGAGTCAAGAGCCTTACCGCTAGACCACGTCGGCCGTCATGTTTACGAAAAGAAGAAGAGGAAGTTCTGGGAAGGAAAAGGGTAGAAGGGTGGGTAGTATTAGGGAGGGTCGGTGTGTCTAGGAGTGGCGGACGTATGAATCCATTCCGCTTCGTAGAGTAGATGAGCAGACGCATCCGCTGCCAAGACAAACGTCACCTCCCGAATCTGGGCACCCCTGCTAAGTCACCGTATACGTAAACGTAACGAATTTGCCCGCAGCATTGATTTTACTTAATTTTTTAACGTGTCACAAAATTCCTTCCCACAGCTACCTAAAGCCATTTTTGTAAGGTAAGGTAAGGTCCATTAATTTGGGCGGCGGGAATGGGTACCGCCACCCCGGGAACCTTCATTTGTTAACCAACACCTCTGCCATAGATCATCCCTAGTGGTTCGCTACGTTTGGTGATTTAAGCAGGGGTACCCGGTTTCCGGGCGAATGACCAGGACTCACTGAACCCCAGATTCCTACCCACCCCTTAAACCCTTTTCCTTCCGAGAACTATCCTCTCCTCCTTTTCCTTAAAAAAACCTTCCATACAACATCCCCAAAGATGACATAGGCCCTGAAGGAAATTATTTTCCTCAGGGCCTATATCATCTTTCCACAGGAGGTGTGGCTCATGTAAAAAAAAAATCCAAATAAACATGGCAACACCCGTATAAATTACAAAGAATAATTGTTTTAGAGTAAAATGCGTCAATGGAGGCCGTTTATTGTAAGTTATTTCCCTTTTCAATATTGAACGATTAATTTACCCGTTCTTAAAATGAAAAAAATGTTTATTTTATTTTCTACTCGCAATTACGTCAATTAATTATTACAGCACGAAGGTGTATACTTATTCGATTACGGCAATCAGTGTATTTTTTAATCGAATTATAATAATATGTATTTTTTCGTGTAGGTGCCATGTTCAATGTTGGAAGGCGAGTCAATCATTTAGTGATTGTTTATATTTCCATAATCACTAATTTGGCTGGCCGTTCCCCGTTCCGAGGGCCTTCGTCCTCAAGGCAAACCATTATATTATTATGTACCATTGCATTACTATAGTTTGTTGTTTGTGGTAACAGCGTTTTCAATGGCAGCGGTGGGCGATATTGACAACGGTCCTTCTGCATTTCATTCCCAAACCGGAACAATGAAATTCGCTGCTTTAAATCGGTCACGAGCTATGATATTGATTCGGCTAGATGAGCCCTGTGGTAGAAATCAATGTTTTAAAATGGTAATTAAATTTGCAATTTGCGAGGCGGGTACGGGCACCGCCGGTATAAGGAACATTTATTGGCTAACCAATACCCCTGCCAGTTCGCTACATTTGGTGTATTAGCAGGGGTGCCCGGGTTCATGGGGTGAGGTTTGACCAGGTCTTGGTGGGGAATGCGTTTGATCGGGAGATACTGTTTGAGGGAGACCTAATCTAGACCTCTGCAACCGGACCTCTCTCGAGGTATCGCCTTGCACAGCAGTCAGTAGGAGGGATGGATTCATACATCCGTCACTCATGGTCACATTGACCCCAGATTGCTACCCACCCTTCATACCTTTTTCCTTCCCAGAACATCCTCTCCTTCTTTTCCCTACAAAGACCTTTCACACAGCATCCCCAAATCTGACATAGGCCCCGAGGGAATTTTTTTTCAAGCTTGTAAAAAAAAACCGGACAGTGACAAATCAACACATCAGTGATTTAAAAAGGCTAAATTTAAAGGCAATTTTTTAATCACTTTGACTTTTCAAAAGTGTGTTTATTTACCATTGTCCTTTTTGAATATTTAATTTAGCTATAATTTTTTTATTTTTTTATGTACTCTAAAACTACTATAATAATATTCCATTATTTACTTACAAAAAATTGGTCTTCACAACATTATAGAGAGACATAACCCACGAAAAACTGCAAAACTTTTATTTTAGCTTAGGTCGTAGAACATTTTGAAACCTTTATAATAAATTTTTTTTTGTGTTCCCGATAAATTTCTTTAGGAAGTCTGGAATAGGAATAGCCATAAACTGTACTATTAATATTAATTAACATATAATGTTAACAATATTAATTTTCGAGAGTTGTCATGTAACCGTTAATATGATTTTTGTAATAATATTAACAATCTAAACAAATAGTGCAGATTGATTAGTAGACCCCACCAGAGAGATCCGTCGTGGACCATCGAAAAAAATAATGTTTGACTAAAATTCTTCCACAATTAACCTCTTTTCACACGTCTTGCATAAAAGAGAGAAATACAAAAAAATTCAGTAATGCCATTATAATTTGATGAATGTACCTTCGTAAATTGTATTGCACCTTCGAAATGTAAATAATTCGTTCAGTTGAAATGATGGATTTAATAAAAAATAATCCAATGATTTTTCCAATTAATAGTACGAACACGATGCGACCCAGATAAGATTTTATTTTATAAGTTAATTGCGAAACGCAGTGTGATAATTAATTAATGTTGTCCTTGTTATAAATCTGTTTGTATTCTGGAGCTTAATTCGATTAAACTGTTTCGGAAATAGATGTTTGCCTTATCGAGATGTTTCGATTACGACCGCCATTTATGATAATGGCTTCACATTACTAAAGTGTATTTTTGTAATATTATACGAGTTGCTTTTATGAGATTCGTTCTGTTCATTTTCTTTTATTTTTATTTTATTTATTTATTAACTCCCTTTTTGGGGGCTTTTACACGTGAATAATAAGAAATATACAGTATTTATCGTACATAATTGAATTCCCTCAGTAACAATATTTTATATTTCTTTAAAGTAAAATTGAAGATGTCCACTGACTTGGTATAATTATTTCCCTCCATTAGTATTCTGGGCAAAGAGGAATACATAGTTAGTTCCAGAATTTCTGCACTGAAATAAATCCTGACTAAATCATTTAGAATTTTATATAAAAATACCAAGTCAGTGAAAATTCTTCTTTCTGACTATTTGAGCATATTCATATCATTTAACAGAGTGTTATAGTTCAACATAATTGCTGGAATACCATTTTAAAATTTAGAAAACGTAAGAATTTGTTTTTTTATTCTTTCAACAGCTTGTACATGAGTATTATAATGTGGATTCCAGATGGGAGAATTGTACTCCAGCTTACTTCTAACATAAGCAAAATATAACAGTTTAATACACTTTATATTGTTAAAATTTCTAGTTAGCCTAGTTATAAATCCCAATATTTTTAAGCCCTTATTTCAGATTTCTGTTATGTGGTTAACAAATGAAAGATTTGATTTTTCAGCGAGAATCGTCTATTTGCATTTTATTCCATGTCAATGGTCATGAAAGTACCTACCTAATGTAATTGAATTCTAAATTAAACTGTAGGAATGTAGGTTAAATTCTATTGAACCAATAATTCCTTGACCTTCTCTGCTGTAATTGCTTGTTTTGTGACTGCACTTTTGACCATTAATCGAATCGTTCAATTTAAAATTTAAACCACGCTTCGTCTGTCATTAAGTCATTATAATAAGAGCCGTGTTATTATCGTCACTAAAAGAATCTATTGTCAATAATCACGATTTGGCTGAGATTTTTTATGATTTCGTCTTTTCGGCATTCGCTGCGCTGGTTTTTGCGGCTGTTTCGCTAACGATGTATAATTTGTAACTGTCTTTGTTTCCAGCTGTGGAAAACGGTGCCATTGAATCATTTCATTCGCCAGTTTTTTTTTTTACATTATCACGTGATGATAGGTTTCAGTAAAAAGTATCTACGGTAAATGAGAGAAGGTTGATTACTTGTTTGCATGTATTATTATTTTCCACACCTGTATTCTATTCTCCCGAGCTCCCCGCCCACGACAAAGCACGAGCAAACCTTGTGACAACAAAGGGAAGTGCACCTATTCAAATATTCCAAATAAATACTTGCCTCTGCCTATTCATGAGAATCTGTTCCATGCCGTCTGTTCCGTTACTGCCCTAACCTAGCCTTTACACATTATAATTACAAACGTTTAGATGTTCATATAAACTTATTTTCGTCCCACATCCTTATGATATTGTCTAAAAATACTTATCCTAGAACATTGCCTAAATTTGATTACAGGATCGCCGCAGAAAACCGGGAAAATTGAGGTTTATCGTGGAATTTGACCGAACGGTGAAATGTCGGGAAATTTGGAATTCTTAATGTTATCATCTTTATATATAATCTTTATATAAATCTCGCGTCACAATGTTTGTTCAAAATAAACTCCCAAACTACTTAACCGATTTTGATGAATTTGGCTTACTGTGTATAATTTGGTCCAACTTGAAGGATAGAATAGTTTTTATCTCGATTATTGACCTAAATATTTATTATTTCGAATTAAATGTTTGTTGTAGGACAATGCTTTGTAATTATTTGTAAGTTCCATAAGTTTCTAACAGATGGCGGTGTGAGTTAATTTATCTACACAACACTTAGTTATCTAGGTTGGGTAACCATCCAGTAGATGGCGTTGTGTTTCACAGCAATGCGTGGCCGAGTCAGCTAGTATAATATATATTCTTATCGTAATATTTTTTTCTATTTAGTACATTACAGTCTTCCTTTTAGAATGACAATTTTCGAAATTCTTATTATTTTTTTAAAACCTTTGGGTGATAGATTTACCTTCCAAGAAGGTAGTTTGTATTAAAATATTGGACCCTAACGCATAAATGTTGGTCAGTCTGTTTTCTGTCGACACCCTGAAGATTTCATTTCTTTTTACTTGCGGCACAAAATCAAAAGCTTCAATTCTATCGATTTATAAACGATTCACATTATTGATATCGTCGATAAATTATGCCTTTATTACTGTTTCCAGGTTCTAACCCCGACCTTTGCCACGCTTAGCCCCTTCCATTGCCCGACATCGAGCACGTACTCCAAGTCCACTTGTCAGAAGACAGGAAGTGAGAAATGTGTAAAGCCTGTCGCGATATCAACACTCGGTACCTCTTCCCGTTAAGGCCAGACATTACGCGCTTGAAAAAGAAATACACATCTCACACGAAGCAACAACTGTAAATATTTTGACGTTTTGTCGTGTGATAGATTGTGAGATCATTAAAACGCAATTAGCGAGACAAAAAAAAACGCGCAAACCATGTCGGTACTGAAAAAAACTCTTAATGTTTGCTTACGCCTTATATAGCTTATCTTATAAATCGTCTGTGCTTTCCCTTTTTTGTTCTTTCCGTTAGCTAGTAGCTCATATCTTAACTATTATAGAGCAGAAAACCTCACAAACAATATCTCCAACGAAAAATTCGCACAACTTTTTCTGTCCGAAATTTTTAGACCATCGCATCTATTTTTAGATTTCTACTTTTTTGAAAATTTTATATTAGCTCCACACAGGAGGCTAATTATTTTCCTCAGGGCCTATGTCATCTTAGGGGATGCTGTGCGGAGGGTATTTTTAAGGAAGGGAAGGATAGTAAGTTCTGGGAAGGTAAAAGGTTTGAGGGGTGGGTAGGAATCTGGGGGTTAGTGTGTGGACGTAGGAGTGGCGGACGTATGAATCCATCCCTCTAACTGCGGTGCAAGGCGAAGGGTCGAGAGTCTGGCTGCAAAGGTCAAAAGGCCTCCCTCACCCAGTCTCGATCCGGCCCACCTCGCAACAGGTGGGCCAGACCTGAACAAACCTCATCACATGAACCCGGACACCCCTGCCAAATCATCAAACGTAGCGAACCACTGGGGAAACCTATGGCAGAGGTGTTAGTCATCCAATAAATGGTTCCCGGGGCGGCGGTACCCGTATCCGCCTCCCAAATTGTTCTATCATGAGCCATGTGGCTTTTAAATATATATTTATTTGAAGAAAAAAAAGAAACCATACCATTTGTTCCATATTTTTCAACGGACTTTTAGAAGGTCAGAATTTTAATGTAAACCGACAGTTGTCCCCTTTCAGCTGGCCCCCCGAAATTATGTATTTTTGTGCATTATTCAAACCTAAAATCGACTTGAAAAGTACCTTTAATAATAAGTTGTTATGGATATCAAACGAATTTATTTGTCGAATTTTTGTCTTATATGCTGGTATAATAAACAAGTAGTTGTATCCTTGATGCATTTGATTAAAAATATGTATTTTGCTTTTGTTATTCGGCGGTGCATCCTCTCTACACACACCTTCGGGGACACCTGCATATTGTGTATAATTACGCTGGAGGGCCAACTGTTAAGGGATCAACTGTCATGAAACCGAGTCTTAAAACTAGTACGAAATAATTTAATAATTACTGGAAGATTTTCTCACGTGTTTTTTATACTCTAATCTTTTAAATAATGCAACGTATTTTTCGTGGGTTGAAATAATTACAATTTCCACTAATGTATTCATTCGATCGGTTTGGATTCACAAGTCGCACGGTCAAAGTATAGAAATGCCGTTTCACACTCTCATCGGAAGGAAATGAAAGATTAATACATTGATGTGTAACTAATCGCGTGGAATTGGAAATTGAATAAGGTAGATTTTATACAGAGCTTAATACCTTATACTTCCACTGTAACTGTGATTGCAATTAATAGCATGCAGAGATGAAGTACCTTAAAGACATTCATATATGGTTGTTATGAAATCTAATTGAAGACTTTTTTTTCTTATTGAAGTGAAACTTCTTTATCCCCGTTTAGATTTGAAACTCGGATGAAACACAAATGACTCATTAGGGGCCATCCATAAATTACGTCACACGAATTTCATGATTTTTTTACCCCCCCTCCGTCCCTGTCACACATCGTCACATTTGTGAGACCCCCTCCCCCCTAGTGTGACGTTACATATTTTGCAATTTTACATCTAAAAATAATCAAAATTCAGATTTTTACATGTAACTTCATAGAGCTGATGACCCCCCATACCCCTTGTCACACAATGTCACACTTCTCTACACCCCTCCCCCCCCTTAAGGTGTGACGTAATTTATGGATGGCCCCTTACAGTACCTACGAAGCGTCAAACTGCGCCCATTGGCCGCTTTGATTATAATCCCAATTTTCAAGGCTCCTATTGGTTGATATATGAAACGGAAATGACGCATTACAGTATCTACGAAGCGTCAAACTGCGCCCATTGGCCGCTTTGATTATAATCCCAATTTTCAAGGCTCCTATTGGTTGATATATGAAACGGAAAAGACGCATTACAGTACCTAAGAAGCGTCAAACTGCGCTCATTGGCCGCTTTGATTATGATCTCACTTTTCAAGGCTCCTATTGGTTGAAATTGTTTTGGTGAAGTTTTGCTTCTACCGCATGTGAACTGCACTCAATTCTTTGTGAGATTCTCAGGTACAAAGTGTTCATGAAACATTTATTTTTAGACTCTTAATAATTTCGAAAAGCAAATATTGTTTTATGAAATGATTAATATTCAAGTCCTCGTGGAGAAGTAAGTGGTCATAATGCTTTCTCGTGTATGACGATGTTGCAAATATGTAATTATGATTCCTACCTTGAAATACATATGTATATAGGGTGTGACAAATTTGAAAATGCATTTTGATGGGCACAAATTAATTTATTGTTATCAATTTTCTTTATTTTTTTTGGGGTGTTATGGCGTGTTGCGCTACCTCCTTCTCTAGCCAACGTTTCGGACAGCGTTACAGTGTCCGTCATCAGGGCAGATGTGTAATTGTGTAGTTGTTAGTGGTGAAATGTGTGCTTATGTACTTGGAAGCAAAACTACCAAATTTACCTCTAAAGTCACGCAAAATTGAATTACTTGATGCCTTATATATCATAATAAATACTTCAAATAGCCGTACTACATATTTGCTATACCGAATTTGATTTATTTTGGTTACGTATTTTGGTCTCAAAACCAAATTTAAGCTTTGCATGAAAAAGGCCGCGCATCCGTTCATCTTAAAATAGGAACGAATTTCTTCAATGGCAATAGTGAAAATTTTACACTTTTCACGCAATATTTTGCGAAATAAAGAGAACTTTTTGGTCCAAGGCTCCCGCTCCCTTCATTCAGCTCTGCGGGGCAGGTTTTTTATACTCTTTGTTTTGAGTCATTATATCATTACCATGATTTAATAGCAGTTTTCACGGCCATAATCGCCTTTAGAGATGTATTTAGGTCATTAACATTAACTAAAAAAATACTTGCGGTGTGGCTCCAGCCAATATCGGAGGCAATTATTTTCAATTTGAGACAAATTCTGCCGTCCCCCAATCACGAGTCCCGTCAAATTTTGAGACGTGCGCTTTTTTAGCCGTCGCTGATTTTCAGAAACCACCGGAAACGCGGTTTTGGTGCTTATTACGATGAATAAAACATTTATATTTTTTCGCGTGGTAGACTGCTGGTCGTTTGCGATAAATTATTTGGACTGTTTATAGATACGGACGTATTGTATTATTATAATCATATATTGTAAAGTATCTGAATATCCTCTCTAGTGATATTAGTACTGTGGCCAGTATTATCCAGTTAGTATGTGCTTATTAAAAGACATTAGATTTCTTGAGATCACGGTGACTGATTATTGACGTTTATTTATTTACAAACAGAGCTTAGGTGGACCGACGTCCGTAATAACTGGTAGCTAGGTTTTGTTTTGTTGGCAGGCTCCCTCATTACAACGACAGAGCAGACCTGCCTTCGGTTTCTATCGGCACATCTCGTAAAACGAGACCATGTGACCCGAATGGCCCGTAGACAACTAAAACAATATGAGAAGTGATCATAACTCTAATTATGATACGTCACATATGTACGCTCGAAACTAAGTGAAGATACGCTAATATGATAACAGTTTTATCCCCGTCAGAGCAAAAATGTTTCGTCGTTAAATTCGAGGACTATTCGCGAAAAAGATTAATGGACGCATGAAAAGAGCGAGTGAATAATGTAAGTGAAAGGCGGGTAATTACCGTGTTTTTGATAGAGTATCATTTCGTACATCGTTAAATTTTATCTGTGTTTAAGACAAAGCAATTACAGTTTGTAACTGATAAGCTTAATTGCTGGACATTAGTTAATTGAGCGCAGGTGCCCACAGTTCGCAGGTGCTTTTGGGAGATGCACTACGTGTAGGAGATCATGTGGTCAAGCATTGCAGAGAATGCATCGCAACACTAATGATATAATATATTATCTATCATCAGTCATACCTACCCTACGCTGGATAGTGGTTTCCCATGATTAACTTAACCTTCCTAACTTGTTTATTTCGTCCATTCAGGAGCACGTAATGCCAAAGTTGTATCCCTGATAGCTGCGTTGCATCATCTCTCCATTTCTCAAAGAAGACGCATGCAAGAAAAAGCTTGGTTACCATGTAGCTTTAAGTTTTTGAAATTCTTTTGCTTTATATGTTCATGTTTTACATTCATAATTCATTGATGTATTCCATTTTAGAGTGTAAATCAGAAAGTGAAGCTATGATGGCAGGACATATTTCCATCCCATGCATATTTCCAGCCCATGTTGCTTAGCTTTCAGTTTTTGAAATTATTTTACATTACATGTTCATGTTTTACATTCACCATTCATTGATGTATTCCATTTTAGAGTGTAAATCAGAAAGTGAAGCTACGATAGCAGAACATTGATGTATTCCAGAATTACAGCAGAACATTGATGTATTCCATTTTAGAGTGTAAATCAGAAAGTGAAGCTACGATAGCAGAACATATTTCCATCCCATGCATATTTCCAGCCCATGTTGCTTAGCTTCCAGTTTTTGGAACTCTTATGTCACATGTCTACGGTTTTGCGTCCACCATTCACATTGCACTGTAGATCAGAAAGCGAGGTTACGATGGCAGGACATATTTCCATCTCATGTACATTTCCATCCCGCGTTGTTTAGCTTCCAGATTTTGGAACTCTTTTACATGTATTTTTTTACATCCACCATTCACTGAGTTCATTTCATTTTGCAGTGTAGATATGCCTTGATGATAAACTTTTCTATTTATGCAATATAATAACTACGAAAGCAATGGTACTGCCTCGAGATGGCTGCATTTCATCCTCTGCTAGTTATTTTATTATTATAACTACTCCTAACTCTAAGGCCAACAATCGCCCTGGGCTAGCAGACATGTTTCTGTCATTCACGCACTCGTCTGCGGTGGATTTCTATGGAAGTACTCGGGTCCAAATTAATAAACAAATCCCAACTTGGCACAGATTTCTCAGGCCATAAACGTGAACACAAAAACATGGGAGAAAACTACTCGCCGACCGTTTGGTTTTACACAGTTTTATGGCTTGCTTATTACCTACCAACCATCAACCTAACCGACCATTCGTCATTAATTTAATTGCGAATTTCTATTGATTCTTTTACCCAGATTTTTCCTTACCTCTTACAGAATTTATCGTGTGAATCCAACGAAAAGATAGTTAACTTTTTTATTTTTTCAGAACAGGTGTTTATTGTGCTTTCAACATCATTTATTCCTTTCATGAACTGTTTGTAAACTATCGTGCAATTTCCTGAATAAGATACACGGAGAGGATGGAACACCAAACAACTTTGTCTTAGTGCACTCCTTTCTTTATTTACATACATTCGTGCAGTATTATATCTATTCGGCGTCGTTATTTAGACTTTTGATATAAGTACGTATTTAATTCTTTACCTCTCGCTTTGTACACACCTCTTACGTAATCAAATTTATCAATATGTTTCAAAACCAATGGTCTCGTCGTCAGGACAAAATTAAAATTGATTGTAATTTCATTTAATTAATTTTAATTTAATTAATATCAATTTAAATAATTTTTATTTAATTAATTTAAATATAATTAATATCAATTTAAATAATTTTTATTTAAGTAATTTCAATTTAAATAATTTTTATTTTATTAATTTTAGTTCAGTTATTTTTTTATTTAATTACTTTAAATTAAATTTATTTTAATTTAATTAATTTCAATTTAATTAACTTTTTATGAAATTAATTTTACTTTAATTAAATCAAATTTAATTACTTTCAATTTAAATAAGTTTAATTTAATTAATTTTCGTTTAATTTTTTTAAATTTAATTAATTTAAATTGAATTAATTCTTATTTAATTCATTTTAATTTAATTAATTCTAACTAAATTAGTTTTAATTTAATTTTTATCCTGATGAAGAAACCATTAGTTTTGAAACATGTTGATAATTTTAATTAAACAAGTGGTGCCTACATTCGTAGAAGTGTTTGGTTGTGTTATTTTCTTATTGATTTCATTAACACGAATCCCATTGTAAACGAAACGTATTTCTCCCGTGAAAGCAGAGACGTCAGGTGTTGTATTTCACTCTAGATCTTCTCGTGACAGTTCATTACGTCGACTCCAGAAAGTCACTCGAGGAAATAAAAAATGTTGTTACGTTCGGCGTTCAGAATGTGATACTGCGAGACGGCGTAAAATATTATAATGCTGACTGATGTTTTGTTTTCTACAGTGAAAACAGACGACACACCTTCTTTAGTCCTGCCTATCTTCGTTACTTCTACTTCCTTGCACCTTGATACTTTCAGACTTCCAGGCACCTGTCCTATCTCAGGCTCATTTTATACGGTTCCTTTCCCACTTACATAATACGTTATTAACGTACTTTTATTTCTCCTTTATTTTTTTATTTATTTATTCATTATTTCATAATTATTTTCGGAAAAATTTGTCTTTACTGGGTCACCCCGTTCTAAGCTAACATTGTACACGGGTTTATTAATTACAGTTAATTAAATGTAAATATATCAAATGCCTAGTTCGATAATGTCTCATAAATTGACGGCCTCCGTGGTCGGGGGGTAAGGCTCTCGACTTGCATTCCGAAGGTCGCGGGTTCTAAATCCGGCGCGCGCTAGAAAATTTTATTTGATTGATTTGTGTTTTTTCACAATTCAATAATTTAAAAATAATATTGGCATCTTTGTGGCACGTTCAAGAGGGGTAGTTACTCTCAGTTTCGCCCTGGTATGTAAGACCACCACTCAGAATTGAAACGTTGCTTGAAATGGCTTTAGTCTTTGGTGACCAGATCTGAATACCCACGGACTTCCTCACCTTCCTCTTACTATCTCCTTCCTCTCTACTACCTTCAACTTCACAACATACCCCATTTGGGGATGCCATAGTCTCACTGGTCCCTGGCGGTTGGGGGCAGTTGGGGCTCTTGTGCGGTATTCACATACAAAAATATAGGAAAATCAATTGACTAACAAAAGATAATTCTTAAATCTAGAAAATACATAAAGGATTGTTGAAAGGAGTTGATTGAGTGAGGCGCCGTATCCCTGCTCGAAAATAAGAAGATGGAGAGGTATGTATTTACGAATGATGGAGAGAGCGCGCTAATATTTAAAACGATAAAATTGAAGCGAAAATTGTGAAAATGTAATAAAACATGACTCGTTTCAAATAGAGCAAAAATCTCGTAGGGAACATCTAAAATTGCTTTTAAAGAAACACTGTGATTTTTTTTATACATTTAACTTCTAAAATAAGTGAAATGAACCTGTTTATAATAATTTTCAGAGCATACTTTGCGATTTTTTTCTATCGAGGGAATTTCATATAATTTGCATTTCGGCGTAGAAAACGTCTAGATATTATCCTCAAAATTAACATATATTTTTTTAGAGGCTTAAAAACTTCAAATGTTTAAGGGAGATATGTAAGAAATCGGTAGAAATTCGGGTAGCGGCGGCTAAGTATAAAGTCGGAAGAGCATTTTTAATGATAAAAAAATGTGAATACTAAGAGTCCCAACTGCTCAAAATTACGGCGTCTATGGAGCCTGGCATCCACGTTTGGGGTACGTTGTGAGGCTGAAGTTAGTGGAAAGGAGAGTCATCAGAACTTTTTAATTGTCCTTCTATCAGTGGTAATGTGTTTTGGAATACGAAAAATCTGTCACGTGTGATTAAGATTATTATTTAATTTTACTTCCTGTTTTTACAATTGAATTCGTAAGTGGGGTAAGAGTTTTGGAGGTCATATAAAATGGTATTATATTATCATCATAATTTGCATCATTCAAATTTGTGTGAAGTAACTAACAATGGCGAATTCTCTCAATACCTGTCATCTCGTATTCAAGACAATATTTTTTACAACCTACATAGAATGAATACATCACGTATTGTTCGATAATGGCACTATTGTTCATTTCCAATCGATAATCGACACCTAGTGACTAGTGACTGGCATCTTGGATCTTGACTGTGTTGCACACTGAGCAATTAAAATACTTATTAATTATTATTTCAAACATTGGTGCACATAATCAAATAACAGGACTGGATGTATCCCGTCATAAAAATACTGCAGATTTTCCTCTCGGTTGAACGCAGAATGCAGACCACCCAACGAGATCAAAATATCGTAATCAAATAAACTTTCGTGCCTCAACATTTTCTGTTGAGCAAACGGATGGCTCGCGAGTCAACGGCAATCCCCTTCCCACAAACAACATGTCGCCCTACTCCAGATATGGTGAACCATTTTTACTAAATTATGCATCCCACCAAAAGAATATCCCGATTTATTAAAAAAAAAACACTGCGCGCGTCACATAAATGATACGAATATTTAATCATTGAAGGCAAAACCAGCTTCTTTAAACTTAGCTCATTCAATTTTTTATGAGAAAAACTGTATTTTTATAACTTTTGAAGGTTATTCCCATCAACGTAATATATCATTGAAGAAGATAACACTTATAATCTAAATGAAAATATGAAAGAAAACAAGACACAGAAAAATAGAAAAAGACAATGGTCGCAACTGGGACTCGAACCCAGACCTCTCGTCTGACCGGGACGTGCGCGTTATCCAATTTCGCTATTGCCACCTTCTGTCAAACCGTGGAAAAAAAGAACTAGTTGAAGATAATTTTGTTGATTCTAAATATTTGAAATATGAGATTGACAAATATGACAGGTTTGACAGAAGGTGGCAATAGCGAAATTGGATAACGCGCACGTCCCGGTTAAACGAGAGGTCTGGGTTCGAGTCCCAGTTGCGACCTTTGTCTTTTTCTATTTTTCTGTGTCTTGTTTTCTTTCATATTTTCATTTAGATTATAAGTGTTATTTTCTTCTTCAATGATATATTAGCAAATTCACTTTGTGGGTCTTTTTTAATAAAATGAAAACAAATTAGCGACTCAAATGAAAATTTGAAACAGAAAAATCATAAAGAGAGACGGTCACATCTAGGAATTGAACCCAGGACCTTAGCCTTTTCTTGAAAAAAATTTGTTTTTTTTTTACAAAATTATATTTATTGTGAATGAATACAAATATTAGGTTTGCTTGCTTTTCAATTTTAGAAATTTTTTGCTGTTGCAGCCATTGAAAACAAACCCAACCCAAAGATTTGTAAAATGTCATCCAATTGTTCACCTTTCTCTAAAAGCTCTAACCGGTAATAAATTTACGATAATAGGGTATTTTCATTGTTCTTTTATTGATGAAAAAATTTAAGAAAAAAATGCCATAATTATGGCTCTTTTATGTTGACGAATAAAATTTCTACGACAATTTGAAATATGCTACTTTTGATCTGTCGATCATGATCTTGGTCTTCTTGATCATGATCTTTTGATCGTGCCAAAAGGACATGTTCGTGAATATGGCGTTGTTGACGTCACGCCGGCCAACGTCGGTAACAGCGTTGTAGCCAGTTTCAACTGATTAGGAATGTGCGGTTTAAGATTGCTTTTAAAACCAATAATTATGAAAGAAAATTAAAAAATTACAGGTTTTTATAACGATGATCAAAATTACAATAATTCATTTTTTTATGTGAACACCGCACAAGAGTCCCAACTGCTCCCGTCTGGAGTCAGTGAGACTATGGCATCCCAAATTGGGGTATGTTGTGAGGCTGAAGGTAGTGGGGAGACGGGGAGAGGTAGTACCTGGGTGTTATGATTTTAGGTTTTCACGGTCAAAAGTATTTTTGTTATTTATTTTTGGGGTGTTATGCCGTGTTGCGCTACCTAAAAAAGGAGGTAGCAAAACACGTCATAACACCTCAAAAATAAATAACAAAAATAGTACCTGGTTATTCAGATCTAGTCACCAAACACGGCTAAAGCCATTTCAAGCAACATTTCAATTCTGAATGGTGATCTTACACCAGGGCGATACTGAGTATCTTCCACTCCGAAACGTGCCGCAAATATATTATATATTATTTTAAATTAATTAATTGTGAAATTACACAAATTGATCAAATAAAATTTATTTGCCACGCCGGAATTCGATCCCGCGACCTTCGGATTGCTAGTCAAAAGCCTTACCGCTCGACCACGCCGGCCGGCCTTAAAATATTTTATACATTTTTAAAAGTACCAGTTGAAGCTCCTTGAAGAGGCTGTGCCATGAGATATAGATTCATTCACCACACTCAATTGCAGACGTCTAAAGGTTCACGACGCCGACCAATTTGCAGAACAACGAGAGCGAGATCTGATTAAAATTATTATAAAAATACAGATTATTGGCCATCCCTGCTTTACTCCATGGAGATTAATATTTAAACTTTATTCCCATGATTAAGTTAGTAATAAATAATAATCTGGATCTGGTAGAGCTATTAGCATCGCATTATAATACTCTCTAAAGAAAGTTCTTTTGATGTGGCCCCCGTCAATCAAGGCACCATCGGCCCGCCCCGCTTCGCTCAGGGGGCCCCGGGCAGCCCCGGGCTGCGGCTCCATAACGACCATACTCTCGTGTCTCATAGTGGACTGCTCTCAGCTTCCATACGGATCGTTGGAGGAGTAATGACTCGAGTAGAGCAGGAGAAATTTTGCGGTAAATTCAACTTTAACGTTACCTTACAGATTTTCTTTTCAAATAAAAAACACAATATTTTGTTTTAGTTTTGGAGAAAATACCGTTGCAAAGAGTAATTCTTATCAATATAATATAAATCATTAATAATTTGGGAGGCGGGAATGGGTACCGCCGCCTGGGGAACCTTTATTGGATAACCAACAGCTCTGCCATAGGTCACCCCAAGTGGTTCGGTACGTTTGGCGATTTAGCAGGAGTGCCCGGGTTCATGGGGTGAGGTTTATATAGATTTTGGAGGCGGATGACCAGGACACACTGAACCCCAGATTCTACCCACCCCTTAAACCCTTTTCCTTCCCAGAATTCTCCTCTCCTCCTTTTCCAAAAAAAAAACCTCCACACAGCATCCCCAAAGATGACATAGACCCTGAGGGAAATTATTTTCCTCAGGGCCTCCTGTGTGGAGCTCATGTAAAAAAAAAAAAAAAAACTAGAGAATTCTTCACCATCCTAACCACTTCTCGCAGATTTTCGTGAACAAATTACAAATTAAATTGGAGAAAAAGTTAATTTTTATTTTACAATTGTGATATACTCACGAAAATGAGATGAGATGAAGTGCAATTTTTTTGTCCTAACGGAGTAGCAGCGGATAAAGAAAGCTTTACAAGTATTCTTTATTAGAAATAAAGAAGCATAAAAAATAGTGTTACACGCAGAAATGCGTAAAAAATAAAGAATGAAATGTGTATAAAAATAAAGAAGCATAAAAAATAGTGTTACACAGTGAAATGTGGAAATTTTTGATGACAATTGATGATGGACTCTGTAACGTTGTCAGAAACGTTGGCTAAAGAAGGATGTAGCGCGACACGGCATAATACTCCAAAAATAAATCACGATACTACCCGGCCAAATAAATCACGATACTATCACGGCCGTGAAAATCTGAAATCATATCCTAGGACTTCGAAGTTTTTTAATAGGAAAGAAGAATGCAATTTCCTACTTAAAGTAGGTACTGCATGTATCAAAGAATATGTCTCAATCATATAGAGTTAGATTTTGATTAAATATTGTTGGGGACTATGACACCTTCTTTTGTGGGGATAGAAAGATGTAGTGAGGATTGAGGAAGGCTGGCAGCTAACTTGTTTCAAATTTGGTTATCAAACTGACACGTTTATTTCTTACCGGGCAATATCGAGAGGAGCATCCTCTTTGCCTCTAATCTCAAATACATTTAATTTGAATCTATCATTTATTACGTTTAATTAATTTATTTAATTTTGTTTATCCCGCCAGTTACGTCTTGACATTTGGTCGAGGACCTAGGACACCTCACAGCTCTGCCACGGCGGTCGTTACTTTATATTGGTATGTACTTATTTAATAAGCCAACTTTTATCAGGATCTCCTGCAAAATACTTCCTTATCAGATTTTGAAACATTTCTGAATTATTAATAACGGCGAAGCTCAATAATAAATCAACAGGTTATCCTCAAATCTTCGCATAAATTATGTCTTAAAGAGTGGAGTAGAAAAAACGCATCACTTATACAAGATAATATCTGCCAATTTTGCTCGTTAGTTGAGCCTCTATAAAAAGCTTTGTATAAATCATAAAAAATTGGCAGGCAATTTTAACGGAGACTTTGATCTATTGTGAAAGGTTTCATATTATAGTAGTAGTAATAATAATGTGCGCTTTCTATCGTAACTCTTTTTCTGATGAAGACATTTGACACTGATCAAAAACCCATGTTTTAGTTCTTCTTATAATGAACATCCTCCGGCTATCTGAGATTCGGATTGTCAAATCGTGGTTTCTCACAGCTGTAATATAATATTACTATTTCTATAGCTACACCTGCAAAGGATTCCTTTCATCTAATATAACGACTTCAGTAAAAGTCAAAGTAAACGGTATTGATTTCTCTTTATTCATTAATTATTGAAAACCAGTAATGTAAGATTTCATTTATGTGATTGTGCGGTATTGATCTAGTTTTCAGATGCTATATCGATTATTTCACTTTTATTAGAAATCACTCTTTACCCGTAGAATGAGTGTGTTTCATCTATTCAGGTGGTATCATGCATCTTTCTTCTTATCTCGTGATTCTATCAATATACACAAATATGTCGTCTGCGTAAACGCAAAAGAAATTCTCCGCATTTTTTGCGAAATCGCTTACTCGATTTATTCCATTCTTCATCAAATATCACAGCGAAGCTGAATAGTTTAGCCGCTTGAAGTCATTTTCTAGGTTTATTGTCAGGCGAAAAGGGCAAAGTTAACCCCTCAAAATATCTTTAGTTTTTGAATGTCAAACGCGGCACGTGGGTTCTTTGTCCTTTTATCCACTTTACAGCGATGCTAAAAGGAACGCGCGACAGTTGTCAAATAGTTGTCAGCTCAAATTGTCAACTAGGAGAATGTGAATTTTTCTATATGTAATCTTTTTAAACCCTCAAGAGTCTTGCGGATTTTGTCAGACGGTCAAAAAATTTCCGCTTTTCAATAAAATCCAAATTAATGTAATATTTCTGAACATATCCGAAAACAAAAAACTATTTTTGAAAGGTCCATTATTAGAAATAAAAATATATTTTTTGAAATATTAAAATTTTCAAGGCAATCTTTAAAAAGTTTTAAAAGTGCCTCACCGTACGTTTTTAGAAGAACGTTCTTCCCCGTTTAAAATTTTGAGAGTGCACTTGGTATCTGTTTGATATAGTGTAGCTCAGAAAGAATTTAATGAGTTGTGGGCTGATGTGAAACAAAAATTTACCCCAAAAGAAGAAGAAAAATATATGTTTTTTTTTACACCTTCCTTCTTTATTTTTATGCCAGTCAAAAATAATCGGCAATCTTAATGTCTGCCTGGACATTTTTATCATGATGCTTACTTTTCCAAAATTTAATCAGTTTCTACCTGTATTTAAAGATAATATTCTGAAAATTTCAATATACTTTGTACTAGGGGGTTAAAAAGTTGCTAAAAAACATCACGTGATTAATGGACGACCCCTAAGGCTTATCAGTGTACATCAACCAGATATTCGTGCAACTCTCGTTTTACATTTTCTTCTCCATTTTTATTTATGCTCTTTAGTTAATTACCTATAAAATATGTTGTTTTTCTAAAATTTCTCTCCATTGCATTCCGTGGAAAGGGTATATTATTTGGTTTATTGTTTCAACCGTTCGTTTTAACTTTGATTTCTTTTCAAAATTTATTACGGGCTCGGGGCTATTAGACTTTCTAAAGAATTAATCGTACGTCTTATCGATTCGACAGATCGTTGATGACAAACTACGACATTTTAAAAGGTTGCCCTAAGAAATTGATACATTAAGTTGTTTGTTATCTGAAATATTATACGTATAATTACGTTGTCTAATAAAAAGGTTAACCAAAACTCTCACCTAATTAATGATCGCTCGATAAAAACATAAAACAAACCTGCTTGTACATTAATAATTTGTGAAGGTAATATGTATTAGTTTTTAATTGAAATACAATTCGGATCCAATCAAATCATGTAATTATTTTATGTTCGTGTTTGAAAATAACGACATTTAAACGGTTTAAGTAGAACGGGTGTCTGAAATTTAATGAGATCTTTGTTGAGAAAATGGAATGTGGTTTTCTACGAGTGTTTTTATCTGTGTTTAATCTCGACAATGGTAAGTTAAAACTGTTACGTGTTTATTATAGGTAGTTACTGGCGGTGTCTGGAGGGTAATAAATGCTCCAAATCGTAATCCACGTGTGGTAGTTAGTAACTGTGGACACGTCTTACCAAAAAATTCCCACGTCAATTTTGATGGAGTCGTCGATTTCTTTTTGTTGTTTTCTTTTCTTAGATTAATTACGCTGATATTAACAGGGTGTCCACGTACCGGAAAAATGAAATTTTCATTGTGAATTTTTATCGCGGTGGTGTCGCCTAAGATATTTATAAAAAATTTATTTAAAAAATTTTATATAGTTTTTCTATCCGTTTCCCGTAAGTTTTGACAATATTTTTCTTACTTCTCAAAGCTCCATATTCAAGATTTCGTAATATTTTGAAGTGTAATAAATATAAATCAATACAGTAAATGCTTAGGGAATTAGATTAAAATGATTAAATTTACATTTAATTAAATTTATGAAAATGCTTAGGGATTTTCTGTGGTTTTTAATTTTTATCTACAATGTTGTTAATAATTTACTACCAACTTTCTTTAGAGACAAACTATATTACAATAAAGACTTCCAAATATACTATGAAAGACAGAAAAAAAATAGACAAAATAACGAACAATACCAAAAACAAAATTGTTTATTTTATAAATGCACCCAAATGCATAGCTTATTTCCCAATGAAATTTAAAATGTTCCTTTTGTTTTTAAGCATATTTAAAGAATCATGTAAAATATAAGTAACTAGTATTAGAAATAATCAGTGTGTATAAAAATATTTATTTATATTAGTCTACTAAGTGGAACTACTTTAAGTTTGATAAATAAATAATAAAAAAAAATTATAAGAAAACTCTCTTTTTATAAATTTTGAAGGTTATTCCCATCGATTTAATATATCATTGAAGAAGAAGATAACAATAATTATCTAAAGAAAGATAACAAGACACATAAAAATAGAAAAAGATAATGGTCGCAACTGGGACTCGAACCCAGAACCTTCCGACTAACCGGGACAGGCGCGTTTATCAATTCCGCCATTGCCACCTACCATCAAACTATCATATTTGTCAATATCATATTTCAAATTTTAGAGTTAACAAAATTTGAGATTCTTCGACTAATTTTTTTTCATATTATAGGCATCTACCCTTTTTTATTGGAAACAATCGTTCTAAGAACTGAATAAAATATTAACTGTAGTAAAAGGCCCGGAAGGTTTGCGAAAGCAAAACGTTTGAGAGATCATGGAGAAATATAACTCACATTCTGCGACTACTATGACAAGATAATTGGAAATCTCGTATAATACCAATACCTATAACAGATTTAATCTTATGCTGGATTTATTTTCATAGCTTCCTGTTACAATTTTACTACGTGGTAATGATTTCAAATTACGTATAATAATTTGGCTTTATGGCAAGATTTCCATCTGAATGTTATTAATTATATATACCTCAATAAAATAAAACGTTGATAATGCCTTGATAAACATCAACAATTTAGTATTTATTATTTATACCATCGTAGTCTTATTCCTTCCTCAACTTGACGGTTACTTCCGCGAACCAATTACAATAATACACATGTAGTGTGCAATGTAGATAATAACGCATAATATATTATATTCACTGAAAGCAATTCTCCTACGCGCAATTGTTATTAAGTAGGCACGTCTTCACTTCTTCATTTTGTAGTCATCTTATATTCTTGATTATCTATCTGGTAATCATTTACGTAGGCTCCAACTTACGTGAATTTCAATTACAATCTTTTTGTTTAGTTTAAATCGTAAGTGGACGTAATATAATATATTACGTTCATTATAAAAAAAAGTGGTTATCTTCTAAAAGGGCCGATTTCAGTTTTTTAAATTTCACGAGGCCTGTGTAGAATTAATTCGCTCTTTTCAGCAAGTTTTAATTTTAAGAAAAACGATTTTATTGTGTAACCCCGACCCACTGAAATCTTCCTTTAAATTTAAGAAGATAACCCGTGTTGAGGCGAAACCGCAAAAAAGTATATTATATGGGTAAACTGACGATGGCCCTTTTAGAAACAAGCTGCGTGCATACTTTTAAAATAAAATTAACATTTAACAAATTAGGTCTATATATTTTTTTTTAAACTGTCAAGTCAATTTTAATTGTAGTTCCAGGAAGAAATTTTATAAAAGAGTAAAGAAATATAAGTAAAAGAACGTTTTAGATTTGTGATTAGATTTATTGCCATAGAAAGATACGTAAAATGCACAGTTCGTCAATTTAAAACAAAAATATCCAAAACCTCTTTTCAAAAATTTGTTTTTAATTTGGTTTTTCATATTTAACATTTTTATGAAAACGGAAATTTTTGAAATTTGATATTTTTTTGAATTTTTTTTAAATTTGAATTTTTTTAAAATTTGAAATTTGAAATTTTTAAGATTTTAAGAATTTTAAATTTTTTGGATTTTGAAATTTGAAATTTATGAGTAAAAATGGTTTTTGAAAATGATATTTGAATGTGGATGAAGCCTTATCCCGCCAATAGGGGCCTAGGAGTTTACACAGTACAAATTTACCTAGAATACCTACTCAGTAGTAAACCAATAAAGTAAATAATATGTACTTACCTAATAGTCATCAAAAAAATATTATTCTGGTGTGTTATTTGGTTTTAAAGCATCTCTGGATTTCAGGGGTTTATCGTAATGAAGACCTCTTATAACATTGCCATCAATTTTTTGTTATTATGCAAATATATTTGACATTTCAAAGATAAATAATTCCATGTACAAGTCGAAGGTGAACGAAGTCTATTTGAGTAACTTCAATGGCTATCAATTATTTGTCCAAAGCTAATTATTGGCATCTCACCGGCCTTGTGTTGTAGGCGAGTGCGAGTGTTGGCTGGTGGCATTCAGGAGTTAAAATCTCAAAGCTGGTCATCCGAAACTGAATAAACAGTGATGTTTGACATTGTTCCGTTCCCGCTGCGAAACTGGAACACGTGTTGAATTACCGACGGCCCACGTGAAATGTATTTGTGCCTAAATAATCGGCAGAGACCTGAAAAATTCGCGTTTTGTGATAACGCCAATTTACGTATTTTTCCCGCGATTTTATGGTGTTTAAAAATAAGATTGTATTTAAAAATAAGATTGTAGTAAATGAAATGTTGTAGGTAAGTGCATGGTTTTGACAAGCTTGGTATATTAATCGTACCATCTCATTATTTTCGCTACGGGTCAAATTTTTTAATCCTGATAAAAGTCTGCGAACCATTAAAAGCGTCACAGTTATCCCGCCATTTTTTTTCAGTGTTGGATCGTGCGTATGTTTTCAGTGGATTTTTTTTTTTTGATTTTTCACAATCTTCATCTAATTTTTTCGGCTCCCGCGTAAGGTGATTTCGTGTTCAGCGGTATTTTAATTTTTTCTCAAATTTCGTTCACTTAACATGTTCATATTCTACAATTCGCTATTACAAAATCATATTTGTCACGTGTCGTTAACATGTTTTGATGTCATTTTTTCATAAAAATTCAAAGAGTTTGCTAATTAAGTTGAAATGAAGTGTTATTTAAATAATTAAGGTAAATTTAGATTAATATTTTTATTTCGAACTCTTACTAGTAAGTAAGTCACCCTCTTCCATAGTTTCATGTATCAAGCCACCTTGTCCCAAATTTGACCTTCATGGATCGTGTTGTATTAATATAAAGAATCGACGTCAGACCTGAGCTACTCGTGTGATCTAGAAATTGGCTGCGAACAACTGTTTATGCAGCGAATGTTTACTTTGAGCAGTCCGCAAATCCGCAAACGTTTACCTGAACGGCCTGCTGATGTGCTGACTGCTCCCGGCTTGCATTTCTAGCGCACTTATAACGGCTCATCAATATTATGATCATTGCGATCATCGATCCAACACCATATTCGGACGGTCCGTATCGTTCATCGTCCATCGCTTGACATTCTTTCTCATGGTTCTGTGGCAGTACTGCTTTTCCAATAAAGGCAAGGCGATTTCCTGCTTGAGACCCTCTTGAGAGATTGCCTACTTTAAGTGCACGAGATTGGATCTGTTTTCGAAAATTGCATTCGTGCAATTTTGCCTGATCTACAGCGTTTATGCTGTTATTGGATCGATACTGAAGTGTGTTTTCCTGACATCTCTGGCAATATCAAGCCGTAAACTCGAACATTTTAATGCTACTTTGAATAATATTATAATCTTGCGTTCTGATTCTGATTTTACGACCATATTGTCCTGTTTCTCTAAATTGAAGTTTGCCTTTTATGATGTTTTGCGATTCCCATTCCGTCGTAAACCAGCGTTTTGGACAGTCTTGCATTTGTCCAACCTCAGGACAGATGTATATGTACTATAAGGTTGAGACTTTGTATCAAGAAAGAGGAGGAAACACCATGGCTCAACTCAAGACTCCAAAAGTCAAACAAGTAAATACCCATGGCCATGGGACTCTTAAATGATATCTTTGGTCTGTCAATCCCACCGATAATGTCACCTACCACCCAAAAAGGACTCTTTAATGGCGTGAAGATCTTGCATTGTTTTGAATCTTAGAGAATTTGATATTCGATCCTCTTGTTCGAGGACAATATTGCGGTTTTGATTCGGCATTTTTTCTGGGCCAATTTGGGTTCTCGCAAACAGCAACAGGTGGGCATTACCAAATGGGGCGAAAAGACTTCATTGCGGCCGCGTGCGGTCAAATGTTCCGCGTTTCAGATTCCGATTTTTTTATACAATGTCGGCATTGAAATGTAATAAAAATTATCTCGACCGAATTACATGCGCGGGTTTCTTTTCGGCCTTTTCGTGATTCTCGAGAAGTTGCCTTTTTTGAAAGTTATAGTTTTTTTTACATGGCCTGCTTTTGTTTGCACGTTCATTTCGGTTCCGTAATCAGTCATTGCTTTCTGTAGTTTTATTTCGAAATTTCTTCTCAATGTCAATTTCACTAATAGCAATATCAGAATTTGTTCCTGGCGTCGGAAAAGTGGGATCAGAACTTCTTGAATTAGTTTGGCACGATGTTTAAAATACCCAAGTATTTATTGAATAAGGTGCATATTAGAATCTCAATGAATGGGTGATTCATTCTTCCCACAACACGTTTTATTATTGGCTAGATAACATTAAGAAAATCTCTATAGTTGTAGGTAGTAGTCTGTGTTCAGAAAAAACGTCATTCCTCGCATGTATTTGCCGTCGGAAATGGCTGTGAATTTGTATGCAGTGTGTCACGTAGATATTATATAAGATATCTACAGTATTGTGCAAATTAATGGAATCATCGTCAATTATTATAGCAAAACCATTTATTGCTTGTAAATAATATTTTTAATAATAATTATACAACCATTATGCAAATTAATAGGAAATATCTCCCCTTAAGACTTCAATGACTGCTTTCGCTCGTTTTGGTATGGACTTCGTTAGTTTTTGACAATTTTCAGAAATCCTCTCATTCCAAAATCAAACCTGAAAGAGCGTTTCTGCTATCTTTGTTCGTGTAATTGAGTCGATTTTGCATCCTCTAGCTTTGCAAATGACCCATAAATTCTGAATAGGGTTCATATCTGGTGTATTCCTGGGCCAATCTCAAACAGTTATCTCCTTACCCTGGAAATATTTTATAATTTCCTTAGACTGGTGGCATATTCACCAAACTGAAAAGCAACCAAATATTTCAATAAATAAATGTTTTGGTGGTGTTTTTCATACAGGGGATTGGATTTTTGGTACCAAACGAAGGCATGATGAACAGCCAAAAATAAAAATCGATTTTGAAATAGCATTTTAACAAAGATCTTGAAAAGTGCCAACCCCAATGAGTAGCAATTCTCCAACAGGACTCCGCTCCCTGCCACAAGTCGAAGAAAATTATGAAATATTTCCAGGATAAGGAGATAACTGTTTATGGGCCATTTGCAAAGCTAGAGTATGCAAAATCGACTGCACCACAAGAACAAAGATGGCAGAAACGCTCTTTCAGGTTTTATTTCGGGATGAGAGGATCTCTGAAAATTGTCAAAAACTAGCGAAGTCCATGCTAAAACGAGTGAAAGCAGTTATCGAAGTCTCAAGGCGAGATATTTCCTATTAATTTGCATTATGGTTGTTGTATAATTATGTACACCCTCCACACAGCATCTTCAAAGATGACATAGGCCCTGAGGAAAATAATTTCCCTCCTGTGTGGAGTTAATGTAAAAAAAAAAATTGACGATGATTCCATTCATTTGCACAATACTGTACTTTGACTGGTCGTTTATTTCAATGATAAATAAATGCATTCAATAATAATTTTTGGCACACAATATTACAAATTAGATACAAATCGTTTAATAATATATTTTTATATTTTATCTTTCGAGAATTTGAAACTGAAACGATGATGTTGTCGGTTTGGATAAATTGTCTAAAACCAAATTTCCTATTTACTTTCCATGGCTTGGCTTTGGCCCAAACATCGCTTCGGTCAGATAAAAATACAATTTTCATTCGATTGACATTGGGATAACAGTTTTTATCCGCAGGTTCATTAATCGCACAAATCTTGGATTAGACAAGATCCCTATTTTGATTAGAATAACATATTACGATTGTAACCTATTCACTGCAGTCGGAACTAAGCGATTTATCAAGCATGTGGTATCGACTGGCCTAGATAAACAAAGTTTTCGGGTTCTTACCTATCGCATGTGTAGGATTGTTGTGGATTGTAACGAGTATGGTTGTAGTTTATCGGGATTAATGGGACCTATTGGCCTAGTTCGGTGGAGCGTGAC
The DNA here is from genome assembly GCA_936435175.1 of Glyphotaelius pellucidus. Classification (NCBI taxonomy): domain Eukaryota; kingdom Metazoa; phylum Arthropoda; class Insecta; order Trichoptera; family Limnephilidae; genus Glyphotaelius; species Glyphotaelius pellucidus. The sequence continues at coordinate 37,854,944 of OW386543.1, forward strand.
CGCTGGCCGCTGAACCCAGCATTGTGGGATCAGATTCGCCATTATGTGTTGCTGAATTAGGTTTCCCAGCTACTTGATGTTGTGATGAGAGTGGACTAGGCTTTATTGCTATGTTTCACAAACTTTTTTGGTTCACCGCCCCCTTTTCAAGGATATTTTTCTCCATTGCCCTGTCTATATACATATTTTGGTGACTGGATTATTCAGAATCAACTCGAATCAACTTGAAAAGTAATTACAAGTGAAAAAAAAATATATATAAAAAATTGGTTAAAAGGGTTATGATATGGATGGGTTATTTTCAAAAAAAATATTTTTCATAGTTTTTAATGACTTTTCAAAGAGGTGTTGTGTTGAGTGTAGTTGATTCTGATGCTTGTCATAAAATCATATTTATTGTAGGAAAACTGATGGCCTTTTCGACTAATAAATTTCGCCTAATGAACACATTGATAAACCCATCCCGCTGATAGATCTTATCTAACCATCCGCTTTCGTTAACGATACAAGCAAAAAATAATTAAAGCCTCGATTACATTGAGCAAGTTTACAAGCTACTAGCCGGCGAATTCACTGTCTGCTAGTAAACTCGTTCAGTGTAAAATCTGCTAATTTGCTAGTAAATATGATAACACTGAGCGAGTTTACTAGCAGATAGTGAATTCGCCGGCTAGTAGATTGTAAACTCGCTCAATGAAATCGAGGCTTTAAAACTGTCGCTGGATTTTATGTGGTAAAAAATGTGCATCCGCTGTCTTGAGAATCGTTCGATTGCAACGTCCATCCATTTGTGCGTTTCCTCCGAGAAAGAAATATATCGTTATCTTGAAATGCAATTTAAATGAATTTTTCGTAGGTATGATTTTTGCTACTATGAACGTCCTAAAGATAAGTGGAAAATTTTGTAATTATTTTTTCTTTTGACTTACTGTCCTTCCATTGCCCTCCTCCGGCGCCCCAGGGGCGATATCATCTGCTTTGGGAACCACTGATATATAGGCTCAATGGAACTGGTCGCATGGTTTCCCGCCAATGCGGTCATTTTGCCGCGAATTGCCGTTGTACGTGTTCCATCACGATTCAAATTTCCCGCCAACATTTTGGCGGCAGGTGCTCTTGACATTGCGGAGGTCGCGACACGGTGACCCTGAAGAAAGTGCTCAGAATAATAATTACAAACACCTGAGTTGTGAAGAACATTTCTCTTTCATCGACATAACCATAACCCTAGGTCAATGATAGTATATAAACCGAAACTTCAAACCATTAAAACAACGTTTCTTTCATGGTTAAATTAATCATTATCTGCGTATATTTTAGTAATATTCTTCATGATGTACGTTCCAGATATTGAATCACTGATGTATAGAGGGTGTAACAAGGCGTACCAGCACACACATAGATACGAGATTTCTAGCTTTTTTTTAAGTAAACTCGGTAAAGATGCCATTTTTCTAGAATATTATTATTCATTCATTCATTCATTATTCCTAAAAATAACGAAAAAAAAGACAGAATGTTTATCAACCATCAACGTTCTTTTGCACATCCAGATTTAAAAAAATTCACTAAATAAATCGGCTCTATTCTATGATCAAAAACGAAGTAAAGCCAGCTTATATCGCAATATCGTTGAACTAAATGTATCTACAACATCGGAGTATATGTTTCCCAAATTTTGGATTCGTCTTATAGGCGTAAATATTGCGACGTTGAAGAAGATTTTTTACAATAATATACGGTGGGTACTGTCTTGTGACTGTCCTGCCAGGAACATGGAACGAAATTAAATATAGTAGGAACTCGGGGGTACTCTACCTACTATTATATATACTACTCTACCTACTCTAAAATTTACATATCTTGAAAATTTCTTTTGGTTTCTTTCAATCGTGCGTGAATGAACTTCATAATTTGGAGACCAAACTGTGGAATCATATTCGGTATGATTTCTTACTAGTGACGTATGCAATGTTATACGCGTTGTATAATTTAATCGTATCTATTACTTCTTATTTCCACGTTTTAAGCAGGCAAATATTATATCTAATTGGCAGGTCGTTCTTGAGTTTAAAAGTTTTGAAATCTGATTCGAATTAATTTACAAAATTTTCGGTTTGCGTAATCCGTGGCCACCAATTTGAGTGATTTGCCAATGGTGGCGACCTTTTTACGGCCGGGATGAAATCGATATTTCTAATTGCCTGCGCGAATTGGTGTCAGGATTACATTTGCATCTTTTCTAATATCTGATTCTAATTAGCGATGTGTTTCTGTGTGTACTATCCGATTACGGCGTAGTGCATTAGCAGCTTTGATTACTGGAATTATGGCGTTCGTGCCATCATTGTTCTTGGAATTGACGGCCATGTCGGGCATTCGTGTTCTCAAAAGTTGCCTTAACCCTTTAAAATACTTGTACCGCTGATAGCTCCGTTGTAACCTCTCTTTTTCTCATAAATTACGAATGTAACACAACGAGAAGTTACGACGGAGCTCTGACCTGGACAAATCCGTCTTTTGTTGTTCGATGAATAAGATTTAAGAATTAAGAATTTTTTTCAAATATTTTTTTGCTAATAGCTCAGTTGTAATTTTTTTCTGGTAGGTCTTGTGTCGCTTACGAGTTTTGTGCCTTTATTTATTTGGTCATTAATGCCCCTTTAAGAAGTTTAAAAAAAAAAAAAAAACAGTATATAGCCAGTGAATAGCCAGGAACTTCCCCACCTTCCTCTTCCCTATCTCCTTCCCCACCCCACTACCTTCAACCTCACAACATACCCCGATTGGGGATGCCATAGTCTCACTGGCTCCAGACGGGAGCAGTTGGGACTCTTGTGCGGTATTAACCGTAAAAAAAAAAAAAGTAAAAATTGTACACTTTTTTTCTTTTTATACATATTCGAACTGCCAATGGAACTGCGCAGCAACAATATTTTGTGTTTATTGAGTGATAAATTGAAGACGCCCACGACTCATCATAATTACTTCCCTCCATTAGTATTCTGGGAATGAGCAGTACATAGTATAGTAGTTAGTCTCAGAATTTCCGCACTGAAATAAATCCCGACTTCTAGTATTATGCAGTGGAATCCAAAAGCTTATCAATGCAAGCAATTCCGGATTATCAAAAGCATAATTTAGAATTTCATATAGAAATACCCAAGTCAGTAAAAATTCTTCTGTCCCACAATTTGGGCAAATTCAGATCATTTAGAAGAGTGTTCTTTTAAATGATCTGAAATTGCTGAAATACCCATTTTAGAACGTAACGTAAGAATTTTAGAAAGCGTAAGAATTTATTTTGTACTCTTTCAATACATGAATATTTTTAATTGGGTTCCAGAGTGGAGAATCGTACTCAAAGTGACTTCTAACAAAGGCCAAATATAAAAAATGGTTAAAGGTTAAGACAAATTCGTATAATTATATCATTGTCAGGGGACCTTGATGTATAAAGGGTTGATGTATTCACCGCCATGTTTACAGCATTCAGCGCTGTTGCATCACCGTGTGAGCCAAACCGTGCCTTTCAAATCTGACCTAAGGAGGTACCCACTCCTTGCAGTCGGTTTGCCCAATTATGCCTGTCATACGGACTGGAGACTGGGGGCTGGACTACACGACACGAATGGGTTTCACTGTCAACGTTCACCGAGATAATATTATGATGTCGGAACATTACACGTTGCATATTGTTACTTTTCCAATAATGACTTATCTCTAGCCTCCAATCCAATCGCGGTTTTGCAACTGTTTTGCGCTGATAAAAATAACTTATCTGATTTATTTAACAGCCAATTATTTTTTATTTCGAATTTGTGTCGACACGTTGCCACGACGCTTTCAAAACGGTCTTTACAAAATTTCCCATAATCAACCTACCGTTTTATTGCGGAGAGGCTTGTAAATGTCCCAATCAGATCTTCCGATATCAATTGATGCGGCCGGTCATCGTAAGCTACATTTTCCCACACTTGTTGGTTTATAATTGTAGGATTATCCATTTCCGCTCAGTGGATATCTCCTCGTAAGGTTTTCTACTGATTTTAATTGATCTGCATGCAATCAGACTTGTATGTCTTTCTGCTATCACTTAATCTCCGAATTGACCCCAATTTAGGCTCGTGCTGGCTTAATTAAGATGAGATGAGATGTAGTATGCATGTTGTGTATAAATCACCTCAGTTTATAAACCTCAGGTAGGAGAGTTGCCATTTGCGCGAGCCAAGATTCGTCACTGTTGCAACACACCGGTCTATTTATTCCCATTAGTTTTCTTCCGGTGGACTTCTTGTCGGGTCGCTACTCCTGACTCAACGAGGACACGGGCCTCAATAATAGCCATGAAAATAGCTCAACCTAGTAGAAAACCACACTTCGTCTACTGTAGCTTGTGTTTGTCCCAGCGCGTTGTTTGACCACGTGCCAAGTTACTAACCTTTGAACTTGACGATTGGGATGTCTGAATTGGAACCAGTGAACACTTCTTGGCTTGTTGTGTTTTATTAGGTTATAATATTACGCCTCTGTGCTGAATCGGTATTCACCGATACCGGTGGAATGTCAGGCCACTTTTCATTTCGCCGTAAAATTATAAATAGTTCTTCCTTGCACTAAACGTTTCAATGAAGATGCGCTCGTTACGGCCGCATTCTAGACCTATTAACATTGCGACCAGCGTGCATTTTCACGAGCCAGTGCCAAAATTAACTGCACATTGATGCACGCTTGTTTTATGTATCGATGCAACCTGAAGTGGACAGTGTAATATGCATAATTTGTTATTTCCTTTGCAACTTGCATATAACGTGAATAACCAAAACTTTCCTACATAAATGCCTGGACACCTGTGCAGCCATGATGGCGATGGTTTTTTAATGATTATCAATCGTATCAAAAAACATACCCAGGCGTTGTCCGAACTTCACGAAAAGTTTTTAGAAATCCAATTTACAGTGACAGTGACCTTCCCCTTGTTTTGAAGGTCAAGTGTACAAAATTTCATCATTATTCGAATACACTGTGGATTTGTATAATAATCCAACAAACGCTGCCCGCCCGGAGTCTGCCCGACAATTTTCTTTATACAGGGTGTTAAGGGACGTACTTGACGTACTTTAACCAGTGATTCCTGACATTATTTGGAGTAAAAAATGTAAATAAAATTTTGGTCTCCAGTGACATTTTTGACGTTTTTTTTTCTTTCTACAAAATGATAAAAAAATCCCGTCCCCGGAGACCAAAATTTCATTTACATTTTTTACTCCAAATAGTGTCAGGAATCACTGGTTAAAGTCAAGTACGTCCCTTAACACGCTGTATAAATGGACAGGAGATACGTTAGGTTACATGATCTTAAAATGTGAAAATTAAAACGTAATTTATTTTATAATTAGGTAAATAGGTAACTACGCAAAATTCTGAAAAATAATTTTGAACTTTACAAACATTCGAAATCAAAACCAAAATAGGTGAATATAAACAAAAAATGCTAATCATCTGCCATTAGAGGCATTTTCAGTTTCTTGGATTTATAGGAAGGTTTTGATACAACTACATATTCATATTTAATGCGTGAGCTCTTTTTTGTTTCCATTGTTTATCTCAATTTGTGCTGTGGGCATTTTTTTCAATGATTGTGAAATTTCTTGAGTAAATTTGAATGGTTGTTTCTTTGTTTCACTTTACCTTGTCTCCGTTTAACCACTCCAATTCTCCCGTAGATCCAATAATACATGACTATCAATTGCAACGATTGCTGTTAGACGCATTAACCTTCGGTGGCACGAATCGTTTGAAGAACACACGATAATGCGTTAAAAACTTTCACTCGCATGTTGTTCTGTTGTTTGCGAAGCCAGATGCATTATCATCAGTTTTTCTTCTTTTGTTCTAAACGCAATAGGGTATTGGCACGATCACTCCATGTTCAAAATACTCCATTTGAGAAAGCGCAACACTTACAACTCAGTTTTAATCGCGTGAGAATGTTAATGATTAATTTCAGATAGAATTCTTCAATGGTAATGAACCCATGGTTTAACCTTTGCCGAGTGACACCATTGTCTTAGGGTGCTATTAAACCATTATGCCATTAATAATCCAACTATAACTCAACAATGTGCGTGTTGAGAGCCGAGATATGGTCGAGATGAAGGTAATAACTGTTTATGTTCCACGATCACTTTTCTGTCTGTTGTTATTTTAAATCAAGTTTGTTGTTGTTTTTGCTTGGACGAAATTGGGGCGGCAATTTATTGCGTGCATTTCGCACAAGAATACCGAACGTCCATAAATAACAATCTTGTAAAGATTTACTGTTGGACGTACAGCCCATTGAGTACAAGAACCTTATCACTTTGACAGTTCATCACGCAGCTGAGGTTAATCCATGTCAATAAGAAAACAATTTAACTTAGAAGTGCTTAGCGAAAGTTATACTCAGTTGTGACCATGAAATTGTGGCCACTTAGTTGGTTGCTTAGTTTGATTGGCGAAAGCGGCCGTCAATGTAATATGTGATGCGTTATTATCTGTTTCTTCTTTTTTACCTATTTTAATCAAGTCATTATTTTCAACTTGGCTCTATCCCTCCTGCTTATTTTTCTACCTTCAATCGCTTTACTGCTAAAACTCATGTGTAGTGCGAAGGAAGATTCGCTTTTGTTCAAAGTCCATCCTCTCTTTGGTCTGTCCTTTGGCCATTCACTTGCTGCGGTCGCGAAAAATAGTTTTTTAATCGAAACCCTTTATAAATGTTCTGATAAAGACTGTCTACAATAATAAATTTACGCCATTAGTTTTGGTAAACAATGGCGGGAATTGAAACGTTATGCAATGGAAATAGCAGCGTTGCGTGCGCATTATCATTCTATTTTGGGGCCGGTTATGATTATTGTTTCGCTGGACCCATTTCGTTAACGATGACAAAATAAATATCACGCCTCGGCTTCAGACCTTCGCTCGATCATATTTTTAAATCACGTCTTACGTCGAAAATTTTGTTAAAAGTTATGATTGCCCAACGTGTTTTTTTTTGTGAAAAACTTATGTGAAATGCTGAAAAACTCGTGCTTGATGTTTTATCACGTATTTTAGGAATGGTCAACTATATAAATATGCGTTTATTAATATCATGATGTTTGAAGTATTAGGTATTGTTCTTTATTAATGTTATTGTATGTTTAGCTTTGTAGCGCCGATGTTATTGCATTCTACATTTGCGCCAGACAAATAATAGTAATTCATTAAAACTTGTATTAGTTTTAACGCCTCGAGATAAATGTTAGTTTAGTTTCTCCATGCAAAACAATGCAAACTGGTTGAAAAGAAAAGTAGTCGATCTTTCGAATCTTTACTTCGGTAGAAACCAATTAAAGTCGTTAAACCGATAAATAATATTGCACGTGTTCACTAGTGTTCTCGTTCGGGCACTCTCTATCTCACATGGGGATCCCATTTGAGAAGAGAAAGCCCTAAACGACTTTTATAGGTTTTCAGAGTGCTTTTCACTCGTAGTGGACTTCCTAGACCTCCTGGCCTCCTAGATAGACAATTGGAATTAGTTCACCTCTGCCTTTAAGCATATCGCGGAACTAATGCCACCATCTCTGACATCTTCATTCAGCGGTTTGCTCTGGTCAAATTGTTTCCTATTGTGTTGGTCACTTAAGGTTGGATGTGCTCTGTGCGTGTGAAATGATTTTGCGCCGCAATACGAGATATCATTTCCGAGTAGTTACCTCGTCACATCTGTAAGTAGTGCATTAAATTCCCCTTTGTTCAGATACATGCTGTGCCGTACAATGAAATGGGAGTACCGACGCTTTTCCAAAATACAAAGTAACCACGGACGTTGTAAAAAAAATCGTGGGCCATTGGGTAATCCCATCTCCTGCTCCTTCTTCACTTAACCACTCCGGTATATCGCCTTTGTGCAAGTATTTTTGTCTTAAACGAACTGTCAGATTTATAAAAAGATTGTGTTATTTTTGCTTCGCAATTAAAGCTCAATAAATTAAATATTTCTGAACGTAACCGAATACTAAAAACTAGAAATAAATGTTTGTGAAATAAGCTTTCAAATTATATGGTTTTAATATGTAACGGAAATTTCATAGTTTTATCTACTTTTTAAATCTATCTATTTCGTCTATGTGAATTCACTGTTCAAGTCTGGTCGCTGAAGTTCGATTCTGAAAGGTAGTCTCTTACTAGGGCACACCATACCAAAACAATGCAATATGGAACGCACCTTTTCTGTGTCACATCCATAATGTTTATTTCAGTACTTCTATCCATATTCCAAAGTTTTAACAAATGGGATAGGCAAGGCATACTTTGAAAAGCAAATAGGGCCACTTTCATTAGCACTTAAAACCTGCACGTGTCGCCTACGTGACATTTCTGGTTTCTACTCTCTCGTAGTAAACACGCCCTCCTTTATACATGTATTTCAATTAGTAGCATTTTATCTTCAGATAATAATATATTATTTCAACTTAAATCTTTTGCCTCTCAGCCACGTTTCACTTTTTAACCTTTATTTTGAAATAATCTCTACAATCTGTTAGTTTTATCTCGGATCGTGAAGTGGGTTAGATTAAGTTACCATGTTTTTCCAGGGACATATTATTATTACAGTCGTGAACTGATCAGTATTCCTGCAGTGTTTGCTTACCTCCTGCATCCGGCCAGTATTCTAATGACAATTTACATAAAGACCCGCAGGACTGAGGACGAACATACTGAAAAAAGTCAAGCCGAGATAAACTAGGAATAATCACCAATCATCATCGTCAATCATAAACGCATAATAAAAGAATTCATATGTAAGTATATTTCATTTTCCCTTCTCCTGATTGCGTCGATGGACGTTAGTTTAACCCTGGCGTAAATAATCGGAAAAAAGTTCGAACTTCTAATTTTAAAATCCTCTACGGCGATCCTCCTCGACGAATAACATCCGGAATTAGGCAAAATCGAGTACTCCTTACGAGCCATTAACCAACGGCCGAGAATTTAAATTTCGTCGAACGATGATCTTGCGATCGTACCCTTGCAACGATACCGGGCGGTTCCGATGAGAAAGTTTAATTATTCTCCATACCAGCATTTTAACATAATAACTCAATATCGATTTTATTTCATTCCAAACTTGCTTTGATAAATACCCACATTAAAAAATGCTCAAACTCAAAGGTCAAATGATAAAACAATTAAAATTATGTACTTTTTGTAATTATTTTTTGATCATAAGTATTTATATTTTTTCATTGATGCCTAAGCAAAATAAGAATGTAATTTTTTTTTAATATATTAGTTTGTAAGACCGTAAATAAATAGACAAATGAAGTATTTTCGTCACAAAAAAGGGCGCGGATCTTTTTTTATTATTTTATTTGAACTAAAATTATGTTGTAGTTATTTAGTTATCCAAGAAATGGTTCCCGTGGCAGCGGTATCCATACCCGCCTCCCAGATTGTATCGACTTCTAATAATGCATAAATTGGCATCAACTTCTAATATTTGCATAAACATTTAAATTTTACTTTGTCTTCCCCATCTCCTTCCCCTCTCCATTACCTTCAACCACATACTCCGATTGGGAATGTCATAATCGCACTGGCTCCAGACGGAGTAGTCGGGAATTCACAGAACAAAACAATATTTTTTTGTGTTTATTCAGAAAAGTTTTGAGATTAAAATAAAATATGATTTGCAACACATAAGCATACAAATACTAATAAAAACATTTGATACCTCAATAAATTATGAAACAGTAGGCAGTAATAGTAAATGTTGTGTTTAATAATTTTGGAAGAGAGAAAAAAATAGAATTAATGAGTTTGCTTGCGTAATTTTCTAGAGATATCAGTAAATCTACCTTCTGCCATTTCAAATCGTTGATACGTAACAAATGTACCGATATTAGAACACTATTCTTGGTTTGTGTAAATTGGGCACTCGCCAACGTTATCAAAATGTATGATTTTATGAATACTCGAGATGCGTTGTTTGAGCTGTGTGTTTGCATACAATTTCACTGCTAAATGCTGTTATCGACACCAATTAAGTGCACTTTCTATAGCTTAATTACAGCACGTGAGTTGTTTGAACTCCATTATCTCTCAGTACACCTGCACCTGACTCATTCAAATTAGACAACACATTTTTTATCCATGTGACATTTGTTTTGTTTTATTTTGACATCTCAGAATCTTTGTTGTTTCTTAATCCTTCAGGCTAATTTGTTCGCTTTTCGGAACAACTCATATAGGTCTCATAGAAATCGTGATATCTCCCTAACTATTATAGTATGATTTAAACGTGTTAGAAAGAGAAAACACCACGTTTTATATTCGAATATAAAAGTTAACCACAAAATAATTCAAATGTACACCTTTATGAAACCATATAATTAGCGTATTTTTTCAACTGCGCGTGCCATTTTTCATTAACTTTAGCGTATTTCGACAAACCGTAGCATCATATTTTATTAGCTTTCAAAAGCAGTTTTCAGTTCGGATACGATTTTATTGCAAAGCGGAAATATTTTAACCTTATGACGAAATACGCCCGAGCCTGAAGGCTTAAAAAATGATATAAAGTACATAAATATTCCGTTTTCAACAAATTTATTCATTTAGTACTCTCGGATCCAAATGTCTTTTTTTTTTTCAGATATACTTTCCTTCGAATAACTTTAAAGAATATATAAACAAGATTAGAAATATATAATAATTGAAAAAGAAAATAATTTTACTAAATCTGAACGAAACATGAAACAGAACAAGGACAGAGAAAATTAAAAGGTAACCATCGAAATTGGGGACCGAACCCATGACCCCTGTTTCACCGGGATAACACTAACCACTGAGCTATTAATTAAGATTATTTTTCTGTCATTTTTATCGAATTACCAATAATATCCACAACTATTGATTGCCGTTTTTATCTGCTGTGTGATTACAAAATTCTACCCGAATAAATGTTTTGTTACCAAGATCGGATATACCTACCCGATTTTTTATATTTTTTTGTATGCGACATCTTTTGACTGTTCTACTAGTCCATGATGAGTATTCAATTTATCATCATCAGTATATTGATACGTGAAGCAAAAACCCCTTTTACGAAAATTTCGCACACATAGTTTATATAGAGGAGTGCAGAATGCTAATATTTTTTTTAAATTATGCATAAAAAATACATTAAATCAATTAAAAAAACATTAAAATTATGGTCGAATTTTGACCATTGGGCGACCACTAGTTAAAATAATCAGGTCTCAGTGGTTAGGGTGTTGTCCCGGTAAGGCAGAGGTCCTGGGTTCGATCCCCAGTTGCGACCGTTACCTTTTTAATTTTCTGTGTCTTATTGTTCATTTTCAGTTTAGATTTAGTTATATTATTCTTCAACAGTTTAATATTTATGTATTTGAAGTTATTTCTCTTAACTGAATTTAAAAGCTACAGGGCTCGTATCTTTGCCACTGGTCTTTGCCTGTCAGCGTAACCTCATATAACAATGCAACACGTTGATTTGAACCTGGTCCAACCCGGTTACAACCAACAACAATATTATTTACCGTCACACAGTTATTGTTTGGTGTTTTGGTTGTTGACTGTTAAACGTCATGTCTTCCGCTTAGGCAGGCAATATCTCGTCGGAATTCAAATTTACTGACCGCAGATTCTCATGTTCCACTTCTGCCTAATACGCGATTGTTAAAACCGTAATAACCAATCAAAATTCATTTATAATTCAATAAATGAAGAGCGTGCCGAACCATTTTGTACTTTTCTGCATTTCGTTTTTTATTAGAGGATTGAATTTCAATTTCACATTAGGGTCAAGCAAACGTTTGACCCCATTTTTGTAATACCCTCTTCGTTTGTTTTCCATGTTGACTAACAATTTCGTTTTATGTTTGTTACAGGGTTGGGAACCACAACTCTCTCTGACGTGCAACTAATCTTGAAGTCAATAAGATTATTTTCTGTTGGCCGTTAATCAAAAGCGGGTAAGTTCTTGTTTTGTTCGTATTTTTTTTATGTCTTCATACGGCCATTAATTTTGACGAGTTTCGTTTATGCTTTTTTAAATTGCCGCAAAAAAGTGAAAATATCCAGCGCTGCTAATCCCAACCGCAACAGATACGTTAATAATTATGGTTAATTTTGATAACTGGTTTATCGTGAACAAATTATAAACACGGCGATTGATATGAAAGTTTATTTTATTTTTTAATTTAATTTATTCGGTAGTTGATACAAGTGTGAGAACGAGGGGATCGATAACCGGAACGAGGATTTAAAATTGCGCCACCAGATATTAATTTCACTTATAAAAAAGATTTTCATCAAAAGTCTCTTTGAGTTCAACCGACTAATTTTAAAGTATTTTTAAAATTAATTATCCTCCTTCAATCTGTCAGTAGCACTCGCTTCCTTTAATCTTATTAACTTTTACCGTTTCCAATTTTCTTTCCATTTCTCCTTCTCAACTGATTGGGTAAAAGGGAGATGTTATGAAAAAGCTATTTGTTAGATATTATGCTAATTCTTGTTTGAGGAGTGTCAGAGGATCACTGAACTCATAAATGCTTCTGCCAAAAGCAGTCGTGATTCATTTTATGAATATTACAACAGACTCCAAGGTTATTTCGTGTTTCACCAGGATTTTAATCACCAATATTTGCGTTACCTAAATGTCAAAAACCCCTTAGCGATTTGGCCAGTGTTTCACGAAATTTGAAGTAATACGACAAAAATAATAGGCTCCTGTGGAATTTTAATATTTTCATACTTTATCTTTATCTTATTTTTCCTATTTTACGACAAACTTTCTAAGACTTATTCCACTATAAAAACGTCTGAACGCTTTTAATTTTCCATGATATTTACATAATGTACTATAATTTTGACGCTTATTAACTTTTTCCGTGACAAAGTTAATTAAATTATTAATCTTTAATCATCATTATACAGCGTGCCAATATAAAACAAAAAAAAACTTTAATTTCTGTTTCATTGTGTTATTGTTATTATTTATTACATTCTTGAGACATTAATACAAATTAAAGACCTAGGCATCATTTATCAATCAAATCTTTCATTTGTTAGCCATGTAACAGAAATCTGTAATAAGGACTTAAAAATGTTGGGATTTATAACTTGGCTAACTAGAAATTTTGACAATATAAAGTGTATTAAACTGTTATATTTTGCTTATGTTAGAAGTCAGCTGGAGTACAATTCTCCCGTCTGGAATCCACATTATAATACTCGTGTACAAGCTGTCGAAAGAATACAAAACAAATTCTTACGTTTTCTAAAATTTTAAATGGTTATTCTAGCAATTATGTTGAACTATAACACTCTGTTAAACGATATGAATATGCTCAAATTGTCAGACAGAAGAATTTTCACTACTTGGTATTTTTATATAAAATTCTAATTGATTTAGTTGATAGTCCGGTATTGCTTGAACTGATAAGCTTCCGTATACCACAACGTAACTACAGAAGTCAGGATTTATTTCAGTGCAGAAATTCTTGGACTAACTACCATATATATTCCTCTTTGCCCAGAATACTAATTGAGGGAAATAATTATACCAAGTCAGTGGACGTCTTCAATTTATCTTTAAACAAATATACAATATTATTACTGAGGCAATTCAATTATGTATAATAAATACTGTATATTTCTTACTATTAATTTGTAAAGCCGCCCAAAAGGGCGTTAATAAATAAATAAATTTAATTTACGTTATTCTAAAGAAGATCAATTTGATTTGATTTTAAAGAAGAACAATTTTATTTTTGATAGAAAACTTATTGAGTAAATAATCCACTTTTACCAAAATTGGAAGATATCTCGTTAGCACAGTACCTTAGCAGTAGCAAATTCTTCACATGGGTGTAATATTTGAAGTACTCTTGTTTATTTTTCAACAGTGTGTGTGTGAATACCTTTCTTGTTAGGCGCTTGAATTATGCATGAATTCGGTCGATTTCCATGGGAGTGACTTGTATACTATTTAATTTATATCAAGCAACTCGTTGTGACAGTTAGCTTGTTGTCCTTAACCGGGAATGTTTATACAATTCGACATTAACATGTGGAATTCTCTTCCAGCCATAGCGTGGTGGAATTCAGCTGTGCAACACTCTCTCATCTTGATCTAACACGCATTTATCATCATCATAAGCATCTAATTGGTTCGGTTTACTTTAGTAAATTAAATAATTATATGTAGTTAATTATTATGTTTGTTCTGTCCTATACGTATATTCTAGAGCAGCGCTTTAGAATGGCTCATTAAAATTATTGCTGTTTGCAGTTCTTGGTCATTTTAAAAATAGGCCAGCAATCATTATTGTCAAGGAAATTCCAAATAACAACGTTGTTTTGATACTCTGTTCACCGTATTAAATACTTTTACGGTTGAGGTTTGTTCCACTTATCAACTGAAAGTGAGTTTATTTCGAGCTTCCTAGGTCAGTTTCGGTCGTTAATTTATTCTTATCTTGTTCATGTAAATTTTTACATTCTTTGTTTTTTTAATTCTTGCATTGCATCTGAGGAGTATTTTTATTCTACAGAACATTCACCCAGATCTCTGCAACTCGTGCCAGGATGTGTATGTGTAGGTACTACCTATTTTATAAATATAACTTTCAACGTAAACTCTTACGTCGCAACGTGGAAGTGAAGTTAACCAGACCTGCCTGCATTTCTTTGACAGCGCTACATGATCAATCGTAGATTATCGAAGGTGCAAGAATTTGGTACCTATTTTCAACTGACCAGCTTTGATCATCATCATTATCGATGCACGACCCTCGGAAAAACCCTTTTGAAATATGTGATAAGCCTCTACGGGGAAAAGCCAACGGAGCTGCAACAGTTTTATAAATCTTTTTATTGATAACTATTGGTATTTCTCGCAAGTCTTCAAAGGTTTGTCCTAGAATCTTTCTCTCAAAAATATTCAATACCTTTCGTTTCATGAAGGCACTGGGGTAGGATAACCCGCAAGTGTCTACACTGATTGACTTACCCTAATATGAAATCCGGGTATCATTTCGACGAGCTGGAGACATAACAATAATCTACGACAGCAGTCGTACGTTGAACGCCGAAGAGCGCACATTGAAATAACCAGTTCCAGCGCAGAAAAGTAAAGTTCGTTAAAGTAAGGCAACGCTTTGCAGCGCAGTGCATTGTGAACTTTCTGCGCGGGATCGGAATGTTTATAAAAACAGTTAAAAAGCCGCCTGCGAATTGGATTGCGTAGCAGCGCTAAAAATGAGTTAGGTTGGTAAATTATAATACGTTTGCAAAAGCGTCTATCTAAATCAGTGTTTCCCGACCTTTTTTTGACCAGTGACCACCATCATATTTATTTGTTCTCACAGGGACCACAAGGTACAAGAATGACCTCTTCAGCTACCTCCAACATTAATACCAAAAGGGTTACGAATCAGCCTTTGGATACCTTTTGATTCGGTTTTGTAGTAAAATGAACGAATGTTTCGCTGACCACATTTTAGATCTCGCGAACCACGAACTGTTTTGTTCACCCGACTTGGGATTTGTAGTTAAGTTTTTTACGCAGCCAGCAATTTGAGCCCTAAGGAATTTCGTAAGCAGGTTTTATTTTCGCATACTGAAATGGTGATATAACAGTGCCTGTATACTGTCATATTCATTTATTGACATATACTGATATACATATAACGAATATAACTGAAAGGGAAACGCCCACGCCACTCACCCTACTCTGCGCAACTTGGTTTGTTTTCCCCGCTCCTGTGGGCAGCTCTATCTCTTCCATACTTTGTGGGGTAACCTAACTTTGGGTTTGATGTCTCGATTTGAAATGTCTGAAACAAAGCAGTAGATCGGGGTGATTATTCTGTTAATTTCCTGTCAAGTGACCATTGACTTGTATTATTGAATTGATCCATTGAACACAGACCCTGATGACCTCATGAGATCACTGATCAACTCTTGCGTTCACACAGAACACCTCAATCATGTGTATCCTTCAGGTCACGGCGACAATTGCTTTTCTAATTTTTAATTGTTCGCTCTCGGTAAATATCAAGAAAGTCGGGCCTTAATAAATTTTTGCCAAGGCCTTTCAACTTAAACTTAGCTAGATGTAGTCTTCAATGAAGTCTACCACGAAACTTGTAGATATTTATCCTTAGCGAGTGCCGCATAGATTGCAAATACAAGCAAACATTAGGTGATTAGATATTCCGCTGTGAGAAGTTGGAACTCGGCGGTGGATGACCTTGTATTGAATATCTATGAATATGTATGAATCAGCTGATTGCATGGTTGCCATAGCGATGTGGACCCGATACTTTTGATCGTGGTAATTTGTATTGATTATTCAATTTACATTTTAGAACATTCAATCAAATATTGTCGAACCTTAATTCATAATGAAGGTGATTAGTAGAGTACCTTAACCCTTTTCCACCCAGCTTCTTTATTTATTTATTTATTTAAGGAACATTAACAGTCTTAGTAATACAATAAACATAAGAGGATGATAAAAAAACAGACCAATTATTAAAGTTCACAGATAGGTATTTAGAAACAAGACTAACTGAGTATAAACTAGAATATTTAAAAAAATAATAAGAGTACAAATGTGAATTCAACAAATGGTAAACTAATACACAACATTAAAATAAGTGTGATTATAACTGAAATATACTGCAAAATAGGGATTTGGGTTGGGAAGGGTAAGGGGAGGAGAGGGATAAGGGAAAGTTGCCATGCAAGTAATATAAAAATATTAGATACAATTAATTCATGTGTTATTCGCACCTAGAATGTTATACAGTGAAGTTCTGTAGCGACAGTAACTAGCAGTAAATACGTCAGCACGTGTGTCTATATTTGCAAATTTGTTGTTATAGTAGTTACATGTCCTTTGTATAAATTCATTTTGATTGGAATTGGTGTTGCATCTATCAACATAGAAAAGGATATTTTGTCTACTATATCGAATGGACGTGTGGAAATTTATTTTGTTTAGCAAATCCGGGCAGTCAACTTTTGAGTTAATAATTTTGTACAGGAGCATCTGATCAGCGACAAGCCTCCTGTTGAGTAGTTTTGTGATTCGAAAATGTTTCTCGATTTCGTCGTAAGAGTTGTATATGTTGAATGATTTAACATTGAGGAATTTGAGAAATCGCTCCTGAACTCTTTCTAACCTGTTAACATGAACAATATAGCGCGGGTTCCAAACCTGTGAACAGTATTCCAGGTGAGGACGAACATGTGAATTGTAGAGAATCAGATAAGTCTTAGTGTTTTTGAAAAATTTGCATGTTCTCAGTACGAAACCCAGACTTTTTGTTGCTTTAGTGACAATGTTATCAAAGTGCTTTTCAAATGTAAGTTTAGAGTCCAAAATAACACCGAGGTCACGTACATCATCATGTCGTCAGCAAATAGTAAAATTTGAGAGTTGTGAAAACATGTCGTAATATCATTTATATAGATAGAGAAAAGCAAAGGACATAATTAATAACATAATTCTTTTTTTTTTTTTTTTTTTTTTTTTTTTTTTTTTTTTTTTTTTTTTTTTTTATTTCTTTTATATATTTAATAATATTATTATTCAATTTATAAAAACAGTTTATTTATAAACAAGTTCTGCTAGGTAATTATTTTTACACGTGACAGCTGTTTCGCCTTCTGAAGGCATTATCAAACTGTACAGTTTGATAATGCCTTCAGAAGGCGAAACAGCTGTCACGTGTAAAAATAATTACCTAGCAGAACTTGTTTATAAATAAACTGTTTTTATAAATTGAATAATAATATTATTAAATATATAAAAGAAATAAAAAAAATTAAAATGGAGTTCTACAAATTAAACTTGATAACAATAAATAACATAATTCTTAATCGATATTTTTTAAAACAGCTGTTCGTAACACTCCTTGGCAACACTGATTTGTTCTGATAACATTTTAAACGCTTGCTTCATTTTAATTGATCCTTAAGACAGCTGTAAAACCTTCCTTGACAACCAACATCACTAGCACAGGCCTGGCAACGCCCAAATATTGGATGAAAATTCTCGTGTGACCACAAATTAACGAAGGCTATCTGCTATTTTGTAGGTGCTTTTGCTGTAAGATTGTTTTATTTAGCTATGGTTTTAAACTCTTCAGAGCCATTTTGGTTTTAATCAATCGATCTCTTCAACTGATTTTTATGTGCTAAATATGGTATTTGTGTTTTAGAACCCCTAATAAAACTTATGAAATTCTCTGAAATTATTTCGCACGAAATGTGTTAATTTATTGATGACTGTCAATAGTTTAGCTTATAAGATTTTTATTCCAATACGTATTTATAAAGTATACTAGTCCCAGCGAAAGATCGTCATTTTCGTTTATATAGAAAGCGTGGGAGAAGGAAGAAGACGACCGTAGATAACGCGCGTACAAGCTCTCTCCGGGATTAATATAGGCATAAAACTAACATAGGCACTTCTAGTACTAACTCCCGCAGGTTTGTTAGTGGTTCGGTGTCCTCATGTAAGCAAGTAAGATAACAAAATGTAAATTAGTTTCCCCGCCTTCATATTAGACGTCTGCTTACATTCTATTTTTATACACGGCCATACATTCTGGGTACAAAGTTGTTTGTATGCACGTCGTTATGTTGGAATGTCTAAATAAGACTGATAGTATTGGTACCTTTTCACGTTCAGATAAACTGCAGCTCAATGTTTAAATATTAAAATTAGGAATGTCGGTCAACTATCTAAGCGTTTCTTTACAATAATGCTAGTCGTACTCGCCTCGGCAGTACAAATACTAAAATTAATAATAATTCTAGTACTTACTACCCGGCCTCGCCCGAGATGTCGTTTTTAAATGTAAGAAACAAGCAAAATGGTGTTTTGCTTTTTTAATGGTTAAATTGATATTTCAAAGTTCCCCAGCTCCCGTGACGCTGCGCACTGAATATAGCATTGGAAGCATTGGCATCCCCAATTGGGGTATGTTATGAAGCTGAGGAAAGGGGATGTGGAGGACGGAAAGTACCCGACTTTTCAGACCTAGTCAAACAACTTTTCGATTCTGAATAGTGATCTTACACCAGAACTATACTGAAAATATCTGCCACTCTGGATATCCGATTCAAAAAACAGATTTTTGGTTAATGGTTAGTAAAAATATACCCATCATGGAAATTTTGAAATGCTGTAAAGGACAAAATGAAAATTGTTAGGAGAGCGATAAGAAATTTTTTCTTTTTCTGAAAAATCGTATCTTATGTTTTTGTATATCTATGAATTCTTATTATAAAAATTTTTGAATAGATCTTTAAGAATAAATGTATTTTTTTAAAATTTATTTAATAACAGTATTAAATTTATTTTTCATTTTTCAGAAAAAAAATCCCTTTAACCGAGAAAAATTACATATTTAACTCATTTTTCGATTCGATTTATATTTTCGATTCCTTTACATTTCAAATTTCATTTACATAGGTATCTTACTTCAAGTTATGGAAGCTTAGAAGCTTGCATTATTCTAGCGGAATTGCTTCGTTCCTTTTCTACAATTCGTGTTTGGCTCGCGCATTTTTCCCTTGTTTATACGCAGCCTTACAGTTAAGTAGTTAACGGATGTCCATCAATAACACGCTAAAGAAGGTCGATTATTAAGGCATAAAGCACGATGATTACATTATTAATATTGTAATCACCCGATGAATGTTAAAAATACATCACGCAGAATTAACCATGGCTCCATTCTGTCTGGCCAATAATCACCTTGAACTTCTTCAATCAGCTCGGAGTATATTCCATGGGCATAATATATTTTATACAATGTCCTAGTTTTTTCGCAATTTGCCTGAGAGGTATGCGCTACGCGTGGTGGGTATTCAGGTACCAAGGTTGTTTTGAAGCGTTTTGTTGTATGCTTTCTACTTAATTATAACTGGCTGTAGTCTGTATTTATGTATTTTCTTAATGTATTTCCAATTTTCTACCATTTCGTACAATATTTGCAATGAATTTTGGAATCTTTTCAGGATAAAAGACAAAAATGAAACTTTTTAAAAATTATTTATGAACGGTATCTACGGTGTAATTTCTGAGGTGGGTATGGGTACCGCGTCCCGGGAACCATTTATTAGATAACCTGCACCCCTGCCACAGGTCATCCCAAGTGGTTCGCTACGTTTGGTGACTCAGCAGGGGCGCCCGGGTTCGTGCGGCGAGTTTTGTCTAGTTTTTGATTTGCGTTTGCCCACCTACTGCGTGGCGGACCGGATCGGGTAAGATTGGTCGAGGGTTTTCGATTTCTCCAGCCGGACTCTCTCAACCCATCGCCTTGCACCGCAGTGGTAGGAACAGATTCGTACGTCTGTCACACCTGGACACATTGACCCCCAGATTCCGACCTACCCCTCATACCTCTTTCCTCCCAGAACTTCCTCTCCTTCCTTTTCCTAAAAATACCCTCCACACAGCATCCCCAAAGATGACAGGTTCAAAGTAAAATCGTTTTTCTCAGGGTCTCCTGTAAAAAAATGGTCTTCGCATTTGACTTTCAGTTGAAGAGTTGTAGGCTTGTTCTCCTCTACATATCTTCTTTTTCTTTTTCTTATAACTCTTTCTTTTATTTCTTTTTTGGTATTTTGAGTGACCCTGTGTCTTGAATAGACCCATGTATCTGATGGTCCTCACAAAATTCCTGATAAACAAATACAAAATTACCCTTTACTGACAATCGAACCCGGAACCTTCTGGCATAAGTCATGGAGGCAGTTTTTCCCCTTGAATGATTCTGTCATTCACTCTATTATCGCTTGTTTTGTCGGTGTTTTTATTATTATCTGCAGCTCGGTTTGAAGGGCACAGACAACATAATTATATTTTGTCGTGTTTAGAATAATAAAATATCTATTTTTGTATCTATTTGCGATCATCCAGTGCAGATTACGCACAAGGAAGTGAGAACTGCTGATTGCTTTGCCTTATTTGGACCGTTTTTTGTGAACAGATTGTGTTTTGAAAGATTTATCTTATTGTCGTAACAGTATTTCACGCGGCAGAGCTAGACAAACAAAGAGCATGGAACTCCATATTTTTTACACATTATATCCAATGTGCGTTTTTATAATTACCGTGACGATTCACGGTTACGGACACGTAATGGCAAAAAGGCAATAAACATACGTTCCTTATTGCTACAATGCTTCAGCTCTTTCTTACACATTAAATAATGGTGAGATACACAAAATACATGTGACTGTTTCTTCCAAAGTACTACTTTTTTGTGACCGGAATTGCTTTCATTTTCTTTATACGTGTTTTTTTTATATATGTCTGGAGCCAGTGAGACTATGGCATCCCCAATTGGGGTATGTTTTGAGGCTGAAGATAGTGGGGAGGGGAAGGTGAAGGTGGGAAGTACCTGGCTATTCAGATCTGGTCACCAAACACGGCAAAAGCCATTTCAAGCAACGTTTCAATTCTGAACGGTGGTCTTACACCAGGGCGATTCTGAGAGTATCTTCCAATCTGGGACATGCCGCAAATATACTATATACTATTTTAAAACACAAATTAATCGAATAAAATTTATTTTCCACGCCGGGATTCGATCCCGCGACCTTCGGAATGCGAGTCAAGAGCCTTACCGCTGGACTACGCCGTGTGAGGAAGATGTATGATAATTATTCTATGTTGCCTTTGGGGGGGGTGCAGACACCGTTCATTCTGTTGTTATATAGTGTGTAAGAAAGAGCGGCAGCAATGTTTAAGAAGAAAATCAAAACCATTAACACATTGACATTTGACATTTTTGAATTTTTGGAATTCATTCACATTTCAATATTATCTTGTAACTATACTCCATACTTTCAAAATTGTCGTCACAGCAAGTAGTATTGGTAGGGGTCTACGTCATTGTGCGGTGTGTGAGAGAGATGCAAGAAAATGATGATTTTTTCTTTTTAATTAAATGAAGACACTACGGGCGAAAGTCAATCGAAAATCTGGAAACAGAAAAATCAGAAAAAGATATTTGCACCTCTGCGACTCGAACCCAGGACCTCTCTACTTTCCGGGCGAGTGCTCTTGACCACTGAGCTAAGGTGTCGATATCAAATTCGGTCACTTTTCACGGTACCATACTTAGACTAAGAACCACCCATATTATCTTCATTTTCTAAACTTGATGATTTTTTCCTTTGGAGGAAACAGATTTACGTACATTGGGTATTTCATCTTTTGAAAGAGCAGCAGCATCAGAGCGATAAGGAAGTATGATTATTGCCTTTTTTGCCGTCACCGTGCCGTAGCCGTGAATCGTCACGTTAACTTTAAAAGCGCACATTCACCTTTTCATACAGTCTCTATAGTGTTCCACGCATTGATTCGGAAGATTTCGGTGCAATCATAAATGAACATGGACGGGAGGTCTGGGTGTTTCCCAAAATACTATACGCTCGCAACACCTTGTGTATTTAAGCGTTATTATTATTATAAGCGGTGTTTAGTTCATTTGTTTATAAACAAATAAATGAACGTGCCTGCGTGCGGTATATCTAGTTCATTCAATATTAACAGGTGCGAAACATCTGATCTGCCAACCTGCGAACATTTGCGATGATCCAATTAATTGCGGCGATTATTCTTAAGAAATACACAACATAATTAACTTTTACCGTCTTAAAGATAGCATTTTTTTAATTGTACAGTAATTATGAATATTAGCTTGTTTTCAAGTGTGTTTATTTGTCGTAAATAAGCAATTTTCTAAGATGAAGATGATTTATTTATTTGAATTTGTTTCAAATTACATTCACTGTTATATTAATGTATCGAACGGCTATAAGTAACGAAAACACTTGTTGAAAATAACCACTTGTAAAATGAAGCCGATTTTAAAGTAATGTCTCAATTAAATATCTGCGGAACAGTTAACTGACTTTTTTTTATCCAATTGAAACTATCCAATTTTAGTAGCTGATCTAAGTGTACCAACGCGAAGCACGGTAGTTATATGCGTCAAATTATTAACGAAAACACTTGTACAGATTGGTTTGATGTTGTATGTTATTATTTTACTTTATTAAGTAAAATGCCTACACAATAGTTACTAGTTTTTACAGTAATTGCGTAATTTGTGCCCAACGTGTTTTGCTCCAATGCTCGGTTTATTTAATCGTAGGCAGATTTTAATATTTTAGATGTGGGGTGTTTGGGGATATCCTTAATTAAATATGTCAGTATGGTACACATTTTTTTCTATCCTTAATTAAATATGTCAATATGGTATACCTTTTTTTTCCATAATGCCAGTAAGGGTAACTTCAGTTTTGGGTGATTTATGACCATGGTTTGCAAATCCCGCACCTTTTTTAAATCCCACCGGATTGCGGGATAACATTTAGAAATCTCGCGGTATTTGCGGGATTTTTAAAAAGGGGTATTACTTTGAAATATTATCACTTTGATACTAGTAAATTATAAAAAAAATACATTAAAAAAGTTCCGTCGTAAGTATTTTTTTGATAAATAATAAGATCGTAATTTTTTTTTTAATACATATGGATTGCAATCTTTAGAGCACAGGTGTCGGGTGGAAATGCTATCCTTGTTCTACCGGTATTTGAATGGAAGATGCTCCGAGGAACTAGCGTCATTGATCCCTTCGGCACCGGTGCATAGTCGGGAAACACGCCAAACGCGTGCCCAACATATGTACACGGTTGACATTTGTCACAACAGCTCGGCTGTGGAACGATTTGCGGCCTCTGTATTTCCTCCTTCCTACAACATAGGTCTCTTCAAGACCAATGTTCAAGTCCCTCCACACAGCATCCCAGATGACATAGGCCCTGAGGGAAATTATTTTCCTCAGGGCCTCCTGTGTGGAGTTAATGTAAAAAAAATATGCGTCGTTTACGGGACTCTTCATAGTCATCTGAGATTAACCGTCTTTTGTACTAGTAATATAATTTAAAAAAAAAACATTGAAAACGTAAGGTAATAATTTAAGATAAGTATTTTAAGAAGCGGAACTGAACTATTAGGTGTGAATCGATTGGAGTGTTTATTTTCAGGATAAGTGTACTTAGGGATCTATGATTGTTATGATGGATTATGGATTGGTATGATGTTTTTAATAATATGGTCAATTCACGTGTGGGCGGGTAAGAAGTTATTTTTGTTAAAGTTGATTCTAGTAGATTTCTTTATGGTGCTAAAATATTGGCACGTTATCAAGAATGTGGGAATGATATTTATCTTTAAAGGAAAATTATGGGGAATTTCTTCTGGGTCGTTGAATCTTTTACAAATATAGTCACAGGCAAGTTATCGTCCTTTCTGTAGATGGTTTGGAGACAGGCGACTGTGGAGTGAAGTGCAGTGAGTGAGTATGTTTGTCTCCATGTCACAGCGGGACGCCGCGTGGGCGGTGCGGGGAGGTGGTGCGGGCGGACCGGGACGCCCTGCCAACGGACTGTCAGCCACCAGCCCCCTCTCCCCGCACGGATAACTCTTCCCGCCCATAAATAGCCAGGGAGCAGGGAGGTGACAACATTATTATCTGATTTGCCGATATCGGCCGAACCGTCTCTCACCACCGCACCGGCCGCGGCCCACTGAGATTTCAAGGTCGATGACAATTTTACGCATGCCTAGTTCTTTAATGTTTGATATATGTATAGAGGCGCCTGTCATTACGTACACAACTTTTTTAATCGTGTGTCAAAGAATTTATAACTGTTGGCCCGGAGAAAACTAGTGTACGACGAGAAAAACAACACTTTTATCTGCCAAGTGAACTAAACACCTAATTGACATAACGTCTGCGTCCGTAGATTGGAATTTCCTCCTGCATACATAAATGCTTTCACGTATTAAAGGCACTTTCCATCTGGCTCCTGGTCGTGATTTTTCCAATGGCACCTTATTATTTTGAAACCTACAATTAAGGAGCAATTAAATTCTTAGGGATGTGGAGCACTGCTGTATATCGGTGTCTGTTATAGTTATACAATCATTACTGACATGACTGCTTGGATGAAGTCCCCTGGAAACGGGAGACGGTTAAATATCCTCAATAAACGACTGCTTGCATTCATTTTTTGTGTTTATTATTTTCCAGTTTCGTTTTTCTTATTTTTCATTATTTTTTAAATTTTTATTTTATATATTGTTATTTACTTTTCTTATTATTTGTCTAATTTATTTTTGTAATTTTGAAATATGCAATGTATTGCATTGCACTACCCCTGCGTATATTCTGGAATAAACTATTATTATTAACAACATGATGTCTTTCAATTGTACACAATTTGTTCAAAATCTGAAAAGGACTTAGAATCGGCATTCAACGGGAACCCTTAATCTGTCAAAAAAGCAAAATGGCGCTGAATAGCCGTTTGATAACTTTGTCACACGTGAACAACAACTGGGTCTTAGTTTATAATATGTGGCGAGGCGTCGATTTCCAATCATTGCCAACTTAAATAAACTTATACGTGTGTTTATAGTGTGGTTGGTTATCTAAAATTTTAATGGGAATAGAAATAACGTTATACCGGCGTGTTAATGTCGGCGTTACGATCCGAGCGCAATAAAAGTGCAAGAGAATTGATTTGAACGAGTCAGCATTTCATTTTTAATCACGAGTGGGTGGTATTTTTATCCTCGTTCGGTGCTTCTAAAACTTGATAAGGCGTATCTAGTTTCTAGGAATGTATTTGGTGTTGATGTCTATGCATTTATTGTACCCACTAGCCGGCTTCTTCAGAGTTCCAACAATTTTTTAAATCAACAAAATTATTAGCTTATATTTTACGGTTTATGATTTTTTTTAAACTCCACAGATCATGGATATAGTTGACGTTGCGCTAAAAATTGAGATACGCTGTACATCCTTGCACAGATTATTTAAAAATAAAATAAAAAACACTTCGTACGATTTAATGACAATGAAGAGTATTTATTTCAATCTCCGAAGAATCAAGTAATGCATTTTAATATCTAGCTACTTTGTTCAAAATAATAAATATCCGGATAATTTAACGTATTTTTTTCACGCGATGATTTTTCGTAATGAAAATAGGATTTTTTTTTTTAATTAAACCCAAAATAAGACCTATTTTAGGTTTTTGTTTGGATTAAATAAATGCAAGTTGGAAGTGAAAACAACATTTTAATAATAATAATAATAATAATTGGACAATTTATAGAGCGCCGTTTTTGTGAAAAATCACCTCAAGGGCGCTTATTTTGTCTATTTTTTAAACGATATTTTCAAGTTAGGATGTGGGTACCATTTATTGCATAACCAACACCCCTGCTTTAACTATGGCGTAGCGAACAACTAGGCTTGGTGATTAAACAGGGGTGCCCGGTGAGGTGAAGTTAGGTACGGAGTGAGGTTTGTTTAGGTCTTGGCGGTGAATGCGTTTGCCCATACACTGCGTCACGGGCCGGATCGGTAGAGAATGGTTGAGGTAGACCTTTTGACCTCTGGAGCCGGACTTCCTCGAACCATCGCCTTGCACCACAGGGGAAGGGATGGATTTTTATGGCCATCACTCCTGGACATATTGCCCGCTAGATTCCCACCTGTCTACCCACCCGTCATACCTTTTTCCTTCCCAGAACTTCCTTTCCCTAAAAAGCAGCATCCCCAAAGCTGTAAAAGGCTTTGAGGGATTTTTTCTCCTGTGTGGATCTAAAGTTTAAAAAAAAAATTGGTGCCATTTAATCACGACAATTTGTCAATTTTAATTTAAAAGAATTAGCGGTTACAACATTTTTTTAACGCATATTTTTTATTCTCTTTAGACTGAAACAGATGCTCCTCGTTGTAATTGAACAAAGTGTTTTAAAAATATTTTTTACTTAATAAAGATATCCAACATATTTACCGCAACACGCCGTACAAGTTTCCGCCAGACCTTGTTGTTTGGTAGTTTTTCAGTGATACGATTATACGATCGGATTTCTGCTTGATAGTTTTAAGATTTCTGCTAGCGAATAGGTAATAAAATACAATTTTATTACCAAAACTTTACATGCTTGCGGTTCATTATTTTCATTGTTTCAGGATACTGTATTATGAATATACAATGTAGTTATTAATTAATGTAATCTAAGATAATTTTCTACTTTCATTAAACACGACATGTTAGTTTTTCTCTTTATTTCTCATGCAGATACCGACGTTTATAAGATGATATTCCATATTTTTTATTATTAATGAAGATTTCTGATATTCCATGACAAGGTGGAAGTCGTATTCCGCATGTTTTTCCCGTTGATTGCTGCTGACAATGTGGGAAAATTAGCAAAGCGCATTCTTCTAGTGTAATAGTGTCGGTGAAGCAACAAACATATTTTCGCAATATCATTGCCTACTTTGAGAACCGCTTTCCGACAACGTAAACAAACACGTACTTGAGCAATTATTTATAGTGCGGAAGTAAAAATAATGTATTCCTACGGATAGATCGGTTCGCGCTTCGGCAGCCGTGTAAGTGTGGAGCCCGAGTAAGACGAGTTGGAGAGCACTCGATCATACAGCTTACAGGCCTACCTCCAGCGAGCGAAACCATGCACACGAACGTGAACGTTCGCTTGAACGTCACTATAAACATTTTTTGTTTTCCGTCTCCTCCGTTCGTTGAATGAAACATGGTTTGAAAGATTGGTGCGAAGTTCGCGCGGTCACACACAATGTTGCTAGTGATCTGTGGTAAGGACCTGTCCACGCACTGAACACTTGACGTTTGACGTTTAGCGTTTACATAAATGTTAAAATGCGTTCCAAAGAAGAAGAGATGCTACATCAGGGAGAAAACACAGATATTTTAAAAGATGTGTATTTATCAGGAAAGATTTCCGACTAATATCGATTATTATGACCTAAAATTACTATTTAAGAATTTCGAATGCGTAATTACTTGCGTAGATGTCAAAAGTCGAGTTCTGATGTGAAATTTAGCGATAAGATTGTAGACGAAGTATAAAGGAGAACACGCAGATTTCAAGTTAGACCTAACTACCTATCTACCTCGATTTTTTATTACGTATTTATTTATCAGGGATTGAATAGAATACCTATTTTAATTGGTCAATTTCTTCCGTGTCTCTGAAACCGATGTATAAATTAATAGACTTTATTTACAAGCGAGTTCACGAAAGAAATAAGCATTAATTACGACGGTATTTATTTACAATTTAAAGTCATAATTAGGTATTAGGCTCGCGACATAACCCCAAATCTCATTCGATTTATCTCCGTTACCAACCGCTCGGTGCAACTCCTGTAAAAAAATTAACTAATTCCCCCCCCTCCACCGCCGGCCCCGCCGGCCTTCCCGCTTCACCCGGGAGAGGAATGTTTTCCATCGCCTGTGGTAAAGCTTGAACACAGGGTTTTTGAATACGAATTGTTAAAGGTTTCAATGTTTATAGTGTTGTTCAAGCGATTTTTCATGTTCATGTTAATGCAGGAGACCGACCTTACTAAACACCCACTTGTTCTGCACTTGATTGCTTCTTCCACCAATCTCACTTCTTCACTTGCACGCTTTTACAATTCTTCGCTCTTCACTCTTCGCGCGGCGTTCCTCGCGTGACAGAAGCCAGAACTAATCGCTTTCCCGCCAATGCTTCAATAATGGAATGGGCGGACAAATAATAATGGAAGTGTTTTTCTTTACCGGATTACTATTTCAGTTCTTTGATTGTTTGTTGTACTCTTGAATCGAAATTGTTGTTTTTGCTTTTCGTGGAGCTTTTACGCCTTAGAAAGCTCATTAAATTATTGCGTTTTCTCTGTAAACTGAATGATGGATGTCTGGGCAAATACAGATGTTCCGCTTAATTGATTAAACCAGGGCTTTTAACCGGATATGGAGATATAAGTATCTACTCTTTCTGATTTTTTTTTAAAGCAAAAATCTTATATCATGAAGCAGCAAAATCTGTGAACTCGGGCGTCATGAAAATAGCGCAGAATTTTCTACATCAATTTCAATAAACAGCCACCTCAGCCCCAAAATACCTGAAAAACCCTCGATTCGGTGCAGAACAGGACAAATTGCTATTTTCAGAGTACAAGCGTCGCGTGTTTCAATGGAAGATACTCCGAGGAACCAGCGTCATTGATTCCTTCGACATAGGGTGCGCAGTCGAGAAACACTGTCATTTTCCACGATACGTTATTGCAACGATTTTCCGGCCTCTAAAACATTTATTCATGACCCAGGTTCACTCATTTTTGCCCCCAAAAAGACCCTCCGTACAGCATCCCCAAAGATGACATAGGCCTTGAGGGAAATTGTTTTCCTGGAATTATTACTACGTCTAGAGTTAATGTAAAAAAAAGAAAGATTTGGTTATCTCGAGCAAAGTTGGATAGTAACTGCTGCTTGTGTAATAAATTGGATGAATGCATTTTTTACATTTGGCAACACTCCGCCCTGCTGTCCCCATCCCATCACAATTTGGTTTTACCCCAGAAATTTTTGGCACACGTTTTTTTCGTTTATTATATTGATAATGTAATCATCATCATCATCATCATGATAATATTAATACGTGAAGCCAAAACTCTGTACCCCTTTTTACGAAAATTGCGCGGACGGAGGAGTATGAAATTTCGCACACTTATAGTTTATATAGTGGAGGAGTGCAGAATGCTAATATTTTTTTAAAATTATGCATAAAAATACATTTAATCAATAATAAAAACATTACACACACTACCATGTATTTGACACACACACACACGCGTCTTTACTCTATTGTTTATTGTTATGGTCAAATTGAGAATAGATTAATATTGTTTGTCTCTAATATTATTTGTCTATGGTCTTACTGAATGTCAAACATAAAAAAAATATTACAATTATGGTCGAATTTCGACCATTGGGCGACCACTAGTAATTATTAAAACTCTCAGATGGAAGACTTTTAAGCTTGATTATTAATTACCTTCCATATACTAAAATTGAATACTCGATCTAAAATTATTTTAATTACAACAACAATATCAGGACTGAGTCATTAAGACACTCGCTTGTACCCTTTTTTTCTACATTTTTGCCACATTGGAGGCCCTCAGGAAAATAACGCCACTCGTATGTCATTTTTGGGAATGTTTTTTAGAAAGGAAGGATAGGAAATTCTCGGTAGGAAATGGGTATTGGTGGTGGGTAGGAATCTGAGGATCAGTGAGTCAAGGAGTAACGGACGTATAAATCCGTCCCTCCCACTGTGGTGCAAGGCGATGGTTCGAGAAAGTCCGGCTCCAGAGGTCAAAAGGTCTCCCTCAACCATTCACGCAATGGATGGGAAAACGCATTCGCCGCCAAGACCTATACAAACCTCACCCCATACCAAACCTCACCTCACGGGCACCCCTGCTAAATCACCAAACGTAGTAGTTCGCTACGCTATAGGCAAGGCAGGGGTGTTGGTTGTACAATAAGAGCTAAAGGGACTCCCTCAACCATTCTCTCACAAGCAGCTGGTGGGCAGATGCATCCGCCGCTAAGACCCGGACAAACCTCACCCCATGAAATTTAATTAGCAAATTTTACTTCATTATCACTGTTCCACAAAATTATTAAGGTTTGTAAATCGATCCTTTGGAATAACAAGGTTCCATCTGCCGGGGTAACGTCATGCGATAATGATCTCTTAAGTAGCTTACTATGGATGCCATTATTACGTGACGGTACCACAACAGATGGAACCTGGTTTTTCCAAAGGGTCAAAATGGTGTATATTATTAAAAATAAATTAATAAATAATTTCCATTCTTTCTTGAAACCGCGTGGACAGAACAGAAGCTAGGATATCAGTGTCGGAAGGAAGCAATTAAAATGCAATATACTCTTCAAATGCCTTTGCACTTTTTAATATCTTCTTATTTGCGTTCATAAATATTATATGCGTCAGGAATCCTGTTTGCAAATGACTAACAAAACGTATTTATGTTCTGCATAAACAGTTTCCTTTGTACTATTGCAATAGTTGCTTTATTTTCTCATTCATTCGCGTGGGTGACACTTCTTAACGTTTCAATTTAAGATAACTTTTTTTCGGTGGAATTCTTCACGAATAAATTGTTGTGTAACATCGGATCGAAAGAATGCCCCGGTAATTTAATAATTGAAAAAAAAAACTGGCACCTTGAATACGTCCGGGGCGTATTGTCGACAAGTTAGTTCGCGTATAAATTACATTTTATGTCTTTCTGTCTTCTGATTAAACGTTTTTAATGTGGTCAACAAATCGTGTATCTTGACGGCCCTCCACACCAGCGATAAAATGACTGTAAAGGATTAAAGAATTCTTAAATTCAATAAAATATTTAAGTCGCCAACAATGATAAAGTGAAATATCAAAATACAGTTTGTCAAATACAATTGTCGATAGATAAAATAGAATTATCAGCAGAAAATTTATTTATGTTAGGTAAGGCGTGTAAGGGTGCCGCCGCCCCGGGAATCATTTATTGGATAACTAGCACATTTGCCATTGATCAGCTTGGTCACAGTCATAGCGAACCACTAGGTTCGCTATGACTGTGACTTAGCAGGGGTGCCCGGGTTCTTGGGGTTAGTTTTGTTTGCGTGGCGGGCCGGATCGAGAAATACCGGTTGAGGGAAGCCTTTTGACCTCTCCAGCCGGAATTTGTCGACCCCTCAGCTTGAACCGCAGTTGGAGTGTTGGATTCATACGTCCGTCACTCCTGTACACACTGATCCCAGATTCCTACTCCCCCCTCAAATATTTTTCTTTCCCAGAAATTCTTCTCCTTCCTTTCCTTAAAAAGACCCCACACACGACATCCCCTAAAATAACATAAGCCCTGTTGCAAATTATTTTCTTGTTAGGGTATGGAACTAATGTAAAAAATAATAATACAAGTGTGCAGTTCATACGTGGTAGAAATGAAACCTTCAGAAAACTAAATTAGACATGAGGGGAAGCTACGAAGCACCGCACAAAGAGGAGATTGACCTGCCTATCTCATTCTCTCGCAGGCTAAATCCTATAAAATTTTTTTTTCTTAAAAAGAAAGACAAACATTCCCAGTTACGAATAACCCATCTCCTACTACCACCACAGAATGCCGAAAATGTTGCTTGTGTTGTGATGGAGGACTTAGCCAGCTTAGATGTATGTGTTTGTCTCTTTGTAGTGTCGCTATTTTTCCGTTCATCGAGTTTCAAATCACAACGGTGCTAAAGAAACCAAAACGTTGGCTAAAGAAGGAGGTAGCGCAACATGGCATAACACCCCAAAAACAAATAACGAAAATACTTTTGGCCGTAAACATCTAAAAACGTATCGGTGCTAAAGAAGTTTTCACTTCAAAAATCTTTTTGCTAAATCTCAAACCCTTTTTATAAATGACGAATGTTACAGAAAATATAGGTTCAACTGAGAACGGAACTCTCAGTGGAAATACTATGTACCGATTTTAATATATTAATATAATGTAATATTTATACACGTTTAGGTCGTTGCGTTATTACCAACAATGGCAACAATAGATAGCATTATCACGTAACACTTAATGCCGGATAGTTAAGCGTATATTATCGCCTCGGAGTAAACGTGAACACTGAATATAACACGGTTTATGCTTCTGGGAACAGGGCTTTATTTATTTTCCACAGAGTCGGCAATTTGCGTTGAACGTATTAAAACGCAGGTTTTATCTTCCGTTGTGAATTTGAAATATGAAATTCAGCGCGCTTTGTAATTTTCATTAATTTTGTGAACTGGCAGAGAGTATTTATACGGCCCCTAAAGATATGCTTTCCTCTTGCTTCACCTGACAGAGAATTTAGTCAGTTATCTGTGTGTATTTCGGTAATCTTTTCTTAGTTCGAATATTTTGTTGCATTTTCGTTGTAGTGACTGGCAGTATTATGTAGATATCCATTTCGAATGCATTATTTATTAGTCGATGTAATTTTTCATAACGTTTTGATAAATATAAATTCAAATCGGTTGTTTTATGTCACTAGACTGTTTCAACTGCTCCCAACCGCCTGTAGCCAGTGAGACTATGGTTTTCTCAATTAGTGTATGTTGTGAGGCTAAAGGTAGTGGGGAGGGGAAAGAGATGGTGGAGAGAAAGGTGGGGAAGTTCCTGGTTATTAAAGCAATATTTTAATTCTTAATGGTGATCTTCCACCAGGGCGATGCTGAGAGCATCTTCCATTCTGATACGTGCCGCAAATATACCTTATCTTATTTAAAGTGGTGTTCTTAGAAAACCAAATGGTCAAAATTCATTCGTTGTCGATTTCCCTCCTCAATCCCCCTTCCCTTCTCCGCATGATGATAAAAAAATGTCGATAGGATCGTTTGACGGCCGGCGTGGTCGAGCAGTAAGGCTCTTGACTCGCAATCCGAAGGTCGCGGGATCGAATCCCGTTGTGGCTTGATTAATTTGTGTTATTTCATAATTAATTAATTTAAAATAAAATATAGTATATTTGCGGCACGTTCCAGAGTGGAAGATACTCTCAGTATCGCCCTGGTGTAAGACCACCATTCAGAATTGAAACGTTGCTTGAAATGGCTTTAGCCTAGTTTGGTGACCAAATCTGAATAGTCAGGTACTTCCCCACCTTCCCCTTCCCCATCTCCTTCCCACTACTTCAGCCTCACAACAAACTCGAACTGCTAACAACAACCAACAACCAACAACCTCAAACTCGAACTCCTTTGGGGATGCCATAGTCTCACTGGCTCCAGACGGGAGCAGTTGGGACTCTTGTGCGGTATTCATACAAAAAAAAGACCAATTCAAATCAAAATTTGCAGTTTTTTTAAGTTTTTTTGATTGTCCCCATTACTGGTAGGTAGTAGTAGGTAGGTACCGACTCAAAACACTTCACGACTCGTCTCGTACAAATAATGCAATGATTTCAAAAACCAGAATTAACTTCAGAGCAAAATTCATCCGAGTGGAAGCACAATCGTATTCAAAATTAGCACTGAAGATCCAACACGTTGCAGTGTAGTTTTCAGGAGGTAATCGATCCGCCTTATAGAGCTTATACTTATTCATTCCACAAAGGACTCTGATATAATCGAGATCGAGAGCATGTTTGCCGATAGACCCATCCCTATCACGTGTTAAAGCTCGAAACACTCTGTTGAAGAAGAAACGAAATTAGCGAGGAGCAAAAACGTGTATTTCTCGGCTCTACTTTGTGCCGCTTTTTTGCTTTTAACTTTTAAGTGTGCCTCTTTGTTCAATGGATGCAAAAAGTTCACTTGTTTATAATAATAATCATAATAATTCATTTAGATTACTCTATTTTACGATTTTTCATCTCAAGTGCGCATCACTCTTAGATTAACCTATAAATAATATACACTTAGAAAATAAACACTCAAAGGGGCTCCTGTTACGTAGGTTACTACCGCGGTGAGTTTGCATAATATAAACAGTCAAATTTGTACTAAAAATTGAAAATAAATAGATTTTTTTTACGAATAATAAATTTGCAGGAAGCAAAATTTATGTACCTGAGAGAATGAAATCCGCAGCTCTGCTGAAATTGCTGAATATTTTTTTTTAAAATTTGTTTTACATTAGTTTCAGAAAATAATTTCCTTCAGCGCCCATGTCATCTTAGGGGATGCTGATAATGGGAATGAAAAGGTGTGGGTAGAAATCTAGATTCAGTGTCCAGGAGTGACGTATGAATCGGTTTCATACCAAATGAGAATAAAGACAACTCAACACCTCTTTGAAGAGTCATTAAAAGCTATGAAAGAAATCATTTCAAAATAGTCTAACCTAACGAAACCTATTTAAGGCTGCGCTATCCGAATTTCGACCGATTTCTTACATATCTCCCATAAACATTTGAAGTTTTTAAGCTCTTAAAAAAATATATGTTATTTTTGAAGATAATATCTAGATACGTTCCACGCCGAAACGCAAATTATATGAAATTCCCTCGATAGAAAAAAATCGCAAAGTATGCTCCAAAAATTATTTTAAACAAGTCTATTTCTATTATTTTACATGTTATATTTGTGAAAAAATTCACAACGTTTCTTTAAATGATACTTAAGATACGTTTCACGAGATTTTTGCTCTATTTTAAACGAGTCATGTTTTATTAAGCTTTTTCGCAATTTTCGCTTCACTTTTATCGTTTGAAATATTAGCGCGCTCTCTCCGACATTCGTAATTACATATCTCTCCATCTTCTTCTTTTCGAGAGCGGTTACGGGACCTTAACCAATTTTTTAAAATATTTTTTTTCATCGCTTTTAATGACTTTTCCGAGGTGATTCTGAGTTGATTTCTCTCTGAGTTGTCCGGTCACCGTATTAATCCATCCCCCAACTGCGGTGCAAGGCGATGATGGGTCGAGAGAGTCCGGATGGAGAGGTCAAAACGCCTCCCTCAACCAAGTCCCCTTGGATCCGGCAGGCCACGAAGTAGGTGGGTTGACGCACCCACCGCCAAGACCTAGACAAACGGACAACCCTGTTAAGTCACCAAACGTCGCGAACCACTTGGGGCGACCTATGGCAGAGATGGTGCTTATCCAATAAATGGTTCCGGGGGCGGCGGTACTCACACCCGCCTTCCAAATCTTGTTTAATATTATTATGTAAGAATATGCAACATATGTACACGGTTGACATTTGTCACTTGAGAATGGGTCGTTTTTTCGACTCGTTCTTGAGTTCAACAGCTCGGCTATGGAACGATTTGCCGGCATCTGTGTTTCCTCCCTCCTACAACATGGGTCTCTTCAAGACCAATGTTCATTCCTTCCTCTCCTCAAAAAGACCTTCCACACAGCATCCCAGACGACATAGGCCCTGAGGGAAATTATTTTCCTCAGGGCCTCCTGTGTGGAGTTAATGTAAAAAAGAAAATGCTAGTATTTCATTTTTTTATTTTACAAGTTTTGGAGACCTGATTCTTCCAACTAAAAAAAGAAAATATGTTAAAACAAGATGCAAACAATATCAATAAATCAATAAACATCTTGTGTGTGTATTTTCTTCTAATATTTGATACAGATTTTGGCAAAATACAGATTTTGTTTTTAGTGCGTTTCTTAAAATTCTGAAAAAATATTTGTAAACATCTCCAACAGACGACACATGAAAGAACCAAGTTCCACACATGACTCGTCAAATAGGTACTGGTACAGTATACATCGAAGCCTGCTCGATACGTGGTTGTTTCATAAGCGCGAACAAGTGTGAACAGAGCTTCACGGTCGCGTGAATGACAAGAAAGCCTTCACTTCAACAAATCCTCTATTTTACTAATTGTCAGTTAACACGAAAAGAGTGCTTTAATAATTTCCCAATGAATGTTTTCTCAATACTTTTAACGCTTGCTTTAAGTACACTTGACGACCCATTCCGAGCTTAAAATTTATCTTTTTTAATTTAAACGATTTATCCGATCAATTTATTATTTTTACTGAGCTTTTCGGACTTTGTACGTTTCAACACTTGAGTGTGGAACGGGATTCTGCGGTAGAAACGTTTTCATACAAAATTTCTGAAGATGATAAACATCTCCTTCGATTAGTTAAATGGGAAGCTTATGTAAATGTGTACTTAATTCCGAATCTCCGGCCATAATTTGTGTGGAAGATTACATTTTTTATACTTGTGAATAATAAACGCGCTCGTATGCAAGGTTTAATAACGTGAGATTTCAATTTTAAAAAAATGTTTTTTTTAAATCAATTATTACGAAATTGTTATTATCAAATATTTCTTTGAAACGTGTCACTCAAAAGCTTTGACATTTATTTAAAAAAAACGAAGTAATACCTGCAACATTTATATTAAGCAATGTTTTATAATTCTGTCATTTCTAACAAGTTGCAGGTAAATTTGAAGGTAAACGATTTTTTTTTGCTCCACGCAGGAGGCCTTGAGCAAAACAATTTTTCTTAGGGCCTATACCATCTTAGGGGATGGTGTGGAGGGTCTTTTTAAAGAAAGGAAGGAGAGTAAATTCTGGGGAATAAAAAGGAATGAGGGATGGGTAGGAATTAGGAATACGGGGGTCAGTGTCCAGGAGTGACAGACCTATGAATCCATCTCTCCAATTGCAAGGCGATGGGTTGAGAGATTCCGGCTGGAGAAGCCGAAAGGCTTCCCTCAACCAGTCTCTCGATCCGGCCCGCCACGTAGCAGATGGGCAGACGCGTCTGCCCCCAAGATCCGGACAAACCTCACCCCATGAACCCGGGCACACTTCAGTCACCACACGTAGCGAACCACTTGGGGCTACCTATAGCAGAGGTGTTGGTTATCCAATAAATGGTTCCCGGGGCGGCGGTACCCATACCCGCCTTCCAAATTGATACAAGAGATTTGGGTGATGTGCCAGTTTCCTTAGGAAATACAAATATGGTTTTGGGTCTGACAGATTTTAAAGGTACACCTGGGTTGTTCTTCTTTTTAACCTACATAAAGTCGTCCCCACCAGTTAGTGGAGAAAAATTCAACAGAATAACCAATATTATTATTTTATAATTACTTTAAAATCTACTGCACTAAAGACGTAACTAACGACTGTGTAAGTTAAAAAAAAAAAGTGTTTATATTTTTATAGTAAAAATTACGTTACAGAGTTGTAAATCCTCGTGGTAGAAGTGTATTTCATACAAATCACAGTTGTCTTCTGCTACCTCGACTTGCGTATATTCTATAATGTTAAAAAAAATTATATGACGACATAAAATATAAAACTATTTTTCAACTCCAAAAGGTACTATCAAGTAACAGCGCTTATTATTTTTAATGATGTTTTATAAAATAATATTAAAGATCTCAAAAACTTGTCTCCTACAACTTTTATGTCGTACGTTAATTCTGTCACGTGGGTTGTCATTCGAAATAGGTATACGCGCAGCTCGTGTTTGTCATCCCAATAGGCATTTTAGGCCTCCTTCCCCCCTTGCTACAATTTCCCCTCTGAGATACAGAGAGAATTAATTTATAGTAAAAACATAGTGACAGAGTGGTGGAAATGTGACAGAGTGGTAAAAGTTATGTAGGTTAAAAAGAAGAACAACCCACCTACCATTATAGTAAATTTCCGATTATCACTTATGAAATTTAACAAAAGTCATAGAGATTTGAAAAAACGTGGCCGTTGACCTCAGCTCTGAAGCGTTATATTGCTTGTATTGCCCTCTATTCAATTTACGTATATTCACTTAAATCTTATTTTAGTTTTATTTCACTCTTGTATAATATTATTATATAAGAGGTGAATAGTATTTTAACATTATGTAATTATTGTGTATGTATTTTAAACAATGGAGAACCTGTTCCCACGGAGAATTGTTATTAATCCAATTATTTCATATGGTTAACTTGTTTTTAAAAATGGCGTGAGAATCTTAAACGTACGTTAATGACAACTTGACTCAATAAGTTCAGATTACTTATTCATTCATTCTTGATGACGAAATTGTTTTTTTTTACTTTTTACATTGCGAAAATGCAGTGAGAATCTGTAAGTGTGTTTATTCTCACATATAATTGAAATATCACAAGGAAATAATTTGAAAATGTTTAGTGATTTGGCGCTCTTCTATCTGCGCTATTTCAAGAAGTTATAATTCATTGAGTGTGCGGGTTGGTTGATGCATGATATTTCCGTCCCCACCTTCGCTGGACGCGATGGTCGTATTTCGGGAATGTCGCGTCCGAACAAACATTCTGCCCGTTCTGCCGGCTGCGGCTGTGACTTCCCGGGAAGAGAATAAACAGACACCGCGGAACGTGGCTGGACAAAAATAACGGACCGCATTTCAAGGGGGCAGGGGGTAAAAGCTTTCGATTCTTATCTGGAAGATAACTAATCCCAACCCTAAGACCCAAAACAATCACGATGTCTGGCCTCTGACCTGCTGTACACTCGGCACTTCATTGCAATAAAGACAAACGGTTCACGGTGTAGGAACTAAACTACTCTTAATTTGATTTTAAATACTGGCAATTTTTATTTAGTTAGCACATCACACTGTAACCGCGCTTCTGGATGTCAGAACGGTTTTACTTAAATTTAACCGAATCTTCAAAGTCGTGGAGGTTCTACAACATAATTAACTAACCATCACGCTGTTTCCCCGCAGGGGTAGGCAGAGAGGACGGACCTCCAAACAACTCGGTCTTAGCACACACTCCTTGCCTCGTTTACATTCATACATCGTCTAATACGTGCTCTTTTATTATTCGACTCTTGACATGGCCAGACTCAAGTATCTGATTCACTTGGTCGTGCAATTTTTTGTCCAGCGTAATTAACACCTGGCGGGTGTGGAGAGTGAAAGCTCCATCGCGAAGGTTTGCCATGCCGAGACTAATCGTCGCAGAGAGTGCAACTTGATAGGGATTTGGAGTGGGGGAACCATGCTACACGCCAGTGTTGCCGGATCGCGCGTAAAATTGTTTCTCACAACCGTAGCACCTTGGAGACCTTATTTTACGGACAGCCCCTGTAGGTGCTGTGGTAGTGAAATAAAAAAATAAAAACCTAATGTTTTTAATTTTTAAGTATTAGTTTCCGTAAACTATTTTGGGAGAAAATTAGACAGTTTTCCGTAATTATCTCCCCTATGATCTTTTATGACTCAATCAAATCAGCGATTCGTTTGATGTAATCCTCAAATTCCATAGGTGGACGTCAGAGCTCACGAAAAAGAAGCAAAGTTTCGCGAAATAAGTTACTTTCTCTGTTGGATGCAAAAATATCAAGTATCTATATGATTAACAAATCCAAACAAACAAACAAACCCGTGTTCACTTGCTTGCGATTTCGATTGTATGAAACGTATTGAAGCCAGTGGTGAGTGGCGAGACGAGAGGAATTTCCTGCGAATGATGAAGTTGACTGGGATTGATGGCGGCTATAAGTCTCCGCAGCCGAAGCCATGGTTTCTGTCTGCTAGAATCGTTTATCTAAGAAGAATGAACCTTAGCATCTTTGTATATATCAAATGTTCACTAAATTGTCCGTCTCCATTGGCAAGGTAATTCAGTGCTTTTCCCCGTGATTAATAGTTTTAACCTGTAACTTTCTATTAGAAATGTGCAATTCTATTCAATCTTCGTTTTTTACATTTCGTGATTACATTCAATTTTAGTTTAACTTGATTGCCTCTCATCTATGAACTTATGGCATGGTCAAAATGTTAAACCAATTATCTAACTAATTCAGCGTCACACCATTTCCTTGCAAGGGTAGGGCACTTGGGCAAATCGGATGTAGCGCCATATAACTAACTTTCTTCTGTTAATCCGACTCCTGACAGGATAACACTCGAGTTTAACTTAAAGTTTTTGAAGTGAAAACTTCTTTAATACTGTTGTGATTTGAAATTCTATGAAACGAAAAAGCGACACTAAAAAGAGTCAAACACACACATTTATAGGATTTAGCCTGCGAGAGAATGAGATAGAAAAATCGGACTACTTTAGTTTTCTGAAGGTTTCACCTCCACTGCGTGTGAACTGTACGCTTGTATTATTTTGTATTTTATTAAAAAAAAGGGTTTATAAAAATATCTGCTGTGTAATTATGTATAACAGCGTTTCACCTTCCGAAGGCATTATTAAACCGTGATGAAGCCACTTACAGACGTTCCATTTTTATTATTTCTATATATATATATATACTTAGGATGAAAATCTGTTGACCCTGAGTCATCCAAATTATTAATTAACACCAATAACATCCACTTTAACAACCTTTATTCAAATTTAAACAATACAAATAAGTAAGATAACTTTACAAGGAATTCGTTAATAATTTCCGTCAATTTACTCGGAAATCAATATGGGCGTTGGTAATAAAAATAATAGTGATTTGTGAAAGATTTTAATTATATGTGCCTATACAGAAATAATATAAATTGATCGTCTTTAAGTGGCTTCACCACAGTTGGAAAATGCATTCGGAAGGCGAAAAGGCTGTCACAAATAAACTCAATATTAAAATCTAGTTTTGAAAAAACAAAATAAACTTTATAACAGGTTTAGATTTTAGATTTTCACGTAAAAGTATTTTCGTTATTTATTTTTGGGATGTTTTGCACACATCACATCTGCCCTGATGATGGACACTGTAACGCTGTCCGAAATGTTGACTAAAGAAGGTGGCGCAACACGGCATAACACCCCAAAAATTAATAACAAAATATTGATAACAGTATTTTGTTTTGAAGAGTTTTATTTCACACACATATATTTTTATTTATCTGCTACCGGTTTCGGAGTTTTAAGTTTGTTAGCGAATGACTTCTGTAATATCGAAGCCAGTAGCAGCTAAACAAAAATTATGTAACAAATGTACATGTGATTTAAACTCTTCAAAACAAAATGTCTAGAAATTGTTTCATAGTTATGTCCAAGAAATACAAAAATTTGATAACTGTAAATAACACTCGAGTAGGTACATAATTTCATTCACTTCGTCGATCTATTTGTTCCTAGAGCCTTTATTACATCAACTTGCGCGAGTTGCGCGCAATTCATTCTTCGAACAATCCTTTCTCCATAATATCTAAACCATAAGGTGTATTTCTTAAATTTGTTCATTAGGTACGCTCTCTACTCGAATGTAATTGATATTTCAGTTGAAATCATTAAGATGATTACGATGTATTGGTTTCGTGCACGAGCTCGTGTGCCTATTTTTCTTTCGGCATTTTTCTTTGGTGTTTCAGTAACAGTTTCCCGGCTGTCACGCTCGTCTATCAACGGTTCAGCACGTCACGTCACGGGCGACGCCGTACAGACCACTACTTGAATTATTGATCAAACACGGTGGATTAAGACTATAACATCCGCTCTTGTTTTACAAATAAACAAAAAACACACTAACACATGTTGTTATATAACATAACGTTATCTTGTCACATTTTGTTTAAAAAATGCTAGAACTTTGACACGCACGTTATAAGCTTTATAAAACGCAGTTTCAATTGTTAAATCTGATTGGGAATAATATTATTAAAAAAAACGTTACTTTTTTACGGGGTGCTTGACTTACATAATTTGGAGTAAAAAATGAAAATTAAATTTTGGTCTCCGGTGACATTTAGTTTTTTTTTTTTTTTTTTTAAATATAAAACGTGAAAAACAGTAGGTATTGGACAGTTAGGGTCGAGGTGGGGGTTTGTTTGCATACTTTATTGTGATGACATGTGGAAGAAATTTTTGTTGTTAGGTTTTGAAGAAAAAGATATTGAAAAAAAATTTAAAAAGCCACCGGAGACCAAAATTTCGTTCACATTTTTTACTCCAAATAATGTCAGGAATCACTGGTTGAAATAAAGTATGTTCCTTAACACCCTGAATATTATCAATTTAAATAAATGAATGAATATTGTTTTGATATTTAACAGCTACCACACGTAAAAAAAATGTGTGCAGTTCACACACGGTAGAACTGAAACCTTCAGAAAACTAAAGTAGATAAGAGTGGGTAGGCTACGAAGCACCGCACAAAGAGGAGACCGATTAGTCTATCTCATTCTCGAAGGCTAAATCCTGTAAATGTATGTGTTTGTCTCTTCTAGTGTCGTGTTTTCGTTTCATTGAGTTTCTAATCACAAAAGTGCTTAAGAAGTTTTCACTTCAATAAAATATCCACTACAACTTCATTCATCTTATGCATAAAAAAATGGTGTATTAATGATTACACTAGAATTCCGCAAAATCGTTTATTTATCTTTAAAAACATAATGAATTACTGAACATTTTAAACAAATCTCGCGACAATAGCAACGTGTTTCTCATAAATTTCGTATTTTTTGTTATTTTGTAGGTAATTTCATTTACAACATAAACATTATTTATTTATTCTCCACGTTCCATTACAGTTTGTTTATCCATTTTAAACATACACTGCGAAATAATTTTGTCTGACGTTCATTTCTGTAAGTCCGTTTCAAAGTGTGTGAAACGTGGTATCGTCGCGAGAAACTTGAAATATTTTATTTGGGATAAAATAATCAAAGTTTGCAAAACCTGTTTGAACCCATTTTTTATGTTATTATCTCTTTGATTCCGTTCGGTAAACTTTTTTCCATTACTTGTACATTTCGCGGCGTGTTTTTCAATGGTGACCGGACAACTCGGAATGAAACCTACTCGGAACCATCTCAGATAAGTCATTTAGAGTGATAAAAAATATAAATAAAAAAATTTGTTTAAGGTTATGTTAGTTTATCGGCCTATTTAAAATTATTTTTTTCATAGATTTTAATGACTTTTCAAGGAGGTGTTGAGTTGACTTTATTCGCAGTTGGCATGGAACCTTTTCAACATGTTTTGCGCAGATTTAATTCCTAAAATGGCATTTTTTTACATTAGCTCCACACAGGAGGCCCCGAGGAAAATAGTTTCCCTTAGAGCCCATGTCATTTTAGGGGATGCTATGTGGAGGGTTTTTTAAGGAAAGGAAGTTCTGGGAAGGGAATAGGTATGAGTGGTGGGTAGGAATCTGGGGTCATTGTGTCCGGGAGTGACGGACGTATGAATCCATCTCTTGTTGTGCAAGGCGATGGGTCGAGGGATTCTGGCTGGAGACGTCAAAAGACCTCCTTAACCAGTCTCTCTCGATCCGACCCGCCGCAGGTAGGCAGATACATTGGCCGCCAAGACCTTGACAAACCTCACCCCATGAATCTGGGCACCCATGCTAAGTCACCAAACGTAACCACTTGGGGTGACCTATGGCAGAGGTGTTGGTTATCCAATAAATGGTTCCCAGGGCGGCGGTGCCCATACCAGCCTCGCACAATCAAAACAGACGTCGTCGGTGGTTAAGCAGTCTATCGATCCAGAGGTTGCTTGTTCAATTTCCGGCGTGCGACAGTAAATTTTATTTGATTAATTTGTTTTATTTCACAATCTATTAATTAAAAATAATATGTAGTATATTTGAGGCATGTTCCAGAGTTACCACCCCCATTCAGAATTGAAACGTTGCTTGAAATGGCTTTAGTCGT
Source organism: Glyphotaelius pellucidus (assembly GCA_936435175.1). NCBI lineage: Eukaryota > Metazoa > Arthropoda > Insecta > Trichoptera > Limnephilidae > Glyphotaelius > Glyphotaelius pellucidus. Next base: position 37,899,050 of record OW386543.1, read on the forward strand.
ATTTAGTGACCAGATCTGAATAGCCAGGTACTTCACCACCTCCCCTAGCCCCCCCCCCCCCCCCCCCCTTCCACTACCTTCAGCCACACAACATAACCCAATTGGATTTAACATAGTCTCAATGGCTCCGAGCGTAGAGCAGATAACATGAAATGCGATGCGTTTAAAAAATCGTGTATTTTTCTTTTTCTACTTCTTGGATTCAATTATTGCTACAATAATCAGTCGTGACTGTTGGTAGCAGTTGGTACTGCGGTACTCTCATAAAAAAAAGATAATTTGTGTTCCTTTATTGAAAGGAAGGATGTGAACAGGAGCGGAAGGAAGTACTTAAACAATTAGCAGTGATTCTATCTTACCATGCGGTACTTTTATAGAGGAAGTGCAGCCAGTAAAACTGCATCCTGTTTTCTACTATCTGGGAAATCTGAAAACCGTGTCGTTTGACATGGTATTCAGATTTCCCAATTACGCTTTTTTCTTTCATATTTTAGGATACAGATACGGGAAAAAATAATTTCGTGTTATCGTAAACCGCTTGAGGAAACTAAGAAAAAATTGATTGATAGAAATATTTATTCCGATTGAAGATTTGTATTTGCTTAATCATAATAGTATGACAGTGAGATGTGAAATTACTGGCAGAGAAAAGACGGGAGTAAACTAAAAGTAGTAAAAAAAGGAAATTCCTGAGGCTGAAATCAAATATGACCGAATTACAAATAATGTCGTGATCCGAAAAGAATCTGAATAATTTGGAATAAGTGGCGTTTTCGAAACTAGAGGAAAAGGTTACACGGTCAAACAAAGAGTAGGAAAATTATTGACGAAGGTAATATCGATGAAAATATGAAATAGACGTCACAAAATAAAAATAGGTTACGGTCGTAACTGGGACTCGAAAGCAAATCCTCTAGCCCAGAGGTCAGCAATTAGTTTTGGTGGCGGGCCGTATGATATGTCAATTTTTTTGGGGGGGGGGGGCACTTGACCGTCGACGTTACGCGTGCGCGTGCGAGCCTGCTCAGTCAGTGCGCTTGTAACTGCCCGTCTGATCATCCGGTAGTTATAATATTGTACTTGCATTTTTGAATTACCAAGATTATCTTCGATTTCCGGTGTCCGTCTGTTGATTTTATCTTCGTCAGTGATTAAATATTACATTGAGGTTTATAAGCTTCAAAAAGTTATCCCTAATAAAATTTAAGTTTACGTATCTGCCAGTACAGATCTGTATTGTTTTCTATCACGTCTGCTTATCCCTCCGGTGGAATGGCGAGATGTTAGTTCAGTTCATTATTTATATAAAAATACAAACAGAAGATGGTTGATGGTACAATGATTCAGCATTCCTCATTCAGTCCGATTCTGTTGCACCCGAGCGTCCTCCCCCTCCCTACCCTCCTCCCGCTGTACATCTATTAATAGCGGCGCGCGAGCAAATAGTCCTCTGACCGTAACAGCACTAATAGCCGATGGTTGATGGTTACTACAATAATAAGGCAAATAACGTCGCTTGGCGCTGACACCGGGCCGCGCGGCGTTGATTGGGCGATCAGCGGTCAGTCACTCCGCCAGGCGCCCGCCCGCCAAGGCCAGCGGCTAGCCGTGACCTTTCACACCGCCTGATCTGCGCTCCGTGCTCCGCTAGACGAGAGCCTAGTCCTAGGGACTAGAGACCGGACTAGGTGGGCGCTATCGCCTTTGACGATGCTCGCTGCACCCATTCATCCTTGCTGTTCATGATTGGGTTATTAGACACCTCTGTAGCTGTAGGGAGTGTACTGTGCACTTGATCTGAAACAACCCACTCCGCGAATCTAGGCTACGATCCTGCCGTTCAGTGCTTCGTTGTAACCTCTCTTTCTGTTACTTTCCTACTATGTATTTTCCTATTACTCTTGTTAACCCGAGCGCTCTGCCTGTCCGCCAATCCTATCAAGGTGGTAGTCGTGTTGGATAGTACATATTTACACCGCCAGAGCATTACGAGTTGTCAAAACGGAATGATCAACATTACACGAGGTCTACTATTGTTCACAGAATTACGGTAAGAATAGAAAGATAGGCCAAAAAATCGATGTGCATAATTTTTTTATCCAGAACATAATTAAAGCCATATCAAACATTATAAATTACTAGCTTTTTTTTACGCGGCTTTGCTCGCATGGTATTTGGGGGAAATTACTGTAGCAATGTCCTTTCTCGTGCGTCCCCGTTCCCTTCCACCTTCCCCGCCTTCCCCTTCCATCGTCTCTTCCCTCTCCGCGAACCCCACCTTCCCCTGCCTTTCCTCCCTGCCGCTAAATATATGAAATACACACATTTTCATTTATACATTTCATAACACCCGATCTTACCATTATATACAGCCTAAGTTACTCGCTGATAATGTAGCTTTCTATTGGTGAAAGAATTTTTAAAATCGGCTTAGTGGTTTAGGCGTGAAAGCGTAACAAACAAACACTCACTTTCGCATTTATAATATTAGTATAGATAACGAACAGTTCAAAACATGCCTACGAATCTAGTGACACCTTCAAAACATAATTTATAACAACATAATATATTTACACAGTCATCATTATAAAGTAGACTCTACAGGTAATCCTTGTGAGTTGTTCATGAAGCAAAGCGATAAACACATGTTCTCAGTCATTTCGAGCACTAGTTATTATTATTAAATATTTTAAAGTAAGTAATTTAAATATATATTTTTATTGAAGTTTTTGAGCAGGTAACTCCACTCATTAACTACTTGCTGTAGATCATTAACCTTCAATTTATTACTCGTTGTTTTTTTTTATTTCAAAATAATAATCCAATAAGTAGGCAAGCGACTTTCATCTGTCATTAAATAAACGGCAATAAAGATTAATTTTACGCACACGGATTAAAGTGGGAATTTTCTCTTCCCGCGAATAATTATTGACTTAGCGACTATTCAAAACGTAGGTAATAACGTTTCGTGAACGTAAGCTTTCTCAAGATTATCAGAGCCAATTAAATAATATCGAAATAGATTGACAGTAGGACGGCGATGGAATCAATCAGTGGTATGGCTTTATACTAGGGATGTTAAGCTCCATAACCGTAACCGAAACCGATATAAAATTTTCGGATAGTTTCGGATAAAGGCGGAGTCCAAATGAGGTTTTTGTTTGTTTTGCCCGGCCGAGCCGTCACTTGTCACACAAGCTGTGCGTGTCTCTTGCAATTTGCGTTGTTTATGATTTATTTTGTAATTGTGGGTGTGTAAACATTAAAGCTTTTGAAATGTGGCTTCACCGGAGAATGCTCATGGTTCCATGGACCGACATGATCACCAACATAGAAATTCTCGTGCGGGCTAGAGCAGATAGAGAACTGCTCACATCAATAAAAGTCAGGAAAATTTCATATCTGGGTCACGTACTTCGAGGGGAAAAGTATCACTTGCTCCAATTAATACTGAAAGGAAAAATAGAAGGTCGCCGAGGGCCTGGTAGGAGACAAATGTCTTGGCTACGAAATATGGGGTGAAGTTTGTCTAGGTCTTGGAGGCGGATGACCAGGACACACTGAACCCCAGATTCCTACCCACCCCTTAAACCTTTTTCCTTCCCAGAACTCTCCTTCCCTTCTTTTCCTTAAAAAAACCCTCCTCACAGCATCCCCAAAGATGACATAGGCCCCGAGGAAAATTATTTTCCTGCTGTGTGGAGCTCATGCAAAAAAAAAATATATATATATATATATACCTACTTAATTAGTACAAAGTGTTGTGTAAATAAATTGTTTAAGTCTTGGCAAAAGGCACAATGCGTCCTAGGTTTAGTTTAATTTGGACATTTTTTGATGAAATTAATGTATTTTTGCAAAATGTAAACATTGCGGTAAAAACTTTTCACGCAAGGGAGGTGGCACTATTTCTCTGAAACTTCATCTTAAATCAAAACACATTGTTAAATATGAAGAACTGTTTTTGCTATTATATACTTAGATTATAGTAAAAGTGTACCAAGGTTTTATTACAATACTATCTGGGTTACCCGGCTTCGCTCAGGACAACATTCAAGAGTATGCTGGAATGTTCCACAATGATATTTCCTATTCCCGAACGTTCCACGACATACTCTGTCACTCCTTCCAGAACTTTCTAGAGTTCTTATGGAATCTTTTAGAATTTTCCGGAAGACTGTTCTAGAAATTTCAAGAGGGCGAAACTTCAGCCCTTATATCTTCAATAGCACGCTTTTTAGATAAAAATAGGAACCGTCATCCTGGAGGGGGGGTAGAGATCTACCACACCATACAACATCCTTGATCGTACCAGGATTTGTTTCTGAGTTTTTGGGAGCCGCACGTTTTTTTGGACTTACCCGGCTATATATGTTCTTTTATAATATATATTGATTATTTTTGTTTTATAATTTTGTTTTTGTATTTTTAAGTACAAACCTTCATAAGTACCCACAAAGCACTTAAAGTTACTATAATAATAGTTATTTATTAACAAATGATAATATAGACTAGAAATAAAAGTCAAATCTATTTGTGATTTACTTTTATAATTTTAAAATTCTAATATCCGTAATTCTAATAACCGAAATTATCCGAAATTAGCGGATAATCCGAAATAATTTCATATCCTTACGGATTACGGTTACCCGTATCCGAAACCGGTATAATATTATTCCTATATCCGTATCCGTATCAAGATTCGAAATTTCATATCTATAACATCCCTACTTTATACCACACTCAGGCAAGGTGCCAAGCCTCACTTCAACGGCAAGATTAGGAATTTTTAATTATTTTTTTTCGTCAAGTTCTGCCGGCATATCTCACAATGGTCGTGGGGACCGACTGAAATAATCTCGATGTTGCGAGGTTTTATTTGTGTCTCGTAGACCTCTAAGGACTGTTGGCGTATTCCGCGTTTGTGCTTAATTTTAACGGGCTTAAAATAGTCGCAAACGCGCCAACGGCAGCGTGAGGCGAATAATTATACGCAATTTAGAGAAAATTGTAGAAATTCCTGAAATAGCTCTCAGTTTGTACGCTTGTTTAGTTGTTTGTGTTATGAAATCACTGTTATTTGTTTATGCAACTCAACTGTTTACTCTAAGCACATAGAAATACGCAAACATTATTATCTTCACTTTAATATATACATTGCAGATATGCTATGGCTGCAAAACTTTCTTTGGCGTTAAGAATTTTTTTTCTGAATTACTAATCAACTCAATTTTTTTGATTTCCATAAAGAGCTAAGGAGCTTTTTTTGTTTATTTTTTATTTTTTATTGAAAGAATAGTTAGTACGTATCAACAAACAAATCCTGCTAAGCCAATTGCATTGGCTTGTCAACAGGTGCTTATAATTTAGTTACATATGCATTTTAAAAGTTATAATTTAAATCTTATATCTACAGATTCAACATTTTTTCATACGTATCAATACAAATATTTTTTTCCGATAACCAATTTTTCACCATACGTTTTACCTTATTTATAGAATTTGAATCTATTTTAATTTAAAAAATAATAAAGGCATTAAATTATTTGTTCCATAGTTTTCAACAACAATATTTTGCAATTTGAAAAGCGAGTATGGGTTCCGCCGCCCCGGGAACGATTTATTCGGGAACATCTCTGCCAAAGGTCACCCCAGGTGGTTCGCTACGTTTAGTGACTTAGCAGGGCTGCCCGGGTTCGTGTGGTAACGTTTGTCTAGGTCTTGGCGGCGGATGCGTCTGTCCACCTTTTGCATCGCGAGAGATTGGTTAAGGGAGACTTTGACCTCTCCAGCCGGACTCTCTCGGCCCGTCCCCTTGCACCGCAGTTGGAGGGATGGATTCGTACGTCCGTCACTCCTGGACACACTGATCTCTGGATTCCTACCTACCCCTCATACCTTCTTCCTTCCCCTAACTTCCTCTTCTCCATTTCTTTTAAAATAAATCTCCACACACCATCCCCTAAGATGACATGGGCTCTGAGGGAAATTATCTTCAACAGGGCCTCATGAGGGAGCTAATGTAAAAAATGCGTGTGCTGTTCACACGCGGTAGAAGTGAAACTTTCATAAAACTAAAGTAGACAAGAGTTTGGAGGCTACGAAGCACCGCCCAAAAAGGAGACCGATTATTATATCTCATTCTCTCGGAGGCTAAATCCTATAGATGTACGTGTTTGTCTCTTTTTAGTGTCGCTTTTTCGTTTCATCGAGTTTCAAATCACAATAGTGCTAAAGAAGTTTTCACTTCAAAAAACAACAAACACTGAAAAGTGGTGCTTGAAACTTGTTTAAATCTTGTCCTTGATTTAAAAACTGATAATTAAAAACATGTTTTATAAAACTGCCCCTATCGAGATCCTCTTCTCTCTTTTATTAAATATGTTATAAGAACATTATAACGTCATGAAGGTACTGAATCTTAAAAAAATATTAACAATCCGGTTCTTGTGGTGTGGATACCCAAAGTAGGTAGGATAAGCAAAGTGTGGGAACGTACCCACTGAATTGAATTGATTGCTATCTGTCATTGTTATTGTCTAGGAATTGAAAATGACTTCATTCGAAGCAATTTTCATCATATTAAATCCTAAACGCACCCCCGACACTTGTTCGCATATATGCTTAACCACTCAGGCCTCGAGTCTATTTTGTCGGAAGGTTAAAATATTTCGGCAATAAAATCAAAAAAGGGAATATTTCTGAACGCATCCGAAACCTAAAAACTGCTTTTGAAAGGTGATGATGATATATGCTTCCAAATTTTATAATTTGAAATAAACATAATAATTTTTGAAATATAAAAATATTGAATGCATGAAAAAGCTTTAAAAATACTTTACAAAAGTATTTTCGTTGTTTGTTTTTGGGGTTTTATGCCGTGTTATCAGGGCAGATGTGTGATGATGGACACTGTAACGCTGCCCGAAACGTTGGCTAAAAAAGGAGGTAGCCCAACACGGCATAACACCCCAAAAACAAATAACGAAAGAAAGCTTTAAAAATGGCTCAACTTCCGTTTTTCCCCCAACTCAAATTACTGGTAACGAAAAAAAATTAAAACGTAAACATATTTTATTAGGCAATTTTATTATAAATGTTATCGTCAACTCATTTTTTGTCGGTTCATGTAAAATTAAATAATAAAATTGTTTTGAGATTGCGGCGGGAAATTTTGGATTCATAAAGGTGTACATTTTAATCATTTTGTGGTTATTTTTTTATTTAAATATAAAGCGTGGTGTTTTCTCTTTCTAACACCGTTTAGATCATATTTCTAACCATTATAGTAAGGGAGACAACGATTTCTATGAGACTTATTTGAGACCGAATTAGCCTGAGGGTTTAAATATAAAAACCTCAGTTTTAATCTTCGCGCTATAATAAACTGTCATAATAAGCTATCGTAAAACCTCACTTTAACATTGCAAATTTATTTTTATTCATTATAAGGATAAGCTTTATCTAGACGCAGAATAACTCACCGCAACTATTTTCCTCACAGATATGGTTTTAAGAAGAAAATCGCTGAGATAAACACTGCAGTTGCGGTGTAAAAATAAACGATTAAAATACTGCAAACGCAATTTCCCCCTAGATATGGTTGGTATTTATTTTAACAAGAGGAATTATGAAAGAATGTAGGTCATAGGTTGGGTATAAAATGTTGGAAATTTAAAATGCCATTTAGAGATGCTGTGAAACGAGGTTAATACTAATTCCTTCCATTTTCTGCCAATTATTGTTAGGATTAGGGTGGGGGTCACGATTAAAGAAAAATGACATGATTATGACGATAATTTCGATTATATTGCTTGATTTTTGTGATAATACAAGCATGTTGATAAGAATATGAAATATGTTTGTAGGTACTTGAAGTTTCTTCTCTTAGTCTTTTTTTAAATAAAAATGACGTTGCGAGCTGAACTGTCAGCCAGAAAGCGATGTGCATGTTAACTTCATCATGACGTCAGAGATTAATATTTATTTAGATTGCTCATGAATCACATATTTTACGTCATAATCCTGGCTGTACACGCACTTCCCACGCAAACACGGTCACACTTTAATCCTTTATTGAATTCCAGAACCTTCAATTGAATATCCTTGCATATCTTTTTTATAAGTTTTATGATCGTCTTTGAGAAGCTATGTAGATGTAGTGAGATCTGCAGCCGCAAGTATCCGGATACCGTAAGCCACTGTGAGGTGTATGCTGCGTGTTGTGTTGTTTGGTGAGGTGTTGGTCGTGGTGTCGGCGCATAGGCGTCTGGCAAGGTGGATCGGTGTGCCGCCCACCGCCCACCGCCCTCGCCGGGGCCGGTGACGCGATCAGAGGCACTCTCAGCCTCACCAGTCTCGGCAGTCCTTTTGGAGGTTCTCCCCCGCCCCCCACCTATCCTACTCCACATGACAGCTCCTCACGCGACTTTAAAGTGCGGAGTAACGGACTGTACCGGTGTGCGTGCGTGGGGATGATCTTTGACATGTCAATCAAAGTCACAAGGACTCGTATTGGATACTTTCAGATGTTTTACGTGTTTTAGTCATGTACCCGACATACTTCCCCTTTTTGTTTTAAAAGACAGACGAAGGACGAAAGTAACCTGAATTCTGAAGTAGCGTGTTTCCCGAGTGTGGTAAAACCGTGTACGTTGTCCACCTACTGCCTTATTATCTTCTAATGGTGAGATCTGAAAATAACGCATGCCCTATGTAAGCATAAAGAAAAAGATTAAGAAAGGGAATGCTGGACGTGTAGAGCTTATTAAAAACATATATTAACCCCATTCAGAAAGCCTGGATGAGTGAAGAAAGGCGTTTCATAATAATGGGTAATGACAGCAGAAGATTGGGCAGAGTTCTATGGCTTTTTGTTTCTGATAACATTGTTTCCCGTCACAATGTTTCCAGTAAAAATGTCCCCAGTTAAAATGTTCCCACTAATAATTTTCCTTGCCAAAATTTTCCCAATTGGAAACAAGTAATGTCATTACATTATTGACAGTAGTCAGTCAGAAGACTCGGCATATTCTAACCTAAACTAGCCTATCCTTATTAACCCACTGTGCGACTGTTAAACAGGAGCATTTTCGCAGGGAACGTTTTGACCGGGAACATTTTTTTAGGCAACGTTTTAACTGGAGACATTATTACTGGGAAGATTTTGATAGGGAACATTTTTACGGCCAGATATGGTTAGATTAATAAGCCACTGAAGAAAGTGGTGTGTGCTAATGTAGAGTTTTTTGATATTCCATCCTTTTTGTGATAGTTAAAGATTTGAAGTTAGTGCATTCCGCCAATGCGAACCTGACGTAGGATGATAAACTTGTAACGCTGTAAACAAGTCCCTATGTGAAGTGTCTCTCCATTAAAATAGATTTACAGTCTGTGGGATCTACATGGGTAGGTAAGTACTGTGGTCAGTAATATTATGGCCGGGGGTCTATGTCTACACTTCTATACTACTAGTTACTACACCACAAAATATGTTGACGTATGATTTGATAACAATGAAAATTCATATAATTTGAATTTGATTGTGCGATGCATTTCTTATGTATGCTTTGTATAAAAAGAACTGTTGTGGGTTGTTGTTCTGTGGGTCGTTTTAATTACAGCTATCATTCAGCTTAATTAAAGTGAATACGCCCGGCGATTTGATTGTGAAATCCAGACTGGCCGTTTCTTTGGACGACGTGATGTGGAGTTCTTTCACCTGTCAATATCAAATTTAAATTTCCGGTTTTAATTTCACATTTACGCGAATAATCGACCGTTGTTTGCCGACGGTAATGACCTGGAGTCGTAATTAAACGATCTATGTAAATGGGCTGGCTTGTCGTTGATTTGTGAATGCATAAATAGTCACGAGGATCGTACGTGGTGTGGGACACATTCCCGTCAGATTCTTCGTGTCAACAAATTGCCTGCTGGATTATATAGAAAATTTCCGTTAACGTAAAGAATATCTCCTTGAATTTTACCCAGAACCTTCATTACACCATTTGCCCCTCCGTGGTGATAATTCTACTCTCGGTTGGATCATAAAACGAGATCAGGCGATGCGAGGAACGGCGGGGCTAAAGGCGACTGCGTCTGTTCGCGCTCATGCTCCCTCGGGTCGTCTAATCAAAAGTGAACACAGCAGGCATCAAAATTCATCACCGTTATTTAAGGCTCCACGTTTTACGTGAAAGAGATGTAAACAGCAAATCGCGTGTTGTTTAATACGACGTGTTCACGTCATTAGGGTCAACACGCCCTAAAACACGACTCAATTCATTCGCCCATCACAGCCATTGATCCAGCGGATGTCCCTTGGTACTTGGTACACGTGTCTCGTGAATAGGCAATAATAAACCTCACAGGCATTCTACCAATAAACCGTGTACGTTCTCATTACGTTGTCAGTACCTCGTATTGCGGACATCGAGTATCAAGTACCACTCACCTCCCAGCTATAACTACAAAGCAGCACCTAGGTATTTATAGTGTATATAACTTCTGCCAATCGCCAGTTGCTCGTATTTTGATCTCTTGTCTGCATTTTGGAACTTAATTGCCCTCTCTTCTAACTTATGGGCAAAGCAGGTTACGTTATTTGGAAACTTAACGACGTGAGAGAAACATAAATCTCTCATCGGGATCCTGTTTCGGCCGAAAAGTTTTTCCGAGCTCTGCCGGTTCTCATGAGTTTGTATTTTCTGGATGCGTTGATAAAAAAGCGGCTTTCGCCTCTTTTGGGACGCCAAGTTTCAAGTTTGATATCTCGTACAATGCCGATTGTGAAGTGCGTCGGTGTTAACGGTTCATTTAGTTTCATCGAGTCAGGTGTTGTGCGAGTGTATAAATAAACCTTTGTCGTTGCGTCGGGATAAACTTTACGCCTCACTAGTCAAACAGCTAACCTTTGTTCGCTTCATGAATGCCCTTCCATTGAAACGAAGAACCCCTGTTGAAAGAGTTAATTTACTACTGCTTTGCTTTTGACGAAAATTTGTTTTTCTTTCCGCGCAAAACGTCACAGACAGGAAAATTCGGTGCCATCGCTCTGAATCATTGTCTTACGCCCATTATTGTCACAAGAAGCTTGCCAGATAATAACATGCAGGAATTTATGACTCCTTGTAGTACATAATTAAAACTGTGATACATAAATTTCTTTTCTATTTTCGATATGAGAATTCCTCTTCATAAACAAATTATTTCAAATAGGTATGCTAATAATATGTAGGTACTTTTCTTATTCTTAGCACAGATTCCGAAAAAAATCCACCTTTAATTAGAACGCCTGTATCTAGAAAGGAATCCGGAAAGGAAATTGGGTCACTGACACAAGAAGAAATATTTCTTTCGTCGGAAAAATTCGGGCCGCCGTGAACTTGCGTTTATTTTTCGCGAACGTCAGCGCATATTTTGGTAAAAACACATTGGTCGACATGTTGTGTTGGTACCGGGTACGACGCCATCGCATCGAAATACATTTTCATAAATGATCCCTGCAAATCCGAGTCTCGGCGTTAACCGATCGTTAATTGTAACTGACTCATCACAAGGCTTGTTTTACAGGGTTGGCACAGTAAACAGATTTCATTACATACTTATTCGACGCTTTTATATTTACCGGGACGATCCACAGTAACGGTAGAGTGATGGCATAAAAAAGCAATAAACATACGTTCCTTATTACAATATTGCTGCAGCTCTTTCAAAAGAAGAGATACACAATGTACGTAGGTCTGTTCCCTCCAAAGGAAAAAAGTCGTCATTTTCTTGCATTTCTCTCCCACACCGCACCGTGACCGTCTCCGTAGACCCTACGCTGACTCCGTAGATCCCTACCATTACTACTTGTCGTAACAATAATTTTGAAAGTATGGAATACAGTCAGAAGGATAATATTGAGTGTGAGTGAATTCCAAAAATTCAAAAACGTCAAATGTTAATGCGCTGGTAATTTTGCTTTTGTTGTTAAACATATAATGCTGCAGATCTTTCTTACACACTAAAAAACAACAGTCGAAAATGAGACAAAAATACGATCATTATCGTACATCTCCCTCACACATAAAAAAAATCAAACGCAATTCCCGTCACAAAAAAGTATTAGGTACTTTGGAGGAAACAGTCGCACGTATTTTGTGTGTCTAACCATTTTTAATGTGTAAGAAAGAGCGGCAGCATTATAGCGATGGATGCCTTTTTTGCCGTCACGGTACCGTTACCGTGAATTGCCACGGTCTCGTCCATTCCCCGATACTTTTACGTTTTCCGGAGAGTTTTCTTTACACCTTTTCCCGACATTTTAAAAGTTTAGATTACCTACCAATCTTTTATTTTCCTTTGAAGTGGGTTTCTTTTTTCAAATTGTGTTTGACGTATTACTAAATATAAAAATGAATGAAGAACAAAAATCGATTAATCAGAAAGCAATAATTATTACGAGTGACGCAATATCGTTGTTCCCGGGTATAACCTACGTCTTTCCTGGTTTTCCTTGCCTGAAGGCACCCTGTTTTATGACTCAATCACACATTATTAAATTATCAAAGGTATGTACGCATCAGTCTTATTATTAACGAGTATTTGCATTATATTGTGCATAATTTAGACGGGTTTACTCCGCAATGCAAATCTCCTCCAGCTGTTGAGAGCATCCATCGCACAAGATTAAAATCTTGTACATTTCCTCCGCGTCAGGAGCAAACAGAGGTGAATGAACCGTAATGTTTAACAGGAATAATAACAATAATTAGGCACTGTTGCGAATGTTAGCCAGGTTTCACAATGTGATGCGGTTATTTCAATATTCAACCTTCCTCTTTTGCATCTCGATTGTGAAAAGGCAAAAGAGAATAACTCATAAATATAACATATTATGTATGAAAACAATTCAATAGCTCTTGTTTATCTACATTTATTTTGTAGGTTAACTAGTTCAGTGGCACTTTGAACCCAGGGTGGAGTGTTCAAACCCGGTTAGGGCAAAACAATAGATTTGTTCACACACGGAATTTAAATTAATTATAATATTTTAACATTTCGAAGTTTGTATTTGGCGGTTTTGTCTTGTCAAACGATTTTTATTGATTTTTTCTTGGGTGAAATATTGTAAATTTATATGTTTTGAACAGACAAATTTGTTGATTTACTTTATTTATAGTTAAATACAACTCAATTTTTATTTTTAGCTTTGTGAGATAAACCTCAAATTGTAATATTTAGTTTAATTAGCGAAACTCAATCGAAAATCTGGGAACAGAAAAATCAGTAAAAGATATTACCACCTCTGGGACACGAACCCAGGACCTTCGGCTTTCAGGCCCACTTCGCTAACCACTGCGTCTCTGTCCCAGAGGTGCCAATATCTTTTCTGATTTTTCTGTTTCAAGATTTTCAATTGAGTTTTGCTAATATTGTCTTCATACAACTCAATTATTTAGATAGAAAGGTAGTGTGTTTTTATCAAGTCCCACCTCTACATTAAATTAAAAAATAATTCTGATTTCATAATTAATTTTAGAAGTGATCTATAGTTTACATTTTTTGGAAAATTAACAGTTTTTACGTAAATTTGGAACAACTTTGAAAAAAATTACTTTTAATGTTTCTGAAAAATCCGTTTAACGAATCCGTTACTCCCATTCCGAAACTATACTGGTGGAAACTTAGAGCTGGAACGTAAAAGTAACGGAATGGAATGCACAAACGTGTACAAACTTTGACGAAAATGCCCTTTTGCATCTCGATCCATATTTAGATGACAATAAAATCAATTAATACTACTTTTTGTTAGTTCTTACTGGTCTCTTGAGGATTTTTCACTTTGCCAAGCCAAGAGTAACGATACGCAGCACCCCAGCCAGGAGAATTCCTGTCCTAGCATTGCGACTGGGTCACGAGGGGGCACCGATTTGTTAAGACTTAGAGCTTTGACGACTGGTTGGAGTTCAACCAAAATCTCCTAGATCACTGCGGTCTAGGTTTTGGTTTAATGTACCGCTATAAATGGCCACCTAAAATGCCGATATTGGAATTTTGAATGGGCAGGAATTAACGAATTGATTGAGCGTTGTTTTTCTTTCTTTCCCTCTTCCTTCTTCTCGTCCGTTTTTAGCTCTTCTTGTTTCTTCTTGTCTTTTCTCGACTCTTCTTTTCTCGTCCTTGTTCTTATTGCATCTTCTTGCAAATTCTCGCCAAGAAAAAAAGTAATTTTCGTTAACATTGAACGTTATCTCTTTCTACCTTTTCACTGTCTACATATTATTGTTATTATGAAATTCATATTAGTAAGCCTTGCACGTTTCATTTTCACACTTCCTTATTATTTGCTTCAGCGGAGTTGTGAGACGAAATTGTTCAAACAATAGCACATCGATGGGCCCTTGTTGCGAATGATCGGTCTTTTGTTTCTATTGTCCCAAGTACTCTCAAGTTGTTTCACAGCGGAGCTAATAACTCACCATGAGTATATTGGATACAGGACGAAGGATTCAAATTCATTTTCATGTTGACCTAGCTTCTGAAAAACCATAATTTTTCCATAGATAGTAGAAACAAATAGGCACAAAATGGCACAGAAGCGTGCCGAGTATCGCCGAGCTTCGATCAAAATATTCGGACTATCGAATAGAAACAAAGGGGGGTCGCTGCTGTGCGTAGAAGCAATTTGCAATAGTGTGGGTGAAAGATGTTGGCGACACGTGTTGTGCCCGCGATTTCTTGCTAATAATGATTCATGGCAATTTGGGAGGCGGGTGTATGGCTACCGCATCTCCGGGAACCATTAATTGGATAATCAACACCTCTGCCACGTCTTGGTAGCGGATGCGTCTACCTACCAGCTGCGTGGCGGGCTGTATCAGGAGAAGCCAGTTGAGAGGGAGTTTCTTTGACCTCTCCAGCCGGACTCTCTCGATCCAACACCTTGAACCGCAGTGGGAATGATGGATTCATATGCCACTCCTGGAAACACTGACCCCGGATCCCTACCCAGCCCTCATACTATTTTCCTTCCCAGAACTTCCTTCGTAAAGATGATTTCATTAACCTCTTGATTGCTGCCATTTTTTATCTTTTCTAGAAATTCTCAAGTGAAATAAGTGATTTATTTTTTTGAAACACAATGTCGCTAACTCCTGACCATTGGAAGTTTCTTTAAAATGTTATAACAGGTATTAGGTCCGCGCAATAGCGTGTAAGTGGTTCACAAAGGTGCGACACGCCACTTAAATATGTTATACTGCACCGACATTGTTGTCCCGAAAACTTATCGTTCATTCATAAAATGGTCTGGTCTTTACAGAGATTTTTAAGTGACTAAGATTTTCTTGAAAAAAAAATCCACGAACAACAATGATTTGCTCGGCAGACAACGGGTTAAAAAGTCACATCTGGGGATAAAATATCGTCGATAAATTAACTAAGATGGTTTTATGTGTGAATTATTATTTATTATAATAACTAGAATTCGCCATATTATTCTAGTAGAAGGCGAGAGGTGTTTATTATGCGTAAGGTCACTTAATACAGATTTATTTATAGAAACTATTGTTGCTAATTTAGCAATGGCGATGATATATTAATAATGTATCAATACAAATGCGATGTGATATTTCCGGAACATGTTAAATAAAAGGTTTGGCCGTGAGCGCACGAAAGACTTATTAAATGCTGGTGGGCAACTTCGCTATTTACGTAAAATATGTTTTTTAAATAGGACAGGTAGAATAGAATAACACCAATTTACTGGCCAGGCTGCCAAAAGAGGAACTACAGAGAACGAATGTATACAGTAGAGACAAGAAGGGGAGGAAAAATGTAAGAATGTGTAAGAAAAGACAAGATGCGAGAATAACCAAGGCGAGTCAATAACGGAGAAGAAGAGCCAAGAAGAGAAGAGAGGAACCAAACAGGAAGAGCCAAAGAGACAAGAGACAAGAGACAGGAAAGTCTAAGAGAAGGCAGGATGAAGCAAGAAGATGTAGGATGAAACTAGGAGAGTCAGGAAGAGAGAAGGAGCAAGAAGAAGACCGGAATGAAGCAAGAAAATGCGAGAACAAGAAGATACCAAAAGATCCAGGAAGAGCCAAGAAGAGTCAAGAAGGAAGACGTAAAAAAGAAAAAAAAGCAACGCTCAATTTTTGTTTTTGGTGTGTTAAGCCATGTTGCGCTTCCTCCTTCTTTAGCCAACGTTTCGGACAGCGTTACAGTGTCCATCATCAGGGCAGATGTGTAAACGCTCAATTATTCCTGTCCATCCTAAATTCCAATTATTAGGTTACCATAATACCGGTCGATTAAACTCCAACCTCCTTCCCTTCCTCCTCAGAGCACGTATTCCAAGTCCTAAGAAATCAGTGCCCCCTGGTGTAACGGTCTCGTCGGGACAGGAGTACTCCTGGCTGGGGTGGTGCAATCATATCTTATCGTCTACAGTGGTGAAACCCCCAACAGCACCGTTTAGTTTGTACGTCTGTAAATCATTCACGTTTATATCACGGTGGTTTCTGCACCAATAGGTGTGGTCCTCTTTACGGACTATTCAGCCTCAATTCTCTGTGGGTAATCAAGTGGCTATTCACCTTCTTAATTACGTAGAATTTTCTTTCATGGGTTTCCGTGGTACTTGTCTGATAACAAGTTCGTGAGCGGATTTGAACTATTACCGTCGAGCTGAGCCTATCATGAAAGTGGGTACCTAATTACTAATTACAGTGTGCGAGCGGCAATTATTCTTGCTATCCGCCCATAATACTGTCAGTGCAGTATCTAGTCTCTAGTCTTTACGACTCCTGAGATCACCGGGCGGCAGAAGGTAGAATAGGCTGTATGCAGTGTACGTGTTGGGTACCTACCGGGTGTAGTGCCGAGCGGGGGCGGTGGGCGGCCTTGAACCCCCGCCCACCACTGACGTCACGAGGCTCAGCACTGCAGCGGGCACTTCAACTAAATCTCGCGGTTCTCGAGCTGTAAAAGAGTACACTACAGGCGTCACTTTAACAACAAGATTAGCATGGAGAGTTATGAAAATTCTGCTCGAGAAAAATCTTATCCAAATAGCCTAGTTAAGATTTTTTTAAATTGTTTAAAATTAATTTTAAAATACTATTGTTTGGTTTTTAAATGAGAATATGCTTAGTTCTTACCGGGATGTCATTTAACTGGTTCCTACCACACCACCTTGTTGGAAAAGTATTTGAAATTTGGAACGATAGTAAGAAAATTAGTGCGAATTCGAGTGCATTTGTTTTGAAAACAGAAGGATTGAGACTACCTTGGAAGCAAGATATTGGTGTTTTTCGTGTACCTAATCCCATTTTTAAGTAAAAAGAAGGAATTTTACTATCTTGGAAGTACATAATATCGTTTTATACTCATTCGTTTTGTTGTAGCGATAATTACTTCTGAAATTATGTGTGACACCTGTAACCATAAAATTTGCACAGTAATCGTAAAATTTGCACTTTAGGAAAAAAACTTCCCTGAAGGCCTTTTTCGTCTTCGGGAATGCTGGGTAGAGAGGGCTTTTTAAGGAAAAAAAGGAGAGGAAGTTGTAGGAAGGTGTGGGCAGGAATCTGGGGTTCAGTATGTCCAGGAGAAGCGGACGTATTGGCAGAGGTGTTGGTTATCCAGTAAATGATTCCCGGGGCGGCGGTACCCATTCCCGCCTCCCTAATTGGTAACTGAATACTTGTTGCCGTGCGTAGCCTCATTCCGAATTAAGACTTTATTTGTAATATAATTTGTTGTTTCTCGTGCACAACCTTTTGTACTTGTATCCATAATTTCAACATGAATATTATTAGGCATGCTTTATTTCTCAATCTTTCGAAGAAAATAACAATTTCGTGCCTTGTGCCCAAAATTCGTTACAATATGTTGTAACCTTGTTAAAAAGCACGTGAATATATTGTTAAGAAAAACATATTTTTCATACATATTAATATAGCGCAAAGTACGCGAAAACCTTGAGAAAAGGCTTCATTTCACGAAAAAAGTTTTTGGGTCACGATTACAATATTTTTTTATTGATTTGGCGTAAATAACTAACTAACTTTTACGATATTTGTTTTTACTTGAAACATTTACGAGGTTATAAAACTGCTGACATTTGGATGACATATTTATATTATGCTTTGTAATAATGTCTCAATTTCATGTCTCCTTGGCACATACTGTCGTGAGAGTCAGAACTTCATACTATGATTGTGTTTGTCGCATTTGAATATCACAAAGCCGCAAAAATACTTTTATCTTACCACGAATAAAAAAATGCCTAAGTTATAAATAAATACACTTATTCGGTGATGCCATAGAACAAATATTATTGACCTTTGTGGTAATAAAAGGTTATGCAAATCAATCCATCTTGACGTGCAAACTTGACTTAACAATAAAAGCCGCTTACTGCTAAATGTATGTAGTGACTTTAAGTTTGTCAATTTTTAAGTTTATTATAAGTCGACGTGCAAACTAAAGAAATACAATATCAAAGTATCTTATTTATGTGTGATTCCCCCAGAAGAGTCAGTTCTTCCTAGAGCCAGTAACAATATTCCATTTCTAATTTAGATGGCTGGTATGGCTACCGCCGCCCCGGAAACCACTTATTGGATAACCAAGACCCCTCCTACAGGTCACTCCAAGTGATTCGCTACGTTTGATGACCTAAAAGGGGTGCCCGGGTTCATGGGGTCTCTAGGTCTTGGTGGCGAAGGTGTCCCAACAGCTGTGCGATGGGTCGGATCCGGAGTTTTTAGTTATCCCTCAACATTGGTTGAGGGATAACTAAACTAAATCTCTCCAGCCGGGCTTTCGACCCATCGCCTTGCACCACTGTGGGAGGAATGGATTCACATGTCCGTCACTCCTGGACACATGAACTCCAGATTTCTACCATCCCTCATACATAAAAAAAATTTGCTCCCTTTACGACCGGTGACTCAAATTAGTTCAACCTTTATTGGCTATGGCAAGGCAACGGCACAAACAAAATATTAAACGTAAGTTCTTTATTCCAATAATGCTTCAGCTCTTTCTTACACACAAAATAATAATGACGTTGTTGAAAATGAGGCATACAATGTACTTTTGTCTTCTTCCCCCGAAAAAAATTGTAATAATATCATACATCTCCCTCGAAAATGAAACGCTGTTGCCGTTACTGCTAAGGGGAGAGGAATGTAGGATAAGGATAGGAGATGCTCCCGAGGCATTTCATACTCTCGTATTAATTTACATTCGTTACATGCACGATTCGATAATTCTGAAGGTTATTGCTATTTTGTGAAAATTTGTATTTTATTGCGCACGTAATACACGGGGTATTAGGTCTTTTTTTAATGCTGGTTCTACACGTGGACAAACGAAATAAATTGGATTGACGCGTTGACCTTGGCAGAATTTGATTTTTTATCAAATTGATGAGCTCTGGCGAGTTTAGACCATTATTCAGAACTTTAAATAACAAGATTTGGTCAAAAATTAAACGTCATGTTTGAAAGGGAGAAATTTAATAGATTCGGTGTAATTTGAAAATTGTAAGTTTAATATGTGTTATTTTTTTTTTGTATTAAAATGATAGGCTATTTTAGGTTTTCTGTGTTTTGTAGGTAGTCAGGTAACCCAATCAATTACTATAGCTAATCTCTGATAGAAATTGAGCACGATTCTAAATCTGCGTAACTGACCTACCGCAGTAGCAGAATAGTGACTAGTCCACTAGTAGTTGCTAGTTGCTAGTTGTTAGTAGTCCACGTTATGCAAGACGACAGCACGAAGCCACCGAGAAAGGCGCTCAGGTTCACAATAGCCGTGAATCACGCTATCGAAACGGTCCACAATTACTATTATTGCGCTTAAAAGACAAATTAAAATTGACACATTTCTAATAGTTCTATAATAAGATTATTTTCACGGTGTCCGGGAACTGGTGGTATAATCGGGAAGCTGGTAAATCTACAACACATAAAGAGTCCAAAAAATATTGATCATTTTGATTTTTTTTTTCGGCTAACTAAGTAACTGCTTGGGAGGTCTATTTGGGAGGCGGGAATGGGTACCGCCGCCCCGGGAACCTTTATTGGATAACCAACACCTCTGCCATAGGTCGCCCCAAGTGGTTCGCTACGTTTGGTGATTTAGCAGGGGTGCCCGGGTTCATGGGGTGAGGTTTGTCTAGGTATTGGAGGTGGATGACCAGGACTCACTAAACCCCAGATTCCTACCCACCTCTTAAACCCTTTTCCTTCCCAGAACTCTCCTCTTCTCCTTTTCCTAAAAAAAACCCTCCACACAGCATCCCCAAGGATGCCATAGGCTCTGAGGGAAATTATTTTCCTCAGGGCCTCCTGTGTGGATCATTTAAAAAAAAAAAAAAACTACTAACCATCACGCCGTTTCCGCAGGGGAGGCAGAGAGGTCGAACCGCCAAAACTCGGTCTTGGCACATACTCCTTGCCTCATTCACATTCATATACCGTCTCATACTCTTCTATTATTCTGACTCTTGGTCCGTTTCAAATATCTAATTTACTTGTGCTGGCACTTTAAGAGAAATATAAACGCTAGAAATATTTCGATTCTCATGCCTTCAAAATATTAAATCGAGCGTCATATTTGCACGAGGCAAGTAAGCGAAAAAGTGGTTTTTTATTTATTTTGTGCATAATTTTATAAGAATGAAAAAAAGTTAGAACATACAAAACCTCAAAAATAGTCTTATCCATAAAGGGGTATTTAAAACAAAAAACTCATTATATTATCTTGACAGTATTATTATTTAGTTATGTTATGAAAAAACTTTTTTTTAGTGGTTTCCGCTTATATTTTTTGCTATGTAAATAATAATTTTGTTGTAATTCCAATACATAGAAAAGCTAGTAAAAGCTTCAATTTATCCGTAGCATATTTTTTGATGTTCATAATGTAAACCGATTCGTCGTAAAGATGAATCCAAATAGTATCTAAATAGGATTTCACGTATAGCTTCATCTTAACGTTTTTAGTTTCCTTTTCAAAATTTTCCTAATAAAAAGTTACGTAATTATTTTTAAACTCAACACTAGTTTCTTCTTAATAATATTCACACGATGATTATGTATTGTTGAATGATGAGATTGGTTGAACGTTTTTACATTACAGAATCAAAGTTATGAGATTAGTAAATTGATTGGGTACCCTTTATACTTCTGCCATGCAAAAAAAACCACTCGTGTCATCGATTATAATTGTTTTGCCGATCTATGAAGGATATTGTTTTTTAATACCTATCGTGTTCCTAATTTAGAGATAAGAAGAACTCATTATTCGTTACGTCATTACATAATAGCTTTTTTATATTATGAATATACTGTACCTCCAGAGGTAACATACTCGTAGTACCATCTTGCATCCAAAACTGCTTACCAATTGGAGCTTCAGATGCACTTGTATTGGACTGTAAAAATGAAACGATACCAAGTTTGCCGGAATTTGGTGATGTGTGTGTAGGAAAAGAACAAGGAATGCAAGGAAAAAGGAATGACCTATCAGTTACCACTGTGTCTCTGCGAAGGAGTAAACGACACAACCATAAGATAGTTACAAGGGTTGTCCAAAAATTAAAGACTAATTTTCGGCGACGTGGACATTATTTTTCAAAATATGGCGGCACTAGCATGTAGCTCAAACTTTTCCCTAAAAAACGAGCGGTGATCCGGCTTGGTAGCTGCTTCAGTGCGATCTTTGCGTCTGTTTGCGACCGACCCAATGTCGAATGTCGATGTCGAATCCCAATGCCTGCGAGGTGCGCTCAATTATTCGCTTTCTCAACCAGGGAGCCGCCGATTTTTTTTTTGTAAATATAAATTTTTCCTGATTTTTATAAAATTGGAACAATCTTTAATTCTTGGACAACCCTCGTATATAGTTCCACCGTGTTACCTCGAGGTAACTATCGTCACAAACGATGTTATGCATTTCCGAGATGATCTAATTCCTTTTTAATTAAAAAGGAATTTGAGATTGTGTACACAAAAAACCGCAGCAACTTGCTTCCAAGGTATTGTTCCGTTTACAAAACAAATGTACTCGAATTTTAACTATTTTTCTAGCCATTGTGCGAAATTTCAAATACTTTTTCAGCGAGGTGATGGTTAGGGAGAAGTTGGAACTACATGGTACTACATGCGATTACATGCATACACGTTTTATCTCCATCAAACAACTAATACTGAGTAGAAACGCTTCATCACTCGAAGTATTGATTTTTTCCTTATCGGATGACTTCGCAAAAATGCACTCCTTCTAAATATGAAACACGCTGAGGCGACCTCACGTGGTGTTTTACCATTTTAATTTAAAATTGTAGATTCATCTTCTTTCATACAATCAAATAGAAAATATAATACATCTTGATCAATTTGGCGATCGTCTAACGAAGTGTTGTTATGTTCGCCGGTTGTTTTTGCTTGGAACAGTTTGCTAACTAACCGAATCGAATCGGGTTGTCTCCGCCTGTTGGTGATACAGTACACAACGCGATGGATCGCCAAGGTCGGGTTTATAAATATGTAATTATCTAATCTTTATATTCCTGTAACAGCAGATTGTACTCGAAAATCGTAACCGAGTGATGGATATTATTGACTCTGTTAGTAGTTATGCAACAACAATTCATACTCTGACAATTACGATTATCCAATCACGTACGATCACGTTACGATTAATCGATTGATAATCAATTGTACGATCAAGGCTAATCAGTCACGTACGATTGCGGCTACGATTAATCGGTTGATAACTGTACGATTGCGATTAATCAAACCATTAATCAAACGATTACGATTATTCAATATTTAATCATACTAGTGGTCGCCCAATGGTCGAAATTCGACCATAATTGTAATGTTTTTTTTTTAATGTTTGACATTCAGTAAGACCATAGACAAATAATATTAAAGACAAACAATATTAATCTATTCTCAATTTGACCATAGACTTTAACAATAAACAATAGAGTAAAGACGCGTGTGTGTGTGTCAAATACATGGTAGTGTGTGTAATGTTTTTATTATTGATTTAATGTATTTTTATGCATAATTTTTAAAAAAATATTAGCATTCTGCACTCCTCCTCTATATAAACTATAAGTGTGCGAAATTTCATACTCCTCCGTCCGCGCAATTTTCGTAAAAAGGGGTACAAAGTTTTGGCTTCACGTATTAATATATTGATATTTAGGATTTAGCAATCAATAATCTAAGTTCTTACCCATTTCTTACGGTTACGATTACGATTAATCGATTGATAATTAAACTACTGCGGTTAATCGATCACGTACGATTACTGTTACGATTATTCAATCAATATTTCTACGATCACGATTAATCCATCAACTATCTTTCGATTGAGATTGATCAACCTTTAATCACGTGGTTATGATTTAGCAATCAATAATCGTGATTCTTACTTATTTCTTACATTTTTCGCATACGATCAATCCATCAATAAACCTTTAATCGTATGGTTATGGTTTAGCAATCGATAATCGTAAGTTCTTACTTATTTCTCACATTTTTCGCATACTGCTATCGACTACAAATAATTAAGTACGTATTTGGTGCAAATATCTACGTATACCGAGGGTACAAATACCTACATGATTGATTAGCTAACAATGACCATTACAATTACAACGTTTAAATTCAGAAAAAGTGTTAATGTTTTTTTATAAAATGTACCTATTCATCTCATATAGAAAGCAAAATAAAAAACTGCATATGTAATGCATGATTGTGATAAATATAGAATGGGAACAAGGGTAAGTATTTAGCATTGGTTATCTGTGAGTTACCTTAAATATATATTTTTATTATTTTTTAATCCGCAAACACGATAACCCTAAAGATTCTTACCATCATTCGGTTACAATTTTAAAATCTTCGCAATCGTAATCGTTGCGTCACTACACACAACCTAATAATAATAGCACGTTTTCGGCTAATTTAATGATATAGCTCTTAATAACACCTTCAATAAGGATATATGTCTGGCTCATTACCAGTCGTGATTTTATTCTCTTTTATCGGTGATAAATTTGAAATAAACACGTTTGGCATTTCCGTAAAAAAGGCTGCATTATATCGAATCGTTTGCATCTAGTATCACGTAATAGCATTCGCGTAGGTACGTCAACCTGTTGTAAACATGCCGTCATATTGTGTGATACATGTTTTTATACTTCGACATGCAAGTAAGTACGAATTATTTTTCGTTTAAAAAGGTTGAAAATTGATTGATTTCCAGGGCTAACTTATGTACCTATTCTCTAATGCAGTGGTTCTAATTAGTTTTTTTTTTCCTGAGTACCACCCACCCCGTCGAGAAAGAGCCTAAACTCGCGTACTCCTTGTAGCTAAAATGATAATAATTTTTTTTTACATATGCCTATTAACAATTAAGGCCGCACTCTTGAAACGCACGGCGCTGAAAAAGAAGAAGATGGAGAGATATATAATTATGAATGTTGGACAGAGCGCGCTAATATTGTAGGTCGAACAATAGCAGCGAAAATTGCGAAAAAGCTTAATAAAACATGACTCGTTTAAAATAGAGCAAAAATCTCGTGGAACGTATCTTAACTATCATTTAAAGAAACATTGTGAATTTTTTCACAAATATAACTTGTAAAATACAAGAATTAGACTTGTTTAAAATAATTTTCGGAGCATACTTCGCGATTTTTTTCTATCGAGGGAATTTCATATAATTTGCGTTTCGGCGTGGAACGTATCTAGATATTATCTTCAAAAATAACATATTTTTTTAAGAGCTTAAAAACTTCAAATGTTTAAGGGAGATGTGTAAGAAATCGGTCGAAATACGAATAGTAGAACCTTAATCCGGCTTAACAATTATTAATCCGGCTTAACAATTATTAATTCAAAGTCACATATCATTTTTTTATGTTTTATGGAACAAATGTGCACGACTCTTTTTACACATCTCGATTTTAAGGTTTGCGTGTCCGCCTATCCTCTCCTTCAATTTCCTCTCTGTATTTTGACACTAGTACAAATATTTTTTTATGTAATATAGATGTCGACCACTAGCGCGGTCGGTACGTTTTGCTTTTTTTGATAAGTTACTTGTTATAGGAGTTGGACCCTCCAAAATCGTTAGAATTGCCTGGTTTGAACGCTATCAACAGACGTTTAGTATACAAACTAGACAAATTACCAGTCACCGCGTTTGGGTTCCACCCAGGCCTCGCGCGTCGTATGTTCAATTCCTAGGCTGGCTAAGTCCTCCATCACACAACACAAGCAACATTTTCCGCTTTTGATGGTAATAGCAGATTTTAAAATGTCGTCTGGTTATTCGTAACCCGGGAGTGTTTGTCTTTCTTTAAAAAATAAATATATAAAAATAAATATATAAAAAAAAAAATAAAAAAACGTACTGTCATAGAATATTTTATTCTAATGCAGTTGGTAAAAAAAAATCGATGCACTTTTGGAGAAGAAAAATGGGCAATACAAAATCTTGATTTTGACAATTTTATTTAGATATTTGCCTGAGATGTAGTTGTTCGTTTCGATTCTTTCAGTTTTCAGGGGGTAAAAGCGACAGTGACAGCAACAGTTTGGTAAAATATCTTTTAGTCATATTTTTCGGCGACCGTGTTTCGTCTTAAACAATCTCATGTATCCTTTATTACCCTGCTCTAAATAACTAAGATGTATTGTGTGCAGAACTTGCACCCGCTTTCGTCAATTGTTTTTGTACTGAGCGACCGCTACGAATTTTTTACTCTGCTAGTGCGTTGATAATTTTCTACGTTACCACCACGGTTGAGTATCATTTTATACTGAATTGAACTGTCAGTGTTTTTACCTTTTTTCATTGTAAAGCAAGTTATCTTATACATTTTAACCCATTTTTATTATAAAATATTACTTCTCAATAGGAATTGAGTTGACGAGCGTGCTGGTGCAATGCTACGTGCAGCACTGCCATGATTGCACACTCGAGGGGTCAGTCCGGTTAGCATATTATCATATTTGATGACTTCCATGCCATATAATAATAGAGAGTTGTGCAACACACAGACACACAGACAACTACCGTTAAGTTCATTGCGTTTATCTCCCAAAGGTGAGAGAGTCAATTTACGCAATCACTGAATATGCACCTACTTGAGTTGATCGGAGTCCAATGGACTCATTTTCATAATACCTGATTTTACTTGTATCGAATCAGTTTTATGTAAGAACTGGCGCAGACCCGTGAAAAATTACGGGATATTATAGCTGTAGGATTTTTTAAGCTGAGTTTATGTAACAGGACAATAAATTGCTGCAGAATGATAAATTAAATATTATTTTAGAAGGCAATCGCACTGTGGTTTGACATATTTAATAAAAATAAAATACTTATTTTGTGTGAAACCACGAGTTGTCATAATTTATTTACCGACCGGTTTCGCTTTGCTTAAGCATCATCAGGGTACAAATTAATACTTAATACAAATTAATTCAGTATTCATTTGTACCTTGATGATGGATGCTTGAGCAAAGCGAAACCAGTCAGTAAATGAATTAATAACAACTCGTGGTTTCACACAAAATAAGTGCTTTATTTTTATTAAATAAATAAAATATTCAGAAACAAAAATATTGTCCATAGACAACGTTGATTAGATGTGTTTTAAGGTTGTAACTAGAACAAAAACGGAGTTATAACGATTTCTGGGGAACATACGCGTTAGCTTGAAAACAAGCTTATTGTACTTGACTGCTATTGTTACATTGTCATGTAAACAAGCTTAGGGGTTGGAGTGGTTAAGACATTTGGACCCATTGCTCACCAAACTGAGTACTCCAACTTGGAGGAACTCATAGTCACTTGCAGAGTGGAAGGCAGAAAAAGGTCGCCAATACACTGGAGTAATCAAGTTTCACTGGCGTCCCGTACTTCGGTGTTCTTGGCTCTCTACGCAGCGCAGGACTCGCGGAGTGGAAGAGCTTTGTCCACCATGGAAATTGGAGTAGAGGTCACGATCCTCAGCAATGAGGAACCTACTTGAGAAGAAGATGATTGATGATTGTTGATGATACGAAATGAGGCTCGTAACTTAATTCCATTTTTTTAAGTCATATAACACGCTGCTCAATAGATAGGATGGTCATATTTCTTACAGTTAAAACTTATCCCATAGTACGCAAAACACATGGTAAAAAATGACATTTAATAGTAGCTCAGTGTACGTCATCTGTTAATTTTGAGTGTACAATATGTACTTGAAGTATTTAGTCAAATGTCACTCACTACATTTGTTAAAAGTGGGAATGTTTTTTTTTTAAATTTAATGGGATGCTTTGTGACTTGATGTGTTTGTTTGATGTTTTGTGGTAGGTAGGTTATTGTACACTTTAATTGCCGTTTTATGAGGTCCCTTACATGGCAGTTAATTGTACGCATTTTAAAATGAGTTGTTTAGTTTTATCCGATGATGCAATAATTAACATTTTTGGTTGTGTTCTACAAACGCACAGTAAGGGCCTTCGCTTATGGAGAAACTGAAAAAAAAACAGTTGTCGACGCAATCGCAATCAACCTCCTTAACAAAATCGATATTTTTCTGGTCTGACATGTCAAAACATGACAAAACTTGACAGTTCGTGAGTCGCTACCATGTCAACCTGTCAACAACGCAACTTTTGGGTTAACAGAAAATGTGCGAATGAGGCAAGGAGTGTGTGCCAAGACCGAGTTTGGCTATTTTGACGTTTACGAAAATTAAACTTTCCGATTCACTGCTGGTCGCCGCGGCAGTCGCGTTTCAGTTGCATTGTTGACAGGTTGCCATGGTAGCGGCTCACGAACAACTGTCAAATTTTCGAGTAATCTGCGATATGTCCGATTAGAAAAATATCGATTTTGTTCAAGAGGTTGATTACGATTGCGTCGACGACTGGGTTTTTTCAGTTTCTCCATGAGCGAATGGCCTAAAATAAATAGGCTGGTTGGACTATAATATTATGTTTGAAAATAGTCTCTGTTTCTTGTTTTATAACATGTTTTAGGAATGAATATAAAAATTGTATCTACTTATTAGATTTAACCTGTAATTAATGCGGTGGGCAGATCGCGACAGGTTCGCCGATACTAATCTGTTTGCAAACGGATTCGATGCGGCTGTCACGATTGTATAAACAATTAGTGGTGTTTCAAGAGCGCGAAGTGCGCTGCTCGAGATCTCGCGTGCTCAAGTGTCCCACCCACCGCGTGACGTCACGGGGACCTTCAGTGGGAGAGATGAGAGATGTAAGCCGGTCTATTGGTCTGTTTGTTCGTTGCACGCGGAGGAGATATCTGAAAACAATCGGCCGCGTCACGTCACTTCGCGGGACAAATAATCCCACACTTAGCCCATACCTTGTACCAACTACCAACTCGCCGCTCACGACTATCTGAATATTATGTTATTTATGTCGATGGACGATT
This sequence comes from Glyphotaelius pellucidus, assembly GCA_936435175.1. Lineage (NCBI taxonomy): Eukaryota > Metazoa > Arthropoda > Insecta > Trichoptera > Limnephilidae > Glyphotaelius > Glyphotaelius pellucidus. The sequence goes on from OW386543.1 coordinate 37,927,547, forward strand.
TACTTCAGTCATTATGACTTTTGAGGTGGAAATAGATGCGAAACTGTTGATACTTACCTAATATGCTCCAAGACATTCTATAATAATAATAATAGACTTGCTAAAAATACTCTTTCAAAAATTATTTTCAATCAGAACTGAGTCTGAATCTGAATTTAGATACTCGCTTGTACCTAAATTGCTTACAGTTGGCAATAATTCCTCAAAAATAGTAGATGTATTCATGGCATGCACGGAATTTAATTTCAAGAAGGCTATAATAACATACTATTGTTTTTATTTTTCTTTTACATGGGTTTTTGTTTTATAATTTCTTTAACAAATTTTACCTCTCGAATCGTTCCAATAAATTATTATGCATAATACGTGTTTGTAAAAGTCTGGGCGTGTAATATAAATCAATAAATAATAAAATACGCTATTATTATTATCATTTTGGACTGTGGTAATGGTGTCATTTTTTCTTTAATTTCTCGATAAATATTAATACAAATGAAATAATTCATGTTCGTAAAAGAATTTACATTGTGGCTTGCCATATTTGCAAAATAAATACAAATTTGTTTTAAACCGATCTTATGTTTTAATATTGACGACGGAAGGACACTTCTGAAATCTGTAGAGATGTTTTAAAATTAAGTACAGAGTTGACAACAAGATATGATTTGATATTTTCACGGTCACTATCGTGATTTATTTTTGGGGTGTTATAAGCTTAGGACACCGTTCGGTGTTCATCATCAAGGCAGATGTGTAATTTACAACAATTATCTGTCTTACTCATAATCGCAAAAAAAAGATATTACGCCGTAATACGGACGGGTTAGGTGAAATTGTTACTCACATGACGGTCCGACAGTCGCGCGCATGCGCGATTTCTATCCGCCGTTATAACATCGTTATATTAGCAGCTGTCAGATTTTAAACCACCTGACACCCAGGGTTAGCGTCGTTATTACGGCCGTAATTAATCGAGATGTCAAACTTTGTTGACAATCTGAGATAAAAGTTCGAAGGTTTAGCAAATTTTCGTCCACCACGGGCACGGAAAACGTATAAAAAGCGGTACGACCCATTTGCGGCGTTAACAGAGTGATTTCAGATATAAATATAGAATTGCCAAAGTAAATATGAGACGCTTAATCGATTTGTACGGCCATATTTGGATGTTTTGATCTCCAGGTTCTTTGTGCCGTACGATACTGGGGTCAAAACGAGGTAAGATTGTGTTTATAATACTCACTCCTGTGAAAAAATCAGCTAAATCGATTACCAAACAAGCTATATATTATTATACTTAAATTTTTTTTCGCAGATACATGTGATTTTGCTGAAATTCGGACACGGATTTCTTGCTTCACAGCACATTAAAATGCCGCATAGCATTGAAAAACAACAAGCAAATTCTGCAGAGTTGTAAGGAATAAAACGTTTCCCCTGAGTAATGTGTGCACTGTCGGGAGAAGTATCTGTTCACCCCAGTTCAGAAACCAAGATACCCCAGAGAAGTTGCCTTCAACAGGGCTCAAATATCTATCGCAACACAAGTATCTGCTGCGGGGTATGTGTATGATACCATCAAGACATCAAGTTCTCCATTGTCTTGATATGATTGTCTCGTCTTGATTCATCGATATGAATGACCCTCAATAGGTAAGAAAATAATTTAATACAATAGTTTATGCTCCTCAGCAACAGTTGTGGATCATTGGGGCTGTACGTCGTGTGCCCCGTGCCTGACCGTACACTATACTATGCCACTACTATATTATACACTTCTTACATTAAATATATGATAAAATATGTTTATGTTAAAATTAAACATTATAATACAATCTGTCTTTAGATATTTCTTAGAGTTTTGTATGTGCTAATGCTATGATTTGTAATTTGGAATAGATGATGATGAACGCGACGAGGAAGCAGTAGCGGTAGCAGGTGGTGGTGCTGTTGTGGAACCGGAAGCAGCCCCAAACATGAACCAGATTGGAAATGCTTCTATGCGGGTCTTCATTTGTCAACATTTTTAGTAATATGTATGACTGTATCATGTTGCTCTGTTTTTTTTATCATAAATGTGAATCTATAACTTCTGATTTGCCAACTATAAGATTATATTATACTATTTGAAAAATGTACCTACTTGGTCAATATAATGTACTTGCTGAAACAGACACATATTACACAACAACAGAAGAATAAAACACAATATCAAAATGAATGCAACTAGATTTATTTATGTGTACTTTTGCTTAGCTCCCGTCCACATTTTAGCATCAATATTTTGAACATTAAGCTCCTCCATCAATCTTATTCTAGTCTGTGACTCCAGTTCCTTTAGCTGAATATTGGCTCTGGACTCTTCCTTCATAAACCTGAGCATACAGTCCATCTTCTCGGTGCTTTCTATTTTCATCTTTAACATGTCGTTAGAATTAACTTTCTGGAAAAAAGACATTATATGACATAAAGCTTTCCTAATTTCTTAAAAATCAATCACTTTGTGGTTTACATAATTAATTATTGAACAAAGTTACTCATTTTCTTAACTTTCAATTTTGATATGACAAAGTCTGTTGTATTATTCTTCGACTTTGTTTGATCAAAGGTATTATTCTATCTTTACGGTAAGTTCAAGTTCAACTACACATAGAACCGTTGATATTTTCATATATTACTTTCAACATACAAAGTTATCTTAAAAAACAATAAAGCCACGATATTTACCTTTGATTTGAAAATGTACGTCGCCGGTACTTTTAGTACGAACTCGTCCAGTTCTGGTTCTTGTATCTGGTTTAGATCTTTGTGATTATCATTTGCCTATAACTGAAAAATAGTCCATTATTTTAAGTTGCATACGTAGTTACATCGTAATGTGTCTTAATCTAATGCGAATTGTATAGGTACTATAAGCATTTTTTCCAATTAAAATATATTCAAGTGCATTTTAGTTTCGTTATAAATAATGACGAAGGGCAAAAATGCCTACCCCCTGACGAAAATGATATGAATAACGAGCCAAAAAAATAATGTAATTACTACTGAGATCAGATGCATTCATGTCAAATTTTGTGTGGCTGTCACTTTAATATGTAGAAAAATTGACATTACATATATGTTTAACATGTAGGTATACTTACTTCATTAAAATTGTCGTTAATATTACTTCTTTAATGTTTCCGCATTCATTTTACAAACCATGTAATAACGCGAACCGTTGAGCCGTCAAAATAATATTGACATTTGAATGAACGTGAAGTCGGCAACGCGGCGCAAAAATGCGAAATACAGGGCATTTTTGAGATTTGGAATAGAGTGATGCCAGTCTAAAAATATCAAAACCTGTTAGAGTTGTATCAGGACAAAATGTGTTCGTGAGTAAAGATTTTTAATCTGAGCAGTATAGGCCCCCACCCCTGGATAGCTAATGCGTCATTATTACGTCGTAATAGGGATTCATCGTGAGTAAGACGGTATGTGTTTATTTTGAAGAATAATTCGTCATGCTTTTTTTTATAAAATGCGGGGTTTTCAAGTACCTACATCGTTCTGAATCTAGGAAGTATCATCAAAACATTAATTTATCAACTGAAACCTCTAATAAATTTAAAGTAGTTTAACTAAATGTTGATTATTTTTAATTAAAATGGTTTACAAAATAAGTTTGCTGTGTTTGAAGAAGTGAAATCTTTAGCCTTTCGGGCCTTTTTGCCCCATTTTCCATGCAACCCACAGCCAATAAGCTTATTGTATGGTTCCCTGTTGATCCTGGCTTCCTATCAAATTAAATGCGGTCCTGTGTTGCCATAATCCAATAAGCTCCGAATACTGGAGAAACTCGCCTTGTATTCTCATAAAAAAAAACATTCTTCTACGTTTCACCATGCTGATGCTAAAAACTCGCTGGTGTCGAATCTTGAGAGGGAGAGACTTGAAATAACCCACTAATGTGCGTTTGTTTGTCTTGCCGTGTGACCAAAAGCAGCAGGAGACAAGCAGTCTCAAAAATATACCAAACCGTCTCTGACGTAGTTTTATTGCTGGAATCTCTCTCTAGAGAGAGAGGGAGAGTAAACACCGGTACCTACGCATTAAGCTTTAGTTTTAAAGTGTTACAATCTTGTATCTTTTCATCATTTGAATGGGTTCGCAGAAGATGGCACCCCCTGAAATCAGTGTTCGCCGTTCGCACGTCCATCTGCTAAAACTAGTTTGTATGTCGGCCATCCCACGGAATGCAACCGGCGGCGATGGCGGCCAACCTGTATATTGTATAACGTGCATTACCCGACAATCGGAAGAAATCGAAACTGAATTGTGATTACAGGCTCAGCACAGCCTCGTGACATAACACCGGCGCAGAACTGATGTTACTCGGTCGAACAGCGAGCCGCACTGCAGAGATGCGCCGATGTGAAATATATTGTTCTGCCAAGTCGTTCAGAGATTTCTGCCGACAGTTGCACCGTGAGATTGCGCCGTAAATATTGGGGTAAAATTTGCCAAGAAGACTTCGCAAGTTCTATCAAAATATGCCGTTTCTGGAAATTATGCATCATGGTGTATTTTCACTTTCAAATCTTTTTTTAAAATCGTAAAATTGTATCCATTTGTATTCTGTTTTGATATCGTGCTATTTAATTACTTTACTCAAACATAATATTTTTGTCTTGTGGTTAGTATAATTATTGCACTCGTACAGCAAAATATATAAATTAATACGTAAAATGTTATGATATTATTATTGTTTCATTTGAAATATCGTTTGCAAAAAAACTCCTGACGCCTTTGGTTCTCTGATGTAAATTTAGCGAATTTGAGCCGTTGAATATGAAATTCGTTGGCATTAAATAAAACATGTTTTGCAGAGTTTTTTTTGATCAAAATTAATGAGATGCCTACGCGGTGCAAACTTTGTGATTTACTTCTGCTGAATTTCTAATAATGTTTTCGTCCATCGACAATCTAATAATATACGTGTGGAGAAAAATTAGAGCTTGTATTTTATACTATAATACTTATAATTATATCTACATACGAGTAATATTGTGATAAACAAAACGACCACCCGGTTGTATAAGTTGCGGGAAATTGTAAATTGAGGTTCATGTTTTATCTTGCACTTATGTTTATATTATTTAAAAACCCACCGTTAAGTTAAAAGCATCAAAGACATTGGTAGTCTAATATGCTGGTCGTCACATCGTAAAACCCGAGTAAAAACCCAAGTAAGAAAATGCGCCCTACTTTCCAGTTCGATGAATTCTAGATATATAAACGAGAAGTATGGTAATAATTATATGAAATGTGTTATATGAAATAGCTCCAATTTTGCGTGTTGGCTTTTGATTGTCTTCTGTAGGTGGACTCCTTTGTTTTGGTTTGCGCGTATAATATAATATATGAACAACTCAAGAATTCCAAATATTATATTCATCCCTTTTAAGGAAGGTACAATCATGTTTTCTTTGAAAAACCCCACTTTCCTCAATTAATTTCCCTCTCAGTATCTCTGAGTAAGCTTGGGGATAATGTCCTTGTGATAATAAAATAAATTGCTTTCCAAGAAGTGACCTGACCTCAGTCCCGCAGGGGCAACGAGCCTTTGTGGTGATCATTTAGGACTCTCAGTGTCAAAGAAAGGTTTTTCGTGAGTTTTAACAAGAAAGTTTTACTGGCATTTTTAACAAGTTTTTTCTCAATTTTTTGTATTTCTTGGGCATTAACTATGTAACAATTTCTAGACATTTTGTTTTTTTGAAGAGTTTTATTAAATGTACATTTGTTACTTAAATTTAATTTTTTCTCTGCACATACGCCTGAAACAGGAGCTTAAATTTTGTATACGCACTTTTTTCTGTCTGATAATATAGTTGTAACTAGCAAATATTGAATTATTTAATCGTAAAAATGAGTTGTTACCTACTTCGACATCAAGGAGCCGATTTTTACGTCCAAATTGTCAACCATAAAACGCTCGCGTTTTTCGGAACGATGGTCGTAAATTTTTCCAATAAATCCACCTCTCGGGCCTTTCATATGAATTTATTATGCTGCGTTGTCTGTCCCATTAAACTTGGGTCCTGTGTGGGAGGCACCGGCCGACCAACCAGTAACCACACCACACTATCTCCGACAAACATTACATCATGCTTTCACTGCAGGGAACAAAGCGTTTATTATGATGTTCCTTTCAAATACAACACTATTTATCACTTAAATGTTTTACAAGGCAACCAACTCGCCGTACCTTAATGAGAACGAGCTTTTTTGTTACGTCTGCGCTTGATAAAATGATTTTTGTGTGGAAAGTAGAGAATACAATCCTGAGTATGTTTTTAAATCCCGGGATTACGGGATTTTCGATGCGTAATCCCGGAATCCCGGTACTATCCCGGGATTAGGAAATGCGGTTAATAATTGGGATAAAATAAAATAAAAGCATAGATAGTAAGTTCTTAACCATTATTTATTAATATTTTTAGTAACACAAGACAACTTATCTGTACTAATATTATAAATGCGAAAATGCGTGAGTTTGTTTGTTACGCTTTCACGTCTAAACCACTAAATCGATTTCAATAATTCTTTTAAGAATATAAAGCTACATTATATGCGAGTAATATAGGCTGTATATAATGGTAAGCCCTGGAGTTATGACATTGCAAATATTAATATATTATATTTATTATACGTTTATTGCCCCCTTACAAAAGCGAGTTATTGATAACGTCAGACAAAAAGCAAAATAAATCGTTGTCTTGGTAACTACGTTGATAAATTTGCAGGAAATTTTATTTCAGGCGTCGTAGTTATCTATCTATATAAATAAGAATAAATCTAAGAAAAGTTTGTACGCGCATAACTTCCGAACAAGTCAAGGCGCAACGGATTATGGAATGCAAACTAGACCTGATTGAGGCAATCCCGAAAATCCCGAGTTTAGCCGAAGTGCAGACCCGGTATTTTCGGGATCAAAAATGGGCCGGGATCCCGGGATTGTATTCTCTAGTGGAAGTCTTATCAAAAGTGTAATAGGGAAGTGATTCAGTCATTCGTTGATCATTCACACGATTTTTAGATACATGATGTAAGCAAATTTTAAGACCTCGCGAATATTGAATAACGGACTCTGCATCGAGGACCATTAAAATGATGATATATTATGGACTATTTTGCAGCCATTAAAGACGTCGAAGTCCGTTGCAATTAAAACGTTTGCAATTATTATTTGTATGTACTAAATGTTTGAGTTTATACCTAAAGTTGGTCAAATAATTGTGTCACTTATCATTATTATAATCATCAAGGAACCCGGGTGCCAGATGCACGCTATTATTTATCGTATGAATTATGGATTCAGTTGGTCAGTGCAAGTGAAGTGATAAGTTCGTAGAATAACAGTGTTATAGTGCGGCATCTGTTTATTTATTAATCATCATTATTAATTTATGAAAAAACCATGTTATGAATTTTAATTATAATAATCAATTACTAGGTCAAAAACATTACATTTGTTTATTTTATTACTGGTACACTTTCATTGTTATTTTATTGTTAATTATATTAAAAATATTATCTGAAACGTTACATTTGCTACGCAAACCGTTCTCAGGAATTGCAGAATTCAAGAATTTCACGGATTTTTTGAAATTTTCTCTAATTTATTGGAGTAAAGATGTAAGATAAATCATTTGCTCCAAGAATTGTTTGTTTATTGTTTCGTATTATTATTGTTTAAATTAAAATTTTTAACCTCACTAGGTCAAGCCTGTATTGAGGTTAGTAATTTTAAATAATAATAAACATAACACAAAATAGATATAATTTTCGATTTTTTCTGCCACAAGTAATGTGTTTTATTTTTGGGGTATTTTTTTTACATGAACTCCACACAGGAGGCCCTGAGGAAAGTAATTTCCCTCAGGGCCTATGTCATCTTTGGAGATGCTGTGAGGAGGGTTTTTTAAGGAAAGGAAGGGAAGGAGAGTTCTGGGAAGGAAAAGGGTTTAAGCGGTGGGTAGGAATCTGGGGTTCAGTGTGTTCTGGTCATCCGCCTCCAAGACCTAGACAAACCTCACCCCACGAACCCGGGCACCCCTGCTAAATCACCAAACGTAGCGAACCACTTCGGGTGACCTATGGCAGAGGTGTTGGTTATCCAATAAAAGTTCCCGGGGCGGCGGTACCCATTCCCGCCCCCCAAATTATAATCGTGTTGCGCTACCTCGTTTAACCAACGTTTCGGACAGTGTTACATCATCAGGGCAGATGTGTAATCGGCAGTGGTAAAGTGTGTGCTTGTGTATGTTTTATTTATGTACTCTTTTTTACGGCCTCGGGGCTTTTAAATTTGGTACAAAATGTTTACATTTTTTTACAAGAGACTAAGAAATTAGTAATAAGTAATAAACAATAGGTTAATAAATATAAGTTCTTACATTACAGATTACAGTGGTTGTAATGTAGATGAGATACCGCGTTGCCAGCTCCAAACCTTCACGACCTGGTATTACAGTATAATTTAAAATGGTTTTCTGTGTTTAGTTTCGGTGTAGCCGTCAATTATCGGATACCAAGAACTATTGAGCTTAGCCCCGACGTCTCTATTATGATTATTGGGATTTGAAATTAACAAAAAAACTCCTTTGTTCTTGAACAATTCCGATTGTAGCAAGTTGATTTATTGTTACTTGCTGTGTTTATCTTATAACACCTTCTTTGAAGATTGCTTTCAATTACGATTGACATGATATTTCTACTTTTCATGATTACTTACTTGATACTTGATTACACTGTGTTGTAAGTGCATTGCCATTTGCACACACACTGATTCAATCAACCAACACATTTATAAACAAATCAAGCGGAGTTCAACTAGCCGCAAACACATTTAGAATTCTAAATAGATTTCAACTCAAGCACAGTCCTGCACAAGTGACAAACGCTCGTGAAACAGCTGTTCAAACAGCATTGCTATCTGGAAACATAGTTTCTTATTTTTTTAAACTACAAAGAATAATAATTGGCTATGGATTAACCAATTGGAAGTATCTAGCATTCATTATCTTCAAGTATGATGCATGATGAATTGCATTTTTTCTCTTTGTTAAATACATAATATATTTTGCGTTCGTCTGGAGAACGACGGAAATTTCCAAACCCCGTCCGTTTCATATCGGTTTCGCGTGCCCATTGCACCGTTAATTGTAAAATCGCCTCTAAGTGCCGCCACCCCGAGAACCACTTATAAGTCTATCATTCGTAGGTCTCCCCAGGTGGTTCGCTACGTTTTGGTAACTTAGCAGGGGTGTCCGAGTTCACGAGGTTCTCGAGTTCATGGGGTGAGGTTTGTCTAGGTTTTTTTGGCTTAAAATACACTCTGATAGACTCTACATTGCATCCTCAAAGTTGACACAGGCCCTGAGGATTTTTTTTTCCTGTGGAGATAATACAAAAAAAGAAAAAAAGTCAGATTGTGACAAAACTGTAAAATACGTTTTGAAAAACGCCAGTGTAGGTGTGCTTAGACTAGGAGTGATGAATATTTTGTTGTGGTCTGGGCAGACCACTATTATATTAATAACATAAATATTGTGATCGACCAATCTAGGGACTTTAAGAGCATTAATTTGATAGAATCTACTATAATTTAACAATATTATAAACAATTCCTTTGTGCTTTGTCTGTTTTAATGGACGCTGGTCACGGAGCATAATAAAAAAATAATTTTGCTCTTTATATTATTATGTATATAATACAAAATAAAATTCTGTTTTTCAAGTTCCGACGATCAATTTATTTCCATAAAAAAAATTTGTTAGTTTAAAAAAATTTATGTGAATATCGTACAAGAGTCCCAACTGCTTCCAATCGCCTGGAGCCAGTGAGACTATGGGCGTTCTCAATTGGGGTATGTTGTGAGGCTGAAGGTAGTGGGGAGGAGAAGGAGATGGGGACGAGAAAGGTGGGGAAGTACATGGCTATTCAGATCTAGTCACCAAACACGGCTAAATCCATTTCAAGCAATGTTTCAATTCTGAATGTTGTTATGACACCGGGGCGATACTGAGAGTATCTTTCACTCTGGAACGTGCTGCAATTATACCTTACATTATTTTTAAATGATAAAATTGTGAAATAGCAAAAATCAGTCATATAAAAATTACTTTTGCGTGCCGGATTTGAACTCGCCACCTCCGGTTCGCTAATCGAGAGCCTTACCCCTCGAGGACGGAGGCCGTCGTCGAGTAGTTTCAGTAGCTGATTAAAGCAATTTGTTTTAGTTTTGAATATGTACGTACTATCCCGTTTTATAGTATATTAATTACTTAGTGAGTAACGTATATTGTTATTGTAAATCTGAAGAACAAACACTTTTTAAAAATTTTTAATGGCTCCACACAAATAATTTCCCTAGGTTATTTGGGCAGTATTAAACCCTCAGGCCTTGACCTATTGTGTAGATCCGTTTGGCAATAAAATAAAAAGAAATGGAATATTTCTGAATGTATCCGAAAACTAAAAACTGTTTTGGAAAGGTGATGAAATACGCTTTCAAATTTTATGTTTAGAAAAAAACATTAAATGTAACAATTTTGCATAAAGCATAAAAAAAGTTTTTAAAATGGCTCACCCATTTTTTCTAACTAAAATTGCTGATAACGAAAAAAAAATAAAAACACATGCATAATTTATTATGCCAATGTTAAACGTTATCGTCAACTCACTTTGTTTGTCATTTCATGTAAAAATAAGTAACAAAAAATTCTGAAAGTTTCATAATTTTTTTAAAATTTTGGTCGGAAACTTTAGATTCATAAAGTACATTTTAACTTTAACTTTTAGATTTCAATATTCAGCGTGGTATTTTCTCTTTCTAAAACCGTTTAGATCATATTTATAACCATGACAATAAGGGAGGCCCAACGATTTCTATGAGACCTGTACGAGTTCCGAAAACCGAATAAATGGACTTGACTGGTTATTTGAACAGAACAGAATGTAACATTTTGTGTGTGTTGTTGTTCCAGGTGAAGGTGGTGGTGGGAAAAATAGAGGTAGAGCAGTAGAGCCGGCAGGATGGTGGACTATTACCGGACTTTGGGCATCACCCGGGCGGCCTCCGACGCAGAAATCAAAAAAGCGTAAGTACCAACATATTATTTTACTTTAAATCACACACAGCATTTAAAATAGAACAAATAAGTTCATTTACCAGCTGATAAAGTAACAATTTTATTTTTGCATAAGCTCCACACAGGAAAGAGGAAAATAATTCCCCTCGGGGCCGATGTCATCTTTGGGGATGCTGTGTGGAGGGTCTTTTTTAGGAAAGGATTGAGAGAAAGTTCTGGGAAGGAAAAGGGTATGAGGGGTATGTTAGGAATCTGGGGTTCAGTGTGTCCAGGAGTGACTGACGTATGAATTCAACGCTCCCCCTGCGGTGCAAGGCGAGAGAGTATGGCTGAAGAAGTCAAAGGGACTCCCTCAACCATTATCTCCCGATCCGGTCCACCATGCAGTAGGTGGGCAAGGCCAAACAAACCTAAACAAACCTCACCCCATGAACCCGGGCACCTCTGCTTAGTCACCAAACCACCACCAGTAGTGAACCACCTGAGGTGACCTATGGCAGGATATGGTGGTTATCCAATAAATGGTTCCTGGGACGGTGGTACCCATACCCATCTCCTAAATAGAAAATAAATATTTAATTGAATGAAGACAATATTAACGAAACCCAATCGATAATCTGGAAACAGAAAAATCAGAAAAATATATTGGCACCTCTGGGACCAAAGGTGCCAATATTAAAGTCCAGATTTTCGATTGAGTTTTGCTAATATTGTCTCCATTTAATTAAATATTACAATTTGAGGTTTTACTCAGAGTTAAAATTTAAAAAAAATAAATTGAAAATAAATAATTTGTTAATATTTTTTTTTGCTAAATATCAACAGAATAATTTATAATTATGTAGATATTTAGAATAAACGTTATATTTTTATTTTAAAGTTTTCCATACAGTTTTTCATGATATATACAGATTTTGAATTGAGTCATTTGAGGCACCTTAGCCATTATTTGTTAGTTTTGATTAATTGGTTTAAAATAATTGTTCAATGATTTTTATAGCGCCATTTTCGTGAGAAAATCACCTCAAAGGCGCTTTACAATTCATTTATACCTTGCTGTTCATTTGTTTATCTTGTTCATTCATTTATACAATTCATTTATACCAGCTGATCCAAAATACCAAGCTGACAAAGTTGCTTATTTGAAATTCGTTTTAATAAATTTATTGTATTTGTTTATATTATGTACTAGTTTCACCAACATTGATTGTGCCTTTTTCTATTTATGCTTTTCTAGAAAATGTAATTCTATACAGATGCCACTTATTACAACTGTTTTTATCAATCACGTTATTGGGGTTCCTTAACAATCAATATGATAGACGATACCCACCATATTGAATAAGTCATTAATCACAATCACAGAGTGCCATCAATCATCGTACACACAAAGCTTTGTGCTCATCAATTCCTCGAATTTTATATGGGCCTTCAAAGTTTTATCTCTCTTGTTGTACTGGCTACAAATTCATGCAGTGTTCATTTACTGTTATACACGCCTATTTACGACCAAATTAAATTGTTTGTATTTCATATTTGACCTCTGCAAAGTGTGAAAAGTAAACCAACATTTTCCTCTTTCAGATACCGCAAACTAGCTTTAAAATGGCATCCAGACAAAAACCCAGACAACCCGGACGAGGCAAACAAAAGATTCAAAGAAATTTCAGAAGCCTACGAAGTTCTTTCTGATGGTAAGTTGCCAGATCCATCGTTAAACTGTTAAACAATCATATTATTATAATATAAATAATCTAATTATTGTAAAATTTCATTATACACCTAAATTTATACACTTGAAGCGACATTTCAATATTTATATTTATATTGAAATGTTGGTGTTTATCAAATGCTATTTATGTAATATTTAATTTCCAGTTAACATATTTTGGAATAAGCGGTTGAAAGGTTTCTTTGTCTCGAATGAATTTTACATTTTTACAACACTTCATTTTAATGAGTATTTCAACGCTTGGATTGAGGTTGATAGATTAGCTATTATGTACACGTAATTTTTAATCAGATTCTTAGAAAAAATAATTGATCTTTACGCAACGTTGATAGTTAACTTGATATAAACTGATGTTCAATTTGTAAGTTGTGGGTTTGCTGCGCACTTTTGTGTGTGCGCGCATCTTTTCGGATTGTAGAGAGCAAGCGGAAAATCTATGACGCACGAGGTACCCAGGGCCACAGGTACACGCAGACTAAAGGCGGAGTCAACGGACATCGCCACTTTTCCTTCCGTGGGTTCTTTGGAGAGACTCCGTTCCACCGCTTCTTCGGTACAGACACATGACGTAACACGGAGCAGATGCGCTAAACCTATCCGGCTTCCTGGCTCCGCACTCTGATTCAATTCGACAATGAGAATATGGCAATAGGATACAACGACCTTTACCAAGATTACAGGACAATCAAAACAATGTTTTATATTCGATTTTTTTACAAATCAATCGGTTTCGGCACAACCACATTCTTGAGATATCTGTCTCTTTTATGTTTATTCATACAAAGGCATGGTTTTACTTGCTGGTTGGCCTAGTTATTTGTTATACATAAAAAGTTACAGTGGTTCATTGAATTAAAAGGTGATTTCAAGTATTTTATATCAAATGTAGCACACTTGACACCCCCAATTCATTTAATTTAACGGCATTCTAAGAAGTTAATTATTTTTCCATATCTACTTAATCTTTTCACAAGTTTTTAGTTGTAATACTTGCAGTTGTATGTGTACTTTTGACGCATCAAGGAATATCCCGTTGCGTATAAACAAGAAAAAAACCACAATTTTGGAAGAAAATTAAAATTACAAAAACTGTAATTAATCCTATTGCCATGAATCGATCTTTTTTAAGCTGTTTTATATCAGTGTGTCAAGGATTTGTATCAAATTCCTGAGCCGAAGCCAGAAAGGTTTGTCATTTGAATGCTAGATTTGCCAACAAACTGGAATGGTGTTCATGGTCCCTTTTAAAAACGATTTCCCCCACAATAATTAACCCGGTGTTTTTTTGGATTTCACTAATGAGATAATTTATTAACTTTGTTATGATTTTACTAATCAGCTGCCGCCTACTGCTTCTCCCCGTTGTTTGTCGTATTGTTTCAATGTAATTTGATTATTACATGAGGATTGTACTTTAAAACCAAACACAGTCACGTTAGGAATATGCTTCTTCATCAATTTAGGGTTATTTGTTTCGCCAAATAAATTTAAGTAATTCATTATTTTGCTACTCAATCGCTTTCAATAACTTAAAGATCAAGTAATTTATGTAATATATTCAGATATAGAAATGTGCTTTTTTTATTTAAAAAAAATGCGTAAGTAATAATATTATCTTCATGTGAATTAAAATTTGACTTTTAAAAATTTTGTATGGTAATATTTTTCATGAATCAAAAACGATTTTCATTCTAAATGATTTCATTTATAATATAGGGTTGGCCCATATTGTCGGAACCAAAATGTTACATATCATTTAGATTTGTGCTTCAAAGGAAATTGATACTTAACTCCAATGTAATGTAACCGTTTCTCGTTAAATTTGCCTACAAAGAAAAGCGTGCCGTACCATCAAAGCTGAGTTTGCTTTCAAAGTATTTAAATTAAATAGATTCAGATCTAAAAGGTTACAAATTGATTCAATTAGCATTCATTGGAAACTAATTAGCAATTAGTACACATTCTAATGGTTGCCTTTTTGGCGTTAGACACAAAGTTGGGCTCTTCTGTATTTACATAATAATGTGCCTCAGTAGGGCGAAATAATTAACACAATTAATAAATAAATCATTTTGCTATCACAAATCGTTTTTGATTTAACATACATATTATGAGACATAATGTACAAAACTTGATGTATTCAGCAATGTTCTGTTTCTAATAATAATTTAATATACTACTAAATGAAATGCTTTAGCTTATATCATGATTTAATTTTTTCATCTTATGTAAATTTATTTAACCATGCAATGGTACAAATATGTACAATGTTATTAATGTCTTATTGAGATTTTTTTAAAAAGTTTTAAACTATGTAAATAATCTTGAATTGCATCAAATAGGACTACCATAAATGTGTATCCCAAGAATTTTTTCCAATATTTAACCCCTCAGGCAAATTCCGTCTGGTCAGGATATTTTTGCTTTCCATTTAGCATTAGCGAAGCGTAATTAGCTTGTTTTTAAGCTACCTACAACACGGCCAGACATATGTAATTACGCATGAGGCGTACCTGAGTTATTAAAATCCAAATAAATAGAATATTTCTAAATGTACCCAAAAAATGTTTTTGAAGAGTGATAAAATACGCTACCACTGGAGCGACTAAGGTCAAAATATGGAACACTTTTATTTTTCTGCAATTGACAGCGGTCCAAAATTGGACCACATTTTTTTAACGATTTGTACGGTTTTAAAATTTACGATTTTATAATATTTTTTCTATAAATCCTACAAATGTGTGATAAACGACAAAACATAGGTGAATTCATTGGCTATATAGAACTACAATCAGTTTGTACGTCTCCATATTAAAATAACGGAGTTTTGATTTTTTTAATTTGGGCGGAAAATATTCAAAATGATCTCCAAAAAATCACGAGCAATCGGAGGAAAAAGTTTTAAATGAGTGGTTAAAATATTATTATTAGAAATATACACACATGTATTTTTTTGATTATTAAAAGTTTTATTGCAAACTTAAAAAAGTTTTAAAAATGGCTCACCTTGTGTTTTTCTCTCTAAAATTACTGATAATAAAAAATAGTAAAACACACATATTTTAACTGACAAATGTATTATAAACGTTACTGTCACCTCACTTTTTTCTCATTTCCTAAAAAAATAATTACTAAAAAATTTACAAAGTTTCATAAATTTTTCTCAAATTGCGGTCGAAACTTTGATTTCATAGAAGTGCACGCCTGTAGTAGATACAAAAATAAAGCATACAGTTATCTCTTTCTAACACCTTTTAGATCATATTTCTCACCATGACAGTAAAGGAGACACAATGATTTCTATGTGATCTGTGTGAGCTGTTCCCAAAAGAGAACAAATTAGCCTGAGGGGTTAATAAATAGTATTATTTTCAGGTACTAATTTAATTTTTGTGTTTTGCTATATATTGTCAAATTAAAAACGAATTTCCCCTTGGTTCAACTGGTCACAAAATGACCATAAACACATATTTAAATTTTTCAGTGTGGTGTTATTTTTTTTAATATATGATGTGCCATAAAAGTCAAGATTACATTGTTATTTACCTGCATGAATCAAAATTGTATATGTTTGTTTCAATGTAAATAATATTACAAAACCCTTTGTCAAACAACTGTTAAAATGAATTTAATACCTTTCTAATGCAGATGGATTTTAATCAAATCATTTTATAGTAGTTGTATGAATCTCAACGAATCTCATTAAAGTCATTTTGATTGCTTTTTGCCACTAATTAGAAAAGCTTTGTGTCTGAAAATGTTATATATTTCAGCTAAATCATATAACGCACATCCTGTAGAAAAGAGTCGTAACTCAAAATTTTCTCTTTTATAAAATTTTATTTTTATCTCTGAATAGAAAGTGACTGTGATTATGTACGCCCCATGAAAACCGTATTTAAGTAAGATCACTCCTTCTCTGCGAGATGTCGCTAGTGTCTATTTTCGACCAGAGCGTTTGTTTCATCTCTAATTTGTTTTCACTCTCCTGTAAAATTTACTTTTTTGACTTGCGACCCTTTTCTACAGGTTGTGCGATTGTCTCTCTTGTCGATATAATATGATGGTATAGTATGAGATTAGTACTGATTGTTGACTGTTGATTTCTTCCCGTAGAGAGGAAGCGGCGTATATACGACCAGTTTGGCAAGGAGGGATTGGGCAACGGGCGGTCGCGCCGGCCGCAGCCGGACGAGGATTATGAGTTTCACTACGGCTTCCCCTTCACCTTCCGGGATCCCGATGATGTCTTCAGAGAGTTCTTTGGCGGCTCAGCGTTTGGTGACCTGTTTGCTGGTGAGTTCATTGCAAACAAATTGCTTACGTGACACAAATCCACACAGCGTGAATCGCTGTTGTTAATAAATAAATTTGTGGAGGCCCTCAGGAAAACAATTCCTCTCAAGGACTCGGGGACTATCTTTGAGGATGCTGTTTGATGCCTTTTTATGAAAGGAAGTTCTGGGAAGGAAAAAAATATGAGGGATGGGTAGGAATCTGGGGATTAGTGTGTCACGAGGAGTGATGGACGTATGAATCTATCCCTTCCATTGTGGTGCGAGGCGATGTTCCGAGAGAGCCCTGCTGGAGAAGTTAAAAGGTCTCCTTCAACCAGTCTCTCTCGATCTGGCCTGCCATTCGGTCAGTGGGCAAACGCATTTGCCGCCAAGATCCAGACAAACTTCACCCGGTCATGAACTTGGGCACTCCTGCTAAGTCACTAAACATAGCGAACCACTTGGGGTGACCTTTGGCAGAGGTGCTGGTTATCCATTAATTGGATCTGGGGCGGCTGTCCTTAGGGTTCCTGGGGCGGTGGTACCTGTACCCTCCTCCCAAATCATTAATAACGAAGAACAGTCCAAGTAGAAATAACAAATCACTAAAAATCTCCTAAACAATTTGGCAGGCGGGTTGGGTACCGTTGTCCCGGGAACCATTCATTGGATAACCAACACCTCTGCTATAGGTCACCCCAAGTGACAATCTACATTTGGTGTCTCTTGTGTGGTGGTCATTTGGGTTCTCGGGTTCCTTCCCAAAACTACCTCTTCTTCCTTTCCTTAGCTTTTTAAGGAAAAGAAGAAGAGGTAAATAGGTAGGAAAATTAGCCAAGCCATTATTATTATTATTACTAGTTGCACGGTAAGCAATTTTTCTCTTACACCTTGTCATATTCTAAGTTAGCCTAAATAATTACAAGTACGCTGAATAAACAAATAATAAAATTTATTTATGTACAATTAATACTTTTGACGATAATGAAATTTTTTCAAGGCGTCTTCGAGAATTTCAATGACTTTACATATTTGAAAATGAATACTAACATATTGGTTATAAATATGTACATGACATTGCACAATGGTATTGCGAGGTATTACATTCAAGGGCACACAATCAGCGCATAAAACAATGATGCACCAGAGTACACAATAATAGGTTCTTATCAGTTAGCGCGTGACCACAATGCACATGCAACAAACCTTCTTAGATATTAAATACTTAATTATACCATACCAATACCTGTTTGAGATTGAGATTACTAATTAAATGCAGTGCACAAAGAACTGAGATCTGAATGATATGTGGTTGTTTCAGAATTATATAAATTTGTAAAATGGTCTATGTAAACCAAAAAATTTAATTTATTTAATCTGGGGATTAACTCCTTGGGCAATTTTGAGAGATATTCTTCACACTGTAAAATCTTTCATACAGGAAAGCGTAGAGTCTTTTTGGGAGTTGTATATCCCAACCTAACACGGTCTCATACTAGTTAAGCTATCTCATTTTATACCATTGAAGAAGAAGATAACACTTATAATATAAATGAAAATATGAAAGAAAACAAGACACAGAAAAACAGAAAAAAAACAATGGTCGCAACTGGGACTCGAACCCAGACCTCTCGTCTAACTAGTTGGAGATAATATTAATGATTCTAAATATTTGAAATATGAGATTGACAAATATGACGGTTTGACAGAAGGTGGCAATAGCGAAATTGGAAAACGCGCACGTCCCGGTTAGACGAGAGGTCTGGGTTCGAGTCCCAGTTGCGACCATTGTTTTTTTTCTGTTTTTCTGTGTCTTGTTTTCTTTCATATTTTCATTTAGATTATAAGTGTTATCTTCTTCTTCAATGATAATATTACGTTGATGGGAATAACCTTCAAAAGTTATAAAAAGAGAGTTTTTCTCATAAAAAATTGAATATCTTTATATTATGGTGAGAAATATGATTTAACTCTTCCCGCAGTCAACTGGGGTTGAAGGTAGACCCAAAAATTACTATCCTTCTTATATCTACTTAAACACATGAAATATAGTTTTTGTTTTTTAGGTATTCGACAAATATTACAATATACATTCGAGACAAAAAAAGGGATTTCTGTGGTTTAAATGCCCATAAAACAGAAAAATGCATGGGGTCATCGGCCGACGTTATGTTTAGCATCTTGGCCTCGAGAATTAAGCATAAATAAAGGGAGAATCCCGCGCTTTCAGTATGCATTAAAAATTTACCATAAACGCTCCTGAAATATTTGAAATAATTCTCTGAAACGACATTTAGTATTTTAAAACTATTTGTCAAGTTTTGAAAATTAAAAAAAAAATTTTTAAATTAAACGAATAAAAGTGAAGTTATGATAACTTTTATAATACTTTTAAAATATGTTTTTACTTTGGTGTAAGTAGTAGTTTACACAATAAAAACCATCGATAAGTGACTTTAAACACTTTATCTTTGTTTGCTTCCAAATTATAATTTTTTTAATTGCTTCTGTCGATTTGTAGTATTAAGTTCCGAAAGAGTCTTTTATCTGCTTTCAAGAACAGTATTTTATTTTGAAATATGTTCAAAAACAGCGATTATATCGGGAATAAAATGTAATATGAACATATTTTCACGAAGTCTGTATATTATAGTGTCTTCTTATAGTTCTGCTAAGAGCAGTATATTGCAAAATGTTGGAGGCTTTAGGGGTTAATGCTAGAATTACCCATGTCAAATTGTTCAGAAAATGCTAGGATCAGACATACGCTTTTGACCTACGAAATGGGAGATATTTTAGGGTACTTTCAGATTTACTCAAATTACCAACATCTGACCTAAGTACTTCTAGCATTAACCCCCGGAAACATTCTGGTAATTTTAAATACCGCCTTTTGATTGCCACGATCACAAACCGTTGCAAATTTTTATGAACTTAGGTCAGATACCTAAGTACTTCTAGCATTAGCCCCCGGAAACATTCTGGTAATTTTCAATACCGCCTTTTGATTGCCACGATCACTAACCATTGCAAATTTTGATGAATTTGAAAGCGATTTCTTTTGGGAAATCATTTTTGAAGTCTTTTTTTTTTGTCAGAGATAATTTTCCGTCTGAAAGAGTTCTGGTCAGGAAATAACAGGTAAAAATGATCTATAGGGTTATTATGATCTGTTCACTGAGCGTGTAATCATTTTCAAAAATGAATTAACAAGTTAGACGCAAAATGCCTTGAAACTTTGATAGATTATTCACATTATGCTTGCACATTGCTATTGAAATGATTTAATATGAGTCTGCTGCAAATTCCAATGTCATATAGACACAAATAAATCCTTCAAAGTGCCTACATTGATTTATGCACATTTCGTTTTCAAGTTTTTTTCCTCGATATTCTGTAATAACGAGGAAACTATACCTGCACCGAATGTGCACTAATGGCCTCCGTGGTCGAGGGGTAAGGCTCTTGATTTGCAATCCGAAGATCGTGGAATCAAATCACAGCGTGGGCAAATAAATTTTATTTGTTTAATTTGTGTTATTTCACAATTAATTCATTTAAAATAATATATAGTGTATTTCCGGCACGTTCCAGAGTGGAAGGTACTCTCAGTATTGCCCTGGTGTAAGAGACCACCATTCAGGATTGAAACATTGCTTGAAATGGCTTTAGCCATCTTTGGTGATCAGATCTGAATAGCCAGGTACTTCTCCACCTTCCTCTTCCCCATCTCCTTCCCCTCCCCACTACCTTCTCAGCCTCACAACATACCCCAGTTGGGGATGTCATTTTGTCACTGGCCAAAACGGGAGCAGCTGGGTCTCTCGTGAGATATTCACATAAAAAATTTAAAAAACCAATATTGTTTCAAAAGGCTCAATGGCTTGATTTTTGAAAATCTAAATAATAATTATTTATTTGCAGGCTTAAACGGTCACCACCGCGGAGGGCGCACCAACGGCCACCACACCTCGCTGCTGTCTCCCTTCGGCTTTGGCTTCGGCGCCATGGAGGATCTGCTGGCGGCCAGCAGCGGCCATCACAACGGGCATCACAACGGCCACCAAGGCTCCTTCACGTCCTTCTCCAGCCTCAGCGCCGCTGGCGGGATGAACGGCACTACTGTCAAGAAGACCTCCACCTCCACGCGCTTCATTGCGGGGAATAAGATCACCACCAAAAAGTATGTACCTTGTTCATTATTACCTGTATGTTCGTTTTACGGTTACATCAAAATCACAAATGCAAGTGCGTCCATTTAATTACGGCCCTTCTTCTACATGGATACTCAAGTACCTGATACTCATGTTGTATCGACTGTTGTGATGCATCTCCACCAATCATTGTTAAATTCTCGAAACATTAAAACTAAAATGCTTGTCTGTTTTGTTCCTAGCATTGATCTAAAATACGAGCATTGTCACAAAATGTCTGACACAAGTGATGCCTTGTTCAATGTCTTGACGTTAACAGTGACGACTGGTCACAGGAGTCTGACGTCGCCGATCAGTTTACAAAATGTTGATAATGTATGCCTGTGGAACTTTTGCACGAATATATGATGATAGTCGCCAAGATACTTGAATCTTCGAGTACCTATTGGATACTTGCGTATTCCTGAAGGAAGGGATGGATGGAGGGCCTATATGTTCATAATGGATAAAAGCTTTGATTTGATGTCCAAATTTATAGCATTTCATTTAACCACTCCGACTCCTAAGCTTGTTTTCAAGCTAATGCGTGTGTTCCCACAGAAATGGTTATAACTCCGTTTTTGTTCTAGTGACAACCTTAAAACAAAAAGGAGAATTTCTATAATAAACCGCGCTTCACATCTCTATTCAAAGTTGTCCATAGAAAAAGATAAGGCATACTAATTTTGTAGAAACAGTTTTCTCCCGTCAAAACGCATATGCGCTGTTAGACTTGATTAATTTTTTATTAAATATTTTTGTATGAAATGGTAAAAAAAATGAGGTGATAAAATTGTTTATTACACATTTGTCTAATAAAATAAGTGTTTTTTTTTAAAGTTAATCATGGTTTTAGTACTGTTTTCACATAAAAACATCCCTTGAGTCATTTTTACAATTTTTTATGTTTGCATCCTAAATTTTAATATTTATTTGCAATAATACAATTTGAAAGCGTATTTCCATCACCTTTCAAAAACAGTTGTTAATATTCGGCGGCTACGTTCAGAAATATTTAATTTATTGAGCTTTAATTGCGAAGCAGTTTTCAAAAAAAAAAACTAAATTTTTGTAAATCTGACAGGTCGTTTAAGACAAAAACTTGCATAAAGGCGATAGACCGGAGTGGTTAGACAGCATTTGAGGCAAAAATATAAAAGAAAATGAAGATAATATGGGTGGTTCTTAGTCGAAGTATGATACAGTTAAAAGTGACTGAATTTGATATCGATTCCTTGGCGCAGTGGACAGCGCGCTCGCCCGGAAAGAGAGAGGTCCTGGGTTCGAGTCTCAGAGGTGCAAATATCTTTTTCTGATTTTTCTGTTTCCAGATTTTCAATTGAGTTTCGCTCGTAGTGTCTTCATTTAATTATCAAAAATATAACTTTGAATGAACATTTCATTTTTCATTCTTGTATAGTCATCATTCTATCGATGTTGACGTATTGTTGACTTATCTTTACCCAAACAACAATTTAGAAATTCCATCATTTTGATCATAAAACGTTTAATAATGTTTGATTTGTTTTGATGTTTCAGAATCTGCGAAAACGGGCGAGAAACAGTAATGATGTACGAGAACGACATATTGAAATCCAAGACTGTAAACGGAGTCCCACAGTCCATAACCTACAGCTAATCTGTTTACCTAGAGCTAGTTTGGCATCAACTAGTTACGGTACATCGCGCACTCAATAACCTTAACCTTTTATTACTTTAATAATGTTTCGCTGTTTTTTAAATCCCCCGTTTTTATTTATTAAATCGTAGTTTTTAACAGGTTCCTTTTTAATTATTTAAAACTGCCAACTATGTGTTTACTATACATTAAATAGGCTATTTTTAATCCTCGAGTATGTCAGCGAGGACATTTTTTTTTTTTTGGTTAATTTTGTTTTGATTTTCTTTAGCTTTATTTAAGTGCGAGTGTTTAAAGTTTTGATTGGTGGTAATTGAACGGAACATTAGTGTCTCCTCGAGGAGGGTGACCAGTGTGGGGGTATTGCTGGGTTACTACTTAAGGCAGAGGGCGTCAGATTTTGTTGGAAACGGTTGCACGGTAAAACATATTGTAAAAATACACGTCGAACAAGACCAAAAACTTATCCCAATCAGCGCCGAGTCTTGTGATAATTAAGATTATAAAACAAAATTCTATTTAGATGTCTAATTTATCTAATACAGGCTTGTCAGCGATTGGGTTAAGGATGTAAGAATTAGGCTCGTGTTCGGCTATTACAAACAATGCATTCTTTAACCTTTATCTTTCATCTAAATTTACGTAAAGGTAGATATAATATTGCCAATTTTGTAAATATAATAAATTTAGTTTTCCTTTAACAAAGGTAGCTGAATCCAATAACATAATGAGCTTATTGTAATGCGTGCACAACACATATTGCGACATAACCATTAATGCAACGTTATTCAGCTGCTTTGTCGTGCATCAGTAGAGTGTAGGATGATCGCCACTTGCCAACGTGCATGCGTAGACGCATCGGTGTAAACATTTTGGTGTAAAAACATAATTTTAAGTTTTTTTATATAAAAATTACAGTGAGTTTGGAGTCCAGCGTGATAATTCTCACTAATATTCTTTAATTACGCTTTATTTTACTCTTAACTGATACCTAATTTTTGTGAAATATTATTGTAACTACTGTCATTGATAATATTTTAATCCAATAGTATTTGTAGCATAATTTAATTTAAATATTGCAGCACTTTGGCAATGATTAGAGTCTGGCCATTTCTTTTGATTTCTAATTTTTGTTATTTGATTTATTTTGTAATTGTTCTCTATGAATTACAGTGAAACTCTCTTAAAAAAATTACTTTTTAAAGCGGGATAAATTGGGCCATTTTTCAAATTCAGTCTTCAAGAGACCGCAAAAACAAACTTTTCAAGCATGAAACTTCGTAAGCGGGAACTTCTCAAGTATAAAACTTCTTAAGTGGGAACTTCTTAAGCGAATTTCACTGTAATGATTAAAAATATCACATGTTCTTTTCTCAAGCCATATAATATGTCAAAGTATTGAAAATTTGTGTTCAAGCTTTTTTTTACAAGTGGAATCTTTTCAAATTACATATTATTTCAAATAAGAAAATATATTTGACAAGAAATTTATAATTATTTGGGACCTACATTTTGGGATAAATGAATTTAAAATGTGAAAAATCTATGCCAAAATCTTAAATAATATCAGGTCCTTAATGACGACATAATGTTACCAAAATTAATCAAAGTTAAATGAACAATGCTTATTTCCTTATTGGATGATATTGTAATCGATAAATAAACAAATATCAATCAGATATCAAAATTGAATAATAATTATTGTTACCAGATCTTTCCTAGTAAAGTGTTTAACATTAAGTCTTGTAGTTTTAACAATGTAAGGGCGTAAAATGGTGGATGTAAAATCAAAACCGCCTGCGTAAGAGGCCCAGACACTGAAAGCCAAGATGGCCGCTGATCTTGTGCAAACACTATATTTTAAATATTTATTTTCTCATGTTTAAATGACAACAAAGCAGTTAAATATGAAAATTCACAAAAAATCACTTTTTTACAAAAGTGCGAACTTTTTTGTGCTTTTGATAAATGTCTAAATTTGAGGAATTGAAAGAAACAAGATGCAAAATTGAATGGCTCTTTATGAAATTGAAACAGGATACATACATCTGCTGTTGGTAGGCTGGCCTTTTGCACAGGCGGCATTGGAATAACTATCAACGATAAATATGGTCATTTTTAATCATTCCTCATTCCATTATATCTCCACATGATATTGGAGAGTTCACAAGCTGCAAAAACGGATTATCCCCAAGTTAATAACAATAATTGGATAATTTGTATAGCGCCGTTTTTGTGGAAAATCACCTCAAGGGACTGAGTTGTTTCAACCCAAGCGACAACACTAATATGCTATTAATTTATTCTCAGACTTTACAACATGTGACTTCAATGTCAAGAAGTATAATTATTAGGAAATTCTTTGTATCCACTCTGACCTAAATTTTCTGACTAAAATGTAAATTTAATTTGTTGTCACATTTAGTAAATTAATTGATAGTGAATATTATACAATAATTACGTAACTTAAATATTACAAGTCATTTGGTAATTTCTCTAGATCTCACGGAAATAAATGTATATTTTATGAGAAAGTTAGCCGAATGCGTGAGGAGGACTGGACTGCGGAAAGACGCCATGAACTGTGACTGAATGTGTATGTAACGAGAAGAAAAAGGGGAAGGTTTGGTCTGAGTTGGGTTCGGCTTGAGGAATATTCTTAATGACTGTAAATATTATAAATTGTTTGGACAATATGGAGGTTTCAGTACATTCATAAAGAATCGATTTTACGAAATCTTTATGTTGAATAAAAATGATTATTTCAGACTTGTTGTTTTATTCCTTTGAAAAAATATATGTAACTACTTATTTGTTTCCTGTATTCTATGAATCTACACGAATACAATAATTTAACATTGTAAGTTGTTTTGTGTCTAATGTGTTAGCTTATTTGTGGGGTTGTCCTGGCAGAGTTAAGTTGAAATGTTCTGTTATCACAGAAGTGTTCTTTTTTGCAGTTACAGCATTATGCCACCGCCAATTCCTTGGGTAGTAACCACAATAAACAAATAAAAGTAAGCTCGTAAGATGTAACTCGATGAATTGAATTGATTGGAGCACTGTAATGCCGAAATGCTGTATCTACCGATATGACATATTGCCGTAACATGGGTATGCGCCGGGGACTTCATTTAGTAACCAAATAAATAAAATAAAAATATTTAAAGAAATATTATTTAAAAACAACAAATTTTACATTTTCTTGCACCCAATTTGAAGTTTAAAAAATAAACCCATTAAACTGCCAAAGCAGCTTGTCAGCAGGTCAATTTCACAATATTAATTACTAGCTTTTCCCCGCGGCTTCGCTCGCATGGTATTACGGGAAATTACTGTAGCGGTTGAACTTATCAATTATCCCCCCTCCTCCCCACCCCCACCCCCTCCAGCATTCCATACATTCATTCCCTTACATTCAGTTTTCAAACATCTCGCCTACCACCTAAATTTCATTAAGCTATAGCTCAAAGAAAAAAAATAGTTATCCAATTTTGTTCATTCGTTCGGAATTTATGCGCTTACAAACATTTCGGATGTTTATTTTTAATTAAATATTTGGAAGTTTGTTAATATAATAAAAAATTACACTATTTAGTATTCAGTCTTTATACCTAATCGTTACGAATTATATTTTTAATGTAGAAACTCTATCTGACATTTGTTCCAAAACAGAAGCTTGTCCAAAAAAAAACAAAACATATTCTAATATTTGAATTTCCCGGAGCAGTAGCTGACCAGGGGGCTCAGTACCTACCAGCTTAGAGCCCACAAATATATCAACATGGTTTCCATGGAAACGATTTTTTTCTGACGTTAGCAAAAATTCGCTTTTGTTAGCGACAGAAAACGTATAACAAATAAAATATATTAATATTTATAATTTCATAACGCCAGAGCTTACCATCATATACAACATATAGTCAGCGCATATAATTTAGCTTTCTATTGGTGAATGAATTTTTAAAGTCTTTTTATTGGTTAATGCCTGAAAAGGTCATAAACAAACTCGAGCAGTTTCGCATTTATAATATTAGTATGGATAACTAAAGAACATCTGTAACAAGAAACCGCAAAATAGAAAATAGATACAGAAGAATAACATTTCAAGCAACTACAATACGAAGGTATAAAATACATAGACAGATAGATATATAACACAGGCAACATTCTCATGGGCGACACACACTCAAAGGCAAAAAAAGCCCACAACCTGACCTATTTAATATATTTGTTTACATCACTTTTATTGACTTTGCAAGAGAGTGATGAAGTGTCACTTTGTTGATTTGTCCGATAAGAATAATATACTTTCCAATAACAGAGAGAAAATTATTGATAATATTAATTGGTTACCATGACAAAAGAACATTTTGGTTGATATTTTGTCAATAAGATAGTGATTTTGACTGTTTCGTTTATGGTGATATTGCTTGTCAAGCATTATTTCAGCTATATTTTTTGATACTTTTACAAAAATGTCCAGGAAGAAAAACATAGCTTTCGGGAAGGACGGTCCCATCTGTGCTTCCCACATAGCCGAACATTCCCTGGTAGTCATACCTCCTCGCAACGCTCGCTTCACCAAGGAGGAATGGTATCTGAACAATGATATGCGGATGAAAAATGCTGTCGATCAGCAGCAAATTGCGGAGCGAGTTCTGGGGTAAATAACTTACTGTGGATAAAATTCCACATTCTCTACCTTGGCACATACTACTTCCTCAATATTAACACTTCTTCCATAACACAGGGTATAGTGAAAGCATTAATTACACTATTAACCCCTTGAATGCTAGCGTATCCTTAAGGATTCGCTTAAAATATCATTTCTCTGAACATAATTAGCTAAACCATTTTTACCCTCATAAACCACATTCCCCTATCTGACATTTTTCCAACCTCAAGGATAGATCCCGCAATGATTGGACAGAGTGTTGGCACATTGCTAGTCTAGCAATCCAAAGGAGCCTGCTATGCCTTAAGATGAAGCCACGTGTAATAATGCAAAATCATCTATTTTTGTTTTGAAAATTTGATCGCTTAGAAGTATTATAGATGCTTCAATTAAATACTGCGTGTAGAACATATCTTGGCCCTTAAAAATATCGGTCATTTTTGACTTTCAAGTACAAACTCTCCTACTTATAAACACCTTTTCGGGTATGGTTTTATTGTTTATTGTAGCAAATTTAGTTTCTTTTCTGATAATCGCAAAAAAAATTGATATTTACGCCCGATATTCACAAAATAAAATAAAATATGCATTTTCACGTTGTTATATCACAATACAGCCGGCAGTCTACGAATTTGGATTTTCAAAGTGAACCTTATGTCGACCACCTAAGGACTACTAGCTTGCCACACACATTTCCTTTCATTACTGCCCCGGCCGGAGCGGGGAATAGACGTGTGGCTCCACGTCTCTTGGTTCCGTGAAATCAATTTTAAATTTCCTTGTTATTACAATAAACAATGTGTAAAAAAGGAATTAATGTTTTTTACAGGCCTTTACGAAATCAAAATGTAAAAAAAATTCTCAAATACCATTTCCAACCTTTCCAAAAGCTTTTTCTCAAGTATTTTTAAACTCCTCCCACAAAGAAGCGTGAATTCCGATTTCGATTTTTCCCTGGACTATTGGATCACCTTAATACAAAAGACTATCCTATCAAAACCGTGGTTTCAACAACTCCCCCATTTTTACTAAAAAGAAATTTCCTCCCTTATTCAAATGGGAATTGGACATTGTTCTGTTGACATTGACTTCTCACCGTCCTTGACTCCCCAGATTGTACATTCTGGGGTCTAGAAGTGGGAACTTTAGATCACATATTTTTTGGTTGTCCTTCTCTAAACAACTTTTCTGATGGCCGGCATGGTCGAGGGCTAAGGCTCTTGACTCGCAATCCGAAGGTCGCGGGATCGAATCCCGGTGTGGGCAAATAAATTTAATTTGTGTTATTTCACAATTGATTAATTTAAAATAATATAGTGTATTTGCAGTACATTCCAGAGTGTAAGGTACTCTCAGCATCGCTCTGGTGTAAAATCACCATTCAGGATTGAAACATTGCTTGAAATGGCTTTAGCCATGTTTGGTGACCAGATCTGAATAGCCAGGTACTTCCCCGCCGTCCCCTGCCCCATTTCCTTCCCCTCACCACTACTACCTTCAGTCTCATAACATACCCCAATTGGGGATGCCGTAATCTCACTGGCTCCAGATGGGAGCAGGGAGGACTCTTGTAAGGTATTAAAAAAAAAAAACTTTTTTAATTAAATGAAAGAATAAGAAAATAACAAGTTTCAATGTTCATATTTTAAGAGAATGCGAAAGAATAAAGGGTGAGACGGAAGAGAGAACCAAGGCAAATAAAGAAACCACAGACAGAAGGTTCCTGGAGCGCATCGGTGACATAGAATTCAACCAGGGGGAGTTGCAACTCCAACGTCAGGAGGTCTGTCTGGAGTTGGAGGCATTGGACGTCTACAAACTGCGCCTCATTGACTGTCTGAATTCACTGCAGGAAAACGCACTTAACCAGTGTAAGAAATGTATTATCTTGAGGTAAGTCTGCAGAGATTGAGGGCCAGTTGTTTCACAGAAATTCAAAAATAACGATGTCATCAAAAAATGGTCATTCAGCATTTATCATTTGATGACAATGTTACATTTGAAAAGTCCCCGTAAAACGGCTATCAACTATCTGCCTGCAACGTATTTTAAGATATTTTGGACACGTTGCTCGCCAAACTGAGGACCCCAAGTTGGAGAAACTCATAGTCACTGGCAAAGTGGAAGGCAGAAGAAGCAGAGGCGGTCACCAATGTGCTGGAGTAACCAAGTATCACTAGCGTCTGGTAACTTGGTGTCCACATCTCTCCACGCAGTGCAGAACCGCGAGGAGTGGAGGAACCTTGTCCACCATGGAAATTGGAGTAGTGGTCACGATTCTCAGCAATGAGGAACCGATTTAAGAAGAAGTCTGTTTCAGCTTTTGATCAAATTGTGATCTGCAGAAGAGGACAAATATTGTGTTGTCAAGCCTCAATGACATTGAGCGAGTTTACAAGCTACTATCTGGGAAATTCACTATCTGTTAGTAAACTCGCTCAGTGTCATCATATTACTTGCTAACTAGCAGATTGTGGACAATCTACGAAAAAAGTTGAAAGGTTTACTCGTTACTCACTCAAGATGGCGGCCTACAAACAGCTCATTTCGTAACTGTCGGAATTAGTTCGCGCGGGAGCCGTAATTCTCACTACTGGCTAGCGTGTGGCGTTAGTTGCGAGCTCAAGTTTTTTACAAAATGTCGACCAAATTGGTTCGCGCGAGAGTCGTTATTTTAGCTGCTACTGTCGCTACTGAGCAAGTAGAGAGTTTTGTGTGCCATCGTGACAATCTCACTCGCCGATTCACCCGCTTTTAAACCTACCGGCTAGTAGCTTGTAAACTCGCTCTACGTAATCGAGGCTTTAAGTTTGTCAGCTTATTACAATTAGGCAGAAAGCTGGATCGCACCTAGAATCGGCATTTAACAGAGACATTAATATGTGAAAAAAATTGGGGCTGAATGGCCATTTGATAATGATTCATTTGAATTTCTGTGAAACAACTGGTGATGTAGAATGCAGCCTTTACGATTCATTTTACAGAATTTATTATATTATTACGATTTGTTTGCAGGGAGCGCCGTGTGGGCGTTGATTTAGTAGTGGATGAGGTGGGCATGGCGTTGCAGAATGAAATCAATGTTATTTTCGGTGGACAGGTAATAAACAAGTCAACAATATTTTATATGACCAGTATGCCTTCACCTTGTGGGAAAGGACAAAAGGGATGAGTCAAAATAAGCTCTAATGAAATGAGAAAGCTTAACTCTTTTTTCAAGTACCTTACCAAATCATTTTGTAAGTTCTTTGCCCTATTTTAAATTATATTTTCACGTATTAGGAAAGCGTTGTAACTAAGGGGTGATTTTGCATAGGTAGGTACATTGAAAATGCGATTATTTTTTAAGTGAAAACTTTTTTAGCACCGTTGTGATTTGAAACTCGAAGAAATAAAAAAGCAATATTAAAAAAAGACAAACACATACATCTGTAGGATTTAGCCTACGAGAGAATGAGATAGAATAATCGGTCTCCTCTTTGTGACGTGTCTCGTAGCCTCCTCACTCTTGTCTACTTTAGTTTTCTGAAGGTTTCACTTCTACCGCTTGTGAACTGCACACAATTTTTTTTAAACTTTTCTTCCTTACATATTTACAATGTAGGAGTGTTCAATGAATAAATTCACACAATGCGAATAATTATGTATAAACATACATACTTTGGTGGGTTGTAAAACAACAATACCTATATTATTATGCATTAAACCATAGGTTCTCGTGGGCGACAACCTTGGAGGCATTTCAGACCTTCAAGGGGGCGGTAGAAGACCAAGAGCAAATTGGGGGGCGTTCCAGACTTTCAGGGGGGCGGTAGGAGACCCAGAGAAACCCATCCCATTAGGGGCCATCCATCCACAAAAATATTTGCCCTATCCCATTACACCCCCTCCATTGTGGCAAATGGAACTCCATCATGATATCCCATTACGCCCCCTTCGTCGCGACGAGTTAGGGAGCGCTAGAAATAAAAATATTCTCAAAGTGGGCGGTGGGAAAAAAAGGTTGAGAATCTATATTTCAAACGATTCTCTCCGAGCGGCCATAATTTACACTACTACCACAAAAGAATGTTTATGTAAATAGTAGTATGCATTGCCAACTTGTGTTTTTTTTAATTAAAAAAATTCAAGAAATACAAAAAAAAAGTTACATCATTTTTACTACCCCAATAACTGGACAAGTTGGCACAAAAATTAATTCAGTTGCTGTGGTTAGTTTCAGTCAAAATAACTTGGGACGTAATGGGTATGACTTTAAAATTAAAGAAAAGCTTCAGGAAACACTTAGCTTAACTGAATTTTAATCCTTATTGTTGCCAGGAACTGTTAAAGAAGGCCCTGGAGCAAACCAATGAGCAGATGCGCCGACTGCGAGCCACACGTTACGCCATCGACCACGACCTCGAGCACAAGGAACATTCTGTCCGTATCGACAAGGCCAGTTCGTGCCTCAAACATTCTGACCAAGGCCTCGCTGTCTATGAGGGCTTCTCTGATCTGGACCCGGCGTATGTACATATTGCTACTAACTTTAAATTTACAGTCGATTCTCACTGTAACCCGCAAAAGAATAATCCCTACTTAACAGGTTCACTGCCAGTGAAGATTTGGAAAACTCCAACACATAAAGGAAAAGGAAAGCTTCATCACCCGTCAACATTATAACTTTAAAACTAGAGTAAGTAGTCAGAAACCGCAAGCAGACAACAATTTTGCCAGCACAAAAACTACACATTGCGACTACCGGATTCACACTGAGCATTGAAAATTATATTGACACACACGCCAATTGGCGGAGTTTCTCGAAACATTCGGACTTCGCCAAATGGTGAAGGCAGTGAACCTGTTAAGTAACAGTGTTAAGATGAAGCTATACGTGAAATCCTATTAAGATTAATCTTTACGACGAATCGGTTTACATTGAACATCAAGAAATATGCTGCGGATAAATTGAAGCTTTTACTAGCTTTTCTATGTATTGGAATTATTTACTTTATTATTATTATTTTATTTACATAACAAAAAATTTAAGCTTAAACCACTAAAAAAAATGTTTTTTCATGACATAACTACGAAGTATTTCAAGAAACATTTTTTTTAAAATACCCCTTTATAGCTAAGACTATTTTTGAGGTTTTGAATGTACTAACTTTTTTTTATTCTTATAAAATTATGCACAAAATAAATAAAAAACATTTTTTCGCTTACTTGCCTCGTGCAAATAAGATGCTCGATTTTAAATTTTGAAGGCATGAGAATCTAAATATTTCTAGTGTTTATAAAACAAAGGCAGAAAAAAATTCCATCAAAACATTTATTTATTTATTCAACAATCATCATGAAATGTGGTACATAATCATTTTCATACATCAAATATCTTAAATTTACAAGATATATTATAGATATAATAAAGATTATAATAATACATTTAATAATTATTAATTGACAAAACCATTTTTATCAATAATATCAATCAATATCAGTTATTCTACGCTGGCCAAACTAACATAATAATAATATATATAAATATGATAGAATACGCGCAAAATGTAAAGAGCGCATTATTCTTCAATTTACCCAAATACCCTTTCTATTTTGGACCTGGTTCATTCAACCACGGATAACACTTACAATTCCTAAATCACTTCAATCATTCCAAAACCATCCGGAGTTTTTAAAAATTTATTATATATTTCTAATCATTTGCATGCTTACCAAGTTACTAGTGCTTGATGGGAAAACTTTAAAGACATAATAGAGGAGATATTAGGCATATAAATAAAAAAGGGTGTTTATAAAATAAATGTTCAAGCCAAAAGTTTATAAGTTGTGTTCAAACGTCAGTTTTTTAATTGAGAAATAATCAACTAGAAGCTTCTTTTATGTACTTCAGTATTCCCCATTAATATCACCAGTCAAACTTACAAATTATCATTCCCGTTTAGCAATATAACCAAAGAAGAATGGGAGAAGTATTCAGCCACTAATATGATAATGGCTGCCAAAGAAATAACCAGCGCCCGACCCATACGAGTCATGATCGACACTCTTTTGAAACAGGTTAGAAACAGTGCGAATTTTACCTCAATTGTGGATATTTAGACATCAAATACATTATCAAAAAGAGTGCTCATAAAACTGGAAAAATGCTACAATTTTTTTAAGTTTTGTGTTTAAAAAGCTGTAAACCCTAAGATTTACAGTGCATGGCTTCACACTTAAGATAACTTTTGCTGACAAGCAACCAGAGTGTTCTAATCACCAAGCTATCGACCACCATAATAAAAAGTTATAACTTATGATTCTTATAGGACAGACACGTAACAAAAATATATTCTCATTTTCTTCTAAACTGTGCAAAATGGACATACAAAAATATTGATATGCCTACACAGTACATAATAATATATTACTTTAATTATTATAAGTTTTAAGTTAGCTTGTACATTATGAAATAAATATATGCTTGCATATTCATCAGAAACAATAACATATTATTTATAAATAATTATAAAATATTTCCAGGTGTATGAAGATTTGGTGACTGCTAACAGCATTTGTAACCGCGCTTTCAAGAATCGGATTGAAGAAACCAAAAAAGCAAAGGAGAAACTGGAAGGAGCTCTCTCTCAGGTAAAATTATTACAGGACAAGACATAATGGAGAAATGTAACAAAGCAGCCGGCGTCTTCTAATTAATGCCCAATATTCTCCAGAATAGGATATTACAGCCCCTCAGATCTACAATTATGAAAGATTGTAACCGGGTAAAGAGAGCAATGATATAAATAAAAGGTTAGGTTAATTTAGTTTTGTGTAGGATTGGCAGATTCTTTAATAGTGACCAGCTGCTAACCCTGTACAAATCTCAAGTACGTCCAATTATTGAATTTGGGAGTCCCAAAATACCTGACAAATTTGCTTGAATCTGTGCAAAGGGGTGCTCTGTTCGTCTGATTGAAAATCAGTTGTCAACAGACCGATTGCCATCTCTAATCTCGAAAGTGTTCTGATGTAAAATAGGCATGCTGAGTCAGGAATTTCAATGGAGCCTGCTCGAAGGTGCTAGCACATTTATTCCTTGTACGCCATCGCATTTACGCAAAACTCAACAGATACAAGCAGAACACTTGTTCACAGTTGATGTTGGCTTAGTGAGAATAGGTTATTTCTTCAACTCATTTGGGTGTAGAACAAGCTACCAGTATCTGTTTTTCCTCCTTGTGTAATCCAGGCCTCTAAGAGGCCTGCATTAATAAATCCCTTTCTACAGAACCTACCTTAACCCGCTCAAAACGCTGCTCAACCGGGTGGCGATATAATTCCCCTGTTTTAACACTGTACTCACAAAGGGCGCTCTTGCGGGGTGTCGCATAAAAATAAAAAGTTTAGGTTTATCGTTCGTTTCATTTCTTCAATGTTCTGTTTTGTCACTGTTCTGTTTTTATCTTGGAACCATGAAAGACAGTCCTCGTTAGACTAGTTGAATGAAACATTATTCATGTTGCAGACCATCATCAAAGTGGACGAGATGATGGAGAACATCTACTCGCTGGAGAAGGCGCTGTCGGACAAGCTGGGCTACATCGCGCTGGCGCACACGCGCATGGGCAAGAGGGCGCAGCGGCCGGGCGCCGAGCTGGTCAAGGACGCCGTCTGCAACAGTCTCAGGGCCGAGACAGAGATGCTGCGTGCGAGCAAGGAGGACCTCGTCAGAGTTCTTGAGGAGGTACTTGATACTTTAATCCTAACAACTTTTCTATTGCGTATGTTCATTTTGCAACGAATCCTTTAGTACCCTAAATGGGGTGACTGAGCAATTTTTCAACTTTGAAACTAAATAATTTTTTTATAAACATTTGTGTCAAATTCATTGCACATGTTTAACCTTTTGTTTATAAAAAAAAAACATTTCTCTGAATATAACTAGCTATTCTGGGGAAACTATTCATGGTAGATTACAATTATAATATTTTAATTTACAAAAACTTAATTTTCCTAAAAACAAATAATTTATTAGGAAAATCGAATCAGCTGGTGCATGATGAAAATTTAGCACCAGCAATCAAGAAGTTAACTATCCCTATATATTATAAAACAAAGTTCTCCGCCGAGTCTGCCTGTCTGTTCGCGATAAACTCAAAAACTACTGAACTGATTTTCATGCGGTTTTCATCAATAGATAGAATGATTCATGAGGAAGGTTTAGGTATATAATTTGTCAAGGTTTTGTGTAAATTGGTTGAAATATAATATATAAATATATTTGATTTCGAAAACTCTGTGTAAAGCCCAGGCATCGTCGGGGACTTCAGCCAGTAAAATATATTTAAAAAAAATTGTATGCGTGTTTCGGCAGTCGAACAAAAAAAAAAACGGTGATCAAAGTCACTTTTCGGAGTGCGGCGACTTTGATATTCTATTTTTTATAATCTTTTTCCAATGATACGCCAATGATGAAATATCAAACAATTTTTAATGTAATGTTTACAGTATGTTTTTTTTACATTAACTCCACATAGGTTATGTCATCTTTGAAGATGCTGTGTGGAGGGTGTTTTTGAGGAGAGGAAGGAGTGAACATGGGTCTTGAAGAGACCCATGTTGTAGGAGGGTGAAAACACAGAGGCCGTTCCACAGCCGAGCTGTTGAACTCAAGAACGAGTTGTAGAAACGACCCATTCTCATGTGACAACCGTGTACAAATATTGAGCGCGTGTTGGCGTGTTTCCCGACTACGCACCGGTGCCGAGGGGATCAAGGACGCTAGTTCCTCGGAGCATCTTCCATTGTAATACCGGTAGAACAAGGAGAGCATTCCCACCTGACGCCTGTGCTCTAAAGATTGCAATCCATTCGTTAAGTTAGGAGAATCTTTCAAACGGACCGCCCGTTTCTGCACAGAGTCGAGGGTTTTTTCAGGTATTTTGGGGCACCAGACCAGAGGTGGCTGCCAAATTCAACCGTGGGGCGCACTTGCGATTTGTACAGGTCTAGCAGCACAGCAGTTGTATACTATTAAAGTATCTGCGGGCCCTGTACAGTATGCCCAGTTTCTGAGTTTGTAATTCCAGTTTGTAATTCCAGTTTGTAATTCCAAACAAGATATTAAATCTTTAAATCCGTCTCTTTTTTTTTTTTTTTTTACATGAGCTCCACACAGGAGGCCCTGAGAAAAATAATTTCCCTCAGGGCCTATGTCATCTTTGAGGATGCTATGTGGAGGGTTTTTTTGAGGAAAGAAAGGGGAAGGAGAGTTCTGGGAAGGTAAAGGGATTAAGGGGTGGATAGGAATCTGGGGTTCAGTATGTCCTGGTCATCCGCCTGGACAAACCTCCCCCCATGAACCCGGGCACCCCTGCTAAATCACCAAACGTAGCGAACCACTTGGGGTGACCTATGGCAGAGGTGTTGGTTATCCAATAAAGGTTCCCGGGGCGGCGGTACCCATTCCCGCCTCCCAAATCTTGTAAGCTGTGTTATATTTTGTTCATTGCTGTTTCACCTTTGGCTTTTTGCAACACATGTTGTTGAAAGTCAAGTACATTCGTGTATGTTTGTTAGAAATTAAAGTAATTAATTTTTAATAATATATTTTCGAAGAATATAAAATAATACTAATATACTAAATATTATAAAAGAACACAATATTTTATAATAAAAAAATTAATATTCATTTAGACTTTTAGAAAAAGATCGATAGGTGTCCCATAAATAAAATTGAATATGTTTATATGACACACTATCTAGGTTACAAACCAGTTCTTCGAACATTTGTTATCTTTTAAAAAGGTAATTTTGAATTTTTTTTTTATTACCGCACAAGAGTCCTAACTGCTCCTGTCTGGAGCCGGTGAGACTATGGCATCCCCAATTGGGGTACGTTGTGAGCCTAAAGGTAGTGGGGAAGGGAAGGAGATGAGGAAGAGAAATGTGGGAAAGTACCTGGCTATTCAGATCTGGTCACCAAAAGCCAAAAGCCATTTCAAGCAATGTTTCAATTCTGAATGGTGGTCTTACACCAGGCGGATACTGAGCATCTTCCACTCTAACTCGTAACGAGCCGCAAATATAGTATATATTATTTTAAATGAATTAATTGTGAAATAACACAAATCAATCAAATAAAATTTATTTGCCACACCGGGATTCGATCCCGCGACTTTCGGATTGCGAGTCAAGAGCCTCACCGCTCTACCACCCCAGCCGTGGTCGAGCGGTAACTGCCAAAAATTAAATCAAATTAAACTGAGAAAAAAAATTGTCAAATTGCTAATTTTGAATTTGAAATATAAGATTGACAAAAATGACTTAAAAATT
The DNA here is from genome assembly GCA_936435175.1 of Glyphotaelius pellucidus. NCBI lineage: Eukaryota > Metazoa > Arthropoda > Insecta > Trichoptera > Limnephilidae > Glyphotaelius > Glyphotaelius pellucidus. The sequence continues at coordinate 37,965,528 of OW386543.1, forward strand.
AGAAGTCTCAGTGGCTGAATTGGTTAAGGCGCCTGTCCCGTTAGACAAGAAATCCAGGATTCAAGACCTAGTTGCGATTATTAGCTTTTTATTTTTCTATATGTTTTCTTTCTGCTTTTCTTTTTTCATATTTTCATTTAGATTTTATTAGTATTATCTTTTCTTAAATGAAAGTAATTAAGTCCGAAATGTGTCAATTACATGAAAAAACTTGAAATCATTTTTTGATATATTTGGTCCGTAGTGAATTTAGAATTTCATTTGGATGTGCATATATACATGCAAACAAATAAAGACAAACTGATCGATAGAAAGACAATAATTGATAAAAAATATAATAATTAAACAATAAGAATTGCACATCACCACCGCAGGGAAAAATACACCCCTGTAATAAGTTCGCACTTTGCAGGATTATTAAATAAAGTTATATTCCCTTCAGGCGAATGCGTCCCTGAGGTATCTACTGCAGATTCAAATACAACTAGAGGAGGACATCAATGTGAAAATCAACTCACTGAAAATCGACGAAGTTGAATGCCTGACTATCAGAGATGGAATGGAATATCACTTATACTAAATTGTTAATGTTTTACATACTTCACTATGCACTTAATTAGAGCCAAAACCATTCAATTACATACACGTTTCATGTAATCTAAGCAGCGTTTCCATTAGGCCAGTAACATGCGTGCAAGTGTGACGTCACACCTGCATGCAGGTTACTTGCATGCAAGTGCCAGCACGGACATTAGAAACCTCAAATCGACTTGCTCGCGGGTTGGCAATCACTGTCATGGCACCAAATGTTTATGATCGAGATGATATTGTATTATGTATTACCGAATCTATATCTGCAACGGACTCGAGATTGAATTAAAGGAAGAATCGATATGGTGCATTGACCACTCTTCTAAATGAATTGGTAATCAACACGCAGGTTCAAACCCGCGGCGAAATAGCGCAGCGCATTATTTCCGTGGAAGTCAAAATTCACTTGCATGTTTCCAACATGCAAGCTGCTTGCAACTCGCAACCTGCGTGTAAGCTACTTGCACAATGGAATGCTGCTTTACAAAATAATATTTAAACATTTCTTAAATTTAATTAAATTATAAATATTCTTACATTCAGTTCTGTCAATAATATTTTTATAGCCTATAAATATTTTATTCTGCCAACCAATTAAATTCCACAAATTAGATTAGAATCTAGGATCACTAGAATACTTTGGCATGAGATTAACATTGCACACTTTGGGCCAGTTATTTCACAGAAACGATTCATCAAATTTCATAGTAAATATTCAAGTTCTGTTATTATCCAAGTATGTAAAACAACCGGCCTACTGTAAAATAGAACTTTGAAATTTGACAAATTTTTCAAATTCTGTGAAACAACCCATTCTTAATCTAAGCGTCTAATATAATTTAATAATATCAAATTATTAAAGAAATCATTAATCTTGCAAATAGGATAAAACAAAATCATTTGAGTATCTTTTTAAAATGTGTGTAAATAAAATAAATTTATGATATTTTGCAAAATGTAATAAATAAATAAAAAAGATTGCAATAAATCTTGTGTTTTCTTCTTTTTGTGTTTGTCCTCATGTTTCATAAAAATTTTTTTCTATACCATGCATATTAAATTTAAAAAAAAACAATACCAAAACGTCAATAAACCAGGAGGTCAAAAAAATAAATCAAGGTGAAATTCGCATGGGAGGTATTGTTTAACCATGGATATAATGTACTTATTTCTTTAATATTTAAATAACTACAATATAAAATATTCTCATCATAACATTTTCTTAATTAATATTAAATATTAACTTAAAGAAGTCTTCATCCATAACAATATAACATTAGCAGCATGTAGTACGGTTACTTTAAAACATCAATTGGAATGTTTATAACATTGTATACATGTAGTTAGTTAATAATTTCCTATCAATAAATACAATACACAAATTCTTGATACATATTTGTTAGTACGGTGAGATACTATCTCTATTTTTAAATGACCATAAGCCCATTTTTTTTATACACCGTTTGATGGATTATAAATTTTTTAACAACATTAAAAACAGTCATGCTTTTCCTCAACTCATAAGGATATGCCAAGACTTTAATCTGAATGTTTCTTCATATTCGAAGGACTTATTCGAGAGGAAGGATTTGCGTGAATCCTAAATTTGTTAATGACCAGAGTTTATATAGTAGTGAGCAACCAAGTTGCGCATTCAAATGTTTTCTACTCATTTCTGAAGGGACGGGCGACTCGGTTTTGGTAGTAATCGCTGTAGCCTAAGTCATCCGGATATTCCAGTTTCTTCTCCGCATTCGGTACATATTGAAAAGTGTTAAAATGGCTGAAGTCAACAGCTATTTTTTCCTCCACGTTTAATAATCTGAATGGATTTCGGATGAATTCCAGGTTTTCTGTAAGTAAAGCAAAGATAAGAATTAAACAGACCATAAAGTAATAGAGTAATCCCAAACATAAGGTTCCCATGTAGGGGTTTGACGGTTAAGAAATTTTGTTCTTCGGTCTATGGAAAACAGGAATTGGAAAATTTAAAAAAAAGGTCTCATTTGGAACATTAAGTTTTTTAACCTAGATGCAAATGTGATGTTTCAGTCGTTAATATTTTATTCAATTGATAAAAGACCGTGCATCAGAAAATCGTACTAATTAAAAACTAACAAAAAATAGTTTATGGAAAGATGGTGCTTTGCTTGGCGTGATGGATCATTGCTTATACAGCCAAAGGGGGTTGTTTATCTGTTGTAAACAGTGTTAATAAAAATAATTCATTATGGAATGTCGAAATTTTTCCAAAGTATTTTAAATGTCCGGTATATTTCTCATTTTTGAAGATGTCGTAAAAACAAATACCATTATAGAAACTAGATAAAATTATCTTTTAATATTTGTATTTAATCAAAATGTAAAGTAATTAAAAAAAAAAACGCAGACCTTTTATTTAATGAATCTGGAAGAAAACCTTCACGTCACTTTTTTCTCGTTCATAAAATAAAAAAATTAATATTTGCTAATTTCCAAAAATTAACAATATAAAAAAATTAAAAATCATTTAATGCCTTGCTTGCACATCTTAAAATGTTAATTTTACTGATATTTTTACCAACTCTTTCAAGAAATTCTTAAAACAATCACTTTCAAGAAATTCTTATAAAATAAAAACCCTAAGATGCAGTAAATTGAATATTGATTTAATCAACATACGATTATTGCACGACAACTTGATGAAAAATAACACAAATAAGTTGAAAACATACCGAATTATACAAATGTAATAGAAAATTGATCATTATACGAACAAAACACGCGATTTATGTAGAGATTTTTAGACATATCTGAGGGAACGGACTACGGTGTCGATAGAGACGGAGAGAGAAATAAAAGGCATCCGAGTTGGTTGCGAGTCCAGTCGTTTATTGAAGCATGAGCTACGTAGCTGAGGTCGGTGCGATGTAACAGGAAGTATGTCGAAGTGCCGTAGAGTGAGGTGTTGCGGGTGCACGGTCATGATGAGTGATGGAGGTCGGTGATGCTGTGGTGGAGCAGGCCACGGGCCTGCAGGTCACCAGAGTGTTGCTCGACGCCGTGGCGGCGGAGATGACCTGACGTCCAGGCCGTTGCTCGACGCGGTGAGTTGCGGAGATGAACGGCGGTGACTCGGTGAGTGGAGCCATCGGCAGGTAGTCCTTGTGATGGCCACGAAGGAAGCTGCCCTGGAGTGATGAACGGCGGTGACTCGGTGAGTGGAGCCACCAGCGTGATGCTCGACACCGTGGCGGTGGAGAATGACCTTGTCTTCCAGGCCATTGCTCGACGCGGTGAGTTGCGGAGATGAACAGCGGTGACTCGGTGAGTGGAGCCACCGGCAGGTAGTCCTTGTGATGGCCACGAAGGAAGCTGCCCTGGAGGAGAGTACGGATGCACCGGGCACTGATGTTACACTGGTTCGCTGTATAGAGGCGATTGTAAAGGCGACCGTTGGATAGAGACTGACTACTCCGAAGTTAAGTGCGTCGCCTTATATAAGAGCGACCGGCCAAGTAACTTTCCGTTCGCTGGCAATATGTGCGCTGGAAGGTGCTAGAATTAACTCGTCACTGTGTTCTTGGATGCACGCTCGAGTCTCGACCTTTCGCGAAGGTGGCGAAATTATTATTCACACGAGAAGGTACCTCGTACTGGTAGTAGCATACCGGCGTAGGTAAATAAGTAGGTACTGCGCGCAGTGTGAATTGCAAGTACTTTGCGGCTGTAGATCTTTCTCGCGATTTCTTTGAGTGGCGGAAAAATAGTTGTATGAACGCCACATATCTCTAACACAACACACTGCAAAACGCTCAGTGTGGCAAAAATAATCGCCATCAGCGCATGCGTGATTCAGTGTTGCCCCATATTCAACCGGTGAGTGGTTGAGTGGGCGCCCCGCGTTCGATTCCTCGGCTGGCTAAGTCCTCCATCGCAACACAAGCAACATTTTCGGCTTTCTGTGGTGGTAGTAGGAGATTCCCAAACATTGTTGGGTTATGTAACCCGGAAATTTTTGTCTTTCTTTTTAAAAAAAAAAATAAAAAATTGAGTTGGAGATTTTTATTATTAGTAATAAATCAAATTTAAAAATGTACAAGTGTAACAAAAACACCGTTTAACTCAACCTGTGGCGCGCAGAACAAAATTTATTTATTTATTTAAAATTTATTTATTTATTTAAAATTTTTTTTTTTTTTTAGAATACGATTTTAATCCTTATGTGTAAAGAAAATGTATGAAGAATAAGGTCAGAATCGCTTGGGGCATTCTTGTTCTTGACGTAACAGATATTCTAAACACACCTAGCTACTTGAAATAATTTTTTTTAAATTTATCTATGACTTCCAGACTTCATTTTTCCCGCGATTCGAGCTGTCAAACTGAGAGCGTCGTAGGCCATGAAAAGATCGATAAACCTATCAATTTGTCAAATAAACGCAAGTAATGTTGTTTTTATGCATAGTCTATTGTTCAAGGAATGTGTTTTGGTAAATATAATATACGACAGCATAAAATAAACCCACAAAATATTACGTCAAAGTCAAAACTTTGCGAAATTCACGGGTTTCCTCCCTTGGCATATGACGAGTTAACGGTTGTGAAGTGTTTTTTTTTTTAGTAAGGCTGATACAATTTGGGAGGCGTGTAAGGATAGTGCCATCCTCGAGAACCATTCATAGGATAACCAACACCTCTGCCATAGGTCACCCCAAAAGGTTTGCTGCGTTTCATGATACAGCAAAGGTGCCCGGATTCATGGGGCGTGGTTTGTTCAGCTCTTGACGGCGAATGCGCCTTCCCACCAGCAGTGCAGGGGGTCAGATCGTGAGAGGCCAGTTGAAGGAGACCTTTTGATCTCCAGTTGGACTGTTTCGACCCATCACCTTGCACCTTTGGGAGGGATGGTTTCAGATGTTTGTCTCTCTTCGACACACTGACCTACATAGTTCCTACCACCCCAAATTATTTTTTCTGAGGGATTCTTGTGTGAAGTTAACCTCATAAATGCCTCTGGAGGAAACTCGAAAATTTCGCGATGTTTTGACTTTGACGTGATATTTTCTGGCTTTATATTATGCTATCTTATGTAATATTTAACCAAACACATTTCTTGAACAACAAACTATGCCTAATAACAACATTACTTGCGTTTATCTGCCGAATTCGTATGTTTATGATCTTTCTTACGAGAATGATGCAACCTTCAGACGAACTGTCGGATGAAATTCTCCGAAAAAAACTTTGCCAGAAATCCATAAAGAATTCATAGAAATTATTTGGGTTCCATAGATGTGTTCAAAGCATTCTATAACTTAAGAAAAAGAATGCCCCAAGCGATTCTGACCTTATCCTTCATACGTTTTCTTTATAATTAAGGTTGAAAATCGCATTTCAAAAAATATTTTTTAGAGTTTAATTTCGCGCGCAATCAGCAAGCAACCGGTTAATGTAAAAATAAAATATATTGTGTGAAAATGTGCCAAGTGATGGGATAGTTTGTGTTAAAAATACCGATGTTGTAAAGGTTAAGATTTTTTTTAGGTTATGTTATTATGTGTAAGTGAAGTATCTCACCTTGGGCCACGTATCTCTGCGAACCGTCCTCGGCCAGGGCGTGATAGAAGGGCTGGTTGGGCCCGTCCACCAGGCGGAACACACCCATGTTGAGCTGCCACTCGGTGGACGCTTGACAGAAGAAGTCCCATCCCGTGATCATGCACTTGTACTGGTACAGCCGGTGGTGGCAGATCATGCCGATGGCAAACAGGATGCTGGGCGTGCGCGCTTTCACATTTATCTGCAAGTTTTATTGAAAACACATTTACTTTACAGACAAAGTAACAAAAACAATCAATGACATACTTAGCAGCCTATATGACATGACAATTAGACTGTTGACGATCATTCTTGTCGTGGAAACAGGTTTTTTTTTAAATTTTTTTTTTTTTTTTTGTGAATACTGCAGAAGAGCACCAACCGCTAGGAGTCAGTAAGACTATGGCTTCCCCAATTGGAGTATGTTGTGAGGCTGAAGGTAAGAGGGGAGAAGAAGGAGATTAGAAGAGGAGAGAAGAGATTAGAAGAGGCTAGGAGATTAGAAGAGGCTATTCAGATCTAGTCACCAAATATGGTTAAAGCCATTTCAAGCAACATTTCAATTCTGAATGGTGGTCTTACTGAGAGTATCTTCCACTCTGGAATGTGTCGCAAATGTCTCTTAAATTATTTAAATGATTAAATTTTGAAAACACAAATCAATCAAATAAAATTTACTTTTGCTCCCGGGGATTTGAACCTGCAACCGCTAGTTGAGAGCCTTACCCCTCAAGCCGACAACCCTATTTGAAGTAAAAATGTAAATCAAATTTTGATCTACGGTGAATTTTTTGTTGTTTTTAATTCACCTAAAAACATAAACAATCAGTAGGTATTTGACAGTAGATTCGGGGTTGGGCAGTTACTCAGATGAGTGACAAGTGACGACATGGCCAAGATTTTTAAATATTTGAAAAAATATAAATAAAAATCAAAATCAAAAAATGTTACCGGAGACCAAAATTTAATTTATTTCTGCTACTTAAGTCAGGTATGTAACACCCTGTACATTATTGTTTTATTACCTTTTGTGTTTGATTATCTTGGCTAAGGCGTTGTTCCTTTATTGCATTGTCCAATAAAAATGTGAGTTCTTCTCTGTTGTGAGCAGACAACTGAAAACCAAATATAATAAATTACAGAAAACTCTTTCACATTCTTATGCACATAACATAACCCTACACATACTGCAATACTTTTCAAAATTAATTAGAATATATTTTAATGTTCTAGCGGCTCGTTATGTTTGTAAGATGCGAGCTGAGATAATGCTTTCACCGGTAATCAAGAGGTGGCAGTAATCTGTTTCAAATAAACTAAGTAAACAAACATATGTATGTTAGCTGTCTCAAGTAATTTTTTTCATAGCGGTTTATTGCCGCATTCAAAAATCCTGTAGATGTTTATTAAGCAAATTCTGTTATGTTTTATGTGTTTTATCATTAAATATAGATAAAATTATGTTAAGTGAAAAAATTAAAAAACAGTTTTTGCAAGTACATTCTAAAATTTTCAAAGCAAAAATAGTAATGTGCAATGTTATTATATGTATATAATATTCATAGGTATGGTTTTTTTTTAATGTGCACATCCAAAACCAAACATACGAAAATCTCCAGCGCTCAATGCATATTTTTTTATACATGTCTTGGTTTTCCAGTGGTTATATGATTAGTTTGTGGCAAAATACATTCTCTGGCCAATAAAAATTAACCTCAGGTGATGATGATTAATTACCTCGGCCTCGGCTAGCTGATTGGTCATGTGGTTGATAATGTCTTGGAGATCTTTCTTCTGGAGCACGTAGAGATGAGCAATAAATTTTAAATTGTCAATGTCGTCAGGCAAAATGGCGTACAGCATCTCCATAGTGTAGGTCACAATACTAGACAAAAATAACATATTCGTAATATTACACATGGACCATTCTCAGAGCAAAGATTGCAATGGCTGAAGCAAAGATGAATATGCAGTGCGTAGTTTTTCAGCATTTTAAAGTAATTTAATTTAATCATTGAAGAAGATATTATTAACTACAACGAAATTATAAATACAGAATTTCAAAAAAAGGTAACGGTCGCAACTGGGACTCGAACCCAGAACCTCTTGTCTTCCTGGCACTGGCGTCTCTATCAATAGAGCTATTGAGACCATATTAAATTTGGTCATTTCAATCGATCTCATTTTCCAATTTAACCTCTCAGGCTAATTTGTTCAGTTTTGTGAACAAACAGTTAATATCCGCAGAGTAAATTTGTTCGCTTTGTATGTATGATCATAGAATTCGTTGTATCCCTTACAGTCATGGTGAGAAATATGAACTGAACAATGTTAGAAAGAGAAAACGCCATGCTTTGTATTTAAATATGGAAGTTAATCAAGGAAGAATTAAAATGCACACCTCAAATGAAACCAAAGGTGCCAACAACAATTTGAGAAAAAATTGTGAAAAATGAATTTTTTAATTAATTATTTTTATATGAAATGACAAAAAATGATATGACATGTTTATTATAATAAATTTGTCTAATAATAATATGTGTTTTTTTTATGGTCTTTAATTTTAGTTCAGTGTTAGGATGAAAAATGTTAGATGAGCCATTTTTAAAACTTTTTTATGTATGCATTCAAAATTTTATGTGTTTTTTTCTAATAATAATAAAATTTTAAAGCGTATTTCATCACTTTTCAAAAACAGTTTTTAGTTTTCGTGTACATTCAGAAATACTCCATTTATTTGGATTTTATCGCATAGCGGAAATATTCACACAAATTCTTCGACCTTCTGACATCGTCATTAAGAAATATAATTGTCAATATTCCAGTCGAATTATAATACTATATAAAGTGTTTTTGTTTAGATCTTTAGAAACAATTTACATTGTGAACTTACCAAATCTCTCGAGTCAGTTATCCTTTCGAATAGAAGGTTCTAAATGAACTAGTAAATGTAAATCTTCAATCTTCTTGCAAATTCACTCATCGCCAAAGACTAAACACACCGATTGTACGACGAAGTACGCGTTATTTATTGATACTTAAGATACCGACATAAATCAGGATAAAACTGATGTAGATATTAAAAATAAGAGTAATTAGACATTTAGCAAAGCATCTGTTTTAGTAGAGCATTGATTATTACCTAAATCTTAAATCTTTATTGTGATTAATTAACTAAAGCCATACCGCTGATAGCTCCCTTGTAACCTCTCCCTTTTTCTCAACTACTATACATATAATAGAAAGAAAGATACAATATTACTCTCAGCGGCACGATAATAGTGGATTATAGGATGACAGTATTAAGCACAAAGATATTATGTTTTGATTTAAAGAATTAAACATATTACACTGAATATTACGAGAAATACAATGAATGAATCACTCTCACTGTAGCACTGTTATGTTAGGTTAGTTTGTTATTCGGAATAGGTTTTTTTGCCGTGAAGGAAGGTTTGGATGATTTGCTCCATGAAATAGGTGTTATAATGGCCGAAATCTTCAAACGGGCCCCTCCTTAGGCCGGGCCCGCGGGCGCCGAAGCTGGCCGCTATGGCCCGCGCCGCCCGGTGCTGGGCCTCCCCACTGAGCACCAGACACGAGCACTGGGGCGGGCCTGGCTGGGCCCATTGCTCCCCGACCCTTATAGAAAAACACACGTATGATACGTTAATAAATAACACACGTGTCGGTACGTGCTTGTTTCTTTAATGTTTAAATCTACATTATTGTCATTGAAAGCTGAAATTGTTATTAATCTGAATGTTAGCATACGGAATGATTGCAAGATGAGCTGTGGTGCAAAGGAAAAGGGGAAATAGTCAATATAATACGTAATTCCTTCGAATTACTAAAAATTGTTTTGAGCTTCTGAGACTGTCGTATTGAAAGTACAATACTATTAAGATCTCGTATTAGCACCCAAAATTTAAACAAAAAATCAGTGTCAGTCCCCCTTTTGATTTCACCACAAACAATGCATGTTACTAAATATTTGAGTTAGTAACATGCATTGCAATTACCTAAGTTCAAAGGCCTGGATGACGTTGTTGATCTCTGGCACCAGGTTGGACAGCAGCATACCGGCGGAGTACTCCTTTTCCTCCTCGGGACTTGGACTTGAGCTGGACGGGGGGGCGAAGGGACACTTGCCAAGACTGGGCTTGATGGTGCCATCCAGCACGTGCAGCATATACTTGGAGGAGCCCTCGGACCAGTTCTCGCGCCAGTACATGAACAGGTGATTGCCGGAGCCTGTGATGTCGCAGCGGATGCCGCAGCGCCGTGCCAAAGTCTCATACAGGACGTACGAAAGGTATTTGTGCGAGTTTTGGTACACCATCATCTGGAATGCAGTATGTTTTATTCATAAAGTGGAAACAGTTTATAAAGGCAAATCATTATTATCAGCTTCGAAACCTCTTTCTGTCACATGCATTTCTGTTACTGAAGACTATAAAACAGCAATTGGCAGTTCGCGAGTGTTCCCATCTGGCCCACAGGGCGAGTCTCTGAAGGAGAGTCCAGAAGGGAGAGTCTCTGAATGGAAGATTATTTCTTCCCACCATACTTGACACACCATCGGTCACTTTCTTTTTTCACATCTAGTTCTTGTGAGGAAAACATAAATGTTAATTTATAAGAACCCGCAACGCCGAGTGGGATTCAATAACTACAACACTACTACATAACTGGTTAGTCGTGATATTTCAAAACATCTAATGACTATTTTAAAAAATTTCACCTGTGGCGCTTTTTCCGTATGTAGTATCATACTTACATATACAACAATCTCAGAATATTGAAAATCCAGCCACTTCCATCATTATAAGTGGAAAATGAGGCTTCTGCATTGATGGAGGACTAAACTAGCAGAGGTTAGAACCAGCAACGCTCGAGTGGGAATCAATAACTACCAAGCTACAACCCGATTGGTTGTGATATTTCAAAAAAAGTAATTTTCACATTATTTTTTTCATCTGTGGCGCTTTTTCTATGTTTTCTGTCTTAATTTTTTTTATGCAGGGTTTTTTATAGAGGGGTGAGGGATGAAGAAAAATATACTTCAGATAAGGTTAGGAACCTCTGCGCTATACAATGCCGGTAGCTGGTAGGCAAGACACGAAGGAAGACGGGCACTAACAAGCGCACTGACTGAGCAGGCTCGCACTCACGAGTGATGTCAACAGTCGTGTGGTCCCCAAAAAAATTGACATATTCATACGGCCAGACACCAAAACTAATTGTCGACTGCTGCTATAGAACATAAATTGATAAAGTAAACTTTGATGGCTGAATTACATATGTGGATTTCATTTTAAGTTTGATCTAAAATAATTCCAAGGTATTTTATTAAATTAACTTCTTCCAGTTCTGGACAACTGCAGGAAACCATTTTATTGATAAATCTCTATGTTGAAGTTTACGTTAAGGCTATCATTCTTTACATGGTTTATTTTTAATGTTAATGAGTTATGAGTATAGCCAGTGTTTAACCTGATTCATATCTACTCCAGCATTTACAAACACAGTTTCCCATGATATGGTCTAAAATACTATAAAAAACTGTACCATCTGCGTAGCTAATGAGGGTTTCATTTGTTTTTAAATTTGAAAAGGACACTAATATTGACTAAAAACAATAACGGACCTAAGATACTGCCCTGAGGAACACCATAATGTGTTTGAATCGGTTCACTTGATTCATTTTTAATTCCGACTGATGATGATGAGACCATCCGGAGCATAGACATTTATTAAGGCAATCATAATTCTCCACAACTTGTTGTGCCACTAGACTTGTTGATGATAAAAACAGTGATGCACTTACATCATGAATATTTAAGAATTGTATAGCAGCGGACTCCTTGACGTGGAACTGCTGCTCCTCGAAGATGAGACGGGATATGACGTAGAATAGAGCCTTGCAGACGGGCCCGCTGAGCTGGTTGTCCTCCAGCAGGTTCTCTGCCCAGTTTCGTCGCTCGTCCCGGTGCACCCTGAACAGGGGGTGGCCGGCCACCAACTTCGATTCCAGCGTCGTTACCAGATTATCCACCTGCCAAAAAAATCTTATTAGTCATCTGATACAAGATCTTTCTGCTGCTTTACATTTTAAAATGCTCACAGACGCCCAAAATCTCAAACAAGTCAGTACATACTCAATATGAACAGAGGCTCACAGAGAGAAGGAAGGACTTTAGTTAGCATGGATACACGCAACTAATGAGTGTGGGAAGCATCAATTGCTGAAGGAAATGTGAAAACAAAAAAGTAACACTGATTCACCCACTTTTGCCAAAGTCCTACCTTGATGGGGAGAAGGCTTAGATATCATGTTGTGGATCCAGAAGACATCCCCAAACACCCAATGACAACCCTGGTGAACTTCATTAAGAGATTAGACGTTGTCTAGGAATAAGGTAAAACATGGACATAGCACAAAGGGCCTATAATAATAATAATAATAGTTGGATAATTTGTAGAGCGCCGTTTTTGTGAAAAATCACCTCAAGGGCGCTGTACAGCTTATTAAGAATTCCTAGGTTCGATCTAATTTAACTATCTACAAACAGATACAGAAACATACTTACCTGGCAGGTCACTTCCGAAAAACACACTTTAATTAGAAAGTTAATGCTTGCAGAAGATACGGCTTTGCACGTGGAGGGCATTATATTAAAAAAACTGGACATGGCATGATTTTACATTATTTGCTACCGCCATCGCGGTTAGTATTACAGGCTTGAGTGATCAGAATAATAATATGCAGGCACTTGGTGGTGTATTTTAATAGAAACAATCTTATCTGATTTCTACAGCTTCTTCCAGAATCCCAGAGGTGTGCGAAGCATGGGCTAGTCAAGTGCAAACAAGTTTCAAGCAACGGGCAGGTGAACACTAACGAAAATTTGAATCCGATTTTATACACTTTATTTCATTATATTATTTATTTTCTAGTTGGGAATGTTTGTTGTTCGATGTATGGACTGTCTGGACGACGTTTACCACAGTGCATAAATTAAAGTTGCAGATTTGACAGCAGTCCAATCTGACATTTTAAAAGCATTTGAACAGCACAAATATAACATAGAAAAAGAAATTACATATTCCTGGAAGTTGCAAGCGGCATTTTCATTCCTGGGGAACAGCCACTGGATGGCGAAGACGGCCACCTTGTCCGGGACGAAGGAGGTTTCCTGCTGCACCAGCTCGTACCACTTGTTCTTCAGGTGGTAGTGCTGGAACAGGAAGATGTACACCTGCTTGGCGTAGTGCTGATCCGTCAGGGAGAACATCCTGCAAATAAATACATCGTACCATTTGTCACAAATTCACTGCGAAAATGAATAGCACATAATAATTTGATTGACTAAGGATTTTTGATATAATATACACAATCTCTCACTAATCCGTCATGTCGAAAACCGCGAAAGTGTCCAATTAAAGAAAGCGGCAGATTCTAGTGCATGCATATAAAGCATGCTAAAAATTAAAACAGGTATTTCATAAAACAAACAATCAATCTTTTATAAAATTTCCATTTTGTGGTTTCATATGAAAGTTAAGGTGTCATATTTATGCTTCCAAGAAGACTCCATTTTGCAAACTTATTCAAACCAAAAGTGGCAGAACGAAATGAACAGAGAGCTAAAGTTGCCAAGATACACAGAGAATTAACCTGATCAGTGGCGGCTCAAACACTTCTTTAATGGTGGGGATTGACATCTTTTACGTGTATCTATGGTAGGTACCGTAATCTCACCACCCGGAGAATTTACCTAATATAAAATATCTCAAACAAAATTTTGAGGTGAAATCATGCTAATCGGATAACTAAACGAAAAAAAATATAAAATTTCTATAGTTATATTACCAATTTATAATGAAGTGCAATAAAAATATTATTGTACTTCATTACAATTCGTTCTAGTATTATCGAACTTATTTGAACGCGAGCGATTCCCGCCCGAAACCCGCAAACAAATGATTCGGTATTTTATCATGAGGGGATAGGATCCACTGTCCCCACGGTATTTGAAATTCACATACTAGTGCGCCTGCGCGGTTCTCGGATTGCCTCTACGACCGAGGAAGCAACGCAAAAGAATATCAAAATGCTTTGGAGGATAACGCCCAAAGGATATCCCCCAAGTGCGCAATAGGCTCTGCGCACTGAAAAATGAGATGGTCCGCTCACCGCTGACCGGCAATCATCTATCATTCCGCTCTCGCCGGTCGGCGTGAGCGGTCGCCGGATCGCGTTAAATGATCCAAAATAATATTTCGTATTTTATTTCTGCCAATTTCAATTGCTTTTATGTGTAAAATTAATTCATTTTGGTGAAAACGAGTTACGTTATTTCCTTTAGTAGGTTTCGTATGTAACTGGTGGGGACTGTCCCCGCTGTCCCCCTGTGAAGAACCGCCACTGAAGCTGATGCCCTAAATATGTTCTAAAATATCCTTACCCTGTCTTAAAATAGCAATCAACCTAGATGACGATATATTAACCGAGTGTGAAAAGCCAATCCATAGATAACCCAACCCATCACGTCGGCGGAGAAAGCTTGACACTCGAATCTTGGTATGTGGCAGATTACTAAATTTGACAAACGAACACCGGCAAATTACAGAGCTTGATTTTATGCTTTCAATCAGTAAAAATAACAAGTAATTGTCGGATAATGGAGCGGCAGATTGTTGATTGATCTACTGTTGTGTTAATATGTATCTTACTCAGGGGGATGAACCAACTCTGGGTAGTGCACGTAAACCTCCATGATATCCTTCAAGTATTGGCTCATGTAGAAGTACGCCAGACCCTCATTCTCCTTTGCTTTATCTATGTAGTGTTGGAGATCGCTAAATGAAATCTTACGTCGGCGCCTGAAAACATCAAATAACATCAGGAACATAAAACACTTAATAAACATAATTAATTTGATAACTTAAAGTCGCAGGCAAAAATTATTAACTTAGAGAAACTGAAGTGCCTCTTTAATGAAGAATACTTTACTTTACTGAAGAATAACAAAACAGTATGTTGATTTAGTGTAGCGTTTTGTAACGTAGTGTAGTGTTTCAGTTCCTCTCCTTAGTCAACATTTTGGACTGCCTTGCAGTGTCCATTTTCAGATTAGATGTAATCACCAAATCTCAATGGTTAATTAATATAATACTAGCGGTCGTCCAGTGGTCGAAATTCGACCATAATTGTAATGTTTTTTTATGTTTGACATTCAGTAAGACCATAGACAAATAATATTAAAGACAAACAATATTAATCTATTCTCAATTTGACCATAGACTTTAACAATAAACAATAGAGTAAAGACGCGAGTGTGTGTCAAATACATGGTAGTGTGTGTAATGTTTTTGTTTTTGATTTAATCTATTTTTATGCATAATTTTAAAAAAATATTAGCATTCTGCACTCCTCCTCTATATAAACTATAAGTGTGCGAAATTTCATACTCCTCCGTCCGCGCAATTTTCGTAAAAAGGGATACAAAGTTTTGGCTTCACGTATTAATATATTGATGATTACAGCGTTAAGACACTTAAATCGTAAATATCGAATAAATATAATTGTAATCGTAAATATCATCAAACTGTTTAAATTCCAGCCGCCGAACAGATGTACCCTAGAAGTGTGTCTGAAAATTCATCTTTGGAGATGCTGTGTGGAGAGTATTTTTTAAGGAAAAGAAGGGGAAGAAGTTCTAGGAAAGAAAAAGGTATGAAAGGAGGGTAAAAAACTGGAGGTCGACGTGTCCAGGAGTGACACACATATAAATCCATCTCTCCCACTGTGGTGCAAGGCGTTGGGTCAAGAGAGTCCGGCTGGAGAAGTCAAAGAACCTCCCTCAACCGGCCTCTTCTGATCCAGCCCGCCACACAGCTGGTGGGCAGATGCATCTGCCACCAAGACCTGGACAAATCTCACCCAATGTGTAGAACCCAATGCTAAACCATCAAATGCATAGAATCACATGGGGTGACCTTTGGCGGAAGTGATAATTATTCAATGAATGGTTTTCCTCACCCGCCTCCCAAATTGAAATTAAGATTGATCGATTTCAGCAGACCCAAAGAAAGAAGGAATAATATACTAACCAGCGATATTGCATTGACATCAGCTTGATTTTGTTTTGGCAATAGTCTTGAGTTAGAACTATATGCTTGACTTGATTCATCCAATTGTCAAAATTCTTGTTCTTATAAGGAGCCACCAGAAATGGCCATCTGAAACACAAAAATCGTTTGTATTAGTAAAGCTAATAAATTATTGTTTGCAATGCATTTTTAACATGCGGAAAAAAAAACTTCTAATTCAGCTGTACCCAGGCTGTGGATTATTGAGGTTATTTGTATTAAAAAATCTGTATTATGTCTTCTGCTTGCAGTGGTCTATTCTTCAAACTATCTGTAGTTAAAATATGAGGGTGAGGTTGTAGATTTTCCCAATTTTTATCAGTTTTTGTAAATTTTATAAAAAAAGTGTCGTTCTTAACCCTAGAAAGATAACATGCGCCTCAGAGGCGCCCGCGAAACCGATATATCGCTGTCTTTTTTTAACCGATGCGTGTACAAGCTTTTATTTTCGAGCCAATTCAGTCGTCGGTCAACACTGTCGAGGGACGACCGCTGCTGTTCGGTAAGTACCACAGTTGCTACGACAACGCGTTGCGCTCGAGAGGCACATGTATATCTTTTGTGTAACGTTTATGACTGTATAACAACTGTATGTAACATTTGATTTTTTCAGTATTTTTTGTAATTTGAGACTAATTATATCGTAATTAATTACTTAGTAACTTAGTAAGACAAAATACTAAAAATGTTAACTATTTTTAACCAAAATATCCTTTTATATAGTTACTACCATAAATACTTCTAAGTTCTGTTACTTTTTGTAAAACCTTACATATTTCCTTAAAATTAAAAAAATAATTAAATATATTTGTATTTTATTTATTTATTAAAAAATGTAGCACTTGATTGAAGTTATAAAAATAAAGTAAAATTGTTTCATTTTGTTAATAAATCGGTTTTTTAAACTGTGCATGTCTTTTTATCTTTTCAATACTAAAAAATAAGGTTATATTTATAGGTTTAAAGTTACTCCAGCAATTTTAGCTAATAAAGTAACTTATCCATACGCTACTTTCATTCAAATATTAGAAATAATGTGTAAAATATCAAAAATATACAATTTTATGTATGTTGCAAACCTAGATTTTATGTATGTTGCAAACCTAGATTTTGGGCAAAAAGTCATGCCTTTTAGCAGCATGTAGAAACGCAAATAACTGCTATTATTTTCGAGTTATGCATATTTTTTCCTTTGGACAATTTGAAATATTTACGCTGCTTAATAAAATGATCATAATAAAACAATAAATATCATTGTGATATTTATTGTTTATTAATTATGTTGACAAAATTATTTGCACACTATATCAGTGAATCGTCTCATTATAACGGCCAACAATTATAAGAAAATAAGCCTGAAATAAAATATCATTTGTTTAATTGCTCATTATAGCCATGATCGTTATAACCCAGTGCTACCCTCCTACAACATAGGTCTTGAAGAGACCCATGTTGTAGGAGGGAGGCAACACAGAGGCCGGCAAATCGTTCCACAGCCGAGCTGTTGAACTCAAGAACGAGTTGTAGAAACGACCTGTTCTCATGTGACTAATGTCAACCGTGTACAAATGTTGGGCGCGTGTTTGGCGTGTTTCCCGACTATGCACCAGTGCCGAGGGGATCAATGACGCTAGTTCCTCGGAGCATCTTCCGTTGTAAAACCGGTACTGGATACTCTTCAAAATTTGGCTCACAAGAAGGAATTTCCCAAAAAAACTAAACATTCCAGTGATTTGTAAAGATTAGTTTTATTACAGATTTGGTCATCTGGAAGGACTATTGAGAAAAGAACTATTAGGAATGCGACTTTGTTTATATAATTGCATCTTGGCTGAGTTTGTTTACATTAACGTAATAAAAATGTTTACACTAATGCAATTTACCCTTTTTGGCCAAGGTAAAACGATTACATACTTAGTTCTCTCCTATAATCAATGTTTAGTTTGGACATGATGATATATTGCCTTCCTTATTACGTAAATCAATTTGGAGCCCTTTTTTACCAAAGTTATTTTTGATATTTGGTATAAAGGGCATAATTTGTTAACGCTCTTTTCGTGTGGCCTACTTGGCTAAAATATATTAGAAAGGGTTCAGCGGAAAACTTAAGTCTGTTGTTTCTGACTATCATGGTTTGAGAACACCGGGATGGAAGGCAGGAAAACACTTCTACTTCAACCTTCATCACAATTTATTTTAAATCAAATAAAATACAAATGCAAAGGGTCTATTTTCCCTTTCATCAAGTGATCTCCACGATCACACCACACTGACAGAGATCAAAGGTCCTTGATCTCTCTACCGTCAGTTTACACTCAACTGAAGGTACACTGCATGTACCTTCCAGTTCCAGCGCAAATACACAATTCTATGAAAAGGGTCTATTTTCCCTTTGCCTCAACTGCAGGTACCTATGTACCTTCCTCTTACAGCTCAATTACACAACTCACTTTACATTATCAATGTCGCTATATTTATTTATAACGTATTTAACACGTAAAACACAGACACGTTTAAGGTTCACATTTATGGTGAGCATTCAAATATTGCTTTCCTCATTATCTCAAAACTTATTTTTTTATTTTATTTTATTTTTTATTTATATTTATCAAAAGTATACAATACAGAATATAGTATATTATATAAAGCATTGTACTCCCAGGAGTTAATAAACTAATTGCGGGAATGATACGCATTACATGAAACATATAGCTGTATGTATTAAATGGACATATGATGGGGACATACACAACATTATTATTTCAGATAGTCATTAATAAGATGAAGTTTGAGCATGTTAGTTTGGGTCTTTTTACATTGACTTGCACATTTGATCTCGTTGGGTAGTTGATTATATTTTGTGTGAGCTATGTATTCTAGGGATCTTAGTCCATATTTTGTTGATTTGATATGAAGTTTGTTGTGATTTCTTGTGTTGTGTTGGTGTACGTCGCAATTGTAATAGAGTGTAGTGTTGGAATGTGCCGAGTGTTGAATTACTTGTAATATAGTTTTAGTTATTTCAAAAGTGGGAATGGTATTAAAAGGAAGTATTTGGGTGTTAATAGTATTATGTTACTTAGTATTTGGAGATGTCTGACTAATCAACTGGACGATCGAATATGCATGAATTACTTAATTAAACCAAACTAAGAACCTAATAGCTTATTTTATGCATGTAAATCATTGCTTCTTGTATTAATTGCTGAAACAAAGTGTAATTTTCATAATCAGTGCCTAAAAGTGCGGCAGTTAGAAAAATTTTGCAGAATTTTTTTTAATGCTGTTATATATGAAGCAACATGGGTGTTTTCGCATATCAAAGACATTTTTTTTTTTTTTTACATTAACTCCACATAGGAGGCCCTGAGGAAAACAATTTCCCTCAGGGCCTATATCAGGCCTGGAGTAAACACTAAAATGTAATGTAATTTAACACTAACAGCAAGGTGAATATCAAATAGCTTCCTAAAGTAAGCCAGAGGGTAACAGATGGGAGCGTACTTACTTCGAAAATAGTTTATTTTTCCAGAAGCTCTGGCGTGATGTTATGGCGTCGTTAAAATAACGACATGTTAGCCGCATACTCCGCACGTCGGTTAGTGAGATTTCTGGACCACTCAGTATCATGTCGATTATTTCTGGAGGAAGCGAAGTAAAATAGTCGACTTCCATATTGCTCGCACTCAGAAACCTATCTAAAGCTAGTTCTGTTTGGCCGTAGCGAGTGTCACTAGACGCGACTAAAAAAAGTCTTTACATTGTGTGCTGTCAACAGATAAACATTGAGTTTTCGAACGAAAATGGTTCTGAAAAGGATTCAAAACATTCATATAATTAAAGGGTATCGATAGTATAATAAAATACTTCAATTCAAATCGTCATAAGGGAGCAGAGATTTTAAAACAAATATTTACATTAACAAAAAACAATACATAACGATTATGACATATTATTTTCCCGAAACGAGCTAGTGTCATAGTCATAGATGAGATTTCTCTCGTTAAGCTGTCAAAACTGCGCTACAACGTAACCAGTAACCTACAAAATACATTCATACGACTATGGGCCTTTTTGACATAAATCAGAAGGTGTATATTAACGAAACGATGAGAGCAAAAATTCACGGTAATAGTACCCTTTACACACAGAGTTCGGAGCGGGACGTACCCCGCGCCACTTCAGGCCGCCGCGCAGAAAAGTCTCACAGTTAACTGCGCTATAAACCGTTATCTTACTTTCGGTCTTTACTTTGCTGCGCGGCGGCCTGAAGTTGCGCGGGGCACGTCCCGCTCCGAACTCTGTGTATAAAGGGTACTTATGTGCGGGATGTTTTGCAAAATTTGGACAAATCATCAAATTTGAAAGATAATTTTCAAGTTCTGCGAAAGACCTACCCAAGTTCTGTTATTATCCGAGTATTATGAAACAACCGGCCCACGATGAAATAATAACAGAATTTGAATGGAACTTTCACGGAACTTGAGTTTTAACTGTGAAATTTGATGAATTGTTTATGGATTCAATGTTTCAAAGCTTCCAATCTAATTTGGTAGGTCTCTTTCGAAGATTATCGAAGTGGAAAGATTTTCGGTCAGTCCGTTGGATCGACTTTTGAAAAAAAAACTTTTTCGTGAAAAGAGTTATTAAACAAACAATTCTTCTCTAAAAAAATAAAGCTATACCTGAAAAAATAAGTCAAATGAACAAAAAAAACTTTAATCCATAAGATAGTGTTTCAAAATATATTTTAAATTGAATGGAGTCATCGAAATAATATAAGCTTTGTAACATGTTATGGAATCACTATTTTTAAATCGTTAATAATATTTTGCAATATCTACGCAAATAATTAATTAATCTACTCTAATAGTTAATTTACACAACACGAAATTTTAAAATCTAACAGATAAAATTGTAATGCGATTCTAATGTAGGTTTTTTACACGATCTCTTTTTTCAGCACGATTCCCGTAAAGAGACTAAAGACAAAATTTTTCACTTAACGCAATTGCTATTATCATCTCTATTTTCATCATTTCGGCATCACTGCAAACAACACATGAACCATGTTGTAGTTAAAAAAGGGGCGTATGCACAAGTAATTCATTTTAACGAGAACCTTTTTAATTTGTAATACTGTACAGAAAGGATTAAAAATGATTATTTACGCTTGTTAGTAAATTTGAATAATTTTTTTTATTGCACAAATAAAATTAACATAAAGTTCAAAGAGCTTATAAGTAAATCCCATTTCTTATACTTAACCAAATAAACAATTAGTAAAAAAATACGTATAATGTTTTATTAATGTGGACATTAATAAAACATTGGTTGGGGTGGTGCCTTCAAAACTTCTCTTTTACCTTTGGAAATTATTCAAAAAACAATAATAAAAATAATTTTAAAAAAGTCATATGATTACCCCACCATTAAACTATTTCAAGATTTTAAAGTACCTTCACTTCACATTATTTATAAAAAAATTACAGTTTTACAAATACACAAAGATTGCTTCAATAATGAGAACCTTACTCATTTTTCAAACAGCATTAGAACAAATATACTTGGCTCTGTGACTGTCCCGCGTTGTAACACTACCACAGCCCAACAATTCTATAAATATATTGGAGTGAAATGGTTTAACCAGTTACCAGTTAATCTAAGATTGGAAACTAATTATAAAAAATTCAAAAAATCAATAAAAACACATTATTATGACTACATCTTATAATACTATACTTCTCATCAAATTGTAGTAACGGATATCCTTTTTCTCTTTTTATTTTTCTCCTTTCTTTTGTTTTACACATAAAAAAAATACTATTTTTTTTCTTTGTTAAATTGTACTTTCCTTTCGTTTTCTCCGCCTTTTTCACACGAGCTCTGCTCTAAAAAAAGGTGTAATACTTATTAATTAATGTATTTTTAAAAGAAAAACTTTATTTAATTTATAAAAAACCATGTAACTCTGTACCATTATATTCAATAAAAAAAAAAAAAAAAATTCAATTCACCAATACACCTCAGCACAGGTTCTCCTAGTGAGGTGTTCACGAAACATACAATATTACTCACAAACAGTTTTACCTTCTCAAACCTACCTTACACCCAACACAATACTTAAAAAAAAAAATCTTTTTGCTTACTGCTACTGAAAAATAACGTTTTTTTTTGTACTCCTATGTAAACTTCTGTAATCAATTGTAAAATTGTATATTCAAGAATAGACATAATTAAATAATTAAGTTATATTTTTAATAAGTAGGTAAAGTTTCTTCCTTCCTCTTATCTCTCCTTCCCTGCTGTTCATAGTCTCACTTGCTCTAGATATTTGGGAGCAGTTGGGACTCTTGTGCGGTATTCAAATATATTGTTTATTTATTGATAAACGTCGCTATGCACCTAGAATCTTTGGGAATTTGCGGGGTAAGAGGATAGAGTTCCAAGCTAGTTAGTAAAACTTTTTTGAAACTTTTGATACTATCGGTAGTATCGGTATGCACAAATACATTCAAACGAGTCCTCTAAAAAAAATACTTTTCTGTTGTACGCAACTGAAACCAAAGACAAAAGATGCGATTCTGAACAATATCGATCTGAATCATCTCATTAGCGCACATTGCATTTTCTTGTGTTTTCTATGCCCAGTTTGACACCTGCGTTGGTTCTTCAGATAGCGTAATTTTAAAATCTTAGTGTATTTTTATAATAAATAAAACCAAAAATGCCTAAGACATGGAATACCTCAAGCTTCAGATTTACCCTGTTCCTATTTACAATGGTGATTACTTAAAATTTGTTATTTTTATTGAAGTATAATGTCACCAATTTTGCCACGACATTCCGGCGACATTAGTTGGAACATTTTTGTGATTTTATCCCATTAGGCTACCGAAAACCAAAATCATTCGAGATGTATTCCAACCGTCTACATGTTCTCTTATTTATTTTGAAAATATCGCTATCGAATGAACTAATCCGATGATCCACAACTGGGATTACATACCTATTGTTTACTTATGTGTGAATGTTAATTTGGCTGTTTTTAAATCATGTATTGCTATTTTTTCAAGGTATTCCACTTATTTTACAACCCAACTGATAGTGGCGCCGTACAACTAACCAAGAGTAATTTGGACATGACATTGGGTAAGCGTAACTATACAACATTTTCCTCAAAGATAACCTTTACAAACCACAAAAATCCAAAATAATTATGTTATTGATAAATAGCTTCCGAATCTGCGGTAACAGAATGCTTTTCCCAAAACTGAACAGTATTTTGTCACCTTTAACACTTTTATAATAATCTTCGTTTTGATATTTGAGCGAACAAACAGTGTTTGAAGGATTGGACCATTTACAACTAGTACCTACTTTACCGTTAATTCTATATAAAATTTTGGTAAATATACAGAAATGTGGGACACTGTGAATAGGCTGTTGTATTTCAGTTTCCGAAAATGGAAAATAATGCATTTTAACAGCTATTTCGTTAAAAACAGATAATTTTACACCTTTTTGGTAACCTTTCGGGATGACTGGACATGCTTATTATGAATATTTTTTTAGAAAACACCTTGTGTTTCACCTTTATTGCCATAAAAGGTGCATTCAAAATTTCAGTACTACATGTCATAGAAAACGGACACAAATTATTGTAAATGGCTGTCAACTGTCTTCCCATAAGAAGAAAGCAAATTTGCATTTTACACAATCCATTGTATTTTCATTATTTCCAGTATTTTCCATCGTCTCGAATGCAAAAAAGGTCTTTTATAGTAATTGAGGTGAATCAAAATGTTTTTTCTAAAAAAAGATTCATATTAAGCGTGTCCAGTCATCCAAAAGATTGTGTTGTTTTTTTGGAAAGTTTTTTTTTTCTGTCTTTTCTTCCGCCATAACACAGGGACATCCCTAGCATGGCGGATGAATTAACACAATTTTTTGTTCATTGTATAAACTTCTTTTAATAAATAAATAAATAAATAAATAAAACAACATTTTGACGTAATTTTAAAATAGAATTTTTAGGCTAGATTTTAAAATTTAATTTTTAATTAAACCCAAACTAAGGACTTATTTTGGGTTCTTAGATTCATAATTTGGGTTAAATAAGAGAATAAAAAACTAACCTTAAAACTTTCACATCAATAACCAATTACTGAAATGTTGTTTCTCATTGTTATTAAACTTATTCAAAGTGTCCCATGTATCTACATATTTACCCATTATTTTAAATGAGTTGGATTTTAATATTTGTTTTTCCGACTTCTAGCCTCGAACGAGTTGGTGTTCATCAACTTCTATGCGGAATGGTGCCGCTTCAGCAACATGCTGCAGCCCATCTTCGACGAGGCGGCTGACAAAGTGATGCTGGAGTTTCCGGATGCGGGGCGCGTGGTGATGGGCAAGGTGGACTGCGATAAGGAAAACTCTGTGGCCACACGCTTCCAGATCTCCAAGTACCCCACTCTGAAGATCATCCGAAACGGACAGCCCACCAAGAGAGAATACAGAGGTAGTCATTTTAAACACCTTTCTTTAGTAAAATTCTAGAATTCCACGCTACGCTACAAATAATTATTGAATAACATTGTCGTGATTTATTTTTGGGATATTATGATGACGTGTTGCGCTACCTTCTCCTTTAGCCAACATTTCAGACAGCGTTACAGTGTCCATCATCAGGGCAGATATGTAATCTACAATGGTAAATATGTGCTTAAGCGTGTAGCCCCAACCCTCTCTGAGCTGGTATTACAATATAATTTAAAGTGGTTTTCTGCATTTAATTTTGTTGTAGGCGTCAATTACTGAATACCAAGAACTATTGAACTTAGACCCGTCGGTTCCATTAACATTAATGGAATTTTTGTGAATTTCAATTGCCTCCGTAATTAGACATGCTCTATGCGTTTTGGGTCTTCCCAGGACTTCAGGAACAAATCCGAAGTAATAGCCCGTTTCAATTAAATGCAATTGCCGATTTGTCAGAGTGGCCGAGCTTACAAGCTCGAAAGTGTTCTGATATCCTTTTGGAGATAGTCCGTTGTGACCGGCCTACATAAACCTTGTCACATCCGGAACAGCTGAGTTTATATTTCCATCTGTTTCCAGAGGGAATTCAGTTTTTGCAGGCCTCGGCAGGTCTTGTATTTTAGTTGTAGTTCTGTAGACAGTCTTGATGCTTTCTTTTCTCAGTATCCTGGCAATTCTGTCCGTTAAAATGTGAACATAAGGCAATAAGATACTACCAAGAAAAATCATGGGTAAAGTCGCCCCATGTTTGATATGCAAAAAAAGAAATACTTGATGTCAACTTTATTACTACAATGGCATAAAGTTCCTTTGTTTTCAATCAATGTTAAGTTACAATTTGGTAGGCGTTTATGGGTACCGCCGCCCCGGGAACCATTTATTGAATAACCAACAACCCTGCCATCGGTCACCCTAAGAGGTTCGCTACGTTTGGTGAATTAGCGGGGATGGAATTTTACCATTTAACCTAAACAACCGTCATGGCGTTTTTTGCTGGAGTAACTGGATAGGAAAAACCTCCAAATAATTCTATCATGACACACACTTCTTGCTTCATTCACATTCATAATAAATGTCGTCTCATACATCATTTTCTACTATACCGACTCTTGCCATGACCCTATTCAAATAAATATTTGATTCACTTCCAATTAAATAATAAATTCCATTACAAATTTTTAGATTTTAGGGTTGCCAATTTCTCACGGCTGACCAAATGGATTGCATAAATTGTCAGTGAGATAGATAGTGTATCAATAGAATTATCATCAAAAATTTTGGTTGTCAGTTCATCCTTCATAACTCTAGTTAAGAACTCGAATGTGCTTTGAATTTAAGTATCATTTTCAATATTAGTACTGATTGTGAAGAATTCAGATACGCTGTAAAGTATCTATCTATTATAATATAATATTTTTAACAGAAAATTATTTTAACTGTCATTTTCAAAATTGGTTCTAATCCACTGGAGCGATCATGGTCAAAAAATGGATCACTTTTATTTTTCTGCGATTGATAGCGGTCCGAAATTCGACCACATTTTCAAGCATTTATTGTAATTATTTAAAACATTTCCATGGCCAGCCATTTATTCCAAAATGAAGCTATTGAAATGCTTTATTTATCATGACCATAGATATCGCTAAAACGAACTTCGTAGACTATTTTAGAATGATTACGTTTACAGTTAAAATTAAGTCTTTTTTCCATAGAAATGTACCTTTCATTATCAAGTATACCACAAACAACAAGCAGAAATCGAAAATATTCTAATAAGTACCTCTCAAGGAGTTTCAAAGTAAAAAGACACACAGAATTTGCGCGGTTATAAACTTAAGGATATTTTTTTTATAAATCCTACAAATATGAGATAAATGATAAAATACAAGTTAATTCATTGGCTTTATAGCACTATAATAAGTTTTTATGTCTCCATGTTAAAATTCGAAGATATGAATTTTTTAATGTTGGTGAAAAATTTAGATAATGATCTTTTGGAAATCTTGAGCAATCGAGGCAAATTTATCTATTTCGCATGGTCGCTCCAGTGGATTTGTCAAGACTTCAGACTATCCCATGATTTTTCACAGGTGTGCACTAGTTTAGGTTACTTACTGAAATCCAATTATAAAAAATGATTAGGAGTAATTGTTAGTTTATACATAAAATCGTTAGGTTATTTGATTGCTTTGTAGCTATTTAAAAGTTATTGCTCGTAGTAATTTAATTATTTAAGAATTTTAATGTATTATTATAATTAACCTATTTTCTTTGAAACAATAAGATTTACAATAAAATGCATAAACACCAACAAAGTTCCAATTACCACTTTTACAAATACACTAAAATCTAAAAAAAAATTTAAAACACATTATTTTTTTGATTACCGTGGGCTCTGCAATTACAAAATAAGGCTTAGGCTGTATTATATATGGTCATAACAGAAACTAAGATTATACAGACATTATTCCTGGTATTTATTCCGTCTAAGTACATAAAGATCGCAAACTTTCATTGAAATCTCATTTTTAATTTTTGAGGCGGTTATGGGTACCGCCGCCCCGGTAACCATTTATTGAATCACCAACACCCTTGCCGTACTTGCCCCAAGTGGTTCGCTACGTTTGGCGACTTAGCAGGGGTGCCCGGGTTCATGCCGGGGTGAGGTTTGTCTAGGTCTTGATGGCGAAGACGTTTCCCAACCTACTGCGTGGCAGGCCGGATCGGGAGAGGCTGGTTGAGGGAGACCTAACCTAGATCTCTCTGGCTAGGCTCTCTCGACCCATCGCCTTGCAGCGCAGTGGGAGGGATGGATTAATACGTCCGTCACTCCTGGACTCATTGACCCTCAGATTCCTACCCACCCGTTATACTTTTTCCTTTCCAGAACTTCCTCTCCTTTCTTTCCCTAAAATATCCTTCAGACAGCATCCCCAAAGATGACACAGGCCCTGAGGGATTTTTTTCCTCAGGGCCTCCTGTACGGAGGTAATGTAAATGAGAATTTTCAAAAATACTAGCTGGTACCCGGCATGCGTTGCAATGCCATTCAAAGATATAAATTGTTTCTCCCTGCTTGTCCTTTATTGTGCGTCCCCATTCCCCTCCCGCGTCCCCTTCCCCTCCCGCATTCCCCTTCCACCTTCCCCCTCACTCGTCACCTCTCCCGCAAACCCCACCTCATTCGTTACCCTCCCCCTCCTGCCTACACTCCCTGCCGCTAAAATATATGAAATACACACATTTTCATTTATACAAGTTTCATATGCCACAGCTTACCATTATATATAGCCTATAACCTTTGCGGGCGCGTACACTACAAATCACAAAAGTTTCATCGCAATCGGATGAACGGTTTGGCAGCACATAAAATACGAACAAACAAATATTGATTTTTATCTAAAAGATTTGCCTCACGATAAATGCCTTTCAAAAACAAATACTTTCAATTTTCTTTATACATAATACAATAATAATTTTTTGTTGGAAAATTAGAGGTGATCAGAAATTTACCTTTTGAATTAACACCTGTAATAAATCAATATCGCTTTCTTGACGATGGAAAAAGCGCAGACCCTTGAAAAATCACTTGTCATGTTTCCCTAAGAAATTTAAACAAAAGAAACATTCAAATATAGAATTAAAATAATTTGCTGATAAATTATAGGTAGGTGCTAATTCTTGATGAAATCAGTTCCAATTTTGAATATGGCATTTAAATTCATTAAACCAGAGTTACATCACAGACAGATCCACAACCTAAATCAATATGTTGAATGATTATTTAATTATATACTGAATATGGTGAGAAATTGATATTTTTTTAATTGATTTTTTTGGTTTAATTTTGAAAATGCTTTCTTCTTGATGAGCAATGAAAAGAGAGAAAAAAATCTCTAAAAGTTGTACAGTTAGGACTATTGGTTCACTTCTACGAAAAGCAGTTTTTTGCCATTTCACTTTCTATTCTGTCCAAACAGGTTTGACATTAGCAAGAATCTTCATTACCATAATATTATAGAAGTTTCTAGATATCACACAACTGATAAATGTGCCAAGTTTGTATCAAGCAAACAAAATGAATTGATTTATTAATTTTCTGATATTGTGAAATGTAATATATCGAATCCCTAAAATGAGTAATATTACATATCAACTTGTTATCAGAAAGGTGAGTTAATTGCCAGCCTTTATAAAATCATTTATTTGCACAGCAGTAATTACGTTTGTTTAATTTTATTTATAGATCATAACTTGTAGGTGGCATTGTAGACTGTATACAAATTTGTTGTAAATGAGGATTCAATGTGGCATTGAAATTAGCAGGCGTTTTGACACTAACCTATTTCAAGGACAATGTAGTTCTTCTTCTTAATTATATATTTTTTGAAATAAAACAATTGCTTCGTTTATAATCACTAAATTTATTTAATTTATTATGACTGACCGGTTTTGCTTTACAAAGAGTCATCAGGGTACAAAATTAAACTAATCAAAAAATACTAAAGAGACAAATCACAACATAAAATAAAGGAACAGTGAGATAGACTGAAATTAATATCCAACATAGTAACAGAGAGGAAGAGATAAATGTGTATATGTATAATGGGTTACCATATTATATTTAAAGATACAAAGTGTCACTTGAACAAGTGATTAAGGGATAATGGATTATGGGAAATATAACCTAATGTTGGGTTGTTGGACACATTTAATTGATTATTAGGAATTTGACTTTCAGGTTTTAACGGCTTTCTTATCTTCTTAATAAAAATTTAGTTTCTTTGTTTGTTCCTTATGCATTCCTAAAACATTTATCCAATTGCAATGTAACTTTGGTGATTTGATGTGCTCATGCCCGCGATGGTTTCTATACATATGAGCGCTGGTTATGAAACTATTTCCTATGCTATTCATCCGATTGCGATGAAACTTTGTTGAGTTGTTATGGGCATGCTCGCAAAGGTTTTATATATGCTGGTGAGCTATGGCATTATGAAATTTGGATAAAAAATTGCATAGGTGGGCGTGTGAGTTGTCTGAAAAATGAATGTGTTTCATGTAGTTTAGCGGAAGGGTGGGAAGGAGTGAGGGAGAGGGGAAAGGGGAGGGGGTGAGGAGAATGAAGGACGAGAGTTTGCAGAAGGCAGGGAAGATGGAAGAGGTACGCGGGAGGGAGAAGGCGGGGAAGGTGGAAGAAGAATGCAGGAGGGGGGGAGGGACGGGTGGAAGTGAAAGAGGGTAGGGGGACGTCAAGAAAGGTGAAGGGGGAACGCGGAAGGGGAAGGTGTCGCGTGAGGGAAAGGGGAGGCGGAAGGGGAACGGGGACAAATGGAAAAGGACATGCCTGGAGAACACACTGAGCCATTGACTACCTCATTGCTAACTAACCTTGGATTTAGTGCTAATTTATTTTTAATCATAGGATCTGAAATTGTCAGCGGCCTCATTGATTTTTCTGACAAGATAAATTGGATAGTTGATCTTCACAATAATTTATTATTACAATTGCCGTGCTATTTATGTTTGTATTTCAAGCATTGACGCTTTGTGAATTTTTCATATTGTATGTATATTATATAGAGAGAATAGGGCCCCTTTCACTAATCTAAATGGAGCAAATGCTAAGTGCACCCTTACTTGAAAATCTTCTCATTTTCATTTATAGAATTTTGAAAGCTGTGTGAAATTACAAAAGGCGTCAATAATCGAGTCAAAGCAAAATGTTTCATTAGTTTTTTATTGACAAATATTAAATGCTATTGTTCTTATTTGAACACATGTTTTATGTTACATGCTAAAATGCATAATTTTTTTTTA
This sequence comes from Glyphotaelius pellucidus, assembly GCA_936435175.1. Lineage (NCBI taxonomy): Eukaryota > Metazoa > Arthropoda > Insecta > Trichoptera > Limnephilidae > Glyphotaelius > Glyphotaelius pellucidus. The sequence continues at coordinate 37,996,221 of OW386543.1, forward strand.
ATGCGCAGTAATGATTTTGACCTTCAAAAAACTGTGCTGCTTTGGCTGTTTGGTAAACAATGAAATCCACACAAACTACTTCTCGTACCCCCTGAGCAAATATTGTGCTGAATCCCTTTGATATCACTGACATTGTTCTCAATCGCATTGGTAATACTGATATCGTTCTCTTCACAATCACATTGGTGACACCGGTATCATTCTCTCCCCTATCACATTTGTGACACCAATATCGTCCTTTTCTCAATCACATTGATGACACTGATTCTCTTCTCAATCACATTGGTGACACCAATATCATTCTTTTGTCAATCACATTGGTGACACTGATAACGTTCTCTTCTCAATCACATTGATGACACAATCACAATGGTGATTCTTTTCACAATCAATTTGGTGATTCCGATAACGTTCTCTTCTTTATCACATATGGTTCTCTTCTCAGTCACATCGATATCATTCAATCATATTGGTGACACCAATATCATTCTCTTCTCAATCACATTAGTGACACCAATATCATTCCCTTCTTAATCACATTAGTGACACCAATATTGTTCTCAGTTATATTGGTGACACCGACATTGTTCTCAATCTCAATGGTGACACTGACATTATTCTCAATCGCGTTGGTGGCACCGAGATCGTGCATTCGGGCTACATTCGCGGTAACTAGGATAAAATAAGCACCATCAGATGACAAGATATGAGGGGGAGACGGTTGCTTTTCCGATGTCAATGATGAACAAAATCTAAATCTTAACCTGATGAGACAGAATTGCGGTCATCTAACTGAGATAGGTAGATTGTAAAGGTTGCTTATAATTTCAGGTCAGCGTTCCGTGGAAGCGTTTGCAGACTTTGTGCGGAAGGAGCTGGTGGATCCCATCAGCGAGTTCGGTTCCCTGGAGGAACTGACCAAGCTGGAGTCCAACAAGAGGATGATCATCGGCTACTTCGACCGGAGAGACATGCCGGAGTACAACATCTTCAGGCGGGTGGCCACCTCACTGAAGGAAGAGTGCCACTTCCACGTCGGCTTCGGAGATGTCTCTGCGCAGATGCACCCCCCTGGTACAGATAAATTATATATACAGACAGATCTGTCCTGAAGTAGCAACAACTTCATAGAACAATGAAACTCGCACAGTTTTTTCTGTCATGATTTTCTACATCTGTGCAAATATTTTAAGCTTGCAATGTCCTTTCTACCATGAGCTATTGACCTTTGAAATACCCACTGATCTGTCAAAATATTAGCCAAGATGCCATATTATTTTTTGCATATTTTTTCACACTACCTCGGCTGAAGCTGAACAGTAAAGGCCCGTATCCTGCGCCACAATACACATGAACACTAGCTTGAACAGCACCCAAAACATTGAAAATTTGAACACTTCGTGTTGTTCGAACAAATGTGTTCATATTTTTACAAGAGCCGCGCGATGCGGTCATGTATGGAGAATCAAACCGAACAAGTTTTTGAGGTTATGCGCAATGAGCAAGCTTAATAATCACTAGTTTAAAATATTATGATACCTAAATACAATATAATAAATATATTTGATAATAAAATTATAACATAATAACGAATATTAACAATATTAATATTAATATTATTTTTGAAGTGGGTGAAGCGGGAAGCGGGAAGGCAGGCGGGGCCGGCGGGGGGGGAAATAAGTTCATATTTTTACAGGAGCCATACGAAGCGGTTGGTACCGGAGGTAAATCGAATGACGTTTGGGGTTATGTCAACCGCGCGAGCCTAATACCTAATTATGACTTTAAATTCCAAATAAATACTGTCGTAATGATGATTATATCTTTCGTGATCTCACTTGTAAATAAAGTCTATTAATTTATAAATCGGTTTCAGAGACACGGAAGAAATGACCAATTAAAATAGGTATTCTATTCTTTCCCTGATAAATAAATACCTAATAAAAATCTAGTTAGGTAGGTTAGGTCTAAGTTGAAATCTGCGTGTTCTCCTTTATATTTCGTTTACAATATCATCGCTAAATTTCTTAACAGAACTCGACTTTTGACGTTTGAAATTAATTAATTTAATTTATTTATTTTATTTTATTTTTTTTAATTTCGTAATTAATTACGCATTCGAAATTCAAATACTGACTTTAGGTCATAATAATTGATATTAGTCGGAAATCTTTCCTGGTAAATAAACATCTATTAAAATATCTCTGTTTTCTCCCTGATGTAGCATCTCTTCTTCATCGGAACATATTTTAACATTTATTTAAACGCTAAACGTCAAACGTCAAGTCAGTTGCGTACGCGTGGACGCGTGGACTCGTGGACAGGCCACTAGCAAAGTGTGTGACCGCGCGAACTTCACACCTGTTCACACCAATCTTTCAAACCATGTTTAAAAAAACGCAGGAGACGGAAAACAAAGAACGTTTATAGTGGGGTTCAAGCTAGTTTTCATGTGTATTCTGGCGCAGGAGTTCCGCCTTAAGTTCTAGTAATCTATATTTACATGAATCATTTTTATGTATTCAATAACTTATCGTATTTTTATTGTTAGTCATTCTGAACAGATATAATGTACATGTTATATTGCTATTAAATTTATTTTTCATTGTTATAAACACAAATTGCCTAGAAAGTGATTTGAGCCGTGCAATAAAATAATTAGAATTTTTTAAATTTTAAATTAGCTCCAAACAGGAGGCTCTGAGAAAAAAAATCTTTGGGGATGCTGTGTGGAGGGTTTTTTAGGGAAAGGAAGTTCTGGGAAGGAAAAACGGTATGAGGGATGGGTAGGAATGTGTCCAGGAGTGACGGACGTATGAATCCATCTCTCCCAATGCAATATAAGGTGATGGGTCGATATATATCTCTATAAAAAGTATCCCTTAACAGTCTCTCCCATCTGACCCGCCAAACGCATGTGCCACCGCCAAACATAGACAAACCTCACTTGAACCAGTGATACTGTCGCATCATCGCGTAACCGACAGTACGCGACTGACGGTTCGCGATCGACAGTACGTATGGCACTATCTGCAGCCGAAGTCCTCCATAATTACACTTATACATGTAAATACAGGCCCGGATCGAAACCAATCTCTGTAGAATTTTATAATGAGTTTTCACGCTTTTTGGAACTCTTAGTGGGACTCTCTGATACACTCATTATTACAGGTGACATTAATATTCGCCTCGAGCGCGTTACATCACCAAACACCGTTAAATTCTTAGATTTATTAGCCAGCTTCGGATGCTGCCAATGGGTCGACGTCCCAACTCACGACGCTGGTGGTACACTGGATGTACTTATTTCAAAGAACAGTGGTTTGCCGCTCTTAGCAGATATTCGTGATATAGGACTATCGGACCACCGGCTAGTCTGCACTCATATTGATTTTAATCCGCCTAAAATACCGTATAGAACAATTATATCGAGGGAATGGCGTCAATTTAGTTTTTGTGATTTTCTGGAAGAACTTCAGACCTCTCTATTATGTACACCCAATTTTTGGGAAACAAAGACGCCAACAGAACTTGTCGAGACGTACAATAGAACGCTTTTGTTTTTATTAAACAAATATGCTCCGACAACGTCAAAAACACGTAAAGTTCGAAAGTCTGACGGCTGGTTTGATGACGAATGCCGAAACCAGAAAAGACTTATGCGGAAATTAGAGAGGTCATACAGGAAAAACTCTGCAGTAACTTCGAGAGATGAGTGGATCCTTGCTCAAAAACAGTACATGAGCAAAATAAATTCCAAAAGATCAGAATACTGGAATGAAAAGGTTGACTCTGAGCGAGCCAATCCACGGCGTCTCTGGAACTCAATAAAGACTGTTATTGCCGAAGTCACAGTTCCAACTAAAATAGATATTACCCCGGATGCCTTCTCAAAGTTTTTTCGGGAAAAAATTGAAACCATTCGTGCCTCCACATCTCACGCCCCTCTGCCAATATTCACTATCAATTCTAAAGGAAATTTGTCTTCCTTCAAACCTACAACGCTTGAAGAAGTAAAAAAGATAATTTCATGTTCGCCAAATAAGCAGTGTAGTCTTGATCCTATACCAACTTGGTTATTAAAAAAATGTGTCAATGTCTTAGCTCCATTCCTAGTTCATGTTTTCAATAAATCTCTCAGTACAGGTGATTTCCCTGAATCACTAAAATCAGCTGTAGTTACACCAATATTAAAAAAGTCACAACTAGACCCTGATAACTTAGGTAATTATCGACCCGTCTCAAATCTACCTTTCGTGTCAAAAATCCTGGAGAAAATTGCTGCTACTCAAATAACCAGTCACTTGAATTCAAACAAATTATTAACAAATCGACAATCCGCATATAGAAGGTTTCACTCAACAGAAACCGGACTTCTTCGTATGCTGTCAGATATAACTCTAGCCATAGAATCAGGTAAGTTAGCACTTATCTCACTCTTAGACATGAGTGCAGCGTTTGACACGATTGATCACGACTTCCTCATTAAGAGATTAGAGGAAACATTTGGTTTGAGTTCCGATATCAAAAATTGGCTGGCGTCATATTTATCCAATCGCTTGCAAGCCGTGAAGGTTGGAAATAAACTCTCAAACTTCGCAAGACTTTCTTCAGGAGTGCCCCAGGGTTCCGTTTTAGGTCCACTTCTTTTCATCCTTTTTACAAATGATGTCGCCGAAATAATCGAGTCATTTGGTCTCTTGTCACACTGCTACGCTGACGATCAGCAAGTTTATTTTTACTGCACTCCATACGAAGTCAGCAGTCTCAAAATTCGTGTAGCTGAATGCCTAGAAGCAATAACTCGTTGGATGTCTTCAAACAAGCTAAAGCTGAACCCATCTAAGACTGAGTTTCTCTGGGCGGCCACAAACAAACGCCAACATTTCATAGACGATTCGCCTATTTCCATTTCCGGCAGCGATATTATTCCCAAGACAACCGTCAAACTTCTTGGCGTTAATCTAGATTCAGACTTTTCGCTTAAAAGTCAAATAAATAGGACTGTAAGCACCGGTTTTTTTCACTTAAGACAACTCAAGTCCGTCCGAAGAAATCTTCCTACAGAGGCGACAAAACTACTAATCAACTCTTACGTAGTCTCGCGACTCGATTATTGTAACGGTATCTATGCTAGCCTTCCAAAATATCAAACTGACAAACTTCAATCCGTTTTTAACGCAGCGGCACGGCTCATAACCGGAGTCTCTAAATATTCACACATTTCAGAACACCTTCGTAACCTTCATTGGCTCAAGTGCCCTGAAAGAATCCAGTACAAATTGTGCTGGATGGTGTTTAAATCAATCAATGAAATGGCCCCACCTTATATCTCTGAACTATGTGTCCCGGAAAATACTGGTCCGAGGCAGTCAACCCTTAGATCAGCAACATCATCAGCTATAGGCAGACTAATGGAACCTAAACGCAAGCCAAATACAAAGTTTGGAGATCGCGCTTTTGGAGTATCTGGGCCTAAGGCTTGGAATAACCTCCCTCCGGAACTAAGATGCATAACAAGCCCAACAGAATTTAGGTCCAAATTAAAAACCTACCTTTTTGGGCTCTCATATCCTTAATTTAAATAAACCTATCTGAGAGTATCATACTTTTATTTTCTATGATATGTCTTAATCACACTTTTCTAATTAATTTTCTAATTACTTGAATCTTTGCACATCAATCTGTCTCGTTACGAATCACATTTAGGAAGATCAAATCCTTGTACTACTGTACCGCCCACTATAAAATGTTGCTTTTGATTTCCAAAATACACTCATCTAAGAATGTATTTTATACTAATATTAAAATATATTTCAGGATTAAACACATATAACAAGTGTACACAATAATGTCCTCTGCGTGCGAACTATATCTAAATTTCTTAATAGACAATAAGTGTTAATTTCAAGCGACCTCCCAGGTAAGTATGGACCTGTATACATTTTTAAGAAGCATCGCGTTCATTGGTCGAGACATTGTACATATATTTTCTTATGAACCTGTGGATGCAATTTTTAGCCATTAGTTGTTTAATTGTTTGTCTAGTTTGTAGTTTTTCTAGATTTTAGAAATGTATTGTAAGTTTGTGCAGCGCCCTTGAGGTGATTTTTCACAAAAACGGCGCTATATAAATCATCCAATTATTATTATTTATTATTATTATTAATGATGCACATAGGGGTTTTTCAAATATCGTAAGGTTATTCGTAAACCAATAAAATTTGTCTTTCTTTTAAAAAAAGGAATTAGCTAATTGAGCCCTTATCCGGAAGAATGTTGTATCCAACAATATTCTAGTTCCAAGAAAAATAGGAAAAACGAAACCAGTTATGTTTCATAACATTTTGTATTAAAAATACATAAAATATGCAATTCTTAAGAGTTTTAATTGAAAAGTCGTCTAGAAAGGCCATTAAATTAGAGTTTTATTAGAATTTACCCTGAATTTGTGGAATAATGTTGTATATGAACACTTTCACATACAACATTATTCCACAAACAGTTTTTTTTTACTCTTCGTACCTTACAGAAAGCTACATGATCTTCTAACATAAATGTACACATGTCATTGACGTTTTTGAGTTTAAAAAGCAAAAAATGATATGTTTACGTTCTAGATATTGTCTGAGATCAACATACAACATTATTCCAAAAAACTGTTTCAACAGCTAAAAAAGAGGGTTAGTAATATTTTTTGATAAATGGCGTTATACAACATTCTTCCACAAACCAAACATTAAAAGGCTGCCACAGGCCTAAAAAAAATTTCATTACCATAATTCCTACCTTAAAAGATGCACATTAATGTACCCAACATTATTCCATCAATAACTCAACATTGATAGTTTTGTTGGATACAACATTATTCCGGGCAAAGGCTCAATTGTTATTTGTGAGAGTGTAAAATGTAATTATGGGAGTGGTAGGTGTATTAATTTTATATAGGTTTACTTTGGATGATATTTATCAAAGATTCAAATGGAAAACCTTTTCGATTCGTAACAGAATCATATTGGTGTATTTTCCGTTTCTCTAATAATATTTGTGACGTGTTTGAAATAATTGTAATAATTGTATTATTTTCAGGCCAGCCTATCATTGTGTACCGAGCTGACAAAGACAAGACAAACGAGGCTGACGAGACCTATAGGGGATCGTTGAACAACTTTGACGAGGCGCACATCTGGGTGCAGACCAAGTGTGTCCCCCTCGTGCGGGAGATCACCTTCGAGAATGCCGAGGAGTTGACGGAGGAGGGGCTGCCCTTCCTGATCCTCTTCCACACTCCCGGAGACACGGAGATCGTCAAGAAGTACAATGATCTGGTCATCAGAGAATTGCTCGGAGAAAAACGTTAGTAACAATGTGTTATTATTACTTATTCTTTGTGGTATTTGTGAAACCTGTTGAATGAATCGAGTATCGAAAATTATCCTTACACCACAATATGTACATGAAACACACCTAATGTCGATATTTTGTTTTTGTTACTCATTTTAATTATGGGATATTGAAATTATAGGATTTGTGAAGCTGAAATATTTGTACGAGTGTTGAAAAGCAAACATTGTAAATTTAAGAGACATTCAGAAATTTACCTTTGGAATGAACACTGTTAGTAAATAAAAAAAATTATGACATCAAAAATTAAAATGAAAGAAATACATATTTTAAATATAACATTATTAGTTAATAATTATATTATAGTAATTTTGTTACCTACTTTATCGCTTGTCTGAATTGTTCCCACAATCAGTCCCTATTCCAGAAAATCCAAGTTTTAGAGTTCATTGAACCAGTTACAGACAGAGTCACAACCGAAATGAGTTTTTTAATAACTAAGAGGCGGAATGGGGAGGCAAAAACGTTGGGAATGTATGGCGAGCGATATGCTGAAATAGGCCAAAACCAAATGATCTTTTGAAGCTAAGTCTGTTGGCCCCATAAAACAAATTAGACCGGTCAAATAACGATAGTTTAATTGTTCTGCCTTTAATAATTAGCGGCTCGGGAAGTTTTCTTTTGCCTCCACATTCCGCCTCCTATTAATAACCTTCATGTTCTAAAGAGATGGAGAGGTTTAAAGTGCTCGGCCTTTTTACTATTACTTTTAAATTCAATGCAAATCTATTTTATTAACACTATATTGCCTCAACTGCATTTATAATTTAATAATAATAACCAATACATACTTAAATAATTTACCCTTTGGACTAATAAATTATTGTAATAATAATAATGTGTGTTTATTTCAGCCGAACAGAGCGGAGAGTGCAACACTCTGTTAGCCATATAAAAGTGTAAATCTATAAAAATTACATTAAATAATAGAATATACAAGATAAAAGATAAAAAATACGTACATAATGTTATGCTCCTCTTTTATTCATTAACTAGCGTGATTGGACATGTGTTGCAATGCTACTCAAAGAAAGAAATTGTTTTTCCCAGCGTGTCCTTTGCATCCCCGTTCCCGCTCCTGTTCTCTTCCCGTGGCCCCTTCCGCTTTCCTCCTCCACTTCCCGAGTTCCCCCTCCGACCCCTTCCCGCTCCGACCTACCCGGCCTTTCCCTCCCACATTCCCCTTCCACATTCCTCACCTTCCCCACTCCCCCTTTCCGCAAACCACCCTCCTCTTTTATTCTCCTCCTCCATTCTCCTCCTCCTCCTTCATTCCACTCCCCATCTTTCATCCCCACCCCTCCTTCATTCCGTTCCCCATTCCGGATTCCCCTCCCCCTCTTTCATTCCCTTCCCCCTCCCGGTTTCCCCTACCTCTTCCGCATTCCCTCCCTGCTGCTAAACTATATGAAACATATATTTTTCAAACAATTGCACACCAACTATTGTAAATTTTTTATGCGAATTTCATAATGCCAGAGCTCACCATTATATATAGAAACCTTCGCGGGCGTGCGCACAACAAATCGAACCCGTACGGGACAAACAAAAAATTATATATAAAGATTAAAAAAAACTTCTATGTCACAGGAATTGATTACTCAATGTCTTATCATATCACAAGTGCATCTCATATATCTCAACGTGCATTTCTCAATAAGCACAAAGCGCTTATCATGTCATGATTATTGATAATGATATATAATTGTGAATCAATTTATAAATCATAAATTATGAATTTATGATGATTTTTACTATCTAACTAGATGCAATTTATATTTATGTCCTGCAAAAATATAACATTTCAGAATGGCAAAAAGTTTTTCACATTTTTAAATGTGAGTTGTTTTGTCATTAACTTGAATGGGACATTTTTAAACGTGAGTTGTTTCGTCATTGACTTGAATGGCTTTTCACGAGTTGTAATTGAATTAATTTGCGCTGTGTTGTTTGCAGAGAATGTGAACTTCCTGACGGCTGATGGCAAGAAGTTTGAGCACCCACTGCACCATCTCGGCAAGAGCCAGAGCGACCTGCCGCTGATCGCCATTGACTCCTTCCGCCACATGTACCTGTTCCCCGACATCAAGCGTATGGAGGAGGAGGGTGTTGTCAAGCAGTTCCTGCAGGACCTGCACTCCGGGAAACTTCACAGGTCTGTGAAAAGCACCTTTTGTTTTCTTACCGGAACTAACGATTAATCTTGAAATTTCTTCAAAAAAAATTATCCTGTCTAGTAGTACCACAAATAAATGTAAGGAGGCTAAAGGTCTTGCAGTTTTTCGTGGATTATGTCTCAATGTTGTGAAGTCCAATTTTAGTAAGAATGTAGTAAATAATATTATAGTAGTTTTAGAAAAGAATGTATAAGATGTAAGATGTCAAATTTTATAAGTAAATAAAATATACTTAACCACTGGAGCGATTATGGTCGAAAAAATGGACCACTTTTATTTTTCTGCGATTGATAGCAGTCCAAAATTGGACCACATTTTCCTACAATTCGTAAAACATTAATTGTAATTATTTAAAACATATCCATGGCAAAACATATCTTTTAAAACAAAGCTATTGAAATGCTTTATCTATTATGACCATAGATATCGCAAATCCGAACTTCGTAGACTATTTTAGCACGATGTTAAAAATAATTTTAAAAAATATTTTTTTCACGCAGAAGTTAAAATTAAGTCCCTTTTCCATAGATATGCACCTTTCATTATCAAGTATACCACAGGCAACATACAGAAATCGAAAATATTCTATGTTGACTCGAATAAGTACCTCTCACGGAGTTTCAAAGGAACAAACACGCAGGATTCGCGCGGTTATAAACTTTACAATTTTTTTATATTTTTTTTATAAATCCTACAAATATGAGATAAAAGGTAAAATACAGGTTAGTTCATTGGATATATAGAACTATAATAAGTTTTTATGTTAAAATTCGAAGAAATAATTTTTTTAATGTTGGCGTAAAATTTAAAAAGTGATCTTCTGGAAATCTCGAGCAATCGAGGCAAATTTATTTAGTTCGCGTGGTCGCTCCAGTGGTTAAAAAACAAAAAACAAATGTCCCCCCTTCTTTCTTTTTTTATAACCAGCTTTAATCCTAGATAAGAATCTTTAAATGGGACCACGGTCAAATCGATAGGTTTAACTGACAAAGGTTTTACATCGATTTCAAGCATCGTTTCAAGCAGACAAAGTCCACTAAATAAATAAGAAATCTTCTTATGATAGCGACCCTGGCGGTTATTGTCTACGGGTCGGCATTCCTAAACGTCAAATGCAATCATTTTAACATTTTTACTAAGACGCTATAATAATATTAACCTCTTAAATGCCAGGGAAGAAACTCGAAAATTTCGCGATGTTTTGACTTTGACGTAATATTTTGCGGATTTATTTTATGCTATCGTATATAATATTTACCGAAACACGTTCCCTGAACAATAAACTATGCTTACAAATAATATTACTTGCGTTTATTTGACAAATTGATAGTTTTATCGATCTTTTCATGACATGCGACGCTCAAAGTTTGACAGCTCAAATCGCGGCAGAAATGTCATTTCGAAAGTCATAGATATGTGCAAAGATGATTATTTGAGAGGCTAGGTGTGTTCCTTATATCTGTTACGTCAAGAACAAGAATGCCCCAAGCGATTCTGACCTTGTCCTTCATACATTTTCTTTATACATAAGGCTTAAAATCGCATCTCAAAAAATTTTTTTTTTTTTTTTATGGCGCGTCCTGGGCGCGCAATCGGCTAACCAGAGGTTAAATACGCTCACTTTAATACATTGGAGTCTGAGGGATCGATTGTCTGGGGATCAAGCGTCATAGAACTTTTTTTTTAATATTAATCATGATGCAAGTTTTGCATAAACAGCCTATCCAAGATCAAAACATTCCGAGGCGTGGCACCACTTGTTACAATGATAACATTGGAATTTGGCTTATCATGTCACATACATTGTTGTAATTTTTCTTATTATTGTAATTCGTTACAATAAACAAAACATTTAACCGGTTGCATGCTGATTACGCGACGGCGTGTGCCAAATGCGAGCCAAATTAAACTCTAAAAAATATTTTTTGAAATGCGATTTCCACTGGTTCAAACAGTTGAATCTTATAATATATGTGTCACATAAAAAGTAAATATGTCATCAAACCTTATCGGATAATAATTAGTAAGTGTTGTCAGGTGACCTTCACCTAGCAGCAGCCTTATCTTAAAGTAAACACTCTGTTTTGGCGTGAGATTTAAGAATATAAATACACGTCCAGTTTACATGAACTTACTTTTCTTGCAACAACAATGTTGTATTTATTACTTTGGCGTGAAATTAAATTGGGCTATTAATAATTTTTTCATAATATTGCAGATATTAAACTGGAAAACACATTCAATTTCACTAAAAGAATAATTCTCTTGATTTAATAATTTTTTATTATTATCGAGAAACCAACCAAATTTAATTTAGTTACAAAAAACCACTTGAGTTTTCACTGGTATAAGCTTGTTCAATGTTTTTATCACCTATTTATTTACATTGAAAAATTTCCATGTTATCATTTATGTATTTGTATATTTAATTGGATTTTTTTTTGGTTATCATAATCAACTATGCGATTGTGCATGATAACCAAAATTTTGGTGTTGTGATTTTTGGATTGCCAAGCCTCACCGCTGCCTTCACTGCCTATCACCACAAATTATCCTGATAGATTTTTAGCATATATAGAATAGAATACAAAAAGTAATGCCATATTGGTATGTTTTGTGATCCAGAATTGTGAGAATTCTCCGCTTAACCTTTTGCAACTGGCAAAATATTTGTATTATTTATGATGCCACAGGGCTGGACGACTTATGGTTGAAGGCTACATAAGTAGCTGCCGCACGTTCGATCGACACCGGTTCCGTTATCAAAAAACAGATTTATTCCCTGTCAGGATTTTTTCAAAGACGAACTCACGCTCCTATGAAGCCGGTTGTAAAGGGTTAAATTTCATATTCAGAACTGTGTTTCACCACAGATCTTTATGAAATTCAAATGGGATGGGTATATTTAACATCAGGCAAGTAAGAGAAATAGAGCGCATGTTAACTAGGCTAGAACCAAGTAGTATTAGCCACTGGAGCGATGTTTGCCATATATTGGCGCAATTTTAAATGTCTCGAATTGCTTTTAGGATAAAAATGGCAATTATCTCCTTGTATCGGCAAAAAAAAAATATTTGTAGCTCCCACGTTTGTTATTTTGGACTCAAAGCGAAGCTATTGAAATGCTTTATCTATTATGACTAGAAGGTGGAATGTGGAGGCAAAACGAAAATTCCAGAGCCGCTAATTATTAAAGGTAAAACAATTAAACTATTGTTATTTGACCAATCTAATTTGTTTTATGGAGCCAACAGACTTAGCTATAAAAGATAAAAGATCAATTGGTTTTGGCCTATTTCAGCCAATCGCTCGCCATATAGTCCCAATTTGCCTCCGCCAATGTTTTTGCCCCCGCCATCCGCTTACTTATTATGACCATAAATGTCTCAAATCCGAACTTTATAACGATGTTAAAAATAAATTTTTAAAATATTTTTTTCACGCAGAATTTTTGGTCAGCTGTTTACCGTTAAAATTAAGTACTTTTACCATAGATATGCACCTTTAATTATCAAGTATACCACAGACAATATTTAAAAATCGAAAATATTCTATGTTGACTTGAATAAGTACCTCTCACGACAGTTTCAAAGTAACAAACATTCAGGATTCGCGCGGTTATAAACTCTACGATTTTTTTATAATTTTTTTATGAATCCTACAAATATGAGATAAACAGTAAAATACAGGTTAATTAATTGGATGTATAGCACTATAATAAGTTTTTATGTCTTCATGTTAAAATTCGAAGGTATGATTTTTTTTAATGTTGGCGAAAAATAAAAAAAAACGATCTTCTGAAAATCTGGAGCAAATGGAGAAAAAAATTTTAAAATGCGCTGTCAAGTGGTTTTGAAGATCAAATATAATTATTACTTTTTCAATATTAGCTCCACACCCTCCACACGAATCTTGGGGGATATGGAGGTTCTTTTTGAGGAAAGGAAAGAGTGAATCTAAGATTTAACCGGTTGAATGCCTCGGGGTTTTACGGATGAAACTCGAAAATTTCGCGATGTTTTGACTTTTGACGTAAATTTTGTCGGTTAATTTTATGCTATGGTATATAATATTTACCGAAATACGTTCCTTTAACAACGAACTACACCTACAAACACTTTTACTTGCATGTATTTGACAAATTGATAGGTTTATCGATCTTTTTATGACACACGACGCTCAAAGTTTGACAGTTCGAATCGTGGACATTTCAATGACTTTGGAAATGAGCATTTCTACCAGAAAGTGGAATGCTCATTTCCAAAGTCATTGAAATGTCCAAAGACAATTATTTGAATGGCTAGAAGCGTTCCTTATATCTGTTACGTCAAGAACAAAAATGCCCCAAGCGATTCTGACCTTGTTCTTCATACATTTTCTTTATACATAAGGTTTAAAATTGCATATCAAAAAATATAATTTTTTATTTTTTAATCGGCTATAGGGCGCGCACCGGCACGCCAACGGCACGCGACCTATTAAAGAGACCCATGTTGTAGAATGGAGGAAACACAGAGGCCGGCAAATCATTCATCGGTTGAGCCATTGAACACAAGCAAGTGACCCATTCTTATGTGTCAAATGTCAATCGTGTGCAAATGTTGGGTTCGAGTTTGGCGTGCTTTCCCACTGCACCAAAATAATCAATAACACTAATTTCCTAGGAGTATCTTCCATTGAAATAAAGTAAATTAGTTATTATAATTGTATGGTTGAAAATAATAATCCTAGGTGGGTACTTTATCATTTGTATGAAATCTTGACATAATTAATTACAAATTTACAATAAATCCAAGTTCATTGAACCAGAGTTAAAATCACAAGCTGACCCACAACCGAAATAGTATGTTTTAATTAGTATTTTCTGGTTCTAACACATCTTCCATTGAAACACCGATGCATTATATCGAAGTAAATGAGTTATTATAAGTGTTGTTTGTGTAATTGTTGCAGAGAGTTCCACTACGGCACGGAGGAACCGTCCATCCAGATCCAGCAGATAGGCAGCGGCGAGAAGAAGACCACCACGCCTCCCGAGTCCACCTTCAAGAAGCTCGCCCCTTCCAAGAACAGATACACCCTGCTGCGCGACGAACTGTAAACCAACGCATAGGATATCAAATGAAGCGCTGCACGCTTACTTCAAATACAGATAACTTAAAAATGTATATTAAAAATCTAAAAATGGCTTCTCCCGTTGCATCAGTCTCTAATTTTTAAACAATAAATACAATTTTCAAGCTTATATGTGTTACATGTTATATGTCCATTAGCGAGACAGTTTTTTTAATGTGCTTACCAGGTTTTTCAACAGGGTATAAACTTAATGCTGGGCAATTCAACGTGTGCAATGTGAAATCAAAAAGAATCTGTAATGAGTACACTCGTAAAGTTTACTACTTTTTATATTATATTTGTTGATTTTGTATTATTTTCATTTACAGCGAAACTCTCTTAACTCGTCATTTGTCGCTTGTGCGCCGGCACACACGCCAAAATATGCAAAAAAAATTATTTTGGAATGCGATTTTAACCCTGTATAAAGAAAACGTATGAAGAACAAGGTCAGAATTGCTTGGGGCATTCTTGTTCTTAAGATATAAAATACTGTGAATACACCTAGGGAAGCGGAATAATTTCTATCAAATTCTCTATGCTCTCTGGCCGAGATTTTTCCCAGTATTTGAGCTGTCAAATTGGGTAGTGTCGTTCTCGTGAAAAAGATCGTAAAATAAATTCATCAAATAAACGCAAGTAATGTTGTTTTTATGCATAGTTATTGTTCAAGGAATGTATTTCAGTAAATATAATATACAATAGCACGAAATAAACCCACAAAATATTACGTCAAAGTCAAAACATTGCGATTTTACAGTGTTTCCTTCTTGGCATTTAACGAGTTAAGAAGTTTTCCAAGGTACTGAAAAAAAAAACTTCTCAGGAAAATTTTATATGTGGGATAAATTGGGATTCAGACTTCAACAGACTGAAAAAACCAAACTTCTTAAGTGGGAACTTCTTGAAGAGGGTTTCGCTGTATAAGATTTCCTAATTTATCTGAAATAGGTCCCGTGTTGTCACGGGACATTGTTGACAAATCATGACGGCTTTCGACAACTGTTATATTGATGGCGGTACAGCAAATGAGAACCAATTGTTCTATCTGTTTTTTTCCACCCATTTCGTTTAGCATACCCATTGTCAATTCATAATGATTACATTTACGATAGTTTTTAACATTGCAAATGTGGCAGCCCTGGATTGAAATGTCGATTCTTTTTCTTAAAATATTGTAATATAACATATTGTATTGTCCGAGATTTTTATCATTTCTATCGTCCAATTGATTAGTAGAGAGAGTATATGGTTATATGTAGTGTACTCTCTATCTAGTAAAATACTCATATTACTCACAAACATCACCAAATCAATTGTAATGGAAAAAAACCTGTAGTTTAACGCCTAAAGTGCCGCGATCACGCCGGCGCGCGCGGAACAAAATTTTCAATTTTTTTTTTAGTGCGATTTTAATCCTTATGTACAAAGAAAATATATGAAGGTCAAGGTCAGAATCGGTTGGGGCATTCTTGTTCTTGACGTAAGAGGTATCCTTAACACACCTAGCCACTCGGAATAATTTTTATAAAATTTATCTACGACATCGACCCTTCATTTTTTGCGTGATTTGAGCTGTCAAACTAAGAGCATCGTAGGTCACGAAAAAGATCGAAAAACCTATCAATTCATCAAATAAACGCAAGTAATGTTGTTTTTATGCATAGTTTATTGTTCAAGGAAAGTGTTTTGGTAAATATAATATACGATAGCACAAAATAAACCCACAAAATATTACGTCAAAGTTAAAACTTTGCGAAATTTACGGGTTTCCTCCCTTGGCATTTGACCGGTTAAACAAAATGTTGATGTTTTCTGGGTCACTAGTAGGATATTTCAAAATGTCATACTAATGTACCGGATTGTTGTGTTATTATTTAATACGAATATTGCTTTCCTCATTATCTCAAACCATTTGGAGATGTCTGACTAATCAACTGGACGATCGATAACTGCTTTTTACGAAACTGAAACCCATTTCGTTTAGCAGACCCTTGGCCTGCTTTGGATTGATTTCAATTCAAAAGGATTATTACATTTACAATAGTTTTTATCATTGCAAATGTGGCAGCCCTTGATTGAAATGCCGATTCTTTTTCTGAAAGTGTTATAATGTAACATATTGTATTGACCGAGGTTTTTGTCGTTTACCTGCGTTAGTTTTCGTAATAGGGAAAAATTGGTTTAAAACAGCCTTGGTAAATTCCCACCTCTATTGGTCATCGCACTGTTTTGTGTTATATGTGATGTTTTGCTTTATTCTTTAGCACTGTGTGATAAGTTTGTTTTAAATTTTTATAATGCTGCATCACATAACGACGAATTAAAAACAATCATTTTACATACAAAGTAAGGAAAATAATAATATAATAAGTAATGTTTTTATTTATTTTAAATTTATTACTCATTAATTTTTCTTAGTAAAACAAATTTTTTTTCCTCCCTAAAGTTATACGTGCCTAATATTCTAAAACAGATATTTTTTTGTTAATTCATAATAATTGTTAAAATATTTTTTGTCTTGATCAACCTTAATGTTTCCCTTATTTTATTTATAAAAATATTTTAGTTAGTAGTGAAATGTATGTATATTTTAATAGTCTCTAAGGGAGATTTCATTTGCTTGTCTTTTGAGGTGATAATGTCTTATAAATCGATGAATACCGGCTGCACTCACGAAAAAGCATGACTCATTGTCACGTTCCGCCCGAGCCGAGCGTGCAAGCGAGAGTGCGGAACAAGCGTTCGGCTTGTGACGCATCTATCTCTCTTCCACTCCATCGTTATTTATGACGTTATCACGTAAAATTATCGTCCATAAACCGACTTTACAGACAACCAATTTTTTTTTTGCGTTAGCTTCACACAGGAGGCCTTGAAGAAAAAAAATTCCCTGACGGCCTATGTCATCTTTGGGGATGTTGTGTGGGGGTCTTTTTAGGGAAAGGAAGTTCTGGGAGGGAAAAGGTATGAATCCATCCCCCCACTGCGATACAAGGCGATGGGTCAAGAGAGTCTGGCTGGACAGGTCTAGGTTAGGTCTCCCTCAACCAGTCTCTCCCGATCGCACGCAGTAGGTGGGCAAACGCATTCGCCGCCAAGACCTGTACAAACCTCACCCCATGAACCTGGACACCCCAGCCATGTCACCAACCATAGCGAACCACTTAGGGTGACCTATGACAGGGGTGTTGGTTATCCAATAAATCCGGGGGGGGCGGTACCCATACCCGCCTACCAAATTGCTTGTCTCCGTTGATATAGTAATTTTTTAGTTTGGTTCTCCAGTACTACTTCCCATATGGTCATTTTAGGACCCGTATGGTCATGTGAGGACCAATCTACATACATAGTTAAATAAATAATTTTTTAACAATTAATTAAATAAAACAAGTTGTTTACCTTTTAATAATTCTTTTATGTTTTGTTTTATGTTAATTATTAATGTGTTGTTTATTTATTTTCTTGGGGAAATACAAAATTCTGATAAGCATTTATTTTGTATTTATTTAAATCATTCCTCTAGGGAAAAAAATTGCTGCAATAAATGTCCCTCTTTCATTTTGAATGTTTCAAATTTTATTATTTTTGTCTCGTGAATTAATCCAATTCTATAAAATATATTATTTTATTTATTTGTTTTCCTACAGTAATTCAGAATTAATTAAGTTTTATAGTTAGATTACACGGATCAGCCTAGTTGAATTTTTCTTATCAATCTTGGAAATTTGTTAAAATAGGACAATTTTTCATCTCGGCGCTAATTATTCCTATCCTGCAATTAAAGTTTGCATTAAACTAAAAGAATCAGTAATTTACGTATAATCATTAAAACAATCATCGCTTACCCCTCAGTCCTCGACCATTTTTTGACCAGATAAAATAAAAAAGTTTTAAAAACGGCTCACCTTACGTTTTTTCTAACTAAAATTACTGATACAAAAAAAAAAAACTCTTACATATTTTATTAGACAAATGTATTTATTATAAACATTATTGCCACCTCACTTTTTTGTTGTTCCGTGTAAAAATAATTATTAAAAAATTCTCGAAGTTTAATTTTTTTTTCAAATTGGGATCCAAAATTTTGGTTTCTTAAAGGTGTACATTTTACTTCTTTTGTGGCTAATTTTTAGATTATAATGTAAAGCGTGGTGTTTTCTCTTTCTAATACCGTTTAAATCATATTTCTCACCACGAGAGTAAGGGAGAACAACGAATTCTACGAGACCTATGTGAGTTGTTCGAAAAAGCTAACAAATAAGCCCGACGGGTTAATTTGACATGATATATAATATTAATTTCTAAACCACTATTTTGGATGCTGAAAAATTATCTTGTAAATTGGTATTTTCAATCAATCTACATTATGTAAAGATATTATTTATAGTTAAATATAGTTCATTAATGAATTGATTCAAATACAAGTGATTATTTTGTATATAGGAAATTAATTAGTGAAATAGTTATAAAATAAACTATCACATCCCAATTTAAGAAAACTTTGCAGGAAAAATATCTAACATTGGAAAATCTCACATTCAAAATGAAGTTTCTCAGTTGTATTAAACACACATAACTTTGAACATATTTTTGAAAGTGGCATTTAATATCAACTGGAAAAGAAGAAAATAAAATGGCTTAAATATTATTACGCCTTTAAAAAAATAAAATAAGTAGTTTCAATTCCATCCAAATTGTTTAACTGATTAATTAATATTAATTTATTCATCAATCTCGGGAAAAAGTAGTGGTGGCTGAGTAGCTCAGTAGGTAGAACAATTGCCCGACTTTCCGTGTTTAGGTTTCTAGGCCCGCCACACACTTTTTACGAGAAATTGAATATAAAGTATTGTATAATATAATGCTGTGCATTAAAAATACTGTTTTTGACTTATACACATTAAGTAAAAATAGCTTTTAAGTAATACAATTTAATATTACATAACCATTCGAGCAATAGCTATCCAAATTTGATTTTTATGAATCCCCAACATCCCCCAATCAGCTTTGTTTAGCCAATGCTTGATTTAGCTTCTATCGAATATCAAAAGATGTCACTAATGTTCCTTTCATGGAATATGTATTCTTGTGTTTTGTATTGTGTGGTCTGCTTGTACACACCTTTTAAAATTATTTTCTAAAGATCAAACATCTCTCGGTTGTTCTTCTTTTTAATCTACATAACTTTTACCACTGTCACATTTCCACCTAAAGTGAGGATTTTTTTTTACTGTAAATGAATTCTCTCTGGATCTCAGAGGGGAAATTGTAGCAATGGGGGAAGGAGGCCTAAAATGTCTATCGGGGGTGACAAACACAAGCTACGTGTATACCTATTTCGAATGACAACCCACGTGACAGAATTAACGTATTATACATCAGTAAGTTGTAGGAGACAAGTTTTTGAGATTTTTAAAATTATTTTATTAAACATCATAAAAAATAATAATCGCTGTTACTTGATAGGTTATACCTTTTGGAGTTTAAAAATAGCTTTATATTTTATGTCGTCATGTCATTTTTTTGTAACATTATAGAATATACGCAAGTCTAGGTGGCGGGAGACAACTGTGATTTGTATGAAATACACTTCGATCACGAGGATTTACAACTCTGTAACGTAATTTTTACTACAAAAATATAAACACATTTTTTTAAAACGCACACAGTCTTTACGTCTTTAGTACAGTAGATTTTAAAGTAATTATAAAATAATAGTATTGGTTATTCTGTTGAATTTTTCTCCACGAACTGGAGACAACTTTATGTAGGTTAAAAAGAAGTACAACCCCTATACATTTACATGTTACAATTAAAATTTTTAATGGCTGTAACTTTGAGCATTTTGAATTAAACGATTTTTTAATATTAAGTAGATTCACGGACTTTACCACAGCTATTTATATCTTGGCCGAGTCCAAAACCGAATGCCCGAAAATCTCTAGCGCTAAAGTGTTTTTTTTTTAAAATTCTCTATTGCTCGAGTGGTTAATACTTGTGTGTGGGGCTTGTGTCCTAAGGGCTAGGGTGGCCTACTGGGTCAAGGTGTCGGCTCTCACATTTCTGTCATCACAAGTTCAATCCTCTGCAAGCTAAATTCACCCTTGCAAACTTATAAGAAATATTATAAAATAGAATTTAAAATTTGTATAAAAATGAATTAAAGAAGTATAAACGAAGCCTTTTTTCAGCAGCGAAAGAGGGTAGTAAAAAGTACAAATATTATCTGGTTTTATTATAATATTTAACTGGGAAATGTTTGTTTTTTTAAATACATAAATAGTTCCAGAATATGAACGCTAATCAGCCCTGAAATTGTTTTATGGTAAAATAATTATTTTATTGTAATATATCATTGAAAGATAACAATAATAATCTAAACGAAAATATGAAAGAGAACAAAACACAGAAAGGTCAATAGTTCCACGTAAATAAAATCGAATATATTTATCCGAGATCCCATCTGGGTTACAAACCAATTCTTAGAATGATTGTTTCCAATAAAAAAAGGTAGTTGCCTATAATATGGAAAAAAAAAGGAAAAAAATAGTTGAAGATAATACTGTTGATTCTTCTTCTTCTTCCCCTTTTCCCATTTGGGTCGGGGACCCATTCCATCGACAAGGCTCATTCATACATCCCTGTCTTGTGCTGATTGTTCGATCTCCGTTCATGGCAGTCCCATCCTCTCCTCACACAGTTTTTGGAGTTGCCTTGCCCAACTGTGTCTGGGGCGGCCCACTGGACGTCTACCCTCTGGAACCGCACTCAGTATTTTCCTTGGGATTCGGTCATCAGACATTCTTAGTACGTGTCGAAGCCACCTCAGTTGTGTTTTTCTATGAAGAATAGCAGTGGTTCAATGTTCAGATCGTCTCGGATCGTCGTGTTTCTTATGTGATCCCATTTCGTAACCCCTGCCACTCCTCTCAAGTACCTCATTTTGGCCTGTACTCTAGAGCGTGTCTGTTCGTTTAGCATCCATATATGGTGGCCGTAACCATACCGCCCGACGCTCAAACTTACAGCCACCAGATTGTTGATTTTAAAATTTGAAATATGAGATTGACAAATACGATGGTTTGGCAAAAGGTTGCAATGGTGAAATTGTTAAACGCGCACGTCCAGGCTAGACGAGAGGTTCTGGGTTCGAGTCCCAGTTGCGACCATAATCTTTTTCTATTTTTCTGTCTTCATATTTCCTCATATTATATCCTCTTTCATATTTTCGTTTAGATTATTATTATCTTCTTCTTCAATGACATATTACACTGATGAGAATAACCTTCGAAAGTTATAAAAAGAGAGTTTTTCTTATAAAAAATTTAATTATTTTATTATTTCCAATATGTAATGATAATATTTATAATTTACATATAAATATTTGTTTCAATAGAATTTACATTGGTCATGTTTTAAACCAAGTGCTTCAAATAGATTGTATTCATATGTCAGTAAATAATATAATTAATAAGTCTTTTCAATTGTAAATAAGTACGACTGGATACTTCTGTAATTTTTTTAAATATATATCTCTTCATAGTTGTAGAAGTTATCCATTATATAATGTAAGTACACTTATGTTGTCTAAATTTTCATTAATTTTGTTGTTACATGCTAATAATTATTATACATACATAAATTTTCATTTTATTTTAACCTTATACATTTTTTCTCACACTGCAAGAAAAGCTACATGTGTTAGTAGTTAATTAAATATATTGTCGATAATGAACAATACAGCTCCAAAGCTAGAAACCAAATTTTCAAAGAGAATTAATAAAAAGTGTTTAAAATTTTTATGTTCATTGTTTACGAGATTCCTTACATTTTTTATTTACATAAAATCACTTGTACCTATAAATAATGTCACTTAAGTGATTTAAGATATTATTTAATTTGGTTGCCGAAGTTATCGTCATAGTATTGACACTCAGTTGGCCATTGCAATTCCAATATCATCGAATGACTTTCTTGGTCAGGAAAGATAACGGAGGTCACCCACAGACATGAACTTGAAAAGATATTTGAGATCCTTTAAGAATCGGCAACACTGGTGTGTGATGTCCAAAAAAGGACGATGAAGAAGAAAAAAACAACGGAAGCTTAGAAAAGTGATTGTGAAAAATTCTATACTAAAGCCTCGATTACATTGAGCGAGTTTACAAGCTACTAGCCGGTAAGTTTAAAAGCGGGTGAATCAGCGAGTGAGATTGTCATGATGACACACAAAACTGTCTACTCACTCAGTAGCGACAGTAGCAGCTAAAATAACGACTCGTGCGAACCAATTCGGTCGACATTTTGTAAAAAACTTGAGCTTGCAGCTAGCGCCACACGCTAGCCAGGAGCGAGAATTACGGCTTCCACGCGAAATAATTCTGACAGTTAAGAAATCAGCTGTTGGTAGGCCGCCATCTTGAGCGAGTAGCGAGTAAAGTTGACCACCTTTCAACTTTTTTCGTAGATTGTCCACATTCTGCTAGTTAGCAAGTAATACGATGACACTGAGCATGTTTACTAACAGATAGTGTTTTTCCCAGATAGTAGCTTGTAAACTCGCTCAATGTCATCAAGGCTTAAGTGGAATCGAGTGGAATTCTATTTTATTTCCTATTCCATTACATTCAATCTTCCTTTTTTATACCTTCAAATTCTTCAAGATGTCTTCCCACTTGTGAATATTTGCAATCATTAATTAAACATTACAAATTTATCTTATTACGTAGGTATATCTTTTAAAAGTATTTTGCATTGATATTAGCTTTATTTGAATTGATGCAAAGCTTGCAGTGGTACAATCCCATTAGCCTTTCTAGCACCAACCTCAAAACTATTATGTAATTTGAAGTTAGATGTGATTTGAGATTTTCAAAGCAAAAAGTATTTTCATGATTTATTTTATGCCGAGTTGCGCTTCCTCCTTCTTTAGCCAACGCCTCAGACAGCTTTACAGTCTCCATTATCACATCTGATGTTGGTCTGAAACATTGACTAAAGAAGGAGGAAGCGCAACACAGCGTAATATAAATCACGTTAATAATTTGAAATCAGTTAAAATATAGATATTACGGCAAATTGTCTATGTCCAATTTATATTTGTAAAATTGATTAAATATATAGTATTAATCGAATATGAACTTGTAATAAAATTTCAATATTGTTTGTTAAAACATTGCAAATAGGTAATTCATAACAGTAATTTTATATTATTGATTCACTTGTTTTTATACATAACTTGGTAAGCAAAATGGTCAATAAAGAGGTTGTAAATTGATTTATTGTGTTTCTTTAATTCAGTACCTATCTAACTAACTAATAACCATCACGCCGTTTTCCGTAGGGGTAGGCAGAGAGGATGGACCGCCAAACAACTCGGTCCTGGCACACACTCTTTGCTTCACTCACATTCATACATCGTCTCACACATACTCTTCTATTATTCTGACTTTTGACATGGCCCAACTCAAGTATCTTATTCACTTGATCATGCCATGTCTTCCTCGGGCGTCCCCGACTTCTTCTACCATTCACATTTGCGACATATATTCTTCTTACACTACTCTCTTCTTTCATTCGCTCCACATGCCCAAACCACCTGAGGGTCCCTTTCTTAATCTTACTCATTATGCTTACGTCAGCCTTACATTCTTTGCGGATCTCCACATTTCTCACACGATCATACATGGTTTTACCACACATACGCCTCAGAGATCTCATTTCAACAGCATTCAGTTTACTTTCATCCTTCCTCTGCCAGTTTCATGCCTCATTCCCATACATTAGGGTAGGTACCAGGACTCCATTGTGGACTGCTAGCTTCGCTTCTATTGACAGTTTGACCTACCTGATGTTTTTATTTCCTTTTCTCTAGTCTGTGAAACGTCATGCCAAATCTTTTCCTTCCAAACAAGTATTTTTTTGCCATTTAACTTACGTTAGCATTTTTTGGGCCATTTAACTTACGTTAGCATTTTTTGGGCCATTTAACTTACGTTAGCATTTTTTGGGCCATTTAACTTACGTTAGTATTTTTTGGGCCATTTAACTTACGTTAGCATTTTTTGGGCCATTTAACTTACGTTAGTATTTTTTGGGCCATTTTACTTATGTTAGCATTTTTGGGCCATTTAACTTACTTTAGTATTTTTTGGGCCATTTTACTTACGTTAGCATTTTTGGGCCATTTAACTTACGTTAGCATTTTTAAAAATAAAATAGAAAAAAAATAAAACCACTTTGGTAATCAACTTAAACCTTTTATTTTTTTAGCGAACCCTAAATTACAAATTAAAAATCAACAACAGTTTTTAATTTTGGCTAAAAAACATGTTCACTTTCATATGACAAAAGTCAGTCTCCTGTAAAAGAAATAAAATCCACTTTTTTACGAACACAATGTGCATATTTTAACTATGTCCTGTTAAATATCTCGTAAGCTAAGAAAAGTAGTGTCCTGCTCTAAATACGGTTCAAACCGCACTGAGAAGTAAGGAGGGTACCGGGGGCAGCGGTGGTTTGACTCAAACAACGGTAGCTGGAGAGAAGAATGTATATTTCGGTCGGGTCCGCATGGACCCAGTGTAGTGCATGAAGGTTAAAAAAAAATCTTATTACACAGCATTATTATTTGACAATTTCTGCAGAATTATAATAATGAATGGTAGGATTCTAGTACTAGACTGAAAACAAGATGTTTGGGTCAAAAGGAGATTAAAATCTGTGTAGTGCAAAAATATGTTTTTGTAAAGCTGCGTACACACATGCGAGCTGAACCACGAATTATGGTAAGGGATTGAAGCAACTGAAAACGGCGTTTCGCGCTGTTTGCAGTGCTTCATTCCTTTACCATAATTCGTGGCTCGGTTTGAGGTTATGTTTGCAAATGCGTACATAGCGTAAGTTACGCATAACATTTTTTTTATTTATTTACATTAAATCCACATGAGGAAAATAATCTCTCTCAGGGCCTATGTTATCTTTGAGGATGCGTGTGGAGTGTCTTTGGAGGAGAGGAAGGAGTGAACCTGGGTCTTGAAGAGACCCATTTTTTAAGAGGGAGGAAACCCAGAAGCCGGCAAATTGTTCCACGGCTGTTGAACTCAAAAACGAGTAGAAACTATCCAACTCAAGAACGAGTCGTAGAAACGACACATTTTCAGTTGACAAACGTCGACTGTACTGAACTTTGCCATATCCCGATATATTAAAGACCGTCTTCTAATAGCCTAGCAAAAAAAAAACACGCCAAGGGCACACACTAACTTCACCAGGAAAATTTTTGTCCCTGCAAACTGCCGAACTACAGTGCTATGCATGTTGCGAAATCTTCTCAAGACAGGCGTCGAGCTAAAGAACAAGTAAATCATTTCAAAAGATTTTATAATATTTTCTTTTTCTTCTTGCTATCTAAATGGCGCGAGTATAATTATTTTAGTGAGAAACGCTTTTTACAAGTTATGCTTGAAAATATTAAGATCAGTTCATTGTTTGCGTCTGTACGTACGCAATATGAATATGAATAAATAGTTTTTTTTAAAGATGAAGCCATGCGAAATAATGCTAAGTCGTACAAAATCAATTCCGTGAAATCAATTTTAAATTTCCTTGTTATTACAATAAACAATACGTAAAAAAGGAGTTAACGTTTTTTACAGGCCTTTACGAAATCAATCAATAAAAAAATTCTCAAATACCTTTTCCAACCTCTCCAAAAGCTTTTTCTCAAGTATTTTTAAGCTCCTCCCATAAAGGACTTTTCCCTGGACTATTGGACATTCAAGAAAGGCTAGCAAATACAATATTTATCAGTGATTCAATCGAATATTGTATTTGTTAGCCTTTCTTGAAAGGTTTGATTTTTTTATGGACAAAACTATTTATTAATATTCATATTGCGAATGTACGGGCGCAAACAAGTAATTCATCTTAATATTTTAAAGCATAATTTGTAAAAAGCGTTTTTCCCAAAAATAATTATAGTCGCGCCATCTATGAAAGAGTTAAATTATGATTTTTTTTAAGTATCACCTTAATGACTTTTCAAAGGAGTGATGAAGTTGCACATTGTTGAGTTGTCCGATCACCTGTTTATCGGTATCTCTTATTTCTCACAGTTAACCCAATAAATAATAAGTAAAAATACGTACGTATTATTAATTGTGGACATTAAAAAGTACGTTTACCTAAATCTAAGACTTTTGTAGGTACCTACTGATGCTAAGAGAAAATAAGTATTTTTAATTCAATTATTATTATTTTTTAAATATACCTAAGAACCACCTAGTATCTTTGGGCATTTTCGGGGTAAGAGGGGACTGCGGGCGGTTGATCCAAACTAGTTTGAATTTTTTTTTTTAAATTTTAAAAATTTTGGTACTTGGGCCCAGTTGTTTAGCAGAAATTCATGCGTGACAAGTCATCAAATGGCCATTCAGTCCACTTTCGTTTGTCCTCTGACTCTGAGGGCAACTATCACGTTGTCAAGTTTATTACAATTTGACAGAAAGCCGAAACGCACCTCAAATGTCAAAAGCTAAAACTGACTGAATGGTTTGATTGAAAATGGACTGTCTTTGAAATTCCAACATATAACAACAGATAACAAGTCTAGACACAAAGGAACCTGCAAATTTAATTTTAAGAATCCTCGTCTGTCTGTTGAGGTGTTAGCCGCCGCCGGCCCTCTCAGCGGGACTCTAGTGCCCAGTGCCCAGTTGAGTGCCCAGTGCCCTGGCTTGTCGACCATCCCATTTCTGCTACACAAATAATGCCTCCAGTGACACATTGATCTACTGAACCCAGCGGTTTTCAATCCTCCAACAATTATTTTTTGACTACCTGCTCTTAAAATAACTTTGTAACTTTGTAACCATTAAGATGAAGCCATGCGAAGTAATGCAAAATCACGTATTTTTGGTTTGAAAATTTGTTCGCTCAGAAAAATATTATAGATGCTTCAATTAAATACTGCAAGTAGAATACATCTTGGCATTGGAAATAATCGATTATTTTTTTATAAATCTTTTTGTAAGTCTGGAAAAAATATCAGGCCAATAAAAAAGACTTTCACTTACCAAAATCTCTTACTAATGAAGCCATTTTCGGATAAAGTTTTATTATATAATGTGGCAAATTAAATTTTTTGGAAAATAATTGGAAAACATTTTAATATTTGTGCCTGAATTTCAAAAAACAAAACAATGCAATTTCACACTGTTTTTTCGGCATTCAATGAATTTGGAATTAAAAATTGATCCTAATGCCGTCCGCATAAAGACTATGTGCATTTTGTATCAGTAACGCCCGCTGGGGTGGCGAACGGACGTCTTTAGACTCTTGGCGTCGCTTGGTTCCGTGAAATAGATTTTAAATTTCCTTGTTATTATGTAAACAATAAGAAAGGAGTCCAAAAAGGTCGTCTCTAGTATTTTCATGTATTTTTAAATTCCTCCCAAAAAGAGGTGGGCCCTCCCGATTTCGAATTTTTCAAGGACTAGTGGATCACCTTAAAAGGAACGGCTGTATGACTTTTTTCATACATTACTTAAATTAGATTTTAGGCCAAAATACACGAGGAAACTGAATAAGCCTTTTTCTAAAGGTATAGCAAATGTCTAGTATGGACATGAGCTCGTTTATTTATTTTTAAATTATGTTATGGCGAACCGCCATATAATCAACAAAAACTAATTTTATCGTTTGGCAACACCACGACCTACCGATAGGCCGAGTGGACAAAAATCTGCAAGCTCATTCTGTTGCTTACGACCCGACCATTCGGGTGTTATCAATCTCCCCTAGTGTAACGCGACTTGCCGTAATTTGTATAAAATTATTGTAAATAAAAAGTGACCGAGTTAATTCGAGTTATTATTCATACACACATCTCCACACACACGATTGCAGTTCGAAAATTGAAAAGGATCAGCTGCCGATCTGAGGAGGTCAACACATAGCTCACCATAATAAACAATTCCTTTTCTAAAATGTAATGTAGGTACTTGAAAAGCAATTATTTTTACAGGTAACTTAGATATTTTAGAATTTAATAATACTGTAGTTTAATTAGAGAGTTGGGCTGAAAACACGGTATCGCATCGACATAGTTAAGCACACATTTTACCACAATCTTCGATTACGCATCCACGCTGATGATGGACACTACGCATCCGCCCTGACGACCGCCCTTATGCTGTCCGAAACATTCGCTAAAGAAGGAGGTAGCGCAACACGGCTTAATAATTTAGACACCAGTTGAATTGCTCGAACTGCCCTGCGTATTACGTAGGACAAACAGGAAGAGCAGTATCAACCCGTGTAAAAGAACATTTCGCTAGTTGGGTTAATCAAAAAGGGGATTTATCGAACGTCGCCTTGCATTTACTAGAAAACCAACATACTTTTGATAAAGATGGAGATGTCAAAATCCTTCATTTTTGCAATTAAGGACCAAAATTAGACAAATTAGAGTCCCTAGAAATTAATCGCCTAACAAAGAAAATTGATCGTAAATATGTCATGAATAAACGGTTAGAGCATAATGCCCAATCACCATTAATATACCCATTATAATTCACCTAGAAATAATTTTACTTCAGAGAGCAGCGGTGTAATTAAGTATGTAATTTAAAAATGTAATAACCCAATTATACGGAGAACCCTAATAATAATAATGACCATAGTGCTATCAATATTTGTCAATAATCCCTAAGCAACAAGGAGGGAATATCCCAACATTTCCAAAATAAAATATCAGTAATCACAAACCTTTTCAATTGTATAAATTCATATATATTCATGTGAATTAAAAATATCTATTTACTAAGTAATAATTTTAATAATTAACTTTATGATTACCTAAATGTACCTTAAATTAACAAAATAACTTACAATACCTTAAATTAACAAAATAGAAACATTCATTATATAGAGACAATGTTGTGTACCCCTGCTTAAGTTTGTATAAATGCCATAGCATAAGAATTTCAACTACCAGTCTGAAAATGTCCGTAGTAGGATGAAACCGGTCCTGGTGTAAAAATTAATAAATTAGTGGAAAAAAGTGCAAAAGTGTTTTAATTTCAATTATAATTTAGATACAGTTTAATGGTACGCACCTACTATTTTATAACTTGGCAAAGAGCACTTGATGTCGCAATTTTTTATTTTTTCATATTTATTCATGTATATGTTTACATTTTTTGGCTCACACAAAGTTTGAAAACCTACCCAGATCTTTCTAATTCACCGCCCCCATTGTCCGACGTCATAAGTTGTCATTCGATGGATGTTTTTCCGTTTGAGGTTTTTTACCGAGGGCCTAATATAATACGTTCCCTACAAATTTATTGACTTATTTTAGCGCAGAATTTGGCTTTTATTGCTTCAAAGATTGGACACGGCAGTAAAATGTTATTGTTATTTCTTGTTTAGAAAGTGGGGGCATTAAGCGTTGTTATTTGAATGATTATAAGTTGGGAAGCGTGACTTTTTAAGGGTACAAGATTGCTTTCACTGACCGAAGCTGATTTAATATCACTTTTTAACTAATATATTAATTTACAGGCGCCTTCTCTACCTACAGCGAAGACTGGACTTTAAAAATCCCGCAACTTAAATAAAGCTGAGCTATTAAATAAAAAAAACCTTTTAATTTGTGTACCTATGTGATTTTTTTTATATGAAAACAGCACAAGGGTCCCAACTGTTCCCGTTTGCAACCTGCTTGACTATGGCACCTCTATTTGAGGTATGTTTTAATCCAGAATCAAAGAGAAACCATTTTCATGTTCTGAGTGTAGTTTCAATTCACCGCATACAGATTTACTTTAAACCAGTTTTGTATTCAGAATGTTAAATTTCAGTTGTGGAATCATCTCCCAATACATTTTGAAGGAAAACATTATCTTATTTTAAGTGCAGTGTTAAAATTCTAATTGCAGACTAATATGAAAGTGCTGCGAAAATCAAAGATAAACCATTTTCATGTACTGCGTGTAGTTTTAATTCACCCCACAGAGATTTATTTAAAATCAGTTTTATGTTCAGAATATAACGATAAATTAAATAACAAGTTGCAGATTAGTAAATGCAGATTAGATAGAGGACCTAGTAATGTTTTACATTCGAGTTGCATGCCATACGCTGCAAAAATTTTAGAATTGTCTGTTCCATGTGTCACTATTACTTTGGTTCTTTAACGCAAAATCAATCTTAAGTTGAAACCTGCCTTGTGCTATAAAACATTGTGAAAATTCGAGATGCGAAATCCTATTACATGGATACTATTATCGATTTTCGAGAGCAGTTATAAATTTGTAGCAGAATTTAAAAAAGGATCTTTTTTGGAAGAAAGTCGATTCATGTGATATAAAAACCGTCGTATAAAAAATGCGGTCGTTATAAAAAAAAGGAAATCTACGTTTGAAATACTTATAAAGGGGAGCAGCAAAATTCGAAATACCTATATAGGGGGGCGGCAAAATTTTCCTCCGCCCTGGGCGGCTGACACCCACGCTACGCCACTGTGAGGAGGGGAAGGAGATGGGGAAGAGGAAGGTAGGGAAGTATCTGGGTAAAGTCATTTTAATCAACCTTAATTCTGAATGGTGGTCTTACACCAGGGCGATACTGAGAGTATCTTCCACTGTGATGAAATTTATGACGAGTAGTCAGTTGTGTACACAGTCTCAAAGAAGGAATTTGACCATCTCGGAAGTATTTAATATCGTTTTTAGATACTAATTCGTTTTGTTGTGGCGACAATTACCACGAGGTGGAACTATATTGTGATAGTGTCGTGTGCTCCTTCGTAGAGACATGTGATTGGTCATTCCTTTTCCTTCCATATCTTGTTCTTTCCTACACACCCAATTCCAGCAAACACCATTTCGTCTCATTTTAGTTTTTTAGTATCTACAGTCCATTACAAGTGCTTCAGAAACCGTAATTCGTGAGCAGTTTTGAATGCAACATATCTAATAAAAAAGTATCATAGAAACATGATAGAAACCAATTCAATTTACCATTGACGATAACGGTCGATTTATAATAATAATAGTTTATTATTGATAGAACGGCATAATCTATTCCGTCCTGGCATGGATAGATCCTGCAAAAATAATTGATTGGTACGGAAAATTGTTCAACCAGTAAAGTTAGTCTTTCATCAAAGAAGCCACTAAAACAATACGCCATATTATCCAGAGAGCTAGGTATAATGAGTCCCTAACTACTGACTACGCTGTAAACGTAGGACAAGATTGGCAACGAGAAAAGTAGAGGCGAGACGGTGTAGGCAGTAGGCAGTAGCAGGGACCAGGGTGCCAGGGTGGCAGGAGTAGCGAGGAGGTAAGGCAAGGTAAGGTACAACAGGTAATGCAATACTCGTGACGCCGAGGAAGCCGCACAATGAGCCGATGGATCAAGCCGGAGATTGCGGCCACTTAAAAGACAGGAAGTTAACGTGAATCATCGATCCTTAGAGGCTTTCGCCGCGCGATTGTTACCCTGAAAGGAATAACATAATTACCTGAAATCTGAACAGATCTGTTCCGATGCCTGACATTGTGAATTATTATTTTGTGACTCGCGGCCGGTTGTATAGTTGTATCGTTGTATGCAGCTTTGTGAGGAAGGAACCCTTTATCATGTTACCGTTTTAGCCGATTGCGTAAAGAAATCTAGTGTTGAGGTAAAGAATATATTCAATCGATCTTTTGTATGTATGTCTTCCAAGTGCCTACCCGAGTACCTGTCTCGGATTCAGCCGTTTTTACAACAGGTAATTAGATATCAAGATAAAAAAAATTAGAAGTTTTGAGCTAAATAAATAACGAATGAGGATCCCTCATTCCGAATTTCTACCGAAGAATAATATACTTTCCGTGAACACTAAAGTTTTTAAGCTCTTAAAAAATATATTTTATATTTTATAATAACTTTTGTAGTGTCCGACCGAAGTAGGACTTTCTACCAAAACTGAATCTTCGGCCGAAACCGAAACCGAAACTTTTTTAGATATGTTAAAAATCTATTGTTTGCTGAAATTTTACTTATTTTTTATACTTGAATAGACGGTTAACATGTTTTAAATGAAATAAAAAATAAAAAAAACATTGAAGTACGTGTAAAAAAAAATATATTACTGCTATAAAATAAACAAAAATTATAAAAATTAACAAAACATGTTCTACTACTAACTACTTACTTAAACTACTTTGCTAACAAAAAATTGCCAATAATCAACACTTACACTACAAAGGAAGGACCTCATTAATTGTGTATTTTATTTTTAATTGCGTTTACAATCACAACATTTTTATTACACGTGTTAAATGAAATAAAAAACAATGATTGAAGTATATGAATTTTTTTTTTGATTAATAGCAGCAATCTGCTATAAAACAAACAAAAATTATAAAAAATAACCAACATATATAACAAATATATATAAAAAATAACAAACTACTTCTTTGGAATTTTTTTTTTCAATATCAACATACTTTATAAAGGAAATACCTCATTGATTCAGTATAATTTTAATTGCGTTTACAACCAC
The DNA here is from genome assembly GCA_936435175.1 of Glyphotaelius pellucidus. Lineage (NCBI taxonomy): Eukaryota > Metazoa > Arthropoda > Insecta > Trichoptera > Limnephilidae > Glyphotaelius > Glyphotaelius pellucidus. The sequence goes on from OW386543.1 coordinate 38,029,482, forward strand.
CACAACATTCGTATTACACGTGTTAAATGAACTCAGCTGATGATGGCGGGTGACACACGAGCCACGAACTTACCGAAAGTGAGCCAAACGACGCGCAATAATTCACGAACGTGGAGTTTCGGTGCGGCCGAAGGCTCGGCAGATTTTCTGTCGAAACCGAAACTGAAACCGAAACCGAAGCTTCGGTCGGTCAATAAACTTTTGAAGTTTATACCCGTCAACGCAATATATCATTAAATAAGATAATAACAATAAATCTAAATGAAAATAAAAAAAAGAATTAGACACAGAAAAATAAAAAAAGTTAATGGTCGCAACTGGGGACTCGAACCCACGATCTCTTGTCTTACCGGGATAAACGCCTTAACCAACTCGGCTATTGGGACCACTTATTTTTAAGTAATTTTTGTCGATCTCATATTTCAAATTCAGAATTAACAATATTTTTTTTATTTTTAAATTATCACAAAGATCAAAAGGATTGGTTTGTAACCGAGATAAATCGGAAAAAACATTTCGATTCAAACGATTTTATTTATTTGGGACACCTACTGATTTCTTTCTAGAAGTCTAAATGAATATTCAATTTTTAATGAAATAACACTTGTGACAAAAACTTTTTGAAGTGAAAACTTCTTTAGCGCCATTGTGATTTGAAACTCGATGAAACAAAAAAGCGACACTAAAAAGAGACAAACATAAATGTAAACAAACATATATGCAAACATACGTCTATAAATCTATAGGATTAAGCCTGCGAGAGAATGAGATAGAATAATCGGTCTGCTCTTTGTGTGGTGCTTCGCGGCCTCCCCGCTCTTGTCTACTTTAGTTTGCTGAAGGTTTTACTTCGACCGCGTGTGAACAATTGTAATATTATGAACCGTTGTAATATTAACGCGCTCCTTCTAACATTTGTTTTTACACCCTTTCAAAAAAAATTTTCTTCTGGATATAGAGTAATAGAAGAGCATGTATGAGATGATGTATGAAAGTGAGTAGGCTAGGAGTGTGTGCCAAGACCGAGTTGTTTGACGGTCCATCCTCTCTGCTTATCCCTATGAGGAAACGGTGTGATAGTTAGTAAACAGTTTTGTTATAGGTAACTCGGAGCGGTTTTACCGACGCTTTCAACAACAAAAGCTTTGCGAAGTTATTGATTAACAGCAAGGTCCACTTAGTAAGATCGAATTAAATAATGAGAAAACCCTTTTAACGTAATCAGTGAAAAAATTCTATTGTACTTAGAAATGTATAAGTGGTATGAATGGCAATGCCAAAATACACACCCTTGTCTTTTCGGTAGGAGCAACGCGCCGAAAAAAACACAAAGCTCACAAGAAAGCTTTTTGTGAGCACTTTGCTTTGTTCGGGCGCGTTGTTGCAACCAGAGGCAGGGAGTACACAAGGAGAGAGATACACACGCAGGAATAAGGACTTGGGACTTTACCGAGGACTGTAGAAAAAATCAGTGCATCCATAAAATGGTCATAAAGAGTATTCACCCAAAACTGCGACGCGAATCCTTTGTCGCGATATACAAAGGTGTTTTTGTGCAACCTGCTCACTGTTAACTGCGTGAAGAAGGACCTCTTTGCACAAAGCCTTAAGCTTTGATAAGCTGTAAAGTTTTAACGACCTGTCTCCATATCATTCATTTTTCATATAAACTTATTTGTATTTCGTTTCTCAGAATGTTTTGATGATTTTTCTTGATGCACAATGAGCTTAAAATCATTCAGGAGTTGGTATTTTATTATTGTTCATGGTTTTTCAAGAGGTAGAGGTGCCTTAAAAATTGTGCAATATTTGATTTGTAACAATAAATTTTGAAGGTCAAATACACCGGCCTTTTGATCGAGAGGAAAGGCTCTCGACTAGCGATCCGGAGGTCGTGGGCTCAAAATAAAAAAAAGGAATCGGTAGAACTTTGTAATCACACAAAGATAGTAGCCAAAAATACGGAAATTAAATGACGATAATATTATCGTTATTTATTTTTGGGGTAACATGCCGTGTTGCGCTACCTTATTTTTTAGCCAACGTTTCGGTTTATAGTGTCCATCCTCAACTCTGTCCGAAACGTTGTAAGGAGGTAGGGCAACACGGCAAAACATCCCAAAAATAAGTAACGATAATATCTACTTTTGGCCGTGAAATCTTTTAATCATATCTGAGATATTTCAAAAAGTTTTAAGTAATTTTATATCATATATTGGTAATTTTTAAATTATGATGGAAAAATTTCAGGTCTAGCTCAGTGGTTAGAGAGTTTTCCTGGTGAGACATAGGTTTCGGGTTCGAACCCCAGTTGTGACCGTTACCTTTTTTTTGTCTTGTTCTATTATTTCTTATTAATATTATCTCCTTATTAAATGATAATACAATATTTATTTGGATGAATAAAAAACACAGCCCCCCTGAGAAACAATCATTCAGCTTTAAATATTGAAAAGCTGGTAGGTACCTACTTATTGTAAACCTTCCCTTTCTTTCACTCCTTCTTAATGATCTCGTCCTAACATTATTCACAAATAAATGAAGGATTAGAAGTTTGACTTAGTGTAATAGTGTAACAGAAAAAATATTTAGAGTGTGATAAAAAAAAAAACTTCATTTTGGTGGCAAGTATGGATACCGCTGTCCCGGGATCCGTTCATTGGATAACAAACACCTCTGCCATAGGTCACCCCAAGTGGTTCGCTACATTTGTCCAACAACTATGTGGTGGACCGAATTGAGAGAATTGAGAAGATCCTTCCACCTATTATGTTGGACTCTCTTGACCCATCGCTTTGCACCGCTGCGGTAGGAATGGATTCACACGTCATTCCTGGACACGCTGACCGCCAGATTACTACTCATCCCTCGTTCCTTTTGCTTTCACAGTACCTCCTCTCCTTCATTTTCTCAAAAGACCCTCCCCACATCATCCCCAAAGTGACAAAGGTCCCGAGAAAAAACTAATGCAAAAAAAACCTGAACAGAAATGAAAAAAAAAAAATTGCATAGGTACTTCTTAACTCTAGATCATAATAATAATAATAATTTTTGGAAGATTTGTATAGTGCCTTTTTTGTGAAAAATCACCCAAAAGGCGCAGTACAAACTTATAATTCATTTCTACAATCTTACCTCTAACTACAAACTAGACAAACACTACAACAACTTATGACTAACAATTGCATCCACCGGTTCATCGATCACCGATACGAAACTATATGTACAATGATTTGACCAATGAACGCGATGCTGCTGTAAAAATGTACCTACTGTACAGGCAGAAAATATATACAGGACCACACTTTCCTGGGAGGTCACTAGAGATTAACACTGTTATTGTTTATTTACAGAAATTTAGGTACAGTTTGGATGCAGAGGACATAATTGGGAACTGTAATAGTGTATATTATGTTCTTTAATGAGCTTATTTTGAAAACACAAGCAAAATTTTATGATGGGTGGGATTTTATCAGAATATTTAACTTCCTAAATGGTTCATTGGATTATAATATGATAATATATCCAAAATTTTCCACCCTGCATTTTTACTAGAATACGAGAAAAAAAAATCTTTGAAAACGCACATTCATTTTTCATTCAATAATTAAAAATGTATTTTTAATTCCACTTGGCACCTTGTGAGTTCATTCATTTTTGTATCAAGTGTATTTTTTGTAGAAAAAGAGAAGATATGAAAAAATGATCAGTCAAAATCCATGGGAACTAAGACACCCGATACTTTATTAGATCTAGTTGCTATCGCTAATCTGGATGTCTACACACTTCGTGCATTTCACTACCCCAGGCAACTTTAGCAGGTTCATCTTCTCGTGAATGGGGCCTTTGTCACGTTCAAGTACTTTATCTCTGAAACATTCTCATATAAAATTGTTGACAGGAAATAGGATGTCTGTATCAAATTCGAAACCGAAATGTGCATTTTTTGAACCGATTTTTTCGTTTCAATATAATTTAAAAAAAAAGATTTCCTGTTTTTGCATTTGCGTGTCATTTTCAATCAGTCATTTGCGCACTTCTGTAGTATTTATTTATTATAATTAGTTATACATTATATTATATTACATACTTATATTATACATTATATGAGGTGTGTAGAAGCAAAGGCAGCAATCTCCACTTTTGTTTTTTTTTGAAAAAAGGCACAAAACACATTAATTGGTATCTTAATAGGATGTCTGTATCAAATTCGAAACCGAAATGTGCATTTTTTGAACCGATTTTTTCGTTTCAATATAATTTAAAAAAAAAGATTTCCTGTTTTTGCATTTGTGTGTCATTTTCAATCAGTCATTTGCGCACTTCTGTAGTATTTATTTATTATAATTAGTTATACATTATATTATATTACATACTTATATTATACATTATATGAGGTGTGTAGAAGCAAAGGCAGCAATCTCCACTTTTGTTTTTTTTTGAAAAAAGGCACAAAACACATTAATTGGTATCTTAATAGGATGTCTGTATCAAATTCGAAACCGAAATGTGCATTTTTTGAACCGATTTTTTCGTTTCAATATAATTTAAAAAAAAAGATTTCCTGTTTTTGCATTTGCGTGTCATTTTCAATCAGTCATTTGCGCACTTCTGTAGTATTTATTTATTATAATTAGTTATACATTATATTATATTACATACTTATATTATACATTATATGAGGTGTGTAGAAGCAAAGGCAGCAATCTCCACTTTTGTTTTTTTTTGAAAAAAGGCACAAAACACATTAATTGGTATCTTAATAGGATGTCTGTATCAAATTCGAAACCGAAATGTGCATTTTTTGAACCGATTTTTTCGTTTCAATATAATTTAAAAAAAAAGATTTCCTGTTTTTGCATTTGCGTGTCATTTTCAATCAGTCATTTGCGCACTTCTGTAGTATTTATTTATTATAATTAGTTATACATTATATTATATTACATACTTATATTATACATTATATGAGGTGTGTAGAAGCAAAGGCAGCAATCTCCACTTTTGTTTTTTTTTGAAAAAAGGCACAAAACACATTAATTGGTATCTTAATAGGATGTCTGTATCAAATTCGAAACCGAAATGTGCATTTTTTGAACCGATTTTTTCGTTTCAATATAATTTAAAAAAAAAGATTTCCTGTTTTTGCATTTGCGTGTCATTTTCAATCAGTCATTTGCGCACTTCTGTAGTATTTATTTATTATAATTAGTTATACATTATATTATATTACATACTTATATTATACATTATATGAGGTGTGTAGAAGCGAAGGCAGCAATCTCCACTTTTGTTTTTTTTTGAAAAAAGGCACAAAACACATTAATTGGTATCTTAATAGGATGTCTGTATCAAATTCGAAACCGAAATGTGCATTTTTTGAACCGATTTTTTCGTTTCAATATAATTTAAAAAAAAAGATTTCCTGTTTTTGCATTTGCGTGTCATTTTCAATCAGTCATTTGCGCACTTCTGTAGTATTTATTTATTATAATTAGTTATACATTATATTATATTACATACTTATATTATACATTATATGAGGTGTGTAGAAGCAAAGGCAGCAATCTCCACTTTTGTTTTTTTTTGAAAAAAGGCACAAAACACATTAATTGGTATCTTAATAGGATGTCTGTATCAAATTCGAAACCGAAATGTGCATTTTTTGAACCGATTTTTTCGTTTCAATATAATTTAAAAAAAAAAGATTTCCTGTTTTTGCATTTGCGTGTCATTTTCAATCAGTCATTTGCGCACTTCTGTAGTATTTATTTATTATACTTAGTTATACATTATATTATATTATATACTTACATTATACATTATATGAGGTGTGTAGAAGCAAAGGCAGCAATCTCCACTTTTGTTTTTTTTTTGAAAAAAAGGCACAAAACACATTGATATCTTTGCCTTTGATACGTATTTTCAAACTCTGATTTTGATGGGAGAAAGCTTAGTTTGTAACTAACTAGATTTGCAATTTGAATTCAGGTTCTCAATTCGAATCACTGTGAAACTGCATTTACAACTTTTTCCGATATTTTGGAGATTGCTGCCTTTGCTTTTACACACCTCATGTACAAGTCATAGGTACCTATATTAAATTAAATTATTACATGATTATAGTACCTATTACTGAAGCTCAATATATAGTAAAATAATAATTTAATTAACGGTAATTTCGCCAGAAATGTGAAGGGTTCTTAAAACTTAGCTAATGATTGTATGAGTAATAGTAGTAAAAAGAAAGAAAGTGTTAGGAGCGATAAGAGAAATTTTAAAATCAAGAATTATTAATAAAATATGAAGGCAAGAAGGAGCGCCGATTCCGGTTGAGTTGCTAAATTCAGCTACAACAGGTGGTATTTTTATTTTCTTATAAATACCACCTGTGAAATAAAAAAATTCACAAGTGGTATTTTTATTTTCTTATAAATACCACCTGTGAAATAAAAAAAATCACAGGTGGTATTTTTATTTTCTTATAAATACCACCTGTGAAATAAAAAAATTCACAGGTGGTATTTTTATTTTCTGAGCTGTAAGCTTCCAAGCTGTAAACCAATTAGTTAATTTTTTAACTGTTTATTTATTTTTAAGATAGGCGTGGTTTTAAATGCACGCTTATCTCATCGCACGTGACACTTTTAAATCTCTCTTACATGGTCATAAATTTTAAGTAACTAATGGGTCGTCCATTAAATCACGTGAGTCTCGAAAGGGGGGGGGGGAGGGGTTCGGAAAAATGTCTTAAGGAGGGGGGGGGGGGGGGGATATAATGAGATATCACGTGTATTTATTTTTCGTTGAACGCACGATTTCTTAACCAAACAGCGGCGCGCGGCCTTGACTCACCAACTCTAGACAACGATTTCCCCGCGCGTTGCGACAACCACTCGGCTCACCATTCGCCAGTAAGTCTGTGATTTGGACGCCGAATACATGCGTAAATCGTTGCCGCGTATGTTTTGCTTAAAACAATGGAACAATGTCTAAACTATAAGATCTGTATTATTCTGAAAATTTCAATACACTTTGTACTAAAAAAATACACGTGATTTTGGGTATGGGAATGGAGAGGGGGGGGGGGGGGGGTATAAAACCACACCAGGGGGGGGGGGGGAGGGGTTAAAAAGTTGCTGAAAACATTACGTGATTAATAAGACCCTTAATAAGGCTTAATTATTGTAAGTCACTAGTTGTAAGTCTTAGATGTAAGATGTAAATCACTATTTATAACAAAATAACTTTAAGTTTTAGTTGTAAGATGTAATTCACTAGTTTTAAGTCTCATTACTTAGTTGCTAGCTATACGTCTTACATAGTCGTAGGTCACCAGTTATAAATCTAGTGACTGCTAGTAATAAATATTTACCGTAAGTTATTAGTTACAAGTTTAGTTTAAGGAAGTATTTCACCATCCTCTTGATAGCTGTCAAAAGCACTATTCATGGGATAAATGTCGATTTATGATTTATTCATTTAATAAGTCCGAGATTCTCACTCGGTATGCGAACCTATGAATTGAATAGTGGCTCTAGGTATATCGGATAAGTTAATCGAGGTTTCGAGAAGATGGTGAACTACAAAATAACCCCTAAGTGATAAGTTTTAGGATAAATAAATTAAGTTGTAAAAAACCATTGGGGTGATTTTAACTATTATTATTATTATTATAACTAAAAAGATTTGTGTAAATTCGAATGGCCACATAAAATAATTGTGATGTTGGTATTGAACAATAACGATGAATATTTAGATTAATAGCTGATTTGCAAAAACAAGTACCGAATTTTTAACAAAAAGACTTTTAAAAATAACATACTGCTATGTGGGTTGACTTTCTAGGTAAATTATTCTCTTTGAAAGCACAACGAAACTTTTTCCGAGCTTTTTCTTGAGCTTCGGCTACTCTTCCACAGATGGCGGTAGTATCCGTATAAAATATTTGTCGTGATTCTGGTATCCGTATATGTTCGGATCTTGGCGTACTATTATCGTTTACTCAGCGGGGCAAGTTTTTACACCAATAAACTGTTTTTCATAATATATTTATTGGTTGTTCCGTGCTACCGACCAATGTAATTATAAAATGCGAGAAAACTCCCACATTTCAGCGAAAAAAAGCAACAATACAAAAATAAATTAGCATTACATTAAATTAGAAAAAAAAACATTTTATTATTTTTATGCACGTGTGTACCTGCAAAATATTTATTGCCGGCCACTGTTATAATGGCGACATCGAAGGAAGACGCTATGAAAATGGCCTTGGGAAGAATTAAGTAATTTTATTCACTTGTTCTAGGTATTTTTTGAGGGACCACTATTCAGGTAATCGGAATAAAAACGTTGGTTGAAATGGCTTTAGCCATGCTGTTGACCAGATCTGAATATCCAAGTACTTCCCCACCTTCAACCATTTATTTCCCAGCCCCACTACCTTCAACCTCACAACGTAATCCAATTGGGGATGCCATAGACTCATTGGCAGACCGTTGGGGGCAATTGTTCGGAACTCATAATATATAATAATTAGTTAGAGAAAATAATATGGATGTTTGTCATTATAATCAATTTAGCAAGATTTCTTATAATCTTCTCGTATTTGAATAATTGTTTATAGTTACTAAGAATGAGCCAATGTGGAAGATTTTAAAAAATATCCACTTGTCCCAAAAAGAGCACAGTTTACATAGGATTGATGCTGATAGATTTATTGCTCGGCTGGTTAGCAATGTGTCGCTTTGTCATTGTTGTGTTCCCGCTGCTACCTACTAGGACTGTCACAAGGGCTATTATGCACATCCCCTTGCATTGACCAGTCCTGGAAATACTAAATTTAGGGGTGCAAAACCAACTCACCCATGCGCCAAAAATAATTAGGTGTTTCATCTGGAATGGTTAACACTATGAAGGTTGTAAATTTAATTGGGCTCCTTCGGATTAATTTTTCACTACACATGTTCTGAATATAATAAAAACAATATTTTGTGTAAATTTTAAATGTTATTTTGGGGATTTGATGATGTCAGAAATCAACTTGAAACTTTTTTTTATAATCTTCGAAAAACACTTGTTTTTAATGTGAATACTGCACTTTCAAATGCTCCCGTTTGGAGTTAGTGAGACTAAGGCATCCGAATTTGGGATATTTTGTGAGGCTGAAGGTAGCGGTGAGGAGAAGGAGATGGGGAAGAGGACGATGGGGAAGTATCTGGTCACCAAACAAATCTTCCACTCTGGAACACGCCGCAAATGTATTATATATTAATTAAATATAAGACAAATAATGAAATGCATTGCAGGTAACGTCACACTATTGCAAACATCTGTAAAATAAATTACACTAATTTATTTTATTTATTTATTTATTGAAATATAAAGTGTACATAAAAATATAAGCTGTACAGTGTACATCTCAATAGGGCATTCCTGTATCGAATATGATAACAATTTACGTATGACCTAACCCGTATAAAATAAAATAAAATAACAGAAACCTGTCAAATCTTACTTACATAATTAGATTTGACAGGATTTACTACTTTATTCATCTCTTCCTACATTTGTAAGATCACACTCTTTTTGGGATTTACCCACCTTCCAATAAATCTTTTTTGTGATTGTATTGAAAGTAAAATGTATTCAGCTTAAATATCCATGTATGTATGTTTGTATACTTTTAACCACTGGAGCGACAGCGCAATTAGAAACTTTTTCTCCGATTGCTCGACATGTTTTGGTGATCATTTTGAATATTTTCCCCCCAAATTAAAAAAAAATCATACCTCCGATTTTTAATATGGAGACATACAAATTGATTATATTTCTAATATAGCCGATGAATTCACCTATCTTTTGTCTATTATCACATATTCGTAGGATTTATAAAAAAAATATTATAAAATCGTAAACTTCTACTTAATAACTTACAAATAAGGGAAAATTTGCCAAAAATGGCAGCAAAGCAATCCGAGGTATTTTAAATAGTGCCATATTGTGGCAAAAAGCGCTCGTGAGTAAGTACCTCTACGTTTGTCTCGACACAGGTACATCCTAGTGAGACAGGCATCGAAAAATCACATGTAATAAACTTTATATAAATAAAAAATATAATAGAAAAATTAATCAAATAAAATTTACTTGTGCATTTCGGGACTTGAATCCGCGACCGAGAGCCTTACCACTTGACCACGGAGCTCATCCTTGTTATCGAATGATCGATCAAATGTTTTCCCTTATTTTCACGATTAGTTCGGAAATAACATAAAATAGTCAACACAATAATACGTCACACGATACATGTTGGTTGGTTGGTTGGGGTTGTTTACTCCTGAACTAGATTATGTCTAGCACGTCCAGTGCCAGTGTGTCAGTGTGAGCGCTAAGATTTACGAGTGTCCCGTCAAAGCAAAGAGATCATTGCTCATCATGTCCTTCCATTGTGCGGCTCAGCGACGTCAGTCACTCAGTTACGTCAAAAGTTTCCGCCATTGTCTGTGGATTCCCGGGAGCTTTTGTCTATGGAATTCACTTGCAGCTTTTAACTTGTCCCGTTGTGTTTTTTTTTACAATTGCAACAAATGGATTGCATTACGTTCCCACGCCTGAGAGCTTTTGAATCGCATTACCTTTTACAAATAAATGCCATCTTTTTGGAATAACTTAACGATTAAAACCTCAAATTGTAATATTTAATCAATAAAGACAATATTAGCGACTCTTTTCGTTTGAAATTCACTAATATTGTCTCTCCAAGCGCGAAATTTTGTAGGCATTTTAGTATTATTAAGGCAGGCTTAGAATTTAGTTTCAAATTTAAAAAAAAAGCTTTTACGACAATAGGTATAAGTGAAGTATTCGTTTTACTGCTAGTTAGGCAACAAACAGCCGCCGCTGTGTTTATATTTTCCCAATTTCGGTGCTACCAACGCGACTAAGCTCGGGTAGGTACCTACTTACTTTTGAATTTGCATGAACCCATAGTCAAAAATGACCGTGTATGACAGTTTGTCAAATAAGAGTAGAAAATATAGGAGGGCTGTTGTTCAAATGGCAATACTAAAAATATAATCATGGTGGTAATCTATAATTATAATTACACTTTTGCAATTTTGTGTTAACATAATGGAGAATGACGATATTGTGATATAATATAAAGCATTATACTTGAAATTGCTCACATTTATTTAATATTACCAGCGTTACCCGGGCTTTAGATCATGTCTCTAATTTAGTTCAGAATATATTTAACTCATTCAGATCTAAAAGTAGTGTAACTAAACTCACCATTAATGATTCTTTCTTTCTACCTATTGTTAAATTCAAATTTATGTTAAATTAAATGAAAGCCAATCACTTCCGAAAACACAATTTAATCAATTTTGACGTGTGAAAGCGGCCGTTGGAGAGATGGAACATAATTATTATGGATTATTAATCATACTAACCAACATCATAATAGTAAAAATAATACTAAGAAACCCCGATACTTTCCATATTCATTTCCAAAGACTATGGAAAATACTACTTGACATTATCCCAACCTACATACATACATAGACATATTTAGCGACAGCTCACAGAACTTTACAAAATTTCTTGAATCTCTCTTTATAACCAAACTATTGTCTCTTGTTTTTTGTTGTTGTTGCTCTTTTACAAACTTATTGTTTAATGTTTACGTTATTGGACGGATGGTAGGAATTCATTCTTCGTATTTTTCAAAGTTAATCTCCTCTGTCTGTTGTACACATTAAAATTCAAATAAATTGCAATAACGCAATGTTTCTATGTAAGCAAACAGACGACAACTCATAATGCTCTAGTTTGAATCTTAAAGTCTGAGGAAGAAATGGTTCACCAATACCAGTTTACCTGTGCGATATTCTACGAGAGTATTCACTATTCACATCCGCGAGATGCGAGCTTTTTTCCTTCGCTTGTTTGCCGAGATTTTGTTGTTTGAGGACCAACCCCCGTGCGTTATGGCCCCCCCTCCCCCCACACCACCCAACCCCTGTCCCGACCCTGCCCTGCCCACGGTCCCGCCCGGAGGTTGAGACGGTCGTTAGCTTTCGAAGGCAGTTATTAAAAACGTCTTGGAGCGATAGGTGCGTTGCCTGTAATTAAAAGCTCGCGCCACACAGCTTCAGGTGATCCGAGATCGTGGTGATATTAAATTATAATCGTACAGTGTCTTCCTTTTACAATAAAACATATATTCAGATAAACGATTTGGGATCTTCGAAGGTTTTTTTAATTCTCGTTTCGATGCTTATCGAAGCGTTGGATGTGTTTATTAAACATTTATCCGGACAATTAAACAGAAATTTCTGACAAAAACATAAAGTGCAAATTTTAGAATAGCGCAATTTTTGTTCGATTTTTACACGAACAAGTGAAAGATTACGTACTATTGAAGTGGAAACGAAAATATTTGAAGATTTTTGAAACTTTTGTGGAATTTTGGTGATATTTAATGATGATGGAGTGTCTCGGGTTGCCGCAGTCCTGCTACGGAATGCAATATGCACAGCATCCCCAGCAGCAACAGGTTAGTCATCTCATCTCGTGTTTCATTTCTGGGCTATCATTACTGTGGCCAGTGATATCACAGTGTGATCGTTCGATGGGTGGTGATGTCAGATGTTGACTGATTTTATGATGGCTTGATTGAATGTTAATCATAGATATTTTTTTAGATTTACATATCATTTGCTATTGACTCATGTCTGACTTTAACTGAAAATAAAATAGGTCGTTTTATTAGACTTTGATTACCAATCTAAATACTTAAAAAAATATTGTTTTTACTTTCATGCTTAAATCTTTCAAACAATTTCTAATTAATTTATAAATTATTAGTTCGAAATTTTTAACGGATTTAATGAAAATTTGGATATTTAAAAAAAAAGTTTTAATAATTTCTACTTCTAAATCGACCAATTTTATGTTATAATTTCTAACAGATATTTTTATTGATATGCTTTAAAATATTTGTGTTTATTTCTTGTTTTTTGATTTTAAGAATGTTCAAATTTAGATACCTTAAGTAGATACCCACGTTGATGTCGTAATTGTTAATAAGAACAAGTGACGATATTTTAAAAGCTAAATTTTTAAAAATGTTGTTTCAAGGTATCGATAATATTGGAGTTATAATCGGTGATAATGATAATAAGTTGGAGTTATAATCGGTTATAATGATAATAAGTTGGAGTTATAATCGGTGATACAGATAATAAGTTGGAGTTATAATCGGTGATAATGATAATAAGTTCGAGTTATAATCGGTGATAATGACAATAAGTTCGAGTTATAATCGGTGATAAAGATAATAATTTGGAGTTATAATCGGTGATAAAGAAAGGAATCTTACGTAGATATTTTTCTTCACATTTTATTAATGATAAAAATACCTTTCAGTCTTATATATCTTGTATCTTTGTATTTTATATTTTTTGTATTCTATATTTGTATCTTTGAATCTTTATTTTCGTTTGCATTCTGTATTTAATGTAGTTCAAAGTTTTACAGACAATTCGCTTGTAATACAATAAAATGTTAAAGCCCAAATGGGCTTAATTATAAAAATAAATAATTATTTTGTATCATTAAAACTACTTAGATACTATGTAGGTAATCGTACAGTTTTCTTTCAAAAATCTAATAATATTTTATTGTTCACAGATGTCCTACATGGGAGGGATGCCCTGCACCGTCCCCGGGGGACTAGAGACGTCCCCCTCTGCCCTGGGGTCTGGGGGTGGTTGGGGCGCTTGGCCCCAGCGCGCGCCCCTCACCCCCGCCCAACAACGCCGCTGCGCCCGCTGCCGGTGCCCTAACTGCCTCACGGAGGCAGCGGGACTCGCCCCCGCCCTCAACAAGGACCGCAGCAAGAGGGAACACCTCTGCCACGTCCCCGGCTGCGGAAAGATCTATGGAAAAACATCACATCTTAAAGCCCACCTCAGATGGCATACCGGAGAACGTCCATTCATTTGCAACTGGCTCTTCTGCGGGAAGCGTTTCACACGATCAGACGAACTTCAAAGGCATCTTAGAACCCACACTGGTGAAAAACGATTCGCTTGCACACTTTGCACGAAAAGATTCATGCGTTCTGACCATCTTGCGAAACACATCAAAACGCACGCCAGCACGAGCAGAAAGAACAGAAAATCAGACAAGCAAACTAAAGAATCGTCAAAAACTGAAATCGCAAGTGAAACAGACAGTTGCAGCACTGCTCCAGATTTACAAACATACAAACCTCAAATAATAACAAATAATCCTTACGATTACCAAACTACTTATCTGCACGACGATTCGTCTCCAAAACCCCTGGCAGACTACAGTGAACGGGTGGGGGGGTTGCGGGAGTCCCCCTGCTACGATGCCAGCAAGCCCACCTACTACCCCGCGTACAAGGATGCCTACCCGAACTATTACACCTACCCCAACGGGGTGAGCTACCAGTGTGCCACCAAGGAGAACTATAACATGTTCCAGCACCACTACATGATGACGCAGCCCTTAGCTATGGGACAATGACACCTACACACACATGGAAAAATAGTTTAGCGTATGAAATATGCTCTTTTAAATGATACCAGAGTAGGAAAAAAGACTTGAAGTGAAAAATCAATCAGTTTTAAATGATTTGGCAGTATATTTTTAATTATATTATTTTCATTGTATAAACTCGAAATATCTATGTTCGACTCCATTGGCAAACTTTTATAATATCATGTTAGTTTTAATGTAAATTGTCTACTTTGTACAGACTAAGTCTAAAGTAATTTTTAAGTGCCTAGTTACTGCGTGAAAGTTATTTTTAATGATTAATCCCCCGACAGTTGGACCCCGGCTATTTAAATACAATATGCAGTCGGTTTAGAGAAAATATGGTACAACTACTCACACAAAATATAACTAAGTGTCCCCTAAGGGGTGTTCAGAGAGGATTTACCTTCGAATAACAAAAGTATAAAAGATATTTTCATTCAAAAGCATCAAAGTAAAACTACTACTAAGTCGATTTTAGATTTGAAATTGGCAAATAATGCACACAAAAATATAATTTATAATTTAGGGGGACTAACTGTCGGGGATTAATTGTCAGGGGATGAAATTCCGGGTCACCATTTTTATTTGTTAATTTAAGTTTAATGTTACCTATTATTATTTTAATAATGTTTGGAGATAATTTGAAATAGAAGAAATGTTAAAACGCCATGTTAAATAAAGATCCAAGTTTCAAAAAACCTAAATAGAATTTTCAAAGTTCCGTAACAATAGTTGTGTTGACCCAGAAAAGGCTAAGCACATTTTATTGTTCACTATTCACTACATAGCTCACTATTCGATAGGTTATACAAATCTCTCGAATATTCGAGATATATTCGAGAGTAATACCTACAACACTATTCCAAACAAACGAATTCTCTGCTTTTTACTATCTTTTTTAGTCCAAACTTTCACATTCCAGAAAATTGTTGAAACATATTAATATAAACCATTATGTAATAATTCTATTTGAGGTTGTTTTAATCCGACCCTGATTCCGCATTATCCGACACTCGGATAACCGGTATCGGTATACCCCCAACACACTTTTTTAGTGCTTAATTAATTATATGAATACGCACGCATTTAATTACTTTCCGTACTGTGTACGATTAATCCAAATTAATTGGAAATGTTGTTTAATTTAAAATAAGAAAATGAACGTGAGAATTCACTCGGCCTTCTCTTCTTGTGAGGAAACTGTTATATCAGCTTTAATGTTAAAATTAATTCAAATTCACCTTTCAGGGTATCTGCCTTTATAGGTAAACGTGTTTTGTACTTATAGCAGATTGGCTATTTTAATATTAATTGTGTACATTATGTGATTAAATTAAATATTGTTGTTTTGTACCTTGAATAAATAACTGTGTAATGTTAATTCGTCATTTTTATTTTTATTATAATTAATGTAGCCACATAATTATACTGACCAATGTTAACCTACTTACGGTATAAATGCAACGTCATGTATTTTTTTTACATTAATCCCACTCCACCATCAGGGCAGATGATGGACATTGTAACGCTGTCCGAAACGTTGGCTAAAGACGGAGATAGCGCAACACGGCATAACACCTCAAAAATAAATAACGAAAATACTTTTGGCCATGAAAATCTAAAATCATACCATTGTTGATAATTTTTTGTTTGTGAATAGGTGAATAGGCTTTTGAATAGATAATACCCGCTAGAAATGAATGGAAAGTAATGTTTTGGTATTAGCCAAATTAGCAAGAATTCTGTATCTCTTACAATTGCCTGAAAGGCTATACCCTTAAATTTGTGATAAGAGATCGTTCTCCCGCGAGAAGTGCTGTCAGATTTGTGTGATTTTCTACGGCTGTTATTTGCTTTTTCTATCAGCCGATGTCAAAATTTCAGCTGTGAGCAGTCACGTATTTTAGTTTGGGTCGTTTTAAACACGAATTCCTGCAAGTATGCATGATTATTTATTCATTTAACAGCTGTAGAAAATCACACAAATCTGAAAGCACTTCTTGCGGGAGAACGATCTCTTATCACAAATTTTAGGGAATAGCCTTTCTGTCATCGTATATCGCCATTCCATTTGACCGAAATGAAAATTTCATAATG
Source organism: Glyphotaelius pellucidus (assembly GCA_936435175.1). NCBI lineage: Eukaryota > Metazoa > Arthropoda > Insecta > Trichoptera > Limnephilidae > Glyphotaelius > Glyphotaelius pellucidus. The sequence goes on from OW386543.1 coordinate 38,046,150, forward strand.
AAGATGCTACACATATCGGTTTTTGAAATTTTCATCCTATCGATCGGATTTTTGATGCCCACATCGCTTTCTTGTGTTCTTCTTTATTATGTGGCTCTGTTCAAGAGTCCCAACTGCTACCGACTGTCTGGGCCTGGTGGAACTATGACACGGAGAATAATAATAATTATTTTAATATAATCTGATAAAACATAAAATTAATCATTTTATTTTTCGTACGCTAAACTATTTTTCCACGAATGAATGGCATAATGATAAATTATGCGGAAGTCCTTTTAGTATATCGAGCATATTCCCTTGAGAGAATTTTCACAAAAAATGGCGCTATATATCGGCGCTATCTAACAGTAGTTTAGTAATTGCTGATAAAATATCATGAAGGCATTGACATACTTGGTCGAAGCATGAAGGCGAATAAAATGAGGGTTATTTACCGCGGAATTATCAGTAAGATTCGTATTGTAATGCAAAAATATTAGGATTTTCATTGCAGACGTGTTTCGTCGTCATGATAAAAATTAAAAATTTATCAGGAAATCCTGATAATTCGCGTCCTGATATTTATTAGGACACCTATGCTTGTTAATTCATTTTTAAGGCCTTTTTTAATCCAATCCTGTTTTTAAGAGGAATATGAACGCCAGAAATATTTTGATTCTCATGCCATACAAAATTTTAAATCGCGCGTCATATTTACACGAGGCAAGTAAGCGAAAAAGTGGTTTTTATTATTTTGTGCATAATTTTATAAGAATGAAAAAAAAGTTAGAACATACAAAACCTCAAAAATAGTCTTAGCCATAAAGGGGTATTTAAAAAAAATTGTTTCTTATATTACTTCATAGTTAAGTCATGAAAAAACATTTTTTTTGTGGTTTACGCTTATATTTTTTGTTATGTAAATAATAATTTTATTGTAATTCCAATACATACAAAAGCTAGTAAAAGCTTCAATTTATCCGTAGCATATTTTTTTATGTTCATATTGTAAACCGATTAGTCGTAAAGATGAATCTAAATAGGATTTCACGTATAGCTTCATCTTAACAGGAATTACCACTAATTTGAAGAGAATTCTTAATATATTAGCAATACATTTTTCTGCACAATTGCACAATTGGTGAACGTTGTAAGGTTGGAGGGATTTGGGTGGGGAAAGAGATGGGAAGAGGAAGTTTGAGAAGTCCCTGGCGTTTGGATTTTTAACGTTTCGATTCTGAATGGTGCTCTTTCACAAACTTATATATGATTAACAAACTTATCATAGTAGGCGACAGAATGACTAATTGTTTGCATTCACAATATATTCAGAAGTGACGCCCCCGATTGCATAGATACGTTTCTGGATGTATACAATGTACATAGTACATGCGTGTTCACATTGAATGGAAGAATCTTCTTGCCTTTTCTGCCAACGTTAAAACATTACAATGTCGGTAAATTGTTGTTCAGAAAAAATCCCTTTCATTCATGTTCTGTCAGATAGGCTTTCCGAAAATGGTTGAATTTTCTTCAAAAATCTTGGGAACTTAGCTGAATCGGTCTCATTGAGTTTGATTGAATTCGTAATGCATTTTTGGTGCTTGTATAATAAAAACAATATTACTGTCCACCTTCATCAAAACGAAATAAATATTTTTATTGACACCTGTCGGGTTCGCGTCTCGGCTACAAAGCGCGGTGGCGCCGCCTGGCGGGCAGTGGCCAAGGCGGGCCATTAGGTGGGCGGGCGCCGTCCTCCCCCCTCCCGCCCCCGCCCTACCCGCCCAGCCGACCACCTCTCCGCCCTCCTCCCGCCTACCGCCGAGCGACAAGTGCCGCACTCGTACGCGAATAACATCGCGCGTGCCACTCCGTGCACTGTACAGTCGGCGATCCTAGGCCACAAACAATAAACAAGACAGTCAATAATAGTGAGGCGACTCCAGAAAAACTAAGATCGATATCGCGGTACCTACCCAAACAAGTGCGACGGTTTCGAAAACCATAGACAAAAGTACTTACCTACACATTGGAACAAAATTTGAAAAAGTCCATGGTTCGATAGTGACAACGGGCGCGAAGTGAGGGAGATCTTATCGTGGGGGGCTCGATTAATTCACCGAGGTACCTACTTGGAAATTCGAGTATTTCGTAGCGGAAGGCGTACTGGCAACACGAGGATTTATCGCCGGCCCTCGTCCGGTTTGATTTGTTTTTTCCCGAGTTTATTTTTTCGGGAAGAACGATTCTGTTCTAGTTCATCTTATCAGCTGTCTGGGCGGGAACTAATATGATATAGAACATTTTGAGAATGGAAAACTTCTAATGCAAAGACTTAAAACAAAATTTTGAAATTGGGACTGTCAGGCAGAAGATTTTTCACATTGACAGTTTGTTGTTATTCCACAGTTAAGATAGATTTTTTCAGTGACATAACACTACCTACCTTCATTTGAAAGTGTATTTTATGTAAATTTTTTAACGAATTTCGTTACTAAACATTTGCAGACATTGTGTCAAACATCCTAGAATATTAAAATTGTAATTTTTACTAGTTTCTGGGACAATAAAAAGTGTAATTTTTATGAAGCTAATTAAACACATTTTTTCGTTTTTTTTTCGAAGGAATGTACCAACGTACAATTATGTCAAAATGACCGGAAAAATTGTGTAAATTAAAATATATTTTTTAATACATAATGGAGAACAAAAATCAGTTCCTTCTAACAAGAGTGTAGTGTGAAGTGTTGACAATAGGAGAGTAAGAAATTATAATATATTTAGTTATTGTTTTATTCGGAGGAAATTCCCAAGATGAGCGGGAAGGATCACAATTCGCCCGATTTGCTAATGAATGTGAGTACTTACCTACAATATTTACGTTTTTTTTATTTTCATTAGCGTAATTTTATTATTGTGCTTTGTTGTTTGTACTGTACTTTAGCTGCGTACCTACCCAATAATATAAAATATATTAATTTTCCGTTACATGTGTCTGCCCTGGTTCAATGAACTCTGGAACTGGGATTTACTTTGAATTTAAGTATCTTTTTGAAAATAGGAACTGATTATGTCAAAAATTCGGAAAAGTGATAAATAATTTACTTGCAATATAAAATTGTAAAAGAAAATCATTTTTATTTACTATTTCAAAATTGGAACTGAAATGTCAAGAATTTCTTGTATATTTTGCGAAAATTGTTCTTGTTCTGATGTGTTTTTTACATAAAATTCCAGCTTCACAAATCCTACAATTATAATAACCCGTGATTTTTCACGGCTAGTGGCTAATATTGGTGAGTTTTCAACCATTTAGGAATAGTACAAAAATAAAATAAATGTCTTCATTGGATTAAAAAGACATTAAACCTACAATGAGCTAAGTTTGAAAAAAAATTGAAATAATGTAAAACTTCTTTCTTTTACAACCACGGTGAATGTTATTCAATACAAGTGTGAAAAATCACGGGATATGATAATTTCAATTTTGAATGAGACAATTAAAATAATGTCCTACCTGTTTTATCGCTTATCTGAATAATTCTTTACAAAAGCAGTTAAAATTTTGAAAATTACACGTTTCAAATCGAAACAAATTTGGGTTCATTGAACGTTAATAATTTCACACAGGAATAACGCACATCACAGGCAACCTGAATATTAGTTTGTTTGATGGTTATTGTTTTCTTCGATACGGCAAAAATGTTTAGCCGAACACAACCATTGTTGTTGGAGGAACACAACAAACTTGAAATATTATTGCTTGCAGTTTTGAGGTGACAAAATCGTACATTTTCGCTCTACCAACTCCAGGCATCGATAACTATAAAAACTCGAAACATTTTATTTATTTATTTATTTATAAATAAACGCCCTTTTTCGGGGCTTTTACATATATAGCATAGAAAAAACATTTTATTGTACATAACTGAACTGCCTCAATAACAATATTTTAAATTTATTCAAAGATAAATTGAAGATGTCCACTGACTTGGTATAATTGTTTCCCTCCATTAGTATTCTGGGCAAAGAGGAATACATATGATAGTTAGTCCCAGAATTTCTGCACTGAAATAAATCCTGACTTCTAGTATTACGAAGTGGAATTCGGAAGCTTATCAATTCAAGTAATACCGGACTATCAACTAAATCATTTAGAATTTTATATAAAAATACCAAGTCAGTGAAAATTCTTCTGTCTGACAATTTAAGCATATTCATATCGTTTAAAAGTGTGTTGTAGTTTAACATATTTGCTGAAATACCCATTTTAAAATTTAGAAAACGTAAGAATTTGTTTTGTATTCTTTCAACAGCTTGTACGTGCATATTATAATGAGGATTCCACACAGGAGAATTGTACTCAAGTTGGCTTCTAACATAAGCAAAATATAACATTTTAATACACTTTATATTGTTAAAGTTTCTAGTTAGCCTAGTTATAAACCCCAACATTTATAGTTATCATAAAGTTCAATGATGAAAATCAGAGGCGTCACAAAATTAATTAAACGATTTTTATGTTCACTCTTATTAGGCTTAACCCCTAGGATGCCGGGGTAAAATAGACGGCCGGCGTAGTCCAGCGGTAAGGTTCTTGACTCGCATTCCGAAGGTCGCGGTATCGAATCCCGGCGTGGCAAATAAATTTTATTTGATTAATTTGTGTTATTTCACAATTTATTCATTTAAAATAATAAATAGTATATTTGCGGCACAGAGTGGAAGATACTCTCAGATTCGCCCTGGGGTAAGACCACCATTCAGAATTGAAAAGTTGCTTGAAATGGCTTTAGCCGTGTTTGGTGACCAGATCTCAATAGCCAGGTACTTCCCACCTTCCTCTTCCCCATCTCCTTCTCCTCCCCACTACCTTCAGCCTCACAACATACCCCAATCGGGGATGCCATAGTCTCACTGGCTTCAGACGGAAGCAGTTGGGACTCTTGTGCGGTATTCACATAAAAAAAAAAATCGCCCGCCGTACACCGGCTGACATCATTTTTGTAATAATGTAATAAAACGATGTTTTTGTAAATTGTAACGTTCTACCAGATAATGTATTTAATTATTATTGCTTTTTTTATATTAGTTCCACAAGAAAAGGCTCTAAGGAAAATAATACCCCTCAGGGCCTATGTCATATTTGGCGATGCTAGGAGGGGGTTCTTTTTAGGAAAGGAAGTTCTGGGTAGGAAAAATGTATGAGGGGTGTTAGGGGGTAGGAATCTGAGGGTCATTGGGTTCAGGAGTGACAGACGTATGAATAAATCCTTCCCATTGCTGTGCAATGGGTCGAGAGAGTCAAACTTCAGGGGTCAAAATCAGTTTCTCCCGATCCGGCCCGCCAAGATCCAGACAAACCTCACCCCACGAACCTGGGCACCAAGCTTAGCGAACCACTCGGGTTGACAGGGTATTATGACAGGGGTGTTGGTTATCCAATAAATGGTTCCGGGGCGGCGGTACCAGTACCCATAAATTTGATTACGTATTTATAAAAAAAATTTCTATCTATGTATGTAGTTTTTCAGGGATAGCTATTTGTATTCAGAGAGGCGGGTATGGGTATGGGTATGGGTACCGCCGCCCCGGGAACCATTTATTGGATAACCAACGCCTCTGCCATAGATAACTCTAAGTGGTTCGCTATGCTTGGTGACTTAGCAGGAGTGCCCGGGTTCATGGGGTGAGGTTTGTCCGGGTCTTGGCAGCGGATGCGTCTGTCCGTCAGCTGTATGGCAGGCCGGATCGGGAGAGAATGGTTGAGGGGGTCCCATTGACTTCTCCAGCCGTACACTCTCGGAACCTCGCCTTGCAATTGCAGTGGGAGGGATGGATTCATACGTCCGTCACTCCTGAACATACTGACCCCCAGACTCCTACCTACCTCTCATACCCTTTTCCTTCACAAAACTTCCCATCCTTCCTTTCCTAAAAACACCCTCCACACAGCATACCCAAATATGTCAAAGGGGATTTATTTTCCTCAGGGCTTCCTGTGTGGAGCTAATGTAAAAAAAAGAGAAATGTTTTTCCTCTCTAATGTTGTAAAAAAAATAATATAATGAAGATTTTTTTATATAAATAAGTCATACGAGGCTTTCATGTAAATAAACAAATAAATAAAATAAATCAAAAATACCTTGAAAATGAAAAATTGTGATACGTGATGTGGAATTTTAGAACGCATTTTTTTCATAAATAAATTAAACAGTTATTTTCAAGTGACGAAAAGACAAGCCATAATAATTTTAAGATATGTTATTTCCTTACAAGCGAATAAAAAAAAATACGCTAGGGGCATTAAGGTGATCCAATAGTCCAGGGAAAATTCGAAATCGGAATTCACGCCCTTTGTGGGAGGAGTTTAAAAATATTTGAGAAAAAGCTTTTGGAATGGTTGAAAAAGGTATTTGAGAATTTTTTTTACAGGTTGATTTCGTTAAGGCCTAAAAAAACATTAATCCTTTTTTACACATTGTTTATTTTAATAACAAGGAAATTTAAAATTGATTTCACGAAACCGAGCGACGTGGAGCCACACGTCTGTTCCCTGCTCCGGCCAGGGCAGTACTGAAAGGAAGTGGGTGTGGCAAGCCAACAGTCCTTCGGTGAACGACATAAGGGTAACTTTGAAAATCCACATTCGTCGGCTGCCAGCCGCATTGTGAAAAAACAACGCAAAAATGCATATTTTATTTTATTTTGTGAATATCGGGCGTAAATAGCAATTTTTTTTGCGATTATCATAAAAGAAACTAAATTTGCTACAATAAAAAATAAAACCATATACGAAAAGATGTTCATAAGTAGGAGAGTTTGCACTTGAAAGTGTTTTTATATAGACCTATTACTTTATTTTTTCTAGGCTTATTAAAAGATTTATAAAAAAAATGACCAACATTTTTAAGGGCCAAGACATGTCCTACACGCAGTATTTAATTGAAGCTTCTATAATATTTCTAAGCGATCAAAATTTCAAAACAAAAACACATGATTTCGTGTGATTTTGCATTATTTACTATGGCTTCATTTTAAGATTCAAAATACCATAAAATCGAGCCGATCGGTTGAACTTCTAGCAAATCTTCTAGGTGGGATTTCTTGGCACGCTAAGGGTTAAAAAACACCGTATTAATTCCTATCCTGAGAAGTTTCATATTTGATTTTGAGGAGGCGTCGCAAATAAGCAGGCGGAACGGTGAGTCGTTCCCCCAAATAAGTTTCATGGCAGCTTTATTAATTAAAATATGACAAAGTGTGCCAGGCCCTGGCAAAAGGGCGGTAAACTATCATAAAGGACCGCGGGCCGGGCCCGGCGCCTACGAGACTCGGCCCGGGCCCTGATAAATTTATTGTCTATCTTAAAATTTCCCGGTGCATTGAAACTGCGAGCGGAACGAAATTGTGGATATTAAGAGGAAACCGGGCGGCCTTTTGTCCGTACAAGCGTATTCCCCAATTTCCTCTATGGATTTTGGCACATCTGCAAATATTTTTTAATATAATATCGACCTCTAGCGTGTCGGAACGTTTTCCTTTTTAAAAGAAAAATTCTTTAGCACCGTTGTGATTTGAAACTCGATGAAACGAAAAATAGCGACACTAAAAACAGACAAATGCATCTATAGAATTTTGCTTGCGAGAGAATGAGATAGTATAATCGATCTCATCTTTGTGCGGTGCTTCGTACTTTCCCCACTCTTTTCTAGTTTAGTTTTTTGAAGGATTTTTGAAAATATAATATCGACCAGAAGGTTGTCCCTTTCGCACAATGTCCGAGGGAGTAAGCGCGACACCGACAGTGACAGCAACAGTTTGATAGAATACCTATTGTTAATTTTTTTCGCGACCGGGTTTCTTCTTAATATTTTCTCTGGGCTATTTTGTGTAAGCTGATGATATTAAAACTGACAGTATATTTTTGTTTAATTTCTCTCAGAGTTTATCGCCTAAGATGAGGTGAGATTTATTCTGGGTAAATTAATAAGTAGATTATTGAGAAAATAATTAATAATAGCCGATTTGTTATACTTATTTTTTTTTTGCTAAAAATACGTGTAATTATTTTGACTATTTTACTTAGCATGTTCTTTTAATGTAGATAGGTGATCTTATTAAGATTTTGCAACAGTCTAAAAAAATCGGATAGCAGTAATAGTGGAATTATACGTACTTACTTTATTTTCGTACAATAAACCTGTAAGTACCTACCTTATTCACACAGACACACTTAACCTCAGATTTCTATATGCCTCTCACTTTTTCTTTCCCAGAACTTTCTCTCCATCGTTTCCAAAAACAAAACGCTCTACATAGTATCCTCAAAGATGACATAGACCCTGAAGGTAATTATTTTCCTCAATACCTCGCATATTTGAAACTATGTACTTGTTGATTGTATTCATTTTTGTTCATATTACATTTAATTTTATTCTTTATTATAAGGCTTGTATTGCTAACAAATTTATATTTATTTACCTATACCATTAATGTAATCTAACCAATTTATATAATTGTTAATTTTTCATCAACATAATACATGTTACCTTTTTAAAATCAACATGTTATTGCATAAAAATGTTGTCACTATGTACCTGCTGACAAACTACATAAGTAGTTTTGCAGGTTTTAAATGTAAATAAAAAAGACCTCCTGTGTGGAGCTAATATAAAAAAGAATATGTTGGTAAAATTGTCTCCATATCGAGGGGTAAGGCTGCAAATCTGGAGGTCACGGGTTCAAATCCCGGCGTGCGCAAGTCTATTTTATTTGGTTGATTAAAAAAATTATTAATTAAAATTAGTTAAAAATACTTTCAGTTAAGCCCTGGTGAAATATCGAAATTGGTAATCGAAACGTTGCTTGAAATTACTTTAGCCGCGTTTGGTGACCACATCTTATATCTTTACCCTACATTCCTCTTACTAATCGCATTAACCTTCCCACCACCTTCAGCCTCACTACATACCTCGATTAGGGATGCCATGGTCTCACTGGCTCCAGACGATTGGCGTTGAGATCAGTATTCAAAATAAAAATTTAAAATAAATAAAACATCATCCACAAAAACAAAACAAAGATCTTAATCGGAAATTACATGATTTAAACTCGCTTTCAAACGAATCAGATAAACATTAACTAATGTATAATAACCATAGGTATTCTATATGGTTATCTTATGTGTAAATGTGGACACGAACACAGGAAGTAAGCGATTCTGGAACCATAGTCTAATGTTTTCCATTCAGCTCCACTGTCGGCAATAACGATTAACCTATTTAATTACCTTTAGCCAAATACTAATTAGATACACATAACATCGCTCCACTGTTTGCTGTCGAAATGTTAGGAAAGGAGCCAATAACTATAGAGGATGTGGTGCGTTAAAGAAAATGCAGACTATACAATCAAAAATATCATTTCTCCGCAGAATTAGAAACAATGTAAATAAAGAAACATGTCAGATAAAGTACAATACAATTATTCATTTATTTGTTAAAATTTAAAGTGTACATACAAACATAAGCTACACATCTCACTAGGGCATTCCTGTATCGAGATGTGCAGTTTTACAATAATGGAATTTAAAAAAAAAACATACATATAAGTTTCATAAAATATAGTAATTTAATCCTACAACGAGCACTAAATATAGTTACTCCAATATTAATAATTACAGCTGGACGGTATGCTTATATTGCTTACAGTTGGCCACAATAATATTATAATAATAACTAAAAATAAACTCCTTATTTATAAATCAACTATAAGGCCAAAACTAACATATGCAAGCCCCATCTGGGCCCACGCTTCAGAGTCTCTTTTGAAAAAACTCCAAACATTCCAGAACAAAGCCATACGCATAGCCATGGGCGCCCCCAAATGGATGAGGGTAGCCCAACTACATAAAGACTCTGAAATCCCCTTATTAAAAAATCACATCTTAAGTCTCGCGGAAACCTTTTATGCGGGAATTCCCACCCATGAAAACGCGTCCATAAATTGCCTCGCCGGGTACGACGAAAACGTACGTACCACACATAAAAAACCTAAACAAATCCTCCGTAAAGTTTAACCTCCCCATATTGCAGCCATGTACCTTTGCAAAAAATTTATTAACAAACAACTAAAAAAAAAATCAATTTTCCAACAACCACTAATATAAATTCATGATGAAAGAGAAAGGGGCCTTTTTGGCCCGGAGCTCTGTATGCCAATATTTCAAAAAGTCAAAAAGTATTCTACTGTAAACTAAACATGTACATGGTACCTGCAGTGGCTTATCAGATGCAATCATAGGGTGACCATACCAGTAACAAAAGATTAACAAGTATTATATCAGCACACTTCAATTACTGTTCAAGAAAATGCCTATAAAACTTAAAAGAAAAGTATCTCAGACTATTGTTAGACCCGCGGTAATGTATGGCTCCGAATGCTGGACTATGTATAACTCCTACTCTAGGCAACTCGAAACAGCAGAAATCCGAATGCTTAGATGGTCGGTAGGAGTACCACTAAAAGATAGAATTAAAAGTTCACGTATTGGTGGCAGCCTGGGTGTCACGGACATAAACAATAAGCTGGAGGAACACAGTTGAGATGGTATGTGACACATAAGACGGAGACCACCAGACCACACAGTGAAGCAGGCAATGTCTATGGAGCTTCATCGATAGTCATCCAAAGGAAGACCAAAGAACTCCTGGATGACTCTATGCTCTAAAACAGCGATTCCCAAAGTGGTCCAGGTGGACCCCCAGGGGTCCACGGGAGACACGACGGGGGTCTACATAGGCGCGATAAAGAAATGGGGGTTCACAAGTTGTAAGTGGGGGTCCACGAACTGGTTTCGATTGAGACCCATCCCATGCCCTATATCCATATCCCATTACGCCCCCTCCATAACAGCGACTGGCGTACAGAGCACGTTGCTGTACCGGTTATGCATGAGATCTTAAAACGCCCAGGACGGCCGGCATAGTCCAGCAGTAAGGCTCTTGACTGTCGCGGGATCGAATCCCATCGTGGCAAATAAATTTTATTTGATTAATTTGTGTTATTTCACAATTTATTCATTTAAAATAATATATAGTATATTTGCGGCACGTTCCAGAGTGGAAGATACTCTCAGTATCGCCCTGGTATAAGACCACCATTCAGAATTGAAACGTTGCTTGAATTAGCTTTAGCCGTGTTCGGTGACCAGATCTGAATAGCCAGGTACTTCCTCCACCTTCTCCTTTCCCACCCCACTATCTTCAGCCTCACAATATACTCCAATTGGGGATGCCATAGTCTCACTGGCTCCAGATGGGAGCAGTTGGGAATCTTGTGCGGTATTCATATAAAAAAAAGGTAGGAAAGGGGGGGAAGGCATAATGAGATACGGGTGCCCATTACCCCCCCCTCCGTCGTGGCAAATAACGCGGGTCGAGTTTTGGGAATATGGTAGAAATGTAGCAGCAGGGGGTCCACCGCGACCAGTAAAATATTGAAAGTGGTCTACGAAAAAAAAAGTTTGGGAAACTCTGCTCTAAAATATTACAGAGAAACGACCTGGATGAAAGCGATACCCAGAACCGAAGACAGTATAGTCTGAGAACGACAAGAGCCGCCTCATCCGCCGCCAGGCCTGGACAAACCTCACTCACAAAACCCGGACACCCCTGCTAAGTCACCAAAAGTAGCCAACCACTTGGGGTGACTTACGGCAGAGGTGTTGGTTATCCAATAAATGCTTCCTGGGGCATGGGCACGGGATACCGTAGATTATTTTATCAATATATCTCGCCGGAATCTGGGGATTTGCTACAAAAAAAATGATTTCAGAAGTCCAAGTAGTCCAAAATAGAGCCCTGCGAAATATTTTCAGTCTACCTTGGGACACACATGTCAAAGACATCTACAGAAACACCCAAATACTTCCTTTTAATACCATTCCCACTTTTGAAATAACTAAAACTATATTACAAGTAATTCAACACTCGGCACATTCCAACACTACACTCTATTACAATTGCGACGTACACCAACACAACACAAGAAATCACAACAAACTTCATATACCAAAAATCAAATCAACAAAATATGGACTAAGATCCCTAGAATACATAGCTCACACAAAATATAATCAACTACCCAACGAGATCAAACGTGCAAGTCAATGTAAAAAGACCCAAACTAACATGCTCAAACTTCATCTTATTAATGACTATCTGAAATAATAATGTTGTGTATGTCCCCATCATATGTCCATTTAATACATACAGCTATATGTTTCATGTAATGCGTATCATTCCCGCAATGAGTTTATTAACTCCTGGGAGTACAATGCTTTATATAATATACTATATTCTGTATTGTATACTTTTGATAAATAAAAAAAAAATATAATTTGGGAGATGGCTCCCAAATTGATAAAATCATTGAATAAGAAAATATTAATAAATCTAAACGGAACATGAAATTGTAACCTAATTTAAAAAAATATATATATTTGGACACCTATTGAATTTTGCTACAAGACTAGAATGAAATTAAGCAGGTCACAATAGCTCAGTTGTTAGAGTATGCTTCAATGATTACACCGTTACTTTTATCTCATTTCAAAATACGCTGTCCCAAAAATAGACGCTCACTTTGCCAACAAATTGCAAGCTATAGGATATACACAAATAATACAACAGTGTGAATAAATTTTTATGGTTCATGGTAAATTTTTACGGTCAATGTGAATACATTGACCCTCCCATAAACACGAGCTCCTAGAGCTCAATTTATGGAGTAGTAGAACCATAAAATTAATTCTTATGTAAACCTAGGTAATAATATTATAAATGTAATTATTATTGTAAAAAAAATAAATAAATAAATACATTTTTATGGTTTTCTGAGTATTAACGGGGTGTTCTTAGTGTTAGGCCCACTGTTTTTTTTAATCTTGTTCGCAATATCCAGCAATGTTCCACAATTAAACGATCCAAGGTATTATTAGCCCAGTCAATGAACGCATTGAACCGGAACATGCTAGAGGAAAGCTGAATTTTTGCAGTTGAATAGTACTTTTTATGTGGAGTATTTTCCAAAAAAGTCCCTACCCCTCCCCCGCTTGCTTCCTCCCCTGTCCCCTCCCAAACTTTACAATTTTAGAGTTCTACAAAATCCATTATATCTCTTAAACTATTATATATATCTGAAAAAAAAAAATTCTCCATTAAACTTCTTAAAAAGCTGTCTAAAAATAAGTTATATATTTGTTTTTGTTATCTATTACGGTTTGGCAAATAATAATGACATTGTCGCAAAAATATTTTTTTTTTTCGTAAAATTTTGATTTAAGGGTGAATATTTTTTTTATCTGGGGGGACACGCAAAAATATTTCATATAATTTATTTGCCAAATTTAATAAGCTTTAAAACGATGTATAATATTGCTTACCTTTATTCTTAATACTGGTCAAAATCCGATTCGATAGCGGGGCGGCACGGCGTGCTTGGCGGTCGGGCCCAGCCCGCTGTGCTAGCAGATGACCGATTTGAGCTTAGGTAGGTATTTATAGTTTTAAATTGAAAGTACTTTTTAATAGTACTACTTTTAGAGTACTTTTTAATTGATTCACGCTTTAACACTTAACTGTATAGTAATAGTAGTAATGGAGGCTTTCTTACCTTTCTTTAAAAAAATGTCTTCAAATAAAGGTGGATGCGAAGCTAGTTCAAACTCAAAGTAGGATTTGAGCTTTGCAGGACTGTCACATACGCATAATATTCTATTGAATATTTTAGGGTTGATTACAAATTCTTTGTTTCTAACTTTGTTAGATTTATTACTGGCTTGAGTATCAATCATATCCGATCTGTGTAGTTTTACTTCTGAAAAACTTTGCCTTGCCATTTTCTTCATAGCTTTGAACCCTACCTCATAAGCATCGTCATATGTTTTAGTTGAGTCTGATACTAATCTCGAAGAAATGCAAATTAATTCACCAGACTTTCGAGCAAAAGTATTGTGTGTCACCAGTATGAATTTTGTTAAGTCTTGGTTATCCCGTAACTGACTCTCCCTAAGCTCAACATGATGCTCACTTTTCTTGTAACTTAAACCCAAGAAACTATGAAAAGCTTCACTGATTGAAAGGAATAATGGAGCTCCTAATATCCATTTACTGAGAAATCCCACACCAAGTGCTCCTACTGTTTTTAATGATTTCATCGATTTTATCAAGGATTGTTCATGTCAACGCACGTATCAGTCCAAACTCCTGAGCAAAACATATTGTTAAGTAAAAACATATTGTAAATTTTGCTGTCCGACTTGTCGCTTTGATTGTGTTTTAAGTGTCGGTGAAATGTTTAAGATTTATTGCAACTGTTTTGTCTTCACAAGCTAATTCATGTGACATCTTCTTGTTCACAATATTTCTTTTATTTCACGAGGAAAAAGTGTATCATGAGAGTCATTGCAAATTATTTTGACGATTGCAGCACCTGTAAGAACATAGGCTCTTACAGCTCTTGCATAAGCGTGTCCTTTTATCATGTGTATCACTGTGGGACCTCCGTACACAATTTTCCATAAATCTTCGAGCCCATTTTCTTCCGTGATCCAATACATCCCAAATATGATATTTACAAATGAAACTTCCTAGTCGTACAATCATTTTTGAAATTTCAGATGATCCACCAGCCCCCGCTACCATTCAATAGGTTTGAGAAAAAGCGGTTGGTCGAAGTTACAATGTCACACAATCGTTCATAAACCCGTTCCAGCTAACTTTTGAATGCACAATGCTAATTTTATGTCACTTGACCACAAATAATTGGTTGGAGATACAAAAGATAATGAATCGGCATGCTCTTTTCTGAAAGATATACATTCACTGAGATGGTTACATCTTTCAAGCCGCTCTTTTTTCTCTTCGCGTAACAAGGTTGAAGGATATTTTCTTGATTAACGAAATTTCCATTTCATCACTGAAGACGAAGTACATCTAGACTTATAAAATTAGAGGCTGGATTGATGCACATTGCACTTTATTCTTCCCACGGCATGAAATGTGCTTAGGCCATCAAATGTTTTTATATTAACGTCGGCATTTTCGAACACAAATTGTGTGAATGTATCATCTTCGATTGTAGGAGGCCCAGCTCTTATTACAGATCTTTGGTATCTGTCACCTTCACGACACGACGAACAAATGCCCAATGACGACAACACTTCTATTAAATTCTTAGATCCGTACATTCTCTGTAGAAAACACAAACTTGTCTGAATTGATGACAAAAAGAACTTGGCCTTGCAGATGCTATTATGGCGTGGTTAATTACTAAACGTCTTCTCGTAACATCAGGTCCATTATCATACAATCTCTTCTTGGTTACAGTTAACGTGAA
This sequence comes from Glyphotaelius pellucidus, assembly GCA_936435175.1. NCBI lineage: Eukaryota > Metazoa > Arthropoda > Insecta > Trichoptera > Limnephilidae > Glyphotaelius > Glyphotaelius pellucidus. The sequence goes on from OW386543.1 coordinate 38,061,534, forward strand.
CAGATTCAGAGTTTCAGGAACTAAATCATCACCCCCACGACTGATTTCCGGAACATCAGGATAGCTTTCACAATCATGTGGCATTTTTTTAAATATCTTTTCTGATTATTTCTGCGGCAGCAAGTATACAATTCTTAAACATTCCAGATTTGCATTCTTTTCTTTGTTTCTGTACCAGTCGCCTAGTATCTTATAACTTGAGTGAGACATGCACATGACAGTTTTTCTGCCAAAAATACACGTATACATAAAATCTTGAAAATAGTCAATTACTTGTTTTTTAGGAAATGTATATGAGTACGGAAGATCACTGCCACAAATGTCTTTTACTATTTTCCCTAATTTCTCTAATATAAACTGACATTCGTCAGTATTTTCTAAAAAACTACAGAGTTTAAGAAAATTTTTAGCTGAATTATCATATTTAGGTGTTCCTATATACTGAGTTGGTTTACTTTTACAGAACTTCTTGTAGCAAATGCCATGATAGCGAGCTTCTGCTACGACCAAATGAAACACACCTAAAAGTTTAGATTTTATTTTTGCACCCCATTTGTCATCTATTATATTACAATGTTTCCCCTGTTTCTGGTCTTAACACCAAATGTATTTGTTAACGATATTTATGAGATAGTTTAAGATCAAACGCTGTTTTTTATTATCACAAATAATACTCACAAATAGTTCTCCGTGAAATTAAATGTATTTTCTAAATGCCTTAGGAATGGCTGAGGTGTACCTACTGGTCAATAGGCTACAATTAACATTTGTGAAAGCTTTAATACTGCTAGGCTTATTATACATTTTTCTACAATCTACGTGCACAGTTGGTTACGCTACCTAAAGTGGTTATTTTAACATAATTATTATCTCTTTCAATACTAGCGTTAATTAGCATTTGTAACCCTTTCTTTACTTTAACAAAATTTCCTGGAAGGTATTTTTTACATAAAATACACAATAAGTTCTCTTCAGACATTTTCAGTGTTTTATTTATTTATTAATTGTTAATTAATTTTTTCTCAATATTTTAACCTGATGAAGGAGGGAAAACGCACAAAAAACTTGATACACGGCTTGGCGCAACCACGTCAAAATATAACCACAAAACCGACACACACCTTAATCTTAAGACATATCTTTTTTTTAACATATGAGATCAAACTGACCATATTTATTTATTTTTTCGTTTGTTTCAACTTGATAAAACAGTCAGTAGCGACGCGACAAGAACTACATGTCGCTTGGCCTCGCCACTCCGTGTTACGGCCAGCCCGCGCACGCCGTTGCGTTTGTCCACTATTTTCGATAGAAATAAAAGATGTAAGTAAAAATTGTTATGTATGGTTTTAAAGCTTATTAAATTTGACAACTTATTTGTTAAAAGTATTTTTTCATATTTTCTCAGACAAAAAAAATATTCAACTTCAAAAAATAATTTTGCAAAAAAAAATTTTTTTTTAACAACAATCTCATTATTATTGGCCAAACTAATGCAGATATTAAAAAAGTATTATTATAGAATTTTTAGGCAGTTTTATAAGAAATTCAACGACGAAATTTTTTTTCTGATAAATTTTTTAGTTTACGAGATATAATCGCTTTAGTAGAACCCCACATTTTAATGTTTGGGAGGGCACAGGGGAGGAAGCAAGCGGGGGAGGGGTAGGGACTTTTTTGGAAAATACTCCACATAAGATGTACTATCTACCTGCAAAAATTCAGCTCTCCCCTAGCATGTTCCAGTTAGGGCCTGTTTTTTGTCTAGATTGACTGGGCTATATAACGTCGTGCAAATGGTTAGATGCTACATTTATGAGTGCATTATTGTATTAGTATAAGTTAATGTTTGTGACGACCGGTGCCTTTGAGGCGTGGGCCCCCCGGGGCTACGCCCGGGCCCCCGCAGCGCCGGCAAATAGAGCCGAGACACTAATGGCCTAATGGGGCCCGACAGGGTGGCTGGTACCTTATCGGAGGTGGAGTTATTTATTGTATTGCATTTTAATCAGGTTATCCTTTATTTATTTATAAAGAATGCCGGTAAAAATTCAATCGGGAAAACAAACGTGCTGAAACTTTTCCCGTTTTTGATTAATTAAAGCCCGTCAGTAACGATGGCCACCGCGTGGTCGATGGATAAGTCTCCCGACTAGCAATCCGAAGGTCGCGGGTTCAAAACCCGCCTAGGGCAAGTAAATTTTATTTACTTAAAATTGTGTTTTTCACAAATCTTCGAATAAATAATATATAGTATATTTGCGACACGTTACAAAGTGGAAGATACTCAAAGTATTGCCCTGGTGTAAAGTGCTAGATAATTTCCCACCTTCCTCATGCCCACTTCCTTCCTCTCCCCACTACCTTCAGCCTCACAACATACCCTAATCGGGGATGGCATAATCTCACTGACTCCAGACGGTTGGGAGCAGTTGGTATTCTTTCACAGAATTCACGTAAAAATAAACGACGAGAAAATTAGAATTGAATTCATGTGACAAGCTTGCCAACATCAGAATAACATTTGTTTGAAATTTATAAAATTTGCAATTAATTCTATGCCTACTCCTGTTTTCTATTGTTTCATTTTATTTAAGTTTATAAATTACTACTTATAACTTACTATTACGTTTTTCTTGCTTAATGTGGTTCTTAAAATCTATTTTGTGTTTATTAATTGGCATAGTATTTATGGTTTCCGACAGCGATTTGTAATATTTCACCCCTCTGTAGAATAAACTGTTTAGCTTTTATTTATTTACTTATTTACGGACAAGTGGTCCATTAACAATATAACAATAACACGAATAAAAAAAAGAGATGGCAATGAAAGGAGAATATATATAAATGAAGAGCATTGACAATATATAATATAAAAGTACATGTAAAAGATAACTACAAGTGGCTTGATGGATTTAAAAGGCTTTAAAAATTACACATTGCGTATCGACTGCCGAAAGCCATTTAGGCTTACACCAAAAAATGCAATGCTTTGATTTGCGTTAACAAGTCTCGATATGCCGGAAAAAGGAGAATGATATACATAATTAGTAGAATGTTGATTGAGGAACAGCAATTCATTATTTCGGAGTCTACGGGGAGGGATGTTGAACTGGATGAGTTGTAACAAAGCAAGTGTGTCAGTAATATTGTTGATAATTTTGAATATGAGAGTCCTTTCTACGTTTTTCTAAAGAAAAAAATGTCTTTCATTCGTTAAACCAATTTTATTGTACGTCATTGTGTTAATTTTTAAAATTCATTTCCAATTATAGCGACTTTCAAATTTATTATAACTTTTTCGTTCGTCCGTTCTACGTGCTCAAAACATTAAAGCGTCAACTTCATAATCATATAATTTTGCACCAATAATCTGTGTTTTCATAATATGTAGGTAATGAAGTATTATGTACAATGCGACAATTTTATATTTACAGAAACAATAATTGTTTCTCACGTAAGGTTATTTTTTCCTAGGTCTTTTTGTTTTGTTTGGTGAAAGCTTCTGTGTAAAACACATACAATATAAATATAACAAATTATGAAGAAAAATATGCATGCAGAATACGGTCAGTGGCTAAGTTGGGATGGCGTTTGAGTCCAATTCGATTCCTCGGCTGACTAAGTCCTCTATTACGACACAAGCAATATTTTCCGCTTACTGTGGTGGTAGTAGGAGATTTTCAAATATTGTCAGTAAGTTATTCTTTATTCTTAAGTTAAGTTATTCTTTATTCTTATTAAGTTATTCTTAACCCGGGAATGTTTGTCTTCTTAAAAAAAAATCATTTCTAACAATAATTCTTAGTAGGAATCTATTTATCATCACATCTTTTTGTTGTGTTTGGAAATGAGCCTGGGGTTATAGGGGTTAAATGTGTATTTATTTAACGACACCATATCTGGTCCCTTTAGTAGGGGTGGTGGAAAATAGCTGGAACAAATTTCACCCCCTGACGACACTCGAGCTGCAGGTCCGGAGGGATGGTAGTCAGGGGTAGTTGGTCCAGTTGGGGGAGGAGATGGTCTACCCACGCTCTGGGGGATGTGATATTCTTACAAAGGCTGTGTTTAGGAGAGGTTGCAGATATTACCAATGCATTGCGGGGCTTTTTTATTAAGAGGATTTAGTTAAACTAGTGGCTGGCTAAGTAGCTAAATGCAAGAGAGGATGGAATGCCGCGAACCTCTAAAATGACATTAATTCTCGCATGCTGTTACATAATATAACAGTGTTCTTTCTTTAGGAACCTTGAAATCATTTCATATGATTCTGCCCAGTGGCGTAGCTAGGTTGTCAGCCGCCCGGGGCGGAGGAAAATTTTGCCGCCCCCCCCTATATAGGTATTTCGAATTTTGCCGCCCCCCTATATAGGTATTTCAAATGTAGATTTCCCTTTTTTTTATAACGACAGCATTTTTTTATACGACGGTTTTTATATCACAAGAATCGATTTTCTTCCAAAAAAAATCATATTTTAAATTCTGCTACAAATTTATAACTGCTCTCGAAAATCGATAATGGTATGTAATAGGATTTCGCATGTCGAATTTTTACAATGTGTTTATAGGACACAAGGCAGGTTTCAACTAAAGATTGATTTTGCGTTAGAGAATCAAAATAATAGTGACACATGGAACAGTCAATTTTCAAAATTTTTCAGCGTATGGCATGTAACTCAAATGTAAAACTTGACTAGGTCCTCTATGAATCTGCAACTTGCTTTTTAATTTATCGTTATATTCTGAACATAAAACTGGTTTTATATAAATCTCTATGGGGTGAATTAAGACTACACTCAGTACATGAAAATGGTTTCTCTTTGATTCTGGCAGAACTTACATAGTCCGCAACTGGAATTTTATAACCGCACATCGAATTATTTTATTTTATTATCTTTAAATAAAATATAAAAATAAAAATTATAATTTATTGCGAAATTTTGCCGCCCCTTAAAAGTGCCGCCCGGGGCGGGCCGCCCCCCCCCGCCCCCCCCCGCCCCCCCCGCCCCCCCCCGCCCCCCCCCGCCCCCCCACGCTACGCCTCTGATTCTGCCGTGTCTGTTTTTAACTCTGTGACCTATTCTTGCAACTAGTTAAATTACGGAAAACGTTCAGCAATATCCCAAGTAAATTACTTAAGGCCTTCGCTCACAGAGAAACTGAAATGAAACCAGTTGTCAACGCACTTTTGCTTGTGTGGCAGTTGCTTTTCAGTTGTCTTGTTAACAGGTTGCCATGGTAGCGCTTACGAATTTTGAATTGCATTGATAACTGGTTTCATTTCAGTTTTTCCGTGAGCGAAGGCCTTACTGTAAGGAATGTGTTTCAAAAGGTATAAAAGAGACAGAGACAGCATGATAAAGTAGAAGTTTGCTATCTGCTATGTATCTCGTCTTTTACGTTGTTACCTTCCGAGGTAGCAGCTTATATCCTACTGTGAATAATTTTCAGTTTATTATCTATCAAAAGAGCATCTTTGACTACCCATAATAATAGAAATTTACTTATCTGAAAACATACTCGTTTATGAGAGATATGGAGATATCAGCTGCTCGCGTTTAAATCGAATCCGTATAGTTCTCAACCATGCCTGTAGTATTCGCATCTAAATCCTGCTAATAACGTCTAATTGAACTTTTCGACCTTTCAACCCGAAATAACTAAACATAGATATCACGACTACCAAGTATGGCCAGATTCGAGAGGGGCAAACACAAGCACACCCTCCGAGACGTATCCCATCCCGGAGCGATCATTAGAGGGGATTGCTTGAATTTAGCTTTCTGCACGTTGCTGCTCTTTTGACGGTCATTACAAGGAGCTAATTTTATTCTATAGTGCAATCCAGACGTGGGGAGGAATGTTGACTTTTCCCTAGGGTCTAGATTCGCTTAAGAGAGGTTGGTTTTATTTGCATCCGATAATATTATTTTACACGTATCTACGTATGTAATGTAAATGATTAATTTTATTTCCTTCTGTATCCTGGTCCTCACGATGAAGAACCAGCATGATGTTACATGCTTAGTGGACTTTTACCAGTTTTCTGCCAGTCGCAGGACTTCTAAGACGATATTACAAATGTTACAAGCACTTCACACGTCTTCTCTGTGCCCTTGGCAAGATGTCTCGTCGAAATATTTAGATAGACTTCTTTCGAGGCGAGGGAGTCCGAGTAATACGGTCCGAAACGTTGATTAAAAAAGAAGGAAGAGCAACACGGCATAAAAGCCTAAAAAATAATAGTGTCTATTTGGGGCGGGCGGCATGGATGTGATTTGTATACAAATCTAGGTACAATTTTTATGCGAGGTTGATGAAATTTTCGCACACTTGACCTTCCAGTCACTATCTATAAGAGATTTCGAAAAACAACCCCGCCTCCTTTTTCCACCTTCACGTTAAAAATAAGAGAAAAATTAGGTACTGTCTACTTTTGATTTTAAAAAAAAACTCTTTGTTAAGATAAGCTATACGTGAAATCCTATTTAGATACTATTTAGATTAATCTTTACGACGAATCGGTTTACATTATGAACATCAAAAAATATGCTACGGATAAACTGATGCTTTTACTAGCTTTTCTACGTATCTGAATTACAATAAAATTATTATTTATATAACAAAAAAATATAAGCGTAAACCACTAAAAAAATATTTTTTCATGACTTAACCATGAATGTTTTTAAAATACCCCTTTATGGCTAAGACTATTTTTGAGATTTTGTATATTCTAACTTTTTTCATTCTTATAAAATTATGCACAAATTAAATAAAAAACCACTTTTTCGCTTACTTGCTTCGTGCAAATACGACGCGCGATTTTAAATTTTGTATGGTATGAGAATCGAAATATTTCTAGCGTTTATATTCCTCTTAGGCCCGTGCAACGCCGGGGACATCAGCTAGTGATATTATAAACGAAATATTCATTTTACGAGTAAACTTGGATTCTAGTTTGCGAGTCCTTCCTTTTGAGCAATATTTGGAAGGTCTGCCGCGCTCTATTATTCTTCAGCATATTCTCCCTCATTCGCATTAACAACGCGTGCCCCAAAAAGAGAGGTCATGGCGGAGCTCTCAGCGGCAGGTCCTGGTCTGCGGCGCCTTGCAGACTGATCTAATTAATAAGGGAAGCGGAAGGCTTTGCTGATTAACGAGTTGGAAAGTCATTAGTTTGCTGCGGGTTCTGAAGACACCGCGGACCATCCATCAATCCATATTACCATTGACCATTGTGTTTGGGTGCCGATCTTAGGTTCTAGGTTCCCCAAGATAGCTAGCTCCGTTGTAGACATAAAGGGAGAATTTAAAAATGAAATATTAAATGCTTTTAAAATGTTTTATTTTAATTTTATGCACGTGCTGCCGCTACCCATTTAATGTCGAAGGGGATGATAGAACAAAATTATATTTAAATTAAAAAAAAAAAATGGTGCGTACATAACCAAGCAGTAGCTACTGCAAAATCAAATAACTAGCAAGAATATAATATATATAATCGTAGCATTTTTAATTAAGTGTAATAATATGGTTTTGGTCAAGAAAAAATTTCAATTTTTATTGTTGTGTTGTTTTCTTATATTAGTTCTATATATCTGTGTCATCTTTTGGGATGCTGTGTAAAAGGCCTTTTTAGAAAATGAAGGAGAGCAAGTTCTGGGAAGGAAAAAAAATATGAGGGGTGGGTAGGAATTTGTGTGAACTGTGGTGTAACGCGATATTCCGAGGGAGTCCTGTTGGAGAGATCAAAAGTTCTCCCTCAACCAGTCTCTCCCGATCCGGCTTGCTACGCAGTTGTTGGGAAGACGCATCCGCCGCCAAGACCCGGACAAACCTCACCCCATGAACCTGAGTTACCCTCCTAAGTCACCAAACATGGCAAACCACTTGGAGTAACCTATGGCACTGGTTGGTTATCCAATAAATGGTTCCCGGGGGCGGCGGTACCCATACCAGCAGTATTACAATATTAAACAACTCGCACGAATATGTAATTTTGTAGCATATTTAATTAGTTATAATGTGCACAAACAACAAAATGTTTTTCTTTTTTTAATGCAAGTACCTACCGCACAAGAGTCCCAACTGCTCTCGTCTGGAAACAGTGAGACAATGCATCCCCAATTGGGGTATGTTAATATGGGGATGAGAAGGAAATGGGGAAGAGAAGGGTGGGGAAGTACCCGAATATAGATTTGTTCACCAAACACGGCTGAACCTATTTCAAGCAAAGTTTTGATTCTGAATTTCAATCTTTCGCCAGGGTCTACTAAAAGCATCTACCTCCCTGGAATGTGCCGCAAGTATGCTGTTACAATATTATTTGAAATGAATATCAACACAAATAAGTCAAATAAGATTTACTTATTGAACCCGCGACCTCCGGATTCGTAGGCGAGGTTCGTAACCAATTAACCACAGAGTCTGTCAATCAATTCATAATCTTTCAAAATACTTTTTACAAGTTTGATTTTAAAAATATCAAGATGATTTATTTGTTTTTGCCGGTACATACGCAATATGAATATAAATAAATAGTTTGGTTCGTTTAAAAACTCAATTGTTTCACCGATTGAATTTGAATTTGAATTGAATTGATTGAATCACCAATACGTTATGTATTTGTAAGCCAAAATATGCGCAAAATTTTAACTCAAAATAAAAATGTAGATTTGTATAAAAAAACAAACCGAAAGATAGATGCACCGCATTGTAACGTTCGCAATAACAATAGTGAATTTATTTCACAGTTGTTCTGATTGAAGCAGATAATGAGTCTGGGCGAGAGATGCGAGTTAAGGCCTTCATCTCTCCCAGGAGAACAGGAGAGAAGGACGGGCGCGATTTACAAGAACAAGAAGTGAGGCTGACGGACAGAATTACAAAGTTAATAGTGATTCTGCGGCAAAACTAACAGAGTTTAAGCACGCCAACAGTAGGGCTGGCCAACCGGTGGCTTCACGAATCTACGGATTATCACATTTAATTAGTTAAGTGAAAAAGTCAATGTTTTTTGGACGTAAAAATACGCTGAATCGCGTGGTTACTTTTCCCTTTTTTATATGAATACCACACAAGAGTCGCGACTGCTCCCGTCTAGAGCCAGTGAGACTATGGCATCCCCAATTGGGGTATATTGTGAGGTTGAAGGTAGTGGGGAGAGGAAGGAGATAGGGAAGAGGAAGGTGGGGAAGTTCAGATCTGGTCACCAAACACGGCTAAAGTCATTTCTAGCAACGTTTCCATTCTGAATGGTGTCTTACACCAGGGCGATACTGATAGTATCTTTTAGTCTGGAATGTGTCGCAAATATACTATACATTATTTTAAATGAATAAATTGTGAAATTTACGCCGTGTAGGTGATAATATGGGTACGGGTGGGATAGAGGAAGGTGGGGGAGTACCTGGCTATTCAGTTCTGGTCACCAAACGGGTAAAGTCAAAACGCTCGTAAAATTTTCAAAACATTGATCTTTTGGAAGATTTTTTGATTGATTCGTGTACAGACCATGGTTTTAAGAAAGAACCCAAAATGTCACTCGGTTCGGTGCCACAACGCCTGAGAAAACGACTTTTGAAGTTGGACCCCAAGTCTTACAAAACTCTCAATTCTAAATGGTGATCCTACACCAGGGCGATACTGAGAGAGAACTTCCACTCTGAACGTGCCGCAAATATTAAATATATTATTTAGATGTCCTTTGTTTGCTTGTACAACGAAAAAGTTAATTTACGGCTTTCGCAACGCTACTTATATTGTTATTCTCCTTTAATTTCACTAGACTTACTTATAAAGTGACATCAGTAACTAATAGCACTCTTTCCTTAGCGCTGCTAATTTCACTGGTTTCCGATGAATGTCTTGTGTACCTTTGTAAGTATGAGAGACAGGCGAAGATGTGGGTCCACTTATGATTTACGCAGCCTCCTGAGATCTGCCGCGGTAATTAACTCCCGTCGGCCGCGGCGGACTCAGACCAGTCCCCTTCCCCTGCCCCTTCAGGCGGCGAGAAAATAGCCAAAAAGGACCCATTCTGACTCAACCAAAGCCGCAGCAACAACCAATCGAAATTGTTAGCAAAAAATTCCATTTTCTAGACTTGAAACTGGCAGGTAATTTTCAGAAATGAAGTAAAGATCCTAGATTTTAATAACTGTAATGTGTAGGTAGGGGCGGCTTCATTAGGTCAATGGGACATCGACCCCCCAAAATTATAAGGCGAAAATATTAAATATTATTCAAATCAAATACAGATTGGTCACATATTTTTTCTTACGACCTCCCACTTCTGGACCTCTAGATAAACCTCTTTGTCTAGGTGATATATATTTATACACGTTTTGTCGTTATGTGCGTATAAGGGGCCTTCCATAAATTATGTCACACAAATTTCATGATTTTTTACCCCCCCCTCGTCTCTGTCACACATCGTCACATTTGTGAGACCCCTCCCCCCTAGTGTGACGTCACATATTTTGCAATTTTACATCTAAATTTTTTTTGCGTTTTAATCGTTTAGATTTTTAAATGTGACGTCACAGAGCTGATGACCCCCCCTTACCTCTTGTCACACAATGTCACACTTATCTACTTCCCCCCGCCCTTAAGGAGTGACGTAATTTATGGATGGACCCTAAGGTGAACGAGGAAGAAATTTGAGGTGGGTACTGCGGAGATACCTCTCTATCTGTTTGACTTTCTTAATTTTTTTGCTGAAGCTCTTGCCAGTTAGAAAGTTTTCACATTGGTCGGATCTGGTGTTTTTGTATGTCAGAGTTTTTGTAAAATATTATTTTTTTAGTTGATTTACGGTTGATTTTACCTACGATCTTCTTCTACGATCTACGATTCTTTCAAGGTTGGAAGGTGGAAGATATTCTCTGTATAGAAACGTTATTTAAATAGTCTTGGAGTATTATTTCAAGTTTACTTCTGAATTGCAAGTTACTTCCCAGACACCTTCTCCTTTCACTTCCTTAATTATCGTTGTTTCCGTGATCCTCCTGTGTTGAGGCAATACACTTTTTTGTTGTGTTCACACAAAAAAAAGATAATAATTTTGACTACCCAAAGCATGTCCTTCGCGACATTGAACCGGTGCGTTGCCCAATTTGATTAAAAATATACATTATTACTTTAATCGTGAATCTTCACCAATAATTCATTCAGCTCAGGGCAGGCAAGAGTAAGCAGTGTAAATGGCGTAAGCAATAAGTGTAAGGTGATATTGGTGAGGTCTGTGATGATGTGGCAGCTGTCCGTGTAAGAATTTACATTAAATTACGGTATTATGATGTTTAAGTTTAATCACACGGGTGACTTTAACGCGAGGCAGTGATGTGGTGAGGGGAAAAAACGTTCGTCAGATTGTAAATTACGAGCGGCGTGAACCTGGCGGAATATTAAACTGTGCCCAGTTGCCGGGCAAAGTTACTGTCGATTTTATTTACCGATGAACTTAATTTATGAGAGCATAATCGAACGGAAACTTTGATGCAAGATAGATTACAATATGCAATTTGTTAGCCGGTGGAGCCAAACAATTGGTGTATGGAATGAACGTGTTTTCAATAATATTTTTATACGTTTCACATGTTGCAAACATTAATGTTTCGAACTGTCGGTATTTCATTTGGTTTTTAAGCTTACCTTAAAGTGATGCGCCACGTCGTGTAAAATTTGGAATCGAGCCGCTGACATTAACACTCTTTACGTAGATGACGATAAGGTTTGAATTCCCGCTTAAAATTTCGATTTAAATTAAGAAAAAACCACCGTCAAAAAGGGTGTTTTATTTTATTTTGCAAACGGCACAGATAAATAAATGATTTACGATAATTTTTTAAGAATTTAATTTTCAACATTGTACAATGAAACCACAGTAGAAAACCATTTTTATTCTGATACTTTATTTTTTTCTGGGCTTATAAAAAGACTTATAAAAAAATGCTTTTTAAAAATATTGTTTCGAAGGTCAAGATGTATTCTGCTTGCAGTATTTAACCCGTTTAATCACAAAAGACCCAAATTGTCCCAAATCATCATATCAAAAGTAAACAATATATCCAAAGTTCAACAGTATATCCTCCAACTGCGATGCAAGGCGATGGGTCGAGAGAGTCCGGCTGGAAGGGTCAAAAGGCCTCCCTCAACCGGTCTGTCGATTCGGCCCGCCGTGCAGTAGGTGGGCAGACGCATCCGCTGCCAAGACCTGGACAAATCTCACCCCATGAACCCGAGCACCCTGCTTAGTCATCAAACGTACCGAACCACTTGGGGCGACCTATGGCAGAGATGTTGGTTATCCAATAAATGGTTCCCGGGGCGGCGGTACCCATACCCGCCTCCCAAATTGAATGTAGTTATACAAATTATATTTCTGAGTTATGTAAAATTTCTACTTGTATTATGTTTGTAAAAGCCCTACGGGAGTTCAATAAATACATAAAATTTTAAAAAATCTGCCTATCAGAACACGTCAATCAACACGATCATTGAAATTTTCCACATTACTTACAGAATTGCATGTCCCAAATTGGTAACTGCCACAATGACCTTTTTATTCATTCCTTTACTTCCTATCAACCTTTTCTAGTTGTGCCAAACTAAAGTAACAAAACATAATTATCCCATGACAGTTGATCTCCCGACAGTTGGCCCCCAGGCAAACTTATATAAAATATGCAGTCGGTTTGGGGTAAATACGGTATACGTACTTATATAAAATATAATTAGTGTCCCCGAAGGGGATATGCCTTCGAATAACAAAAGTATAAAACATGTTTTCATTCAAATGTTTCAGGGATAAAACTACTTGTCTGTTTATTATAGATACCATCGAATAGTACAAAAAATTTACACTGTAAATAAATTCGTGTGATATCCATAACAACTTATTATTAGGTTTTTTTAAGACGATTTTAGGTTTGAAATTGGTAAATAATGCACAAAAAATTATAATTTTGTTATCAATATAATTTGGGGGTGCCAACTGTCGGGGGATTGACTGTTAGATCACCAACATAATAATATCACCTCTTGAGTGCTTATTTGATATTATTGTCTGGTGGGGTTAAATCTTTTATACCTTTATGTGTTATCTCTGTAACATGCATTGAGGTACAACTGTTTCATGGAGAGTCTCATGGAGATAGTGAAAAAAAAAATCAGTGTGCGATTCAGACGTGGTAGAAGTGAAACTAGAAAGTCGCTAGGTGTCGCTTTCTTTTCTTTGGCCTGTTTATTTTAAAGTGGTTTGAAGATTGGATATTAATTTAAGAAAAATAAAAATATTTATTTTTTTGGATTAAGTAGGATTCGAACTCCGTTCGCTGGATGTCTGTCTCTCAGGCCGCTTGGATTTGTCAGGGGCCTTAGCCACTGCGCTACGGGGGGTCCGAGCCGAGGCGCGAATTTAGCGCATTATATTAGAACCGAGAACCCATCAAATAATAAATTTTAGGGACACTTCCGTTTCACCCGAATTTCAAATCATTAACGGGACCATAGAAGTTTCACTTCAAAAAGATAACATTCCCGAGAATACTGATAAACCGGCCGCTACATTAATAACAAGCCTATTCTAGGCCTCTCTCTAGTCTGTTCTTGACGACCAGTTATTGTCAAATCCATATTGTCAGAGCCGTAATACTATGTCCAGCCCAGGACAACTTTAGTTGGGACATGTTTTAATTGACACCTGTTACTTTCGTTTGCTGACGGATTCAATGGGTTATTTTATGATTCTACTCATTTTACCGTGGTGTGCAATCGACGAAGCTTAAAAATCTCTGCATTCAACGAAAATATTCAATATAGAAAGAAAATCTCATGATGGAGGAATTGCTTATTTTGCTTAGAAATTAACAAATTTTGCCACATTTTGCAAATTTATTTCCAGGGTTCCGCGACTTTTCAACCCGTGACAAACTATCTCCGAGAAAATATCCTACGGACAAAACATCCCCCAATAAAAAATCTACTAAAACCTAACCCAACCTAACAAAAACAGAAGACAAAACTAATAGTCATCCTGTAAAGACAATATATTATTTAATTTTGATTTCAACTTAGTAAAATCTCAAATTGTAATATTTATTTAAATGAAGACAATGTAAGCGAAACTCAATCGAAAATCTGAAAACAGAAAAATCAGAAAAAGATACCACTGGGTTCGAGTCCCAGAGGTGTCAATATCTTTTTCTGATTTTTCTGTTTTTAGATTTTCGATTGAGTTTCGCTTATATTGTCTTCATTTAATTAAATATTACAATATATTATCTTCTTCAAACTTTGCAAATTCACTTTGTGGCGTCTTTATTAATAAATGAAAACAAATAACTTTGTATACACCACTATTTAATTAACAATATCGACATGTTTCGAAAACTATGTTTTCTTCTTTATTTATTAACTTATTATCCTGACGATATTGTTAATTAAATAGTGGTGTACACAAAGTTATTTGCTTTAATTTATTTAACAATATATTATTGTTCAAAAATAGTAAAATGGGACAAAAATAATACAGTCATCCAGTAAAGACAATAAATAATTGTTCAAAAATAGTAAAATAAGAATAGGTTAGGTTTTAGTAGATATTTTGTTGAAGGATCCTTTGTCCGTAGGATATTTTGTCGGGAATATTTAATTTTGTCAGGGATATTTTGTCGCGGGATGAAAAAGCGCAGTACCATTCCCTTCAGCGTAGATCAATTCATGGTATTTAATTAATGAATGATTTGATTTCTGCGTTAATGTAGAGGTTTTTCTTATCATCCTTTTCCTTAGAGTCTAACTTATAGGTAGGATATTCAAATTGCGTTAAGACATGAGTATTGCGATAAAGTTAAACAAATAAACAAGTTATAGGAAATTACGTTGTTAGCAAAAAGCAACTATGCAATACATCCTTGAACTTTGTATCCCAGTGATTATTTTTTATGGTTTTGGTAATAAGCAGCATTAGGTATAAGAAGTGAGTCGTGTCGGAAAACAAGCCATTGAACAACTATTGAAATTGCGCTATTAAATATAAGTGAACATCAATTCTATCCTCGGCTGGATTGAAAGCTTTTGTATTCAAGTATGTTGCCTGATACAGCGGTTTACAATCTTTTTGGACCTTGCATGGACCTAAAATCAAAGAACGTTTTTTCAGCGACCCCAGTAGAAAAAGATCGCCAAATTTACAGGATTCACAAATGTTGATTCACAAGGTAGATGTTAAGTTAGCAGCTGGTTCTAGCTGTTTTTAAGAACACAGTCGCCGAGAAAATTTAACGTTAGACATTTTACCAAAATCGAGGCGTTGTGTTCTCCATATTTCTCGATTTTCTCGATTTTATTTAACCAACCGTGTAAGAAGAAAATATTCTATGTCTGTACGCTTTCATTTAAAAAAAAATGTTGTCTAGTTGTTCTATACTAATGGCGTTTAAACTAGGCAATTTTAACGAATTTGGAGGGTCCTAACTTCTATAAGAAGTAACTTATCAAAGAAAACAACACGTACCGTCACGCCATTGGTCAATACCTATATTATATTAAAAAAAACATTTGCAATAGTCTTAAAATCCAAAGGGGAAATTGGGGAATACGTTCGTATGATCGAAACGCTCCACTTAATAATTTCATTAACAATTTTTCTGAAATCATAAGGAGAGAGAACAGGACAACTAAATTAAATATTATTTATTTTTGTAAGGATTAAAAAAACAAAAAAACCTAAATAAAAACAAACGAGAATTAATTAAAAATTTTATTGAATAAACAAAATTAGATACAAAATTAGTACGAACCTTGTGCTTGCCCACTTAGAGTCAAAACCTTGATTCTTGGTGATACTTATTAGAAATTATAGGAACTTGGTGATACTTATTAGACATTATTAGAAATATCCATTATCAAATCTAATTCTACGTTTTGTCTGGAGCTAAATTTAGTTTTTATGGCAGTCAATACGGAAAAAGCTACATCGGTATATAGGTAGAAACAAATGGTAGTACCTTCATAAGAGATATTTTTGAGTAGCAGTGGATACTTTTTTGAAGTCACGATAAAGAACTTGGACTTTTTTCAGTCACGATAAAGAACTTGAACTTGGACAACCCGTGCTTTTGTAAATACCTCGAAAGATTTCATCAGACATTTAATTTATTAGCTGCTTTTTTTCTTATGTAAATGTTACTCGTAATATCACAGGTGCATTAATCAATTATTAATTGTTTTTCGAATTGTCTTGTAATTACAGACTCGTCAGTGAAAATAACATTCGATAAAATTAAATTAGTACAAAGCCTGTCAATTTTTTTGATGATCTTATTTGGGGTCGCGACCCTGGGGTTGGGTACCGCTGGTCTGAGATATGTATGTAACTTTATAGGTTGTTGGTGACCCGGTGGGCTACAAATTTTATAGTGGGTAAAAAATACGGAAATGATTAAAAATTAAGGTAACTTGAGACTTAAGACGGGTTGTTTTACACAATTTGACCAATTCATCTAATTTCGAAGAAGAACTTGAATTTTAACTTTGAAATTTGATGAATGGTTCAAATTCTGTGAAACAGTCTTTGTAGATTCCTTTGAAGTAAGTAAAATGCTTCGTATACGCGGATGATACTGCACTGGTAATTTTGATTTGCATTTATGCATTGAACTCTTACAAAAAGATTACATTGAACTTTTGAAATGGTCTCATGACTCTGATTTACTCATAAATGCAAAAAAAACTAAATTGTTACATATAAGGTCACCCAACGCCAAGGCAAATATTATTACACCTAAAATAAAAACACATACTTCAGATTGCTTACACGTCGGTATCTCTGCTTTGTGTACATGTGAAAATATTGAACTGGTCAAAGAATATGTTTATTTAGGTGAAATTATTGATTGCTTTTTCAAATGGGATTTACAAATAAATAAATTCTGTGAACGACTCAGATCTGTTGTTAGCAGATTATATAAATTAAAATTTTATGTTCCAATTTGCACACTTCGAATAATTTATTTATCATTAGCTGAATCTATTATAAGATATGGTATTACAGCTTGGGGACTTTCCTGTAAAACAAATGTAAAACGTGTTCAATCAGTTCAAAATTCATTAGTTAAATTATTAGCTCATAAAAGTTTATATGAACAAAGGCATAATGTTCCGTACTTTAACCAAAATCTCAAAATTCTCTCAGTAAGAGCAATTCTGTGATATAAAAGTATATTTCCGCATATGCCCCATATACATAAATAAACTGGACCACACTTAAATACTCGTTTTACGTTAAATGCCGAAAGAAATAATTTGTTTTAGACTAACACAAAAATTCTAACTGCATTTAATTATGTAAAATAAGTTTATTTATATCTCCAAAGTAAAAGTACCCATCAACAAACTGCTAAAAAGTAGTTTCTTGGGACTTTTCTTTTTTTTCTGTAAAATATTTTATTTTTTGCTGTCATATTGTATTACTTTGTATTTATAATAAATAAATTAAACCTTGAAAAAAAAAGTGTATGGCCAGGATTATGGAGAGAAATTCACATTCGTCAAGTTGCTCTCTGGTAGAAAATCTGACAAGATAAGACGACTGATGCCATAATATGTTATCTCCAGTAATAAAATATGGTGACCGAACAACTCAGAATCATGCAAATTCAACACCACGTTTGAAAAGTCATTAAAAGTAACGAAAAAAAATACAAATATTAGTTAAATTGGTTACGTTAGTTTAGGTTACGGTCTATTTGCAATTTTTTTCAGAACTTTTAATGACTTTTCAAAGGGATGTTGAGATTGCATGATTCTGAGTTGTCATGGAATCATAAAATATGTTGCCAATACAATACAACACAAAATTAAACTAATTTTATTATATGTTCAGAGGTGAGGTTTGATGGGGTGAGGTTCGTTTAGGCCTTGGCGGCGGATGCGTCTGCCCACCAGCTGAGTGGCGGGTCGGATCGAGAGAGACTGGTTGAGGGAGGTCTTTTGACCTTTCCAGCCGGACTCTCTCGATCCATCGCCTTGCAATGAATTGGATTCATACGTCCGTCACTCCTAGACACACTGACCAGATTCCTACCCACTCCTCATACTTTTTTCCTTCCAAAAACTTCCTATCCTTCCAATCATCAATTTGATTTATATCTTTGATTATATGCTTCCTATAATTTTTAGTATTAATGACTCTATCTTGAATGGCAAGCATACATTTTTCTATTTCTGCGCTCAATTCTCCAATACTCAACCATTTGTTTGACGAAAGTTTATCAACATACGTTTGGTTGAGATAATTGAAGTGTTTTGCTTGAATAATTTTGTTTGACCAGGAATCTAATAATTCCTAAATAAAAAAGTTGGCATTCTCGTCGTATAAATTTAAAGGTATTTGAATATATAAATTTATATGATTTTGTAATAAATTATCATTATAATATATTTCAATTAATTAATTAATTGATTCCTTTCATTATTGTCATTTCCTATATTTTTTATTTTTTTATTTTTATTTGTTTATCTCAAAAATGGTACATATAAAGTAGTATTGGTCTTCCATTAAAAGCATTTGCTTGTGGATGATATATATACTGATATCTTCCTGTGTACTTTATACTGATGTTTTCATGTATCACTTTTGTGTTTTAGCGTTTGAATAATTAATAAAAATAATTAAAAAACACTTTTGTAGGTTTGGCTATCAGGGTCCGTACAGTTACATATCATGTTGTCCAATAGTGCCTAAAGAGAAGTGGAATGCGGAAAGTTAAGGGGATCCAATAGTCCAGGGAAAAATCGAAGTCGGAATTCACGCCCATTGTGGGAGGAGTTTAAAAATATTTGAGAAAAAGCTTTTGGAACGGTTGAAAAAGGTATTTGAGAATTTTTTTTTACAGGTTGATTTCGTAAAGACCTAAAAAAACATTAACTTCTTTTTTACACATTGTTTATTGTAACAACAAGGAAATTTAAAATTAATTTCACGGAACCGAGTGATGTGGAGTCACACGTCTGTTCCCTGCTCCGGCCAGGGCGTTTCTGAATGGAAGTGGGGTGTGGCAAGCCAGTAGTCCTTCGGTGAACGACATAAAGGTCACTTTGAAAATCCACATTCGTCGGCTGCCAGCCGTATTGTGAAATAACAACGCAAATATGCATATTTTATTTTATTTTGTGAATATCGGGCGTAAATATCAATTTTTTTTGCGATTATCATAAAAGAAACTAAATTTCCTACAATAAACAATAAAATTATATCCGAAAAGATGTTCATAAGTAGGAGAGTTTGCACTTGAAAGTGTTTTTTTAAAGACCTGTTACTTTATTTTTTCTAGGCTTATTAAAAGACTTATAAAAAAATGACCGATATTTTTAAGAGCCAAGATATGTTCTACACGCATTATTTAATTGAAGCAAGCAAATTTTCAAAACAAAAACACATGATTTTGTGTGATTTTGCATTATTTACTATGGCTTCATCTTAATGCGAATTGATAAGTCATCGTTACTTGCAAATTCCATACAATCGATCTTAATTAATTGAATTTTAAATAAGCCTTCATGATTCATAAATAGCAAAATAGCACTTCTCATATCTAATTCAATAAATTTCAAATTTATATATCGATCGTTCAGTTGATTAGTCAGACATCTCCAAAACAAAGTTTTGAGATAATGAGGAAAGCAATATTTGTGTGCTCACCATAAATCGAATATTATTGACAAGTGTTTGTGTTTTACATATTAAATATGCTATAAAATACCACCGGGAGGCATAACGTTCCAGTATATTAGTATGACATTTTGAAATTTTGCTACTAGAAAACGAAAACATTTTTGTCTATTTCACTATAAGTTTTCCTGCATTACAATTGATTTGGTGGTGTTTATGAGTAATCTGAGTATTGCACCAGATAGAAGGTACACTTTACGTATAACTGCATACTCAACTCAAATTTCGATTTTTCGGAGATGTCTGACTAATCAACTGGGCGATATTCAAATTCATCGATGATTTTGTACCCATGGCATTAAAATTTCAGAAAGTGAAAGACTGTTATATTTCAGTGATTTTCTCCATTATTTGAATCTCCGTTATCTCAATTATTACCAAACAGAATTAGTTACTGAAGTGCTCTCTCACCAGGTCGATACTGATAGTATGTGGATATTAAACATTTCAAGGTGTCAATGCAATGTCTTGAAGTAGCAACTAGTCCACGTCTTGAAGTAACAGGCTGAAGGAATCTGCGATCAAATCGCTTCCGTCGCGTGCAGAAGATTGGTCCAAGGCCAGGAGAGCGGGTGTGGCCGGCAGCTGAGGGGGCAAGGCGGGGGCCAGCGAAGCCCTGGGGCCCCCGACCGGTTACATTTAAATAAATAAATGATATAACGTTCCTCTGGAAGCATTTTTTAAACTGCGGTGCTAATTGTCTGATAA
Source organism: Glyphotaelius pellucidus (assembly GCA_936435175.1). Classification (NCBI taxonomy): domain Eukaryota; kingdom Metazoa; phylum Arthropoda; class Insecta; order Trichoptera; family Limnephilidae; genus Glyphotaelius; species Glyphotaelius pellucidus. Next base: position 38,081,983 of record OW386543.1, read on the forward strand.
ATGGGTTGAGAAATATTTGCACACACAAATACTATACATATAAGAGTTTTTTTCAATACTATCATCCAAGCGGATATGCATATTCACATATCTAAGGAAAATGTTTATTAATTAGGTGTCTTTTAATGTGAATACCGCACAAGAGTCCTAACTGCTCCCAACAGAATGGTAGATACTTCCAGTATTGCCCTGGTGAAAAATAATAATTCAGAATCGAAACGTTCCTAGAAATTGCTTTGACCGTGTTTTTATAATCGGATTTGAATAGCCGGAATCATTTATTGGATAACTAAGATATCTGCCTCGCTACATTTTGTGTCTTGACAGGGATGCCTGGATTTATGCGGTGAGGTTTGTTTAGGTCTTGGCGGCGGATGCGTCTGACCACTTACTACGTGGCGTGCCCGATTGAGAGAGAAATCGGTTTCACTGGTTGAGGGGGACCTTTTGGCCTCCCCAACCAGACTCTTTCGACCTGTCAGTTGAACCGCAGTTGGAAGACACAGACAAGGAACAGACTCCATTGAAATACCTCAGCATGTCTACTGTGCACTAGAAATGGCAATCGATCTATTGACCACGAATTGTAAATCAAACGATCCGCCCTACTTTACACATATTCGAGTAGATTTGTCAGGTATTTTGGGGTTCCAGCCAGAGGTGGCTCCCAAAATCAATTGGAATTTTTTGGATTTGTACAAGGTCAGAATCTGGTCACTATTGAAGAATCTGCAACCCTGTGCAAGACGCCCAGCTTCTTGGTAGTCGGAAGTATTATCAGTTTTTGCAGAAAAGCTTTTTCACGAAGGTTTTTCAGTTTTCAGTATCGACGTTTTGCTTGTAATGTTGTGTAAAAATATGCTATCTAACTGGGAAACGGGGATGAATGGGAAAGGACACGCAGGGACAAACACTTTCTTGCCGAGTACTCGCTAGTTCTTTATAAAAACAGTCCATTTTAAATATGTGGGTATTTGCATTTTCGCACTTCTCAGAAAACAAAACCAAGTAATCTACTACCTTCATACACAAAAATCCCACCAGTTATGCTATGGAAATTGCAGTATTTTTGAAGAAGAAGATACACTTATAATCTAAATGAAAATATGAAAGAAAACAAGACACAGAAAAACAGAAAAAACAATGGTCGCAACTGGGACTCGAACCCAGACCTCTCGTCTAACCGGGACGGAGTCCCAGTTGCGACCATTGTTTTTTCTGTTTTTCTGTGTCTTGTTTTCTTTCATATTTTCATTTAGATTATAAGTGTTATCTTCTTCTTCAATGATATATTACGTTGATGGGAATAACCTTCAAAAGTTATAAAAAGAGAGTTTTTCTCATAAAAAATTGCAGTATTTTTATTTATTTTTATATTGGCAAAAATACAGAATTATAATACAAAGTTTTTTAATATAATATTCACACCAAAATAATTAAATTCGCACTTCGTACAAAACATGTTAAAAATTGTGCATTTTTTTAGCGTGTACAAATTTTAAATTCCAAGGTATGCACGCCAAATTTAGCGTGGAGATTCATTATTTTTCGTTAAATTATAACAATAAACTTACATTTCAGAAAATAATAAAACAAAACCCATAATGGATTCGTGAAACAGGTTGAAGTCAAATAAAAAAAAAATTCCTAGAAGGTTCCTCGCGAGTCACGACTCGCCTCAAAACTATTGCGGAAAGCGCGGGTAATTTGAAAATTTCGGGATGGGATAACCAGATAAGATGTAATATTTTCGAAATTAATTTATCAATGACCCCAACCAGTGTTCCTCGTATATCAGATGTCCGTGAACCTAAAAAGATCTGATGTATAGTTATATATCTGGTTAGTAGTTTTACCTTGTCTGTAGTAGTTAACCAGTAGTTTTACCCTGTCTACAGAGCGAGGCATCCACAATAGGCTTTCAACTATCTGCCTACAACGTATTTTAAGAAGCTTTAGACATGTTGCTCGCCAAACTGAAGACTCCAAGTTGGAGAAACTCATAGTCATTTGCAAAGTGGAAGACAGAAGAAGTAAGGTCAGCAAAGTATCACTGCCGTCTGGTCCTCGTACGTCGGTATCCGCAGCTCAGCGCGGAATGGGGAGCCTTGTCCACCATAGAAATTGAAGGAAGGATCACGATCCTCAGCAATGAGGAACCGGGTGTTCTGGGCCATCGTTTCAAATTATGAAGCTGAATTTCTAAATTAATTTTATTTTAAAAAGTAAAAATAATATATACCTATGTATCGTTGAAGAGGGACCGTCTTAACGATTGATGGATGGAATGTGCTGTTCTGATGTAAAAACATATTACATGTGTGTAATAGTTACCCAACATCTATTAGGATCTCTATTAGCCATTGACGGCTGGTGTAGAATGGTCTGGTACAAGCGGGTCTCTCGTGTCTAGTAGTTTCCTCTGTATAGTAGTTACTTTGTGTCTAGCAGCTATTTTGTTTCTAGTAGTTTCCTCGTGTAGACCTTGTGTCTAGTCCTGTAGTTACCCTGTGTCTAGTAACCTTGTAGTAACCTTGTGTTTAGAAGTTATCTTGTGTCTAGTTATTACACTTCTGCCATTGGTCACCCCAAGTGGATCGCCACGTTTGGTGACTTAGCAGGGATGCCTTGTGTCTGGTGGTCACCTTATGTCTAGCAGTCGCCTAGTTTCTAGTAGTTACCTTGTCTCTGGTATTTACCCTATATCTAATAGTCGCCTTGTGTCTAGCGGTCACCTAGTGTCTGGTAGTTACCCTGTATCTTGACTATGAGAGATGCAACGGGACAGCTCCTTGCTCCTTGCAGCGGTCCGTCATAAAGCGTGCGTCTTGTCGTCTGCAGATTGAACATTGGTCGTGCCACTCCATCAAGGCCAATGGGCTCATTTGCATCTTCGCGGTGCAGGGGTCGCCAATTGATGCACCGATTGTAATTATTTTTTAATTTACCAACCATTAACTGTTCAAATACTTGAGGTTTTTTTGTCATCAAGCCACTTAATGACCTGTGAGATTCATGACTTATTTTGAAATATTCCCGGTTGACAATCAATTTTAAATAGATTCTCTGTTTTTTAACACATCCAAAAGTGAAAAACATTTTTTTAAATACATAAATAAGTAAGAATTTGAAATCTAAAAGAAAGTAGGTACAGATTTTTTCCTAGAATTTTTTTTCAAAATATTTGATTCTATTAAATTACTGAAATACACGGAGCAAAAATAATTTGACGTCTTGACTTATTTTTGTACCGATTAATGAATGTTTTGAAGCTCCATATCTCGTGATAAAAGTAAATTTCCTAAATGAAAACAGTTTAGTTGAAATTGAGATTCAATGTAGAAAAAAAGTGTGAAAATTTGATGACGTTAGAGCTCACCGTTCGATATTGCTGCTAATTTATTGCTGCTAAAATTGCTAAACAACGAACAAGTTTTTTTCCATTTAGTATTAGAGATATTCCGCCTGCTTTCATTGCAGTATGGAAGATAATTCTTCACATAAATTATTTCGTTATCTGTGGTATTCGTAAAGATAGTCAGTAATAATAAATACTTAATAGATGTTCTCAGCCCACAACTTAACGATGAAAATAACTTACCCTGCATGCCGCATTCAAAGGATAATTAACGCTGCTCTAATTAACCTAATTAGCAAAATTTATAAAAAAATGCCTTAATTAAGAAGTAACTACAATCATGCTAACAATGCACAGCCATGAATGTCATGCAATGGTACAGACGAACTACCGCATTCAAATAATGATTTGTTGGACTGAAGAATGTAGAATTCATCATCATACATTCTTATTATTTTAAATGGAACGTCGGGCTAAAGAATTTACGTAGAATGTATTGACAAAACAGCTTTCAAATAATGGAACGTTTAACGAATGTAGAATGTATCAACACAATTATCTATATTCAAATGATGGAACGTTAGGTTAACGAACGTCGAATGTACGAGTATCAACACAATTATCTATATTCAAATAATGGAACGTTTTAAGAATGTAGAATGTATCAACACAATTACCTATATTCAAATAATGGAACATTAGGTTAACGAATGTAGAATGTATCAACACGATTATATATATTCAAATAATGGAACGCTGTGCTAAGTAATGTAGAACGAATCAATGCAAAAAATATTCAAATAATGGACTGTTTGGCTAAATAATGTAGAAAAAATCAATATAAATATATTCAAATAATGGAATGTTCGGCTAAATAATGTAGAACGACTGAACATAAAAATATTAAAATAATGGAATGTTCGGCTAAAGAATGTAGAAAGACTGAACATAAAAATAATCATACACCTAATGGAATGTTTGGCTAAATAATGTGGAAAGAATCAACATGAAAATATTCTCATTTATTTTTGAAATAACTTAATGAGTAAAAACTTAAATTGTAATATTTCTTTACATTAGCTCCACACGGGAGACCCTGAGGAAAATAATTTCTCTGAGGGCCTATGTCATCTCACGGGATGCTGTATGGAGGTTTTTTTTAAAGGAAAAGGAGGAAGGATGTTTTGGGAAGGAAAAAGGTATGAAAGGTGGGTTGGAATCTGGGGGTCAGTGTGCCCAGTGACGGACGTATGAATCCATACCTCCAACTGCGGTGGAGGGGGATAGGTCGAGAGGGTATGGCTGGAGAGGACAAAGGGACTCCCTCAACCAGTCTCTTTCGATTCGGATCGCCACACAGAAAATGGGCAGATGCATTCTCCACCAAGACCTCGTCAAACCTCACCCTATGAACCCGGGAACCTCTACTAAGTCACCAAACGTAGCGGACCACTTGGGGCGACCCACGACAGAGGTGTTGGTTATCCAATAAATGGTTACCGGGGCGGCCGTACGCATATCCGTCTCCCGAATTGAAGACAAACCTCGCCCTAGGAAGCCGGGCACCCCTGCTAAGCACTGCTGGCACTTGGGGCGACCCACGACAGAGGTGTTGGTTATCCAATAAATGGTTACCGGGGCGGCCGTACGCATATCCGTCTCCCGAATTGAGGACAAACCTCGCCCTAGGAAGCCGGGCACCCCTGCTAAGCACTGCTGGCACTTGAGGTGACCTATGACAGAGGTGCTGGTTATCCAATAAATATTGAAGAAAATATTAGCAACTGCCAAACGAAAATTTAAAACAGAAAAATTCGAAATATAAAATTATTTAATAAAAATTCGAATAAGATTGACCCGGCAAGGCTAAGGTTCTGGGTTTAATTAAAAAAAATATATATATATTATTATGGTGCTATGTTCTGTAATACTCGTATACTCGCCAATCAAAAGATTAGCAGTGCATTTTTCGTACGAACATATCTTCGGGATAGAGATACTTATTATATTCACACCAAGCTTCTAACTAGCTCCGAGTAAGAACGTGTTTGTATTCAAATTTGTACACCAAGTGCATAAATGGGATGGTTACATAAAAAAAAACTTACTCTGTTTATTGTCATAATACCCACTACCTTCAGCCTCACAACATACCCCGATTGGGGATGCCATAGTCTCACTGGCTCCAGACGGGAGCAGTTGGGACTCTTGTGCGGTATTAACTGTAAAAAAAAAAAAAAAAATGCTAAATCTAATTCATAATTCATACCTAACACAAAACGTCTAATTGTTGACAACAGTAGTTGTCCTTGAAGTTGAACAGTTCAGCGCAAGCGCGTCACGCTCTAAATTTCGCTTAGTTACGAAAACAGCGGTAGGCACGCTAATACTAAGAAAATTTATCTAGATGATACAAATATTTATCTAAAACGATTAGGAAGTTCTGGAGTAAAGAAACTTCAAAGGTCGTAACAACATAAAACACGGTGCGAGCGATTTGATTTGACCTAGAATTCCTGACACAAAAATATGTAAATTCATCATGCTAGAGCTAACCATTCGAGGAATTTTACTGCTTCAGATATCACACAGTCTATTCAATTCGGAAGGTGGGTACCGCCGCCCCGGTACAATTGGATAACCAACACCTCTGCGTATAACAAGTGGTTCGCCACGTTTGATGACTTAGCAAGGGTGCATGGGGTCATGGGGTGAGGTTTTCCTGATCTTGGCGGCGTACGTGTCTGCCCACCACATGTGTGGCGGGTGGGATCGGGAGTTGGGTTGAGGGAGACCCTTTGACCTTTGCAGTCAGACTCTCTCTTGCACCGGAGTCGGAGGGATGGATTGACACACTGGCCCCCAGATCCCTACCCAATCCTCATTCAGGATTCATAAATATTGTCTTAAATATTTATTGGTTAACCAGCACCTCTGTCATAGGTCACCTCAAGTGCCAGCAGTGCTTAGCAGGGGTGCCCGGCTTCCTAGGGCGAGGTTTGTCTTCAATTCGGGAGACGGATATGCGTACGGCCGCCCCGGTAACCATTTATTGGATAACCAACACCTCTGTCGTGGGTCGCCCCAAGTGGTCCGCTACGTTTGGTGACTTAGTAGAGGTTCCCGGGTTCATAGGGTGAGGTTTGACGAGGTCTTGGTGGAGAATGCATCTGCCCATTTTCTGTGTGGCGATCCGAATCGAAAGAGACTGGTTGAGGGAGTCACCTTTTCCCTTCCTCTTCTTCTCATTCCTTTAATTAAAAATACTCTCCATTCAGCATCGTCAGATATGACATGGGCTCTGAGAGAAATTATTGTTCCCACGGTTTCCTGTGTGGAGTCAACGAAAAAAATGTGCAAAATTTCATAACGTCATAGCTCACGGATAGACATTTTTTGTTGCTTTTTAGATGTACAGACCAGAACCTCCCCTCCTTCCTCTCCCTAAAAACAGCCCCACACAGCATCAGCAAAGATGACGTAGGCACCGAGGGAAATTGCTTTCTTCACTGTGGAGCTATTGTAAAAAAAAACCTATATTTTTTTTATCGAGTTTATTGTAGAATTCCATTTTAATTTAATAAAAAAAGACTTCTTACTTAACCCTCGGCTTTAAAGTAAAAATTTGGTTCAGTTCTGCGGGCCCCAGATTCTCACTGAGCGATCTCTGATGGGTTACGTGGTAGGTATGGTAATGAAATGGGGGCCGCCTGCTAGCTAAAGACGCCATTACCTTTATATTTGCACGTCGTATATCTCTGATATCCCCTCGGGGGCAGGGTACTCAGTTTCATTTACACTATACACGCGTTAAGAAACCATCACAATATTATAAATCTCACTCAATATAGCAATACAAGACAACTGCTGATTTTGCAAATAATCGGCCAATGTGTTTGATCGATTCCCCCTGTCTTTTTTTTTTTTTTACAGTTAATACCGCACAAGAGTCCCAACTGCTCCCGTCTGGAGCAAGTGAGACTATGGCATCCCCAATCAGGGTATGTTGTGAGGCTGAAGGTAGTGGGGAGGGGAATGAGATAGGGAAGAGGAAGGTGGGAAAGTACCTGGCTATTCAGATCTGGTCACTAAACACGGCTAAAGCCATTTCAAGCAACGTTTCAATTCTGAATGGTGGTCTTACACCAGGGCGATACTGATAGTATCTTCCACTCTGGAACGTGCCGCAAATATACTATATATTATTTTTAATGAATAAATTGTGAAATAACACAAATTAATCAAATAAAATTTATTTGCGCATGTCTCGATAGATGAAGCGCTTCTTCTGATGCCGTATCCTGTCGGAGGTTGGCTATCACTGGAACAACTCTACGGAATAACACTACAGTCAATTAGATTATGTACGAAGCCAAAAAGCGATAACGCGAATTTTCACACGAAAAATGCGAAACTTGTCATTTCACGCAAATTACGCGAAATTCGCATTTTTTACGCGATTTCATGATTTTTTTAAGTAAGAAAGAAATTACTAATACATACTATAAAACTATAAAAGGTACTATTTATTTGTCTGCAAGTAGTTTTTACAAGTTTAATAGCCTTAAAATGGAACGTTGCTAACTTCCGAATGAAAACTCCGAGTGCAAACATTTTATGATTTAAGAAAAAAAGAAAAGAATACGTTCCGATCCTTTTTTGCCGCAAAATTCGAAAATTTCGACATAACATCCCTTTTGTTGAAAAATTCCACGACCTTGCTGAAAAATAACACTACTTTTCGCAAAAAATTCCCGAAAAAAGTACCCGAATTTCACCGAAAATATCGAAAGAGAATTTAGCCAAAATACTGCGAATTTTTAGGTCGTGCAATATTATAGTTCCTCATAAATGTTACCATGATATTGGATGATTTTACGCCTTGTAAAATAGACGTAAAATTTGAAAGCTGTGTTTGTTCTGCTGGAATTATAATGGAACTTGCTCCGAAGAGTTTCTTCATGAGGGGAATAACAATATGACAAATGCAATGAACACTTTTAAACATGATTTGCAAATAAAATAAGACACTTCACAGTAACTTATTATTCAGGGAATTAATGATTTTAAAAATCTCATGGTCACATTTTGTTTAAAACTTGTCTATTTTTTGCAAACCCTTTTGAATGGGCAAATTTATTTCCTATTGTTAAAAAACTTATATAAATATTGTTCCAAATCGTAGAGATAGAACTAGTGTGATTAGAGAAATAAAAAATATGAATTAGGATAGAGGACAAGCAATGTCAATTTTTTCTGTTGACTTCAAGACAGATGATGTTATGGGAAGTGAAAATAATTGTTTTCACGAAGAAACAAGAACTCGAACTTCCAGTCGAACTATGGCATCGCTTATTTGGCGTTTGTTGTGAGGCTGAAGCAAGGCCGACTACAGTGTAGCCCTGATGCGCGACGAATTTCGACGTGTCACGTGATCAAGTCAGTGGTGTCGAAAAACGAAAATTTGCAAATGGTGGCGATTGCTGTTGATACTCGTTTTTACTGCTGATTTGTGTGTTGTTTTACCGCAAGCATATATATAAACAGTTTGGCGGTCTCGCACCCAATTGTAGTCTTTCCAAGAAACGCTTTAATTTTGAATGGTGGTTTTCAAACGCTTGAAAATGAAAAAAATTCTTAACCTTCGTTTTAAATATTTGTACCAGAACTAAGGAGCTTACCTCTCTGTCGTGGAAGTTGTAGAATTACTATATGATTGCGGCACTTTCCATAGTGGAAGATACTCTTAGTATCGCCCTAGTGTAAGACCACTATTCAGGATTGAAAAGTTACTTGAAATGGCTTTTAGCTGTATTTGGAGACGAGATCTGATAACCAGGTTCTTTCCTATCTTCATCTTCTCGATCTCCTCTCTTCCCCTCTACTTTCAACCTCACAACGTACCCCGATTGGGGATGCCATAGTCTCACTGGCATCCTAAAGGTTGGGACTCCTGAAGAGCTATTTTCTAGAGAGCGAGATCGTTCTCCCGCGAGAAGTCCTGACAGATTTGTGTGATTTTCTACGGCTGTTATTTGCTTTTTCTATCGGCCGATGTTAAAATTTCATCTGTGAGCTGTCACGTATTTTAATTCGGGTCGTTTTAAACACGGATTCCTGCAAGTATGCATGATTATTTATTCATTTAACAGCTGTAGAAAATCACACAAATCTGACAGGACATCTCGCGGGAGAACGATCTCGTTCTCACAAAAGATAGAGAATAGCTCTTCTGTGCGGTATTCACATAAAAAAATGTATGAAAACACTTGAATTATAATACAAGTGAATGCCGAAAAATATCTACGCTAAGAAATAATCCCTACACAGGTATTTTGCCATCAAATTTGCAAGCCATTTTTTTGATATTCGATCTCACGTTTTCACAGCAGCCAACTGTTATTTATTTAAGAGATTAACATGAATTAGTTTTTAATGGACGAGGACGTTAATATATGAAAGTTGTCGACAGACGCCAGGCATCAGACACCTGACGTCCGCAGGGGGTAACGTCACAATACTTAAAGTACCTTCTCCAAGCCATTGAATAACTGGATCGACCGCAATCGAAAAATTATCGAATTTCCGAACAAAATGTATTCGAAGAAGATGAGAGAATTATTAAAATACGGTAGGTTGAGTTTTCTTGACTTCTGACAAGAAACTGTACATATCTAAGTAAGAACCGAAGATACTCTCAGTATCGTCCTAGTGTGAGACCACTATTATGAAACTTTTCTTGAAATGGCTTTAGTCGTGTTTGGTGACTTTTTAATGTGAACACCACAGGAGCCATTGACCCCCAGTTCCTGGGGGATTTTTTCCTCATGGCCTTCTACGTACAGCTCAAAAAAAGGTCGAGCGAGGACTGTGTTCTCATTTGTGCTGTGTCGAATGAGACCACTCTCAAGTCGATAATATCAATATTTGGGGAGATATTGAAGGTTTTTAGCAAAAGAAACTTGGAAAAGGATCTTCTCGTAAATGGCCGGGTGTGCGCCGGCGCACACGCAAAAATTTACTATTTTTATTTTTAAATGCGATTTTAACCCTTATGTATAAAGAAACTGTATGAAGGACAAGGTCAGAATCGCTTGGGCCATTCTCGTTCTTGACGTAACAGGCATCTGAAATACGCCTAGCCACTCGGAATAATTTGTATCAAATTCTCTATGGCATCCTAGTATCATTTTTTGCCGCAATTTGAACTGTCAAACTCGGAGCGTGGTAGGTAGTGAAAAACATCGAAAAACCTATCATTTTATAAAAAAAAACGCAAGTAATGTCTTTTTTATGTATAGTTTATTGTTCAAGGAATGTGTTTCGGTAAATATAATATACGACAGCACAAAAAAAACCCACAAAATATTACGTCAAAGTCAAAACTTTGGAAAACTTACGTGGTTTCCTCCTTGGCATTTATTTATTTATACTGCCAAGATCTATGATCAAAGATGTGACATGATCAAAGTTTCATGAATGCTCGAATTTTGTCATTTATCAACATATTTTTTTACCTGTACTAACAAATTGAAGTTGAGCCAAAGTGTACAGTAGATGATAAGTAACATTTTGAGACGGTAACACATTATTTACGATTTCATTGTTTGAGCAGCAGGGGCTTTTCTATTAGCCCCGGCCAACCCGTCTGTCCAGTCCCGGTCCCAGTCCCCGCCGTCATTAGTTCCCGCTGCTGCCGCCAGCAGGCCACATTATCTACAATTACCTTCGCCGCCAGGCCCGGTGCGGGTGGGCAGAAAACAGGTAGGCCTCTCTGCACTCCATTGGGCCGTAATATTTAACCTTTACAGAAAATCTGATATCTAAACAAATAAACCTCGCATAAAATCGGTGGTGTACTTTGGTTTTGAATGAAAAATCGCCTCAAGGGCGCTGAAAAAAATATTGCTTCCAAGGATTTATCTTATTATCGAAAAAGGGCTCAGAATCACACTTAACATTACCTAAAAAATCTAAAAAATTTAAATTAATTAATTGAGATAAAATAATCATATTCAAGAAAGTAAGAGTAACTAGATGTCTGTTCTGAGATAAATAACAATACAAAAAAAATCGAATATTATGAAAAATGAAAAAGGAGTACATAAAAATAATTAACACAGAATGAACAAGATTATACAAATTGTACGCTGTTAGACCCTTTGCTCACGGATAAACCGAACACTGGTTAGCAATTCAATTCACGGCGCAACTCAACTTTACGATTTCAGTAATTATATCAGCTGGTTTAACAAAAATATAAGTAATTAACAATTTATCAACCTCTTGAACAAAATCAATATTATCCTGCTCTGACATATCACAAATTACTTGAAAACTTGACAGGTCGTGAGGCGCAACCATGGCAACCTGTAAACCTGGCAACTGAAACGCGCCGGTCGCGGCAACTAGCACTGCGAGTTGCGAGTGAATGGTTGCGTCGCCCTTGACAACTAGTTTCTGAGAAGTTGCCTGTGTGCGGATCGCCCATGAAATCCGCAAATGGGTTTCCTGTGGATAGCGATTGAGTTGCCAACTGTTTTTTTTCAATTGCCCCATGAGATGGATGAACTTAATTTACCTAACGATGTACACAACATTCTAAAAATTCAAAAGTACTTTGTTCATATGAATTTATGCCGTCATTCTTACAGTAGTTGATCATGTAATGGTCGGCACAGTTAGAAGCAAATTAACTGGTTAATATAATAATATAATATCGTAATTTGAAAAGCGGGTACGGGTACCCGGGAACCATTTTTAAATAATCAACAACTCTTGGCAGGGGTGAGGTTTGTCCGAATCTTGACATCGGATGCGTCTGCCCACCAACTGCGTGGTAGACCGGATCGAAAGAGACTGGTTGAGAAAGACCCTTTTAACTCTCCAGCAGAACTGTCTCGAAACACCGCCGCATTGAATGTAAATTTGTTCTGGAGGTGACAAAATATTTATGCATAAAAATAATAATTTATGAATAATATTTATGTAATAATTTTAAATATAAAAACCAGAATACGTAAAAAAGGATTTAGCGGCGATAGCGTTGGATTTAGATTGGAAAAAGTCAATTTGATATCATTTTCGTGTAGTTCCTTGGCTGAATGCCCTGCAATTAATTTTTATTTCGTTGTATGGGTGAACCCAAAATTTTCTTTAGACTTTTTTCTATACTTACAATAAAAAATAGAAGAACAATACTGTCTTGATCGCTAGGTGAAAAAATGATCACGTTCAGTATATTTCTGGAAGCGCCGTGAACGGAAACCTGCATTAAGAGCATATATGTAGGCCACTTGTAGTTGCGTCACAGTCACGTAACTTGGAAGTATTCCCATGTACGAAGGGCATTAGACTGAATTTCGTACATATTTCATAAAAATCCACAAAAATATCCCAAAGCGGTACTGCACGAATCTTCGGCTGCAGTTCTGAGACACAAATCTCCTCGCAGCCTCCGGATTCAGGAAGGTCCGTCCTGCATCCCGCGTCCTGCCATTGGGCATTGCCGCACCGCGGTGATGCTCGTCAAACCCCGGAGATTAATTGGCAGATAAATTGGAGCCATCACAGCCTCTCAGCTCTCGTCTCTCAGCTCTCGGCAAGCTCAGCTCTCAGCTTCGGCTCTCGGCTAGCTCAACTCTCGGCTCTCAGATGTCTGCATCACAGCTGCCGCCGACATGTCAGTGATTAGTCAATAAAACCGAATATTTAAACTTTTAATTTCCTGACAGAGCGTGAAAAAAATGCATTTGACAAGATAATGGTTGGCAACTTACATTATATTGTTGTGCTTAATTTAACAGTTCTGGATATCATATTTATTTCTAAAATTCAAGTCATCCAAATGAAACACTTGAATTAAACATAAACTCTATACATTAACTTTTGCGATTTTTGAAATAAAAAAAAAAAAAAACAACCGTTGAGTTTTAAAATTTTTTACTCCATACCAAAAATACAAGAAATAATTACAGACTTACTTCTTGTGCTAAGAAATGAAAAGAATTATATAAAATTAAATCAAATTAAGATAATATAATAATAAAATAAAACATATTAAATTCCAAAAACAACAATAGAAAAGTTACTCGTGTAAGAAAAACATTTATTTTTATTCAGCTCACACAAGTTATTTTTTTTTACATTAGCTCCACACAGCAGGCCCTGAGGAAAATAATTTTCCTCTTAGGGGATGCTGTGTGGAGGGTGTTTTTAAGGAAGGGAAGAATAGGAAGTTCTGGGTAGGAAAAAGGTATGAGGGGTGGGTAAGAATCTGGAGGTCAGTGTGTCCAGGAGTGACGGACGTATGAAATCCATCCCTCCAACTGCGGTGCAAGGCGATTGGTCTAGAAAGTCCGGTTGGAAAGATCAAAAGGCCTCCCTCAACCAGTCTCTCTCGGTCCGGCTCGCCACGCAGCAGGTGCAGGACAGACGAATCCGCCGGCAAGACCTGGACAAACCTCACCCCATGAACCCGGGCACTCCTGATAAGTCACCAAACGTAGCGAACCACCTTGGGTGATCTATGGCAGAGGTGTTGGTTACCCAATAAATGGTTCCCGGGGCGGCGGTACCCATGTCCGCCTCCCAAATTGAGAATATTGTTGTTATTAATACAGCCTGCACAAGCAAGAGTTTTGTTTGTAGTTTATTTTGCATTGATTCACTTTGAATAGGACAGAAGAGCGTGTGGATGCATTTATGTATTGTTTTTAATTGAAAAAAAATATCATCTGATAACAAAGTTTGGAATAAAAATCCACATTTTTATTCCAAACATGCTTATGAATCGCTGGTCAAAATTCTTCGGGTTCACGCTGTAACACACTGCAAAGACGTGAAGATTATTTGTTTACATACGTAAGAGTCTGACAAACGAGACGTTCTTATTCTTTCACCTGCTGATATGATAGCCAATTGAAACAATTTGTCGATATGACCATCGTACATCTTTACGACGCATTTATAAACAAAACCAGAGTTAATAAGTTTAGTCGTATACAAGCGGTCATAACTCTGCGGAATATTGAAGCCATTAGCGTAATTCTCCAAGATGAGAAACCTAATACCTAGAACAGTTTAGTGTTTAATGCGACCAGAACATCGCGTGAGGGAGATTAGATGAGGTAAACACTTCCTCTGAAAACTGACCTGGGCTGCTGGATGCTTGTTGCTAGTTTCCAGTTGCTCGTTGATCGTTGCGCGTTGCTGTAGGTTGTCCTTCGCGCCCTGCGGTCAGGATGATCGTAAAGAAATGTATAATATCCACTTGGCAGCAACCGAGTACACGCAACTACGGTCATTATTATCAGTTAAAGTTTGTGGAGGTATTTGTTGGCTGATTTTAATACTTCACACCTCGCTATATGAAGTCCCACATAACCACAGATTTATGTGCACATAACTTCTTGAAATGCTTTTATTAACCATATTATCGGCGCCGTTCGAGATAGATACTTGCTGTCATTTGAGAGCTAGTGGAGAAAGCATCCCATAAGGCAGTAATAGTAAGAAGTGGTGTAAAGGACAAATGGGAAAAAGGAAAGACTTGATCTGTCTCTTGTGTCTTATTTTTGGTAAGAAATCAGTTTTCATACAACAGGATCATTTTTATATGTCTTGTTTGTGCTGAATGGCAAAAAATGCTCCGTATCAGACGTCACCAATATCTATTTTATATTTTCATCCCATTTTCCTAGTTGAATCGGACACTCTTATCATCGGAAAGGTGCCTTCTGGCGTTCTTATCTTGTTCTACCTTGTGGCCTCAGACCATTGCAAGCTCAGTGTACACTCGCACTGCTTCACAATTTGTTTTCTCTGTATTTTCTGAAGTGACCAACTGGACTTCTTCCGCGTGGATTTAATAAAGTAAAACCAGAAGAGCGATTCAGTATCTGAAATGGAATTGATTCCACACGCAATCGCCTGTCTAATTTGTGTGATTGTCTATGGCTTGCAATTGCTTTTTCTATGGGCTGATGTGTTAGCTGTAACGAAATAAAGCATATTATTTATTTTTCATTTGCTTTTATAACTGTCAATTTTATAATTGTTTTAGAATTCGAAAGAAATATACGTACCTATCTAAAATTGTTTAAGACTTGTGACATTCCAGTAACTTCTGTCTTTTGCGTTTTCATACGAGTAATTTTTATGAAGGGATTTTAGGATAGTCGTCGATGACGTAGATATCTGGGGATCTCTCCCTGGGTCTAATATACTGATCTGGACAATAGAAAATGAATGAATTTCGAGGGGGCAATGGACCCATAATCAGAGATGTTGATTTTCTTATATTTAGAATCTTTTGAATTATTTTTGTTACAGTTACCAGATTGTTTGTTGGTAGTTTTTGCAGCAGGCCGCTAAAATACCATCACAATATTCATAAACGTATTTATGTGCGTGATCATTATGTTGCGGGGAGAGCTTAGCGATACATTATGCAGGTAACCGCGAAGTCCGATATTTGACGGACACAGTAATTGGCGCGGGACTGGCACAGACACCACTGTCATTCACATCAGCCGTTCACGGCGGTGGATAGACAGCCTAACTACCGCAACCTCTTATCCTTATTACACAATAACTGACAAGGATAGCGGCGACCTCTATTGATGTACGCACAACTGTATTAGATGGTGTATTATGCGTTAGATAAATAACAATACAAAGAACATGGACTCCGATAATAAGCGTTATTTAATGTACAACTGGTATGACGGTTAAAAGTGGAAGAGAAAACTAACTCTTTGATGGGCTCCGTTGTTGAGGGGTAAAACTCTCGACTAGCGATCCGGAGATTTCGGATTCAAATTCCGACGTGCGCAAGGTAATTTCATTTGATTGGTTTGTGTTATTTCATAATTTAATCATTTAAAATGGTTGTTAGATATATTTGCGGCACGTTCCACAGTGGAAGACACTCTCAATAGCGCCCTGGTCTAACAATCAGAATTGAAACGTTGCTTGAAATGGCTTCAGCCGTGTTTGATGATTAGATCTGAATAGCCAGGTTCTTTCCCGCCTTCGTCTCCCCCATCTCTTTCCTCGCTCCACAATCTTCAGCCTCACAACGTACCCCAATCGGGGATGCCCTAGTGTCACCGGCTTCAGGCGGTTGGGAGCAGTTGGAACTTTCGTTGTGTATTCACATACAAAGAAGGGCTTTCACACCTCATGTTCGCGTCGTACATATATCAGAGACTATTTTTCCATAATCTCCGACATACGTTCATTACGCTAAGACACATCCGCTGCCAAAACCGAAAGACAAACCTCACCCTATGAACCGGGGCATCCCTGCTAAGTCACCAAAAGTAGCGAACCATTGTGATCCAATAATCTCACCATTCTTTGCTTAAATTTCAAATGCAGAACTGCGTTTCGTCATTATCGATCAATTATTATATGATGAATTTTCAATATTATGAAATTTTCATTTCGATCAAATAATGGAATGGCGACATATTATGTCAGGCACACATGTAAGAGAGATAGAGCTTGCTTAATAGACTAGAAACTAGAACCATTCAAATCTACATGGACGGCAATTTTATTGTGTTATCTATACAGGGGTTGAATAGGTACTTGATTAATTGATTTGGTATATAATGTTTTGGATACCAGGCATACGGGCATGGATAATCTACGGACTCTGGAGAACCTCTTTCAGTTTTCAGCCATCTGGAAACTCTCCAATCCAGTCATGAAAATATCCTACCTAAGCTAACTTTTCCACCACTACTTCATAACCACTCACTCATTCCTACCTCATTCAGTCACGCATTAGGACTGATATCTGAATTCCATTGAAGAATGCATGCCTAGCTTCATTCGAGTTTTTAATTCGAGTTTTCAACTGAGAAATTTTCTCTTGCACACAACCATCACTTGAAAGTCTTGACTAGGGTACAAATACTTTACCATTGAAGGCAATATTACCAACTCTCAATCGAAAATTTGAAACAGAAAAACATTATATACATTCTAGATTTGCAGAAAATGTCATTCATTAAATAAAAATGTCATTCATTAAATAAAAAATGTCATTCATTAAATAAAAATGGATACGAGTATCTTTATCCAAGACACAATCTAGGTTGCATTTAATTCGGAAAGAATCTTGCAGAAGATAGCATCCAATGAAAATATGCTCTAAGAAAATTAAGATAGATCATTTTGTAATTTGTAATACCCCGCTTTCATAATTATTTTATTTTTATTTATTTATTTATTTATTTAAGGAACATAAACAGTCTTAGTAATATAATATACATAAAAGGATGATAAAAAAAACAGACCAATTATTAAAGTTCACAGATAGGCATTTCGAAACAAGACTAACTGAATGTAAACTAGAATATTTAAGAAAAAAAGAAAAAACAGAACTAAGCAGCAATTTAAAAAATAATAATAATTCAAATATAAATTCAAAAAATGATAAACCAATACACAACAATAAAATAAGTGTGATTATCAGTACTTAAATAGACTGCAAAATAGGTATTTGGGTTGGGACGGGTAAGGGGAGAAGAGGGATAAGGGAAAGTTAAGGGAAAGTTGCCATGCAATAAAAATATTAGATACAATTAATTTAATCGTCATGAATATGTGTTATTCGCACCTAGAATGTTATACAATGAACTTATGTAGCGACAGTAACAAGCGGTAGCACGTGTGTCTATATTTGCAAATTTATTGCTATAGTTGTTACATGTCCTTTGCAGAAAATTATTTTGATTGGAATTGGTGTTGCATCTATCAATATAGAAAAGGGTATTTTGTCTATTATATCGAATCGGCGCTTGGAAATTTATTTATTATTGATATACATGTAGGCTTTTAGTTGATGTATAAACCCTTGAAACTTGAGATATTAGTACCCTTTACACACAGAGTTCGGAGCGGGACGTGCCCCGCGCCACTTCAGGCCGCCGCGCAGAAAAGTAAAAACCGAAAGTAAGATAACGGTTTACAGCGCAGTTCACTGTGAGACTTTTCTGCGCGGCGGCCTGAAGTGGCGCGGGGCACGTCCCGCTCCGAACTCTGCGTGTAAAGGGTACTATTGCGAAACCTGGTTGGCTGTCATGAAATGATTAAATAAAATTAGTGTATTACAAAGTGCGTTTTTCAAATACGAGTATTTTACCTTTTCCCAGATGTAGGATTATTTTCCACTCAAATTATTTATTTTCCACCAAAAGCGCATAGACAACACATTAGAAAGATAACGTTAAGTTTGATTGACAGGTCTGTATACTCGTACTTTTGAAAACCTTGAATTAAAGGCAAAGCTTTCACGTCACGATATGATAATAACGGTACAGTTAGGAAATAATCATATCTTATTCAAAATTCTAAGTGTTTGACCGCAAAGTATTTTCCAAACAAAGCCTTAAACGAGTGCACCACAAACGGACCACAATGAAGGGTGTGCGATGTTTATCATCTGTTTCAAGCATTTCGTAAATAGGCAGTACAACCTGTAACATTTGGCACTCGGGCCGATGGATCGTATCGGCCGCAATGTGTATAAACTACCCCTTTGTCAAATATTAAATGGCGTGTCTTGTGTGGGAAACAACAATAGGACGAAAGGACCAACAAAGCAACTCTGGCTGGGAAGGAAGAGGACTCACGAGTCAGGCAGTATTTGGCGTGACTCCTCGCTCAGGATATTTGGGTCACACGGGGAACTGTAGCCAGTTAAATATTCTGACAGATATGATAGCCTTTGTGAGGTGAATCCTTTTCTCCTTGTTATGAAGGAAAGCTTTGTTCCGGGATGTTATTTAATATTCAATAATAAAAAGCTGTTCACGTTGTTTTTTGTAGCGTTTCAAATTGTTGTGGATTTAAAAAAAGTGTTAAAACGTAGGAATAATAAAAATTGCAATACTATAGGTACTTAACTACATTTATTTAATTTAGCCAATAGCCTACTTGCTTTGTATGTAGATGTATTACTAGTATTAATGAGATGTAAATGCTTAAGTATTGAAATTTAATTATCTCAATTTATTTTACTCGGAACCAGTGCCATCTTTAGTAATAATGTTTTTATTATAGTAATAACCCCTTTTGAAAAGGCGTTTTTCCAATTATTTTCACAAAGTGCATAATAAAATGTTTTACATGGATTATTAGGACCAAAACCATTCTTTGTCACATGTTAAAACATTTTGGCCTCGAGGACTTGGTTTTCAGACAGAGTAAGTAAACAATATTACGGAGGTATTTAATGTTATTGTGTGTAATTCGTAGGAAACCATTTAAAATTAATATTGGAGGCGGGTATGGGCACGGCTGCTGCGGGAACCATTCATTGGATAACCAACAGCTCAGCCATTGGTCACCACACAAGTGGTTCGATATGTTTGGTGACTTGACAGGGGTGTCCAGGTTCATGGGGTGAGGTTTTTCGGATTTTGGCGGTGGAATCATCTCTAACAATAACTGCGTGGCAGGCCGGATTGGGAGAGACCGATTGAGGGAGACCTTTTGACATCTCCGGCAGGATTCTCTCGGAGTATTGCACCGCAGTGGGAGGTATGGATTGTTACGTTACAATTCGAGAATTAGACTTCGCCACGGACTGCAGAATAACGCGCCATATAGATGCGCGCGCACCATCCCCTCCCGCGCGCGCACTCTACCCCTTCCCGCGAGCAACAAACCGAACGGCCGCTAGACGCGCTCGCTCACCGCTGCCCGCGTCAGTCTCCAGCAAGCCGGCTTAGAGGGCCCACGTACCGCCCGAACATGGGCGACACCAGTTTCGCCGTTCGTGCGCTTCCGGTGTCCGATGGACGCTGCCTAGCTTGATAGAATCAAGCGCGTGGAGTCGCTGTTGGCCCAAAACCAAACGTGAGTCAATTACCATGTTATCCCTTGTGTGCAATTAAATGTATTAACCCTAGCCACGCGTGTTAGAGAAGAGAGACGGACATTCAAACTAAACTTTCAGCTAGGCTCGTTCCTTATGTATTATTGTGTCTCCTAGAATTGAATAAACTGTTTATGTGATAACCTACCGTGTTTTGCTTGACGAGGGAGGCCCTGGGACAATGGAGAAACGTGAAGTTCCGAACCATAAGCACTAGCCCTGAGTTTACGAGGAATCCTGCTTGTGCCAAATCTTGAGCTAGTTATAATTTGGGGCAGATACAGCAGCTAATTGTATTAAATATGTGGGAGCTTTCTCCAACCCTGCCGTTGGCATCAGCACCCACGCTGGACGCCAACACTGGCGCTAAACGTGGGGCCATTTAAATTTTTTCTGTTCTACCACGGCCTCGTTCCCAAGCAACAATTGTAAACTCTGAAATGTTATTATGATGTATTGTTTATTCCCAATTGTATAGCACTTCCAACAGGAATCTCGGCGCGAACATAATTTCGAATCACAATTTAAATTATTACGGACGCGATTTTATCATTTGTGACTCGTCACTCGACAAAATATTACCGGTATTCCAACGCAAGGTGCCCAACCTAGGAAGTTGTCGCTGCGAATAATACAGTGATTACAAAGTGTCGGCCGATTAAAAGTGCTATTTTCAATACAAGTGAATAGTGGAAATAAACACAAATTAAAGAAGAATTTATTCAACAATTAAAATCATGTACATGATAAACAAATCATCCGCTTGGTCTCGAAAGTGCTAAATATTTTTAATAATATACTAGTTTGCAGCTCGCTGGTATCGTTTCTTTAATCGAGACACTTGCTGACACCTAGGGAACAAGTGGATTTAAATTCTTTCTGTCATTTGACAATTAAGTATTTTTGACTCTGTCGTCTGATGAAACCGGACCATGCCATGCCATGCCAAAATCACATTCGAATATTGCAAAAAATACTAAATTCGCGTTGACGTGGATTCCTTGACATCTGACACTATAATACCTTGTCAATTGACAATGAAGGTAATATCTTGTCGAAAAGACGAAGGGAATTCGCGGGTAAATACCAAAAAATTGGTGCTGTTTAAAGCCAGGCTATAGGAAGCCGCGTAATGAAACCATGCCCCCAAGATATTGTTGAATTCTCAAACAAATTACTTCCACGAAAACTTGTGAAAATTTTTTTTCGATTTTTTAATTTTCGAAATATTTTTTTTTCCAAACGCTTGGAGTTTTTCTTAAAAACGCATTGCCAGAGGAAAATCGCTGCGCAAATTTTCTCCAGTTTTCGGACTCTGAAAATTTTTCCGATTTTTCCTTTTTTCGATTTTTTAATTTTCGAAATATTTTTTTTTTTCCAAACGCTTGGAGTTTTTCTTAAAAACGCATTGCCAGAGGAAAATCGCTGCGCAAATTTTCTCCAGTTTTCGGACTCTGAAAATTTTTCCGATTTTTTTCCTTTTTTCGATTTTTTAATTTTCGAAATATTTTTTTTTCCAAACGCTTGGAGTTTTTCTTAAAAACGCATTGCCAGAGGAAAATCGCTGCGCAAATTTTCTCCAGTTTTCGGACTCTGAAAATTTTTCCGATTTTTCCTTTTTTCGATTTTTTAATTTTCGAAATATTTTTTTTTCCAAACGCTTGGAGTTTTTCTTAAAAACGCATTGCCAGAGGAAAATCGCTGCGCAAATTTTCTCCAGTTTTCGGACTCTGAAAATTTTTCCGATTTTTCCTTTTTTCGATTTTTTAATTTTCGAAATATTTTTTTTTCCAAACGCTTGGAGTTTTTCTTAAAAACGCATTGCCAGAGGAAAATCGCTGCGCAAATTTTCTCCAGTTTTCGGACTCTGAAAATTTTTCCGATTTTTCCTTTTTTCGATTTTTTAATTTTCGAAATATTTTTTTTTTTTTCAAAACGCTTGGAGTTTTTCTTAAAAACGCATTGCCAGAGGAAAATCGCTGCGCAAATTTTCTCCAGTTTTCGGACTCTGAAAATTTTTCCGATTTTTCCTTTTTTCGATTTTTTTAATTTTCGAAAATTTTTTTTCAAAACGCTTGGATTTTTCCTAAAAAGCACGCGGCCAGAGGCAAACCTCTGCCCAAATTTTCAAATAACCCAAACACTTACAAATACGCGTTTTTTCGCAGAAGCATTTTTTTTTAAAAAAAAAAATATATATACGTCCCCAGTGGTCAATCCCTGGCAAAAATTTCTTTCCAATTACGGATAAAGAGTCGAGTTCTCGTTTTTCTCCCAACGTAAGGTCACCCTGACACGACCCTATACACTATGGAAGTCCCTCAAGTCACGCTGGGTATAATCCCCCACATTTCTACGTCAAAAAAAGAAGAACTACTACAGGCCCTGAGAAGTAGAAAGATTTCTCCCAGGAATAAATCCAAAAAATGCCTTATTCAATATGCTTCTTTCTACAACAAAAAGTACATCAGGAAGCACGTCACGTTCAAGGAAGAACGTCTGGAGGAGAAACAACACTCTGTCACAAGGTGCGCTGTACTTCTCTGCCAAATTGGCACCCCGTTTTGTAAAAGACGAAAGATTCCCCAAAGAAAACTTTCGCCCAAGCCTTTCGCCCGGCATAAAACCGGAGCACAACGAAAGGAAATGTTTTTTTTACGAAACCTTTTCTAGCTCTGGCACAGTGTTGCCAACTGTAGCCAAAGTCATGGAAGAAATATAATTCTCCCTTGTGGTTTCGTTTCATTTTATTTTATTTTTGTTTGTATAAATATCTCCTCATCATCAGTCATTCGCCTCTAATCGCTGCCCCAGGTGTCAAACCTTGGAAACATCGTTTTTTCTAAGCATGCACACCTCTACCTGAAATTGATCACTTCGGAGAAAGGAATTCCCTGTGGCTTACTGCAAGTAGTCAGAGACTACGTGCCCAAGGTTTTGTGCATCGTCACAACTGGCAGCATCATATTTTCACATCATCATGTCATACCTCGTCACCCCTTTCTAAATATTAGAAAATCTTTTTGTACATTAAATATCGGGTCCTCGCCAAAGTGCATCTAACCCTTATGTCATATGTAATTAAATTAGGTAAGCAAACCTGTGTAAACCCACGACGGTATCAGATGTTTGCTACCAGTTCTAAGTTTTTTTCTGTTTTTTTAAGAAAATAGAATGGCGCTCAATAAATAACCCTAATTGCTCTAGCTCTCCCCAGAACTGAATGTGGAGTCTGGAAAGTATCGTTATAAAAGGGACAACTTTTAACGTGCCTCTTCATTAACGATAAATTTTTTTTACAACATTTCAGCAACATTGAGTCACCCTGGGTCTCAACTGTTCAAACTGAAATTTTGGGGTTGCCTTGTTGTGACTTATCACGTGCAAAGTACGAGGTCACAACAAGAAGCCAGGTCTCCAAGTGAACACCCTGCGAACAACCCATCCCATTATTATAATTTTCATAACACCAAGGTGTGTCCATCGCAGTCTGTTTAAGTAAGTAAAACCTAGAAGGTCTTAAACACTCAAATCGGACCAATGTAAATAATTTTCCTTGTCAAACAACGATAAGCGCATGTCTTGTATTGTTGCTACCATCGTACGTGTAAGTACAACAAAAGTTGTACCATCACGATACGATACTCTGTGCGTAACCAAAAGGGTTGTACCACAAAGGATCTCTTTTGCGGTAAGCTTAGATGAAATTCACATCCCATCAGCACGCCAGAATTTTTTTGTCCCTTAATTGTTGAAGTATAAAATCTTGGCCAGATCTTCAAATATGTTTTGCCTTTGTGCAAGTCTTTAACGTACGCTAATATGGATTTATTATGCTACGGTATTGTTGTACTAAGTACATCAGTATGTCTCGCCGTCTGTATTGAATAGGTACCTTTATATGAACGTTAACCTTTTGTTGCCATCATAGGTGGGAACCTTATAAAATCTGCCATCATAGGTGGGAACCTTATAAAATCTGCCGTCATAGATGGGAATCTCAGAATATCTACTAAATGCGATACGGGGAGCCCGTTATAATTACTCTGTGGGTTTTTGTCAGAAATGTCATAAATACCTAGTCTTTTGCACCTCCCTTCAATACTGGGCAACCCAGTTGTAATTCGTTCATTGTTATCCGTGAAGACGTTATAAAACTTACTTGCAAATCTTTTGATTTTGCAATCTCATTGTTATCCGTGAAGACGTTATAAAACTTACTTGCAAATCTTTTGATTTTGCAATCTTGTACGCTATACGTGAAGACGTTACAATACTCACCATGTCCAACATTACCAAATATTATTGTAATGTGCCAGGATAACTGCTGTAGACCTTGTTTCACCTCCACCCAGAGGTCGAATTTCGGAAATAGCCGAATCCCCAGCAGTTTTCTTCGTTCAAATGTTCCCAATTACCACCCTTCCCCTTCCTCGAAATTATCCGTGAATGGGGATATATGCGTTACGCACTTGGCGTTTCGTTTGTCAAATGGGACAATCTTCATACGCGGATCCTTTCAACTTCCTACTCCTTTCCCAGTTGTCATTATTGTAATGTGCCAGGATGACTGCTGTAGACCTTGTTTCACCTCCACCCAGAGGTCGAATTTCGGAAATAGCCGAGTCCCCAGCAGTTTTCTTCGTTCAAATGTTCCCAATAATCACCCTTCCCCTTCCTCGAAATTATCCGTGAATGGGGATATATGCGTTACGCACTTGGCGTTTCGTTTGTCAAATGGGACAATCTTCATACGCGGATCCTTTCAACTTCCTACTCCTTTCCCACTTTGTTATAACTAATCTTGTACGCAATGTTTTGTTTTTCGAAAGTAGAAAAAATGCTACCGTATAGACGTGAGCATAGGTCATGGAAGACCAACTTCTTTCGAATGGGAATTTTGTTATACGTACAATCCCTCAACCACGTATTCTTGGAAATGTATTTGGTAAAGAAAAAAAACCAAAAGGGGTTACACAGAACCTGTCCTTGAATACGTACCTTTGTAACATGTATTAGGAATTAGCCACATTTAGTTAGCTCTCTCTCCGTCTCTCTCTCTACACGCCAAACAAATCCAACTTTTTCTCAACATGCACACTTGTTTCTCTCCAAACTTTTTCATCATTGGTCTACTAGGCAGGTAAACTTCAAGAATTTTGTTCTAATAATAATTTTTGCCGGATTTTAAAAAAAAAAGAAAACCAGCAGCTCTGCACCCTATCTACATCTGCGCCTCTTCATGCTGCCCTCGCTACCGTCACGGAGGTCCCTTGCCTTCAATCCCTGCGTACCAAAAGCACCCGACCGCATCTAACATAACCTAGTGTGAGTCGTGCGTGTAGTTGCGAATCGTATCACCACAAAGAACCGACACTCCAAACAAACCCGAGCACGCCAGCTCTAGGTTGGTTCCTGTTCCTGCTGCCATTATGCAAATGTTCCTGCTGCATAATGCAAATGCTCTGCTGCCATTATGCAAATATTCCTGCTGCATAATGCAAATGTTCCTGTTGCCCTTGTGCAAATGCTCTGCTGCCATTATGCAAATGTTCCTGCTGCATAATGCAAATGCCCTACTGCCATTGTGCGGATGCTCCTGTGCCCTTGCGCAAATAACAATACCAACGATTGTTCACAAAACAATCCCACTACATACAAAAACCAGTGTACCAACCACCAATTGCGATTCCACTCTCCAGTACTTCAATGGTTTCGTACTGGCTCACCCACAGGATCCGGAAGCAGTTACCCTTTCGACCTCTGTGACAGGTAGAACTCTCCACACCACCTAGAAGCCTCATCATGTGTTCTCTTCCTCGTATTTTCTTAAAGGCCCTAGTGTCCCTTGAGTGTAATCTCAAATGGGCCAGGTTACTGTGACAAAGTAACCTTGTAACTTCAGTGAAACGTTCAACCACCCCAGACATCCTACGCAAACCACGTTCGCAAACATTAGCTCACAGACCAATGATACAATTTTAGAGTTTTTTTTTTCTATCACTGCATAACCCTTGTACCTTTCTTCAACAGATCCTTGTTCTTTGCAACTGTATTTATGTATGCCACTGCCTTTATATACATTTATTGACAATTCCTTGTTACACCATGTATCTTCTCTTTTGTGTTCTGTTCATAACTATTCTCCAGCTAGGAATCTCTCTCTCTCTCTCTCTCTCCTCGTTTCTCTTAAATGTTTTTGGCACAAGTGCTGAAAAGGTAAGAGGATTTATTAGTCCTACAGCTCCATTACCACGTCGCTTTTATTGCGGCGAGGGGGGAAGTGTTACGTTACAATTCGAGAATTAGACTTCGCCACGGACTGCAGAATAACGCGCCATATAGATGCGCGCGCACCATCCCCTCCCGCGCGCGCACTCTACCCCTTCCCGCGAGCAACAAACCGAACGGCCGCTAGACGCGCTCGCTCACCGCTGCCCGCGTCAGTCTCCAGCAAGCCGGCTTAGAGGGCCCACGTACCGCCCGAACATGGGCGACACCAGTTTCGCCGTTCGTGCGCTTCCGGTGTCCGATGGACGCTGCCTAGCTTGATAGAATCAAGCGCGTGGAGTCGCTGTTGGCCCAAAACCAAACGTGAGTCAATTACCATGTTATCCCTTGTGTGCAATTAAATGTATTAACCCTAGCCACGCGTGTTAGAGAAGAGAGACGGACATTCAAACTAAACTTTCAGCTAGGCTCGTTCCTTATGTATTATTGTGTCTCCTAGAATTGAATAAACTGTTTATGTGATAACCTACCGTGTTTTGCTTGACGAGGGAGGCCCTGGGACAATGGAGAAACGTGAAGTTCCGAACCATAAGCACTAGCCCTGAGTTTACGAGGAATCCTGCTTGTGCCAAATCTTGAGCTAGTTATAATTTGGGGCAGATACAGCAGCTAATTGTATTAAATATGTGGGAGCTTTCTCCAACCCTGCCGTTGGCATCAGCACCCACGCTGGACGCCAACAGGATTCATACATCTGTCACTCCTGGACACACTGACCTTCCCTGATTCCTACTCACCCCTCATACCTTTTCCTTCGAGAACTTCATCGCAGGGCCGTAGCTAGGGGGGAGGGGGGCATTACAGGGCAATGCCCTACCTTAAATTACCTATGCCCTACCTTAAGAAATACCATCGACTATGATAATTTTTTTTATTCAATTTATGTAATTTCAAATTATGTTTGGTACCTAATATAAACCTTAATAATGAAAAGCCATTGATGCTGCAGTTACTTTTCTGAAGTTCATTTTTAGCAATGATCAAATGACCTTGTGTACAAATACTTATTATCTACCTGGTGAAAGAACACAAGGTAATCCTTTATCATTGTTAAATAACTAAATGTTTTGATCATACAATTAAGTATTGCCTCACACATGTACGACGAAAATCGATTCACCAGATCACATCAAGTTACATTCTTACTTGCGCTCTACATGTAATTACCGCTGCCCTATCTTAAATTTAACTCTGGCTACGGCCCTTTCATCTCTTTCCTTTCCTAAAAAGACTCTCCACACAGCATCCCCAAATGTGATATAGGCCATGAGAGGAATTATCTTCCTCACGGCCTCCTATGTGGAGCTAAATAAAAAAAATAAATTAATGTACGTAATCAAAGTGTTACTATTAAATTCTGCAAGCATTTTTATTTTTTTTTATTAGTGTGACAGGTATTTCGGCATTCAAGATCATTATGAAGCTGTGCATAACTAAAGACCACTTTTGTTTTTTATGTACATCTATATATGTTTTTATGTACATCTTATGTTTTTATGTACATTTTATGTTTTTATGTACATCTTATGTTTTTATGTACACTTTATGTTTCTATGTACATCTTATGTTTTTATGTACACTTTATGTTTTTATGTACACCTTATGTTTTTATGTACACTTTATGTTTTTATGTACATCTTATGTTTTTATGTACACTTTATGTTTTTATGTACATCTTATGTTTTAATGTACACTTTATGTTTTTATGTACATCTATATATTTTAATAAATAAATAAATAAATAAACTTATTATGATTTTATTTACCTCTCGCATATTTTTTTGTTTTGTTTTTTAACAGAGATTTGTTTATATTTTCGGTGATAACCGTAATACTTAGAAAATCATTTGTATCTTGTGGGAGGTACTTACCGTTAAAATTTTATAAACCAAAAAATAATATTAAGCTTATTTTCTTGGAAAATCAAAAAAATCAACTTTCTTCATTCATTCCCATACACATGCTTACATGATTTCTTCCATTGATCACTGTTCGAAAGATCGATTATATGTGATCAATAGGAAGAACTGCGAACCACAAAATGCATGTCCCAGGATATTATTATTTTAATCTTACTTCTGCAACAGATTAATCAAACGAATTACTTGTCGTTATTACGATTTCAAAATCCTATCTCTAAGACGTCGCGTCGCGGTCGCTCGAATCGGAGAAATCCACGTGTTAAACGCCTGTATGATATTATGTTTCAATTACCCCGGCTTTAATGACAATGCTTAACACAGCCTGATTAAGATCTCGATGTTCTGTGGGCGGACTCGGAGCAATGGCTAATTTATATCCGAACCAATCATCTGCCTTCGTTCCCTGAGAGGAATAACGCAATAACCATAAACCAGTTAAATATTGTGTATTATTTATTACAGTTCTCGCAGAGAGCTAGAAGAACCAATCGCTTTTGTTATTGTTACTTCTCTTCTTGTTAGTTTGTTTCTTTTATTACTATGATAAATTGTTGTTGGTATTGTTGAGTTAGGAAATTAAAACGATTAACCTTTTGTTTTTGAAGAGTTTTGTTTATCAATGTACATTTGTTACTTTAATTTTAAATTTTCTGAATTAATTCATTCAATTCATAGAATTTTAAAATTAGTTTTAAACCTGCTAGTGAATGACACGGTTGTGTTGAGACCAGTCGCAGAAAATTAAAAATTAAATTAACAAATGTACATTGATAAATAAAACTCTTCAAAAACAAAATTTCTAGAATTTGTTACATAGATTAACCTTATTCACAGAGGCTTTAAATTTCGTGTTTGTGATAACGCAAAATTTGCATTTTTTGGGAAAACCACGAATTTTTCACTTTCGTAAATAAACCGATTTTTCACGTGGTATTCTGGTAGATATGTAAATAAATAAAGCAATATTGTATATACATTAAAATACGTTTTTTTTATTATTTATTTTTGGGGTGTTATGCCGTGTTGCGCTACCTCCTTTTTTAGTCAACTTTTCGAGGCAGATAAGTGATTAGGGCAACGCTGTCCAAAACGTTAAATGAAGGAGGCAGCGCAACATGGCATAACACCCCAAAAATAAATAATAAAAAATACTTTTGGCCGTGAAAACTTAAAATCATAACCAATAT
Organism: Glyphotaelius pellucidus; assembly: GCA_936435175.1. NCBI lineage: Eukaryota > Metazoa > Arthropoda > Insecta > Trichoptera > Limnephilidae > Glyphotaelius > Glyphotaelius pellucidus. The sequence goes on from OW386543.1 coordinate 38,111,635, forward strand.
TATACTTAAATTTTTTTTATTAACGTCTATGTTTTGACAAGCATATCTAATAAAATGGAACGTAGATATAACTTCATCTCATAAACGCGTTGAACTATCGTATCTTTTTCGATATTCGAAAAAAAGGTGTAAATAACATTACTTTTATTTTTAAAGAAACCCCATTTTTCTCAAAAATAACGCGAATTTCGTAAAAAAATTACGCGAATTTTGCCAAAAATAACTCCTCTTTTCCTAAAAATTACACTAAAATCGTCATAAAAAACCGATTCCGCCAAAAATATTAAGTTAAAATGATACCTGAAAAATTTACGCCTTATTTTGTGAAATACTTTTCGAAATTTTCGGGTCCCTATTTATAATTTTAATTTAAAAAAAAAAAGTTTTATTAAAAGTTATATTGCCTATGTAAGAACTCACCGTAACATTAAATAGTCTTTTAAAATTGAAAACCCACACCACCTCTAGGTATCTCTTCAAAACTCCGGATCAAATCATCTTGCCCTTAAAAATATCTTCCGTGTAGTATTACTTAATGTGGTAATGTTGAGGAAAACAGTGCGGAGTTATTGTTATTTTTATCTTCTCGTTGTTGAGCGAACCCCCAACGCCCTCACAGTAGCTAACTGAGGATGAATAGTGGACCCGACAGTTGATCACCAGACAGTTAGCCCCCCGAAATGATATTTGCTGTAAAATAATAATTTTTTGTGATTATTTACCAATGTCAAACCTTAAATCGACTCCAAAAATACTTTTATTGGTAAGTTCTCTCCTTCCTCAAATGTTTCCTCAGTACCTACCGTAAAGTCAGAAAAACCTGAAAATAATGCTGTTATTACATAAACAACTAAAAAACTAACTAACCTTCACGCCGTTTCACCACTGGGATAAGCAGAGAGGACCGCCAAAAAATTCGGTTTTGGCACACACTCTATGCCTCAATCACATTTATACATCGTCTCATAAATACTCTTCTATTATTCAGACTCTTAACAAAGCCCGACTCAAGTATCTGATTCACTTGATCGTGCCGTGACTACCTCGAGCGTCCCCAACTTCTTCTTCCACTAACATCTGCGTCATATATATTCTCCTAAGAACTGAAAGTTAAAATGAGACATACGTCTATTTCAAAATACAACTTATTTGTTTAAATTAAAAGGCTGTGAAATAGTGAAGCACGCACCATCGAGGACTAATAATAAGCAGACAGGTACTTCGCTTTAAGGATGGTGGTAGATTAAGGCTTCGGCCTTGATTCGCTTCTCGCTTCTGAGATCAAATCTGTTGGCTCCACACGGGAATAGACCGACCAGACCAGTGACCGGAGTCTGCGCACCGTTTTGTTTGACCCGCTTTAACGAGATGTTACCGCTTCATACTTGATCGGCGTTAGTCGATTATTTTTTAAATTAAAATAATGACTCTAAAGTAAGAAGCCACGCCGGTATTTGTGCACGAAGCAACGATATTTTATAGCGCTGTAACAAGTTCTTTAATCGATTAATGATTCGATTAAAAATCTCAAATTGTAAAACAACTTTTAAATTTTTTAAAATTGGTCGATCGTTGCAATGTGTAATGTTACGTTGCCAGACCATTCTCGTTCTAAAAAAATGTGGCTAAGTAACACCTAATTGTTCGTTCAAATTTAATGTCTAACTCAGTTAAATCTAATCAATACTTAGATATTTCAGGCTCTTATATATGAAAGAAGTTAATTTAATTAGCAAGCAGGTTTGGTCAGTTTTTATAATAATTAATACTCTTATACTGCGCTGTTCAAAATCATTAGTAGAAGTAAAGTACAAGCAAAAGTAGTTTAACGAGAAGATAATTAAAATGATATAAATTTGCATTAAACAAAAAACAGTAAAATATTATTGCTGCAACCGTGATTTGAACTCAGGACCTCCCCGATATCCTGGCTCTAACCTATAAACCTATTTCTCTGATGGTTCGTGTGTTATGTTTCTATTGTTTATATTTCTGTTATGATTTGATTTATATGTACAACCTCTCTCCATTGCTACCAATGTATTGATAATTTTTTTGTTTTGTAATTTTTCGTTTACAAATTTATTTTTTTCGTTCTATAAAAAAAAAAAATTTTGTATAATTTTTAGATTCGTATTCCTTTCTCATAAATTTAATTTACTCATTCCTTATTATGCTGTCTCAATTGAGGTAAAGTCACAAGGAGGAAATCCATAATTGGTTTTATTTTGGCTATATAATATTTATGTACAAACTGAAATAAATGTAAACTGTTGATTTCTAGAAAAGTAATAAATAATAAAATAATAAATAATAAATAAACATTGTGAGCTATTGCGACATCGTTCAGTTCAGCCGTTTTCCCCAATAGATATCATGCGATTAACTATTGGAAAATAATAATATTTTTTCAAGTTTTATCCGCCATACCCATTCACCCTTTTGCAGTCGGAAATTGATTTCCGCTTTGACGTAGAAGTTGCTGAATTTTTAAATGATATTTTTTTGGATCGCTAACTAACCATTGCGCCTTTTTTCCGCGGGGGTAGGTAGGATGTACCGCCAAACAACTCAGTCTTGTCATTTACTCCTCGCTTCATTCACATTGATGATCATATCATTTATACCCTTCTATTATTCTGATTCTTGACAAGACCAGACGTTCTTCTACCATTCACATTTGCGTCGTATATTATCATTACACTCTTTTCTTCATTCATTCTTTCTACATGCTGTTAGCGTCGACGGGCGTGCTGATGCTATCGGCAGGGTTGGAGAAAGCTCCCACATATTTAATACAATTAGCTGCTGTATCTGCCCCAAATAAAAACTAGCTCAGGATTCGGTGCAAGCAGGATTCCTCGTAACCTCAAGGCTAGTGCTTGTGGTTCGGAACTTCACGCTTCTCCATTCTCCCAGGGCCTCTCTCGTCAAGCAAAACACGGTAGGTTATCACATAAACAGTTTATTCAATTCTAGGAGACACAATAATACATAAGGAACGATCCTAGCTGAAAGTTAGTTTGAATGTCCGTCTCTCTTCTCTATCACGCGTGGCTAGGGCTGATACATTTAATTGCACACAAAGGGTAACATGGTAATTGACTCACGTTTGGTTTATGGGTCAACAGCGGCTTCACGCGCTTGATTCTCTCAGTTTACGCAGCGTCCATGCGTGATCCGGAAGCGCCAAACGGCGAAACTGAACTGGTGTCGCCCATGTTCGTGCGGAACGTGGGCCCTGTAAGCTCGCTTGCTGAAGACTGGCGGGCTTGCCGTGAGCGGCGCGTCTAGCGGCCGCTCGGTTTGTCGCTCGCGGGAAGGGGTAATGCGCGCGCCTCTATATTGGCGCCTTATTCTCCAGTCCGTGGAGAAGTCTATTCTCGAATTTGTAACGTAACACTTCCCCCCTCGCCGCAATAAAAGCGACGTGGTAATGGAGCTGTAGGACTAATAAATCCTCTTACCTTTTCAGCACTTGTGCCAAAAACATTTAAGAGAAACGAGGAGAGAGAGAGAGAGAGAGATTCCTAGCTGGAGAATAGTTATGAACAGAACACAAAAGAGAAGATACATGGTGTAACAAGGAATTGTCAATAAAAGTATATAAAGGCAGTGGCATACATAAATACAGTTGCAAAGAACAAGGATCTGTTGAAGAAAGGTACAAGGGTTATGCAGTGATAGAAAAAAAACTCTAAAATTGTATCATTGGTCTGTGAGCTAATGTTTGCGAACGTGGTTTGCGTAGGATGTCTGGGGTGGTTGAACGTTTCACTGAAGTTACAAGGTTACTTTGTCACAGTAACCTGGCCCATTTGAGATTACACTCAAGGGACACTAGGGCCTTTAAGAAATTTTACGAGGAAGAGAACACATGATGAGGCTTCTAGGTGGTGTGGAGAGTTCTACCTGTCACAGAGGTCGAAAGGGTAACTGCTTCCGGATCCTGTGGGTGAGCCAGTACGAAACCATTGAAGTACTGGAGAGTGGAATCGCAATTGGTGGCTGGTACACTGGCTTTTGTATGTAGTGGGATTGTTTTGTGAACAATCGTTGGTATTGTTATTTGCGCAAGGGCACAGGAGCATCAGCACAATGGCAGTAGGGCATTTGCATTATGCAGCAGGAACATTTGCATAATGGCAGCAGAAACATTTGCACAAGGGCAACAGGAACATTTGTATTATGCAGCAGGAACGTTTGCATAATGGCAGCAGAGCATTTGCATTATGCAGCAGGAACATTTGCACAAGGGCAACAGGAACATTTGCACAAGGGCAACAGGAACATTTGCACAAGGGCAACAGGAATATTTGCATAATGGCAGCAGAGCATTTGCATTATGCAGCAGGAACATTTGCATAATGGCAGCAGGAACAGGAACCAACCTAGAGCTGGCGTGCTCGGGTTTGTTTTGAGTGTCGGTTCTTTGTGGTGATACAATTCGCAACTACACGCACGACTCACACTAGGTTATGTTAGATGCGGTCGGGTGCTTTTGGTACGCAGGGATTGAAGGCAAGGGACCTCCGTGACGGTAGCGAGGGCAGCATGAAGAGGCGCAGATGTAGATAGGGTGCAGAGCTGCTGGTTTTTTTTTAAAATCCGGCAAAAATTATTATTAGAACAAAATTCTTGAAGTTTACCTGCCTAGTAGACCAATGATGAAAAAAGTTTGGAGAGAAACAAGTGTGCATGTTGAGAAAAAGTTGGATTTGTTTGGCGTGTAGAGAGAGAGACGGAGAGAGAGCTAACTAAATGTGGCTAATTCCTAATACATGTTACAAAGGTACGTATTCAAGGACAGGTTCTGTGTAACCCCTTTTGGTTTTTTTCTTTACCAAATACATTTCCAAGAATACGTGGTTGAGGGATTGTACGTATAACAAAATTCCCCATTCGAAAGAAGTTGGTCTTCCATGACCTATGCTCACGTCTATACGGTAGCATTTTTTCTACTTTCGAAAAACAAAACATTGCGTACAAGATTAGTTATAACAAAGTGGGAAAGGCGTAGGAAGTTGAAAGGATCCGCGTATGAAGATTGTCCCATTTGACAAACGAAGCGCCAAGTGCGTAACGCATATATCCCCATTCACGGATAATTTCGAGGAAGGGGAGGGGTGATAATTGGGAACATTTGAACGAAGAAAACTGCTGGGGACTCGGCTATTTCCGAAATTCGACCTCTGGGTGGAGGTGAAACAAGGTCTACAGCAGTCATCCTGGCACATTACAATAATATTTGGTAGTGTTGGACAAAAGAATACACTGACATAAAAGTCTAATCCTCTACGTGTATTGGGCAGAAGATTAGGGGTCGTTTTATTCTCCTACTTGTTTGCGAGAAATGACAGACCCTTGCTCAAATCTCACAAACCTGGGGATTTTCTTTGTTCGTCTCCCAGACAACGAGTTAGGTGTTTTTGTGTCCATCAACTTAACTCCCACGACACGATGCCCCATAATCATGAGTGAAGCGTATGATTAGTCCTTTTGAGATAGTAGATAGTTCCTGGGTTCTTGTGACAGGAAGTCCACGGGCATATTAATGATTACAAAAAAGGGGTGTGGACTACATTGAGTAGTTCACACATAAAGGTTTGATATTATTTCGTTCGCACGATTCATGGTGAGTATTGTAACGTCTTCACGTATAGCGTACAAGATTGCAAAATCAAAAGATTTGCAAGTAAGTTTTATAACGTCTTCACGGATAACAATGAACGAATTACAACTGGGTTGCCCAGTATTGAAGGGAGGTGCAAAAGACTAGGTATTTATGACATTTCTGACAAAAACCCACAGAGTAATTATAACGGGCTCCCCGTATCGCATTTAGTAGATATTCTGAGATTCCCATCTATGACGGCAGATTTTATAAGGTTCCCACCTATGATGGCAACAAAGGTTAACGTTCATATAAAGGTACCTATTCAATACAGACGGCGAGACATACTGATGTACTTAGTACAACAATACCGTAGCATAATAAATCCATATTAGCGTACGTTAAAGACTTGCACAAAGGCAAAAACATATTTGAAGATCTGGCCAAGATTTTATACTTCAACAATTAAGGGACAAAAAAAAATTTTCTGGCGTGCTGATGGAATGTGAATTTCATCTAAGCTTACCGCAAAAGAGATCCTTTGTGGTACAACCTTTTTGGTTACGCACAGAGTATCGTATCGTGATGGTACAACTTTTGTTGTACTTACACGTACGATGGTAGCAACAATACAAGACATGCGCTTATCGTTGTTTGACAAGGAAAATTATTTACATTGGTCCGATTTGAGTGTTTAAGACCTTTTAGGTTTTACTTACTTAAACAGACTGCGATGGACACACCTTGGTGTTATGAAAATTATAATAATGGGATGGGTTGTTCACAGGGTGGTTCACTTGGAGACCTGGCTTCTTGTTGTGACCTCGTACTTTGCACGTGATAAGTCACAACAAGGCAACCCCAAAATTTCAGTTTGAGCAGTTGAGACCCAGGGTGACTCAATGTTGCTGAAATGTTGTAAAAAAATTTATCGTTAATGAAGAGGCACGTTGAAAGTTGTCCCTTTTATAACGATACTTTCCAGACTCCACATCCAGTTCTGGGGAGAGCTAGAGCAATTAGGGTTATTTATTGAGCGCCATTCTATTTTCTTAAAAAACAGAAAAAAAACTTAGAACGGGTAGCAAACATCTGATACCGCCGTGGGTTTACACAGGTTTGCTTACCTAATTTAACTACATATGACATAAGGGTTAGATGCACTTTGGCGAGGACCCGATATTTAATGTACAAAAAGATTTTCTAATATTTAGAAAGGGGTGACGAGGTATGACATGATGATGTGAAAATATGATGCTGCGAGTTGTGACGATGCACAAAACCTTGGGCACGTAGTCTCTGACTACTTGCAGTAAGCCACAGGGAATTCCTTTCTCCGAAGTGATCAATTTCAGGTAGAGGTGTGCATGCTTAGAAAAAACGATGTTTCCAAGGTTTGACACCTGGGGCAGCAATTAGAGGCGAATGACTGATGATGACGAGATATTTATACAAAAAAAAATAAAATAAAATGAAACGAAACCACAAGGGAGAATTATAATTTCTTCCATGACTTTGGCTACAGTTGACAACACTGTGCCAGAGCTAGAAAGGGTTTCGTTTGAGTGTCCCAATGAGTGACAATCGTTTACGAGAGGCCGCTCATTAGTGACGAAACAAAAGGGTTGACTTCCATAGTGATCCATGTCACGGTGTAGACGAATGGTTGCTAGGAGTCAAGGAATAACCGTTGGGGTTATACGGGCGTGGCAATGGAGTTTGTTTCCATGTTCCCACTTTTTACAATGTCCTTTATGTGGTAGTTACCTATGTGTTTACCAGAGATGTCGGACAATCGGTAAACCAGGTCTGAGATTTTCTTTAGGACTTTCGTCTTTACAAAACGGGGTGCCAATTTGGCAGAGAAGTACAGCGCACCTTGTGACAGAGTGTTGTTTCTCCTCCAGACGATGTCTTCTTCCTTGAATGTGACGTGCTTCCTGATGTACTTTTTGTTGTAGAAAGAAGCATATTGAATAAGGCATTTTTTGGATTTATTCCTGGGAGAAATCTTTCTACTTCTCAGGGCCTGTAGTAGTTCTTCCTTTTTTGACGTAGAAATGTGGGGAATTATACCCAGCGTGACTTGAGGGACTTCCATAGTGTATAGGGTCGTGTCAGGGTGACCTTACGTTGGGAGAAAAACGAGAACTCGACTCTTTATCCGTAATTGGAAAGAAATTTTTGCCAGGGATTGACCACTGGGGACGTATATATATTTTTTTTTTTTTTTTTTTACAAAATGCTTCTGCGAAAAAACGCGTATTTGTAAGTGTTTGGGTTATTTGAAAATTTGGGCAGAGGTTTGCCTCTGGCCACGTGCTTTTTAGGAAAAATCCAAGCGTTTTGGAAAAAAAATTTCGAAAATTTAGAAAAAAAATCGAAAAAAGGAAAAAATCGGAAAAATTTTCAGAGTCCGAAAACTGGAGAAAATTTGGGCAGCGATTTTCCTCTGGCACTGCGTTTTTAAGAAAAACTCCAAGCGTTTTGGAAAAAAAATATTTCGAAAATTAAAAAAATCGAAAAAAGGAAAAATCGAAAAAATTTTCAGAGTCCGAAAACTGGAGAAAATTTGGGCAGCGATTTTCCTCTGGCACTGCGTTTTTAAGAAAAACTCCAAGCGTTTTGGAAAAAAAATATTTCGAAAATTAAAAAATCGAAAAAAGGAAAAATCGAAAAAATTTTCAGAGTCCGAAAACTGGAGAAAATTTGGGCAGCGATTTTCCTCTGGCAATGCGTTTTTTAGAAAAACTCCAAGCGTTTTGGAAAAAAAATATTTCGAAAATTAAAAAAATCGAAAAAAGGAAAAATCGAAAAAATTTTCAGAGTCCGAAAACTGGAGAAAATTTGGGCAGCGATTTTCCTCTGGCACTGCGTTTTTTAGAAAAACTCCAAGCGTTTTGGAAAAAAAAAAAATATTTCGAAAATTAAAAAAAATCGAAAAAAAAATTTTCACAAGTTTTCGTGGAAGTAATTTGTTTGAGAATTCAACAATATCTTGGGGGCATGGTTTCATTACGCGGCTTCCTATAGCCTGGCTTTAAACAGCACCAATTTTTGGTATTTACCCGCGAATTCCCTTCGTCTTTTCGACAAGATATTACCTTCTTTGTCAATTGACAAGGTATTATAGTGTCAGATGTCAAGGAATCCACGTCAACGCGAATTTAGTATTTTTTGCATTATTCGAATGTGATTTGGCATGGCATGGCATGGTCCGGTTTCATCAGACGACAGAGTCAAAAATACTTAATTGTCAAATGACAGAAAGAATTTAAATCCACTTGTTCCCTAGGTGTCAGCAAGTGTCCGTTTAAAGAAACGTACCAGCGTGCTGCAAACTAGTATATTATTAAAAATATTTAGCACTTTCGAGACCAAGCGGATGATTTGTTTATCATGTACATGATTTTAATTGTTGAATAAATTCTTCTTTAATTTGTGTTTATTTCCACTATTCACTTGTATTGAAAATAGCAATTTTAATCGGCCGACACTTTGTAATCACTGTATTATTCGCAGCGACAACTTCCTAGGTTGGGCACCTTGCGTTGGAATACCGGTAATATTTTGTCGAGTGACGAGTCACAAATGATAAAATCGCGCCCGTAATAATTTAAATTGTGATTCGAAATTACGTTCGCGCCGAGATTCCTGTTGGAAGTGCTAGACAATTGGGAATAAACAATACATCATAATAACATTTCAGAGTTTACAATTGTTGCTTGGGAACGAGGCCGTGGTGGAACAGAAAAAAAATTTAAATGGCCCCACGTTTAGCGCCAGTGTTAGCGTCGACGGGCGTGCTGATGCTATCGGCAGGGTTGGAGAAAGCTCCCACATATTTAATACAATTAGCTGCTGTATCTGCCCCAAATAAAAACTAGCTCAGGATTCGGTGCAAGCAGGATTCCTCGTAACCTCAAGGCTAGTGCTTGTGGTTCGGAACTTCACGCTTCTCCATTCTCCCAGGGCCTCTCTCGTCAAGCAAAACACGGTAGGTTATCACATAAACAGTTTATTCAATTCTAGGAGACACAATAATACATAAGGAACGATCCTAGCTGAAAGTTAGTTTGAATGTCCGTCTCTCTTCTCTATCACGCGTGGCTAGGGCTGATACATTTAATTGCACACAAAGGGTAACATGGTAATTGACTCACGTTTGGTTTATGGGTCAACAGCGGCTTCACGCGCTTGATTCTCTCAGTTTACGCAGCGTCCATGCGTGATCCGGAAGCGCCAAACGGCGAAACTGAACTGGTGTCGCCCATGTTCGTGCGGAACGTGGGCCCTGTAAGCTCGCTTGCTGAAGACTGGCGGGCTTGCCGTGAGCGGCGCGTCTAGCGGCCGCTCGGTTTGTCGCTCGCGGGAAGGGGTAATGCGCGCGCCTCTATATTGGCGCCTTATTCTCCAGTCCGTGGAGAAGTCTATTCTCGAATTTGTAACGTAACAATGCCTAATCTAATTTCTACATCTAATAGTTCCTTTCTTAATCTTTCTCCTTACGCTTACATCAGCCTTGCATTCTAAACGAATCTCCACATGTCGCACTATCATACATAGTTTTATCACACATGTCTCAGAGATCTCACATCTGCAGCATTCAGTCTACTTTTATCCTTCCTCTGCCAGTTCCATGTTTCATTGCCATATGCAAGGGTAAGTACCAGCACTCTATTGTGAACGGTTCCATGACATTTGATCACCCGACAGTTGACCCCCCGGAAAACTTATATATAACATGCAGTCGGTTTAGCGAAAATACAGTATATCTACCTACTTACGCAAAATATAACTAGGTGTCCCCGAAGGGGTATGCAGAGAGGATGTAGCACCGAATAACAAAAGTAAAACACATATTTTAATTCAAATGCATCAAAGATAAAATTACTTGTCTATATACTGTATCTACCAGGGTATAAGTACAAACAATCGAAAATGCCAACCTATTACTGAAGGTATTTTTGAAGTTGATTTTATGTTTTAAATTGGTTAATAATGCAAAAAAATAATTTAAGATGATTGTAATTTCGGGAGGTCAACTAACGGGAGATCCACTGTCGGGTCACCATTGAGGACAGCTAAATTTGTTGCTTTAAGGATCAGATTTATTGAAAACGCTCAGTGCTGCAATATGATATTAATTAATAATTAAGCAATATTTTCTGAAAAACATTTTATGGCGCAAGTTAAATTGCAATATTAAAGCAAGATTGCCGACCTTGCACTGTAATCCTTATAAACTGCCTTAGAAACTTCCAAAGAAAAAAAAACAGTTCTATCATTTTAAAGGACACACAGGTTAAAAAACTCTCCCAAATTTAGCACCATCCTGTCTCACATCCAACACCGAACCGAACCGGGAGAAAATAGTCTAGTTTGGAGATTGGTCGGAGTGTGTTTCGGGATGAAGTGAGATTTCCCACGGGCCAAGGGGCGTCACCAATTTAATCCAAGTCCCAAAATATTGTTCCTGAACATTCGCCAACCATCCTCTGCCGCCACAACAGATTGTTCAATTTTAAATCCAATTAATTTACTCATTAAACTCGAGATCATGATACGAGATAAACATATTTTTATAGCATTTAGGATGTTTCGGTTCGGCCGCATTAGCTAGCCTCGTCTCGCTCGCGCTGGGCGGGTTAGAGGAGATCGCAGCATCCAATATATATTAGCCTCGAACAGCATCGATTATCGATAGATAAAGACCATTGGATTAACTTTACAAGTGCGCGAGAGGCTTGGGATAATGTAATTTACGCAGTTGTTAAAATATGATGCAGTGGCGCGCCTTTAAATTTTGCCCCCCCATGCATCCTTCCAGCAGAATAAATCAGCCTAGCTTATTATTTCTCATTTTAGGGTCTATTTAGGAAAGGAAGTAGAGGAAGTTATGGGAAGGTAAAAGGAAAGAGGGGTGAGTAGGAATCAGGGGCCAGTGTGCCCAGAAGTGACGGACGTGTGAATCTATCTCTCCTAATGCAAGGCGATGTTCTGAAACAGTCCTGCTGGAGAGGTCAAAAGGTCTTCCTCAACCAGTCTATCCCGATTCGGCCTGCTCCACAGTTAGTGGGCGGGACGCGTCGGCGGCTAAGATCCGAACAAATCTCCCCCATGAACCCGGGCACCCCTGCCAAGTTACCAAACTACTTAGGGTGAAGTTACCAAAGTTAAGTTACCCTGCCAAGTTACCAAACTACTTAGGGTAGTGAACTACTTAGGGTGACCTACGGCAGGGGTGTTGGTTACCCAATAAATGGTTCCCGAGGCGGCGGTACCCATACCCGCCTCCCAAATTGGTTGATATATAAATGATATTTTTTTCAGTTAATCAAGCTTGTACTTACTGAGTGACATAAAAGAAATAAAGAATAGGCATAACTTTACTAAAACAACTATATAATTACCAAAAAAAACCGTGATAAATAATACATCATACTAAAATATGAAAAACTTGATCTCAAAATGAAATTGACGGAAAAACGTTAAAGATGAAAACAAAAACATTTTAAAGTTCGGTTATGTTTTAAGGTTTTCACGGCCAAAAAGTATTTTTGTTATTTTTTTTGGGGTGTTATGCCGTGTTTCGCTACCTCCTTCTTTAGCCAACGTTTCGGACAGCGTTACAGTGTCCATCATCAGGCAGCTCATCTGCCCTGATGATGGACACTGTAACGCTGTCCGAAACGTTGGCTAAAGAAGGAGGTAGCGAAACACGGCATAACACCCCAAAAACAATAAAAAAAAAACATTTTAAAGTTGATCGTCTTTTACAGATAAACAACAGCAGAACAAGAATAAAAAGCTGCAGTCAATCAATGTTATGGTGAACTGTACCTACCTTGTTTATATCAATATAATACTTGAAGGTACATTTATTTAAAAACGGTCCCCCGGGGCTCGCACCGTAATGCAGTTCCGCCACTGGTACGAAGGTTTATTGGTAGATCGATGGCCATTTGCATAGATCTATTGCTGCGCCATTTTTGGTAATACGTTCTCGAATTACTGCTTTTTATTGCGAGTGTTTATAAATTCGATACGCTTTTTGCGTCATTTTTTTAGGAATCAATGTTTTTATATGATAAATAATTTGACGTTCGATTTTATAACGGCACCTCCACTTTTTGTAATAAAGCCCACATGTTTATTCGGAATTTCGTCGTTACATTAAAAAAATATGTGTTAAGATATTCCGAAGTAGGTACCTACCTACCAAAAATCTACATATTGGTATCTTCGTTGGAGTAAATATTTAATTCTGAAATTCTTCATAAGGGGCATTTTAATATTGTCGTGAACGGGTTGTTTAAATTTTCACGGCCAAAAGTATTTTCGTTATTTATTTTCGGGGTGTTTTCAGGGCAGATGTGTGATGGACACTGTGGCGCTGTCCGAAACATTGGCTAAAGAAGGAGGTAGCGCAACATGGCATAATATCACAAAAATAAATAATGTGAATGTTTCGAATAACTCTGTCTGCCCTCGCAACGCACAGGACTTTAGTTTTTTTAATATGAAGAAGATTGTCTATGGCGGCGTGGCTTTGTTTTTTCATACAAATCTACAGTTTTTTTTTTTTTTTTTTTGAATTTTTAAAAGAAAGATAAACATTCCCGAGTTCCAAATAACCCAACAACGTTTGAAAATCTCCTACTACCACCACAGAAAGCCGAAAATGTTGCTTGTGTTGTGATGGAGGATGGAGGAGCCAGCCGAGGAATCGAACACGAGATGCCCGGGTGGAACCCAAACGCGATGCCCACTGACCGGTCAAAAATTATATAGTTTTATTCCAAGATTGACGAAATTTTGCACACCTGACCTAGGAAGGTCACTTTTCACATCCCTTAAAACAGAATTTTAGAACATTTTGATACTTTATGATGAAATTTTGCACACTTGACCTTAAAAGAGGAAGGTCACTTTTCACGAAACGAAACGTTGCTTGAAATGGCTTTAGCCGTGTTTGGAGACCAGATCTGAATAGCCAGATACTTCCCACCTTCCTCTTCCCCACATCCTTCCACTCCCCACTACCATCAGCCTCACAACATACCCCAATTGAGGATGCCATAGTCTCACTGGCTCCAGACGGGAGCAGTTGGGACTGTTGTGCGGTATATAAAAATAAAAAAAAGTTGACATTGTGGTGAAAGGCAGAAGAATGCTCCCTCCACAAGTTTCTCGGAGGCATATATTCTTACCAATTTAGTGACTCCCGATGCTTTCGACTGGCTAAATGACCTCAGCATCCCACTATGACCTCCACCACCCCTCAGGCACCGAAGATATGGGTGAAAAAAATACTTCATTTAATTAAAACTAAGCCTAAATGTAACAGCTCTTCATAACCATAAAATAAATTCTAAAGTAGGAAGAATCAGAAAGGCGAATAAATTCCTGAATCAAAACTCAAATAGTTAGGTGAGTGGAATGGGCTACAAAAGAAAAGGGAAATTGTGGAATAAAAAAGAAACAAAACGGAACATGGAATCCGACGACGCAATGTCAGTTTACGTAAAACGTTTCACCGCAAATCTCAACCCTCTCGGCAGCAAATAACCCGGTGCTTTAAACCTGCTGAATCCGCCGAAACTCAGCACTTTACGGTTATTTCCCTTTGTGTGACGGTTGATAGACTCCACGGGCCGTGTCCTACTCGCTTCGGTTACGAACCATTAGCCCCGGATTGGAGCGACGAGCACCACCGAACCACCCCAAAAAACCTAAACGGTGAACGAGTTTACCACCTAAGAAAAATGTCAGACAAATAATATAGTACGACTGTACGCAACCCTCGCCCCCTTGCCTGGAAAGTGGAAAGGAGCAGGTTCGGAAGGTGCCGTTGGTTTCGGTACGAAAGGTTCCTTCGATTGATAGCTTTTCTCGGAATATAAGAGATACGCTCGCCAGATTATATTAATATATTGTGGGTGAGAATTTTAGGTGTGATCAATTTATTGATTGGGTCGGTGGTTAGGTGATCAAAATTAAATTACCTAGAATTAAGCAGATTTAAATGGCGTTCAGTAAAATATTGATCAATAGGTACCTACCTACAGATTTGAAAAAAATGTTGGCTTAAAATCTTTCCATTTCAATAGGTATAATATCTACTTACCACAAAAAAACGTTAAATAAAATAGTAATTTGGAAAGGACCTTTTCTTTCAAAGAAATTCAAATGTAACATTGTCATCAAAAGGTCGTTCAGCGCTATTTTTTATATTTAAAAGGTTCCCGTTAAATGCTGATTCCAGGTGCGTTTCAGCTTTCTATCAAAGTTATATTAAGCTGACAAGCAACAACATGACATTATTTGTCCTCTTCTGCTGATCACAATTTGTTCAAAGAATTTAGAATCGGCATTTGACGGGGATTTTTCAACGGTAAAAAATAACAAAAGGCGCTGAATGATCATTTAATGACAATATTTCATTTTATATGAAGCGACCCGTTCTTACTCCGATGTATGGATGAAATGTTTCGTTTGTGACTGCTTTGAAATTAAATAAAATTTACAAGTTTCAATACCGCCGAATAGCAAAAGTATTAAACATATTTTCACTCGATGATGCATCAAGGATAAAACTATTTGTTTATGCCAGCGAATAAGTACAAAAAATCGACATTAAATAAATTCGTTGGATTTACACAAAACAACCAATTATTAAAGGTAATTTTGAAGTCGATTTTTGGTTTAAAATTGGTAAATAATGCACCAATAAAATATATTTTTAAAATAATTATAATTTCGGAGGCCAACTTTCAAATGTGCTAAAAGAATATGTATTTATTAAAAAAATACCATCTATGACCAAATGTTGGAAGAAATGGTATAATAATTAGGAATAAAAACCACGTCGAGTAGGTGCCGCAGAGATTAAGTACCTGCACAAATCATACTTGCATTTTACAGCATTACATAAATGAAGGTGTGCATAGTTTAAGATTGTTAAGTAACTCCCATTCCCGTCCACGGAAGATTAATCTTGAGTAAACAATGACCGATTAAATAAATATTCCGTAATGAGCCACCGGTTGTCATAAAACTCAATCCCCTTTAAGCACTCCTGACGTAAATGATCTCTTTTATTCACTTATTCAGCGCGGAGTTAATAAAAGAGGCGTTAATCACACCATTGATGATACCTTCCGCTCAAATAAGACCGGCTTAATAACATAGAATTTGCCTCTCAAAAAGTTTTAAATGTCATGTGACGTTCCACATACTAAAGTCTACCTCGCGATACTCAGCGTCCTCGGGTCAGTGCGCCTGATGCCAGGTAATGGGCATGTCGCCTCGGGCTGGCATCTCGCCTCTCACAGCATCCAGGGAGATCGATCAGGGGATAATACATAATACTGGACCAGTACACTGAACAGACTCAGGGTTGCCGGGAGAGTATGTTGTCTAGGAGGTTTCCATCGTGATTCCACGTCACAACGCGTTCAATGTTCATTTCGAGTACGTGCTACCGGCTACGAACAACAACTTACACTTCTCGTGCAGAAACAGACCTGCCGATTCATATAGAAGTTGAAAATTATCGTTATTACAAATCTCTCCAATTACCTGCGCCGTAAAGGTGTGGTAGCTTAGTTACTCGTTGAAAGTCTGACGGTTGTATTTTATTGTTATTAATTTTTGTAGGATCTAAGCTGTAATAATATGAAAAATCGTTAGTTGGTTTTATGAGTTGGATTTTCTAATGTAGGTAGTCGACGCACTTAATAACAATAAACTTTTATGTGAGAAGAAGATGTAGGAGTCTAAAGCACCTGTCTAGTCTAAAATAATATATGATCTGATTACTAGATATTATCTAGGCACTGATGCAAAATGATTGAGTATTGAGCGGTTGAAATAGGATGATAAATGCAGCAGTGGTAGCGTTTTCTAGAGGCGTTCAGATTCTGTTTCTTTTGCGACTGCGTAACGTGTGTTAAATCGGCCATATACGTCACGTCATTTTGGCAGTTTTCTTAAGTGCGGTATTACGTACATCGCTCTAACTAGTTAAATACTGCGCTCAGGGACACCAACTCTTAAAAGTAGTTACGCTAACGCCGGAGACGAAGGCGCGTTTGCCACGCAATTCTCGTTAAGAGATGTCAGTCCCGGGAAAATTTGCGAATCGAATGTCATCGCATACAAACATCCAAATAATACAAGTAGTTTCATTTAACAAACGACAGGCATATTCAAGCCATTGAAAGCCATAAAAAAATTGACAGCCAATAACGCACGACGCGTCGGACGGATTTTGCCTTTTTCTCTTAATTGTAACGCTGCCTTAACCAAAAGATAACACTAAAGGTACAGAATCACCCTTCAGGATAATTCTAGGGTCGTAACCCCGATCGAAATGATGACTAGGAACTTAATAATAATAATAAGGATAATTTTTAGAGCGTCGTTTTTGTGGAAAATCACCTCAAAGGTGCTGTACATTTATTATGAATTCCTACTCTTAGGTTACAGTGTGTTATGAATTCTTAGGCTCTGCCTATTTACAAATAGACACAGAAACTTACTTACCTGGCAGATCAATTCCGATAAACACATTTTATTAGAAAGTTTATGCTTGGAGAAGAGGACATTATATTTAAAACACTGGACATTGCACGATTTTACATTTGATACTTCTTACAGATTTGATGGCAAAGAAAGCAATAAACAGAATGGGAGAGATAGGAAATAAGTGAACAAGGTGTTAACACGTTCAAGAAAAAGATATTAAATTAATATTAATAGCCGTCAACGGGCATAACTGATGTTTTTCCATCCACCCCCTAAATAAAATTTACTCACCTCGGAGGCCGGAAAGATAAATATTTTTGACGCCCCCAAAGATCAACGACAAAATTAACATCAATTCGAATCATTTTTCGATTTTTGAATGTTTAGATTATATTGGAATAAAACAATCACTATGACGCAACCCTGCGAACAATATAACGTATAACTTATCTCGTCCATTAATAAAATCGATCGTACTTTCCGCGTATCCTCGCATTTTATAAAAAAGTTATGCTAGCAAGTATTTGCACAAGGGCAACAATTACCTATACGTTTAGTTAATTCAAAATATTGTTTATTTTGTTTAATATAAAATGAGTTACTGAGTTACATGTAACTTGTACGTCATCTTGTCATATGAAACTGTAATTATAAATCCCAATCTTTATTTTAATTTTTTGCCGAGTAGTTTCTATTAGTATCTAATAGGTAATTTTTACTTTCAATAAAAGTTTTTTTGTAGGTCCTACCAAAAATTTACTAACGGTGGGCAATGGTATCATGAAATGTGCGCAGCTGAACGAGTTGTTTTGGATAAAAGAAGCAATTTTCAGCTCAGTTAGTAATTAGCAAACAAATCATGAATCATGAATTTATTCAAGGAAATAACGGCCTCCAAGACCGAGGGGAAAGGCCCTCGACTTGCGATCCGGAGACCGCGTTTTCAAATCCCGGTTTGCGCAAGTTCATTTTATTTGATTGATTTATTCGACAAAAAAAATATATGCAGTATATTAGCGGCACATTCTAGAATGGAAGATACTCTCGGTATAGTCCTGGTGAAAGACCACCAGTCAGATTTGAAATGTTGCTTATCTGAATTTACTGACTAAATCTGAATGGTCAGACACCTTCCTCTTCCCCTTATCTTCCCCCTCCCCAATACCTTCAACCTTACAACATACCCCAAATGGGGATGCTATAGTCTCACTGGCTCCAGACGGGAGCAGTTGGGACTCTTGTGCGGTAATCACATAAAAAGGCGAAAAATTTTGTCAGTTCCATATTTTTCAATTGTTCAATTAGACGGATAAGTTTTTAGATTTTAGATTTTCACGGCCCTGATGATGGACACTGTTACACATCTGCCCTGATAATGGACACTGCAACGTTGTCCAAAACGTTGGCTAAAGATGGAGGTAGCGTAACACGGCATAACACCCCAAAAACAAATAACGGAAATGTTCAATTAGACATTCAATAATGTTACAGTTGGAATTCGTTTCTTCAATCTAATTGCCACACATCATTCTATGGCGTAAACCGCCAGTTTATATTGAACTTGTATTCATTATCAAACTGTTTTTTTGTTGTTGAAGTTTCCGAAATTGTTTTTTCTTTCTGCTTGTTTCGTCTCATGTTTTCAAAAAATTTAATCACCATTAAAAGATGTATGCTAAAATGTTTAAATTTTATAAATATATAATTATATCAATTTCAAATACATCTTGATTGGAAATAACCCGTTGCACGCCGATTAGAAATCTCAAATAAATGGTTAAACTTTCAGGATTGATTGTTGCTCATTGGTTCCGGTCTCCAATTAATATCATAATTAAATTATTTTTAAAACTATCCGAAAGTTTGAACGGGCGAAAACAGAGATCTGTTATACAATCAGCGGAGGAAAACGGGTATCGGAAGCGAAAAGTAGAGGTTTCAAAGTACGAACGAGTGCAAAAGGAATAAGAACGATAATTCGATAAATACATCATCCAATGCTTGAAAAATCTTTGCATCTCTGCGTCTTTCGGTAACTCTAAGACTATTGTGTCTATTGTCAGAGGATGAAGAATGTATTAACACAAAGAAGAAGGTTAAACTCGCCGCAAACTCGGAGACGGGATAAATAGAAATAAAGGAGAACCAATGGGAGATAAAGTCACTCCTTGCTCATATTTTGTTACGGTCAAAATACACCAGAATTTGAGGAAAGAAAATTAGGCTTTTAAGCCAGCCAGGGACCTACAAACACAAAACAGTCCTCTTCGGACATGAATGTGCAGATGATGACCAAAATATTCTTCTATACCACTCTCCCTGACAATAATGTAGCATGTACGAGTCACACTCGTCAAAAACAAGATTTTTAAACAGGGACGGCTCTGCAGGACAAGACACGGATGCAAGCTAGTTATACTTCCTGCAGGCTTATTAGAAAGAAGCTCTTTATTATAAACCTGCAGGAAGGACTCTTGTAAAATTTCAAACTTTTTTCTTTTTTTTCCTGTATATCGTATAACAGGCTACGTCCATTTACTATACACACGAACAATAACAAAAATATCATGGCACGTTAGTTGGCATCGCGTTTGGTTCCTACTTAGACGTCGAATTCAATTCCTCGGATAGCTAAGTCCTACATCACGACACGAGCAACGTTTTCCGCTTACCGTGGTGGTGGTAGAAGATAATATTGTCAGGTTATTTATAATCTAGGGATGTTTGTCCTTCCTTAAAAAATATATATAATGCATAAAAAGTATGACATATATTATTTGAATGGGTTCCATGACAACTCAGAATCAACTCAACTCAACACCTCTTTAAAAGCTATGAAAAACCATTAAAAGCTAAGAAAACAAATTTGAAAAATAGCCCATAACCTAATCTAACCTAACGTAACCTAATTAACCAATTTTTTTCATCACTTTTAATGACTTTTCAAAGGAAGTGTTGAGTTGACTTCATTCTGTTGTCCAATCACCTTTGAATTTTTCTTGAATCCTTCAAAGTTTGTGTAGAAGATATTAAAGGACATGTCATTTAGCACTTGTGTTGTTTAACACCTTTGTGGAGATGAACACCGCATCCTTCGGCATGAGGAACAAGAGTAGAAGTGTTATGTAGAGGCTGTTAAGACGCTCCAAGGTTTGTAAAGACAATGGTGAGGATGACTAATACGCTTTATTAACTACAGTTTTACTATTGCGGTTTTGAAATTAAATGATTTAGAAATTTATTTGGAGTGATACAATTTACGATCGAATATCAGCACTAAATCTCTCCGTGTAGATTGTAGCGCAGCCGCATTTTTTACAGTAAATTTGACATGTTATATTGCTATCGAGCTAAATCTCTATTTGGTCGCTTCCTCAGCCCGTAATCTCTAATACATATTGATGTCTTGGCTGTTACTTTTAATGGCCTCTAATTGGGCGGCCGATCTCAGACAGATCCTATGGGGCTCTGCTACCTCGACCTACCTGTGACGGAAATGATTGACGATCGACCTCACCTAAAAAAATAATATCTATGACAAAGAATATTTTAAGTTTGGTCCATTAAGTGCTCGTGTTTTTTGATAGGTGTCTCATACTTCGTGATAATCGGAGATTATGTTTATATTCATTCGATGCAAAATCGTTCTCGTGATTAAAATCAATCAATTAGTTAGTTTCTGGTTTGTCGTAGATGTACTCAGAGAGAACGTCAGGTATTCATGATGGCTAATTTATTATTCATGGCAAGAGATTGAAGGTCCCAATTTGAAAGTGGATAAGTCTTTACTTGGCCAATACGCTGATATTAAAATGTTAAAATACGTTGGTGGAATGGGATTCCTTCCCAACCAAAGTCCATGTTTGAACCAAGGACTCATTTGATGTTTTATCAATGTCATCCACTGTGATATGTAACACTGCCTTCCTTGAAAAAAAAACGATGAAAGGAAAACGTAACTTAATCAATATTAATCACGTTAATCTGGTGGGGGAGATAATTTGAAGACTCCTGGTGTCTCCAGGAAGAAAAAATAGGAAGGAAATGAATCACACCAAGAAGTGGATCATTTTGCCAACAGAGAGATTACCACGTGCTACGGATTATAGAAAAGAATTCATACCATAATAGTATCTAACAATAAATGATTTTCTTTTTTGCAACAAGTTGAGATAGCGATGTCCTAACTGGGATCTTCCATTCTAAGAATTAGATTTTTAGTGCCGCTGTGTTCTGTTTGCCTATTTTTGGTGTGTTTTCTATTCGAGATCTCCCCATGTTAATACCCAGTGAAGGAAGCTTTTTTGTCCAAATGTTCTGTTTGTAGTTGCTTGTTGGATATGTTTCGATTCTGAGATCTGGTGTTTTTTTTTATATGTATTTGTTGTTTTTTCTTGTGTTTTGTATTTATGATTGTAAAGGAGTATTGTTTTTGAATACAGTTGTTTAATTGACACGATGTTAAGATTGTTTAAGATTTCGTCATTTCTTACATGGATGTTCGGCATAATTTTCATGAATGCTTTTGGGTTCTAAAAAACGAATAAGGAATATTATTATTTGCACTACCCCATCCGATAATATCATATCGTCACCTCAGATGGGCAAGGTTCTGACAGCCTTTTTTTTGCAAAAACGACCTTTGAATGCAAACTTTTTTTAAACCAAAATAATTTTTGGAGCCATCTGTATATTTCCATATATACTTGAATAACGAAGTTCTAGTATCAAGTTATTAAAGCATCTGTTTATTTTACGTTCTAATATCATTTTGAACCTTTTAAAATTACCATTTGGTTTGTTTCTGACAGTTGATCGTTTTTACGAAGCGCAGTATTATAGATCGTCACTTTAGGGTTGGATATTCGTTCTGACTTCGCTTTACCTGAGGTGTTTAAAAATTTGCAAAAGACGAATTCTTTTAATCTTTTTAGCAAATTTTGATTTTGCGGTTCAATCTTGTGTATTTTATTTTAGTTAATTACAACATATTTTATAGGAAAGAAACTATGTAATTAGAACGTGACCCATCCTGAAATGGCATTAGGGAAAAATAGTTAGAACCTTACGCTATTAATTATAATATCCTTGCTGGTTGGTCCTTATCTGCGCGTTTGGGTTTTTTTTTTATAAAGACAAACATTCTCAGGTTACGAATAACCCGATAATATTTGAAAATCTCCTACTACCCCCATAGTAAGCGGCAAATGGGTCGTGATGGTGGACCTAGACAGCCGGGGAGATCGAACACGCGACGCCTGGGTGGGACCCAAGCGCAATGTCAACTCAGCCACTGACCGGTCTGATATAATCTAAAATGGTATACGTCCCATTTAAATATGTTCCTTTAAAATATGTTGAACTAAAATATTTTAAACAAGATTCAACCTCAAAATCAGAAATCGTATTTGCAAACTTCGACGCCTCATATCTCAGAACAACGTAACGAAAAGTTAGAACCCTGTCGATCCAAATTAATGATATTCTAATAGTGTTTGACAGAGAGCCATGTGTAGATCTTGATCAAATTGATCGCATAACTTAAGCACCTGATGACGATGGTTCATTTTAGCATATTGACAGGTTGACAAATTTTTATTGACCTTAAACAGACATCTGTCGAAGTAAACTGTCCTACCACTCGTACAACTCATTCAAACAACTTCCTCCTACATCAGCCAGTGAAGGCAGATCGGAACAGGTTGCCAGTTATTATTTGTTGTTATTTTACGTCTTAGTGACAAGGACATGACATAATAATGTTGTTCCGCCATCCCCTTGTCACAATTTGCACTACACGAAGCTACTATTATACCACTTCGTTAACTGGTTCTGAGATATTGACGAATCAAAAAGATACAAGCTTTGAAAATATGTACACATACGCCAACATGAACTTTTGCAAAAGAATTATCGATGATGAATAGAATTGTAAACTACCATTACCTCTTGATCACTTTTATTCGTCTGATGGGAACATTTTTAGAAAACACAATTTTAGGCCACTTGTAGAAAGCTGCGACTGTACTGTGAACATGCATCGCACGTCCAACATCACCAAAAGTGCGGTTCTAATTTTTCTTTATTTTATAATCCAATTTCCCCAAACATCATAAGATTAGTAAGTAGGTACCCACAGAAATACCTACCTACTTAGTTTTAAATCATAAATATTTAATGTAATTTTTTAAAATTTTAAATAAAGAATTATTCAATTTGGTCAAAGAAATGTCACTACTTCGGCGAAAATTATTCTTTTTTCAAACATTCTTCAGGTACGTTTGAAAGCTAGTAGTAGGATCCACGCTCATGCGAACTCTGACTCTGAACCCTGATAAAAATCCAACACAGCTATCATTTTGAACCGAAGGCAGAACGCACGAAAAAAATTAAGACAGATGAAATGCCAAACGACCGAGTTACAGCTTTGCTAAGGGGCCATCCATAAATTACGTCACACGAATTTCAAGTTTTTTTTGACCCCCCCCCGTTCCTGTCACACATCGTTACGTTTGTGAGACCACTCCCCCCTAGTGTGACGTCACATATTTTGCAATTTTAAAATTTTTAATCAATTATTTTTTTTTTGCATTTTACTCATTTAGATTTTTACATGTGACGTCACAGAGCTGATGACCCCCTCATACCCCTTGTCACACTTCTCCACTCCCCTCCCCCTTACGGTGTGACGTAATTTAAGGATGGCCCCTAAGCTCAGTCAATAAAATTGAAAGACTAGCGAAAACAGGTCTGAAAGTTTAAATTATATAACTTAATTATATTGCTGTAAACTGTAATTTTTATTTGCCTTAATAGGCGCTAGACCATGTGCCTAATATGCAGTAAGTTATGAAATGAAAAAAACCTTAAATTATTAGATAAATAGTAAGGCTTAGTTAGTTTAATAGTGGGGCGTACAATGCGTGCATTATTGGGTGCATTGTTGTCCTTCCATTGTTTGGGTCGCAAGTCGCGGGTGGAGGAGGTTGCGATGGCTGGAAGTTAGATGGCGCCAGTGTTCCGTGTTCTGCTGACTCATATTTTTAAATAATTGTAATTCTTTCTTCCCTTCGCTAAAGACGCGAGCTTTTCTTAGTAAATTGGATAATTCACCGCCCACAAGCGACATCTGGCGCTGTTGACTGATGCAACAGTGAATTTTATACGTTTTACCCGCTTGTTTATGAATGCGACCTTGGGCAAATTGTTAAGGGGATCCAATAGTCCAGGGAAAAATCGAAATCGGAATTCACGCCCTTTGTGGGAGGAGTTAAAAAATATTTGAGAAAAAGCTTTTGGAATGGTTGAAAAAGTTATTTGAGAATTTTTTTTACAGGTTGATTTCGCAAAGGCCTAAAAAAACATTAACTCCTTTTTTTACACATTGTTTATTGTAATAACAAGGAAATTTAAAATTGATTTCACGGAACCGAGCGACGTGGAGTCACACGTCTGTTCCCTGCTCCGGCCAGGGCGGTTCTGAAAGAAAGTAGGGTGTGGCAAGCCAGTAGTCCTTGGGTGAACGACATAAGGGTCACTTTGAAAATCCTAATTCGTCGGCTGCCGGCCGTATTGTAAAATAACAACGCAAAAATTCATATTTTATTTTGTTTTGTGAATATCGGGCGTAAATATCAATTTATTTTGCGATTATCATAAAAGAAACTAAATTTGCTATAATAAACAATAAATCCATATCCGAAAAGATGTTCATAAGTAGGAAAGTTTACACTTGAAAGTGTTTTTTTATAGACCTATTACTTAATTTTTTTCTAGGCTTATTAAAAGACTTATAAAAAAAATAACCCATATTTTTAAGGGCCAAAATATGTTCTACACGCAGTATTTAATTGAAGCATCTATAATATTTCTAAGCGATCAAATTTTCAAAACAAAAACACATGATTTTGTGTGATTTTGCATTATTTACTATGGCTTCATCTTAATGGCTTTAATTCGTTAATAGTGATTGAAAAGTAATGTTCTTCTATCTAGTTATGTGTCATAATTGAACCCTGATTGACAAGTCAGCTCTAATACTAAATTTAAAAAAAGTTAATTTCAGAACTTTTGCGCTAAGCAGAAATCAAACCCGATTCAATCTAAACGGTCATTGCCACACGTGTTCAATACCTACTATAATATATTAAAAAAAAGTTTAGTATACTCTCACTTTTACCCTGACGAGGACACATCGTCCAGAACTCAGACCGAAACATTAGATACTAGGTACCAACTCAAAATAATTGTGTGCGTTACATTTTTTGATGATGCCAAACCCACGACGATGACTTCACTTGTATCAGAATTATTTCAGATTTGCCTACCTAGATATGGGATTAGATATTACAGGATAACAGACTTTTGCTCATTATATACGGTGTCCTGAAACTTCAAGGTACAAGCTGGAAAATTGTGAATTTACATCACATTTGATCACATTTGATGACATTTGATGACATTTGATGACATTTGATGACATTTGATGACATTTGATTACGTTTGATGACATTTGATGACATTTGAACACATTTGATCACATTTAATCACGTTTGATCACATCTGATCACGTTTGATCACATTTGATCACATGTGATCGTATCAGATCTAACTAACTAACTAACCATCACGCCGTTTCCCCGCAGGGGTAGGCAGAGAGGACAGACCGCCAAACAACTCGATCTTGGCACACACTCCTTGCTTCGTTCACATTCATACATCGTCTCAAACATGCTCTTCTATTATTCTGACTCTTGACATCGCCCGACTCAAGTATCTGATTCACTTGGTCGTGCCATATCTTCCTCGGGCGTCCCCGACTTCGTCTACCATTCACATTTGCGTCATATATTCTCCTTACACTCCTTTCCTCATTCATTCGCTCTACATGCCCAAACCATCTGAGCGTCCCTTTCTTAATCTTACTCATAACGCTTACATCAGCCTTGCATTCTTTGCGGATCTCCACATTTCTCACACGATCATACATGGTTTTACCACACATACGTCTCAGGGATCTCATTTCTACAGCATTCAGTCTACTTTCATCCTTTCTCTGCCAGTTCCATGCCTCACTGCCATACATCAGGGTAGGTACCAGCACTCCATTATGGACGGCTAGCTTCGCTTCTTTTGACAGATTTTTGTTGGCGCCAACGGCGTTCAGTCCTCCATTAATGAAGTTACCGGTATTTACCCGTCTTTCGATATCTCTATCAGTCTTTCCATCTCTCGTGAACATACTTCCCAAACATACAAACTCATCCACCTGCTCCAAGTATTCGTCATTCACAACTATGTTGCAAATTGTTTTCGTACTCTCTCTTTCAAATACCATCACTTTAGGCTTACTTACATTCATCATTAACTCATTTTTCATACATACTTCGTTCATCCTAGACACGAGCGACTGTAGATCTTTCATAATGTTAGAAATCAGCACCGCATCATCAGCATACAACAGGCAACATACTTCCAGATCACTCAATTTCGCGCCCAATCCCATCTCTTTCAATTCTTGCATACAATTATCTATGTATAGATTGAATAACCACGGTGACATTACGCAGCCTTGCTTAACACCTTTTGTGATGTCAAACCACCTCGTAAAATCGCCGTTCACCCTAATACATGCAACGCTTCCCTCATACAGAGATGCAATTGCGTGTATGAGATTCGTATTCACTCCGTACTTGGACAACACCTTCCACAGCTTTTTCCTGTCAACTCGGTCGTATGCTTTTTGTAAATCTACAAAGGCACAGAAGAGTTTCTGGTTTTTTGCAAGAAACTTCTCAGTGAGCATACGCAACGAGGTCTGGTCATACGAAATCTGGTCCATGAACCCCCTTCCACTCATAAAAGCACCTTGCACATCCCATTACATTATTTTATTTTATGTTTTTATTTGAGATTTCTTTTTCGGATAAATCCTGTTGGAAGTTGGAATTTCTTAGGTCAGAATTGAAAAAAAAAAAACAGTCGGAAGGGGTTATCAGCTACATGCTACATATTTATTCTTTTTTAAAAAGTGTTGACACTGCTCTAAGTGTTAGCTTTTCCATTTAATTGCCGAAAAAAGGAAAAAAAAAGAAAAATAAAATCACAATCAAAATGTAATTTTTTTTTTAAATATTGTTTTTTGGGTTCTCCACGACTTTGTGATGTAGATTCCCCAGTTTCTCGCTTGTGGTACTAGTTTCCGGACACCGTGTATTATTAAATTAAAAACAATATAAAAAATCTTGCGATATTTAACATTCTTGAAAAAACTGAAGACGCATCAAAATTTAATGGTCGCAAGCACAACACCGGACAACTTAACGTTTTTAAAATTTGTGTGGAATATCAAGAGTTCATCACAAATTCCATTGCAACAAGGCCGATGATGCCCATAACTCTTGGGGAGTAATATGGCTCGCCGCGGCCTGGCCGAACTGGCCGAGCTGCCCGGTGCGGGGCAATTATCGCGTCACATTTGAATAAAACGCAACGTTTCGGCTGTGTATGCCGGGCCATGTTGGCTGGGGCCGGCCACACAATGGCCCGAATTGCCAATTTAGCTGGACAAAAATATTTGTACAAAAAGTTGAGATACTGACTAATAATGCGTTTTTACATGATTTTTAAACATATATATGTCGCCCTCCTGTAACTTACATTGGCGTAATTCAAAATGACGTGTAATCTGCTCATTTATAGATGGCGCTAATTTAATTATTTTAGGAAAAAACACTATTTATTGAAATATTGGAACAAGTATATCAGTCCTATCTGACGCCGTCATCAGTCCTATTTGGTGTGCGCACCAATGTTTTGCAATCCGTTTGCTAAGATAGGCCAGATAGGGGAATCTATCAAACGGACAGGCCGTTTCTGCAAAGTGTAAGGTTTTTTCATGTTTTTTGGAGCTCCAAGGCAGATGCAGCTACCAAATTCAACAGTGGGACGTAATTGCGATGTGTGCAGGAGCAGCAGTTGTGTATTATTACAGTGTCTACGGGATCTGCAGAACGCCCAGATTCTGAAAGGCTAACTTGCTTCGATTGAGTCCCTGTGCCTGTGCTGGTCACTTAGAGATACACCAAAAATATCAATAGATGGCATGTTGATGAGATTACTTCCATTGGAGAAGAGTAGATTGTACTTTCGATCCTTTTAAGACGTAATCAAACGTGATTGGGTCTTTGAAACATAATCGAAGACTAAGAAATATTCTCGTATTTATTATTTATTAAATTAATCTTAAAAAAAAAACAAACATAATATCACCAATCAAAATGCTATAACTTCATTTCAAGTCAAATTAAAATTTTAACTTCACGACATCCCAGTACTTAAGATTATATTTATTGTACACTCTAGTATATAATTATGAAATAACTCCTACACTAAGCTCAAGAGCTAGTTCTTTTAATTGGCGTAAACCCATTAAAATGTGTATTTAACTATTTTGTTTTTGCCACAATATTATGTTTTAATACTGTAACAATCTCATAAATTAAACAATAAAAAAAAAAAAATTGAGTGCAGTTTACACGCAGCAGAAGTGAAACTTTACCAAAATAATCTCAACCAATACTTGAAAAGTGAGGTCATAATCAAAGCGATCAATGAGCGCAGACGCAGTTTAATGTCTGAACCAATAGGAGTCTTTAAATATGACATCATTATCAAAGCGGCCGATGAGCGCAGTTGATGCGTCGCAGGTGCAGTGATCGTTATTTCCGTTTCAATCACATGCGTGCTGTAGAAGTTTCACTTCAAAAAGAGGAGTGTTTTTGACGTTATCATTTCCTTTGCGAGGTATTTTTCTCATATTCGTGTATTTGTGATACTAATCTCTCCTATCAATACGTTCTCATGATTTCAATAAGATGATAGAAGCATATTTTTGGCCAGCTTTTTCTGTGATTCGGACGTTCGAGACCGGGTCGGACCGCGACAGGGGCGCGGGCTGGAGGCGGCCAGGGGCGGCGCATGATTTATTCGGCGATAAGCGCAGCGCCAGGGGCGCTCCATCATCATCGGGGCCTTAATGTATATTATTATTCACCAAATTACAGGGGAAATACCAAATTTAGGATATTTGTATAAATACTTAGGATATATTTAAAAAATAAATCACACTCTTCTTGATTGATTGATGATTTACTTACCGGCAACATGAACGAATTTGCACAACACTGATTTTCATTAAACGATTTTGTTGACCCATATTATTTTTTCACTATTTTGCTACCGTTAAATCTCGTGTTTTCTAGCACACTGTAATCGATATCGATTCTGTGAATATAATGAAAATTGAACCATTTTTAAATGCGATTTCTCGAAATATTTTTCTTCATTAAATTAAAAAAAAACCTAAAGATCTTTTAAAAAAATGTACTTAAATTTAACATAGGCACGTTAAAATAAAAAAAAAACACCTCTTGCTTAATATATATATCGATCACGAAAATATAAAATGTTGTAAAGGACAAATTTTCTTCAGAAAAAGTCTTATTCGCTCTTTTTTTCTTCTTTTTTTTAAAGCCAACTCAACACTTCTTT
Organism: Glyphotaelius pellucidus; assembly: GCA_936435175.1. Classification (NCBI taxonomy): domain Eukaryota; kingdom Metazoa; phylum Arthropoda; class Insecta; order Trichoptera; family Limnephilidae; genus Glyphotaelius; species Glyphotaelius pellucidus. The sequence goes on from OW386543.1 coordinate 38,141,333, forward strand.
AAAAAGTCATTAAAAGCTATGAAAAAAAATTTAAATAGCTCATAACCCTAACCTAACGTAACCTATTTAACCAATTTTTTTATAAATTTTTTTCATCACTCTTAATGACTTTTCTGAGGTGATTTTGAGTTGGTTTCATTATGAGTTGTCCGTTCACCATGATTTTTTATTAAAAAATAATATTGAATCGGTATTTCAGAATACGTAACATTTTTTATAAATTTCTTTTACAACAATATTTAATTACTACACCAGAAACCATCGCTGGCAGACACACATCAAATCTCCAAAGTTTCACCGCAATCGTATGAAATGTTAGTAACGCATGATTTCATGATGCTAGAACTCACTATTGTATATAATAAGAATCGCGGGCATGCGCACATCAAATCCCCAAAGTTTCATCGCAATCGGATGAATGGTTTAGCAACGCATAGCATACATACATACCAAGATATTTTCATTTTTATATATACATAGATTTGAATTTGCCAAGTTGCTAAATTCCTACTCTTATCGTCAGTGTATAAGTCTATTATTTCTTGTACAATATCAAATACAGTAAAGTAAAAATTTAATGTTATTTACCTGATTAATTTTCCGATACGATGGGGAGTCTCCCATTGATGGCAAGGTAGAAAACAGTAGTTCATGGTACGCTCACCCCACGGAGGTAAGTTTTAACGACAGTCCTTGCAGATTATATTATCGGATATCAAAGCCTGATCCCCCGTGAGCACGTGCCACCTGCGGGGACTACAGCAATAACTACACTCGTACTTACTGTTACACTAAACGCCTGAGGGTTGAGGATTCCTCGAAAAGTACCTACGTACGCACCAAACAAAGCGAAAGGAGGAAAATATTTTTTTCAAACAAAAATTCTTTACTTATAGTCGGAATAAGTTATTAAGCAAAACCTCAAATTGTAATATTTAATCATCGAAGACAATATTAGCGACTCTAAATCGAAAATTTAAAACAGAAAAATCAGAAAAATATACGGTCGCGTCTAGGAATTGAACCTTAGCCTTGCCGGGGCTCTGCTCTACAACTGAGCTTATGCGATCCTATCCCCTTCGGTAACATTTAACTTTTTTTTATATTAAATACCGCACCAGAGTCCCAACTGCTCCCGTCTGGAGCCAGTGAGACTATGGCATCCCCAATTGGGGTATGTTGTGAGGCCGAAGGTAGCGGAGAGGGGAAGGAGATAGGAAAGAGGAAGGTGGGGAAGTACCTGGCTATTCAGATCTGGTCACTAAACACGGCTAAAGCCATTTCAAGCAACGTTTCAATTCTGAATGGTGGTCTTACACCAGGGCGATACTGATAGTATCTTCCACTCTGGAACGTGCCGCAAATATACTATATATTATTTTAAATGAATAAATTGTGAAATAACACAAATTAATCAAATAAAATTTATTTGCGCACGCCGGGTTCGAACCCGCGACCTTCGGATTGTGAGTCGAGAGTCTTGCCTCGGGACCACGGAGGCCGTCACTGTATCATACTTCGACTAAGAACTAACAACATTATCTTCATTTTCGTGACGCATATTTTTATTGGCTGCTATTTTTATGTATGATTGCAAGTTTCTTCCCAAACTAAATTCAATCTGGATAGTGTCCTGGGTTCGATTCCTAGATGCGACCGTATCTTTTTCGGATTTTTCTGTTTCTAATTTTCAATTGAGGGTAAGTAATATTATTTTCAATGATTAAAATTCCTTAATTTAAGCCCATTTTTTTCGCTGAAATTTAAAAGGTCATCAAATTGCCATTCCAACATTCGTAATTACATATCTCTCCATCTTCTTCTTTTTGAGCGGGTATACGGCGCCTTAAGTGCTTCTGCTAATCTGAAACGAACTTAGAATCGGTATTCAACGGGAACCTTTCAATTGTTAAAAAAAAAACAAAATGGCGCTGAATAGCCATTTGATGACAATGTCATGTTAGTATCCGGATTTTGAATGTTGATATCAAAAGTAATTAGTAATTATGTCATGTTAGTATCCGGATTTTGAATGTTGATATCAAAAGTAATTAGTAATTATGTCATGTTAGTATCCGGATTTTGAAGGTTAGTATCAAAAGTAATTATGTCATGTTAGTATCCCGATTTTGACAATGTCGCGTTAGTTGAAAGCAGGCCATTCACAAAGTATATAGTTTCTAGGTTTTAGTGAATTTTAAGAATTATCGTTAATCAGTTATTTATTTATGGTAATTACTAATATGAATCGTTTTGTAAGTTTTCATGACTATTTGAGTTAAAATTTCATCCCCTGTTCAAAGGTTGTTAAATGACTAAAATAGTCATCATTATTTACCACGAATTTAACATAAATGCTTATTTGTAACGATACAACACTTCTAAATATAAGTATGATAGCGTAGCCTCTTCGTCTTCCTTTAGACCAAAGACCCAGCTCCCTCAAAGATGACATAGGCCCTGACGAAAACAATTTCTTTCAAGATCTATGTCATCTTTGGGGAAGCTGTGTAGAGGGTCTTTCTGAGAAGAGGCTGAAGTGAACATAGATCTTGAAAAGACTAAAGTTGTAAGAGTCACAGCCGAGCTGTTGAACTCAAGAATGAGTCGTAGATACGACCGTTATCGTGTGACAACGTATGAAATTAATTGATTTCCTGCAAACCATCGGATTTCCTTTCCTACCGAGCCTATTGCCATTAACGTCATTCTGGTAGTCTTCACATAGCCATACCATGCAACATTCTATAATAATTATTATAGTTTAAGTTTAAGAGTAAGAATTTTTTAACTGTCTAAGTTAATAACTATAGTTTATATTAGTCTGCAGAAAGCATTACCTAAACCAAAGTGTAGGATTTGTAACAAAAAAGCAAATAACTTAAGATAATACATACGTTCACATAACAAAAATAACGAGCAGCAAAACGAGTTGGGGAAAGAATGTTGTCATTAATAATAATCGTTTTTCAAACAAATGGATATGATTTTCCTCAATAGAGTTCCGTGAGAACATTCCTGGAACATCTGACATGACTCAAAAGCTAACGGAAATTTTATTATTACAACATAAAAAAAAAAATAAAAATTCCTTAAAAAAGCGTTTTCATAAAGCACCACGTAAAATATTTTATGATAATATGCCAAAAATATTACCAAACGTCTCAGTTTCAGAGGTTGATCTCAAGGATTCGAAGGATCAGGGTGGCAGGAGTGGAAGGGGCAGTGGCGAGGTAGGGCGCGGGGGTGCTCGAGGTTCCGCAACCTGTGATTATCATCCCCCCCTCCCCCGCCCTCACCCCCGCTCAGGTGATTTAAGCAGGCGTAGATTCGGTCGTCGGACATGCGTCCCACATACTCGGCTCTAATTGGTGATTTATGTACGGAAAATAAAAATATATATCCTGCCTTTAGGGAGAGTAAAGAGGATTATGTATTACAGGCTGCGGGACAATGGGGAAAGACCTTAATTTTATTATAAACAGCCTGGATACGAGATTAAAAAATGTATGTTTTACGTGCAGCTTTAAGGCTTTTAATGCTGTTTAGATTTAGATATCTGTGTAGTGTTTTATTACCAATTTATGAGTACCTTTTTACTGATGTTATTAAATTAACGTTTGATAAAAATCATGAAAGAAAGATAAGCACAAATCCATTTACTTTTCTTGCCAAGCTTTAGGTGGAAAATCCACAGACGCTTGAATCCGGACACCCCCGATAAGTTACCAAACGTAGCGAACGGGGTGACCTGTGGCAGGGGTTTTGGTTACTTCTCCAATAGCTTGTTAACTTTCCATTTTATTTTATGCACTATGTTACATCACGCAGAAATATTTCACCTCATCACAGTTCTCACAACTCCAAATTAGTAAGTTTGTTGTCCAACTCTGAAAGTGGAAAATTATTACAAATTATCCTATACTAGCTTTTACCCGCGGCTTCGCTCGTATGGGATCAGGGGGAAATTCCTGTAACGCTCGCACTTATCAATTATCCCCTCTCCCTCCCCCCTTTTCCCCCTCAACCCTCCGCCCCCTCCCAACACACCCTTCCCGCATTCCATACATTCATTCCCGGTACATTCAAACAGCTCGCGTCCTTCCTAAATTTCATAACGCCAGAGCTAACCAGTAGTAAAAATAAAGAATTATCCAATTTGGTGCAGTCGTTCGGAAGTTAACTATATAATATTAACTACGACACCTTAGGTAAAATTATGACGACTAAACATGACGCCTTAAATAAAATTTCCCGCAAATATATCAACATCGTTTCCATGGCAACGATTGGTTTTCTGACGTTAGCAATAACTCGCTTTTGTTAGCGACGGAAAACGCATAATAAATATAATATATAAATATTTATAATTTCATAACGCCAGAGCTTACCATTATATACAGTCTACAGTCCTCGCTAATGTAGCTTTCTATTGGTAAAAGAATTTTTAAAACCTTTTTATTGGTTAATGCGTGAAAGCATAACAAACAAACTCGAGCAGTTTCGCATTTATAATATTAGTATAGATATTCTTAGCCGGCTTCATTGATTTCGTTATAACACAAAAATTTTGATTTCGCTGACCCCTAAATTTTCGATTGACAGATTTATTGATTTTCCTTTTAATTCCTGCAGAGGGCGTCCGGTAATCAATACACTATATAAAAAAAAACTAATCGTTCTCCAGTTTCCCACGTTTTACAAAAACAAGATGGCAGGTGTAATTAACCGTTGGGCGGTTCCCTTTGTTTTAGGGTTTAATTTGTTCGGGTTGTTGGGAGATCATTATGATTATCTGTATGAGAAACAATATTATTTGAAATATTAGCCCTTTAACATAATATTACCTGCATTATGTAAGTAGGTTTGTGTTTCTGTGTGGATTCGTTTAAGCAGGCGTGAGATGTTTCCTTTACATTAATTATTATTATTAAATTAGACCAATATTAATCTCCATTATTTATGTATTAATATTAACACATTTTTAAATAAGTTTTTACGAGTGGCGCCTTCTATTGTTTTAGTAATTTTGGATGAATGTAAATACAAAATTATGACAAACATAATATCATTATAACAATTTTTGTAATAGCTAGCGAAATTTTGCCAGTAAGGAATTGGTTCCTCCGAAATGTTTTACCAGACGATAAAGTCACCGCCATATTGACAACATAATTTTTGATGGTCACATTTTTTTCGAGGGTACCATTTTAAAAATAATAATTTTGAAATTATTTATACAAAGTCTAAAAGGAACGGAGACAAAAAATGTCCAACATCTCTACTTTATATATTATCTACACCGACAACGAAACGGTTGTAACGTAACCGGTTTGCATATTCTTATAAATAGTACATAACTGCTGACCTTGTAAAATTCCCAAATGTGCTAAATTATTGAATTTGGCAGCCATCTCTGGTCTAGAGGCCCAAAAGCCTAAAAAAACCATCGACTCTGTAGAGAAACGTTTGATTTGCAATCTTTATATACGTAAGTCAAGTGGGAATGCTTTCAACTGGTATTTCAATGGAAGAATCTCCGAGGAAATCACGCGTCATTGATCACTTTAGTACCAGTACTTGGTCGGGAACATGCCAAACGCGCGCCCAACATTTGTAAACGATTGACATTATTTGTCATGCATAAATAAGAGTCTTGAGTTTAACAACTTGGAACGATTTGCCGGCCTTTGTGTTTACTCCCTCCTATAATATGGATCTCTTCAAGACCCACGTTCACTCCTTCCCCTCCTCCCTCCACACAGCATCCCTAAAGATGACATTGGCCTTGAGGAAAAATTATTTTCCCTAGTGCCTTCTGTGTAGAGTTGTAGAGTAACCTTAAAAAATAATAATAAATAAAGTGATGTACACAAAATTTCAACAGGAAATATATAAAATTATTGGTCAGTACTAAGTGATGGTTTGTCATAGTAACGACAATATCTACACACGTGCAACGAGGATCGAGGTTTCAGTTCAACCTAAAGCCCCATAAGTCGCGGTAGCCCGAGGCACTCGCGCCCCACGCAATACAGCCTTTGCAAGTCTTACAGCCTTTGTCACACGAAACTGGCTCTACTTCACTACAACTTGTAAAGCACATCGTAATAACGTAGGCATGAGGCTTATCAAACAAAATAAACTTGCGTATTTTTATAGTCCGTCATCACGGTTGTTTAACGCGTGACAATCTTGATTTAAAATTATAAGCATCAACGTAAATTTACTGTCTTAGAGGCTGAACTTATATTATTTTGCAGGGTCTGTTAAAATATATAAATAAATTATAAATAAGGTCGAAAACAATTAAAATATTTTTTTCTAAAACCTTGGCGTCAGAAGGTAATTAAGGCACATTAATTCCCCAGCCAACTTTGCAAAAAATACTAATTTAGATTGTGGGTCTGTTTTGTTTGTGAGTGATTGTAACTCTGGTTCAATAAACACAGATTTGTTTTGAACAAATGTCATCTTAAACTGATTGTCTCAAGAATTCAGACAAGCAGTAATGTACATACCTACAATGTATTTTTTTTTTACAAGAAAATTATTTTAATTCGATATTTGAGATGTCAGATGCCAACTAGAGTATAATTCCACGTTATGGTCTCCCTTTTGGCAATATTATTCCGACAACATTGAAAAGATTCAACACAAGTTCCTGAGGTACCCATATTAACTATAAATTGCATTTTCCCGTACAAAACATTGATTATAATTACCTACTGGATAAAATTTACCTATTAATTATTCAGAGAGAAGAATTAACACAGATTTAATACTATTACATACATAAAATACTGCATTACAAAATTGACTGTCCAATATTGACATTTCTTCAATTAATCAACATCCATATTCCTAAAAGATCTTGCTGACATTTACTACTCTTTTACTTTAATAACACCAAGGCGGCTGGCTATCTTACCAAAATTCCCCGATTCCGAGACTTCACTCTCGAAAATTAATATTCTGATCTGGGAGATATATTTAACCTTAAAAATAACCAGTAAAAACAATGTTTTTTCCAATTCTTTTATACATATACAAATAGACGCGTATTTCTGCAATTTTGTTTATATTGAATATCTATTTATGTGAGACTTCTTATCATTTTTACCAATGTATTTTATTTTTATTGTACGCTTTCGTTGTTACATTTTTTCATTGTTTAATATTTTCTTTACTCTTTTGGTTTTGAAGTATTTAAAATAACTGATACTCAACTTATAAACTAGAATGTAGAAGCCCATTAAGGCGTGTAATAAATGAATAAATATTTTAAACCTGAAAATAATTTAGGTTCCCTGCAAACTGCAAAGGTGTGCCTAGGTAGGAAGATGTGAACAAGATTATCTTCTTGAGCAGGGTATATAACGTGACTCGTTTATGGTTATTGAAAAGATAAACTTAAACATAAATTAAATTATATAGCATATAATTAAAAGCATATTTGAAGCACGTTTCAAAGTGGATAAGGTGCTCTCAGTAGTTACCAATCTTCCTGACGAAAGACTAAGACTGCTTGAAATTGGTTTAGTCGTGTTTGGAGACCAGATCTGAATAACCTAGTACTTTCCAATCTTTCTCCGTTTTCACCGTTCAATTTGGGAGGCGGGTATTGGTACCGCCGCTCCGCGAACCATTTATTGGATAACCAACACCTTTTTCACAGATCACCCCAAGTGGTTCGCTACGTTTTGTGACCTAGAAGGATTCACAGGATGCGTCTGCCCACCAGTTTCGTGGCAGGCCAGTTCGGGAGAGACTGGTTAAGGGAGACCTTTTAACCTCTTCAGCAGGACTCTCTCGGAACATCGTCTTGTACCGCGATTGGAGGGATGGATTCATACGTCCGTTACTCCTAGACACAATGAACCCGGGATTCCTATCCACCCTCAAACCTTTTCCCTTCCCAGAACTTCGTCTCCTTCCTTTCCTAAAAAGACCATCCGCTCAGCATCCACAAAGATGACAGAGGCCCTGAGGGGAATTATTTTCCTGACGGCCTCCCCTCCAGTGTGGAACTATTGTAAAAAAAAGACACTGAACCCCAGATTCCTTCCACCCCTCATACATTTTTCCTTCCCAGCATTTCATCTCCTTCCTTTCCTCAAAATACCTTCAAAGTATCCACAAAGATGACAAATGCCCTGAGGGGAATTATTTTCCTCAGGGACTCCTGTGCAACTTGCCACTACCTTTATCCTCACAACACACCTACTCCAATTGGGCATTCCATAGTCCCGCTAACTCCAGACGATTGGGAGCAGTTGGGTCTCTTGTGCTATATTCACTTTTAAAACAATCTCAGTGATTGCAATATACTCCCCAATTATGATCAAATCTAAAACAACACTAACCCAAGAAATTTAAAAAATAATCCCAAAGATACGCTGGGTAATGCATTATCAACGCCACACAAAGAGTGATAAGAGTCCTTACAAAATAGCAGATTAAAATATAAACATGCAAGTCTTCTATACTCTGCACTTTCTTCTTTCAATCGCGTACAAATTTAACGTTTAAAAGCCTTTATGTAAGGTTTATTATTGTTAACGCCGAGCATTTGACGTGCGTGGTTTTGTATCCCGCCGTAGCGCTATCTCGGTGGGCGGGGGCGGCAGATTTATGTCCTGCCCCGCCCAGGAGGGATATCCTTCCTTGCCCCGCATCCCCCCACCGCCCCACCGCCCCACTCCTCCTGCACACTGTACGCTGTAGACAGCAGAGGTATCGTTTTACGAAGGATAACGTTCTGTGGCACGCATCAGAATATCACTATGTCTTTGATATTCCACCATTACCCGCCACCCCGGCTAGCGGGTAACGGGGTATTCTTAACTACAACGATTCTCATAATTATATTAATGTACCTACTTTAATATGCTTTACTACCCGGTTTCACAAAATCAAATGAGAGATGAGCTAAATTAGGTTCCAATAAAAAAGAGACTACTATTTAACGTGTTAATTTTTGTGCATAAAGTTACAAAAAACCAAATGCCAAAATACTTTAAGAATGAAATTGTTTTAAATAGAGATAAACGTAATTACGAAACCAGAAATACAAATAGAGTTAGATTGCTACATATGAAAAAATCAAAATCACAGAACTGCCTAATGTATAGAGGACTAAAAATGAATGATTTTTTTTTACATGAGCTCCACACGGGAGGCCTTGAAGAAAATAATTTCCGTCAGGGCCTGTGTCATCTGTGGAGATGCTGTGTGGAGGGTTTTTATTAAGGAAAAGGAGGAGAGGTGAGTTCTGGCAAGTAAAAGGGTTTAAGTGGTGAGTAGGAATCTAGGGTTCAGTGAGTCCTGGTCATCCGCCTCCAAGGCCTAGACCAGAGTTTCCCAAACTTTTTTTCTCGTAGACCACTTTCAATATTTTACTGGTCGCGGTGGACCCCCTGCTGCTACATTTCTACCATATTCCCAAAACTCGACCCGCTTTATTTGCCACGACGGAGGGGGGGTAATGGGCACCCGTATCTCATTATGCCTTCCCCCCCTTTCCTACCTTTTTTTATATGAATACCGCACAAGATTCCCAACTTCTCCCATCTGGAGCCAGTGAGACTATGGCATCCCCAATTGGAGTATATTGTGAGGCTGAAGATAGTGGGGTGGGAAAGGAGAAGGTGGAGGAAGTACCTGGCTATTCAGATCTGGTCACCGAACACGGCTAAAGCCAATTCAAGCAACGTTTCAATTCTGAATGGTGGTCTTATACCAGGGCGATACTGAGAGTATCTTCCACTCTGGAATTTGCCGCAAATATACTATATATTATTTTAAATGAATAAATTGTGAAATAACACAAATTAATCAAATAAAATTTATTTGCCACGATGGGATTCGATCCCGCGACAGTCAAGAGCCTTACTGCTGGACTATGCCGGCCGTCCTGGGCGTTTTAAGATCTCATGCATAACCGGTACAGCAACGTGCTCTGTACGCCAGTCGCTCTGTTATGGAGGGGGCGTAATGGGATATGGATATAGGGCATGGGATGGGTCTCAATCGAAACCAGTTCGTGGACCCCCACTTACAACTTGTGAACCCCCATTTCTTTATCGCGCCTATGTAGACCCCCGTCGTGTCTCCCGTGGACCCCTGGGGGTCCACCTGGACCACTTTGGGAATCACTGGCCTAGACAATGAATGACAATGAATGACCCATGAATCCGGGCACCCCTGTTAAATCACCAAACGTAGCAAACCACTCGGGGTGACCTATAGCAGAGGTAAGATAAAATGCCTGAAAGTATGAATAATGAAGGAAGAATGAATATATTTACAAAAAAAAAATTAAATTTGTAAAATGATATGTTACCTTGTGCATAGTAGTTTATATTATAACTTAGCATAAACTAACTCAATAAATAATAAATAAAAAAATTTTTTAAAAGAAACACAAGATTTGGATTGAAAAATATGAATCAACAATGTGGCGTATTGTTTTAATGTCTGTCGCCAAGTGCGCGCGACCACCAAATTTAGAAGTTATTGCTGTTGCAATACCAAGTCATAACGAGTATCAACAACGATTGTCAACATTTACAAACTGAAGTTGCTTGATGCACTGACTTGATCTCGTGACGCTGATGCGCAATAGTTCCGTTGACCTAAAGTCTATCACATGATTTTTATCCTAACGTTCGGTAGTTTTTGTTGCGTCAACAATCATTCTGGTTTAAAAAAAAAATCTTTTTTACACACAGAAATAGTTTTAATAGGTACCCAAATCATTAAACATATTGCCAATCCATTGAATGTAAGTTTTTCGCGTTAAAATATCAAGTCTTATTGATTCCACTTCATGAATTATTCTAACGTAACGACTTATTATTGTCTGTGAAGTTAAAATATTTTTTGTAATCAAACATTTATTAAATGATTAAACTCAGTTAACCTAACCTACTTACTTTTAATACTGTTAGGTAATCTTAAAATTTAACGATGATTTTTTTGACGATGGAAACCGTTGTGATAGGTTCCATGCCAATTGAGAATATAGTCAATTCAAAACCTCTTTAAAAAGTCATTAAAAGCTATGAATTTTTTTTTTTAAAATAACCCACAACCCTAACCTAACGTAACCAATTTAACCAATTTTTTATATATATTTTTTCACCACTCTTAATGACTTTTCTGAGCTGGTTCTTATCGGTTACATTTAAGTTGGGGGTCAACGTTGTGATGATACTAAACCGTTGTGATGATACTAAACCGTTGTGATGATACCAAACCGTTGTGATGATACCAAACCGTTATAATGATACTAAACCATTGTAAGGATACCAAACCGTTGTGATGATACTAAACCGTTGTGATGATACTAAACCGTTGTGATGATACTAAGTCGTTGTGATATACTAAACCGTTGTGATGATACCAAACCGTTGTGATGATACCAAACCATTGTAATGATACTAAACCGTTGTAATGATACCAAACCCTTGTGATGATGCTAAACCGTTGTGATGATACTAAACCGTTGTGATGATACCAACCGTTGTGATGATACTAAACCGTTGTGATGATACTAAACCGTTGTGATGATACTAAACCGTTGTGATGATACTGAACCGTTGTGATGATACTAAACCGTTAGTGACAGTGTTCAAATTTATCAAAACCTTTGTTTAATTAATGAAGACAATATTAGCGAAATTCAATCGAAAATCTGAAACGGAAAAAGATCCAAAAGATCTTTTTTTGATTTTTCTCTTTCAGATTTTTGATCGAGTTTCGCTAATATTGTCTTCATTAATAAAATATTACAATTTGAGGTTTTACTCAGTAAGTTAAAAATAAAAGTCTTATTGTTAAATCACAAGTTTTTTAGCTGTAGTATGCAAATAGAACTGAATTACCTTGCACTAAACGCTGTAAGTGCATTGTAACAGTGATATATCATATCAATCTAAGCCTTGGCCTACGCCATAGCACCGTAGAGCCGTAGACCCTCGCATTGTTCACTGATACTACTAACCAGCTCAGCCTACGAGGGTCAATGCTTCCGGTACGGCACTTACTTACCTACACCAACTTATCCAGTGATGATCAACCTTTTTGGCCGGAGGGACAATTTATCCATTTCAATTTGTTCACGGGCCGCAGGAGGAAGGGGATTGCAGGTTGACAAGATGTGTTTTCAAAAACGTATTTTTTTTATTTATAGAACCCTAAAAGCAAAGGGCTGCAGGCAACAATAATTTATCTCCAAGGCCACATCTTTTTCACTTTGAGAGGCATGTATGGGTACCACTGCCCCAGGAACCATCAATTGGATAGCCAACACCTCTGCCGTAGCTCCCCCTACGCTACGTTTGGTGTCTTAACAGGTGTACCCGGGTTCATGGCTGATTTGTCCGGGTCTTGATGGCAATCGATGGTCTTGATGGTCTTTGACGTATCTACCCACCAACTGCATGGCAGGCCGGATCGGGAGACTGGTCGTGAGAGATCCTTTGGCCCCTCCAGCAGGTATCAGCAGGAACATTGCCTTGCACTGCGCTGGGAGGGGTGGATTCATACGTCCGCCACTCCTGGATCACTGACCCGTAGATTCCTACCCACAATAATTTCTTCCCTGAACATCCTCTATTTTCTTCCTTCCTTTATAAAAAGACCCTCAACCCAGCATTCCCGAAGATGACATAGGGACGGATGACATGACAAGAATGACATTTTCCTCGCCAATCATGTGTGAACTAAACCTCAATAAAAAAGCACTGCTCCGCGAAGGTGATTTTTTTGTGCCCTTAAGGTCAAACAAACCCTGAAATTTAGTATTTTTAAGAATATGTATAAAAATCCTATAATTTTTGGCAGCTGATTCAAAACTTTAAGGAAACACTGAAGTTTTCCGCTAAACTTTTTTGCCAGACAGAAGAGATACCGTTGAATATTCTTTACAACATTTTTTTGATATTTGATTTAGCATAGTGGGCAGTTCGAAAAGGCTCGCGAATCAGCCTTCGGGCCGCGGCACAGTTAGTTATTTTCAGTATCTAGCGTAACTTTATTATTTTAGTATGTTTTTGGGGCAATACAAATTATCATTATTTGAAAAAATTGTTAAAAAATATATATTGCGCGTTTCAAACTGCTACAGTCGTTTTTAATACTTACAGCAATCTATATATATAAAAATTTAGGTTCCGTATGTTTGCGTTCGCAAATCTCGGAAAGGGATCGATAGATTGATTCAAATTTTTTACACAACATTGCATTTTAGCAGAAGAGTGTTTCTACATATAATGATAAGCTCTGGCGTTATAAATTTTTTAAATATCGATCTGTATATCAAAAATCGCCTTGGTGCTGAAAAACTTAAAAGTTGTTTAAGTAAACCCTGAATACATCACAAAACTAAAGTTCATTTATTTATTTATTTATAAGAAACGCCCTTTTTCGGGGCTTTTACATATATAGCATAGAAAAAACATTTTATTGTACATAACTGAACTGCCTCAATAACAATATTTTAAATTTATTCAAAGATAAATTGAAGATGTCCACTGACTTGGTATAATTGTTTCCCTCCATTAGTATTCTGGGCAAAGAGGAATACATATGATAGTTAGTTCCAGAATTTCTGCACTGAAATAAATCCTGACTTCTAGTATTACGAAGTGGAATTCGGAAGCTTATCAATTCAAGTAATACCGGACTATTTGACACATTCAACACATTCAACACAGAAAACGAAAAATTTTGCCGGATAAATTCTGATACATTTTTACGATGAATTATTACTTAAAGAAAAAACACGTTTTGAAAAACGTTACTTCAAAATTTTTTTACGATGAATTATTACTTAAAGAAAAAACACGTTTTGAAAAACGTTACTTCAAATTTTTTTATCATACTAAAACACATGTTAATAGTTATGATAATCACCTGATTTCCTAGATTCCATCATAAAGATTCAGAAAAACATAGTAGTTATAGTTGAATTATCAGGATGACGTGCACACGTCGACCTGCGGAGAGACCAAACTCGACAGGCATAAAATTACTCGTTCGCGTTTCGAGGTAGTCAGTATTTTCGATGGTGCCATACGTCGCAAGCAGCTAAAATGTTTGTTTTTTTAAATTCTAAAAAGATTAGACATTTAGGTACCCAATTAAAATAAAATGAAATCCAGAAAATAAAGTTACGCTAGATACCTCTAATTATTAACTGTGCGAGGGTTGCTCATCGCTGATCTAATGCCTACTCGCCTCGCCCTACCTCGTGCCCCTGCCTTGTCCTGTGCCTTGAGCCGCCCGCGGGTAGATCTGCTACGCGAAGGGATAACAATTTACCATATCCATAATCGAAGTTTAATCTCGTTGGTTTGAAACGTAATTTAAGTACGTAAACCAAACTTTATAAAGAATGTGAAAACCCACACTATTTGATATTATTTTTAAATAAGTTAAACTGAAACTCTTTTTGAGATACTCACGTAAAATTATGTAACTTTCTTTTTAATACCTAATTATTTATAACACGTTCGTTGTTCTCTTTTTATTCTAGCATGTAGATATTTACTAGAATATAAACATACTGGTATGATTTTAGGTTTACAAAAATATAAACATATTATTAAAAGTAATTATTGTCAGTGTTGCAAACACCAATTTTGGTATACTTTGAAGTAAAAAGAGCATTTTTTTACATTAGCTCCATTTAGGGCCTTTGTCATCTTTGCGGACGCTGTGTGGAGGGTCTTTTTATGTAAAGGAAGGAGAGGCGAAGTTCTGGGAAGGAACAAGTTATGATGAGTGGGTAGGAATCTGGAATCTGTCCAGGAATTACTGAAGTATGAATCCATCCCTCCCACTGCGGTGCAAGGTGATGGGTCGAGAGCGTCCGCATGGAAAGGTCAAAAGGTGTAAGTCAACCTGTCTCTCCTGATCCTGACTGCCACGCATTAGGTGAGCAAACACAACCGTACAGACAAATATCACCCCATGAACCCGGGCACCAAGTCACCAATCGTACCGAACCACTCGGGATGACGTATGGTAGAGGTGTTGGTTATCCAATAAGTGGTTCCCGGGGTGACGGTATCTACCCATACCCGCCTCCCAAATTGTAAGCGTAGGTTTATCGGCACATTATATATACGGTGTTTCACGCTAATACCACGAAACTTTGGGACAAAATTAGCAAAAAATAATTAGTCTCCAAATAAAATAAGTTACGATAAATATCATTTTTTGTGTTTTTTACAAAGAATTCGTATAAAAAGACTCTTATTATTATTATTTCTCCGTGCTCGGTCAGCTGTTCTATTGTTCTCTTGAAAATAAATTACATTGATTTTGAAATAACACTAATTTATTTATCTTTTTAACGATAATTCGAACATCTTTCCAAACGACTTACCGCTGTTTCTAGGCATGCACCACCTAAACACCTCTCAAATGTTAGCCAATCAGATTTTAATAAATTTTTGACGTGAAAACGTCTTATAAATCGATGAACGACGGCTTCACTCACGAAAAAGCATGATTCATTGTCACGTTCCGCCTGAGCCGAGAGTGCAAGCCAGAGAGCGGAGCAAGCTATAGAGAGGCACGATCGGCCTAAGCGTTCGGCTTGTGACTGTAAAATTATATGTAAAAGTTTTCTTATGCCGTTATCACGTAAAATTATCGTCCGTAGACCGACTTTACAGCCAACCAATTTTTTTTTTTCGTAAAATAGAATTGCTTTGTTTAAAAAATTTCATGAGCGTGGAACACGATGTAAAATAATATTTAATTGCCAGTATTACACGATACTTATTTATTTCATTAAAAAATTATTCTACAATGCAAAAAATATTTTTCAGTGAGGTGTTTTAGTTTCATTTTATGACGGCTGTAAAAAATCTCTATATTACATATTTCAGTGTTGTAAATTGCAAGACATGCGAGCGGGGTGTTTAAATATTTAAAACGTAATGTTTAAATAATAACTTGTTTACTTAGTAATACAACACGTTTGAACATCTTGCATACACGGAATATTAAAGGCTGTATTTTGCTGGGAGACTTAGGGTGCCCTTTAACGATTGCATTGCGTGTAAATTGAGTCGCAAATGACGACCGAGTCCCGAGTCAGTTCAGTCACCGGAGACATAAAGCTGTATAACCATAAGATTAATGAAAGCTCTTCAGTGGAAAATATATTACCGCCCTATATTGCAAGATTAATCAAGGTTTAAATGTTGTTAGATATAAAGTAAGTTTTTATTTTATTTTTAAGTTGAGTAAATTCTCAAATTGTAATATTTAATTGAATGAAGACAATATTAGCGAAACTCAATCGAAAATCGGAAAACAGAAAAATCAGAAAAAAATATGGGTCACATTTGGGATTTGAATCTTGCAATCATCCAAAAAAATAGCATACCTCATTAAAAAAATATTACAGTTTGAGGTTTTACTCATTACCCTCCCATACTCGCGCATTGGTCTCTCGACCGTCAAATCAATAATTCGGTGTTTCTTATTGTTTTTCATTTACTCACAAATAATTGCCCAAGTTGCCTCTAAAATCATGAAACAATAAAACCTTAAATGGCCTATAGTTTATAATGTAAAGCAAAAATAAATAAAGTAGCTCAAATCCGTATTCCGTACTAGATGCTTGATATACCTTTTGATTACAAAAATAATTTTTAGTTTGGTTGGGTATTTTGATCTCAAATACAAATTTAAGATTTGTATGAAACGGGCCGCAAAGGTACGCGTAAACGTTCCACTTGCTTTGTGCCGTAGAAGTATCGTATCGCTAAGCAAGATTTCTATTTAGAATTTAACCGTTAAACTGTTTGAAATGGCTCACGCTATGTTATATATAGAAAGAGTGGTACATAATTCCACCAACGATATTATCAAATTTAAATGAAAATAAATCAAATAATGCGTGTTACACTCGTACGTTTCCATAAACACAAACGTCTTGAAAATTCTGATTTTCATCTAACAATATTCATCCTTTTTTGGAGAGGGTCAGTCTGAGGGGTGGAAATGGCTAAAATAAAATGGACTCGCCCTCTTTATATTGTCTCCGGCTGGATCTGTTTATGCTTCAGGTCTAGTATCGAGGGGAAGCCCCATGATATATGGTTTTTCCCCCGGAGCGGAGTATCGGGAAATTCTGTTTGAAATGGATGCCTCGAGTGGTTTGAACTGACAAACAGGAATCTTATTTATGTTATTCATGATATATGAAGACCCTTCAAGGCTAGATAGATATAATCGTATAAGTATGTTAGGCCTTTCGTCGATCGAAAAGAAGGAGATGAGAGTCTGAGAGTATGAGAATCAATGATTGAATTACAAATGATGACTTAAAATAACTGTTGGAATTAAGAGAAATATAAAAGCTAGAAATATTTCGATTCTCATGCCTTCAAAATTTAGAATCGAGCGTCTTATTTGCACGAGGCAAGTAAACGAAAAAGTGGCTTTTATTTATTTTGTGCATAATTTTATAAGAATGAAAAAAGATAGAACATAAAAAACCTCAAAAATATCCTTAGCCATAAAGGGGTATTTTCAAAAATTGTTTCTTATATTATTACTTCATAGCATATTTTTTTATGTTCGTACTGTAAACCGATTCGTCGTAAAGATCAATCTAAATAGGATTTCACGTATAGCTTCCTCTTGAATACGAATATGAAATTGATGTTTAGATGTTTTTGTTAAGTACAACAGATGGATTGATGCTTTTTATTGAAATGAAAACTAATTTAGTATACGTACAAGTTGTACCTATGGCGAAATATGTATTGGTACGTTACCTGTGTGGAGGGAAATATTTAGTTAAAACACTATTTTTAAGAAATGTGACACACATTAAACATTTTAACGCGTGAGGTGGTGAAAGAAGAAGTAATAATTGACAAATATCTGAGAGTAAATATAAGATTTTTTTATTGCATCGTGAGGATTGTGTAAACAAAATAAAAATTATTCCAAGTTTTTTTCGTTATTTATTTTTGTGATGTTATGCCTCGTTGCGCTACCCCCTTCTTTAGCCAGCGTTTTGGACAGCATTACAGTATCCATCATTAGGGCAGATGTGTGATGATGGACACTATAAGGCTGTCCGAAACGTTGGCTGAAGATGGAGGTAAGTAAAGATAGTAAACACTTTTGACCGTGAAAATCTAAAATCATATCTTATTCCAAGTTCTTCAACTGCTTCCAACCGCCTGGAGCTATTGAGACTATGGCATCCTCAATTGGGGTATGTTGTGAGGCTGAAGGTAGCGGGGAGGGGAGTAGAAGGTGGGGAAGTACCTGGCTATTTAGATTAGGTGACCAAACACGGCTTAAGCCTTTTCCAGCAACGTTTCAATTCTGAATGGTGATACTAGGAATATCTTCCACTCTGGAACACGCCGCAAAATACTATTAAATATTTAAAATTAATAAATTCTGAAATAACACAGATTATTCAAAAATAGCATTTACTTGCGCACGGCGAGATTTAAACCCGCGACCCCCGAATAGTTAGCAGAGAGCCTTTCCCCTCGACGACCCCTAGGCCTTCAAAACTGTTGCCTTTCTTTAAAAAAAAGATACAGTGCAAAGAAACATAGATTCCAACTACGAAATATTTTATGTCTGCAAATTGTTTCATCACTGTAACCAATATACCATTTGTTACTATGATGTAAAAACTTTTTTTTTTTACACTTTTGTGCCTTGGGCAACTTTGGAATGAAAACAGTTTCAAAGCATTTAATCGATGGAATGGTTATTAAACTAAAAATAAATTTATCACGTGGGTAGGTAATAGGTACCGCACACCCAACAGTAGATAGCATTAAAACTTTTTTGTTTCTACAAATCAAGCCAGCCACATTCCCATAGTCCGAAAGGAACGTCTCGTGTGACTTTGCAAATTTGGTGTTAAAAATTTATTGGTGATTAATTCGGGACATAATGATACGTTGCGAGCAGAGATTTATGGCGGAAAAAACGTAGGCCGAGGTACGGGTGATTTATTGGTCGGTATTTGTTTTTATGGAAGTCCGATGGACAATTTTATTACAACTGGCTTGGGTTGTAATTTGTAATTCCGTGGGTGACTTGTGCCGCGAGAAAGTAACTAGTGATGTTGTAACGTGCAATAATTTCGATTGTTGTAAACGTATGTAAAAGGCAACGTAAAACATGAGCTCCAGAAAATTGTGACACCAGCTGATAAGGCAGATGGGTATAATGTAGAAATGACTACATTGTTAGTAGTAAAGTAAAAAAAATATATTTAAGATGAAGCCATGCGAAATAATGCAAAATCATACAAAATCATGTATTTTTCTCTTGAAAATTTGATCGCTTAGAAGTATTATAGCTGTTTCAATTAATACTGCGTGTAGAACATAGCTTGGCCCTTAAGTATATCGGTCATTTTTTGTAAGTCTTTTAATGAGCCTAGAAAAAAATAAAGTACTAGGTCTATAAAACAACACTTTCAAGTGCAAACTCTCCTACTTATAAACCCCTTTTCGGATATGGTTTTAGTGTTTAATGTGACAAATTCAGTTTCTTTTATAATAATCTCAAAAAAAAAAGATATTTACGCTCGATATTCACGAAATAAAATAAAATATGCATTTTCGGGTTGTTATTTCACAATACGGCCGACAGTCGACAAATTTGGATTTTCAAAGTGAACCTTATGCAGTCCACCCAAGGACTATTGAATTGTCGCACCCATTTTTCAACAGTTCACATCCGGACGGTGCGGGGAATAGACGTATAGGCTCCGATGGAGGACGTGACTAAAAGAGGATTGAACCAGCGACGTCTTTTTAGAAACAATAAAAGCTGTTCAATCTATGACGCTCGGAGATGTTGAACGAGGAACGTTAGGGGGCTAAGCTTAATAATTCGATGCATGAATGTTACACCGAAACTAAAAGCCGAAAACCACATTTATTATACTATCCAAGCTCTAAGAGGCTTGACGCGCGCCACACGTTACACTAACTTATACGTATATATCTACATAAACAAACACTTACCAAAATGCTTTTGATTTGCTGATGGACACTGATGGATGGAACGCCGTCCGAAACGTTGACAAAATACGAAGTAAGCGCAAGACGGCATAAATACCAAAAAATAATCGCATAAAATAATAACACTTACCTATTTATGTCTAGTTATTGAGTACTCCAATATTGGCATTTGTAAGTACCCAATAAATGGCATTGCAATAAATCATACCGCTACTAAAGTTCTCCCTATAATGACCAGGTCACCGAGAGATTAATGGCCTTTGTTAGTCAATTTGGGAAAATTAATTTTGATGAATGTAGAATGTTTATCATTCTGCATATCTGTGTGTTATTAATGGTGTTGTTTGACACTCAATGTTAAATCGATTTGATTTATTCATTTGAATGTAAAATCATTGATTATTTGATTCTTGTTGACGTTGAACTCATGTACGCATATTGTGACAAAACGAAAGCAAGTTTTATTTCTTCGAGACTGACAAGTTGTCATCAGAACAAAGAAACACGACCGTATTTACATGAATTATTTAAACAATTGACGAATAACCTGGCATTATTTGAATACTTCCTGAAAAATCCACAATTTTTGAAGGCCTCCGTGGAAGAAGAGTAGCATTCCGGAGATCGCGGGACCAAATCCCGGCTTGCACAAATAATTTTATTTGATTAGTTTGTGTTGTTTTACAATTTATTCATTAAAAATAATATATAGAATATTGAGGCGGCACGTTCAAGAGTGGAAGATACTCTCAGTATCGCCCTGGAGTAAGATCACTATTCAGAATTGAAACGTTGGTTGACATAGTTTTAGCCATGTTTGGTGACTAGATTTGAATAGCAAGGTATTCCTCATCTTTCTCTTCCCCATCTCTTTCGCCTTCCAACTTCAGTCAGCATCACAACATATCTTAATTGGGAATGCCATAGTAATGCTGGCTCCAGGCGGGAGCAGTTGGCACCCTTTGCGGTATTCACAGATAATGGAGTGTATGGCAGTGAGGCATCGAACTGGCAAAGGAAGGATGAAAGTAGGCTGAAAGCTGTAGAAATGAGATCCTTGAGGCGTACGAGTGGTAAAACCGTGTGAGAAATGTGGAGATTCGCAAATAATGCAAGGCCAATGTAAGCGTAATGAGAAAGACTAGGAAAGGGACACTGAGATGGTTCGGGCAATGTGAATGGTAGAAGTCGGGGACGCCCGAGGAAGATATGGTACGATCGGGTGAACCAAATGATTGAGTCGGTCCATTTCAGGAGTCAGCGTAACAGAAGGGTATGTATGAATGTGAATGAAGCCAGTAGTGCGTGAATATATATGTGATTTCTTCATTGAAATGCTATGCTTTGTTGAGAATTGATTCAGATTACTTGAGGATTCCCTTGGGTACAACTTATAATTCCTATCTATCTATCTATCTCTAATTTGACGTAAACTCACTAAATTTTCGTAGTAAAAATTGCCACTTTTTAATGTGAATACTGCACGAGTCCCAACTACTCCCTACCGCCTGGAGCCAGTACGACTGTAGCATCTGGCATCCCCATTTGGGGTATGTTGTGATGCTGAAGGTAGTGTGGAGGGGAAAGAGATGAAAAGGAGGAATGTGGGAAAGTTCCCGACTTGTCAGATTTGGTCACAAAATACGGCTAAAGCCATTTCAAGCTACGTGTGAATTCTGAATGTCGGTCTTACACCAGGGCGACACTGAGAGTATCTTCCACTCTTAAACGTACCGCTAATATACCATATATTATTTAAAATGATTCAATTGTGAAATAACACAAAATTTACTTGTGCACGCCGGGATTTGAACGCTTTCGAGAACCATACCCCTCGACCACGAAGGTCGTCGACTTATTCCCACGATTAAAATTTAAATGAAAATAAATACAAAACTAGGTAGTAAATTATCGTGTGCCATTGAAATAAACGCCAAAATGATATCTATATCTATAGCTGTGTTATTAATTAACTTATACCTGAAAATTTGTCTTATTACCTAATAAATTACACCCACGTAATTCTATCTAAATAAATAATTCGCAGTGGTTACAATTCCCTAACTAGAAATAGATACATCGAAGTTTTATCATCTAAAACCATACGTCACAATTTCAAATATATAAAAAAATAATAAATATCATTTCAATTAATTGTTACATTTCGGAGCAATCGTCTGACTGGTGGCCATTATTCATTTCCCTCTAATAACACACTTGGAAATTTATTAATCGACTTGTATTTGTTTTTTACGTGTAGGAAAGGCTTTTTAAATATTCATATCGATTAAAAAGCGATGTCGTGGATTAAAAAGGAAACGTTTGTCCATTCATCAAGAGGCCCCTCCCTCACTGGCTTTTTTGTCTTTGTATTTTATTGGAGAGTCGAAGCACCACAGTTCTTTATGTTTGTTTATTTGTATATTCGGTGGATTCCATAGCCAATACATTATGGTGTATGGTGGGTAAACGGATGTAGTGTTTTTATTGAATGGAATGGATATTTTTCATTAATTTTATTTTTTATTATGAATATCTTAATGAATAAAACTTCAAATTGTAATATTTAACATTTGAAGACAATATTAGCGATTCTCAAAAGAAAATTTGAAACAGGAATATCTGAAAGGATTCGGTCGCATCTAGAAATTGAACCCAGATCGTCAGCCTTACCGGGGCTCTGCTCCTTCTGTTATATTTAACAGTATCATCATACCTCGACTAAGTACTACAACATCATCTTCTTATTAGCTGCTTCTTTATGTATGATGGCAAGATTCTTCCCGAACTAAATGCAATCTAGATGGTGTCTTGATTAAACACATCCATTTTTTTTTTAATGTGAGATATCTATTGACTTTCTACAAGTCTAGAAATGAATATATCTTTTATTATTGGAATAATTCAAAGAGTAAAACATCAAATTGTAATATTTATACAATTTATTATAATAAATTATTAATATTATTGACCCTGAAACAAAATCAGAAAAACTAAAATAGAAACATCAGAAAAAGAATCGGTGGCCGCAAGGAATTGAACCCATGACCTTAGCCTTTTCGAGGTTCTGTTAAAACCACTGAGCCAATTTGAGCCTTTCTCCTTCGGTCGTATTTAACTTTATCGTATTTCGACTAATTACTACCAAAATTATCTTCTTTTTGGCTGCTTCTTCATAATTTCATAATATATTTCTTCATTCTTACTTCTAACTACCAAAGACCAAATAAACAATTTTAACAACTTATGAATAAAATATTGCATCCATCGGTTCTTCGAACATTGATACAAAACTTTATGTACAATGCCTTTGACTAACGAACGCGGTGCTGTGTAAAAATGAACATTTATAATTTTTTTTAATTTATACTCTGTACAGGCAGAAAATATACGCTTACCAGGTAAATTTACATATAAGCTTTGTTTGTTTTTCGTAGTTTCATTTCATTGCACGTTCTAGTGTCTGCGAATGTCCTTGTTGTACGAGTACCTATATAATTTAGTTTCATGCATACACAACAGTGAGTTCTATGTCAACATTCGTTCCACTGTTAGCTAATTGTTTCTTTAAAATTTTAGTTACCTATTTTTACGAGAGTTTTATTCCTGTCAGAAAAATCTGTGCAAGTTTCAAAGCTTCAAACCCACCGTTACAAAGCTTCTAAACCAAAATTTTTCACAACTTCAAATGATTTTCAAATTCATAATTCAATGCTTATGTGACATTTTCTTTCGCTTTACACGACGTATGACGTAAGATGTAAGTGATGGAAAAGTCTTGTACAAGGTTTATTTTATTGACAGAGGAGCATAGCAAAGTCCTGTTTGAACTCGAACGTTTGGCTTTTCATCTGTCTGTAAATTTGTTTGTACGTTCCGTTTACATTTTCGGAAATCTGCTGCATCCAATTTATTATTTAAGCAAGCCTTACTTTGACCAAATGGCTTGAGTAGGTGACTAACTTTGACTGAGCTTTTCAGTATGATGGTACCTACCTACCTCCCTAAAGACAGTTTGAAAAAAGAATTGACACTGAGAAAATGACTTTTCTTTGATTCTTTCTACTGGACAAATTAATTATTTTTTTATTTTTTTTTTTATTTTTTATTTTTTTTTTTTTTAATTTTAATTTTTTTTTTAATTTTTTTATTTTCTTATTTTTTTTTTTTATAATTCTTTATTTGAAATAGTTTTTTTCGTGTAGGAAAGAAATAAAATGGTTTATAATTAAGTAGGAAGGTATTTCAGTGGGTAGGTACCTACCTACTCACAAATTTTATTATTTCAGAGTAAATTTATGTTTTGATTATCAAATACACATACTTCTCCGAATGTGACATCTACTGTTCGCAGAACTACTGGTGTAGGTTCTATATACATGCAAAATAAATATAGAATTTCGTAACTTGAACAGGTTTATAAAAATCCTATATAATATTCGTATATGTGTTTCTGATGTTGAATAAAGGGCACATAAGTGTCTCCCGCCTTTTCAATAATAAATAAATAAATCGATCAAAGGGCCTTTGTTTATTCCCATCAAACTTCCATCTCTCTCCACCCATCGTGGCTGGCATAGGGCCATCTCTGTTCCATTGGTGTTTTTTGGGGAGAGGATAAAGAAAGAGCAGAGGGTCGCCGATAAGACACGTGATGCATTGTGAGTGTGAGCTTTGATTGGTGGAACACGCCCACAGCAGATGTCCAGCCAACCGGCGAATGAGATGGAA
Source organism: Glyphotaelius pellucidus (assembly GCA_936435175.1). Taxonomy (NCBI): domain Eukaryota; kingdom Metazoa; phylum Arthropoda; class Insecta; order Trichoptera; family Limnephilidae; genus Glyphotaelius; species Glyphotaelius pellucidus. Next base: position 38,166,103 of record OW386543.1, read on the forward strand.
ATATTTTTCTAAATTCAAAAATATATTTCTTTATGCTTGTTCAGAATGTTTTGGAAAACTCGCGAAGAGAAAAATAAGCTTAACCTAATGGGCGCTTAGCACGATGATTTTTTCTCACCGATCTCCATAAGTAAACTATATCGGAACCCATCCGACCCATATGAAAAATCATTATTTTCGTATAAACACAATGATGTAACTTTGTTTAATTCCACTTTATTATTTCCTTATCCAACTAGTTTCGGTTCGACCTGAACCTTCATCAGGGATGAATAAAAATATACTAAAAGGTATAGTATATTTTTATAATTATGTATTCCCACAAGGTGTTTGCTACATGTGAAAATTAATTATTTTCTTACTCATATTTTATATTGATACTAGCTTTTCCCCGCGGCTTCACTCGCATGATATTACGGGAAATTACTGTAGCGGTTGAACTTATCAATTATCCCCCTCCTTCCCACCCCCACCCCCTCCCGCATTCTATACATTCATTCCCTTACATTCAGTTTTCAAACATCTCGCCTGCCACCTAAATTTCATAAAGCTATAGCTCAAAGAAAAAAATAATTATTCAATTTTGTTCATTCGTTCGGAATTTATGAGCTTACAAACATTTTGGATGTTTATTTTTTAATATTTGGAAGTTTGTTAATATAATAAAAAATTACACTATTTATTATTCAGTCTTTACAATCGTTACGAATTATATTTTTAATGTAGGAACTCTTATCTGACATTTATTTCTTGCTTGTCCAAAATAAACAAAACATATTCTAATATTTGAATTTTCTGGAGCAGTAGCTGACCAGGGGGCTGAGTACCTACCAGCTTAGGGCCCACAAATATATCAACATCGTTTCCATGGAAACGATTTTTTTCTGACGTTAGAAATAACTCGCTTTTGTTAACGACAGAAAACGTATAACAAATATAATATATTAATATTTATAATTTCATAACGCCAGAGCTTGCCATCATATACAATCTGTAGTCTGCGCATATAATTTAGCTTTCTATTGGTGAATGAATTTTCAAAGTCTTTTTATTGGTTAATGCGTGAAAGCGTCATAAACGAACTCTAGCAGTTTCGCATTTATAATATTAGTATGGCTATCCCTAGCACAGTTTCACTGTTGATAGCCGAACCGATGTTGGTGGAGAATAAATTAGAACTTGGTATACGCTGGCAACACTGGCGGATCTGTCCATAAATTCACATTCAAAAACGTCAAACACCAGTCAAATACGTAAAAATATGAATAGTTTGACAATGTTGAATTGAAATACAAACCTAAATATGCATTGTCAGTCCGCATTTACTTTTTGACACTACACGAGAGTTAATTAGTTAATCATTTCTTTAGTCATATTTCAGCCACTTAAGTTTATCAAAATTCGAACAGAATAATTTGGTCGCGTCTTAGTTGAATTATAAAGTTTGTGACTTCTTACAATACAAAAATCTTCGTTAGTTCAATATGTTAATTAAATAAGCCAGTAATTTTGATTGGTGAACGACATAATTCAAATAAATACATAAATTGACAGCTAACCCAAACTTATTTGACAATCGTCGATTGGAATTTCTCTTACCAATTATTGACCGTGATCGCAAATATTGCTAACTGACTATAGATGACGGATCTGGGCAATATCGTATTGATATAGGGTTATAACGATCGACCATGCTAGGTAACCTGATGTTATTTCGGTGACGGGAAAATTCAAAAGCAATTTAACATCTTCTTTGAAAAATCATTAAAAGTGATGAAAAAAATGTATTAAAAAATTATGTAATAGTTATGGGCTATTTTTCAATTATTTTTTTAAGACTTTTCAAAGAGGTGTTGAGTTGAGCTGATTCTGAGTTGGTATGGAACCGTTATTTCATAGCGTATTTAATATGTAAAATACAGACACTTGTAAATAATATTTGATTTATTGTGAGCATTCTAATATTGTTTTCTCATTATCTCAAAACTTAGTATTAGGAAATGTCTGACTAATCAACTGGACGATCGACATGTTGAAATGAAAAAGCAGGCAGTAAAAATCGTTCCACGAATCCCCGAATTAATCCATCGATTAATAAATAAACAACAATTTCACACCATAAACCTATCATGGCAGCAGACGATTAATAAATCTACAACCGCACTAATTGTTTATTAATTCGCACCACTCTAAGGTTAAATGTGACTGATTGGATACGGAAAGAAAGCAAGTACATTAACGTGACTGTTAGTAACAAAGTAATGATATTCCTTTTTATAAGCACCGGTGCAGGTGTAGTCCTTAACTAATTGCCGTCGTTCTGTCACCTGTGCCTGTGCACCAATTAGTAATTAGGTAAGTGGGCCCCCTCACCGTCACGTGAAGAGGACATTACTGCGTAGGTACCCACACACGTGAATACAGGTCTGTGTATACATGGAGAGGGTTAACATAATATTATAGCTGCCATAAATTACACAGAAGTTCTGTATATCTATATCTACCAACTATCACGTGGATAATTTAATTCTTCTTAAGGTGATCCAATAGTCCAGGAAAAAATTGAAATCGTAATTCACGTCCCTTTTTGGGAGGAGTTTAAAAATACTCGAGAAAAAGCTTTTGGAAAGGTTGGAAAAGGTATTTGAGATTTTTTTTACAAGTTGATTTCGTAAAGGCATGTAAAAAACATTAACGCATTGTTTATTTTGTTTATGTAAAAAAAATTTACGCATTGTTTATTGCAATAACAAGGAAATTTAAAATTGATTTCACGGAACCTATCGACGCGCAGCCTAATACGTCTACTCCTTGCTCCGGCCGGGGCCGAACTGATACAAAACGGGTGTGGCAAGCCTGTAGCCTTTGGGTGGACGGCATAAGGTTCACTTTGAAAATCCAAATTCGTCGACTGTTGGCCGTATTGTGAAATAACAACGCGAAAATGCATATTTTATTTTATTTTGTGAATATCGGGCGTAAATATCAATTTTTTTTTGCGATTATCATTAAAGAAACAGAATTTGCTAGATTAAACAATAAAACCATATCTGAAAAGGGGTTTATAAGTAGAAGAGTTTGCACTTTATAGTGTTTTTTATGGACCTAACACTTAATTTTTTTCTAGTCTTATTAAAAGACTTTAAAAAAATTACCGATATTTTTAAAGGCCAAGATATGATCTACACGCAGTATTTAATTGAAGCATCTATAATACTTCTAAGCGATCAAATTTTCAAAACAAAAAACATGATATTGTATGATTTTGCATTATTTCGTATGGCTTCATCTTAATATGGCTCCATCTTAAGAACACTCCGGCACAAGTTCTCCTAGTAAAGTGTTCACAAAACATCACTTATAAACTCTACTAGGTATTTATAAGCTTTGCTATTTATACCACTCGTAAGCTCTACTACTTATAATAAGAAAAAAACAGTATTACTTGCATTTATCGTTATTTACCTATAAAATTTATGTAGGATGTATGTACAAGTAGATAAATAAAATTAAAAAAAAAAAAAAATGTTTGCTACCGAACACTGACTTTCAGATTGTCAGACGAGTTGACAGCCAAAAAACTTAATAGAACGCACAATTATTTATGTGGCGAATTAAAAATGATTTATTTTGGACGGCGAGTCAACACAAGTATTTTTTATTATTTTTAGTGGGAAAAGAATTGTAGGAGAGATAGTCCTCGAGGGCAGAGATCCAGGCCAATTACCTCTGCGACCAAGAAAGTGTCAGCCGCCGACATCATTAGCGATTCTGGCCTTCAGTAATTCGTGCAATTAATTCACCATTACTTACTCCGACCAACCAACCAACACAATGTCCCCCGTCCTTGGGACAGACACACTTAGAGAGCTAGAGCGAAATAAACTAACAATCCCTTTGAGTTTGCGATGAAAGCGAAACAGCTGTCACTAGTAACAGTAATTACATGTACCTAGTAGAACCATTATTGACGAAAATTACATTAAAATTTCTTTTTAAAATTATTTCAAATCACCGCGTAGGATCTCTCTTTTGGCCACAACCAAAATCATAATCAATCACAGTCTATTCGGAAACACCGAAACTTTCCATTTTCCTTTCCAAAGAACCAACTTAACCTTCTCTCAACCTCTTTTGCGAATGTGTCGAATATTTGGGTATGCATATATATCCACCGCAATGGCACAGTTCCGGATATATTTATCTATAGCCCCCAGAACTTTACAAAATTTCATGAATCTCTGGTTTTAACTTAACCTCACTTATTAATTGTTTGTGTTTAATTGGTGGTACTCCATTTAATTAAAAAAATTACATTTAATAATGTCATTATTATCAAGTTCTGCAAGTATTTTAGTTTTATTTTAATTACAGCTGTTTCGGCTTAAAAGGCCATTTTCAAATTGTGGTTAAACCACTTTGAGATGACTTATTTATACAATTCAGTATGTAAATTTTTGAAGGTGTCTAAATTGATATATTACCGTTTAAACAAATTTGAGATACTAGACACTCTATTGTGCGGGGTACTTGGTAATCTTTTTCCCAGCACTAAATGTTAAGATTTTCTTAATTGTTTAATAATGAAAAATGACGTTACTGCTATGACTCATTTAAGTGCGTTATATTTTTCAGGCTTTGTAAACATACTAAGAAGTGGGGAATAAATAATTTCTCCGCTCAAAAGTAAGTTTTAAAAGTGTGATAAAAACTATAATTATGTCGATATAGATTAATCGTTGGTCACTCGCAAGTGCGCCACTAATTGCTGGTGTCAAGTTGTAGGTTTGTTCTTTAAACGTGTTTAATTATTCATGTCACTTTTCATACCACAATAATGTATATAATATTTTAAAGAATGTAGCCAGTAGACTTTAATTTTTTTTGCATGATCTCCACACTGCAGTCCCTGATGAATTTTTTTTTTCAGGGCCTGTGTCATCTTTGGGGATGCTGTGTGGAGGGTTTTTTTAGGAAAGGAAGGAGAGGAGAGTTCTGGGAAGGAAAAGGGTTTAAGGGGTGAGTAGGAATCTGGGGATTAGAAGTGGTCATCCGCCTCCAAGACCTAGACAAACTTCACCCCATGAACCCGGATACCCCTGCTAAATCACCAAACATAGCGAACCACTTGGGGTGACCTATGGCAGAGGTGTTGGTTAACAGTTTGTAGGTTTTCATTAATTTAATGTGTTTAATTCACAAAAAAAAATCAGAATTTAGAATGCACATGTACATGCAAATACCCCATAATATTAATAATACGCCCAACTTCAATAAAATATTGACAGTATCACAACGCTCGCCGCTAGAGGCGCGAGTGTAGCATATCGACATTGACATTTGTTTCAATGGCGGCAAATTGAATTTATTTAGTACTTAGCGGTGGCGTTTTGCGCCTTCTAATTTTTTAAATGCATGAAAACCGACACGCACAACTCACGCCGTTAGGAGACGCTAGTGTAGCATGCTGTCATCAAAATGTATGAGAAATGTCAGAAGTGAAAGGAATTATTAATATCTCGTAGGAAATTTTGGTATATTTCTAATGATTGTGAAAAGTTTTTATGAAACAATCGAAAACCAACATACTGGCATTTATTTTAATTGAACTGTATGATTCCATGGCGCGTCATTAAAAATCTATAAAAAGCAATTTGGGGAAGGTGGGAAGTTTTCCATTTATTTTCAATCGAATATAAAAGCCATTGAATAGCAAATGCGACATAAAATTCAATTAGAGCAACAAATAATACTGTTTGAATGGTTGCCCCGTTTGCTGGCTGCCAACTGTAAAAAAATAAAATACAATATTACACCGTCAGTTCAATTTGCAGGCGTGCCACCCTCCAGAACGTTACACAATGGTGCAAGAATAAAGTTTGTTTTAATGGATATAAATAATACATTTTAGATTCTTCTATAATCACAAATTCACTTTGTGGCGTCATTCAATTTATTCATATTTCCTGACGAGGAAACCATTGGTTTGGAAACATATGAAACATGTCGATTAATTTGATTAAATAGTGGTACAAAGTTTTGGTAAATATTCCGAACTCCGTTTACTTCTATGTTCGCAAAAATTATTGAAATAATACTTTGATTCAACTTAATTAGTTCATGAAACAGCTATTTGTGTTGAGGAGACGGAAAAAAGGCATTAAAAATACACAAATATGATTTAGGTATCCCGTGTTCCGATGTTCAACACAAATATACAACTAATTATTACCGAATAAATATAATATATTTTTTAAATAAACCCAAATTATTAACCTCATAATGTTCTTTATTTTTTGGTTCATAAGTTCTTAATTTGGGTTATTATAATTTGTGCATATTTGGATACAAGCGGAATCCTCCGGCAAACGTCACATCATGCTAAAAAGATTAACATGGCAACAATATGGTTATATTGTTTTTTTTTTAATGAAAATAAGGTTAAATGAAGGTATTTTTACAATATTTTTATGTTGACGAATATATTTTCTATACCGTTTTAAAATATGCCATTTTCGATCGACCGCCAAAATGACAAGTTCATTTTTTTATTCGTGCGTTCGGCGGCGTTGACGTCACCTTGGGCAGCGTATTTACAAAACCTATACCGGTGTAGGTTTTGTTGTGCAAAATCATGTACAAACCCCTATACCAGTTCAATTCACTGTCACCGAAACAGATAGAGCAACGAAATGCTTTGGCGACTGAAACGTTGTAGGGTTTGGAGACGATTTTGCGTAATAAAACCTATCCTATTTCAATCACCACCACGACTGAACCGGTATAGGATTTGTATATGATTTTGCACAACAAAACCTATCCCATTACAGGCAACCTCGGTGACAGCCGTCTTACCAGCCAGTGGCGGTTTCTATGTCTTATGCGGTTTTTAAAAGCAGTAATTATTTATTACGAATAAAAATACTAAAATTTTAATACAATAATCAGAATTAGAAAAATAAATATCAAATCTTCCACACATTTTTAACGCCATTCGTAGTTTGTGAAAATACTCCATTCTAACGGAAAAATTATTCGGTTTTCAAAAGTTTTTACCAATTATTATGAATATTTAAGTGCAAGTAGGTATAGGAAATGGAAACGTTATACGAGATTTAAAAGAAATTTAATTATTAAATTTTCGTATTGAGCTATGCGGTAAATAATTATATATCCACTTTTTAAGCCTTTTCAATGCCTGATGCATCTTTAACAGTTGTATAATCCAAAGGTTTTAACTAGGTAGGTACTAGGACAGTATATAAATCGCCCCTTGATGAATGAGCTTTAGTGGAATGGTGTAACGGAGAGTGGGAGAGGCACGGACTATGGAGCGAGGGACGCCTCTTCATCAATAACCAAACTAGTCGACTAAATAATGGAGACCCGCAACCATCAACTAGATTGATGGAGGGGGAACATGATAACATTTATTTACAATTAAAGAAAACAAACAAACAGTTTTTCTTGACGGGTTCCATTTATTATAGATCCCAATTCTTTTATAGTTTCGTTTGGTAAGATAGTACAATAAATACAACAGCCAAACTTCGTTGTTTGTATGGAAATTTAATTTTTAATGGAATTATCACGCACCCAATAAATACGACGTACTAAACTCTTTGCTCCATTTCCGTGTAGTTGCTTCTCGCACTAATTTTGTGTGCAATTTTTATTCTCAGAGATTGCATCGTGTTGGAAATGAAACTTGCTCTGTCGATATATAGATATATGCCGTACTAATAAAAAAATACTTTCCAACCGTTAAACGGTGTTTTATTTATACATTGAATAAATACTCTTCATTCTACAACCTCAGATTCTATTTGGTACGAATAATTTTTTTTAAATTCTGTTTTGTAAATCCTGCAACATCGAATTTGCAACCTAGCAACCATCCCGCGCATGCGCATTTGTGATTATTTTTCTCACCTCATGAGAGTCTCCCGTTTGGAGCCAGTGAGACTATGGCATCCCCAATTGCATTATGGTGTGAGGCTGAAGGCAGAGGGGAGGGGAAGGAGATGGGAAGAGGAAGGTGGGGAAGTACCTGGCTATTCAGATCTGGTCACCAAATACGGCTAAAGCCATTTCAAACAACGTTTCAATTCTGAGTGGTGGTCTTACACTAGGGCGATACTGAGAATATCTTTCACTCTGGAACGTGCCGCAAATATACTATAATATTTATTTATTTACTTACGCCCTATTTACATATCAAATACAAATTCAATTTATAACAACAGTATAACATAAATTAAAAAAGATTACAAAATATATAAATAAAGCATAAACTCAATACAATGAATAAGTCATCTATATCTAATTCTAAATCCACATGAATGACTTTAGAGAACTTGTAGGTACAATTCATATACCTACGAGCAACAAAAACATTAAAAAAATCAAAACACATTAATTTTTACTTAATTACTCGTTGTTTGCATCTATAATACAATAAAAAAACAAACAAAAGAAAATTGAAATAAAATAAAATTGATTTCTCATTCACTATGTACATCTAAAAAGTGGTGAACTAATTTGGCTTTAAATGCGTCGAATTTCAAATTAATGAATTAGTTGTGAAATAACACAAATGAATCAAATACTATTTATTTGCGCATGCCGGGATTCGATCCCGCGACCTTTGGATTGCGAATCAAGAACCTTACCCCTCAAGTTTGTTTACGATTTTGTACAAAAAAATCCCATTTCAGTCACCGCCGCGATCGAAACGGCACAGTTTTGAAAATGCGCAATACTAATGTGGATAATTCTCACCGAACGGAAGAAGAAGAGATACAACCCATTATCATTTCCAAAAAGCCCGTGTAATGGGGTTTCGGGAAAGTAGTAAATTTCTTCGGTATAATCCTCGTGATCCTGATCGCAGATCACATCTCATTGGCCGGAATGCGCGTCGCTGTTTCACCACTTTAAATAGCGAGTCTCCGAAATAGCACAACCGTCTCCGAGATTTCGTCTGAATTACTCTGAATGACCGCCATTGACAGAAGTGGCGACATTTCCTCCCATTCGTCAGGCGGACCCGCCCCCAGAGGAATCTCTCGCTGCTCACTTCTCAGTTCCCAGTTCCCAGCTTACAGTTGACAATCTTCTCCGCGAATTCTCCAGCCTTTTAATTCGCTTTTCAACGGCGACATTACAGCGAATTGTCCAAATTGATTGAATTATTTGCGTGGAGCGTACCTACTACAGACAGACGCACGTGTTGAAAGTTTTCGAACGATTTTTAGCGGGTCCTAAGTTTTCTCCAGAATATTAAAGACCATTGCAAATGTTCAGGAGCTCTATATAGCACAGACAAATCGATAACTTTACAATAACGGATCGATAGGCCTAACTTCTGATGATTTTATATCGATGTCCCGAGCACAGTTTCACCTTTGACAGTCGAACCGATATTGATAGGGAATAAATAAGAAAACAATATACGCTGGTAACACTGAAGGTGTTTTCGATAAATTGACATTCCGAAACGTCAAATGCCAAACACAATAAATTCGCAATTTTGAATTGAAATACTAACTTAAACCAGTGCTAATTAGTTAATGAGGTCTTTAGTCATATTTCAGCCACTTTCATTTCTCAACGATCGAACGGAATAAATTCGTATTAGATGAATTATTAAGTCTTATGAATCGTGTATAAGACTAAGAGCTTCGTTAGTTCAACTCCGTTCATTGATAACCCAGTAATTTTGAACAACGAATGACGTCATTAAAAAAATGTGTAAGCATATTGACAGTCAACCGAAACTTATCCAATGCTACGGAGGCTGCGCTAAAATTAATCCAATCGTTGATCTGAATATCTCTTATAAATTGTTGACCGTGCTCTCAAATATTAATAACTGACCGTAGATGACGGATTTAGTCAATATCGTACTGATATAGGGTTTTATCGATTGTACGTGGTAGACCTACTGGTAGGAAATCGGTTCAACAACGGCCAGTAAAAAAAGAAAGTGCTTTCCCGTCCACTTGTCCTTTGTCGAAATTTCCCATGAGATAATTGCACTAAACTTGACCGTGAAGGAACGGCGTGTCCGCCCTCTGTCTTCAAACCTCGAGATGGTATTTGCGTGGATAACTGAACAAATATAGTGCATCAATCTTTAGGGAAAGGACAGACGAATACTCGGTAGGTGTATTCATTCTTCGGTGATAGGTGTAGAGTGTAGACTGTAGTCAGTAGTCAGATCTGAATAACTAAATTTCATTAGTCATGACATTCAAAACCTGGAGGGCTGCATTTGCTTATTTGTTTATTTGTTTATTATTTTTTATATGAATACTATACAAGAGTCCCAACTGCTCCCGTCTGGAGCCAGTGAAACTATGGCATCCCCAATTGGGGTATGTTGTGAGGCTGAAGGAAGTGGGGAGGGGAAGAGGAAGGTGGCTATTCAGATCTGGTCAATAAACACGGTTAAAGCCATTTCAAGCAACGTTTCAATTCTGAATGGCGGTTTTACACCAGGGCGATACTGATTCCACTCTGGAACGTGCCGCAAATATTCTATATATTATTTTAAATGAATAAATTGTGAAATAACACAAATTAATCAAATAAAATTTATTTGCCACGCCGGTATTCGATCCCGCGACCTTCGGATTGCGAGTCAAGAGCCTTACCGTCTGGACTACCCCGACCGTCATTAATAGTGCATACCCTAGTAGTTTTGTCCTGCATGCATTTGAATGAAATATCGACCCATAGTCGGCAGAACAGCGTAAGCGATATTTTTGACAAATTACTATTTTTAACGCAAACTGTTCAATGCTGCCTAATACATCAGTGACAAAAATATTGCAGCTCTATCTTATATGCCTGACAATTTTTTTTAGCTGTGGCTTTTAGCGTAAACGACTGTGGTCGGTCGCCAATGACTAGTGGTGTCGAAGACGGCTAGAAGCACCGGAAACTAAACGGAAATTATTAAGTCTTTTTATTTTAGTGTTTTGTAATTGAATATTCGTAAATAAGTAGTAATGGAAACTATTTCATTTTTCCCAACCATCTGGAGGCTGTGAGACTATGGCTTCCCCGATTTTGGTAAGTTGTGAGGCTGATGATAGTGGGGAGGGGAAAGGAATGTGGAAAATGTAACTGGCTGTTCAGATCTAGTTACCCAACACGGCTAAAGCCATTTCAAGTAATAAGTCAAATATTACACTATACAATTTGGGAGGCGGGAATGGGTACCGCCGCCCCGGGAACCTTTATTGGATTACCAACACCTCTGCCATAGGTCACCCCAAGTGGTTCGCTACGTTTGGTGATTTAGCAGGGGTGCCCGGTTTTATGGGATGAGGTTTGTCTAGGTCTTGGAGGCGGATGACCAAGACACACTGAACCCCAGATTTCTACCCACTCCTAAACCCTTTTCCTTCCCAGAACTCTCCTTCCCTTCCTTTCCTTTAAAAAACCCTCCACACAGCATCCCCAAAGATGACACAGAAGGCCCTGAGGAAAATTATTTTCCTCAGGGCCTTCTGTGTGGAGCTCATGTAAAAAAAAAAATACACCAGCGTAGAATATTACACAAACAATAATAAAACAGACAGTTACAATAAATTGTTAATTAGGTACACAAATGCAAAAGGCAGTAAAATTATAGAAAAATAAACATGGCGAAAAAAGATTCCGATATCAAACAATGCACGATTGAAAATAATGAATGAATACTAACTAACTTCTTTAAATAAGTACCGACCAGAAGATAAGTACTCCGTTACAGTAGAATTTTAAAACTAATTGGGTAGGTACTTAATTATGATAATAAAATGGCCAATTGACCTATAATATTATTAAGCATAGGTGTCGGCAGCTAATGACTAATGACACCGCATATCAGTAAGTGTGAAAACAAAGTATTAAAAACATTCTAGAGACCCGTTACGCCGTAATTTATGAAGCAATCTTGGCTCTTATGCGTATTAACCAGCTCCGTGGTATTAGCCAGTACCAATACTGTTATTTAGCGGATAAATAATGCTAGACTCACGGCTGTCAATGTGTCCGATAGGCGGGCTGACAGTAGTAGTTGACAGTGACAGGTGAACTGTCAGTGTCAACCGCGGATACGCCCCCTTGAGACTGTATGCGTTGGGCTATTATGTTTGTACGTATATTGGGTCACTCTTGTAGGATTGGAGTGGTGTTGGTGAATGAGACAAGAATGAAAAAAGTATTAGGAAAGCTTTTGTGTCTAGGCGAATCAATTTATATCTAATCAATTTATATTAATATTACTTAATGCATTATAATGTGATGAATATTAGTTAATGAAGCAATACTTAATGTGTTGAATATTAGTTAATTAAGTACTAGTTTTTGTGTGGAATGTTAGTCAATGAAGCATTATTTATTGTGCTGAATATTAGTTAATGAGGCACTATTTAATGTGATGAATACAGATAATGAAGCACCAATTAGTAAGACCAATATTAGTAAATGAAGCACTTTTTTATGCGATAAATATTAGTTAATGAAGCACTAATAATGTGATTTTTATGTGATGTATATTAGATAATGAAGCACTACTTAATGTGTCGAATATTAGTTAATTAAGCACTAGTTTATGTGTGGAGTATTAGTCAATGAAGCACTATTTTATGTGCTGAATATTAGTTAACGAGGCACTATTTAATGTGATGAAAATAGATAATGAAGCTAATTTAATAAGAGGAATATAAGTTAATGAAGCACTTTTTAATGCGATAAATATCAGTTAATGAAACACTAATAATGTGATGAATATTAGTTAATGAAGCACCATTTAAAGTGATGCCCATTAGTTAGTGAGACACTATTCTATGTGATGAATATTATTTAATAAAGCACTATTAAATGTAATTATTAGTCAATGAAGCACTTTTTAATGCGATAAATATTAGTTAATGAAGCACTTTTTTAATGTGATGAATACTAGATAATGAAGCACTATTGATGGGATGAATATTAGTTAATGAACCACTGTGGATAATACAGGTGCCGCACCCTGTATTAGTGAAGCACTTTTAGTATATTTTTTCTGGATGATGTCTGGCGATGTTTGGAGAGAGTCCTGCAGGATAGGTCAAAAGGTCTACGTCAACCAGTCTCTCCCAATCAACCCAGTAAGTGGGCAGGCGCGACTGCCGCCAAGATCTAGACAAACTTCACCCCCTCACATCACCTAGACCAGGGGTCGGAATTTGCGGCTCGCGAGCAGCATGCGACTCTTTGCATAGGCGTTTGCGGCTCTTCGGCTCTTCAGACATCAATTGCAATTTCACCTCTACTCAATCAGCCTTATGAGCCGCCGAACGATTATTTTTTTGCATTACGAACACAAAAATGGTTTTAATTTAATAAGGAATCTATGCGCAAGTCTGTTTATAGAAACATTTAAACGGGCAGAAGTGTTATAATACATTAAGAATGTAGATAACACAAAGCAAATCGTAATTATTATTGAGGTGACCCATGGCAGAGGTTTTAGCTATCCAATAAATGGTTTCCGGGGCGGATTTGCAGAATGAAACAGTTTGACAACATTATCATAAACCACGTTAATAAACCTTTTCTCGATAATGAGTAGCAAGAATTAATACAGATGGTGTTTTGTTTTACATAAATAATGATTATTTCCAGAATCTTGAAGTAACAGTACTTACCTACTTCCTCAGCATTCAAACGACCTTTGTAATGAAACGTGTCGGCCAGAGATCTCGTGCTTCGTTCACTAGGCACTATGCGGTGTGCAGTGGTACGGGGTATGGATGGGTATATACGGTTACAGATGGGTGTATAGTGGTTCAGAGGCTGGTAGCGGACTGGGAGTGCTCGCTGTTGGCAAATAACCATAATTATCAGGAGAGCAGCAACCCGCAAGGGTCAGCTGATCACATCGGAGGAGGGAAGTGATACCAATGTTTCTAAAGATCAACAAACTAATTTAATACGTGTTTATTTTAACTTAACCGGCAGAGAAATAAACGCGTGAAATATGGTTCAATGAATTCAAATTTGCTTTGAATGTAGGTGTCACATTTTCAAAATTGGAACTGATTTATCAAGAATCAAATATTTAACTATCCCCTAGTTTTTAATGGTTCTGCTCTAGTAATTCAATAGAAAAGTAGTGTCTGTTGGTTGAATTTACAGTTTTATTCAGAGAAAGACGAAATTTTGCACACTTGATCTTCAAAACATGAGTGACTGTCTAAATGAGATTTCAAAAAAACACCCCATCCTCTTTTCCCTAGCCTTAAAGCAGAATTTTGATTTTTAAGTTCTTGATGAAATTTTGCACACTTGACGTTCAAAATAAGAAGAAAATTACTGTCTACGTCGGTGACTGGACAACCCAACGTAGTGGAAAATTAATAGATACATCTTTGAAGGTGATATTAAGTCATGAACATTAGTTATAGGATACGTTAGGTTAGGTTATGGGCTATTTTTTTAATCAATTTCAATGATTTTATATCAGTTTCAAGGACGTGTTGATTTGCCATGAGTTGTCATGGAACCGTCAACTTCTGATTTCGAAAAACTCTGCGTAAAAACTGGCAACGCCGGGGACTAGTTCTTATCCAAAAGCCTCATTGGCCACTGGAATCCGATTGAAATTTTTACGAGGGGAAACTCGTGCAAGACAAATATAGGTTATATTCAAACGATTCAAAACTCTTTGACTAAGCTCTTGGTAAGCAAAAGTGTTTATGCACAAAGAAGGGACATAAAATTACTTTATGAATCAGTTAACATATTACCTGTGCGAGGAATATTATGGTTTAAAATTGTATGCCAAAACCTATTGTCGGACTCAATTTACAAAGAAAAAGTAGATCATGAACATGGCACTAGATTTAGTAAAAATGAGGGTTTGTCCGTTCCGAAAATTATAAATAAATACGGCCAACGGACATTCACTTATCTTGTCCCCACCATATTTAATAAGATGCCGATGAATTTCAAAATCGAATCCAATTGCCCCACTGATCTCAAAAGAAAAATTAAAAAATGGCTAATGGGTCAAAACTTTTTGTACTGATATTGTTTGTAATCTTATGAATAAATACTATCTATAATTAATTTAATCTATCAGTAATTTACCTGTGTTATATCTGTCTGTCTGTATATTTTATGCTTTTGTATTGTAGGTACTTATAAGTTATTCTTCTGGAACTATTTTGCTATTGTGTTTTCTTATAATATTTTATGTTTTAGTGTTTTATTAATATTGTCAAATTGACCTGCTGACAAACTGCCTTGGCAGTTTAGCGGGTGATTAAAATGAAGAATAAAAAAAAAAAAAAAAAGCCTTATACCTAATAATTTTGCTCGAGTCTCCAGCGAATCTGCTTACTTAAAACCGTAAATTTTCGGTTGATAAAAACTGTTTTATTTCATAAAATGGGTAATGTGAGACCACAATGTGATGCTTTCTTCGAAAATACTACACACGGCTGTTGAAAAATTGACATGTACCCAGTGTCTAAAAAGCTCAAATTAAATCGGTATATAGGTGAGTATTTTTTCTTTAATTTTTTAAAGGCTACCGCTCCCTAGCAATTGATTGAGCCACATTGTATTCCGAGTTACCAAGAAGCCATGATCCCTGATCATGATCACAGCTGAACACAGTAATTTATTTGTCCATCAGTCAGCTACAAGCTTCCATCTTCGCCCATACCTTTTAGCTGCTGCCTACTGCTGAGTTCCACGCACAGATTCGCCAAGCAGGATTTAAAGCTATTCGAGAAAGTTGGCCAAAATAAATAGTTAAATACTCCAACAAAAAAGCTTAACACGAAACGGCCAATTACCTCAATCCTATCAATAAATACAGGTTAGATGTTGTGTAGGTAGATACCCACTTTCTAGTTTCTGTCTTTAAGATGTATATTCTACGGAGGTACTTATTTCAAATTATCTAATATTTTATCTTCCGTATTTGGTGCATGTAGCGCACATAATTCAAAAACGTTGTTTCCATTTGAACGTTTGCCGCCGAAAGGCGTGCGAGCCAATCAAACCGCCTCTAATGGACACTTTAATGTCATTATTTACCGCCATTACCTGTAATTACACACGTCACAGCTAGCGGAAGCCGCAAACAGAGATTGACGTGTATAGACGTGGCTGGACGGGGGTATACGTCTCCAGACGTCCTCAGTGGAGGAAGAACGGATTCGCGTGCGTTTCATTCACATTTCTAGTCAGATTGATATGCTGATAATTAGATAACGGATATGCATAATAACAATAATTGATACGGAAACTCCCTCTCACGACATGGAAGAAGGCCGTCTTTCAGGTTGGCCAACGACTGGACTTGCTGGTCAGTATTCTTTAGTAATATGTGTTCTTGATCGCCATTCATAATTGTACGTAGAGAAACTATTCATCGAAAGCACGTAGAGATAGAAAAATATCGGTTGCTGGAATAACATTTTTTATAGCATTATTATTTTATTTTTATTTCCGGAAAACAATTTTTATTTTTAAATTATTTTTTGCGCCCTTTTTGTGCTTTAACAAGGTAACCCCTATACTTATAGCGTTACCTTAAAAAAGCAATTAAGGAAAATTATGCCTAACTTGTGTGGTGGTTATTTATTCGGTCGATGATGCTACGCTATGATTTAATTTTTTAATTTTTTTTCAAAAACTATATATCTTAGTCTTGGCCTCACCGTTTACTTTTCCCGTGCTTGGCCCCCATTTTACAATTTAATTAAATTCGATAAAAAGATAATATGAAATAATAATTTGAAATAAACTTAAGTAAAACTGAGATGAAATAAAATAAAAATTCTTCATATTATTTGCTAGTATTTACGGACTCTAAATTAAAAGAGAATATTTATATATTTATTAAAATGTAAATACTTTAAAAATTCAAACAATTTGAGAAAATACGAACAAAAATTTAAAAAATTAAACGACAAATACATAAAATAAAATTAAATGCATTGGTAAGAATGTGAACAGAAACTAGTCATAAAAATAAAACCTAAGAGATCCACAACCCGTATATCACCCCTCACATAAATAATACCAAATTTGATTTTCTCTTACTCTATAACTCTCCGATTTTGACGTCCCATATAACAAAAATAGTGGAAGGTAAACCTAAACATAGATCAAAAAATAAAAGTAATGGAATAAACAATTTTTATAATCACCTATTTTTTTAATCACCTATTTAAGTGACGTTTTGTCCCTGTAGTATTGCAACTCATTAGGTACCACCCGTCTCTTTCTCTCTATCACTATGTACATAAGATGTTGATTTTACTCTCTCATTATTTCCTTATATTATGTTTTGTCTTTGCCGATATGTATATAACCTCACACAATGTGTATTTTTGATCAGTTTAATTTTTATACCCTGAAGATACTTGTGTTAAGCGAAACCGGTCGGTAGTAAAAAAATTTAAAAAATCGTGGTTACAAACAAAGTTATTGCGTTATTTCAATTGAAAAAAATTATATTGATTAGTTTTTTAAGGTGAAATATATCTCCCAGATCAGAATATTTATTTCCGACTGTCAAGTCTCGGAATCGGGGAATTTTGATAAAAGAGTGTACAGTTACAGTAAAAGGGTAATAAATGTCGGCAAGATCTATAGACACATGTATATTGATTATTTGGAGTAATTCAGGGCAGTCAATTTTGCAATTCATTATTTTATGTAATGGTATTAAATCAGCGCTTATCCTTCTAAAATAATAAAAACTAATAACTATGTATGTATTCTAATACTACGCGCTATTTTGGAATATTTTGAAAAACATTTTTTGTTTCCCATTGGTTAAAATACTAGTTAATAATACATGTAGGATGTAGGTAGAAGATAGAGCAAACGTTACCACACGTTGTGAATGTGCTGCACAATGATATTTGCATTTATAATTTTCACAAATTATAAATTTTTAAATATTATTTGGCGGACAAGAAATGGACTTTCGTAACATTCTAAGTGTGATGTAGCCGATATTTCCTGGTCACTGGTCAGCCGTAGTCCACCTGCTATTGATTTATTC
The DNA here is from genome assembly GCA_936435175.1 of Glyphotaelius pellucidus. NCBI lineage: Eukaryota > Metazoa > Arthropoda > Insecta > Trichoptera > Limnephilidae > Glyphotaelius > Glyphotaelius pellucidus. Next base: position 38,184,170 of record OW386543.1, read on the forward strand.
AGTTCTCCACTGTAATTATAGTCCAATCCCGAATGAACCCGATTATTAAAACTATCGGTGATTGATGAGTTGGATTCCAGCGAGGGTACGATTGTAGTTTTTTATAGCCCGGTTCCTGCAATCGATAATTCGGTAGTTCGATTTGGAAATATATCTTTCTTGCACAACTTTGCCGGACTCCCTCAATCTACTTACCCGACTATTTTATTTCTATTATTGATATCGTCCGATAATTGGTTAAATTCAACATCACATATGTGCCTACCTACCTGGGATTCCTAGCAGTGGAATCCCAGGAAGGTCGGTGACTTTTTGTAGAAGGGATGCTGGACAATTAATAAGTATGATACACCTACTATAAATAAATAAACAAATCTATCTATAATAGCCCACCAACAAGTTGCATTTGCTGACAAAAAAAGTATAATTAGCTCTATAAATCCTTGACACTCCGCAACATCCGTAATTTTTAAATATAAGACACGGCCAGCATGGAGAATCCTGCACAACATAAATCAAAGAAATTTGTGTATAAACTGAAATTTGAATGTCTTAGAAACGATTTATTTCTTGATGTTATGTTCAGAATGAGAGTCGGTTTTTTCAGTATCCAGAATTTGTTTTTTTCCGCAAATGGCCGTGATACAAAACTTTTTCGCATTAATGACTCAATTATACAATCACACAATTTACTATTATCGTTTACAGCGTTCAAACACGTTGGTGAAATTTCAGTATTATTATCTGTATTTATTTTTTAATTTAAATTATCAATTAAATATGTAATCGATAGATATTCAATGATTCAATACTTCCGCGTCAGTTATTTAAAATAATTTATAGAAAATAAATCATCCATGTAAACAATCCACTTGTATATCAATCAATCCAATCCATTCGTGGTATACTATTCTGTGCATTATACCCATATGCGTTAAAGTCGTTTTTTGTTTGATGGATGCTATCCTGGAATGCGTATTTCATGCTCGTAGACCGAGACGACAGAACTCAATGCGCGTGCGCGAGTTTAGAATACTTTGCACCAATCTGGATGTGGAGTGTTCCGTAGCATCTAATTCTGCCGGACAGAGCGTATCGCGTCGTGTATGTGTTGGAGCAGCTGGTATGTGTGTGTTTAGCGCTGTACGTTAGACGATTGATATATATCAAGAATGCATATGTATTTTGACACGCTCGAGTGTCGTGTCCATTATGTTTGAGTCTCCGTTAGTAAACTACAGTAAACGGCTTGAAAAATAAACAAAAAAAATGTTTGTTTTTGGCTAGAACTTAGGGGATGCTCCGCATCCAAAGCATGTATGAAGGGACCGCGCCTGATCGGCTTGTATATGAACCTTTTAAAGGAATAAAGAGTGATGTTATTAAAAGTAAATATGCTGATATAGTAAGTTTCATTCCCCACGTGATGCAATCTCTGCGAACAAGAATTGTATATAAAATTAGTGCGAACAGCAACTACGCGCAATGGAGCATGGATTCATACTCATAAATAAACCTAACATCGACAAGTAGTCATCCAATGTCATACAATTTTGTCTTTGAAAATCTCAAGAAAATCTCAAATCTCAGCCCTATTAATCAACGGATGGTAAATCTCTTCTAAAATCCGAACTAAAGAATTGCGTATAATCAATTTAAGGTATTGCCAACAAATCATGCATTTCAAAAGACATAAATATTATTCATTTAAATCAAGGTAAAAACCCACACGAATGATAAAGGTACCCACGACACTGACGAGATTTACAATTTGATCGAATTGTATCGAATTACGCGATCTTGTCACTCATAAATTTCCTATTGGGCAGATCGAGAATAATTTATTGGTCCTATCAATCGTGCTCCATCACCGTATTAGTGTCTTGAGTTGATATATTGTGACAAGATCGCGTGAGATCCGTATCTATGAACCTACACGTGTTGTTTTTAGAACATGAAACATGTCCGTCAACTGACGGAAAATAAGGTATTCCTGTTATATGACGCGTGAAAAATCACGGCATATTATAATTGTGGGATTGATAAAATTGCACGTTAATTGAAAAGCGCAGATCTTCGAAAAATCACAAAATCTATCTTTATTTGTCAAGATTGACCCAAAGAAATTTAAACAAAAGAAATACACATTTGAAATCTTACATATAAAAATCAATTTTTGTTTGTTTGTTCGTGTGTAATGCACTGCCATACCGTTCATCCGATTGCGATGAAACTTTGATGGTTTGTTGTGCGCACGCCTGTGAAGGTTATAGGCTGTATATAAAGCTCTGGCGTTATGAAATTTGTATAAATGAAAATGAGTGTATTTTATATATTTTAGCGGTAGGGAGAGAAGGCATGAGGTAATGAAGGAGGTGGGGTTAGCGGGAGGGATGTCTAGGAAGGAGAAAGCATGAAAGGCGGAAGGGGAATGCGGGGGAAGGGGATGCGGGAGGAGAACGGGGACGCAGGGAAAGGGAAATGCGGGGAAAAACAATTTATTTCTTTGCATCGCAATGCATGCCGGGTACCAGCTAGTACAGAATAAAAAGGATTTTATGGGTTGGTATTTTCATCGCTTGTCTGAATTCTTGACTCATCAGTTCCAATTTTAAAAATGACAATAAAAATTATTTGCTATTAAAATATTAGTATGTTATTAGGTAAGTAAGTTTAGGTACTCAACTGCCTGTCTGAATTCTTGGCACAATCAGTACCAATTTTGAAAACGAACCTTAAATTGAAAACAAATAAGTGTTCATTGAACCGGAGTTATAATCACATACAGATAATCAAAACTGGTCTTTGAACCTAATGATACAAATGGATGTTCTAAGGCACCAAAAAAAACACTAGTTTTCCCTTTAAGACAAGAATTTATATAGTATTTCAATAATTGGACAATAGAAAATGGTTTGCCATAAAGGAAAAAAAAATCCACGATATCACATGACTTCGATTACGTGATTGATCAACCTCGAGCGATGGATGTTCGGTTTTCTATGTAATATTATTAAAAAGTACCGAACAGCAGAACAGACGTTTTGGCAAAGCATAGCATGACGAGGGGAGTGGTGCTGTTAAATGAACTTGCAAACCATTTGGATGTGACTGTTCTCTATAAGCCTTAAAACTACTATTGAAGAGTCACCTGCCTAAATGCTGGTATGATAACTAAATTGTGCTGTAATTGGAATGAATCTGTTAATAATAAAATTTAAAAATTATTATAAATTATAAAATTTAAAAATTATTATAACCTTAGTGAGAACTCATAACTAGCCACTTAAATATATCTACAACTAATGACTAAAATTTAACAAAGCCTAGCTACTAACCTATTATGCTGGCCTGCCTAAAAAACAATTCAATAGAATCCAGTCCATATTCAATGCAGCGGCGAGAATGATTTTTGGCGAATCTAAGTATTGCCGTATAACCCCGCTTCTAAGGGATCGTCTCCATTGGCTTCGATGCCCTGAAAGAATAGAGTTCAAGATCTGCTTAATGACCTTCAAAGCATTGCAAGGAATGGCGCCAGCCTATATATCGGAACTATGTGTCCGACAAAACTTAAGCGATAGACAGCTTACTCTAAGGTCAGCAGATCTAGATATTACTAATCGCTTAATCGAACTTTCTAGGTCAAATCGAGCCGTTTACTATGATCGATCTTTTCGTGTAACTGGCCCGCTCATTTGGAATAAACTTCCCTCAGCCCTTACTAATATCCAGAACTTGGCTGAATTTAAACGGGCTTTAAAAACAAATTTATTTAAAAAATCGTACTTTTCATGAATCATAACTCCTTTTCAATATAATCTAATAAGCCATGTTCTTCAGGTTTCCGGTAATTGTTTGGTTTCGGTTGCCTCTTTACTGTATTTTTATGTTTAATGTGCACTCCGATTTTTTCTTATTTCTAAACGAAACTGCCTCCTGTTCTATGTTATATTTAACTCTTAATGATTCTTGTTTAAGGGCACCGTTATGGTTTAGCATTATCTATTGTCCTGTGCCAAAACAACGCCGTTGTTTGTATAAACTGTATAATCTTTGTTTCATAGTTTTTGATAAATTTTGTAAGGACTCGTAAGGAACACTATAATAGGATTACTTTTAAGTTTATTATAGCTAAGCGCACTTGAAGTGAAATTACACAAATCTGCGCTATATAAATACTAAGTTATTATTATATTATTATTATTAATCAACTCAGTTTCGTTGATTATGCATACGTTGAGCACGAAGGTCTGCACTCACGTGAGCTAGTTATCCGAGACTTCGCTAACTATTAGTTATTTAGCATTATAACATAGTCCCATCTTCTTACACATTTTTTAGTAGCGTCCCCAAGGGTCCCACCTAGGACCAATTGTATTTATCTGTGTATATAAAAATCAAAATATGTATGTTTGTTTCTGTTATGTATATATATATATATATTTATATGTGATATGTCTACTATTTGCTAAACAATGAACGAATGAACGATTTTTTTTGTTTTTTTAAATATGAATACCGCACAAGAGTCCCAACTACTCCCGTCAGGAGCCAGTGAGACCATGGCATCCCCAGTTGGGGTATGTTGTGAGGCTGAAGGTAGTGGGGAGGGGAAGGAGATGGGGAAGGGGAAGGTGGGAAGTACCTGGCTATTCAGATCTGGCCACCAAACACGGCTAAAGCCATTTCAAGTGACGTTTTAATTCTGAATGGTGGTCTTACACCAGGGCGATACTCGAATCGATTGCGAATCTCCATACTTCTCACATGATCGTACATGATTTTAGCACATTTACGCCGAGTTGGCCGTAGGGATCTCATCTCTGCAGCATTCAGTCTACTTTCATTCTTCCTCTGTCAGATCCATGCCTCACTGTCATAAATTAGGGTAGGCACAAGAAATCCGTTGCGGACTTTATTTATATATAAACTTTATTGCTAGTTAAAATAAATGACAAATTATCTTTGCAGACTCTTTTGACCAGAGTAAACACATTTCAAAATTAGCATACGGTTCCCATTACGCATGAAGCATCATTGTGTATTCTCTACTCACTACATCCCAGTGGTATGTCGGCAGTACACAGTCAGTACACTCGTACAGGAGCCCCTCGACAAAAAAACGTGTCATACCAACACGCGACACACGACACCCCCGGGCGGTACATTTTCCGGTCCTTTGTTATGACGTATTTTTATTTCCGGCCCCCCCTCCTCCCTTTGCCCAACTATGAGAGAATAGAGATTTATGGGCATGATCCCTTCCTGCGGGAAGTTGCTGTCCTCACAATGGATTGTAGCGATTTGATCGCTTTGATTGCCAAGTCTATCTGATACTTTGTACTTTGTGAAGATAATAAAAAAATACTCGTTTCTTCGGATGGATTGAATAGCCCGTTTGTTTCTGATTGATGACAATGTCTTTGGATTGAGAAATAGTTGCAATACATACAAAGAAAATAAGTATCCAACTATTATATGAATCTATAAAAAATGATTTATCATATTTATATCATATTCTAGCTTTTGGCCCGTGGCTTCGCTCGCATGGTATTAGGGATAAATTAATGTAGCGCTTGCACTTATCAATTATCCTCTCCCCCCTCCCACATTCCATACATTCATTCTCGGTACATTCAGTTTTCAAAAAGCTCGCTTGCCACCTAAATTTCATAATGCCAGAGCTCAGCAGTAAAAAAAGAATTATCCAATTTGGTTCAGTCGTTCGGAAGTTACACGCGTAGGTACCAATATTTCGAAGATTCATTTGTATTTACATAGATAGATAGATAATAACTACGAAGCCTGAAATAAAAAAAAAAATATATATATATCAACATCGTTTCCACGGCAACGTTTTGTTTTCTGACGTTAGCAATAACTCGCTTTTGTTAGCGACAGAAAACGTATAAGAAATATAAAATCTTAATATTCATAATTTCATAACGCCAGAGCTTACCATCATATACAGCCAATAGTCTTCGCATATAATTTAGTTTTAGAATTTTTAAAATAGTTTTATTGTTTTATGTGTGAATTGTATACGTGTTTGTTGTAACAAACAAACTCGAGCAGTTTCGCATTTATAATATTAGTATAGATAACACATTTACAAAGATTGCTAAAAACGACGTACTTCGTTAGTTTTTATCGCATTGAGTAATGTTAAAATTACGTGATTTTATTTAACAATTTGTCGACCTCCGTGGTGTAAGGGTAAGGCTCTCGACTATGAAACTGGAGGTCGTTGGTCAAATCCCAAATTTTATTTTATGATTTTTTTTGTTCAGAATTAATTCAATATAAATATTATATTTATGCCACTTTCCGGAGTGGATGATACGTAGAGCGGGACAAACCTCACTCCTTGAACCCCAATAAAAAGTATTAAATATACTTACCTATCTAATCATCCAGTAATATGAAAAAAACATTGTTAACTTCAGATTGTAATTACACATTTTATACCGATTCGATTAATTTAGCTCAGTATCCACATTGTTCACATAGCGTGTAGATTAAAAAACACAATGTAGTAGATACATTTGCACCATGTTGAACGGTGGACGGTTCACCAGAGATACCACTATTCAGAAGAGCAAGCTTTAGGTAGGTATGTTTGATGCCTAGATCTGGATACTTCTCAGTCGTCCTCTTCCCTTATTTCTGCTTACACTTCCGATTCGGAGTTGTCGTCGTCTGGCTTCAAGCGTGTCATCACACAAAAATAAAATAAAATCACCCTAGCGCATCGAAAACGAAAGCTTTAATTTTCAGTTTAGTTACTGCTTTGAAAAATTACACCATTTAAAACGCTTACATACAAATAATATTTCTCCTTGTATAGTGTAATTAAAATATTCATTAATTTAGTAAAGTAATCGTATAATTGGGTCGGAAATTCTCTCTCCTATTGTTGTGGAGAAAGAATGAAGAAGAGCGGAGTGGATAGTGGTAGGGGGGAGGAGCAGACGGCCATAAATATGACAGTTTCTGGTATATTCCCCTGCGTTTCGGTTCCGCTACTCCGCCCATTTTCACGTCTATTTTTCGGTGACTAATGAACGTAAATAAACTAGGCCCGAGGGGCAAGGCGAGGGTTGGGATCAATTTACCAATTCATTCATGTTGCGGCCGGATGCGTTGTTTTTTGGGCTATCAAACGCTTGCAAGTTTTAATGAAATTATTTAGTGGTGGTTTCCAACCATTTTGTGGTTTCCTGTTTCACAATTAAAAAACATTAAGGAACTATCAGATAAATAATGGTTGTTAGGTTTATTTTAAATTGTTATTGAATTAATTAACAGCTATTTTGTGTACCTACGTTGTATCTAATTTGATCAAATTCTAGAAAATTTCTGCCTCTAAATTAACAATTATTTTAAATCGATATGTTACTTTATGGAAGCTTTTGAAATAGTGAATCTTGTGAAATTATTGCGATTGAAGCTTGGAGGATACGCAGAAGCCGGCAAATTATTTTACAGCCATTTTTTTGACTCAAGAACTAGTCATAGAAACAATCCGTTCTCATGTGACAAATGTGTGTGTTTGGCGTGTTACCCGACCCGGTGCCGAAGGGATCGGTGACCGGACAACCCAGAATGAAAGAACAATCTCAGATAAGTCATTTAGAGTGATAAAAAAATACATATAACAAATTGGTTAAATACGTTACTTTAGGTTAGGGTTATCGGCTAATTTAAAATAATTTTTTTCATAGCTTTAAATGACTTTTCAAGGAGGTGTTGAGTTGACTTTATTCTCAATTGGCGTGGAAACACCGGTATTTCAATGGAAGATGCTCCGAGGAATTAGCGTCATTTATCCCCTCGGCACCGGTGCATGGTCGGGAAACAAGCCAAACTCGCGCCCAAAATATGTACACGGTTGACATTTGTCACTGTGGAACGATTTGCCGGCCTCTGTGTTTTCTCCGTTCTACTTCTACTCCGTCTCTTCAAGACTCATGTTCACTCCTTCCTCTCCTCTTAAAGACCCTCCACACAGTATCCACAAAGATAACATAGGCCCTGAGGGCAATTACCTTCCTCAGGGCCTGCAGTGTGGAGTTAATGTAAAAAAATAATAATTGTAAATCACAAAGAAAGCAAAAAGATTTAACTGAGAAGGGCATTCTATGCATTTTCACAAAAGAACATTTATTTGGAAGGTAGGAAGAGATTTTATAAAGAATCACACTTAACATCATCAATGATTCAACCACCTTTGTGGAGGAGCCTGCAGGAATAACAGCGGGTACAGATGTACGTAATAATGCGTGAAGAATAAATCCTCTCACCTTCCACTTGAGATCGCGGGGCAAAAAACCTCCGGGGAAGTTTTCCAATAAAGGCAGAGCGGGGCTGGCCGGGCAGGGGGTGGTGGTTGTCATGGCAACGCCGCCCTCGGCTGTGGGCGGGGCAGCCCCTCCCGCCCCCGCCCCCCCTCCGCCCTCCTGCCCTGCCGCCCGCCCAGCGGAACACGTGCCAACAATCTCACGGGTGCAATTCAAAGAATGATAGGATACTTTGAAGAATTTGTTTTACATTTTGCGATTGCCGGCTTGATTTTATACCACGGCTTTCATCACGAAGTAATAAATCATCGAAGATTACAGAATGACTAGCTCAGTTTAACAATCTGAAATTGATAGAAAATTACAAGTAGAGTAATATTGCTGTATAAAAAATTATAAACATGTCAAACGGACATATCCAAGAGAATAATAAATCGAGTTCGAATACCACGGAGGGTACCTACCGAATCACAAAAAAATATGGTAAATACTCGCAGTTTTTTTATTTTCAATTTTAATTTTTTTTTTTAATAAGAATACCGTACAAGAGTTCCAACTACTCCTGTCTGGAGCCAGTGAGACTATGGCATCCCCAATTGGGATATGTTGTGAGGCTGAAGGTAGTGGGGAGGGGAAGGAGATGGGGAGGAGGAAGGCGGGAAGTAACTGGCTATTCAGATCTGGTCACCAAACACGGCTAAAGCCATTTCAAGCAACGTTTCAATTCTGAACTGTGGTCTTACGCCAGGGCGATACTAAGAGTATCTTCCGTTCCCGCGACCTTCAGATTGCGAGTCAAGAGCCTTACCGCTGGGCTACGCCGGCCGTATTAATAACCGTCAATTATAACTTTTTACGTTAGCTCCACACAGGAGGCCTGAGGAAAGGGCCCGTGTCATCTTTGGAGAAGCTGTGTGGAGGGTCTTTTTAAGGAAAGGAAAGAGAGGATGTTCTGGGAAGGAAACATGTATGAGGGGTGGGTAGAAATCTGGGAGTCAATGTGTCCAGGAATAACGGACGTATGAATTCATCCCTCCCACTGCTGTTCATCTGGACATGAATTCGTCCCTCTCAGATCGGTCGAGAGAGTCCGGCTGGAGAGATCTAGTTTAGGCCTACCTCAATCAGTATTCCGCGATCCGGCCCGCCATGCACTAGGTGCCGGGCACCCCTTCTAAGTCATCAAACGTAGTCACACCAAGTGAACCACTTGGGGTGACCTATGGCAGGAATGTTGGTTACCCAATGAGAAACCCGCCTCCCAAATTGAGAAACTAATTATGATATTCTATAATTTTTTCTCTATTGTGTGTATAACGTTAACACATTTTGCTTATAATAAATTCTAAGCATTTTAATGATTAGATTTGCACATATTTTTTAAATTGCTGTAGATATTATTATGATCCCTAAGGCGAATGTGCCGTAAAACCATGACCGTAATAAGTGAGCATAATGGAAAAGATTAAGAAAACGACGCTCACATAATTCGGGCTTGTAGAGCGAACGATTGATGGAAGGAGTGTAAAGGAAATATTATGATGCATGTTTGTATGGTAGAAGAAGTCGGTGACACCCGAACAAGTGAACCAAATACAATGGTTATTTATTTATTTTTATTTTTTTTAAAGAAGGTTACGAATAACCCAACAATGTTTGAAAATCTCCTACTACCACCAAAGTAAGCTTAAAATGTTGCTTGAGCGTGATGGAGGACTTAGCCAGCCGATGAACCGAACACGCGACGCCCGGGTGGGATTCAAACGCGATGCCCACTCAGCTACTGTTCGGTCTTATGATAACAGAAGGGTTATACATGAGACGATGTGCGCCAAGACAGAATTGTTTGGTGGTCCATCCTCTCTGCCTGCCCCAGCGGGAAAATGGCGTGATGGTTAGTTAGTTATACTCAAGTAGAGCGCACTCAGGGAAAATTATCGCTAAACAATAAATTATGCTCTTTAAAATAATACAAAATGCATGGTGGCATGCGTCTGTGCGAACTTTTCTAGTTCGGGTGTGAATTCAAAAAGTGGCATTGCAACGCATGCCGGGAACTCGCTGGTATAATATTAAACAGGAGCCAGCTTATGTTCATAATAAGAAATAAATAAGAAAATAGAAAATAGGAGGTTCAGAATTAAGAAAATAAGAGGGAACTGAAACCAATGAAACTTGAGAATATGGCTTGAGTAGATTAATTAATGACTCAGTTAAATTCTAGATATTAGTAAGAGCTGAGGTTTATTCAAATTGAGCAGGCCAGTTACACAAAAAAAAGATCATAGTAAACGGCTCAATTTGACCTAGAAAGTTCGATCAAATAATTGTCTGCTGATTCCGCTCGTGTAACAAAGGCTTCATACATCAGCAACACAGTATAATACATCACAATATAAAACCATCTGTGACGCAATTTTCAGCGACGCGACTTGACAGGTCTCCTGAAAAGTATCGTCAAACGACTGTGACTAATTAATTACTCCTGCAGCCGCCAATTTAAATATTTACCCACTGAAAGTATAGCGGGTCGTTAATAAAGTTGAGTGAAACGCCTTCACCAGGCCGGGCCATATTGTGGTATTAATTATAATGAAGTGAATCATATTTTGTATCAGACGTGACTCCGGTAGGCGGCGACGCGTCAAACTCGCGTCAAGCCGACGCAACGTGACGTCTCGTCTCTGACGCGCGACGCGCGACGTGACAAAACACCGGGAAAATTATACGCCTTTTCTTTATATACGGTTTGATGATACTTAATCGTATTATGTTTGTGTTGCGATTGCTTTGTGTGCTTTCACGGATTATTTAATGGGCGTTAGAAGTGAAAAGTTTTTATGATGCTTTGTGTAAATTGTAAAGGCTTTACTAATAAACGTTTTTAAAATTTTTTATACAATTTATAAACAACCGTTAATGTAGGGTAAATGATTATTCATCACTTGTGTGAAATTTAAAACGTGTTTATTAGTAAGGAGTGAGGCTCTCAACTAGCGATCCGGAGGTCGCGGGTAAATTTTATTTAATTGATTTGTGTTTTCACATTTTAATATTTTAAAATAATTCAAGGTATATTTGCGGCACGTTCCAGATTGCTCTCAGTAACGTCCTGGTGTAAGACCACCATTCAGAATTCAAACGTTCCTTGAAATGAATTTGACCATGTTTGGTTCCTAAATCTGAATAGCCATTTACTTCCCCTTCTTCTTTTTTCATTTCTTTTTACCCTCCATACTTAATTCAGTCTCACAATATACCCGAATTGGGGATACCATAATCTCACTGGCTCCAAACGGTCGAGAGCAGTCAAGTCTCTTATGTGGTACTCACATAAAAAATAATTTTGTAGTTGATAATATAGGGCCATCGCAAGTAAAAAAATTCCAAATAAAATGACGCGGAACGTTTTCGAGGATAAAACCATCTGGGTGCGACCAGGTCACTTAACGTTTCTTCAAACTCGACTATATGGAGAGTTGGAGAGCATTAGTTTCTATGTTCCGATGGTCGTCTCCGTCACCAACAGCATAGACTGTTTTATATCCCGGCTTGCAGAACTAATTTGCCAATGGTCGTGCCAGTCGAGAGAGCTGCATTGTTGTTAAATGGAATCACTTCGAATATCGATTTGTTTAACATCAATGAAACACAATTTAGGCAAGCTTTGTTGCAGCTACGAGTATTTCAAAATGCCTATCTTATCTTAACTATTTTCTCTCTTTGAAAAAAGTTCTGAAATGTTAATTTTGTAATTGTTTTTAAAACGAATAAATTGAATTGAAATTAATCACCGGTTTAAGACGAAAAATTCTAGTAGTTACAACACTAACACCTCTGCCGTAGGTCACTCCAAGTGGTTCACTACGTTTGGTGTCCTGCAGGAGTGCACTAAAGCAGGGGGTGCCCGGGTTCATCAGATGAAATTACACGCATTAAACATTCCTCAATGTAACACTAACAAAATACATTCGTTCGCCGCGCTTCACATACCTTTAACAATTCATACAGTGAATTTGACTTTGATTTAATACAGTACCTAACATTTTCAAACCTAAAATGAATAAATAACATTTCCACATACATACTACTATTTATACAGAATAGATCCATCTACCCCCCCCCCCCCCCTCCCACCATCCCAACCGCATAGCTTTTAAAATTTTTTTTTCTTTACATTCACTAAATAATTTAATACACGTCAGTGAAAACCTATTATTGGTTAAATAATTAACACATATTTTGTCATACATTATAAATAATTGTTAAACTGTTGGTTTTCCAAATAAAATAAAATGAGGCGTGTTCAGGTCTTGGCGGCGAATGCGCCTGCTCATCAACTGCGTGGCGGACCAGATTGGGAGAGGCCGGCTTGGGAAGACGGTCTCCAGCTGGTCTTTCTCGACCCACTTGCACCGGAGCGGGAGGGATGGATCCATACGTCCGTCACTCCTGGACACATTGACCTCTAAATTCCTACCCAACCCTTATACCCTTTTTCCCTTCCAGAACTTCTTATCCTCCCTTCCATTAAAAAAACCCTCCGCACAGTATCCCCAAAGATGACACAGACCCTGAGGGAAATTATTTTCTTCGGGGTCTGCGTGTGGAGTTATTGTAAAAAAACTTCGATTTTTATATTTTTTTATGTCTGAGCTTTATTTGATAAACCGGCCAAGAAAATCGCGATACATTTTCCCCCGTTTGACACAATTTGAACATATCTCCTTCTGTCGCCCGGCAGCCGCGTCTACCAGGGAGCCATAACTCACGGCGGGTATTATCGTACTAGGCCAGCGGGTAGCGGTTAGCGGTGAGCACTAACAACCAACAGCCAACAGCCAACAGCTAGGAGACTGGATACTGGGGACTGGAGAGGCCGCTTGACAATCCACAGGCGAATGTAATGACCGGCGCGTGACTCTGCGGGGAACGGTTGCCCCATCCATCTCTCTTCATCTTCTCCTGGGAGACGCCCACAACTAACTCTTGCAACACAAGCGGGAATCCATTCCTGAAACACCTGGATTATTCAGAAAGTGTGTAGTCATTTTGAAAGAAACTTTAGTCCCTTGAAAAATTACAGTAACTTTCCATTTTTCCAATCAAATGGAGTGATTATTGTGTTTTTTAATGTGGATACCGCACAAGAGTCCCAGCTGCTTCCAAACCGTATTGAATCAGTGGACTATGGTGAAACTATGGTATCCCCAATTGGGGTATGTTGTGAGACTAAAGGTTGTGAGGAGGGAAAGAAGATATTGAAGAGGAAGGTGGGAATGTACCTGGCTATTCACTGGTCACCAAACTGGGCTTAAGTCATTTTAAAATTAGGCCCTGAGGAAAATAACTTCCCTCAGGGCCTATGTCATCTGGGATGCTGTGTGGAGGGTCTTTTTGAGGAGAGGAAGGAATGAAAATTGATCTTGAAGAGACCCGCATGTTGTAGGAAGGAGGAAACACAAAGGCTGACAAGTCGTTCCAAAACCGAGCTGTTGAACACAAGAACAAGTCGAAGAAGCGACCCGTTCTCATGTGACAAATATCAACTCATGTACATATTCAAGCAACAACGTTTCAATTTTGTATGGCGGTCTTACACCAGGGCGATAAAGAGAGTATCTTCCACTTTGGAACATGGAGCAAATACACCTTATATTATTTTTAATGTTTAAATTGTGAAAACACAAATCAATCAAATAAAATTTATTTGCGTACTCCTGGATTTGACCCGCGATCTCCGGATCGCTAGTCGAAAGCCTTATCTGTCGACAAGGAGGTCATCAATGCTAAGCTTAATAACAATTGACTGTTTTTTTTTGCGATAGGTACTGCCGAGGCTATTATTTAAACAGATTAGCTTACGCTCACCTACCGATGGTTTTTTATTGCAATCTTTATTTACCACTTTAAACGAAACTAAAAAAAACACGCTCAGACAAGCGTACTGTAATTACAATTGTCACTTAGTTTTTATCATATCATTTTTCAATAATATAATTGTTGAAAAATTGGCAAACCTTGACCTGGTTAACTGGCGGTTTTCTGTTTTATAGAATTATTTCAAATTAAACGGGAACGTCTATGGTAAACTTTTAAATGCAAAGAGAAAGCGTGATGTTCTATCTTTCTAAATCTGGTAATATTTAATGTCTGAACATAATAGAAAAGGAGAGAGAGAATGGGTTTTATGAGGACGTGAATCGTTTAACAAAAAAGTAGCTCTTAATAAACGTTGTACATAAATAACTAAGAACCTACGTATGGTAGTTACTGCAATATTTCAGGACGTATTTGTAAATTAATATTCAAACAAGATAGCGGACAGACTAATTGATTGATGACAAATGTAGCACTACGTGACCAGATTAGTTTTAAAACTTCGTGTTAGTTAAATTTCCAAGCATTTGAAATTAATCTAGTACCTAATGTGACTAATATGAAAATATCTGTGAATGTCTTAAAATTCCTATACCGATTTCGCCTTTGTTGCACTTTCACTTGTAATTGAAGTTACGATTTTTACTACCTAGGTTTTGAGACTATATTTCACGAGGAACTGCAGTGATTGCTGAAAAGCGTATATTAATTATTTTACAGCCATTTTTATTATAGGTATTTATTACCTCCAAGTTTACAAAATGTCTTTTCGGTAAAACTTGTTTTTGGTTTAGATAAATGTGGTTAAATAAATAATTTGACGTGGGTGCAGCTTAGAGTCCGGCAAATTGATTAATTGATTGGTTTTCAATTGCTTAATTATACTA
Organism: Glyphotaelius pellucidus; assembly: GCA_936435175.1. Classification (NCBI taxonomy): domain Eukaryota; kingdom Metazoa; phylum Arthropoda; class Insecta; order Trichoptera; family Limnephilidae; genus Glyphotaelius; species Glyphotaelius pellucidus. The sequence goes on from OW386543.1 coordinate 38,199,240, forward strand.
ACATGTAGTAATTACAAACAAAGGCAATACAAGTAAATATAATTCTAGGACGTAACCATTGTGTGTATAAAAAATATTATTAATTAATTTATATAATTTATAATTAGAGTTCCGACCGGATCATGTTCACTATTATTTATTTACCAGAGCACGAATTTATTGAGTCATGTATTATTAAAGTAATTGTTAACAATCAGCCTAATGCTAAACGCTTTCTATGAGAGTTAAAATAATAGCAGATTGATAGTAAAAAAAACTACACAACACAATCAGTAGTTATTGATTAGTTGGGAACTTAATTAATAAAATAATATTACATTACATTCAAGATATTGTATAGGTTAATCGCTAAAGGAGAATGTCTGATGATTATTTTGGGTTTAGAAAGTAGAATTAAAACTGGTATAATTTTTGATATGCTTTGATTTGCAACTCTTCGCGTGAAGCCTCGACCACCCAAGCTCTATATAGTTGAAGTCAAGAACTTGTTCAGAGTCCAGAGTCCTGAGTATCCCCTGAGGGTACTGATATCAGAGTGTCCTGTATGTCCTTGATTAAGGATGACAAATGACGTGCTTGATGGACATATTATGCGGTGTGAGTTTAACGAGAGAATATAGTATACACGGGTGTGTGGTAAAACCATGTACGACCATATGACGACTGTAATTTTAGTGATATTTATTTATTTATTGTTTGAAACATTCACAGAGTGTTAACAATTATTACTATAATAGAATTGCCATTGGGATGGATGTACATAGATATTAACACTCCAATTACAAACGTTCACAGCATGAGTAATCAATGTTTAGTTGTTACTAGAAAAAAATGTTTGTAGTGATAACAGAAATAATGATAATCAAAATGAAATATAAAACATAGTAGTGTCAAATATGATGCATAATCTGCTAGAGAAAAAAGAAAGAAAGGGTATGACAATAAAGCAGCCACATAACTGTTCTCCACAAAGTGTCATGATAGGAGTTTGATAATTTGTTTTTTTAAATATGTGAGATTGTTTGCGTACATATCAATATGGTCACATTAAATGGTATTGTATAGACGACACATTCTAGACATATATACATTATAGTTTGAATGCGTAGAACGGAAATAACAGTCAGGAAAATTACGACGCATAAGTGGACATATGAAGAAGTCTGGGATGCCCTTAGAAGACAAAAAACGATCAAGTGGATAATGAATCTAAGGTTGTGTAATGCATTTATGCAAAGCATTTATAATCAACCGAAAGCTGGTGTTTCTTAATCCATCTAGAATTTACAAACACTATATTAAGAGGAAGATAGAATTTTTATCTAGGTAAAATGCATTAAATTATGTTACATTTATTTAGAAATTAAACATTCCTCAATAACTGGCTTGAACACTCCTTTGGGGTGAAACGCCGTTTAAAACAAAACTTTTTCACTCTTTTCAGCCTGTTTAAATCGTCAGTTGATTAGTCACAAATAGGGCTGGGCAGTATTTGAATTACTTGTAATTGAAATACGTATTTGAAATACCAATACGTATTTTGTATTTGTATTTCAATTACTTACTAAAAATGTATTTTGTAATTGGTATTTCAATTACCTGATGCTAACATATTTTGTAATTTGTATTTCATATACTTACGGCTTCAAAATATATTTTCAAAAACATTTAGCGATCTTAATAATGATAATGAAAAATAAACTGACATAGATAGTACATAGACTAAAAACGCTAGAATCCAGAGCAAAATATGTTAAGAGTTGGCAGCACTGTACATCAAAGCAAGTATTTGTCTATTGTCGTTTTCATCGTTTCGCTGTATTTATTCATGAAGACGTGAGTTAATTGATAATGGATGATCAAACTCCGTCAAATCCACAAAATTTTAAAAATGGAGTGGAGATCAGATGTGTCTTCTGAACAACATGGTTGGTTAATTTTTGCACGTCTCTGTTTCACTCTGCTCAGCTTTGCTTCTACGGAAACGCACCCTTAGATAAGGGTACTTACGACAATTTATTGCAACCAAAGGTTCTATCAAAACCAAATATATTTCGTATTTTGTAATTTGTATTTTGTATTTGAAGTTAAAAAAATGGTTAAAATACTGTATTTTATATTTCAAATACATGACTTGAAACTATTATTTAATTCGTATTTTAAATACATGTGAAAAAGTATTTTGTAATTTGTATTTTAATTACAGCAAAGCATGTATTTTGCCCAGCCCTGGTCACACATCTCCAAAAAATCGAAATTATAGTTGAGTGTGCAATTACATGTAAAAGTATATATCCTCCTCTATCTGGTACAATATTCAGATACTCATAAACACCACCAAATCAATTAAAACACAAAAAAACTTGTGGGGAATTAAAAAAATTATGTTTTCTAGGTTAATAGTAGAAATTTACAAAATGTCTTACTAATGTACCGGACTATTACGATTTCTAGTGTTATTTTATAACAGATTTAATATGTAAAACGCAGACACGTGTAAATAATATTTGATTTATGGCGAGCTTTCGAATGTAGCTTTCCTCATATTCTCAAAACTCAGTATTTGGAGATTTCTGACTAATCGACTGGACGATCGATTATCTGTATCCATCTATTTGGTATTTACTCAAAACTAATGATTTTTTATGTATTTTGTTTCAGCCGGTAAGTTCATCCACATCTCTTACACAGATTCACGCGTCATATCACCACAAAAGCAACGTAGGTAGGTAAGTGTTTAAGCCACAAATTTATACGCATTACAGAATCATTTCATGTTGTAACACTCAAATAAGTTTGAAAAAACTCATTTAAAAAAACAACGTCTTAGAAGCATTTTAGCATTAGAATGGAATGCATTTAAAAAATAACATTTATATATGTGTGGCGTACTTTATTTATCGTCTTATTTGTAATGATTTTATAACTGGACTAACGACCGTTCTAACTGATCCGCTGTGATATTTTGGAGCAGGGGAAATGGTCACTGAAGGTGCCCACCTGTAGTTCAGATATGATCGGCTATATTCGTAGCCGTTCGGCTATTAGACCCGAACGGGGGACTATTGTCTCTTTCACATATTAAAACTACAGAGGTGATCCAATAGTCCAGGAAAAAATCTAAATCGGAATCCACACCTATTTCTGGGCGGGATTTAAAAATACTTGAGAAAAAGCTTTTGGAAAGGTTGGAACAGGTATCTGAGAGTTGTTTTTTATAGGTTAATTTCGTAAAGGCCCCTAAAAAACATTAACTCCTTTCTTACGCATTGTTTATTGTAACGAGAAAATTTAAAATTGATTTCACCGAACCAAGCGACGTGGAGTCTAGGGACGTCTATTCCCCATCGAAGGCGGGGCGGAACTGAAACAAAATGGGTGTGACATATGATACGTCGTTCTTACGTCGATGGCATAAGGTTCACTTTAGAAATCCAAATTCGTCCGTCGAGTACCGGCCGTTCCGATTAATGTCAAATGTAACAGCGCGAAAATGCATATTTTATTTTATTTTGTAAAGTTCAGGCATAAATATTATTTTTTTGCGATTATTATAAAAAAACTAAATTTGCCACATTATATAATAAAATCATATCCGAAAAAGGATTAATAAATAGGAGAGTTGCACTTGAAAATGTTTTTTATAGACCTTATAGTTTATTTTTTTCCGGGCTTATTAAAAGACTTTTCACTTATTTACTTTAATTTTACTTACATACGTACATACATGTATTTGGATTGGCTTAATTTATTTATGTTAACAGTAATTTATTTCTACGTCATTTTTTAAATGCTATATTTCAACACTCCGTATTATTTCAATCACACAATTAAAAAAAAAAAACACACACCATCATAATTATCATAAAAATAAATCGTTTAATAAAAATGTAGCTTTTAATAAACGGCTTACATAACTAAGTAGTATGGTAGTCACTGTAATCTATCAGGAATTATTTTTAAATGAATATTCAACAAGATATAGCTGATAGACCAATCGATCCATGTTTGCGTCGAAGCGTAAAGCGTAGTTATTTATTTTTACGCCACCAAATTGGTGTATTAAAACGAAAGCAAAGCGTTTGATCCACAAATCTGGCCGTGGGAATTCCCATTACAGTTTGGTGTCGTGAGGGGCTTTAATGTTCAGTTAGTTGGGCGATTAAACCGACGACCAAAATAGGAGCCATTACTAAAAAAAGCTTTTCTTCAGGGGTGAAAACCTTTTTTCAAGTCTCTTGAGAGAATTTTTGTAGTTAGTGTAATGGAACATAGCAAGTAGCTACTATTAATGTAATTTGTGCCAATTTTTTTTAAATATATATTTTTATATGAATACCGCACAAGAGTCCCAACTGCTCCCGTCTGGAGCCAGTGAGACTATGGCATCCCCAAGGGAGCCAGTGAGACTATGGGGTATGTTGTGAGGCTGAAGGTAGTGGGGAGGGGAAGGATATAAGGAAGAGAAAGGTGGCTATTCAGATCTGGTCACCAAACACAGCTAAAGCCATTTCAAGCAACGTTTCAACTCTGAATGTTGGTCTTACACCAGGGCAATAATGAGAGTATCTTCCATTCTGGAACGTGTCGCAAATATACTATATATTATTTTAAATTAATAAATTGTGAAATAACACAAAGTAATAAAAAGAAAATTATTTGCCACGCCGGGACTCGATCCCGCGACTTTCGGATTGCGAGTCAAGAGCCTTACCGCTGGACTACGCCGGCCGTCGAATGTACAACATTTTTTTTTTTTTTTTTTTTTTTTTTTTTTTTTTTTTTTTTTAATTTATTTATTTATTTTATAAATCAACAATCCAGTCCCGCTAAGCCAATTGCAATTGGCTTGACAGCAGGTGCTTATAATTCCTTACAAATATATTTAAAGTTATAATTTACATCTTTTATCTACAGTTAAACATTTTTTCATAAATTTTATCAAGTATCAAGTATCAAAATAAATATTCTTTTTCCAATAACCAATTTTTCACCATATATTTAACCTTATTCAAAGAATTACAACCTAATGTACAACATTGGATAACGAACACCTCTGTCATAGGTTACCCCAAGTTTTTCGTTACGTTTGGTGACTTTGGAGGGGTGCCCAGGATCATGGGGTGATTCATCCGGGTGTTGGCGACGGATGTGTCTGCCCACCAACTGGTAGGCTGGATCGGGAGAGACTGGTTGACCTCTCCAGCAGGACTCTCTCGGAACATCGTCTTGCACTGCAGTAGAAGGCAATAATACGTCCATCATTCCTGGACACGCAATGATTTCCAGATTCCTAACCACCCTTCATACCTTTTCCGTCCCAGAACATCCTCTCCTTCCTTCCTAAAAATGACCAAACAGCATCACAGCACAGGAATTATTTTCCTCAGGGCCTCCTGTGTGGAGCTCATGTAAAAAAAAACTCAGCCCACAGAGCTGCCCAGAGTGCTTAAATTTCAGCAAACTGAAAAAAATTAAACAATTTGGTAAGTATTGATTCACTCCATACCATTTCTCTATTCTTTCCAAAAAAACTCCAAATCCGTAACATTCAATCAATATTTTTAATATTTTTAGAATTCAATATTTTTAGAATTCTTATTCTATTTTGTTACCATATTTGCTGAATAAGTCTGAAAACTACATCCTTATTTTCTCTTCCTTTCCACCTTCACATATCCTTCCTATTCCGACACACTAAATTCCTCAAGTACGGGGGTATTTTGGCTATTGTGTGATATTAAAAAAGTTATTTACGTGGTTTTACAGTTTAAAGCAGTCATTTAAAAAATAATAAATGCAACGGGTCTGCAGTGGCTCGAAAATAAAACGGTTTGTGGCCCCTGAAATACAAGTTCATTAATAATAATCGATTTTACTATTTGGTACCAAACACTGATTACAACAGATTGTAGCTTGTAGCCAATGTGTGCTGGGTTCCAGGGCCGGACACATTTCATGATGGCTAATAAAACACTATTTTTTTTTATGGATAGCTCTTTATGTTTACATGTACAAGGTTTCTTAGAAAACGATTTAGGTTTTTTATTGATAGCTCTTTATGTTATGCTCTTTATGTTATGCTCTTTATGTTATGTTCTATAGCTCTTTAAGTTATGTTTTTATGGATAGCTCTTCATGTTTACGTACACAAGGTTTCTTGGAAAACGATTTAGATTTGTGACAAATCGAATCAAATTCATTTTTCTCTGCTAATGGCTAGCTGTACGATACAATTATCAATTATTTTTTGGGTTATTACGCCGTGTTACACTTTCTTCTTCTTCAGCCAACGTTTTGAACAGCGTTAGAGTGTACATCATCAGGGCAGACGTGCAGATTGTGGCATGGTGTTTGTTTATAAATGTAGAAGTCATGCCGTGTTGCGTGAGCTAATTTTCTTAGGGCTGTTGTTTCAGTGTAATAGTATATGAAATTTCTGTGGTTTTCGGCGTTTAGTTTGGGTGTGTACAAATGGGTGTTAGCGGATTTGAATTGCCTCCTTAACTAGGTGTGCCCGATGCGTTTTGGGTTAAATTCTCAAAGCTTATTGAAAATATTAAAATAACTATCATTCGTAGTTGTTTGCCAAATTGAGAAATTATGACATTTGCTCAATTAAATGTGGATTTTACCATGTGAATCGATTGGGTGACCGGACAACTCAGAATGAAAACAACCCAACACTTCCTTTGAAGTCATTAAAAATTGGTGAAATAGGTTACGTTAGGTTAGGTTACGGGTATTTTTCGATATTTTTCATAAATTTTAATGCCTATTTAAAGAAGTATTGAGTTGACTTCATTCTGAGTTGACATGGAACCAATCGATTGACATGTTATAGGAAATTTTTTGCTATAGGAAGAGTTTACAAATTTTTCTTGTAATACTTGTGATTCTGAGTGCGGTTCTGTCCGGGTTTGGGTTTCTGGTTATTATCGGTGGGTGTGCTGAAGCACAGGTGGACATCGTTATGTAATTGAATGATAAAATTGAATTAATTAAAATTTTAGATTTAATAAGAATCAAAGCACTCGATTATTTATGAAGGTAAGTTTCTACTTTTCGTTTTAAGTAAATCGATAATTTGTAATTAACCTTTAAAACGAAATTACTTGGCTCCATGTAATCTTACTAATATTGTAAACGCAAAAGTTTGTATGAATGTATGTGTGTTTGTTACTCTTTCACACATAAACTACTGAATGGTTTTTTTTTTACATGAGTTTACAATGGTTGATTTTTACACAGGAGGCCCTGAGGAAAATAATTTCCCTCGGGGCCTATGACATCTTTGAGAATGCTGTGTGGAGGGTTTTTTTAAAGGAATGGAAGGAGAGGAGAGTTCTGGGAAGGAAAAGAGTTTAAGGGGTAAACAGGAATCTGGGGTTCAGTGTGTCCTGGTCATCCGCGTCCAAGACCTAGACAAACCTCACCCATGAACCCGGGCACCCCTGCTAAATCACCAAACGTAGCGAACCACTTGGGGTGACCTATGGCAGAGGTGTTGGTTATCCAATAAAGGTTCCCGGGGCGGCGGTACCCATTTCCGCCTCCCAAATTAAAAATGAAACTCTACAATAATATAGATCATACATCAGAATAACATATTGGCTAAATATAATGATAAACTCTGGCGTTATGAAATTTTTATAAATGAAAATATGTGACGGGGAATGTGAAAGGGAACGGGGACACACGGGAAAGAACATGTGTTGCAACTGACATTGCAACGCATGCCGGGGACCAGCTAGTATTTTTATAAAGGTTATAATATTTTTTGTAGATCGTGGATAAAATAATAATGTACATTGAAAAATGATTAAGCAATGAACAAGTATTTTTTTAATAAAATATATTTGTATTACTTTTTTATGTGAATATCCCACAAGAGTCCCAATTGCTCCCAACCGCCTGGAGCCAATGAGACCACGTTATCCCCGATTCGTGTATTGGAGGTAATCCACCACTTACCCGCCCTGGTATAAGTAACAGATGATTATTTTGAACGAATCTAGACCTCCAGTGTCCCTGCATACGTTGTTAGTAAGCAGTATGCAAGTGCTTAACAAGAAAAGCAAAATGCAAAAATAGATTAGTACGGCAAATATAAATTAAATAGGGCATAATAAAAACTCATTCATGAGGCTCCATGAGGCGGCATTGCATCGTTAAAAAAAACCTGCAAGCACCTGTTTAAAACGGAGAAGATAAAATACAATAAATCTAAAATCAATAGGCAAGTACCAACAAAAATGTGAATGGCATTCGGTCTGACCATAAACCACATTTAGCTTCCGTGTCCCTTAGCCAAACAGTCAGTGAAGCCTCAAAGAATGTTAACTGAATATACGGGGTAATACCGAATTATACCCAATTGAGGTATATCACGAGGCTGCAGATAAGTGGTGACGGGAAGGAGAAGGGTGGAGAAGCACTACTGGTAGTAGATCTAGTCACCAAATACGACTAACCAAAGCCATTTCAAGCAACGTTTCAGTTCTAAATGGTGGTAACTGTCATTGAATCCTAAATAATATGGTTACAATATTATTTTTTTTATTTAACTTTTATGAGTAAAACCTCAAATTGTAATATTTGATTAAATGAAGACACTATGAGCGAAACTCAATCGAAAATCTGGAAACAGAAAAATCTGAAAAAGATATTTGCACCTCTGGGACTCGAACCCAGGACCTCCCTACTTTCTGGGCGAGTGCTCTTGACCACTGAGCTAAGGTGTCGATATCCAATTCGGTCACTTTAAACTGTACCATACTTTGATTAAGAACCACCCATATTATCTTCATTTTCTTAACGCATCATTTTTTTTTTTTTAGCTCAGTGGTCAAGAGCACTCGCCCGGAAAGTAGAGAGGTCCTGGGTTCGAGTCCCAGAAGTGCAAATATTTTTTTCTGATTTTTCTGTTTCCAGATTTTCGATTGAGTTTCGCTCATAGTGTCTTCATTTAATTAAATATAGTCACACTTTGGTGATTCCTGTGCGTGAAATATTCAACTGTAAAATTGATGAACACAATTCACGGTTTATATCATCTTTCCGTATAATGTCTGAAAAACATGTGTTAGGCTGAAAAACAAAGTGGCGCTGTGGTTATTGTCGCTGAGCTGTCAATCAGATACCACGCCATCCTCGGTGTCGGACAACCAACCTATCCTTCACTAGCACACGATCCCTGCTCGCCGCTAGTAACTTCGTATACTTTGCATCATGATTTCGTTATCATAATATTCAATCATTAATGCATCTATAATATATATTAGTGTATCAACACTGAGACGAAAGCCGGCAACTGCAATTTTTTAATTGTGCAATGTGACTGCATTATGCAATGGTTTATGCATGATTTGACTGGGCTGTTATTAGTAGGTTATGAATAAATAATATATTGTGATTTAGCAGGGGTGCCCGAGTTCATGGGGTGAGGTTTGTCTAGGTCTTGGAGGCAGATGACCAGGACACACTGAACCCCAGATTCCTACTCACCCCTTAAATCCTTTTCCTTCCCAGAACGCTCCTCCCCTCTTCTTTCCTAAAAAAAAACCCTCCGCACGGCATCCCCAAATATGACATAGGCCCTGATGGAAATTGTTTTCCTCAGGGCCTCCTCTGTGGAGCTCATGTAACAAAAAGGCCCTCTGGAAAGGTATTGGAAACAATGCCTTTCCGGAGTATGTACGTTTTTAAAATAAACATTGGAACATATTTACAAACAAAAACATTTTCTCCAAACGTAGAAAAAATTGACAGAACATCATATTTAGAATTCACATTCCCTTTGTTCAGCGAATTTGTACGAAAATTGAATCTTCTCTTTTGTCTCTATCACATATAAAAAAATAATTATCAATATTTTATTTAGTTTTAGAATAACTTACTGCGTAAAACCTCAAATCGTAATGTTTAATCATTGAAGACAATGTTCAAAGTCAGGATATTATCAATCGCGGTAATATCAATAGCATATTATAATTTTTTTATTAGTATCTATAGCAAAATTTGTACATAATGTATTTATAAATTGTATTATATTAAGGTATTATAAAGTTTTTTTTTTTTTTTTTTCACAGTCCTCCTCACTAGGGTTTCCTGTTCTGAGGCGGCCTGTAGTTTTTCCACATTTGTATTTAGTATCCAATACAGTTTATAAATAGTATGTATTTGAGAAAAACTGAGAAGCATTATTACGCACTTTAGAAAAATAAACATTCCTGATGAATTGACGACGTGTCATTTTCGACCCTAAGGGGCACAAGGGTCAAATCAGGGTTCGTATTTGAATTGCTTAGTAGACTGCTAATCTCACATTTTTAGAACACTATTCTGACTAGTTACACCTACATTCAGTCTTTTACTTATATTACTTGCAAAACTCTAATGTCCTTATCGGTATTCTCGTCTTCCGCGAACATAAATATTTTCTGACGTTATGTTCTCGTAGTTAATAAATTACACAGAAGCAGACAAAACACGTCGAAGCCCGTTAGTTGCAGTTCACCTGTTTTCGAGAAAATCATTATTAGGTGATTTTACAATAAACAACGCCACATGACTGGAAAATTGCACACTTTGTCTCCCCCTTCCTAGTAGGTAAATACATTGCAAACGGCCCACTGCTCGCGCCTCGATAAAATGCGGTATCAGTTGATAACCCAATGAGAGTAAATATATTAACATTATTTATGAATGCACAAATATAATTTATGAGCGACCTGTTATGCAATTTCGCATTTACTAAACCTGCGAAACAACTTGATAAAAAAAGTCGAAGCTTTTCCGGCACAAACTGCGGCACTGCAATTATGTTTACTCCTTTCTACTCTGGTGCAAGCTTTATTGGATTCGATTGCTTGTTTCAACGCCTAGTTTACTGCCCTTATATCTTCATTGAATGCAAACTTGCCTCGTGAACTGTTTAAAAAGAGTTTTTAAACAAATTTTGGTCACAGCAGGTGCAAAAAGGGATCATAAAGCCAGTGATGGAGTGATCTGAATTCGACCATCAGTTTTTGCATTACAGATTACTTAAAAAGTAAAAGCGTCATTATTTACACACCTTTGCAACCAATTGCGAATATTATCCACTGACAATATGAAATAACCAACCATTGAACATGACATGCATAACGATGCTTTGTTTTTATACAAAGTTGTGAACTGTCTTGTTGATTTGTCATTTTCTGTTAGAAAGAATTATATTTCGCCACACTAGGTCGAACTATACCACATTGTAATCTAAATGTGCGGCATTTATTTGCAACAAAACAATACTTGACGAGATGTAGTTAGATACATCTGTACCTTGAAACATGAAAACGTTACTTTTTCATACACTGCGAAAATTTTGGCTATTGCCCCGTTAGTGATTTGAAATTCGGATGAAACGGAAATGCGCCACTAATAAACCTTTTTAATTTTCTGAAATTAATATCCAATCTTTAAACCACTTTAAAACAAACAGGTAAAAGAAAAGGAAGCGACATCTAGCGACTTTCTAGTTTCACTTCTACCGCGTGTGAATCGCACACTCTATTTTTTTTTTCTAGTTTTGTTTGAAATATTTATAAAGATTAAATGCTTTAATATTTTAACATATCGATGTTATAACGTTCCAATGTTTTAACATTTATAAAGTGCTTAATTTGTAACTTAATTAGCTTTATTTTCCAATTTAATTATGACATTTTGTATCTATTTGATTCCTAAATATAATACACAATAACATACCTTTCCATTCGGGAGGCGGTATGGGTACCGCCGACCAGGGAACATTCGATGGATAACCAATACCTCTGTCTTAGGACGCTCCAGTGGTTCGCTACATTTGGTTACTAGGTCTTATCTCGTACTTTTTTGTTTCTAGATCTTCCTCTCCTTCCTTTCCTTAAAAATAACCCTTCACCCAGAATCCCCAAAGATGATATGGGCCTTGAACGAAATTATTTTTCCTATGGGGAGTTAATGTAAAAAAACCTACACGTTTAGCAATACTACTTACTACCTTCTTCCGCACATTTGGAACGTCATTCATAATTTGTAAATGTGGGGTACGTTGAAAAAAAAAAGTAAATAATAAATAAATAATTAGTTATAATAATTTTTAAAAATCTACGAGCAAGAACTACTATTAGATGCAACTACTTGTTAGTGAACGTTCGGTAGTCAATTTCCTTGAAGTAAGTAACGCAGTCGGTAGCCATTGCATTTCTAGCATGAGGTTTCTTTCTAATGATCTGCAATTAAATATCTACAGTAAGCTAAATGCACGTAATACAAGAAAACATGGCAGTTGTTGAAAAGTATGACGGTTACACGGGTTTACTGTACCGCTATCATTGTACAGTGGTACAGTGTGCAGAAAGCCTCACGAATCATTCAGGGGAACTTGGAAATAATGTTATAACAACTTTAGAACAAGAACTCTGTAATAAGAATTGTAATGCAACTAGTTTTCTGGATATAGTTATGCCTTTCCTATGCAATATAAAACTATGGACCGAGAAGTGGTCGGTTTATAATACTGGTTTTTAAATGGTTACCTTCTCCATTCAATCGTTAAACTCTGCCTATTACGACTTACAAATTTCCTTACCACCATGTTATATTGATTGATTAATTGGCTTTGTATTGCGTAATTGAAAGTATAAGTATATGGAATCAAACGCAATTTTCTGCCAATTTGATTTGTTCGAATTGTTTTACTTTCTATTGTACGAGTAGGTTCCTAGAATTTTATAACAAAATAATTGCATTTTTGATGAAACTATACAGAGTGTTAAGAGACATGCTCGATTTACAGTGATTCCTGACATTATTCGTAGGAAAAAAAGGAAATTAATTTTTGATCTCCGGTGACATTTTTGATGTTTTTTGTTTTTGTTTTCAATGAGTCTAGTTTTGGACTGTTAATTCGTGGTGGAATTCTCTTGTATTATAATTGAAATTAAAGCACTTTTGCACTTTGTTCCACTTATTTATTTTCACCAGGACCGGTTTCATCCCATAACTGACTGACCAGTCTGAAAATGTTCTTTGTGCGATGAAACCGGTCTTGGTGAAAATAAATAAGTGGAACAAAGTGCAAAAGTGATTTAATTTCAATTATAATTTTGTTTTCAACCAAAACATAAAAAATCACTAGATATTAGACAGTTAAGGGTGATGTTTGTTCCTAGAATGCGATTTAATACATTTAGTCTGTAAAATAATATCATTTATAATATTCATTTTATTTTAGTCATTTAAGTTACGCGTAGTTTCTCCTTTTAAAATGTGCAAACAAGATATTATCTCACGGTTTCATGAATAAGGTCCAAACCTTGAATAATATGGCTGGTATCATATAAATGCATTCCCTTGCAAATTTGGGACAAATTCTTTTATTATTTGTAAAGTCGGTACTTTGAATAAGTACCCTCAAATAACACCTACTTATGTTTATGACACTCCCTAGGAGAAGTGTCACCCTCAAGGATAAATGCGCCGTCGGCTTTAGCCAAGTAAAAAAGTAATAAAATTTTGCAATATTTGTTAATCCCTGTAATATTAAGATGTATTTTTATTGGTAGGCCTCTAGGGCCGACTTTTAGGTAATTGTTTTATTATTGTCTGTAAGTTAGATTTTAAAATTAGTGTGGGAACTGCTAAAATATCATTTTCTCACCAATTTTTTATGTACCATGTTTACTTTAAATAATAGCGATGTTGATATGGAGAGTTAGTATTGTTTTGACGGTGAAACGGGAAGGTACATGTTGTACCTTCGGCGTTATTTAATCAAACTCGAGCATGGGGGGTACATATAGGTGCCTATCTCCAGTAGAGTGTTGTAATCAATCTCTGATCTGAGGGGTACATGGGTGCCTGTCTTCAGTAGAGTGTTGAGATATCGAGGGAAATAAAGCCTTCGATATTTGTCGGTGTGGTGGGGTCTTGGAGATCACTATTGTCACCAGTATTGTCACCAGTATTGTATTTTTATTTAATAAATTGTGTTGAAGAATAACAAGAAGTGTTTTCCTGCAAATTCCATCGAGTTGTGCTTTCGTACCACGATAGTAAGAAACATATGGTCCTTCGAGCCGGATCGAGAGCACAGGCATCATGGAAACGGGACGACAATCGAAGATGACATCCATCTGCGGTAGCAAGGCTGGGTCCAGCACCAGCTGGTCGGAGGCTCAAATGAAAGCAGCAGCTACCAGGGTGCACATCACCAGACGAAAGGCCCACCTACTAGCAGAGTTCGAGGAAGCAAGGACTTCCGAAGCAGAAGCAAAGGCAAAGGCTGAAAAGGTGCTCGCGGAAGCAAGGACTTCCGAAGCAAAGGCAAAGATGGCTGCTGAAATGGCGGTCCTGGAAGCAGAGGAGCAGTACTCAGCAATGGTTCTGAAAGTTGCATCAAGGACTTTCCGACAGACTCAGGACAATCGAGTTAATGACTGGGTGGACCAGTCGAGCCACGGATCACTGTCACGACTTGGAGAATGCGATGAGCAGCCTCTCCTAGTTCAAATGGAGCAGCAACAGGAGCTGCTCCGTGATGGGCGGCTCTCACTACAGCCGCCTGCAAATACATCACATCAGGAGCCCTTGGAAGGGCAGTCTCTCCCATCACAGTTGGAGGATCGGGCAGAGAAGAATATTCCGCTGCGTTTGGAACAGCGGATGGAGCAGCAACAGGAACTGCTCCGTGATGGGCGGTTCTCACTACAGCCGCCCGCAAGAACTTCACATCAGGAGCCCTTGGCAGGGCAGTCTCTCCCATCACAGTTGGAGGATCGGGCAGAGCAGAATCTTCCGCTGCACTTAGAACGGCGGATGGAGCAGCAACACGGTGGGCAGTACGAGCTACTCCCCGCCAGAGTATCGTCTCATCAGAAGCCCTGGACGAGGCAATATCTCGCGCTGCAGATGATGCAGCATCAGCAGCCAAGCAGTAGCGACGGGGAGCTGCCTTTATCAGCGCAGCCATTCAGCACAGCGGAGAAAAGCGACGGGCGGCAACGGCCCGAGCCACAAGGCCGGTTACAGAAGCCGAGACCTGTAATAACTGAAGATCGTTTCGCGCAATCAATCGGTAAGGCTATGTTTTTATATGATACCAGGCCCATAATTAGATATTTTCCCGCTTTTAACGGCAAACCGATTGACGAATTTATAAGAATTATTATTTTGTTAGTTTTTCTATGTAGACAATACCTTTGGTTACAAGACACTAGAAAAATAATCGCTATTAAAGCGATTAAAAGGTCGTTCGTTTATGTGAAGCATAAACAAAAGCTCGACAAGGTTTTTCGCGAGATGCGAGCCACAGACCCCTTAATTATTATCAGTGTGTCAACAATGAGGCCCCTTGCGTAAAAGGGGATACGCTATCATTTAATACCGCTTTGTAAATATTTTTAAAATCAGCAGTATCTATTAAAGATACTAAAATCGCATTCTTTACCTATTTAGTGAAGTAAATTCACGGGAAGGGGTATGTTTGTTCCTAGAATGCGATTTAATACATTTAGTCTGTAAAATAATATCATTTATAATATTCATTTTATTTTAGTCATTTAAGTTACGCGTAGTTTCTCTTTTTAAAATGTGCAAACAAGATATTATCTCACGGTTTCATGAATAAGGTCCAAACCTTGAATAATATGGCTGGTATCATATAAATGCATTCCCTTGCAAATTTGGGACAAATTCTTTTATTATTTGTAAAGTCGGTACTTTGAATAAGTACCCTCAAATAACACCTACTTATGTTTATGACACTCCCTAGGAGAAGTGTCACCCTCAAGGATAAATGCGCCGTCGGCTTTAGCCAAGTAAAAAAGTAATAAAATTTTGCAATATTTGTTAATCCCTGTAATATTAAGATGTATTTTTAATGGTAGGCCTCTAGGGCCGACTTTTAGGTAATTGTTTTATTATTGTCTGTAAGTTAGATTTTAAAATTAGTGTGGGAACTGCTAAAATATCATTTTCTCACCAATTTTTTATGTACCATGTTTACTTTAAATAATAGCGATGTTGATATGGAGAGTTAGTATTGTTTTGACGGTGAAACGGGAAGGTACATGTTGTACCTTCGGCGTTATTTAATCAAACTCGAGCATGGGGGGTACATATAGGTGCCTATCTCCAGTAGAGTGTTGTAATCAATCTCTGATCTGAGGGGTACATGGGTGCCTGTCTTCAGTAGAGTGTTGAGATATCGAGGGAAATAAAGCCTTCGATATTTGTCGGTGTGGTGGGGTCTTGGAGATCACTATTGTCACCAGTATTGTCACCAGTATTGTATTTTTATTTAATAAATTGTGTTGAAGAATAACAAGAAGTGTTTTCCTGCAAATTCCATCGAGTTGTGCTTTCGTACCACGATAGTAAGAAACAGGTGAGGTGAGGGGTTGTGCGGTTACTCGGCTGAGTGACCAGTGACATGTAGACTTTTTTGTTGTTTGGTTTTTAGAAAACAAAATTGAAAAAAAATTACAACAAAAAAAGTCATCCGACACCGAAATTACATTCTCATTTTTTTATTCCAAATAATGTCAGGAATCTCTGGTTAAAGTAAGTCAAGTACGTCACTCTATACCCTGTGTCGATACCAAGGTGTTATTTTCAAAGAAAACTTCAGAGGATCAGCTCAGAATTAAGTCGATATTTTAAACGGAGAATAGTTGAGCACTGACCTGGAAATTTGATAGAAACTCGAGCGCCTTTGACTTTTATAAAATAGAAGTCATTTTGGTATAAGCTTTTGTGCGTTTGTTAATTTGCTGCATTGTAGGTACTTTTCAAGGGTCTGTATTTTTTTAAATGTATTGTTTAACTATTAAGATTAATTTATCATATGTTACCTTATTAAGTATTGACCTTGCAGTATAAAAATTGAAGTTCTTTATATTTACAGTCCTAGCTCAGATTCCTGTTCCGAGGCAGATTGTTTTGGTGTTATACTTACGCTGTCATATTATTTATAATTTCCTCATCTTCATATTATTTCCTCATCATCGTTCCGAGGCAGATTGTTTTGGTGTTATACTTACGCTGTCATATTATTTATAATTTCCTCATCTTCATATTATTTCCTCATCATCGTTCCGAGGCAGATTGTTTTGGTGTTATACTTACGCTGTCATATTATTTATAATTTCCTCATCTTCATATTATTTCCTCATCATCGTTCCGAGGCAGATTGTTTTGGTGTTATACTTACGCTGTCATATTATTTATAATTTCCTCATCTTCATATTATTTCCTCATCATCGTTCCGAGGCAGATTGTTTTGGTGTTATACTTACGCTGTCATATTATTTATAATTTCCTCATCTTCATATTATTTCCTCATCATCGTTCCGAGGCAGATTGTTTTGGTGTTATACTTACGCTGTCATATTATTTATAATTTCCTCATCTTCATATTATTTCCTCATCATCGTTCCGAGGCAGATTGTTTTGGTGTTATACTTACGCTGTCATATTATTTATAATTTCCTCATCTTCATATTATTTCCTCATCATCGTTCTGAAGCGGGTTGTTTTGGTGTTATACTTAACGCTGTCATATCTTTATAATTTCCTCATCTTCATAATTACTTAACCATATTTCAATGTTAAAAACTTGTTTTTATGTGACTTAAACTAAGATTTGAAGATAGTGACTTACATCTAATAACTAACTACTGAGACTTATAACTAGTGACTTACATCTAAGACTTAATAAACAGTTTGTGACTTACGTCTAAGACATAACTAGTGACTAACAACAAAAACTTTATAAACAGTTGGTTTATCTCTCCTTTCAATATTTTTTCGTTATTTTTAATATTAATCTTATCTTGACGAAGAAAACTTGTTTTTCAAACATGTTGATAATACTGATTATAGAGTGGTGTTTTTACAAAGCGATTTTTCATTTAAATAAACACCCAGTGACTTCAACTAAAACTTATAAACAGCTAGTGGCATACGTCTAAGACTTGTTACTATTTTTGTGATTTACATCTAAGACTAAATAAACAGCTAGTGACTTATAACTAGTGACTTACAACTATGACTCATAGCTAGCAACTAACACTGAGACTAACACAACCAGTGACTAAGACTAATTAACTAATGACTTAAAATTAATACATATTTATGACAGGATTAATATTGCTCTAAGCTCTAATGATAGCCAACGTCTGAAAGGAGAGGATCTATACATATATTTTGATATATTTCAAAAAAGAAAGATCAATAAACAAATTAATAAATTTAAGAGACTAATCGGTGTAGGTATTAACGTTTTACGGTTCCTGCACTTGTGGCGATACGGAACTATCTTGGATACTTTGTTGCATTATTGTAAATAGTCACACACGGCGGGGTGTAATGTGTTGCACTTAAATGCATGTGCCTTCGTCTTAATTGCATGCAATTTCCTAGATCACTTATTGGCTTTTAATTGGCCCCCGGATGATGTTGTGTTTACGCCCTGTGACGGTTTCCATACATCTCAATTTTAAATACTTTTATACCTGCGGTGAAATATTTGCATAATTGCATTTTTTATACACCAACCCACATATTTTTGCTCTTTGCTTTTCGCAGAAATGCGTGCGCATCGTCGAACTAACACGGTGAATCGTTACGCAAATAAAAACTGACATTATAATGTGATGCGAAATTATAACACTCATAAATAATACGGGAAACAGGTGGCTGCCGACCAAATATTGATAAATTGAATAAATTCATCATGAAGTTAATAAATATAGAATTTGTTTAGTGATTTATTTTTTAATTGCGAATTGTTATACATAATGTAAGTTACACTATTTCATAGTCAGGTGGATTGATAGACACTTTGACGTAAGGGGTATTTTGTTTTATAACATCATTTATTAAACAAAGGTGTTTTATTCCGGCTTAGTGCATTGCTTTGTAAAGAGCGCTGAAAAATATCGTAAGATATGTTGAAATAAACAAACAGTTTTTATAATCCGAAGATAATACGCAGGGTGTTAAGGGGATCCAATAGTCCAGGGAAAAATCGAAATTGGAATTCACGCCCTTTGTGGGAGGAGTTAAAAAATATTTGAGAAAAAGCTTTTGGAATGGTTGAAAAAGTTATTTGAGAAATTTTTTTACAGGTTGATTTCGTAAAGGCCTAAAAAAAAACATTAACTCCTTTTTACACATTGTTTATAGTAATGACAAGGAAATTTAAAAATGATTTCACGGAACCGAGCGACGTGGAGACACACGTCTGTTCCCTGCTCCGGCCAGGGCGTTTCTGAAAAAAAGTAGGGTGTGGCAAGCCCGTAGTCCTTTGGTGAACGACATAAGGGTCATTTTTGTTATTGTTTTTGGGGTGTTATGCCGTGTTTCGCTACCTCCTTCTTTAGCCAACGTTTCGGACAGCGTTACAGTGTCCATCATCAGGGCAGATGAGTGCCACTCATCTGCCCTGCCACTGCCACTCATCTGCCCTGATGATGGACACTGTAACGCTGTCCGAAACGTTGGCTAAAGAAGGAGGTAGCGAAACACGGCATAACACCCCAAAAACAATAACAAAAATAATTTTTGGCCGTGAAAACCTAAAAACATACCTGACATAAGGGTCACTTTGAAAATCCTAATTCGTCGGCTGCCGGCCGTATTGTAAAATAACAATGCAAAAATTCATATTTTATTTTGTTTTGTGAATATCGGGCGTAAATATCAATTTATTTTGCGATTATCATAAAAGAAACTAAATTTTCTACAATAAACAATAAAACCATATCCGAAAAGATGTTCATAAGTAGGAGAGTTTGCACTTGAAAGTGTTTTTTTACAGACCTATCACTTTATTTTTTTCTAGGCTTATTAAAAGACTTATAAAAAAAATGACCGAAATTTTTAAGGGCCAGGATATGTTCTACACGCAGTATTTAATTGAAGCATCTATAATATTTCTAAGCGATCAAATTTTCAAAACAGAAACACATGATTTTGTGTGATTTTGCATTATTTACTATGGCTTCATCTTAAGTGGAAAGTTTGCGCGGCCCGTTTCATATAAATCTTAATTCTGGATTTCAGATCAAAATACCCAATCAAATTGAAAAATTATTTTTATAATCAAAAGTTATATCAAATATCTAGTACGAATGTGAGATACTTTATTTATTTTTGCTTTAAATTATAAGATACAGGTCATTAACAATTTTAATGTTTCTTGATTTTAGAGGCAATTTGGGCAATTATTTGCGAGTAAATGAAAAACACTAGGGAGTTAGTTCATGCACACACATTAGTTCTGCATGCGGGCAAAATTAAAAAAAAATATCGGTTCAACGGATTGATTTAGCTGAAAGAGTTCAATGAAAAAACCCTAATAGAGACACTAAAAATGACATTGAAGACAAATAAAATATTTTTAAATAATTTTAGTCTGCCTCGGCACAGGACCCCCTAGTGAGGAGGACTAAGAAATACAATATTTTTACATTAAATTCATCATTATATTTTGAATGCACAGTTATTTTATATAGTCGCTAATAAAAAAAAATCTTGACAATTCGCGGATTAGTATAAAGTTGATAAGCTCAGGCGAGTCCAGGCTTATTTAGAATTCAAAATAATTGGATTTCATCAAAAACTACTTGAAGGCCGTACTTGAATGTAGTTGAAGTTGTGATATTTAACGCAGACAGTGCAATGTGTCTAGTTTAGTTTATAATTTTTGTGTTTAAAAAAATTTCGTTGAATTCTTCAGATTCTTTCATTTTGGGCTTGGCATAAAGTAGTCCAATCGGTGTGCAATATTCTAAGTGGGGACGAACATACTATACATATTATAAATATAAATAATACATGTGGAGGTGAAGGCATTCATTATTTGATATGAAACCATCCTGATGATGATAAACGACTCTGATGAGGGGATTAATGCGTTTTTGATGTCATGCTCGTGACATTGCGTAATAAAATTGGCCACGAGAGATGCAGTCATAAATGGATGCAATTCGAATACATAATGCCTATTCGTGTGATTTATTCTATAGTGATTAATATATTTTTTATTCTCATGTTAATTTTTTTTTACATAAAATTTCAAATGTTGTTATTTTTTCTTTTTCTTACCGTTTTTAAAGAACACTTCGGAGTGTCAGTTGGATTTGGAAATTAAATGGTTAGCTGAATATAATATGTGCAATGTTTTGAAGATCGTAGTAGTTTTTTTAATTTAGGGGGCGGGTATGGGTACCGCCGCCCTGGAAGCCGTTTATTGAGTTATCAACATCTCTGCCGTAGGTCACCCAGAGTGGTTCGCTACGATTGGTGAATTAGCAGGAGTTGGCCTGGGCTCAAGGGGGGTTTGTCTAGGTCTTGGCGGCGGTCTTGTCTAGGTGTGACCTGGATACACTGACTCCCAGATTTTTCGTTTCCATAACTTTCTCTCCTTCCTTTCCCTATCAAAAGCATCCCCTAAGATGACGCAGAACTCTAGGCGAAGATGACATAATTATTTTCCCCCGGGCTTCGTGTATGGAACTTACCAAGGAATTTTATATAAAATATGAAAAGAAGAAGGAAGAAAATGAAAAGGGGCAGTCTTTGAAAATTAATTTATAATAATAAAAAAATATGCTTCCATAGACTTGGCAGTAAACTCAGTTTCAAAACCTATTTTAATATTATAAATGCGAAAGTGAGTGTGTTTGTTTGTTATAATATAATAATAAAAGCAACATTATCAGCGAATAAAATAGGCTGAATATAATGGTAAGCTCTGGTTTATGAAATTTGTAAAAAAGAAAATGTGTGTATTTCATATATTTTTGCGGCAGGGAGGAAAGGCAGGGAGAAGGTGGGGTTCGCAGAGAGGGAAGAGACGAGGGAGGGGGAAGGCGGGGATGGTGGAAAGGAACGGGGACGCACGGGAAAGGACATGCAGGGAGAATCAATTTATTTCTTTGAATGGCATTGTATGGGTACCAGCTAGTAGTTAATAAAATCATTGAAAAGTTAAGAATAATTAGCCACATTAACATCATAAACCAATTGGGTTCAAACGAAATACAAACCCTTTGAATGAATAATGACTCGCTTACCAAATTCGGTCACCACTGGAGTGTCTGTCTTTAAGGAGTGTTTGTTTAGCGAGAATTCCAAATAGTTACCAAAAAGGTATATTTTATCTATGACATCTGATAATTTGTTAACATGTTCCATATCACATTAAGGAAATGCGAAAAATTATGATTTGATTATAAACTAATCACAAAGAGATTTTCCTGTTAATCGCATAATAATTGATAGCTATTACTGATTCGATTATGTAATGTTACATAGCGTGTTTGTTTAATATGCATGAATATTATGTATTCAACCATTATCTTAGGCAAAAAAATACCACGTACTTGAATTTATATCCTTTCTAAATGTTTGTATTTCCTTATTTCTTCAAAATAGGCATATTTACTTTGTGGCGTCATCATTAATTTAATGACAAACAAATACCTTTGTGTAACACCACTATTTTATTAACAATATCAACATGTTTCGAAAACTATGTTTTCTTCGTCAGGATAATAAGTCAATAAAAAATAACAAAAGACAAACAAGTATAGACTAATTAGAACATAGACAAAATATTAGATAGGAGAGGTGATTAATTACCTAAAATATATCATAAAAAACAATTATATAAAATAAAATATAAAAATTATTTTAGAATGGGTAAAAATTACATTAACATAATAAAAAATCTTTTAAAAAGAAAACAAGAAGTCTAAATAACAAAATAAATTATTATAAATATAAGTATTAATACGAAAATAAATTTAAAAGATGGCTATTTTTAAAAAACGTTTGGTTATTTATAATATTTAATATACTATGATTATTATTTAATTATTTATTATTCTATACTTGTTTGTCTTTTGTTATTTTTTATTGACTTATTATCCTGACGAAGAAAACATAGTTTTCGAAACATGTTGATATTGTTAATAAAATAGTGGTGTTACACAAAGGTATTTGTTTGTCATTAAAGTTTGTATTTCCATTGGTAAGTCTTTGGTTTTTGTACTCTTCACAAATAGAATGATTGAAAAATTAGTGCTCAAATGAGGGTTGACATTCCACGAACCAACAACATTCCAACGTCTTAATACCAGGAATGTATTCACTTATGAAGTCATGGTACTTATTTTTCTTGACCAGGTCTGAAATGAGGAAAATTAATATTTATCTTCATGGCTTGCTCTTGAAAATGTTCGTATTTCCTTTGTTTAAGGATTTAATCAATAAAAAGCAATGGGATATTTTCACACACTATGAATACGTTCAAAGTGTGTAGAAAATTCAATGTTTATTTTTTATGATTCTAATCATCGTATTAAAAATGTGTAATATCATTGATTTTAAAAAAGATCTAAAAATGCACATTCTGAAACGGTTCCAACTGACTACGACGTCATTATGACGTAGAAAACGCTTATGGCTGGTAAGACGGCTGTCACCGACGTTGGCCGGTGTGACGTCAACAATGCCATATTCACGTACAAAAACCAACATGCTGTTTTGGCATGAATGGAACATTTTAAATCTTTAATAGAAAATGTATTGTTATCTTAAAAATAAATTAAAAATGTATCATTGATGAAGAAATAATAATAGGCCCCAATGGCCGACTTGGTTAAGGCGTTTGTCCCGGTAAGACGAAAGGTTCTCGATTCGAGGTCCAGAAGCGACCGTTATCTTATTATTTTTCTGTGTCTTGTTCTCTTTCGTATTTTTGTTTAGATTGTTAGTGATATCTTCTCCTTCAATGGTGCATTACATTGGTGAAAACCTCCAAAACAATAAAAATACAGTTGTTCTAATAAAAATTGAAATTATAAATGTTTTCACTGACGATTTTTTTTGAGAATAAAAAAACGTACGTGAAAATACCTGTAAATTATAATATACACTCGAATGCACCGTGGCAGAAAAATGATGTTTTCTTTGTCGAAGATCGATTTACGACGTACAGAAAAAAGAAAAGTAAAGACAATGATCGATTTCGTTTTGGATATTTTAATGTGATGCCCAACCTGTCTGGATAGCTTGTTTTTTTACGGCAAATTTGTAACCAAAGACCTTCACCCATCAGAGATTTGAACTATAAAAATATTTTCGGGCAGGGCAAGTATTATTTATTTACCAGTTCGCCTCTGTGTGAAGATAGTGCTGTAATATTTTGATTAAAATTTCCACGCACTGTTTATTATCAAAATGATTATTGCACGAATGTTGAAAGATAAATTTGTGCAGCGCAATTAGACGTCATTATAAAAAATGTTAATAACTAATATTGGCAAGACAACACGCGAGGCGCCGCAAGCAACTAGTTTCACAAATAAACAATATTATGTGTTTTATTGTATAACTCATTAATATAATTATAATATTACATATTCAATATCTGAATCCCTTAACCCTTAGTGGGGTAGCCCGCTGTGCGTGGGCGGTAAAAGGGTGTATTTTTCGTAATTATTTTCAAGCAAATGAATGATAAATGCAATTTTTTAAATTAAAACTCATAGTCAATATATACGTATAGAAGACTATGGAAATTTTTGTACACGAATCTAAACACCGAGAAAATTGCTGCTCGGAGGTTGACAATTAGAAAAATAAAAAAAATATATATTTAGAAACTAGACATGGTTCCATGCCAACTGAGAATAAAGTCAACTCAACACCTCCTTGAAAAGTCATTAAAAGCTATGAAAAAAAATATTTTAAATTAGCCGATAACCCTTATCTAACGTTACCTATTTAACCATTTTTTTAATATATAATTTTTTATCACTCTAAATGATTTATCTGAGATGTTTTGAGTTGGTTTCATTCCGAGTTGTCCGGTCACCGTATAAACTATCTATATTTTTGTGAACAATGTTCACATCATCTGTAGTAAATGTACATTAAAGTTTAAAAAAATAAATACAGATTACCTTTGCCTTAGTTCTTAATTGTCCAATAGACCATTAGAAAATTTGACAGGAGGAGAAGGTTTTCTTTCATTATTTCAATAAAACATATTGATAGGTGCTTAAGTTTTTGTTTCCCCAACAATCTAAAATAAAAAAAAAATAAATAAAAAGAGATAAAGCTATTTCAGTAAAGGTAAAGGTCCCATTAGATTAAATAATTCTTAGTTAAGTGATTAACTCATAAAATTGGGAAGACTTCGGTGGCTCGGTCATGTGGGAGAATGACCGAGCATCAAGCACCAAAGTCCCTGCTGAACTCAAGACCGATAGGGCGAAGGAGCCTGGGAAGGCCAAGATTAAGATGGAGCCACAACGTGATCAAAGATATAACTACCTTGGAGCTTCTAAACTGGAGAGAACTGGCCCAAAACCAAGATGAGTGGAGGAAGACTCTTGAGAAAGCCAAGACCCACCAGGGGTTGTAGAGCCAAGGGTGGTGATGATGATGAAGTGATTAACTATCTTATTTGTATGCTTTAAAGTGGGAATTGAACAAAAACTAAAATGGTCTGTTGGACAAATAAGCACTGAGGCGACGCTATGTAGAGAAAGGGGTAGAAGGAAGATGGAGGGGTAAGAGTGGGGGATGCTTATTAGAATTATCTGAGTTCGTAGATAATTTATTGAAAAATATTACTTTTGATAAAAAATTGGCACTAATAATACTTCAATCAGGTCAAAACCGAGATGAGTGGAGGAAGACTCTTGAGAAAGCCAAGACCCACCAGGGGTTGTAGAGCCAAGGGTGGTGATGATGATGAAGTGATTAACTATCTTTTTTGTATGCTTTAAAGTGGGGATTGAACAAAAACTAAAATGGTCTGTCTGAGGCGACGCTGTGTAGAGAAAGGGGTAGAAGGAATGTAAGATGAGGGAATAATAAGATGGAGGGGTAACAGTGGGGGATGCTTATTAGAATTATCTGAGTTCGTAGATCATTTATTGAAAAATATTACTTTTGATAAAAATTTGGGACTAATAATACTTCAATCAGGTTATAAGGCATCGCAGATTAATACCTGGCAACATCTGTTGTGTTGGTGTTTTCAGTAGGGTCCTAAAGAAAACAGTGCGAAATTAACTTTAAATAATAAGTTGGCATAGAAATGTTTGCAGAATAACTAGAGTACGGATTATATAAATGCGGGTCTCTTCCGACCGTTAACTTAAACAAATGCTTTGACATTTGCTTTGATATTACTATGAACATTTTTTGTTTTCCGTCTCCTCCGTTTGTTGAAATATGGTTGAAAGATCGGGGCGAAGTTCGCGCGGTCACACACAATTTGGCTAGTAGTCTGTGGTAAGGATCTGTCCACGCATACGCTCTGCACACTTGATGTTTGGCGTTTACACGAATGTTAAAATGCGTTCTCGTGAAGAAGAGATGCTACATCAGGGATAAAAAACAAATATTTTAATATATATTTATTTATCAGGAAAGATTTCCAACTAATATCGATTATAGCACGACCTAAAGTTTATTATTTAAGAATTTCGAGTGCGAAATTAATTACGTAGACGTCAAACGTCGAGTTCTGATGTGAAATTTTAGCGATAAAATTGTAGACGAAGTATCCTATCTACGTCGAGTTTTTATAAGGTATTTATTTTATTGTCAATGTTTATAGTGATGTGGCAATGTCAATGACGTTGTTTAAGGGAATGTCAAAGCAAAAGTTAGTGGTGGAGGTCGCAAGGTCGGGCCTTAAAACAAACATATTTAATTTAACATTATAATATTTAGATTACGTCAGACTAAAAAATAAGATTGATGTATTTTTGCGTTGGTTCTCTTTCGTGGTATATTGAAAACATTCCATAAAAAATATGATACTTATTTTAAAAATAAATTACCTGGACACAATTTGGAACCCCACTTTGGTATAATCGTGAGAGAATTTGGTGTTGTTATTATAAAACAACATTTTGTTTATACGTAGGTACCCACCTTCCCATACTCGTGCTGGAGACCTAAAACCGTCCACACACTTCACAACAGGACAGGTTGATTCCATTACATACTCCATATATTTACGTAAATAATGCCGAAATTCTGTATTAATTTAAGTGTTAATAAAAAGATTATTATCATTAATTTGCATCATTCGTGATTTGTGTAGCACGTATTTAATTATTGTCTTATGCATAATTCATTCCGAGCTGTTTTGTTAAACAAAATCCCTCATAGATTATATTTTTACCGAAATTTAAATACGGCTACCACATTTCGTTTAATTAAAAACGTTAAATATTGAAATAAGTATAATGATTCGTAATATTTAATGACGTAGGTGCCTATTTTAATAATTCTACGCGAAAAAGTTTATTGCCGTGACCAGATTTTAATAAAAGAAACATATCGCTTTAAATTTGAGATTTTCACTGCCAAAAGTATTACCGTGCCATGCCCTGATTGTGGACACTGTAATGCTGTCCGAAACGTTGGTTAAGGAAGGAGATAGCGCAACACGGCATAACACCACACAAAACAATTCACGATCATGTCGCTTTTGTTTAAATGTCCCCCTAACCTTATTTTCAAGACAATATATCAATAGCAGTCAAGTACAATATCCCACAGAAATAGTTTAATCTCGGTTTATGTTCTAGTGACAACCTTAACTACTCCGGTTTATCACCTTGCAAGTTTTTTGTCTTAAACGAACTGTCAGATTTATTTAAATATCATTTAGTTTTAATATAGAGTTCAAATTATGATTTTTCTTTTATTGAATAATAACTTGGGTCTCCAAAAAATTATCATTATCCGCTTTATAAAAAATAAACAAACGTACCTTATCAGAATAATGCTGCAGCTCTTTCAGAAGATGAGATACACAGATGTACGTAGGTCTGCTTTCTCCAAAGGAAAAAAGTCATCATTTTCTTTCATCTCTCTCGCACACCGCACCGCTACGTCTCCGCAGACCCTTATGACGAAATAATTTTGAAAGTATGAAATATAGTTACAAGGATAATATTGAAGTGCGAGTGAATTCCAAAAATTAAAAAAAACATCAAATGTCAATGCGCTGATGGTTTTGCTTTTTTTTTAAAATAATATTATAATGCTGCAGCTCTTTGTTACACACTAAATATCAACAGTCGAAAATGAGACAGACGGTGAACGTGTGTCTGCACTCCCCCAAAGGAAACACACAAACATTATCATACATCTCCCTCACACGTATAAAGAAAATAAAACGCACTTCCCGTCGTCGTCTGTTTCCTCCAAAGGAAAGAATTAGTACTTTGGGGTAAATAGTCGCACGTATTTTGTGTGTCTCACCTTTTATCTCACCATTATTAAATGTGTAAGAAAGAGCTGCAGAATTAAAGCGATAAGGAACGTATGTTTATTGCCTTTTTTGCCGTCACGGTGGATCGTAAGCGCCCATTGAATAAAATTTGTTTTGAAAGGAATGTATTTTAATATTTTATTGTACATATTAATACAAATTTTACATTTAAACGTACCACAGTGTGTGCGTCCTGTTTTACAATGATTTGTGAGTCCACGAGCCCACGTCCCGGGACAAAGGACCGAACGCTATTATCCCAAAGCAGAACGAAGCAGCGTTGTTTGCGGCCACGAGGTATCGTATGTCATAATGCTTGATGGTTTATTCAAATATTGCTTGTGATATGACTCAAATCGAGCGTTTTTGACGGATCTATAACTGTGCTTTAATGCGGATTTGTTCAAGACATTTGTTAGTAAAATATGGGCTAGAAAGGGCTGGTTTATTTTACTTTTTTTAAATAGACTTAAAACTTGCTGAAATTTTGAATACATACATAAACTGCAGGTGACTAACTAACGGTGAAAAATTAACTGTTTTGATATGCATTTAACTTTACAAGGAATTAAAGAAAAAATCACATCCTTAACTGGCGTCTTCAGCAGGCTTTAAAAGGATTTTATCACGGCCTTGTACAATCGAATTTAAACAACTAAAACGTAAATAAAAAACACACAATTGAATTGCAGGTTAAACAAAACAAGGTAATCGAAAAGCTAGTTTACATTTATTCTAGAACATCCACCAAAAATATATTAGGAATTGAAACTTAATAATAAGAAAACTATATGAACATCCACTAATACATAAAAAATAAACTCATACATGCAAACGCAGCATTCATTGAAACTTCATAAGCATGCGCACTTTACATAAAAACATTATTACATACATTAACACCATACATATACACGTCAAGCAATCCATTGGCTACGTTCCGACGCTGAGTAAAAAAATTCTGTCTGTATGACATGAATAAAATCTTTAAAATCGCCAAAAATTAAGAATTCCTAATTCGTGCCACTAACACAAAATTAAGAATTCGTAATTCGCGCGATTACCATTAAATTAAGAATTCCTAATACGCGCCATTACCATAAAATTAAGAATTCATAATTCGCGCCATTGCCATGAAATTAAGAATTCCTAATTCGCGCCATTAACGTAAAATTAAGAATTCCCAATTCGCGCCATTAACGTTAAATTAAGAATTCATAATTCGTGTCACTAACACAAAATTAAGAATTTGTCATTCACGCGATTACCATAAAATTAAGAATTCCTAATACGCGCCATTACCATGAAATTAAGAATTTCCAATTCGCACCATTAACGTAAAATAAGAATTCTTAATTCACGCGATTAACGTAAAATAAGAATAATTAATTCGCGCCATTAAGGTAAAATAAGAATTCTTAATTTGCGCCATTAACGTAAAATTAAGAATTCCTAATTCGCGCCATTAACGTAAAGCCGTGAACAGAAAATTAGGTTTAACTTTAAAAAGTATTTTTCATTTGTTGTTTTTTGATTTGTATTGCACGAACGAGATAAAAACTGGAGAGTTTTCTTACAAATTTCATAAATAAAAGGAATGTTTTTTTTCTAAATAATATAGTGTTATGACAATATTTTCTACGTTCGGAGTATAAAAGTTATAACCTTCATTCACAAGATTTTTCATGTTTGAAATATATATTTTTTTATTAGTTTATGCATTTTAAATACTTTCGCCTAAAAGATTTTCCGTTTGATAGATTCTCCTATCTTAATAAACGCATTTCAATGTTTATAGCTCAGGCGTTGGGTGGGAATGCTGTCCTTATTTACCTGTCGGTATTTCAATGAAGATGAAGCTTCATTGATTTCTTTGACCGTCGGGAAACACACCAAACGAGCGCCCAACATTTTGTACACATTTGACATTTGTCACATGAGAACGGGTCGTTTATTGCGCTCGTTCTTGAAAAACTTGGATTAGTCCTTGAGTTCAACAGCTCGGCTGTGGAATGATTTGCCGGCCTCTGTTGTGTTTCCTCCCTCCTAAAACATGGATTTCTTCAAGACCCAGGTTTACTCCTTCCTTTCCACAAAAAGGCCGTCCACGTAGCATCCCCAAAAACCACAAGAAAAATATTTTCCTCAAGGCCTCCTGAAGAGCTATTCTCTATCTTTTGTGAGATCGAGATAGATCTCAGGCGAGATCTCTTGTCAGATTTGTGTGGTTTTCTACGGTTGTTAAATGAATAAATAAATAAATAATCATGTATACTTGCAGGAATTCGTGTTTAAAACGACCTAAACGAAAACATGTGTCAGCTCAAAGCTGAAATTCTGTCATCGGCGCATAGAAAAACCAAATAACAGCCGTAGAAAATCACAAAAATCTGACAGGAGATCTCGCCTGAGATCTATCTCAATCTCACAACAGAGAGAGAATAGCTTTTCTGGGTAGAGTTATATCGGAGACATTGAAAGCTGAGCAAAAATATTGAAAAGCCTGCGGGACAGGGGAGGTTTAACACCTTATAGTCACTGAAAATAAATACATTGAACAATAACCCATGTGCATTGAATATCGGTCGTTTTTTTCTCAGTGATCAAAAGAGATACTATGTCAGCAGGATTAAAACACATTTTTAATAATAAATTCAAGGTCCAAGCTGTCAACCACTAACTCAGGCCTAAGCACGGCAAATCGCCCCGTAATTCATGCATTAAGTGTTATCAAATTGGAGAATTTAAATATTAATGGCCACTCGTAACTCAACCCATCTTCGTCCTGACCTTCTCGGTCTGAAGTCGGGAAGGGCCGATTTCCAGTTATCCTTTGATCGGATGATGAATAATCTGATATAAATCTCCCACCGACCCGCGCCCTGCGTCCTTACATGCCCGTTAATGTACTGCGGTTAACCGAGTTCATGTTGATATCATTATTTATACACTTATCGATAGCATCTCGGTGAATAAGTTATGTTCAAACAATGTTTTTTTTAACCAAAATTTTAATGCAGGAAACGTAAAAAATACAAAACAGAGGAACATCTATAGGACTTCACTATCTTATGGTAAATTGATCTTGTTTCCTAATACATAGGTTTGTAGGTACATGATATGATGATTATTTTATGATACAACGATCAATGTGTTCTTGGTACCCTTATGCACACATATACAGAATGCAATGTCTTGAATTTATTCACCCCGACCAAATTATTTCCCAAAAAATTCTAATCTTTTTGTCAAAGACTCTGTGCTTGTGTAATTGTGTATCGTATACTACGCAGTGTTCCATTGTAAAACAAGATTGTTGCAAAGGCATCGCCTATCTATCGCCTAAGGTCTATCGCCTTTGTGCAAGTTTTTTGTCTTAAACGAACTGTCGGATTTATAAAATTTTGTGTTATTTCGGCTTCGCAATTAAAGCTCAATAAATTAAAAATCTCTGAAGGTTATGAAAAATCTTTCAAATTGTATTCTAACGGCGCGTATGCGATTTGACGGGTGAAAACTGTTTCTACAAATAAAATATTTTTTGAAGAAGAAGATAACACTTATAATCTAAATGAAAATATATTTTATTTTTTCTGTTTTTCTGTGTCTTGTTTTCTTTCATATTTTCATTTATATTATAAGTGTTATCTTCTTCTTCAATGATATATTACGTTGATGGGAATAACCTTCAAAAGTTATTAAAAAAGAGAGTTTTTCTCATAAAAAATTAAAATATTTTTTACCTATATCTATGGAGAAAATTAAATAGATCTTGTTGTGTAGCGTGTTTTATTAAAGATATTCTCCTTTTTGTTTTAGGGTTGTAACTAGAACAAAAACGGAGATACAATGATTTCTGTGACCCATCGCTCAGGGAGTGGAAACACAAACCTGCAATAGCCATCCCAAGCCAAGGTGTGAGCTACCGTGCTCAGGCTGAATGTCCTGGGGAACAGTGTCAAGAACGGTGCCTCCGAGAAACAAGGTCGCATCTCGGAGTATTTAGACCTTACTCCAACATTCGGGGCTCTGCTGGAGTGGGACTTCTATTTCCCTGTTCACTCGTGGGACAAAAAAAAATTGGACCATTCGAAAACTAGGGGCCTTTTGGGAACCTAGGAGTGCTGAGGCCACCTCTGTGGACTTTCTTCCTGGGGCCCTTAGGAGGAACCAAGAGGAGAAGCCGTGGAGAAGAGAGCTGAGGCCACCTCCATGAACCCTTTCCTTGTGGGGCCTTCACGGAACCAAGGGGAAGGGCACTCTTCCGGCACGGGGCCTTTGGGGAACCAAGGAGGAGTGGAGAGATGATATCCTCTTCCTACGTGGGGCCTTCAGGGAACCATGTAGGAGTGAAGAGGAGAAATGAGGCCATCTCCGTGAACTCTTTCTTATGGGGCCTTTAGGGAACCAAGGAGGAGTGAAGAGGAGAGATAAGTCCTCTTCCCTCCTGGGGCCCTCGGGGAGCCAAGGTGGAGTGGGGCTCTTCTCTTGTGGGGCCTTTAGGGAACCAAGGGGAGGTGAACTCTCCATCGTGGAGCCTTCAGGGAACTAAGGAGTGGAGAGGAGAGATGAAGCACTCTCCCCTCGTGGGGCCTTCAGGGAACCGCGGAGGATTGAAGAGGAGAAATGAGACCTGGGAAGACACATTGTCGAACCAGAAGACATAGCTTCATTTCCAATGACAATCCTGGTGAACTTTGTAAAAGGGACTGGATTACTGTCAAAGGAATGAGGTAAAATGGGAGATAGCACAATGGGCCTACGGCCTAAGTGCTCACGGGAACTTTATTTACGTAAACCGTCTCCGCTCTTGGAAAAAAAAAAAAAAGATTTCTGTGGGAACGCACGCGTTAGTTTGAAAACAAGCTTATTGTACTTGACTGCTATTGTTATATTTATATATATTTTTAATAGTTTTTATTTCTTGCCGGGGCAATCCCGATGAGTTACAGAACTCATTTTAGGACAGGAGGAACATACAATTCATAATATCATATTTTTAAGTTTGCTTCCAAAAAAAAAAAAAATATCTGTTTATTTCGAATTATAAAAAATGAAATTATTCATCACCTTATAAAAACAGTTTTCAGTTTTCGGATGCGTTCAGTAAATTACATGTATTTGGATTTTATTACAAAGCGGAAATATTTTGACCTCCCGATAAAATGGGCCCGAGGCCTAAGCGGTTAATTAAAAAAGGTATATGTTGTATGTTCTTTCCGTCTTCTCTTATCGTCAATAATTATAAAAATTGAAAGCTTAATTAGTTCCCACAGCGATTAGGGGTGTTTATTCCGCTCCGCCGAGCAGTAGTCAGGGGGTGGCAGGGGTTGGCGCAATTCGCTCATGATTTCCGCTCCACAACCCCCGCCTCCCCCTGGATGATTGTTGCTCCCGGTGATCTGTGCCTGCGGCGACTGAAAACTTTTCATCCCGACCACCCTACACTTCATTACGCCATCCCCTAGTGATGGAGAAGAGCCATTACGCTAATGTAGGCGATAAATATTCCACAGTTAGATGCAATAGGCTGGATGAGAAAAGATTCGGGGCATTTATTAAAAATCTCTATTTTAGTCAAAATTTTTTCGATATCTAAATACATAATTACATTATTTTTTTATTTTGTCAAATTCACTTAAACTAAACCTATTACTTTTAATGAAATGAAAATAAACACTTTTTATACACCACTATTGAATCAACACAACCGACATTCAACGTTTCATTGTCAGGATAAACCAAAGATATTGAAATATGAGGAGATATGCTATGATGTCCGCCCGACTGTCTGAAAGTATCTTCCACTCTGGAACGTACCGCAAATATATTATATATTATTTTTAATGAATAAATTGTGAAATAACACAAATTAATCAAATAAAATTTATTTGTCACTCCGGGATTTGATCCCGCGACCTGCGGAATGCGAGTCAAGAGCCTTACCGCTGGACTAGGCCGGCCGTCATAATATCGCAGTGAGAGGGGTGATATCTAAAGTCCATCACTTTTGGACATACTGACCCCAGTAAGGAAACTGGGGTTAGGAAACCCACCCCTCATACCCCTCTCCTTCCCGTGACTTCCACTCATTCCTTTACTTAAAAAGGCTCTCTACACAACATTCCCAAAGATGAGATAGGCCCCGAGGAAAATAATTTTCATCAGAGCCTCCTGTGTAAAAAAGAAAATGGAAAAATTGCTGTACATTATGACAATTCTGATGATCAGGAGTTTTCAATAATATTTCGGTTTGTCAGAGATTACAAGTCTTATTTATCATCGTGTAGTATTTACAATGAATATCAAACAGGAGTTAAGGGTGTTCTCTGTTTATGCGCTGAGTGGAAACGCTCACCTGAGATGTCCGCCTGTAGATCGGATATGATCGGCTATCTTCGTAACCGTTCGGGTATTATACTCAAACGTCCGACAGTCGTCTCTATCGTTTACTACTACCAATGACACCTGTTGAGACACCTTAAAACTAAATATACATTTAAAAACTACATTACACTAGTGAGACATGCACGGCACGTCAGCAATGTAATCTAATTAATAAAGATGAATATAAATAAAAACAAAATTAGCTTAATATCAAAAGTAGATGAAAATAAGAAGAAAGTAACTAAATAGTGAATACCACTATAATGTTTACGTATTATCCTCAACATAATATAAATGAATTCAAAGCCAAATGTGAATTAAGCTCCTTTCCACCCTCAACACTTTCGATTATAATATATTCGCATAGGAGCGTGCCCGGTGCCTGCCTTGCGATCAAATACAAGAAAATCAAATGATCATTTGATAAATGTACCTCGATATTCATTGTATCGGCGGGAGATTCATTCAATTAACACTGGGACATTTCAGTCGGGTGGTGGAGCGGGTGTAACCGCCCTCACCCGGCCCACCCTCTGCTTAGAAGGACTGAAGACCAGGGGTGCTTCAGTCCAGGGAGGGAGGGATGTTTTGGTAATGTTGTCACCCTTGTTGACTCTGAGAGCGCGGTTGCAGCGTTAAGGGATGCATAATATTTGTGTGCCAATTGTTTTTGATTGCTTTTTTTCTCAGTCATTGTTTTTTTTTAAATATTCTCTTGAACTAACATCGCATAGATATTTAGGTAGATACTAGAACGTATTAGGAGACATGATTTCTTATTTCGTGTTGTTTCCCAGAATTTGAAAAATTCATCAAATTTAATAGTTGAAAATTAAATTCTGTGAAAGTTTTAAATGCTCATGAGCTGTAAATACTAAAAACAAAACTAGACAAAATGTTGTAATTTAGTGATAATATTTGTAGGAAAAAATAAGGTATGCAAGGAAAAAGGAGTGACCATTCCATTACCATTGCATCATTGCAAAGGAGCACACGACACAATCACAAAATATTTATGTATATAGTTCCATCGCGTTACCTCGACGTAATTATCGCAAGAATAGAACGGATGGGTATAAAACGATATTACGTTCTTCCGAGAGTCAAAAACCTTCTACCAACAATTTGCTTCCAAGGTAGTTCCAAAATTTGTTCTGTTTTCAAAACAAATGCACTCGAATTTGCACTATTTTTCTAGCCATTGTTCCTTTCGAATACTTTTCCAGAAGGTGATGGTTAGGGAGAGGTAGGAACTGGATAAATGACATCCCGGTAGGAACTAAACATATTCTCATTTCAAAAACAAATAGGTCAGTTGTTTCACAGTACTTGGGTGATGTTAGAACGCGAATAGGACTTTCACAAAATTTTAACATTAACTTTGAAAAGAAACATCAAATTCTGTGGAACAATTCATCCCTAGTATGTTTAAATTTGTTTCATCCACTTAATTATATTAGAATTTTTATGATGTTCATATTACGACTTCTTCATCATATTTCACTCATGTTTGACATTGTTAACGTTGTTTAGGTAGGCGTACATTAATTCATTAATGGCGACCATTTGTGGTAATTTTTGAACTCGTCGTTGGCTGGAATATGTTTCTAGAAAGTTTTGAATTCTCTATAATATGAACGGGACGATAAAGCACCCACATCAAAAAACATTCACGACAAGAATCTTGCAGTCAATATTGACAATGAATGATGATTTTATGTCCCGAAGATGAATACAGATGCACCCCAACCCGAGTGGCGATATCACCCCCAGTGTATGTCGTATAAATCCATAGTGGGGGCTATATCTGTGGTCACCCCACTAACCACTTGCTATCATAAGTAGGTACTATACATTATACACACTGCTATTTCTACTGCCACTGTTCTCTGGTGCGTTTGGCAGATCCAAGTTAATGCTCGCTTGTTAGCAATAATTATTTAGAGGGGTTTATTTGCTATCAACTGTTATTTATTAAGATAAAAGGTCGTTCTAGCATATATTTTAGGTTGTGCATAATATCATTACGCGCGCTGTACTGCTGTTATATCACCAGACTCGGTATTTGATACTTGACTACAGGTTTATCCTGATTTATATTATATTTTAGTTTTAATGTTCTTGTTTTGACTTGTGCACCGTTATTATCAATTATTATTATCCTGTGCTATAATAGCACTGATATTGTTAATTTGCACTCTTGGCGTTGCTTTGTATATACTGTATATTCATTGTTTCATATTATTTGATATCAATAGTGATGAATAATTATGGAAATTCAAAAGAAGTAAACAATTGCCGCCCAATATCTTTATTATCCAACATTGCAAAAATATACGAAAAAGTAATAAAAAAACAATTTGTTAACAAACCAAAAATGTATTAACCCTAGTCAATACGATTTCAGCGATAAAATTAGTACACAAGACGCAATTGCAGAATTAACTAAGCTTATTTACAAAACATTAGACAGAGGTAAAAAATGCTTAAGCATATTCATTGACCCCGTAAAGCTTTTGATAGTGTCTCCCATTTAAAATTAATTAATAAACTAAATAATATGGGCTTAACTGGCAAAGCTAAAACATGGATAAAAAGTTATCCCTTTCAAATAACTCAACAGGTGAAAGTAAACAACGAACTAAGTGAAATAGAAAATATAGATTTTTGAATTCCACAAGGAACTGTTTTAGGACCTTTACTATTCATATTGTACGTAAATGAACTTTTTGAACTCCCAATCATTAGAAACATTATATCTTAAGCGGATGATACTGTGAAAACTATTGAAGGAATTTCTTGGAATGAGGTCGAAGTATCAGCTAATAATGCTATAAATATCGTAAAACTATGGTTTGACGAAAATTTAATATCACTAAATGTCGAAAAAACCCATTTTATACCTTATATTTCAATTATATTTAAAGAACTGCGGAATATTTTTTATTTAAGTGTCTTGAAAATATTTTCTGTGCCATATCTAAATCATTTTAAAATGAGCGACCAACGCATGCACTATAAATTAGATGAACATCGTCAAACACAAAAAATAGAATGCACGGTTTTTCGTCTGAAAAAAAAGACAAAAAAGCAAAAAAAATGAAAAATTTATAACATTAATAATTTAAATATG
The DNA here is from genome assembly GCA_936435175.1 of Glyphotaelius pellucidus. Taxonomy (NCBI): domain Eukaryota; kingdom Metazoa; phylum Arthropoda; class Insecta; order Trichoptera; family Limnephilidae; genus Glyphotaelius; species Glyphotaelius pellucidus. The sequence goes on from OW386543.1 coordinate 38,237,102, forward strand.
CGTCTGTGAAATCTGAAGGAAGACATACTTTCATTCCAACCGAATGGTCTAAAAACCATGATATCGTTTAAATTATTTATTTTTATTGAAATGTAAGTGTGACATAGAACCTACAGTACAGGTAGGTAATAAAATTGGAGAATGACACAAATCCCGACGTACGCAAGTAATTTTTTTATGTGATTTATTGTGTTATTTCATGAATTAATAATTTAACAATAATATAAGGTATATTTGCAACATGTTCCCGAGCAGAGGGTATTCTCAGTATCGCCGTAACACAAGACCACCTTTCGGAATTGATTTTGCTTAATATGACTTTAGATGTGTTTTTTTTACATTTGAATACCGCACAAGAATCCCAACTGCTCCCTTCTGGAGCCAGTGAGACTATGGCATTTCCAATTGGGGTATGTTATGAGGCTGTAGGTAGTGGGGAGGGGAAGGATATGGGGAAGAGGTAGGTGGAAAGTACCTGGCTACTCAGATCTGGTCACCGTCACGGCTAAAGCCATTTCAAGCAACGTTTCAATTCTGAACGGTGGTCTTGCACCAGGGCGATATTGAGAGTATCTTCCACCCTGTTTTGTTTGGTGACTGTTTGATGACTAGATCTGAATAGCCAGGAACTTCACCACTATCCTAACTCCTCCCCTTACCCACAAACTTCAACCTCATAACATACCTCAACTGGAGATGCCATTGTCATTGTAATCAGAATCACTGACTTCAGGCGGTTGGGAGCATTTGCGAATGTTGTGCGGCACTCACGTAAAAAAAAATTAAGTCATAATTAAATCATCTCAACGTACAGGTTCCTCACCTGTACACAGATCTATCGTATATTTATACCTGTACAAATTGTCCTTTCAAAAAGTATTATTCAATTGTCTTTTAAATTAAATTTAGATATAATTATGAGATTATTGTTAGTGGTAGGTAGATGATAGTTCGGTACAACTTTAGTGGCTTGGCAAGCGTGCTCAGAGCATTCCTGCTTAGATATAACATAATGGCGGGTTGAGTAACATGAATGGAGCCGCCTTCCATTGTGAAAGCAAATGAAAATCTAAATACAATGACAAGTTAGCGCACGCATTTGTCCTATTACCGCATAGCTATAGTTGATAGTTGATAGCTGATAGCTGCACAGGACGGCGGTCCCGTAACTGACTACACCTGGCTGGCGCAGGGCTGGGGATATATTTTTTAACAATAATAGGTCAGTGGTTACAGTGGAGCCTCAGTAAGACGAAAGTCCTGGTTTCAATTCCTAGATGCAACCGTTTATATATTCTGCTTAAAATTATTGATTGAAAGTTGCTTACTTTGTCTTCAATGATTTGTCAGTCTTGATGGTTTGTGTCGCGGAGTTTGAACTATTCATCAAATTTAAAAGTTAATATTCAAGTTATTTGAAGGTCCTGCTCAAGTTATGTTATTATTCAAGTACTGTGAAACAACCGGCCGATGATGAAACAATAACAATACTTAACTTTTACTCGAATTTTATCTTCTGAATTTGATGAATTGTTCAAATTCTGTAAGCCACCCCTTCCTAAAAGACATTAACCTATTTGTTCTCTATTTTACGATTATTATTATTTTGTGTTTGTACATTAGCTTCACAGGAGGGAAAGTATTTTTCTTAGTGTCTCTGTTATATTTGCAGATGTTGTGTGGAGGGATTTTATTGTGAGAGTAAGAAGGTAACATGGATCTTGAAGAGACCCATTTTGTAGGACGGAGGTTATAATAGAGGTCGGTTAATCGTTCCAATATGGAGCTGTTGAATTCAAGAACGTATCGTAGAAACGGCCCGTTCTCATTTGTCAATTATGGAGAAACAAGTGACATAATTATAAGCACTGAAGTGCAACTGAATTCAAAGGAGAGGAAAACGGATGGATTTGAACCCACTTCATCAGGACAAATCTCTTCAAGTAACAACTTCTTCGGACAAGTCAAGACAAATCTTTAGCAAAGGGTGAAGAATATATCATATATTATACAAAGAGGCCATACGTGAAATCACTTATTTTAAACAATAAAGTGGAAATCTAACAGTATAATTTTTTCACAAAATCCGTCAGTCCTACTTCATCAGGACAAATCTCTTCAAGTAACAACTTCTTCGGAGAAGTCAACATCTTTAGCAAAGGGTGAAGAAAATATCATATATTATATACAAAGAGGCAATACGTAAAATCACTTATTTTAAACAATAAAGTGGAAATCTAACAGTATAATTTTTTCACAAAATCCGTCAGTCCTACTTCATCAGGACAAATCTCTTCAAGTAACAACTTCTTCGGACAAGTCAAAATCTTTAGCAAAGGGTGAAGAAAATATCATATATTATATACAAAGAGGCAATACGTGAAATCACTTATTTTAAACAATAAAGTGGAAATCTAACAGTATAATTTGTTCACAAAATCCGTCGATTTTATATTTTAAAACTGTTTTCCAATCCCTGATTACGCATGCGACAATCGGCATTTTAATGGCCGCTGTCAAATAGATGCGACATTACCGCCCAAGTACGCTAATGGCCGCATCGATAGGCCGCTAGACTAAAGGCCACAGGCTAACCCATCACCCGTAACCCGGCCAATATCGGCCCGAGCACCCCGTAATAACAGGCCGGCGAGAGCAAAGCGGCAGGCCATTCGTCATCATCAACTAAGGGCGGGATGCGGGATGCTGTGTGAACAAGAGAGATCGCAGACCTACATACATTAAATAAGGCGATACTCGGAGCAGGTCATGTTAATTTGTCTAAATATGGCATTCATAAAGAGCCTAGGTAGAGAATTAAGATAAGTCGAAACTAATTTGGAATGCGAATTTAAATGGATCGGTTAACTGTCAAAACAATAGGACATTTTGTAATTTCTTGATATATTTGTGAAATTGCTGCTTTTGCCCGCTTTCATTTTCCGAATGAAAGCGGGTTGTTCTTACATTTTTTACTCTTTAATCCCTCAGGTCTCGGGCATATTCTGTCACAAGGTCAAAATATTACCGCTTTGCAATAAATCCAAATAAATGGAATATTTCTGAATGTATCCGAAAGCTTAAAACCGTTTATGTAAGGTGATCAAATAATTATAAATTAAAAAACAAATTAAAAAATAAAAATAATAATCAAATTTTATTATTAAAAATCTATATATTATATATATATATATAAATCAAAGTATGCTTGGGGATTAGTGAGATGTCTATGCATTGCTATATTAAGCATAAAAAATGTTTGACACTTTTAAAATACCTTCTTTAAATCACCGCGAACTTTTCTGGATCATTACAACTACACGAAACCTGAAAAGTTTTTTAATCATCACGAAAATTCTTACGAAATTGATTGTTCTGGGACCGAATATATGGAACGCGGGAGGGGCTTGGCAGGACGGGGAGGCGAGAGAAGGGAGAGGGAAGGCGGGCTAGGTGGAAGAGGAATGCAGGTGGGGAAGGGATGCGGGAAGATAACGGGTTGCACGGGAAAGGACATGGAGGGTGAAACAATTTATTTCTTTGAATATGGCATGCCGGAAACCAGCCAGCCTCATATAAAAAACTATTATTTCAACACAAACTTAACGATTATGAGATTAAATTCTATGTTTAAAAGTTTTTTGTTTCATAGTTAATTATTCCTAAGGCACATAAATAATCAAAAACAATACCCATCCTGCACCCAGTATGCACCTGTAGATGTACAACAAAAATGCGTCCTCTTTTTCCTGTGTGGTGGTAGTGAAATTAAGCAACGACACCTGGCCACGTGGCCAAAGGTGAGAGGTGCAATCGTCAATGATAATAATAATAATAATTGATTGCCAGGAATTGCAGCATACGGCATAGAAGGGAGCGGAGGTAGAGCGGCTCCTTTGAGAATCTGCGTAAACACTAAACATCGCGCCGGAGCTTTCATCTTAACTTTATGCTAATTCATTCAAATAAGTAAGTACGGTTCGCCGTCGCACTGTGGATTGAGGCCCACTAAGTGTTATATTATTTATCTATGCAGAATAGTTGCAAGTACCTGTTGGGTAATTATGCCGTTACAAGTAAGTGTTTTACATTTGGCGCTTGCTGGGTGGGTGGGAATTTGCCAGGGTTACAATATTAACTATCGAAGACTTTTAATTTGTTTATTTGATTAAATATTTTGAAGTCAAAACATCTTTAGCACAGCTCTGATTTGAAACTTGATGAAACGTAAACGAGCGACACTAAAAAGAGACAAACAAATACATCTATAGGTCCATCCAGGTCTTGGCGGTGGATGCGTATGCCTGCTGCGTGGCGGGCCGGATCGACATAAATTGGTTGGGGGAGGCCTTTTGACCTTTCCAGCCAGACTCTTTCGATCCATCGCCCTGCACCGCAGTTGGAGGAATAGATTTTTACGTCTGTCACTCCTGGATACACTGACCGCCATCCCTCATACCTTTTTTCCTTCCCAGAGAATGAGAGAGCAATAAAATATTTATTTTATTCACGGGTTCCAATATAATACGATAAATTCACGGTCCCACGCAAGTCCCTTTATGTAGTGGTATAAAGCGCCTGACGAACATTTGCAGACACTCAGCCGACCAGGGATCGAATCCTACAAAATCCAAAAAATATATATAGTTTTGTAAAATCAAAAATATATAGTTTTGTGAAATCAATATCCAATCTTCAAACCACTCCAAAATGAAGACAAAATAAAATATAAAAGGAAGCGACAAGTAGCGACTCCGAAGAAAGAAAAACAAATTCTAATTCCCAAATGTAGGTTTATGCAAAGGTGCACTGGAATTCGACGAAAAAAATATAGAAAAAATCATAATTCACACTGCAAGTAGGTACTTCATAGTCTCCCCACTCTTGTCTACTTTAGTTTTCTGAAGATTTCACTTCTACCGCGTGTGGATTGCACACTCTGATGATTGGGAGTTTTAAATAATTCTTCGGTTTGTCAGAGATAGCGAGTCTTGTTTATTATAGTATCGTATTAACAATCGATCGATTGTCCAGTTGATTAGTCAGACATCTCCTAATACCATGTTTTGAGATAATGAGGAAAGCAGTATTTGAATGCTCACCATAAATCAAATATTATTTACACGTGTCTGTGTTTTACATATTAAATATGCTACAAAATATGCTATAAAATAACTGAATAAAAATGCTATAAAATAATACTGGGAGGCATGACGGTTCGGTACACTATGACATTTTGAAATATCCTACCAGTGACCCAGAAAACATCAATATCTGTTAAGTTTTTCTGCATTATACTCGAATTGGTGGTGTTTATGAGTATTGTTAACTATGGTGAGTATAATAAACATATTTAACGTATTAAACATATTAAACAAATGACATTATTACCGCTACCATTGAAAATCGAATGAATTAAGGTGATCCAAATAGTCCAGGAAAAAATCGAAATCGGAATTCACGCACCTTTTTGGGAGGAGTATAAAAATACTGGAGAAAAAGCTTTTGGAAAGATTGGAAAAGGTATTTGAGAATTTTTTTTACAGATTGATTTCGTAAAGGCCTGTAAACAACATTAACTTTTATACGCATTGTTTATTGTAATAACAAGGAAATTTAAAATTGATTTCACGGAACCAAGCGACGCGGAGCCAATACGTCCATTCCCCGCTCCGGCCGGGGTCGAACTGATGCAAAATGGGTGTGGCAAATCAGTAGTCCTTAGGTGGACGGCATAAGGTTCACTTTGAAAATCCAAATTCGTCGACAGTCGGCTGCATTGTGAAATAACAACGCGAAAATGCATAGTTTATTTTATTTTGTGAATATCGGGCGTAAATATCAATTTTTTTTGCGATTGTTGTATAAAAAATGATAATCCGAAAAGGGGTTTATAAGTAGGAGAGTTTGCACTTGAAAGTGTATTTTTATAGAAAAATACACTTTATTTTTACAAATACTTTATTTATTCTAGGTTTATTACAAGGCTAATAAGAAAAATGACCGATATTTTTAAGGACCAAATTATGTTCTGCACGCAGTATTTAATTGAAGCATCTATAAAACTTCTAAGCGATCAAATTTTCAAAATAAAAACACATGATTTTGCATTATTTCGCATGGCTTCATCTTAACTTGGAATGTCGCCGCGTAACATCTGCGACAAAATTATCTCGTCGTAAAAACACGTATGGCGACTTTTGCAAACACCTCAAGCATCTGTCAGCCAATTGAAAATGAACCTGTCTCGAGAATATTAATATTGTATTTAATAAATCAATGTTAATAAAATTGATCACTTCAATTTATTTATAAATGTCGTTGACAGACAATCATTAATCCTCTCAATCTTACATGCAAATATAGTATTTTATCGTTCCGGTTATTTTGATGTATGCATTGTGATTTTATATTAAAGTTCTCCCCAACCCTCCAAGAGTGTGTTACCAATCAATCAATTTAATCAACCCTTCCTCGCCGCGGTTAACCCTTAACGCGATACGCTCTAAAAATGACAGATTTTCCAGCTCTTAGAACAGTTAGAGTCAATGCACCCATTATAAACAGGGCTGCAACAAAAAAATGAAATCCCTCTGAGAAGGCAATGTTTACATACTGCTATGCCTTAAACCATTTGGTTTGTGCATTATTTTGGAAAATTGTTACATATTTTGCAAATCCATGTTCAATATATTCCAAGTTGCCTGTTTGGGTTTATAACATCATAATTAGAATTTCGGAAATAGGTGAAGATAAATAAAGAACTTACGTTATGTACGAAATGTAAATCATAGAAAAGTATTTTTTGTGTTAGTTTTGCGATTTGGCCCGAAAACCCGTGTTTATACATTAGAGCAAAAAAAATATTTTTTCAACGTAAAAAAGTTACTGATTTTAGACAATGTTTGTTCATGAAAAAATGTCAATAAATAATTTTTTGGTGATGTACCGTTATTAAATAAAAAAATTGGTTGTCAGTAAAGTCGGTATACGGACGATAATTTTACGTGATAACGTCGTATAATAACGATGGAGTGGAAGAGAAATAGATGCGTCACAAGCCGAACGCTTGTTCCGCGCTCTCGCTTGCACACTCGGCTCAGGCGAAACGTGAGAACGCGACAATAAGTCATGCTTTCTCGTGAGTGCAGCCGGCATTCATCGATTTATAATCGTTGTCACGCTAAAAACAAATCACTTTGTATACGCCATCTCTTTAATCAAAATGAAAATTTTCCTGACGAAGAAACCATTGCTTTCGAAACCTGTTGATAATTATGTTTAAATTAGTGGTGCATATAATTTATTTCATTCAATTAAAATGAAGCAACGAAGTGATTTGCGATTATTGAAGAAGTATCATCATTTTTAACAAATACCAATTCGACAGCTTTTGGAAATTGCAATTCAGGCCGCGAAGTTAATTTGATTTCGGTAACCGAGTGATGGAGGAAGGATGTTTAGAAACTGAGAGTAAAAATTCCACCAGAATTTTTAAATAGGTGCGTGTTCATGAAAAGCACGAAACAGGATTTCCATCTTGTGATGGATGTCTTCCATACGCACTAAACGTCCACGGCGGAGGATTGCTTTTTTTGCGCGTAACATGTCGTAGAACAGGGTATCTAGCATGGTCGATCGATATAACCATATTATATCAATGCGATATTGCCCAAATCCGTCATTTATGGTCAGTTAGCAATATTTGCGATCACGGTCAACAATTGGAAAGGGAAATTCAGACCGACGATTAGTATCAGATAAGTTTGGGTTAGCTGTCAATATATGCATTTATTTGAATTATGTCGTTCGTTAGTCAATATTACTGGCTTATTTAATGGACGTATTGAACAAACGAAGATTTTTGTATTGAAAGAAGTCAAATACGCGATCCATAGACTTTATAATTCAACTAAGAACCGACCAAATTATTCGATCAAATCAAGGCCTCCGTGGTCCCGAGGCAAGACTCTCGACTCACAATCCGAAGGTCGCGGGTTCGAACCCGGCGTGCGCAAATAAATTTTATTTGATAAATTTGTGTTATTTCACAATTTATTCATTTAAAATAATATATAGTATATTTGCGGCACGTTCCAGAGTGGAAGATACTATCAGTATCGCCCTGGTGCAAGACCACCATTCAGAATTGAAACGTTGCTTGAAATGGCTTTAGCCGTGTTTAGTGACCAGATCTGAATAGCCAGGTACTTCCCCACCTTCCTCTTCCCTATCTCCTTCCCCTCCCCACTACCTTCAGCCTCACAACATACCCCAATTGGGGATGCCATAGTCTCACTGGCTCCAGACGGGAGCAGTTGGGACTCTTGTGCGGTATTCATATAAAAAAAAAAAAAAAAATTGTTCGAATTTTGATAAACTTACGTGGCGGAAATATGACTAAAGAAATGATTAACTAATTAACTCTCGTGTAGTTTCAAAAAGTAAATGCGGACTGTCAATGAATATTTAGGTTTGTATTTCAATTGAACATTGCCAAAGTATTCATATTTTTACGTATTTGACTGGCGTTTGACGTTTCTGAATGTGATTTTATGGACAGATTCGCAAGTGATGCCAGCGTATATCAATTTCTAATTTCTAATTTATTCCCCACCAATATCGGTTCGGCTATCAACAGTGAAACTGTGCTAGGGATATCGATATAAAATCATCGGAAGTTACTCCTGACGATTCTATATTGTAAAGTTATCGATTTCACCATGCTAGAGCCCCTGATCACTTGCAAGTTGCTCAGCGGTTAAAATTGCACTAACTACCGACACTATCTCTTCAGGTGACAAATGAATCGGAAAGGGGGGTGGAGGTATACATTAAATTAAGGATAAATCTGCCATTCCCGAATATCTATTTTCCTTAAAAAACTCTTTTAGGTATGAGAGAACACATTACAAACTGCATTCACTCACTTGTATTTGCTAACTGTACTCAAATACACAAATTCAATAAGTCTAGAAATTCCTTCCAAATCTCCCAAAATATTTTAATACATATTTTTTGTTGATTTCATGTTGATAACCCTATCGTAAATTTGCTACGCTTTTCACTGGCAGCAAGGGTTAGGCCTGTCCATTGTTTCCTGTTCCGCTCATTACTGTCATTCTCACCCCCGGCCTGCCTTGGTACTAGCCCCCATCCCCTAGCTCCATCCCCTAGCCCTAACCCTGACCCTTCGGCCGCCTGCTCTTAACGGTACCGACACAACATGCTTTGGTTACGGAGGTTCTCATTCCTGTCACAAGTGAGTGGAAAATTGATTTGATATTATTATAACGAACTTGATTTTTCTTTTTAAGGGGATCCAATAGTCCAGGGAAAAATCGAAGTCGGAATTCACGCCCATTGTGGGAGGAGTTTAAAAATATTTGAGAAAAAGCTTTTGGAACGGTTGAAAAAGGTATTTGAGAATTGTTTTTTACAGGTTGATTTCGTAAAGACCTAAAAAAAACATTAATTCCTTTTTTACACATTGTTTATTGTAACAAAAAGGAAATTTAAAATTAATTTCACGGAACCGAGCGACGTGGAGTCACACGTCTGTTCCCTGCTCCGGCCAGGGTGTTTCTGAATGGAAGTGGGGTGTGGCAAGCCAGTAGTCCTTCGGTGAACGACATAAAGGTCACTTTGAAAATCCACATTCGTCGGCTGCCAGCCGTATTGTGAAATAACAACGCAAATATGCATATTTTATTTTATTTTGTGAATATCGGGCGTAAATATCAATTTTTTTTGCGATTATCATAAAAGAAACTAAATTTGCTACAATAAGCAATAAAATTATATCCGAAAAGATGTTCATAAGTAGGAGAGTTTGCACTTGAAAGTGTTTTTTTAAAGACCTGTTACTTTATTTTTTTCTAGGCTTATTAAAAGACTTATAAAAAAAATGACCGATATTTTTAAGGGCCAAGATATGTTCTACACGCATTATTTTATTGAAGCATCTATAATATTTCTAAGCGATCAAATTTTCAAAACAAAAACACATGATTTTGTGTGATTTTCCATTATTTACTATGGCTTCATCTTAAAGCGTTTAAAATTAGGTTCAACAGGTCCGCCCTCACAAAAGACATGCTAGGAATTGTACTACTAGATAGACATGTTTGTTTTATACACGGAATGAATAAGGTATGTAATTATAATTTTTATTGCATCATGAATAAAACATAGAATCGCTAATGTCACGCTGAATGTTGTGGATATTGCATAACTCTTCACGTGGAATAGAGAGCTTTTTAATGGCAAAAATGTAAAATTAAATACTCAATGAAAATAATAAGACAAAAAGAAATAGTGTGTAATTGATTAATTATTCTAATTAGAGTCAATCTGTAGTTATAATAGTGGCGTAGCGATAATAACGCTGCACCCCAGGGCAGAGTTTATAGGTAATATATTTTTATTTTAACGGCTCCACCCCTTCGCAAGAAACGCGAGCGAACATTGTTAATTTTAGCTTTAGTTTAGTTTATTCTGTTCGGGAGGCAAATGCGCCTCCATAGCCAATTACGGTGACCCGACAGTTGATCCCCGACAGTTGGCCACCCGAAATTATAATAATTATGAAATTATATATTTTTTGCATTATTTATCATTTTGAAAACTAAAATAAATTTCAAAAATACTTGCAATAATAAGTTGGTAAGGATTTCTAACGAATTTATTTTTAGGGTTGATTTTTTGTACTTATATGCTGATATATACAGAATCTTTACATAATATAAAATGAAGACGCTCCTGCTGTCTGTGCGCTTAGATCTTTTAAACTACGCAACGGATTTTCATGCGGTTTTCACCAATAGATGAAGTTTTGAGGTAGGTACCTATATAATTTTTCGAGGTTTTGTGAAAATTGGTTAAAATATATAAATAAAGGGGGTAGGTTGGCAAGCAGGCAGTGGGCAGCAGGCAGCGGGCTGGCAAGCGGGCGGTGTGGATTCGATATGAATGCAAATTAACAGATGGCGTTGGTTATAAAGGTTGGGTAATGGCGTTGTGTTTCGTCAGCCACAGCTACTTGTGGCTAGAACTGCTAGTACAGCATAAAAACAAGTGCTTTTATCATTGATGCATTTGAATAAAAACATGTTTTATACTTTTGTTCTTCGGCGGTACAACCTCTTTGCAAACCCTTTTGGATAACTTGTGTTAAGTTTTGTGTTACTAGGTGTACCGTATTTTCTCTAAACCGACTGCATGTTGTATATAAGTATGCCATATATATTTTTAATTAACAAAAAATTACATACCTGGCGAGGTTTCCCAGTAGGACCCAGGGCGTCTGCCATCGCCGAGCAACCGATTGCTACGCCACAGAATCTAACGTGTTTTTTGTTCTGTGAGACTATTCCTCATCTCTTCCACAATGTAAAAATCCAAAGCTCGCAATGAAATTGTTCTTACTGAGATCCCATTTAGTGTTATTGTTGAATTACTCAAAATACAATCCTAACGAAGCAATTGAGGAAGTAATTTGACAATCAGCCATCACAATCTGAGATGCATTAAAAATACAAAATTCAGTGAAATCCCACCGAACTGAGGCAGGCAGTTAGCAGTTTTAGCTGTGATGAAATTAACCGAGAGGATTTGTTACATAAACGTTACATGGCAAGCATTTGAAGGAACAGTACAATATTATGCCTCAAAGTTATATTAAAGCTTTGATTGATAAACCAAGTAAAAGCTCCTGTTGGAGAGATGAATCTATTTGAGTCGAACCACCGTTTTTCTGAGATCTATCACAAAATATGAGAGTGTTCTTATCTGTAAATCAAAAATTTATTTATTTTATGCAGCAATGAGTTCTGTACATTGAGTCATGTAATTTGGGTAGCAACTGCTTATTCAATTTTTTCTACCCACAAATTTTCGATTTAAAATCCACCTCTACACTTAAACCTCCTTAAACTTCTTTTGTAAGTTTTATCTTTCTTAAATTAATGATTCCAGCTTTTGAAATAGCAAAATTTTTCTTATAAGCCTCCACAATAATCTTTAAGATGAAGCCATAGTAAATTATGCAAAATCACACAAAATCATGTGTTTTTGTTTTGAAAATTTGATCGCTTAGGAATATTATAGATGCTTCAATTAGAAAGAATTGTAGAAAAATATCTTGGCCCTTAAAAATATCGATCATTTTTTTTATGTCTTTTAATAAGCCTAGAAAAAAATAAAGTAACAGGTCTTTAAAAAACACTTTCATGTGCAAACTCTCCTACTTATGAACATCTTTTCGGATATAATTTTATTGCTTATTGAAGCAAATTTAGTTTCTTTTATGATAATCGCAAAAAAAATTGATATCTACGCCCGATATTCACAAAATAAAATAAAATATGCAAATTTGCGTTGTTATTTCACAATACGGCTGGCAGCCGACGAATGTGGATTTTCAAAGTGACCTTTATGTCGTTCACCGAAGGATTACTGGCTTGCCACACCCCACTTCCATTCAGAAACGCCCTGGCCGGAGCAGGGAACAGACGTGTGACTCCACGTCGCTCGGTTCCGTGAAATTAATTTTAAATTTCCTTGTTGTTACAATAAACAATGTGTAAAAAAGGAGTTAATGTTTTTTTATGTCTTTACGAAATCAACCTGTAAAAAAAAATTCTCAAATACCTTTTTCAACCGTTCCAAAAGCTTTTTCTCAAATATTTTTAAACTCCTCCCACAATGGGCGTGAATTCCGACTTCGATTTTTCCCTGTACTATTGGATCCCCTTAAGGATTTATCCATAGTCATAAATCAAACATTTTTTCTTTTAGTTTAAATTTTAATGTTTGATTTTTAAATCTCCGCATCGTTTTTTACATTAGTTCCATACAGGAGGTCATGTGAAAAATATCCTCAGGACCTATGTCATCTTTGGGGATGCTGTGTGGAGGGTTTTTTTGGGGAAAGGAAGGAGAATAAGCTCTGGGAAGGAAAAGGTATGAGGGGTGGGTCTAGGGTTAATGTATCCAGTAACCTGCTCCTGGTAGGTCACCAATCGTAGCGCACCACTTGGGGTGATTTATGTAGGGGTGGGTCAATAAATTTTTCCCGGGCGGCAGTACCCATACCCGCCACCTAAATTGAAAATCTTAAATTTGGTTTTGTTCAATGTCAAATTTCCTGTTTTTGCTTTGCTCATAACTCCTTTTTAAATAATTTAATACTTTGGACGGGTTGTTTCACAAACACTCAAATTTAACATTGCCATCTCATGGCCATTCAGCACCATTTTTTTACAGTTAAATGGTCACCGTTAATTCCGATTCTTGGTCTGTTTCAGCTTTTGAACATATTGTGATCAGCAGAAGAGGACAACTGTCTTATTGTTAAGCTTGTCAGCTTATAATACATTTTGTTACAAAGCTGAAACGCACTTCGAATCAGCGTTTAACGGGATCTTTCAAATGTAAAAAAAAAAAATTACCGTTTGATCACAATGTTACATTTGAATTTCCGTGAAACAACTGATTATTCTATGTTTACTTTAAAAATCTCAAGTCACAAAAATATATTTAAAATTATATTAATACCGCCGCACGGTCAAACTTTGTGGGATTTTGGTTTACTCTTTTGACGTGATAACGTTTTATAAATCGATGAACGCCGGCTGCACTCACGAAAAAGCATAACTCATTGTCACGTTCAGCCTGAGTCGAGCGTGCAAGCGAGAGCGCGGAACAAGCGTTCGGCTTGTGACGCATCTATCTCTCTTCCACTTCATCCTTATTATATGACGTTATCACGTAAAATTATCGTCCTTAAACCGACTTTACAGACAACCAATATTTTTATTAACTTATCATTCCTTGTATTTTTTTTATTTATTTTCATTTTGTATTACCCAGTGCTTTATAACTTTTTCACATTCACTCGAACAAATTTTGGCGTATTGTGGCATGTTTGCAAAATGTATTGAGCGATCACTTGCCAGAATGTGCCAAAATTTGTGAAACCTAAAATATCGGTAGATTCATTGGCTTTTAAGTCACAGTAAGCAGATCAAATGTTTCTGTATTAATATTTTGAGATATGAAATTAATCGAATCGAACGGCCAAATCAAAAACAGAAAATCGCTCGACTGGATTTAACAAAAACTATCAATAAAAATGCTTTTTATACCATAAACTGCTTATCGTACCTATAGGGTCGCATTTGATCTCTAGCTCCAGACAGGGATCATGTGAAGTAACTTAAAAAAGAGTAATCAATCTTGCTAGATTTGACCGCACAATTTCATCATTGTGATACACCCACCACAGTGGTATGATGAATGAACACCCGATGCAAGAGTTGGCAGTCCCCAGAGTTGCTCCAGTATAATAATTATAAGGTTGTTGGGGAATTAACTAGAGCCTTCCGCGATGAAGACCAGAGTGTAGACAACCACACTTAGCCGATTTGTATGAATAGAAGTATTAGTTAGGTACTGTAATTACCGTCATTACTCCGGCAGGTGTTGCCTAGTGCCCTGCGAGCAGTCAAGAGATGATTTTGCGATAAAATGTTATACTTCTTTTCTATGTTATTACCACGGACATGGCTGTGAAGATTCAGCGCGAATTTACAAGTTCATTTGGTGAAAATTAAGAAAGAATGAAGAGTTCTCGTCAATTTTCATACGAAATATGAATAAAATTGGCTTCCGTGATAGCTTTACTCGTTTCTAACACTGATATTTGTTGCTGAGCCAAAAAATCCTCGTCTCTGGGCCCAGACAAGCTTTAATTTTAATTTTATTTTATTTACTCTTCATACGCTCATGGGGCTTTTACATTGTGCGCATAATGTTTATAATTTTTTCAAACATTAAAAATGAACAATAGGTTGCTAAAATATAAATTTTTAAATATCTGTGGTTTAGAAATGGATAAAATAAAAATAATAATAATAATATTAAACTGAAGTATTCAAAAATCTGTTTCTGAAAAAATCAGAAAATATACAGATTTAGGAAATGAGATTAAAAGAATTTGGCATTCTCAGATTATAAAAATATTACCGTTTGTTATTTTGACTACTACCTAGCTACTTAGCTCTCTCATTCAAAATTTAGGCTTATTAGATTTGTCAAAGAATTTATGTATAAAAAGCAAAAATCAGCCATTTTTAACACATATGTAGGATTAAGATTTTTTAAATACTTACATTGTGGGATCAGTAGGATTTATCGGTCCAGTTAGGAGTTCTATCGAGCCGAACCCTCTGATACGAAAATAACTGTGGTCGGTGAATTATTTTACCATTTGGTCTCTGGTAGGTTGACATGTTGTTCTTGTTTTGTTTTGTATTTATTATACTTATATAATACACTTGCATGTGCCTAGTATGGTGGTCGAAAAATCTCCGATTCATGTAACAAACAATTCAAAGAATAAAGAAACTTAAAAAAAAAAAAATAGCGTGGATTGATAAGATGATCATTTGTGGAAAAGTGTGTGGAAGGGTTTAGTTTTTCCTGTGGGGAAGATTTAACCCGGAAATATAGTCGAAAAAATTTTAAAAATAAAAACAGAAAAATCTCTTGACATTAAAAAATTGTTTAAGCATGTTTCGAACATCGAATTTGTTACATTAAAAATGTCGACATCTTTGGTGTATTCGTTTGCAAAACTGTGTTGGCGAGGAAATGGCGAGCTTTCTACACAATTTGTTTGTGAATGGTGACATTGAAATAGGTCCTTATGCCTAGTGAATCGAGTAGGTACTCGTAAATTGACTACAGTCTGAAGTTAAAACCAAAAGCAACATTTCTGTAAGTCAAATGTTATGGGACTGGTGTTTATTAACCAGATTTGGATTGCCAGGCACTCGCAGTCACCATGGACCATCTTCTACCCTAGTTCATAAAATTTCACATTTAGGGGTGACATTACCTCACTGGTTCTAGCTGTAACGGTCTTGTGTGATATTCACATAAATAACATTCTCAACTACCGCTTAATAATTATGTTTTCAAGATTGGAAAAGACGTAAAAAATTAATACATTTTTTTTTGCACATACTCGCCAAGCTCTTTTAATTTAACTAACGCCTTTTAAAATCAGGGCAGTTAAAATACTGGACATCAAGCAGAATATTAAGAATTCAATCAACATTAAATAATAATAATAATACAGCGGTGTATTAGAAAATTAAATAAGAAATACGCCGTTGTAACATCATATCATTAATTTTTTAAACTCTCAAAAAAAAAACTTGATTCGATAATCTAGTTTTGCAACTACACACAATCCAATCAAAAGATATCGAAATATTATTAAAGCAAAAAAATATATACAAAACGTTTATAATGTTAGGCACTTGGTAACCTCTGATTACGAAAGAAATAATAATTTTATAAATAATGATAGTCGGGTCAATATACCTTTTTAACGTAATTCTTAATTAAAGGCATATTTAATAGGTCCGTCTAGTTCAGGCGAAGCTCGTCCGGGAGTAATTTTGATTAATATGAATATTTTGAAGCATTTAAATGTAATTAAGATAAAAAGTGAAGCCACTTTGGAGTGAGTTCCGAAGAAAACATTCTGGCGATGTTATCGGATCTCAGCCAGGCTAATTTAAGTGCTTTATCAATGCGCCTTTTATGGCCAAATTTTTCTTCGTTTAACTACCAGAGTGATAAATGATCGCCTTTTATTAATATTATTTTTATTTTTATTTTACCTACAGAAAGAAACAGATGAATTCATGATAGGTACACGGTACAAGAAATAATAAATAATTTAAATTTTTTTTTTATTTAAATTTTATTTAGTAACTGTAAATTTTAATTTTTACATTTATAGAAGACTATCTGGTACCCGGCATGCGTTGCTATGCCATTTAATAAAAAAATGTTTCTCACTGCGTGTCCTTTCCCATTCATCCCGTTCCCCTTCCGCCTGCCCTTCCTCTGCCACTTCTCTTTCCTCTCTCGCGTTCCCGCTCCGCCTCCCACTCCATTCCCCCCCCCCTTCCCCCGTCCCGCGAATCCCCCCACCCGAGTTCCCCTCCATGGTTTACCCTACCAGCCTATATTACTCGCATGTAATGTAGCTTTCTATTGGTGAAAGAATTTTTAAAATCGGTTTATCGGTTTATGCGTGAAAACATAACAAACAAACACACGCAGTTTTGCATTTATAATATTAGTATAGATACTCGTACATGTTAAATATGTATAAATAGATTATATTAGTAGTCCTCCTCACTATGAGATTCTGTGCTGAGACTATGCATTTCATAAGTTAAGATTTCAGCGACTTCTATGGTAGAACTTCATGGTTTGGGAAACTTCTATGACGTTGTTTTTAATATACTAGTAAGCTCTTTTCCTGATAGTTCCTTAAGCTAAGATTTAATGTCCTTAATGTTGTTATTTTTTTATTTGAATTTGTTAGATACTGTGGGGGAGTTTGATATTTACATCTACCTCTAAAAATTCAGAGCTTCTTTTTGCAAACATAGAATTAGACCTTAGTGTATTTAGTATGTAATGGTGTGTAAACGGCCGACATTACCGTCAACGTTTACCGGTAATTTGGTGTCCAAAAATGCTATTATTTTGAAACCGCGACCTTCAATGTTAGAAGGCATAAACTGACTATACACTCACCCTCCACTTATTGAGACTCCCAGGTCTAATAACAAGAAAATTCTATATCCACTAAATATAAGTAACGAGCATGATTTTTTTCTTTTTTTCAACGAATACCAAAATTCAAAACAAAGGCAGCTGAAAATTTCATTTTAGGCCGCAAAAAACTTTGATTAAATAGTAAAGAAATAAAGGAAAAATAAAGTCATTGATTCATGAAACATAAGAATAACTTTCTAATATATATAAACCTCTATTCGAATGTTCGGCTCTTTTTAGGTTTCCCTTTCAGTTATCTGCTGGTAAGTATTTTTACCACACAACATGACGAGTTTATATTGGAATGCCCGCTGAAATAAGTTTATAGAATTATATAAATCGAATCCAAACACTTCCTCGTATAATCATTTGGCACTTGGCTGGCACTTGGTACTGGCACTTGGTACTGGCACTTGGCGCGGTAAAGTGGTAAACTGGTGTGATTGTGTTTCACACTTTCTGATGCCTCATTCTGGACTTAAATCGTGCTCGGGACTGCTTCTCAATTGGACAGAATAAATGTAATCATTATATTAACATTGTTGCCACAAGATAAAGCAATTTTTTTGTCCACCTGCCTTCTTGGTTGAGTGGTGTGGTTTTGGCGGGTTCAAATTCCGGCGTGCAAAATAAAATTTTGTTTGATTAAATTGTGTTAATTTATAATTAATTCGTTTAAATAATTTATAGCAAATTTGCGGCATGCTTCAGAGTCTTCGATAATTTCAGTATCGTTCTAGTGAAAGAACACCGTTCAGAATCTAAACGTTGCTTATAATGGCTTGAGCCGTGTTTGGTGATCAGATCTTGTACCCCCAGTTACATCCCCACTTTCGTCCTCCCCAGCTCATTCCCTTCCCCACTTCCTCCAGCCTCACACATACCCCAATTGGGGATGCTATTGTCTTACTTGCTCCACACGGTTGGGAGCAATTGAGACTCTTGTGCGGTAAATATATAAAATATAAAAAAATTAAAAACACTGTGCTTTGACTTTGTAGACTCTATTCACATCACAAGGGGCAATTCTCAGCACAATGAAGTATTTTCTCAAACCGTGAATTCCTTTAAAAATGTGAAGAAGATTTAAAGTTTATTTTTCTGATTTTGATCATTTTACTAAATACGTGCAATTTTAAAATTTTCATTGGTAATTATTAATTTTTCAAAAACGCACTTTTCGAAACGGTTACAACTAGCTACAACGACATTTTGGTACAGAAAACGCCAATGTCTGGTAAGACGATTGTCACCAATGTTTCCCGACGTGACGTCAACGCCGCCGAACTCACGATAAAAACTACAAACAAATCGTTTTGCCGGCAAATTGAAAATGACACATTTTAAAATACTATAGAAGACTTATTCGTCGACATAAAAATATATTAAAAATACTTTCACAATCATAATGTTTTTACTTAACTTTTACTAGAATAAAGAACAGTAAAAATACTATTTTTCTTGAAAATAAAGCGGGATTTCAACTCGACTCGAAGCGAAAAAATTCACAACCAATCGCAGATATTGAAGTTCCAAAAATATGCAAGTAACAATAAATAAATTTGAATTTTTAATTTTGTCCAGAGGGATTGCCATATTCAGCAAGCACTAATAGTTTAGCGCTTCCTTCAATACATAAAAGAATAATGAGTTTGCAATTCACACGCGGTAGAAGTGAAACCTCCAGAAAACTAAAGTAGCCAAGAGTGGCGACATTACGAAGCACTTTTTTTTATCAATGTGACGATTTTTTCCATATTTTTGTCGTCGAATTCCAGTGCACCTTGTACCTACATCTTATTAGTATTTGCTTTTTCTTCTTTATAATGTGTGGGGTTTCTTCATAATAACAGAAAGGCGATTTCAATTGTAGGACGTTTATTGACACTGTTATCAAGTTCAAAGTTGCACATCAAGTGAAGCGACAGATCTACCAACAACAGCTGTAGTAGGTACCAACATGACAGATACATAACATTCTTCAGAGTCTCTAGATGTCGCTTAACTTTGCGTTTTCTTTGCCTACTCATTTTGGAGTGGTTTGAAGAATGCATATTGATTTTACAAAATATTTTTTTTTTTGGATTTCGTTGAATTCGATCCTTGGTCCGCTGAATGTCTAGCCGCTAAGATTCGTCAGAGACTTTATACTATTTATTGATATCTCATTATTTCGCAGACTAAATCCTATATATGTATATGTTTGTCTCTTTTTAGTGTCGCTCGCTTCCGTTTCATCGAGTTTCAAATCACAACGATGCTAAAGAAGTTTTTAATTCAAAATGTGATGTATAATTAATTCGAGATAAAAACTAAAAATAATTATATTGCTAAACCTGGGATAAACAAAAAGTAAATTTTTTTATTTTTTTTTTTATTTTATGAAAAACAAATACCTTTGTATTACACCACTATTTTATTAACAATATCAACATGTTTCGAAAACTATGTTTTCTTCGTCAGGATAATAAGTCCATAATAAATAACAAAAGACAAACAAGTATAGACTAATTAGAACATAGACAAAATATTAGAAAGGAGAGGTGATTAATTACCTAAAATATATCATAAAAAACAATTATATAAAATAAAATATAAAAATTATTTTAGAATGGGTAAAAAATTACATTAACATAATAAAAAATCTTTTAAAAGGAAAACAAGAAGTCTAAATAACAAAATAAATTATTATAAGTATAAGTATTAATACGAAAATAAATTTAAAAGATGAAGTTAAGAATGAGTTAAGGAACATCTAAGATGTTTAAATAATAATAATTATTCAGAATTTGCAAACCACATTTTGGAAACAGGTCATTCTTTTGATATTAATAAAGGTTTAAAAATTTTACACACTAACACAACGGGTATACAATTAGATAATTTAGAAATTTTAGAAATTAGAAAAAGTGTTAATAGTAAATTAAATATTATAAATAACCAAACGTTTTTTAAAAATAGCCATCTTTTAAATTTATTTTCGTATTAATACTTATACTTATAATAATTTATTTTGTTATTTAGACTTCTTGTTTTCCTTTTAAAAGATTTTTTATTATGTTAATGTAATTTTTTACCCATTCTAAAATAATTTTTATATTTTATTTTATATAATTGTTTTTTATGATATATTTTAGGTAATTAATCACCTCTCCTTTCTAATATTTTGTCTATGTTCTAATTAGTCTATACTTGTTTGTCTTTTGTTATTTATTATTGACTTATTATCCTGACGAAGAAAACATAGTTTTCGAAACATGTTGATATTGTTAATAAAATAGTGGTGTAATACAAAGGTATTTGTTTTTCATAAAATTAATGATGACACCCCAAAGTAAATATGCCTATTTTGAAGAAAAAAGTAAATTCTTTAGCAGTAATCTGTGAAGCAGGCCTCATCCGAGTAGGTATCCTTTCCAAGCTTATTGCGCAATCAGAAACAATCACTTTTCAGCGCCCGCGTTGGCAATATCGCTCGCCCGTTGAAATGCGGGCGTTGATCGGCGGACTGATTGCGCCGCTGGTTCCACGCCCCGCCCGACTCCACACAGCATCCCAACAACCCAGCAACCAGCCAGATGAGAATCCAATCTCAGCCTCAACTGAACTGGGAATCGTGTAGAGCTGATGGTGACGAGATTCCGTTGAGAGAGAACTGACGCAGCAAGTATTTTGACAGCCATTGGCTTTTCCGAGAAAGAGGCTATTTATTTTAAACGATTTTCTATCTTACGAACATCTATTTATTGTATTTTAAAGACTGGAAAAGATTATTGTCTTTATCAGCTAGTTTTGTTTAGAAGAGAGTCTTGGATCTGGATTCTCTCCCTCCTTGATGATGTTGGGTTATTATTATTAATAACTAGCTAGTTCCCGGCTTGCATTGCAGTGCCACTCATTAAAGAAATTGTTTCTTCCTGCGTGTCCTTTCGCATTCGTACCCTTCCCCTTCCGCCTCCCCTTACCCTCCAATGTCCTCTTCCACGCTTTTCTTCTCCACCTTCCACGCCTTCCCGCGTTCGCCTCCCCCTGTAATATGGTTTAAATGTTGCTTTTATATGCTTTAAATTTTATTTATTACGTAAAAATGAGTTATACGCTTTTTTCTAACCTTCGAAACCCATGTAACCCTTTAACGGCTCCTTTGATAAAGTTCTCCAGGTTGTCAATGGATATTCAATCTAGTCTATACATGCCAAATTACCACCAGCTCCGGGAAGTCTGAATTACTGTGCAGTATTCACGTAAAAAAGCGGGCATTTGATTGTGATTGTGATTGAAAAATTGGAAAGGAATGAAACAAAACGTGAATAAAAAAAACTTTACTATCATTAATTACTAACTAATTATCACGCCGGGATCTACTGCAGGGATAGTCAGAATGGTAGAACGCCACCACTTATTTAGTCTCTCTATCTATCTAGTCTTACTCTCTGGTCTGGAGCCCCAAAATACCTAAAAAAAATCCGACTCTGTTCAGAAACGGGTGGTTCGTTTGACAGATCCTTCTATCTTAACAAACGTATGGGAATGCTGTTCTTGTTCTACCGGTATGTCAATGGAATATGATCCGATGACTAGCGTCATTGATTCCTACGGCACCGATGCACATCGGGAAACACGTCAAACGCTCTTCCTACATTTGTACACGGTTGACATTGGACACATACGAACGAATCGCTTCTACGACTCGTTCTTGAGTTCAACAGCTCGGCTAGGGAACGTTTTGCCGGCCTCCGTATAATTACTGTTACTCTGTGTTTCCTCCCTCCTACAGCATGGGTCTCTTCAAGACTCAGGTTTACTCCTTCCTTTCCACAACAAGACGGCGTAGTCCAGCGGTAAGGCTCTTGACTCGCATTCCAAAGGTCGCGGGATCGAATCCCGGCGTGGCAAATAAATTTTATTTGATTAATTTGTGTTATTTCACAATCTATTAATTTAAAATAATATGTAGTATATTTGCAGCACGTTCTAGAGTGGAAGATACTCTCTGTATCGTCCTGGTGTAAGACCACCATTCAGAATTGAAACGTTGCTTGAAATGGCTTTGGCCATGTTTGGTGACCAGATCTGAATAGCCAGGTACTACCCGCCTTCCTCTCCCCCATATCTCTCCCCTTCCCACTACCTTTGGCCTCACAACATACCCCAATTGGGGATGCCATTGTTTCACTGGCTCCAGACGGGAGCAGTAGTAACAGTTCATATATAAAAATAAAAAAACAAGACCATCCACACAGCATCCCCAAAGATGACATAGGCCCTGAAGGAAACTACTTTTCTGAGGA
This sequence comes from Glyphotaelius pellucidus, assembly GCA_936435175.1. Taxonomy (NCBI): domain Eukaryota; kingdom Metazoa; phylum Arthropoda; class Insecta; order Trichoptera; family Limnephilidae; genus Glyphotaelius; species Glyphotaelius pellucidus. Next base: position 38,260,039 of record OW386543.1, read on the forward strand.
CCCCTTGTGTGGAGTTAATTTTTTTTATTTATTTATTTATTTTTTTATTTATTTAATATAGATATATAAGTTTACAGTGGGTTAATATAAATTACATATTGGTTAATGTAAAAAAATATTTATTTCTTTCATTTCCATGCATCGTCACATAAATATTCTTCCATTGCAAGATGTGACATGACATGAGTATCAGATACTCTCGATTGTTTCATGTCTTGCTGGGACATCACCGACTCCTTATTTCCCAATCACAAGCACGTCATATAAAAGAGCGTGTTTCGATAGCTGATTGGAAGCCTGTTACTTTCTACCGCGGAGTTCGGAATCTCCACCTATCACTGTTGGAATGGAAAAAGGGATGAAGGGGAAAAAATGGGATGTCCACCGAAAACAAGATGAAACCCTACCTTGTTGGTGACGTCCTGGGTCCCACACTTCATGCACTCAAGATAACTCGCGGTGGAAAGCACGTATTTTGCGCGGATCCGGGTTTTGACTATAAACGACGAGACCAAGTATTTGGGCTGCCAGTCCGCGCGGTGTTGAAATTGTACTGATTTCACGGTTAGGAGTCAAACTTGAACCGGTGACAATAGCAAGATGGATGTAACAGGATAGGTAGGTAAGACGGGAGGGATAGATGGGAGTAGGTACAGATTTGCCCGAACATATACCGCCCGCCAAAAATACCATTTTTCCAACACCCATCGAAACTGGCCAAGAAACCTACTCCTAACACGTGAAAGAATATGAAAAGAAACCTATTCCTAACATTTAATCTATTCCTTACAAACTAGGTGCACGTGAAACTAAAGACTATACGTGCAGAATGTAATGAAAAAATAATAATTTAAAATAAAACAATAACTTTGTAAACACAAAGTTTACAAAGTTATTGTTTTATTTTAAATTATAATGTCACATCACAAAGTATCTGCTTCATATGAACAAAAAAGAAAAAATAATAACTCGAAAAACATAACTAAAACAAAAGATAGCTGAATCGCAATCAATGCGAAACCATTGAAGGCATAAAAACAAAACAAAACAAAAAATATATGAACCTATTCCAATATTCATAAAAAAGAAAAAAAAAACGTTGCTATCTTATTCTACAGGTAAAAGACAAAGCTTTGCCACAGGCCGTAGATATATACCATCGCTGGTTTGTACTGAGGCTAATCTTACGACCCCGTCAGAGCCCGGTTTCACCTCCCTTATCCTGCCGAGCGGCCATTTCAATGGAGGACTCCTAGTATCTTTGATGACCACTAGGTCATTTACTTGAAGGTTACGGGTAGCCTTATACCATTTGACTCGATTTTGTAACGCTTGTAAATATTCTGTATTCCAGCGCTGCCAAAAATGTTGTGTCATTTTCTTTAAATGTTCCCACCGATTGAGACGATTTATCTTAACCTCTGAATAGTTATATTCTGGAATCGAAATTAACGGTTCTCCAATTAAAAAGTGACCTGGAGTAAAGGCCTGAATGTCCTCAGGGTCTGAGGTTAGAGGACAGAGGGGACGAGAATTTAGTATGGCTTCTATTTTATGTAATATAGTTGTAAATTCCTCAAACGTCAATGAAGTGTCCCCTATTACTCGTTTTAAATGATTTTTAACGACTCGAATGTTCCCTTCCCATAGTCCTCCGAAGTGAGGACTGGAGGGAGGGTTGAAGTTCCACACTATTCCCTTTTCTGAACATGTACGCATGACTTGTTCATCATTACGACAACTATTTAAAAAATTTTGTGTTCCAATCAAATGGCGTTTCGCCCCAACAAAGTTCGTACCGCAATCCGAATAAATGGCCTGACAAATACCCCGTCGTGAAACAAACCTATCGAGGGTAGCGATGAAAGCGTCAGACGAGAGATCTGAGAGAACCTCGAGATGAATCGCCTTCGTTGCCATGCAGACAAAAATTGCAAAGTAAGCCTTGTATGTCTTAGCACCCCTGCGTTTTCCTTCCTTTAAGACGTATGGGCCGGCCAAATCCACCCCCACCCGATTGAATACGCGGTTCGGTGTGACACGCGCTTCTGGCAGACTGGCCATGAGAGGATTTTGCGGGGACGCTCGCAATCTCGCGCATCTCACACATTTGGACACCATTTTCTTGATTTTATTACGTGCCGACACAATCCAATAATTTTGCTGAATCAGGAATTGCAAAGTTCGTGAACCAGCGTGTAGATAGGCCTTATGGTAATAAGATATTAACAGTTCCGCAATCTTACTGTTTTTTGCCAAGATTATTGGGAACATAGTATTATATTTTAAATGAGAGTTGCGGAGCCGCCCGCCAACGCGAAGTATGTTTTCGTGGTCAATAAACACATTTAATTTTTGAAATGCCACTGAGTTGACCGCATCATTTTGCAGCATTCTGAATTCCTCGGGAAAATGAAACTGCTGATCGCATTTTACTATTAGGGTGACCGCGCGATTTATTTCTGCGCCGGTCAGAATTCCAGATCTACGAGCATCCTTGGTCCGTTGCTGCGTATTGTAAATAAACCTAAGCGACCAAGCGACCACATTCCGAAGACGGTTCCAAAAAGAAAATCGGAAAAATTGTAGGCCCTCATAGTAATCAAGCGGCCTGTTAACTGTTGAGACGTGGGATTTTACTTCCGGTAGCTCTTCATTTAATTTTTCCGGTAAAGACAATGGCCACTTCTGACTTGGCTGAGCCAACCAAGGAGGCCCTTGAAACCACAATTTGTTGTCTATTATTTGCGATGGACATAAACCGCGAGAAGCAAAATCGGCTGGATTTTCCTTTGACGCAACGTGGTACCACTTTGCGTCCTCGATTTCATCAATAATTTTGATAACACGGTTCGCGACAAAAGTTTTCAAAGTATGAGGGGGTGTCTTGATCCATGATAAAACTATGGTGGAGTCGGAAAACAATATTATTTCTGTAATTTTCACGAGAGTTTCTATAGACGACTTCGTCATTTTTACAAGCTTTGAAAGTAGGTAAGCTCCCATAAGCTCGAGACGTGGTATTGATAATATTTTCAGCGGTGCAACTTTAGATTTACTCGTAAGTAATGTGACTTGAGGCTGTGCTTCGTTCGTAACCAAATATATACAAGCCGCGTAACCTAATTCACTCGCATCTGAAAATCCTACTAAAGTACAATTTGAGTTTTTTATTGTACTGCAATGTCTCGGTATTTGTAAATAACATAACCTAGGTAATTCATCCAAGAAATTTTCCCATAAATTAACAATTTTTTCCGGGAGGGAGTCATCCCAACCTAACTTTAATTTCCATAGTTCCTGTAGAAGACATTTCACCTTAAAAACAACAGGTGTTATTAATCCAATGGGATCGAAAATACGTGCAACACAGCTCAGTATCGCACGTTTTGTAAAAACCTTTTCTTTTTCTTCTACCGAGTACGAAAATGTATCCTTATCAGGATTCCAAATTAAACCTAAAATTTTCAACGAGAAAGATGTTCCATCATCAAATGCAACTTTACCACTCGTGTGGCTCCGGTGCTCAATTGGAACGTTATTTAAAACTGACTGCGAATTTGTCATCCATTTTCTCAATTGAAAGCCTCCTTTTGTAAGGAGTTCTTTTAGCTCCGTCTGCAGCTGAGCGGCGCTTTCCGGTTCCCATTCACCGGTAACGATGTCGTCCACGTATGTGTCCGACAACAGTGCTTTAGAAGCCTTTGGAAATCGAGTACCTTCATCCTTCACCAGTTCATGTAAAGTTCTTATGGCCAAATAGGGCGAAGAAGTCACCCCGAATGTGACAGTACCAAGTATATATTGCCCTACCGGCTGTAACGGTGAAGATCGCCAGAGAATCCTTTGAAAATTTGTATCTTCTTCTCTCAACCGAATTTGTAGAAACATTTTTTGTATATCCGTAGTGAGTACTATCGGGTATACACGGAATTTTAAAAGTATGTGACTTATTTCATTTTGTAATTTTGGACCCGAATATAAACAATCGTTCAGCGAAATTTGTTTATCAGATTTACATGAGGCGTCAAAGACCACCCGAATTTTAATATCATTTCCTATTTTTTGAACAACCGCATGATGTGGAATGTAATAAGTATTCGGTATCTCAGTCGATGGAGAAACTCTTGTCATGAAGCCTTGCTGTAAGAAATCATCCATATATTTACAGTAATGGGCTGCCAATGTTGGATTTAATGACAAGCGTTTTTCAAGATTATAAAATCTCTTAAGGGCGATATCATATGTACTTCCGATATCCACATGATCTCTGTTCTTGAAAGGTAGTGCCACGATATACCTGCCGCACTCTTCCCGGTTGACTGTTGATTGAAATATGGTTTCGCATTCATTATCGTCCTTATTCTGAATAATTTCGTTAGAAACCTCTTCAATTTCCCAGAAACGACTTACCGCGTAATTTAAGTCACTATTTTCAACTGCAGTCAACGCTGACGTCATAACGGGTTGTACGGAATTATAACCTTGTATACATGATCCCATAACTATGTATCCGAATATTGTATTAACAGCTATTAAATCACGGTTTGAAATATAACCTTGCCTCCATATTTTTGCAATCAAGTCAGACCCCAATAGGAAATCTATCTCTCCCGGATTTCTAAATTCTGGATCTGCAAGATTTAGACCTTTAAATTCTTCAGACGTATCTTGAAAGTTTATATAAGGGAGTTTTGACGTAACATTGGAGATTATTACTGCCTGCCCTGCAACCCAAGAGCTGTTTTGCAAGGAAAATATTTTACAATTAACTAAACCTTGCACATTACTAACTGTTGCGTTATTAATTCCCCGTATATTACCGTTCCATGTTTTCTTTTTTAAGCCCAATATATTAAATAATCTTTCCGAAATGAACGAAATCTCGCTTCCCGTATCGATTAGCATCCTAGCACTATGTTTACGTCCTGAATTATCAAGGAATTCTGCTAGCGCGGTAGGCAATATAGAACGCTTACTCAATCCAAACACTACGTTGCATATTACTGGGTTATCACTTTCAGTATCACGGTCGTTTGGCGAAGGAGATCTTTCATCAGTATGGAGTAGCGTATTGTGCGTTCGCTTGCACCGTTTGCATCGAAACTTTGAACGGCAATTTTTAATAAGGTGCGAATTTAAACAGTTGAAACATAACCTCTCCTTTTTTACGAAGTCCCTCCTACTGTCTACATTTAGTGATAGAAAGTCTTGACACTTTGTCAAGTGATGTGTGTGATTGCACATTATACAAGTAATTTTCTTGACATTATGCCCGTTTGAACTCGCATTTGAAAATAATACCCGCTTAGGAATCTTTTTTTCTTTAATATCTGATAACATATTTATACGGTTTTGAGTTGCTAAAAATTCTATTAATTTTCCAGTATCCGGTATTTCATCTTTTTTAACAAGAGATTCAAAAGACCGACGCGTTTTTAAATCTATTTTTTGCAGAACCATATGACAAACGAATTCTTCAAATAATTTTCCTCGGTTTAAATCGCGAAGCCCCGAGAGATTTTCACGCAAGACATTCAAAATCTCTTCATTATTAGCAAAATTACAATTTAAAATCGAGTTGGCATAATATATAAATAATGCTCTAGATTCAGAATAATGACTCCACAGTGTTTCCCATGCTAATTCATAATTTTCTTGAATCAATGGAATAGTCTTAACCAATGACAAAGCTGTTCCCTTCAAAGAGGTCAATAAATAATGAAATTTTTCAATGTCACTCAAAATAGTGCTGTCATGAACAAGGCTCCTGAATAAATTAAAATATTGAGGTCACTCTCCGATATTTCCACTAAATATAGGAATTTTTATTTCCGGAGCTAGTAAGCTGCGACCGGGCGGCCCAGAGCGTTGTACTTCGCCTGACACGTCATGACGATTATTCTGACTCATTTCTAAGGCATCACGTGCCGATGTAACTTCAAAGAACAATTCCTCAAATACACGCGAAACCTCCAATATATCATTTTTCGACTCAAACTCGGGAAGTGAAACCAGATCTGACAGCTCACATTGAATACTGTGAAATTCGTCATATGTGGACTCTAATTTATCCATTCGGGCTCTGAATTGACATAGCTTAGTCTTTTGTTCTAAATCTTTAATGAGATCATATGCGACCTGCACTCTCCCAAAGAGCCTTTGCCGTTTTAATTTTAACGAACCAATTTTGGTTGCAACTTTATCCATTTTGAAATGTATTAAATACGTAAATTAACAATTATAATAGTAGGTATCTACTTGTAACAAATAAAGTATTCTATTTGCCCCAATATTATCTACCTACCAGCTGAACTGATAAGCCGTATCTACCGAAACTACCTACTATTGATAATCGTCTTGTAATGAAACTAGTTTGAGTACAATTTCTAATCATGTAAATTAACTAATCTGTAAAGAATGTACATCCGGCGAAGGACCAATGTTTCGATAGCTGATTGGAAGCCTGTTACTTTCTACCGCGGAGTTCGGAATCTCCACCTATCACTGTTGGAATGGAAAAAGGGATGAAGGGGAAAAAATGGGATGTCCACCGAAAACAAGATGAAACCCTACCTTGTTGGTGACGTCCTGGGTCCCACACTTCATGCACTCAAGATAACTCGCGGTGGAAAGCACGTATTTTGCGCGGATCCGGGTTTTGACTATAAACGACGAGACCAAGTATTTGGGCTGCCAGTCCGCGCGGTGTTGAAATTGTACTGATTTCACGGTTAGGAGTCAAACTTGAACCGGTGACAATAGCAAGATGGATGTAACAGGATAGGTAGGTAAGACGGGAGGGATAGATGGGAGTAGGTACAGATTTGCCCGAACAGAGCGAATGCATTTTACCACAGCTTAAATTTAACGCCTTATCCATAATTCAACGATCAACAGATACATTATGCCTTTATAATGAGTAAATCCGTATTGCTGCATAACTGCAAACATCAAAGCTGTTCTTGATCCGATGTTTTGTGGGTAAAGACGTGCGTTTTGCGGTTACCGAGGATTTAATGAGACGGAGTATGAAATGTTACGACGTGACGTGGTTAATTATATATATTGATTATGGATTATTATGAATTATCTTCAGACCTACAATAATTGAGACGGTTTATCATGAAATTCGATGGTGACCCTGTAAACTGGTGAATTTTAATTTTACCTTTTTATCGAGTAGTTTAATACGTGAGTAGATTTCGTTACGATTTGCTTGATTTTGAACTGCGAAAATTTGCGCTGTGGATGAATTTTGTTTGTAAGATGTATGTTAGATTACGATTATTCACAAGATTTTGTCTGGAAACAGAGAAGTAATTAAAATTAATTTGTAAAGGTAGGGATTTTGAGGACATATACATACAGTATATTTTTTTAAGTTTGAAGGATGTTGGAAATTGCAGCACTTTGCGACCTCAGCACCTTGGAGACCTTATTTTACGGACAGCCCACATATATTAATTTCTTAATTGACGCCCATTGTAATTTTTTTTATTAAAGTTCTTCTAAATGAGCATAACGCCACAAAAACAAAATACATCACCATGCAAGATGGGAAATAGTAGATTGGGAATAGTACAATAAATAAATTAAATAAGTCGAAGCTTTGTTTCGATATAAATTATATATTATTCCGATTATTCCGATATTCTTATTATTCCGATATAAATATAAGCTACTTTCCGATATAAATTCTACAAAGACCTGTTATTTAAGTGATACTTTAAATACGTCATTAACATCCTTCATCCAAGAGATTAATTACAAATTAGAGAGAATTTATGAACGAATTTGTATTGTACGCTCCATCAGTGAGATATTCTTACCAAATCTACTATTAAAATTTTACTAAAACGCAATGCAATCTAACTTGACGTTTTAAGAAACCAGAGAAATTCGATAATTTAGCTCTTCGCTTGCTTCGAACACTTATAATACTCGTTTTCTCCGGAAGCCACCGTGCATATGAAAAAATGATACCTTTTATTTTTTAGAGCAAACAAACCATCCCCCGTAGTTAAACCCCCGGGTTTGTCAGCTCTTGTACAGCGTGTAAAAATGCCCGGGCGTCATAACCGTAGCGTAGGTGAAATGTGGTCATTATCACCCTACGCTAGATGCTGGCGAGCCTGCAGTCTGCAGTTTGCAGTCCGGGCAATGGGCAGATGCTAGTTTGTGATTGCTGTTTACACATGTGCCGAGCGGCCATCTCGTCTAACCATAGCCCATCCATCCATCCATCCAATTTTACCATCACCCAAGCCATTATGTATTTATAAGACGCAGCATTGATGGAACAATTGCAACCTCTTATTCTTTCTCATAAACAAAGTGGTTACTGAAACCCACGTTGAACTCAGGACTTATAAGGCTTACGACTGATTGATCCGTTGTATCTAATACCACTTTCTCATAAACGATGCTTGTGACAGAAAATGTGGAAACAACAGAATTCTCACTGACAGTGTCCTGGTTTGTGTTCGTTTTTTAACAAAACTTTCAAAGTAGTAGAGAGATCACTGTTTACATGAAAATTCTAAAAACTCACCTATCACCTTTTCCCACCTCATAAAGCATATTTTTATAAAATTTTGAACACTCGACGTTGAAGCCCGGGCAACGCCAGAAATTTAAGCCAGTCTATATATATAAAAATCAAAATGTGTTTGGGCATTAGTGATTATTGTATTGCTACCCGTATATTAAGAATACGAAATGTTTGAAACTTTCAAAATACCTTCTTTAAGTCCCGCGAAAGTTTTTGGATTAGTTTAACCACTTGATAACACATCTGAAAAGTTTTTCAATCATCAAAAAAATTATTTAGAAACTATCAAACATTTGAGAATGACGTTTTGCAAAACAAGATTTTCAAATCGGAATTCAATTTTCAAAAATCTTTAAATTAATGTATTTATTTGAATCGATGTTAGGTGCCAAATTTGAGCGATTGTTCTCATAAAAGCCTTGAAAAACGGCGTTAATCAATAAATAAATAAATAAATCATATTTGATTGTTCGTATATAATATGCAAAAATGAATATTTGTAAGATATGAAAAATGAAAATGTAAATTTAAAAATTTGTAATAAGTGGCACGCGAGCTGTTTGAAAAGTGAATGTACTGGGTGAATGTAATATGTGGAAAACGGGAGGGGGTTGGCGGGACGGGCTAGCAGGAGAAGGGAGAGGGAAGGCGGGGAAGATGGAAGGGATGCACGGGAGGGAAGGGGTCGCGGGAGGGAACAGGGACGCACGGGAAAGGACTTGCAGGGAGAAATAATTTATTTATTATAATATAGCATTGCAACGCATGCCGGGAACCAGCTGGTTGCTAATAAATCCTTTGCAGCCTCTCCCCAGTGGCGGTCCGTGACTTTTCAACAAGCTAGAATGCTAAGATTGAAAATTACGACATTGTTGATATTGTAGCTATAGAAAACTTTTTTTTTTCATAATATCAATTTTTTTGTATGAATATTTTTATTCTGGGGAGGCTGAACTTCCCTAGACTGAAAGATCTAAAACCGCCCCTGCCTCTTCGTCTTTCCTATAAATGGTGCTTATATCAGAAAGTCTGATTTCAACGGAGCTCTCAGTGGCAGGAACAGACGACGAACCTACAATTAGACATTTTGCTGATAGATACATTGCAACTTCTCACTCTTTCCCATAAACGACGTTTGTAACTTGTAACAGAAAGAATGGTTGCAACGAAGCTCTAAGTTAGTAGGACCATACAACGTTCACTCCCATCCCATCCCTGCAACATTGGTACTTGTATCCATAAGACATTTTGCTGATGGTTCCATTGAATCTTCTCCCTCTTTCGTATATACGACCTTTGCAACAGAACAAGCGGTTACATAAGAGCTTTCAGTGGCAGACTCAGTACTAGTACCAGTCTTCTGCAACACAGGTATTAGCGAGGAACGGGCCCTACGTGTTTTCAATTTGCAGTTTGCTCAAGCATAATAGGTAACTGCATCTACATCTCTTGGACTCAGGTGCAGATGAGAGGTCAACTCCGGGATGAAAGCGATACGACGTGAAAATGAGACAGTTCGGATGATTACATGCATCGCTCGTGCTGTCTACTGCATTCGAGACGCGTTGCAGATGCACATGATCGAAACCTGATGGTTTTTATTCCACATTATTATTATTATCGCTTTCTACGGAGGCTATTTTGACGCGAGCCTTACAGGTAGGTGTTATAACTGATGCAAAGGCGTATATAATGAGGGTGGGGGGTTAGGGAGTTCAAATCCTCTCCCTCTGCCAGCCTCAGTATTCCGTAGAAAAAAGACATCAGTACTACATCGGTATATTACATTTCTAAAAAATACAATAATTTTATATGCAACTACCTCTTTTAACGTCTGTAAATTTGTTTGTACATTCTGTTTTGATGGTTCAGCAATAATTTGGGAAGCGGATATGAGCACCGCCGTCCCGGTAGTCATTTATTGGAAAACCAGCACCCCTGTCGTGACTTAGAAGGGATACCCGGGTTCACGGGATGAGGTTTTGGCGAATACGTTTCCACCTACTGCGTGGCGGGCCGGATCGTGAGAGACACATTGTACCCCAAATTCCTAACAACTCCTTACACCTTTTACCTTCCCAGAACTTCTTCTCTTTCCTTTTCATAAAAAAGACCCTCCACACATCATCCCCAAAGACGACGTAGGCCTTGAGGTTTATTTTTTCAGGGCCTCCCGTTTGGAGCTTATGTAATGCAAAATGAGTGTGCAAAAAAGTCTGAAATATTTTAGTTTGTAAGACCGTAAATAAATAGACAAATTCGAGGATTTTCATTCGTCACAAAACACATGAGCTAATTTTAATATATTTATTTTCACTAAAATTAGATTTCTTAAAAGTATCTCTTTTAGATAAGTAAGTGATTTATTTTACTCTGTGATTATGATTTGAAAAGTGTGTTGTATAATACAGTATTTTGTTTGAAAATTTAACAAATCTGCCAACGACCAACCAACGGTATAACCTTTTTAATAAAAACAAACATAATTTTTTCAAAATCAGAACAAAACTTCAATAATTTATTTGTGGAAAACAATCGATACGACTAGAATTTGATTTAAAAATAACATATTTCCGGGTATGTCTGGTTATTTCCTCAATAAGAAAATAAAAAACATAGATTTTCGGACGAGAGGTCTACCAACTGTTTACAGAACTACTAGTACAAAAGTTGTTAATGGTAGAATAAACAGTCCTGATTTAACTAAGCTCGTTGAATTTCATATATCCACGAGAGCCCCTCGTTCTAAAATCCTGTTTAAATGCTACAATAACCGGACTGAGTATACGAAACACTCGCTTGTACCTAGATTACATGAAGTTACTAATAGATATGCAGATGTGGCAAATCTATTTAACTGCACGGAAGGTAGGGGGGCATCCATAAATTATGTCACACCTTAAGAGAGGGGCGGGAGGGAGTAGAGAAGTGTGACAAGGGGTATGGGGGGGTCGAAAAATCATGAAATTCTAGGGGGGAGGGGGTCTCACAAATGTGACAGGGGGGGGGGGGGCTCAAAAAGTCATGAAATTCGTGTGACGTAATTTATGGATGGCCCCTAGGGACAAGAGGGCTATACCAAATCAAATATCAAATCTTTTCAATCAATATTAATTTTATTTGTTCTATAGATTTTTGTATGTTTATCGCATTTCTGGTGTCATTTCTCTTTCAAACGCCACAATTATCTTATAATCTTTATTTCTTCTTCGTGTGCCCTATCGAGTCCCCCCGACGTTGGCGATCACTCTGGAAAATGTCTCTCTACATTGTGCTGCCCGGAATAGCTCCTCCGCACTTCTAATGCCGGTCCACTCTCGTACATTTCGTAGCCAAGACATTTGTCTCCTACCAGGCCTTCGGCGACCTTCTATTTTTCCTTTCAATATTAATTGGAGCAAGTGATACTTTTCCCCTCGAAGTACGTGACCCAGATATGAAAATTTCCTGACTTTTATTGATGTGAGCAGTTCTCTCTCTGCTCTAGCCCGCCTGAGAATTTCTATGTTAGTGATCATGTCGGTCCACGGAACCTTGAGCATTCTCCGGTGAAGCCACATGTCAAAAGCCTCTAACCTGTTAATAGTAAATCTTTATTTACTGTTTCTAATATGTTTCCCATGATTTTGTGACGTGTGTGCTCATGGTGTATTTATACCGTTGATATTAAATAAATACATATTATAAAATCTCTCGTGTTACATTGTGCAGAATTTTTCTGAGAATTATGATTCACATATTATAATATGTGTTGAATGTTGTTAGCTGTTAGCTATATACAGACTGTACGGTGTTCAGTCGGGCCGCTGAATCTCTCGTCATGATGTACGATCGCTGAGGGTGTGCAGTGAAAAGGGTCTGGGAAATTTACGGGCCCTAATTACAGGTTAGGCCCGTTTAATTACACCCAGCGCTCAGCCAACCTCGCGACCTAAACCCTAAGCCCTAAACCCCAGCCCAAACCCTCAGCCCGCATCCCATAAACCCGAAAACACACTTCTCACTGTGTCACATTATTATTTCATACAAATTAAAAATATTATAAAAGAGTCCGTGTCAAAAATCCCACGTAAAAGTATTTGAAAATACATTGGCATTATTATATTGTTTTCGTTTTAGATATATAATATATTATTAACATATTGATTTAACTAACAAACAGAATTTCTGTTGTCTGAGGCAGAACAAATTCTCAGATAAGGGGCGATAGAACAATTATTGTTATGATAAAAAATGCTAACAAGATGTATTTAATTTTTTTTTTTTTTATGAGAAAAACTCTCTTTTTATAACTTTTGATGGTTATTACCATCAACGTAATATATCATTGAAGAAGAAGATAACACTTATAATCTAAATGAAAATATGAAAGAAAACAAGACCAGAAAAATAGAAAAAGACAATGGTCGCAACTGGGACTCGAACCCAGACCTCTCGTCTAACCGGGACGTGCGCGTTATCCAACTGTGTCTTGTTTTCTTTCATATTTTCATTTAGATTATAAGTGTTATCTTCTTCTTCAAAGATGTATTTATTTATTTGTTTTTGTTTGGCTCGCCAACAGAATATATCACACATAATTATTGCATTAGTCAACAATTTTAATATGGTTAGTGATAATTCCAATTAAAGGTTCATCTCAACATTCTCAATTTGTTGGAATACATAATAACAAATTATTTAAGAGTACACATATAAAACAAAAAGGATTGAAAATTATAAAATACATTCATACACACTTGCACTCATACATTCATATACATGCATACACGCACATACAAACATGCACATAGACATTTATTTATACACATATTACAGCTTTATTTCTTTTATTTACTATTTATTTATTTACGCCTTTACAGGGACTTTTACGTTTTATACATTACCATAGTTTATACATAAACCTGATTTTTTTATGTCTGATAATATATGTCTGACAGTACAAGAAAGAAAAATATATGTAAGTACGCATAGTAGGGGGTAATATAAAAGGATGATAAAATTAATACAATACAATTTGACACTTTCAGCCATAGAACCAATGTTCTTTTGCTCATCCAGAGTTAAACAGTTTCGCCAAATAAATCATGAAAAAATTGCATTACATTGAAATATTGATGAATTAGATATATCAACAGCATCTGAGTATTTATAATATACGTTTCCCAAATTTTTAACTCGTCTCATATTATTATTCAAAATACTAATTTCTGTAATGATTTTGTCTGTAACTTTTATTCAATAAACTATAGAACACGGATTTCTTGTGAATTCAAGTTTCGTTTTCAAAATTGGAACTGATTGTAGAAAAAAATCAGATAATCGATAAACAAGGTTAAAAAATTATTTCATTCAAATTCAATATTTCTGTGTTTTTTTAATTGAAATTTTAGACGGATTTCGTAATTTTCAAGTTTACTTAAAGTGTTCATTAGAAAGTTAAATTTCTGATTGACTTTAAAATTGACAAGTTTGTTTTTGAATTCCTAGGGCAAATATTTTGTTTATTAAATACTTTCAGCTTCACAATCCCTACAATTAAAGTATCCCGTGATTTTTCACGGGTTTGTACCAGTATATACATATTCATGAGTCTTGTTTTACATTGTAAAATGTATAAAAACTTGATGAAATTGTATTGCGTTTCTCTGCTTTTTTATATTTTTTGTAATAAGAATAAATTTCTTATTACTTTTTTATAGATGTAATACATTTGAATCTTTTCGTGCTCCGAAAAAGAATTCAAAATCTATTGTTCAATGAGCAACAGTATACAGATTACACGCTTTGTATACATGTATACAGGTTACGTGCTTAATAATTGTTTAGGGAACATAAAAACATTGCATAAAATAAAATAAGTACTTTCCTAAGAAAAACGCATTCTTTGAACCACATGAAAATTCTCGTAATTAGGGTGATTTTAATTTAAAAAAATATTAACCAATAAAAGGTATATAAATCAATGTTGTGCATATAGTTATTTTAAATGCACCGTATGAAAATGCAACCTCCTACAGTAATAATAATTAAAATTATAAGGATTCGGTAAACTATGGTTTAAAATATAATTTAAGGTTTCAGACAACATCTGTTTAAATACATTTCCAAAACTGTTATAAAAATTTAATAGGTTTGGGTGAACTGACGAATTAAAACTGAAAAATTCCATAAGTATCCAACAAAATAGGTTATCTGATTTGGGCTATATTTTACATTCCAACTCCTTGATTCGAGCGATTAAAAAATAACAACAAAATTGTTTCAACATTCATCAAGAACTGCCAGAAATAATATGAGAATTATTGCAATCAGCTCTGAGCGATTTCTAGGTATTAATTTAGTATCATTAAAAGGAAGATGTTTCTGTAACTTCTGATATTGCCCGAGGCTTCATTGACTTGGGTTTGAGATCCAGGATCTAATCCTCATCATCACCAATCATAAGGTCAGGTTCTGTGCCACGTTTGATAATTACAGGGTTAGAGTCCCAACCTACAATTAAAGGAGATATCCAGAAATTATTATTGTTATTTCGTTATTTTGCTGGGTCAAGCTTTCCTGTTGTTTTTTTTTTCAATTTTAAGATTTATTGCGTTAAGGAATAATGTAATTTATTGCATTTTGTGTAATTTACTGGCTTCTACACTAAAAAAATCATTAAAAACATTTAAAATGATATACATGTACCTTGCTGCGTTTAAAATTAAATTAAATGTTAATTTATACGTAACAAATATTTTTTAAAGAATATAATACTAATAAATTTACACGAAAATAAGACAAAGAACAAAACATAGAAAAATAAAAAGGTAACGGTCACAACTGGGACTCGAACCGAGGATCTCTCTTACCGGGACAAGCGCCTTAACCAATTTGGAAGACTTGAGAATTTGTTTTGTATTCTTTCAACAGCTTGTACACAAATTAATTAAATAATGTGGGTTCCAGACGGGAGAATTGTATACTCAAGCTGACTTCTTTAACACAGGCAAAATATAACAGTTTAATACTGTTAAAATTTCTAGTAAGTCTTGTTATAAATCCCAACATTTTTAAGCCCTTATTACAGATTTCTGTTATGTGATTAACAATATAAGATTTGATTGGAAAGTGATGCCTAAGTCTTTTATTTGTATTAATGTCTCAAGAGCATTCTTATCAATGTTGCAATTAAAGATCACTGGATTTTTTATTCGAGAAAATCTTAACTATTTGACATTTTGAGATATTTAAGTAAAGTCTATTTTCATTCCACCAAATTAACAAATTGTTGATATTGTCTTGAAGAATGTTGTAATGGTAAATATTTTGAATTCTAAAAATTTTGAGGTCGTTAGCAAAAAGTAAGATAGATAATATTTTTGTAAAATCATTTATAAACAAGATAAATAAGATTGGGCCAAGGTGTGAACCCTGTTGAACTCCACTTGTTGCATAGTTTTTTTTCCGATAGGGATGATTTTATTCTAACAATTTGTTGTTTTTCAGTAAGATAGCTTTCAAACCAGTATAAGTCAGGTACTGTTTTTTATATTTTACTTTGATTGATAAAAACGTGTCATTATTGTTGTGGAATGATATGACTTTTATTTCTAGTCATAGGTACCTGCTTACCTACTCTTTATGCCCACTTAATAGATATTTAAATAAATATTTGCAACGTTTAAATTCTTTCATTTTATTACAAAACTATTATTTGAGTCCTGTATCTCCAAACTGACCTTATCCAGCACTTCCAAAAACATTTACTCCAAACATATATAAAAAAAAACGTTATCATACTTAGCAATATTTAGTGTAAGAAATTCAATTTTTCAACGGGTGGGTGACGTTTCTGACGACAGCGGAGA
Source organism: Glyphotaelius pellucidus (assembly GCA_936435175.1). Classification (NCBI taxonomy): domain Eukaryota; kingdom Metazoa; phylum Arthropoda; class Insecta; order Trichoptera; family Limnephilidae; genus Glyphotaelius; species Glyphotaelius pellucidus. Next base: position 38,276,446 of record OW386543.1, read on the forward strand.
AAATTTTCCAAGTATTTGAGTGAATATTTCACTTAATTATCTTACACGTTATTCAAGTGTGTTTCATTCATTTCAAAGAACCTGTTAAATTGTTTAAAAATATGCCAAGATATCAAGATTAAGCTGTAATGATTGTAGAACTAGCGTTAATTTAATAACCTCATGTGTCTGGAAAACTTGGTACAGTTTAACTTAAGCTGCCTCATAAAACAATAATCAAGACCTAAAAAAAACTACTTAGGACATTAAAAACTACTTAGGACTGCAAGTAAATTGTATCACCAACTATCTCCTCAAAATGTTAGACGTGAAATATTTATGTGAAAATGGAAAAACTGTCCCACCAAAGTGGCATGATAAAGAGGAACAAGTCACCCAGAATATGGGACACATGGTACAATTACGGACCTCATATTTTTTTCTTATTTACCACGTGATTTTTCAATGATTGCTAATAGCCTTTTCTAAGGCGATTAATAGATAAATTCTGAATAAATTAATAAAAAAAACTTATTAACTCTTTCAGTACTTAAATTAATGCTCAAAAACAAATGGGGTGATCAAGTCTCCCTCTTCTCCCCTAAGTATCTGACGGTGAAAAATCTTTCTTGCCTATTTATCTCACATTCATTAGAGATATACCTAATATGTATTCCTAACGAGAAATACCAGCGCAGGTACCGGTAACCAGGGGATAATTACACATCTTTCTTATTTTATTCACACTTAATTGCCACCTATTAGAGAAATAACAGAGCCTTACTTAACAACGTGGTTCAGCCTATTCACTTAAATGAATATAGGAAATCAGTCATTTCTTTCTTCTTGCGTGAAAGCAAACTGTGGGTTATGAATAATAATAATATATTAGTAAATAGGTATGTGATATTTAACATCATAGTGATATTTAACATCACAGTGATTTTTAACATCACAGTGATATTTAAGATCACAGTGATTTTTAACATCACAGTGATATTTAAAATCGTAGTGATATTTAACATCACAGTGATTTTTAACATCACAGTGATATTTAACATCACAGTGATTTTTAACATCACAGCGATATTTAACATCACAGTGATTTTTAACATAACAGTGATATTTAACATCGTAGTGATATTTAACATCGTAGCGATATTTAACATCATAGTGATATTTAACACCATAGTGATATTTAACATCATAGTGATATTTAACTGGTAGAAAATATGGTATGCATAAAAATAGACAAGCAAAAAGCAGATAAATTTCTTTGTTTAAAATTTGTACTCGTGGGAGACGGGAATGGATACCGCCCCCCGGGAATCATTTAATTGGATTGGATAACCAACACCTCTGCCATAAGTCACTCCAAGTGGTTCATTACGTTTGGTGACTTTGCAGAGATGCCCGGGTTAATGGGGTGAGGTTTGTCCAGGTTTTGGCGGTAGTTACGCCAGCCCACTGATTGCGTGGCGGGCTGGATCGGGAGAATGATTGACTTTTGACCTCTCCAGCAGAACTCTCTTGGAACATCACCTTGCACCACAATTGGAGTGATAGATTCACTCTTGAACTCATTTACCCCCAGATTCCCACCCACCCATCATATCTCTTTTCTTCCCAGAACTTCATCTCTCCCTTTCCTAAAAAGAGCCTCCACGAAGCATTCCCAAAGATGACATAGGCCCTTAGGAGAATTATTTTATTCAAGGCCTCGAAAAAAATGAGCATACCTGTAGCAAAAATAAAAACACAAACATTAATCTATTAACCGTGAGAACCAAACAATATAATTTCGTTTCAGATGTACGTTGACATTTAAAATACATAATTATTTTTATTTTCAGTACCTACATAATCTTATTTATGCCACCGTTCTTACAAAAGTTGGTGTTGTACCGGTCAATTTTTGCATTCTAAGCAGTCGATTAGCGCTCGATCTCGGCCGTGGCAATTAAAAAAATATATATTTTTCACTGTAATTTAAAGTGTGCAATTCACACGCAGTAGAAGTGAAACCTTCAGAAAACTAAAATAAACAAGAGTGAGGGGGCTACGAAGCACCGCACATAGAGGAAATCGATTATACTATCTCATTCTCTCGCAGGCTAAATCCTATAGATGTACGTGTTTGACTCTTATTAATGTCACTATTTGTCGTTTCATCGAGTTTAAAAAATCACAACGGCGCCAAAGAAGTTTTCACATCAAAAACGTGCTACGCAATTTCAAAATAAATCCCGAAAAAAAATCTAATTACCTACCTTAGAAGATAACGGTTTTGGTTTACATAAATAATGTAAGCCTTCTAATTTTTAAAAGCTTTCTCAACATCAGCTCTAACTAGTTTTTTTTATCAAAACCTTACAAAAGCCGTTACATAATTACAATTTCAGTTAGATGCACCCGTTCCTTTTGTTGGAATCAATTCATTCCATTTTTGAATCTCGCGCCAAATGTGTGCCGCGGCCCACGTGCCCTGCTGCCGTTGGCGCACGCTAAAATCTGTCTTTAAGGGCGCAACCTGTAATTTTCTCTCTCGAACGAAACAACGGCAACTCCCCAAACATAGCGCCTCATTGTGCACCAGTAACACCATTATCATTATTATTATTACGATTTTCTGGCCGTTATTGTTATTTATTTACGGTTATTAAATTACGGGAACCCCCTAGGATTTAGGCCGCGCCCTGCCCTACCCCTTTTAGCCCCTTTGGCCGTGGGAGCCTAGAAAATAAAATAAGTTTGTGGAAAATTGTATTAATGTACTTTTGACTGAGCGTAGAGAAATCCTGTTTTTCTTGATATTTTTTTTGTACGTTCCGGTTCCGGTTCAAGATGGTGGCCGTTTTATTATTTTTTTTCAAATGTGAAATCGTCGTGTTTATTTGGACTTTCTTATTCGTTTTTCAATATTATTATTCTTACCTGTCTGAAGAAAGTTTGAAAAAGTAATTACTGTCATTGAGATGGCGATGTTTCTTTGGAAAAATTTTATTAAGAATTCCTTATTTGAAATTTGAAAAAATGAAAACATAAAATATATGTGCAGGTAGGTGTATAAGTACCTACCTACTTACAAATCTTACGATTTCAGAAGAAATTTTGGTTTTAATTTTTTTAAATACGAGAATATTTTTTTTGGTCGCGAGTTCTAACGTTAGAACAGAGCTAGTTTATATAGAACATTTTCACTTGAGTAAAATCCTGTTTGTTTCCTGCTAGCCTCCTGTTGTGACATTTCATATCTCTAAGTCCATGGATGCATTTTTGGCTTCCCCACCAAAATAAATCATCATATAAATCATCAATGTATTTTTATTATTTTTTAAAACAAAGTATTATAGGAGGGTAAGCTTCTCGAAGAGTACGCACTTATAAAAATTTATATCTACGTCCATTCGTAAATTGGAACAATGTTTTAATATATATTTTTCTTCATACAATAAAATCTTTATTTTTCTACATTTATGGGTACAAAATAATCTTAATGAATAAACAATTAAAAAAAAAAAAAAATTAAATACGAGATCAATAGTTTTGAGAATTTTTCCAAAGCCAATTTGCAGGTGCACCAACTGTGATTCATAAGAATACGCGATATTATTCTAAACAACCGCATACGTCACATTGAATTCTTCCGTGTAATGCATATATCTTGGCACCATTCAAGCCATATAATAGATTGCATTCAGTCCTCTACTCTTCTTCCATAGTTACAGGGAGCTAGTACATTTCCAGCATTAAGTAATAAAAATATAAAAAATTAAGCCTTTTACGATAATGTTTTATGTATGTTTGTCCTCTCCGTTTCCTTTTCAGTTTAAAAAAAAATTAAAATAATTAAAAAAATCATAAACCAAAATCTGAAGGTGGCACTATCCGAATTTCTACCGATTTCTTGCAAATCTCCATTGAACATTTGAAGTTTTTAAGCTCTTAAAAAAATATAAGTTATTTTTGAAGATAATATCTACACAACCTCCACGCCAAAACGCAAAATATAAGAAATTCCCTCGATAGAAAAAAATCGCAAAGTATGCTCCGAAAAATTTTATTTTCAAGCCTGTCTCTATTATTTTACAAATTATATGTATGAAAAAGTTCACAGTGTTTCTTTGAACGTTGTTTTAGACAACCCCCACGAGGCTTCACTTTTATCGTTTGAAATATTAGCGCGCTCTCTCCAACATTCGTAATTACATATCTCTCCATCTTCTTCTTTTCGTGCTCGGGTACGGGGCCTTAAGTTCAATTCGCGCGCACTCTTGCGCGTTCAAACCGCGCGCACTCTTGCGATAGGTTCAACTATCCCTGAAATTTTTAAGTGACTTCATATAGTATGAATATAAGCTACCAGAAAATGATTCTGAATTCAGTAGCGTGGTTTGTATTGAAGTCACAAAAATGGAATTAGATGCTAATTAAAAAGAATTGTAGTACTTACGAATAACACAACATTTTGAAAATGAACAAATATTTTAAGAAAATAACGTAAATGTTTAAGGATGGGTTGTTTCAAAAAATTTTACGAATTCGTCAAATATTTGACGTTAATTTTCACGTTCTGTGTAAGTTCTATTCAAGTTCTGTGATGATTTCAGTTTTAAGAAGCAGCTGGCCTATGATGATAAAGTAACAGAACTCGAATAGAACTTACACAGAACGTGAAAATTAACTTCAAATATTTGATGAACTCATCAAATTTTTTGAAACAACCCGTCCTAAGTCTTACAGCAAAACTAATATTGTATTGTCAATATTGTCAATATTGTCAATATTTCCAAACTTTCCTACAGCGCTGTGTGCTCTAGATCTATCAAAGTGGTATTTAATTTTCAGATAAAATCACCCGCATTGGTTATATTGCCGCTGGGTACTCTTATGAACCGCGTACTCTTGGAGCACCTTACCATAATATATATACTTGTATTATATATGCTGCTGACCCATTCAACCCTGTAAGTGATAAAGTAGGAAGGCGCTTAGTTAGGAAACCAAAGCTCGCGGTAAACTTTTTGCACGAATATTAACACAAAAACAATCAATCAATTCTCCCATTAAACAATCAATTCTCCCATTAAAGTGGAGAACTAACTGTTTCGGGCGATGCGATGCAAGAAAAATGTTGATTTATAATTTCCCCGGCTGTCGGAGAAATTCTTATCCCTCGGCTGAGAGCAAAAGCTGCGCCAAGAGCTTTTCGCCTTTTGTCGGCCATAATCCCACTTACTCCATAAATCTGCCGGATTCCCCTTGGCGCTTTGTTCCCCACAATGCCACAATGGAAACATGTTGTGAGTTTGTGAATTTGTGTGTTCGCCGTCTTTTATTAACACAATGTATTATGTGTTCACAACAGTAAATGCTTTTAGAATATTGTCATTGTGTACTTGTTTGGGAAACGATTATTTTGTGATATTTCTCATGCCCTCTGTGTTATTTATTAGTTAGATGGATTAAGGCGCGATGAAACATATTGAAAGCGTATTGAAATATACATTATGCAATGTTTTTTGTACGCTGAATTCAGTAACAAAGAGAATATGGTTCTTAATATTACTAACTACCTACTTACCTTCTTATAATTAGGGGTGTCGTGGAAGGAGAAATTATCTTAACACGCCTTAAAGCCCGAAAAAAACTTTTGTTTATTTAATTCTATTTGACCTTTCATTTTCACAACACAATTAGGTGTCAGAGAACTCTTTTTGTTTGTTTATTAATGTCTTTTTAGGGGCTTTTACATGACTCGTAAAAAATACCCAATATTTATTGTACATAACTGAACTGCCTCAGTAAAAAATGTTGTATTTGTTTGATAATAAATTGAAGATGTCCACTAACTGAGTATAATTGTTTATCCCCATTAGTCCATTAGGTGTACTAATATTAACTGGGTATAAATAATTAAGTATACCAGTTGGGCAAATATTAGTACATATTTTAGTTAATCCTAGAATTTCTGTACTGAAATAAATCCCGACATAGTATTACATAATGGATTCCGAAAGATTATTAAGCCGCCGCTATCCGAATTTCGACCGATTTCTTACATATCTCCCTTAAACATTTGAAGTTTTTAAGCACTTAAAAAAATATATGTTATTTTTTAAGATAATATCTAGATACGTTCCACGCCGAAACGCATATTATATAAAATTCCCTCGATAGAAAAAAATCGCAAAGTGTGCTCCGAAAATTATTTAAAACAAGTCTATTTCTATTATTTTACAAGTTATATTTGTGAAAAAATTCACAATGTTTCTTTAAATGATACTTAAGATACGTTCCGCGAGAATTTTGCTCTATTTTAAGCGAGTCATGTTTTATTAAGCTTTTTCGCAATTTTCGCTGCAATTTTATCACTTAAAATATTAGCGCGCTCTGTCCAACATTCGTAATTACATATCTCTCCATCTTCTTCTTTTTCAGCCGGGAAGCGCCGCCTTAATGCGAGAAATTCTGGATTTTCAACCACGTAATTCTGACAATTTAAGAATATTCAAATCATTTATAAGATAGTTGTTGTTCAACAAAATTTGCTGGAATATCAGAAAACGTAAGAATTTATTTTGAATTCTTTCATATGAATATTGTAATGTGGGTTCTAGCGGGAGAATTTTACTCAATCTGACCTAACAAATATACAGATCTTGCTTTTCTATTATAATATTACATCGGATTAATATCAGCTAAGAATTGGACATAAATATTTGAAATGTTAACGTTTTTGTCATCGTTTTAGCAGTCACAAAATCATTAAAATGTAATATCATTTAAAAAATGTTCACCTTCCTTAGAAAATGTTTGTATCAAATGCCAAGTCTTTCAAATCGCACATTCGATAATTAGTGTATAAAATTTTAATCTTACGAAAGCTTTCCAATTTTATTAGTTCGTAGAAGATTAAACACTAAACACGTTCTTAAAATCGTATCCAACGCGGTGAATAATATCGTTTTGACATGTTGGTTGTACCGCAAACATTTTTTGTTTCTGTCGAAGTGGTAAACCTAGCAATTAGTGTAATGGTGTTGATTAATTACCACAGAGGTCCTCTGGTGACCTTCCGTGTTAGGGGCCCATGAACACACCATAAATGTACACTGTACAGGTCACCTCTGGGAATAAAGCCTCCAGATCGAGGCCTCGACGAGGAGGCTTTCATGATTCTGGGTCGTAAAAAGTTTAATTTTGAAATTTCCTTCGGCAACACGATTTTATCACGTATTTTAATGTTTACGCGTTGTCGCTAACAAACTTTATCCAGCGACGCTAAAGTTAGTTTAAAATTATTGCGAACAGGGTAATAAGTAATTTTGAAATGTACTGAGTACATACAGTTTTGAATGATGTATTTCAACACTCAACATTGTTTGGGGTTAATTTGATTGAACCTTGATAAATAAATTTATTTCGAATCGATCTAACGAGTTGTATACATTTTATTTGGAATAGTTTTACTTTCCATGTACATTTGTTAATTAAATTTTAATTCCAGTTTTAAGTTTTCCAGCGAATGACACGGATGTGTTGAAATCGGTAAAATTAACAAATTTACATGGAAAGTAAAACTCTTCAAAACAAAATGTCTAAAAATTGTTACATAGTTAATGCCCAAGAAATACAAAAAAAAAGAGTTGAATACATTTGAATCTAAGTAAGTAGGTACGTCCATCATCTAAATTCATTGTTCCATTTGAAAGAGAGGATACAAAAACACTTTGTGATAAAGTACATACTTTATTGCGAACAGTGATCCTCCGAGAAAGTGTTTTGAGTTCATGTTTTTAGGATGTAGGTATCGATGACTATGTTCGCGAGCGTGGGATGGTCATAGACATTGGAAGATACCAGGTACAGATAGTTTAACAATTGCAAATTGTTAAAACAGGGGTGCTAGCAGGCCAAAATGGAAATTTGAAACTAGCCCTGATATAGGTAATGTGGTGAGTGAAGGAACGGAAAAAGGAAGTAGAAAAGTTGACCGAGTAAAATCTGAGGCCTATATGCATGTTCAACTTTGATCGAACTACGAGGCCTACGAAGAAAACTACGAGGCCCATGAAGAAAATTAAGAAATGAGAAGTAGGGAGAGAAAGTAGACGTGATGACTTAGGTCGGATAGTTTCACAAATCTCGGAGTAATAGAAGAGTATTAATGTGCAGATAGGGCAAGACGTATTTTCCAGGTATGTTCTGTGTTCTAGGTACCTGGCAAATGTCTACATCCTTCAACAAATAGCGTTTGAATAGTTAGTTATTTATTTATTTATTAACGGACCAACGTCCAATTTAATATATTTATACTAAGTTTTGTGGTATCTCAACGGATGTCAGTTAAGTATTATTTTAGAATAGTATCTACGTGTATCATTTATTGTCGTTCGTATCTAAGATATGAATGGTTACGATGATAGCCGAAGGCATCTGGTAGCCGGGCAGACGCTATCAGCCTGGGAGCCCGCAGTGACAGAATGACTTAGAGCCTACCAGAGTAAGGACGTCAAATCTAGTTAAATATTCATGATAAAGTTTACGATAACGTAAATAAAGCAACTTGTAATCTCCACAAAGCTCGATCTTATTTGGAAGTTTTGCAACATATTTCAGGTTTGTTACATTTGTCTTAATCATTTGGATTAACGCCTTTGGAAGGAAGACACATTGCTTCATTTCCAATGACAATCCTGGTGAACTTTGTAAAAGGGGCTGGGTTTCTATCAAAGGAATGAAGTAAAATGGGAGATAGCACAATGGGCCTATGGCCTAAGTGCTCACGGGAACTTTATAAATGTAAACCGTCTCCGCTCTTAAAAAAAAAAAAAAATGCTTTTGGAATGTCATGCCGATTAGGGGTGAATGTTTTTTTTTTTTTAATTTCGCGTCAGTATCCAAAATATATTTGGCCACCATTATTTTTTAGCATGGAATAAAATACTAAAATATCTACCTGACATTTAGAAGTGCTTCAATAGTTCACATCCATCCAGCATTAAGCAAAAGGCTAATAAAGAGATGAGGTACAACTGGATAAAATATCAATTTCATTTTTACATACCCTTTCATCGAGACATAATGATCCTTCTATCCCCATTCACAACGCGAGACGGAAATATCAAGTGATTGTCACATCATCTTTATTATCAATATAAACCAGACATCCAAATGGAGTAATAAAGCTCACCCATAGCTCCAGTGTTCCGAGCAGCCTACCTGCGCAACGTGAATTCATTCAAAGCTTGAAACCATCGTTTGTCGACTACGCCTCTTTTTTTGCAATCAGGACACAAAAGAGGCTTCAATGGATCACCGGAAGGGGTGTTTCATTACCGGAGATCCTGACTACGCTGCTTGTTGTTGATTTCCTACAGTATACAGTGTTTCCCACCCATTGGGTGTATGGTGGTTAGGTCTGCATCTGGTAGCTACAATGGGTTTGAACACTGCGAACCCGGAACGTGAACACTACGTACAGTCTGAACATCGGACCGATGGATCGCATTGGTGTATAGGAGAGTGCGGAACAATGTGTATCGCTTTATCGCGGCCGCGTTGAAAGAGTTGAATGCTTTTATTGCGTTCGTTTGTGGGCCTTTATCGAACACAGCGGAGAGTTGAGCTTTATGCGAGCTTTGTGATTGCTGCCTGTTTTGTTACTTTATTTTGGATAGGAGTTACGTTCCTAGGAATATATTTTGTATGTAGAAGCTGTAAATAAGGTGTTAATATCATTGTACAATTAGTTATATAACTAATAATAAATTTTAGAAAGGCAAAAACTTAAGATTTAGAGTGGAAGAGATCTAACCAACAAAATTACATCCATTTTTCAAAGGGGAAGGCGAAAAGTAGAGAACTCTTCTAGTTCTTCCCTGGCAAATAATATCTACTCCTGGCTTCATTCACAGTCATCGGTTTTCCAAGTCCATTATGCTCAGAGATAGAAACACAAAGTTAGGACATCTGTTTGTACACGGATTAATCTGCTTTACGTATTTTGTTAAAGCGCCCGCAAAAAAATCGAATTTATATCGTTTATTTATAAATGTGTAATACGAAAAATGGATACAACATTGATTTAAAAAACAAACAAGCGAAGTGTAATATAAATTACACGAAATTTTGTATCTTTCTTTGAATTCTGTCTGAGGAAAAATTACGGGATATCTAGCTTCTTGACAAATCATTTCCACTTTTGAAAATTACACTTAAATTTATAGCATTTTTGAGTTCATTGAACCAGAGATCACGCAGAACTAATGAAGAGCCATTACCCAGCGGTCGAGATTTTAAATTTTGTCGAACGATGATCTTTCGATTGTACTCTTGCAACGGTATAGAGCGGTGCCGATGAGAAAGATTAATTATTATCCATACCAGCATTTTAACATAATAACTCAATATCAATTTTATTTCTTTCCAAATTTGCTTTGATAAAAACTCACATTCAAAAATGGTCAAACTAGTCACGATGAAACAATTAAAATTATGCACTTTAAGTAATTACTGTTTCATCAAAAGTTTTTATAATTTTTCAATAATGTCCCATCAAAATAAATAAGTACATTTTTTTAAATACATTGGTTTGTAAGATCGTAAATAAATAAACAACTGAAGTATTTTCGTCACAAAACAAGGGCGCGAATCTTTTTTTACTGATTTTATTTGTCCTAAAATTAAAATTCTGAAAAGTAGGTTTCCCAAATAATTTATTGATTTATTTTACTGCATGATTATATAATTTGAAATGTATGTTGTATAATACAAAATTTGGTTTGAAAATTTAACAAAACGACCTACGGTAAAACCTTATTGTACTAAAAAAACATGCATTCTCAACATTTAAAAAATAGCTTCACTATATCAAAGAACAGTCTTTCGAAATCAATTTATAATTTTTTTGTGGAAAAGAGTCAATACGTCTAAAAGTAGATTTAAAAATGACATATGTCCGGTTTTGTCTCTTTCGGTTATTCCCTCTTAACGCAGAGACAGTACAGACAACCGAAATTAGTATGTTTGTTTATGTAGCTAACTAACTATGCGATCGCTTAGTTTTGATTGGTGAAAACAGTATTTAGAATCTGTTTTATTATTTTTTATAAGCATGAAATTCCAAGTTTTCTAATTCTTTAATTCTGTTGGATTGTTTCACACCTTTTATTTTATCTATGACTTAAAATAAGTAACTAAAACAGTATACTAAACATTTAATATTTATAATTTAGGTAAGCGTGCTATTTCAGAACATATGCTCGTGTCATTTGACTCATTACGTCAATAGATGCTTACAAAACTTTCCATTGTATTTCGCGCGAGCCCCATTGAAAAATGGGGCCTCTTCCGCTGGTAACCCGAGAGCACCGGAAGGGGGTGGTTCCGGGCGGAGCTGGAATCCCCGAGGGTGGCGGAGCACCCTATCCATACAGCATACCAAATACTGACTACTGTGCTAACTGGGCCAGGTGAGGGTCGACTGACAGCTGCGGGGGAGGGGCCATCCCTACGACTCCAGAACTTTCACTAAATAATACAGCTCGTGCTTTGTCAAAATCAATGCTAGTACCTAACGGACTAATTGTGCAATTTTGATCGAAGGATATTTTTAATAATTTCGGATTGTTGGCTTTCTATTAAACCTTTTTGAAATAGGTATCATATTGCGGGTGTATTTTTACAGCGCTTATATTGATTAAAAAAAGCCCTAAGATTTTCCAGACCATTTCAAACACTTTTTGTTTGAAAGTCATTACTTTGGGAGGTGAGTATGGGTACCGCCGACCTGGGAACTATTTAATATATAACCAACACCCTGCCATAGGTCACCCCAAGTGGTTCGCTACGTTTGGTCGCTTAAAAGGGTTCGGGTTCATATCTAGGTATATCTAGGTCTTGGTGGCGGATGAGTTTGCCCACCTACTGCGTGGTGGGCCGGGAGAGACTGGTTGAGGAAGATTTTTTAATCTCTCCAGCCGGACTTTCCCACCGCCTTGCAACGCAGCGGCAGGAATGGATTCATACGTTCATTCCTGAAAACATTGACCCAAGATTACTTCCCAACCCTCATGCCTTTTTCCTTCCTAGAACTCCCTCTCCATCCTTTCCATAAAAACACCCTCCGCACAGCATCACTGAAGATGACACGCCCTGAGGGATTTTATTTTTCCTCAGGGCCTCCTGTGTGGAGCTAATGTTAAAAAAAACTTGGTTTTGAATCGATGGTTTTCAGGAGCTCAACTTCAAGGTTTTGGTAAGGTATTTTCAGCAGCTTCTATGAAATGATGCTTAAAATACCAGTCAGTTCGATTTATTCGATTTAAAGTGATTATCAATTGATTTAATTTGTTCGATACTAAATGAAAATTTGTTTTATAATTTTACAGTTAAAAAATCAGAGCTTTTTTGTAAAATATTTTACACTTATTAACTAAATTCATTTAGTATATCTATTTGCTTTGCTTGGATCTAACTCTTACAGACACATTTTATGAGCTAGGCAATTTAGATATTCGAAAAAAAATATTCCGAATATTTTTCACCCATTCCCAATAATTTCTCTGTAAACATTAGAAAATTATATCACTAAGTGGTTTTCAATCATACACTTTATCAGTTAAGTTAATTAACTTTAACGTAAAGGGGTAAAAAACTAATAAACTAATAAGTAGAGCTTAATCGAACCCCAGGACACGTGATTGCCTTTACCTCGCATCGTGTAACCTGTAAAATTCAATCAATATGGTACCCGTAAAAAGGTCGTACGCGTTCATTAGGATTTAAAGTTGGAAAACTCGTTTTAATCGCCGTTGATTGGATAGGCTCCGCTGCTCTCGACCAATGGAAATGCGGGGAGGAGTCGCTTCAGAGTTACCAGGTGAAGAAAAATAATATTATTGCCATAGATAATTTTTAATTACCCCGCAATAAAAAATAAGGGCCTTTTTATTGATAAATGTTGGAGATTGGTAATTGAACTCTTGTTTTTAGTAATTAACTTATTTAAAAAGGCGCTCTCCACGTGAAGTTCAGTTAAAATGTAATTAAAAAAGTCAATTAATATTTATGTTTATAATTTTGTCGTGAAATTTACTAATTTTAATTTCATTTCCGTAAGACGTTACTAAATTTATGAAGGTATTATTATGAAATGAATCTTTGATTTAATTTAAAAAAAAAAACATCTTCGCGCAACATTATCGAGAACTATGCCTTGATATACGTATATTGGAAAACTTACCATAGTTATTGGACACCCACCTGAAAAATCTAAATTATGCATATTTTTATTATTTTCCGCCTCCAAGACCTAGACAAACCTCACCCCATGAACCCGGGCACCCCTGCTAAATCACCAAACGTAGCGAACTACTTGGGGTGACCTATGGCAAAAGTGTTGGTTATCCAATAAAGGTTCCCGGGGCGGCGGTACCCATTTCCGCCTCCCAAATTGAAAATTTAAGTAAGTACAAGTGTTTTCAGCTCTAAACTTAACTTCTATCATGAGTTACAGAGCTTTGAAATTTCATTTAGCTCTCCTGAAGTAAGACACGAGGCAATTTAGTTGAATCTACATCAATAATTTATTGTTCAATAAGAAACGTTTACAAAAAGCAGTTTTCAAAAGTATCGAGCGAAACCGGTTAGTATTTTAGTACATAATTTGTTAACTCCATTAAGAATTTTAATTATCAACCTTCAAGTTTGATCAAATCTCTCGCAAATTAGCCGCGATCATCTTGCCATGGCCGAAAGCTGCAACACACAATGTAATAATACATTAAATGCATGGGTACGTACCCAGGACCTACCATAAAGTAAGAGTTTGGTACTCGTGGGTGCCCCTCCCCCCGTCTCTCCCCGGTCTCCTTCCCGCCCTAACCCTCCCCGCGCTCCTCTCCCCTCCCCGCCCCGCGCGCCGCCCGCCGCCCGCATGGCAGCGCCGAACAATTTCATTATTGTTAGTCGAGAAGTTTCCCTCGCGGGTTTAATTGGCGAGCGTGTCCGCGGGCTTTTCGAATTCGAATTTCGAATACGAATTTGTCACAAGATGGCCACCGTAGATTTGGAACGCCGTTCTGTTTTAGAATTCGAAAATAAGTGATTTGCGTGTTATTTTTGTTTTTAATCCAAGTGATTAATTTTGACATTTTCGTGTGCATATTTTTTTGAGACTTAAAACAAATGATATGAAGTTAAGTTGTTTGTGAGTGAATTTACGTATGTTGATGATGGAGAAGTATTTTTGTAATTTTTTATACTGAAAAATTAGATAAAAATGAATTGTGCCTATTATCAACAGCAACGAGATGGGCGTTGCTTACCCTACGTGCCTGCAGGAAATATGTACACGTCTGAGGTTTGTTTTTTTCCCTTTTACGTTAAAAAAAGCATTTCTTAACCTTACGGAAAAAATAATATACATCATTTTTCAGCTCTTGATAGGAAATAATCTGAAAACTCTTCATTTTCTCTCACGCGTTTTCCTTTGACTTTGCACAATGCCTTTTTCATAGATTTTAATATAAGCGCCCTTGTGGTGATTTTTCACAAAAACGGCGCTAAAAAAAATGTTATTATTATTATTAATGTTACTATTATTGAACGCGCATCATTGTAATTTTGATATCAAATATTTAGGTACCTGTATTACGTTGTCATTTTTTTAAGTTGTTCTGTGTTTTCTCTATAACTGGGCAGTGGCATTGAACATTATTTCCACGGTATTCTTTTTATGTTGGTTCTAGTGATTTAACTGGCTGGCTGCTTTGGGTCGTTGAAAAAGTTAAATATTCAGTTTTGCTTATATTAAGGGTAAGCGAGTTGATCTTAAGCCAATTTTGAAATGCACTAAGCCCCTGATCAGCCACATTAAATGCTTCCTTCCAATTTTCATTTTGCAATAATAATGCAATATCGTCAGCAAAAGCGGTTGTGTTTCCTTTAATGGTAAGTTAGTTATAGGATTTATATACATAATAAATAGAATCGGTCCCAGTATACTTCCTTGAGGGAAGCCATAGTTTAAAGGTAATACTTAGTTCTTTCGTTTGCCAACCTATACTTGTTGGTTTCGACCTTTAAAAAAATAAAATCCTTATTGTTAAAAAAATGTCGTCGCTTTTAGTGTGGCTACCAATCAATGAATTACGTTTGTTACAATAAATGCACGATTGTTATAAACAATGATAAGAAAGGGACGCTTAGTTAGCATGCGTAGAGCGGATGGAGGAAGTAGGGGACTTCCCGGCAAGATATGGCACACTCAAACTAATGGGCATTTTACACACCGCATTTTTCACAGCGATCCCCGCATGGAAATTAGGTATAGAGGGACTCATACGAAAAATCTTTGTTTTAGAGGAATGTTATTTTCATACATACAGATAGTCGTCATTAGGGAAGAAAAAATATTTTAAAATAAATATATAAATATCGGCAACACATGACAGTGGCTTAGCGTAAAACAGTGGGTAACAGCCGCCCGGGGCGGAGGGAAATTTCACAGCCCCGTTATTTAGGTACGTCAATTTAAAAGATTAAAATATAAAGTAATTCTAACGAGCTTTTTGGCAAGAACAATCGCCATTATTGTGTATTGTACAGATTACAAAATAAAAAAGTCATCTGTATACATGTTTTACAATATAATAATCAAATTTATTACAAAAATTCTTACACGCATACCAGTTATATTGATATAATAGGCATTGAAAACTTATGATTTTAACTTGACGATCGACAAGATTAAGTTATTAGCGAATTGAATATAAAAAAAACAAATCGACTTCCAACTAGAACTAGAGCGATACTGATACTAAGTATTTATATTTTTATTGAAACATAATAAAAAATTTATTTTATTTATTCTAACGAAGAAAGCAGCTTCCGTCTCAACTCATTTTCACAAGACAAGTTGGCATCTCTGGTTCCGTCATCAAAAAGGTGTCTTGTTGATATAATTTTTACAAGATATTATTATTATTTATTGTGAAATTTTGCCGCCCCTTAAAAGTGCCGCCCGCCCCTGCCATCCCCACTACGCTACGCCACTGCACCTTGAACATAATCATGGTTGACAAGAAAGCTTCGGTCTTTTGCCTCTGCCGTTGACATCAACAAATCATCAAAAATACAGAAATACATACATGTCCACGATTAGTAATGAACACAATACGTTATAGTTTTTTATTTTATTTATCAGTATTTTACGTATTAAACGAAACAGACGTGCAACATTTCCAAACGAACATATAGATATCAAATAATGTCCTCAAAACTAAGATGTACAAAATCGTTTTCAAATTAAATCGTGACAATCGTTTTTCAATCCAAATACTATCGTCCATCCATATTACTGGACTGTAAAAAGCGTCGTGTAAAATAACCATAAATTGTGAGTTATGATTATGGTTATGCCGGTTTCCCTGTTCACACGAAATTAACCTTTTTTTCTTTTGAAAACTTCAGAACGGATTTTCATTTTCAGCTGCCTTTATAAAAATTCAAATATTAATGCACAATACACCTACATAACCAAAATGCCCAACTTATCGAATTTTATTGAAAATTATGATTTAGAAGAGCTTTATTTGAAGGAATCATTTCCGAAATATGAATTAAAAATGCTAATGCAAATCCATTTTCAATTTGGGAGGCGGGTATGGGTACCGCCGCACTTAGAACCATTTATTGTATAACCATAAGTCACCCCAAGTGGTTCGCTACGTTTGGTGACTTAGCAGGGGCGCGGTGAGGATGCTTCATGGGGTGAGGTTTGTCCAGGTCTTGGCGGCGGATGCGTCTGCCCACCTGCTGCGTGGCGAGAAGTATTGAGAGAGACTGGTTGAGGGAGGCCTTTTTACCATTCCAGCCGGACTCTCTCGACCAACCGCCTTGCATCGCAGTTGGAGGGATGGATTCATTAGCCGTCACTTTTGGAAACACCCCTAGATTCCTACCCAACTCTCATACCTTTTTCCTTCCCAGAACTTCCTCTCTTTCTCTTCCTTAAAAATACTCTCCATACAGCATCCCCTAAGATAAGATCCTCAGGGTTTCCTGTGTGGAGCTAATGTAAAAAAAACACTCTCTCGGAATATGTACACGTTGTCTACATTGCGACATGCTCGACCGAATTTCTAATGGTACCGAATCACCAAACGAAGCTGGAGTGTTGGTTTTCCAATAAATGGTTCCCGGGGCGGCGATGACCACACCAGCCTCCCAATTTGTAGATTTATGTTTACTCTATAATATTGTATTGGTGTTTCTACAATTTTTTTATGGAAACTATGAAAAACATTTTTTTAATTTTTTATTTTTAATATTCATCTTTATTAATTTTACTCTTTGGTTCTAGTATCTTGAGCAGTTTGGACATTTTCAAAGATAGTTCTGTGTTTGAAAAGGTAGGCATGCTAGTATGTTATAACTTTTAACTGTATAAATTATGTAAATAAATATATATATTTAACGGCGAAGTCATAGTAAAATTTTGAAAACTTTGTTGGTACTTTTTCATTTACCTCGATTTGCGCCATTTTTTTATACATTTTTCACAAAGTTTCTTTTAAGCAAAAAATACTATTTTTTTGTGTTTTTATCAAGAGTTCACAACATAAATTGTGACAAAAATGTGAAGCGCTCTTCGGGTGACGATTTCCAAAAGTGCTCTAAATTTGGGTAATAAGTTATCTACGTTCTTTGTTTCACTCCATTTGCACCGCAGTTGCATCAATCCGCAGTGGTTGTGAGTTGTTTTAACCTTTTGCAAGGTCGCAAATCGAGAGTCGAGAGCAATTAGTGAATGAGGAACCAGAACAGACAGTGCCATCTAGATTCTAGAACTGGAACCCTCCGCCATATTGGTCCGGCTCGGGCGGACTTGGCGCCAGATTGTAATTAGTGAACCCGGGATAATTATAGGGTTGTTCCCTTCTCCCTTTGCCTTTCCAGCCTGCTTTGCTCCCAGCCCCTACCTCTTACCTCCGCACCGTCCTGCCGCCCGGGTAGAAACAGACATATCAACAATAAGTCTTACAACATAACTTATAACTTATGAACAGCGAAACGGTGGGATTTCAGATTCGGCATAAGAACAGAACAGACATCGCAAAAATTAAATGGGTTTCGTTGTAATTAAAATGAGCTTGATTGATTTATTCTGTTTTTTTACTGCAGAAGTCAAAACAACAGATGAAAAACGCAGCTTATGCTGTGATTAAATTGCACGCAAAAACAGCAAAGGATGCCGAAAAGGATTTATTGTCTGTCCATTTTATTTGTTGCCACCACTGATGACTTCCTTTCTTCAAAAGTTGAGAGTTTCAATATGTTAGCTTTTAAATAGTTCTGATCGATGTAACGAGTAACGATCTGCAGCTAACAACAATCAAATATCTTGATTTGTAAGAGTCAGTCGCATAGCCAATGTTGTGTGAGGAGCAAAGAATCAGGAAAGGAATAAGTCATATTCAGGAAAAAGCTGAGATTTCAAGTAAAATTACAAGTATACTGTAGGGTGTTTGAAGGTTCTTTCTAAGGCGAATTTTACAGTTCACAAAGAGCATTAAATATGTGCTATTCCGCTTCTTTCTTAACAGATAAAAATAATTGAAATAACACCTTTTTTGGCTTAATTATAACAAGAAACGTTTGTACGAGGGTCAGTCAAAAAATTTGCCTCCAATTTTTTTCTCCTTTAATTGTCAAGAAATAATGAAATTACATGGGTGGAAAACCACAATTGACAATGACTTTGTTATTTTTCAATATAATATCCGTCCATTCCACAGCTTTGGTCCATCTTGTTGTAAAAAGTACGATCACATCAAATCAAGCGCTGCAAGTGTTGTGAGGCTATTGTTTCTCTTGTTCCTTTATTCTGGCCGATTAACTTTTTAGGTACCCACCCACCTTGTACAAACTTTTGTTGAATAATCAGATGTCGAATAATTGTCATCACACTGATTTTACTGAGGGAGAAAATGCGACATCTATAGTTATCTGGGGTCACCACGAATGGTGTCATCAATTCGCGGGCAGTCACTGCAATCACTGCAATGCCTGCGCCGTTCCGCTTTTTGTCAGCCTGCTGTATTTGTCTTTCAGCTTCGTTACAGCGATGAACATATCATCTAACATCCACTGTTGCATCATGGTACACATTTTTCAGTCTTTCATGAATGCGAATGGGCGTTTCACCTTCTACAGTCAATAATCAATCACAGAACGCTGTCTATTACGAACATCGATGTCGGTCATTTTGCAAGTGACTGCAGTGCTGCCACCTGTTGACGCAAAAAGTTACTATTGTAGTAGGTAGAAGAAGGTTGGTGGAATAGCACCAAATGCAAAATTTTCACTTAACTAACTTGATTTAAGTAGAAAAAATTAGGAGGCATTACTTTTTGACTGACCCTCGTACTATATGTACCTACATCGCGTCGGGAAAATGAAAAATATACTTTTAAATTAACATTCGGTAAAAACTTTTATAAGTAGAATTTGTTGTTAGAACTGATGCCATGTTTAATTTTGTTAGCACGATATGACTTTTTCGGAAGTACCGACTTTATATTGAATACAAAATAAGTTCTTAGGTAGGGTTTATTTATTTAATACACATTTATTAATTGTGTGTTTCATTAATCACACTGACTATATATTATATACAGTTGGCGGTATTGTCCACTGTAATTCGGAAAAATGTATTAAATATGTCATCAACTTGTCATCAATTTGAAACGGGACATGTATACATGGGTATTATCCGACTTCCACTCGAAACAATTGAAAAATACTTTTAAAAATGATTTTACAACAACCATATTAGAACCCAAAAAAATGTATTCCAAGATTTCCCGGTTCTGCCACTTAAAAAAATTACAACAAAATTGCGTAACTTCAGTAACATAAAGAGCTCTTTAATTAAAATATGCCACCTTTAAATATTAGCTTAAGAAATAGTTCTGTTGGTGGACTAATTGTATTATTATTGAAACCCCATAAAATGGGTTTTATATTCAAGTGTCATACAAGTGTCAGAATTATAAAAAGGACAAAAATAAAATAGTTTAACAATAGTCAAATAATATACTAGGTTTATATAAGACCTGACATAAAACAAAGCATGATAAAAGCTAATATATAGGTATAGGATACAATTATGTGTTACAACCAAAAAAAAAATTATGTTCTCATCAATAAATTTTTCAAGATAATTTGATTTATTGAATGTTTTTTGATTTTTTGAAATTGTCCCGATTCATCGGCTCACCTGTTTTTTTGATGTTATAAAAAAGAAAGAGCTTGTAACAAAATGACAAATTTGTTTAACCCCTATAGCGCGACTGGCTACATTTGCAATCCAGTGAAATAATTAATAACTACCTTGAAGCGCACTGCAGTTTACAGTGTGTAGAGCTTGGTTTTAATGTATTACATTAACGTCAATGAAAATTTCAAAATAAAAATGTTGGTATGGTAGAAGTTCGCCTTTTATTTCAAATATAATTTTCAATGTTATATTTCGCTTTGAGATGTTTACAAAATTAAAGCCGCACTAAATGGTAATGGTTGTATGAAATTCCCTCGCAACTATCTACAACTTTGTAATATTTCTGTGATTGTTAGAAGATTTCGTAAATTTCATTCGGGATTAAGTTGAAACGAAGTGATTTCTAAAAATGATGAAGCGGTATGTCACATACTTAATTTCCCAAATAACTCAATTTCGGTTAATTCACAAACTTTTTAGTGATAATCTCCCTTAAAAAATAAATAATGTTTGTACAGAAGCGTTACAATTTGGATCATTTTACATCGGTGTAGTCTCGAGTAATAAGAGATGACCGGGTTCATGGGTTCATGGGGTGAGGTTTGTCTAGGTCTTGGAGGCGGATGGCCAGGACACACTGAACCCCAGTTTCCTATCCACCCCTTAAACCTTTTTCCTTACCAGAACTCTCCTTCCCTTCCTTTCCTTAAAAAACCCTCCACACAGCATCTCTAAAGATGACATAGGACTTGAGGGAAATTATTTTCTTCAGGGCCTCCTGTGTGGAGCTCATGTAAAAAGAAAATAAGATGATAGCCATTACCATATTCGATAATCGATCTTTTCGTGTAACTGGCCCGTTCATTAGGAATAAACTTCCCCCAGCTCTTACTAATATCCAGAACTTGGCTGAATTTAAACGGGCTCTAAAAACAAACTTATTTAAGAAATCATATTTATAATGAATCTTAACTCCTTTTCAATATACTCTAATAAGGGGCTATCCATAAATTACGTCACACTAATTTCATGATTTGTTGACTCCCCCCCCCTGTCCTTGTCACATATCGTCACATTTGTGAGACCCCCTCCCTCCTAGTATGACGTTACATGTTTTGCAATTTTACTTCTAAAAATAATCAAAATTCAGATTCGTGTGACGCCACAGAGCTGTTGGACCCCCCCCCCCCCGTACCTCTTGTCACACTTCTTTACTCCTCCCCCCCCCCCCTTAAAGTGTGACGTAATTTATGGATAGCCCCTAAGCCATGTTCCTCAAGTTTCCGGTAATTGTTTGGTTTCGGTTACCTCCTTACTTTTATGTTTAATGTGCACTAAGAATTTTTCTTATTTCTAAACGTAAACTGCCTCCTGTTGAGCATTATATTTTTAATTTTAAGGATTCTTGGTTAATGGCACCTTTATGGTTTATCATTGTCTATTTTCCTATGACAAAACAGCACTATGGTTGTTGGTTCTCTTGGGATTGCTTCGTATATACTGTACCCACATTCTTTGTTTCATGTTATTTGATTAATTTTTGTAAGGACACGTAAGGAATACTGTAGGTTAACTTTTAAGTTTATTATAGTTAAGCGCACTTGAAGTGAAACAACACAAAACTGCGCTATATAAATACTAAGTAATTATTATTATTACCTTTCTATTCTTATCTTAGTAGAAGTTTGATTATAATGGTGATTTGTTTCGTTGCAGGTGAGTACCGAGGCAGATCGATTGATCAAAATGGAACCATCCAAGCTGGACCTGGCCCAAAGGAGATTCATGGAGGCGCAGGACTCGTTGAATTGGGTAATTCTGTCAATACACTCCCTCAACACTTATCATTTACTTGTGAACACCACTAACCCCTAAATACGAGTACCTACGTACCGCCACTAAATACAACCTTGTGGCGACACTTAACGTTTCAAAGTTTAACATTTGACTAACCAGAAGTTGAGAAGAAAAGAATTTTGTTCATTTTTTCCCCTATTATAGATCAGAGACAACACTTTACGTTTCAAAGTTTAACAATTGACTAACCAGAAGTTGAGAAGAACAGATTTTGTTAATTTTTTTCTCCTATCGTAGACCAGAGACAACAATTTACGTTTCAAAGTTTAACAATTGACTAACCAGAAGTTGAGAGGAACAGAATTTTATTATTTTTTTTCTCCTATCATAGATCAGAGACAACACTTTACGTTTCAAAGTTTAACAATTGACTAACCAACCAACATAGTTGAGAAGTACAGAATTTTGTTCATTTTTTCTGCTATCATAGATCAGAAACAACAATTTACGTTTCAAAGATTAACAATTGACTAACCAGAAGCTGAGTTGAACAGAAGCTTGTTAATTTTCCACTCTTATCATAGATGAGAGACGACAAGTTTTAATTAAGTGTGTAAATACTCTACTCTAGAAAGTATTGTGAACACCTTAGATTTTGATCGTATTTCAACCTGGGGGGTCGCGATCAGGTTTAGGGGAGGTGGCAATCTGCTAAAAAGTTTACGAAAAATTAAATAAAGAATTTTGAGTTATAATTGTCACATACACGATATACATTTTTCTTACTAATAAACAATTTTAAAAAAATGTGTTAATTTTCGTTATTTGTTTTTGGGGTTTTATGCCGTGTTGCGCTACCTCCTTCTATAGCCAACGTTTCGGACAGCGTTACAGTGTCCACACACATCTGCCCTGATGATGAACATTATAACGCTGTCCGAAACGTTGGCTAAATAAGGAGGTAGCGCAACACGGCATAACACCCCAAAAACAAGCAACGAAAATACTTTTGGCGGTGAAAATCTAAAAAAAAAGTGTTAATTAATCAATTCGACGGTTGAGTTTGTTTTTCATTTAAAATGTTTTCTATTTGTGGATCGAGATTTAAGTAAATTATTTTAGAATGATAATAGACAATTTCTGTATTTACTCGTAGCTTTTAAAACAATCGTAGACGAGAAGCCCTTTTCACACAAGTAAGAAGTGGCAAATGGGATCAATGTTTTTACAGCATCCGTTACTAATCTTCCATATTCAAATCATCGTTCAAGCCAAAACTTATGTAAATTAGAAGGCAGAAATTCTTGTTGCTGCGTTTTGTCAGCCGGTACTTCAATTAGTTGGTTGTGAACCTTTCACTTTCACGTTAGTAATGTAAAACTTTGATAAACATTAAAATGCGTGAATATTTAAAAGGTTGGGAATCATTGCCTTAGTTAGATGGTAGGTATTTACGTTAAATGTGAAGTTAACTTTCTTCCACCGACGACGTTATTACATCGACGTACAGTTTGGCAATAAAAATTTAGAAACTATTTCAGTTATTTCCCTAGTGAAATACCATCATTCAGCATCGAAACGTTACTTTAAGGTGATCCAATAGTCCAGGAAAAAATCGAAATCGAAATCCACTCCTCTTTTTGGGAGGAGTTTAAAAATACTTAGGAAAGGTTGGAAAAGGTATTTGAGATTTTTTTTGCAGTTTGTTTTCGTAAAGGCCTGTAAAAACATTAACATCTTTTTTACGCACTGTTTATTGTAATAACGATGAAATTTAAAATTGATTTCACAGAACTAAGTGATGCAGAGTCTAGGGACATCTATTTCCCAACGCAGACGGGGCGGAACTGATACCAAATGGGTGTGACCAGTGCAAAGTTCTTAAGTCGATGGTATAAGGTTCACTTTAAAAATCCAAATTCGTAGAGTGCTGGCCGTCATGATTGATGTCAACAATAACAACGCGAATATATTTTATATTATTTTGTGAAGTTCAGGCAAGAATATTATAATTTTTTTTTGCAATTATTATAAAAAAACTGAATTTGCCACACTATACAATAATACCATACCCGAAAAGGGGTTTAAAAGTAGGAGAATTTGCACTTGAAAGTGTTTTTTTTATAGACTGAATACGTTTTTTTCGAAGCTTATAAAAAGATATAAAAAATGATCCATATTTTCTAAGGCCAAGATGTGTTCTAATTGAAGCATCTATAATACTTATAAACCATCAAATTTTCAAAACAAAACACATGATTTTGCATTATTTCGCACGGCTTCGTCTTAAATGATAGAGGCTGAGCTTGGTTAACTGATCTGAAGGGTCAGGTACCTACTTCCAAACCTCCCCCCTCCCCATCTATTTCCCTTTCGCACTCTCTTCGGCTTTCACCGACTCCAGACGGCTGGGAGCAGTTTTTTATTAAACCGATCTATAAAATTATTATGTAGCGGTTTCTCGATTCTTGTTAGAATTATTATTAAATCCCACTACCGGCTTTTTCCATATGTTTAAAGATTTATTTTCTCAAAATATCATCTTGCATTCTAACCGCTCGGTGTCGGATTGTACCAAAGGATCTATCTACCTACTCCTTAACAGAAACCTGATTGATGGTAGTGTTTGTGGATGCCATAACTTATAAATATTCTTTGAAGGTACGCGCCGCAATAAGCCTGGTCAAAGCTTGGCGTACTCGAATTTTTTTTTTATCTAGTGTTGTTTTTTATTCTTATGTCATTTGTCACTTTTATCACGTGAAAAACTAAATTGTTATTTAATTTGTATATTATTTGATGTAAAGTATGGCGACTCCATACAATAGTTTCCAAGACGTATATTTTGGTAGTTTTAAGTTCCATTGGTTGCATCAAAAATAGTTCACAACCGCTAACCCTGTAACAATCGCAAGTGCGCCCCACGGTTGAATTTGACAGCCACCTCTGGTTTGGAACTCCAAAATACCTGAAAAAAACCCTTGAATTTGAGCAGAAATGGACGGCGCATTCGATAGATTCTCATGTATCAACAAACGGATTGCAATATAAAATGTAAAATGCTCCTAAGAACTAAGAACAGTTGGCATTTGTCACATGAAAACGGGTCGTTTCTACGACTCGTTCTTGAGTTCAACAGCCTGGCGGTGGAACGATTTTCTTGTCTCTGTTTTTCCTCCCTCCTACAAGTTTCACTTCTTTCTTGCCACAAAAAACCCTTCACACAACATCCCCGCGAATGACGCCTACGTCAAGTCCTAACCTGAAGCTATTTATTTTCCTCATTGCCTCATTTATGGAGTTAATGTACAAAAAACAAAGGCCGTCGGTAATTTGATAAAAAAATTCTTGATAAAAGGTAAAATTATTATTATTTTTTTTTTATAAAATATGCGTTAAGAAAATGAAGATAATGTGGTTGGTTCTTAGTCGAAGTATGATACACTTAAAAATGACCGAATCGCAATTGCAATCTTTAGAGCACAGGCGTCGCGTCGGGTGGGAACGCTGGTCTTGTTCTACCGTTATTTCAATGGAAGATGCTCCAAAGAACTAGCTTCAGTGATTCCTTAGGCATCAGTGCACAATCAGGAAAAATGGCAGACACGCGCCCGACGATTTGTTTACACTTGACATTTGTCTCACGAGAACGGGTCGTTTCCATTTGCCGGCCTCTTTGTTTCCTCCTACAACATTAGTGTCTTCAAGACACAGGTTCACTCCTTCCTTTACATAAAAAGCCTCTCCACACAGCATCACCCAAGATGAAATAGGCCCTGAGGGAAATAAAAATTAAAATAGCATATAGTGCTTTATAGAAATTTGTTAATTATTTTAATAAGTTTCAAAATTCCTCTCGAAGAAATATTTTCTCAAATAAAGGGATAATCATATCCATAAAGCACGAGATTCAGATTAAATAGAATCGTTAAATTCAATTGTACCGCGGATATTATCATTATGTTCCATTCCATTGTAATGAGAGCAGGGCTATCCAACCGTCGGGCATCGAAGTGTGCGCACTTGCCGGTGCAGGGCGCAGGGGCCCCGAGCGCTGGGCGGCCGCGTGGGCGGGGGCCTTTGTCCGCGGCCCGCCCCTCGCCCGCCCTGGAGCGATACGGAACAATCGATACATTGTTCCCCGACGATAAGGCCCTCGATGAGAATTGAGAATCCCTGTGCCATTTTATATATCTCGTACTTTACTGTGCTGAGAATACCTACCCGACTACCCGAGTATATCGACAGAGATAAACTGTAGACGCGATTTTCGTGTAGCGAGGATTTATCCAATATTTTATACATTTTATCAACTTGGAAAAGTTAACGAATTTATTGTCCGCAGGTTTTTACTGCTAGGCCCTGCGAGCGGCGTTTAGTCCGACTTCACCCAGTTTGTGTTGGGGATCATTTTATAAATCCAGTAGGAACTGGTTTCAAAAATAACGTGTTCCTCGGATCCACTGTCATCGAGTGATAGTCACCGGTACAAAGCAAGGAGTCGTCCATTAATCACGTGATGTTGTTTAGCAACTTTTTAACCCCCTCCCCCCTGGTGATATGTGGTGAGGTTTTGGACTACCCCCCCCCCCCCCTTCCATACCCAGAATCATGAAAATCAAAATCATTTATTTTTTATTTATTATTAATCATCAAAATCATACCCTTAGATGCAAATCCTGGTTCCATGCCAACTGAGAATAAAGTCAACTCAACACCTCCTTGAAAAGTCATTAAAAGCTATGAAAAAAATAACTTTAAGGGGATCCAATAGTCCAGGGAAAAATCGAAGTCGGAATTCACGCCCATTGTGGTAGGAGTTTAAAAATATTTGAGAAAAAGCTTTCGGAACGGTTGAAAAAGGTATTTGAGAATTTTTTTTTACAGGTTGATTTCGTAAAGACCTAAAAAAACATTAACTCCTTTTTTACACATTGTTTATTGTAACAACAAGGAAATTTAAAATTAATTTCACGTAACCGAGCGACGTGGAGTCACACGTCTGTTCCCTGCTCCGGCCAGGGAGTTTCTGAATGGAAGTGGGGTGTGGCAAGCCAGTAGTCCTTCGGTGAACGACATAAAGGTCACTTTGAAAATCCACATTCGTCGGCTGCCAGCCGTATTGTGAAATAACAACGCAAATATGCATATTTTATTTTATTTTGTGAATATCGGGCGTAAATATTAATTTTTTTTGCAATTATCATAAAAAAAACTAAATTTGCTACAATAATCAATAAAATTATATCCCAAAAGATGTTCATAAGTTGGAGAGTTTGCACTTGAAAGTGTTTTTTTAAAGACCTGTTACTTTATTTTTTTCTAGGTTAATTAAAAGACTTATAAAAAAAATTACCGATATTTTTAAGAGCCAAGATATGTTCTACACGCATTATTTAATTGAAGCATCTATAATATTTCTAAGCGATCAAATTTTCAAAACAAAAACACATGATTTTGTGTGATTTTGCATTATTTACTATGGCTTCATCTTAAATTAGCCGATAACCCTAACCTAACGTAACCTATTTGACCAATTTTTCATAGATATTTTTTTATCACTCTAAATGACTTATCTGAGATGGTTCTGAGTTGGTTTCATTCCGAGTTGTCCGGTCACCGCTAATCCTAACTATCCGAACTATAAATGCGAAAGTGTATTTCTTTCACGTCACAACGGAGCGACGATCGATGTGATTGTTTGCATAAGGATAGTTGGAGGAGTGGGAAGTATAGGCTACTTTTCATCCCGGAAAAACATTTCATTACCGTGGAAAATTCTTTATAATGCAATTTCTCTCTAATATCACGCGAGCGACTCCCCTTAAGTAAATGGGTAAATAAGTAATTGGTAAATAAGGTGGGTATTTAAGTAATGTATAAAATCCATATAAAAATCAACCAATTTTGAAACTGGACGAAAATAAGCATTGCCCGTAGGAATAGGGAAGACATTCATTTCACAAGTCCCATTGGAATAGAGGTGCTGTACCTATATTTGAATCCAATTTTAGTCTCTGCAGTATAAAAATTGAGCTGTAATAAATAATAAATCAAATGATATTAAAATTTTCTGATTTTTCTGTTTCCAGATTTTCGATTGAGTTTCGCTCATAATGTCTTCATTTAATTCATTATTATCTGTTCTAAATTTAATTTTAATTTTATACAAACGTTTTAACGATACATTTAACTGTGTAATTAATTACCACTATTTACAGTTTTTTGTCTAAAGTTACTTATTTATCTATACAAGTTTGCCTATTGTTATTTTTGTTAATTTTTATTTTATCCTGACGAGGAAACCGAGGAAACCATTGGTTTTTATTTTTTAATTTTTTTAATTTTATTTTATTTTATTACACGCCCTAATGGGCTTTTACATTCTAGTTTATAAGTTGAGTACACAGTTATTTTAAGTACATGAAAATTAGAACAATAAAGAAAATATAATGTAATGAGAAAAAAATACCATAAACAACAAAAGCATATGTATACATAATAAAAATAACACCCATTTGTAGAAATGATATTAAGACTTACATAAATAGATAATGAAATAAACAAAAAATTGCAGAAGTTATACACGTCTATTTGTGCCTAGATATATAAAAGAAAAGGAATAAACAATATTTATATTGGTTGATTGTTAGGTGAAATGTATCTCCTAGATCAGAATATTTATTTCCGGGGCTGTGAAGTCTCAGGATTGGGGAATTTTGGTAAGACAATGTTCTGGTGTTGTTAAAATAAAATGGTAATAAATGTCGGCCAGATCTTTTGGGAATATGGATGTTGATTAATTGAAGCAATTCAGGACGGTCAATTTTGTAATGCAGTATTTTGTGTAATGAAATTAAGTCTGTGTTTATTCTTCTCTCTGAAAGTTTTAATATGGACATTTTATACAATAGGTAATTGTAATCAATACTTTGTACCGGAATATGCAATTTATAGTTTATATATCTTAAGAACTTATGTTGAATCTTTTCAATGTTGTATGAACATTGTAAAAGGGAGACCATAACGTAGAGTTATACTCTAGTTAGCATCGTACTAGGGTTTTATATAACATGTTAAATGTGCCTAAATTATTGAAGTCTTTTGCAGTTCTCAAAACAAAACCAAGAGTCTTAAGGGCCTTATTGATAATATTATTAATATGATACACAAAGGTTAGTTTGCTATCGAACATTATACCTAGGTCAATAACCTCACTAACGCAATTCAATTTTTTATTATTTAATGTGTATTGAAAAAATATTGGATTATTTATTCTGTAAAAATGAATGAATATACGAAACATGAGGATAATTTTGATAAAACATGTGGTGTGTACAAGTTTATTTGTTTTCATTCAATACCATCACGACACAAGCATCTTTAATTTTTTATATTTTATTCCATCACGATAGAACCAAAATTTTCCGCTTACTGTGTTGGTAGAAGGAGATTTTAAAATATTGTCAGATTATTAAAAAATAAATAAAATGACGTCACAAAGTGAATTTGCAAGTAAGTATTGCAGAAGTAAATGATATTTCTTCAACAAGTAATCATAATTCTAACACACTTTCTTTTGATTCTAAAATTTATAGCATGGTTACAGTACTAACCGCAGTTTCTATTGAACTATATAGACCTCCGACGTACTTGTGTTGAATAAGCAGGTATTAAAAGTAAGTACACGTATTGGTGCCTAGTTATGGTCGCAATTAAATTATATTCACACTTTGAATCACATGTTTCCATTTTGTTTCTATCAGAAATTATAGTAATGTCTGACCGCAGAGGCAGCGTGTTTAATCTATTGATGAAAAAATTAGAGTGGAGATGGATCACGCGACTTTCTCAACCATTTGCCTACATTATAAAGTTGTGCCACTTCATCAAAAATTTCGATATAATTTTAGTAGCTCATTTTCAAATCTGTAGAATAAATTTGTAATTTCGGTCATGGCGTTTGATTATTAGATAAATAAACCTAACTATATATTATTTTATAGCGATCCATAGCGATGGTATATATGTATACATACAATAGTGTACTAATAAAACATGTAGATACATATTGTTAGTGGCAAACAAAAGGGTTATAATGCTAACAAAAGTTTTTTTTAGTCTGTTGGTAGTTGTATAAAGGTAATGGCCATCAAACGTGTTCCATATTTATTGTCTATCTTACAAAGCTAAGTTCAAAATTCTTAAGCATTGACTCTTTACAGCGCCCTTAAGATGAAGCTATACGTGAAATCCTATTTAGATTCATCTTTACGACGAATCGGTTTACAGTACAAACATCAAAAAATATGTTACTGATAAATTGAAGCTTTTATTAGCTTTTCTTTGTATTGGAATTACAATAAAATTATTTTTTACATAACAAAAAAATATAAGCGTTAACCACAAAAAAATGTTTTTTCGTGACTTAACTATGAAGTAATTAATATAAGAAACAATTTTTTAAAAATACCCCTTTACGGCTGAGACTATTTTTGAGGTTTTGTATGTTCTAACTTTTTTTCATTCTTATAAAATTATGCACAAAATAAATAAAAACCACTTTTTCGCTTACTGGCCTCGTGCTAATACGACGCGCTATTTTAAATTTTGTAGGCATCAGAATCGAAATATTTCTAGCGTTTATATTCCTCTTAAGGTGATTTTTCTCAAGAAACGACGCTATAAAAATCATCCAAGTGTTATTATTATTGTTCTTATGGGTGTCAAAAAGGTTCCGGTTTTCTAGCCATTGGCAGCCTGACAAAATATCGCTAATGATAATGCCATATATTGCCACGACAGTTGTTGATAACGACTACTGTGAAAATGAAACTGGTCCTTATTTGAAGGTCAAAAGTCAACACGTCTCTCCCGATCCGGCTTGCCACGAAGTTGATAGGCAGACGCATTCGCCGCCAGGACCTGGAAAAATCTCACCCCATTAACCCGGCACCACTGCTAAGTCACCAAACGTAGCGAACCACTTGGAGTGACCAATGGTAAAGGTGTTGATTATAAATGGTTACGTCTGACGTTATCGTGCTAGGTACATCCCTAGCATGGCGGATGAATTAACACATTTTTTTTTCTATATATAATGTTCTTTCTTTAAATAAATAAAAAAAAGTATCTTTTGTCTTTTGCATCGCGCAAACAATCTAGACTCCTAACTCCAGGGTATCCAGCACGGTCGGTCGTTAAGGTTTTATTGTAAATGTCGTTAGCTTGTCGAACATGACTGCAGATCGTCAAAGAACAAACAACATTTCATAACAACTAAGTGCTCTCAATATATTCCACGCGAATGTTTTTTTTAACATTATTTGAAAGTATTCTCCTCAAGGTCTTTGTCATCTTTGGGAATGCTGTGCGGAGTCTTTTGAGAAAAGGAAGAATTGGAGGTTCTGGGAAGAAAAAAGGTATGAGGAGTCGGTGGATGTCTGGGGATCAGTGTCTCCAGGAGTAACCGAAGTACGAATTCATCCCTTCCACTGCGGTGAAAGGTGATATTCGAGAGAGTCCTGCTGGAGAGGTCAAAAGCTTTTTTTTTTTAAATTAGCTCCAGACGATTGACGCATTGACGACCGGCGACGGCGTGGTCTAGGGGCAAGGCTTTTATTTGATTAATTTGTGTTATTTCACAATTAATTAATTTAAAAATAAAATATAGTATATTTGCGGCATGTTCCAGAGTGGAAGGTACTCTCAGTATTGCCTTTGTGTAAAAACACCATTCAGAATTGAAACGTTGCTTGAAATGGCTTTAACCGAACGTGGAACGATTTGCCGGCCTCTGTGTTTCCTCCATCCTACAACATGGGTCTTGAAGAGACTCACTCCTTCCTCTCCTCAAAAACACCCTCCACACAGCATCTTCAAAGATGACATAGGCCCTGAGGGAAATTATTTTCCTCAGGGCCTCCTGTGTGGAGTTAATGTAAAAAAAAACCGTATTTGGTGACCAGATCTGAATAGACAGATTCTTCTCCACCGTCCTCTTCCCTTTATCCTTCACCTCCCCGCTATCTACAGCCTCACAACATACCCCAATGCCAATTGGGGATGCCATAGTCTCACTGGCTCCAGACGGGAGCAGCTGAGACTCTTGTGAGATATTCACATAAAAAAAAAACACAGGAGGCCCAGAAGAAAATAATTTCCCTCAGGCCTATGTCATTTTAGATGATGCTGTGTGGAGTGTCTTTTTTAGGAGGGGAAGGATAGGAAGTGCTGGAAAGAAAAAAGGTATGATTTTTGTACGTTAGCGATCTGCAGTCGTGCTCAGGAACGATGACAAGTCATGGACATTATTGATAAACACTTTATCGATCGACTGTGTCGATACCAAGGTCAACTTCAAAACAATCTCAAAAAAGTCTCACCCGGATCAGAAGTGGCGCAACGCAAAACTGCAACACGGGATGACTTTGAAAATCTTAATACTTTCTTTACAGTTACGTAATGGACGTATTGGAAACGAAATCAGAACACAACAACGAATCCAATAATACCAATGACATAATTCGATAATACCCGAGCATTCGGGCTCGGGCAACGCCGGAGAAAATATTTGGACGATTACATAACTCGAACGGGCACATAATTATAATAATAATATAATCACGACTCATTTCTGATGCGATAAAAAATACACGTATAGTTATTTCTGGTTGGGCTGCTTTGTGCCCAGTCGCCATGATACAAGCTTTTTTATCTTATTCAATTAACACTTAGGAGACTGCTCCAAGGAAAACTTGTAACTACGGAC
This sequence comes from Glyphotaelius pellucidus, assembly GCA_936435175.1. NCBI lineage: Eukaryota > Metazoa > Arthropoda > Insecta > Trichoptera > Limnephilidae > Glyphotaelius > Glyphotaelius pellucidus. The sequence continues at coordinate 38,309,283 of OW386543.1, forward strand.
ACTTGTTACGATCGCCTCTTGTTTGATATGTGCGCCTGGTATTTATAATTCATAACAGAAGATTAACAGATTAACAATATCAATAATTGCCTTAATATTTAAAATTGTTGGATATTAAGTTTAAAAGACCTAATTGAAAAAAGCAGTTTTTTGAAGTGAAAACTTCTTTATGGCACCGTTATGATTTGAAACTCGATGAAACGAAAAAGCGACACTAAAAAGAGACAAACACATACATCTTTAGGATTTAGCCTGCGATAAATTTAAAAGACATAATTGAATAAAGCAGTTTTTTTGAAGTGAAAACGTCTTTGGCACCGTTATGATTTGAAACTCAATGAAACGAAAAAGCAACACTAAAAAGAGACAAACACATACATCTATAGGATTTAGTCTCCTCTTTGTGTGGTGCTTCTTAGCCCCTCCACTCTTGTCTGCTTTAGTTTTCTGGAGGTTTCACTTCTACCGCGTGTGAATTGCACGCTTGTATTTTTCACTTTACATTTACCCCACACATGAGGCCCTGAGGAAAATGGTTTCCTTCAGGGCTTACGTCATCTTGGGGGATGCTGTGTAAAGGGTATTTTTAAGGGGAGGAAGTTCTGAGAAAACGATGGGTCGATAGAGACCAGCTGGAAGAGTCAAAGGTTCTCCTCAAATCAACCTCTCCAAATCTGGCCCGTCTCGCAGCTCGTGGGCAGGCGCATCCGCCGCTATGACTTAAACACTCAACACGCCTCATCTGATTAACCCGGGCACCCCTGCCAAGTTACCAAGCTGAACCACTTGGAGTGATATATGGCAGAGGCGTTGGTTACCCGGTAATCTTACGGTTATCCGTATCAGTGTGGCGGTACCCATATCTGCCTCCCAAACTTAGGGTTAACTTATAAAAGTGCTGAAGTAGATAAGAGTGGATTACGTATTTCAAATTAAGGCCAATTTAAACTTTAAATTATTCACAACAAGCGTTCGTAGGTAGCGCTAATAAAATTATTTTAGGAAAAAACACGTTTTGCAAGCTATGTTTTAAAATATTAAGATGAATTATTTATAATATGAATATGAATAAAAAGTTTTGTCACAAGTTTTGTATTCAAACTCAATTCTTTCAAGAAAGGCACACAAATACAATATTGTATCTGTATGCCGTTCTTGAAAGATTTGAGTTTGTTTATGGACAAAACTATTTATTCATATTCATATTGCATATGTACCATTTTAAGGCAGAGCGTTTTTCCCTAAAACAATTAAACTAGTGTCATCTATGAAAGAGCAGATTAAGAATTGTTTTAAGTATACCCTTAATGAGAAAAACCCAAAATCAAAAATTCGTCTAATTTGATCAATGCATAATTAGAAAAACGGCTAGGAAATACTGTGATTATTTTATATGACGTCACTTTTCGCAATGAAGTTTATTTCATAACGTTCAATATAGAACGTTAATTATTCTGCTTGCAAAATGTATTGAATATTTTTTTTAAGTGTTTGTTCAGGGAAGTACCATCGAATTACATCTGGTAATGGCAAAAAACATGATCATGAAAGCGTCGGTAATCGTGAAAAAGGATGATTTATCGGAATGATTATGTTAAAATTATTTTTAATAAAAAATATTTGACACAAAGTAAAATTTTCATAAATAAAAAATCGTTAGAAAATTATTTTATAAATTTGAATAACCTCTGTATAATAGGTACGATTCCTATGTATTTTTATAATCGATAATAAAATTTTGTTAATTTATTTATTGTTTTATTTTATTTTATTCCAGTACATACCCCAGGCCAAAAATTTACTTATGTGAATGTTTAAATACGTAGTAATAACAAAATCTACGTATATAAAAATCAAAATATGCCTGGGGATATATGAGTTAGGGGTTGTCTATGTATTGCTATATTAAGCATAGGAAAAAATTTAAACTTTCAAAATACCTTATTCCCATCCTCGCAAAGATTTCTGGATTATTACAACCACATGACAAAACATCTGATTTTTTTTTTAATCATTACAAAAACTCTTACAAAACTGTCAAAAATGTCACAATATGAGAATGACATTTTGCAAACCATATGGATTGTTAAATCGAAATTCAATTTTCGAAACTCTTTAAATTGATGAATTTATTCTCTTCTTGAATTTTTTTTTTAATATACAAAAATGAATGTTTGAAATAGAAAATTTGTAAAAAAAATTGCAACAGGTGGCACGCGAGCTGTTTGAAAGTCTAAATGTACCGGGACTGAATATATTGAATGCGGGAGACGGGGGGGGGGGGGGGGGGGGTCATGCCAGGGGGGTTCGCGGTAGAGAGGAAGGGAAGGTGGAGTGGGAACGCGTGAGGGGTAAAGGACGCAGAAGAGGAAGGGGAGGCGGAAGGGGAATGGGAAAGGACACGCAGGGAGAAACAATTTCTTTACTAATTTCACAGAGGAGAAATATCGTATATTTTATCGTCAATGAAGAGAATAAGGTACATCAACTAGTTGCGATCACGCCAAGAAAATTAATTTATCAGTGAAAAACTATAAGTCCTTCTCATTCATGCAAATTTCGCACTATTTTCTTAGATTCATCAAATCATCGAATCTCCCTTCTAGTTTCTATGTTTTTTTTTCCTCTGATAAACAAAGAAGAACTTGAATACCTTACAACTTATAACTGTAATTACAGGCAACATGCACAATTCACAATATTATTAATCGTGATAGGCAATTTTAATGCAACGTCATTTAATGCATTTTCAGGCTTCAATTTGACATGCTATTGTTATTTAGTTTATATTCCAAGGCTCTTATTGACACATCTATCTTAATGGCGCATGATTTGACCGATATTTTATGTTTAGAAAATGCAAATTAGACAATCGGAATTTGGCGTGCATAATAAATCGATTAGTATTGGATTTGAATACATTGTGGTTGTAGATAACTATATCTAAGACTTGTCATGTTACATTTATAATTCTTGACGTAGTAATTTGTGAAAGGTAGTAACCCACTACCATATTTTTTATTTACTTTTTAACATTATATTCATACAAGGGGTCCTGAGTAAAACATTCCCTTAGGGCGTATGTCATCTTTTGGGATGCTGTGTGGAGAGCCTTTTTAGGGAAAGGAAGGAGAGGAAGTTCTGGGAAGCACAAAGGTATCGGGGTCAATGTGTTCCGTCAACTTATAAATCCATCCCAACCAATTTGGTGCAAGGCGACGGGTAGAGAGGGTCCGACAGGGGAGGTCCCTCCAGCAGTGTCTCCTGGAGGCCTACTCTCTATCTTTCGGTTTAACAAACCAGCACGTTTGTGGTTTAACCTTCAGTAGCGGGTGCTGTCAACTAAGCGGAAACGGTCTATAATTACTGTAAATATACTAAAAATAGAGTTCATATTTTAGGTATTCCTCCGCAATACATTTATATGTTGGATTAAACAATAACAACACATATACATATTTACTGAGTGTACGGTACTGAAGCGCGAGGAAGTTTTAGCACGATAGGAGGAGGGTTAATATGCGTTTGTGACGTAGCTAAACCTGCCGTACGGACGTTGTGAAAGATAGAGACTAGGCCCCCTGGTTGGTGGGTAGACGCATCTTTCATCCGGAAAAATCTCACACCATGAATCTGGCATCCCTGCTAAGTCACCAAACATTTATAGGTAGAAAAACCTTAGAATATTTCTGTAACAAATGTTTACGATTTTATAATATTTTTTATAAATCCTACGAATATGTGATAATCGACAAAAGATAGGTGAATTCATTGGCTATGTAGAACTAAAATCAGTTTGTATGTCTCCATATTAAAATTCGGAGGTATGATTTTTTTAAGGTGGGCGAAAAAAAAAACAATCCGAGAAAAAAGTTTCAATTTCGGCTGTCGCTCCGTGGTAAAATAAAAATATATTTTAATTTATTTTCATTGAAATGTATTTTGATGAATGAAACGAAAGTCACGCCAGCATTCATTCAACGCACTACAATTGAGATTATCTCGGCATCTCACAACGCAGCGCCTAGTTGAATATCTCCCAGTATGGTTCATCGTCTATGGCCCGTGGCTCCGAAATTTCCCCGGAATGGTGTTAACTATTAGCTGTTGGTGTTAGTGTTATGGTATGATCAGTCATGGTGTTGGTGTTATGTTGTGTTCCTCCGAACACAACAATGGCAATGCCGGGCCCAAAGGTCAAGATCGTCCGTGTTTTATGGCACATTCAATATTCAATTGAAAGGTTGTTTGATGCGAGGTACGAGGCAGGAAACAAATTCCTCTACGGGCACACCCATTGTCAGAAATCAAACTCGAATTGTCGATGGAGTAAAGACAAAATCTAATCAATGTAACGCTTGTTGTGATTGAGATTTGGGCAATATAAATATCTTGACATTTTGTCGATTTTGGATACACCAATAAAATTATTCATTTTATAGGTGTCCTATCTCGGTAACATCGATATAATTTTTTAAATATTATGATTAATTCATTATGGTTTAATTCGTAAGACGACTTTATCCAATGTTTAGTTTTGTTTCCACGGGTACTTTGTTTTTTCCTTAAGTTCATCATTGGTGCTTGCAATATTGATACTCGTAGTAAGTACCTACCTACTTAATAGAACATCTCGTAAAAATCGTATTACAAGTTAGTATAATGTAGTCATTTAAGGTGATCCAACAGTCCAGGAAAAACTTGAAATCGGAATTCACGCCCCTTTATGGGAGGGATTTAAAAATACTTGAGAAAAAGCTTTTGGAATGGTTGAAAAAGTTATTTGAGAATTTTTTTTTACATGTTGATTTCGTAAAGGCCTAAAAAAAACATTAACTCGTTTTTTACACATTGTTTATTGTAATAACAAGGAAATTTAAAATTGATTTCACGGAACCGAGCAACGTGGAGTCACGCGTCTGTTCCCTGCTCCGGCCAGGACGGTTCTGAAAGAAAGTAGGTTGTGGCACACCAGTAGTCCTTCGGTGAACGACATAAGGGTCATTTTGAAAATCCTAATTCGTCGGCTGCCGGCCGTATTGTAAAATAACAACGCAAAAATTCATATTTTATTTTATTTTGTGAATATCGGGTGTAAATATCAATTTATTTTGCAATTATCATAAACGAAACTAAATTTGCTACAATAAACAATAAACCCATATCCGAAAAGATGTTCATAAGTAGGAGAGTTTGCACTTGAAAGTATTTTTTTATAGACCTATTACTTTATTTTTTTCTAGGCTTATTAAAAGAGTTATAAAAAAAACGACCAATATTTTTAAGGGCCAAGATATGTTCTACACGCAGTATTTAATTGAAGCATCTATAGTATTTCTAAGCGATCTAATTTTCAAAACAAAAACACATGATTTTGTGTGATTTTGCGGCTACTACTACGGCTTCATCTTAAGATGAAGCTATACGTGAAATCCTATTTAGATTCATCTTTACGACGAATCGGTTTACATTATGAACATCTACAATATTCTACATATTAGAATTACAATAAAATTATTATTTACATAACAAAAAATATAAGCGTAAACCACTAAAATAAATGTGTTTTCATGACTTAACTATGAAGGAATTAATATAAGAAACAATTTTTAAAAAATACCCCCATATGACTAAGACTGTTTTTGAGGTTTTAAATGTTCTAATTTTTTTTTCATTCTTATAAAATTATACACAAAATAAATAATAAAAAACACTTTTTCGCTTACTTCCCTCGTGCAAATACGACGCGCGATTTTAAATTTTGTAGGCAGGAGAATCAAAATATTTCTGTTTATGTTCCTCTTAAATAAGCAAGTAAGTTACCCGCCTCACTGGACGATGCCTTTCTGAGACGGGTAATGTTATGAAATAGTATATCATCTTTGATGATTAGGTTTGAAGGTGTCAGACCATTTCTTTCGTAGTAATGCAGGTTTTTAAACACCGGTAAATTGTTTATCAGGTGCGGTTATGGATGTATTTTTGCGCTTTGGTTCAATACAATATAATTAATGACGAGATGCTAACATTTTACCTAGCGTTCAATGTTACAAGTGGTTAATATTGAAAAAATAAATATATATTTCGACTCCATACAAAATTCAGCGCCTGATGAAAAAAGTGGACTTTATGAGACTGGTGACGTCACAAGACAGCCATAGATTTAGTGCGATTTTGGGAGACCCGAAAAATTAAAACATTTAAAATTATTTTAGAAATTAAAACTAACTTTAACAATTAAAAAATATGTACTTGTATTTAAGTTAGATAATGAAAATAAAATAGATGCTGGAGTACCTCATTAAAATAATTTCTTATAAAAATATTATATTGCAGGTAGGGACCTACTTATCGTTTGTCCGAATTATTCTTCAGACAATCAGTTGCAATTTTGAAAATTGCACTTAATTTCAAAGCAAATTTTATTAAATAAATGTAGATTTCACGCGGCAATAACTAACGCACAGACAATGAGTATTTTTGTAACATTTTGTTTTACACCGTGGATATAACGATTTAGCCACGTTTTATTTTGCAGAATAGTCAAAATTCTCGACAATCAGATCCAATTTTGAAACACGCTATTAAAATTATTTTTTGTTAAAAATATTATATTAGTGGTAGTTACATTATCGCTTGACTGAATTATTCAACCTGTTGAAATTTTGAAAACGCTACTTAAATTCAAAGCAAATTTGAGTTCATTGAACCAGATTTCATGCAGAATAACAACTAACGCACATCACAGACAACAGAATGAGTACGTGTGATTCTTTATAATAATACATAAAGGTTCAAGTATCCACCATCCCTAAAATATAATCAGTGTTTTTCCGCCTTCCACCCTTGTGGCTCCAGCCCTCCATCGCGTGTCCAGCCGCCATGCGCCACCAGCGAAGGCAGTTTGGCTAAAAAACAGCCCCGGAGATTTGCTCCGGGCAGGGCCGGGCCTCTCCCACTTTTACGACGCGATCAGATTAATCTGGTATTACGTCGAAATTCGATTAGACTTTAATGGAATTAGATCCGCCCTCATGTGAATAATGGCGATCACTCACAACATAATATACTGGCAATGGCGACTAGCCGCACTCTCCGCTTAATTACAAGCAACTAAGGTCCGGTAGTTTCGCAGAAAGTCACGTGTGACACAGCCATCAAATGGCTTAATTTCAGCTTTTGGATAAATGTGATCAGCAAAAGAGGACAGCTATCTTGTTGGTAAGCTTGTCAGCTTTTTACAAATTTATAAAGCTGAAAGCCACTAACCTAACAACTAGTCAGATACCACGACAATAGTCAGTGTCAGATGCAAGAATTCTGTCAACTAAAATACTCGGTTCTTTTTTAATCTGAATACCTTCAATACAAACCTAATCTAACCTAGAGCCAATGAGCCAACAAATATAACTTTTGAAAGAAGAAACTTCAAATACATTGCGACTAAAATATATTTTAATAAACCAATCTGTCAAAACAATATAATTAAACAATAGATAATCAACAAAGGTCATACAATCAATCCGCAGCCCAGAAACCAATTATTTGTCCATAGGTCACTACGTTTGGTGAATAAGCAGGGTTGCCCGGGTTCATGGGTTGAAGTTTATCTAGGTCTTGGCGGCGGATACTTTTGTCCCCCTGCTGCGAGGGGGGGCCGGATCTTTAGAGATTCGTTGACGGAAACCTTATGATCTCTCGACCCATCGCCTTGTACCGCAGTGGAAGGGATGGATTCATACGTTTGTCACTTCTGAACACATTGACCCCCCAGATTCCTACCCACCTCTCATATCTTTTTCCTTCCCAGATTTTCATCTCATTCTTTTCTCTAAAAAGACCCCCCACCCAGCATTCCCGAAAATGACATAGACCCTTTTTTCTTTAGGATTTTTTTCCTCAGAGCATCCCGTGTGGTGATGACGTTAAAAAAAACATTATTAGTCATATCACGCAAATCTAAATAAAAGATCTCTTATCCTATTACTGTTACCAATACTAAACTGCATTAATTCTGACAAATATTCTTTATTTCAAACTTGTCGATAAATGTACCCATCGAACTGAACGAAATTATAATTATAGAAAAATTTAAATACCTAATTTAAAAATAAAATATTTATTAACAAGGCTGTCTCAGCACAGGATATCCATAGAAAGAGGACCAGTAAAAACGAGTAATGTACTAATACGTAAACAAAATAAATGAGACAATACTCAATAAAATAAAATAAATAAGACACTGCCAATTGGGGACGTTACCATGGTGACATAAAGGTCTCAACAATTTAAGTATAACATGGGTTATGAATCGATGATTTTTCGGCTTTGTGCCATGGACTTTAGGTGCAATTCCTCTGTGGCGGAGGTCGTAATTCTTAATAAATTATCAATGTGCAAGTTGGGTTGGTTTATTAAGATAACAAGTGTACCGGTTAAGGTGATCCAATAGTCCAGGAAAAAATCGAAATCGGAATTCACGCCCCTTTCTGGGAGGAGTTTAAAAATTCTTGAGAAAAAGCTTTTGGAAAGGTTGAAAAACTTTATTGAGAATTTTTTTACGTGTTGATTTCGTAAAGGCCTGTAAAAAGCATTAACTCCCTTTTCACGCATTTTTTATTGTAATAACAAGGAAATTTAAAATTTATTTCACGGAACCAAGCGACACGACGACGACGACACGACGAGGAACCAAGCGACACGAAGCCTATACGTCTATTCCCCGCTCCGGCCGGAGCCGAATTGATAGAAATGAGTGTGGCAAGCCAGTAGTCCTCAGGTGGACGACATAAGGTTCGACTGCCGGCAGTGTTGTGAAATAACAACGCGAAAATGCACATTTTATTTTATTTCGTGAATATCGGCCGTAAATGTCAATTTTTTTTGCGATTATTATAAAAGACACTGAATTTGCTACATTAAACACTAAAATCATATCCGAAAAAGAGTTTCTAAGTAGGAGAGTCTGCACTTGATAGTGTTTTTTTATAGACCTAATACTTTATTTTTTTCTAGGCTTATTAAAAGACTTGAAAAAAAAAAGACCAATGTTTTTAAGGGTCAAGATATGCTCTACACGCAGTATTTAATTGAAGCATCTATAATACTTCTAAGCGATCAAATTTTTAAAACAAAAACACATGATTTTGTACGATTTTGCATTATTTTGCATGGCTTCATCTTAAAAGAAAGGCTCCACAAGTTCGATACATTTCACAAACCGGAAAAGCATTCATGTTGCAACTGCTAGCTAGCACTGTGAAGCACAGTTTCTAGGTGTTGTCGTACCTAATATAATAAGAACGAAGCGATTTCATGACAATTTGTTTCGGTTTTATGTTTCATAATCCAAGCATAAAAGCCAGCATAAGTTTACCAGCAGGTTTTAGATCCACCTTACAACATTAATCGATAGCGGCAGATTCAATACAATCGCTTTCGTCCAACGGATACTAGATACAAGATACCCACATGGGCATTAATATTCTATATTTCACAAATGGTTTTTTATCGGGCCATCGAATCAATACTGCCGAGACCCCACATTGTATGCAAATCAGCCGGGGTCGGCGGTACAATGACGAAAACAATTTGTTACAGCCGAATAGAGTTTTTTTGGTGTCTGAGATATCATCAACACGATGACAGTTTACACCACAAAGGAGATGGGATGACTTGCAGCATCTTTGACAGATGGATGGTACAGCGGACACGAGCCAGAACACCACAGTCAGCAGTCAGGACCACCGACACAAAAAATACTTCAATTGGTTTTGTGCCTACATCAATAACAGTATTAACAATGGCACCTTCACCTCATGTAAGAACCGTGATTCTGTTTTAATAATTTTAGATGTGTATCGTACTTTTTATATTAAAGCGGAACGTATGCCTTCATTTGTTTACTTCGCAATGTGTTGAACAAATCTCACACATCCTTAACTATTCATGATGACCATTTCATTCATGTTAAAAGTAAAAATAAAAATGTACAATCTATGTATTTATTTCTACCATCGCCATCGTGTAGAACCACCTCCCGAAGTCAATGAACTTTGTCCCCGGACACTCTGTATATTTGTTGCTAGGAAAAAAATTATGTCAAAATATTACATAATATTTTTTAATATCAGGTAGTCACGTTCCACTCAAACAATAAGCCTAAACCTAAGCCTTTGCTTGAACAATTAGAAATCAATAAACGCATGAATGACCCCAATATAACGCTAATTAGTAAAGTAACGAAAATTATTTATTCCCCACTACTTAGTATATTTACAAAACCTAAAAAATTTAACGCACTTAAATGAGTCATAGTAATAACGTCATTATAAAACAATTAAGAAAACCTTAACACTTAGTTGGGGAAACAGATTCCGAACCCCACATAATACACTATTAATTAGTGTATCGACAAATTGGTGTAGCCGGTAATAAATCAATATAGACACTTTCGAAAATTGACATTAAAAATTATTTAAATAAGTCGCCTAACAGTGGATTTAACCACAGTTTGAAAATGGTCTTGTAAACCGAAACAGCTGTAACAAAAATACATACTAAAATAATTGCAGAACTTGATAACAAAACTATCAAATACAATTTTAATTAAACATAAAAAAATTAAATTGAGTTCTACGAATTAAACACAAAAAAAAATTAATTAATTAATCAGGTATCTAGGTCGGTAGGTACCTACATTATATTTATTATAACTTAATTTGAGTACAGAAATTCATTTCGTTTAAAGCTTTTTTAGATTCAACCCCCTTGCACACAGATTTTTATTTGAATTCACTTTCGTTTCCAAAATATTTGATGGATTAATAATTTCACCATTCTTTTAATCAATTTTAACAATGCTTTTGAGAGGAAAAAACAGCTTTAAAAAAAGTTTGTGAAAAATCAACGGAGATTAAAAGTTGATTGCTGATTGCAACGCCACTAGAAACCATCGTCTGCTCAAAACACATCACCTACATTGGTCGAAGACACGATTAAATTGAACATAAAAATCGTTCGCTTCAAAATTCTTAATATTCTATCGGAGAACTAATGTTTTCATGCCAGGAGTGCATGATCTAACGGGTCTTTCATATTACTAGGGCAGCGTCCCAAGGGCGGTGCAGGGCGGCACGGGGCGGTGTAGGGCGGTGTAGGGCGGCACGGGGCGGAGGGGCGGGAGGGGCGGGAGGGGCGGCGTGAGACGACGCAGGGCGGAATTTTTGGGATGTGCTGGGATATCAGTGGGAAGCTTCGGGCGGTACAAACTCACACATTATAAAATAATACATATTTTGGCAGCGTATCATGACAAGAATAAAGCGTTGATATTATATTTCTGAGAATAGTTGGGTACCCATTTATTTTAAATAACTTTGAGCTGTTTATAAGAACATTACAAAGTGTAAAAATCTCATCTTAAAAATTATGCGAAAACAATATGTCTAATAATTCAAATTTACAAATTAGTAAAAATTAAAAATAAACCGAAAACATGACCACCCGTCGATCCGATATAAGCGGTAATTTTTTTTTTATATGAGCTCTACACACTCTTTTCCCTGAGGAAAATAATTTCCCTCAGGCCCTATGACATCTTTCGGGATGCTTTGTGAGTGGTTTTTTAAGGAAAGGAAGGGAAGGAGAGTTCTGGGAAGGAAAAGGGTTTAAGGGGTGGGAAACTGGGGTTCCTGGCCATCCGCCTCCAAACCTCACCCCATGAACCCGGGCATCCCTGCTAAATCACCAAACGTAGCAAACCACTTGAAGTGACCTATGGCAGAGATGTTGGTTATCCAATAAAGGTTCCCGGGGCGGCGGTACCCATTCTCGGCTCCCAAATTGAGGTTCGGAAAATTCGTTAAATATTATACGAAACTTTCGTCATTTTTATTATTTTTTTTTAATGTGAATACCGCACAAGAGTCCCAACAGAGATTATGACATCCGCAATCGCGGTATTTTGTGAAACTGAAGTGAGGACGGGAAGAAGTTGGGGAATAGGAAGGTAAGGAAGTACCTGGCTATTCAGATCTGGTTACCAAACACGGCCAAAATCATTTCAAGCTTCGTTTCAATTCCAAATGGTGATCTTACACCAGGGCAATTCTGAGAGTATCTTCTACTCAGGATATTTCATAGGAGAGATATTTTATAGTAATGATATTTTGTAGAAAAGATATTTCGTAGAAAAGCTATTTTATTGGAACGATATGTTATAGAAAAGATGCATGCCTGCCAACGAGTAGATGGTTAATAAAAAAATCTTAATTTAGTTGTAGGTATTATCGTTATTAGAATTAAAATTAGAAATTAGATAAAAGTTAGAATTAAAACGCTTTTTCAGTTTTCCGAATAAAACCCCTCTTAGTTTTCCATTAGATTAGGTAGGTATTATAGGTAACTATGTACAAATAATATTACAGGGTTCCCACAATAGAGTTCTTACCAACAGGCCTTTCGTTTATCTACGTAGAAATACGTCCGTTGCCACTTACTGGGTACCTACTACCTACCTCCCCTCCGTACACTCCTAATACCAGCCTACCCTTACCAGGGGCGTCTCTTCCATAGTTAACGATTATTAAATAATATTACCTAACCATACATTTTTGGAACACAATAAAGTTTTAAAATGCCACCTGTTTGGTTCTGAAACAGTTTTTTAAAAACAAAACTTAATCCATATTCCTCTATTCCTTCCATCATGTAATCCATTCTCTTCTTCCTTTCCTCAAAGTCTCCACCTGGAAAAGAAGAAGATGTGCTTACCTACACGTTGAACAATATTGCCACCCAAGTGCGCATTACCCACTTGTTAACAGTTGCATTTCGAAAGTGATATGGGTCACAAGTAGCTCTCGTCAAGATATCGCAAATAATCGCAAAGTTTTCGCTTTTTTATAAAATAATAGTGTCGTGCATAAAACCTTGTTGTGCAATATAGTGTGATACCAGAAACGTCCCTGAGCAGCCTTCAGAAGCCGTTAAAAGGTAGGAGATTTTCTATCAAACCGATTCTCCTTCGATCTGCCTTCAAAACACGATATATGGTCTATTACGTTTACAAAAAGGATTTAAAGTCCACACTCTCGTGTCGTGGTATTCGGCTGCGACACCACCAATTATTAATAAAATTCAAATTTATGCTTACATTTTCTAACCCAGAAAATGAAATATAATTTTAAAAACAAACAGGTTGTTCACGCAAAATTCAAAGAGAGCGTTTTTAGATTGTTAGTAGATATATCAAGTTACATCTTAATAATGATTTGGTCACATTTAATTAAATCAAAAAATACATATTCTACATCAAAGAATTTTTATTGTCCAACTATTTTTTTCTAGTATTTTCTTATTTAGAATGGAGGAAGTTCCCGACGTTACCCGGGCTTCACGCAGAGTTTTTCGAAAACAGGAGTTAGTGGAAGTTTTTTTTTTCGAAGGTTAAGTGTTCAAAATTTCATTAAACTCAAAAAAAATGGATCTGTGTAAAATTAAAAGCCCAGCCAAATGACACTTTCCTTCATATAAATAGATGGTTTAAACCCTTTATAAAAACAACCACGCACCAAAATTTTTTTTAAAATTAATTCAACACTTCTTTAGGTATATTTTTGCCTACCTGATAATCGAAGGACTCGCAGGTACTAATAATTTGTAATATTTAATTAAAAGAAGACAATATAAGCGAAATTCTATCGAAAAATCAGAAAAACGACATTAGCACCTCTGGGACTTGAACCCAGAACCTTCCGCTTTCCGGGCGACGACTCTGACCACTGAGCTAAAGTGGCTATATCCGATCACACTCCATTTTTAATGGTTGCTATCTTTATGTATGATTGCAAGATTCAAACCCGAACTAAATGCAATCTAGATAGTGTCTGGATAATTTTTGTATCCATTTTTAATATGCGACATCTATTGACTTTTCAGCAAGTCTAGGGTGAATATTTATTTTTTCTATTTTTAAATTTATGAGTAAAAAGTCAAAATTGTAATATTTAATTAAATGAAGACAATATTAGCGAAACTAAATCGAAAATCTGTAGACAGAAAAGTCGGAAAAAGATATTGGCACCTCTGGGACTTGACCCCAGGATCTATTGAGTTTCGCTAATATTGTCTTTATTTAATTAAATATTACAATTTGGAGTTTTTTTTAAGTTAAAAATAAAAATAAACAAAACTATTAATTTGACTTTTACTTTTTCCACTCTTTGCAAATGCGTTTCCAACAACATTTGTTGAATATAGGTGCTTCATGGACAGAAACTTACGTTAAATTTGGTGGCTTTTCATAGAATTTTTCATAGGTAGGTACGCGATAAAACTGTGTATTTTTATTATTTGTAAAAACCTATAATATTTTGGCACGTCCTGGTAACTTTAAACACACTATAGTGTGTAGAAAACCCCGTTAATTCTCACCTTGTTGCCTTGCTGCGATGTAGGTAGGGCAGCTTAGCCTTCCCGCAGAGCGCAGCCTCCGTCCGGTACAAAAGCGACCTCTGCTCCTTTTGCTGTAAAGCTCTCGCACCCTTATTAATGGCAGCCTGAGGTTAACAGGCGCGCCGGCTGCTGGAAATAAAGGTGGAAAACCGCTTTATAAAAATGTTCTCCCTGAATAATTATTTTGGAAAAGCATCTAAACAAATGTAGGTATTTATTTTACCTGCTGTACCAACAAGGATTTTTTACAGTACACTTTAGGAACAACGTAGGAAATGTAAGGCAGATATATAATCCATTAATCTAGATATCTAGCAGGACGTTATGTATATTCACGACTGTTAATCTGTTGAGAATATGCCGCAATTATTTTTTTATTATTTTGTGATCATCGAAACAGGTAGGTAGTTAACTGTTAATTAACTGTTAAGATGAAGCCATACGAAATAATGCAAAATTATACAAAATCATGAATTTTTGTTTTGAAAATTTGATCGCTTAGAAGTATTATAGATGCTTCAATTAAATACTGCGTGTAGAACATATCTTGGCCCTTACAAATTTTTGGTAATTTTTTTATAAGCCTACACTATTGAGCCTAAAAAAAAACTATTAGGTCTTTAAAAAAAAAACAAAATCAAGTTCAAACACTCCTACTTATACACCCCTTTTCGGATAGGGTAACTTAACCGATCCCCCCCCATCCTGCC
Source organism: Glyphotaelius pellucidus (assembly GCA_936435175.1). Classification (NCBI taxonomy): domain Eukaryota; kingdom Metazoa; phylum Arthropoda; class Insecta; order Trichoptera; family Limnephilidae; genus Glyphotaelius; species Glyphotaelius pellucidus. The sequence continues at coordinate 38,324,450 of OW386543.1, forward strand.
CCCTCCCTATTCCCACCTAAATAACTTAAAATCATTGTTTATTGTAATATGATTTTTATTATCTGTCATATCACTTTTATAAAATACCCATGTGGAAACCTGTAAATGGTATAATTATTGTGACTTAATTACTATTGCTCTGTATTAATGTAAACTGTTGGTCTCCCAAACAAAATAAAATAAAATAAAATAAAATAGGGTTTTATTGGATAATGTGGCAAATTCAGTTTTTTAAAATAATAATCGCAAAATATAGTTATATTTACGCGCGAGATTCACAAAATAAAATAAAACATGTATTTTCTCGTTGTTATTTTGGACAACAATCAACCCGCACTCGACGAATTTGGATTTTTAAAGTGAACCTTATGCCATCGGAACAAGAACCACGCACTTGGCACAACCATTTCGTATCAGTTACGCCCCGTCTGCGAAGGGGAATAGACGTCTTAGACTACGCGTCGCTTGGTTCCGTGAAATCAATTTTAAATTTCCTTGTTATTCCGATAAACATTGCGTAAAAAAGGAATTATATGCCTTTACGAAATCAACCTGTTAAAAAAATTTCTCAAATACCTTTTCCGACCTTTCCAAAAGCTTTTTCTCAACTATTTTGAAACTCCTTCCAAAAAGAGGCGTGGTTTCCGATTTCGATCATTGATTTCGACTATTGGATCACCTTAAGGCACTTCTAGTGTTATTATTAATTCTATAGGGGTTTAGATAGAAAAACTTCCAGTGAAATGTTTTTATTTAGGTAACTACTACGTACCTAAAAGAATGACGCGTAAGCTGAAGCAAGAAATCGGGAATACTCCAGGAAGATAATGATTTGATTGGAATATCTCAAGAGTCGGTATACCAAGCTGAAGAGAATGTATGAACGTAAATAAAGCAAGAATATTTTTCAAGCAAATGTGGGAAATGGGGTGGTGATTAATAAGTTATCCAAGCAATGAAATAACGTTTCGAAATGTTGATACTCCTTTTGCATATAGACAATGTGGCTTGCTTACATTTTATATCAAAAAGCGACATATTATTACATCATGTTAATTAGTTTGAGGGGTTTAGGTATAACTGAAAATTACCCAAATATCACATAATTGTATCTGGTACCTTCATATACACCGTATTACAAGCTCGTACCTACCTTGGAACTATTGGAAAAGATTATTCGTGAAAAAATTTGCACTTTTTTTAATTCTTCCACTCGGTCAGCTGTTCTATTTAAAATTTTATTGTGAGGGTGGCCAATTTGTTATCCGAACACGTGCATTACTCGTAAAAGTAAAGATACAATTACATACATTTTTATTGCTATTAAAAATGTTTTGTGAGATTTTCAAAAGTTTTGCATTACGCGCTTAATATATTTAGATACCTACGTAGCAGTACCTACTTGTCTTATTTTTTGTATTAATTTTTGGTCCATCTCTCACAGATCCTTCGAGGTAAATTAGTAGCCAACCCTACCCTTCAATCCGTTAATTTTTTGTCTCAATCTCAAGTCCTGAAGATGAGACAGGCAGTGGAGATGAAGTTTTAGTGGTAGCGCCAAGGTGGACCATTAAGTGACCCGGTGATTGCATTGGGAAGGTACCTACCCTCGGCTATTAGCGGTAAGTGGGCCTAAGAGCCGCTCCTCGAGGAGGTGGCGGCAGACATGGCTGATGTTGCAAGTCACCCGGGAGCCGCCAATAGACCAAGGATTCTTTTATGGAGTGTATTGTTCAGGGATCGAACGGGAGCCAAATTATGGTGAATCATTCGGATCTGTTTGCTCGTCAATTTTTATCTTTGGGAATCTAAAAGGTCTGATAGCTAAAGGCCTAGAAAGTGGATTTTTACATTCGGACAACTTTCATGTTGAAAAGGGAGCCTAATTCATGAAACGTAAACAATTATTGATAGTTGATTATTTACAATGTGAATGATTTACTGCTCAACTAATTCAATTATGTGCTTACCTATCTTAAGCAAAGAAAAATACTTTAGTAACGATAAATCGGTAGGTAACAGGGCCGGTCGTGTTAAGGCGCAATTCAAACAGTACGTTCCGGGCGGCGTATTTCCAAACCCTATACCGGTTCAGTCACGGTAGTGACATTTTACCTTGTAAATACCCCACTTTATTGGTTATTATTGTTGATAAAATAATCTTTCCAATGTGCATATTAAAAATAAATTATTTTATTTCTAAAATATTTAAATTTTGTTATTATTCCGATATATATTGTAAAAACACCTCTATATTGGTTATTTTTTTATTATTTTGCAAAAACAAAAATTGTTCCAGAATCTAAATAAAATAATCTTTTTAATGTGCGTATTAGAAATTAATAATTATATTTCTTAATATTAAAATTTTGATATTGAAAATGTAAATTGTCGCTACCGCGACTGAACCGGTATAGGTTTTGATAATCCGCTTCCGGACGCCGACTTGCCGAAGCGATGACGCCTTTTACATCACCCTTGAGGTTTTCATTTGCGCCAAGCGCCGTTTGATTCAGGGCCAGCCCTGGTAGGTAAAAATTTGAGGTAGGTTCGTACATCGTAATCCAAGCATATTTAAGTAGGTCTATCTATTTAGTAAACTTCAATGCTAGTATGCTAGTCAAAATCGTAATTTTAGATTTTTTCGACCAACAAGAGAGGGAGGAAGCAACCGTGTATTGCTACCTCTTTCTTCCTCCCTCTTTTCTACCTCGTTAGATAACGTTTTGGACAGCGTCACAGCGTCCGAAACGCTGGCTAAATATGGAGGTAACGCAACACGGCATAACACCGTAAAAATAAATCACGATAATTTTAGTGCTAATTTGACCACTGAACTTCAATGATTCATCAAATTTCAAAGTTCATACAAAGTTTTGTGAAAATTTTATTCAAGTTATCTATTATGAGCCAGTTGCTTCACATTGCAGTGGATATCTTCGGGTTTTTTTTTAAGAAAGACATAATAGGTATATTTCCGGGTTACGAATAACATGACAATATTTGAAAATCTCCTACTACCACCACAGAAAACGGATAATGTTGCTTGATGTCGTGATGGAACCAGCTGAGGAATCGAAAACGCGATGCCAACTTAGCCACTGACGGTTTAATAACAGAACTTGAATATCTATCTTTAAAATTCAATGAATATTGTTCAAGTTCTGTTAAACAACTAACTCAAAGTCGTTCATAAAATTAGACTGTCACTTTTGTTCACTGTTGTCAAAATAAATATTCTTTATTGAAAAATCATATTAATTCACGTTTTTAGAAAAGTTAATCGTTGTTTCTTATGCAGTGCATTTTACAAAAGAGGAATGCGTTCTTGATGAAAACGCATTTCGTTCCTACTCAACATTTTCATTTCACCAATTATTTATTTACCTAAACGTTTTTGAAAAATTTCTTATTAGATTACAGCACGAAAATTCCGCAAAGGCATGATGATAAATAGGTACTTGTCATCTATGCTAAGTACGGAGATATATTTTTTTTGGCAGTATTTTTTATTGAAACAGTCTTCGAATCAACCCATTCAAAGCTCGTCCGTCTCTTGTCGGAAAGTATGACCTAATCCGCCCCCCTCCCGACCGATCGCCGCGAACCGGTTCGGGCGCCCCTCCCGGCCGGCAGGGGCGGGGCGGCGCGCCATTGGCCGGGCCCGCCCCCGACCGCGGCCCCCGCGCTGCCAGCCCTGCAGCCCTGCAGCCCGCGCCCACGACCGGTGACGGCGCTATCAATCAGTACAAGCCGAGGAGGCGTGCGGTGCGTTTGTTATCTCGCTATCGACAACATCAGCTGTCAATGACAATACGGACAATGTAGACAATTGTTTCATTTTAACTTATTGTTCAACGTATCTAACACAAAAAACAATTCATTAGTAAATACGTCAGTGATCAGTGATAAAAATTCTTATTGGACTTTTGATAAAATTTGAAAATGACTTTTTAGCTTTACCACATTGTTGGAAGTGTTCTTATTTTATTGGGATACAAGAGCTTTTCGGTGTTCCGGTGTTGGACTTCAGACCGGATGTCATCCCAATAGTGTGAAGCTGTCGTCATGATAACCGACATGAGTCCGGCGGGCTTGTATTCTCAAGTGCCGGCCATGACGAATATTAAATCAATCGTAAGTACCTAATTGCCAGATAATAGATTTAAATAAAATTTGATGCCTGTCCAACGGACATGAAACATTTTAGGTATCTTCTAAAATTTGACTTAACCTATGAAAATGAGTTTACCATTCAATTAAATGGATAGCTTTAAAACGTATTGCATTCACGTGTAACACTAAAAAGGTTAACGTAACCTAACAATCTTCATAAAAAAATTGACACTCATTTAACACAACGGGCAAAAGACACAATGCTTCAAAATGTGTTCCTAGAAAGCTCTTCTTTCCATTCAGATCGCTAAGGACATTTTAGTTCCGCTCTCCAATAAATTCGCGACGGATCTGGTTAACAGGATAGAGCCAAACTAAAAACTACCCTCTTGGTTGAGGGTTGCGAGCATCCCCGGACCGTCTAGCTCCAAGGGTCCGGACACCCTGTGGAGTGTCGTACAAAGGGCACCGCTAAACACCCAAAACCAACAAAGGCCTTTTGTATCGGTCCAATAGGGCCAAGTACAGAACCTTTACAAAGGCCCGGCTGTGCCGCTTGTGTAGGCTTTGCTCTTTTCTGGGTTGCGCCTTTGGTCTTCTCGCCCTTTATCTTTATCGCTGATCTCCTAGCTTCTATTTATGGATGATGTTTCCGAGATCCTGTCAACAAGTCCATTTTCCGCACCCAAAGATTGGCTGATGTGATGATGGTTTTGTGTTGTTCGATGTGTAATTTTGTGTCGCATTTGACGGGCACAAAGGAAGCGGTTTCGCAGCAGGATTATGTGAATAATGAATTTATTAAGGCTCACCGCCTGATTTGTCAAAGTGGATATTCTCCAAACAAATTTTAAAAAGCTTGCTGAATGCATTTTGGCCCTCCTATATACAATTTACAAAAGCGTGAATACCTATCTTACCTTTGCAAGAACTTACTTGTAATATGTAATAGGTATTTGATCAGATATTTGTTTCCGACGGCAGGTAGAAAATTGTGAAATTCTATTTATTAAAACAGCATCAGCAAGAAGGTTTCCATGTGTCACATTGTTGTATTTAGTTCTTAGATACTTAGGTACCTAACTAGATAGATTAGCAACCTATGGGTAAGTAATTCCTGCTTTTAATATCATGATTCCCTTCTTCTCTCATTTGAATTCCCTCTCCCCGCCATTAGGCTCTCTAAACATGTCCTAATCCGCACCCCATCCCTTGCAATAAATCCCCGAGAGGTCCACAAAGTGAGCAGCGCATAATGCACTCCCTAGGAGCTAGATTAAGGGTAGGCACCTAACAGAAGGGCGAATTAAAGCTATTCACTACAATAGCGCGGTCCCTTGCTCCTTGTAGGGCAGAATACATTTATTGAAAGACAAAGACAAGCAAGCGATCGTGGCCCACCCATAATAAGGTTTTAGCCTGATCTTTGGGTTGGTAGTGGTAGTTCCTACCGATATACCTACCCACTGTCTTTTTTTATAATTTTTTTTTCTGATGCAACGTAGGTAGGTACTTAATTATTTGAATGATGCTGCTTTTTTAGTTCTTTTTTATGGGGAGTAACAAGATTCGAATTTTGGAATATTTAGAATTTTATCACCATAGATTTGGGATGGATAGGTATTTCTAATAGTGAACCAGAAAATATTTGCACCCTTCGCCAGGGAATCCGAGTGTTTCCGTCCGTGGTTTATTGGCCGATTTAAAACTGGCGACAAATTTGAGCGACACGTGTTTGGCGACAATATTTCCGCGTTGCAGCAGTTAATTCTTTGTGTCGACAGAGCGACGTTGATAATAATAGCGGGATATTTGGCAGTTTGTTCACAATGGCCTTACACGGGGTTGACGTGACGTTTTGAAGACGGATTACCACAGCTTTTAAACTTTACATTTTTTGTTGTAAATTCAATTTGTTCAAATATGCCTTTTATTAAAATGTCTTCGGTAAATCTATATTTTTACTGTTTATTGGAAAACTCTTTTTACAATAACTTTTGAAGGTTTTAACCGTCAATATCATTGAAGAAGAAGATAATACTAATAAATCTAAAGCAAATTAAGAAAAATAACAAGACAAATAAATTAATAAAATTACTTAAAAATATGAATCCAATGGCTTAGTTAAATGGTCCCGGTTGCGACCGTTATCTTATTATTTTTCTGTGTCTTGTTCTTTTTCATATTTTCACTTATTATTTTGTTATACTTCGGTGGTATAATTTTTAATTGGAAATCTATCAAAGGGGGTTAACATAAAAAAGACTACCTAGTGAGACAGAGTTCAGAGAAAACAAAACCTGCCTATTATAAAAATAAACTTAATTTTTTAAAAATTAAATGAAGATAATGTAAGCGAAACTCAATCGAAAATCTGGAAACAGAAAAATCAGAAAAATATATTGGCACCTCTGGGACTCGAACCCAGGACCTCTCGCTTTCCGGGCGAACGCGCTAACCACTGCGCCAAGGAGTCCCAAAAGTGCCAATATCTTTTTCTATTTTTTTTTTTGTTTCCAGATTTTCGATTGAGTTTCGCTTATATTGTCTTCATTTAATTAAATATTACAATTTGAGGTTTTACTCATAAAGTTAAAATAAAAATTTAAAAAAACTATTTCAAAGTTTTTTTATGACAATAAATAAAAGTTGTTCTAATGTCTACTGAAAAGTTCAAAAGTATTTTAGAATAGAAAGGTATTCTGTATCTAGTCACAACACAATATCCGCTATTGATAACTGATAGGTAGGTACTATAGACCAATTGACTTCCACTTATGTAGGTTTCCACTCACATATTAAATCTGAACTGTAGAAATATTAGACCTAAGACTAAAAGTTTTTAAAATGCTTTGAATAAATGGTACCTACTCCATTCATACAACTTCATACGTGCATACAATAATTTAGACATTTATCCCGATTAAGATCTCAAATTGCGTTTTTCCTACCAGATTTGCATTCTTCAAGCTGCTTCAATAGTTTATTCACACGCCATATAAGTTGTCTCTCTCTCTCTCTCTTTGCAAGTTGTCCATTTCCGTTTACAACACAATGCGAACAAAGAACTGTTGACGTTCCTACTCGAAAACGGATATGCAAGCTTATCAAAATCTACACAATGGAGTCGCAAAGAGATGAACGAAAAACATGTCACCGTTTTGGATGTCCGATCTTTGTTGGTTGAATGATATCACCGAACCGTTGTTGTCAACAAAACATCTCAAGTGGAGGCTTGGAGGTGTCAAGATCGATAAATTGTACAATAGCTTGTTTTGTGTGCTTGCAAAAGAGCAGCAACCCGATATTAGTTTATTGTGAATACCTGAAAAGGATGGATTAAAAATAAGGCTTTTCGACGTAAATAATCTTTAGTAATCCTTTGTGTAGAAGAAGTTGTATTAATTTTAACGAAGAATGCAGTAAAATCTATTAAAAAAGAAGCCTATCTCCCATAGAAAAATTAAAGACACCAAAAGATATAATAATTGCCATGAAATCTAAAACAATCTCCAACTTCAATGTCGACATAAAACTTCATTCATATACTGCAGCTCTAGTTCTAGGTAGGCTAAAAAATAAGTACCTACCTACCTACCATACCTCTTCTGTTGTAAATGTTTATATGTAGGTACTGAGAACATACCATGTAAATGAATACTAATCCTGTAAGGATCAATGAATGAACCATTCTTATATTTATTGAATGAACACGGTACAATTTATATCTCTCCTTCGATCTATCATGTCAAGTGACATGTTCAATTCAATCACAACACGAATATTGTAAATGAACTACCTGCCCTCCATTACTAATATCTCTAATCTCCCGCATCTCAACACATCATCTTGTAATAATCCATCACATGACAGGACCATTCATTGATCCCTGGGGTACTCCGTGGAATCCACTACACTGTAATGAATGTGCTACAAGGCCTGTAGGGTCGGGCTGAGCCCTTGTTTGTGACATAAAACTTGTTGACACTTCGCGAAGGATTATCCCTATAAGCCGGCTATAGGGACACCCTTCAATGACAGAAGGCTTATGAAATGTGTGTTTCTCTTTTGTGAAAATAATGGATGTTTGCAAAAATATTCGTAATGTAATGGACATCGATTTGAAAGACTCTATTCATTGCATGCATAGTTACTAGATTTTGTTAAATGTAAATAAAATGGTCTAAATTTATTCATTCGTATATAGTGATAAAGCGTTAGGTTTAATGTATTATTAGATATTTATCTCAGTTATCAATAATTTGGCATTAGGTATATTGTAAGAAAAATAGTCTCTCCGTCGGCAAATGACTGGCCGCTTTTACCTATGATTTGGTACTGAGCCTTACGTCACTCCGCCATGATTTTAAAATTTTATTAATGTTTAATTATTTAGTTTTGCGCACATATTAGGTAGGTACATACCACTGATGTTGTTTCATCACTAAAATAAACATAAATACCAACATATCGATGATAATTTCTTTAAGGATCGCGAAAATATAATTTATATAACGAACTAACCATCGCATCGGAACGTAATAATATAACTCTAGTTTGACAATTTCCTTCATCCGGATTCCTACATTGTCTCAATTAAGTTAGGTACCTACCTAATTGAATAATTGTACATATTCTTCAGGTGTCCGCGAGTTCTTCAACCATTTACCATCTAGGTACTTGTGTTACCTATTTACACTCCTTTCTCTAGCGGTTCTTAGTCATTCCATTGAATATTATCATTTATTAAATTTTTTAATAAGAAAAAGCCTCTATAACTTTTGAAGGTTATTTCCATCAATGTAACATAACATTGAATTAGTGGAGTGAAAAATTAGTTGAAGATAATATTGTTAATTCTAAAAATTTTAAATATGAGATTGACTAATATGACGGTTTGACAGTAGGTAGCAACGGCGGAATTGATACGCACGTCCCGGTTAGACGAGAGGTTCTGGGTTCGAGTCCAAGTTGCGACCTTTTTCTATTTTTTTTTGTGTCTTGTTCTCTTTCATATTTTTATTTAGATTATTATTGTTATCTTCTTCTTCAATGATATATTATTATTTATACCTACCTAATCCTTATTTACGCAGAAATTACATTCGATTGATTACTTAATAATTGATTAAAATATATATATTTATTCTTTTGACTTTAATCCGATTTTAAAACGATTGTAATGTATCTTAATAAATTACAACATATGGCTGAAATAAATTCTCTCTCCGTAGGTTAAATTTCAGTGGAGAGATTCGAAACCTGAAACTCGAAACAAAAAAGTTCACGGTTGGGAGACTAATAAATACTTCCAGGAATTCAGAATTTGCTCCGTTCAGGGAATTAACGTACCGCGACAGGAATTCGAGAACCTAGGACGGGTCACGTGTTACTCCTTAACACTTCTTGACTCCTGGTACATTTGTCTTGTTATTGGACGGCCGTAATAAATTATAATTAATTTTATTTATTTATCAGTGCTTCTGACGACATTCCAATCTTCCTAAAATCAAAAAAACTTTACAATTCACACAAAAACATTTCGAACAATTTTATATATTCACGCCCAATAAAGTGAATGCAAAAATATGAACACTTTTTTACTGTATAAATTGGTAGGTTTGGTTAGATTATGCGTACATTAACATCACTTGCTTTACATAATTTAGTGTCAGGAGATCAAATAATGATGCTCAAGTGAATGATAGAATAAGTCGGGGACGACTTTGGAAGACACGGCGGAAACAAGTGAATCAAACACGTTTTGTTTTTGGGCCATTGTAAAAAGTAGGAATACCAGGAAAGTAGGTATTGTAGGAAAGAAGGTGTTGTATGAGACGATGCGTGTTTGTGAACGAAGAAAGATAGTGATTCAATACATAAATGTGTGGCGTTCCTTCCTTTGCTAATGTGTCAGTAGAAATCCTTGTTTCATTTTTTTCATATACCTAACCATAGTGTAAATTATTATTGAGCGACATTTTCAAATTAAGTGATCGTAACATCCATTTCATTTTATTTTACACTAATGTGAAAAATCACTGGATATTACTTGCAGGATTGTGAAGCTTAAAGTATTTGTTAAATATTTATTTGTCTAAGAATCTTTAATTTCCTTTAAAAAACCAATAGTCAAATTTTTGTTGACAAATTGAAGGGCGTCGGAAATTTACCTTTCGAACGAACACCGTTAGTAAACTAGTGAAAAATAGCGATATCTGTCAAAAATTCGAACAAAAGAAACAAACATTTCAAATATTGAATTGGGTATCATTAAAATAAAATTCCGCTTGTCTGGTCAATATGATTTATACGGTGACCGGCCAACTCGGAATGAAACCAACGCAGAAACATCTCAGATAAGTCATTTAGAGTGATAAAAAAAAATTATAAAAAATTGGTTAAATAGGTTACGTTAGGTTAGGGTTATCGGCTAATTTGAAATTATTTTTTTCATAGCTTTTAATGACTTTTCAAGGAGGTGTTGAGTTGACTTTATTCTCAGTTGGCATGGAACCGATTTATACGTATCAGTTCCAAATTTAGAATAACTCAATTTTATAATACTTTTTGAAGGTTATTCGCATCAATGTAAAATATCATTGAAGAAGAAGATAAAACTAATAAATCTTAACAAAAATAAGAAAAAGAACAAGACCCAAAAAAAAGGTAACAGTCAAAAAGTTATCATAAAACAGAAATATTCAAATAAAAATTGAATTTTCATTTAGACTTTTAGAAAAAGGTCAAAAGGCTCATATAAATAAAATTGGTTAGGAATGTTTATCCAAGACACTATCTAGGTTACAAACCAGTTGTTCGAACATTGTGATTATTTAAAAAGTTATAGCTGCTAAAAATATGGAAAAAAAAAATATTCGAAGATTATATTGTTTATTTTGAATTTGAAATATGATTGATAAAAATTACCTCAGTGGCCGATTGGTTGAGATGAATGATAATTAAAAGTTCATTGAACGTGAATAATTTTATGCATTACGCAGAAATATTTCACTTAACGCATGCACCGATACACCGACAACCGAAATTAGTATGAGGTATCTCCAGCATCCGTTTTACTAAAGTGTCTGAAAGTTGGATGTGAAAATGAGACTGGTGACAGATAATAAGACTAGCACTTATTTAGATAAATCTTTACAGCGGAATATAAATAAAGATGGGTCGTTAAATTTGTCACGGAGAGAATTCCTCTTAGCATTTCAGCTTTGTGCTGGATGCTGGCTTTAATGAATATTGTTCATTAGGAAATAGCGAGCTGAGGTTAAGCGGTAATATAATTAAATAAATTTGTAATGATTAAGGAATAAGAACTTACCAAATAAAACAATTTAAAATATAATAAAATTCTCAACATAGGAAAATAATTTCCCTCAGGGTCTATGTATGCCATCTTTGAGGTTGCTGTGTGAATGGTCTTTTTGTGAAAAGGAAGGGGTGAATCTGCGTTTTGAAGAAATCCATGTTGTAGGACGGAGGAAACACAGAGGTCTACTTAAAAGAGTGCTTTTTATCTACGAGTCTTAAGCATTTTTTGTTCTCTTTTTTATCATGTAAAAAATCTAATGTAGGTGTAGGCAATGGCATCCGTGATTGAGGAGTAAGTCTCATGACTAGCAATCCGATGGTCGCGGATTCGTGTTATTTTATTTCATAATTTATAATAATACCTATGTATAAGATATAATTGGGGCACGTCAAAGAGTGGAAGATGATCTCAATGTCGCCCTGGCGTAGGACCACCATTCAGAATTGAAACGGTGCTTGAAATGGTTTTAGCCGCATTTTGTCACAAGATCTGAAAAGCCAGATATATCCCCTATTTCTCTTCCGTATCTCCTTTTCCTCCCCACTTCCTTCAGCCTCACAACATACCCCAATTGGGCATGCCATAGTTTCACTGGCTCCAGGCAGCATGCGTGCGGGATTCTCGTTAAAAAAGTACCTACCTTGGGTCGATTTCATCAAATTTAGCGAATGGACGAAGAAAATAAAGCATTTTTCTTCCATTTTATGACACTTATCTCACCGTCCATTCACTGTGTCTAAATCATATGAGCGTCATTTTCTTTGTATTGTTCGTAACACTGACAATAGTTAAGCCTTAATTTCATTTGTAGTACGATCAAATGTACCTACCTAAATATGAAGACAGACATATGATTTTAACACTCGCGCCCCTCAAGGATGTCGTTTCGACACCATTCAGTCAAGTCTTGTGCTTTCTTTGTCAGGCATAGGTAGGTAGGTATTAGGTATGTCTTACAATATGAAGGACTGCTAGCTAAATATTACGATAATCTTTTCAATTTGGGAGGCGGGAATTGGTACCGCCGTCGCGGGAACCTTTATTAGATAACCCTCTGCCATAGGTCACCCCAAGTGATTTGCTACGTTTAGTTATTTAGAAGGGGTGCCCGGGTTCATGGGGTGAGGTTAGTCTAGGTCTTGGAGGCGGATGACCAGGACACACTGAACCCAAGATTCCTTCCCACCCTTTAAGCCCTTTTCCTCCCCAGAATTCTCCTCCACTTCCTTTGCTTAAAAAAACCCTCCACACAGCATCCCCAAAGATGACATAGGCCCCGAGGGAGATTATTTTCCTCCACATAGGGCCTCCTGTGTGGAGGAAAAAAATGTATCGAATTTAAATTTTTTTTATTAATTATTACGTCTGTCAAAATAATCGTTTTAATACAATAATTTATTAATCACATAAGCGCGGTAAAAAATAAGAAGACGAAGTTAGTGATAGATCCGCGACGCAGACGCCTTGTGTCCGTGTCTGCTATAAATAACCTCCGAAGAATCGTGACCAAAGCGCGCACGAAAAAGTTCATTCTGCCCGATGCAAAAGCTTTGAAGCCGTCTACAGACTCTCAGTAATAAAGCTGCTGAGTTGACATCTAATAAGACACGTAGTTGATTATTCGTTTATTTATTCACTCACAGCTTCACACCCAATTACCTAATACCTCGGGAGCATCGTCTGTTTATTCTGTTTGTTTCGAGTTCCAACGTTTCAACACCGCGGTTTTGAAATTGGTCCGGCGCGGCGTTACAACAAAAAGCTCATTTGACATAATCATTACTACAATCGTTAGCTTTTTTTTTGTTTTACCGACATGACCACATTAATCACACTGTTGGAAATAGATGAAGGAATCTATTTATTTATTTTCTGGAATGCTTCTTTAGGCAGTTTTAAATCCATTAAAGTAAGGTTCATTAAGTTTAACTATCAGCATTATAACACCCGTTTAGGTGCCTGCATACCAAAGTAATATGCGTATACCATTAAGCTACGGCAGTCATCATAAATAGTGGATAACTAACCCAAATTTCCTCACTAGAATTTTTACCACGGAGCGGAAAATCATTTCAGCTTCGCCCTGGCGAGGTACCACCACTTATTATTGAAATATTATGTGTGTTACATACGTGAATGTGCTTATATTAGTTAATATCGAGTACGATTATTGTTAAAATGTGACTGAAGAGGGAAGACTGGGTCGATTTAGCTCAGTAGGTTAGAACGGAGCTCCGGAAAGGCTAAGGTTCAATTCTTAGGTGCGACAAAAATATTCATCCTAGGTTTGCAGAAAAGTCAATAGATGTCGCACATCAAAATAAAAATGGATATATTCATCCAAGACGGAAGAATCTCGCATTCACAAATAAAAAAAATTGCAGCCAATAAAAATACGCGTCAAGGAAAAGAAGATAATGTTGATAGTTCTTAGTTGAAGTGCGATGCAGTTAAATATTATGATCGAAGGGGCTATGGTCGAATTAGCTCAGTGGTGAGAGCAGAGCCCCGGAAAGACTAAGGTTCCGGGTTCAATTTCTACATGAGACCGTATCTTTTAAAAAAAAAATTTTGTTTCAAATTTTCCTTTGAGAGTCGCTAATATTGTCTTAAAAAATTCAATTTTATCGTTTGAGATTATCTCTCTCTCTCTCCGATGGCGCTACAGCCCATATCGAGCCTTGGCCTCCCGCAACATTTGCCTCCAACTCCTCCTGTCCTCAGCGGCTGACTTCCAGTTCGATTGAGATTATATTCATAAAAATTATTAAAAAAGAAGTTATTATTGTGTCCAGGATCTACTTAGATCCTCGTAAGACATGGCTTTATTTTTGGTACGTAATATTTCGCTGTTAGTTCTATAGGAGGGTAGTAACAATTTTTTTTTCATAATTACTGCACTAATGGCGAAATTCAACTCATTATATTGTTTTATTATAGTTGGAAAGTTAAATAATAAATGTATTATTTTTGGGTAAACGAATTCCTTTACGATTTGACACTCCCTATAACTATTTAGTCTTATTTAGAAACTGTTTGACGAAGTAATCTCATTTAACGAAGAGCTCGAAGCTAAGAATTTATAGACAAAAAGAAGTATGTTTAGCTTGCAGCTCGCAGCATTAATTACATCAAGCTAAATATTTCCAAGTTCCACAGTTCCTTGCTATATTGAGCATGGAAAAAGTCATTACCAGTGTCTCTACCTTTTTATTTTGATCAAAACGTACTTGGTTCTTATTTTTTGACATTAGCTCCAAACAGGAAGCTAATGACGAAAAATCCATCAGCGCCTGTGTCATCACCAGGCAAACGCAATCACCGTCAGGACCCAGACAAACCTCACCCGGGCACCCCTGTTATGTTACCAACGTATTGGTTATCCAATACCCGCCTAGATCTAGTACCTACAGCTATATTTTCCAAAAAAATGAATGTTCGGTCCTCTGATTGCTCTAACTAATATGATAAATTTATAAATAATAATATTTCATTGTACGAGACGAGTCCACTTAAAAATAAAGATAAGTCTTCATTTGTCTTCTTTTTTAAAATTTAATTTTCAATCTGCGTAAGTAATCAGTTGAAAATGACCATTTTAAATCTAAACAAACCGTGTGTAGGTATTATTTGTCCTTGATGGTTGATGTGCCAGTAGGGGAAGGGGGTGGGATGAGTGGTGTCAGGCGTAGGAAGCAGTTAGAGAGATATATACGACCCGCCAAATGGTGCGTGGAGCCCCATCCCTCCCACCGCCCATCTCCCCGCTAGCGCAGAAAAACTGTTACGTTTCTTTTTATCGCCACCGAAATACAGAATGCCCGGCTGTATATTATTATTTAGGGAAAAAATGGGATGCTTTTTGCGGAAAAAAGGGAAAAAGAGATTCTCTGCCGGAAGAACGTTGACGGATATAAAGGATGGATTATACGGGCACGCGTGCCCAGATCTAAAGTAGCTACTTACCAGTTCCTATGAGATGGGATATGTAAATTGTGCTTTATCGTCCGGAATGAAGAGGATGTAAGCGGGGGTGTTTTTTTATTACTTTACTTACTTAGTGCTTTTGCGAAAGCTTATAAGTTATAAGATGTGTATAATAGAAATAAATATAAATAAGTATGCTAATGGAGGATTAAATACAGCACCTAGTCAATAAATGAGGAATTATGAAAAGAAGCCATTACAAGCAATGTTTTAATTCTTATTTTTGGTTTTTCATTAGGGTGATACTGAGACTACCTGCACACTCTACTTAAAATTTATTTCTATTTTTGATGTGTGAATCTTTTTTATATAAGAATACCGCACAAGAGTCCCAACTGCTCCCGTCTGGAGCCAGTGAGACTATGGCGGTGCTCCCAAATTGGGGTATGTTGAGAGGCTGAAGATAGTGGGGAGGGAAGGGAGATGGGGGAGAGGAAGGTGGGGAAGTGCCTGGCTGTTCAGATCTAGTCACCAAACACGGCTAAAGCCATTTCAAGCAACGTTTCAATTCTGAATGGTGGTCTTACACCAGGGCGATACTGAGAGCATCTTCCACACTGGAATGTGCTGCAAATATACTATTTATTATTTTAAATGAATTAATTGCGAAATAACACAAATTAATCAAATACAATTTATTTGCCACGCCGGAATTCGATCCAGTGACCTTTGGATTGCGAGTCAAGAGTCTTACCGCTAGATCACGCTGGCCGTCGAACACCTATCTACTGCACAAGAATTCCAACTTTTCTAACTGTTTGAAATCGGCGAGACTATGAGATCCTAATAATTGGGGAGTTAAGGTATTGGGGAGTAGAAAAACTGAGAAAGAGGAAGGTGGTGAAGTACCTGGCTGTTCAGATCTGATCATTAAACACGACTAAAGCCATTTCAAGCAACGTTTCGATTCTGAATGATGGTGAATCACCAGGGCGATACTGAAATAATGCCATATTGTGCAGGCGCTGCAAATATGTTTCATATTATGTAAGATGAATAAGTTGTAAAAATAAAACTATTTAATTATATGAAATTAACTTGCGCGTGCCAGATTGTAAATACTCAAACCACGGAGGATGTCTTATCAAGCCGTTTTATGAAGAGATTTTAAGTTTAGTAATTCGATTATTAGTAGATATTATTTAACCGATATCTTTATCGATAACATTACATCTCAAAAATAAAACAAAATGAGGCCTGTATCACAATGGATCATAGACAATCGTTATTCATAGATAAGGTCAGATAACAATATGTTACGAGAAATGACTTTCACAAGCTATCGCTGTGTTTTCAATGAATTTAAATTATGCCGTCCTTTGAGCTGTAAATTGCCTAGTCACTGTAAAATTGTTGATCTATAAATAATGGAGGGTGAGGAAGAACGGTGACACAATGTAAACTAACAATGAGAATTTCAACTGCTCGGGGCTAATGGGACCAATATACCCCATTTATTGGGGAGTATTGGGATGCAAAAATAAATTGTGAATGAAAAGAAGAAGAGGAAGACAATATTTGGAAAGTAATTAGGTCCTGAAACAATGCAACGTTTCTAATCTCAAAGGTGAGTTCACTAAGGTGATCAAAGATCAATTAACCTACAAAATTAAAACATACATTAACGGTGCCCGGAAACTAGTGGTACAAGACAACACAAAAAATAATGTTTTCTTTTTTTTAATATTTATTTTGGAGCCGTGTTAAACAGCTGACGGCAAAAAAAATAGACGAAATAATCCCTCTTCGAACTCGATTTACTCGAAAACGAAAGCTCAAATAAAAAAAATGTTTGTAACGCAACGTCACACGCGGTAGAAGTGAAACCTTCAGAAAACTAAATTAAAGAGTGGGAAGGCCACGAAGCACCGCACAATGAGGAGACCGATCAGTCTATCTCAATCTCTCGCCGGCTAAATCCAATAGATGCATGTGTTTACCTCTTTTCAGCGCCGCTTTTTTGTTTCATCAAGATTCAAATCACAACGGTGCTAAAGAAGTTTTCACTTCAAAAAGTTACACTTAACTACAAAATCGACTCCAAATGTGTTGTAGAATCACTAGCACATTTCTCGATGTTACCACACGTATATTAATTTTTGTAAAAGAAAATCTCATTATTTTCCCATTGCTAGGATTTGAGCCCGTATGGATTGGGCTCTGAGCCAAGCCAATCTACCACAAATATCGCCAAGACAGCATATTAACGTGGAGCCCAAAATCCATTTTAAGAGACATTTGTATCCGCAAAGCTCGACTTTGTAACAACTTCAATAAAACATTTCCATCAATTTAAACAACTAGGTACTATGGGAGTTGTTTCCAACTCTCATAATATTAAATGCAACGAATAGGGTTCTGTTTCAATTAAAAAGAAGATTGGCACTCACTTGGATTTATTGATTACAAAGATTACTAATTGACAATTAATAGAGTTGTTAATAGTTGCGCGGACTGTCACGGAGTGGCCGGCCGCGCATCGTCTCTCCCCACCTCTCGTCCCCTCGATGGTCGGGTGTCAACACTCCACAGTACTAATAATTTTTTTTTTACATGAGCTCCACAGCTCCACCTCCTCCCTGAGGAAAATAATTTTCCTCAGGGCCTATGTCATCTTTGGGGATGCTGGGTGGAGGGTTTTTTTTTAGGTAAAGAAGGGAAGGAGAGTTCTGGGAAGGAAAAAGGTTTAAGGGGTGGGTAGGAATCTGGGGTTCAGTGTGTCCTGGTCATCCGCCTCCAAGACCTAGACAAACTCACCCCATGAACCCGGGCACCCCTGCTAAATCACCAAACGTAGCGAACCACTTTGCGCAGTTAACCATTTTTACTCAACACATCCTCTCACATCTTTATTCCTACGATGATATAGCCACCTAGACATATTTAAGAGTGTCACTCACCTGTGGTCACATCTAGTTAAGTGTATCACATCGGATCTAACAGGGTCCAACAGGGGCGCGGCGGGACCCCGGCCCGGAACCACGGGATGTCAGATTCAATCATATTATTGTTGCCACACTCCATACTCCTAGTCCCAAGATTAAACCACACCGAGAGTTCGAATCGATTGTTTCCAGAGTTTGAATTTTTTAAGGTGAATATCGCACAATAGTTCCAACTGCTCCTAACCGCCTGGAGCCAGTGAGACTACGGCATCTCCAATTGGGCTATATTGTGAGGCTGAAGGTAGTGAGAAGTAAATGGGAAAGAGAAGGAGAGAAGCATCTTGTTATTCAAATCTGGTCACAAAACACGGCCGAAACCATTTCAAGCAACGTTTCAATGCCGAAACGTTGCTTAAAAGGGACGATCTTACACCAGGACGTTTCCTATAATATACGTTCCACTTTGGAAAGTGCCACAAATATTCTTTATACTATTTTAAATGATTAAGTTTTGAAATAACAATCAAATAAAATTTACACGCTCACGCCGGATTGCTAGTCGAGACCACGGAGACCGTCAATAAAAAAATAATAAATATATATTACAGTTTGAGGTTTTACTCATAAAGTTAAAATAATAAATATATATTACAGTTTGAGGTTTTACTCATAAAGTTAAAATAATAAATATATATTACAGTTTGAGGTTTTACTCATAAAGTTAAAATAATAAATATATATTACAGTTTGAGGTTTTACTCATAAAGTTAAAATAATAAATATATATTACAGTTTGAGGTTTTACTCATAAAGTTAAAATAATAAATATATATTACAGTTTGAGGTTTTACTCATAAAGTTAAAATAATAAATATATATTACAGTTTGAGGTTTTACTCATAAAGTTAAAATAATAAATATATATTACAGTTTGAGGTTTTACTCATAAAGTTAAAATAATAAATATATATTACAGTTTGAGGTTTTACTCATAAAGTTAAAATAATAAATATATATTACAGTTTGAGGTTTTACTCATAAAGTTAAAATAATAAATAATAATAAATATATATTACAGTTTGAGGTTTTACTCATAAAGTTAAAATAATAAATAATAATAAATATATATTACAGTTTGAGGTTTTACTCATAAAGTTAAAATAATAAATAATAATAAATATATATTACAGTTTGAGGTTTTACTCATAAAGTTAAAATAATAAATATATACTTCGATGGCCAATTCCCACGTTTTTCTTTTTTGATATTTGAAAAATATGACTAGGTGGCCAGGCTAATTTTTTACGGTAAAATTGATATCTCATAACTCCGTAGCTCGGGATGAAAATAATGCAGAATGCTAACAGACAGTTGAGATAAAAATTATAATTTGATATAACCTTACATTACGCAGGTACTACATGTGTCTTTATTTCCCTTATCACCAATTTTTAAATCGAAATTCATTTTCATACCGAGCCTCTCAGTGTGTTCCACCTGGCGCCCTACAAAAGTCGCCGTCTCTAGGTGTGGGGCCCGCGCGCGCCGACCCCCGCTGGGCCTCCGCCCCCCGGACCAGCACCCCCCTAACTCGACGCTGCGGGGCACCCGGCCACTAATGCTGCGGGGGCGCTGGTTGCCCAACACGTATCAATCGGATGATACGCCATTTGTCGATGCGATTCAGAATCAATTAATAATAATGACGTGATTGTTATTGAGGATGTTCGATTGTGAAGAATTAAATGGTATTTTTTTGGTGTCAGATCCGTGCTAGGCCCCCTTTTTGTCGTGGTTTTGGTGTCGTCTAACTACAGGTAGGCAGAGAGGATGGACCGGATAAACAAATATTTTGAAAATCAGTTTTTTTTATGAAAAATTTCAGGAAATTTCAGTTTGGCCGTGCGCCGCACGGATTTCCTGAAAATCTTCAAACAAAAAAATTGATTTTCGAAAAAAAAAAAAATTTTCGCTTACGACAACATCAATATCTAACGCCATTTTTTTAATATTAGCACTCTAGCACATCCGAAAGTCACGAGCCGCCACTGCTTGTCACACTCATTGCTTCATTCATGTTCATACATCGATTCTTATATACCCTTCGGATTTCGGTTACTCTGACTCTTGAAATGACCTGACTCAAGTATTTGCTTTACTTGATCGTTCCATCTCTTCCTCAGTCGTCTCAACATCTTCTACAAGTAACGTATATCTTCGTGATATATATTTTTTGCTTTAGTTCCATACAGGAGGCCTAGAGAAAAATAATTTCCATTAGGGCCAATGTCATTTTAGGGGATGATGCGTGGACGGTCTTTTTAAGGAAAGGAAGGATAGTAAGTTCTGGGAAGGAAAAAGGAATGAGGGGTGGGTAGGAATATGGGGGTCGGTGTCCAGGAGTGACATATGTATGAATCCATCCCTCCAATTGGGATGGGCTGAAAGAGCCCGGCTGGAGAAGTCAAAAGAGAGACACATTATTTGAGAAAGCTACTTTTCAGAATTTTAATTTAAGTTCAAATAAAATCAAAAAAAGATCCGCGCCCTTGTTTTGTGATAAAAATACTTCAATTTGTTTATTTATTTACGGTCTTACAAACTAATATATTTAAAAAGAAATGCATTCTTATTTTGATTAGACATTATTGAAAAATTATAAATACTTATGATCAAAAAATAATTACAAAAAATACATAATTTTAAAAGTTTTATCATCAGGAGTTTGAGCATTTTTGAATGTATGTATTTATCAATGCAAATTTTGAATGAAATAAAATCGATATTGAGTTATTATGTTAAAATGCTGGTATAGGGAATAATTAATCTTTCTCATCGGAACCGCTCTGTACAGTTGCAAGTATACGATTGCAAGATCATCGTTTGACGAAATTTAAATTCTCGACCGCTGGTTAATGGCTCTTAAACAATGCTTGAACTTGAAAGAAAATAGAAAAACTCTGAACAAGAACGAATTTCGAAGTAGGTAAGTACCAACAAAATAAAAAAAGTTGAATGCCAAAATTTGCTTAATTAACTGAATATAGTTATTTAAGTACCTATTTATTGATTATAATGTGATAATTCATTATAATATCCAGAACATTAGTTGGAGATTGACAGTAATGTGATCATACATCGGTGTGCGCCTGACAGCCTCCCGCGGTGATGACAGGGAGATTGGAGAGAGGAAGGGGTCTGGACTGAGATGAGTAATGGACCATCAATATTCCACGGGTTGGGGTTGGGAACTACATGACAAAACTAGCACATTGATCATGCAATACAGTTACAAAAATAAGAGCATTTATGTGCGTGTTTGGTTTTACAAACAAGCAAAGAAATTACTTAGCTATAAAATGAGTGGGATAAATTCATTGCTGTAGCAAATAACAAAAATCATTTAATGACTTCTTATTTAAGTCACTTTATTAAAGAAAAAGTTCTACATAATTATTATCATGAAAATGAGTTACACAACTCATTTTAGGACGGGAAGAATTTACGAGTCGTGAGTGTGAGGAAATATTTACAATTTTACGCAGGTTTTTTGATATTAAAATATTTAAATTTTACATACAGTATAGACTAAAAATAGAAGACAGGTTAAGTAGAATAATAATAAAATAACAATCAAACAAATAAAATTTATTGCGCACACCGGGATTTGAACACGCGACCCTAGAGAGTCTTATCCGTCGATTAAGGAGGCCGTCATAAGTAATAGAAAGGGACGCTTAGATGGTTTGGGCATGTAGATCGAATGAACGAAGAAAGAATGTAAGGAGATTAACGAGAATGTGAAACGAGAATGGGACGACCGAGGAAGATCGATCGATCGAAGACATGGAACGATCGAGTGAACCAAATACTTCATTTCAAGGTATTATTTCTGAGACTTGGATAAATTTCAAACTTCGACCTTCGTGCATCACTTGTAGTATTGTTTTTAGATAGATAAATTGTACGGAAATCTATTCGTAATGTTAAATTACATACTTTTTTATATTTTGAGTTTTATGTTTTCAAATAAGCATGATTCGTTCTGCTTATAAAATTAAAATGACGATTTTCACCGGTTTACCGACATAAAGACTGTGTGCATTTTGTATCAGTTACGCCCCGCTGTGGTGGCGAATGGACTTCCCTAGACTCTGCGTTGCCTGGTTCGGTGAAATAGATTTTAAATTTCTATAATAAACAACGCGTTAGAAAGAAGTTAATGTTTTTTACAAGCCTTTACGATATCAACCTGTAAAAAACAACTCTCAAATACCTTCTCCAAGCTTTCCAAAAATTTCTCCCAAGTCTTATCTTGAATTTTTAAATTCCTCCCAAAAAGAGGCGGGTCCTTCCGAATTCGAATTTTTCAAGGACAAGTGGATCCCCTTTAATATTTCGTACTTGATTTTCATTCAAGTTTACTAACACGCTTGATTTAAAATACGATGTTTCTTAATCTACAAACTGAAAAGTCCGATCAATCAATATTTTCACTGACTCATGAAAGAAGATTTAATTTGCATATAAAGCGATGTAATCATTTAAACTCTAAATATATTCTATTAGACGCGTTGAGCAATGCCGATGGTGAGAAGCAAACGAAGGCGTGCGTTGCAATATCGACACCATTGCCGATATAATATACCTTCTTTTAGCAGCGGTCGGCAAAATGCGGTTTGCGAGCCACACGCGGTTAATACAGTATGTAGCTACGCCCGAATATAACCATTTTATTCATTTCATGAACATGGGTAGCTGGTTATTTTTTTTAACACAAGGAGTTAAGGGGATCCAATAGTCCAGGGAAAAATCGAAGTCGGAATTCACGCCCATTGTGGGAGGAGTTTAAAAATATTTGAGAAAAAGCTTTTGGAACGGTTGAAAAAGGTATTTGAGAATTTTTTTTTTACAGGTTGATTTCGTAAAGACCTAAAAAAAACATTAACTCCTTTTTTACACATTGTTTATTGTAACAACAAGGAAATTTAAAATTAATTTCACGGAACCGAGCGACGTGGAGTCACACGTCTGTTACCTGCTCCGGCCAGGGCGTTTCTGAATGGAAGTGGGGTGTGGCAAGCCAGTAGTCCTTCGGTGAACGACATAAAGGTCACTTTGAAAATCCACATTCGTCGGCTGCCAGCCATATTGTGAAATAACAACACAAACATGCATATTTTATTTTATTTTGTGAATATCGGGCGTAAATATCAATTTTTTTGCGATTATCATAAAAGAAATTAAATTTGCTACAATAAGCAATAAAATCATATCCTAAAAGATGTTCATAAGTAGGAGAGTTTGCACTTGAAAGTGTTTTTTTAAAGACCTGTTACTTTATTTTTTTCTAGGCTTATTAAAAGACTTATAAAAAAAATTACCCATATTTTTAAGGGCCAAGATATGTCCTACATGCATAATTTAATTGAAGCATCTATAATATTTCTGAGCGATCAAACTTTCAAAACAAAAACACATGATTTTGTGTGATTTTGCATTATTTACTATGGCTTCATCTTAACGTAGATATACAGCATTAATTATTAGAGCAAACTGAGTAAGTACGTGTATTACTGAGGATCGTGACCCCTACTCCAATTTCCATGTCAGACAAAGCTCCTCCATTCCTCGTGATTCTGTGCTGCATGAAGAGTTGCTCCCCCCTCCCCCCCCCTCCGTTAAGTGTTGACAAAAAGCAAACAAATCTTCATATGTATATTATATTGATTAGCATTAGTAACTTAGCATAACTTCCGTATGAATAAAAATTTATCACAATTTTTATAATAAATTGAGCCTTTCGCGGACCCCCTGACGTTGTTCAGGGACCCCCAACTCAATTGTAATTTTCCACGGACCCCCTGAATGATCCTGGGGACCTCTGGAGGTCCGTACGGACCACTTTGGGAAACACTGGTCTAAACGAAATAGCAGCAGAAAATTTTACCTAACAAATAAATTGAAACAGTGTTATGCAAAGAAATAAGAAAAATAGCGTTCTAGTAGAAGAAAAGTGCACAATGTTTAAAGAAAGTATATCGAAGTTGTATATTTTTAATGGGAAAACAGCTTTCAATTTTCTCCTAAACGCAGCATATTGTATAAAATAATACGTTGGAAGTCTTCAGAGTTATATTTCGATTAAAAAATTGGACATTCTTCTAAGAGGATCCCTGACACCAGCATTTGTGCGCATTCAGCTAATGTGGAATTTTTTTTTTTTTTTTACATGAGCTCCACACAGGAGGCCCTGAGGAAACTAATTTCCCACAGGGCCTATGTCATCTTTGGGGATGCTGTGTGGAGGGTTTTTTTAAGGAAGTTTAAGGGTTTTAAGGTTTAAGGAAAGGAGTTTAAGGGGTGGGTAGGAAGGAAAGGGGTTTAAGGGGTGGGTAGGAAGGAAAGGGGTTTAAGGGGTGGGTAGGAATCTGGGGTTCAGTGTGTCCTGGTCATCCACCTTCGAGACCTAGACAAACTTCACCCCATGAACCCGGGCACCCCTGCTAAATCACCAAACGTAGCGAACCACTTGGGGTGACCTATGGCAGAGGTGTTGGTTATCCAATAAAGGTTCCCGGGGCGGCGGTACCCATTCCCGCCTCCCAAATAAGTCGTTTGACCCAGTTGTCCTAGGTGGTATTTTCATTAATGCAGACAACCTCCCCTAAACCTTGTATGTATTTTGATTATACCCACAAGTTTGATTTCTTGAAAGTTTGTCGATCCCTGACATGTAGCAAGCAATGATAGGCAAACTGCAATTCCATTTCAATCATTGAAGTTTATTTTACGAGATTATTAACACCCTTTTACTGTTGTGATTGAAAAATCTCATATAGATGCGAAGATAACTTATTATATGACTACACAATTACACAATGTTACTATATAAAGTTGTGAATCTGTTAAATAGATAATAAAAAATGATCATAAGGAAACTTGACTTATATTTATTTGGTCTTTGAGTATTTTTTCAATTTTTCAAGAAAACCAATTTGTTTTGAATTTCGCAGCACTCAAAAGAAAAAAATAATGCCTGCTCGAAAACGTCAACATTTTTGACATAGATTCTCAGCGGCTATCCGTCAACTGTCACATCTCCCGCCAAAAGCTGATGGGTCCTTTAGATTTTTTTCCGGCAGCTCTGTCGGCGCCATTGAGCCCGTTTTCATGTCAAATCTGTTATCGAACAGTTACGAAATGAACGCCGCTATCAAAATGGTTTTTATTTTAAGAAAACATTATGTTATGATGATTTTTTTTTTCTAAGATTAGGTACTTACCTCCTTTTGTTTTCGGATAAAACGTGAACAGGTAAGCTAGGTATTTTTTCTTCTCTAAATTTTATATCTTATGTATCTGTGCGCAGAAACAGCAAACTAAGGGTGTTAAGGGACGTACTTGATTTACTTTAACCAGTGATTCCTGACATTATTAGTTGTTATAAATAGTTTGTACTATGAACAGCAATTAATTCTAAATATGCGTGAAAAAATTCAATGGCCTCTCAAACCCAGAAGTTAGAGTGAGAAGCATAAATATATCAAACCACACACGTGAGAAGGGACTGTGAACTGGGTAGGTACCGCGACCCGCTCCGGTGTCCGTCACGCTCTACGAGGTGTCTATGGTTCGGTCTGAAGTGTCGAATTTTCCCCGCCACATTGTGTTGTTTGTTTGCGCGCTTTTTTAAGTTTTACGCCCGTAGTTGGCTCCCCTGATATGTGACGTGTGAAGGGCGCGGCTAATCCGCCGTAATATGGGCCAATGTCAATAATAACAATGGCGCTTTCAGATTTTTGTGTTTGTTGAACGTTTTTTCTCCGTTCTTCTTGGGTTCTTCCTAAGATTCGACAAATGTTTGCTAAAATCTGTAGAAAAATTAGCAAGCAAGAGATGCGTAAGTTAAGGGGATCCAATAGTCCAGGGAAAAATCGAAATCGGAATTCACGACCTTTTGTGGGAGGAGTTAAAAAATATTTGAGAAAAAACTTTTGGAATGGTTGAAAAAGTTATTTGAGAAAATTTTTTTACAGGTTGATTTCGTAAAGGCCTTAAAAATCATTAACTCCTTTTTTACACATTGTTTATTGTAATAACAAGGAAATTTAAAATTGATTTCACGGAACCGAGCGACGTGGAGTCACACGTCTATTCTCTGCTCCGGCCAGGGCAGTTCTGAAAGAAAGTAGGGTGTGGCGAGCCAGTAGTCCTTCGGTGAACGACATAAGGGTCACTTTGAAAATTCTAATTCGTCGGCTGCCGGCCGTATTGTAAAATAACAACGCAAAAATTCATATTTTATTTTATTTTGTGAATATCGGGCGGAAATATCAATTTATTTTGCGATTATCATAAAAGAAACTAAATTTGCTACAATAAATAATAAAATGCTATCCGAAAAGATGTTCATAAATAGGAGAGTTTGCACTTGAAAGTGTTTTTTTATAGACCTATTACTTTATTTTTTTCTAGGCTTATTAAAAGATTTATAAAAAAATGACCGATATTTTTAAGGGCCAAGATATGTTCTACACGCAGTATTTAATTGAAGCATCTATAATATTTCTAAGCGATCAAATTTTCAAAACAAAAACACATGATTTTGTGTGATTTTTCATTATTTGCTATGGCTTCATCTTAATTATCTACATTTTGCTCAAGTAGAGTTGATCAAAACGTCACATACTTAGGATTGTGTGTATTGATGCACACACAATTGAAAGAAAAGATTTTGGAAAACCTGCACATGTTCAAAATGAAAGAAAAATTACTGTGTATAGCTGATTCAGTAAAACTCTGCGTAAGGCCCGGGTAACGCCGGGGACTTCAGCAAGTAAAATATAAAATAAAAAGAAGAGTGTCTGGGTGTGGGATTGTTTTTGATACAAATCCACAGTTTTATTCCGAGATTGATGTAAATTTGCACACTTAAGGGTCTACTATTCATGAACACAGCGCTGAAAAAGAAGAAGATGGAGAGATATGTAATTACGAGTGTTGGAAAGAGCGCGCTAATATGGTTAGTCGTAGAATAGCAGCGAAAATTGCGAAAAAGCTTAATAAAACATGACTCGTTTAAAATAGAGCAAAAATCTCATGGAACGTATCTTAAGTATCGTTCAAAGAAACATTGTGAATTTTTTCACAAATATAACTTGTAAAATAAAAGAAATAGACTTGTTTTAAATAATTTTCGGAGCATACTTTGCGATTTTTTTCTATCGAGGGAATTTCATATAATTTGCGTTTCGGCGTGGAATGTATCTAGATATTATCTTCAAAAATAACACATATTTTTTTAAGAGCTTAAAAACTTCAAATGTTTAAGGGAGATATGTAAGAAATCGGTCGAAATTCGAATAGTAGACCGTTAAGCCGCCGCTACACGAATTTCTACCGATTTCTTATATATCTCCCTTAAAAATTTGAAGTTTTTAAGCTCTTAAAAAAATGTATATTATTTTTGAAGATAATACCTAGAAGCGTTCCACGCCGAAACGCAAATTATATGAAATTCCCTCGATAGAGAAAATCGCAAAGTATGCTCCGAAAATTATTAAAAACACGTCTGTTTCTATTATTTTACTAGTTATAATTGTGAAAAAATTCACAATGTTTCTTTAAATGATATTTAGCCTTCCACGATTTTTTGCTCTATTTTAAACGAGCCGTGTTTTAATAAACATTTTCACAATTTTCGCTTCAATTTTATCATTTAAAATATAAGCGCGCTTTGTCCAATATTCGTAATTACATATCTTTCCATCTTCTTCTTTTCGAGCCCGGAAGCGGCGCTTTAACCTTTTTTGAGAAAGATCATCTGATTTCAAAAACTCTACTTAAAGGCCGGGCAACGCCGGGAACTTCAGCTAGTAAATTGTAAAACACCATTAATAATTTAGAAACGTTGTCTCCATTTCAAATTGCCTTTTCTCTCATGCACAGATGTGCAGTTTATAATAGAATTTAGGTCAATTAATGTAATGTTCGTTCGTCTTAATTGAAGTGCACGTTATTAGGTACTATTACGATACGTGTCTAAA
This sequence comes from Glyphotaelius pellucidus, assembly GCA_936435175.1. Taxonomy (NCBI): domain Eukaryota; kingdom Metazoa; phylum Arthropoda; class Insecta; order Trichoptera; family Limnephilidae; genus Glyphotaelius; species Glyphotaelius pellucidus. The sequence continues at coordinate 38,352,814 of OW386543.1, forward strand.
TTTTATCTGTGGAGGAGTGGACTCGCCTTCGTCTATGGCGTATAATAAACCATTTCATTTCATGGCAAATTATTAATAGCCGCTTAGCATTAATTGAGAAAATAATTGTGTTTATTGTGGCTTGTGGGGCGGGCATAGGAGCTAGGAGGTACCTACCCGAGGGTAATTGCTGCGAGCGGGCGAGGGAAATATTTTATCTATGGTGTTTCATAGACAATTAGAAGATTGCGTAATGTGTCAGTTTGGATAAGTAGCTACACAATGATAGTGTAGTTTACATTGTATTTCAATGGCTAATAACAATCATTATTTGCATCCATTGGTATAATAAATGACTCACTTTTTCTACCACATCTTAGACTCATTAAGATTTAACGTTATTAAAGTTAAGAATATTACTTAATACTAATATATACAGTACGAAACTGAAACTTTCAATTAAAAAAATAAATATTCTGTACACCTCGCCTTTGACCACGTTGCCAGATATCGCAACGGATCACTTGATTCACTTTTAGTCTTTTCTGTACACCTTTACAGTGCTGCTGGTTCGAGATAGAGTGCGTATCACGTGACCCGCTAAGATATACCGAACGTACCCAGTGTCGACCTGCGATGAAATTAATATGTTTGTTGTAGTTTTTAATTGAGGAAAGAGTATAAAGGTTCTTTTTAAATATTTTCTTTTAAAATATGTTAGGGGCCATTTATAAATTACGTCACACGAATTTCATGATTTTTTCCCCCCGTCCCCGTCCCCGTCCCCGTCCCCGTCCCTGTCACAAATCGTCCCCCATACCCCTTGTCACACTTCTCTAACCCCCCCCCCCCCTTATGGTGTGACGTAATTTATGGATGGCCCCTTATACGAAAATACTTTACACAGATTCACAAATATTTTACAGAGCTTTAACCTCAAAATCAGAAATTGGTGAATAGATTATGAGAAATCGTCTTTGCAAACTTTGACACCTCAAATCTCAGAATAAGGTAAATTGAAGTTTGAAGTGACGAAATAGAAAACCAACGTGTAAAGGTCAGGTTAGTTGTCAGAAATCATGATGATATTTTACTTTCTATTCTCATAGTAATATTAAATTGTTTATTGATTTATTTCGTACCGATTTTCTAAAAGATAGAAGCTCCAGCTACCAGATCTAGGAGACTCCTTGTCAATAATGGTTCCATGCCAACTCGGAATGAAACCAACTCAGAACCATCTCAGATAAGTCATTTAGAGTGATAAAAAAATAATTTTAAATTAGCCGATAACCCTAACCTAACTTAACCTATTTAACCAATTTTTTATTTATATTTTTTTATCACTCTAAATGACTTATCTGAGATGGTTCTGAGTTGGTTTCATTCCGAGTTGGCCGGTCACCGTCAATAATACGCCCCGCCACCGCCATAATACCAAGACAATACAATCCAAGCGTACTTTGTTCCCGCTGGCACAGTAGCGGCGGGATTGGAATGTTACAGATTTAATTAGCCCTCCGAATTCACGAAGCCGCCATTAACCACCGATGACGGATTGACAGCACAAAAGGCGGGAAAGTTGATAGACTATAAAAAATATTTAACCGAGGCGGGAAATTTGAAAAGAGAACGAAAACAATAAAGCCCGCGCTTTTGTGATCAGCAGACGTCGTTACCGTATTTAAATTATGAAATATTGTGTAACACTAACGCAGACCCGTGAAAAATCACGGAACAGTCTGCACTCTCGACAATCATTTAAGTACTATTAGTATTATAGGAAGGTACTTTATCATTTGTATGAATTCATCAAACAAACACTTCCATTTTTGAAAATGATGACAAATCAAATCGAAGAGTTCATTGAACTGGAGTTACATACAGATTCACAACCGAAATTAATATTATTTTAAAATAGACTTTCATTAATTATATAAAAAGCTCTGCGATATACGCAAACATGTTACGTTGAAATACTACTCAAAAATGAAAGAAATGTACATTTTTTTTAATTAAATAAAACAAAAACAAAAAAACCTTACATTAATTTACAGATATTTTTTGGACCTTTTTAGATGGGGATTGAAGCAGCGGGGAGGGGAAGTAGAAAGTGGAGAAGTACCTGGCTATTCAGATCTCGTAACTAACACCATTTAACGCAACGTTTCAATGCTGAATTATGCCGGGATTATACTGAAAGTATCTTATATTATTTGAAATGATTAAATTGTGAAATAATACAAAAAATTACTTATCAAATAAAATATACTTGCTCACGCCGGGATTTGAACCCGCGGTCTTCGAGCCGCCAGTCGAGAGGCTTAAATCGAGCAGTAACTCCTTAAAAAGCTGTTACTCCTTAAAAATAATAAGCTTTTTTGCTAATAGCAACACTCCTTTGTCTACCAGTCAATTTATCTCTGGAATCTGTGGAATTTGACACTATTTTTAATTCCGACCTAACCTAGAAAAGAATTCCCGCCACACTTTTAAAACGTAACATATTATACCGCCTCGTAAATCCCAAAGGGGCGGGCAAATGTGAAATCTATGCAGTAAATTAGTTCGGAACACGGGTTTTCTGTAATAAAACTGAAAAACAAATACAAAGTTCACCCTCTTAGCATGCCGAACAAGAAAAAATACGTCATGAATAGTAACTGTTATTTCTCAATGCCTTTGTTAAAGGTGTCCGGGAGTAACTTATCACCTATTTCAAGTGTTTAGCACGTTTAATGACTGGACTTACGGGCTTAGTGTCATTTTGGAGACTTTATGTCCCAATAAGTCTCTTCGGAGATAATTAGGTAGTAATGTGATGTGTGTCTAGTGAGAAGTGTCAGATATACGGAAAGCCCACCATTAAGACGATAAAAAACATCCTATACAACAAAGTTTAAAGTTTTAAATATGTTTTGTCAATGATGGGCGTGTTTTAGTAGTTAGTTAGCTACCGACCACACACGAATACAAACCATGAGATTACCGTAAGTCAATGGGATACCCGATAGCGTCTTTGAGGTGATTTTTCATACAAACTGATCCAATTACTATTACGATAGCTACTATTCAGATCTGTTCATAGTTTTGCTCCACTCGGTATTCGAACACTTAGACCACCTACCAGAAAAACTTTTACATGCATGTTTCTATTTGTTCCCTGTTATTCAATACGCTAGACGTCAAGTGTGAAAAATTTCACCTGAAGTACCAAAAATCGGTACCTTATGTGCCGTGCGCGTGCCGGCGCAGTCGGAACAAAATTTTCGAATTTTTTTTTTTTAATGCGATTTTAAACCTTATGTATAAAGAAACTGTGTGAAGAATAAGGTCAGAATCGCTTGGGCCATTCTCGTTCTTGACGTAACAGGTACCCGAAATACGTCTAGCCACTCGGAATAATTTGTATTAAATTCTCTATGGCGTCGGACCAAATTTTTTTGCCTCTATTTGAACTGAAAAACATCTAAAAACCTATCAATGTATCAAATAAACACAAGTAATGTTGTTTTTATGCATAATTTATTGTTCAAGGAATGTGTTTCTGTAAATATAATGTACGATAACACAAAATAAACCTACAAAATATTACGTCAAAGTCAAAACTTTGCGAAATTTACGTAGTTTCCTGCTTGGCATTTGACAGGGGTGGAAAAAGAGAATTGGGCGGGTTTTCGAAAACTCGTGTAGACGGTAAACCTCCTCTTGTTTTGATGGTCAAGTGTATACAATTTCACCAGTCTCTGCGTAAAACAAAGATTTCTTCATAAACAAACTCACTAATCGATGGCCACATTTTTAATTGTTCCACTGCTAAAGATATTTTCTCATTAGACCTTTTCGAAGTAGGTATATAGTTCATCGTTCAATATCAAATAATAACTTAAAACGATATCTTTAAGCATATCTCCGCAAATAATTCACCCCTGGTTAGGAGACAGAAACAATTTTATTGGCTTCTTGCACGCAACGATGTGCAAGGTACCTATTTTCCTTGCGGAATTCCTCTATTGAATAGGCCTCTAATACCTTAGTTTTTCAGTAGGTACCATCAAGGAACAGGCATGTGCAGTGCAATAGTTTGCATGTTCATTTGTTCACCTCGTTCATCACCGACAGGAATCGCAGCGGCCTGTAATGTGAATTTAATCGCGGTACTTGATCTTATCTCACAATTGAACACGGTGAATACCATTTTGCTGATCGTTCATTTTCCATAAAGATCCTTCTTGACCACATCAATTACTCATACAATCTTCAATACACCATATTTTTTAACCTAACCTAACTACTACCATAAAAACGTATTCTTCTAAATCTGAAATAATCAAAAATACTAATTTTATTTATCTATTTCCGTATATGTCATCCTTAAACGGGGTATGTTGTGAGGCTGAAATGGGGGATGGGGAAGGAAAGGTGGGGATGGAAAGGGGGAGGTGGGGAAGTACCAGGCTATTCAGATCTGGTCACCAAACACGGCTAAAGCCATTTCAAGCAACTTTACCGTTTTGAATGGTGGTCTTACACCAGGGCTATATTGAGAGTAGGAACGTGGCGCAAAATAAACGACATATTTTTAAATGATTAAATTTTGAAATACCAAAAATCAAACAAAATTTTCCTACGCTGTTTCCAGTCGAGACTCCTACCGCTCGACCAAGTTTCCAGTCGAGACTCCTACCGCTCGACCAAGTTTCCAGTCGAGACTCCTACCGCTCGACCAAGGAGGCCGTCAACTAATTAAAAAAAACATGTTTTAATAATTTTCTGTACAGCCATAATATATTTAGAATTGTCTTTTTCAAAACTATCACTTATGTGTCAAGAATTTAGACTATGCCTTGATTTTTCACAGGTTTGCGTCAGTTTTTTCTAAGCAAAATATTAGAATTAGACAACCAATGTTAATACCAATTAAATTATTAAAGAAATTCCTAGGTACCCCTTGTTTTGTCAAACACCCAAACTCCGAAAAAAATTATTAGAATTTACAGATATCAACATACATTTTGACACCAATCGAGATCTTTCGATTTTTCAGTGGTTTTTCCTCATTTGGCAATCCCATATGTTTGATGTCTTAATGGTAGGTACAATTATATATTATTTTTTCATTAGGATGACGTTATTGGAGACCACTACAAAGTTGATGAAGCACACCACGAGTAAACGCGTAAATCATCTTTAATGGCGAAATACTAGTTCCAGAGAGAGGATGTCAGTTATGATATCGTTCTACTATCTTCGGTCTTTTTTGTTTTCACACAAGATGAAGAGAAGGAAGAAGGCGATTGTCGACGATTCTCTCTGGAACTATTTTATAATTTAGTTCCGATCATCCATTAGCGGTATAACTGAACTGGATCAATTCTAAGAACTTAAGTTTACCGGTATTATTGGCAAATCATCTTCCAGAAAGGGTCCAAATTCCAGATAATAAACGGAAGGAAGACCATCACTCAGTCTGCCACCGGACACAGTTGGCGAGCCATAAACACCTTTATGGCGGTGCCCGGTGTCCGGTGCCCGGTGGGTGCAATGGGGGCCCCGTGGTCAGCGGTGGGCCTAATTGCACCGGTGATTATATCGTGTTTTAATGTGGTGGTTAATTCGTTAACGACAAGGGGGCACAGCCTCGGGCTGCAGGGCTCGCGTAAACGATGAAGAACGAGAGTGCGATAAAAATAACTAACTATCATCACACTGTTTAGCCGGAGGGTTAGGCAGAGAGGATGGACTGCAACATAAATCTGTATTGCTTCATTCGCATCCATGAATTGTTTCATACATATTCTTCTATTATCCTGCCTCTTGACAACATCCGATTGAAGTGGTTATTTTTTTAGATTATCTCTACACTGGAGTACACGAGAAAAATAATATCCTTCGGAGCCCATGTCATCTTTTGTAGGGTATTTTTAAGAAAAGGAAGCTCTGGAAAGGAATTGGTGTGAGGGTAAATATAGGAATCTGTATTTTAGTGTGTCCAGGAGTGACAGACGTATTAATCCATTCCTTCCACTGTGGTGCAATTGATTGGCAGACGCATCCTCTGCCAAGACTTGGAAAAACCTCACCCCATGAACCCACCAATGTAACATAGCGAACCACTCGAGGCGATCTGTAGCAGAGGTGTTGATTATCTAATGAGTGGCTTCCGGGGAGGCGGTAGGTACCCATTCATGCCAAGTATTCCTCGAGCGTCTCCAACTTTTACTATTCACTTTCTGGTCATATATTCCTCTGAGGCTTCTTTCCCAGTTCATCCGCTCTACACATCCCAACCTTCAAGGAGCCTCTTGCTTAATCTAACGTTCATCCGAAAAGTAAGATGTTTGATGATGAGGAGAAAATGTTTCGAGAACCCGATTTTTTCTACTTTGTGTAGTAATACAATAATTTTCGCAATGCTTGGTTATTTTTTAACTGTATCAACAAAACGGACAGTAAATTTGGGATCCTCAAAAGAAATGATGTCAAGGAGGTATGATGGAGAAAGATAATTTTCATTATTCATATGAAGAAGAATGGTGGTTATACCTTGCGTCGAATCTTATTAAGTAACTTCTTTTAGGACACAAAAACCTGCTTTCAATTTCTACGAGATCCGAGTGGTAAAAAAATTTCAAGAATTCATTCACAATAATTATTGCTGGCTGTTAGTTCACATGGCCGTTGTTTTCGTGTCGTCCTGCGCGACCCTGAGTCCGACTAGCGAGCAGCGAGCAGCGAGACCAGGGACCACTTCGGCAGAAACAATCATCGGGGGCAATTACAGGCGAGGCTCGGGACGCTGGTCGGGACCCCACATCACTCTCTCCGCCCGCGCCGCCCGCCCGCCACTGCACGCAGGTCTAGTCCACAGTCCAGTCAAGTGACTTTGTGCGCACGGCGACTGTAGAGAGACAAGAACACTTATGAATTATTTCGATAATTTAAAAAAACAATTGAATTAAAAAGGTGCCATCCCCCTTCAACCCCGTACTACCCCCAAATTATGCACCAGCTATACCAAAACTAAACGCAGAAAATCCCTTTAGAGGCCACTCCCTATAAAATTGTTCAAACGTTTTATTGAGTTTCACATATTCCGCATTTTTATATTTTTATATTCCGTATTTTTCAATTTGTCAGGATGGCCGAATTTACATGCTCTAAAGTGTTCTGATATCCTTTTGGAGATATTCCGTTCTGTCTGGCCTACATAAACCTTGTCGCATCCGGAATAGCAGAGTTTAAAAACTCTATCTGTCTTCAGAGGAAACTTGGTTTTTGCAGGTCTCAGTAGGTCTTGTATTTTTGTCATAGTTCCGAAGACAGTCTTGATGCTTTCTTTACTCCATATCCTGGCAATTCTGTCTATCACATTGTAAACATGTGTAAAAATCTGTGTTTCTTAAGTAATTACCTTTAAAAAAAAAATTAATTTGACCTCCGACAAATGTATTGAGTTTTGACCATCATCAATGTCTTAACAAAATCTCTACAGTTATTTCATCATCGGGTCATTTTGTTCGTGTATTCACTGCGGTTTGTATTGTATGAGATAAGTCATAAACAAAGATCAGATAATGACCGCAGCGCAGGATGAAGATTGTTGATGTAGGACCGGCGTCACGGAGCCACAGCCCCCTTGCTTTGTCAATCTTCAAGGCCCCCAGTTGGGCCCCTCACTGTTCGACAGATTTGCCGAGTGCTTTTGAGAATCCAAAGTCGAATTTGGACCCGTTTAGACTTAACCATTTAATAGGAACGCCTTTATGTTCTAATGAAATTTCATCTTTAGTAGATAGATAATCAATAACAATAATAAATGGATAGTTTGAATAGCGCAGTATTTGTGAAAAATCACCTCAAGTGCACTGTACAAATATGACTTTCTGGTCTCTTTTTAATTATTCACAACAGATACAGAAAACCTATTTACCTGGCTGGTCACTTCAGATAAATATGCATACGACTTCGCACGCAGAGAACACTACAGAGTGTCGACTTTGACGGTCGGCGTGGTCTAGGGATAGGGAGGGATATTGACTTGCAATCCGAAGGTCGGCTGGATCGAATCCCGTCGTGGACAAATAAATTTTATATTAGTAATTTGTGTTATTTCACAATTAATTAATTTAAAAATAATGTATAGCATATTTGCGGCATGTTCCAGAGTGGAAGATACTCTCAGTATCGACCTGGTTTAAGACCACCATTCAGAATTGAAAAGTTGCTTGAAATGGCGTTAGCCGTGTTTGGTGACCAGATTTGAACAGCCAGGTACTTCCCCACCTTCCTCTTCCCCTTCTCCTTCCCCTCTCCACTGTCTTCAGCCTCGCGACGTACCGCAATTGGGGATGCCATAGTCTCACTGGATCCAGACGGGAGCAGCTGGAACTCTTGTAAGATATTTCATATAAAAAAAATATTTAAAAAATACTAATCCCTTTCTTCAGCCCCTACCTTCGCCTAAACCTCCTCACAAGCGCAATTCCCTATCTTACCGTATGAGGGGGCTCTTGTGAGGTGAAAAATAAAAAATAATTATTTTGCTCCTAATTATAGGCAAGTGACCCAACACCAACGAATTTAACCATCGTAAAAAAATTGGCACTTCTTAAATATGTGCCACCCTAATTTATCAAAGTTAGAATTTACATTTCCGTACACGGGTAAGCAGAGAGGATGGGACACCGTATTGGTAGACACACTCTGTCTTCATACATATTCATCTTATCGCCTCATATCCTTCCGTTTTATCTACTTCTGACATGATTCAACTTTGATTCCCTTGATCATGCTAGGGCACATCTTCCTATCTTCTCACGGCATTTACAACTTATTATTCCACTTACTTGCGAGTCTACTATTCGCCTGACACTCCATTCTCTATCCAACCACCTATATGATTTCACATCAAGTATTTCTTTATCAACAATTCAGTATCATAAAAATTGTTGTGTTTTTATTACTATCATGATATGATCTAAAATCTTTTTTATATAAAGTTCTAAATGATTTAGTTGATAGTCCAGTATTGCTTGAACTGATAAACTTCCGGATACTACAACGTAATACCAGAAGTCAGGATTTATTTCAGTGCAGAAATTCTGTGACTTACTGCCATAAGTATTCCTCTTTGCCCAGAATACTAATGGAGGGAAATAATTATACGAAGTCAGTGGACGTGGACATCTTCAATTTATCTTTAAACAAATATAAAATATTGTTACTGAGGCAATTCAATTAAGTACAATAAATGCTGTATATTTCTTAATATGCATGTGTAAAAGCCCTCAAAAAGGGCGTTAATAAATAAATAAACGGATTTAAAAACAGAAAGAACACCACGCTTAATATTCAAATCTAAAAGCAAACCACAACATAAGTATTTAAAATCGACACCCCTATGAAACCAAACGTGACCGGCCAACTCGGAATGAAACCAACTCAGAACCATCTCAGAGAAGCCATTTAGAGTGATAAAAAAATACATAAAAATTGGCTAGATAGGTTATGTTAGGTTAGAGTTATCGGCTAAATTAAAATTATTTTTTTCATAGATTTTAATGACTTTTAAAGGAGGTGTTGAGTTGACATTATTCCCAGTTGGCATGGAACCAAACCAAAACTTTCGTACGCAATTTAAAAAAAAAATTATGAAACCTTGGTAATTATTTTTACATGAAACGACAAAACCATAATGTGACGATGACGTTTATAATATATTTATTTGCTAAAGAAAACATTTGTGTGTTTTTATTCTTTTTTCGGTATCAGTAATTTTAGTTACGAAAGGCGTATGGTGAGCCATTTTATATTTGCTTTCAAAATTTACGTTTCAAATGTAACATGTTTATTTCCAAATCTAAAATTTGAAAGCTCTTTTCATCACCTTTCAAAAACAGTTTATAGTTTTCGGATACATTCAGAAGTATTCAATTTGTTTGGATTTTATGGCCAAACGGAAGTTTTTGACGTTCCGATGAGATGCGCCGAGGCCTGAGTTCGTTTAACAAAATGTACACCAATTTAAAATGCAATGTGTCTAAAAGGAAAAGACTCTTAAAATATACAATTTAACAAGTATACAACGCTCCATTCTGATTCAAACTCACCACGTGTTTCTGGCTCACGAATAAAAGTAATTACATTTGATGGGTCGCCATCAGTGTTCCAGTGTACCACCTCATGTCAGGTAGAGGCAGGTACTGTCTTTAGGTACTGGTGGGTCATGTACTAACACATCGACCGCAAGGGGTGTGTTAGAGCAGGGCCATTACCCGTAATGCTACTAACTTATTTATTCGTTTATCAAAGTTTTTGTTATAATTAATACACTGTAATAAAGGTGTATCATTCTCAATTTGTTCGGGTGCTTAATTTAGCCAGCACACGAACTGTCAGTACTGTGGACAGTACGTCAGCTACTATTATTGTCTATTATAAATAATAATTACATATCGTAATTTTTCACTTATTAGGAAGGTAACTTCTTACGTATATTATTTTAAGCTTATATTTTAAGTTATACCTAATAAGATTAATTGAAACATATCTGTATTGTTTTATAAATATATTTATTTGAATTTCGATTTAGTTTTCGTGAATAAATGAAATAGAGTCATGGAAGTGAGAATTAATCAACTTCCCGACCCCCGACCGTGCTGGAACTCGACAGATAGACTCGTCGATGACAAGCATTCTATCAACTTGTGTTGGTACTCACGTATACATGCGGGCGCACACACATATATTTTTATTTTATTTAAGGCAGTTAACAAATGAAATAAATATCGGCACTATCTTTTTGGCCTAGATCAGGGGTCGGAATTTGCGGCTCGCGAGCCGCTCTTTGCATAGGCGTCAAGATATCAATTCAATTTCACCTCTACTCAACCAGCCTTATGAGATGGAGCCGCCAAACGATAATTTTTTTGCTTTCCGAACACAAATCTGGTTTTAATTTAATAAGGAATCTATGCGCGAGTCTGTTTATAGAAACATTTAAACGGGCAGAAGTGTGATATTACAGTAAGAATGTAGATAATACAAAGCAAGTCGTTATTATCGTTCCACCACATTTTTACCACAGCGCGATTACAACCCTCCCCCCCTTGTTATCCTTTTTCTTTGACAAATTGGCTCTTCTCACTTGACAAACTGCCGACCCATGGCCTAGTTCTATTGATCCCAGTCCCTGGGGAGGAAGGTTAAAACTTGGGTCAAACCCAAGGAATTTTTCTCTTAAAAATTGGCTACTAACCAGCCCTACTAAGATAATATAAAGACGCAACTAGGTCGTAAATTGAAAATATACGTATTAGAATAAATACACTTTGTTTTTCACCATAATGCATTTTTTTCTGCTTTTTTTTAGGTCAAAAACATTTCGTCCTGACGAAGGAAATGTTTTTCCGAAATCGATCGACAATTTAAATAAATTTTATGGTTAGAACGTATACATATAAATAGAAAGTATTTATAAAAAAATATTTGAGTTACAAAAACATTGCCAATTTTAAAAGCGATCAGAAATTTACCTGAAAATGAGCACCGTTAATAAACTTGAAAAAATACAGCATCTGTCAAAAATGATAACAAAAGAAAAACATATCTCCAACAATATGGATACATTAATTAAATAAATAAAAATTACCTTGTTTAATTGTTCCCACAATCAGTTCTAATTTTGAGAATGACGACACTTAAATTCAAAGCAATTCCAAATTTTAGAGTTCATTGAACCGGAGTTACAGCCGAAATTAGTGGTTTTAATTATTTTGAAGATGTCACACAAAGGGCGTTTCGTAAATTCATGGAGAAACATAACATGGAAGAGGCAATGTATCATTCATCGTTAGTATTTGTAAAGCGAATAGTTGATTGATTGGCTGTAAGTTATTATGCCGATTAAACCTAACGTAATAAACACATCAATTAAGTGCGTAATTATTAACGTTTCGAATAACTATTAATGAGACGTGTTAATTAGCGAAGTGGGCTGAAATCTAACTTTGGCAGAGCGGTAAAATCCCTGGTTTTGGGTTAGGAGGTCTTTTACATTTTTTTCATCCATTTTTTTCTTCTTCAAATATGATTCAATTTGGGAGATGTGTATGAATACCGCAGCCCCGGGAACCATTTATTGGATAACCAACACCTCTGCCACAAGTTACCCAAAATGGTTTGTTACGTTTGGTGATTTAGCAGGGTTTTCCGGGTTCATGGGGTGGATATTGGCGGCGGATGCGTTCGTCCACCTGCTGCGTGGCGGGCCGGATCAATAGAGACTGGATGATGGAGGCCTTTAGTCCTTTTTCAGCCGGATTCTCTCAACACATCGCCTTGTACCGCAGTTGAAGGGATTGTTTCATACATCCGTTACTCCTGGGCGCACTGATCCCCAAATTCCTACCCACCCTTCATACCATTTTCCTTCCTAGAACTTCCTCTCCTACCTTTCCATAAAAACACCCCCTTGTGTGGAGAGCTGTTTAAAAAAATACACGTGTGCAGTTCACACGCGGGAGAAGTGAAACCTTCAGAAAACTAAAATAGACAAGAGTGGGGAGGTTACGAAGCACCGCACAAAGAGGAGACTGATTATTCTATCTCATTCTCTCGCAGGCTAAATCCTATAGATGTATGTGTTGTTTCTTTTTAGTGTCAATTTTTCGTTTCATTGAGTTTCAAATCACAACGTGCTAAAGAAGTTTTCACTTTAAACAAAATCCCTAATTACTCTGGGTTCCGGTTGATGACATTATCGATATACCTGCAAAAGCAGGTACCTACAAATTGATTTCATAGTATTATGGCATATTTTGCCAATCTTCTCATCAATTAAAACATAATGTGAATATTAAGTCCTTTTGGATCAAGTCAAAAAGAACCTCTTTCTGCTTCAAAATTCCTGTATATTTTTATGTGCAGTCCCTAGTTCCGTTTCAGTCCGCAGCGGCGACTAATGGCGTTATTTTCGCGCTCTCTGTAATTTTATAATGCACACATTACATTACACATGGCGTCGCCCGCGCTACCTCGCCGCTATTATGGGTAACCATTTGTAACCCAGGAGTTATGGTAAACCGAATGGGGGAGAACCTGCAAGGGCGCGTGGTCACAATCAATGGGAAATTAGTTTCGCTTTTATTGGAGCGGTGATGCGTGAACAGTCCATGAAACAATGTTGCCTGAGCCATTACGTTCAATATTTTGATCAATCTGATCATTATTCGGTTTTTTTTAATCGTTTTAATATGTTTTTTTCAATCGCTGAGACGTAGCAGTTTGGCACTCAAAATTCAAAAAAATAACCAGGAAATTGAAAAGGAAGAAGGAAGGAATTTTGAACTGTCAAAATTTTCAAAATTTCAGCCCTTCCAACCATTGAAATTGGACCACAAAACGTTGTTCCTCAATGGTGCAATCTGCATTTGAGCGGATGTGTTAAGAAAAAGCATAGTCTCTCGCTTAGACTTATGTTCCTGTCTGCCTTATTTGATGCTCTCCCATCAAATTAAGTTGACATAAAGGTAATTTTCACCCTGCAGACTGCAACCGAAAATAACTCGAAATTGCATTCGTCATCAGGTTATGTTGTTTCTGTCGTAAATGTTTTTTTGTTATATGATTACACCTTCTTCAAAACACTTAGGATGGGTTGTTTCAAAAAATTTGACGAATTCGTCAAATATTTGACGTTAATTTTCACGTTCTGTGTAAGTTCTATTCAAGTTCTGTGATGATTTCAGTTTTGTGAAGCAGCTGGCCTATGATGATAAAAAAAACAGAACTCGAAAAGAACTTACACAGAACCTGAAAATTAACTTCAAATATTTGATGAACTCATCAAATATTTAAAGTTAATTTTCGCGTTCTGTGTAAGTTCTATTCAAATTCTGTTGTTATATCATTACAGGCCAGTTGCTTCATAAAACTGAAATAATCATAGAACTTGAATAGAACTTTCACAGAACGTAAGAATTAACTTCAAATATTTGATGAGTTCATCAAATATTTGAAGTTAATTTTCAGGTTCTGTGTAAGTTCTTTTCGAGTTTTGTTTTTTTATCGTCATAGGCCAGCTGCTCCACAAAACTGAAATCAACACAGAACTTGAATAGAACTTACACAGAACGTGAACATTAACGTCAAATATTTGACGAATTCGTCAAATTTTTTGAAACAACCCATCCTTAGTCTTTATTTAGGACGGGTTGTTTCGAAAAATTGGATGGATTCATCAAATATTTGAAGTTGATTTTCACGTTCTGTGTAGGTTCTATTCAAGTTCTGTTATTACATCGTTATAGAACAGTTGCTTCACAAAACTGAAATAATCACAGAACTTGAATAGAACTTACACAGAACGTGAAAATCAACTTCAAATATTTGATGAATCCATCAAATTTTTTTAAACAACCCGTCCTTAGACTAGGAATTTTAAAATTGGAAACAAGTATGTACGCTTGGAGGCCAACGTCCTCTTTATTAGGCTCTCAAAATCTTTGATTTGGTTAGAAATCTTACTGCTGGCTCTTTTGAACTGCACAGGCCAACCTATATACTAGAGATTTCTCGTGGAGAGATTTATAAACTCTAGAAGCTACTATAGTCAAAATACCAAGTGCACTCGTACTGTACTCGAGTGTACTTGGTATCTGTTTGACTATAGCACTAGAGTCATCTGTGCTATGTACCTCTAGCTATCACAATTTCAAACAATAGAACTTTCACAGAACGTAAGAATTAACTTCAAATATTTGATGAGTTCATCAAATATTTGAAGTTAATTTTCAGGTTCTGTGTAAGTTCTTTTCGAGTTTTGTTTTTTATCGTCATAGGCCAGCTGCTCCACAAAACTGAAATCAACACAGAACTTGAATAGAACTTACACAGAACGTGAACATTAACGTCAAATATTTGACGAATTCGTCAAATTTTTTGAAACAACCCATCCTTAGTCTTTATTTAGGACGGGTTGTTTCGAAAAATTGGATGGATTCATCAAATATTTGAAGTTGATTTTCACGTTCTGTGTAGGTTCTATTCAAGTTCTGTTATTACATCGTTATAGAACAGTTGCTTCACAAAACTGAAATAATCACAGAACTTGAATAGAACTTACACAGAACGTGAAAATCAACTTCAAATATTTGATGAATCCATCAAATTTTTTTAAACAACCCGTCCTTAGACTAGGAATTTTAAAATTGGAAACAAGTATGTACGCTTGGAGGCCAACGTCCTCTTTATTAGGCTCTCAAAATCTTTGATTTGGTTAGAAATCTTACTGCTGGCTCTTTTGAACTGCACAGGCCAACCTATATACTAGAGATTTCTCGTGGAGAGATTTATAAACTCTAGAAGCTACTATAGTCAAAATACCAAGTGCACTCGTACTGTACTCGAGTGTACTTGGTATCTGTTTGACTATAGCACTAGAGTCATCTGTGCTATGTACCTCTAGCTATCACAATTTCAAAGCTACGAGATGCGGCATTTTCCTCTACAATGTCTTTCATCAATTATATGCTAAATAATTAATTATAATAATTATAGATCCTAGATTATCTTGTATTGATCGTTCATTAAGATGTCACCAAATATTGGAGAATTCTTTCTTTGTCTTTCGATGAAAAACTTATAAATTATTGACCTACACTGTTTGTCCAACACCAATCATCACTAAATAAGGCATCAACATACACAAAATTCAACACATTTTCATCCAAATTACATCTCACCTTCCATCCTACATCCTACCCCACCAGCTGCTGTTGCCATGGTTCGATTCCGGGCGAGGAGGGGGTGGGGGGTGTTTCCACTCCCTTCGGCGTCTAATAATGGTTGCCCAATCGATCAGGGCTAATTCTCTTTTTAGTAAATTTGATGAATTGGTTTAGGTTTAGGGCCGGGACTGCTGGGGCTCGAGGCCCAAAGCGTGAGAAACACGGGCCATTACAACCCCATAACGCCAAATTGTTTATTGGATTTTTACACGGGGTAGTGCCTCCGTTAAGGGGGGACTCAAGGTATTGGAGCCTAATAATGGCGAAGGTAGACATTGATTGTAGGCAGTCCTATCAAATGAGTGCGCTTTTGGCGGCCATTGACAATGATTATAAATATATTTGTGCTTGAAATCATTCAAAAAATTATCTTTCTCACATGACTTTGAAAGATTAAATGTTTTCTTTTTCAATTAAGACAATTTAACAATGTTTTATTTGGTTTGACGGAAAATAATCACAATCTACATACATATGTTTTTTCATATTTCCCGAGTAAAAAATCTTATCTCTAAATTAATTTTCAACCAAAACTTTATATTACGCCGATGCTTTTCTTTCATATTTTTGGCATTGTTCGTCCATTTCATATGCTGCCTAGGAATACTTGCTTTTGTTTTTTGGGGTCTAAGACTATCATTGTTCATCTGTATAGATGATTTACATATTTATTCTTATTTTTTATTTCTATTATCCTTAAAATATTATTATTTGTTACTTTTATTTTTATTTGCTATTCTATTTTATTTTTATTTATACAAGATTCACCTAGTTTAACTCCTTTCCTGTATGTGATCATGTACTTAATACTAGTATGAATATTTTCCTTAATATGTATGCTATATGTTTGTACTTTCATCTACATGTATATGGAAGATTATTAATATTATATACTTAATATCTTATAAATCTCGACTACCATAATACGGGCATTTGCCTAGCTTGGTAGTCGAAATACCATGTAATACAATCCTGTAATAAACAAAATGAATAAAGAAAAATTAAAAAAAAAATATATATATATTCTGCACACTCATACAGAATAGTAGTAGGTACCTACCTAATCAGTATCGCCCTGGCGAGAATCAAAAGTTTGCTTGAAATTTTTGCTGGTAGGTAGTAGGTACCTACTTAACTTCTAAATAACCATCACATCGTTTCACCGTATGGATAAGCAGAGGGAATGGACCACTTAACAACTCGGTATTGACACACACTCCTTGCTTCATTCACATTCATACATCGACGCAAACATATATACACCTTTCTGTTATTCTGAGTAAGCGATTCAAGTAAACGATTGGTTAATTTGTCGTGTCATAAGCACCTTGGGCGTACTCAACATGTTTTATCAATCACATTCCCGTCATAATATATTTTCATTACAGTCATTTCTTTATTAATTCACTCTACATGCAAAAAACCAACCAAATGTCACCTTGTTATTCTTACTAATTACGCTTACGCATTCTTTGCGAATCTCTACATTTCTCACACGATCATACATGGTTACACCAAACATACGCCTCAAGGACCTCATTTCTACAGCATTTGGTTTACTTTCATCCTTCCTCTACAAGTTCCATGCCTAACTGATATATATGAGGGTAAAGACTAGCACTCCATTGTGGATTTCAAAGGACGTATTCAAATATTCTCAGATTATTCGGAATCTGACGATGTTTTTCTTTCATTACGAAAAAAGATCATACACGATACACACATATGTCTCAGGTATCTCATTTCTGTAGCAATCAATTTTTACTTGCTTTACCAAGGCAGATGCACAAACGTTATTATAATATTTGTTGAAAGATATATTTTTAAAAATATATTATAACTTCTGAAGAAAAATATTCGCAAAGTATGTTTAGGCAACTAAGCTTGTTTAGTATCCAAAATAATTGCATTCGCATAATTAGATAATGTGTTCCCCTCTAACTCGGTCACTTGACCTCCATGGATTCATTAAAATGTCACTCGAAATTGGCTGCGTCGGGTGTCCTCATCTCTGGTTTCTCGGAGCATCCCCTTGCTAATCTTTCCCCCTGATTCCGCCACCCGCCGCCCCTGGGCCACCGACAAAGGGAAAATTGCCGGCGTAATTACGATACAGTGCTTAATTGACAGGCGACACCGCCAAATTCAGTGGCGGCACGCATCCAATTTATTACAGAAAAATATACGACTCGAAATTCGTTGAATCCGATTATAATCTGGTAGAAAAACAGTTATGGTCATAATAGGAGTTAATACTTAATCTTATTGATTCAGAATAATATCTACCTATACTGTCCGAAGGCATCCAGTATAAGACGGCTGCACCAAAACTAATCGCAGAAAACCTGCTTGCAACAACAACACAACGTTCATAGCACACACTTCAACAAAATCACCAAATCTGTCTTGATGATTGACATTCGATACTGTAACACTGTCCGAAACGTTGGCTAAAGAAAAAAGAAGGTCAACAGTAGGGCAATATAACTGGCATAATAACCAAAAAAACCAAAGGTATTAAAAAACATTTATTAATTTACCTAACATGAGAATACGAAGATTTTGAATGAAAAGTATATTTACTTCTTCAATCTTTGCAAATTCACTTTTTGGCGTCATTTTTAATTAAATAACTTTCAACATTTTGTTGTGAACTGTTTTGTTGTTTTTTTGTTGTAAACTAAAAAACTCTTGCAATTAATAAATCTTCATGTACCTACACGAACGACTAGACAAATATTAACATTTCATATACATACATCTCATTCCAACTATAGTTTGCATTCTCCTAAACAGCGTTTACATAGTCTTGGTAACAAATATTTAAATAATATGGATGTATTTGGTAATGAATTAAATTTGTCAAACTTCAAAGGACATATGTGTCAACTACTTCTTCGTACTTCATAAACTATCTTTATCTCTATTTTTTCTTAACTTATATTCTACTAGCTTTTCCCCGCGGCTTCGCTCGCATGGTATTACGGGAAATTACTGTAGCGCTTGCTCTTATCAATTATCTCCCCCCCACCCCACCCCCATCCCCTCCCGCATTCCATATATGCATTCCCTTACATTCAGTTTTCAAACATCTCGCCTACCACCTAAATTTCATAATGCTATAGCTCAAAGAAAAAAAAAATTACTCATACAATTTTGTTCATTCGTTCGGAATTTATGCGCTTACAAACATTTCGGATGTTTATTTTTATTTAAATATTTGGAAGTTGGTAAATATAATAAAAAAATGCTCTATTTATCATTCAGTCTTTATAATCGTTACGAATTATATTTTTAATATAGGAACTCTCATTTGACATTTATTCCAAGCTTGTCCGAAAAAAAACGAATTCTAATATTTGAATTTTCTGCAGTAGTAGCTGACCAGTAGATTGAGTACCTACCAGCAAAGAGCCCAAAAATATATCAACATTGTTTCCATGGAAAAGATTTTTTTCTGACGTTAGCAAAAACTCGCTTTTGTTAGCGACAGAAAACGTATAACAAAAATAATATATTAATATTTATAATTTCATAACGCCAGAGCTTAACATCATATACAACCTGTAGTCTGCGCATATAATTTAGCTTTATATTGGTGAAAGAATTATTAAAGTCTTTATATTGTGTTATGCGTGAAAAGGTCATAAACAAATTCGAGCAGTTTCGCATTTATAATATTATTATGGATTTTACCTACTTTGTGTCAACTCTTATATTTTATGTTACCTATATTTTGTTTTTTATATTTTATGTTATTTCCTGTTTTTAACCCCCGACGCAAGGAGCGGTGTTAAGAGTTTGACGTGTCTGTGTGTCTGTCTGTCTGTCTGTCTGTCTGTCTGTCTGTGGCATCGTAGCTCCTAAACGAATGGACCGATTGTGGTGCAGTTTTTTTGTTTGAAAGCTGACGTAATAGAGATGGTTCTTAGCTACAATTCATAAAAATCTGTTCAGGCGTTTTAAGGTTATCATCCTTTTTTGTGTCGGGGATTTCTTAAAATTTTGTATTTTACTTATTTATCAAAAAAATATACTGCACTATATGTAAAATGCAACATTGACAACAATTACAATACGGAGAGTGTACACGCATTATTTTTATCCCAACAAAAACATCCAAAGCAATCACAAAACGTATTAAAATCAAAGTGTTTCGCTAAATTATATTAAATTAATACTAGCTTAAAGTATACGAATCATCAGAAAAGTATATTGTGCATTTAAAGTGTATAAATCAACGATTAGTGCAATTAAGTGACAGTTGTACGAGCCCCCCGCGCCCGTCACCTACATCGCCACCGGTGGTAGTACTTACACGCCTTACCAAAAATCCAGGGGTACACAACTGTTTTTACTCGCTGTAAAAAAAAAAAAAAAAGTAAAATAAAAATGGCACTAAGTGATAAAGCTTCGCAGTACATTACCAAAGTAAATGCGATAATTAGTGGATTGATCTCAATCGTTCATGATCCAAGCAATAAATTCTCTAAAGAAAATATCGTAAAAATAATTCCAAAAACTACCGAACTTATGGCTACCATTGGAGAATTGGTAGTCGATTTTGGAGTAATGCAAGGAGAATTGAATTCATTGAAAAATAATACGCAACTCACGACGCCAATCGGGACTAATCCGATTGACATAAACATGTGTGAAATTGTTACCGAAATGGAAGAGAGAGCAATCAGGTCCAAAAATGTTATATTATATAACGTCCCCGAGAGCTTGTCTGAAGAAAAGAGTATCATTATTACGGAAGATAGATTCAAAGTTTCTTCGGCTATAAAAACCATCGACCCCTCATTAGACCTAAGCAACGTCAAAGTTTTCCGACTGGGTGCCAAAAAAATTGCTAACAAAAATCGTCCAATTAAATTGGAATTTTCTGACAACATCGCACCGAGAACTCTCCTACGAAATAGCATCAAATTTAAAGACGGCATCAAAGCGAGTAATGACTTAACCATCCTCCAACGGAATCAATTGGTGGACCTAAGAAAGCAATTATTATACCGTCAAGAGAATGGTGAACCAAACCTTACCATAAAGTACATAAACTCCAAACCAACTATTGTTACAACTCTTCCAAAAAACGCAACAACCTAAACAAATTGAAGTGCTATTACCAAAATGTCAGAGGAATGAAAACTAAACTCAAGGATTTTAAAATACATGCCTCGACACTGCAACACGACATTCTCATTCTAACGGAAACCTGGCTGGAACCATCCATCTACTCTGCTGAGCTCGGTCTACCCCACCATCATATTTACCGGTCTGACAGAAGTCAACATACCAGCTCTAAATCTAGAGGCGGCGGCGTCATGATAGCTGTCGACAAGGTACATCCTTCAAAACTTCTCAAAACCAAGAATTGTAATGTGGAGCAAGTTTTTATCTTACTAAACGGTAAAAATCAAAAAAATATCATAGGCAGTGTTTATATTCCGCCATCATCGGATATAAGTGTATACAAAAGTCATTTTGAGGATATTGAACAACTGTCGTACAAATTTCCTAACAGTAAAATCACTATCGTCGGTGATTACAATTTACCAAAAATCAATTGGGGCACCCGCGGCAATTCTACAGTATCACAAAACTCTAACTTATCGGAAACAGAAAAAGAAATAGTAGAATTATGTGATTTCCTTAACCTAGTTCAGTTAAACAATGTAAAAAATGACAATAATAGATTACTAGATCTTGTTCTTTGTACCGACATGGCAACTGCAGTTGATAAGTCACTTGATTCAGTTCTTGCCCCTGATTCTCATCACCCACCTTTAGACATTACTATATTATGTAACCCTATAAAATGCCAAATCAAAAACCAGACGCAATTTCCCAACTTTAATAAAGCCAATTATGTTGCAATACGTGATTACTTATATAACACCGACTGGTCTATACTAGAAGGAAGTAATCTCGATGAAAATATTAAAGCCTTTTATGATCATCTGTATATTGCCATAGAAAAATTTGTTCCTGTTAATTATAAATCATCTTCAAATTTCCCTAGCTGGTTTAGCAAAGACCTCATTAACACAGTAATTGATAAGAAAAAAGCTCATAAAATCTACAAAGAAACAAAAAATCTTTCCGATTTTACAATTTTCAGCAAGCTGCGAAAAGATTGTAATAAATTATCAAACATCTGTTATAATAATTATATTAAGAATGTTGAATTTTCGATTGTTAAAAATGTAAAACATTTTTTCAAATATTGTAAGTCCCAAAATAACAATAACCTTGGCATTCCTGAAACTATGCACTACAAACTGAAAACTTCCTGCAAAATCAAAGAAATTGTCAATTTGTTTGCAGACTTTTTTAAGGATGTATATGAAACAGATATCCCCGATGAACACATTCCAAACTTCGAGTCAGATATAAATTTATAACTATCTCAGATACATATTGAGATTAAAGAAATTGCTATATGTATTAAACTACTCGAACCTAAAACTTGCTCAGGGCCAGATAAAATTCCCCCCGTATTTCTTAAAAAATGTGGGGGTAGTGTCTCTTACCCACTGTACCTACTATTTAATCAATCACTTTTAACAGGCAAGTTCCCGCAAATATGGAAAAACAGCTTTCTCACTCCAATATTTAAAAGCGGAGACAAGTCTCTAGTTGAAAATTACAGACCTATATGTATACAATCGTCGATACCGAAAATTTTTGAAAAGTTAATTCTTCAAAAAATTTCTTCGTGTGTAAAATTTAATATCTCATCATTTCAACATGGTTTTGTCTCTGGACGATCTACATTAACTAACCTTACATTGTACGAAAATTTTATTTCAGGTGCCCTTGCTAATAGAGAACAAGTTGACTCAATATATACAGATTTTAGTAAGGCTTTTGATAAGGTGTGCCATAAAATTCTTCTAAATAAATTGTCAAAACTTGGTATAAGTGGCAACTTATTATACTGGATTAAAGATTATGTCATAATATTATGTCATAATATTGTATACATCAATTGTAAAATTTGGGAAAATAAAGGAAAAAAAAAAAAAAAAAAAAAAAAAAGATTATTTATCAAAACGTTTACTAATTGTCTCTATCAAAGATCACTTGTCTTACGAATTTGAAGCCACTAGTGGCGTGCCTCAGGGTTCGCACCTTGGTCCAATATTGTTTATTCTGTTTATAAACGATGTCACTTCCGTATTTTCTGATGTTAATGTATTATTATTTGCTGATGACATGAAAATATATAAAATCATAAAAAATATGTACGACTGCTTGTCCCTACAATCCAATTTTTTAAAATTCGCAGAATGGTGTACCATAAACAAGCTTACACTTAATATTAAAAAATGTCAAATCATGAGTTTCTTTAGAATAAAAAACCCTATAAAATACAGTTATTCACTCAACAACCAGAGTTTATTGTCAGTATCTGAAATAAGGGACCTCGGTATAATCTTTGATACGAAACTATCATTTAATAATCACATTAATATTATAACTAGTAAAGCAATGAAAATGTTGGGCTTCATTATAAGAATATCTAAGGATTTCAAAAACATCAACACATTTAAAATACTTTATACGACTCTAGTTAGAAGTCATTTGGAATATAATTCCCCCTTATGGAACCCTTTTTACAAAAGTCATGAAATGTCCATTGAAAGAATCCAACGCAAATTTCTTAGATCATTAAATTTTAAGTTAGGAATTCCCGCGGACGAAATAAACTATGATTCTCTACTACAAAAAATGCGACTGTTATCGTTAAAAGATAGAAGAATATTTAATGATCTTATTTTTTTATTTAAAATAAATAATAACTGGTTTGACTCCCCTGAACTAGTTTCGCTGGTGAATTATCACGTACCTAGTAGAATAACTCGACTCAAAACACCTTATTATTGCAACAATACTCTCAGTAATGCTGAACAAAATTCAATAATACATCGTCTACACTCTTTAGGTAATGAATTTGCTCATATCGATAATGCCGGAAGTCTGTCATCATACAAAAGATGCATAAAACAGAATTTGTCTGCTATTACTACGACGTAATCATAATATAATCATTAATCAAGTCCTACCTTTGTAAACAGATGTATGTAATTAACTTTGTAAACAGATGTATGTATACGCAATTGTATGAGCGTTCCCAATATCTATGATTAGAAACATATCATAATCAGTGATACCTTTTATATTTGGTAAATTTATATTATCTTCAATTTTTGTCTCCTAAGAGCATTTCTTACTCTTTACTTGTTACACTTTTTTTTAATATTTATAACTTTACACTTTTTATTTCCTACCTTTAAACTTTCTATCTCAATCTGCAACTTTTCATTATACTTTATATTTTATAATTTTATGCTTTTACTTTATACTTTCATTTATCTATCTTACTTTTTACTTACTGCTTACTACCTCAACTCCTTTTTTTACCTTTAGTTTTTATATTTAACTTCAATTTATGTTGTTACTTTCGTTTTGTTATTGTTTTATAATACACATATAATATAATTTATGTTAATGGCACATGTTGTGCCGTATGTTTTTGAAAAAAAAAAAAAAAAAAAAATATATATATACTGCACTATATGTAAAATATACTGCACTATATGTAAAATATACTGCACTATATGTAAAATATACTGCACTATATGTAAAATATACTGCACTATATGTAAAATATACTGCACTATATGTAAAATATACTGCACTATATGTAAAATATACTGCACTATATGTAAAATATACTGCACTATATGTAAAATATACTGCACTATATGTAAAATATACTGCATTATATGTAAAAGCCCTACGGGCGTTTAAATAAATAAATAAACACGTTTCGAATATATTTTTGGTTTTTTAGCCGTACTCTGTACTGTACTGTAAATTATGTACGGGGCTCCATCGAGGCCAGAGTTAAGTTAGCCTCCCAGAAACTGGGCGTACTGTACAGGGTCCGCAGATACTTTAATAGTACACAACTGCTAACCCTGTACAAATCGCAAGTGCGCCCCACGGTTGAATTTGGCAGCCACCTCTGGTCTGGAGTCCCAAAATACCTGAAAAAAACCCTCGACTATGTGCAGAAACGGGCGGTCCGTTTGATAGATTCTCCTAACTTAACAAATGGACTGCAATCTTTAGAGCACAGGCGTCAGGTGGGAATGCTGTCCTTGTTCTACCGGTGTAACAATGGAAGATGCTCCGAGGAACTAGCGTCACTGATCCCCTCGGCACCGGTGCATAGTCGGGAAACACGCCAAACACGCGCTCAACATTTGTACACGGTTGACATTAGTCACATGAGAACGGGTCGTTTCTACGACTCGTTCTTGAGTTCAACAGCCCGGCTGTGGAACGATTTGCCGGCTTCTGTGTTTCCTCCCTCCTACAACATGGGTCTCTTCAAGACCCATGTTCACTCCTTCCTCTCCTCAACAGCACCCTCCACACAGCACCTTCAAAGATGACATAGGCGGCCCTGAGGGAAATAATTTCCCTCAGGAAATTATTTCCCTCAGGGCCTCCTGTGTGGAGTTAATATAAAAAAAAAACTCGCTATAATTACTTAGAAGTTTCGAAACATGTTGATAATTTTGATTAAATAGTGGTGTTGTAAAAAGTTATTTATTTTCATTTAATTGAAAATTATATTATTTTGATTTCAAACTTTTTGATTTAAATTCCTAATTAAAAACTGCCGAAATGCAAAAGAGTAAAACGCGAAATAACAATTATTTATAAGTGATGTTGAATCACTACTGTCAGAATAACTAGCGCAAGTAACGCTACACTGCTTCAAAGTCTACTTGGATCATGTGAACAACACTGAACAGAAAATTCTAGAAGTTTAATTCACCATTTTATATATTAAAAGTTTCGTCTTTTATGCCCCACGGGGCTTAGCACAGTGAAATCGATAACTTTACAATGTCGGTTCGGTAGGCGTAACTTCCGACGATTTTATATCGATATCCCGGGCACGGTTGCACTGTCGGCAGCCGAACCGATGTGTCAGAATATATAAAATATCGGTACACGCTGGCAACGCTGGCGGATTTGTCTACGGATTAACATCCTCAAACGTCAACCCGTTACGTAAATATTAAAAATGCCAATTAATTTACAATTTCGAATTGGAATACTAACTTCAATAAACCTTGGCGCTTCGCAAATGATTTTTACCACTAAACAGTTAATGAGGTCTTTAGTCATATTTGAACCGCTTTCGTTTCCGCTTTTTGCTTGCAAGGTCGAACGGAATAAATTGAACGCGTCTTAGATGTACGAGTATTAATTATGTCTATGGATCGCGTATAGATTTCTTTCAGTCTAAGAGCTTCATTAGTTCAGCTCAATTCATCAATAAGCCAGTTATTTTGAATAACGAACGACATTATTCAAAAAGTTGTGTATATTAACGGCTTATCTGGTGACACCCAAAAGGCCGCCATAGAATTGGCGTCAACCGACTGTCGGAATCGTATGTAGTTTATTTTTTATTTAAGTTTATTTAGGAAACTTACAGTTATAAATATAAATTCATTTTACGTAATGTTCACCATGCTCGCAAATAACGCCAAGTGGCCATAGATGACGAATTCAGTAAAATCGTATGTGGTTTTATCGGTCGACCGTGCTAGACTGCAGACAGACCGATGAAATTGAAAATCTGTTCCAGAAATAATTTCGAAGTGAAATTTTTTGATCAATTTCATGTGAGGTAAGAAAAAAGTTATCTTACTTTGGCACACGAACTTGCCCACAACACACGTCTATCTATTTAAATCTTCAGTGGTATCATGGTACGGCCGGTGCAATTGGATCTCGTTGGTCAATCTGACCAAATATCTCCCTTGTGTATCGAAAAGTAGGCAATTAAAATTAATTACGAATCTACTGCAATTTATTCACACAATAACGTAATTTTCACACCACATCGTGATTCTTATTCATGACAGTTTATACATATAATTAAATTTGACCAACTACATAAATATTACTATAGCAGACCCGTGCAAATCACGGGATATTATGTTAGTAAATAACGCTTTTTTAAAAAATTGAAAAACGGAGATATTTTTACAATGTGAGGCCCTCAGGAAAAAATCCCTCAGGATCTATGCCATCTTTGAGGATGCTGTGTAAAGGGTCTTTTTAGGGAAAGGAAGGCGAGGATATATCCAATAAATGGATCGCAGGGCGGTGGTACCCATACCAGCCTCCCAATTTAAATTTATGTATTTCAATTTGAATATATTGTCAACATTAACTCTAAGAAATTTAATTAAATAAAAAAAGATACTTTGAATATTAGAATTTAAAAAATCTGTGAAAATATTATTTTACAGGTAGTTACTTTATGGCTTGTCTGAATTTTTGATATAATGAGTTCTATTTTTGTAAGGACACTTAAATTTAAAACTCATGGAATCAGATTTCACGAAAGACTAACGCAAATCACAGACAAATTAGTAGGTTCTTTCCATATTGCTTGTCTTAGGTATTTTAACGCTTGTCTGAATTCTCGATCCAATCAGTTCCAATTTTGAAATTTAGAACAAATCCGAGTTAATTGAATCGTGGTTACAATCACAGACTGACCCACAACCAATATTAGTGTTTTTGATGGTGATGATTGTGTTGCTACCCGTGATTTTTCAAGGAATATTACTCGAAGTGCCAAGATAGAAACTGAGAAATTTTTTGCATTGTCAAAAATAATCCTAATTTAAAATTAAAATGAAAGTCTTGTTAAATATATTCAGGTAGGTACTTTACCGCTAGTCCGGAATTGAAAAGATTTAAAAAAAATGTTTGTGGTGAGTTAGTTCCCATTATGAAATTGTTCCATTAACAGAAATCAATCAATTCATTTAGGATGGGTTGTTTCAAAAAATTTGATGGATTCATCAAATATTTGAAGTTGATTTTCACGTTCTGTGTAAGTTCTATTCAAGTTTTGTTATTACATCATTATAGGACAGTTGCTTCACAAAACTGAAATAATCACAGAACTTGAATAGAACTTACACAAAACGTGAAAATTTACTTCAAATATTTGATGAATCCATCAAATTTTTTGAAAAAACCCGTCCTAAATGTATTGCAACACTGAACCCAAAAATATCTAAGTTATGAAAAAGCCATAATCCGTTGTATGTTTTAAATTTACCTATTTCAAATTTAGAATGATCCGCCGATTATAAATTCGTCACACTCCGCCCGCCGAAAGCTCTTTCATCTTCATTTCGTTATTATATTATTACGATGAGCAAACAAATCGTAATGCTTTTATTGTCTTTTTGTAATCGCTGTGAAGATTAGGTTCACTTTTTGCTGGCGCGTTGAAAAAATGGGATATGTTTTTTGCTGGCGCGTAGAAAAAATGGGATATCTTTTTCGGATCGGTCTCGTAGGTACCTGGCAGATGTTTTAATAATATGCATGTTGTATTGTTTTTATCTTGTGTGATTTTATTGCTACGGTTTTATGAAGGCTTGAGGATGGATCAATTTATTTCATTTATTAGAATACATTGAGTAGTTAAGTAGGTATCTAAATAATAATTTATTTGAATAGTTCTAGTTGTAATAACTTTTTGAATGTTATACCCATCAATGTAATAACTAGTGTTATTCCAATAAAAAAAATAAAATGTTCCGATGACGTATGTTCAGCCCCGGATATACGACTTTTTCAAACCGGGACAGAAACTTGATAGTAGCGCCCACCAGTGGCAGGGAGGGGGGGATGCGTACAATTGGTCATTTTATTCAACTTGCTATTAATTATTGTTAAGTAGGTACAGTAAGAACTAATTTTAAACTAAATTTGATTGAAAGACAATAAATGTGTTTTAATATAAATATTTTTAATGGTTTACCGATAGAAATATATGAATATTAGTAGACGAGAACAGGTGGGAGAAAGGTACAAACCAACTAAAGCGGGACGCAGAGGGGCAAGATGACTGTGATGTGATTCGTCAATAAATCAATTTGACAGTATATAGGCATCTCGCATTATAATATCACCATTTATTTCTTAAAAGTAAAATCTGCTTTTGAATGAACATACCTTTTTATATGGGAGCGCGAATTGCTTACCGCATTATGAACAAATTTGCGAAGTCCAAATACGGCAAAGTAAAAAAGTTCGCCTGTTTTCAGAGTCTAATATTTTGTTACCGTATTTAGTTAAGACACTTTTACAAATGTTTCAAAATTTACTTAACCCAGTAAACAGCGACGAGCACACTTAAGAAACGCCTACATGTTACTAAAACTGATCATATTAAATGATCTGAATAAGCTTAAAATAAAGTAAAATAATGCTTCCAAATGGAATGTAATACAACGATTGGGTTTATTCTCTTTTTCACTTCTATTTTCAAACGTTTTCATAGCACAAGTCACCATTTTGGCCATGTTATTTCGTAAAATGTACCGATGAGAGCTCGACGCTGGTTCGCACAAGAATGATGACGTTACATTTTCTAGATTTGCGCGAGGCTATACGCAAGCCCAGCCGGCTCCAAATGGAATAGGTATGGGAGGGGGAAATAATACGCTTTTATCACTTAGGGTAGGTCAACTAATTTTTATATGGCTATGGGTTTACCACTAAAGTTATCCAATTTAATCTAACGTAGTTGTATTTAATTTTTAACCTTCGGTGAATAAAAAATAACCTTTTCCTAAAATTTTCACTAACGAGATCTTCTAATTATGCACCTTTAAAAGATCTTTTGAGGCTTATTTGAATATCCTCACTGATAACACAATTTTAAAAAATGTCTTTGCCAGCCAAAAAACTCGTTCAAGTGAGACACCGCCATCCACCATTCACCTACAAATAATAAAGTATCTCTTCCCACAAGCACCGAAACATTGCTTGAAATTGTTTTAATTTCAAAATAGGAATGATATAAAAATAAAATAAAAGGGAGTCCAGTACCTTCGTAGAAACGCCCACGTAATAAGAATCGATATTTAATTCAGTGAAAAATATCAGTGACAAGTGTTGTTCGAAATTCAAGTACACATCCCGCGCTTTTTCGCTACGCCAGCCTTAAAAAAAATTGTCCAAGATGGCCGACAGCGATTCTGAAGGTCGTTTGCGGTGATAAATTTAAATTGCAATTCCTAGAAGATGGCGTGATTTTTGGCCTCATTCGAAAGATCAAATTCGACTTTTCTCTAGGCAACTCTTATTATTTCTTGGTATTGGTAAAACCGTTTAATGAAGCGTTTAAAATAATTATGAAACAATCGGAATATTGTGGAATACGCCATGTTAGTATTTATGGAAAATCGATGGTCAAATTTCAAATTTATTTAGGATTTGACCCAATATGCAAATCGTTTTCATTAAGTAAAATATCAAAGTATTATTAATATTGAAAATTTATCAGTAGGATATTATTTGAGATTGAAAAAAATAACCATTTGTAGAGTCCATCCAATTTAACAATTGATACGAGCCTTGAGAATCAAACCTGCTCCCTTCTGACTCCAAATTATGAGTACCATTACGCCATAAAATATTATTGGACCGGTCGGTCCATGATTTGAAAAATGCTAAAAATGGCTAAGTCCTGTATCTGTGCGATACTCACTAATATTTTTTTATAAAAGCAGCAATTACGTTTGTAAGAATATTAACAACTTGACAATATATAATAGTGGGAGGTTTTCATATATTGTCAGGTTGTTAATATTCTTACAAACATAATTGCTGCTTTTGTAAAAAAATATTAGTGAGTATCGCACAAGACGGCCGGCGTGGTCGAGCGGTAAGGCTCTTGCCTCGCAATCCGAAGGTCGGGGGATCGAATCCCGGACTGGCAAATAAATTTTATTTGATTAATTTGTGTTATTTCACAATCAATTCATTTAAAATAATGTATTGTATATTTGCGGCACGTTCCAGAGTGGAAGATACTCTCAGTATTGCCCGGGTGTAAGACCACCATTCGCAATTGAAACATTGCTTGAAATGGCTTTAGTCGTGTTTGGTGACCAGATCTGAATAGCCAGGTACTTCCCCACTTCCCTCTTCCCTATCTTCTTCTCCTTCCCACTACCAATTCAATTCTGAATGGTGGTCTTACACCAGGGCGATACTGAGAATATCTTCCACTCCAAAACGTGCCGCAAATATACTATATTATCGTATATTTGCTGCACATTCAACTTATAGTTTCAGTATCGCCCTGAAGATAGATCACCATTCAGAATTTAAGCGTTGCTGAAATGGCTTTAGCCGTGTTTAGTGACCAGGTCTGAGTCAGATACTTCCCCAAATTTCTCTTCCTCATTTCACTCCCCCCCACTACCTACAGCCTAACAACATTACTCAATTGAGAATGCGGATAAATCTCACCGGCACTAGACGGTTCGGAGCAGTTGGAACTATTGTGCTTTGCTCATAGTTTAAGAAGTCTATTAATAATAATTTATTATTAAGTCGGTTTTGTTACTCATGAGCGACGGTTTATAAGTGCTGCTTCATACATACGTCACAAGTCAGGAGTAGGGAGAAACGGCCATGGCGGTATCCTCAGTGGTTCATAATGAGGGTCGGACAGACCGCGGTCCCTGCTTGATTACCGCTTAGCATTGCACCTCTTCCCGGATTTTTGATGGTTCGACTTTTTGTCGGGGAAAAAGCCATCGCGGAGTAATGGAAAGTGGCGCCGAGCAGGCGGCCACTCCCGGAACACGCACCCAACAACGCACACACCTAGAGGGAATAAGGGTTATTTTTGTCACCTAGAAAATCACAAAAAAAAAAAAAAAATTTATCACTACTGTCACTTTTGTACACACAGTTTCAAGTGATGTTATCATGATTGTTTTATTTTATATAAGAGAAACTGATAGTTTGTGTAACTGCCCGGTTTCGCCAAAGTTTCAATTATCTACAAGAAAAGACGACCTCCGTTGACGAGGAAGGCTCTCGAAAAGCAATTTTAATAATTTAAAAGAATATATAGCATATTTGCGGCACGTTCCAGCGTAGAATATACTATCATTATCCCCCTGGTGATAGACCACCATTCGGAATTGAAACGTTGCTTGAAATGATTTTACTTTTAATTTTTTAGTGATTGGTGATCAGATCTGAATAACCAGATACTTCCCCACTTCCCTCCTCATTTCCCCTCCCCACTACCTCCAACCTCACAACCCAACGATGCCATAGTCTCACTGGCTCCTGACGAGTGCAATTGGGACTCTTGTGAGGTATTCACATAAAAAAGTAAACAGTTATTTGACAGTTTTTTTTTACATTAGTTCCACACGACCGTTCTTGACGGCCTGCGTAGTCCAGCGGTAAGGCTTCTTGACTCGCATTCCGAAGGTCCGCGGGATCGAATCCCGGCGTGGCAAATAAATTTTATTGGATTAAATTGTGTTATTTCACAATTTATTCAATTAAACTAATATATAGTACATTTGCGGCACGTTCCATAGTGGGAGATACTTCCAGTATCGCCCTGGTATAAGACTACCGTTCAGAATTGAAACGTTGCTTGAAATGACTTTAGCAGTATTTGGTGACCAGATCTGAATAGCCAGGTACATCCCACCATCCTCTTTCCCATCTACTTCCCCTCCCCACAACCTTTAGACTCACAACATACCCCAATTGGGGATGTCATGGTCTCACTGGCTCTAGACGGGAGCAGTTGGGACTCTTGTGCGGTATTCATATAAAAAAATAATAAAAAATGGGCTTTTTTATAGATTTTAATGACTTTTATAAGAGGCGTTGAGTTAACTTGATTCTGAGTTGGCATGGAACCATCGATGACATGTTGAGGAAGGTTTTCCATGCTTCCAGTACTTTATTTGCAGGGAAGTGTTTTCTAGGATTGAATGCAAAAGGTGCTTCGTACATTTTTTTAGTGTCCACGGAGAATTTACACTTGCGTTGGTAAAGATTTCTTGAATACCGGGGCAACCATAATGTCCAGATAAAATTTTAAAGGTCTCAATCAAGACACTTAACTCAAGCCATTTAACACCATCAATGCCTCATTTAATCCATGACCTTTCTAAAAGCTCTCTGACCTACACGTTGACCTCTGGTCAAGACTGCACGATTATTCTCAATCATCAACAAGTCTATTTATAACCTTACAAAAACATTATAACAATGAATTAATACAAAAAATATACAGAAAAAAAATCATTTATTGGATAATAAACACTTCTGCCATAGTACACCCCACGTGGTTCGCTACGTTTGGTGACTTAGCAGGGGTGCCCGGGTTCATGGGGTGAATTTTATCTAGGTCTCGGCGGCGAATGCGTTTGCCCATCTACTGCGCGGCAGGCCGGATCGGGAGAGACTGGTTGGGGGAGACCTAACCTAGGCCTCTCCTCTTGGGAGGGATGGATTCATAAGTCCGTCGCTCCTGGATAGACTGACCCCCAGATTCCTACCCACCTCTCATACCATTTTCCCTCCCCTACCCACTAAACAGCATCCCCAAAAACGTACCCCTAACAGGGAATGTTTTTTTACTCAGGGACTCCTGTACGAGCTAACGTAAAAAAATCTAAATGTTTGCGTTGGCTCGTCGACGAACAAATAATATTTGTAAAAAAATACAAAAATCAAATATTTATGTTGTAAAAATGTATTCTGACAGTTGCTCCCCCAGGGTTATAGTTACAATCCATCAAGTCAAAACCAACACGTTATTTAAATTCCCCACACAGAAAAGTCCTGACTTATCTATGGAATTACCCGGAAGGCTTGGGAATAAACTGCCACTGTTTACGAGATGCCCTGTCACTATTGATTACATTATTAAATTGGGGTCCGGACAAGACATTAGTACCCTTTACACGCAGAGTTCGGAGCGGGACGTGCCCCGCGCCACTTCAGGCCGCCGCGCAGAAAAGTAAAGACCGAAAGTAAGATAACGGTTTACGGCGCAGTTCACTGTGAGACTTTTCTACGCGGCGGCCTGAAGTGGCGCGGGGCACGTCCCGCTCCGAACTCTGCGTGTAAAGGGTACTATTAGGAATCCCTAAGCCCGCGGGCTAAAGTGGAGAACTTGTTTCTTGGAGGACAACTGAAATAGAAAGAATGAATCATGCGATTATTTACTGTAAACTGTAAACCCTCCCAACCTTCCAAAGATGAAACTAAATATTGTTTCTGTAGCTAAAATATCAGTGCCTTGAAGGTAAAATATTAAATAATTTAACCTGTCAAAATTATATGAAAGACCCCTCCATTCAAAACCAAATTCATAATTATTTTTTATTCAATTATTTATCATTATTACGTCTTCACTTTATTCTTAAAGTTTTTCCTGAGTTTCTACAATAATTTTGTTTATCGAACACACATTGAATAGACTTCTCCAGCCGGACTCTCTCCACCCATCGCCTTGCACCGCAAATGTGGATTCATACGTCCATCACTCCTGGACAAATTGACCGCCAGATTCTTAGCCAAACCTCATAGCGTTTTCTTTCCCGATTTCCTCTCCTTCCTTTCCTTTAAAATACTCTACACATAGCATCCGCAAAGATGACATTAGGCCTTAAGAGAATTTTTCGTAGGGCCTCCTGAATAGAGCTAACGTAAAAAAAACATTTGAAAAAAATAGGAACATAATGCATGACGTCTTATCTGTCGATTGTTAGATGGGTAGGTAGGTATCTGAAAACTCTACAGCTCACGATAGAAATGATGTTTCGAGCTTGACATAACATTACCAGGAAATTTCTGGTAGATAAAGCAGTGCAAATTTAACGAAAAACAGAGATCACGGTTCGACTGTTTTAATGTTTGCTTTTTCTCTCTCCTACAACACGGATCTCTTTGAACCAAAGTTCACTCCTTCCTCTCCTCAAAAAGACCCTCCACACAGTATCTTCAAAGGTGACGTAGACCCTGAGGGAAATGATTTTCACTCACAATTCAATCAGAATGTATACTTTACTGGTGTAGGACCCGTGAATCAGGGGAATGTTTAAATTCTTACCAAATCACTTTTAATATTCATTTATTTATTTTTATTTACGCCCTAGTGGGCTTTTACATGAATAGAAGGAAATTTATATTCACAATATTAATTATGTGTATTACAAAATATAAATAAGAATGCAATTAACTCGTTAGGTATAGAATATTACTACAGAGATTAAAAGAAATGAAATAGTATGAGTTGTTCTTATAAAAAAACTAATACAATTTAGCTTAAAATATAAATGAAAATGGCAATAAAAATATTCTAATAAAGGTAGGTAGTTACTTTAACGCTTGTCTGAATTCTTTAAACATTCAGTACAAATTTTGAAAATAATATAAACGTTTCAAGGGGCATAGGTACAAAGTTTTAAAATGATGCGAATCAAAATCAAATTAGCCTATTTTCAACTAGTTTTAATACCAACATTTAAAATTACGTTGAAGCTGGTTTAGATTTAATTCATGTACAATCTATAAAATTACCTCTTCAATTCAATTTAATTATTCGTGTCGACCTTTCGATCGATTCTAATCTATTACACTATAATAGCTCAGCAAAAACCATTTATTTTAAAACGTTGATGAGTAATCTCGTTTTCTTAGAATTAATGAATATTAATCGGTATTAGAAATCGATGAATCTTCAGGTTTATCCGTTATGAAATTCGTCATATTAAGAGGAAATCGAGCGGGATTTTATTCATACAAAGGTATTCCAAAATTTCCTCTTTCGATTTTGACACTTGTGCAAATATTTTTTGATAATATCAAAAAATATTTATTATATCAATATAGATATCGACCACTAGCTTATCGGTAAGTTTAGATATTTGAAGTAATTTGAATCTCGATGAAACGAAAAATAGCGACACTAAAAAGAGACAAACACGTACATCTACAGGATTTAGCTTGCGAGATAATAGGATAAAATAATCAGTCTCCTCCTTATGCGGCGCTTCATAGCCTCCCCACTCTTGTCTGCTTTAGTTTTATGAAGGTTTCGCTTCTACCAGGTGTGAACCGCACATAAATATTTAAGTGAAAACTTCTTTAAAACGTTGTTATTTGACACTCGGTGAAACGAAAAATAGCGACACCAAAAATAAATAAACACATACATACATTGGATTTAGCCTGCGAGAGAAAATATAGAATAATCAGTCTCCTCTTTGTGCGGTGCTTCGTAGCCTATCAGTCCTGTTTGCGCGGTATTTCGTAGCATCCCCACTCCTGTCTACTTTAGTTTTCTGAAGGTTTAATAATAAGTTACTTCTTAGTGGGAGTTAGGATCCTCCAAAAATCGTTCAAATTGCTTGGTTTGAACGCAATCAACAGACGATCAGTATACAAACTAGAAAATGTGTTTTTTTTTAAGTAAAAAACATTTACTTTGGTAAAAACATCTTAAAGTTTTGGAGGAAAAAATGGCGAACACAAAACCTCGATTTTGACGATTTTATTTAGGTAGGTTTTATCAACCTAAGATAACAGTTTGGTAAAATACTAATTATCAAAATTTCTCGGGGACCGTGGTTTCTTTTAAGAATTACGGCTACGGCGAAAATCAATCGATTCTTGTAATATAAAAAGGAAACCGCTCTAACTGTTATCATACAAGGGCACCCAAATCCTTAATAGCCCTTTTCTGAAGAAATGGAACAGGACCTAGAAATAATGATGATTGGAAAATACCGAAACGGAAAGGAGAACGTTAAGGACCCCATTTTGAGGTCTGGTGTCGAAATTTGTATTAACCGCGGCGAGTCTTCAGGTACATTATACATTATTAGAAATTTACCTGGATGGTTGATATTCAGTTAATTGAGCTTTTTTATGTGAATACCGCTCAAGAGCCCCAACGGTTCCCAACCGCCTGGAGCCAGTGTGACTATGCCTCTCCAATTGGGTTATTTTTTTTACATGTGCTCCACATAGGAGGTCCTGAAGAAAACAATTTCCCTCAGGGTCTATGTCATCTTTGGGGATTCTGTGTGGAGGGTTTTTTTAAGGAAAGGAAGGGAGGAGAGTTCTGGGAAGGAAAAGGGTTTAAGGGATGGGTAGGAATGTGGGGTTCAGTGTGTCCTGGTCATCCGCCTAGACAAACCTCACCCACGGGCATCCCTGCTAAATCACCAAACGTAGCAAACCACTTGGGGTGACCTATGGCAGGGTATGTTGTGAGGTTGAAGGTAGTGGAGAGGGGAAGAAATTGGAGAAGCACCGGGTTATTCAGATCTAGTCACCAAATACGGCTAAAGCCATTTCAGGCAACGTTTCAATTCTGAATGGTAGTCCTACACCAGGCGATACTGATAGTTTCTTCCACTCTGGAACAAAGCTAGACCTGTATAAAACCACAGGTTAGTCTGAAATCTTTAAAAATCAATTCCAATTTTGAAAACGGCAATTGAAATAATTTTCTGTTAAAAATATTATGCAATAGGTAGGTAGGTACTTTATCGCTTGACCAAATTTTATCAGTTCCAACTTTGAAAATAATACTTAAATGCAAGAGAAATTTGAGAGCATTTAACCAGAACTATTGATGGTGATATCTAAGTACTAATTATCTGTTTTCTGTGCTGTTAGTTGGTTAGTCCTTCGTGAAATCTGGGTCAAGAAACTCTGATTTGTTTTGAAGTGTTATTTTCAAAATTGAAAATAATGATTTGAAGAATTCAGACAAGCAATAAGTAGCAGAAAAGTACCTTTATATTATTTTAAATACCATTTTCAAAATTGGAACTGATTTGAATAAGATAATAACTGATAAGAATAATGACTACCTCGTGATTTTTCACGGGTCTGCGCTAGTTAATTTATAAAATTACATGATAAGTCATAATTCAACATAAAAATAAATTTTAATAAGTTTAAGAATCTAAATAGATTGATTGTTAATTTGTTTAAAAAACAAATCGTTATTATAAAAGCGATGTTTGTAAAAAGCAAAAAACTGGATATTTGTTATTTTCCCTAAAATATCGTTAATCTTCGTAGATAACAAAAAAAAATTTTGTTCAAAAAACTGGAAGTCTATTTTTACCATTATTTAGTTTATTGCTTCTAGCAAAGCTCCCTGTCCACTATCCATCCTGCATTTAATTTGTCTATTACGCAAGACCCTCGGGACATCCGACCCCTGGGCCAAACCGCTATCCGCATCTAGTCCGTCAGCTGATTGTGATCGTTATACTCGACACTTCTACGGTGTACTCCTCGTCAACTTAATGTTGAGGTCGTTACGGACGCACAAATGTTATTACAGAATATTCAAGTTTTTAAACGTAGGACAGTATCTACTTTATTAATGGTATTCTACACCTTTAGTGTTGTTATGTGATACCTACCTATCTAATGGCATTATTTGTATTACTGACTGGCAGTGTTTTGATGTTTGTAAATTGGTAGGTATATAATCGTGTCATAAATTAGCTAAGTAGGTAAGCACTTGACAAAATAAATATTTCTGCAATAAATTGTAGAAAGGTCCAAATACAGAAACCAATATAATATATTAGTCTTTGTGCGTGTTTTCAAGTTTCTTGATCTTTGAGCCGAAATGCTTAGAAATTACCTACGTAAAATTTAACAAAAATACTAACGG
The DNA here is from genome assembly GCA_936435175.1 of Glyphotaelius pellucidus. Taxonomy (NCBI): domain Eukaryota; kingdom Metazoa; phylum Arthropoda; class Insecta; order Trichoptera; family Limnephilidae; genus Glyphotaelius; species Glyphotaelius pellucidus. The sequence goes on from OW386543.1 coordinate 38,391,193, forward strand.
TGTAAATGAAGAAAGTGAGAGAAGTACTGCGTTTAACCACCAACACACTGTAAACCACTTGAACCCCTAAGCTTGTTTATACGACAATATAACAATAGCAGTCAAGTACAATAAGCTTGTTTTCAAGCTAACGTGTATGTTCCCACAGAAATCGTTATAACTCCGTTTTTGTTCTGGTCACAACCCTAAAACAAGAAGGCAAATATCTATAATAAAATACGCAACACATTACTATTCAATGTTGCCCATAAAAATAGATATAAAATACTTATTTTGTAGCAACAGTTTTCACCCGCCAAATCGCTTATAAAATTTTTATTAAATATTATTGTATAAAATGGTAAAAAAGTGAGGCGACAAAATTGTTTATTATAAGCTCATATCGAAGAAGTTATGCTACGAAATCGACTCCAAATATCCCACCAAGTTTCCCACTTGTGTTGCGAGTTTTAGGATACCTTGTATAAAAAAATTCAACGTATATTTAAAATTACGTACGTAGTTCATGATATACCCACCTAAATGGCGTTGTCAGATGAAATTATATTGATTTAGAAGTTTCAGACAGAGAAAAACTTTGTAATCTCTCTGATATCTCAGAAAATAGATTTTCTGCCTTATACCTAGTTAAGATGACTTATAAATGCTTCACATCGTTATCCTACTTCTCTCTCCCTGTAGTAATAAGGTTATCTACCCGTCATAAAACTTGATTCAAAGTTACACAGCCAGCAGGAGTAAGAGTAAATAGTAATATCGAGGTGTATTCTTGTCTCAGTCGGGGATGGCACCGTTTCATCCCCCTGAGATTCCGACCCCAACCCCCCGAGCTGTAAGTAAGATTGTGACAATCGATACTGCAACACGGGGCTGTTCCGCCAATCAGGGCTGGGGGCGTGTCCACCCCTCCCACCGCAACCCCCTGCCAGCTGTCACGGATACACTGTACCGAGGGGTGACACAGGGGTGCCGGTTGGAGGTACCACGCAGACGCAATAACTGGGATGCCTTCCACCCCTAACTTGGTTCATTTGATTATTTACTCGGGAGGTTTTACAGTTATGTTTGAAGGGAGATTTACACCTACAGTGTAGAAGTGAATTAGTTAAATCCTTTATTGGTTTTTTATTCAATTTTATATTCATCATCGTCCGTTTTCTATCTACTAATATAATGAAGGTCTTTTTCTATTTTTATTTCCATCTCTGAATTATTATTGCTTTGCGTTCTCGTAATGCAGTTATATTACTAACTAGCTGGTTCCTGGCATGCGTTGCTATGCCAGTCAATGAAATTAATTGACTCTCCCTTCTTATCCTTTCCCGTGCGTCCCCGTTTCCTTCCACCTTCCCCGCCTTCCCCCACCCTCATCTCTTCCCTCTCCACGAACTCCACCTTCCCTCTACCTTTCCTCCCTCCTGCAAAAATATACGAAAAACACGCATTTTCATTTATACAAATTTCTTAACGCCAGACCTTACCATTATATACAGCCTTTGTTACTCGCTAATAATGTAACTTTCTATTGGTGAAAGAATTTTTAAAATCGGTTCAGTAGTTTCGGAGCCTATTCCATGCAAACAAACAAACAAACAATCAAATCTTTCCTCTTTATAATATTATAGTAAAGATGAACCCGTTTCAACTTTAAAAAACTGATAAAACAACCAGTAACGTTGGTTGGTTGTTTATGAGTTATGTCAAAATTATTAGTAAGGGGGTAATTATTCAATTTTAATATATAATATGTATTTTTATGTTGTAGCCGCAACTGCAAGTAATCTAAGGTTAATAAATTTACCACCACAATGTGCGCTAATAAATGTACAGAAAGTGTGAAGAATAGGAATTATGTTTAAACGGTGTGTACCGATTATTTTTCGATTTCTGTTATCTTTCTAGTCAAACTGACCTACCGATGAATTTCAGAAACAGTCAAAATATTGTATCTCCAATTTAGGGCGAAAATGAGTTAAGTACTTCCTGAATATCAAATCTTTCATTTTTTAACCACATAACAGAAATCTGTAATAAGGGCTTAAAAATGTTGGGGTTTATAACTAGGCTAACTAGAAACTTTAACAATATAAAGTGTATTAAAATGTTATATTTTGCTTATGTTAGAAGCCAACTTGAGTACAATTTTCCTGTGTGGAATCCTCATTATAATATGCACGTACAAGCTGTTGAAAGAATACAAAACAAATTCTTACGTTTTCTAAATTTTAAAATGGGTATTCCAGCAAATATGTTAAACTACAACACAATTTTAAACGATATGAATATGCTTAAATTGTCAGACAGAAGAATTTTCACTGACTTGGTATTTTTATATAAAATTCTAAATGATTTAGTTGATAGTCCGGTATTACTTGAATTGATAAGCTTCCGAATTCCACTTCGTAAAACTAGAAGTCAGGATTTATTTCAGTGCAGAAATTCTGGGACTAACTACCATATGTATTCCTCTTTGCCCAGAATACTAATGGAGGGAAACAATTATACCAAGTCAGTGGACATCTTCAATTTATCTTTGAATAAATATAAAATATTGTTATTGAGGCAGTTCAGTTATGTACAATAAATGTTTTTTCTATGCTATATATGTATGTGCCCCGAAAAAGGGCGTTTATTTATAAATAAATAAATAAATATATTGCATCTCTGAAACCTACCATCCCAAAGATGCAAACATACCTAATATTAAAATTCAGTAAAAACCCTTCAGGCAATATTTTTATGAGCACATATATTATGTTGTAACCCCCAACAAAATGTATTTTTTTATTAATTTATGCTGTCCGTGCCAAAATAATTTAGATTTTACATCAGGATTCCCAAAACTAAACTAATGTACGTACTAGGGTTGTTACGGATGCCAAAATTTTGACATGCGGATGCGGATTATTAGAGATTCATATCTGCGGATGCGGATGAAGATCCGCATTTCCGGATGCAAATTGCTTGCATTGCTAAACTTCTGTATTCTGGATTGCGAATGTCCGTAATTTTTTTTTTTTTTTTACATGAGCCCCACACAGGAGGCCTTAAGGAAAATAATTTCCCTCAGGGCCTATGTCATCTTTGAGGATGCTGTGTGGAGAGTTTTTTAAAGGAAAGGAAGGAGAGGAGAGTTCTGGTAAGGAAAAGGGTTCAAGGGATGGGTAGGAATCTGGGGTTCAGTGTGTCCTGGTCATCCGCATCCAAGACCTAGACAAACCTCACTTCATGAATCCGGGCACCCCTGATAAATCTCCAAACGTAGCGAACCACTTGGGGTGACTTATGGCAGAGGTGTTGGTTATCCAATAAAGGTTCCCGGGGCGGCGGTACCCATTTACGCCTCCCAAATTGAAATACCCCTGGTACGTCAACACTGTTTTAGAAAGTGCCAAAACTTCATAAAAACCTACCAAAAGTCGTAAAGGCAGCCTCAAGTTTTTGTACTTTTCGTAGGTTATGTTCTATGTTTGTAAAAAAAAAAAAGATTTTTATATGAACGTACTTACTAATATTATCTTAGTCATCTTTAACCAATTTACCTGTATTTCTTAAACTATATTTTTAAACCTTGTAACTGAATTTGTGTAACCGTATGACAAATGGAACCGTAGCTTTTGTAAATTTCATATTTTTATTTTGTTTTTCTACTAGATGTGTGAAAAATTTGTTTACCTCTACTTAAATTTGGGAGGCGGGAATGAGTACCGCGCCCCAGGAACCTTTATTGGATAACCAACACATCTGTCATATCCCCAGGTTCGTTACGTTTGGTGATTTAGCAGGGTTGCCCGGATTCATGGGGTGAGGTTTGTCTAGGTCTTGGAGGCGGATGACCAGGACACACTGAACCCCAGATTCCTACCCACCCCTTAAACCCTTTTCCTTCTCAAAACTCTCCTTACCTTTCTTTCCTTAAAAAACCCTCCACACAGCATCCCAAAGATGACATAGGCCCGGAGGGAAATTATTTTCCTCAGGGCCTCCTGTGTGGAGCTCATGTAAAAAACAAAAAAAAAGTATTCAAAAAAGATACAGATACTTTAATTTGAAACTAAATCTTTTTTTTCATGTCACAAAACCTAACTTTCGAAGATTTGCAAACTTTTGATTTCAGTTTTCTCAAAATCATTTCAATCTATGGAGATACAATATTTTTAGTCATCGATACGATAAGTCCGTTCTCTATGGGACTAGATTAAGAAAAACCCAATTTTTTAAAGTAATTTTTCAGTTTCTTACGAAAAGCCATTAGGTAGGCATTGTAAAGTCATTTTTAAATCAAGCTCATTGTATGTACTTGGTATGTACACTCAACCTCTGGACTCAAAATCAAATGCGTAGAACCACCTGTTGTAAAATTTATTTAAAATGGGTATCATTAGGTAATGCTTTTACCATGTAATAGTTTTTCTAGATTTATATCTATTTATGTATCATAACAAATTCGTTGGTCTTCCTTCTTTACTCTTCATAACACGCTGAGTGACGTTATCTCATTTCAGTAAATTATTCATCCGCCCGAGGACTGGAATAATTACAACGGTGTCAAAATAATATTAATTAAACCTTCCAACGAGATGTCCAACCCAAAATATTCATTTACTTATTATTCGTTTGTAAATTAATTTTATTGAGAAGTGAAATAGCTTCTGTGCGTCTACAAGAGTTGTAATGGTATCTACCTTTCACTATTTTATGGACAACCATAGACATACAGTACACAAATTGGTCGTTATCGTTGATATAAAATGACAAACCTATTATCAGTATTTCTGTGAACAGTCTCGTCCAAAAAAATACGTTTTTATATATTTTTCTTATTTTAAAAAACAGTCAAAATTTTCCTCTGAAATTGTAAGATTTGTAATTAGATAGGTACTTATGTAAATACCTACCTAATTGATTATAAACCATACATTTTATCACATTTAAAAAAAAATTGAATACAAAGAAACGTAACTATTTCAATGACAATATTTTTTTTCAATCCTTTATCGTTTCAGGTGGGTACCATATAATTTCGCAAAAATACCTCAAAAATAAGAAAGTTCAAATAAACACCAATTTCATATTTGAAAAAATATTTTTTACTGAACCATAATCAAAGTTCGCCTCTGTTCAAAGTAAGGGCTAGTTGTTTTAATGAATTTGAACAAATCAACAAATTACAAAGTTAACCTTAAAGTTCTCTAAAAGTTCTGTTATCATCCTAGTTATGCGAAACAACTGGTTAATATGATATAATAACAGAACTGGCTTTATAGAATTTCAAAATGATTTTGAAATTTGAAGCATTGTTCAAATTCTGTGAAACAAGACATCAAAAGACTTGCTCGCAAAATAAATTAGATGCAGCTGATCTTTATAACCAGAAACGGAACGTACAAACAAATTTACGGAGAGATGCAATGCCAAACGGTTGAGTTAGTTTTTTTTAGTGACTTTATAAAATAATTGGATATACAAAATATAATGGTGAATTTAAGTATGCATAGATTAGGGGGTCCTGTGCCGAGGTGGACTAAAGTTATTTAAATATAGTATTTGTCTTCTATGTCGTTTTTAGCGTCTTCATTAGGGTTTCTTCATTGACCTCTTTTAGCCATATTTTTTTCTTTATTTGTACTTACTAGAATTTTTTATTAGTTTTATGTCGTGGGGAAGGATGTTATGGAGTTTTGTTGCAAAGAATGTGTAGTTTTTTTGTCCGAATATGATTTTATAACTTGGAATATTTTTTATGTCATTTTTATTCGATCTAGGTAGATGCATAGTAGAGGATTCAGTGAATAGCTTCAAAAATATATTTTAGCTTCAATAACATAGTTAACTCTAGAATAAATAAGAACACAAGAAATACCGTGTGGGCGTGTTTTCAGATCCAAAATTCTGACCATTATTTGCTTAAATTTCATACGCAGAACTGTGCTTCACCATCAATCACTAATAAAACAATAAAAATTTGTACTTGATATCTCATCTAGTTCGCTTCATTACAGTGACTGCATTTAAACAGTGTTCATGTTAAATAAACTAAAAATAATGCTAAATAGTGTACAGTTTCAAACAGGAGCTAGACAAAAAACAAGATACTAATAATTGATTGTCACATAAATCTCAGCCCTGATAATGGAATATACACGCTCGTATTTCAACTTGACGGTCATCAATAGCTATTTGGACAACCCTGGGAGAGGATTGTTCATAAATAACACTTCGGGGCCGGGCTGTTTAATTAATCTCATCTAAATATCGTCCGGGAATTCAACACCTTCAGCCCACGCCTGTTTAAAAATTGAATAGCCAAAATACTACTTTTTATTAGAATTATGATATTGGGCACGTCCTTGCATAATTTTGCACTACTTCTTCTGGTCTGCCCTCTCTTATCGAAGGTTAGCTATAGTCAAGACAATATTTTTTTGATCAATTTGACATTCTCTGTGGTCGAGAGGTAAGGCTCTCGACTAACAAACCAGAGGTCGGGAGTTCAAAATCCCAGCATGCGCAAGTTAATTTGGTTAAATTGTGTTACTTCGTAAATTATTAATTTAAAATAATATGTGTAGGATAGTATATTCGTGGAAGACCACCTTTCAGAATTGCTTTAAATGATTTTAGCCGTGTTTGGTGACCAGATCTGAATAGCCAAGTACTTACGCATCTTCCTCTCCTCACTGCCTTCAGCCTTACAACATACTCCAATTAGGGATGTCACGTCTCATTGGATTCAGGTGGTTGAGGCAGTTGAGACTAACAATTTTTAGTCTAACTAGCTGCAGGCCGAATAATTTATTGTCTTTTTTATATTATACCCAATAAACATTGATGATATACGAGTAATATGTCATAAAGGCAAGATTGGAAGTGATAGAAATCCATAAAAAAACTTAGTTGAGTACATACACTATTCTTAATTTATTACTGATAAACCGTTTTTTTTTCTTAAAAAACAGACATTACCCTAATGATGGAAACTGCAAAGCTCTTCAAAATGTTGACACAAGAAGCATGAGACATCTCACAAATCAAACCTGCTTTTAAGTAGTCCCAGGGAGAGCTCGTATGTATGTCATCGACAATCATCCTCTTCCTTTTCACACATCTTTTATGTAAAGTTTTGCAAAGAATCTATAAAACAATGACATCACGTATGACCTTTTTCTGGGACTAGTATCTATAGTTTTAATTATAGTTCGCAACGTTAGAAATTATTTTGAAACTTCGTGTTTATTACAATTTATTCATTTACATTGCAACATTTAGGATAGATATTGACTAGAAATATTCGTTTTTAATTGAAATTCACTCTAACAGAAGAATCGTGAATAATTTGATGACGCGCTGAAATTCGGGGAATCCAAAATTTTTTTTGATTTTTTATTTTCAACGATTTGGCGAAGTGTGAAGGTGTTATGTTAGGTACGGTCAGATCACGTGGGAGCCCCGGATCGCTGTCTGGTGTTTGTGAAAGGACAATAAGAACGTAACACAATTTAAGAAACGAACCAAAACATATTAAACGCAGACCGGTAGCTTTGAATATTAATAACGCCCTCAGGCCTGGCCGGTATCTACCTACTCCCTACCGCCTCTAACCTACACTGCCTACTGCCTACTGCCTACTGTCTACTGTCCGGTCAGTACCGCGAAGGAGAGGAATTGCCTCACGCCGTGAGAAAGTCACTCAGCTGGTTTAAGGGTCGTGCCTTTTATTGGCAAAGATCACAAAAGTAAAAAAATTCGTGATATTTCGAATGTGATAAGAAATAGCACACTTATTTGCGTGTTGTCCAATACTCATGACTGTATTTTAAGGTGATACTTAAAAGAATAAACTCATATTCTGCTAATCGTAGATGGCAGTTGTTTAATTACCTATTTTAAGGAATAAATCTATTGCAAGTTATGCTTCAAAATATCAAGTTGAATCAATTGTTTGCGCCCGTATCTACGCAAAATGCATAGTTAGTTTTGTCAACATACAAACTCAATTTTTTCAAGAGTGGCATACAAATACAATATTTGCTTGAATCACCGATTTTTAATTCTATACGTTCGTTGCTTAGTATGTTTATCACAGATTTTTTCTTCCTATAGAAATAAGTGAATGAAGCAAGTGTCGAAGTGTCAAACTATTTTAAAAGTAGATTCCTACATTAGCCGAATTTATATTACGCAACTAATTGCGCAAAAGTTGTTTCACGACACTAGTTGCACTACTAGTTTCACGTGTAAACACATAGTTTCACCATGCGTGCATTAGTTGTATGCTACGAAATTAAAATTGCGACACAACTGGTATGCAACTAATTGCGTAGTGTGATGAAACTAGTATCGCGAAAGGCGAAAGCGATTCAGCTGAGTGGACGTGTGTTCCTTGTGACTGCGTGAATGTTGAAAATGAAAAATCAACGCTCAATAAAGTTTTAAAAAGAGGTTCACTCTTTCGAAAAGCGTTTTTATAGCTTTCATGGATCTTCATCTGCTGATTCATAAGCACCCTCGAATCCAACATCGTCTTTTCTTTCGTTACAGTTCTATCTTTATTTACATCGCCATGTGTATAAAAAGCTTCGATATAGATGGTGCAACGATTACTGTGGTACTGAAAGTTACGCGACACTAAATTTGCGCAATTTACACCGACTTTTTGGTGTCATGCAATTATATGAAACATGCATGCATGCTTAAAACAATTGCATGACATATTTGAGATGAAAAAATGTAACATAAAATTTATGGTTTACAATTAAGTAAGTAGATATTTAAGAACTTACATATTGACAAATCTTATATACGATTTCAAAGGAAATTTTGGTATTGATTTAATAATAAGATAAAAATAGAAATATGCATTTTTGGACGCGAGGTCTACTACTACTACTGACTACTTCTATTAACAATCGCATAACTTCTCATCTGTTACAAATATTAACTAAAAAATATATTTTATTAATTGAAATAATATTGGCATGTATTGACCAGCAGCCCTAGTGAAGGGTGCCTTCACCTTTTATGATTAACGAACCAATCAGCGGAAGGATTATGCCTGTTTCTGTCGGTAAAATGAATAACACAGGTGATTTCTAAATCGATCTACTTTATTTATTCATTTGTGAAACACAATCCGAAGAACCCCTCGATTTTCCTCAATTTATTACTTGGAAAATAATAGCGGTTTCTAGAACGAGGTGTTAGGTAGGTTTTTAAATAGAAGTTAAATGTTTTTTTTTTGTTAACAATGAACAGTGATGGCTGTTTATCAAATATGTATTTATAAAGTTATCTTAAGATACTTTGGACAACTGAGAGAATCCTCAGTCACAACTTGATGGAAGAGGCGGCCCGCCCCGCACCCCTGGTTCTGGGAGGCCACCAAACGCCTCCATGTTCCCTTGATCAAATCCTAAACAAGGGCTTATAGGACACTGTAAAAAAATAATTTAATTTTCTGAAAGATGCATTTGTTAAGAATGCTCTCACCAAATTTTTTATAGAAATTCGAAAAATTGATGGAGATACAGCATTTTATGTGAAACCGTTTGAAACAGTTTGTTCGTTGAATTATCCTTCAGCAAAACTTTGAATGCGTTTTTCTCGAAACTTTTTTTAACACGTTTTTCAACCTGGTCGACAAAATATAAAAAACCCATAAATCCGATTTGCATTCACCAAGTCTTGAACTGTTCGAAAATCCAGTGTCTATAGCATCAAATAGGGAAATTTTGTTATCTAAAAAAAAAGCAAAAATGGCATACCAGCGAATTACTTAACTAAAACTTAAAAGAGGGAATGCGTAGATATAAATGCGTAACTCCATTGATAAGCCATTCCTTATGGTTTATACGTGCTTGAAAACTTGTGTCGTATTCGTCACCATGACTTCTTCAAGATACCACACGACAGAACAGCATTCTAGCACAGCATAACATGGCAAGAGGAATGGTTCCATTGAATGAAATTTCTGAATCGGTGGATATATTTAAATAGACCTAACTCCTTAAATAACAATGATCAAATAAGAAATCTAGTACTGTAAATGGATAATTGATCAAACATAGCCATGTCCTCCTTCAACAAATCACTTCGTTAACGACATATTTTAATTCAATTATAAAATATAATAAATGATCAATGACTGTTTCCAATTAATCAAATCATTTTTGTACGACTTCAAAGCGATCGCAATACAGCAGCATGATTCATCAAAACACACAGGAACATAGCTATATGGTTCGCCGTGTAATAGGAAATTAATTCTGATTGGTAGTATTAATACCAACCACAGAGTGAAGAATCCAGTAGTACCTACTAACAATATTAATTAAGAACCAACTTACCTATTCTAGGTATATTTATGAATCAATTGCATCACCAAGATAAATCCCACACAGGTTTAATTACAAACCAACGTGGTCTGGGATTATGACTACAGGTTTAGTTGTAAGTCTTATACGAATACATTTTCCTGGATAATATTTCTAGACATTTATTATTAAAGATAATTTAGTCCAATGAAACATTTAAATTAATAAGCTGTCCGACAGAGGGTTGGTTTTGATGTAATTTTTCTTTAATGCTTTAATTGTAATGCTCTACATCATTGCATTAGATTTCATCTCATGTTCCTAATAGAGTTACACGAACTAAAAATATCTTTCACTGAGACAATCACGTCAATACCAATTCGTTTATGATCTCCCTTATACCTCGCATACACAGCTTTTGTAACCAATATATAGAAGGAGCAGTTTTAGTTTACATTTTGTTTTCAAATTTGTAAATTTGAGTTAATTAAAATCATATATTAACACTGCGTAATCGTTTTGAAATCGTTTTTTTTTAATTCTACATTTAAAGTACACATTTGGGTACAAAGTACACATTTGGGAGTCGGATACCGCCGCCCAGGAAACAATTTATTGGATAACAAACACCTCTGCCATAGGTCACCCAATGTGCTTCGCTACGTTTGGTGACTGAGCAGGGGTGCTCAAGTTAATAGGTGAGGATTTTCTAAGTCTTGCCGGCCGATGTGTCTGCCTGCCTGCTGCGTGGCGGGCTTGATCCAGAGAGACTGGTTGAGGGAGGTGTTTTGACCTCTCCAGCCAAAATCCCTTGACCCATCGCCTTGCATCGCAGTTGAAGGGATGGATTCACACGATCGTCACTCCTGGACACACTAATCCCCAGATTCCTCCTACTCCTCATACGTTTAGCCTTCCCAGAACTTACTTTCTTTTATTTCTTTAAAAAAACTCTCGACTTAAGCATCCCCTAAGATGACATAGGCCCTGAGGGAAATTATTTTCCTCAGGGCCTGAAAAAAATTGTATCGTAAATAAAAAAATAATTAATCAATAATTTATACACCACTCTTTCTATCTTCCCCTAAGTTTCCACCCTTATACTAAATCCCAGACAACCTGTGCAACATTCACTAAATGAAATCTGTTATCTCGGGGCCATTAATTGCCTGCGCAGAGAGCATCCCGCACCCGTTTCGCCAGTCATCCCTTATTATTTTAATGTGTAAATGACTTCTGTATTTGACTTGAGAGCGGCACCCTTTGTGCGGAGGCTGCGCTATGAATCGATTATTTTTTTCTATACCCGATCCGCGAGCCGAACCTATAACCGAAGGGTCTATATACAAAGAGAGCGACCGTAAAATTTTTAACTTGTTTAATTAACGAAAACCGATTTTATGGCCTCAATGTTAATTTTTCGATAAACTTTCATATTTCGTCGATAAAATCGTTTTTATCTTACAAACTATGGGTTTTTTTTTAAATAATCATTAATCCTGCCGCCATGACACAATAGAAACGAACAGTAATGTAGCTAGGTACTTTATTATGGATTAATATAGAAAAAAATATAAACTAAAAATAATTTAAAAAAATATGTCTTTCTGTAAGTAGGTAGCTACATTACCTATTTTGGTTTAAAGTCAAAATGAAAACAATTACAATCTTGTCTTTAGAGTTTTGAGTGGTAATCTAATGTTTAATGGTTATATCCGAAAATATTAGCTTTAATATTGAAGTCCAGTTGATTAGTCAGATATCTCCAAATACTATCTCGATCGACCACATTTTCAGTAAGACTATTAAAACAACCTACTCTATCATATTCACCTCTACTATAACCGACCACTATACAACAATATTATCCATTACAAAAAAGAAAATACAGAGATCGCAGCCCTACCCAATTATCTTACGGAAGACAGAAACCGAATGGAACGAAGTTAAACAAAAATTACTTAATACTAACTGGATAAGCCTACTGGAGAACCTTGATGCAAATAATGCCTGGAGTAAATTCATTGAATATACAACTCATACCATCATGTCAAATACCAAAACAATAGAAAAAAAGATTTCACATAAAAACCAACATCTGAAACCATGGATAACTCAAAGCGTTATAAACTGCATTAGGAAAAGAGATGAACTACACAGGAAAGTTAAATTAAATCCTTGTGATATTTTTATACAACGATACTACAAAAGATACAGAAATATTTGCAAAAATGTTGTACGCAATGTCAAAGAAAATTATTATAAAAAGAAAATAGACGAATGTAACAATGACCCGCGCAAATTATGGAAGATCATTAATGAAATTACCAATGGAAAATCATCCCAATACACGAGCATTGATGAATTAACAATTGAAAATGCCCAAATCTCTTTCGCAAAGCATCCAGACAAAATTCTCGAATATGTAAACGAATGTTTTATTAATATAGGGTCACAATTAGCAAAGAAAATCAGACAACAAATAACTAGCATTTTACCAGAAGAAAAGGAAAATACGAACCAGATAGATAAGTTAAAGTTAACTGTTGTAACCAATGCTGAAATAAAAAACGCATTTGCAACCCTTGATGCTAATAAAACATCGGGAAATGACATAATTTCAAACAAAACTATAAAACAATTACAAAATGAACTGACCTTCCCTTTGACATACCTGGTCAATCTGTCAATATCTACAAGTGTCTTCCCTTCATGCCTTAAAAAAGCTACAGTTATACCTATACATAAAAGTGGTAGTAAAAAGGATATTTATAACTACCGACCCATAAGTCTTTTAAGCTCCTTTTCAAAAATCTTGGAAACTGTAATGAAAAAGCAGATTATTCAATTTCTTGAACAAAACAAATTATTATCACCATCCCAATATGGCTTTAGGGAAAATCTAAGCACCAATGATGCCATAGAAAATCTAATAAGCAAAGCCATAAAAAACATAGATGATGGGAAAAAATGTTTGGCTTTATTCATAGATCTTCAAAAAGCTTTTGACACGATTGACCATAAAATATTAATATCAAAGCTAAAAAAAATAGGAATGGCCGAAACAACAATGAACTTATTGGAGTCATATATAACAGGGCGAGAACAACAAGTACAAATTGGCAAACAAAAGAGCAAACTACTTTCTTTAAACTATGGAGTCCCTCAAGGAAGTGTACTGGGTCCGATTCTATTCATTATCTATATCAACGATTTAACTAACCTTACCATTAAAGGAAACATAATCAGTTTTGCTGATGATACTGTTTTATTATTTCATGAAGAAAATTGGACGGATACATTTAATGTGGCTGAACAAGGGCTTAGTGCACTTCAAAATTGGCTTAAAATCAACTCGCTTACCCTTAATATAAGCAAAACTAAATATATAACATTCTCAATGAACTCAAGAAGCCAACCAATAAAATCACTAAAACTAAAATTACACGAATGCCATGGAAATAATATACAATGTTACTGCCCCATCATCGAAAAAACACAAAATATAAAATATCTCGGAGTGATAATTGATGAAAATCTTAGATGGGACCTACACATCAAAGGAATTACCGAAAAACTAACAAGCCTCATATATTTCTTCAAAAATCTAAGAAACGTCGTAAATAAAAAGGATATGAGAAAGGTCTACTACGCTTTGTGTCATTCTCGAATTGAATATGGAATTATAGGATGGGGATCTGCTACACATAAGTACATACATAATTATAATACGATTAATACGATTAATACGATTCAAAAAGGAATCATAAAGACCATATTGAAAGTACCCATTAGAACGCCTTCAATTGAAATTTTCAATAGCTTTGATGTACCAAATGTGCAACAAATATATGCCAAAAATATATTATTAAAGTTTTTCAAAAATACTGAATCTTCCACTAGACCATGCATGCATAACACTAGGTCGAATAAAAATGATGTAAAAAACATTCCAAGTTACAAAACCACATTCGGACAAAGAAACTACACATACTTTGCAACTAAACTTCATAACATCCTTCCCCAAGACATAAAACTAATAAAAAATTCTAATGTATATAAATCAAGAATAAAAATATGGCTGAAAGAGATCAATGAAAAAACCCTAATGGAAACACTAAAAACGACATAGAAGACAAATGAAATATATTTAAATAATTTTAGTCCGCCTCGGCACAGGACACCCTAGTGAGGAGGACTAAGAATTGCAATATTTAACGTTAAATTCATCATTTTATTTTGTATGTACAATTATTCTATATAGTTGCTAATAAAAAAAAAATAAAATAAAAAAAACTAGGTTTTAAGCAATAAATATATTTTTAATTTTTTTTTATTGAGAAAAGCAATATTTGAACTCACCATAAATTAAGTATTATTTACACGTGTATGTGTTTTACGCATTAAATATGCTTTAATATAATAGGGAAGCAAAAAGGTGCGGTACATCAGTATGACATTTTGAAATTTCCTACTAGTAACCCAGAAAACATAATTTCTTTGTTTATTTCACTCCAAGTTTTTCTGCATTATAATTGATTTGGTGATGTTTATGAGTAATCCGAGTATAGTACCAGGTGGAGGGTACCTTTTTACACAAAACTGCACACTCAACTCAACCGAACGATTGATATATATTTTCAGAAGGTAATTTAAATATTTTTATAAGAATATATGGATAATTTGCAGAGCGCCGTTTTCATGAAAAATCACCTCAGAGGCGCTGTACAATTCATAATGATTACTTTGGCTCTATCTAATTTTATTTTTTACAAACAGATACAGAAAACATACTAACCTGGCAGGTCACTTCCGTAAACACACTCTTATTAGAAAGTATATGCTTGGAGAAGATACGACTTACGAAGATACGGAAAAGGACACTATATTTAAAACACTAAACATTGCATTATTTAATATTTGCAGCCCCCATTACTCTTGATATTACATTTATGAGAAGCCAAAAGTAGAGATGTTATTTATTTTGAAAGACTGGAGAATTTAGGAGTCTAGGACTGAAATGACTTTAAAAATCTTACAAGTTCTTTTGCTTGCATTTTTACACAATTATAATTTTTTTTTTTTTTACATTAACTCCACACAGGAGGCCCTGAGGAAAAAATAATTTCCCTCAGGGCCTATGTCATCTTTGAGGATGCTGTGTGGAGGGTGTTTTTGAGGAGAGGAAGGAGTGAACATGGGTCTTGAAGAGACCCATATTGTAGGAGGGAGGAAACACAGAGGCCGGCAAATCGTTCCACAGCCGAGCTGTTGAACTCAAGAACGAGTCGTAGAAACGACCCGTTCTCATGTGACTAATGTCAACCGTGTACAAATGTTGAGCGCGCGTTTGGCGTGTTTCCCGACTATGCACCGGTGCCGAGGGGATCAATGACGCTAGTTCCTCGGAGCATCTTCCATTGTAATACCGGTAGAACAAGGACAGCATTCCCACCTGGCGCCTGTGCTTTAAAGATTGCAATCCGTTAGTTAAATTAGGAGAATCTATCAAACGGACCGCCCGTTTCTGCACAGAGTCAAGGGTTTATAATTATAATATAAATAACATTAAACAGTTACGAGCTACCTAGGTCTTGTAAGAGTCAAATGGACCGAGTCTTATTTTTTATTGATGTGATCCTTTGATATTGTTACCTATGTTTTCGACATATATACCCGTATAGCTTTGGAAACCAAATGAATCTGAAAAAAATGATGTACATTAATAGTGATATACCTACCTATTTATAAACTGTAAAAAAATTTAAGCTTTTACAACAATATTGTCCCAGTCAAAACAAAGTATATTAGCAAGTTCCGATCAATTGATCAGCCACGTGCTCCCGCTCAGAGTAGTTGTCCAGTTTCCGTATCCGGTACAGCTCGAGTGTGGGCGTGGCTGGCTGAAGGCTTCCGGCTGCTCTCGGCCGCCCTCGGACCTCCCTCCCGCCCACTTTACCACCCCCTGTCCGCCCAACGGTTGACCCTATATATTACTGAGGAGATGAGTCCAACGTGAAAAAAAAAATTAGCGATCCAATCAAGCGATAATATTTTCGGCTCTAATGTAATTTGTTTAATTAGGTCGATGATAAATTCTTTGAAACCTTCAGTGAGTTAACAATATTTTTGACACCATAATCTACTAAATGTATTATTATCGTTACTAAACAATTATGTATTGTTATACAATATAACCAGTAAAGTTTTACACAAATAAAATAAATATGAATATTCGTTATATGAAATAATAATTATTTTGCTGATTTTCTTTTATGAAATCTTATACATTACTTACGCAGTCGATTTGGATTTTATTCTTCTAAAAATTTTTTGACTTCTGAATTTTCATTAGATCCTCATTTTGATAGCACATATAATTTTATGATATTAGCACCCATAGTTAACAAAAATTCTTATCGAGCCTCCAAGTCGCCAATCACAAAGATATATTATTTTTTACTATTTTTCTTACTGAATTATCTTCAAGCCATTCAAAATTACACTTTAATCAAACTAAACTAGTAGTTCTGTACAGTATCGCATCTACAAAAGAAGATTTATAATTATATCTTATTTAATACTTCAAAACCATATTGTTCAAAGAAAAGTCACCCTTTCAATAACAATTGATTTTTCAAACTTTTTCATGCAGGTAGATACCATAATATTGAAAAAAATGCACATAAGAAAGTCGGAATAAATATTACCGTATTACATTTGAAATAATAATTTTTACAAAGGGGGGTTAGTGAGTTAAATCCCCCCCCCCCCTCCCCGCCCCCATCGGCCGCAATATTTATGGAAAATAATATTATTTGAATATTCTCTTTTATCAAAGTGATGTAAACAATAAGTTGTGGTAAATAGAGATCCCCCTCCTACAGGATCGAAACTCTCTCATGTGAATGCTATAGTTACGCCCTTGATCTTTACTGAACCATTGTGGACCCATTACTGAACCATTAAATTTTATTGAATCATTAAAACAGCCACCACAATTAACTGGTAACAGAAAGCACAAACAAATTTACAGATAAACGAAACGCAAAACTATCGAGTTATAAAAAGGACTTCGCTACGCTCAGCCAACGACAAAGAAAAACTAACGGATTCCATATCTGCAAATCAGATAGAACAGATTTACTGCTCGTGAACTGTTTTCGGTCTCTAATGCAGATGAGTAAAAACCAACCTCTTTGGTCAGATCCAACCTCACCCCTTTAAAATGATCTCAATTACATCTCTCACAAATAGCTTTCTTTAAAAAATAATTTGATGTGGTGCCATCGGTAGTTATGGGTTATTTGATTACTTTTGACCGCCTTTGACCAATTTCACGGTCTCCTGTCGAAGGTTTGGTGCAAAGGGACACGCCGAAATTGCGCAAACTTCCTATTAATAATAACCAAATCAAATTACGCAGGGCCCACCCCATTAGGGCCGGGCCGGGCGCCGGTCCCCGTCCTAGGGTCGCAAATAATGGGCCCAGACGGCAATTTCCTGGGCCAGTCATCTTCGGGTAATTATTCCCTTAATGCAGCTACCTGAACGGTTATGATCTGAAGTCAATAGAGTGGACGATCTCTCTTAAAGTTCCACCCACAGGACTCATTAATTGATGGCAAAACTAAATCGTATACTTACTGGGATCAAGGACGTTCGTAACATCGCATTTCATATTTTATGGTCTCCTTAATCTTCACCACGAAGCAGCATTCTGTTAAAAAACAATATCATAACATATAATTTATCAGATATTACAATATGTGTTTTCTGCTTCTTTATTTCAGGAGAAATAAACTTTTTATTTTAATAATTTTCACATTAAGTCCACCAAATCATTCAAATTGTCAGAAAAAGAAATTACTGTAATTTTAAAACACATCTTTATTGAAGTTGCTGATAATACCTTGCCCTAATCTTGAAGTTGAACCATACAAGTCGTTGAAAACCTACCATGATGGCCTCCGTGATAGAGGGCTAAGGTTCGCGACTAGCAATCCGAAGGTCACGTGCGTAAATAAAATTTATTGATTGTGAAGTATTATTTCACAATTTAGTCTATAGAAAAAATAAAATAAGGTAAACACGTTCCAGAGTGGAAGATACTATTAGATACTAGTAAAAGACAACCATTCAGAATTGGAACGTTGCTTGAAATGGCTTCAGCTGCATTTGGTGATCAGGTACTTCCCCACCATCCTCTTCCATATCTCCTTCCCCTCCACACTATCTTCAGCCTCAAAAGTACCCCAATTGGGAATACCATAGTCTCACTGGCTCAAGACGGACCCTAGTGCGGTATTCACATTTAAAAATAAAAACCTAAACTTAATTCGCCTCAGCACAAGATCTCTTAGTGAAGTGGATAATAACAAAAATCTATTATCTGCTTTTATATTTCTTACAAATCAAATGGAAAAATTATATTGTAATTAATATAAAAAATAGTTGTAAATACAACAAATAAAATATAATATGCAACTATGTCGGTAGGTGCCAGCTTCTAGAAAAATATTGCCTCCAGGAAAATATTTCCTAACTTTTATGCTTAACTTTAGCAGTAGTATTGTTTTATGCTAATCTTTCACCGTGTTAACTAAATAAAGTAACCAACAATGCACTTTACCCGCGCATTAACATTTGTCTGTTGCCTAATGTTTATTTACTTTCTTTTATATTGCTTAGTCATTTTTTTTTACCCTTAACGATTTCCTGTGCGGTTGGCAAAACCTAATCGATTTCCAACCAAAGCGCCACAAAAACAGACGAAACGCTTTTTTTACGAATTTTGTGATGAGCTTTTGCAGTCGTTAACCTTCCCGAGGGAAGCTCGGCGAATCTTTTTTAAATAACCGCTTAATTTTCATTGATCAACCGGCCCGCCTTTATTGTCTGCCGGTGTTCCTGGCCCCTCTAACAATAGATCTCACCGGTCCATTAAAGTCAGCGTCCCCAGAATCAACAATGTCTTAAATGTGGCAGACGTAGCTAATAAGGTAATAGGTAAACTTAATATTGGACACTTAAGCTTTTCTAACACCAAATTGATATTTTTGGAAAGGATCGTTTTATTATAAGTAATGGTCTCATTCATCAGATTATGGAAAAAATCGCAGGAAATCGAACTTGTGGTCAGCTGAGATCATTAATAATACTAATAGCATCCATTTATAACCCAAATCGTTCTTGAAATATCATGAAAAAATCTGCTCTGATCTGTTTAAACTAATCATCCCCTTTTGTTTGTTCCCAGGAGCACCCCAGCCTGCGAGGGACGCCACTCGCGATGTTGGCAGCGCAGTGCAACAAGCTCTCCAGCAAGTCCCCCCCTCCGCTGGCTGATGCCGCGGTAGGCAAGGGATTCCACCCGTGGAAGAAGAGCCCCCAGGGAGGCTCTCCTGGCCCGGGTTCCGGGGCCCGCACGGCGCCTCCCACCTCCTCCGCCCCCTGCTACTCCAGGCCGCCCACGTCCTGTGCCGCGCCCTCCGCCACCACGTACGGGGGAGATATATACTTCCCCGGATCTGGGGGAGGACCCGCAGATCATCAAGCTCTGCTAGGCAAAGTAGAACCTCACGGTCTAGGATCCATGTACTCCAGACACCCTTATGAGTCCTGGCCTTTCAATGCGGTCACAGGAGGAGGTCACCACGGAGTGCTGAAAGGGGGAGACGTGAATGCCGGCGCCGGGTGGTGGGACGTGCACGGCGCGGCGGGAGGCTGGCTAGACGTGGGCGGTGCTGCCAACATGCACGCTGCCCAGATGGCAGCCAACTACGCCGCTGGATCAGACTACTCCTCGCTGGGACACTCTCTGTCCGGCAACACGGCTCATCACTTACTCTCCTCCGGCCAGCACCTCCTGCAGGACACGTACAAGTCCATGCTGCCTTCGCAGGGCTTCGGACTGCACTCGTCGGGCCCCGCGCCGGCTCCCGCGCTGCCCCCGGCGCCCTCGCCCCGCTCGCAGCGCCGCTACACAGGGCGCGCCACTTGCGATTGCCCGAACTGCCAAGAGGCCGAGCGGCTGGGCCCTGCGGGAGTCCACCTGCGGAAGAAGAATATACACAGCTGTCACATACCAGGATGCGGTAAGGTGTATGGGAAAACGTCGCACTTGAAGGCGCATCTGAGGTGGCATACAGGCGAGCGCCCTTTCGTGTGCAATTGGCTGTTTTGCGGCAAGAGGTTCACCAGGTCGGACGAACTGCAGCGGCACCTGCGCACGCACACGGGGGAGAAACGGTTCGCCTGCCCCGTGTGCAACAAGCGCTTCATGCGGTCCGATCACCTCGCCAAGCACGTCAAGACCCACAACGGGGGCGGCAGCAAGAAGGGCTCCAGCGAGTCGTGCAGCGACAGCGAGGAGAACAGCCAGGGGGAGATGGCGGGCAGCCCGGGCCCCGGGGGCCGCGGGGCGCGCTCGCCTCCCCTGGGCCTGGAGCTGTCTGGCCTGGGGGGCTTGGGGGCGCTGGACGTGAAGCCCCCGGGCCTGGCGTGAGCCCGGTGGGGGCCGGGCCTGCTCTACCCGCAGTACCGCCCCTAGCCGCCTACCAGTACTACGCCCAGCCCCCCCTGCCCTACCCGCAGCCGCCCTTCTACTACCCCTACTTGTAGACACGACAAACCAACCAACCAACAACCAACCGACCAACTGCTAACAACATATTTGTGATTATTAGTGTTTTTATTTGTAAATATTGAAAACTTAACATATCAAATTCAAAATCTAGTGATTGACTATTCGTAAATACCTCTAGGCCGAAGTGCTCCTGGTTCCCTGGTGCTGCTGGTGCTCCCGGAGACACTCGGTGGAAGTTAAAAGTAAGACGAGAAGAAGGAGACGAGAGGTGACATGTAAGATATGCTAGTTGTAAGTTCTAAGGAAGCGGGAAGATTAAGTTATTTAAACACACCCTTATTGTACAATACGGGGCCTAACACGTACAATAATACACACTTAGTTTAAATCAAATGCTACTTAACTCCGATTTGTAAATAAATCTATACAAATAAATGTACCTATTTAAGGAAAAGCAAACAGCGATGGGATTCTGTGATTGAGTCTTGTTACAAGTCTTATAGTTGGATCATCGACACTAATCCGGTTGTTATAAATATTATTATTAATCATATTTTAATTTTCTATTCTAAATTTTATTAGTTTTGCAATGCTGAGCAAATCTGTAGATTATTGTACAATATTATATAAAATTTATAAAACGGTATGTCTGTAATACAAACATTATTTCTGTCTATAAAGTTATAAGTACATATATAAAGAACAAAAAACAAATTGTATAATTTTACGCTTTTGTGAAAACATCATTTATATTATTAAAAATGAAATCTTCTTTGAGAATGAATCGTTTTCTTTTACAATCACTATTTAGCACAACCCTATTTTAATACTTTATTATTCCTTTTCCAAGAATTCATGAATAATAAAAAATTTGCCAAAATGTTAATATTAGGAGAAAAATCAGAAAAAAGCAATTAAATGAGAATTATAAAAATGTTATGGTAAGAAAAAATTCATGGAAAGTATTAAAGAAGAAAAAAAAATGCCGTTTTTAATAATAGCTCCACACCGGAGGCCCTGAATTTCATCTTCATCATCTTGGAGGGGCTATGTAGGAAGGAGAGGAAGTTCTGGGAAGAAATAAGGAAGAAAGAATAACGAGTGGTGGGTAGGAATCTGGGGTTCATTGTGTCCAGGAGTAACGGATGTATGGATCTATCTATCCCACTGCAGTGCAAGGCGATGAGTTGGGAGAGCTCTAGTGGAGAGCCAAAATGGCCTTCCTCAACCAGTCTCTTCGGATCCGGCCCACCACACAGTAAGTGGGCAGCCGCCGCCAAGACCTAGACATACCTTACTCTATGAACCCGGTCACTCCTGCTAAGAAGTCACCAAATGCAGCGAACAAAATGCATACGATGATGGTTACTTCAATAATAGCGCAGACTCTTGAAAAATCATGGGATATATTTTTTTTTTTTGTTTTAGGCAATTCACCCTGGAGAGAGTGCTTTGTGCCGGTAATATTTAAAATGGATAAGAAATTTTGGTGAATCTAATGGGAAAATAATAAAACAAATTAAATATTGGACTCATTTAGATCACTAAAACAAATTAAATATTGAATTCATTCAGGTTAATAAACTTACATAAAGCTGTATGAACACGAGAATTGTTAAGAGATAAAAGGTATGAAATATTAAGGGGGGACTGGTGTGTGATTTTAATAAGCCGGCGGTATATGTTCTTGAAAGATGAATGGTTTTTACAGTTAAAGAAAACGTGGTCGAGGGTTTCCTCTTCCACACCACACTGGCAGAACGGATCATCTAAAACTCTAATTCTAGACAAGTGAGATGCAATTGAACAGTGGCCAATTCTCATTCTCGAGATACATGAAATGAATCGTTTTGAAAGTTTTTTACCGTGAAACCATGGCTTAGCAGGGATATGGTTTTGAATTCCCGCATAGAAAGATCCAGTTCTTATTTTGGAGACTGCCCAATTTTCTTCCCAGGCACGAGTCATATTGGATTTAAGAATCGGAAAGACATCGGATATAGGAATTCTAAAATTTAGTGGAATAGTTCCGGAATCTGAACCAGATTTGGCGAGAAAATCGGCCATCTCATTACCCTCGATACCCAAATGGGCAGGGACCCAGGCCAATATCGTCTCAAACCCAGATTCACTAAGAGAATTGAGAAGATTTTTTATTTTACATATAATATTGTCTTCCGGATAACGTAAAATATTTGACCTAATTTTAGTTAGAGCACTTAGCGAATCAGTACATAGTAAGGCTCGATGAATGTTGAGAACCTGAATTTGATTTAGCGCTTGTTCAATTGCAAAACATTCGGCTGTAAATATGGAAGCTTCTTTCGGTAATTTATAAGTGAGATTGATGTTGAATTCTGGACTATATATAGATGCTCCACATCTTTTATTTTCAAATTTGGAACCATCCGTGAAAAGGATGGAAAATCCAGGGAATTTCGAAGTCACTATGCTTTTAAAGCAATCATCCACATTTTGAAATTTATTTGGGGAAGATAAAATATTCTTCCGAAAGACTGATGTTATTGTGTTCGGCATAAAAGTGATTGCCTTAAATGGAATATTGTATATAGGAAGATTGGGAACTTCTTGAAGATATTGGAGGGAAGATGATAGAGAATTATAGAGATGAAAACTTTTAATTAAGAGAGGAAAACATTGTTTTTCTCTCAATCTTTTGTTAGAATTCAAATTAACACTTAACCTATTAAGACTTTGTTTAATAGGATGATGTGATAACGATAAAGCCTTGAAAATATATTTATTGGCAAGGAATTGCCTTCTGAAATATAATGGAGGCTCCACACATTCCACCTGAAGCGCATTAATTGGAGAAGACTTCATAGCTCCAATAATCATTCTGAGGGCTTTTGATTGAATTCTTTCCATTTTCTTATCTAGATATTTAGGGAGTGGGTCAAAAAGAAATGAGCCATAATCCAAGTGGCTCCGAACTAGGGAATTATACATTAATTTAAGAGTGGTAGGATGAGATCCCCACCATACTCTGGAAACTGCTCGCATCATATTAAGTCCCTTTTCACACTTTGTAGAAATTATCTGAATGTGTGGAAGCCAGGAAAGTTTATGGTTCAAAAGAAGACCAAGGAATTTGATTTGAGTAGCGGTTTGTAGAGGCACATTATCAAAAGAAATTGAGAATTGGGGAATTTTTCTTTTGCGCGTGAAAGCCACGACCCTTGTTTTAGATGCCGCCAGATTCATCCCATTTAATGACAACCAGCTTTTAATATATTGTAAAGCCAAATTCATTTCCTTAGCTGCAAGAATAATATTTTTATGTAACAAATATATAAGGATATCATCCGCAAAGTAAAGACGCTTGATAGAAAAAGGAATTACTGAGTCTAGGTCGCTTATATAAATATTAAACAACAGAGGACTAATAACAGAACCCTGGGGCAAACCTCTCCATAGTTTGCGCCTTAAGCATTTAGAGGAAGACTCAATAATAATGGACCTATCTGAGAGCAAATTAATAATAAATTGGACTAATTTCGGGGGGATTTGTTTTTTAATTAGCTTTTCTTTCAAAACATTCAGTAAAACATCATCGTAAGCTGATGAAAGGTCAAGGAATGTGGCCAATGTATAAGAATTTAGGGATTGGGAAACTCGGATATCAGTTGTGAACAAACTTAAATTATCCATTGTAGATTTCTTTTTCCGAAAACCATACTGATTTGGTGAGATAATATCTTGACTTTCAACAAACCACTCTAATCTGTTCTTCATCAACCGCTCCGCTACTTTCATCAAACATGATGAAAGAGCAATAGGCCGATAAGACGAAATTTCAGATGGATTTTTTCCAGGTTTTAAAATGGGAATGATTTTTTGAGTTTTCCAATCATCCGGAATTAGTCCTGTTTCAAACATATTATTAATAAGAGATAAGAAATATTCAACCGCCATATCAGAAAATGATTTAATGAAACTATTAAGTATTCCATCGGGACCCGGAGCAGAGTCAGAAAGGGTTCTTATTACTAGTTTCATCTCATCAATGGAGAAAGGAGCATCTAGCCAGTTAGAGTGAGATGGATATGGCTTAATAGAAGGCATTTCTTCACATCCGGCCACTGATGGGGGGGCTATTTTATCCGCAAATCCTATAAGAATTTCTTCTGATATATGCTTGGTTCTCGGCGGAGAATACGATGATCCGAATTTTTTTAAGCTAGACCAAACTGAAGATTGGGGAGTTTCCGGAGACAGGTTCTCACAGAACTTCCGCCATCCAGCGCGTTTTTTATTTTTCAAAATTCGTTTGGTTTCTGCCTGGGCTTTTTTAACTGATAAAAAATTTTCTAGTGACATACACTTACGAAAAGAGGAAATTGCTTTTTTACGAGAGTTGACGGAGCGAGTGCATTCCTCGTCCCACCACGGAGTAGAGTGTTTTATTTTAATGTTCGCATTGCGTTTCGGGATGGATTTTTCTGCTGCATTTATAACCATAGAGGGAAACGTCTCACATTGCAATCTGATGTCTCCCGGGGACGATTTTTTTTTTAAATTAATAAGGTTATCTAGTTCAGAAGAGAAAGTGCTCCAATTCGCATCATTTATTCTAAATTTGAGATTATTTTTAACTGGTGGAGGATAAGTGTTAGATTGATGTTGGAATCGGATTATAATTGGAAAATGATCACTAGAGAGGGGATCGTTTAGGATGTCCCAAGAGCATTTAGATGCTAACGAATATGAACAAAGAGATAAATCAACAGCACTTTTCCGTTGATGAGGGGGGGTGAATCTGGTTGGAGATCCGTCATTTAAAAAACATAGGTTATGGGTATCAATAAAATCTAAAAGATTGCGGCCAGAACGATTTGTTATTTTGCTACCCCAAGAAGGGGAATGTGCATTAAAATCTCCAAGGATCATAAAAGGGGAACAAATCTGGGTTAAGATTGGTGCCCATTCATTTTCAATAAAAGTGGTAGAGGGAGGAATATATATTGATAATATTGTGATATCAGATAAGACAGCTGCTATTATCTGGATATCGTCGGAGGGAGTATGTATATTAATTTGTTTAAACGGGATAGAATTATGGATTATCAGAGCCGTGCCGCCTTTACCATCCGGTCTGTCGTGTCTGAGACAATAATAACCCGGAATTCTTAAGTGAAAGGAGGGTTTTAACCACGTTTCAGAAATGGCGGCCACTGAAACGTCGTGTTCGTCGAGTAACTGAATTAGGTCAGATTTGTTAGCGAAGAGGCTTCTACTGTTCCACTGAAGAATTTTGTTCAGTTTCGAAGTCATTGGGGAGGCAAGATAATAAAGATTTAATGTAATCGGCAGCGTTGGACGGTACAGTATTGTTGTTTGTAAGGATAGAAATTAAAAGGGTAATTAAAGTTTGTATAAAAGAATTATTATTCAATATTTCGGGGAGAGCAGGAGGGGATGTATTACTATTAATGGCACACCCATTGGGGGTCCGAGATTTGGCATTCCCATTCGGGCTGGTCAAAATATTATTCAATTGTTTTTTATCAAGGTAAGGAGTATATTTTGGGTTGGGTTTGACTGGCTTGAGAATGGTTTCTCTGTGAGAAGATGACGTTGAATTTAAAAAGGTGGTTGATTGGAAAGGAGCTGAGGACGATGTCATCTCTGCGAATGATTTTTTCGCAGGAGAGAATAACTTTGAGGCCTGGAAGTACGAAATGTTGTCGGTAGCCATTTTATGTTTTATGTTCCTCTGTCTTGTCAATTCCGGACAGGCTAGACTGACCGCGGTATGTGCACCCGAACAGTTAATGCAAATGGGATTATTGGAAGATTTTGGACATTGATCAAATGGGTGACCTTCTCCGCAAAAGTAACAACGTGGAGGGGAGCGGCATACGGATTTTGTATGTCCAAACCGGCAGCAATTGAAGCATTGAACAGTTGGAAATTTATAAACTTCGACGGGAAGCGAGGTATAATAAATAAACACACGAGACGGAAGGGATTGTCCCTCAAATGTAACAACAACAGATTGGGAAGGTTTCCAGATCGTGTTCCCATCAGTAGAATCCTTGTAGTTCAGTCGACGTGCTTTTATTACTTTCGGGGTTCCTTGGGAATTATTCAAAGCATCAACAATTTCAGCCTCTGGGATATCCGTGGGTATTCCTCGAACAAGACCCATTCTCGTAAGGTTAAATGACGGGATGAACGATTTATATTTATGGTTTGAGAGCGAGTCAATTTTTTTTACAAATCCATTTGCGGAAGCGGCAGTATTAAACTCGATAGATAATTTATATCGCCCTTCCGGTTTAATTGAACCGTTAACAATACCAAGGTTATTATTTTTTGAGTCAAATAAGAATTTTCCAAAATCTAAAGGATGAATAAGTTTTCCTTGTTCAGTTCTCTGAACAATTACGATAAAAGGACTGGAAGCGGAAGCAGGATAAAGTAAGTCAGTACTTTTTGTATTATCGCTAGCTAAAGTACTTGTCTGGGTGTTACTATTGGGGTTAAGGTCGTTAGAGGTCGAGGTTTGTTGAATCGGCGGTATAGTTTTAATTTTCGATGGGATGTAAAGGCTATGCGATGGTCGTCGTTTACGAGATGGAAGCGTAATAGAAGCCTGGCTAGTGGTAGATTCCGAATCAGAAAAATCTAATATCGATCCTGGGTCGGGAGGTCTATCTTCGTCTTCCTCCATTGTATAAAAAAAAACTTAACTTTTAAAAATTAAACTGAAAAAATAATACGCAGTCTATTTCATTGACTGTACAAACAAAAACGGATTAGCCGTAAGTAGGAATGCAAACAAATAAGTATACGATAAACAGAATTAAATAAAATGTAACAATAATCTCTTATCTGTATGAGGCACGGGAACGGGCGAACGGCACTAAGCAATAGGTAAGGTACACACAACCACTGTTGACCGCGGCTCGAATCGGACTCCATGGGATATATAATAACAGGATTTGTGAGGCTGAAAGTATTTTACTCCAGGTTTGGCTTTCAAAAACAAGTAGATATTGTCAATTTTCTTTAAAATACGAATTTATTTTCTTATCAATAAGAGATATTTAATACAATGTAATATCAATAGTAATGGAAGATAAAATAGGAATTGTAAATCATGAAATGTTATGTGCATATTTTAATAAAGTGCATATTCTTTTCCTTATAATAAAAGTTTAATTATCAGAAGTGAGTTGCCAGGCAAGCAAGTTTTCTGTGTCTGTAATTAACCAGGTAGAGTCTAGGAAGTCATAATTGTACAGTGCCAGGTGATTTTTCAAAAAAACGGCGCTATATAAGTAATCCAACTATTTTTATTTTTTCAGAGACAATCAGAACCTTTCAAGTAAACTCGATTAATAAAGAAATGATTTAATTTTTTATTTATCTTGATTTATTTGTGGGGTATTACGCCGTGTTGTCCTACCTCCTTAGCAAAAAACTATTGGATGAGCCAAAATTGCGTAGTAAAAAATAAACATTTAAGGAAAATTTAAGTGGTATATAAGATATAATGGACTCTCGAATGATATAATATCTTCTAGTCAACCCTGCAGCGATGAAACAATTCACATATATTCTCGAATATTATCCAAATATACAGGATAATATCCGAGTATAAACCACAATATCAAAAAGAGGCGGAGATTCCGATTTCGAATTTTTCAAGGACTAGTGGATCACCTTAAATATTTCATCTTATTGCTTTAAAAAGTCTTTAAGGCCACGCTTCCCGGCGCAAAAAGAAGAAGATGGAGAGATATGTAATTACAAATGTTGGACAGAGCGCGCTTATATTTTCAATGATAAAATTGAAGCGAAAATTATGAAAATGCTTAATAAAACATGATTCGTTTAAAATAGAGCAAAAATCTCGTGGAACGTATTTTAGGTATCATTTAATTTGTGAATTTTTTCACAAATATAACTTGTAAAATATTAGAAATAGACTTATTTAAAATATTAATTAAATCGAGGGAATTTCATATATTTTGCGTTTCGGCGTGAAACGTGTCTAGATATTATCTTAAAAAATAACATATATTTTTTTAAGACCTTAAAAACTTCAAATATTTAAGGGAGATATGTAAGAAATCGGTAGAAATTCGGATAGCGGCGGCTTAATACAACTTCCTAAGTCTGTTGTTACTTTGAATCAGTTAGAGGGTTCTGTGATTCGGTCATTAGGGTGTATAGGTTTTGACGGCCGCCGGCCGCGGGTGGTCCGCTGATTAAAACTAGAGACCATTTGTGTGTAATCAAAGCGGGCGGTGACTCCTCACCGCCCACCCCCTCTGCCTCCTGCCACCCTGGTAGCTCCTGGTAGCCTAATAGATGCAGGGAGTATTGTGAGAAGGAACTGAAAGTAAGTTGTGTAAGGATTTTCTTCTTTCCAGAACATCTAAGAGCTTCAATACGATTAATGGTAAGTTTAAAGCAGGGTTGTTAGCAAGTGTAGTAGGTAAGTAAGTAACTCAAGTAATCTCAAAATTCATGAACGTGTATCTATTATGATATTTTTACTGAGTTCTTAGAGATGTTTTCACTTAGATGAGAAAATCCAGTTATAAGGAACTCAGTTCTTATATGAGGAATGTCAGTCAAGAAATACACACCTATTATCTACATAAAATTACAAAAAACAGAAAAGCAAGATATATAAGATATCCACAGAGGTGTATGTAAAGAAAATAAGTCGTACATAATGTAATTTAGCCCAAATTTTGTTACAAATTTTCGGTCAATAACAGGACAATTTTTCTGACACTGGACAGTATAAATTTTCTGAAACTGGACACCAAAAATTTTCTGAAACAAGAAACTGTCTTATATAATTATTGTCAACACATTTAGGTTAGAGGGTTGAAATAAGCGATATTATTTATAAATTTAATTAGGTGAAACATACTTGTTGATATTTATTAGGCAAGTAAAGAACAAAAGAGGGTGACTCGAGAGAATAGAAGAGCAGTTTCTGAAAGTGGTTCCATGCCAACTGGGAATAATGTCAACTCAACACCTCCTTGAAAAGTCATTAAAATCTATGAAAAAAATAATTTCAAATTAGCCGATAACCCTAACCTAACATAACCTATTTAACCAATTTTTTATATTTATTTTTTTATCACTCTAAATTACTTATCTGAGTTGGTTTCATTCCGAGTTGGCCGGTCACCTCTGAAAGTATTATCTTCTTTCTATCTTGTACACATTAATCGTCCAGTTGATTTGTCAGACATCTCGAAATACTAAGTTTTGCAATAATAAGAAAAGCAATATTCTAATGCTTTCCATAAATCAAATATTATTGATACGTGTCTGCATTTTACATAATAAAATAATACCGGGAAGCATAACGGTCCAGTAATTTGGTATGATGATTTGAAATTTCCTACTAGTAACCCAGAAAATATGATTTTGTTGTTTATTTCACAATTTTTTTCTGCATTATAATTGATTTGGTGGTGTTTATAAATACTCTTGAGTATTTGTACGAGGTAGAGCGTATACTTTTAAATATAACTGCGTACTAAACTCAAATTTCGATTTTTCGGATATGTCTGACTAATCAATTGGACGAACGATATTATTTCTTTAATCAAATAAAAGTTTTCACAGTGAATGTTAATTTGGAGATTTAGTTCCTGAAAGAATATAAGGTCACAATTTTATATTGTTGCCACAGTAACAGTGGCGGAATTATTTATTTATTTATTTAATATAAATGGTATACATAAACCATAAATACAGATTATCTATCACAAAATCAAAGTTAAATAAGAAATAACAAAAAAGACTGCAAAAGTTGATTGTGGCTATTGATTAAGAATTAACTACAGAGATACAATTACACATAAAATTCTACAGTGCAAATAAAGTTCATACTGATTGAAAATATTTGATAGCACAGCATTTTTCTTGTACCTAGCTTCCGTGCAGTTAAATAGATCTGCCACATCAGCATATCTATTAGTAACTTCATGTAATCTAGGTACAAGCGACTGTTTCGTATACTCAGTCCGGTTATTGTAGAATTTAAACAGGATTTTAGAACGAGTGGCTCTCGCGGGTGAATGAAATTCAATGAGCTTAGTTAAATCAGGACTGTCTATTCTACCATTTACAATTTTGAACATAAATATAAAGTCGGATATAATTTTTCGATCTGAGAGTCTTAAAAAATTTAATGTATTCATCAAGTAATTATAGTTTATGTTGAATTTTCTCGATTGAATCTGAATGTATTTTAAAATGGGGGGACCAGATCGAGGAGTTACATTCGACTTGACTACGTACTAAGGATGTAATGATGTATGATTATGCGAGAGGTTGCGTTTTCAGAGGACTCTTGAACAAAAAAGATAGCTTTCAAAAATCAAGAATGAAAGCTGACAAGCTTGTGCATTTTCACAAGTGGGGAATATTCTGAGATATATCAAATACAATGAAACCGCGGATTCATTAGTCCTATCCTGATTTATAAGTGCTTCAAAGGACTACATTTGGTCTTGATTAAAAAATGTTAACAACATACAATAACGTTTTTCTACCCTCCACAGTGCTTGAAAACCCTCCCCTAAATCCCGCGCTGCGCAGAATGATAGCTCCACTCGCCGTGCGGAGAAGTGACTGCGGTGGGAGGATGTCACCCCATCACCCTGTCACCCCGTCTCCTGTCACCCTTGTGGCTCTGTTGGATAATATCCTAGATGCGGTATCGTGTAAGCGAGGGATGAAAGAGAATCATCCCTCGTAAAGGCAAATGTTTGCCCATTGATGTTGATGAAAGTTTTATTGTCACTTGAGGGAGGACACTGAAACCAGTTGCAATCAAATGGAAATTTGCATTACTTAACTTTTATTTGAAAAGTAAGAGGCACCGAGTTTTTATATTTTTAAAGTAGGGTTAATAATATATTAAAAATATGTAAAATTTTATCAAGACTTTTTAAAAACAGTTTCAAATTAAGGGACAAAAACTACTCACTTCTGAAAAAGAGTTACTAACACTTAAATAAGTTTAAAAACAACGTCAAATAGCTAAGTAATGAATTTGACGGCCTCCGTCGTCGAGGGATAAGGCTCTCGCCTAGCAATCCAAAGGCCGCGTTCAAATCCCGACGTGCACAAGTAAATTTTATTTGATTGATTTGTGTTATTGCGCAATTTAATCATTAACAATATTATAAGGTATATATTTGCCACGTTCCAGAGTGAAAGATACTCTCAGTACTCTCTCGGAACATCGCCTTGCACCGCAGTGGGGGGGATGGATTCACCCGCTGACCCCCAGATTCCCCTAATACCCTTTTCTTTCCCAGAACTTCCTCTCCTTCCTGTTCTGAAAAGACCCTCCACACAGCATCCCCAAAGATGACTTAGGTCCTGAGGGGAATTATTTTTCCCGGGGCCTATTGTGTAGAGCTAATGTAAAAAAAAAACAACATTTAGATTTTAAACGTTGCTTGAAATAGCTTTAGTGACCATCGTCTTTGGTGACCAGATTTGAGCAGTCAGAAACTTCCCCAACATCCTTTTTCCCGTCTGCTTCCCCTCCCCACTACTTTTAGCCTCGTAACATACTCCAATTGGGGATGCCATAGTCTCGCTGGACCCAGGCGGTTGGGAGCAGTTGGGACTTTTGTGCGTTATAAACATAAAGAAGTAAGCACGAAGATGACAAAACCATAAAAATATGGAATAACACAAAAACCACAACGTACATTTATCGTACATGAAGATTAGGAAATCAACAAACACAAATATGAGATCTACAAACACGAAGATGGGGAAATCATCGTCAAATTCAACGAACATCAAGATGAGGTCGGTTAACACAAGAACAACAAGAAAATGAAGAAATCAGAAAAATAATGAATTAACCCTTCAGAATTTTGGCGTATTTTTCAGATGGCCAAAATATTTCCGTTTTACAATAAAATGCAAATAAATTGAAAATTTCTGAACATATTCCAAAACTGAAAACTGTTAAATAAACATATAATTTTTGAAATATAAAAATTTTTCATACAAACATAAAAAAGTTTTAAAAATGGCTCACTTCACGCCTTTTCTAACTAAAATTACTAATAGCGAAAAAAAATAAACACATACATATTTCGTAAGACAAATGTATTATAAATGTTACTGTCACCTCAATTTTTTGTCTTTTTATATAAAAAGAATAAATAAAAAAAATATCAAAGTTTAATTTTTTTTTCGAATTGCGATTGAAAACTTTGGTTTCATAAAGGCGTACATTTTACTTTTTTCATCGTTATTTTTTTAGATTAGACTACAAAGCGTGGTGTTTTGCCTTTTTAATACTGTTTAGAACATAATTCTCACTCTGATAGTAATGGAGTTACAGCGATTTATACGAGAAGCATGTAAGCTGGGACAAATATGGTCTCCTGCCATTCAAAATGTACAAAAATAAACAGTCAACCTCGGAACGTGAATCCCCAGTGAAGAGGACTATGAATATACTTTTATAGTTACTATATAATAACTTTTATTAAAAAAAAATTAAATTTTTTTACTCAGAAATGACCCTATCAAACACAAATTAAAAATATCCGTGCAGCTTAATTACCAATCAACTTAATGATACTGATTTAAAAATGATTATGAACAGTTTCAGATTACTTGTGTACATGGAGCCCATTCCCGTCCTAACGACCGCTTCCGATATTGGAGGAGATTTTTCAATTTATCCTTAACGACCTTAATATAAAATTACAGCGTGCTCTCGGATGGGACATTACGACTAACGATTAACAATTTCCCTGATGGAAACGCACGAAAACCTTTTAGCGACTAATTCGGCAATAAATTTTAAACTTCCGCCTCCCTCGGCCCACCCCACCGGGAACAGACCAAACCACCCTCAATTCATCCCCTAGCTTGATCTGATGGCGAGAGGGGAGAATATATGTGAAATAAACTACCCGGATTATTAATCAAAGCATCTTTATGGCCGCAGTAGTCACACAACAAACCACAAATCACATGCAACCCCCGCACACTCCTAAATAAGACTCTCTTGAAATTATCATTAGTTTTCAGTTTGTAAGGAATATTCTACAAGTTGTGTGATCTAGAATATACACACTTGAACTAATACTTAATGAAAGTACAATATTACAAAGGTTTGTAATATTGTACTTTCATTAAGTATTAGTTCAAAATCTTATATTTAGAATTTTATAACCCGACAGTTGATCCGACGACAATTGGCCCCCCGAAATGATATCTATATACTCAAAATATGTTTGTTTCTGGTTTTCTGTATGCGTTGCTAAACCATTCATCCGATTGTGATGAAACTTTGGGGATTTGATGTGCGCGTGCCCGCGATGGTTTCTATGTACAAAAGTGAGTTTTGGCATCATGAAATTATGCATTGCTAACCGTTCATCCAATTGCGATGAAACTTTGGGGAATTGATGTGCGCATGCCTGCGATGGTTTCTATATACAACTATATATGTTATAAAAATCAAGTTAGTGAGTGAGTGAGTGAGTGAGGGAAGGAGGGATGGAGGGAGTGAGTGAATGAGTGAGTGAGTGAATGTGTGAGTGAGTGAGTGAGTGAGTGAGTAAGTAAGTGAGTGAGTGAGTGAGTGAGTGAGTCAGTGAGTCAGTGAGTGAGTGATCTAATACCATACGAGCGAAGCCGCGGGTAAAAGCTAATTCAATATAAAATAATAATTTTTTGCGCATTATTTGCCAATTTCAAACGTAAAATCGTCTTCAAAATTACCTTTAATAATGAGTTTGTATGAATATCATATGAATTTAAATACAGTGTCGAGTTTTCGTACTTGTACGCCGGTATACGCAGTATACAGACAAGTAGTTTTATCCTTGATGCATTTGAATGAATATATGTTTTATACTCTTGTTATTCGGCGGTACATTCTCTCTGTAC
Source organism: Glyphotaelius pellucidus (assembly GCA_936435175.1). Classification (NCBI taxonomy): domain Eukaryota; kingdom Metazoa; phylum Arthropoda; class Insecta; order Trichoptera; family Limnephilidae; genus Glyphotaelius; species Glyphotaelius pellucidus. The sequence continues at coordinate 38,426,035 of OW386543.1, forward strand.
ACCCCGTTGGGTAACTTAGTTATATTTTGTGTAAGTGGGTATACCGTGTTTTCCCTGAACTGACTGCATATTGTAAATAAGTATGCCGGGGGTCCAAATGTTGGCGGATCAAATTATATAGACGACACATTCGAGACAGTGGATTGAAGTATGCTTTATTGTTATTAAATAATTCAAAATGGAATGTATTATGACTTCTTAAATTGCGTCTATTTGGAACTTTTATATGAATACTAGCTTTTCCCCGCGGCTTCGCTCGCATGGTATTACGGGAAATTACTGTAGCGCTTGCACTTATCAATTATCTCCCCCCCACCCCACCCCCATCCCCTCCCACATTCCATATATTCATTCCCTTACATTCAGTTTTCAAACATCTCGCCTACCACCTAAATTTCTTTGAGCTATAGCATTCTATAGCTCAAAGAAAAAAAGAATTACTTATCCAATTTTGTTCATTCGTTCGGAATTTATGCGCTTACAAATATTTCGGCTGTTTATTTTTATTTAAATATTTGGAAGTTCGTTAATATAATAAAAAAATATTTATCATTCAGTCTTTATAATCGTTACGAATTACGAATTATATTTTTAATACAGGAACTCAAATCTGACATTTATTCCAAGCTTGTCCAAAAAAAAAAACGAATTCTAATATTTAAATTTTCTGCAGTAGTAGCTGACCAGTAGACTGAGTGCCTACCAGCTTAGAGCCCAAAAATATATCAACATTGTTTCCATGGAAAAGATTTTTTTCTGACGTTAGCAAAAACTCGCTTTTGTTAGCGACAGAAAACGTATAACAAATATAATATATTAATATTTATAATTTCATAACGCCAGAGCTTACCATCATATACAACCTGTAGTCTGCGCATATAATTTAGCTTTATATTGGTGAAAGAATTATTAAAGTCTTTATATTGTGTTATGCGTGAAAAGGTCATCGAGCCTCGAGCCTCGAGCCTCGAGCAGTTTCGCATTTATAATATTAGTATGGATATGGATTGCTCAGACAATGAGTGATTCGAAGCTTAGCATGATAATTTTGTATAAACATATTAAGTCAGCAAATTGTCTTCTTTTTTCCTGGGTTGAAAAATGAAATTGTTGAAGTTGTTCCCCGTAAGATACGAGTAAGTATATGATAATTATAATCTCTGGGGGCCAACTGTCGAGGGATAAAGTATCTGGTCAATAAAACAAGAAACATACTATACTCTCAAGCATCCTCCATACAAATCTGATACAATATCGCAGATTATCATAAAGACCCCTTATAAAAATATAACGAGATTCATCTTTACTCCCAGAGTACGGAGCACCCCACGGAATATTTATTCATTAAGTCCTTACGACCTATAACAGAACTCTCGGTGGCGACAAATTGAATTAGATCCCTCGGTTTATAGTTTATGTTTATATGGGTTGTGTTTGGATACACTTGGGGGCTCGCTGAACTTTATCAAATCATCCCGCAAAGTATTAATAATGGACCAAGTGGATTCAGAGCCTTGCTGAGGGGTTCTAATCTTATAATCAATTTGCAGAGTTAAGGGTCTGTTCTGTTGTATTATTTATACTGTTAATTGATTTGATTCCAGTTCATACAATAAACCGAGATAATATTAAGCTACAAACTTTTAGTTATTATCTACCATGAAATAAATAATATTTCATACCTTTAAGGTTATCCAATAAGTCCAGAAAAAATTGAAATCGGAATTCTCGCCCCTTTGTGAGAGGAGTTAAAAAATACTTGAGAAAAAGCTTTTTGAAAGGTTGGAAAAGGTATTTGAGATTTTTTTTTTACAGGTTGATTTTGTAAAGGCTTGTTAAAATATTAACTAATTTTTTCGCATTGTTTATTGTAATAACAAGGAAATTTAAAATTGATTTCACGGAACCAAGCGACGCGGTGTAATACGTCTATTCCCGCTCCGGCCGGGGCCGAACTGATGCAAAATGGGTGTGGCAAATTAATAGTCCTTGGGTGGACTGCACAAGGTTAACTTTGAAAATCCAAATTCGTCGACTGTCGGCCGTATTGTGAAATAACAACGCATATTTTATTTTATATTGTGAATATCGGGCGTAAATATCTAATTTTTTTGCGATTATTATAAAAGAAACTGAATTTGCTACATTAAACAATAATACCATTTCCGAAAAGGGAATTTTAAGTATGAGTGTTTGCAATTGAAAGTGTTTTTTTTTATAGACTTATACTTAATTTTTTTCTAGGCTTATTAAAAGACTTTTAAAAAAAAGTTCGATTTTTTCTAATGTGTTCTACACGCAGTATTTAATTGAAGCATCTATAATACTTCTAAGTGATCCAATTTGCAAAACAAAAACACATGATTTTGCATTATTTCGCATGGCTTCATCTTAAAGCAAGACCGCTGAATCGAGTCCCTTCGACGTCTAAAATATAGGGATTTCTTGTGCGTACCGAGGATATTTCTCTTTTTTTATATTAAATCTACAAATAAGGCCCTAAAGCAAATAATTTTCGTCAGAGCCTTCCTCATCTTGGGGCATGTTGTGAGGATCGTCTTTTTAAGTAAGGAAGGAGAGGAAGTTCTGTGAAGGAAAAAGGTATGAGGGATGGTTAGGAATTTGGGGGTCAGTGTGTTCAGGAGTATGTATCCATTCCTCCCACTGCGGTGCAAAGCTTTGGGTAGAGAGATTTCTGCTGGAGAGGTCCTATATTGTTCCTTACCCTCTTCCGAACCGCACCATGCAGTAGGTGGGCAGACGCATCTGGACAAACGTCACCCATGACACCGGATCCCCCGCCTAGTTCAGTTATAACATATAATATAAGAGTAACATTCCGTACGTCATGGCTTTACGATTCTGCGGGACTGGTACGAGAGCACTTCCGCAGAGCCACAGGGTAACGTTTGACTTTATGATAACCAATCTACAATAGCGGAGATTCCGAAGTAACACATATTGTGAAGATTAAATACAATTCTAAGTACGAGAAATATTCGCAATTCGCAATCATGTGACAACATTAAAGTTCAATGGTTTATTTTAGCTAAAGGGTTGGCGACCCTTCGCTAATAAGCAATAAGCAGTGCCTAATACCGAGCCTGATGTCACAATAGTGGGTGATGATGAAAATAAGGGATCTTCATCCCCTCTGCGGAGAGTTAATAAATCATTCATAGGGTTCCATTTAGATAAAACTGTAACCAATAAGCTATGCGACATTTCTTGAGAGAGAAATTGAATGGTGATTTTTAAATGCGGACTATTTTGGTTATTTTTTCCTTGGGTGAGACTTGGGAAGCGTAGGCTGTATTCATATAATTATTCTAGATTATTGTAAAAATATATTACAATTACGTGTGAAGTGTGAAATTTTTCTTGAGTGATGGATTCACACGTCACACTGAACCCAGATTCTAGCCCCCCCCCCTCCACACCCATTTGACGGCCGGCGTAGTCCAGCGGTAAGGCTCTTGACTCGCATTCCGAAGGTCGCGGGTTAATCCCGCCGTGGCAAATAAATTTTATTTGATTAATTTATATTATTTCACAATTTATTCATTTAAAATAATATATAGTTTATTAGCGGCACGTTCCAGAGTGGAATATACTCTTAGTATCGCCCTGGTGTAAGACCACCGTTCAGAATTAAAAAGTTGCTTGAAATGGCTTTAGCCGTGTTTGGTGACCAGATCTGAATAGCCAGGTACTTCCCACCTTCCTCTTCCCCATCTCCTTCGCCTCCCCTCTACCTTCAGCCTCACAACGTACCCCAATTGGGGTTCCCTCACTGGCTCCAGACGGGAGCAGTTGGGACTCGTGCGGTATTTATATAAAAAAATAATTAAAAAATACCCCTTTCCGTACTAGAACTTCTTTTCCCTCCCTTATATAAAAATACCCTCCACACAGCATACCCATAGAGGCCCAGAAGAAAATAATTTCCCTCAGGCTCTTAGTCATCTTTCGATATGATATGTGAAGGGTATTTTTAAGGAAAGTAAGGAGAGGAAGTCATGGTAAGGAAAAAGGTATCTGCGACCAATGACGGACATATGAATTCATCCCTCCCACTGCAGTGCAAGGCGATGTGATGGCTCGAGAGAGTCCGACTGGAGATATCAAGGTCTCCTTCAACAGGGCTCTCTCGTTCCTGACCTGCAGTTTGCATACTATAATTGGAAAGCACGTACAATATTTGTTTAATCGATGATCTTAATATTTCCTATACGACGCAAATGTGAATGGTAGAAGAAGTCGGGGACGCCCGAGGAAGACATGGCACGATCAAATGATTCAGATACTTGAGTCGGGCCATGTCAAAAGTCAGAATAATAAACGATGTATGAATGTGAGTGAAGCAAAAAATGTGTGCCAAGATCGAGTTTGCTCCTGCGGGGAAACGGCGTGATGGTTAGTTAGTTAGTCAGTTAATATTTCCTTCTCAGTTGTATACAGAATTAAAAGACTTGAAGCAGACAAATTGTTTTCGAGAAGCAAATAATTATCTCCAGGATTCAGATCTATGTAAATAATTATCCGAACCGGCTAACCGAGTTAATTGAACATTTGACCAGGAACGGAGAACATTATATTATATTAGCTTTATGCAAGCTGTCGTCTACCAGCTTATAAATTATCCTTCATAACTCTGGTCTCCCTTTTCACAACGAAACGAGAGAAAATAAAACTACGTTCAAGTCAGGGTAAGTAAGAGATAAATACAAATCTGTTTTAATTTCGACCGATTTTAAACTCTGTGTTCAGAGGTGAAATACTAAGAAAGTGTTTCAAACCATTGTCGAACAATTATTACAACTATAAATTTGAGAATAGAGATTTAATTCTCGTAAGATTTATCAAAGCAAGCAACCAGATTGGAAGATACTCTCAACATTATTATCTCATCTCTGCGAAGTATTCTCGAATACGGATCCACAAGTTGGTCTCCCAATTATGAGATTCACAATCATAGAATCGAATCCATACAAAGAAAATTAACCCGTGTAATTGCTTATCGCGAAGGTTTATCAGATCAATTTGGAACGTATAACGACCGAATTCTTCACTATAAACTACACTCTGACAGCCAAACGAAAGCTTTCCGATTTACTGCTTCTACACAAATTATACATTTATCAGTTGATACACCAAACATTTTATCCTAAATTAACATCAACACACCATCAAGAAATGCAATAAGGAGGATGCAAGATATTTTCTATATACATATCTACCTATCACACAAATAAAGGATATTTTTCCCCTATACTCGAACATTAAGACATTATAACATAATAATAATAATAATAATAATAATAATAGTTTATTCCAGAATGTATGCAGGGGTAGTGCAATGCAATACATTCCATATTTTGAAATAACAGAAGCAATTTAGACAAATAATAGGTTAAGGCACATAGATAAAATAAATATAAAAAAACGAATAAGCATGAAAAACATGAGAAATGAAATTGAAAAAAATAGTAAACACTAAGATGAATTCATGCATCTGTTTACGGAGGATATTTCATCGTCTCCCGCCTCCAGAGGGCCATCAGGGGGGACTCCATCCAGGCAGTCATGGCGGTGATGATCGCATTCTTCGATTGGTCCAGTCTACGCCATAAGCTTCCCATACGGTGGCGGAGAAGTGCTCGGAAGGTGTGTACTCGTCCCTCTAGGAACATTTCCGTAGCACTGCAGTATCTTGGTAGGCGGAAAAGTTGGCGATAAGCGTTGTTATAAGCAACCTTTAACTTATGCCATTGGGATGTAGTGTAGTTGACCCATAGTTCTGATGTGTACAGAGAGGTACAGAAAGCGTTGAAAAGTATTCTTTTTACTTTTGGACTGCAAAAGTAAAAACGTCTTGATAGCATACTCGCTCTAACTGATATGGCTCTTCTCTGCCTTTCCATATCCTCGATATCTTTGAGGTCGTCTGTGATGATGTGTCCCAGGTATTTAACGCTGTGATTAACATTAATATTTCTTTCATCTAGCAGTACATCATCTACAGTATACACTGCTCTATTAATGAAATTGATATTTTTAATTCAAACACATCAAAAAAAAATATTTAACCGTCAAACATATAAAGCTGATATTGTGATGAAGCCAGGCAATATTGTATTGATTCAAAGACAGGCAATATTGTATTGATTCAAAGACAGGCAATATTGTATTGATTCAAAGACAGGCAATATTGTATTGATTCAAAGACAGGCAATATTGTATTGATTCAAAGACAGGCAATATTGTACCTACTAAATCATTGTCCCATCAGCACAGGTGTCAATAATATATTGTTGGTGATACTTTTGTATTTTATCTTTTACTCGTTCTTGTTTGTCACTCACTTTTTAATAATTAGCTAATTATTTTTGTTACTATTTTTGTTATAATTTCTGTATTTAAATAATCCAAGTATATAAATTTTTGGGCAACTTGCCTGTTTTATGTACTTAAATAAAAATAAATAAACAAATAAACATCGCTCTGGTGAAAGCAAATCATTCAGAATTCAAATGTTACTTCAAATGGCTCTCAGTTTTTGGTGAACAGCTTTGACTGATCAGGTATTTCCCAAATTTCCTCTTCCTCATCCCTTTTCCCTCCCCACTCCTCTCAATCTCACAAAGTACTACTTTTGGGAATAACGTAGTCCCACAGGCTCCAGCAGTTGGGGGATGTGCGGTATTCAGTCATATTTATCAAAGTCGTATTTATTTTATCAACTAAAAAAAATAAATGTACATATATTTATTTCGAAGCTCCTTATTTAACGACTGTAAAATTCACATTTCAAAGCACCTTAGCTCACAATAAAAATAATGTTGCAACTTGGATATAGGTTTATCGTTCCTATAAAAAATGTGCAAAATTCATGAAATCAGAGCGGGAGATTTTCTTTATAGAATCGGCGTTCAGCTTTATAGAGATGTGCATCTTTGCGTACACTAACATTAGATATAAAACTGTCTAAGCAGGTAGGTACCTATTTAGATTTGATTTAGAAACGTTAGCATATTGGTCGCCACACGTGTTGTTCATTCCGGGCTTCTTTGAGCAGCCGCAGTGATAAAACATTTCCTAGAAAAACAATGCCGACATTCGCATGGGATATTCGCCCAAAATTCGGTCGTAAATACGCTAAGACATTGTAAGGGAAATAATATTCGGGTGATTTATGGCCTCGGCGTATTATGTTTCATAGTTTGCGCAAACGAATGATAAACATTGGGCGGGCGCGGGCAGGCGGGCAGGCAGGCAGGCGGGCAGGCAGGCAGGCGGGCAGGCAGGCAGGCGGGCAGGCAGGCAGGCGGGCAGGCAGGCAGGCGGGCAGGCAGGCAGGCGGGCAAGCAGGCAGGCGGGTTCCACAGTCTTAGAAAACGATGCGGACTTAACGACTGAGAAATAACACTAATAAACTCAAATAAACTACTGCCTTTCAGAAAAAATAATAATAACACTTGGATGATTTGTGTAGCGCCGTTTTGTGAAAAATCACCTCAAGGGCCCTGTACTATATGTTATAATATGTTTCTACAATCTTATTTCTAACAACGGACTAGCTTAACTATTATAACAACTTATGCATAAGCAACAAATTGCATCCATAGGTTTGTCGATCACTTATACAAAACTATATGCACAATGCATTTGACCAATGAATGCGATGGTGCGTTAAAATATACATGTAGCGATCTTTAAGTCGATTAGTAAGACGGAAGGAGAAAGTCCCAATTTTCGAGTTTCCGCTTATAACTCAAAAACCGTGGCTTGTGAGGAAATTTTTTTGAAAACATGTAAAAGCTCATAAAATTATCTACAACTTTTATTTTGTAATTTTAGAAATCCCAGCCGCTTTTTAGTTACACGCTCCACAAACGTAGATATTTTCGAAAAAAATCATTTATCTCACATTTTTCATCAAACATTCCTTCATATCGTTTAAAATATTCATCAAAGAAAGAAATTTATTTGAAAAAAGTTTCAAAAAATTTAATTTCCTTTTAGAACATGTGTACATTTGTAAATTATTTTCCAACCAGTAAATATTTACAGAAATTTTAAGTTTTTTCGTAAAATGTCGTCATTTTCAGAAAAAGCTGCCCAATTTTTACTTTTATAAAAGTAATTTTTCTCTATTTACCTAAACACACACGAAAATATTAATTTATTCAGACAATGTTTAAAGATATAATAGATATTTTATTAGTCAAATTAGTTGAAGGATATTACGGTACATTAGATTGTGTATTTTTATTAAAAATATCTCAGCATAGGAGCCACATCCCAACCATCTGGAGCCAGTGAGATTATGGCATCCACAATTGGGGTGTATTGAGAAAATTGTGGGGAGGAGAAGTTGTGCAGAGAATTGTGGAGAGTTGGAAAAGAGGAAGGTGGGGATTTCCTAATTATTCAGATGTGATCACAAAATGCGACTAAGGCCTTTTCAAGCAATGTTTCAATTCTGAATTATGGTCTTACACCAGGGCGATACTGAGAGTATCTGGAATGAGCCGCAAGTATACCTTATATTATTTAAAATTATTAAAATGTGAAGTAACACAAATCAATCAAATACAATTTTCTTGCGTACGTCGGGATTTGAACCCGCGACTCCCGCGACCTTCGAATTGCTTGAGAACCCCGAAAACCCCTTCCCCTCGACCACGGAGGCCGTAAAAACTATAAATTAACATTTTTTTAGTTTCACCAAGTTAATATTGTCAAAATTAAAGTGAAAAGTTTGCAAATCGCTGTATAAAAGGCGCCAAACATTATTTTAATTATATTTAGATACATTTTATCTTTAAATATCACTTTATACTAGTATCCGACCGAAACAGGACTTTTTACCAAAACCGAATCTTCGGTATCTGTTTCAGTTTCGGCCGAAACCGAAACCGAAATCGAAACTTTTTTGGACACGTTAAAAATCTATTGCTTACTGAAATTTGGCTATTTTTTTACACTTATATGTACAGACAGTTAACACGTGTTAAATGATATAAATTTAAAAAAATGGAAGTATTTGAAAAAAAAATTATATTACTGCTATAAAACAAACAAAATTATAAAAATTAACAAAACTACTTTACTTCTTGGAAAAAAAATTTGTCAATAATCAACACTTGGAAAACACAACAAAGGAAGGACCTCAATAATTGAGAATTTTAATTTTAATAGCGTTTACAATCACAACATTCTGAATATTAACATTTTTTGAGAACTTTTAATTGTATTAATTAGTAATTAATTATTTGTCTCAACAAAGAAAGAAAAGAAAGGCAAATACCGTTCTTATGATAAATTAATCTGTCTCAAAAAAGTTTACTACAATTAGTTTATACGACAATTAAGTACTTAATTTAAAAATAGGTTCTTAAATAAAAAAAATATTATTGTTAGAATTAACTTAAGTATTCGTAATTAAAAAGTCTAATATTGTACGCTAAGAAAAGCAGTTTTTCTCTGTTTTCACCAAGCAGCTTGCTCCGACGATCTGCATATATTTGTCCAGCGTCACTAAAAAGCGAACACACGAGCCACGAACTCACCCGAAGTCAGCCGAACACGCGTGACCGCAGAGTTTCGGTGCAGCCGAAGGTTTGGCAGATTTTCTGCCGAAACCGAAACTGATGCCGAAACTTGTGGAAACCGAAACCGAAACCGAACCTTCAGTCGGTCACTACTTTATACTAAAAGGGCCGACTCAGACACTGCGACAAAAAATCACAACCAAGCCGTATTTTTATATTGTCTCTTATAGAGTTTTTTCTGATGCGCAAAAATATCATCAGGGGCCGGGATTATAGCGGAAGCTTTTTATCTGTCCTCTAATGCGGCCTGGTTAGCATCTGGAATCTATTAGGGGACATTATGACTCGGGCTTCCCCTCCACAACTTGACTACTTACCATATTCCATAGCAGACATACGTTCATACGTTGTACCTACTGTACAGTGTATAAGTACAGTCCTTCCAGGAACCTTTAAGGAGGAAGAATGAATGGGACATTTTAGTGCTGTTACGACCTCAAATGGCGACGTAATAAAAATGCTTCATCTTATTTTGATAATGATAATAACAATAATAATTAATGGATAATTTGGTAAAAATCACCTTAACTTAAAGCCAAGCGAAATAATGCAAAATCATTAAAAATCATGTGATTTTGGTTTGAAAATTTGATCGCTTAGAAATATTATTTTGCTAAAAGAGCAACATGGTTCTTTTCAAGACCCAGGTTCACTCCTTCCTTTCTACAACATCCTCCACACAGCAACCCCAAATATGACATAGGCCCTGAGAGAAATTATTTTCCTCTGGACCTACCGCGTGCCTACTAAAAGCAAAAAAAACACAGTGTGTGCAATTCACGCGCGATAGAAGTGTAATTTCAGAAAACTAAAGTAGACAAGAGTTAGAGACAAGAGTGAGTAGACAAGAGACACGCGATAGAAGTGTAACTTCAGAAAACTAAAGTAGACAAGAGTTAGAGACAAGAGTGAGTAGACAAGAGACACGCGATAGAAGTTTAACTTCAGAAAACTAAAGTAAACAAGAGTACGAAGCACTTTTTTTATTATCAATGTGAAGGATTATATGCAAGATTTTAAAAGAAATGGGATTGGGCCAGAAATTGAGTAATCTGAAAGTATGTTGCCTATTGTATGCCGATGGTGCGGTGCTGATTTCCAACAAGGATGAACGAAGTATGTACGTTCATGATGAATATTAGTAAAATGAATACTTGGAGCGGGTGGATGAGTTTGTGTATTTGGGAAGTATGTTTACGGGAGATGGGAAGGCGGATATAAATATTAAAAGAAGAGTATATGTACATAACTCGTAAGTTCGTTAGTTAGTTAGAAAGAAATTGCGTTTTATTAATTACACCTTATTATAATGGCGAGCACAAGTTTCTGATTGAAACATCAAACCACCAAATGACTATAACTAACATCTTAATGATCTCGCTAAGCAGAGAGCAGAGGTGTTATTAAAAAGAGGACTTCCGCTTTCACCAGCGACCAAACTAAACGATCTCCGCTCCCCAGTTTCTTGTCTCATCGTATTTCATTACTGGGTGATTTATTTGGCGTGGAGATGTCATACGCTGCAAGTGTTGGCCGGAGATGGATATCAAGGTATCACTGCAAAGTGCAGCTAGAGACAGACGTTTTGTATTTTCTGTATACAGGGTGTTAAGGTGATCCAATAGTCCAGGAAAAAATTGAAATTGGAATTCACGCCCCTTTATGGGAGGAGTTTAAAAATACTTAAAAAAAAGCTTTTGGAAAGGTTGGAAAAGGTATTTGAGAATTATTTTTTACAGTTTGAATTTGTAAAGGCCTGTAAAAAACATTAAACTCTTTTTTACGAATTGTTTATTTTAATAACAAGGAAATTTAAAATTGATTTCACGGAGCCAAGCGACGCGGGGCCTATACGTGAATTCCACGCTACGGCCAGGTCCGAACTGATGCAAAATTGGGGTGGCAAGTCTACTGACTTGCCACACCCATTCTTGCTACCCGTCCTTGGGTGGACGCCATAAGGTTCACTTTGAAAATCCAAATTCGTCGACTGCCGGCCGTATTGTGAAATAACAATGCGAAAATGCATATTTTATTTTATTTTGTGAATATCGGGCGTAGTTATCAATTTTTTGCGATTATTATTAAAAAAAACTGAATTTGACACATTATAAAATAAAACCATATCCGAAAAAGAGTTGATAAGTAGGAAACTTTGAACTTGAAAGTGGTTTTTTATAGACCGAAAAAATTATTTTAACTAAGCTTATAATAAGACTTATCGATATTTTCTAAGGCCAAGATGTGTTCTGCACGCAGTATTTAATTGAAGCATCTATAATACTTCTAAGCGATCAAATTTCAAAACAAAAACACATGATTTTGTTTGATTTTGCATGGCTTCATCTTAAAGGACTGGAGAATTTTTATGAAAAGACTTTAAAAGGCTTCTTATTTGTTTACATTTTATACACATTTTTGAGAAAGATAATGTGAAAAACTGATAACAGATTATAGAAGCAGAAAGTAATAACGAATTGAGTATTTGAGTAATTATGAGTTTTGACATGTGCGGAATAAAAAATCAATGCTCTACGGAAACAATCTCCAAATTTCCCAACAATTCTCTAGCGCAATAAAAAAAAACAAAATAAAATAGGCCATTACCCAACAACCGAAACGATGAAATGATTTACTTGTTACATTATTCACACATTAAGTCGCCGAATCTTCATAACTTACCCGCCAAATGATGTGTCGTCTTGTCCCAGTGGCGCTTGCTGTGGCTTGCTTGCAGATCAAAGTCCCCGCGGTCCATTTCCCCCGGCATCTGCGACCGTTCCTCCTCTGGCACCCGCCTGATGCTGCGGACGCGTGTAAGATGATGGACCATCACTCATCACTCTTTACTCCTCACTCCTCACTCCTCACTCCTGTTCTCTCGCTGTTGGTGTCGGCTTGCAGCTTGCGGCTTGTTACCCGCGGAGCAGGCATGCGTGAAATAACAACATACTGGATGAAAGAAGTGAACATGAAAGAAGTGTGATGAATTGAATCTCTTTTTATTTGACTTTATAATATTTTTTAAAGCAAATACCTGAACCGTAAAAGATAACTAGGACGGATAAAAGTCTCGAAAGAATTCGTAGCCAACTCAAAATTACCTCTTGAGATAGTCACATAAATTTTATTAATTCATGACGAACCCATGAAAAATTGCAGAATTTGTGAAACTAAAAGAATTTATTAGTTGCATCAGGGTCATTGCCTATCAGAAACGAATATTGATACAATGATATAATTATCTATTCTATGTGTAGGTACTATTTATTGCTGCGTTAATTTTGCTGAATTCTTGAATAACTTGCTTTCGAACAATTTATTCATGATCAAGTTAATAATAAAATCAACATAGTAAATACCTACACGTTCCTCAATAACTACTTTTAAGTATCTTAAGCACTCTTCTGTTTTACCATTATTACACTATGTAAACTTTTTAACTCCTTTGTACAATTTTAATGATAACGAAACTACATACCTATGTACATATTAAACCTGTTTGTATCCTTAAAGTACAGTTTATAATGTTATATACTTCAATCTTACAATTATACTCCTGAATAACATGTGTAACTTGAATAATGTGATTCTGTAAAAGCCTTCAAGGCGTGTATGAATAAATAAATAAATAATAATTAGAGACCCCCAGAATTACCTTTCGAATGAACACCGTTGTTAATTAATGACTTTAAAATTCATTAGTGGATTAGATATTTAATTTTTATACAGATTCAGATCTGTCAAACCAGTTACGATTATTTAATAAAATAATTTTGGTACCTATTTTGTCACTGTCTGAAATGATTTATACATTTATATATCAATTTGGGAGGCGGGAATGGGTACCGCCGCCCCGGGAACCTTTATTGGATAACCAACACCTCTGCCATAGGGCACCCCAAGTGGTTCGCTACGTTTGGTGATTTAGCAGGGGTGCCCGGGTTCATGGGGTGAGGTTTGTCTAGGTCTTGGAGGCGGATGACCAGGACACACTAATCTCAGATTCCTACCCACCCCTTAAACCCCTTTCCTTCCCAGAACTCTCCTCTCCTTCCTTTCTTTTAATAATACCCTCCATCAGCATCCCCAAAGATGACATGGGCCCTGAGGGAAATTATTTTCCTCAAGGCCTCCTGTGAGGAGCTCATGTAAAAAAAAAATACTTATCAGTTCGAATTTGGAAAATTAAAAGTTCATAGGACAATCATAAATAATTTTACGCATCACGCAGGAATATTAACTATTTTATATCACGCATGCACCCATTCATGGACATCCAGTTGTTGGTGCAGAGCAAGCCCGTTAGTACATGAATTCTTACATTTACTATAGGTATATTAGTGGTTGTTTGTGGGGTGCGTAAAATTTAAAACAGACTTGCTTTGTCAAAGTCAAGTAGCTATTTTTTTTAAGATGAAGCCGTGCGAAATAATGCAAAATCAGCATCTATTATACTTTTAAGCGATCAAATTTTCTAAACAAAAACATATGATTTTGTATGATTTTACATTATTTAGTATGTCTATTGCTATGGATATCAAAGAATTTATTTTCAGTGTCGATTTTTTGGACTTATACTCGTACGCTGGTGTATATAGTATACAGACAAGTAGTTTTATTTTTGATGAATTTGAATGAAGTTATGTTTTATTCTTTTGCTATTCGGCGGTACGTCCTGTCTTTACATCCCTTCAGAGACATTTAGTTATATTTTGTGTAAGACGCCGTATTTTCCCAAAACCGACTGAATTTTGTATAAAAATGTCTGGGGGCCAACTATTGGGGAATCGGGTTATTCTTATGAGTATCACATATTTTTAAGGTATCTGCTTCGAATATACTAACTAAAAAAATAAATTTTATTTTAAAACAGTTTTTTTGTGTAGCATTAACGGCATTTCCATCATTTGACTATCAAATAATTTCCGAAAACAACGATCATTAAAAAATCATTTCACCGTTAACAAGCTACCCCGCTGTAAACTTAACACCGAATATCGCCGACGAAATGTAAATACATAAATTACTTCACTCAAAACAATTCTAAAAATACTTAATTAAGAAATCAAAATACAAATACTGCACGCGGAGTCAAAGCAGACACGCTCCCGTGTTAAAAATATGACGTCTGCTTTTTTAAAGTGACAAATTGTGTTTGGAAATAAATGACTCGTAATGTCGGAGATGACGGAGAATCCCAAGCAAAGCGTAAATCCTCAAGAGAGATTCATTCACTAAAACAGGCCATAGATAATTAATTATACACTTAAACTCTGACTAACGATTTTTCAAGACATTTTGATTCTGAAGTCTTCAGATGAAGCCATAGTAAATAATGCAAAATCACACAAAATCATGTGATTTTGTTTTGAAAATTTGATCGCTTAGAAATATTATAGATGCTTCAATTAAATAATGCGTGTAGAACATATCTTGGCCCTTAAAAATATCGGTAATTTTTTTTTATAAGTCTTTTAATAAGCCTAGAAAAAAATAAAGTAACAGGTCTTTAAAAAAAATACTTTCAAGTGCAAACTCTCCTACTTATGAACATCTTTTCGGATATAATTTTATTGTTTATTGTAGCAAATTTAGTTTTTTTTTATGATAATCGCAAAATAAATTGATATTTACGCCCGATATTCACAAAATAAAATAAAATATGCATATTTGCGTTGTTATTTCACAATACGGCTGGCAGCCGACGAATGTGGATTTTCAAAGTGACCTTTATGTCGTTCACCGAAGGACTACTGGCTTGCCACACCCCACTTCCATTCAGAAACGCCCTGGCCGGAGCAGGGAACAGACGTGTGTCTCTACGTCGCTCGGTTCCGTGAATTTAATTTTAAATTTCCTTGTTGTTACAATAAACAATGTGTAAAAAAGGAATTAATGTTTTTTTTAGGTCTTTACGAAATCAACCTGTAAAAAAAATTCTCAATACCTTTTTCAACCGTTCCAATAGCTTTTTCTCAAATATTTTTAAACTCCTCCCACAATGGGCGTGAATTCCGACTTCGATTTTTCCCTGGACTATTGGATCCCCTTAATCAGTATTTTTTTAACAAAGGCTTCACATATGAGGCCATGTTTAAGGTAATTCTTTTCAGGGCCTATGTCATATTTGCGGATGATGTGTGGAGGGTCTTTTCAGGAAAGAAAGGAGAAGAAATTCTGGGAAGCAAAAAGGTACAAGGGTTGGATAGGAATCTGGGGGTTAGTGTGTACACGAGTGACGTAAGTACGAATTCTTTCCACCCATTGCGGTGCATGGGAGAGTTCCGAGAGAGTCTTGCTGGGGAGGTCAAAAGATCTGCCTCAACTATTCTCTCCCGATCCCGTTGATGGACAGACGCATCCGTCGTCAAGACACGGACAAATTTTCAAAAAACCGCACCTTTGCTAATTCACCAAAGGTAGAGAAAAGAGGTGACCTATCTATAGCAGAGCAGTTGGTTATCGGTATCCATACTATGCCTCTAAATTATTAGGAAGGATATAACATTATTATTATTCGAGCGTGCTGTGGGTAGGTACTTATGTAATATCTGTGGGCGAAATTAACAAAAAAATGCATAAAAAAACGGAGGAGAGCCAAAATAAAATTTTGGGATTTAGTTTTTTAGATTAAAAAAGGTCGAAATTGGCAAATTATTATTATGGGATATATACTTAGTATATACCATAACATTTTGTAGCAAGTAGCTTCGATTAGACATCCACGTTTTTCCTTTGAATAATGTTTTTAATTTCCTAGTGACACGCGTCGCGGCGCCTAAATTCTGTCAAAGCTTATTCGGTTTATTCAAAACCGACGGCGGCGCTCCGACTTGAATTCAATGCTAATTCTAATTGCGCCACAGTCAAAGGAAGCTGCCATTCAAATTCTATCTTTATTTATACAAATATCGTGACCAGTAAAAAGGTTCTAATCGAGATGCTATAAGCATTACAATCTATTCAAAAAATGTTTGAGAAAAGAGTATATGTTTTCTTCTCTTGTGCCTAGTTTCTCTAGGGGGACGCGTTGCTATTGCTACTTTCCCATAGATGGCGTTAGTAATCTAGGACATAATAATGATAATTGTATGAAGTTGTTTCTGTCATCTTGAGGCAAGTTTTGAACATTTCTTCCGTATTAAAAATGATAATTTATTTATAAAATACATTATAAAACAATAAAGCATTTACTTATACAGGGTGGAGGGACGTACTTTATTTACAAAACAGTGATTCCTGACATTATTTGGAGTAAAAAATGTAAATTAAATTTTTGGTCCCCTGTAACAGATTTGATTATTTTTTTCTACAAGAACATAAAAAAAAGTAGTAGAGAGTTGTTGGCGAGGTAAAAAGTTGGGCGGTTACTCGTCTGAGTGACCGGTGAAGACTTGCGGAAGAAAAAAAAATTTGTTTGATTTTGAACAAAAAAATTTGAAATAAAAATTCAATGGAGAAATTATTTCAATTACATTTTTTACTCCAAATAATGTCAGGAATCACTGGTTAAAGTAATGATATATGTATGTGATACATTAACCGTACTAGGCGGCTGCCTGTATTATGGTGACCAATGGAATATAGTTACTTTGCGAAGTCTAGTGTAAAGATATTGATTCGACATATAAACATGCTGAAAATTGGCAAAGTTTTCGTAGACAAATTAAAATTAAAATTGGAAAATTACGTATTAGCTCAGACCCATGAAAAATCACAAGATATTAGTAAATTTATTTAGTTAATAAATAACGCTATTTTGAAAATGGAATGAATAATCTTCATTAATTATTATCAAGATTCATAATAAACTAGCTGGGTTATCCGGCTTCGCTCAGGACAACATTCAAGAGTGTTCTGGAATGTTCCACAATTTATTTTATTTATTTATAGCGGACCCGACAGACGTTGTCCTGTACACAACTGTCGGGACAAACTAAAATTAAAATAGAATAATATTGAATATGAACATTTTCCAGTGGACCAAATTGTAAATCTAAATCATTCTCGAATCCCCTTGAACCCACACAAAAAATTTCATCAAAATCGGTCCAGCCGTTTAGGAGGAGTTCAGTGACATACAAACGGACAGAAGAAATACATATATTAAGATTTAAATAAAGGAAATACTCTTTTCAAATATAGAATGAAAATAATTTTTTGGTAAAAAAATATTACAACATACGTTGCCAGGTGTGTACTTTATCGTTTGTCTGAAATGTTGACACAACAGTTTCAATATTGAATTTTGAACTGCTCCCAACCTCCTGGAGCCAGTGAGACTATGGCAGCCCCAACTTGGGGGCTGAACATGGTGGGAGGGAAAAGAGTAGGGAAGAAAATGGCCATTCAGATCTAGTCACCCAACATGACTTAAGCCATTTCAAGCAACGTTTCAATTATCAATAGCGGTTTCACACCAGGGCGATACTGAGAGTATCTTCCTTCTACTCTAATAATAACAAAAACAAAATAATTTGCTGTCAAAATATTATAAGGTAGATAGTACTTTATCGCCTCTTTGATTTCTTGACACAATCAATCAGTTCCAATTTTCAAAATGACACTTAAAATAAAAACCAATTCCAGCTCATTGAACTAGGGTTACAAGCACAGACCCACAATCGAAATTAATATTTTTGAGGATGTTATGTGATATGTTAGCTTTGAAAAACAAACGGAGTGTCAATATGAGATCTTAACAGAAAAATAGTTTTATAGGTGACCGAACAATTCGGAATAAAACCAACTCAGAACCATCTCAGAAAAGTCATTTAGAGTGATAAAAAAAATATATAAAAAGTTGTTAAATAGATTACGTTAGGTTAGGGTTATCGGCTAATGTAAAGCTTTTCGAGGAGGTGTTGAGTTGACTTTATTCTCAGTTGGCATGGAACCAGTTTTATAATATGGTGTGTAACTTTTTTGGGAGATATTTGAGTATTCAAAAAAAGAAAAAGAAGAAAAACAAGTTTGAAATACCAATGTTTATTTACATTTAGTTATTAAATTTATTCAAAACAAATGTAACAATTCATTCATTAAAGAATCTATTATTTGTGTGTTTAGAGGAGCGTGGGCCACGCGCTGCCTGGGGTTAGTGAGAGATTACAGAGGCTGGGTGTCACTGGGGCAATAAGGCGAGGCGCGTGGCTTCTCAACTACCAACTACTAACTACCCCGGAGGAGATTGGGGGATATTGTTGCAGGATCAAAATTAATTGTCATGAATACTTGTATATGAAATGTAATATTTCATTGAAAAGTAGTGCCATTATTTTGGTTGTTTTACATTAATTCCACACAGAAGGCCCTGAGAAAAAATAATTCCTCTCAAGGTCTATGTCATCTTAAGGGATGCTGTGTGGAGGGTTTATTAAGGAAGGGAAGAAGAGGAAGTTCTGGGAAGGAAGTAGGTATGATGGGGGGGTAGGAATCTGGGAGTCCAGGGGTGAGGGCGTATGAATCTTTCCATTCAACTGCGGTGCAAGACGATGGGTCGAGGGATTCTGGCTTAAAATAACATTTTCAGAAAATTTGCTCCAATTCACCCCTCTATCCCCAATTTCCAAAATACTAGCAAATAAGATACATAGGGCACAATCGAGTGTGCCAGTCCGTGAACACAGATCAAAGCCCGCGTGCGTATGATAATGAGCCCGATTGATTGGCTAATAGAAACACAGGACGACTGCGACTGGATCCATCCACTTCCTCCTCCACCAACTCCACCGCCTCCGCCGAGCCGGAATGATCGCTCAAAGGGCCGCGGCGGGGGCGGCCGGGGGAAAATTGCCCTGAATTTGCATCACAAACCGTCGCGAAATAATTATTAACGTGCTACAATTGTGTCAGGAGCAATGGCGTAGCAAGTAAATAGGCAGCTATGGGAAACACATATAAAATGCCAAATAATAGATTTTTATACCGCCAACGATGACATAGGCCCTGAGGAAAATATTTCAGGACCTTTGTCATTTTTAAGGATGCTATGTGGCGGGTATATTTTAGGAGAGGAAGTTCTGATAAAAAAAAAAGAAATTAAGGGTGGGTAGGAATCTGGGGGTTAGTGTATCCAGGAATGACGGACGTTTTGATACATTCCTCCCACTGCGGTGCAGGGCGATTTTCCGATAGAGTCCTGTTGAAGAGATCAAAAGGTACATATATAAATGTATATTTAAAAAGCTTGTTAAAAACTTCCAAATTGTGAATAATCTCAACATATTTGAAAAATTCTAACAACCGTCATTATAATGGTAAAAAGTTTCTAGTATTTAATTTACTATGGTGGGGGACTTAGCTAGCAGAAGAAATGAACATTCGACGCCTGGACGAACACCCGCCGCATTTGTCTACTCGGCTACTTACCTAAACTAATGTAAAAAAATCTTAGTTTATTCTTTCCTCTTCGCCTTTTCTTCTGCCTCACGACATTCCCCAAACGATGGTGGCGTAATCCCACTGGCTCCGGGCGTTGCTTATTATTTATTCTATTTTTTAAAAAGTTGTTTATATTTTTTCCTGCCTACTTCTCAAC
Source organism: Glyphotaelius pellucidus (assembly GCA_936435175.1). Classification (NCBI taxonomy): domain Eukaryota; kingdom Metazoa; phylum Arthropoda; class Insecta; order Trichoptera; family Limnephilidae; genus Glyphotaelius; species Glyphotaelius pellucidus. The sequence goes on from OW386543.1 coordinate 38,446,195, forward strand.
TAATCTTCACTTCATTTCTCCTCTGGGTTATGTAGACTGGATTCAACGCAAGCATTAAAAAAATTGGGAAACCTTTCACAGTCCGCGATGTTATAAATAACTCATTATACGGGTTATATAATTCTCAAAACCACAAGGTACAGTATTAGACCCTTTGCTATTTATCATATACGTCAACGAAATATTTAATGTCTCTAAATATGGAGAAATTATATCTTATTGTGGTACCTGGTAAACTTCTTCTTATTCACATGTAGGTGATCGTCTCACACACAAAGTTATGGGATAGTCACGACTTCTTCTTCCATCCAGTTGAACGATACGTGTTCTCCAACTGAAGATTTTTGCATCACTTCACAAACATTATAGACAAATTCATTTACCTATTTTATTTAATCAACGGCTCTCAAACGAAAAATTTGAAACAGAAAGAGTCGCATTTAGGAATTGATACCAGGACCCCTTCATTGTGGGGGAAATGTTCCGACCTCTGAGCTAATTCGGCCATATCAACTAACATTACACTTTGGGAGGTGGGAATGGGTACCGCCGCCCCGGGAACCTTTATTGGATAACCAACACCTCTGCCATATTTAACCCAAAGTGGTTCACTATGTTTGGTGATTTAGCAGGGGTGCCCGGGTTCATGGGGTGAGGTTTGTTCAGGTCTTGGAGGTGGATGACCAGGACACACTGAACCCCAGATTCCTACCCATCCCTTAAATCCTTTTCCTTCTCTTCCCCTTCCTTTCCTTAAAGAATCCCTCCACACAGCATCCCCAAAGATGACGTAGGCCCTGTGGGAAATTATTTTTCTCAGGGCCTCCTGTGTGGAGCTCGTGTAAAAAAAACAACATTATCTCCGTTTTATTAACGTATATTTTTTTTTTTTTTTTTGTCTTTTTGTCTTTTTGTCTTTTTGTGTGATTGCAAGAGTCTACCAGAATTAAATGAAATCTAGATAATGTCTTGGACAAAAAATATCAATTTTTATTTGAATGTACGACATCTATTGACTACATTTTAACCTAAAACGTCGACAAATGTTTTATGCCGTTGTACATTACTTGATTTCACATTATTTATTGTGCGGGAAGGTCCAACTATCCAAGGATTGCCCCGGGCCGAGAGTTTGGCGTTACGCCACTGGTAACTTGACAAATTTCCGATGTGGGGCATTGCTTAAACTACCGTGATTACACAGGGAAATGATTGTATTTTGTTACAAAAGTGTACAAGCAAATGAGGCGTTGTTCCTACTCTTGTTTGATATGCAAAACACCATAATCACCTCTCCTCGCACACGATTGCAACATCATTCTTTATATTATTAATTTGGCATGTGTAATATTGAAAGCAATTAGATATTAGTTATTATTAGAACCCGGAATCGGCATCGCAAAACCATTTCGAATAAGAGAGTAGGAAGGTAGGTATGTAATGGTTTTTTATCAATGTTAATTACGATTCTATAAATTATTCAAAATATTTATTTCAGGTAAGATGAAGCCATGCGAAATAATGCAAAATCATACAATCATATATTTTTGTTTAGAAAATTTGTTCGCTTAGAAGTATTGTAGATGCTTCAATTAAATATTGCGTGTAGAACATATCTTGGCCATTAAAAATATCAGTCATTTTTTTATAACTCTTTTAGTAAGCCTAGAAAAAAATAAGTATTAGGTCTATAAAAAAACGCTTTCAAGTGCAAACTCTCCTACTTATAAACCCCTTTTCGGGTATAGTTTTCTTGTTATGTAGCAAATTCAGTTTCTTTTATAATAATCGCAAAAAAAAAATGATATTTATGTCCTAATTTATGTTATAATCACAAAATAAAATATGAATTTTCACGTTGTTATTTCACAATACGGTCGGTAGTCAACGAATTTAGATTACAGGCCTTTGCAAAATCAACTAACTAACTTACCGTCACGACGTTTTCCCGCAGGGGTAGGCAGAGAGGACGGACCGCCAAACAACTCAATCTTGGCACACACTCCTCGCCTCGTTCACATTCATACAACGTCTCATACCTTTTACTCAAGTATTTTTAAACTCCTGCAAAAAAGGGCGTGAATTCTGATTTCGATTTTTTCCTAGACTATTGGATCACCTCAAGAAAATAAAGATAGTGTTGGTAGGTCTTAGTCGAAATATGATGCATTAAATATGACCGAAGGTGATAGGGTGGAGTTGCTGCATATTGTTATACTTTAGGGTAGAGCAGAGCTCCGGCAAAGCTGAGGTCTTCTTCTTCTTCGTTTGGTGGTGGAAAGTTGGGGTTAAAATGAGACTGAAATTATTCAGCCAGTCGACGACATCGGGAATCACTTGGTTTAGCACAGATGTGCCTTGAGAAAACTGATGTTTCGCTTATCTTACAGCTTCGCCATTACATATTGTTACAGCTCTCTTTAAAATTGACATAATCGGCCATATTATCCTTTTAAATTTTCGCACAAAAATGTGATGTACAAAAATAGAACTACATTTTAAAGTTTATTAACCGACGGAAAACTGGACTTTATTATATTTGAAAAAGTAAACTATGATTTATTGAACTTTAAATGTGCTTTACACGTGTCCTGAGCCTGAGGTCACGTTTTGAGTTACAAAGTGGCGCTTAAATACATTGCATCCGTGAAATACAATATGCAAAATATGGAGAGAGATTCCATCACAGTAATTTATTGGTCTCCTTTCTTCGCAGGCACAAGCCAGTGCCAACTATTTAGTTCTCCACGGTCCATTGTGCAAAAATTCAATAAGACACGACTCATTTACTACAAAATATACTTTACAAGCTAAAACCAAAACGGGCCAGTCAAATTATTGATGAATGACTGTTCAATTAAGCTGGCGAGAAGGTTTGTTTGCAGATGTTTTGTGATGTGGTGTGGTTACATTTATTGGTTTTAGTTTCAAGATTGGTTCTTTGAAAGTACGAAGTAATTGGACTTTAAGTAGATGGACAGATAGGTCGTGTGATAAAATGTGATGTATGTTTATTAATTAAGAACAGGAAGGTGTATAAAAGACGGGAGAAGTTGTCGGAGACATCCAGGTCCGTCTCCGCACTGAATTTGGGAGACCCTTCTCTAAGTTTGGGAGCCCTTTTTGAAAGTCAAAAACACGCAGGAAAAAATGCGAGTTTGAGCCCGGACGAGACTGAGGTAACTAACTAACTAACTAACCATCACGCCGTTTCCCCGCAGTTTCAGGCAGAGACGACGGACCTCCAAACAACTCGGTCTTGGCATACACTCTTTGCCTCACTCAATTGTCTCATACATACTCTTCTATTATTCTGACTCTTGACATAGCCCGACTCAAGTACCTGCTTCATTATTTGAACGTGCCATGTCTTCCTTGGGCGTCCCCAACTTCTTCTACAATTCACATTTGCGTCATATCGTTCTAGATGCCAAACCATCTAAGCGTCCGTTTCTTAATCTTATTTATTACGCTTACATCAGCCTTGCATTCTTTTCGGATCCCCACATTTCTCACACGATCATACATAGTTTTACCACACTACGCCTCAGGGATCTCATTTTTAAAGCATTTAGTCTGAGGTCCTGAATATTCTCCTGTTCATCATATTTCAAATTTTCGTTTGAGAGTCACTAATATCGTCTTCAATGACTAAATAAATATTATTTTATGGCTCTAAGTGGGGTTACTTACGTTATTATGTAAACACTAATATGGAAGTAATTTAAAGAAGATTTAATTTGTAATGGATTAAATAATTATATTTCTGAAAATCTTCAAAATTTATATTTGTCCGTAGCCATTGGAGTAGAGAGTAGAGCGCACTTTGGGTAAAATGCAAAAAAAAACTGTTCTCCATCACTTTACATGTACACATGTTTTCAACACAAAAAGTATTCTTAATTTAGCAGTAGCGCGCAGAAATTCCAACAGCATCATAATTACCCTTATTTATCAACAGTTTCAAAACATCAGATATCATATTCCTTCCCTTAATAACCTCCCCACGTGTTGAACTGCCGAGATCCGAGCCGTGAGGTGTTTCCTTTCACTGCAAGTATTTGGCCAAGGGTACCGGGCACCGGGGTATAGCCCTATTCCCTATTCCCTCCGTAGCTGGTGGTGTTGTGGCCAAAACCCGACACTACCCCCTTCCCCTAATGATGACAAAATTGAGATTGTAATTATGGCATAGGGGTGTAATTATCGGAGCATTGGAAAACTAGTTTAAATAATTGTATAATTTATTTAGTATCGGTTTTGGATACATGATTGGCTATCATAAGAACATCACAATATTAATACCTACTCGTAGGTACGTTAACATTAGAAAAATAATTTACCAGGGTGATTTTTTCACTTAGGTTACTTTTAGGTTGCCGTTGGGTTAATGTTAGGTGACTGTTAGGTCACTATTAGGTCTCTGTTAGAATAATGTGAGGTTACTGTTAACGTTATTGTTAGGTTACTGTTAGATTACTGTTAGGTCACTGTTGAGTTACTGTTGGGTTACTGTAAGGCTGCTGTTAGGTTTCTGCTAGGTTACTGTTAGGTTTACATTAGGCTACTGTTTAGTTACTGTACGGTTACTGTTAGGTTACTGTAAGGTTAGGTTACTGTTAGGTTAGTGTTAGAATAATGTTAGGTTACTGATAGGTTACCATTAGGTTAGGTTACTGTTAGGCTACTGTTGAGTTACTGCAAGGTTACTGTTAGGCTACTGTTGAGTTACTGCAAGGTTACTGTTAGGCTTATGTAAGGTTACTGATAGATTACCGTTAGATTAGGTTACTGTGACTTATCAGATATGCAGGCATGTTTTTATCCACAGTAACAATTATACCATTCACTCGTCACTAATATGTTTTTACGCTCTAAAGAATAAACGTGAAACACGTGTTTTATATCTAGCTGATTAAGTTATAAGAAATAAGTAAAAAATATAAATGAGCGAGATAATGAGTGAATAACTTAATAAGTACCTACATGTTCTTTCGGATCTGCAAAGTGTGCAGTGTTAAAAACCAATATGTAAATGTTTCAAAGAGATAAGCGTGTATTTTCAGCTTACAATAGAATCTATATGAAATAGATGTTTTAACTTTTTTTACTTATATCAAAGGACATACTTTTCACATCGATTAATCAATGAATAGAAACGTCAATTTATAATTCTAGAGCATCAATAGTCATCCCGGGAGGTGCAAGTTAGACTCATAACCCGCCGTGACATGATGAGCTTCATCATTGATTGGAATGTGTGTCGTGTGTCGTGTGTCGGGTCCGCCCATCGCCACGTGGGCGGCTCGGCTGGGCGGGGCCGGGTCACGTGGCACGGGGAACATTCCAGAGATGTTGCGGAACATGCCCAGAGACCTAGAAGAGGTGGGAATTCTTTAGCGATGCATGGTACAGCTTCTCTTATATCCTGCGCAGCTGAAAATTATGAAAAACATTAATGCGCTTACCTCTATCAACCAAAAAACAACATAATTATAAAATATCAACAAAATTTAAATCTTGACTAAACTTTGGATCATCAACAAAGGTCTTTCAATAATTAATCAACATCTCTCCAAAATCTATTTTAAAAGTTCTCTAATGTCATTGTATATTTCATGACTTATTTTCAAAATACGTTTCCCTCTTTTTTTCTTATTGGTCGATATTTCTTGAAAGCTCTCCTTGGTTCCAAGGTAAGACTCTCGACTCGTAATCGCAGCGGGTTCACTTGGGATGACCTAAGGCAGAGGTGTTTTTTTTTTTTTTTAACACAGAAAATAGATTTATCTTCATATTTACATTATATCTACCTGCAAAGCTACTGCAAGTAGCTTGTCGGCAGGAACAGTGTGGACAGAAACATAGTACAATTAAGCATAATACAATACAAGAAAAAAAATCAATTTAATAAAATACATAATAAAAACATAAATAAGTAAAAAAAATAATAATAATACGTCTAAAAAAATTTGAAAGTGCATTAGGAGTCAGTCAAAATAGAAAATCTGATTTTTAACAATATCGCAAATTTAGGTGTCGAGCAACATTTTTTCAAATATATAATATTAAATATAAGTGGTACAATGTATTCAAGAGTTCGCTGGCCATGTTTATAAGAAAATCTAGGTACAATCATCCCTTCGTTTTGTGTGAGCCTAGTATTGTTCATGTGATCCACCATTGTTTTGTATTTATTTTTATTTTATTTTATTAATCTATAAACATTGGGTTTTACATAGGGTTTAATTGATGCCTGTCTCACTAGGATTTACCTGTGTTGAGACAGGCTTAGAGGTACATATTTAAAATTACAGAAATATTTTAAGTTACATACAAATTCAATTGAATACTATAAAAATGCTATAAAAGTGGAAAGGTGATTGGAAGTGTGGGTGAATACTTTAAAGAGAGTTATGTAAATGTAGAAAGAGATGATGTACAGTGAATAGTAAATCCTGTCAAATCTATTTATGGGATTGGTTAATTAATTTGATATGATTCTATTTTTAAATTATTTTATATGGATTAGGTCGTATGCAAATTGTTTACTGTCTATTTATGATTTACTTTACAGATGTTTGCAGTAGCGTGGCGTCCAATACTAACAATCCATTTCTTTACGTCTTGTTTGAATTTTGTCAAGGATTCAGTTTGTCTGATTGTAGCTGGTAGTGTATTGTATAGTTTGCAAGCTATGTATTTGAAGTGTCTTTGTCCAAAGGTAGTTTTGGAAAAAGGAGTTTGGAGAAGTTCTTTGTTTTTGGCTCGGGTATTGTGCATTCTTTGTGTTGTTTTGTATGATGTTTTGTTGTTTTTGTGTAAATTAACTAATATGGATCTTGCGTAGAGTTGTTTAATGTCCATAACGTTGAAAGTATTGAAGATCGTATCAGTGCTGGTAGTAAGAGGCAGTTTAAGAATAATTTTTATGATAAGTTTTTGTGCTTTAATGATGGGGTCGAGGGCACTGGAATAAGCATTACCCCAAGCTAAAATTCCGTATTCGATGTGAGATTGGCATAGTGAGAAGTACAATGTTTTTAAAAGTTTTAAGTCAATGTATGTTATCCAATAAATGGTTCCCGTGGCGGCCGTACCCATACCCGCCTCCCAAATTGGATATTATGTCGTGTGTGCTTCCTCCTTCTTTAACTAACGACTCGGACATCATTACTGTGCCCATCATCAGGACAGATGTGAATTTCACCATAGTTAAGACGTACGCATGTGCATGTGAAAATACTTTGCATTCGCCATGGAATTTATCGTAGAGCTTATTGTTAACACAGTCAATTAAAATCAGTTAAAAAACCAACAGTTTGATTAAACCGTAAACAATTAACTGTCAACGCCTTCTTAAATTCAACAATACCATTAATTCAAAAGAATATTCATTTGCATACGACGAAAAATAACGTTATCAAGCCAAGTGGAAATAGCTCTGCGGCGGCTCTATCAGAAAGTTCACTCGATCCGATGATTTGATTTGTTTATTTATCCCGTCTTTTGTTTTAGCAAATCGAACCGTTAAACAATAAACACAGCCAAAACAAAAACCATTTATTATTATTTTATTAAAATATCGTAGTTAGGTACCAAAATCAAATAATAAATCGAATTATGAACGCTCGTAGGAACGCCTTTGTTTGTGGTTGACAAAGGAAAGTTTAAAATTTGTCGTGAGGTGAGCAAAGCGCTGCCAATTATTTTTAATTGAATATAACGCACTTCGGCGGTCCATTGTTGTATTGTTTAACAGCTTTTCAATGCGATTCATAGATGGCATTTTATTTTGATATGTTTATCGGTTGATACCTAGACACTTTATTTATTTCTATTAACATTTTGGACACTGGTATTTTTATCTCTGTTCACAGAGCAAAAGACGTGGTAGGTATCTTAAAAGTTGTGAAAATTTAACATTGTATAACGGATGTCATCGATAAACTTAGATCATCAAACATACAAATTTCGTCTGTCTGTCTGATTGTAACTCCGCTTTAATGACTTGTTTTTAATAATAGTGTAATTTTCAAGATTGGTACCGATTGTTAAGAACTTAGACAGGCCTTAAAGTACCTACCTACCTACCTATTATATACTATTTGAAGAGAAAGCTATTTTAACTGTCATTTTCAAACTTGAAATTGAGTGTCAGAATATCCCATGATTTCGCACTTTCCAAATATAAACACCGCATAGTTTTACCCATGTTTTTCGTTTGCTTATTAGCTGAACCATTTTATGAAACATCGATGGTGGATATTGTAAGGCTATGCGAAACGTTGGAAAAAGGAATAAATGAGCCAAGATTGAGCAAAGTTTTTTTTTTAAATCTTTCTAACATTGTTTTAATTTCTACCCTCGAAAGTATTTAGGTAGGTACTACTTTTCTGTGAATTTTGACTGTACATGTGCTATAGGCTTATGTTTATTACAACATCTGTTTATTTTCAACTTTTCTTATCACGAAACAAGCATATTAATTATTTTCTTAAATATCTAAATACAGGGAGTGGCAGCATACCTTCCTATTTAAAATGCGCGCCACTCAGTTGGTTGATGTCGTAGCGGAGGATGTGGCAGCATAACTTCCTTTTTCAAAACTTAATAAAACCCATTGTATGAATCAGAAATTTTTTATTTGCTTTTTATAATGTAGGCACATGCCTAAAGTTTTTTCTTACTTAGTTTTCGAAGATCAAATCAGGTAGGTGACGTCCTGGGTAGCTATTCCCGAGTAACGACCAATCGTTACTCGCCATGCGCCAGCTACGCCTGGTCTACCCCACTCGTTGTGTCGAATGACTTTTGGCGTTTGGCGTCTAAGAATGTTCCGATCGACCAGGCTCAAAAATAACCACGACGACCAATGTAAGTACTTTCGACGGCGATTGCGAGCGACGAGGGCCTGCAGAATAGCTACCCTGGGCGCACGTCGTAGGCACGCTGGGTTGCGATCACAGAACATCCGTTCGAAAAGTAGGCCTGAAAACGGCAAACGCACGCTCCTCACTGTTCCAACCCATGATGGCGACTACTGTGTCGGGACAAAACTTTATAGTTCCGGCTCTCGAACGAAATTACTAGCGCTCCGCTACGACATCAACCGAGTGAATGGTGCGCATTTAAAAAAAGGAGGTTATTCTGCCGCACCTGTATTTACAACGACGACGCCTCCTAACGTCTTGTATTAGTATTTTTTTGCAGCAAGCATACATAAAGTAAAAATGTAAATCAATATATGTACAAATAATATGTTTGTAAAGTCCGCCGCAGTCCCGTGATTGAGAACATCACTACAAAAGCAAGAATCTTGAATAATTCTACTTATCTTAATATTCTACCTATGTACACACGATTCCCCAATTTTTATCTAAAAAGGGGCACACAATTTACATTTTAGTTTTACTGTCGGAAATAAATGATGTCAATAAATTTGATAGGAGAATAGATTTATTTGTAAGCATTTTATTTGGAAACCCACAGCTTGCGTATGTAATATATTTAGTCCGGAACATCTGTCACGGGAGCCAGGAGCACAGAAAGCCAAGTGGGCGGGTCACAATCCCTCTGAATGGACCAAAAAACCAAACAGCCAACATTCTACCCCGGTAGGTACCTAACTTCCATCGAATATTGTCGTTTATTAATGGTTTATTATACATTTATTGTATAGGTTAGAAGGGCACGTGGTGAATGTATAAATCATTCAAATCGGAGGAATAAGAAAAAAATATTGATCACAATGGGTGAAAGAAAAGTTTTTCTCAGTCCTCGGGCATACTCTGTCAAGATCAAAATATGTCCGCCAATAAAATCCAAATAAATTTAATGTTTCTTTACGAGTCCGAAAACTAAAAACTGTTTTTGAAAGATGATGCTTTCAAATTTTACTCTTTGAAATAAATAAATTAAATATATATATTTTTTAAATTATTTCTGTTGATCTGATGTAGGTAGGTAGGTACCTACCTTAATAATATTTTTTTTTAAACACAGGCTGGGTTGTTTCACTAAATGTATTAAATGAAAACACTTTCATTTTTTATTAGACAAATGTATTATGAACATTGTCGTCACCTCACTTTTTTGTAGTTTCGTGTAAAAATAATTGACAAAAAATTTCCAAAATTTCTTAATTTTTTTTTCAAATTGCGATAGGAAACTTTGGATTCGTAAAGGTGTACTTTTTAATAATTTTGTGATAAACTTTTTTAATTACCACCAACACCTTTCCACTCCCACCTTTCCATCGACACCTTTTAGTTTTAAATAAACCCCGATGAAGTAAGTAAGCATTGCTTACGAATCGTGTTATTCTATTAATGTTTAAATAAATGTTTTTCTTACGAAAATTTTTATTTTTTATTTATGTAATTTTCATGTAAATTTAATTATTTATTTTTTTATTACATTGTCTTAGTAGAGGTAAAACGACGAGGAAATCCATAATTGATTTTATTTTGGCAACACTACACACGTAGAAACTAATAAAATGTAAATGGTCGATTTCCCGAAAATGAACAAAAAAATATATTAAGATGAAGCCATAGTAAATAATGCAAAATCACACAAAATCGTGTGTTTTTGTTTTGAAAATTTGATCGCTTAGAAATATTATAGATGCTTCAATTAAATACTGCGTGTAGAACATATCTTGGCCCTTAAAAATATCGGTCATTTTTTTATAAGTCTTTTAATAAGCCTAGAAAAAATTTAAGTAATAGGTCTATAAAAAAACACTTTCAAGTGCAAACTCTCCTACTTATGAACATCTTTTCGGATATGGTTTTATTGTTTATTGTAGCAAATTTAGTTTATTTTATGATACACATAGATTTATGGAATATGTCGCTCTCACATTATAAACATGAAATAATGAAATCATTTATTCATAATTATACTCACTAAGGATTTTTTGTGTAAATTTAATAAACTACATCAGAATAATTTACTTCCTTTTTTTTCTAAAATATTAAAATTCAAATTGAACAGTTCCGAACTCCTGCAATTCACAAACCTACACATAACAACAAGAATAAAACAAGTACTACTAATTCCCCGATACAGCGCGTAGCGGTTTGCACGCTATGAGAAACCAATACTTAGGTGTTATTCATGTTTAATGTTGTATATTGTAAACATTTCTGACCACCTTAGTTTAAAATTTTTGTTCCTTGTATTTTATATCATAAATGTACTCTTATATTCTCTTATCACAACTTAATTGTTTTTATTTCTCAATGTACTTTTAAATTTTGTTGCTTTTATTTTTATTTCGTGTATGTATTTTTGTTTTCTATCACAACTTTATTTATATTTCTTTCTAATGTTCTACCGAAACTTATTTATATTTCTTCTCATGTTAAAATTGTACTGCCTTTATATATTATGTAAAAGCCCTCTGGGCGTAAAATAAATAAATAAATAAATAAATAAATAATGGCAAAAAAAAATGATATTTAAGCCCGATATTTACAAAATAAAATAAAATAGGCATTTTCGCGTTGTTATTTCACAATACGGCCGGCAGCCGACGAATGTGGATTTCCAAAGTGACCCTTATGTCGTTCACCGAAGGACTACTGGCTTGCCACACCCACTTCCTTTCAGTACTGCCCTGGCCGGAGCAGGGAACATTCATGTGGCTCCACGTCGCTCGGTTCCGTGAAATCAGTTTTAAATTTCCTTGTTGTTACAATAAACAATGTGTAAAAAAGGAATTAATGTTTTTTTTAGGCCTTTACGAAATTAACCTGTAAAAAAAATTCTCAAATACCTTTTTCAACCATTCCAAAAGCTTTTTCTCAAATATTTTTAAACTCCTCCCACAAAGGGCGTGAATTCCGATTTCGATTTTTCCCTGGACTATTGGATCACCTTAATAAATCCATATTGTAAACAGAAAGCATTTTTGAAATCCTTTTTAAATTTATTTTAGCGATATTTGAAGATATTTTAAACTGAGTATCATACTGCCATCTATTGCCCAGAAGCCACACTAACAGATTTATGAAGTAAATAATGTTGCGCACGGGTCAAATCTTTTGCTTTATTACAGACCAGTGACAAATAACGGGTTATTATAATTGTAGGATTGATAATTTTTTGTATGCTATTAGTTATAAAATACACACTCTTGAAAAAACACTAATTTTATTGGTAAGATTATCCTTAAAGAAATAACAAAAGAAATATACCCATGCTTCAAATATAAATCCGAGCTCTAGTATTCAATGATCCAAAGTAACAGACAGACACACAAATTAGTATTTTTGATGACAATGGTTTGGAGTTGTGCAAATTAATCGTATTTGTTTTGCCTTACTTTATTTCATTTTAATTTATTTCATGAAAATAGTATTTAGAGAACGAATTATAAAAATGCTAGTTATTTCGACCAAGCGGTATACGCGTTGATTTTTTATATAATATTTGATTGTAATTGATTTGAAATATTATTCAATTTCATTATTGTTAGAGAAGTTTTTAGATTTTCACGGCCAAAAGTATTTTCGTTATTTGTTTTTGGGGTGTTACGCCATGTTGCGCTACCTCCTTCTTTAGCGAACGTTTCGGACACTAACGCTGCCCGTAACGTTGGCTAAAGAAGGAGGTAGCGCAACACGGCACAACACCCCAAAAATAAATAACGGAAATTCATTATTGTTAATCATGTATCTCACCAATTGCCATTCAATGTATTTTTCGCAATAATTAACATTTCTTGTAAATTTCTTTGAAAATAGGTACGTTATTCCACATAAATATGTGTAGGAAGATTCCTAGAAATATTTCAACGACGCAGGTCGAAAGAGAAATACAAATGGAGAAAAATGACTTAGGTATTTAACTCATTTTTGGATTAATTATCCTATGCAGTATTTCCAATTTCCGTGATCGATGTCCTCTGCACGCAAACTGTACCAAAATCTGTAAAAACCAATAAATAATGGTAAGCAACCTCCCAGGTAAGTAAGTATTGATCTGTAAATTTACTTCCTGTATAGAATATAAATAAAACAAAATATGTACCTACATTTTTACGCAGCATAGAGTTATTGCATTCATTGCGTTCATAGCGGTCAAATGCATTGTAAATAAAGTTTTGTATTAGTGATCGACGAACCGGTGGATGCAATATTTTAGCCATAAATTGTTATACTTAATTGTTTGTCTAGTCTGTAGTTAGAAATAAGATTGTAGAAATTATTATAAATTTGTAAAACGCCCTTGGGCTGATTGTTCACTAAAACGGAGCTTTACAAATCCTCCAAATATTATTATAATTACTCTTACTCGAAAAAGCTCGTATTATTGATACATTCATTTTAAAAGCTTGTATTATTGATACCTTCATTTTGAGAGGCGGGTATGGGTACCGCTACCCCGGGAACCATTTATTGGATAACCAACACCTCTCCCTTATATCACCCTAAGTGGTTCGCTTTTTTGTTGACTTAGCAGAGGTGCCCGGGTTCATGGGGTGAGGTTTGTCAAGTTCTTGACGGCTGATGTGTCTGGCCACCTGCCGCATGGCAGGCCGGAGAGAAAGAGGTTGGTTGATAAGGTATTTTAACCTCTCCAGATGAAGGGATGGATTCATACATCCGTCACTCCTAGACACACTTACCTCCAGATTCGTATCTACCCCTCGTACCTACTTCCTTTCCAGAACTTAATCTTTACCCTTTTCTTAAAAAATCCTTCACACTGCCTAAAATGACATAGGCCCTGAGGGAAATTATTTTTCTCAATGCCTCCTGTGTGAAGCTAATGTAAAAAAAGTATTTACGAACCACGCAACATAAAGGAGGAATACAAATAATTTTGCCTGGTTATTCGTATCCTGCACCTGTTTTTATTTCACATTGAGACTTCGGTCTGTCATTACGAAATATCCTTCAATTCTAACAATACCTAAATACAGGAAGACACATACCAGCAAACTGCAATAAGGACTCGATAAAGGTTTTAACCAACATACCCATTGGCAATTTGTCCATTGATAGAGCCATGTCACATTGTGGTTAGGGAACGGCGAACGGGGGCGCCAAATGCCGTCGTTTTCCTAATGAAAACATCCGCAATAACGATTTTTTTGCACAATACTAAACACAAGGCGCTTTATTCGATTCACCTCAAACTGGTGATAGTCCTGCTGCTCGTAACTCCTCTGAAACTTCCCTTTCTGTTGCATACGACGTTAATGAGAAAGAGGGTAAGGCTACGACGGAGCTATCAGCGGTGCGCCTTGTGGCCGAGTGAGACGTCAGTGGCAATGGACGACAGATGGCTTCTTGCTACAAACATCAGCTTTGCTAAATTAATTCCCAACATTTCAATTAAGGACTGCGAACCGACTGAATTAGGAAGCCACTGTTGGGTTTGAAAAAATACATGACTGATATTTAGACATAACTTTTGACAGACTTCAACCTCGACGCACATCAATTAAATTTTATATATAAGTTATATCTGAAATCATTAAATATCAAGAATAGAAGAGGAATATTTGTATTTGGTTCTATTTATTATAATAATTATTATTACTGAAGGCGAATGTTTTCGAAATTAAAATCGATATAAAAGCAGTGGTTTTTTTAAATCATTTATATCCTCGAAAAAAAACGTTTCGACGGAACATTTAAGCGATATTTTTTTATACGCATATTTTTTTAAATACAAACAAAACATGAGTTTTATTGGCTCAATATTCATACAAACCAACAATAAAATATTGACTGATTCCGAGACTCGTGACGTCAGAATCAGCTGATTCAGTGTGTTGTGATGGTGTTTTATTCGTTTTTGAATGACGATTTATAAATTATATGTAACATTTTTCACTCATGTTCCTTATTCAGTTAGAAACATTGTCACTTTGGCAAGAGCCTAGATTTTCGATGTGAATTACCTAATTATCTTTGAGGTACCTAAATTATTTACTTTACTAAATTTTCCTAGGAGCGGAAGAAGGAACAATTAGCATAAAACATGATGTAATATTTATATAAGTAGGAGAGTGCCAACTAATAAAATTTAAAAAAATAATTTTCCTTAATCTAATACACTGGTTATTTAGAAGCCAAAACTCTAAATATGCCATCATAAATCGCGTGAGTGAAATTATAATTTATTTGAAATAATTCTTAATGACTTAAGTTTGCTTAAATTACGAGAAAATGTCAAAGCGGCGCGCCTTGGCGAAGCCGCCATTTAAAACGGTAAAACTTTATCAACCCGCAATAAAATTAAAATATTGGTGTAATTATGTCGATTTCTTACAGGAGCCTCACTAAATACGGCAATAAAAGTTAACTGTGTAATCATTACAACTTTTATTACAACTTAATGGATTTAATATCTACATTAAAGGCTGACTTCCCACACACACACACACACACACACACACATTATGCTTTCAGCTTCCGCGTTTTAGTATCCATGAAAAATCACGAGATATCATCAAGTAATTTAATGAAATATTTAAGAAGCATTAATAAACAAAACAAATCTACTTTCTGTTGAAATTGCCCAACGTCTAGTTATAAAAAATATTTTATTAATCATTAACGTCCTTCTGGGCTTTTATATATTTTTGTTTTTTTTTTGATTTAGCGCATACAGAGTTGGTTCATAATATTGAAAAAAACCAAGAGATAATCCAACAAAATTTATTTTTGACGAATTTAAAGTACATATTAAAATTTAATTTCGTGGTTCGAAAAAACAAATTAATTAATGTAATAAAGCAAAAATAAAATCACAGCTTTTTAACTGAATGTCGTACTCGTCAAAAACATATATTTCCAACACGAAAATGTAACACCTCATTTGCACATCATTAGATACCTATATCTAAGGAAAAAATACTTCAAAAGCCTGCGAAAAAAAGATAAGAAAAATCGAAGATGACAAAGCGATTTTTCATATATATTTCAAATATATTTTAGCTACTATACAAAATAATTGTATATACAAAATATAATGGTGAATTTAAGTAAGTATAGATATTGTACTCGTATTTCTTAATCTTCCTCACTAGGGCATGTGCCGAAATGAACTAAAGTTATTTGTATGTAGTTTATTTGTCTTCTATGTCGCTTTTAGTGTCTTCGTTAGGGTTTTTGCATTGACCTCTTCCAGCCATACTTTTAATCTTGATTTGTACTCATTAGAATTTTTTATTAGTTCTATGTCTTGGGGAAGGATGTTGTGGAGTTTTGTTGCAAAGTATGTGTAGTTTCTTTGTCCGAATGTGGTTTTATAACTTGGAATATTTTATATGTAATTTTTATTCGATCTAGTGTTATGCATACACGGTCTAGTAAAGGATTCAGTATTTTTGAATAGCTTCAATAATATGTTTTTGGCATATATTTGTTGTACATTTAAAAAGCTATTGAAAATTTCAATTGAAGGCGTTCTAATGGGTACTTTCAGTAAGGTCTTTATGATCTCTTTTGAATTGTTTTCAGGTTATGTATGTACTTATGTGTGGCAGATCCCCATCCTACGATTTCGTATTCAATTCGAGAATAACATAACGCGTAGTAGATCTTTTTCATATCCTTTTTATTTTCCACATATCTTAGATTTTAAAAGAAATATATAAAGAGCAATTCAATGTAAAAAAATCTAAATGATGAAATTATCTTCTTAATTGGTATAATTTTGATATGTTTACATTGAATTGCTATTTAATCGCTTTCAGTAGGTATTTATCATCTCCGATTGTTCTTATCTTTTCCGGAGACTGTTGAAGTATTTTTTCCCTGCATTATACGTAATGATGTTGTGCAAATGAGGTGTTACATTTTCTTGTTGGAAATTTATGTTTTTGACGAGTACGACTTTCAGTTACAGAGCTGGGATTACGTTTTTTCCTTTATTACTTTAATTATTATGTTTTCGGCAGGTTCAGGTCGTTCAATCTTCTTTGGAATTTACGTAGTTCTCAATGTGTTCATTTATTAATAATTCATCCCTTTGGGAAATCATATCGATAATTCCGCCCATCAATCAAAATTCATAAAGAGGACTTCTTCAAATCTTGCAAATTCACTTTGTGGCACCATTTTATTAATGAAATAATTAAAAACACTTTTTTGAAATTAGGAAAAATGTCAATAGAAATTTAAATATTATTAACAATCAAATTAATTTTGTGAGTAACCCTATCTTAAACATATTTCCATTGTAATTTTTTGTCTTTGTTCTTCTAAGCACCCCCTTTCCACCGCCCCCCCCCCCCCCCCCCCCCCTCCTCACCCTTGTTGATCTTCTAAGCACCTCCCCTTTCCACCTCTCTCCTCCCCCACTACATCCATTTCTACCCACGCCGTTCTATGTTCGATCATTTAGTTTTAGTACATATTATGTCCTGATGAAGAGAACATCGTTCTTGAAACATGTTGACTTTTAAATAAGGTTTATTGTGGTAAAAACAAAGTGTTTTTAATTATTTCATTCATAAAGAAGAGTTTGGTGTGTGGGTTTGTTTTTTATTATTTCATTTTCAAAATAAGGAGGTCTCTGTTTATACGTTTGAAGAACTACCGCACCCCCTTTTCCCACTCCTTACAACAGAATGTTGATAATTCTTGATGAAATTTTACTGACTAAACGTTCAAAGTAAAAGGAAAATTAGTTTCGATTTGAAAAAAAAATCGTAAAACTCGAGCAAGTAAACACCTTATCCTTGATGCTCACTGACCTAGGATATACTTGGTCGGAGTTGATGCTGCTATTTTGTGTATTTCGTATTTTTCCTAAACCGACTGCATATTGTAGGTATATAAGTATGCCGGTAGGTCAACTGTAGGGGGATCAACTGTCATGGAACCACTTTCCCTAACTACTCCGCCCTTTCTTACATTACTTCTATCCAACTCGAAATATTCCTTTGCTTAGATTTAGGTAACTCTATTCTTTAGTCAGAAGATTTTGGCAAAGACACTTCTGTGTAATATTGCATACAAAAATCAGCCATTATAATCTCTTTACTACAAAAATTCAATCTTCTAAAACTACAGGACAATGACATTTTTTTGTAAAACCTGCGGCATTTAGATAAAGTATAGTCGATGGTTTCTTGTGTAAATTGTGCACTCATTAATCTTATTTTGTTTGTCCATTTGCAAAATTGTCCTCGTAGCAAACATTCGTCCATTATCGTAAGCTTTGCTCACACGACACAGGCGAGTGAATGAAACTGCAATAATTCTTCAAAAGATAATAATAGATTTAACAAGAAGATTTTACGAGTTTTGCTTTTACTATCCTTCCATTCTACTTCGCCATTCACAAACACTTCTAGAATCATGAAATATTTATTGTCCGGAGCCTTTGAAAGCTGCAGAGAAGAGTAAACATGAGCTTTGTTCAGTAAATCGATAAAGGTTCATTCAAATATTGTGATGCCACCCATTCAGCATTCAAGTTCTAACCAATATTTACCAATGATGTGTTTGAAGCAATAAGTTTGGTTAGAAAACCAATACATATTGTCGCAAGAAATGGCATGGGAATACGCTACGAATAATATCGAAAGAGCCCGCCCGCCCGCCACAGATATTATTCTTTATATAAATAGAAATATTATAACACTTCTTTTAAGGGTTCAGGAAATTTGGTTCCATAGACTTTGCTGGAAATGACAACGCGAGGTGAAGTAACTATGTTTACACCTTGATTAGTAGCAAGTGATTAGTAATTGTGTTAGTGTAAAACGGGAGAGGCGCTACGCAATTATAGAAGAATGTCAATTAAATAAAATAATGGGTTGCGTCTTTCCCTGTTTTATCCTACACTAATCACTTGCCACTAATCAAAGTGTAAATCGATCTTAAGAAAAAAACAGAGAGAGAGTTAGAGAAAGCTTGCTAGAAAGAAACATTGGTTTTCACAATTTACCGACCAACACTACTACTCCACAGGGACAAAACCTCAAATTTATTTAACATTCAAAAATTAAATACATCTTTTGGCCAGTAAACTATAAATTCCATGCTACTTAATTATATAATGTCTTTCCTAATTAAATTAAAAATACTATAAGTAAACATGAAGATGAGGAAATCGTAAAAATGACGAAGTAAGACCAACACAATGACCTACCGTTAACAAAAATGAAGATGAAGAAAACAATAAATTCTGAGATGTGATTTATAAACACGAATATGTGGAAATCAACAAACATTAAAATGAGGTTTACAAACATAAAGAAAAAGAAATCAAAAAATACGAAGATGATGCAATCACAGACATGAAGATAAACTCCTCAAACATGAAGATGAGGAGAGGAAATCAACAAAGACACTCAACAAATGGGAAGATGATGCGATCATCATACATGAAGATGAGAAGAAATCAACAAAGACACTCAACAAATGGGAAGATGATGCGATCATCATACATGAAGATGAGAAGAAATCAACAAAGACACTCAACAAATGTGAAGATGATGCAATCATCATACATGAAGATGAGATCTACAAATAAGAAGATGAGGAAATCAATAAACACAAGTCAGTATACATGAAGGTGAGAAAATTATAAACATTTTGCATTAACACCAACACAACAACCTACATTCAGCTTGGAACAGTAAGTATACCTATTATGTACCTTAAATAGTCATTAATAAATAAAATAAAAATCAGAGTGTGCAATTTACATGCGGAAGAAGTGAAACCATCATAAAACTAATATAGACAAGAGTGGGGAGGAGACTACGAAGTACTTTTTTAATCAACGTGAAGGATGATTTTTTCCATATTTTTGTAGTCGAATTCCATACATTTAGTCATCTTATTAATATTTGTGTTTTCGTCTTCAGAGTCGCTATACATAGCTTTCTTTTGTATTTTCTTTGCTTGTTCATTTTGGAGTGGTTTAAAGATTGATTTTACAAAAACAAAAAATATTTATGCCAAATATTTGGCCGCTGATGTTCGGTCAGGCGCTTTTTACCACTAGACTAAAGGAGACTTGCGTGGGAATGTGGACGTATCGTATTATATTAGAACCGAGTACCCGTGAAATAATACATTTTAGTGTCGTTTTCATCGAGTTCAAATCACAACGGTGCTAAAGAATTTCACTTCAAAAATAAATTATGAAAATTACACATCATATTAACTTCTTTCTCCCACAACAAACTTCATGATAATATTGCCTGGCAAAAAGCTCAATTCAAAAAATAAAATACCAAAGAGGTATCAAAGTGAAAAGTTATTGACGATAATTTGTATCCTTGTACCTTGTACATCATCCCTTTGAGGGTATTCAGCCACCAGTACAATGGGCGACTGCTTTTGTCAACCGAGTCCCCCAACACATTCGGCAAGCATTTTTGACTTTGATTTATGCGTTTTTTATACTTTCAACATTCAACTTTTATACAGCGGGGTTAGCGCATCAGTCAAAAACCTTCATGTTAAATAATACGAGTTGGTTAATTGTTTTTTCGCCATTTTGATGGAATATCACAGCAAGAGAGATGTACAAAATAACTTAAAATCATAGTTAACTTTAAAACTTAGTTGGGTAGGTACCTTCAAAATGCTAACTGTTTACCTATCAGCAATCTCTAATAAGGACTACAAATGTTGGAATTTGTAACTAGGTTAACTAGAAATCTCAGCAATGTCACCGTTAGAAGTCAACTTGAGTACAATTATCCCGTCTGGAACCCACATTATAATATACATGTAGAAGATATTGAAAGAATACAAAATAAATGCTTACGTTTTCTATGTTTTAAAATGGGCATTGTTTAAAATAATTTAAAATAATTAATTTAATAATAATTCAGCAGTTTTGTTTAAAATACAACACCCTTTTAAATTAAATGAATATGCTTAAATTGTCAGGCAGAAGGATTTTCACTGATTTGGCATTTCCGTATAACATTTTAAATGATGTAGATGATAGTCCCGAATTGCTTGCATCGATAAGCTTTCGGATTCCCCTACTAGAAGTACTAGGAGTCGGGATTTATTTCAGTGCAGAAATTCTGGGATTGACTACAATATGTATTGCTTTTTGCCTAGAATACTAATGGAGGGAAAATTATACCAAGTCAGTGGACATCTTCATTTATCACTGAACAAATACAAAATGTTTTTACTGAAGCAGTTCAGTTATGTATAATAAATAATGTATAATTTTTCCATTCATAGGTAAAAGCCCCTAAAAAGATCATTAATAAATAAATACACATAGATAGGTACTTTAAATCTATATTAACGGATAAAGGGCGTTGTGAAATTAGTTAGGATTTTTTTAATAACATTCATCCGCATAAGGATAAAATTGTGTCATAAACTGCAGGCAATACACGCTGGCTTGCTAAAAATAATTTTACCTTGATTTTTAAGGTACGTATATGATTTTAGGAAAAGATTTTCGTTGTGAAAAAAAACTATTATAACAAGTTATGGCATCCACCGGTTTGCCGATGGCTAATACAAAACTATTATATATGCACAGTGAATTTGATCAATGAGCGGAATGCTGCGTTAAAATTTACTTATTTTTTTTATTTATATTCTGTACAGGCAGAAAATATACAGGACCATACTTACCTGGAAGATCACGCAAATCAACACTTTATTAGAGAAATTTAGATACAGTTTCCACGCAGAGGACATAATTGGGTTTATTTCTATTTGAAAAAGTCTGACTTCTTTAGGTACTTAATATATTATGGAGTCTCGTGGTTTCGTCAATGATTAAAAAAATCTTTCGATTGCTCATACGAATGTGCTTACTTCAGGTATATATCAAAAAGCGCATAGCAGCGGTACTTAATAGCTGTGACAATTTTGTCGCGTGTCAGTCTTCTGAACATTTCCGTTGACGCTTTAATCTATTTCATGAATGGATGTCCAAATGGCTACCTAAATCCGTCTGCAACCACAAACAAAACCAAACCGAACAAACAAACAGTCGGCCAAACTCTATAATCAAGTGTAATGGTCTATGTCCATTCCTCGAAGCACAGAAGAGGTAAAAGTGTAAAGGAGTATCTTTCTAGATAATGAAGTAGCAAGATACAAGATGACCAAATGCCAGCTGCCTCTTGCGGCTAAATGAGGACCACGTGTTTTCACAGGTTGTAAAGCGGCACGCGAAGTGTCGTTTAGTGCGCGTACTTCCTGTGACGATAAAGAGACACTCTCCACTGTCACATGTTGTCTTGTTCCTTGGTGTCTTTGGACATCAACGCGCAGCAAACGGGACAAAAAAATGTGGGTAACTATCGTGCAGCCGCAGACATAAAAATTTTCATTCATGAAAATAAAAAAGAGGTAAAGACTTATGTGCCTATTTTGATAACGAGTTGTTTGCTGGTGGTCAAATACATAAAAAGCCCATTAAAAGCTCAACTGAAGGTAGATGGGCTATTCATTATCAGCTCTGATAATATTATAGGTTATGATATTACCATCATCATAATCATTTCATCTTCTCATGATGTTGGGTTACCAGCAATCTGGAACCCTTTCTGTTGAATCTGAATTTTACCTAACCCTGTGAAAGAGCGTTACTGTTTTCCAGGGGTAGTTTTCGTAGTAGTAAGGTTCTCGACAAGCAATGCGGGTTCAAATCCCGGCTTGGGCAAATATATTTGATTTGATTAATTTGTGTAGTTTCACAATTAAATAATTAAAAAATAATATCCAGTATATTTGCGGCAAATTCTCGAGTAGAAGATGCTTTCAGAATCGCCCTGGTGTGAGACCAACATTTAAAATTGAAACGTTGCTTGAAAGGGCTTTAGCCGTGCTTTGTGACCAGATCTGAATAGCCAGGTATCTCTCCACCTTCCTCTTCCCAACTTCTTTCCCTTCCTACTACCTTCAGCCTCGCAACGTACCCCAATTGGGGATGCCGTAGTCTAACTAGGTCCAGAAGGGCGCAGTTGGGACTGTTGTGTAATATTCGCAAAAAAAAAAAACTAAGAATCACCAAAAATTATCTTCATCCTGACTGAAAATAATCGGTCTCAATAGCTGTGTGGTTACAACTGTTGTCTCGGTAAGACAGATGCCCTGGATTCGATTCCCGGTTGCGACCGTTACCTTTTAATTTTCTGTATCTTGTTCTGTTTCCCGTTTCGTCTAGATTTATTAGTTTTCCATTCTTAAATTCTTCTTAAATAATTTAATATTATATTGACGAGTACGACCTTCAAAAGTTATTCCAATAAATCGAAATAAATAGATTACTTACATACAAAGGCTATTTATTAAGGGGTGCTTATATCTTCCAATAACCATCGTTATCCAACGAAAAGGCGTAAAATCATAAATTAACATGTCACATTTTGCCAAAAGACATTACAGCAAACATAAAATTTTTAACGACCTTGTCGCCATGGAGATTTGGTCGTAAAAAGCTTAATTCAAGATCTTGTTTTAACGACCAAAACACATGTAAAAAGGAAGTTATTATATGTCTGTACATCTTGATCACATTTTCAATTATTGTAATAAAATAAACAAATGAAAAACGTTCTTTGTTCAAAACCACTTTATTGGTTTCGGTTGATCTCAACTTTCATCAGGACATAGTGTTAGCGTCAGCGTGCGTGCTGATGCTATCGGCAGGGTTGGAGAAAGCTCCCACATATTTAATACAAATTAGTTGCTGTATCTGCCCCAAATAAAAACTAGCTCAGGATTCGGTGCAAGCAGGATTTCTCGTAACCTCAAGGCTAGTGCTTGTGGTTCGGAACTTCACGCTTCTCCATTCTCCCAGGGCCTCTCTCGACAAGCAAAACACGGTAGGTTATCACATAAACAGTTTATTCAATTCTAGGAGACACAATAATACATAAAAGGAACGATCCTAGCTGAAAGTTAGTTTGAACGTCCGTCTCTGCTCTCTATCACGCGTGGTTAGGGCTAAAACATTTAATTGCACACAAAGGGTAACATGGTAATTGACTCACGTTTGGTTTATGGGCCAACAGCGGCTTTACGCGCTTGTTCTCTCAGTCTCCGCAGCGTCCATGCGTGGACCGGAAGTGCACAACCGGCGAAACTGAACTTGTGTCGCCCATGTTCGCGCGGAACGTGGGCCCGGGAAGCTCGCTTGCTGAAGACTGGCGAGCTGCCGCTCGAGAGTTGGTCTAGCGACAGCTCGGTTTGTCGCTCGCGGGAGGGGGTAGTGCGCGCGCCTCTATATTGGCGGTCTATTTGTAACGTAACACTTCCCCCCTCGCCGCAATAAAAGCGACGTGGCAATGGAGCTGTAGGACTAATAAATCCTCTTACCTTTTCAGCACTTGTGCCAAAAACATTTAAGAGAAACGAGGAGAGAGAGAGAGAGAGAGAGAGAGAGAGAGATTCCTAGCTGGAGAATAGTTATGAACAGAACACAAAAGAGATGATACATGGTGTAACAAGGAATTGTCAATAAATGTATATAAAGGCAGTGGCATACATAAATACAGTTGCAAAGAACAAGGATCTGTTGAAGAAAGGTACAAGGGTTATGCAGTGATAGAAAAAAAAAACTCTAAAATTGTATCATTGGTCTGTGAGCTAATGTTTGCGAACGTGGTTTGCGTAGGATGTCTGGGGTGGTTGAACGTTTCACTGAAGTTACAAGGTTACTTTGTCACAGTAACCTGGCCCATTTGAGATTACACTCAAGGGACACTAGGGCCTTTAAGAAATTACGAGGAAGAGAACACATGATGAGGCTTCTAGGTGGTGTGGAGAGTTCTACCTGTCACAGAGGTCGAAAGGGTAACTGCTTCCGGATCCTGTGGGTGAGCCAGTACGAAACCATTGAAGTATTGGAGAGTGGAATCGTAATTGGTGGTTGGTACACTGGTTTTTGTATGTAGTGGGATTGTTTGTGAACAATCGTTGGTATTGTTATTTGCGCAAGGGCACAGGAGCATCAGCACAATGGCAGTAGGGCATTTGCATTATGCAGCAGGAACATTTGCATAATGGCAGCAGAAACATTTGCACAAGGGCAACAGGAACATTTGTATTATGCAGCAGGAATATTTGCATAATGGCAGCAGAGCATTTGCATTATGCAGCAGGAACATTTGCATAATGGCAGCAGGAACATTTGCACAAGGGCAACAGGAACATTTGTATTATGCAGCAGGAATATTTGCATAATGGCAGCAGAGCATTTGCATTATGCAGCAGGAACATTTGCATAATGGCAGCAGGAACATTTGCACAAGGGCAACAGGAACATTTGTATTATGCAGCAGGAACATTTGCATAATGGCAGCAGAGCATTTGCATTATGCAGCAGGAACATTTGCATAATGGCAGCAGGAACATTTGCACAAGGGCAACAGGAACATTTGTATTATGCAGCAGGAACATTTGCATAATGGCAGCAGAGCATTTGCATTATGCAGCAGGAACATTTGCATAATGGCAGCAGGAACATTTGCACAAGGGCAACAGGAACATTTGCACAAGGGCAACAGGAACATTTGTATTATGCAGCAGGAATATTTGCATAATGGCAGCAGAGCATTTGCACAAGGGCAACAGGAACAGGAACCAACCTAGAGCTGGCGTGCTCGGGTTTGTTTTGAGTGTCGGTTCTTTGTGGTGATACAATTCGCAACTACACGCACGACTCACACTAGGTTATGTTAGATGCGGTCGGGTGCTTTTGGTACGCAGGGATTGAAGGCAAGGGACCTCCGTGACGGTAGCGAGGGCAGCATGAAGAGGCGCAGATGTAGATAGGGTGCAGAGCTGCTGGTTTTTTTTTTTTTTTAATCCGGCAAAAATTATTATTAGAACAAAATTCTTGAAGTTTACCTGCCTAGTAGACCAATGATGAAAAAAGTTTGGAGAGAAACAAGTGTGCATGTTGAGAAAAAGTTGGATTTGTTTGGCGTGTAGAGAGAGAGACGGAGAGAGAGCTAACTAAATGTGGCTAATTCCTAATACATGTTACAAAGGTACGTATTCAAGGACAGGTTCTGTGTAACCCCTTTTGGTTTTTTTTTTTTTTTTTTTTTACCAAATACATTTCCAAGAATACGTGGTTGAGGGATTGTACGTATAACAAAATTCCCCATTCGAAAGAAGTTGGTCTTCCATGACCTATGCTCACGTCTATACGGTAGCATTTTTTCTACTTTCGAAAAACAAAACATTGCGTACAAGATTAGTTATAACAAAGTGGGAAAGGAGTAGGAAGTTGAAAGGATCCGCGTATGAAGATTGTCCCATTTGACAAACGAAACGCCAAGTGCGTAACGCATATATCCCCATTCACGGATAATTTCGAGGAAGGGGGAGGGTGATAATTGGGAACATTTGAACGAAGAAAACTGCTGGGGACTCGGCTATTTCCGAAATTCGACCTCTGGGTGGAGGTGAAACAAGGTCTACAGCAGTCATCCTGGCACATTACAATAATGACAACTGGGAAAGGAGTAGGAAGTTGAAAGGATCCGCGTATGAAGATTGTCCCATTTGACAAACGAAACGCCAAGTGCGTAACGCATATATCCCCATTCACGGATAATTTCGAGGAAGGGGAGGGGTGATAGTTGGGAACATTTGAACGAAGAAAACTGCTGGGGACTCGGCTATTTCCGAAATTCGACCTCTGGGTGGAGGTGAAACAAGGTCTACAGCAGTCATCCTGGCACATTACAATAATATTTGGTAGTGTTGGACAAAAGAATACACTGACATAAAAGTCTAATCCTCTACGTGTATTGGGCAGAAGATTAGGGGTCGTTTTATTCTCCTACTTGTTTGCGAGAAATGACAGACCCTTGCTCAAATCTCACAAACCTGGGGATTTTCTTTGTTCGTCTCCCAGACAACGAGTTAGGTATTTTTGTGTCCATCAACTTAACTCCCACGACACGATGCCCCATAATCATGAGTGAAGCGTATGATTAGTCCTTTTGAGATAGTAGATAGTTCCTGGGTTCTTGTGACAGGAAGTCAACGGGCATATTAATGATTACAAAAAAGGGGTGTGGACTACATTGAGTAGTTCACACATAAAGGTTTGATATTATTTCGTTCGCACGATTCATGGTGAGTATTATAACGTCTTCACGTATAGCGTACAAGATTGCAAAATCAAAAGATTTGCAAGTAAGTTTTATAACGTCTTCACGGATAACAATGAACGAATTACAACTGGGTTGCCCAGTATTGAAGGGAGGTGCAAAAGACTAGGTATTTATGACATTTCTGACAAAAACCCACAGAGTAATTATAACGGGCTCCCCGTATCGCATTTAGTAGATATTCTGAGATTCCCATCTATGACGGCAGATTTTATAAGGTTCCCACCTATGATGGCAACAAAGGTTAACGTTCATATAAAGGTACCTATTCAATACAGACGGCGAGACATACTGATGTACTTAGTACAACAATACCGTAGCATAATAAATCCATATTAGCGTACGTTAAAGACTTGCACAAAGGCAAAAACATATTTGAAGATCTGGCCAAGATTTTATACTTCAACAATTAAGGGACAAAAAAAATTTCTGGCGTGCTGATGGAATGTGAATTTCATCTAAGCTTACCGCAAAAGAGATCCTTTGTGGTACAACCCTTTTGGTTACGCACAGAGTATCGTATCGTGATGGTACAACTTTTGTTGTACTTACACGTACGATGGTAGCAACAATACAAGACATGCGCTTATCGTTGTTTGACAAGGAAAATTATTTACATTGGTCCGATTTGAGTGTTTAAGACCTTCTAGGTTTTACTTACTTAAACAGACTGCGATGGACACACCTTGGTGTTATGAAAATTATAATAATGGGATGGGTTGTTCACAGGGTGGTTCACTTGGAGACCTGGCTTCTTGTTGTGACCTCGTACTTTGCACGTGATAAGTCACAACAAGGCAACCCCAAAATTTCAGTTTGAGCAGTTGAGACCCAGGGTGACTCAATGTTGCTGAAATGTTGTAAAAAAATTTATCGTTAATGAAGAGGCACGTTGAAAGTTGTCCCTTTTATAACGATACTTTCCAGACTCCACATTCAGTTCTGGGGAGAGCTAGAGCAATTAGGGTTATTTATTGAGCGCCATTCTATTTTCTTAAAAAACAGAAAAAAAACTTAGAACGGGTAGCAAACATCTGATACCGCCGTGGGTTTACACAGGTTTGCTTACCTAATTTAACTACATATGACATAAGGGTTAGATGCACTTTGGCGAGGACCCGATATTTAATGTACAAAAAAAGATTTTTCTAACATTTAGAAAGGGGTGACGAGGTATGACATGATGATGTGAAAATATGATGCTGCGAGTTGTGACGATGCACAAAACCTTGGGCACGTAGTCTCTGACTACTTGCAGTAAGCCACAGGGAATTCCTTTCTCCGAAGTGATCAATTTCAGGTAGAGGTGTGCATGCTTAGAAAAAAAAACGATGTTTCCAAGGTTTGACACCTGGGGCAGCAATTAGAGGCGAATGACTGATGATGACGAGATATTTATACAAACAAAAATAAAATAAAATGAAACGAAACCACAAGGGAGAATTATATTTCTTCCATGACTTTGGCTACAGTTGACAACACTGTGCCAGAGCTAGAAAGGTTTCGTTTGAGTGTCCCAATGAGTGACAATCGTTTACGAGAGGCCGCTCATTAGTGACGAAACAAAAGGGTTGACTTCCATAGTGATCCATGTCACGGTGTAGACGAATGGTTGCTAGGAGTCAAGGAATAACCGTTGGGGTTATACGGGCGTGGCAATGGAGTTTGTTTCCATGTTCCCACTTTTTACAATGTCCTTTATGTGGTAGTTACCTATGTGTTTACCAGAGATGTCGGACAATCGGTAAACCAGGTCTGAGATTTTCTTTAGGACTTTCGTCTTTACAAAACGGGGTGCCAATTTGGCAGAGAAGTACAGCGCACCTTGTGACAGAGTGTTGTTTCTCCTCCAGACGATGTCTTCTTCCTTGAATGTGACGTGCCTCCTGCGAAGGTTATACCTGTCGGCGCTCTTTTGGTGGGCCAATAGTAGAGCGTCTGTTACTTCACTATAGATAGCGGAGAGTTCCTCCAAGCGGTGGGCGTAATTTGCTGCGGGGTCTGCTGTGGAGGAAGGGACGGGTGGAAGGCAATTGTCAGGGTGTAGTGAACCGTGAACTACTTGTTCCATGCCGTGTTTGAGAAAAAATGGTGTATAGCCTGTAGCGAGGTTCACCGTGTTGTTCATGGCTGCTTGTATTCTGTCTAATTTTTTGCACCATGTGCGTTGGTCTTTGCCAACCAAAATTGCCAGGGCCGTGTTTATGGTTTGGTTGTATCGTTCAACGGTGTTGTTCTGTGGGGTGTAAAGGGTGTTGTAGAATACATCCTTTATACCATATTTAGACAAAAACTCTTTAAATTCCAGAGCTATAAATTGTTTACCATTGTCGCATATTATAGTACGAGGGGTACCGTAGGGTATGAAAATATGTTTTTCCAATAGATTGGTTATTGCTGCTGCAGTTGCCCTTTTCAGAGGAAACAACCAGCAGTATTTGGAAAAGATGTCCACTACGCTGAGTATATGCATGTAACCGGCGTAGCTTCTAGGGAAGGGTCCAATGAGGTCCATAGAAAAGGATTGAAGTGGTCTATCGGCACGCTTGGGGTTGCCCATTAGACCAGACGGTGGTGCCGTACTGTGCTTGTATGCCTTACAGATGTCGCACTTGGAGATGTATAAACGTACTTGTTTGAATAGACCCGGCCAATAATATCTTAAAGATATTTTTTTGAATGTTTTGAAGGTTCCAGGGTGTATGGAGTCTACGGCACTGTGGTTATCAATAATAACTTGTTCTCTATTTTCGAGAGGGACTACCTTTTTCCAGGCATAGTCCTCTAAGATTGACAGTGGAGGCTTGCAGTTGCGATATAGTTGTCCGTTCTTAATCATAAAATTCGGGAACTTTTGTGGGTTGTCACTGCATCCTCTAAAGATTTTTTGATACCATACGTCTTTTGTGGGGAGACTAGAATTGGGTAATTCGGCATTTAATGTTGCTATCTCGATCCTAGAAAGGGCATCCGGGACGATATTATCCGCGCCTTTACGGTGGATGACATCGAAGGTATATTGAGATAGGCGGGACGACCAGCGAGCCAATCTCCCAGAGGGGTTGTCTAGCGAGATCAGCCATTTTAGGCTGCTATGGTCTGTGACGACGGTAAACTTACTGCCCTCAATGTATCCGCGGAAATGTTGAATGGATTCCATGACTGCTAACAATTCTCTCTCGGTAATCCCGTAGTTTTTTTCGTGTTTATTTAGGGTACGAGAGAAGTATGCCACGGGGTGTTCGCCGTCCGTAAAATTTTGAGTGAGGACTCCTCCGATTCCGACGTTTGATGCGTCCGAATGGATCGTAAAGGGAAGATTGAAGTCGGGGCAATTCAGTACTGGGGCTGATTGAAGAGCCTCTTTCAGGGAGTTGAATGCTGACTCAGTCTCTGCAGACCAGGAAAAGTTACTGGTACCTTTACGGATTCCCGTGATTTTGTTGAGCGGCGCCGCGAGAGTTGAGAAGTTTTTTATGAATCTTCTGTAGTAACCGGTGAGTCCGAGGAAGGCTTTTACCTCTTTTGCATTTGTAGGTCGGGGAAAATTTGTCATAGCCGCTACTTTTGTGGGGTCTGTTCTTAGGCCTTCTTCGTCTACTATGAAACCCAAGTATCGTAGGCGGTGCCTGCAGAATTCCGATTTCTTCAGGTTGATAGTCAAACCGGCCTGTTTGAGTTGTTGAAAAACCTTTTCTAGAATAAGTATATGTTTTTCAAAGGTATCGCTAATGATGATCAGGTCATCCAGGTAGCAAAATAAATTGTTATCAAACTCTGGGCCAAACAATTTATCCATGAGTCTTTGTAGTTCTGCTGGGCTGTTTTTTAAACCGAAGGGTAGTCTTTTGAAATGGAACATACCCCTGCCAGGCACCACGAAGGCAGTCTTTTCGCAGGAGCTGGGATCCAAAGGTATCTGCCAGAATGCTTTGCTTAAGTCTATGGATGAGATGTATTTAGCGTTTCGAAGTCTGTCCAGGATGGAGTTGACCAAGGGGAGCGGGTAGGCGTCTGATATTGTACATGCGTTGAGGCGTCTGCTGTCGAGGCAGAAACGGGCTGAGCCGTCTTTCTTTGAAACTAATAAGGTGGGGTTGGTCCATGCGCTGCGGCTGGGTACCACCACTCCCAGTCTTAACATATCGTCCAATTCTTTTTCCAGCGTTTTCAATTTTTGTGGAGCTAGGTTGTAATACCTTTGTTTGATTGGGGGGCCTGTTGTTTTTATATGGTGTTGTACTAGGTTGGTTAAGCCTAAACCGCACCTTTCGAAGGAGATGGATTCATACTTGTTGATCATTTGATTTAATTGTATTGTTTGTAAGGGGTTCAAGTTTTCGTAGGGTATTACCGTACGGATTTCGTTTACTTGGGGAGTGACGGAGGGGTTGTTAAACAGTTGCGGGGCAATTTTGAAAGCCATCCAAAAATCCACTCCCAAGATGAATTTCTGTGTGATTGTAGGTACAACTAGAAACTTGATCCAAACTGTTTTTTGGTCACAATTGATCGGTAGGGTTAGAGAACCGATGACGAGTTGTGAAGTGTTGTCTGCCGTGGTAACATGTGAAGAATGTTTTCCCATTTTAAAACCACAGTTTGTGAATAAGGTGTGGGCGTTGTCGCCCAGGCAGCTGACAGAGGCGCCGCTGTCTAGGAGACCTGAAAAAACCACGTTGTTTATGGAAAAATGCGCGAAGGGTCTACCGTCTATTGCCTGTTTGCAGCAAACTGTAGAGAGGGGTAAGGCCTGTTTAAAAAATTTGACGTGTTCCAACCACTCCGACCATTCCTTTGGCCTATGGGAGGGATGGCCCGGGGGGTTGGGGTCTAGTTTTTTGTCTTCCTGGCTGTCCAATTGGGAGGGGGTCTGGAGAAATCCATAGGGGGTTTGATGAATCTGAGATCCGGGATGGACGTTTCGGTATTGTCTTGGCGTGGTCTTTTGCCAAACTTCCTCCCTTCATCTCTTCTTGGAGAACGATCGACGGATCGCCTTTTGTTAGAATGGGTGTCTTTGGAGGATAAAAGTTTTGCTTGTTTAAAGCAGGCGGCTTGGGAGTGACCAATCTTGTGGCAAAAAGAGCAGGATTTCTTTTCGTTGTGCTCCGGTTTTATGCCGGACGAAGTGCTTGGGCGAAAGTTTTCTTTGGGGAATCTTTCGTCTTTCTTCCGATCCTGGTATGCCTCTAGTAGCTGGCAGACATCTTTTAGTTGCTCCAGCGTGGCAATTTTCTGAGAAGTAATGATGTTTTCGTATCTGGGGAGAAGACCGTCGATTAAAACCGGGAGAAGTTCCGCTTCAGGGACAGGTTGGGTGAGCTTTATATTGATGGCCTCTGCCCTCTGTGTGAATCTAGCAACAGGCTCTCCGGAGTGCTGCTTGATAGCGAGTAGGGATAGCCTGACTCTATGTTGGGCCTTTTTTTCTCCGAAACTGGATAAAAGTGCCACCTTGAGTTCCCTCCATGAGTTTGTTTTTCTCTTATGTATCCTGTGCCAGGTAAGCATTTCAGGAGCGATGAGGTCTATGAAGTTCCTGTGTAGAATACTTTCGGGGATTCCTCTGACTTGGGCTGTTTCTTCTATTCTGTTGATGAAATCCTCCACATCCGTGAGTCCGTTGTATTTCGTCTTCCAGGTTGTCAAATCATATATTTTCGTCTGTTCCTGGGCTTGTACCACCAAGGGTTTTGCTTCGGAGACTGTGAGGGAGGTAGAGATGATTTCTGAGGTGTCTTCCTGTTGAAACTGCAACTTCCTGATGTACTTTTTGTTGTAGAAAGAAGCATATTGAATAAGGCATTTTTTGGATTTATTCCTGGGAGAAATCTTTCTACTTCTCAGGGCCTGTAGTAGTTCTTCCTTTTTTGACGTAGAAATGTGGGGAATTATACCCAGCGTGACTTGAGGGACTTCCATAGTGTATAGGGTCGTGTCAGGGTGACCTTACGTTGGGAGAAAAACGAGAACTCGACTCTTTATCCGTAATTGGAAAGAAATTTTTGCCAGGGATTGACCACTGGGGACGTATATATATTTTTTTTTTTTTTTTTACAAAATGCTTCTGCGAAAAAACGCGTATTTGTAAGTGTTTGGGTTATTTGAAAATTTGGGCAGAGGTTTGCCTCTGGCCACGTGCTTTTTAGGAAAAATCCAAGCGTTTTGGAAAAAAAAAAAAATTTCGAAAATTTAAAAAAAATCGAAAAAAGGAAAAAATCGGAAAAATTTTCAGAGTCCGAAACTGGAGAAAATTTGGGCAGCGATTTTCCTCTGTCCATGCGTTTTTAAGAAAAACTCCAAGCGTTTTGGAAAAAAAATATTTCGAAAATTAAAAAAATCGAAAAAAGGAAAAATCGAAAAAAATTTTCAGAGTCCGAAACTGGAGAAAATTTGGGCAGCGATTTTCCTCTGGCACTGCGTTTTTAAGAAAAACTCCAAGCGTTTTGGAAAAAAAAATTTCGAAAATTAAAAAATCGAAAAAAGGAAAAATCGAAAAAATTTTCAGAGTCCGAAACTGGAGAAAATTTGGGCAGCGATTTTCCTCTGGCACTGCGTTTTTAAGAAAAACTCCAAGCGTTTGAGAAAAAAAAAAAATTTCGAAAATTAAAAAAATCGAAAAAAGGAAAAATCGAAAAAATTTTCAGAGTCCGAAACTGGAGAAAATTTGGGCAGCGATTTTCCTCTGGCACTGCGTTTTTAAGAAAAACTCCAAGCGTTTTGGAAAAAAAATATTTCGAAAATTAAAAAAATCGAAAAAAGGAAAAATCGAAAAAAATTTTCAGAGTCCGAAACTGGAGAAAATTTGGGCAGCGATTTTCCTCTGGCACTGCGTTTTTAAGAAAAACTCCAAGCGTTTTGGAAAAAAAATATTTCGAAAATTAAAAAAATCGAAAAAAGGAAAAAATCGAAAAAAATTTTCAGAGTCCGAAACTGGAGAAAATTTGGGCAGCGATTTTCCTCTGGCACTGCGTTTTTAAGAAAAACTCCAAGCGTTTTGGAAAAAAAAAAAATTTCGAAAATTAAAAAATCGAAAAAAGGAAAAATCGAAAAAATTTTCACAAGTTTTCGTGGAAGTAATTTGTTTGAGAATTCAACAATATCTTGGGGGCATGGTTTCATTACGCGGCTTCCTATAGCCTGATTTTAAACAGCACCAATTTTTTGGTATTTACACGCGAATTCCCTTCGTCTTTTCGACAAGATATTACCTTCTTTGTCAATTGACAAGGTATTATAGTGTCAGATGTCAAGGAATCCACGTCAACGCGAATTTAGTATTTTTTGCATTATTCGAATGTGATTCGGCATGATCCGGTTTCATCAGACGACAGAGTCAAAAATACTTAATTGTCAAATGACAGAAAGAATTTAAATCCACTTGTTCCCTAGGTGTCAGCAAGTGTCCGTTTAAGAGACGTACCAGCGTGCTGCAATATAGTATATTATTAAAAATATTTAGCACTTTCGAGACCAAGCGGATGATTTGTTTATCATGTACATGATTTTAATTGTTGAATAAATTCTTCTTTAATTTGTGTTTATTTCCACTATTCACTTGTATTGAAAATAGCAATTTTAATCGGCCGACACTTTGTAATCACTGTATTATTCGCAGCGACAACTTCCTAGGTTGGGCACCTTGCGTTGGAATACCGGTAATATTTTGTCGAGTGACGAGTCACAAATGATAAAATCGCGCCCGTAATAATTTAAATTGTGATTCGAAATTACGTTCGCGCCGAGATTCCTGTTGGAAGTGCTAGACAATTGGGAATAAACAATACATCATAATAACATTTCAGAGTTTACAATTGTTGCTTGGGAACGAGGCCGTGGTGGAACAGAAAAAAAATTTAAATGGCCCCACGTTTAGCGCCAGTGTTAGCGTCAGCGTGCGTGCTGATGCTATCGGCAGGGTTGGAGAAAGCTCCCACATATTTAATACAAATTAGTTGCTGTATCTGCCCCAAATAAAAACTAGCTCAGGATTCGGTGCAAGCAGGATTTCTCGTAACCTCAAGGCTAGTGCTTGTGGTTCGGAACTTCACGCTTCTCCATTCTCCCAGGGCCTCTCTCGACAAGCAAAACACGGTAGGTTATCACATAAACAGTTTATTCAATTCTAGGAGACACAATAATACATAAAAGGAACGATCCTAGCTGAAAGTTAGTTTGAACGTCCGTCTCTGCTCTCTATCACGCGTGGTTAGGGCTAAAACATTTAATTGCACACAAAGGGTAACATGGTAATTGACTCACGTTTGGTTTATGGGCCAACAGCGGCTTTACGCGCTTGTTCTCTCAGTCTCCGCAGCGTCCATGCGTGGACCGGAAGTGCACAACCGGCGAAACTGAACTTGTGTCGCCCATGTTCGCGCGGAACGTGGGCCCGGGAAGCTCGCTTGCTGAAGACTGGCGAGCTGCCGCTCGAGAGTTGGTCTAGCGACAGCTCGGTTTGTCGCTCGCGGGAGGGGGTAGTGCGCGCGCCTCTATATTGGCGGTCTATTTGTAACGTAACAATAGATGTAAACTAAATTACGGTACAGAGGACTACCTACCCTCCACCAACCAGTCTCTGATCTTCTCTCCCGCTCTCGTACGTTTTCTCTTTTGTTTATCTTATAATCTTCCTCTGCACTGTAATTCAGTTTATATCTACGTATAAGTCCTGATAAAAGTTGAGATCAACCGAAACCAGTCGACATTTATATATAAAACTAGCTGCTTCACGACATGCGTTGCAATGCCATATTCAAAGAAATAAATTGTTTGTCCCTGCATGTCCTTTCCTGTGCGCTGCCGTTCCCCTACCGCATCCCCTTCCCCTTCTATCTTACCCGCTTTCTCTTTCCCCTCTCCTGCTCCCCCGTCCCGCCAACCCCTCTCCCGCGTTCCATATAAAATTCAATTCCAGTACATTTAGTTTTCAACAGCTCGCGTGCCACCTATTTTACAATTTTTTTATTCAAATTCTAGTTTTTCATAAATTACGGTGGATCTTGTAAAAAACTTATTCCAACACTATTCCTAAACATGTCTTTATTTTTGTAAATCTATTAAATCGCTGTATTGTGCATTATTGCATATTTATCTAATTTTATTTTTAATATTTCTCTTTGTTTCAAAATTACCTGTCATGAATTAATTGTAATACCAAACATGTAAAAGCCCCCAGGGCGTCAAATAAATAAATAAAATTAAAAAATACAAATATTCCCTTTTGTATATTATTAGAACAATCAATCAAATTTGGTACCTAACATAGGTACCTATTTAAAATATCTATAATTTTTCATTCGGTTCAAAGTATTAGGCGAGTACTTCAAATAATTTAATGAGTTTCAAAATTTGAATTTTGAATTAACAATCGATGGTTTGCAAAATCTCATTCTAAAATTATGACATTTTTTGACAGTTTTGTAAGAGATTTTGTAATGATTAAAAAAACTTTTCAGATATATTGTCATGTGATTGTATAATCCAGAAATCTGCGCGAGGACGGAAAGAAGGTATTTTGTAAGTTTCAAACATTTCATATGCTTTATAGCAATACATAGACATTTCCGAACTCATATACACCCAAGCATATTTTGACTTTTATATATAAATAAAGATAGATTAAGTGATTTTAAACAAATAACGTTTTTCATTTGTAGAATGTCAAGTCACAAAGTGTTTGCATTCTTCGATAATTTTAATAAAATAAACTTTACTTATTGTTCGTAGGTACTAGGCCCATTATAAAAGATGTTTCCTGTAGGTAGGTTGAGATCTCTCTAATAAGTTATGCCGAAATATTTTGGCCACAAACCACTTTTATGATCAGTTTCCCACAATTAAATCTTAACGGTCTGAATTATCCATTGTACTTCAACTCTGATACATCTCCAGCACAATGCAAAACACGTCAGCATCCTTTCAAGTTCCGTAAGCGGATTGAGCGCATCGCAGCTGGGAGATGAACCAAAACGATATTACCAATCCTCCAGAACACCATTTGGTGCACAGGGATCAGAAATATTGCATGTCGGGTAACATATTTTTCATAATAACAATATTATTATCAAGTCCTTCGTGCCCTGGGGCAGACAATTGTTTGAATAAGCGTCTAAAGCAACTTCCGCGTATAAAGAAAGCCCGAGATAAACGGTACCAGATGGTATCTTTATTCTGATGACAGTCTTAGAAAGATCAGGTAGAGATTTGCATAATCTTTATTATCAGTAATTTTGCTTTCTTATCTCTGGAAAATTTTACGACATGAATCCGATAAACAATTTTTACGCTTCGTTGATATTCAGATTAATGTAATTTTGTACTGTTTTATGGAGTTATTACAACAATGTACGAATATCTACAAAATAGAAAATTTAAAAGCATTGGAACTATCGTTCAAGACAGTTATAAGTAAACCGTTACTTTGTTGAATTTATCATTCAATCGCTACGTTAATTTCCTTTGTGCACTAGATGAAGCCATGCGAAATAATGCAAAATCATACAAAATCATGTATTTTTGTTTTGAAAATTTGATGGATGCTTCGATTAAATACTGCGTGTAGAAAATATCTGTTATTTTTATTTTAATAAGCCTAGAAAAAATAAAGTATTAGGTCCATAAAAACACGTTCAAGTGCAAACTCTCCTACTTATAAACCTCTTTTCGGATATGGTTTTATTGTATAATGTGGCAAATTTGTTTTTTTAAATAATTATAGCAAAAAAAAACTATTTAGGCCTGAACTTCATAAAATAAAATAAAATATGCATTTTCGCGTTGTTATTTTTGACATCAACCAAGACGGCGGGCGCTCGACGAATTTGGATTTTTGAAGTGAACCTTATGCCATCGACGTAAGAACTATGCACTTGTCACTCCTATTTTGTATCAGTTCCGCCCCGTCTGCGGTGGGGGATAGACGTCGCTAGACTCTGCTTGGTTCCGTGAAATCAATTTTAAATTTCTTTGTTATTACAATAAACAATGAGTAAAAAGGAGTTAATATTTTCGAAATCAACCTGTAAAAAAAATCTCAAATACCTTTTCAAACCTTTCCAAAAGCTTTTTCTCAAGTATTTTTAAACTCCTCCCAAAAAAGGGTGTGAATTCGGATTTCGAGTTTTTTCTGGACTATTGGATCACCTTAATCAATATTTTTAGAGTGTACGCCAAGTATATGCAAAGTCGAATAATAACTCGTTCACCATTATCGGGGTTCAATCCAATATTGTATTTGCATGATTTTCTTGGAAGAACTGAGTATTCATAAGGACAAAACGACTTATTCATATTCATTTTCCGGTTCCACGACAACTGAACAAAGTGGAATTTCAACACCCCTTTCAAAAGACATTAAAAGTTATGATTTTTTTTTAAAATAGCCGTAACCTATTTAACCAATCACATAATGAATTTTCGAAGGAGGTGTTGAAGTTGCATGATTCTGAGTGTTCCGGTCACCTTATTTTCAGTACTTACGGGCGGAACAATTATTGATTTAATGAAAATAAATAACTTTGTAATTTTTACATTATCGACATGTTTCAAAACTATGTTTTTTTCGTCAGGATAATAAATTAATATAAAAATAACAAAAGACAAACAAGTATAGACAAATAAGAACATAGAAAAAATATTAGAAAGGAGAGGTGATTAATTACTTAAAATATAATATTTATTATTGTTTTTTTTTATGAAATAATACCTATAATTGTTTTTTTAATGATATTTTAAGTAATTAATCACCTCTTCTTTCTGATATTTTGTCTATGTTCTTATTTCTTATTCTTGTTTGTCTTTTGTTATTTCTATATTAAGTTATTAACCTGACGCCACAAAGTAAATTTGCGAAGTTTGAAGAAGGAACAATTATTCTTTTTTCATATTTTAGAGCATAACTTGCGAAAAGGGTTTTTCCTAAAATACCGCCATCTATAAACGAGCAGATTATGAATTATTATTTAACTAACTAACTAACCATCACGCCATTCCCCCGCAGGGGTAGGCAGAGAGGACGGACCGCCAAACAACTCGATATTGGCACACACTCCTTGCCTCGTTCACATTCGTACATCGCCTCATATATGCTCTTCTATTTTTTTGACTCTTGACATCGCCCGATTCGAGTATCTGATTCACTTGATCGTGCCATGTTTTCCTCGGGCGTAATTTTTATTTTATTTTATTTATTTATTACACGCCATAATGGGCTTTTACATTCTAGTTTATAAGTTGAGTACACATTTATTTAAAGTACATGAAAATTAGAACAATAAAGAAAATATAATATAATGAGAAAAAAAGACTATAAACAACAAAAGCATACGTATACATAATAAAAATAACATACATTTGTAGAAATGATATTAAAACTTACATAAATAGATAATGAAATTATCTATTAATGTAAGTTTACATAAATAGATAATTTATGTAAACTATAATTTAAACTATAAAACAAAACAGTAATATTTAACAATGTGCTTACGTATATCTATTTATGTATAGAATAGTACAGTTTGATTTCAAGACTGATGAAATTTTGCAGACTTGACTTTAAAACAAGAGACAAGTCACTGTCTACTTTAGATTTCGAAAAACTTTGTGTGGTCTTCAGCTAGTCATTAATGAGAAAACAATGGTGGTCTTGCACTGAGACAATACTGAGAGTATCTTCCACTCTATTGCGGATGTGCGTTTTATTAAGCATTGGAAACTCTCAAAAGACGAGCTTTGAGATCTTTTTCTGTCTCGAATTTTCAGACTAACAAAGTATGTGGGTATAAATCCACTGTAGCAAAGATCTTATTGAAATCGAACTATTGAATTTTTTTCATTTATATCTCGATTAATAAGGAATGCTTCCATTGAATTTCCTACGCAAAATCATATATAATGCTGACGGATCCTCATTGTAAATCACGCTCGTAAATTTTGGAGAAACATCATTGACAATCGTCGCAGTTATAACACGAGGCCACAATAATAATCTCTGTATTGTGGTCCCGGCCTTTTCACGTTTGGTTCATTCACAGGAGAATCAAATTGTTAGGATGAAACCACAGTCCTAGATCTGCCGACCTCAGTTTCGACAAAGGACACGGTGTGTTTCCTTCATAAAGATAAGTTATTGGCGATGCCATTGAGAAGGATTCGGTTTATAGCATTTGCAAAGGGGATTTCTGAAAGTGATGCATTCATACGTTATTTGTCAAGGCTCTCACGCTTGAAGATGATTGATTCACCTAATAAAAATTGACAAATCATGGTGCAATTTATGGCTGCGTACAATGGGTAATGCAAGGCATGGCAAAAGGCATAATGTCAACTGTCCTGAACATCATTACGCTTTTAACACAGTTTTAACATTAAAAAAAGAGTTATGAAAATGGTCATAATGTAAAAATGTAAAACAATTGTGCTTCTACAAAAAAAAATATTGTGATGTTTGACGTTGGACATTGGAAAACTCTAAACCCTTTGTTTTATTATGTTAGCTCCACACAGGAGGCCATGTGGGATATTCGGGGATGTTAGTAGGTGAGCAAACGCATTGGCCATCAGGAAATAGACAAACCTTACCCCATGAACCGGGGCACCCCTGCTAGGTCACCAAAAGTAGCAATGCACTTGGGGTGACCTAAACATAATAAGATCGATAAAACATAAACAAAAACATAATCATCACTCCACAAAAAGAAAAAATTAAACAAAACTTCTCACACTTAATAACGTGACACAGAGCTGTGAAGTTCTTTCAAGAAATACCAACCAATATATGATAAAAAGAGGAAAGTGTGCTTATATTTAAGAAAGAAGGAACAAAATTATGGTATGGGTATTTTTTTTAATTTTTGTAATTTGCAAAGTAAAATTAATACTTAATTTTTATTTTAACTTTATGAGTAAAACCTCAAATTGTAATATTTAATTAAATGAAGACAATATAAGCGAATCTCCTTGGCGCAGTGGTTAGTGCATTCGCCCGGAAAGCGAGAGGTCCTGGGTTCGAGTCCCAGAAGTGCCAATATCTTTTTCTGATTTTTCTGTTTCCAGATTTTCGATTGAGTTTCGCTTATATTGTCTTCATTTAATTTAAATGAATACCGTAATTTCTAACCTTAATTTATATTTATATCACGTTATGTTCATATTAGCATTACATAATAAATATGTCACCATTACACATTACGCAGTATTTTAAAATTAAATAAATCATTCAAATTAGGTGTATACTGAAGTAAGAAAATTATTATACCTTGTTGCAATAAATTTTCATTTTCTTACGTTGCAGTGGTACAAACAAAATTAAATAAACGGTAGACGCTTACTATAAAACCAAAGTATATTTCTAAACTCTGTTATTCATCCCCACATTTACGGAGATTTGACGATAGCAGCTGCCATCTGTGGTCCGCGGGACGAAACGTAAATTCGCCCTCTGGGACACAACGGGACTGGGCCGCGACCGGAGCGACAAATGCAGCGTGAAATTACGTGAAATTACGTGAATTACCCTCCACTCTGCGATATCAAGTATGTCCTTACAAATAACACGGTTAACAGAATAGGCACTCTATGCAGTATACAGTTCTACCCGGATAATGGACTGAGGTTAACAGAAACAGTTGCTGCTGATGGGGTTTGTGCAGAATGTGTAGTGAGGGATATCTGTAGGTGACATTCAAAATATTATATACAACATACACACCCACCTACCTAGTAAGGGTAGGGAGATGAACACAATCTCTTTTCAAATATACCTACCCCTATTTGGATGTTTTGAGTTTAGACCCAATCTCTACTAAAATATGGAATAAAGATCACTTTTTTAATCCGAATTCGGATGTTGCTGAATTCCTAGAAAGATCCCTGTTCTACCGGTATTTCAATGGAAGATGTTCCGAGGAACTAGCGTCATTGATCCCTTCGGTACCGGTGCATAGTCGGGAGACACGCCAAACGCGCGCCCAACGTGTGTACACGGTTGACTTTTATCACATGAGAACAAGTCGCTTTTTCGACTCCTCTTTGAGTTCAACAGCTCAGCTATGGAAAGATTTGCCGGCCTCTGTGTTTTCTCCCTCCTACAACACGGGTCTCTTCAAGACCAATGTTCATTCCTTCCTCTCCTCAAAAAGACCCTCCACACAGCATCCCAGATGACACAGGCCCTGAGGGAAATTATTTTCCCAGGGCCTCCTGTGTGGATTTAATGCAAAAAAAGACTGAAAATAATTTATAAAAGTTTTCATTATTTTCTTATTATAATCATTTTTGAGGCATAAGTTATTACAGGCAAAAGGTTTTAAAAGGGACACGTTTAAATGTATTTACCGATAGTATCGAAAAAGTTTTCGAACTATTTTGGAACATCCGCCTACAGTCCCCTCTTACCCAGTTAATGCCCAAATATACTGAGTGCGAATTCGTCAATATTCCTTCTAAGGTTTTTTTGTTGAGCATTCATAAAAAAAAACAAAATAATTGTTAAATTACCTTATTTTTGATTCATTCAGGATACCGCCAAACAAGTAGGTTTTGGTCTCTTTAAAATAATTTAACTATGCTTGCGAAGTAAACACGAAGATTTGTTTTAAAATATTAATACATAATGGCCAAGTTCCAGCCAATTGGCATCCTTCCAAATAAATCGGCAGCATTCATAATGTATTCATGACAAGAAATAACTACAAATTACATTTAAACACGCATCAGTGTAAAATATATCTCGCTAAACAGGGGGGTGCACCCGTGTAATGCAGCCCACCTTCCCTGTCCTGTTAGGGGTAGTCATACCGGTGGGGTAGGGGTCGGCCGCCCCCCGCCCCGCCAATGGCCGGGGACAATGGGATATTTGTCATTGTTAAATAAAAAAATCATAAAGGGACCCCGCTACCGGATAATGGGAACCCCGCTAACTCGGCTGACAAATTTCATGACGGATGTGCATCTCTGATGTAAAATGGTGACACTATGACATGTGCAGAAATTATGTATTTTTCAATCTAAAATTGTATTAAACGTATGTAGTCTTTTTTGTCTTCTGAGGTACCTACAATATTCGGTAAATCCTAGTTCAAATGTCTGTTCAGCGTTGCTGTTGATGTTGGTAGTTTTCTTTGTTTTTTTGTTTATTTTTTATTATTTTAGCGACTTACTATATAGAATAATTGTATACACAAAATATAATGGTGAATTTAAGGGGGTATTCTTTTCTAGAGGCATGAATTGTAGGTGTTTTTTCAG
This sequence comes from Glyphotaelius pellucidus, assembly GCA_936435175.1. NCBI lineage: Eukaryota > Metazoa > Arthropoda > Insecta > Trichoptera > Limnephilidae > Glyphotaelius > Glyphotaelius pellucidus. Next base: position 38,489,555 of record OW386543.1, read on the forward strand.
GTGCAACAAAAAAAAACAATAATATTTTTACCAACTTCTATTTTATGAAATATTTATTAAACATAAACAATCCATTAAAAAAAGAGTTGAATTAAAAAATTAAAAATTCAGAAAGTTACAGGGTGTTGAAGTGGGGGGTCTCAAAAAAATGGCGCGCCCTGGTTGACACGATTGCAACCCTCCCAGTAATCTAAAAAAAAAAAAAAAATTCTTAATCCAAACAAATGTGGCTATAGCCCGAACTAAGGAAAAGAAAAAAAAATTTTCGCAAAATGGCGGCTGTTTGAAATAAAAAAGATATTTTTGTACCAGTTTTTTTGACTTTGCAAATTTTTTAAAAATAGTAAAAATTGAAATTTTGTCATGGTTCTAGAGGAATGTATAGAGAAGGCTCACACCAATTTTCAAGTAAATTGGTTTTAGTAGAACTTGAGATATCGTGTCAACCGCCTCGAAAAAAGTGGTTTGGAGAAAAATGGGTTTAAAATTTTGTTCTATTCAGATTTTGGTTGGATTCCGTCTAAACCGCGACGTTAAAATGGTTATAACTTTTGAAATAATGCGAATTTCGAAAAACCCTTTTTTTGAATATTTAAACTTTGGGAATATGAAGATAATTTTTTTTTTTTTTTTTCTAGACTAGAATACACCCTTAAGTAAGTATAGATATTGTATTTCGTAGTCCTCCTCACTAAGGGGTCCTGTGCCGAGGTGGACCAAAGTTGTTTAATTGTGGTTTATTTGTCTTCTATGTTGTTTTTAGTGCCTTCATTAGGGTTTTTTCATTGACCTCTTTTAGTCATACTTTTATTCTTGATTTGTGCTCATTAGAATTTTTTATTAATTTTATGTCTTGAGGAAGGATGGAGTTTTGTTGCAAAGTATTGTATATAGTTTCTTTGTCCAAAAGTGGTTTTACCACTTTTGGACAAAGAAATATATTAATATATAATAAATATGGAAATAGGAATATTTTTTATGTCATTTTTATTCGATCTAGTGTTATGCATACACGGTCTATTAGAGGATTCTGTATTTCTGAATAGTTTCAATAATATTTTTTTGCATGTATTTGTTATACATTTGGTACGTCAAAGCTATTGAAAATTTCAATTGAAGACGTTCTAATGGGTACTTTAATTATCGTCTTTATGATTCCTTTTTGAATTCAGGTTATGTATTAATGTATTCAGGTTATGTAGGTACTTATGTGTAACAGATCCCCATCCTAACTAACTAACTAACTAACCATCACGCCGTTTCCCCGCAGGGGTAGGCAGAGAGGACGGACCGCCAAACAACTCGGTCCTGGCACACACTCTTTGCTTCACTCACATTCATACATCGTTTCATACATACTCTTCTATTATTCTGGCTTTTGACATGGCCCGACTCAAGTGTCTGATTCACTTGATCGTGCCATGTCTTCCTCGGGCGTCCCCGACTTCTTCTACCATTCACATTTGCATCCCCATCCTACGATTCCGTATTCAATTCGAGAATGAACTAACGCATGGTAGACCTTTTTCATATCCTTTTTATTTACCACATTTCTTAGATTTTTAAAGAAATATATAAGGCTTGTGAGTTTTTGCGTAATACCTTTGATGTGTAGGTCCCATCTAAGATTTTCATCAATTATTACTCCGAAATATTTTATGTTTGCCTGTTGTCAGCCTGTGTCCACCGTATTACTCGCATGTCGTTTGAATTCAACGATAATTCATTAGTCATGTCACTAGCGTGCATGGCTCTTTAAAATCACAGCAAAAATTAAGATATGTTTCATATTATTTATAATCATTGTAATATTTGAAAACTCCCATTTTTGGGGTAATAAAAGTTCCTTATTGAGACATTTTTCAGTTTTTCTAAACTATTAATTCAATTGATTCTGGAAAACATCAAATAAACACACCGCTCGTAATCAAAGGTTTTATAGACGTAACTATATCTTAGTTATTATTTTACCAATATACCCAATGATAATGATTTTCACTATTTTATAAGTTATTTTTTTATCACAACGTCTGCACCGGTAATCCATAACAAGCATAACATGGAAAAGAGGAATGGGCCTAAATTAAAGCCTTGGGGTACTCCTGATCATCCACAAAAGTACGATACTATACGATTGTACCACCCCAGCCAGGAGCACTCCTGTCAGGGAGGAGGTTGGAGTTTAATCGACCGGTATGCATGGCAACCTAATAAGCCAATATTGGAGTTTAGGATGGGCAGGAATAAAGGAATGGATTGAGCGTTAATTTTTTTTTGTTTCTACAACATCTGCACCGGTAATCCATATCAAGAATAACATGGAAAACAGGAATGAGCCTAAATTAGAGCCTTGGGCTACTCCTGATCATTCACGAAAGTAATAGATAAACTTACCCCTTGTGAAACAAACAGTTTCTTGTTTGCATCAAAGATGAGCAGTCGTGTGGAGAATCCCATTAGGTAATGTCAGTTTATTGAGTAAGACCTCGTGAATAACAGTATCGCAGAACTTAGAAAAGCCATTATATGAACAACAAACTACGTGGTGGCATGTATCCAAAGAATTTGAAACATAACCAACACCAGTATTTTGGATTCTGTTGATATTCATCTTCTTGCATATTGTTCAAACGTTTGGAGAAAGAAACCATTTTAATTGTAGAAAATAACATAACATAACAATAAGTGATAATACATCAATCCTTATTTTCACTCTGGCACAATAATGACAGACAAATTCAGCGTGTGAAATTAACAAAGAGAAATAATAATACGAATTCTGTATTCCCGTGTAATAATAATAGAAACTTTTAATGTCACCAGGATCAAATCAGAACTAGAACTTATTTTTTCTGTTTTGTTTCAATTAAAATGTTTTTTTCATTATTTATTAAATTTGTTTTACCTTATAGGAAGGGTGGTTATTTATCCTCTGCGCTATATTTGCGTTACAATTAATTAATTACGAGACAATTAAAACAAAAAGGCAAAATCAGTCCGTCGTGCGTTCTCGGCTGTCAAATTTCTGTGATTTTTAATGACTACCAATGGCTCGTCTATGCCTGTTATATGTTGATTGGATTAATTACGTACTTAAAATCAAGAATTACTATTTATTAGTTATTAAAACTACTTATAAATCCGTGTGTCGTATTATTCTGTACTGATTCTTTTGATTCGCTAAGTTTCTCGCGACTGACATTTCTTAACGAGGATTACTTGGCAAACGCGCAGTCATTTTTGGCGTTAGGATAACTTCTTTTGAGTTGTAGTAGTAGGTACAAGATTTCGACACAATTTATTACAAACTAGCTGACCCGGCCACGCGTTGCTGTGGCCAACAAAACCAACGCCATCTGTTATTTTGCATGCAAATCAAATCCACACCACCCGCTTGCCAGCCCACTTACAAACATTCCTATATATTTTAATCAATTTACACAAAACCTAGACAAAATATATACTTAAACCTTCCTAATGAATCACTCTATCTATGAAAAAAACCGCATGAAAATCTGTTCAGTAGTTTTTGAGTTTATCGCGAACAGACAGACAGACAGACGCGCCGAAGGGCTTTAATTTATAATAGATATAAGTATAATTAATCGCAATTAATGTCCAATTTTTTTCCGTCAAATCTGATCACTTACTCGCGCTAAAATTATTTTTATTTAAGGGTTCAGAAATGGTACCTGGGCATTAACCGGAAAAGTTTGACAAAATCGGTATGGTTTCTTGTAGTCACTACAAATACTGTTAAATTTATTATTTACACACTAAACATGTTAGAGCCCAGTTTGATATCCTGAAAATTCCACTAGGTTGGTTTCTGATTCACCTCTGCCTAAATTCAAGGGTGTGTCACTTGGACAGAACCGGCTGCCGGCTGTCCCTTGCTCCACACTATACAACACCCTGCACCCTACTGCAGGATATACACACTACAGCCCACTCCCATTCTCCCAGCGCGCGCCAGGGCGGGACTGGCCATGGGCGGAGAGGTCCGCCCCCGCCCACCTAACGCCCAGGGTATCAAATCATAATGATGCCAACACTGGCTCAATAGCTGACTATTTGTCACGGTTGCAAATAATGGGAAAAATAACACACTGAAAGAGTCGCAGATCCTTTGTTGCGCATAGTAAATAGTTAGTTTATAGAATTTTGAATGGGAATCTAAATTTTCAATAATTCTAGAAATCATACGATGATTTTTTTTAATCAAAGTTTTGCATTCAATGAATTTGATCAATTTGCTTTGCATTATAATGGTACCTATGGTTAAGGTGATCTAATAGTCCAGGAAAAAATCTAAATCGGAATTCACCCCGCTTTTTAGGAAGAGTTTAAAAGTACTCGAGAAAAAGCTTTTGGAAAGGTTGGAAATTTTTGAGAATTTTTTTTACAGGTTGATTTTGTAAAGGCCTGTAAAAAATATTAACTCCTTTTTTAAGCATTGTTTATTAATAAAAAGGAAATTTAAAATTGATTTCACGGAACCAAGCGACGCGGGGCTTAATATGTCTATTACCCGCTCCGGCCGGGGCCGAACTGATGGTGTGGCAAGCCAGCAGTCCTTGGGTGGACGGCATAAGGTTGGTTCTCTTTGAAAATCCAAATTCGTCAACTGTCGGCCGTATCGTAAATATCAATTTTTTTGTGATAATTATAAATGAAACTGAATTTGCTACATTAAACAATAAAACCATATCCAAAAAGGGGTTTATAAGTAGGAGAGTTTGCACTTGAAAGACTTTTTATAGACCTAATACTTAATTTTTTTCTAGGCTTATTAAAAAACTTGTAAAAAAAATCAACGATATTTTTAAGGACCAAGCTATGTTGTACAGCAGTATTTAATTGAAGCATCTATAATACTTCTAAGCAATAAAATTTTTGAAACATATGATTTTGTATGATTTTGCATCATTTCGCATGGCTTCATCGTATTATTTTATTTATTTATTTATAAATAAACGCCCTTTTTCGGGGCTTTTACATATATAGCATAGAAAAAACATTTTATTGTACATAATTGAACTGCCTCAATAACAATATTTTATATTTATTCAAAGATAAATTGAAGATGTCCACTGACTTGGTATAATTGTTTCCCTCCATTAGTATTCTGGGCAAAGAGGAATACATATGGTAGTTAGTCCCAGAATTTTTGCACTGAAATAAATCCTGACTTCTAGTATTACGAAGTGGAATTCGGAAGCTTATCAATTCAATATATATATTCGCTTTTGAAGTTGTAATTTAAATTGAGTGGATATGTAAAGAAGAATTAGGAATTTCATTATATATTATCACAAAAATGCAAAAAAATTATTTATGGACTGATGACAGCGAGTTGGACAACTTTTGTATATTCACCCATATAACTGAATATTCATCAACTGGACGATCGGTATATTAGATAAACAGAATGACTAGATTACAACAGCATTGACTTCGTAATTTGTCGATTGCGCGCCCAGGCCTGTACTCCAGGACTTGCTCTGTAATAAAAGCGAGGTTATATTTTATGATTCGTGCAGTTTTTAACGCAGGTATCAATTGTGCATTAATTGTTTGAAAAAGGGCACGAATTTAAAATATTTCGCTGAATGTTACGACAAAACTAAATAATTTAACATTGAAGAAGAAGATAACACTTATAATCGAAAATATGAAAGAAAACAAGACACAGAAAACAGAAAAAAACAATGGTCGCAACTGGGACTCGAACCCAGACCTCTCGTCTAACCGGGACGTGCGCGTTTTCCAATTTCGCTATTGCCACCTTCTGTCAAACCGTCATATTTGTCAATCTCATATTTCAAATATTTAGAATCATTAATATTATCTTCAATTATAAAAAGAGAGTTTTTCTCATAAAAAATTGAATATTCATTTAGACTTTCATAAAGTCAATAGTTCCATATGAATAAATTCGGATACATTTATCCGAGACGCTATTCAGGTTACAAACCAATTCTTAGAATGATTGTTTCCAATAAAAAGAGTAGTTGCCTATAATATGGAAAAAAGAACTAGTTGGAGATAATATTAATGATTCTAAATATTTGAAATATGAGATTGACAAATATGACGGTTTGACAGAAGGTGGCAATAGCGAAATTGGAAAACGCGCACGTCCCGGTTAGACGAGAGGTCTGGGTTCGAGTCCCAGTTGCGACCATTGTTTTTTTCTGTTTTCTGTGTCTTGTTTTCTTTCATATTTTCGATTATAAGTGTTATCTTCTTCTTCAATGATATATTACGTTGATGGGAATAACCTTCATAAGTTATAAAAAGAGAGTTTTTCTCATAAAAAATTAAATAATTTAAATTTTTAAATAAAATACACACTTCATTTTTTTTTTGTAAATAACTTCACTTGATTCGATTTTCTTTTTTTTATATGAATATCCCACAAGAGTCTCAACTGCTCCCGTCTGGAGCCAGTGAGACTATGGCATCCCCAATTGGGGTATGTTGTGAGGCTGAAGGTAGTGGGGAGGGGGAGGAGATGGAGAAGAGGAAGGTGGGAAGTACTATTCAGATCTGGTCACCAAACACGGCTAAAGCCATTTCAAGCAACGTTTCAATTCTGAACGGTGGTCTTACATCAGGGCGATACTGAGAGTAACTTTCACTCTGGAACGTGCCGCAAATATACTATATATTATTTTAAATGAATAAATTGTTAAATAAGACAAATTAATCACATAAAATTTATTTGCCACGCCGGGATTCGATCCCGCGACCTTCGGAATATCGGAATGCAAGTCAAGAACCTTACCGCTGGACTACGCCGGCCGTCACAGGTAGGCTATATTTTATGATTTGTGTAGTTTTCAACGCAGATCAATTGTGCATTAATTGTTTGAAAATGGTCAAGAATTTAACATATTTCGCAGATTGTTACGGCAAACTAAATAATTAAAATTTGTAAATAAAATAAATTTATTAGATAATTAATTTTTTTTCCAAATAATCTTATTAGTTCGATTTTCTTAAAATAGTATGCACAGCTTTTCAGTATTTATGGACTGCACGCCATTGCTATAGACGGAACGTCAATGTGTTTGGCCGACAATCGATTTGACCGCACAAAGGCCGCAAACACTTCCGGCTTGCTGAATGAATGTTTGACGATTCTATCAGGAAACCGCAAATTGCAGTCAGAGAATACAATAAAAAAATATACAAAGACTGATATCTAAAGATTAGCCAAGACACTATCTAGACAGCATTTAGTTCGGGTTTGAACCTTGAAATCATACATAGCAATATACAGCCAATAAAAATATTCGTCAAGAAAAAGAAGATAATATTGGAATCCAATAGGATAGGGACACAATAGATTGATCAGTTGGTTGGTTGGTTGGTTGGTTGGTTGGTTGGTTGGTAAGACGGAGGTCCTGGGTTCGAGTCCTAGATGTGACCGTATATTTTTGTATTTTCAGATTTTCGATTGCGTTTTGCTAATATTGTCTTCATTTTAATTTAAAAAATAGCACAGGTACTATTTTTAGCAATTTTTCGATAAAGCAAACTCAAAGCATATTCAAAGCAGTTTACTCATAAGTTGCATGTATTATTGATCATTTTCAAGAACAAAATGAAACTCATCAAATTTATATTAATATAATCAAGAGCGAATACAAGTGGAAGAGGGGGGGGGGGGGTTCAAACTCCCCCATGTTTCGGCCGCAGCATTGCCTAGGAAAAGAGGACAGTTCTAGTAGATTACATTAGTACCTACCTGGAAAATACGACAATATTATATGCACCATCGCTTTTATCAAGGTGATAAAAGCGATGGTGGTAAATAATGAGTCGTGATGAGTAGAGGTTCCAAAAAACTTTCTAATAAATTTTCCACCCCATCTCTCTATGTGAATGCTATAGCTGCTCTTGAATTTAGCATCTCAAAAGAAAATTTAATTGATTGCAATATCAGCTTTCGGTTTCGTTTCTTTATTCGGAAGGTTGTACCTTATCAGTTTAATTTATTATAATATTAATTTTACGCAAAAATCAATGTTCAATTAATTAATAATTGGTCTTCTAAAAACCTAGTTATAATTATTGAACCTAGGTAGGTACTGATATCGTGATAAAGTTGGTTGGTAATTATTTATTCCTGTTAAATACACCGCTGACATCTATTAACCAGTGGCGAAACTAAATCTAAACATTTTTCATAATCGCCTACCCCAGCCCATAGAGCCCTGAAAATTTGAAAATTTGATCTTAATTTTTAATTTTTTTTTTGGTTTCATCATGAAAAATTAAAATGTACCTTAAAAATATATATAAAAAAAATGGTGACCGGACGACTCAGAATGAAAGCAACTCAGAACCATCTTAGATAAGTCATTTATAATGATAAAAATATATAAACAATAATTGGTTAAATAGGTTACGTTAGGTTAGGGTTATCGGCTAATTAAAAATAAATTTTTTCATAGCTTTTGATGATTTTTCAAGGAGGTGCGCTCTCGTCACGCGTTCACCAGCTTACTCCCCAAGTCAAGCACGCGTAAAGAAGTTTTACTTAAAAAATTCTAAGAAGAAACAAAATCATGTATGAACCGTTATTTTCTCAAATATTAAATAATAATGGTTGTCGATTTTGTGGTAATGAAACTCCTTGAAAGGAATCGCCTGAAAAGCCTGGGAACAACGAACAGATGTTATCCGTCTGCTGCCGACTGTTGGCTGCTTCCTTTCCTTGGGACTATTTTATCATCACAATACTAAAAACTAATAACATACTTTAAGCATTTACAGTAAGGTGATCCTTTACAAATTCATAACAAAACTAAATTAACCGTATAGTAATGATATGTTTTATTGACATGTGCATAGTTTTGTATTGTAATTAGGGTTTGTGCACTATAATAAAATTGTAACGTTTCGTTGTGCATTTTTTAAATATGTACTATCCATAAGCAAAATTGTTGATTATTATCGTGGAGATAAAGTGTGGAAAAAATTATAAAAAGATAACGTTCTTGATTGGAGAGTAGAAGTTCACTTTGGGAAATAGTTTTTTATAAAATAGACGAAGATTTGGTAACAAATAAAAATTATTATTTTTATTTTAACCTTTATGAAAAAAACCTCAAATTGTATAAAAGCTGTCACGCATAGTAATAATCACACTACAGAAAGTGTTTGTAAGTGATAAATATTTTTTTCATTTTATTTAACTTAAACAAAATTTAATAATTAATTAAATGAAGACACTATGAGCGAAACTCAATCGAAAATCTGGAAACAGAAAAATAAGAAAAAGATATTGGCATCCCTGGGACTCGAACCCAGGACCTCTCGCTTTCCGGGCGAACGCGCTGTCTACTGCGCCAAGGTGTCGATATCAAATTCGGTCACTTTTAACTGTACAATACTTCGACTAAGAACCACCCATATTATCTTCATTTTCTTAACGCATGTTTTATTGGCTGCTATCTTTATGTAAAGGTTAAAAGATTCAAACCCAAACTAAATGCAGTATAAATAGTGTCTGGATAATTTTTTATCCATTAAATTTAAAACGCGACATCTATTGGCTTTTCTGCAAGTGAAGGATGATTTTTTTTTTCTTTTTAACCTTTACATAAAGATAGCAGCCAATAAAATATGCGTTACGAAAATGAAAATATTATGGATGATTCTTAGTTGAAGTATGATGCAGTTAAAAATTACCGAATTTGATATCGACACCTTGGCTTAGTGGACAGCGCGTTCGCCCGGAAAGCCAGAGGTCCTGGGTTCGAGTCCCAGAGGTGTCAATATCTTTTTCTGATTTTTTTGTTCCAGATTTTCGATTGAGTTTTGCTCATAGTGTCTTCATTTGATTAAAAATATGAAATAATTATTTTTGTTTTGACAACCTGTTGGATACTGTCTACGTTATGCTACAAATAAATTACGAGTTTCGGAACGGACAAACATTTGGAAGGCTGAACTGTTGTCATCTATACAAATAGATTATAGTTTCCACAAAAAAAAAACCATATTAATTACGTAAATGATACACGTTTCTTACATATTTGAATAAATGTTTTTAAAAAAACTTTGAATGTAATAAAATTAATTTAAATTCGCCTCTTTTATTGTTTCAAAGTTTTTTTAGAACATTTATTTAAATATGTAAGAAACTTGTATTATTTAAATATGTTAATAATACACGTTTCTTACATCCATACTAATATTATAAATGCGAAACTGCTAGGGTTCGTTTATGACACTTTCACGCATTAACCAATAAAAAGACTTTGAAAATTCATTCACCAATAGAAAGCTAAATTATATGCGAAGACTATAGTCTGTATATGATGGCAAGCTCTGGCGTTATGAAATTATAAATATTAATATTTATATTTGTTATACGTTTTCTGTCGCTAACAAAAGCGAGTTATTTCTAACGTCAGAAAAAAATCGTTTCCATGGAAATGATGTTGATATATTTGCGGGCTCTAAGCTGGTAGGTACTCAGCCCCCTGGTTAGCTACTGCTCCAGAAAACTCAAATATTAGAATATGTTTTGTTTTGTTTTGACAAGCTTTGGAATAAATGTCAGATAAGAGTTCCTACATAAAAAATATAATTCGTAACGATTATAAAGACTGAATAATAAATAGTGTAATTTTTTTTTATTATATTAACAAACTTCCAAATATTTAATTAAAAATAAACATCCGAAATGTTTGTAAGCGCATAAATTCCGAACGAATGAACAAAATTGGATAATTCTTTTTTTCTTTGAGCTATAGCTTTATGAAGTTTAGTTGGCAGGCGAGATGTTTTAAAACTGAATGTAAGGGAATGAATGTATGGAATGCGTGAGGGGGTGGGGGTGGGGAGGAGGGGGGATAATTGATAAGTTCAACCGCTATAGTAATTTCCCGTAATACCATGCGAGCGAAGCCGCGGCGAAAAGCTAGTATTTAAATAAATGTTCTAAAAAAAATTTTGAAACAATAAAAGAGGTAAATATAATTTAAAAGAAAAAATGCGTTAAATAATACATTCCGCGTCACGTTAGAAAAATAAAATATTGCCTCGGAAATTCAAATAGTTTCTCCAAATTTCTAAATACATAATTCTGATTACCGTCAAAATTTCATCGTTAAACCTAACTACCGTTCTCATATCGATAAATACCGTTCTCATATCAATGTAAAAAATATTGATCACGCTCTACGTTAAGACACGTATTGGTGTTGGTCGTAGAACGTAGGTTAAATTGTATTAAACTTGATAAATTCAAAATATATGTAATTAAACAAACTAACTTATTCTCATCGCCCCTAAGGGGATTTTTCACAAAACCGGCGCTCTGCAAATTATCCAAATTTTATTATTATTATCACTTGCTTTTGCCCGATACTTGCAAGGCAACGGCTAAGACGCGCGACTGCCGGCGTAGTCCAGCGGTAAGGCTCTTGACTCGCATTCTGAAGGTCGCGGGATTAATCAAATAAAATAAATTTTATTTGATTAATTTGTGTCATTTCACAATTTATTCATTTAAAATAATATGTAGTATATTTGCGGCACGTTCCAGAGTGGAAGATACTCCCAGTAACGCCCTGGTGTAGGACCACCATTCAGAATTGAAAAGTTGCTTGAAATGGCTTTAGCCGTGTTTGGTGACCAGATCTGAATAGCCAGGTACTTCCCACCTTCCTCTCCCCCATCCCCTTCCCCTCCCCACTACCTTCAGCCTCACAACATACCCCAATTGGGGATGTCATAGTCTCACTGGCTCCAGACGGGAGCAGTTGGGACTCTTGTACGGTATTCATATAAAAAAGGCATAAATTAAACTTGGGTGAATTTATTATATTTACCTACAGGCGTACTTTCTCGATGAGGGTGTTATTTGCAGACACCTTAAAATCCCACCACCTTTTCATTGAAAGCATTTTTTTGCGAGTTATGTTTATTATATTTTCATTGTGATAAATACTGATTTAATACCAGAAAAATATGCAGCCCATTCAAATGCTAATACAAAAAAATGTTTATTCACAAAATCACAGTCCTCATTCATACTGCCAACACAAAGGACTAAAGCAGAAATTGGGTATTGATAATTGAGCCAATTTTATCATCCCTTGCAAAATGCCTCACACCCCCGGGCGGATTACTTTGCAATTCCAAATTAGCCTTATTACGTCAGAAAAAAAACACACACGAAACGACAACAAAATTCATCCCCTGCAAAACGAAACCTTTGATGTTTTGGCAATATTTTGTACGTACGAAAAAAAAACATAAAAATGTCGATCGAAGAAACGTGATATGTTCCTATTGTGACGTTTTATTGCCATAGATTAACAAAATGAATGGAATCTTACAGCGTGCCTCATATTTAATGTTGCCTTCTCGAATTTAAATGACTATAATTTCGTGTTTTTTGTTCGTGCCCAGATTCATGAATGATCGACTTAATGAGGGCTGAAACAGGAACCCAGCTTTTAAGGTGTAAAAAAATAAACTAATAAAATTGAATGCCCGCTGTGGCGACAATCCGCGCCGACAAAAAAATACTTTTTTTAGTCGTCATTTTCAAATACAGAAATTGTGGAAACCCGTTTCGTTTCTGGCTCGGGCAGATTAAATTAATTCGTCGCTGGTCGCAATAATGCGAGCCACTATTATCAAAAGCAGCGTTTTTATAGCGCCGTAATTACTGAATCAGAGATCCTATCTAAAAAAAAGGAACGGACAGAAGTATGTAATTTGTCGTCTATTTGTAGAATATCAATGGAGCTTTCTTTTAACATTAAAATTGCTATGATCGAAATTAATGTCCTATTTTTATGTATTTTTTTAACGACGAGTCAAATATGTTTTTTATGAGATCGTCGACCCATGAATGGATCAGTTTGATATTTGATACATTTTTTGCGTATGACAGAAAACAGTTATATGCCAATGTAGGTAGTAAGTAAATTGGTCTCAAATTTTGTGAAATTTTGTGTAAAATAATATGTTTTAATGAATCTACTATCTTATCTTCACTCAAAATCACTTCACGTTGGCAGATATTGGTTCACTGCTAGCAGTCTTTTCAAAGGGTGATTCAACTTATAGCGTGATAAAATGGAAAAGCTTTCTGAATTACAAATTTTATTTTTAAAATCTCAGATAACTGAGCATATTTTTTTTACTTGTGCACAGAAGGCAACAAATATTTGTCATTATTTTTAGAAGTAGATAGGGGATTTTGTTTCAGATGATAACCGACTTAAATTTTTATTTTTATTTTCAACTTTATGAGTAAATCTTCAAATTGTAATATTAATTTAATGAAGACAATAGGGCCTCTTGTGTGGAGTTAATGTAAAAGAAAAAAATTGCGATTTGTTCGAGTTGAATTTTGCAATCATTCATAAATATAGCAGTCAATGAAAATATGCGTTAAGGAAATGTAGATAATGTTGGTAGTTCTTAGTCGAAGTATGATATAGAATAGGGTCCCTTTAGCTAGAGCCCCGAACTCTAGACTCCGCCCCGGCAAGGCAAAGGCTGAGTTCGATTCGTAGATGTGACCTATTTTTTCTTGATTTTTCTGTTTCAGATTTTCGATTGAGTGTCGCCAATATTGTCTTCATTAATTAAAGACTTGATTTGAAAGATATGTTCTATACGCAGTATTTAATTGATGCATCTATAATACTTCTAAGCGATCAAATTATCAAAACAAAAAACTTGATTTTGTATAATTTTGCATTATTTCGCATGGATTCATCTTAAGGGGATCCAATGGTCCAGGGAAAAATCGAAGTCAGAATTCACGCCCATTGTGGGATGAGTTTAAAAATATTTGATAAAAAGCTTTTGGAACGGTTGAAAAAGGTATTTGAGATTTTTTTTTACATGTTGATTTCGTAAAGACCTAAAAAAAACATTAACTCCTTTTTTACACATTGTTTATTGTAACAACAAGGAAATTTAAAATTAATTTCACGGAACCGAGCGACGTGGAGTCACACGTCTGTTCTCTGCTCCGGCCAGGGCGGTTCTGAATGGAAGTGGGGTGTGGCAAGCCAGTAGTCCTTCGGTGAACGACATAAGGGTCACTTTGAAAATCCACATTCGTCGGCTGCCAGCCGTATTGTGAAATAACAACGCAAATATGCATATTTTATTTTATTTTGTGAATATCGGGCGTAAATATCATTTTTTTGCGATTATCATAAAAGAAACAAAATTTGCTACAATAAGCAATAAAATCATATCCGAAAAGATGTTCATAAGTAGGAGAGTTTGCACTTGAAAGTGTTTTTTTAAAGACCTGTTACTTTATTTTTTTCTAGGCTTATTAAAAGACTTAAAAAAAAATGACCGATAATTTTAAGGGCCAAGATATGTTCTACACTCATTATTTAATTGAAGCATCTATAATATTTCAAAGCGATCAAATTTTCAAAACAAAAATACATGATTTTGTGTGATTTTGCATTATTTACTATGGCTTCATCTTAACGTAGATTTCCAGATCCCCATCCTATTTTCCCACCGCTTAAAGCAGAATAAAACCCGGGCAACGCCACCGGATACTTCAGCAAGTTGTCAATAAAACCCACGTTGAAATTTTATAATGCTTATAGGGATAGATTATAGATAGGCCTTTCTAGTATATTTAGCCATTGGTCATGTTTACAGCGGCAGGCACAGGCCTATCCGCGCAGCCTCCGTGAATATCACTCAGGGCGAAATTTTAAGATGACTGCTCTGAAAATGTATCGTTTATAATAATAACCAGGGAGGCTCTAGCTCGGGGTTCTCTACCACCGCGGCCCCTGCCAACTGTGGTACTGCCTGCACTTTCATTCCTAGGCAGGTCGACCAGGGCGTTACTACGGATCTAATTGAATCAGCGTACTGTGTTTCCGCACGAAGGTGGAAAATCGATTTATTTCGGTTGGACCAATGTTCGTAGTTCGTGCTGTATTGCTGGTGGGGAAGTGAATGCTAGATTGACTTAGAAGCCTAGGGGCGGAGTTATCAGAAAAGACGAAGAATTTCATCACATTGCAGCCACTAATCAATCTCTCAATTTTTTGATTGAGCGCGAAGTCCTATTTCAACTCGATCATTTAGCATTTCATCTTTTGAAATGAACACTTCGTTAGCCCCGTTGTGATTTAAAACTCGATGAATCGAAAAAGCGACACTAAAAAGAGACAAACACATACATCTATAGGATTTAGCCTGCGAGAGAACGAGATAGAATAATCGGTCTCCTCTTTGTGCCAATACAAAGAACTATTAGGCTATGCTCCTTCGTCTTTATTAATACTAATGGTATTTTTGTGAATTTCAATTGCCTCCGTAATCAGGTGTGTTGGGTCTTCCCAGGATTTCGGAAACAAATCGAAAGTAATGGCCATTTAAATGCAAGTTTGTCAGGGTGGCCGATTGGCCTGGTGATTGACACTGTATCGCTGTCCAAAACGTTGGCCAAAGAAGGAGGTAGCGCAATGCGGCATAACACCTCTAAAATAAATCACTATAATGTCAGTAATAAAATAATCTTACCTACGTCCAGTTCCATCATAGTTGACATCAAATAGTAACGTTTTGTTATTTATTTTTGGGGTGTTATGCCGTGTTGCGCTACCTCCTTCTTTAGCCAACGTTTCGGACAGCGTTACAGTGTCCATCATCAGGGCAGATGATGGACACTGTAACGCTGTCCGAAACGTTGGCTAAAGAAAGAGGTAGCGCAACACTGCATAACACCCCAAAACTAAATAACAAAAATACTTTTGGCCGTGAAAACCTGAAATTATACCTCGAATAGTATATTTTATTGGCAGTAATCGAAGTAAAAAT
Organism: Glyphotaelius pellucidus; assembly: GCA_936435175.1. Classification (NCBI taxonomy): domain Eukaryota; kingdom Metazoa; phylum Arthropoda; class Insecta; order Trichoptera; family Limnephilidae; genus Glyphotaelius; species Glyphotaelius pellucidus. The sequence goes on from OW386543.1 coordinate 38,505,407, forward strand.
GTATGAAGGTACTATTACATTACAATTCCTACTGTTATTGATGACTGATGACTAATATCTTCCATTCCATAATTTTCCATACTAAACTCCTTTTCAACCAAACACCCCTTCTCGGCAAAATGTTGGGTTCGGAAACTTATGGGCCTGGCGAGGGCGGGTGAGGGCGGGCAAGGGCGGGTGGGGGCGGCGGCTCAGGGCGGGGCTCCGCCTACACGCCCCAGTAGCACCCATAAGCCCCCCGCTCACTAGCCAACTACTGCGTTATTAGATTATTGTTTTTTTTGTTACGTGCACCATGATAAATTAAGTGCCAATATAAATTAAATATGTCACAAGAAAAGAAAAATCTGATAGATAACCTACATATCTTTTCGTGTTAGTTAGCTGTAGCTATCATAGGTAGTTTTATAATACAGGTACTAGTTTAAGTTCCGGCGTAGCCCTGGCTTTACCAGGATTTTTCGAAATCAGTATGTAGAATGTAAATCAGAAATGAATACGGGAAATACAGTAAAATACTTAGGAATTATAATAGACAGCCAACTCAAATGGACAGATCACATACAAAAGCTTGTTAATAAACTTAGGTATTTAACTTATATTTTTAAACGTTTAAAATACATAGTTGACATTAAAAGAATAAAATTGGTGTATCATGCATTGGTGCAATCATCAGTATCTTATGGAATAATTGGATGGGGGGGTGTGTATAATACACACATTAAGCCACTAGAAATAACTCAAAAATTAATACTAAAAATAATGTTGCATAAAGATATAAACTACCCCTCCGTGCAATTGTTCCATGAGGCTGAATTGTTAGATATAAGAAAAATTTACTGTAAACAATGTTTAAAATATATATTTACACGAAATGTTATTTTTACAAAAAATGAAAAGCGTTTTAGTAATAGGTTAAATAATGTATTTGAAGTTCCACGGTGTAACACGAGGCTTGCGCAAAGGCATGCATATTTTATTACACCAAAAATATATAATGCTTTCTATTAGGCTACAGAAATTGATTGTAAAAATATATCCACCTACAGCAAGTATAAAAATGTATTAAAGTCTTGGATAAATACCATCGACACAGACATTTACTTTCTGTAACATCTGACCTGCTGTAACTTAACAAAATTTTTATTAATCTTTATGAACATGTCTTTTGAATATGTATTTCAGTAAACACTGAATCTATTTTTTATGTATTTAATTCAATTTATTTTTTTAAAACTTCTACAAGATATTGTATTTTTATGAGTAATAATTATCTGTCTTAAAAACACTCAAGTATACCCACGAACTGGCGATGCCTATGTGGGATTTTTTTGGTTAATCTGCTAATCTATTTATGTTTTTCTCTACTTTTTTAAAACTGTTAATATAAAAAGTTTGTATTACAAAATTTTACCAACTGTACCAAAAAATTTGTTAATAAATAAAAAAAAAAAAAAAAAAAAGACAGCCAATTTCCTACAAAATTTCAAATTACAGAAGGGGATTGTGTGGTCTTTCGAAATCTCATCATTATTGATTATTGATCTTAATTAATTAATTTCCAAATTGTCTCTTATTTAGAAAAGACCTAGAAGGTCAAGTGTACAAAAAGTCATCAATCTAGGAATAAACTATAGACGCCCGTGTAACAGAGGAAGATTTATCTAACACGTGGTGGGGAAGGCGCCGAACCTCTCCTTCGTGGTGACTCAAGCTAACTCCAATACTGGGATTCAGACAAATTAATTAAAGGTAGAACTTTTTTTTTGATTAATTAAGAAATATCCTTTTTTACTTATGTGAACATTCACCGATTGTACAAGTACTTAACTAGTTTATGGCCCCTAGCTAAATAATTATCGTAAAAGAATCTTTCGAAATTAGTGTTTTCGATAAACTTTATCTCTAGATGAAGATGAAATCTATAAACTTAAAGATGGATAAATCAATAAACACGAAGATGACGTTTACAAACATGAAGATGATGTCTACAAACTTGAAGTTGAGGTCTACAAACATGAAAATGAGGTCGGCAAACATGAAGATGAGATCTACACGTATATGAGGTCTACAAACGTAAAAATGAGATCTGCAAACATGAAGATGTGGTCTACAAATATGGAGGAAATCATTAAAAATATGATTTAGCACCAACACAACACAGTCCGCTTCAAAACAAGAATCCCAGTGAAAGATAGTGAATAACAAAAATTTTAATAATAATTAATAATGATCAAAATATAGGCGTATTAGATTTGTCAAAGAATCTATATATAACAATGCAAAAATCAGTCATATTAAATACATGTAGGATTACAAGATTTTTTAAATATTTATATTAAGGGATTAGTAGGATTTATCGGTCCAGTTAGGAGTTCTATCAAGGGCGCTTAAAATGCATTTTAAACAGCCATTAACAAAAATATTAAGATGAAGCCATAGTAAATAATGCAAAATCACACAAAATCATGTGTTTTTGTTTTTAAAATTTGATCGCTTAGAAATATTATAGATGCTTCAATTAAATACTGCGTGTAGAAAATATCTTGGCCCTTAAAAATATCGGTCATTTTTTTGGCCCTTAAAAATATCGGTCAGTCTTTTAATAAGCCTAGAAAAAAATAAAGTAATAGGTCTATAAAAAAACACTTTCAAGTGCAAACTCTCCTACTTATGAACATCTTTTCGGATATGGTTTTATTGTTTATTGTAGCAAATTTAGTTTCTTTTATGATAATCGCAAAAAATTGATATTTACGCCCGATATTCACAAAATAAAATAAAATATGAATTTTTGCGTTGTTATTTCACAATACGGCTGGCAGACGACTTTGGACGAATTTGGATTTCAAAGTGACCTTTGTGTCGTTCACCGAAGGACTACTGGCTTGCCACACCCACTTCCTTTCAGTACTGCCCTGGCCGGAGCAGGGAAAAGACGTGTGGCTCCACGTCGCTCGGTTCCGTGAAATCAATTTTAAATTTCCTTGTTATTACAATAAACAATGTGTAAAAAAGGACTTAATGTTTTTTTAGGCCTTTACGAAATCAACCTGTATAAAAAAATTCTCAAATACCTTTTTCAACCATTCCAAAAGCTTTTTCTCAAATATTTTAAACTCCTCCCACAAAGGGCGTGAATTTCGATTTCGATTTTTCCCTGGACTATTGGATCACCTTAAATCCATCTATATATCCGACATGTACTGTATGTGTAGCTTATATCTGATTGTATTCACCGATCGGATAGAAGCTATAGCCTGCCGTAAATAAGTATGGAATTATAACTGCCAACTGGCCACTTTTCTATGGAAACGAATACATACAATGTCGTGCAATTGCCCGTACATTGCTGCTAGGGATACATTATCTAATTGTGAATAATTATAACAATTTCTCGTTCAATTACATGGATAGGGGCGGTTCCCTCGCCGGTTACCGGCGTCCATTGTTTGTGTATTATTATAGTTCTGATGGGTACCTACTGTCTACTGAATGCCGTACGTTGGAAATTAGAAACAGTAATTTAGCCCGGGCTATTAACAAGTCTATCCTCCTATTAAAGCTGGTCTCCTGATACCATCAGCGGATTCTTTCTGTAACGGAATTGTTTTAATGGATCTGAAAACTTGTTTTGAATTCATCTCAACTTGCAATTAATACAATTTAAGCAATATAATTTAATTGGTTGATGTACATTATGTACAAGTTCGTACCTTCGTTTGAAAAAGTTTAATTTTTCATGTACACTTTCAGGAGGTCTAGTATGAACGATCCATAAAACCCTGTATCAATACGATATTGACTAAATTCGTTATCAATGGTCAGTTATCAATATTTGACGGTGAACAATTGATAAGAAATGTTCCGACCAATAACCATTGACAAATTTTAACGCGGTTTCCTAAATGTTAAATAAGCTACCAATAGGTATAGAAAACATTTTTGAATAATGTCGTTCGTTATGCAAAATAATTGGCTTATTAAAGAATAGAGGTCAACTAACCAAGCTCTTAGATTAGCAAAAATTTGCGTACGGAATTCGTAGACTTAAATAATTCATCTAAGACGCGATCAAAGTATTCCGTTCGATCTTGGAGAAACGAAAGTGATGAAATATGACTAGAGACCTAATTACCTAATTAACTCCCGTTTAGTCTAAAAAAGTATGCAAAAGATATTTTTTCGAATCGAAATTGTTAATTTATTAGTATTTTTAATTTTCACGTAGCCGTTTGACATTTACGAAAGTAAATCCATGTGTTCACCAGTATTGCCATCATATATATAGATTTCTTATTTATTCCTCGTCGGCCGTGAAAACGGTACAAAATCATCGGTAGTTACACTTATCGATCCTATAAAGTATGATGATTTCGTTGTGCTATTATACTCCCAGGACTTACTGAGAACCCATCATCGGTTTTCGTGCAAAATAATTGTTATACATATACAGCCTTACTAAAACAAAAATCACTTCACAACCGTTAAACGGTATTTTAATACAACGACTGTGCATTAAAAAAATTCCGTCTTATTACCATTAAATAATAATAATAATAATAATAAGTTTTATTCCAGGATGTGGGGAGGATAGTGCAATCCCACACGTCCCATATGATTGTACATATTTATATAATATATTTTATAACATTTTAAAACAACAGATTTTTTTTTTTTTTTTTTTAACATAGAATAGGAAAAAAAAAACAAAATAAAAAAAAATATATTTGTATATATAAAAATTAAATATAAAAAAATAAATAACTAATCAATTCTATTCTTCAAGCTCGGGCCCAGCGCTCACTCAGGAGTGGGGTTTGGTGCTGAAACGCTGCGGTCACCACTGCATTGTCGGAAGCCATTAGCCGCATCCTGGCTCCAGTGACCCGATGTCTCTTTAGACCGGCGAATCCATGCAGTCCTAGTTCAGTGAACATTGTCGATGCACTGCTATATCTTCTGAATCCAAATATAATTCTACATGCATCATTATATTGGATCCGGAGTCGTTCCATCGAGGTGGTTCGGTAGTTACACCAAGTTTCGCATGTATATAGATTAGTGCAAAATGCATTGAACAATGTTTTTTTTACATGGTTACTGCATTGGAAAAATCTTCGGGCAATCATATTGGACAATACACTGATACTTCTCCTCTGTCGTTCAATATCACCATCATCCGAGAGGTCTTCAGTGATGATGTGACCCAAGTATTTTACACTCGTTGATATACTTATGTTTAAAAAAAAACATGAGATTTATTTTTCAAACTGGCAACAAAGCGTGTTTGCGCATGCGCCTGGGTGAGTTTCATAAGGGTATTTATTTTTACAACATCTTCAAAAATATACAAGACATTTAAAATATGTAGGAAAAATTCTAAAATTCGTTCAGATATTATTTATAAAACAAGCATAAACAATAGATAGACAACCCCCTCTGGCTTTGAAAGCAATGTATGCATCTTTCCGTGAACAATTTTTAAAATTTTTTAATTAGTAATGTTTTCCCATCCACGGTCGTTTATCAATGGAATAAAATTTTCACGACGTTTTTTAGTAAGTCAGTATGTTGTATACGACACAACGTTTCAATGTGAAAATGTGTCTCTATTTATAACCATTTCCTAGATTTGCAAATAAATGTGAATGTATGAATAGGTATGTGTACTTGACTTTGCTCGATTCTTCGGTTCTACTTGCTAACAAGTCACCTTTATTTACATATTTTGTTCGGCGTAAATATATTTTTTTGTTATTTTAACGGGTTCTATTCTCTTCCTTAAGTTTTCACATTATTTTTTTTTTCTGGTTGTAACACATAATTGTATCACATACCTATTTACTAGCCTTTGTCACACATACATCATATTATTGTTTTATATCAGTTCTTATATAAACCTAGTATGTATATTATTTAAATATTGTATAACTGTTATATTTTCGTTATTAATAAAATACTGTTACCCTCTGTGTACCACTGTATCATGTAACACTTGATTGTAAAAGCCATTTTAAGGCGTTTAAATAAATAAATAAATAAAATGTGATTTGTTAGCTAAATAAAATAGAATGGCAGCATTTAAAACTAACTTTTTTATTTAATTAAATGAAGACATTATGAGCGAAACTCAATCGAAAATCTGGAAACAGAAAAATCAGAAAAAGATATTGGCACCTCTGGGACTCGAACCCAGGACCTCCCTACTTTCCGGGTTGGGCGCTCTTATCCACTGAGCTAAGGTGTCGATATCCAATTCGGTCACTTTTAACTGTACCATACTTCGACTAAGAACCACCCATATTATCTTCATTTTTCTTAACGCATATTTTTATTGGCTGCCATCTTTACGAATGATTGCAAGATTCAACTCGAACTAAATGCAATCTAGATGGTGTCTGGATAAATTATTATCCATTTTTTTTATTTAATGTGCGACATCTATTGACTCTTCTGCAAGTCTGGGATGAATATTATTATTTATTATTTTAACTTTATGAGTAAAACCTCAAACTGTAATATTTAATTAAATGAAGACATTATGAGCGAAACTCAATCTTAAAATAACTAACTCAATCCAAAATAACTTTTTTATGTTGTTTTAATCGAAAAGGAAGAGTGGTGAGCGGCTCGAATTTATTGTTATTTAATAATTTAATGCTCGCCATTTTTTCCGAAAACAATACAAATTTTAATCGTTCCATACTTAAAGGTAGATGTAAAGATTATTAGAACTAGAGCGAAGCCGTATAGGAACTGTTTACATATTATTTATTAATCTTTGCCAAATCATCAGTTAAAATTTATAATTTTTTTCATTTTACCAAAAATACTTACAACCAATTATGAATTTCCTCCTGTGATCATATAAAATTAACATAAGTAAAATTTACAAAATTTTAAGAAACCCCCGACACAAAAAAAGGCTGATAACCCTAAAACGCCTGAAGAGATTTTCATGAATTGTAGCTAAGAACCATCTCTATTACGTCAGCTCTCAAACAAAAAAAACTGCATCACAATCGGTCCATTCGTTTAGGAGCTTCTTCTTCTTTCGTATGGTGAGGGGGTCAGAGGGGGACATCTAAGTCTGCGAGCCAGTCTAGGGCCTCAGGCGTTGCCCTGTGGACCTCATCAATCCCGCCGGGGAATGAATGGAGCAGGCATTCGTTGACCACATGTTCAGTGGTCTGCACCTCACCGCATTCACATATCTCCGACTCTTTAAGGCCCCATTTATACATCATATGGGCCCAACGGCTATGGGAGCACCTTATTCTATTGATGGCGGACCAGAGTTTGCGAGGAAATGAGAACCCAGGCTGTCTCTCAATGGGGTCTTGTACGAGATGGGAATTTGTCACATTGGCCGATTGCCTTTCAAGCTTCCACCTATCTTCTGGGGTGAGAGGTGAATGGAGGAGTCTTTCTCCTTCTGTCCAGAAGGGTTTTCGGGGCTTTAAGTGGCATGCCGGGTGAGAGACGACATCATCGTGCAAAGGTATTGCGCTTTTTTGCAGCGCCTTCTTGTACTCCCTTAGTGTTGCAATCTCTCGCCTGATATTTGGCGGGGTTATATTTGCAAGTACAGAGCAGAGGAGTAGATTTTAACGTTCCGCTTATGGTTCTCATTGTGGCATTAAGCTGAACGTCGACCATGGAAGTGTGGGCGCTTCTAGCCCATACTGGAGCACAGTATTCAGTTGCTGAGAAAACCAGAGCAATGGATGCCGTTCTGAGCGTGTTGTCGTCGCGTCCCCAGCTAGTTACAGCTAGCTTACTGACTAAGTTTAGTCTTGTCCTGGTTTTTTTGCCCATTGTTTCCATGTGTTGCCGGTAGTTCAGGCTCCTGTCCAAAGTTACTCCAAGGTAGCGGGGTTGGGGGTCATGGTAAATATTTTTTCAATCAAACTGAACACAGAGTTTTGAATTTGCCTGTGAGTTACAGAGATGGAAAGCTGTCACGACTATTTTCGACCCATTTGGCTTTAGTCGCCAATTGAGGAAAAATTCTTCCGTAGCCTTGAGGTCAGAATTAAGGATCTCTTCTGCTGCATTGAGGGTTTTGGCTTGGGCTGTGACGGCGATGTCATCTGCATAAGCAAATTTTCTGCCTTTAGTGTGAGGAAGATCTCGAATATAGATGTTAAAGAGCGATTGGGCCAGCACTGAGCCTTGGGCAAGGCTCAGATTGCGCAAGATTGAGGGGTATTTTTTTGCTTTTTCGTCCGCCTAGAAAAACCCTGAAAGTACGGCCACAGATTAGGCCACAGAGTTTAGGAGCTACGATGCCACAGACAGACACACAGACACGTCAAACTTATAACACCGCTCCTTGTGTCGGGGGTTAAAAATTATATAAAACAAAAACGAGAACGTAATAATTATTGTTTTATAATTAAATGACAGGATATAATACACGAAATTCATCACAGAATTATATAAACAATAAAGAAAAGTTACTCATGATAATAATGTTTTTATGAACTTTTTATATTTATTCAGTCCATTTTTGAAATAATGTTATTGTAATTATTACACTAGTTTTCTTCCGAGCAAAATTTTTATTTATTTTGAATATGGCAGAAGAGTATGTAGAGCGGACAGGTACATTGGACTGAATTTTAATTAGCAACCCCAAGCTTTGCAAATATGTGATGCCTTTGTACATCGTATCTATGTATTCCAAAAACACACTTGGAAAATGGTGATTGTTTGAATTGAACCGATATCTTTGACTATAAAGGCATCTAATCTAACGACTGAACCATCGCGTATTAAAGACATGCCGTCCATTTTCACAGAAGGAGAGTGTTTATGGAAATGTAACAGTTTTTCAAGTTTGTTCACTAATACAATTATTGTGCCTAATTGATCCACTTGCATTAAAAATCATCATAGTATGATTGACTGAGCATAGCGTCTTGTTTTAACATCTGCCTGTAAATTTATTTGTTAAGTTCCAGTTCCGGTTCAAGATGGTGGTCTTTTTGGATACTACCATTTTATCTCGCCAGAGTTCGCATGATCGTAGTTCCTGGTGAGCTGTCAAATCGGAATGATGGTGCTTCCCACCGTTATGAAGAAAGTTTGAAAAAATAATTATTGTCCATGAGATGGTCACATTTCTTTGCACAAATTATAGACATCCTTACTTTTTTTAATACTAGCTCTACACAGGAGGCCCTGAGAAAATTAATTTTCTTCAGAGCCTACATCATCTTGGGGGATGCTGTGCATAGGGGTTTTTAAAAGTAAAGGAAGGAGAGGAAGTTCTGGGAAGGAAAAAGATAAGAGGGATTGGTAGGAATCTAGCGATCAGTGTTATCCAAGTCATCCGCCGCCAGATTCAGACAAACCTCATGCCATGAACCCAGACACCCCTGCCAAGTCACCAAATGTGGCGAACCACTTGGGTTGACCTATGGTAGAGATGTTGGTTATCCAATAAATGGTACCAATTCCCGTCTCCTAAATTTAAAAAAAATAACTTGAACTTAAAAAAAATGTTTCGTAAAATATTTATTGTTACTTATTAAGTACCTACTGACAAATTTTATGATTTCAGAGGAAATTTAGGTACTGATTCATTAAATATGAGAAAATTCGAAATTTAATATTTTGGATGCTGTTCACAGGTCAAATAATATTTTTTCCTAGGCAGGGCTTGTTCCTTGTGCCACCTGACAAGAAGTGCCACTAAACTATGCACGTGCCCCCTCCCCCCGCCCCCGCCCCCGCCCAGCCCAAGGTGCCTCTTACTGCAAATTCGAGAGCCGGCCCACATCTTCCGGTAATGACAGACAACACAACAGTGGGCTCCAAATTACCGTGGCGGAATAACCGTTCCAACCATCCAACATTGTACCAGACCTAGAATTTACTAAGACCGATCCCCACCGAGCTAGAACTTGCGGAAAATCACACTGAAAAACCTAACCTTAAAAAGAAAAATACAACCAAATGCTTTGTGTAAAATTTTTGTTGTTGTGATGGTTTTGTCTTTTTGCGTGGGGCTGATTCCAATTCTCTGTTGAAGATGCAAGACCGATACGTTTGATATCGGCTCGGTAGAAATTTGCATGCGAAACGAACCGTTAATTGGTTTTGTGCTATTTGAGGTAATTTTTGATGTTGCAAGAGTGATACAATTACTGATAGTAGAAAATCTTGTAATTGTATGGGAAATGGCCTACAATAATTTATTGAAGTAAGTGGCAATTTGTTGAGCTGAAAGATGTGATTAAACACGGTGTTTTGAATGCGAAGTAATTATGTTTGTGAATGAACCGCTGATTTCTGTTTCCACCTACTGTGAATGTTTTGCGCAGGTAATTTAAAATAATAATATTGTATAATGTTGTATGACTCAGATGGTCGGGAAAGCTCGTTATTGAGTGGCCTAGTCATAATATGTTTAAATGAATCAACTGACATAATTTCAAACACAGCAATTTTTACGGGCTATACGGCGAATAGTCCAGGAAAAGTCGGAATCGGAATCACGTCTCTTTTTGGGAGGAGTTTAAAAATACTTGAGAAAAAGCTTTTGGAAAGGTTGGAAAAGGTATTTGAGAGTTGTTTTTTACAGGTTGATTTCGTAAAGGCCCGTAAAAAACATTAACTGTTTTCTTACGCTTGTTTACTGTAATAACAAGGAAATTAAAAATTGATTTCACGGAACCAAACGATGCAGATCTAGAGACGTCATTCCTCAAGGCAGACGGGGCAGAACTTATACAAAATAGGTTTGACTAATATATAGTTCTTATGTGGATGGCATAAGATTCAGTATAAAAATCTAAATTCATCGAGTGCCATAAGGCATAAAATCCAAAAAGTTCTACTACAAAACCGATTTCAAATGTATTGTAGATTCACTGGTTTCCCGGTTGTGTTATTTACTAGAATATTAATAACTCGCTAAAATAAAACAAATAAATACACAGACCGTCGGGTTCAAAACCGCGCTTACTACGAAGTTATATAGTTTCTTACCCTATCTTACAATACCTGCATTATGACACTATTATTATTTCGGATCGCTCTTTCACAGTCACACAGTGGTATATTTCCCCTTCCTCGAGACATGTGACATTCATTAATTACAGTATAGGTAATACCACTAATAGTGGAGGTTCGTGTCCTATCTCACTGGAAGTTCAATCGGATATCAAAGTGATACTTAAGATGAAGCCATGCGAATGAATGCAAAATTATGTGTTTTTGGTTTGAATTTTTTTATCGCTTAGAAATATTACAAATACTTCAATTAAGAGTCGGGTGGTCGGGGAATAATCGGGTATTTTTTAATGTCTTTTTGCAAGTCTGGAAAAAAAATAAAGTATCAGCCCTCGAAACTCAAAAAAATACTTTCAGGCGCAAAATCTCCTACTAATGAATCCATTTTCGGATAAAATTTTATTATAGAAAGTGGCAATTTATATTTTTTAGAAAATAATTTTAAAAAATTTAATATTTGTGCCTGAATTTCACAAAATAAAACACTTTTTTCGGCGTGAATCAAAATGGGTGGCGTTCAACGAATTTGAATTTGAGAATTAAAACTTCGCCGTCCGCATAAAAACCACACGTACATTTTGTATCAGATAACGCCCCGCCACGGTGACGCATGGACAATATGGACATCCCTGGACTTTTAAATTTCCTTGTTATTGTAAGAAACAATGCCAAAAAAAGAGGTTTATATTTATTACATGCCTTCTACTTCTACTACTCTCAAATACCTTCTCCAAACTTTTCAAAAGGGTCTTCTCAAGTATTTTTAAAAAAAGAGGGGTTTCGATTTCGATTTTTTCAGGAACTAATGAATCACCTTAATATTTTACAGCACAATCTGTAAAAAGCGTTTTTCCATAAAATATTTATGCTCACACCATCTACGAAAGAGCAGATTATGAATTCTTCTGAGTATCACCTTAGCAAAGAAATTGTTCACGTTTTACATAGAACAATAACATCCTCAGATTACTGTACATTAAGGTGATTGTCAAAAGAATTCGTATTCTACTCTTTTTTAGAAGTTATGCTTTAAAATATTATGAATAATTAATTGTTTGCACCCGTACATACGCAATATGGATATGAATAAATAGTTTTGTCAATAAAAAAACTCAAATCTTCAAGAGAGGCTGACAAATACAATATTGCATCGGTGATGCAATCCAATGTTGTATTTGTCAGCCTCTCTTGAAAGATTTGAGTTTTTTTTATTGACAAAATTATTTATTCATATCCATGTTGCGTATGTAGGGGCGCGAACAATAAATTATTCTTAATATTTTAAAGCATAACTTCTAAAAAGCGTTTTTCCGTAAAATAATTATACACGCGCCATCTATGAAAGAGTAGAATACGAAATCTTTTGACAATCACCTTAATACCTACCTTTTAAAATACCTAAAACGCGCTAATCACAGAACAAAATCTATTGATTTTTTCAAAATACTATTTAAAAAATATTACAAATTGACAAATCTGCATGTTCGCACGGTTCATCGCTGAGGCGCTACGATTATGTTTTGTATGAATGTTATTTCTAAGAACAGATAGTCTCATAGTAACTGAATTCATAACGCACGTATGGAATTAATTTTGGTGGATTAATCAGCACGGAATTTGAAAAGCACGCAACAGGGGTAATTGCTCCCAATCGCCTGGAGCCAGTGGGGCTTTGTCATCCCCAATTGGGGTATTTTGTTAGGCTGAAGATAGTGGGAAGGGGAAGGGGAGGAAGTTCCTGGCTATTTAGATGTAGTCACCAAACATGGCTAAAGCCATTTCTCTGTAACATGCCGTAAACATTCTAATGATAAAATTGTGAAATAACACAAATCATTTATTTATTTATCAAAAGTATACAATACAGAATATAGTATATTATATAAAGCATTGTACTCCCAGGAGTTAATAAACTCATTGCGGGAACGATACGCATTACATGAAACATATAGCTGTATGTATTAAATGGACATATGATGGGGACATACACAACATTATTATTTCAGATAGTCATTAATAAGATGAAGTTTGAGCATGTTAGTTTGGGTCTTTTTACATTGACTTGCACGTTTGATCTCGTTGGGTAGTTGATTATATTTTGTGTGAGCTATGTATTCTAGGGATCTTAGTCCATATTTTGTTGATTTGATTTTTGGTATATGAAGTTTGTTGTGATTTCTTGTGTTGTGTTAGTGTACGTCGCAATTGTAATAGAGTGTAGTGTTGGAATGTGCCGAGTGTTGAATTACTTGTAATATAGTTTTAGTTATTTCAAAAGTGGGAATGGTATTAAAAGGAAGTATTTGGGTGTTTCTGTAGATGTCTTTGACATGTGTGTCCCAAGGTAGACTGAAAATATTTCGCAGGGCTCTATTTTGGACGACTTGGACTTCTGAAATCATTTGCGACCTCTGAATCGCTAGTCGAGAGCCTTACCCCCCGATCACGGAGACCGTCATATTACACAAGTTTGAATAAGGAACTCCAGTGAAAAATATTATGGCCTTAAAAAAATATGTTCATATAGACCAATATACGCTGATTCTGAATATATAAGTTTTATTACATAATATTTAACGTAGAGTTTTTAAAAAAATATTAAAAGTCCATTTTAAAACGTGTCAATAAAACACCCTATTGCTGGATTTTGGCGGCGTGACGTCACCGCGCCGCGTCACCTGGGTCAAAGTTGTATAGAAATCAATAGAAATGAAGACGCAAGCCGCTCGGCATTCCGAGTTATTGGTTTATAGAGAATTGGACATATAATAGTTTTTGTTTTTATTGAAACATTATTTAGGCCTAAATAATTCAGTATCAAAAATATAGAATCTCTATTAGTTTATCTACATTATTTAAAATATTCAAAAACTCTAACTGTACAAAAAACTATCGTATTGCCTAGTAATGTCTATGAAAACGCTCCAATGCTGAAATTCAAAATGGCGGGAATCGAACAGCTGATTCCAGTTCCCTACAAGATTCATACTTCGGTTAGTCATGAAGACGTCATACTAGATTCGATGGTTTTCCGGGGATCTTGAAAAATTAAAACTTTGACATTTATTTTAACTATTAAAACTAACTCTAAAAATAAAAATGCAGTTATTTAAGTTAGAAGGTTCATAAAAAAAAAAAAATTGGACTGGAATTCTCTATTATAATAATTTTTAAGGTGGTTGCACTGCATAAGCGCATTTTAGAGAAAACCGCCACTGATCATTAATACCAACCCCCGCCCCCATCTTGTAAAGACCGTGTTCTTTGAAATTAGCCTGGCCAGGCGCAGGCGGTGGAAAGCCATCATTACACGAAGTGCGTGCCGCTTTCATACTCCGCACTAGCATTATGGCATTGTTCCCGGGCTCTTTCTATTATTGCAATTGATTCAATAAACGGTTTATAATAAATATAGCTTCGGAGGCTTTTCACAGATGTCATTTGAATATGAACGGTTAACAGTTGAGGTAGGTACGGGCACGAATGCAACGGAACGAGGCGAGCACGCATGAATGGGGGCAAATGACAAGTGCAGAATGCAGGGACGCATTCAAAAACAATTTATATAACGCGCTGGTAAGAAAAACTCTAGGAATATGATGGTTTTTTTACATTAGCTCCACAGTGGAGGCTCTACTGAAGAAAATAATTTCCCTCAGGGCCTATGTTTTCTATGGGGATGTTATGTGGAAGTCTTATGAGGGAAGGAAGGAGTGCAGTTCTAGGAAGAAAACAGGTAGGAATCCGGGTGACCAGTATTGATGGAAATATGAATCCATCCCAGGCGATGTTCCAAAAGAGTCCTGCTAGAGAGTTGGGATGACCTATGGCAGAGGTATTGGTTATCCAATAAGTGGTTCCCCGGGCGGCTATGCCATATCCGCCTCCCAAATTGAAAAAGAAATTAAGCATCCCTAAAGAAGACATCAGGGATATGACTCGATTTAAATGTCGCCCTGCAGCAGTTGAAATTTCATGTTCAGCGGTATTACAATATTTTTGTTATACAGAAACTTATATGAACAGTGCGTATTGTCTAAAATAACAGCACTTAGATAAACAGTCACAAAATACACAATTTTTAAAAATAGTGTATCAAAATTGTTGTTATTTTCTTTAATAGGAAAAAAGCTTTCAATTTTCTAATAAAAGTAATCTTTTTATCAGAGAACATGTCTTACTGATTAAATAATTCGTGAATTCTTCTGACTGGATTCCTGGTACCAGCATTAGTGAGCGTCCGTCTATATATATATTATGTGTCCAACATATTATAATTAAACAACTAGTGAAAAAGTGACTTCGGGTGAGTTCGTGGCTCGGGTGTCACCCGCCATCATCAGCTGAATTCGCCAGCTAGTGAAAATACTCAATTAATGAGGTCCTTCCTTCATAAAGTTCAATTATTGTTTTATTATTTCATTTAACACGTGTAATAAGAATGTTGTGATTGTAAACGCAATTAAAATGAAAATACTCAATTAATGAGGTCCTTCCTTTATAATGTAAGTGTTGATTATTGCATGTTTTGTTAATTTTCATAATTTTTGTTTGTTTTATAGCAAAGGTAATATGTTTAAAAATATATATTTTTCACATACTTTAATTATTGTTTTTTTTTTTTTTTTTTTTTCATTTAACACGTGTAAATTGTCTGTATAGGTGTAAAAAATAAGCTAAATTTCAGTGAACAATAGATTTTTAACATCCTAAAAAAGTCTCGGTCTCGGTTTCGGCCGAAACTGATTCAGACAACGAAGATTCGGTTTCGGTAAAAAGTCTTGTTTCGGTCGGATACTAAAAACAACTTTAGTGGACAGTTATGTTAAAAGAAGAGAATACATAATTAAATATAATATTTCATTGAAGAAGAAGATAACACTTATAATCTAAATGAAAATATGAAAGAAAACAAGACACAGAAAAATAGAAAAGACACGAACCCAGTCCCAGTTGCGACCATTGTTTTTTTCTGTTTTTCTGTGTCTTGTTTTCTTTCATATTTTCATTTAGATTATAAGTGTTATCTTCTTCTTCAATTATATATTACGTTGATGGGAATAACCTTCAAAAGTTATAAAAAGAGAGTTTTTCTCATAAAAAAATGAATATTCATTTAGACTTTCATAAAGTTCCATATGAATAAATTCGGATACATTTATCCGAGACGCTATTCAGGTTACAAACCAATTCTTAGAATGATTGTTTCCAATAAAAAGAGTAGTTGCCTATAATATGGAAAAAAGAACTAGTTGGAGATAATATTAATGATTCTAAATATTTGAAATATGAGATTGACAAATATGACGGTTTGACAGAAGGTGGCAATAGCGAAATTGGAAAACGCGCACGTCCCGGTTAGACGAGAGGTCTGGGTTCGTGTCCCAGTTGCGACTATTGTTTTTTTTTTCTGTTTTTCTGTGTCTTGTTTTCTTTCATATTTTCATTTAGATTATAAGTGTTTTCTTCTTCTTCAATGATATATTACGTTGATGGGAATAACCTTCAAAAGTTATAAAAAGAGAGTTTTTCTCATAAAAAATTAAATATAATATTTGTTTAGTCAACACTGCATCGGCAAATTTGTATGGTAAATCTTTACGATTACTTCTCGAAGGCATCGCAAAGCACATAAAATAATATAAAAAGTTTCTCCACGACTCGCCGAGCTGTTTAACACGGCCACTAACAGCATTTCCATCGAATTATACAAAAATATGTGTACGTTTTCCTCGGATCGATCGGTGCAGCATATGCCTGTGTTATTATTAATTGAATGCTACTCTATGCGGAGCTCCGCGCGGAGCCTATCATTAGCTCTCCGGAGGGGCAGGCAGTACGGTCTTCTGGTTGCCAGTACCTACCCCTCGCGGGACCTCTCCCGGGGTCAGTTGTGTAATTACAGTAATTCCAAGGAACTGTTTGGTTCAATGTTTGTCGGTTTTACTGCAGACGATTGCTTGTTGCTGGCATCAGGTAGTTGCCTAGTGCCTGGTGCCTGGTGCCTGCCAGCAAAGAGGAGAATCAAGCGTGATGGGTTTTGTGCAGTCTTAGATGATTAGTGCTAAAATGATTAAAATTCTAGACAGAACTGCAATATTTATTTATTTATTTACACCTTGATGGCTTTTACATGTAACATTGGTAATTTATACAGGAGCATCATAACATTGGTGAGTTGTACAGAAGCATCACAATATACAGCAAAAAATAAAAGGTAAACAACAATATGAAAGTAGTTACAGAGCAGTGTTTGGTGAATTTGTTACTGTTAACAATTTGATATTCAGTTGCATAATATCTGCAAACATATACGTTTTTTAAAGGAAGCGATGTTTTTATAAAAAAAATATGTCAACAGAGCAAGTTTCATTTCCCACACGATGAAATCTCTGAACACAAGAGTTGAACATAAAATTAGTGCGATGGAGCATGGAGTCTAGTGTTGTAATTATTGGATACTTGATAATTTA
This sequence comes from Glyphotaelius pellucidus, assembly GCA_936435175.1. NCBI lineage: Eukaryota > Metazoa > Arthropoda > Insecta > Trichoptera > Limnephilidae > Glyphotaelius > Glyphotaelius pellucidus. The sequence continues at coordinate 38,522,905 of OW386543.1, forward strand.
TCATATTCACTAGTTCAGGGCCATCCAAATATGCGTTGATAATTTTAAATATGATAATAAAACATCACAGATTTTTCATCACTGGGATAATTCGGGTAGTTTAAGCCGCCGCTATCCGAATTTCGACCGATTTCTTACATATCTCCCTTAAACATTTGAAGTTTTTAAGCTCTTAAAAAAATAAATGTTATTTTTGAAGATAATATCTTCAGATACGTTCCACGTTCCACGCCGAAACGCAAATTATATGAAATTCCCTCGATAGAAAAAAATCTCAAAGTATGCTCCGAAAATTATTTAAAACAAGTCTATTTCTATTATTTTACAAGTTATATTTGTGAAAAAATTCACAATGTTTCTGTAAATGATACTTAAGATACGTTCCACGAGATTTTTGCTCTATTTTAAACGAGTCATGTTTTATTAAGCTTTTTCGTAATTTTCGCTTCAATTTTATAGATTTAAATATTAGCGCGCTCTCTCCAACATTCGTAATTACGTATCTCTCCATCTTCTTCTTTTCGAGAGCGGTTACGGGGCCTTAAGTAAATGCATTAAATAATTATAATTTAAATTTTGTGTTGGAAAATTTAATTTAAAATTTATATGCCTTAAAATCTATGCTGTACTCTTTCAATTTTAAGTGAATGTATGAATTATATTCAAGAATGAATAGTCTTATGTACAGCATTTTGAGTGTATTGGTATACATTAGATCTTTGAACAGTGATTGCATCAATGTGGGGAACTAATGTCATCTTGTTATCGAAAACAACACCCAGATCTTTTATTAATGTTACTATAGAAAGATTCACATTGTTAATATGATATTGAAAGAATATATTAATATAACGTAGAAGTCAAGTAGGTACTAGACTAGATGAAAATATCAAATTTCAATCGAGAGTTAGTTATGATATACGAGGTAACTTTAACAATGAATGTGACAAAAACTAAATACATCATGCCTAGCATTAGTCCTTTAAGTTTCCCGGAAAACTTATTTAAACAAATGCTAGTAGGTTATGGTTATACCATTCTAAAAACGGGTGACTAAAATCAAATACTTCATGCTTGGGTATTATTTTTTATGGTAATTTAAAGTGGAAACAACATAATATTATCAGTACTACAAACAAACTGAGAAATACATTCTTTTTTGTACTGTCCCGTATCAATGTTTAATTGGGTTCCTCGAGTTTTCATCGCGCTGAAAAATATCCTCCGGCAAAACATCCTACGGACAAAACATCCGCCAACAAAATATTTATTAAAACCTAACCCAACCTAGCCTAACAAAAAAATGGGACAAAAATAATACAGATATCCTGTAAAGACAATAAATTATTGTTCAAAATTAGTAAAATGGGATAAAAATAATATAGATAACAATAATGGTGTAATACCACCATTGAGAATTGAAACGTTGCTTGAAATGGCTTTAGCCGTCTTTGGTGACCAGATCTGATTAGCCAGGTACTTTCCCACCTTCCTCTTTCCCATCTCCCTCCCCTCCTCACTGCTTTCAGCCTCACAACATACCCAATTGGGGATGCCATAATCTCACTGGCTCCAGACGGGAGCAGTTGGGACTCTTGTGCGGTATTCATATAAAAAAAAAAATTAAATAGGTATCGGATGTGGTAGTTTGGACATGTACAATGCCAGAAATCCGACTTCCGCATTAAAGACTGGCGGTCATTCAGAGGGAAGGCATCTTCAAGTTGGCCGCACCAGATAAATATAAAGGGAAAGCAACTCCAGAGGCTGTGCGAAGAAATATTTGACCTTCATTGAACTGAAGCCTCTGAAGTAGCACAGGATAGGGGACGCCACTGAAAGGTAGTGGAGGTTCGTGACGATTGGGCGTGTTAGAGCTAGAGCCGAAAATTGATTACCATCACTCAAAAATTGTTTTTTTTTTTCAAAAATAAGTTTTTGAGTGACGACTTTTCAGCAATCAACGCCCCACCTAATAGAAAGAATCAAAAAGTCTTTAAACAAAAAAAAAATAATAAAAAAATCTACTACAACCACATGAACAACGTTTGTTTGTTGTGTTAATTTATCATTTAGTTTTCGAAAGTTTACCTCTTTTATAATAATTTTATTCGTTTCATAGATTTTTTTTATAATAAAATACTAATTAATCACCGCCCACACAAGTATTTTTGTCTATGGGTATTATTTTCCTACACTAGTTTGTTTATTCCTATAGGTATTTGTTAATTATCGATGTATCTACTCTGCGATTATTTTGATTGAATGTGGTGTATATATACGAAGAGATTTATTTTCATGTATTTTTGTAACTAACAAATTAACTAAAAATTCGCTAACCGCCACTATCTGGTAGCACATTATCGAAGCGATGGTTCCACGATCAGACACAGAAAGCACAACGGTAACATAACATTCCCCCATGTTGGAGAGGGTTCAGAAGAAATTTCTAAGATTTCTGTACATGAGGGAGTATGGCTATTATCCGTGGCTCTATCCTACCGACTTTCTTTTGGGTATGCTCGGAATGAACCATCTACGGGTCAGAAGGGATGTACACATTGCTACACATTTCTTCAGATTGATCCGCGGATCGTTTGAAAACTCAGCTATCATGGAGAGCATTCATTTCTATGTTCCCGGTGGGTATCTTCGCCACCGACTGCATAGAGTGTTCTATCTTCCGACCTGCAGGACTAACTTGCCAATGGTAATGCCGGTCGGGAGAGCAATTTTATTGTCAAACAGAATTAATTCGAATATCGACATATTTAGCGTTAGTGAAGCTGCCTTTTAAAAGCAAGCTCTATTAATGCTTGTATAGTTTGTATCTACCACTGTTACAAATGTATTTTAAAAACGAATTAAATGTAACATTTTGTAATGTTTTCAAAAGAATAAAAATGAATTGAATTGAATTGAACAAGTGCACGATATTGAAAAAGTGTAGTCTGTAAACAAATGTAATAAATAAATAAAATTAAAACTGAACGGCCAAGGGTTCAAAATTATAACTCCTCGGGTAGATTGAAAAACGCGGTGTATTTGAAATGTGTTACTGTAAAATCCCGGACTACGATAAATCTTAAGATTGTCTAGTAAATTCTAAAATTTACCAACTCATTATAATATACAATATACATTAACAAGAATTTTATTTTTTTAATTTTTTAATTTTTTTTTTATTTGTAAGAAACAAACAGCTTATATACATACAATAGACATAAAAATATACATGTTAACTGCAGTGAAGCCAAAAGAGTTTCTTATGCTAATATATTTTCTATATGGAGTTTTAATTTATCTTAAGCTAAATTTTAGACTTAGGAAGGGGAGAGGAAGGGGAGAGGAGGGGGAGGGGAGGGAGAATATAGGATAAGGATATGAGATGCTCTCGATACCTTCCACACCCCGTATCAATCCAATATCGCACGCGTTACTTCTACTCGATACTTCTGAAGGTTTAAATTAAAAATGTCTACGTTATGAAACAATTCGTTGTATTGCGCACATATTCGAGGAATCGGGGAATTTTTTCTAAAGTTTGTTCTGCAAGTGGGCAAATGAAGTAAATTCGATTGTCGGATTAATCTTCAAGGAATATGGAGTTTTATTAAATTGGTAAGCTCTGGTGAGTCCAGGCCATTGTTTAAAATTTTAAATAATAAAATTTGATCAAAAATTAATCGTCGTGTATGAAGGGAGTTGAACTGATGAAATTTAATAGAATCGGTGTAATTTAGAAAGTGTAGGTTAAGTTTATAATTTAAGTGTTTAAAAATTTTTTTTTGAATTCTTTCGATCCTAACAATGTGGGCTTGGTAAAAAGGAGTCCAGATCGGTGTACAGTGTTCTAAGTGTGGGCGTATATATGCGGTGTAGAGGGAATATAGAGTATTTACATTTCGAAAAGGTTTCGATATACGAATTATAAATCCCAGCATTTTGTTGGCTTTGTTGGTGATATTATTAGTGTGTTGGATAAAGTTTAATTTAGAATCAAGCGTTACCCCAAGGTCCCTGATAGATTCAACTTCGTTGATAAGTGTCCCGTTTAGTGTATAATCAAATAAAATTTTATTTTTATTACGTGTAAATGATATTTTATTACATTTTGAGATGTTTATGACTATTTTATTCAATTCACAGTAGACAAAAAGACGATTATATTATTATTTATAATGAAGGTAGGTACTGTACTAAAACATGAACTTAACAATAATAAGCTCATCGTCGTGTTATATTTCAAACCGTCCAAGATCGTTTAAAAGATCAAGATCGATTAAAAGATCACCTCTCAGAGAATTATTTAAATTGCCAGTCAGACGACTGTAGTTGGATGCATTTAAGTGTCGCCTCCCACTCAATCAGTCCTGATGACCTCATCACGGCTGACCTTTAAATGTATTGACAGTCAACAGTCGGCAATAATAGTCACCGGGACCGTGGGCACTTCTTCGCCATGATGGTGACCTAGGATGATGAAATATGGAGGACTTGTTAAGTTCATATGTTCGTACTTGTTAAGACGAGAAAAATCCAAATAATAAATAATTGTTTAGTTCCTACCTAGTCGCTTACACGTTGGGGAAGTTGCTGATTTTAGACGGTAACTCGACAGTTGATTCTCCGACAATTGGCCCTCAAAAATTATAATTGTCTTTATTTACCAAATTCGAACCTAAAACCGATTTCAAAAATATCTTTAATAATAATAATAAGTTGGTATGGATATCAAACGAATTTATTTACAGAGTCGATTTTTTTGTACCAAGACGCTGTTATATATTTTTTTATATGAATACCGCACAAGAGTCCCAACTGCTCCCGTCTGGAGTCAGTGAGACTATGGCATCCCCAATTGGGGTATGTTGTGAGGCTGAAGATAGTGGGGAGGGGAAGGAGATGGGGAAGAGGAAGGTGGGGAGTATCTGGCTATTTAGATCTGGTCATCAAACACGGCTAAAGACATTTCAAGCAACGTTTCAATAATGAACGGTGGTCTTACACCAGGGCGATACTGAGAGTTTCTTTCACTCTGGAACGTGCCGCAAATATACTATTTATTGTGTTATATGCAGTAAAGAAGTACTTTATACTGCAGAGAAGTACTTTTATCCTTGATGCATTTGAATGAAAATATGTTACTTTTGTTATTCGGCGGTACATTCTCTCTGCACACCCCTTCGGAGACACTTAATTATATTTTGTAGGTTATAAAATTTTTATACGACACAATTTAAAAAAGAACCTGTATTATAGAGACACATTTTTTTGTGTATAGCATAGTATAGCATAGTTAGTAGAAATTGAATTTTTTTTGAGCTTCAATGTATTTACAATTATATATATTTCGAGTGACTAGGATTATTGCATTTTATACGGCTAAAGCCATTTCAAGTAACGCTTCAGATCTCCCAGTGGAAAATGGACTTCTATGTACGTCACGACATTTTAGCCAATCATCGCACAAGATTTTTTAATAACATCGAATAAGATCTCTGTTCAAATTACGAAGATAATATATTTGTATGAAGTATTTTTCTCGGGGGTAATATGAACAGATTTTTTTTTGACAAAGTAACCTTTTTATATTTTCGTATTCACTACAAGTTGCCAACTTTTAAACCTATTGTTTTTATACGTCATGCCAGATTATTTTGTTTTAATGACAATCACAATAAAAATACTACGACAACATTCGTAGTTGACACGGTACTATAAGTACCATTTGTCATTCGAAGGGTTAAATAAACACAAGATATTATAATATATATTGCTTCGTTCTTTTCCCACAAAGATGAAATGTATGAGAGTAGGAGTCTAGGGGTCAGTGTGAGCTGGAGTGACGGACGGATGAATCTATTCCTCCCACTGCAGTGCAAGGCGATGGGTCAAGAGAGGTCAAAAAGTTCTCCCTCAACCAATCTCTCCTGCCACGCAATTGGTGGGCAAACGCATCAGCCGCCAAGACCTAGACGAACCTCACCCCATGAACCCGGGCACCCGTATTAAATCACCAATTGGAACTAACTACTTGGGGTGATCTATGTAAGGGTTCAATGAATGGTTCCCGGGCAGCGGTACCCGTACCTTCTAAATTATAAAGCACCATTATATGTGATGCTTTCAGGGACATAAAAAAACCATTCCTTTATTTAGAGTATTATGAACTAATTGTGCAATTTGGCTGTCCTAAAACGGGAAACCTTCCCAGTTGGACAGACAAAACATCATTATGTAAGGTTTTGTACTGAAATATATATATAAATAAATAAATAAATAAATAAATAAATGTATACGAAGGAAAAAAATTGACTCTGGGCTAAAACAGACATCAATCAGACAAGATTGCCATGAATTTTTTCTGTCGCTCTGACGCGCAAAGGGTTACTCGTAAATCAAACGACAATAGAAATAAAATATAAGAATGTAAAAGGTGATCCAATAGTCCAGAAAAAATTGAAATCGGAATCCACCCTTCTTTTTGGGCGGGATTTAAAAAGATTTGAGAAAAAGCTTTTGGAAAAGTTGGAAAAGGTATTTGAGAGTTGTTTTTTACAGGTTGATTTCGTAAATGCCCGTAAAAAACATTAACTCCTTTCTTGTTTATCGTAATAACAAGGAAATTTAAAGTTGATTTCACGGAAAGAAGCGACGCCGTCTAGGGACGTCTATTCCCCACCCCAACTGATACAAACTGTGACAAGTGCATAGTTCTTACATCGATGGCATAAGGTTCACTTTAAAAATCCAAATTCATCGAGTGCTGGCCGTCTTGATTGACGTCAAAAATAACAAGGCAAAAATGCATTTTATTTTATTTTGTAAAGTTCAGGCAAATATTTTTGCGATTATTATTTACAAAAAAAAAACAGAATTTGCCACATTATACAATAAAACCATATCCGAAAAGGTGTTTATAAGTAGGAAAATTTGCACTTGAAAATGTTTTTTTTATACACCTAATACTTATTTTTTCTTTAAAATGATCGATATTTTCTTAGATGTGTTCTACTCGAAGTACATATTTAATTGAAGCATCTATAATACTTCTAAGCGATCAAATTTTCAAAACAAAAACACATGATTTTGTATGATTTCGCATTATTCAATTCATTCTATCAGAAAAATATTTCACAATGATGGATTGATAATATTGCGAAAAATCGTTTCAGTGCTTTGCTGCATTTTCTTCAAATTGTCAATCGATCAGAATGGTTAATGTGGTTTGCCCTAAGATTAATCAGGCAGGTAGTCACGATGGCAGAAGATTTCTCTCACCAGCTTCTCACGGATTCCACCCATTCCGCCCCGTGTCGTGAGTCGTCCCGGCACGTCCGAGGCATTAAGTGTGAGCCTATTGGGCGACCATTAGCCGTTAGCCCGGCCTATCATCGGCCCGTTTGGTTTCATCAACATAATGCATGCCAATCGATGACTGATCAATCATGCCGCATTCTGCATGATCGTATTGCTGGGGAGGACGATTGACAATGCCACGAACGGCTGAAGGACGAAGATGTCGTGGTATTCAGTCAAATTGGTGTCGTAGAGCCAGAGAAAACGGCGTTCGTTTTCCGACCTCAATACTCTCGTTTTGTGCTTAAAACAGAGACACAGGCCAACGAAAAAAATATTTGTGAAAACTTTTTAAACAAATTTACCAAAATCTTATGTAATTTTGAGTGCTGAAACCGTATTTCATAGCAGTTTTTTTAACACCCACCATTCTTTCAAAATATCGATTTAATATTTCAACATCTTTCACAATATCGATTTCATATTTAAAAAAATAGGGAAAATTTGATCTATAAAAATTAAAAAATTCATAGTTTTTAAAATTGGTTATATTTTGCCTACAATCATGTGTAATTACTTAAATTTGAATATTAGATGCTTATTTTATTCTCTTTCTTTCGTAGCTTTTTCGCCGATGTGTTGCGTTTTGTTGTTCTCTGTGAAGTGACCAACAGTAATCACCCATCATTTTGATATTCCACCGTCCCTGGTATCGTTTCTCCATCTCTTTTAGGTCCTGATGAAACCGTTCCCCTTGCTCTTCACTCATATCACCTAAATTTTCAGGAAAAAAGTCAAGATGGCTGTGCAAGAAGTGGACTTTAAGGCTCATCGGGCATACTTAATAGTGAAATGTGACAAATTGGTGGGTGATACGACTTTTTTATAATTTTTTTCGTAATCAGGACACCAAATTACGCAGGAATTAGTAAAAATTATCAAAAAAGTTTTTCACTGTTGGCCTGTGTTATTTTTCACGATTCTCGCCTTCGTACCAACAAAAATAGATCAAATACAAAGTATCTGTCAAATTTTTGCAATAGAAAATGACAGTGAATGCGAATATTTTCCTACCAAAATCCTTTCGTTTTCTTTATAAAACCGATTACTTTTATACAAGAGCGTATTAGTAAGTGGGGTAAAATGGGGGCCTCAGCACGGGTAAGGCCAACATGACTAGATTACACTATGAAATGTAAAATATTGTATCAAAATAAAACTTTAAAAAATAAAAAAAAGAATATGGCAGGGGGTTTAACCCCTCTCCACCTCACCCTATTGGCCCCAGTATTGCGTAGGAAAATACCGAATAGTACATACATATACATAGATTACATTCCTAGAAAATACAACAAAATTATTTGCACCATCTCATCTCATTTTGGGAGGCGGGTATGGGTACTGCCGCCAGGGAACCATTTATTGGATCACCAACACCTCTGCCATGAGTCAATCCAATTGGTTCGCTATGTTTGGTGACTTAACATGGGTGCCCGGGTTCACGGGGTGAGGTTTGTAAGGCCTTGGCGGCCGATATGTCTGCCCTCCTGCTGCGTGGCGAGTCGGATCGAGAGAGACTGGTTGAGGAGGTCGTTTGGCCTCTCCAACCAGAATTCCTCGATCTATCGCCTTGCACGGCAGTTGAATACGTGCATACGTCCGTCCATACGTTCATACGTCCGTCGCTCCTGGACAAACTGACCCCCAGATTCCTACACACCTCTTAACTTCCTTTTCTTCCTTCCCTTAAAAAAAACCCTCCACACAGCATCCCCAAAGATGATATAGTCCCTGATAGAAATTATTTTTCTCAGGGCCTCCTGTGTGGAGCTAATGTAAAAAAATCTCCTTTATCAATGTAATGTAAACAATAAATGTTGGTTAGTACTTAGAGGTCCCAAAAAACCTTCTAATAAATCTTCCGACCGCCTCCCCCCTTTCTCCCTTCCTCCATCTCCAGGATTTATGGAGTTTCCAGAATGAGCAGTTGCCAGGGTTCACGGAGTTCCAAAGTGACAGTGACGAGAGTTTTTGGAGTTTCCATTTTGAACAGAGTTGCCAGAGTTTATGGAAAATCCAAAGTGACAAGATTTTATGGAGTTTCCATATTGAACAGAGTTGCCAGAGTTTATGCAGTTTCCATATTGAACAGGGTTGCCAGAGTTTATGCAGTTTCCATATTGAACAGGGTTGCCAGAGTTTATGCAGTTTCCATATTGAACAGAGTTGCCAGAGTTTATGCAGTTTCCATATTGAACAGAGTTGCCAGAGTTTATGCAGTTTCCATATTGAACAGAGTTGCCAGAGTTTATGCAGTTTCCACATTGATCAGAGTTGCCAGAGTTTATGCAGTTTCCATATTGAACAGAGTTGCCAGAGTTTATGCAGTTTCCACATTGAACAGAGTTGCCAAAGTTATAGAATATCCAAAGTGACCAGAGTTTCGGAGTTTCTAGTGGAGTTTCCAGTGTGGCCAGAATTGCCGGAGTGCCCGGAACGGGCAGCAGAGAGGGCGGCACTCGTCAAGCCACATTCGGCCCACAACCGTTTACAAATCGTTCTATTCATTGTCATTGTAGCAAACCTGACATTTTCTAATTAAATTCATATTACCAAGTGCTTTAAACCGAACTATGCACTTCCTGCCACTGTAAATGTCCGGCAATTTGTGCTTTTCCACCACGGACATAGGATGTGCTAGATGATTTTTTGGATAATTCAGGAATTATTAAATATATTTTGATATCATATAGGAGTTCTTTCTACTCGGTGCAAGTGAGTCCTCGACACCCTCAGTTTTTGTTGATTTAAAAAATTCTTTTCCGATCTAATTAACTCTTATTTAATTCAAAATCGATATGTGCCTCATGATAAAGAATTGCTTTTATTGCTTGTTTTTTAAAATAAATTAAACTATCCAGAAAAGCTCTTTTTCATGGGCCTCACCTGAACCCTGAAAGTGAACGCCAACCTGAAAATGGATAGTTCCTCCGCCTTACCCACCTACCCGGTCTAGTCTCTAGTCTTTAATGGCCTTACCAATAAACAATTTACAACTTCGTCATTCCTTTGAAAAGTCATTAAAATTGATGAATAAAAAAAAATAAAAACTTGGTAAATTAGGTAGGCTGTACGTTTTTTTTCATCACTTTAATAGGGGTGTAAAAATGCAACTTTAAATGTCTTGAATAGGAAACCTTTTGAGCTACAAATTCCAACATTTTACAGGACCCCGACGTCGAGATATACATATATTTCCCCAAAATGTATTTGCATTAACTCCCCACAATGTCTCCATGAGGTATGTCTCCATACTAATACCGTTTGGGAATGCTGTGTTGACACAAAGGGAGGAAAGGAAATTTTGGGAAGGAAAAGTTATGAGGGATGGTTAGGAATCTGGAGTTCATTGTGTCTAGGAGTGATGAAATGAACGCATCCCTTCCACTGCGATATATGGCGATGCGATGGGTCGATAGAGTTCGACTGGAGGAGAGGACAATCTACCTCCATCCGGGGTCTGGATCTGATGGGCATACGCAATATACGCATCCGCCGCCAAGACCTGGACAAACCTCACCCCATGAAACTGAAACTACATATATATTTACAAACACTACAGTTTCTTAGTTAGGTGGCATAATCTAATATATATAATATGCCACATAATTTATTTATTAACTTAAATACCCTATCTAATGTATGTCCTATCTAATGTATGTTCTATCTAATGTATGTCCTATCTAATGTATGTCCTATCTAATGTATGTCCTATCTAATGTATATCCTGTCTAACGTATATCCTATCTAATGTATATCCTATCTAATGTATGTCCTATCGGATGTATGTCCTATCTAATGTATTTCCTATCTAATGTACGTCCATTCTAATGTATTTGATACCCATGGATCCAGTAGCAGATACCTCTTCTCTACCAACCTAACAATGTTGGTTTTTCATTGGCCATATTTTCTGGTTACTTATTATATTCCTGGTAATGTATGCCATTAGCTGCAGGAATGACAAGCGAGGGAGACGCACGCGGTGTGTTGGGCAGATACGTATTATTACTACTCCGGTATTGCCGTTTGCAGGTAAACCATAGAGCATACGATACAAATAAAAGGGTTAGAGAGCTCTGTGACAGCAGCACGGAGCCCTGTAATTCAGGACGTGGAAACGAGGGCACCTACGCGGAACTTGCAGGGGGACTACCTACCTATAAGGTCGGAAAATTGCCAGCAAAGCCTTCTTACTTACAAAGAGACTAAAATTAATAAAAGTGTCCGACAGATGATTGATATCTGATGTCATTTTTATTTTTTTAATCACCATTTCCCATATTGACCGGTCTGCATTATTGCAATTGATTTCACTTAATTTTCCTTATAGACTCACACGAACTAAAGATATCTTTCACTGCAACGATTATTTCAATTAATTACGCGTATGTAAGTTCTGGTCTCGAGTTTGCATCTAACATTGTTTGGAATCCTCAATACCAATTAGCCCCTTTGTTTTTTTATTCATTTTTTAGGTTCTTATGTTCCTTGAAGAGGTGAATCATTTAAATTTACTGAATTTAAAGATAATCTTCTTTATTCAAATAGAGCTGCGTCATTTGCGCTTCGCAATTTTTACCTCATGTGGGTATTTAAAAATATTACCTGGCTATTACAGTCTGAGAGATCTTGCATTTCATCGGTAGGGTAAATTGTTATCTAAAAACCCCACTAAAATTGCACGTTTTCATCATCACAAATCTTCGTCATCGGGACCAGCAGCCGACGACCATATATACATACGTATCTGTTTGTGTTATGTTGGGAGTGGGAGGGAGGCGAGTCCTTTTATTTGGAGTTCTTCCGCAATTGCCTTCGGGGATGAGGAAACCATGGAAAACTTCATCCAGGAGGACTCGGCCGGCAGTCAATATGAAACCGATCGGCCTTCAGTGATATCGGTGTACGATATCCTGCATTGTCTGTGTGTGGGGTGTGTGTCTGTTTTTAGTCCCCTAAAGTATATATTCACAAAAAACAGACACACACAGACACATTAACCCCCAGATTCCCACCAACCCCTTATACCTTTTTTTGCTCCCAGAACTTCCTTTCAAGACAACAAAAAGCCGCCTTCAGGGCCTAGCAGAAAAAAAACTAGAAAAGAAATTATTTTGGAACAAGCATTCTTAATATTTACAATAAATAATTTCAAAATAAATTCACGGTCGTTATAATTCCTATCGATGACATCAGCGTCGGCAGAGATCGATATCACGAAGGACATCAGGTAGATACTCAGGAAGGTAGTCATATTTTTTCTGCTCAGGTACCTCTCTTCATACAAGGAAATGGCTCAGGTAATTAGATGGTGCAAGCTACAGTAATTGGCACTCAATAAACAACACATAATGAGGGAAGTGTAAAGGTTAATTTATGGAGATTCAAGAGATAAGACAGTGAAACATTGCGAGGAGTGGATAATGCAAGGCACACTGTTTTATCTTCTTTTATAATCGTTTTATTTCCGAAGGAATTCCTTTTATAAATTTATTTCAAATTATTATTTGTTTAAGAACGAGTTTATAGAAGACAGTTGGTAAATGGCCTTAGAAAGCGCTTAAAACCACGTTGTTGCCTACTTCAAACGATATTTGGCAACAGAATTACATTTTTTTTTCAAATACAAGTATTATTGTATAAATAAATTAAATTATAAACTGTATACCGGTTCAAACATTGAAACATCTACGTATATAGCTAGGAAATTTTAAAATCGATAGTACGTAAACTCGAATAACATTTTACGGCGCAGACAAGCATTGAGTTGAAGACGTCTGTCCACCGCAAGAGATGGGTGGCGAATGCGTCAATAGGACGGTGACAAGTGTGTGGTCCTTATGTCCTAAGATTCACTTTAAAATTCCACTTTTGTCGAATGTCGGCGATCTTCATTGATGTCAAAAATAACAATGCGAAAATGCATACATTATTTATTTTGTGAAGTTTAGGTACACATATAATATTTTTGCGATTATTATAAAAAACACTGAATTTGCCATATTAAACAATAAAATTATATCTGAAAAAGGGTTAATAAATCGGAGAATTCGCACTTGGAATTGCTTTTTATAGAGCTAATACTTTATTTTTTTTGGGCTTATTAAAAGACTTACAATAAAGTGGTCGATATTTTCAAAGGTCAAGATGTGTTCTATTCGCAGTATTTAATTGAAGCATCTTTAATACGTCTAAGCGATCAAATTTTCAAAACAAAAATACCAATGTATTATTTCGCATGGTGCATCTTAAGGTGGTGCACTACTAAGTAATGCAAAATCGTGTGTTTTTGGTTTGAAAATTACCTAGATCACTTAGAAATATCTTAGATGCTTTAATTAAATGCTGTGAGTAGAATTACATAATTGTTTTTAAAATAGTCGAGTATTTTTTTCATTAGACTTTTTATAAGTCCAGAAAATAAGTATCAGGCTTATAAAAACTGCTTTAAAGTTCAAAATCTCATAGTTACAAACCTTTTTTCGGTTGTGATCTCAGTTCTGTGAAAAGTAGTAGGTAAAAAATAATGTTTTTAATTTTCTCTTATTCAATAAATCAAATCCAAATTTTCCCCTAAAATCTGATGATTTATAAGTAGGAATTTAAATACAGAATGAATTCTTTAATGTCCTATATTTTAAAATTTAAAAAACAAATAAATAAAATAACTCACGTCCGTACTACGCATATAGTTTTGATTTAAAAAATATGCATGTATTCAATTTGAGTGCCTTGGCTTTAAATCCAAAATTAAACTTTATATTAAAAAGATCGCTCAGCCGAAACTTACAAACTGTTCAAATCTAATAACTATACTTTTTACATTGGCTCCACGCAAGGGGCCCTGAGGAAAATAGTTCCCCTCAGGACCTACGTCATCTTTGGGGATGCTGTGTAGAAGGTTTAAGTAAGGGGAGAGAGAAAAGGAAGGAGAGAAAGTTCTGGGAAGGAAAAAGTTATGGGGGGTGGGTAGGAATCTGGGGGTCAATGTGCCCAGAAGTAACGGAAGTATGAATCCAACCCTCCCACTACGGTGTAAGGCGATGTTCCGAGAGAGTCAAAAGGTCTCCCTCGATCTCTTCTCTCTCTCCCTCCCGGTCTCTTTCGATCCGGCCTGCCACACAGTTGGCGTGACTGCCGGCGTGGTCCAGCGGTAAGGCTCTTGACTCGCAATCCGAAGGTCGCGGGATCGGATACCGGCAAAATACCGGCAAATAAATTTTATTTATTATTATTATGTGTTATTTCACAATTAATTAATTTAAAATAGTGTATAGTATATTTGCAACACGTTCCAGAGTGGAAGATACTCTCAGTATCTCCCTGATGTAGACCACCATTCAGAATTGAAACGTTGCTTGAAATAGCTTTAGCCGTGTTTGGTGACCAGACCTGAATAGCCAGGTATTTCCCACCTTCCTCTTCCCCATCTCCTTCCCCTCCCCACTACCTTAAGCCTCACAACATACCCCAACTGGCAATGCTATAGTCTCACTGGCTCCAGACGGGAGCAGTTGGGACTCTTGTGCGGTATACGTATAAAAATTCTAAAAAAGTTGGTGGCCAGACGCATTCACCCCTAAAACCCGGACAACCTTAACACATGAACCCGGGCATCCCTGCTAAGTCACCAAACATAGCAAACCACTTGGGCTTGACCTGTGGCAAACCACTTGAGGTGTTGGTCATCCAATAAATGATTCAATAAACGGTATAAATCCAACATAAATAATATAAATCCAATATAAATAATATAAATCCAATATAAATAATATAAATCCAATATAAATAATATAAATCCAGATAAGTTTTTAGATTTTCACGACCAAAAGTATTTTCGTTATTTGTTTTTGGGGTGTTATGCCGTGTTGCGCTACCTCCTTCTTTAGCCAACGTTTCGGACAGCGTTACAGTGTCCATCATCAGGGCAGATGTATAATTGTGACACGTCTGCCCTGATGATGGACACTGTAAAGCTGTCCAAAACGTTGGCTAAAGAAGGGGGTAGCGCAACACGGCATAACACCCCAAAAACAAATAACGAAAATATAAATCCAATATAAATAATACAAATTCAATATAAATCCAATATAAATAATATGAATCCAATATACTTATCATTTCGAAACGAAGAACAAATATACTGATGCCTAATGCCGACCCATTTTAAAATACTTTCTGGAACATTAATGTATTTATATTGATATTACTGACTCATAAAAATAAATCTAATTACGTTAGGAAAATGTTGAGAAGTTGAGAGAGGGTTGTACCTATTAATTAAGTAGGTAACCAACCCTTTGTCCCCGTAGCGGAAGTATTGCAGCTTATTATAGTCCTTTTTCAAAAAATCTTTTTGTTGCGCTCTTTGTCGAACGACTTTTTAATATAGCGCCAGATGACGCAAGTCAAGGTGCGTGTTGTATAAATATATTTTATAACAAAGATGTCTCAAGTCCACGACGAAGTAAAATGATATTCCTACCTACCTACTAGGTATATAGAAACAAATAATTATATTTTCCCGCAAAAATATTGTTACCTTTCCATGCAGCTTTTATTACATTAGCTCCACACATGAGGCCTTGAGGAAAAAAAATGCCTCAGTGCCTATATCATCTTTGGGGATGCTGTGTGGAGGGTTGCTGTTTTTATGAAAATTCGATGGGTCGAGAGAGTTCGGCTGGAGAGGTCAAAAGGTTCCCCTCAACCAGTCTTTCCCGATCCGGCCTGTCATGCGAATGGTGGGCAAACGCATCCGCCGCCAAGACCTAGACAAATCTCACCCCATTAACACGGGCTCCCATCCTAACCCACTGAAAGTAGCGAACCACTTGGGGCGACCCATTTGCAAAAACTTCATTTAACTTGGGGAAAGACTAGACTATATAGACTTCGCGGGTTACTTCCTCCCTCTCTATTAAAATCGATTTACCATGCTATGATTCACTCACATCTAATATATCTCGCCGGAATTTGGGGATTTGCTACAAAAAAAATGATTTCAGAAGTCCAAGTCGTTCAAAATAGAGCCCTGCGAAATATTTTCAGTCTACCTTGGGACACACATGTCAAAGACATCTACAGAAACACCCAAATACTTCCTTTTAATACCATTCCCACTTTTGAAATAACTAAAACTATATTACAAGTAATTCAACACTCGGCACATTCCAACACTACACTCTATTACAATTGCGACGTACACCAACACAACACAAGAAATCACAACAAACTTCTTATATCAAAAATCAAATCAACAAAATATGGACTAAGATCCCTAGAATACATAGCTCACACAAAATATAATCAACTACCCAACGAGATCAAACGTGCAAGTCAATGTAAAAAGACCCAAACTAACATGCTCAAACTTCATCTTATTAATGACTATCTGAAATAATAATGTTGTGTATGTCCCCATCATATGTCCATTTAATACATACAGCTATATGTTTCATGTAATGCGTATCATTCCCGCAATGAGTTTATTAACTCCTGGGAGTACAATGCTTTATATAATTTACTATATTCTGTATTGTATACTTTTGATAAATAAAAAATAAAAAAAATAAAATAAAATAAAAAAATTCAAGATAATTTTCAAAAACAAAATGTTTACCTCCCTATTTAATACAATTAAATTTTCGCACTTTCACTATGGCTTCTGAAGACGAAACAGCTTTCACAAAAAAAACATAATTAGCTATAAATAGAAGTGCTTTTGTCAGGTTACAAATAAATTCGATAGAGCTTTGTGATCATTTATAAAGAAAGATAGCAGCCAAAAATATGCGAAAAGTTTGGTGAAGATAATATTGATTATTTCCTAAATTGAAATATGACATCGACAAGAATGACGTAATGTGATCCCGGTAAAGCAAGAGATCCTTGGTTCGATTCACAATTGCGACTGTTACCTTTTTTGTTGTGTCTTGTTCTGTTTCATGTTCCGTTTAGATATATTAGTATTATCTTCGTGTTCAACAACTTATCTCATAAATTTAATAAGTCAAGAATATAGCAAATTGATAAATTATTTTGGATTGGACAATAAATTTTTGGGTTCGAAGAGCGGAGAGGGCAAATAAAAATTGTATTTTTAATCATTGAAGAAGAAGATAACACTTATAATCTAAATGAAAATATGAAAGAAAACAAGACACAGAAAAACAGAAAAAAAACAATGGTCGCAACTGGGACTCGAACCCAGACCTCTCGTCTAACCGGGACGTGACGACGAGAGGTCTGGGTTCGAGTCCCAGTTGCGACCATTGTTTTTTTTTTCTGTTTTTCTGTGTCTTGTTTTCTTTCATATTTTCATTTAGATTATAAGTGTTATCTTCTTCTTTAATGATATATTACGTTGATGGGAATAACCTTCAAAAGAGAGTTTTTCTCATAAAAAATTGTATTTTTAATTTTATTTTAACTTTACGAGTAAAACCTCAAATTGTAATATTTAATTAAATGAAGACAATATAAGCAAAACTCAATCGAAAATGTGGAAATAGAAAAATCAGAAAAAGATATTGGCACCTCTGGGACTCGAACCCAGGACCTCTATTATTTCACTAGATGCTTCTAGTGAAATAACAGAAATAATAATAAGCAAAATAAAATATTAAACATGGTTAATATTTATACAGTATAGAGAAAGAGAAAAAAGAATAAAAAATGGAAATGAAAGGCTTCAAAATGTATCTACAAGTAAGGAAATATTTGGGGTTATTCGTGGACTCTATCTAACCTTTCGTGGAATTCCCATATTGAATATGTAAAATCCAAAATTTCCCCAATAACTGGTGTAGGTCCTCTGTCGACTCTAAGATGTGGTACCCATATCTCTACCTACTGCGTGCCACATATTATGCTGTGATCTACTCCCACCTAAGATATTTTGTAGTTATCTAGTTGGTATCTGGGGCACCACCACTAAGAAACAAAGCATCACAACTGCTATTCTACAAATAATAATTCAACACTCCTCACACACCAACACTAAACCAGCCTACTCCTAAACCAGACTAGCACAAAACACGATCACAAAATAATCAAATACACTTATTGTCATCTACTCACACGACTTAATTTGGAATTAACTTCTAACAGTACGTGCTATACAATGCATTACCTAAAAACCTACAACTCCGGCAATAAACAAATAGAAATTGGCAAAAGCTCTAAAAGGATATTTTCTCACCAGCTTCATTGACCAGTCGCATATAGATATGCAGATGTGGCAGATCTATGCACGGAAGCTAGATACAAGAAGGCTATACTATCAAATATTTTCAATCAGCATTAATTTTATTTACACTATAAAATTTTATATGTAATTGCATCTCTGGTGTCATTTCTTGATCAAAAGCCACAATTAACTGTTTTAATCTTTTTTTATTATTTCTTATTTATCTATGATTTTGTGATAGGTAATCCGTGTTTATGGTATAATATGTATACCGTTTATATTAAATAAAGAAATAATTCTTTTGTATATCTTTCTGTATGTATTATATTACGTATTTATGAAATATTCTTCAACTAACTGTATTAACTGTTTCTAATGTGTTTTAAAATCTAAATGCTTTTCATTGAACTCCCCTTTAAATTCGTGTTCCTGTGTAAAAATAATTTTCTCATTGTATAATGTTGTCCTTCCCGAATTGAATTTTATTAAACTCACCAGGAATAATTTTTTATCAAAAGTAAGCATGTTATGATTTTGTAATATGTTATCATTAAATAAAAAAAAGCATAATAAAGCAATTACCTACCTACATATTTTTTAGTTCAAATACTTCTATTTGCCTTGACGTCATATTTATTAGCTTATAAGTATAAGTTATGGTGGCGGCTCGTGACTTTTGGGTGTGCTAGAGTGCTAATATTAAAAACAGCATTAATGATGTTACTGTAGCCAAAAAAAAAATATTTTTTATTTTTTCGAAAATTGATTTTTGTATGAGAAATTTCAGTGTCGCCGTGTGCCACACGGTTTCCCTGAAAATCTTCATACAAAAAACCGATTTTCGAAAAAAAAAAATTTCTTTTTCCTCTACTACGTCAGTAAAGCCATTTTTTAATATAAGCATTCTTACACACCCAACAGTCACGAGCCGCCACTGCTTATAACAACTGATAAATTTAGCACATTTTTAGGGTGACCGGCCAACTCGGAATGAAACCAACTCAGAACCATCTCAGATAAGTCATTTAGAGTGATTAAAAAAATATATTAAAAAATTTGGTTAAATAGGTTATGTTAGATCAGGGTTAACGGCTAATTTTTTTTTTTTCATAGATTTTAATGACTTTCAAAGGAGGTGTTGAGTTGACATTATTCCCAGTTGGCATGGAACCCATTTTAGATATACCTATTAATAAAATAATTTGGCGATTTTGCCAAATTTTTTAAGTTTATAGGTACTACAAATTGCAGGAGATAGTATTTTGGGGTGGTTGTCTTATACCATACTTTCATACAATTATTACTTGACGGGATATGGAACTACTGCCCGGAAAACTGCTGACAAGAAAATTATTCACCTATAGGCAATAAAAGGAATTTTATCTTGCTCAGTTACCAGCTCCATTAACTTCTTCAGTTCAGTTAAATTTTTATCTAGTTAAGAAACTAGATTAAAAAATATATCACGTAAGTAGGTACCTATCTACCCACCTCCCACAGCATTTCCCTAAAGATTTTTTCATTCCAGACTAAAATTGTTGGGTAAGGATTAAAATAAAACAAACCAGTTCAAATATGTGCAAAATATGGTTCCATGCCAACAGAATAACGTCAATTCGACAACTCTTTGAAAAGTCATCAAAAGCTATGAAAAAAATAATTTTAAAATGGCCGCTAACCCTATCCTATCCTATTTAACCAATTTTTTATACATTTTTTTCATTGCTGTTAATGACTTTTCTGGGGTGATTCTAAGTTGGTTTCATTCTGAATTGGCCGGTCACCCAAATTATGACCGATAAAAACAATTTTATATTGAAAATGTAGATAGTGTTTGAAAACTACTGTTTCATGTTTCTAATAGTCACGTTACTAAAAAAAGATTAAATAAATTAACACCAAAGCGGTGTTAATTTTACGTCCAGTGGGCATAATATCGTTTGTTCGTTTCAGAGGGCTTTCATGAGCGCCGCCTCGGAATGGTCAGATTTTAATCGCTGGCCTAGCGCAATGGCGATCACGCATGATAAATGTCGATAAATCAAAAACATCACTATTCCTCGGGCGGTCGATTGGGAACATCCCCACACTGGTTCAGGGGGCGTGTCCGCGGGCGTCTCCGCCAATCACGGCCCGCGTGGGTGAGGGGGGCGGCCAATCGCAAGGCGTTCTATTGCGTTTCAAATGGAATTTTCATGTGTGAGTGGGTTTTTTTTTAATTTTCGGCTGTTTTATTGTCAATTAGCGTGAGAGGGAAAATTAAGCTATTTTTTCGGCCATTGCGAGTTTTTTTTTTTAATATGAACACTTTGGTCAACATGGACAACTTAAATAATGATTCGTATCTTAGGATAGGTTGGTACCTACCTACCGTCAAAATGATGGACGGTTACAAACATAGGTAGGCTTGCTACCCGAAACCAGTAGGTAATACTAGATACCTAAATTACCTACCTAGGTACCTACTCACAAAAGTTTTTAACATAAAATTAGCTACGATCCATTTTATTAGCAGGCAGTTATTGGCTGGCTAAAACCATAGACAAGGAATATCTATAAATATTTATGTTTTAAATACCTAGGTACCGCGTGAAAAAATACGAAAAAACGCGAAAATTTAAGGGCTGTACATATAGGTACATAACCACGAACTTTTCACCCTTTTCACGTAGGTTGTAGACATTGGAATTTGGGTACCGCCGCCCGGGGAATCATTTAATGGATAACCAACACCTATGCCATAGATCCCTTCAAGTGGTTCGCTAGGTTTGGTTACTTAGCAGGGATGCTCGGATTCAAACCTTGGCGGTGGATGCGTCTGCCTACCTACGTACCTACGTGGCGGGCCGGATCGGATCATTTGGCCTCTCCCGCTGGACTCTCCCAACCGTTGGGTTGACCCACACCTCATACCTTTTTCCTTCCACAGCATTAAAATGATGACTTAGGTCCTGAGAGAAATTATTTTCATCTGAGCTTTCTGTGTAGGGTTAAATATTATAAAAAAAATAACATAACATTCACAAGAAGATTTTTTCACATATTTTTACAGCTGACAAAATTTGACCACCTAGTTATAAAATACGAATTGAAATAATAATATCTTCGATTTTTTTTATTATTGTTCATACTCTAACAAGAATTTTTGAGTGTTGGGTAGGTTCGCAGAAAAATCGAAGAATGGAGGACGTCGTAAGAAGTGTTGGTAAGTACACATACTACTTATTTAAGAGACGACTCATGCATTTGAATGAAGCAAGGAGTGTGTTCCAGAATGTAAGCTTTCTGTACGTATATCCGGCTTTGGAGAGGAGGGAAAATATTTGTTTAATATATAACATGTTAGCTTGCTATTGATTATAATTTCAGAGCAAATAATTAGTACCTACTGGGTAATTTATATAAGGCCTTCGCTCACGGAGAAATTGAAATGAAACCAACGCACCAGCACTTTTGCTTGTGTGGCAGTTGCTTATCAGTTGCCTTGTTAACGGGTTGCCATGGTAGCTCTCACGAATTCCGAATTGTTTTGACAACTGGTTTCATTTTAGTTTCTCCGTGAGCAAAGGCCTTTACATTCCAACATAAATGTCGACACATAGCCATGTACCATTTTGCCTCACCGTAGAAAAAAGAAAGATGTAATCCGGAAAACAGATTTCAAAGTACCCCACAGAATAGAGAATCTATTGTCACAATTTTGTTCTCAGTAAATCGGTTTAACCGGTAACAAATCATTTTAGGCACTATAAAAATTGAAATTGGGTAGGGATAAATCGAATCATTTAAATAAGTGGTCCCAAAGTGGCGAAAGTACGAAGAGGTTATAGGTTGTAGGGAAGATGGAGAGGTATCTAAATACGAATGTTAGAGAGAGCGCGCTAATGTTAAAATCGATAATATTTAAGCGAAAATTGTGAAAATGTTTAATAAAACACGGCTCGTTTAAAATAGAGCAAAAATCTTGTGGAGATTGTCTAAATTAGCATTTAAAAAACACTGATTTTTTTCATACATATAACTTGTAAAATAACTGAGACAAACGTGTTGATATATTATGTATTTTATGAAATACCTCATGTAGGGAACGTAAAAAAAAATATTACCATCCAGTTAGCAGAACTTCATTACTGATAAAAGAATCCACGTGTAAAAGAGCGATACGTGTTTACAAAATGTCCGGGCGTAAAGTGCACTAACTTCTACTCGATATAAGTTTGAAAAAAAAATTTCAAAACAACATTTCAACTTTTTAATCCTGTAGAATCATCTTCCGAAGTTAGTGCACTTTAACTAAGGACACTACTTGTATAATGGTCAACTTTTTATTTCTCTTCTTCTCAATTCGGTTCTTCATTGCCGAAGATCGCGACCTCTACTCCAATTTCCATGGTGAACCTTGCTTGGAGTTGGAGTCGTATCGTTACGAATCATGAGATGAAGCCATGCGAAATAATGTAAAATCATAAAAAATCATGTGCTTTTGTTTTGAAAATTTGATCGCTTAGGGGCCATCCATAAATTTATTACCCCCTCCTCGTCCCTGTCATACACTGTCACATTTGTGAGACCCCTCCCCCCTAGCGTGACATCACACGTTTTGTAATTTTACATGTAAAAGTAATAATAGTTGGTAATATTTTGAAGTTTTTCGTCGCGGTTACACATTCACCACCAACGGAGGGGGCGAGATGGGATGTTTTTTTATCGAATGAGATCTCTACGGGAAGGGCGGATTCGGGATACGGAGATATTTTTGTGAATTCACTTGCGTAAGGGGGGAGGGGCTAAATGGGATATTGCAAGGTGTCTCGGCCTGGTTTTATAATAAACCCGCGGGAATATGTGTGTGAGAATACGGGGTTTCATTGATATTTTCTTTCGTTTTGACAATTCTTACAATCAGACAAACGTGTCAGGGAAATTCCAAGCTAACGGCATGTGACGTCACAAAGCTGATGATCCCCCGTACACCTTGTCACACAATGTCACACTTCTCTACACCCCTCCCCCCCCTTAAGGTGTGACGTAATATATGGATGGCTCTTTAGAAGTATTATAGATGCTTCAATTAAATACTGCAAGTAAATCTTAGCCCTCAAAAAAATAGGTCATTTTATAAATTATAAATTGAGTTGTAATTTGTAATCCACTGGATGGGTACAAACAAATCATAGCTGTAAGTTGTTAGTTATAACTTTAAGTGATAAGGTATAGGTAAATTAAGTTATAAATAAAGCTCCCTTGAGATGATTTTACCTTAAGAACGGTGCTATATAAGTAATCCAATTATTTTTATTATCAGTGGCAAGAAAAAGACACATAAACAAATAGTAGGTTGGTCAGGCTTCCACTGGTTTTGAGATATGATGGGAGATAATACGACGCAGGCAGTAGTTGGTAGTTGGTAGTTGGCAGTGTCGGTTGGGCGGGGGATATCACGACGCGAGGCTGGCTGCGTTTACCAGCCTCTCTCAGCTTCTCCCAGCCCTCATCTCGGCTCATCTCCATATGGAAGCTGCGCTTAAACTCATGTGAAAAACGATAACTTTAGAGGTGGAATTATTTATTTATGCATGGATTCTGGGAGAATTTATTCTGAAACAGTAGTTCGGAAAAATTGGATTTTGATTTATTAAATAAGAAAAAATTTAAAACATATTTTTTTTAAAGCTAGGTCTACTGTTGTCACACAAGTTGACTATATTATGTAGGTACCTAGCCATAGTGTGAGGCCATAAAATGTTTAGGCAATCTGCAAACAATTCTACTTTATACCATTTACAATTATACTTATTTATGAAATTTTGCTCAATTGACGTTCAAAATAAGAGGAAAATCACTGTCTTCACCTGATTTCGAAAAACTCTGCACAAAGCCCGCACAATGCCGGGGACCTTAGCTAGTCAAATTTCAATAGATTTGAAACATTCGAACCACGAGAGAAGCAGATTAGAGTAGTTTATTTTGAATAAATGCCACCATTTAAGGAATCGAAGATAGAGAAATCTTCCAAACGTAGAAACGCTAGATACTTTTTATTGAATTCCAACTGTTGTTTAGTAAAACTGTGCGGACTGTCCCATCCCCAAACATTCTACCCATCAGATGGAAATAACGAAAAAAATGAAGTAGGTCTAGGGTCTAGGTACCTAGATAGATACATAATATGTAAGCAGATATCTGATATCTCCTGGCAACTTCGTTTATTGATTTTTTATTCAAGAATCCTTGTAATTACCCGAAGCAATCATCCCATAATTCCGTCCCGTTTTTCTCCCGATGAGCCATTAAACCAAATTGCAGCATTTATTACTGCAATTATGCTCTTACTTTTAATTTCGATTAATTATTTCACGCAAGCAGGTAAATTTACGAGTTTCGCGATCAAATTTGAATGCGGGTAATCGATAAAGGATGTTACCTACGACGACCGTGCGTGTTGCGTGTACTTAGTGCTTACCTACTCTATCTGATCACAATCATTTATTTTCTACACAACTTGTTTTAATCATTAAGTGCGTTTTAAATTGAGATGTCGTTCCGTCTACTTGGACATTAATTTTATTATTGTGTTTAGCCACACTACACATTGGGGTAGTTGGTACTTTAGAAAGAGGTTGGTTAATTGCTTGAATTACTTGTCAAACGATCCTCGAGCATCCTCTTATTAAAAGTAGGTACATTTTATTTGAATTATCTTACATTTCTCCGCTTTTTTACATGAGCTTTGCCCTTACAGAAGGATGTAACAAGTTCTGTAAACAAATAGTCTTTTAGAACGGACTTTAAGTCCGGTTAGATTGTAAATAAGGCAAGTAAATAAGAGAATAGTAAACAAGAATCGTAATCTAAACAAATCGAAGTAATGATTATTGAAACTCCTCATCATCAGAGTTATTTAGTTCACCAGAGCAAACCACAGTGCACCACACTGGCGCAGCCGGTAGGATTCGAGTTTCTTGTTCATCAGTGGAAACAACAGAAACCACAAACAGTATCTTCAACCTCATGGGCATTGCTTTGCCTCATGGGCAAATTAGCGATTCTTTCCAATGTCTTGGATAATCATTTTGTTGGGAAACAATATCTTTAGATTGACATGACATTCTCCTGAAGTGTCATGGCGAACTTAGCGGCAGAAAACACGGACGTAAAAAACCAGCACCTTGTTGTGGATGCAATTGTTCAACTTCCTGGTTTTTCTCTTCCTCGGAAGACGTGGACTTCACGAAATCTCGGTATTTAGCACGGTCGATCGAATTTTTTTGTCGATAATGTGGGTAACTTGTCATGTCTGCAGATTAACAGTTCACAACGACCAACCATACTTAATTAATTCGACGTTCACTTTGTATGTTATTGATCTGCAGTGCTCGGGAACGATGACATTATCGATAAATCCTTTATCGATAGACAGAGCTAGATACCATGATATACTCACTACGCGTTAGGTACATGATGCACAAATGGGGTCTAAAGGATTTTGAAGTGTATGTGAGTGTGGATATACGGGTATTATTAATTATTATTCAATAAACAACAGAGAACGTAGTGGAAGAATGTTCTATTCGACAACAAGGTTCTTCTAGATCTTCTGTTTGCTTGAAACTGTGATATTGAGGTTCAAGGAATTCTTTGTAAAAATAAGTGTACAGAGCCTTACTAATAAACCTGTTTTAAAATTAATACCTACCACTATCAATCACAATGAATGTGGGGTAAGTGATTGTAAATCATTTGTTTAACATTTAAACCACTCTTTATTATTAAGGGGGAAAAGCGTTTTAAGTTGAACTTAATTGAACAATTAGCTGCGAACTTACATACGACGTATGTGTACAATTCACCAATTTTCATCCACCGTACGAAAATGAAGAAGACACACGAGTTTTTTTCGATTACGATGCATTTACAATGCATCGTAATCGAATCACTACTGGCATAGATATAAGAAATAATATATTAAGTGGAGAGGCGTACTTAACAGAACTGCCTACAGTACCTACCTAAAATTACTTAAGCGACCCCAATAAAAACGGAGAAGCCTCAATCAACATTTCCCAGCATTCACAATATTTCCTTTGTTGGGCACTGCGCATCTATCATTCTCAACCGCTCTTTATAATTTCCAGTACTTACGTATTTACGTACTGAAAATTATACGTCGGTAGCAAAAATGTATTTCTTTTGAAGAGACGGGTACGTCGGTAACTTCCCGATTGAGGCTTTGTCATGATGCACTGCAATTTAAGCAGTAATTACGTTATTAGGGAATAGAATTGCAGACGTTTTGTACCATGATCGAGGCATATTGTCACATGGAGCGTGGAGCCGCGCACAGGTGCTCAGTGCGCTCATTGCGCAGAAAAATGCTTGTTACAGACCCCGTGAAAGCCTCAGTACAACAGAAAGTAGTTAAGATGAAGCCATAGTAAATAATGCAAAATCACACAAAATCATGTGTTTTTGTTTTGAAAATTTGATCGCTTAGAAATATTATAGATGCTTCATTTAAATACTGCGTGTAGAACATATCTTGGCCCTTAAAAATATCGGTCATT
The DNA here is from genome assembly GCA_936435175.1 of Glyphotaelius pellucidus. Lineage (NCBI taxonomy): Eukaryota > Metazoa > Arthropoda > Insecta > Trichoptera > Limnephilidae > Glyphotaelius > Glyphotaelius pellucidus. The sequence goes on from OW386543.1 coordinate 38,550,025, forward strand.
TTTTTATGTCTTTTAATAAGCCTAGAAAAAAATAAAGTAACAGGTCTATAAAAAAACACTTTCAAGTGCAAACTCTCCTACTTGTGAACATCTTTTCGGATATGGTTTTATTGTTTATTGTAGCAAATTTAGTTTCTTTTATGATACTCGCAAAAAAAATTGATATTTACGCCCGATATTCACAAAATAAAATAAAATATGCATTTTTGCGTCGTTATTTCACAATACGGCTGGCAGCCGACGAATGTGGATTTTCAAAGTGACCCTTATGTCGTTCATCGAAGGACTACTGGCTTGCCACTATTTTTAATATTCCCACATTTCCCAACATCTACGGAACCTTCATTGGCTTAAGTGTCCTGAGAGAATCCAATTCAAACTCTGCTGGATGGTTTTTAAATCAATACACGACATGGCGCCACCCTACTTGTCGGAACTGTGCATTCCAAATGATGTCAATACTAGGCAAGCAACCCTTCGATCAGCATCTTCAACAGCCATAGGTAGACTCTCAGTACCTATGCGCAATCCCAATACCAATTTCGGAGACCGGGCTTTTGCAGTGGCAGGCCCAACAGCTTGGAACAAACTCCCTTCACATTTGCGAAAGATCGAAAGCACTTCTGAGTTCAGAGCGAAGCTAAAAACTCACCTTTTCAAATTATCGTATCCAGAATAACTTCATTTCTTCAGTAGTATTTCATTACTCAGTCCACCCGTCCCGGTCAGTCCCGATTTTACTTTATTATGAGCAACTTTTAACTTACACTGACAGCACGGGCAGTAATCATGTGTGTTTATAAATGTAAATATGTATGTTAGTAGTAGATAATTAATTTTAAGTTAGATGTAAGTCAAAACACGAGTAAAGCAGTGTTGTACTGTTTATAAAAATAAGTATAGTTTTCAGTCACTAGTTAAATAAGTCTTAGTAGTTGTAAGTTCTTAGTTATCAATCTTAGTTATAAGACACTTGTAATATAAATAGGTTAAATGTATAAATTAATTTGTAAAGCGCCCTTGAGGTGATTTTCTCACAAAAATGGCGCTATAGAAATTATCCAAAAATTATTATTATTATTGTCACACCCCACTTCCTTTCAGAACCGCCCTGGCTAGAGCAGGGAACAGACGTGTAGGCTCCACGTCGCTCGGTTCCGTGAAATCAATTTTAATTTCCTTGTTATTACAATAAACAATGTGTAAAAAAGGAGTTAATGTTTTTTTAGGCCTTTACGAAATCAACCTGTAAAGGAAAATTCTCAAATACCTTTTTCAACCGTTCCAAAAGATTTTTCTCAAATATTTTTAAACTCCTCCCACAAAGGGCGTGAAATCCGATTTCGATTTTTGGATCCCCTTAAGTAGGTACCTAAGTTTAAATAAATTGGTGCCTAACTATCTATCAGACAGGACTTCCCATAGAAGTGTAATTTGGCGTGTCCATGTGCCGGAAGTCAGTTAAATTTGATCTTACTTCTGGAGAAATTAATCAAGCACTATCAAATTTCGAAAACCATACTTGCAAATATTTTTTTTAAGTGAAAACTTTTTTAGCAACATTGTGGTTTGAAACTCGATGAAACGGAAGCGAGCGACACTAAAAAGAGACAAACACGTACATTTATAGGACTTAGCCTGCGAGAGAATGAGATAGAATGAAACCTTACCTACGTACAGTACCTACGAAGCGTCGCGCTGGCCGCATTGACCGCTTTGATTATGAGCTCACTTTTCAAGGCTCCTATTGGTTGAGATTGTGTGGGTGAAGTTTCACTTCCACCGCGTGAGAACTGCACTCGATTTTTTTTTACATTAGCCCCCACAGGAGGACCTGAGGAAATTGATTTTCTTCAGGGCCTATGTCATCTTTAGGGATGCTGTGTGGAGGGTATTTTTAAGAAAGAAAGTTCTGGGAGGAAAATATATGAGGGGTGGGTAGGAATTAAGGGGTCAGTGTTCACAGATCTGGCCCACCACGAAGCTGATGAACCATCCGATGAACCCGGACCCCGCTGCTAAGTCACAAAACATAGGGATAGGGGTGACCTATGGCAGTAATCCAATAAATGGCTCCCAGGGTGGCGATACCCATAACAGCCTCCCAATTGCAAACAATTGAAAATGGAGACAACCTCAAAGGATGATTATTTTTTAGGGTTGCTATTGAGTATCGCCTATTGCTCTACATTAACGCAGAAAAATCACTGCTAATTTATTCTTATACAAAATTGTGAACTACGATTATCTAATTGATCACTCATCAAAGAATTTCATTTCGTTGCCCTGAACGCTACATATAGATAAAGTGATTTATTTTATTGTATCTAAGTATGCGAAAATTCATTAACGGGACCTATCTACATACATCACATTAAACCTCGAGATCTAGACATTTTCAACTGTACCTACCTAACATATAAAATCAAACTGGCAAAATTTATTTCTAGATTCAAAAATTATAGATGAATACTCATTTTTCACCTAAGGTGAGCCATTTTTAAAACTTTTTATGTTTGCATTCAAAAAAATTAATATTTGCATTAAAAATTATACAAAAATCAAAAGTCATTTTGAAAAATATATATTTATACTAGCTTACCCAGCCACGCGTTGCTGTGACGTGAATCGAAACGCAACTGATGGTTACCCAACCTAGATAACCAAGTGTTGTGCCATCTGTGAGAAACTTATGGAACTTACACATAATTACAAAGCATTGTCCTATATCAAACATTTAATTCGCAATAATAAACACGGGCGTCAATAATCGAGATAAAAACTATCCTTTCTTTTAATTTGGACTAAATTACAAACAGTAAGCCAAACTTCATCAACGTCGGTTAAGTAGTTTGGAAGTTTATCTGGAACAAACATCGTGACGCGAGATTTTTATGTATAAAGATATAATATAATTTGAAAGCACAGTGTTTAACATCTTTAAGAAAGTTTTTAGTTTTCGAATACGTCTAGAATTTTTTTTCAATTTTATTGCAAAGCGGAAATATTTTGAACTTCTGACAGAATAAAGCCGAGGCCTGAGGGGTCAAAAGAAATACACTATTTCTTTTTACTATTATTTTTTATTTTAATTTTTATGACCAAAACCTCAAATTGAGGTGTGTAGAAGCAAAGGCAGCAACCTCCACTTTTGTTTTTTTGAAAAAAAGGCATAAAACACATATTTGCTTTTGGTACATATTTTCAAATTCTGATTTTGATGGGAGAAAGCTGAGTTTGTAACTAACCAGATTTGCAAATTGAATTTAGGTTCTCAATTCGAATCACTGTGAAACTGCATTTACAACTTTTTTCCGATACTTTGGAGATTGCTGCCTTTACTTTTACACACTTCAATTGTAATATTTAATTAAATGAAGACACTATAAGCGAAACTCAATCGAAAATCTGGAAACAGAAAAATCAGCAAAAGATGTTTGCACCTCTGGGACTCGAACCAAGGACCTCTCTACTTTCCGGGCGAGTGCTCTTGACCACTAAGCTAAGATGTCGATATCCAATTCGGTCACTTTTAACTGTACCATACTTCGACTAAGAACCACCCATATTATCTTCATTTTCTTAACGCATATTTTTTTTATTGGCTGCCATCTTTATGTATGATTGCAAGATTCAAACCCAAACTAAATACAATCTAGAATGTGTCTGGATAAATTTTTATCCCAGTCCCAGAGGTGCAAATATCTTATTCTGATTTTTCTATTTCCAGATTTTCGATTGAGTTTCGCTCATAGTGTCTTTTTTAATTTAATTAAAAAAAAAAAACACTAGTCTATTTTTGTTCTGTCTTTGTTTTCCTACAAGGAAGGTTCGATAAGGAAGGAAGGTTGTACAGGACGATTGTCGATGACGTGCATACGATATCTGCCTCCCAAATAGTACATAGTGTATTGGGTATGGTGAATAGTGTATAATGTGTCCTGGTAGCGGTGCAGGGGGCAAGGGGTAGGTTGGTTGGTTGCAGCGGCGGCCCCTCAGAACATTGCAATTTACAATGATTTGCCATAATGACGGTCCTCGTCGGCCTGAAAGCGGATTGAGCATAATGAACCAGACAATTTGCATACATTTGCTGCATCACGTGGAGCAGACGCCCACCTAACCGCCCACTGTCTAGGTACTTCCTCCAGCACTCCTTTCCACCCTCCACCCCTCTAGCCATCCGCCTCAATCTGCGCCCAAACTAAAGGGACTCACTAAATACCCTTAATTTATGGTCTTGCAATTAGACTTGCCGAATGTTTCGGAAGCTCAAATAAGAATATCAGTAATCTTACTATATCTAGCAGTATTTCAAATTATACTCACATGCAATAAACTATAAAATTATACCCTGCTGATATCTAAGCAATTTACAATAATCGCTATTCATCTAATCATACTATAATTCTCAGAGCTGCTTCGTGTGTCTGTATTATTTAATGTTGTTCAACAAAACATCGTGATTAGAACCCTCTAGCTATAAGATCGTTATTTTTCGAACTTTAAGGTCAAATCAAAAACCATTACACTTTCAATTATTTGAACTGTGCTTCCTAACTGCGAATTTTTACTAGCGCCCTAGAAAGTGTCTTGGATAAATATATCCATTTTTATTTTAATTTTTGCCATCTATTGACTTTTCCACAAATCTAGGATCAAATGAGAATTTTCACTAGCGTCCTAGAAAGCGTCTTGGATACATATATCCATTTTTATTTTTATTTGCGATATCTATTGACTTTTCCACAAATCTAGGATCAAATGAGAATTTTTACTAGCGCCTTAGAAAATATCTTGGATAAATTTATCCATTTTTATTTTAATTTTCGACATCTATTGACTTTTCTACAAATCTACGATCAATTGAGAATTTTCACTAAGGTAGTGTCTAGCTAGGTAGTGTCTTGGATAAATACATCCATTTTTATTTTAATTTTCGACATCTATTGACTTTTTTACAAATCTAGGATCAAATGAGAATTTTCACTAGCGCCCTAGAAAGTGTCTTGGATACATATATCCATTTTTATTTTTATTTGCGATATCTATTGACTTTTCCACAAATCTAGGATCAAATGAGAATTTTTACTAGCGCCTTAGAAAATATCTTGGATAAATTTATCCATTTTTATTTTAATTTTCGACATCTATTGACTTTTCTACAAATCTAGGATCAAATGAGAATTTTCATTAGCGCCCTAGATAGTCTTGGATAAATGATATATCCATTTTTTTTGCGACATCTATTGACTTTTCTACAAATCTAGGACGAATATTTTTTTATTTTGAAATAACTTAATGGGTAAAACCTAAATTTATAATATTTAATGGTGCATGGAATTCAAAACATGTAATAGAAATCATACATAAAGATAACATAATATATTGAAATAGTGTTAGTTGTTCATCGAAGCATGATACAAGTTGAATATGACCGAAGGAGATTGGGCCGAGTTAGCTCAATGTTTAGAGCAGAGCCCCGGAAGGGTAAGGCAGGACCTTTCCGTTTCCTAGATACGACCAATCTTTTTCTGTTTCAAATTTTTGTTTGAGAGTCGCTAATATTGTGTTCACTTTTATTGTAATTTATTTTTGGGGTGTTATGCCGTGTTGAGCTACCTCCTTCTTTAGCCGACGTTTCGGTCAGCGTTACGGTGTTCATCATCAGGGCAGATGAGTACTACTCATGAGTTGCCTCATCTAGATGGCGTAGGCAGATGAGTAGTACTCATCTGTACTCATCTAGTAATCATCTGCCCTGATGATGGACACTGTAACGCTGTCCGAAACGTTGGCTAAAGAAGGAGGTAGTGCAACACGGCATAACACCCCAAAAATAAATTACAAAAATACTTTTGACCTTGAAAACCTAAAATCATACCATTGTGTTCACTGATTAAATATTATATTATTTATGTTATCGTTCTACTGTTGAAATTAGGCGTCCACCAGTCTGAAATCAATCCTGTTTCCTGCAATACGCTTCAACCTCCCCTTTGGCACCTATTGATTTAACCTCCTCGATTTCAATGTCTCCTAATTTTTATAAAGAAATATTCAGAGTTTATAACAGTTTATAATCATTTTTAGCTTTCAAAGCGAACATCGGTAAAATGCCCTGAGCTCTAAACTTCTATTTATACTAGGTCAATGAGTCCGGAGCTGGCACAATACAATGTTGTCCTGACCTGGTGTAAACTAACCCTTTGTTCCTACCTACCTGCCTATGTACACAAACTGCCACAAACTAGGTTTTAATTAAGTACCTATCTATTTAATAAGTGCGTGTAAGTAGGTACCCACTTACTTGTATATCTAAGTTTCATCTCTACCTACACAACTACACATGTATCTAGGTTGTTTATAGTATATGTAAGTAACTACCTACAATAACTCTACCAATCAAAATCTAAAGGTTACAAGAATGGAAACCGTTAATATTAAAACGTTTTTGTAAAGATTTATTCAAGTAACTATGTGAGTAAATGGTACACGCCATAATTCTCCTCGGATTCTCGGGCGGCGGTGCTCCGCCCCCGGTCCGGTGCCCCCCGGCGGGGCGGCCCCCTATTTTTAAGGTGCGTTTATTTCTTTTCGAAAATATGAATAAATTTATAAGAAATATCCATACTGGTCTATAGATTACTCCAATTTGACTAATCAAAGAGCCAGGGATCGTGTAACGGTGTACAGATTTCAAAACATTTGGAATTTAATCATGATTCTTCATGTTAACTACATTTTTTTATGTAATTAAGACGTACTAGATTGAAAAATCATCTATTTAATAGAGAGCAATTTGGCAAGTTAAAATGCCTCTCTGAGCAATTCACAGACCACGAATTTTGGCATCCCGCAGGGGACTGTACTGGGACCTAATCTATTTATTGTTTATATCAATGTTATTTTTTAAATCCCTTTTAAGTCAAAATTATCTCAAACGCTAATGACACAGCAATATTAAACGAGAGTTTAACCTGGGACAAAACTCAGATAAAGACTTTTTATATTAAAGTGTTATTTATGTAAGTTTCCCCGCCTTTTTAACACAAGCGTTGCTCTAAAAATAGGTGTAATACGATTTCTGTTTTACGTAAAAAAAACTATACATAATATTTGTACCATTAAATTAATAATTTTTTAAAAATTACTGTGTATTACTGCGGATGTTAAAAATCTTTCATTATTTTCCATATTTAAATTATAGTAGTCCCAGAAAGAGGTCGTACGTGACGCCATTGTTCTGGTATCTTATGTTTTTTTTCATACAAGATGGTCAGAGAAGAAAGATTTTTAACGTCGAGGTAGGTACGACCTCTCCAAGGTCGACTACAGTGTAAATGGCGGCGATTTTTGTTGATTCACGCTTTATACAATCCCTCAGACAAAATTAAAAAAAAAAATCCAACCTGAGTTGAACGTTGATCAAATAGGGATATTGCAAGAATTATTTACAATTGTTTTCATTGATGGTTGCCTATTTGTTTACCGTCTAACCTAACTAATAAGCTTAAGATGAAGCCATAGTAAATAATGCAAAATCACACAAAATCATGTGTTTTTGTTTTGAAAATTTGATCGCTTAGAAATATTATAGATGCTTCATTTAAATACTGCGTGTAGAACATATCTTGGCCCTTAAAAATATCGGTCATTTTTTTATAAGTCTTTTAATAAGCCTAGAAAAAAATTAAGTAACAGGTCTTTAAAAAAACACTTTCAAGTGCAAACTCTCCTACTTATGAACATCTTTTCGGATATGACTTAATTGCTTATTGTAGCAAATTTAGTTTCTTTTATGATAATTGAAAAAAAAAATTATATTTACGCCCGATATTCACAAAATAAAATAAAATATGCATATTTGCGTTGTTATTTCACAATACGGCTGGCAGCCGACTAATGTGGATTTTCAAAGTGACCTTTATGTCGTTCACCGAAGGACTACTGGCTTGCCACACCCCACTTCCATTCAGAAACGCCCTGGCCGGAGCAGGGAACAGACGTGTGACTCCACGTCGCTCGGTTCCGTGAAATTAATTTTAAATTTCCTTGTTGTTACAATAAACAATGTGTAAAAAAGGAGTTAATATATTTTTTTGGTCTTTACGAAATCAACCTGTAAAAAAAAATTCTCAAATACCTTTTTCAACCGTTCCAAAAGCTTTTTCCCAAATATTTTTAAACTCCTCCCACAATGGGCGTGAATTCCGACTTCGATTTTTCCCTGGACTATTGGATCCCCTTAAATATCAAGCTATATATCATTTTTGAAGGTTACACTTACAGGTTATAGGTTTGACTTACAAAAAAGGTGTCTAATTTCTCAATGGAAACTGTTTGACTTACAAAAAAAGGTGTCTAATTTCCCAATGGAAACTGTTTGACTTACAAAAAAAGGAGTCTAATTTCCCAACGGAAACTGTTTGATTTACAAAAAAAGGAGTCTAATTTCCCAATAGAAACTGTTTGACTTACAAAAAAAGGAGTCTAATTTCCCAATAGAAACTGTTTGATTTACAAAAAAGGGAGCCTAATTTTCCAGTGGGTATTGTTTGACTTACAAAAAAAGGAGATTAATTTCCCAGTGGAAACTGTTTGACTTACAAAAAAAGGTGTCTAATTTTCCAATGGAAACTGTTTGACTTACAAAAAATGAGTCTAATTTCCCAACGGAAACTGTTTGATTTACAAAAAAAGGAGTCTAATTTCCCAATAGAAACTGTTTGACTTACAAAAAAAGGAGTCTAATTTCTCAATAGAAACTGTTTGACTTACAAAAAAAGGAGTCTAATTTCCCAATAGAAACTGTTTGACTTACAAAAAAGGGAGCCTAATTTCCCAGTGGGTATTGTTTGACTTACAAAAAAAGGAGATTAATTTCCCAGTGGAAACTGTTTGACTTACAAAAAAAGGTGTCTAATTTTCCAATGGAAACTGTTTGACTTACAAAAATGGAGTCTAATTTCCCAACGGAAACTGTTTGATTTACAAAAAAAGGAGTCTAATTTCCCAAAAGAAACTGTTTGACTTACAAAAAAAGGAGTCTAATTTCCCAATAGAAACTGTTTGACTTACAAAAAAGGGAGTCTTATTTCCAAATGGAAACGGTTTGATTTACAAAAAAAGGAGTCTGATTTTCCAATGGAAACTGTTTGACTTACATCGAAAAATGATGATAAAACTGAAAAACAAACTAGAAAAAATTATCTACCCCTGCCTCAACAGAATGCCCGAGTTTTCTCGCGAACGATTAAATAATTATTGGCCAGTTTAATGATACGACTGATTATACACTTTGACTGCAACATCACTCGGCCATTTAGGTTTATGGGAAGATTCTTGCCTCTAAATGTCGAAACATATACACACACAATAGGTACACGACACACAATCTGCCTATCAAATTTTTCATGCTGCGAGTTTTGAACTATTTGAATAATACGAACGATGAAATAATTACGCTCTATAAAATTGGTTCAAACCACTGAATTAGATAATGCACACAAACTAGAAATGCCTTTCGTGTGTAGATTAAAATGGAAACAAATATCACCGCTGAAGTCTTGTGGTTTTAGCCCATTTGGCATGTCCCGTCTCTCCCTCTTACCCCTACCTGACATCGCCATACCATTTCATCGAATATGAAATAATGAATTAAGTTAACCTCTCAGAAACTGGGCATACTGTACAGGGCCAGCGGATAATTTGACATTACACAATTGCTGACTTTGTAAAAATCGCAAGTGCGCCCCACGGTTGAATTTGCAGCTTCTTCTGGTACGGATCCCCAAAATATCTTTAAAAAACCCTCGAAGCGGGCGGTCGGTTCGATAGATTCTCCTATCTTAACAAACGGATTGCAATCTTTGGAGCGGGTGGGAATGATGTCCTGAATTGCATTTCAATGGTAGATGCACGGAGGAACAGCATCATTGATTTCTTTGTCACCGGTGCCCATTTGAAAAACACGCCAAACGCGCGCCCAAAATTTTATACACGGTTGACATTTGTCACATGAGAACGACTCATTGTAGAGTTCAACGGCTCGGCTGTCGAACGATTTGCCGGCCTCTTTATTTCCTCCCTCCTACAAAATTGGTCTGTTCAAGACCCAAGTTCACTCATTTCCACAAAAATACACCCACACAGCATCCCCAAAGATGACAGAGGCGCTGAGGCGAAATATACATTTCTCAAGGTCTCCTGTGTGGGGTTATTTAAAAAAAAAACACAGTTCTGCACATGAAATTTAAGGAAAGAATGGTCAAAATTTTTGAACATGGAACACGCCCACATTTCATTTCTTGAGATCTAAGTTTTTTCTGTGGTTTAAACGGTATCATTTTCAGTACTAAAAACCATGAACCGTTAATAGTACCAAGTCTTAATTTAATATAACCGATATAAAAAAAACCACACATGGACTAATTTTTCTTCTTCCTCGTATAGCGGAGGAAAATGGGTAGAGGTCAAAGTGTTGTTGAAAATAGGCGAAGGTCAAAGTCACTTAGTTCAGCACAGGTGTGCCCCCGAGAAATTGATGATTGGAGGTTATCCACCACTTACCCGCCCTGGTATAAGTAACAGATGGTTACTCCTTCAAGGCTCTCGCAAGGACTCTAATTTTTTTTAAAGAACGACTCTACATTTAATTTAGAACGAATTTAGACCTCCAGTGTCCCTGCATACGATGTTAGTAAGCAATGTGCAAGTGCTTAGCGGTAAATACAAGATAAAATAATATATGAGAAAATATAGACAAGACAATGGGACAGGTTGGTGACAGTCCACAAGGAGGCAAGCGCTGGGTGATTGCATCCAGGGTATCCCAGAAGCACCTGTATGGGAGGAAAACACAGTACACAAATAATAAGGGCATGGCAAATGGGTGGAAGTCCTCTCCAATCGATTGGCAGTTCCAGCAAGAATGCACAAGACGTTCGGCCTAGCCGTAAACCACACAGCTTCCGCGCCCCTTGGCCGTTTCCTCGGTGATGCCTCAAAGAAAAGTAAATAGGAGACTGGGGGAAAATGTCCGACCACCCTAACGCCTGATCAGGGTAATATTCCCAATCGTTATCGCAATTCATTTTTGGGGTTACGCCTTCCTTCCTCCTTTAGTCAATATTTCGGACAGCCTAGCAATGTCCAACATCAGTGCAGATGTGTAGATTGTGTGTATATTAGTAGAAGTAATACATTGATTGATGCGCGCGTCAATTCACTTGCGGCTGGCCTTTTAGTATAAAAGTAAGATAAATTATTGTAATGTTCAGTTTTTAGTTTTGGTGTAGCCTTCAAATATCGGATCCCGGAAACTATAAAGATTAGTCCTGTCGTTGATATTAATGGGATTTTTGTGGATTTAAATTTTTAAAGAAAGAATATTATTCACGGGTTACGAATAACCTATCGATATTTGAAAATCTCCTAGTACCATCATAGTAAGCGGAAAATGTTGCTTCTGTCATAATAGAGGACTTAGCCGGTGACCGAATTTAACACACGACGCCTGAACTGGCATGCTCGATAGTTTTGAGTCCTCCAACCAGGAACAAAGCCAATTATTATTATTATTTCCTACGCACGTAGCTACAGCATTCTCACGTGGGATTCGACCCTAAGGGGAAAAGGGGGGGGGGGAGGTAAGGAAATCAATTCGAAAACTTTTTTGGACCTCTGAATACCATACGTGTTATTTATATTACATTGGTAAAAGAGATGGTGCAGATAATATTGTACTTTTCGGGGATGTAAACGAGTACCATTCTCGCTTTGTCCTGCGCAATGCTGAGGCCGGTTAGGGGGGGGGGGGGGAGGGTTGTACCCTAAACCCCCCCCCCCTGATATACACCCTTGCTTAAAGGTAAAGGGGTTGTTCTTTTTAACCTACATAACATTTACAACTCTGTCACATTTTGTTTTTACTATAAATGAATTCTCTCTGGGTCTCATAGGGGAAATGGTAGCAAGGGGGGAAGGAGGTCTAAAATACCTATTGGGGGTGACAAACACGAGCTGCGTGTATACCAATTTCGAATGACAACCCACGTGACAGAATTAACGTAAGACATAAAAGTTGTAGGAGACAAGTTTTTGAGATTTTTAAAAATATTTCATTAAACATCATTAAAAATTATAATCGCTGTTAATTGGTAGGTTATATACCTTTTGGAGTTTAAAAATAGTTTTATATTTTATGTTGTCATATCAATTTTTTTCACATAATAGAATATACGCAAGTCGAGGTGGCGGAAGACAACTGTGATTTGTATGAAATACACTTCTATAACGAGGAGTTACAACTCTGTAACGTAATTTTTACTACAAAAATATAAACACATATTTTTTTAAAACGCACACAGTCGTTACGTATTTAGTGCAGTAGATTTTGAAGTAATTATAAAATAATAATATTGGTAATTCTGTTGAATTTTTCTCCACTAACTGGTGGAGACAACTTTATGTAGGTTAAAAAGAAAAACGACCCAAAGACGATTTAAGTTTTTTACTTCCAATACGAACGCCCAATCCATGACACGAAACAATGTAAAAATATGTGATATTTTTACCTAGGATACGCACGTTATTCATTAATTAATTGATTATTAAAAATACTAATTTTGGTGGTAGGTCTATCTGTGAGTGATTCTCTGGTTCAATGAACTCAATTTGTTTTGAATTAAAGTGTCATTTTCAAAATTACAACTGATATGTCAAGAATTTGGAGAAGCGAGAAAGTACATACCTACAATTTTTTTCCCAGAAAAGTATTTTAAATCTATATTTGAAATGTCTATTCTTTTAGTTAATCTTGACAAAAGTTTTTGTGATTTTCGAAAAATCATAGCGAAATCGTGGTAGTATTTTCTTTACTAATGTTAAACTTTTTAAGGTGTGGAAATCGATTTAAGTGTTTTTTTTTACAAAATAGGATAACAAAAATGAGGAAAATAATTTCCCTCAGGGCCTATATCATCTGAGATGCTGAGTGGAGGGTCTTTTTGAGGAGAGGAAGGAATTAACAATGGCTTTGAAGAGACCAATGTTTTAGGAAAGAGGAAACACAGAAGCCGGCAAATCGTTCCACAGCCGAGCAGTTGAATACAAGAACGAATCGAAGAGCGACACGTTCTCATGTGACAAATGTCAAACGTGTACATATGTTGGGCATGCGTTTGGCGTGTTTCACGCCTATGCATTGGCGCCAAAGGGATCAATGACGCTAGTTCCTCGGAGCATCTTCCGTTTGAATACCGGTAGAATAAGGATAGCATTCCCACCCGACGTCTGTGCTCTAAAAAATGCAATCCGTCCGTTAATTGGTAGTATCTATCAAACGGACCGCCCGTTTATGCTCAGAGTCGAGGGTATTTTTCAGGTATTTTGGAGCTCCAGACCAGAGGTGGCTACCAAATTCAACCATGGGGTGCACTTGTGATTTGTACAGGGTTAGCAGTTGTGTACTATTAAAGTAATTGCGGGCCCTGTATAGTACGCCCAGTTTTTGAGAGGCTAACTTTACTCTGGCTCCGATGGAGCCCCCACATCTGAGCTGGTCAAGTTTATGTCGAAGAAAACTTCCGAAGAGTTTTTAATCCTAACTTGTGTAAGGCAGTAGGTAGGTACGTTAAGTTTTATGGTATATAATGTACATTCAAATTTTATTTTGACATTCTCCTCAATAGTTGACAAAAACCGTTTAATTTTAAAAATAGGTAAGGTAGGGAGGTGCTAAATTTAATTTACCGTTTAATTTTTAACAATTTTTCAAAACCCGATACAATTTTCTCATTGGAAAAATGAAACCCCGTTACCCTATGAAACACGAGTAGTCACACAACACTTATTTTATAAAACTCCCCCCTTTTCCTTAATTATAGTAATTTTTCCTTCACGCGTCGCGGACTACACGCTGTTAATTTGACGGCAGGACAATGTGCCTTAAATTATTGCTCCAATCCATTCTGTAAAAATAATATATTATCCTTTAAGTCACTTATATTGTATTACATTTAACGTCACAATGGCCACCGTCTCGGGTGACGTTCTTAGGACGGAACAAGGCTGTTTTGTAGAAAGGGTGGTTTTGAATAATTCATTTTTTGTTACGAAAATGCGTAGTTTTGAAAAATGAACTTCTATAAATGATTTAAAACAACACCTTTAATATAATTTGAGATTTAAAAGTCTAACAGTATTTGCTAGAATATTGTTGAGGTTATTACGTCGCGTTGCGCTTCCTCCTTTAGCGAACGTTTCGGACAACATTACAGTGTCCATCATCTGGGCAGATGGCATACCAACGCTGACGAAAAGTTGACTAATAAAGGAGAAAGAGCTATTAAGTACAATAACTATTTGTAATACGAACTGACAAAAATATTCTCTCTTTAAATCTTCCACTTTACATTAGCAAATCAAGGAGCATTTTTTTCGTAGTTTTGTCAAAAATTATCCTTAGGATTCAAGGATTTTGTATGTTGTTTTCGGCGAACTTCTAGAAATTTGATCACCAAACCGCAATCTGAAATTAGAATAGATAAATTTTTTTATGTAAATACCGCATCTAGAGACTATTGCATCTCCAAATAGGGTATATTTTAAGGCTGAAATTAGCAGAAAGGGGAAAGAGGAAGTTGGGGAAGTTCCTGGCTAATCATATCTAGTCAACACACGACTAAAGCCATTTCTATCAAAATCAATTCTGATTAGTGGTCTTACACCGGGGCGATACTGAGAGTATCTACCCCACTGGAACGTGCCACAAATTTACCTTATGTTTTTTACAAGGAGCCTCCTCACAGGAGGCCCTGAGGAAAATAATTTCCCTCGGGGCCTATGTCATCTTTGGGGATACTGGGTGGGGTTTTTTTTTTAGGAAAAGGAGGAGAGGAGAGTTCTGGGAAGGATAAGGGTTTAAGGGGTGGGTAGGAATCTGGGGTTCAGTGTGTCCTGGTCATCCGCCTCCAAGATCTAGACAAACCTCACCCCATGAACCCGGGCACCCATGCTAAATCACCAAACGTAGTGAAACACTTGGGGTGATGGCAGAGGTGTCGGTTATCCAATAAAGGTTCCCGGGGCGGCGGCACCCATTCCCGCATCCCAAATTGAAAATAAATGATTAAATTGTGAAATAACACAAAACAATGAAACAGAATTTACTTGAGCAAGCCTCGATTTTAATCCGCTACCTAGCCGAGAGCCTCATCCTCGACCGCGGAGGCTTCAGTTCTTAAAAGAAAATCAGTTCTTGTCCTATTTTATTTTTTAACAGTTAAATGGATATTAGCTTCATAACTCATTATGGAATTGAGCAACTTAAAATAATAAGAATGTTGACACAGAAATATAAACGTAAAAACTTTTGCGTATTTTAATCTGCTGTTCTTAGTTTTTACATTTTTAGTAAGACATAAAAGAGATTATAAGCCTCGTGTAAGGAAATATTACTATTCTCCTGCAAGAAAACAAGTATTTCCCCTTTCTACAAAACACCAACGTTATTACCCTTTGAAATAGTTCCATAGATTCAGGGGATCATAGAATCCGCGATACGAACAATAGCGCTGTTCTTGGCGCTATATTCGCCGCCGGAAATAGCGCGTGCGGCCGCTGATTAGCGCCGCAGGAAGTCACCTCGTGGCACCGGAAGGACGCCATTGTCCGGAAATCACGTGACAAAGTGTCTTTGTAAGATCCAAATGGCAACACCTCCAAATGGCGGCGGTAGAATGGGCTAAATTACACACCAGCCAACAAATATTGCACCCTCATTGTTGGGTTTAATGTTTCTCCAAGATGTTATATAGACGAATTGTGAATGGGGTAGTTCAGAGGACAATGAAAGCTTGGACCTTAAGAATTAATATAACAAAATAACGCCCTAGGGGAAAATTTGCAACAGAATTCGGAAATTCGAATATTTTAATGAAATTTTTAATTTATTCTTCAAACTTCGCAAATTCACTTTGTGGTGTCATCATTATTAATAAATGAAAACAAATAACTTTGTGTACACCACTGTTTAATCAACAATATCGACATGTTTCGAAAACTATGTTTTCTTCGTCAGGATAATAAGTTAATAAAAAATAACAAATTTATTATTTATACTTGTTTGTCTTTTGTTATTTTTTATTAACTTTTATTATCCTGACGAAGAAAACATAGTTTTCGAAACATGTCGATATTGTTGATTAAATAGTGGTGTACACAGAGTTATTTGTTTTCATTTATTAAAAAAATTTTAATTCTTTAATTTTTTCCTAATTAAATCTTGCCAACTCTTGATTAATGTTCATAACACTTTAAATGTTATGTAATTTTACAAAATTACGATACATTTTTTAAATGCCAATTGGATGTTAATAAATAAATAATTAATAATTTAAGCGTTTATCTACAGGAAGGAAAAGGGATAATAAAAAAAAAATTCTAATGAAAATAAACAGGCCATCTAAGCAAAATAAACTAAAATATGCTACTTACCTCTTACACCCAAACTACGATAACTTATAAAGTTATGCATTAAAACATGTTTCCTAAGATTTATATTCAATATTATATCATTCCACAACAATGGGAAGTGAAAACTTTTCTATGAAGTTTCTGTTCAGATGTTTACTGAACCATAAATAAATGCTAATAAAAGATGTCCCATTGTATTTCCCGCACATTTGTCATATCCGGTCGCTGCGGCCACGACTGAGGGCGTTTCCGGAAACAAAATGTTCTTCTTCTATACTGCGGTTGCATTCAGAAGTAGAAATCTAAAGGGGTAATATTTATATTATATAACCTACGAAAGTTATTTCAGGGCTTGAGTTGAAAATGGAATGATGTTTACAAGAAAACAATTGAAAAAAGAATTACAATTTTAAATACAGGCAATTCGTCAAAAATATTACATTTAAAGCAATTAGTTAAAAATTGGGAGGCGGATATAGGTATCGCCCCCCGAAAGCATTTATTGGAAAACCAACACCCTTGACATGGTTCACTCGCTATCAAGTGATTCGCTACGTTTGGTGAAATAGCCGGAGTGCCCGGGTTCATGAGGTGGGGTTTATCTAGGTCTTGAATGATCGGGAGAGACTGGTTGAGGAAGACCTAACCTAGATCTCTCCAGCCAGACTCTCTAGACCCTCCGCCTTGCACCGTAGTGAGAGAGATGGTTCATTCGTCCGTCACTCCTAGACAAATTCACCCCCAGATTCCGAACCACCTCTCATACTTTTTACCTTCCCAGAATTTCCTCTGCTTCATTTCCATAAAATTGCCCTCTACACAGCATCCCCAAAGATGAAACAGGCCTTGGGGATTTTTTAATAATAATGACACTAGTTGTGAAAAGCCGTCATCAACACCAAAGCTTTTCTTGATTTTCCAAGAAAAATGGTATTTTAAATTTGTTTTTAAATAGGTGGCGATAAATAAATAAATAAAGGTGGCGATCTATCTCGTAAACTTGTTGTTGAAACGAGATAAATAAAATCATGCAAGTATGCCAAGCAATATGATTGCTGCTTGAAACCTTAGTGTGTTAAAATGTTTCTAGGAGTTTCTTAAAATACTTGATACAAGATTGCATGATAGCTTGTAGCATAAATTTATTGAGCATCTAAATGCCTTTCCGCAGTTTTAATAAAATGGTGGTAACTGATGTAGTGGGTGTGTTGGTGAGTGTGTGGGTGTGTAATATACTCGAGTGGGTGTGAGGAGGGGATAGTTGCTGGGAGCGAACCAATGGCGAGCTACTGTGCGAACGGTCACGCGAACTAGCAAGCTGTTCCGAGAGCGTGTGTGTTAGTAGGGACACCAACCAACGAAATATACGGGAAAACTATTAAATGTGTCTACTAATATAAAACTGGACACTTGTACGAAAGGTAGTATAAATTCACTGGGTATTTCAGAATCTCGGAAATCATACTTCGAATGAAATAAATTACTTTATTTGCTAACGAAAAGCGAAATTATAAAATAGCAAGGTTGTAGCTCGTGTAACAATAGGGAGGACGGGGAGGACAAGTTTAAAAGGGAGGGGGTTGGAAAATGTATTAGAAAGTTTTTTTGGACCTCTACTTACCACAACCTATTATTTAAAACGCATATTTTCTAGAAATAGCGAAGCAGATGGGGGGGCCTAAGCCCCCCCCCCCCCCTCTTCACCATTATATATACCCTTGTAATATAATTTTTTTTTTCTGAATAAATGCAGGGCAGAATTGCTCATTGTGTTATACGATGTTATATGTTTCGTCACGATTGTGACGGCCTTCGTGATAGTAGTAACGATCCTTGGCTACGTATCGGAGGTCACGGGTTCAAATACCGGTGCGTGTAAGTAAATTACATTTGATTAATTTGTGCTATTTCACAATTTATTAATATTTAATATTTGTATTCGCGGCACGTTCGAGAGCGGTAAATCAATTCAGTATCGTCGTAGTGAATGACCCTTTCAGAATCGAAACGTAGCTTGAGATGGCTTTAGCCGTGTCTGTTGAAAAGTCAGGTGCTTCCCCACCTTTCCCTCCCCATCATTTCACTCTATACTTCTTTCAGCCTATCAACATATCCCAATTGGAGATGCCAGATGCCGTTGTCTTGATCGTTCAGAAATTTGGGAACAGTTACAGGGAACACAGGAGAAAACAAACAGGGAACACAGGAGTGATAATTGATGAAAATCATGATGATGATAATTGATAAATGATGGGACCTACACATCAAAGGAATTACCGAAAAACTAACAAGCCTCATATATTTCTTCAAAAATCTAAGAAACGTCGTAAATAAAAAGGATATGAGAAAGGTCTACTAGCTTTGTGTCATTCTCGAATTGAATATGGAATTATAGGATGGGGATCTGCAACACATAAGTAAATACATAACCTTAATACGATTCAAAAAGGAATCATAAAGACCATATTGAAAGTACCCATTAGAACGCCTTCAATTGAAATTTTCAATAGCTTTGATGTACCAAATGTGCAACAAATATATGCCAAAATATATTATTAAAGCTTTTCAAAAATACTGAATCTTCCACTGGACCATGCATGCATAACACTAGGTCGAATAAAAATGATGTAAAAAACATTCCAAGTTACAAAACCACATTCGGACAAAGAAACTACACATACTTTGCAACTAAACTTCATAACATCCTTCTCCAAGATATAAAACTAATAAAAAATTCTAATGTATATAAATCAAGAATAAAAATATGGCTGAAAGAGATCAATGAAAAAACCCTAATGGAAACACTAAAAACGACATAGAAGACAAATGAAATATATTTAAATAATTTTAGTCCGCCTCGGCACAGGACCCCCTAGTGAGGAGGACTAAGAAATTCAATATTTAACATTAAATTCATCATTTTATTTTGTATGTACAATTATTTTATATAGTTGCTAAAAAAAAAAAAAAAAAGTTATAAAAAATAAATGAATGCCTGATTGACCTAATCGAATCATTATTAAAATTCATATTAAAATACCTGATTGGGTCATTTTCTTGGAACGGCGAAATATTTTTATTGACAACTAGGTAATTTTTCCACCAGTTCTATCTACTAAATATTAATTTCAATAACAGGAAGGTAGGTTAAATGGGTGTAAACGCCCCCCCCCCCATGGAAAACAAGAGAATAAAACACGTTCATAACATACCTGAAAAATATTACAATATTATTTGCACCACCTCTTTTATTTTTATTTTTTTTTAAAGAAAGGCAAACTTTCCCGGGTTACGAATAACCTAAATAATGTTTGAAAATCTTCTACTACCACCATAGTAAGCGACAAATGTTGCTTGTGTTGTGAGGGAGGACTTAGACAGCCGAAGAATCGAACACGCGACGCCCGGGTGGGACCCAAACGCGATGCCCACTGACCATATCGATACAAAGTAATTAATAAGTTGTGGTAAGTAGAGCCGACCTACGGGGAACAGGAAGATGGGGAAGTACCAGGCCAATTACCAAGTAATCACGGCTTAAGGTGATCCAATAGTTCAATGAAAAATCTAAATCGGAATTCACGCCCCTTTGTGGGAGGAGTTTAAAAATATTTGAGAAAAAGCTTTTGGAAAAAGGTATTTTAGAATTTTTTTTTACAGGTGATTTCGTAAAGGTCTAAAAAAAACATTAACTCCTTTTTTACACATTGTTTATTGTAATAACAAGGAAATTTAAAATTGATTTCACGGAACCGAGCGACGTGGAGCCACACGTCTATTCCCCGCTCCGGTCGGGGCAGAACTAATATGAGATGGGTGTGGCGAGCTAGTAGTCCTTCGGTGGACGACATAAGGATTATTTTTAAAATCCAAATTCGTCGACTGCCGGCCGTATGGTGAAAGCACAACGCAAAAAAACATATTTTATTTTATTTTGTGAATATCGGGCGCAAATATCAATTTTTTTTGCAATTATCATAAAATAAACTAAATTTGCTACAATAAACAATAAAACCATATCCGAAACGATGTTCATAAGTAGGAGAGTTTGCACTTGAAAGTGTTTTTTTATAGACCTTTACTTTATTTTTTTCTAGGCTTATTAAAAGATTTATAAATGACCAATATTTTTAAGGGCCAAGATATGTTCTACACGCCGTATTTAATTGAAGCATCCATAATATTTTTAAGCGATCAAATTTTCAAAACAAAAACATATGATTTTGTGTGATTTTGCATTATTTACTATGGCTTCATCTTAAGTCATTTCAAGCAACGTTTCATTTCTGAATGGTGGTCTTACACCAGGGCGATACTGAGAGTATCTTCCAGTCTGGAACGTGCCGAAAAAAATACTATATATTATTTTAAATGAATCAATTGTGAAACTACACACAGTAATCAATTTATATTTATTTGCGCACACCGGAATTCGATCCCGCCATCTTCGGATTGAAGGTCAAAAGCCTTACCCTTAGACCAAGGTGGCCCTAAATTGCTCAATGATATATGATTACACTGAGCAAGTTTACTAGCAGATAATAAATTCGCCGGCTTGTAGCTTGTAAACACGTTCAATGTGATCGAGACTCTAGAAAGTTTCTGCTATCAGAATATAATTTTTATGATTTTTCGGCATTTCTTTTTAGTACATTATTATTAACTCCTCCTAACAAACCCTTGAAGTTGTGTGATATTTGAAACAAATTAATATTCTTATTTATTATTTTAACTTTATGAGTAAAACCTCAAACTGTAATATTTAAAATTTTCTGTTTCCAGATTTTCGATTGAGTTTCGCTCATAATGTCTTCATTTAATTAAAAATTAATATTCATTGCATTCAACTAAAACGTTGTACGTATTATCTTCGTATTGTATTATTTTCTTTTTTTAGTTGAGTCAACTTAGTTTACTTTTCCCCACCATAAAGTTTGGATAAGTCATGCTTAAAGTTTAGTGTTCCCAAGAAGTTGCGCGGTGAATGTGTAACCTAGTGGAAGGTGGAAAGTAGAAGGTAATGTCGGTGGGACCAGGGAACAGGCTGGGAACTGGGACTGCGGTGAAGTTATCGGAGCAAAGTCTCTGCATACGTTATAAGCCTCATGAATATGCTAAGTAGAAAAAAAACTCTCTGAATATTGAAGAGCTTTGGACGGAAACCAACCATACAACTGCGTGCTATGTATTGGTCTGTATTAATATTAACACATTGAAGAAGTTGGTAAGCGATTATGTAGAGCTTTTTTTGGTAGCTACATATGTAAGTAGGTACTTACTAGTTTTGTACATTAATAAAATGTTTTAAGGCTGTGTGTAACAAGTCTAAGATCTTTATTTTAGTGGAAATGTAGGCACGTATTTTATTATTTATTTTATTTATTTATACTAGGCTTTACACATGTTCTTGTTCACATGAGAACAATCCAGTTGTAAAAACTCAGTAAATACACAAATAGGTACAAACGACTACATAAATCTAATCAAATACATATAGATTTGTAAATCTGGACACTGTTTCTAAATAAAGATAAAATAACAAACTAAATAAAAATAGAAACTTATAAAAATACATAAAAGTTCACTCAAAGTTGTCATCTCTGTCACTTCTCTCGCCAAAGAAAGCAGATAGCATAATTTCTTACCGCGACTTGTGAGACACAAGAGACACAAGAGACACAAGAGACACAAGAGACACAAGAGACACAAGAGACACAAGAGACACAAGAGACACAAGAGACACAAGAGACACAAGAGACACAAGAGACACAAGAGACACAAGAGACACAAGAGACACAAGAGACACAAGAGACAAAAGAGACAAAAGAGACACAAGAGACACAAGAGACACAAGAAATATGAGAGACGCAATTAGAGACACAAATGATACATAATATAATTAGCACAAGATATTTTTTAGCAATCGCAGAACATTTTTTCTGAATCCATATAGATTATCTACTACAGCACACTCTATCTTATTACGTACTTTGCATCGATTTGCGTCAGAGGGCTAAAATAGCCGATATTATTTTTAAATATATTATATGAAAACGTATTATGGCATGGTGGTGAAACATACTATGGCATGTGGAACATTTGTTTCAATGTTGCTAAGACATAATGTAATATCAAAATGGCCGTGATTTTTTTCGGTCGGTCACGATTTGAAAAAGATCTTTTGACCTCTCCAGTCGGACTCTCTCATTCATTGCCTTGCATCGCGTTTGGAGGAATGGATTCATACATCCGTCACCCCTGGACAACCGACCCCCAGATTCCTACCCTCAGATTCATACCGTTTCTCTTACCAGAACTTCCTCTCCTTCCTTTCCTTAAAAAATCCCCCACACGATCCTCAAAGATTACGTAGGCCCCAAGCGAAATTGTTTTGTGGAGCTAATGTAAAACTATTTACATATTACATTATTCACCTTAATAGTTTTTTGTAAGTATGTGTTACTATACGTAGATCTGTTTTAGTTGGTATATAGACGTAGATATATTATATCAAAGTAAACCATTGTGTTTTTTGATTTTTTCAATATTTTTACCTACAAAGACAAAATCAACAAATTTGCACAAATTGGGTGTAGATAGTTATGTTAGGTAAATTAGGTAGTGGTACCTACCAAATTTCGCGTCTACAACATTTTTTTTCGATATTATAATGT
This sequence comes from Glyphotaelius pellucidus, assembly GCA_936435175.1. Taxonomy (NCBI): domain Eukaryota; kingdom Metazoa; phylum Arthropoda; class Insecta; order Trichoptera; family Limnephilidae; genus Glyphotaelius; species Glyphotaelius pellucidus. The sequence goes on from OW386543.1 coordinate 38,573,178, forward strand.
TAACCATAAAATCTAAGTAAAAAGCAGCTACAGAATAATAGATAATAACGGACATTAAAAGACATTTTATTATTCACGGAACGGTTTCACATTTAAAGAACTAATCCATTTAAATAAAATGTAGGGGATAATAACACGGGATCATGGACGGAACGGTCCCCGACGACATCCAACTTAATACGATAATGGAGGTCGCTTTGCGGGAACAACAGATACAAGCTATAATCATTCTAGAATTATCTGGGATATTCACAGAAAACTACTATTTCAGTACCGACTCATTTTAAATTATTTGATTACACTGTTTCGTGAAAAGGTTCCAGACCAGACTCGAGACTTGCAACTTAGATATTATTGTCTTTGATCTTGCTTAGTTTTCTGAGAATGATTGCGAATTATTGTCTTGGGTGTTGGTGTGTTTTTTGTTTAATTTATCTTAACGACATCGTTTTGTGTAATTTGAATGGTTGTGAATGAACCATTTGCAAAGGTTTTAATGGACGTAATTATGGTGGTAAAGGTTACCTCGAGGAAATTTTGTTTATCCTACGAATTAAGATGAAGCCATGTGAAATAATGCAAAATCATATAAATACATGTATTTTTGTTTTGAAAATTTGATCGCTTAGAAGTATTATAGATGCTTCAATTTAATACTGCGTATAGAACATACCATGGCCCTTAAAAAATCTTTTCATAAGCCTAGAAAAAAATAAAGTATTAGGTCTATAAAAAAACACTTTCTCCTACTTATAAATCCCTTTTCGGATATGGTTTTATTTTTTGATGTGGCAAATTCAGTTTCTTTTATGATAATCGCAAAATAAATTGATAACTTCACAAAATAAAATAAATGTGCATTTTTGCATTGTTATTTCACAATACGGCCGGCAGTCGACGAATTTGGATTTTCAAAGTGAACCTTATGCCGTCCACACAAGGACTACTTACTTTTTATATATAAGATTACTTTGATTGATTTTTATATTTAAACATTGATTTTTTATTTGAAACATTGATTTTTATACATAAGATTGATTTTTATATATAAGTTGATTGATATTTATATTTAAACGTTGATTTTTTATTTGAAACATTGATTTTTTATTTGAAACATTGAATTTTATATATAAGATTACGTTGATTGATTTTTAAATTTAAACATTAATTTTTTATTTGAAAAATTGATTTGTATACCTACATCAGATTACGTAAACACCAACCTTGCAAATCTTATCGGATCTTTGCATTCGCAAAATGGTTACACAGATTATAATATTATTCAATACATAGGTATTCTTAACTATGGTAGGTATCTAAAAAAGAATTCATAGAACCAAATCTTATTTAAATCTATTGATGTTATTCCTGAAATCTATACCAGCGACACCCACCCAACAAATTATGCACCTGAGAGTTTTAAAATGATGAAAGATTGTCGCCTGTACTTTTTTTCGTTAATACGGAACATTTCAAAATAGACTAAACTTTATTTACTACAAACTTCCACATAAATAATTAGTACCTACGTGGCTGGCCGCTAGCCGTTATGATCTTCGTGGATCATTGGTATTATGGTATTACCTTTACCTGGCTAGACGTCCACTCCGCCAAATAACCAAATAACAGTGTACATCCCTACGCCAGGGGGGCGGCGAGCCCAATTTGTGGTACTTTATGATATTCAAATTCGGAACGGAACAACGGAGGCCTTTTGGCGGGAAGAAAATATCCCTCGGGAAAGATGGCCGACAAAAGTTGTGGTACAAAGAGCGTTTAACGCTGGGATTGAAACGTATATTTAGTAAATCGTCGCAAGACTTTAACGACTTTGTTATTTTGTTATTATTATTTATTATGTTGCCTGGCTAGGAAGTTTATTTTACAAGGTGATTACCTAATATTGATTTTAGACAATACTGGTGGTACATTATTATACTGCATTACATAAAAGTGTCATGTTTGTACAAACCTTTATAAATGTACACCTAAGTTATTGTAACACAAAAAAGGGAAACAAATAAATTTCGCGGATCAGAATCAAATTATGTTTCATCTTCGGCCGCGGCATTCCGAATTTCTACAGTTTTATAACATATTTCTCTTGAACATTTTAAGCTTTTAAGTTTCTAAAAAAATATATGTTATTTTTTAAGATAATATCAATACATTTGTCACGACGAAAACGTAAATATATGAAGTTCCCTCGATTGAAAAAAAAATCGTAAAGCATGCTCCGAAAATTATTATAAACACGTTTTTATCTGTTATTTTACAAGTTATATGTATATTTTACAAGTTGTATGGAAAAAATCACAGTATTTTCTTAAATGTTATTTAAGACATTTCCCACGAGATTTTTTGCTCTATTTTAAACTAGTCGTGTTTTGTTAAGCATTTTCACAATTTTCGCTTAAACATTTTCATTTTTAATGGTTACACGCCAACTCTGAAAAACTTTTTTTTTTTAAAAAGCCCATAACCCTAACCTAACATAACTTGTTTAACCAATTTTTTTTCATCACTTTTAATGACTTTTCTGAGAACTGAGTTGATTTCATTCTGAGTTGTCCGATAACCGTTTTTAATATTAGCGCGCTCCCTCTGTCATTCGTATTTACATATCTCTCCTTCTTCTTTTTGAGCGCTTACTTCTGGGCCTTAAAAGAATAAACACAGTACACATATTTTACACAAAGAATGCATAATGCACATATTATACACAACCTCCTAATTACACCTCATAATTATTACTTACCTAATTTCTTATTACTGCCTTTATTATTTTATTTCGTGATATTTCATTATATCGGAGGAGCTATTCCGGGCAGCACAATGTAGAGAGACATTTTCCAGAGTGATCGCCAATGTCGGGGGGACTCGACAGGGCACAAGAAGAAGAAGAATATTTCATTGTTCGTTTATTTTTATTTAATTTCGATACGATCAATTTTATGTACAAACAAATATTGTACCTTATAAAATTGTTAAATGAGGGCCTCAGCAAGGGAAGGCACACAGTGATGCTCACATTACCAAATATCATTTTTGAAAAAAAAAAAACTGCGTACATTTAGTATCAATAAAAACACAACGTACATTTATTTATTAAATTGTCTCCGCATTACATTATTTGTAATATTAAACGCCCATGAAGGCTTTTACGTACTTACCTAAAATATTATAGTGCATGGAGTAAATTTAACTAATTCTTAAATGTAGAACCCTCGAGTTTTATTATGTTTACAGTAGTAGTTGTGATAGGTATGCTATTATAGCCTTCTTCCAACTCTATTCCGTACAGATTGACACATCTACGTATCTGCAAAAGTATTGCCAACTTACTGCATGCAATCAAGGGACAAGCGAATATCAAAATGACTTAGTCCTGATATTATTATTGTTATCTCTATGGTATTTTCTGCGTAATTTATTATAAGGTATCTCGGTAATCTCTTTCTTCAAATTCATTGCAGAATTTCCATGGTCTCTTCCTCTATACTTTATTAGAACATCTTGCTTATCTCTCTTTCTGCATCACGGATATCTGTGGTATCTTTCAACAGAGTATCTTGGTTTTCTTTCTCTTTGCATTAAATTATAAGATTATTATAATATCGTTCTTTTTATTGTATTAGCTTTATGGTTATCTCTCCCAACATTACAATAAATTACCTATTTGGTTTCTTTTTCTATATTTTTAGAGTACTTTGGTTATGTGTTTCTCTATATTTTATGAGTGAATCTTGGTTATCCATTTCTCTTCATTACATTGTGGTAGGTATCTATATGGTCTCTTTTTCTATATTTTATAAGAGTATCTTGGTTTAAAATAGATTACTGGATTACATTAGATTACCATGACTTCTTTCTCTATGTTTTATTAGAGCAACAAGGTTTTTTCTTCCTCCTCATTGTATTATAGTATCGCTACGTCTGTTCCCTATATTACATTGTAGAGTATTTTGATTACCTCATTCTTTGCCTTATATTATAGTGTATCAATGGTCACTTTCTCTGAATGTACTTAAAATATCTTGGTTACTTTGGTCTTATTCTGCATTATAATACTGTACTCTATACCTAATATCTTTCTCCATATTTTAGAATATCTAGGTTATCTCTTACTCTGCATTACGTCATAGTATTTCTGTATCTAGTATCTTTAGATTTTATTAGTGTTTTGATTGTATTTTTCTTAATATTAAACACTATTATTTTCTTTATAATAAACACTAAATTGACCTGCCAGGTAAGTAAAGTGTGGTCCTGCATAATATTATTATCTACCTGTGTATAATGATACGTAATATAAATAATAATATGTAGGTACATTTTACGAAGCATTACGCTCAATTATTGTGATGCTTTGTACACTGTATCACAATTATAGTTTGTGTTATTGACTGATGAGCTGATGGGTGCAAAGTGTTTGCCGTAAGTAAAGTGTTAAAAATGTTTTTTTATGGTTTGCAGTAGGATGAAGTCTTGGAAAAACAAATATTTGTACATACAGCGCCCTTGAGGTGATTTTTCACAAAATTACGGCAGGATAAGTCGATTGCAACTCGGAGTGCTTTTAAACAATACGACATCATTGCTGATGTTGTAGCTAAAATTATAAAATATTTCTATGAACATTTTTCAATTGGCTAAAGCACTTCATAATGTACATTTGATCGTTTTTACATACTTTGTTGGTCGTTATAGTATATTTGCGCCTTTTTTCGCCACTAATACGTATTGCAAAGTTTTATTATTCAAAATGTGTACCGATTCCTTACGGGATGAGAAAATGATTTTGCAGTAGAGATAGCTGTGTTTGATTTTTATTGTCCCAAGTAACACTAATTTGGTTCATATTTCGATAATGCATTTATCATCGACCAACAAAGTGTAGACAGGCGTGTGGGTGTTAAAAATGACACCGTAACCAAAATGATTGGTTCCAAAAATTGGGTTAAAAAAACCTTTATCAAAAAGAAAGTTCATTGTCTCACAGTTAACATATCGCAATACGCATTGCTTTTTACCTTTTGTTGCAAGGATAGAGTTGTGAGGATAGTTACATAACACTATAGAGTTGATATACATAACTTTTAACTTACGTCACATTTCCGCCACTCCGTCACATTTTGTTTTTACTATAAATGAATCTCTCTGGATCTCAGAGGGGAAATTGTAGCAAGGGGGGAAGGAGGCCTAAAATGCCTATAAGGGGTGACAAACGCGAGCTGCGTGTATACCTATTTCGAAAGAAAACCCGCGTAACGGAAGTATCGTACGACATAAAAATTGTAAGAGATAAGTTTTTGAGATTTTTAAAAATATTTTATTAAACATCATTAAAAGTAATAATGGCTGTTACTTGATAGCTTATACCTTTTGGAGTTTAAAAATAGTTTTATATTTTATGTCATCATATAATTTTTTTTAACATTATAGAATACACGCAAGTCGAGGTGGCAGAAAACAGCTGTGATTTGTATGAAATACACTTCTATCACGAGGAGTTACACCTCTGTCACGAAATTTTTACTACAAAAATATAAACACATATTTTTTTAAACGCACACAGTCGTTACGTCTTTAGTACCTACAGTAGATTTTAAAGTAATTTTAAAATAATAATATTGGTAATTATGTTGAATTTTTCTTCACTAACTGGTGGAGAAAACTTTATGTAGGTTAAAAAGAAGAACGACCCATATATTCAATGGTCTTGTCATCATAATACCTACCCATCTAATATCGCTTCAGATCTCGAACGTTTGCAATTGTGTCGACTCCAATTAGCGTAAGATGTGAAGTGCATCGTGTCCCTGGCTGGGTCGGGTTTCAATTCCGGGAATTTGCAATTACAAATACGTTAATGCGGCATTATTTTCTTTTAGTTTTTCGCCAGAACCACGAATTGGCGGCGACGGCGGCACGCGATCTCGCAATAAAACATCGGGCGGTGGTGAGCGGCTGCATTACTCGCAATTTGCTCAATTTACCGCACTGCAATTGTCCAATGTTTAATCTAACCAGAAAGGAATGGGCGAGGGAGAGGGTATCTGCATAATATTTAAATTATGTTCTATCTGCTAAATGTGTACCTACCGCAGAGTATCTAGGTATTTTATATTTACTGGGATTACCTAATTTTTCCGGTTCATGCACCACTTCTGACACGACATGAACAAGTGGCGGTTTGCGGGGTTGGAAAGTAGGGAGGCACAAACATTTTTGAAGTGAAAACTTCTTTAGCGCCGTAGTGATTTGAAAATCGATGCAAAGAAAACGAGCGACACTATAAAGAGACAAACACACACATCTATAGGTTTAGCCTGCGAGAGAATGGTACAGGTACTCAGGTAAATTTCAAAGGTTCTCGGTTCCAATATAATACGATAAATCCACAGTTCCACGCAAGCCTCCGTCGGTGTTGTAGTATAAAGCGCCTGACGAACTTCAGCGGCCAGACATTTAGCGGACCAAGGATAGAATTCTGCGAAATCAAAATATATATATTTTGGTAAAATCAATATCCAATCTTCGAATCACTCCAAAATAAACAGGCAAAAAAAAAACACAAAATAAAGCGACTTCTAGAGAATCCTAAGAAAAAACACAATTACTAATAATCTGACCAAATTTCTAGGAAAAGGTGCACTGGAATTCACGACAAAAATATAGAAAAAATCATCCTTCGCAAAGTGCTTCCTAGTCTCCCCACTCTTGTCTACTTTAGTTTTCTAAAGGTTTCACCTCTACCGTGTGATTTGCCCATTCTGATTTTTGACACAATGGAACTATTACCTATATAATATAAAAACAACCAGTCCTATTGAAATACGAAAATATATTTTAATGATCATCGTTGACAGGTGTCACGTATTTATTCTGCTCCGTTAAAATAGTTAAAATCTGTGAAAAAAGTCTATTTATAATATACAAACCGATTGTAACAGTGGCATCACAGTGTTGCAGTAAAGCTGGAGTAAATGCTGTGTATGTGAGTGTTTTTTTTTAAATAAGAAAAACAAATTGAAAAAAGCCAAATCACTGTGATATAAACACTACCGACGTATTATGATACATTTGCCTACTCATCAATAGATGGCAGTAGATATATAAATATATCAAAAATAAATTAATACTTTACTCTAGTTGACAATAGATGGCGGTAAATACACCAATTTAAAAATATTACTTTCCGATATTCTTTAATAGATGGCAATAGGTGTATAAAATATAAATTATTTATTCTCTAAAAAATGGATAAAGGAAATAAAACACCCAGAGTAAAAAATCCAGACCCGTTTACGAAATCTTTTATAACCCCAAGATCCCCAACTGAACAAGAGGACGATAACTTATCGTCTGATTCGGAAAACAATAGAGATGATGAAGAAGAAAAGTCTATATTGATAGAGACAAACCAAGTGAGTAATGCCCTTACTAACTCACGAATCATAATTAATTCCGTGAAGACAACACTCTCAGAAAGTAAAGGAAAAATATCCATGGGCCAAAAAGAAAAAATAAATGAAGGAATGGATAATTTATTTGACATTATAGCTCATTTAGTGGCAGAAAATAATGAAATGAAGGGCGAATTGAAAATTCTCCGGCCGCTCACAAAAATAATTACCCAAAATTTTAATGAGATGAAAAAAATAATGCAGGAAAATAAATCGCTTTTCAATAACATGAACACTAAAAATGAAGAAATCAAAAAAGACATAAAAAAAATAATAATGCCTGAAACATATGCGGAGAAGGTAAAAAAACACGAGCCAATTGTAATCATAAAACCAAAAAAGAAAAATCAAGAAAATATTGAAACAAAAAATGAAATTAAAGGAAATATTGACCCAGTAAACTTTGGAGTAACAGGAATGAGAAATTTAAAAGATGGGGGGGTAATAGTAGAATTCAAAAATACCAGCAATATAAAAAAAATTCATGATGAAGTGACTGGATTGATGGGAGACAAATACGATATAAAAATCCCACAAGAAATAAAACCTTCGGTCAAAATTATTGGCTTAACTGAAAAATACTCATTTGAAGAAGTAGAAAAGAAAATGAAAAGTCAAAATGAGTTTATTTTTGAACCAAACTCAAAATTGAAAGTAACGTTTATAAAAGAAACGAAAAATCTTAAAAATCAAATCAGTTACACCATATTTGCTGACGTTGACGGAAAGACATTCGAGAGGATGTTAAAGGAAGGAAAAATAAATATTGGTTGGGACAGATGTAGAGTTTTCGATAATATTAATGTCATGAGATGTTTTAAATGTAATGGGTTTAATCACAAGGCTATAGATTGCAGAAACCTACAATCTTGTCAAAAATGCGCAAAACATCACGATGTAAAAGAGTGCACCGATGAAGATCTCCAGTGCATCAATTGTATAATGACAAGTAAAAGATTAGGACTGAAACTAAATAGCAGTCACTCAGCCATGAGTAAGGACTGCCCAATTTATAAAAGAAAACTAGAAGCAAAAATGAGCAGAATCTCTTTTTTATAAAAAAATATTACGATAAAGATGAAATTATATACCTGAATATACAAAGCATCATAGCACATTACGAAGAGGTCAAAATACTTTTAGAGGAAAAGAAACCTTTTATGCTTGTGATGAGTGAAACACATGTGACTGAAGATATCCAAGATAGTGAAATTAAATTTGAAAATTATAATACCATCCGCTGCGACTCACATAGTCGACATACGGGTGGAGTGATGATTCTCTTGAGTAAGAAAGTTCCATATGAAGTAATATCAAATCACCAATTTGAAAAACAGTGTTGGATCTTAGCCATCACCATTAAACCAGGAAATAAGAAAGGTGTATACACTGTTGTTTATAGATCGCCAAACACAAGTAAGAGGGAATTTTTAACATATTTTCAAAGATGGTGCATGGAAAATTAACAAGATGAAAATATTAAGATTATAGCTGGAGATTTTAATATAAATGTCAAAGCGAATGCAGACATATACACAAAAAAACTGAAATCTATTATTCAAGCTGCAGGGATGAAACAATTAGTCAAAGATTTTACACGAATTACTAATACGTCAAAAACAGCGATTGATCTGGTAATGTCAAATAAATTCAACTTAAACATTAATGTACTAGATAGCCCTAAAATTAGCGACCATAGCATCATTCAAATTATACTAAATGACAGAGAAAAATACAAGTCCAGTAAAGAAACACAAGTAATATCATTTAAAAATTACAAAAAATACAATAAAGAAAATTTCATTCAGACCTTAGAGACTGTTAATTGGAATAAAATAAATCAAATGGAATATAACAAAAAAACTGATCAGATGATATTAAACTTAAAAAAATCTATTGATGAAGTAGTTCCAGAATAGAAAATACATAAAATAAACAATAATAAATGGTATACAAGAGAACTTCGCATAATGCAACATGATAGAGATACATTTTACAAAAGAGCATGCCTTACTAATAGTACTATGGATTGGGATAACTACAAAAAAGCAAGAAACAAATACTCTAAAGACATAAAAAGAACGCATAATGAGTATATAAAAAATAAAATAAACTCAGAAGAAGGTGATCCCAAAAAAATTTGGAAAAGCATAAAGGAATTAGTACATGGCGAAAACAAAGACGACATAAAAATAGTAATATTTCCAAAAGAGATAAATGAAGAAAACATGGCTAATAGCTTTAATAAATATTTTATTGAAAGCATCACTCAAATTAACAAATTAATCCCCAACATTGATGTTAACCCCACAAATGACAGTAACGACTCAAACAAAGAATTATTTGTCTTCAGAAAAATAAATGCAGAATATTTATTTAACATTTTAAACAAAATTAAATCAAAGAATAGTTCAGATGGATTAACTATTGGCTTAATAAGAGATGCTTTTCCAGTAATTGGATCTACTCTTTTAAATATTATTAATGAGACAATTGAAGAGGGAAAATTTCCACAGTCATGGAAACTATCTACTATTATACCGGTCCCAAAGGTTAAAAATACCAGAAAATGTGAAGAATTTCGACCAATCAACACCTTACCAAAATATGAACAGATTCTTGAAGTGATAATAAAAGAACAAATTTTGCAATACTTAGATAAACACAATATTTTATACCAAGAGCAATCAGGATTCAGATCCAACAACTCATGTGAAACAGCACTAAACGTAATTGTCGAAGAATGGAAGGAAGGAATGAATAGTAATAAATTTATCTTAGCAATATTTTTGGATTTTCAAAGGGCATTCGAAACTATAGATCGTGATATACTGATAAGAAAGCTTAAAGAAATTGGTTTCTCATCTGTATCCATTAAATTAATAGAAGAGTATTTGAAAGACAGAAAACAGGTAACAAAAATAAATAATCAGTTTTCTAAACCAATGGAAAATAAATTAGGAGTACCTCAGGGATCGGTCCTTGGACCTCTATTGTTCATTCTCTATATTAATGACATGGTGAAAATATTTTCAAAATGCTAAGTACGATTATTTGCCGATGATACACTAATATACTTAATTGGTGATAACTACGAAGAACTAATAAATATTTTTAATAATGAACTAAATAATGTATCAAGATGGCTAAAAATAAATAAGCTTAAATTAAATACAAAAAAAACAAAATGTATGGTAATTGGGTATAAGAAGACATCCAGTGAGAGCAAAATTAAAATTGACGGTGAAATTATTGAAAGTGTGACTGAAATGAAATACCTAGGAGTTATATTAGATTCCAAACTAACTTTTAACAAACATGCTGAATATACCCAAAAGAAAATTGGAAAAAAAGTATCTTTTTTGGGAAGAATACGGCAAAAACTTTCTAGAAAAACTGCAGTCACTATTTATAATTCAATTATTGCTCCACACTTTAACTACTGCTCAACTATCCTTTTCCTGTGTAATGAACGAGAACAAAATAAGTTTCAAATTCTCCAAAACAGGGCAATGAGAATAATACTTCGACGAAATAGATTCTCAAAAGTAAATAAAATGTTGAAGGAACTAAATTGGCTAACCGTGAAACAGATATTGACCCTGCACACGATGATATTTATCCATAAAATAGTGAACAACATGTTACCAAAATACTTCTCAAACAAAATTATATACAACAAGGACATCCACAGACATAATACAAGGACTTGCAAGGAAATCAGACTACAAAAAAAGGACAAAACGAATACGCAGAACAGTTTACTATACAAAGGGATGAAGTTATACAACACTCTACCAGAAACTTTAAAGGCCGCACCAATTGGAAAGTTCAAAATTTATTGTAGGAGATACATAGAACAAGAAAAAATATAGTTTGAAATATGAAATGATATAATTAATTAGGAAATTGTAAACTTAAATGTACAATTTACTAAAATAAAACAAATAAATAAAATAAAAAAATAAAAATAAATAAATAAATTGAAGTAACTTTACGACAATTTATAATTTGGTAACATTTCAATTAAAGTATTCCTATATTTGCGATGTACGGATTATTTCCCTTTTCTACTCTATTTTTTTTTGGGGAGGCACAGCCTCCCCTGCCTCGCAGCGCGAACCGCCACTATGGACTTACTTGAGACAACGAACAGATTTAGCCTAGAAACCGGACGTTAATCAAATCTAGCAAAAGTTTATTTTAATATAGTGCATAACTCTATGCATAGTCTCTTAGAATCCTATATCTTAAACTTACTGTACGAGTTAAGAATGTAAAGCTTTCCGTATCCTTCTCCCAACCTTTATGCAAATGTGTCGACGATACATATAGGGTTGTATTTTGTTTTATATATATTAACTCCACACAGGAAGCCCTGAGGAAAATAATTTCCCTCAAGGCCTATGTCATCTTTGAAGATGCTGTGTGGAGGGTGTTTTTGAGGAGAGGAAGGAGTGAACATGGGTCTTGAAGAGACCCATGCTGTAGGAGAGAGGAAACACAGAGGCCGGAAAATCGTTCCACAGCCGAGCTGTTGAACTCAAGAACGAGTCGTAGAGACGACCCGTTCTCACATTGTATGTACATGATGTCCAGAAAATAGTGCCTACAAGCGGGAAACAGGTGAATCTACATCACAAAGAGAACCCAAAAAACTTTTTCATCTTTAACTAAAAGGTAAAAAAAAATTAAGCCGGATCTTCGCTTCGACCCATTTTAAAATACAATAAATAGCTGATAGTTACCAATTTTTTTTTAAATTTGACCTAAGAAATTTTAACTCAGTTAACTAAGTACGTTGTAAGACTAATTTAATTTTAAACGTTTCAAGGGTACACTGGAAAATGTAAAAATTTCTTGAGCGAACAGTTTTGTGGGTATTTCACATGGAACTAAGTACCAGGAACATACTAGGTCTTATAAAATTAGGTCCATAATCTTAAGTAAGTACATATTTCGATTTGAAATAAAATAAGCTATTCGATCTGGTATTCGGTATGGGCAACGAAAAACAATGGGGCTGGTGAGTCAATAAGGAAGCTCGCAATCTTATACGGAAACAGTAAGACATTTTTTTTCCTTTTTTATGTTAACCCCTGACTGTTGTGTAAATTATAAATACAATTTGTGATAGGTATTCTATTTTATCTGCATATCTATCCTATAGACATGGCATCATTGCTAATGGTTAGTTCTAGTCAGATAACTGCATAATATAAGGGATAAATACCTTTACTACCATAATAGGTAATAATCTACTAATTTATATAAAATACTGAATTATCGTACAAGAACTTGATACGGAGGTACGCCTGTAGGTATAATTATTTCAACGTTTCTACACCCCTGGGTCTTAAAGATTACAGAATTACGTGGCATTATTTTTATCCTAGATTTGCCTCCGAGCGATACAAAACACAAAGCAAAGGCAGTGATTGCGCAGAGATCGCGCTAATGCCACAGATATCCTATTTAAATTGGATAATATTGTAATAATATAAGATTACACGTTTGGTCGTAAGTCCCTCGCCCGTGTCAGAGGACGCCCGACGACGTCATATTATTTATTATTGTTATTATATCTCGGAGCTACCCGCTCGGGCGCTCCGTTTACTTGTTCCGTGGAACATCCCACATGCAAATCTGCAATCTGGCTAGGTACTTATGTACTTAAACCCTTCCGGAACACGTATTGCTATATCTGTCACCACATCAAACGTCCTCATGAAACTCGTTCTATCTCCTCTTCTATTATGGTCAGATATATAATATAAGGTTCCATGCCAACTCGGAATGAAACCAACTCAGAATCATCTCAGATAAGCCATTTAGAGTGATAAATAAATAATTTTAAATTAGCCGATAACCCTAACCTAACTTAACCTATTTAACCAATTTTTTATTTATATTTTTTTATCACTCTAAATGACTTATCTGAGATGGTTCTGAGTTGGTTTCATTCCGAGTTGGCCGGTCACCATAATATAAACAGATGGAGATAGAAGAAAGAACACCAACAATATATTGGATTTAGTGGCGTAGCGTAGTGCGGGCGGCAAATTTCCTAACAAATAATAATAATTTCCTGTAAAAATTTGAACCATCTCATTTCATATTTTTGTCGCACCTATGATTCGGACCGATTGAAATGAGCACGGAATTTTTCATTACTTATTCTGTGACGAAACCGGGAAATCTCCTTTCTTTAAATGAATATGTGAAAATGACATCTTGCTCATTGTGGCGACTGGCAATACCGTCTGTACTGAATTGCAGGAATTCCCCTATTTTATTTTGTGCTTGATTGTTTATGACTAATATTCAGCGAGAATGTCTTCAGGGTAGTCCGTGAATGATGCTTTGACAATTCTAAGAAAGTTTCATTCATTAATGGATCGTACCTCAATGTTTTAATTCATATTAACTTAATCGTATAAATGTATACGCTTTCCAAACTGTGATTTTAGTGCTCATAAGTATCTACTTACTCGTAAGTGCCGTGATTGATAAATTATTGAACTTTGTTGAAAAATTGTATTGTTGTGTAGGTACGTATACATTCGACTATATGAGTATTATTGTTTGTTTGTATATGTATTATGATGATTTTTCTTGCCGAAAAGTGCTTAAGAATTACTATACTTATATTTTAGTCTTTTAAATTGAAGTACCTAATTAAGGGAGCGGCAAAATTTTCTTCCGCCCCGGGCAGCTGACACCCATGAATAAAAATAAAAAATAATATATGTATATTTTGATATTATTGATCAATGCATTGAACATATAATTTTGTATTAGTGATTAACGAACCGGTGGACGCAATCTGTTAGCCATAAGTTGTTGTAGTAATTTTTCTAGTTTGTAGTAAAGTTACTAGTAAGATAGAGCATTGTAGAAATATATTATAAACGCTACTGGGCCCCTCTTCGTTGCAGTTCCGTCTTTATCCTAAGGGCATGCGGGGCATAAGCCCAGGGACCCCTACCTAAGGGAGCCCCGAAACTCATGCCCATAGACAGGGCCGCGAAGAGGTAGGTTCTGGGGGCATAATCGGATCCGAGCAATCGTAGTATTTTCCTTCGCTCTTTAGATGATTTTGTCAAGAAAACGTCGCTGTACAAATTATCCAAGTATTATATATTACATACAATAAATGAAACATAACACGTAAATAATAGTTACGCATGACAATTTATACTTAACTTTTATTTTTTACCTCCACACAGGAGGCATCGATAGTAAATATGTTTCTTAGAATATAAATATATCTAATTAAATGAAGATATTATGAGCGAAACTCAATCGAAAATCTGGAAACAGAAAAATCAGAAAAAGATATTTACACCTCTGGGACTCGAACCCAGGACCTCCCTACTTTCCGGAAAGTAGGGAGGTCCTGGAAAACAGGTCTCTGAGGAGAACAATTTCTCTCTACTCCTATATCATTTTTGGGAATGCTGTGGGAGGGTCTTTTTAGGGAAAAGAGTGTGAGGAAGTTCTGGGAAGGTATGTGGGATGGGTAGAAATCCTGGAGTCAGTGTGTCCAGGAGTGCCGGACGTATGAATCCATCCTCCTACTGCGGCGCAAGGCGATGATCACTTCAAAAGAGCAGAAATTTTGGTAATTCAATAAATGGTTCCCGGAGCTGCGGTACACGTGCCCGCCTCCCAAATTGAATACATAATATGCAATACATTATAGCAAAACACGTGACAATAGGTTTTAATTCCATTGTAAGTAAGAACTAGATATTTCCTATATAATATGATTTTTTTTTCAATAAGCTCTGTTAAAAAAATTTGTTGGGTATTTTAGCCTCAAATCCAAAATAAGGTTTTGTATTTTATTTTCATAAAAATCACATTTAAAACACAGTTAATAATTACGGCAAGCGAATGACGTCACAAGTTTTTTCCGCCCCAAATTCCGAACGTTCGAACTTTGGCTCCAAGTACCTGCCTAATATGGTCTAAAAACTGCTGACCATACTTTCCATACAAACTTCCATTCTATCACTTCTTACTTCCATGGTTGATGCCTATTAGTTTTGGGAATCAGTTGTTTAACCTCTGATTATTATTTTTTTCACAGCCCATGCCTTACCTAAATACCACGGAATTACTTCTAGAGAACCGCTTAAATCATTAAAATCAAAGGTCACGTAATGACTGGCATCAAATTGCGCTTAATTCTGGATTTATTAGATGTTAATATTCAAATTAGTCATCCAAGATGGCGGTCCGTTCCACGCGCGCGCCCAACAATTTTGTACGAAATTATTATAATCTCAGTTGAACTCCAAATTGGTATTGTGAGGTACCGGCTCAGGATGACCGGAGTTTTCTTCTTGGGATGGTGTGACCAGGCTACAAAAAATACTATAAACATTATGCAGAGGTTAGCCGTTATTTATTTGATAATATAATAATTGGATAATTTGTAAATGTAGTGTAATTAATAATTACAATAATTATGAATCCTAGGCTCCATCTGATTTTCTAAAACCAGTTAGGTACAACATACTTGCCTGGCAGGTCACTTCAGATAAACACACTTTTGTTAGCTTGGCGAAGATTTGATTAAACAAATTAAAAACACCGAGGGCGTAGGGGGTTTTCGATCCTAAAATGCGGTCCGATCCTAGGGTGGGCGAAGAAAATTTATCAGAAACTTTTTGAAAATGACAATTGACAAGATACTTGCTTTGACGTGCAGTGTTGCCAACTCTAAATATTAACATTTATTGCTCTGGATTCTTGCGTTTTTAATCTATGTAAGATCGCTAAATGTATTTGAAAATGTATTTTGAAGCCATAAGCATTTGAAATACAAATTACAAAATACGTCAACACCAGGTAATTGAAATACCAATTACAAAATACATTTTTTAATTGAAATACAAATACAAAATACGTATTTGTATTTCAAATACGTATTTCAATTACAATTAATTCAAATACTACCCAGCCCTGTTGGTAAGTGATGTTTTTTTTTTTTACTTTTAAGTGACGCACAGAAAATTTAATGTTTTCGATACAAAATACCAGTGGCGTGATTCATATGATCAAAGGTAGACTTTGT
Organism: Glyphotaelius pellucidus; assembly: GCA_936435175.1. Lineage (NCBI taxonomy): Eukaryota > Metazoa > Arthropoda > Insecta > Trichoptera > Limnephilidae > Glyphotaelius > Glyphotaelius pellucidus. The sequence continues at coordinate 38,589,732 of OW386543.1, forward strand.
GTATGGATTTTCTTATTCGGGTATGAATTCGGCACTGTTTGTATATTCGTAAATATTAAGTTGTGGTAAGTAGAGGTCCCAAAAAACTATCTAATAAATTTTCCGACCCACCCCCCTTTTCCCCCAGGATCGAACCTCCCCCCCCTTGTAAATACTTTAGCTAGGCTCTTCCAATCTAACTTCTAACTTCCAATCTAAACGTATTAATATCTAGTAAGTACCATAATAATATTACCAGCATATTGAATATTAATCAATCATAACCAACGCAATTGTCCCAAAACTCACAAGCTCGTAAGCACAGCATCACTGCATCACATCACGTCTCCAGGGTTACCGGAGCAGCGTGGGGTGACCAGTATTTCTGACCGCTGAGCGCCTTCCATTGAACATGTCGTACCATCAGTCCACCAGTCCACAAGTTTACAAGTTCACCACGGGCGAGATTCCTCGGCGAGCGGACGTGCTGGGCACATAGCAGGCGTGCTGCGTGCTGCCGCGTGGTAAGACTTTAGTTCACTTGGTCACGGGTGGCAATTGGCAACGCCAGCCCTGGCAGAAGTGATTACCTCGTCATTAAATGTCTTGTAGTTGGTTTGTCGTCTTTCTGCCGATAATAACTTGTATTGCAGATAATGAGATAATGTATAAATAATACAGATACCTGAAAGTTTCGCGTTAACGCGCGAAATTCGTGATTTTGTGTCAAAATACGCGAGAATAACGTGAAATTTACAATTTTCGGGCAAATAGCGATTAATAAATTACGTACCTATTACTTATGTTATATTTTTATATTGCTTCTGACATAAAAAAGAATGAATTGATATACGAGTACAGTTCATTTTGTTGTATCGTCAGTGTTTGTCGAAATATTAACAATGTTTGTCGTATCGTAAATAGTTACTAAATTTTAATACTAAATTTGTTAAACGCGGTAAAAGTAAAAGCTAATTTTTCCGATGGGTAAAAATGACAATGAAAAATTTAGAAAACGTTGTTGGACTCTTTTTAATGTAATGCAATTTTTTTTTTACAGTTACATTTTTGACGTGATAACGTCTTATAAATCAATGAACGCCGGCTGCACTCACGAAAAACCATGACTCATTGTCACGTTCCGCCTGAGCCGAGAGTGCAAGCGAGAGCGCGGAACAAGCGTTCGGCTTGTGACGCATCCATCTCTCTTCCACTCCATCGATATTATATGACATTATCACGTAAAATTATCGTCAGTAAACCGACTTTACAGACAACCAATTTTTATTTCACCCGCCATGCTAGAGATGCACAATGTTATGGCGGGTGAACATTAATAACGTTCCAGAGAGGGAAATATCGATTTCAAACTTTGAGTACGGTTTTCTCAAAACCGTTGTTTTGACTTTATGACTTGGTCAGCATGAGACAGGCAGCCGCCTGGTATGGTGATTTAATATTTCTTCTTTATATAAGTGTCACAAATATTTAACATGTGTTGAATAAATAAATAAATAAAAAATAGAAATGAGGCGAATTAATATTAGGTATTGTTTACCTAATATTAATTCGCCTAAACCCCAGATATCATAACCTAGCAGGTAAACATTAAAGGGTAAAGATGTTCTCCACAAGGCGTATTATTATATAACCAACGCCAGTGCCAGGTCATGCCAAGTTCGCTACATTTGGAGATTTAGCAGGAGTGACTGGGTTCGTAGGATGAGGTTTATCTAGGTCTTGGCGGCGGGTGCTTTTACCCACCTACTGTGTGGCGGGCCAGATCCGGTGAGACTGTTTGAGGGAGACCTTTTGACTTCTCCAGCCGGACTCTGTCGACCCATCGCCTCGAACCGTAGAGGGAGGGATGGATTCATACGTTCTTCACTCCTGACATATTGACCCCCAGATTCCTACCCATCCCTCATACTTTATTTTTTCCCAGAACTTCCTCTCCTTCCTTTTCCTAATTTTTTTTATCGCCTGATTTATCAATCTTGATACCTACTCAATGTAGTTAGTAAAATTACTTATACAGTAAAAAATAAATTGAAGTTTATTCACCCCCAAAAGCATGTACATTGGGATTTCCAAAAGGGCAAAAAAATAATTTAAAATAAAACCATGCAAAATAATGCAAAATCATACAAAATCATGTGTTTTTGGTTTGAAAATTTGATTGCTTAGAACACATCTTGGCCTTGCAAGCACTCGAGTATTTTTTTAACAAAACTTTTTCTAGGTCTGAAAAAAAATTAAAGTATCTGGCCTATAAAAAACACTTTCAAGTGCTAAAATCTCCTACTAATTAATCAATTTTCGAATAAAATTTCATTATGTAATGATGCAAATTAAGTTGTTTAGAAAATAATTGGAAAACATTTTAATATTTATGTCTGAATTTCGCAAAAAAAAAAAAACAATATTGATCAGAAACTCTGCTTTGTATCTCATGTAACTTCTATAGGTAACAGGGCTATGAAAATGTTAGGTTTTATATTAAGGATTTCCAATATTTACACATTAAAAATTCTGTTCACATCTCTCGTTAGAAGCATTCTAGAATATAATTCAACAATTTGGTCACCTGTCTTCAACAATCACATCAATACCATTGAAAGAGTCCAACACAAATTTTTGAGGTGTATTAATTTTAGACTTGGAATTCCCTTAGAATCAATAAATTATAATTTTTTGTTGCACTCATTAAAATTGTTGAAATTAAGTGACAGAAGAAAAAATTTTGATCTGATATTTTTGTATAAAATCGTTAACTATCAGTTGGATAGCCCATATATATTCAAGTTGATTCACTTTCATATACCTACAATAAGATCAAGGTTCCCTAGTTTGTTTTATTGTGACAACTATATGTCGGTATCAGACTCCAATTCAGTACATAGATTACACACCATTGGAAATTTTTATGCCAATGTGGCTGATATTTTTAATATTTCCATACTGAAATATAAGGTTGTACTGATCGAACATTTCAGCCAATTATACGTTAACGAGGTCACTACATAATGAGTTTTTGTTATTATTGTTTATTTTTAATGCCTGTATAATGTACTACGACTGTAATTAACTATACACAAGCTTGTAAATGGCACTTTGTTCCGTAAATTTTAAATAAATAAATGCAATTTCGCTCTGATTTTTTCGGCACGAATCAATATAGGCAGCGTTCAACAAATTTTGAATTAAGAATTAAACCTTTTGCCGTCCACATAACGATTTTGTGCATTTTGTATCAGTTCTGACCCGTCTGCGGTGGGGAATAGACTTCCTAAGATTCTGCGTCGCTTGGTTCCGTCAAATCAATTTTAAATTTCCTTGTTATTATATATAATAAACAATGCGTAAGAAAGGAGTTAATATTTTTTACAGAACAACTCTCAAATATCTTTTCCAACCTTTCCAAAAGCTACTTCTCTAGTATTTTTAAATCCCCCCCAAAAAGAGACGGGGATTCCGATTTCGAATTTTTCCTGGACTAGTGGATCACCTTAAGTTTAATTAAATTTAACCTTTTCACTTTCCCTTTCGTTTGTCCGTCTTCTGGTTATCTGGCGGACCGGAATAAAGCAGAAGAAATAATAATAACCAAAATACTTCAAATTATTATGCATCGACCCTTTTGTTGATTTTGCCGCCACTATTTAGTGGTAGTTTGGAATGTTTAGGGGATAATGCCTCCCGATACCTACCGATTATCACTCAACGTAACCTACCTAATAGAATATTAGCATACCCAAAATATCGATGGCAGGCGCCGGCTAGTCATCCCTATGCAGTCGCCAGTCGCCAGTCGTAGGAATGCTTTTATATACCTACATACATATGTTATAATGTTTCAAAGACCCAATCATGTCTGATTACGTCTAAAAGGGATCGAAATGAAAATCTAGTCTCCTTCAACGGAAGCAATCTTCCGAACAGACCCTCCATTGATATGCTTGGTGTAACTATAAGTGACCAGCTCAGGTATGGGGGATCCATCGAAGCCAGATTAAAGTTAGCTTCTCAAAAACTGGGCGTACTGTACAGGGCCGCAGATACTTTAATAGTACACAACTGCTTACCCTGTACAAATCGCAAGTGCGCCCCACGGTTGAATTTGGCAGCCACCTCTGGTCTGGAGCTCCAAAATACTTGAAAAATACCCTCGACTCTGTGCAGAAACGGGCGGTCCGTTTGATAGATTCTCCCATCTTAACGAACGGATTGCAATCTTTAGAGCACAGGCGTCGGGTGGGAATGCTATCCATGTTCTACCGGTATTTCAATGGAAGATGCTCTGAGGAACTAGCGTCATTGATCCCTTCGGCACCGGTGCATAGTCGGGAGACACGCCAAACGCGCGCCCAACATATGTACACGGTTGACATTTGTCACATGAGAACGGGTCGTTTTTTCGACTCGTTCTTGAGTTCAACAGCTCGGCTATGGAACGATTTGCCGGCATCTGTGTTTCCTCCCTCCTACAGCATGGGTCTCTTCAAGACCAATGTTCATTCCTTCCTCTCCTCAAAAAGACCCTCCACGCAGCATCCCAGATGACATAGGCCCTGAGGGAAATTATTTTCCTCGGGGCCTCCTGTGTGGAGTTAATGTAAAAAAAAAATATATAGCATTTCAAAATCAGATATGGTAAATACCTACTCATCGTAGCAATAAATTTCATATGCAGTTTATAATCCTTGAAGAAAAATAATATAGGAACACAATATTTATGCATGAGAATGCACATTTTAAATTTTATTTGACTCTTTAAAAATTCTAAACAGATACTTTGAAAATCAGTGAGTAAGCACTTTTGGTCACAGAAACCTTAGCAAATAGAAATATATCAAATCCATAAAAGGTGTAAGCATGTAGGTACATTTTTAATATTTTTTTATAAGTTTCTATGGCTATGTTTGCAAATGATGAAATAAAAGAGATGCTTATACATGTATGTATAAAGCATCTCTACATTTAATAATAAAATATAAGCATAATGTGACAGTTTTCAGTCCTCACTAGGGTTTCCGTGTTTTCTTTATTCTATTATAATAGAAAAAAATTGTCGGTAAGATATAAGTTCGGAAAACATAGATAACACTAATCAATTATATTTACGGTACCTACCAATTATAATATTATTTAATGAAACCAGCAAGCGACGCAGATTACCCCATGTTACATTTTAAAATAAGTTCATGATTTGAAGATACATAAGAAAGACAAGACTAATAATAATAAGACTTATAATTAATTTTGTCGAAATAATCGATATAAATGATCTAAATAAATGATTTCTTATTATCACACTTTGAATATAGCGCGAAACCTACAAATTTCTACTTTACCGTCATTTTTGATGCGCGTCGGTAAAGCAGCGAGTCAAACCTACCGGGCATCTTTGTTTTTTCTGTCTCTCTCTTTTGACCACGTTAGGTTCTGTGACAGCGAGTGACATATTTCCATGAAATATATTTTTATAACTTTCGTAGACAGTTCTAATTAATTCCAGGTAAGTGTTTACCTTCCTGAAACTAATAATTGATATTTTATTTCCCTCCCGTGCTCGAGAAATAGTGAATCCGTCCGGGTTTATTTTTGAGGTTACCATTTTGACATTTCGTTAACGATTTTGCCGGCAGACTTTTATCACACAAGAGTTTATTTTCCCACCTTATGGTAAATTGTTTTGATAACATAAAGTCATCTCTAAATATCGTGCAATAAGTGCATTCTAGAGGGATTCTTGGTTACTTTAATCTATATTTAGGCAATAGGTACCTATCTCCTTTCTTTTGGTGCCCAGAAAAGTTATTTTAATTTGTGCAATGCATTTATAAACTAAACACAACAAACCGAACTCCCCACAAAATTTCTATCGAAGCAAACAAATTCTATATAATTAGGACATTCATTTTATTCCTTTTTGTGGTTTACAAGCCTGTCAGATAGGAATGCCAAAGATTTAAGAAAGTGAGGTGTATTCAATTGTTTTATTTTTGTTGGTTCTTTAATGTTTTATTTTATGCCATTAGAAATCTGTGAATGTGCAATGAAATGAACGGTCTTCTGTCATTGACATTTGAGGTATTACACCATTTTGCAACATGAATAAATCTCAAACAACAGAGTGTTGAGACGTATTGCAAGTCGTGGTGCACTATCTTCAATGTAAAAGCATTTTTGCGTTTTAAGGTAATTTTGATGCAAACATTCAATACAGTAATGAAAACAATTCTTCTAATAACTCCTGTGCAGCACTGAACATTGGACTCTAACTTTTTTTATATAAACGACTCTACATTTAATAAACAAAACTAGACTTCCATTGTCCCCGCATACGTTGTTAGGCAGCAGTATGCAAGTGCTTGCTATGTACAATTGTTAGTATATAAGAAAAGTATGAAAATCTTACCTAAACCTCTTTTGGGTAGGGGAAAAATAATAACGAAAAGTAGGCGGTATGCCTACCCTGCCTAATTTCCATGTACATATAGCACAAAACATAAATTCAATTTTAAAAAATCAACAAAAGGCGGAAAAAGATCTAGAAACGGAGGCGGCACAATTCAGATCGCTTGACAGTCCTGTTGAAGGTGTGTCGGTGATCAGGTAGGCCGGGTACGAGGTTCGAATTCCACGCTCCTAAACCGACTTCTCGGTGTCGCCTCGGCGAGAGAAGTGATTGGGAAGTGGGGGGATTGGACACCCGAAGACCCTGAGGATATCAGCGTCGAACAGCGTTTGTTTTAACTTTTTAAGTTTTTACCTTTGTCATTGTTTTATTTCAATAATAAAATTAGTTAAACATTTTTTACATTCAGCCGCTGAATCTCAGATGTCTGTCTTGTGAAATGTCCCATTTAGCGTCACAATGGCTTCCTTCAGCCTCACAAAATTTAACATCTAATTGGCAATGCCGTAGTCCCATATTCTTAGTTAGTTTGGAATCATGGTGGTATCACATAAAAAAATATCAATTATTGATTTGGATTACAAAGGAAAATGACACTTCACACTTTAATTTTTGGGTGGACAGTTTGTCCAGGAGTGACGGACGTATGAATCTATCCCTCCCGCTGCAGGGCACAGCAAGGAAAGAAATCAACTGCAGAGGTCAAAGGGTCTCCATCAACTAGTCTCTCCCATTCTGGCCCACCAAGCAATTGTTGGGCAAATGCATCCTCTCCAAGACCTGAACAAACCTTCTCCATGAACCTGGGAATCCCTACTAAGTCAAAGCAAACAACTTGGGGTGGCCTATGACAGAGGTGTTGATTATCTAATGAATGGTTTCCAGGGTGGATGCGGCCTTACACGCTTACCAAATTGAAATATATGCACAAAAAATTTACTATGTAATCGTAAGACTAAGAATAAAGCAAGATAACTGCGATATAGTTAGGTGAAACATAAAACGTTTCTTTTTGTTTTAATGCTGGTGCAAATATTTTTCTGAAATCTCTTATAGTCTTACCGCTCTCTCAGATCTCTCGCAGATCTCCGTCGCAACCTCTTTCTGTTTCATAATATATATTTTTTTTACATTAACTCCACAGAGTAGGCCCTGAGTAAAACAATTTCCCTCATGGCCTACGTCATCTGAGATGCTGTGTGGAGGGTCTTCATGAGGAGAGGAAGGAATGAACATTGGTCTTGAAGAGACCCATGTTGTAGGAAAGAGGAAACATAGAGGCCGGCAAATCGTTCCACAGCCAGGACAGTTGAACACAAGAACGAGTCGAAGAGCGACCCGTTCTCATGTGACAAATGTCAACCGTGTACATATGTTGGGCATGCATTTGGCATGTTTCCCGACTATGCACCGGTGCCGAAGGGATCAATGACGCTAGTTCCTCAGAGCATCTTCCATTGAAATACCGGTAGAATAAGGATAGCATTCCCACCCGATGCCTGTGCTCTAAAGATTGCAATCCGTCTGTTCAGATGGTAGGATCTATCAAACGAACCGCCCGTTTCTTCACAGAGTCGAGGGTTTTTTCAGGTATTTTGGAGCTCCAGACTAGAGGTGGCTGCCAAATTCAACCGTGGGCCGCACTTGTGATGTGTACAGGGTTAGCAGTTGTGTATTATTAAAGTATCTGCGCCCTGTACAGTACGCCCAGTTTTTAGAGGCTAACTTTACTCTGGCTTCGTTGGAGCCCTCATATCTGAGCTGGTCACTTAGAGTTACACCAAGCATATCAATGGTGGGCCTTGTCAGAAAATTGCTTCCCTTGAAGGAGACTAGATTTTGATTTCGATCCCTTTTGACATAATCAGACATGATTGAGTCTTTGAAACATTGAATTCAACAAGATTATTTTTTTACCCCAAGAGAAAACACTCTCGAAGTAACCGTCCATTCTTTGCTTCAAAGCCCTCCGAGCCGTTGGAGTTTGTGAGCCCTTTGGGGGCTTGTCAAACAAAAAGCTATCATGGACTGTACTGTCATCCGCTTAACCCTTCGAATAATGAGAAAATAATATCTATGAACTTTTGCCTGTCAAAGTTTGCACGCAAAAATTCTCGGTTCTTCCCATGCTTTTCAAATGTTCATTTTTATTGGTTATTTTTTAATCTTTTTGAATTAGCGTAGGGAGTGTGGCGAACCCATCGCTCAGGGAGTGGAAACACAAACCTGCAATAGCCATCCCAAGCCAAGGTGTGAGCTACCGTGGTCAGGCTGAATGTCCTGGGGAACAGTGTCAAGAACGGTGCCTCCGAGAAACAAGGTCGCATCTCGGAGTATTTAGACCTTACTCCAACATTCGTGGCTCTGCTGGAGTGGACCTTCTATTTCCCTGGTCACTTGTGGGACAAAAAAATTGGACCATTCGAAAACTAGGGGCCTTTTGGGAACCTAGGAGTGCTGAGGCCACCTCCGTGGACTTTCTTCCTGGGACCCTTAGGAGGAACCAAGAGGAGAAGCCGTGGAGAGGAGAGCTGAGGCCACCTCCATGAACCCTTCCCTTGTGGGGCCTTCACGGAACCAAGGGGAAGGGCACTCTTCCGGCACGGGGCCTTTGGGGAACCGAGGAGGAGTGAAGTGGAGAGATGATGTCCTCTTCCTATGTGGGGCCTTCAGGGAACCATGTAGGAGTGAAGAGAAATGAGGCCATCTCCGTGAACTCTTTCTTATGGGGCCTTTAGGGAACCAAGGAGGAGTGAAGAGGAGAGATAAGTCCTCTTCCCTCCTGGGGCCCTCGGGGAGCCAAGGTGGAGTGGGGCTCTTCTCTTGTGGGGCCTTTAGGGAACCAAAGGGAGGTGGACTCTCCATCGTGGAGCCCTCGGGGAACTAAGGAGTGGAGAGGAGAGATGAAGCCCTCTTCTCTCGTGGGGCCTTCAGGGAACCGCGGAGGAGTGAAGAGGAGAAATGAGACCTGGGAAGACACATTGTCGAACCAGAAGACATAGCTTCATTTCCAATGACAATCCTGGTGAACTTTGTAAAAGGGACTGGATTACTGTCAAAGGAATGAGGTAAAATGGGAGATAGCACAATGGGCCTACGGCCTAAGTGCTCACGGGAACTTTATTTATGTAAACCGTCTCCGCTCTTGAAAAAAAAAAAAAAAAATCTTTTTGAAAAAAAAAAATTGTTCTAAAATAAAGATAAAATAATCTTTCCGATGTGCTTATCAAAAATTAAGATTTTTGTTTTAAAATATTAAAATTTTTATATTGAAAATGTGAATTAGCTTAAAAATTACGTACCTGGGGTTTCCCCAAAAAAGTACATAAAATAAAAGAAAATTAAAATTTTAAATACAGATTCCTTTTTTTAAGAAAATTTGTAATAAAACTGTCACTTCACTTTTTATCACATTCATACAATTTTATTTTTAAATTAATTGTTTATTACGTCACACATTGGCGCAAATTTTATTTCGTCACTTGTGATCGGGTTTGTAAAATATCTGATCAATATAGCTCGTTTATTTCTAAAGCAATATGAAGCAATATTTCTTTCGCTTTCAAATATAAAATAAATCACAAATTTTTGCTTGACAGGAAGAGAGATATCTAACTTTTAATGACGCTCGGTCGTTCTGGGACAATCTGGGTCTCCTGATATTATAACGGCATATGTTTTGGGACAACTAGGGTCTCCTGTGATTAGACGGGTTAAAAATGAATTGGTGCACATGACAAAAGATTATGAGAAAGGGCAAGAAGTTACAATGTAACTATGAGTGGTGTGCATTGCTCTATGATTAAATATGACAATTTTATTATCATGTTCTGCAGATTGATGTAGCCAAATAAGTAAAGGAGTGTTATCAAATTCATGGAAAAAAATTAATTTTTATTTTATTAGTACGATTCGTTTTGCTTATGGTAGGCACAGCTTTTCAGCCTTTATGTTATTTGTGATTATTAGCACTGGTAGTTATTTATAACTGTTAGCCAAAAACCCCTATTTCAGCACTGTTCTAATCTTTAATTGTTTTAATTTGTTCCCAGGATGCCACCCAAAAAGGTAGAAGAGCCGGAAAGGAAACCGCTCATCGGTCGCGTGGGGACCAACTTGAAGGTTGGAATCGTTGGAGTTCCCAATGTGGGCAAGTCCACCTTCTTCAATGTGCTCACCAAGAGCATGGCTGCCGCTGAGAACTTCCCTTTCTGCACCATCGACCCTAATGAGAATAAGTATTTTTTAATATTATGCACTAACACATCAACATTTTTGTTGTAGGCCATTTCAACGCAAAATATCACATCAAGCCAATGACATGTAGACACGGTTATTGTCTCACAAAATGTGGCAAGTAACACACACGTTTCTAGTAAATTTTTATGCAAACGTTCATTCATATATTACAAAGATAGTGATTCAAAGAATACGTGTGTATGAACGAAATACACGTAGGACGGGCAACGTTTATGTATTTAAAAGTTGCGTTGAATACTACTTTCTGTATCGCAGGTGAGATGACAATACGCTTACGCTAAGACCAATTTGGAACTCTGAATGAGATGAGTTATCAGTGCCCGCCCATGGGTTGTCCATATACTTATGTGTTGCTACGATTGCTATCTCAGTTTCTCTAACAGTGCTTAAAATCTTCCTGAAACAATTGAAATAATTACATAAATTAATAATTTGTTTATTTCTGAATGTAATGTTATTCCTTATCTTTACTAGTGTTTGCCGTGTACTGTGAACCGTGTTCGCACAGCACATGATTAGCATGCGACGATTAGCAGTTTAGTATTAAATCGAAGGGACGGCAATTACCATTTCTTTTGATTGTTGCTTTGAGATTTTTCCAACATGTCTACAAGTTTTTATGTAATGGCACCATTGTGTTTTAGTAGAATTTACTACATCATAATATTTTTTAGAAACATCCGTGACGTTAACTTATCGATTTTAACATGTTATCTAAGTAATCAACGAAATATATTACGTCTTAAGTATGTTTTATTCGGAAATTTGGAGCAGACCTATTGTTTTTGTTGCTCTGCTTTAGCTTCATGGCACCAATATCAATTTATCTCTGCGGACTGCATTTCACAGTTGAAGTTTTTTAAATTTGTGAGAACGTTGCCCAAGAGTCCTAACAGCTCGAAACCAGTCCAGGCGTCCCTAATTTAGGTACGCTGTCAGGCTAATGGGAGTGAGGTGGGGGATAGGAGGAAGGTTGGGAGGTACCATTCATCCGGTCACCTAATAGATAAAGTTTTTTCAAGCAACATTTCGATTCTGTAAGGTTATATTTCACCAGGGTGATACTGAATATAGCTAGCACTCTAGAATGTGCTGCAAATATAAGTATATAATATTATTATTCATACATGAAATAACACAGTTAAATTAAATGTAGTTTATTTTCACACTCCGGAATTTGAACTATCGACCTTTATATCCGAAGCCTAGGATTATAACCGATCGGCCACGGAGATCTGAATTACTAATACATTTGCTTTAAACAGTCCATTGGGTCAATCAGACTAAAGTATTTTAATTATTTTATTTATTTACATAGACAGTACATTATTACAATTTATAAAGTAGATAATATATGTTAAATGAAAAACACATAAGTTTCTTATAATCTGCATGTAATTATGATTATTTCATATAAAGTTCTGATGAAGCTTGAGATAAGCAGAACCTGGTTGGCTGACATTTAATTATTCAATAAAAGTGGTGTATCACAAAGTGTTCATTTGTTTTACAGAATGTCCAGAGGTAAAGTGCATAACTTTGGGAGGTAATTATAATGATGGTAGGAGTAAAAGAGATACTTATTAAAGACATACTATTATATTAAAACTACCTACTAAAAATGCTTGGTGTGAGGTACAAACTTGCCCGATAAATATGCTGTGAGCTGGCCGGGTGCGATCGTGGCAACGTTGCATGATTGTGGTTGGCCCGTATCGTAACAGCTAGAAAATAATAATGCTGGCTGCCTGTGCTGGTCTAATTTTTTCTTTTTACCAAAAAAGTACCGCTAAAAGATGGAATTTAGAAAAAGTTATATATCTTTTTTACTTATACCATCATGTAGAATCACCTCCCGAAGTTTAATGCACTTTACCCCCGAACAGTGCCAGACACCAGGTATAATGTCACCCGAAGTATTTACTTCCTTTGAAAAGATTACATAGATTTTATCAACGCTGGAAAGGAAAAATGGCTGAAGAGCCATACAGCTGTGACCTACACTAATTGTTTGTTTGTGTTTATGTTCATCAAATCAAGTTTTCTACAGTTTCCCTGAACATGTAGGAAACTCTAGAAATCTTGATTTAATGAACACAAGCGTAAACAAACAATATGGCTTATTGTACAGATTCACGGCGCTTTAGACATTTTTCCTTTCCAGCATCGATATATTATATTTTCACAGTTATAGCACTTATTACGTAGGTCCGTACAATGTCTTAATTTTACCAAAAGACGAAAGCTTATCTTACAATAATTATTTCAAGTGTTGGTAATTAAGAAGAAAGAAAGTGCGTGGAGTGTGTGGCAAGAAATCAAACACTATCTATGGCAGCGGTCGGAGAACCGGGGTAAATTACCCCAAATGGGGTAAAAATGTTTTTTTTTTGGGTAATAAGGTCATTTTTCTAGTTTGCTATTTCATAAACGTGTTAGTATTTTTACAAACTTAATTAATTCAGGTGTGTGCGTGAGAAGTAAGAGACGCGCGTTGTGTGTGTGCGTATGCTGTATTCAAATTGCTCTTACATCAAAAAGTCCTAATTTTGAAGTAATTGTATCAAACACGAAGCAACATCATTTCTCCAAAAACTGAAAGCGAAACCTGAAAATCTGAATTTTTGTTTGATCCAATTTGAGAATTTGATTTTGTATGTCCATTATTATTTTGTATGTCCTTACTATTTTCATGTAAATTTTTTTATTTTCCGTGTAAATTAATTCAATAAATAATTGTTATTTAAATATTCATTGATTGTCTTCTTTTCAAAATGGGGGGAAGGGGTAATATCGACAAGCAAAAATATTTTGGGGTAATGGTTAAAAAAGTTCCCCGATCGCTGATCTATGGGATTTGACCCAGCCTAGCTAATCCGCCACATTAGTCAAGCGTTCAAACAATCAATCACTTAACCATACTTATTTTAATAATTTATTATCCCATCCAATTTTTTTACACGATTAAATGTGTGTTGCTTTGTTAAATTTGTGTATCCTGCCGTAATCCAGTTTTCTAAATATGAATGTATAACGTTTGTAAACTATTGATTGGTATTATTTGTGCCTGCACTTGTTATTAGTAAAATATTTTCAGTTTCCTTATTGCTTATCGCTTTTTCAATGTTAGGTACCTCTTTTGCTACCTTACCTATCCTGTCAGATTAATTATTTGAAAATTTTCTAATTTCAATTAGGCTCTTGAAAGAATAAATAAACAATTTGCACAAACCCAAAGAATCTGTCATTACAAAGTTTCCAAGTTCTTCAAACTATATTAAAAAAATTGTAGATTTTGAAATGGATGGTGATCATTCAAAAGAAACTGAACCCAATAAATTTTCATTTAAAACATCTGTTTTGGGACTTAAAGTTGAGAATCAAATAGGACAATTGCTCATAGATAGTAACAATTGTTGGTCCAAGCTAGAAGCCCAATTCAATTACCTGTCAAGTCCCCCCGTATGCTTCATCATACTGAGCAAACCTGGCTTAGGTGAGAAAGCTCTCGGTGATAGGCTAGCCGAATATTGGAACTGCATCCACATCAATCCCGACGATGTCATTCAAGAACAAATCAACCTTAGAAGTGACGCTGGGCGATGCATCGAATTCAATTTGAGGTGTGGTAATGTCATCACTGTCGAAGTCATTCTGAAGCTTATAGAAGAATCTTTTAAGACAGATGTTGTCCAGCACAGAGGCTATGTGCTGTCAGGCATTCCTCTTGTCGAAACATACAAAAGCAATGACTGCTGTGGGGAGCTTTTCTCGGAGGAAGCCTTTCTGACAGTTGAACTGTTTATGTTTTGTTTAATGTCGACAGTAGAACAGTTACTGGATAGTCTAGATATCCAATCTATTCACGGAGAAGAAATCGAAGAAGACATTGAACCGATTGCATCAGTTGCTGAAGATGAAACCGAAAATGTACAAGTTAAAATAACCATAGATTATAGCACAAAATTTGCTGGAATCATTCCACTGAATGAAGAGCGTGACTATTGTAGAAGGACATCTGTCTACGACCAAGTTGACTTCATTGCTAATTTAAAAACCCCACCAACTGTGATTATCGAAATTTCATGCCCCGAAGGGGACATTATTGCCTTGCGAGGCCAGAACGTCTTGGTTTACCCAAAATGCTCCTACTTTCAAATGCCGTTCGGGTCCGATACAGTTTGCTTACGGAATACAGAAGGAAACGATAGTATCCAAACTGCGGAACAAAAAATTAACCCGAACGTTACACTGTATCAGTGTTGGAGACCATCTGATTTTTCCCATTTCGTCGAATCACAGTTCAAAAAGATGAATAAGCGGCTTAAATCAGCAATAAAGCGGTACATTACTCTTCATGATCCACAATACGTGGTTAACATAGATGGTAGGTGTAGCCACGATACTAACTTTGAAGTGGTTCGAGCCAAACTATCAATATTACCTCTACACCGCGTTTTGTTGCCTACTCTCCTCCAAGATTTCAAAACAAAAGATCCTGAAGGCGAAGAAAATGTCGGAAATGTCGACGATCTTTCTAGCAAAGATTTTTTGGATGAATTCGAAAGCAAAGAAAAGGTAGCTCCCCGTTTTCCGTATTCGGAATCCTTGTGGAGAACAAAATGCCCCGTTGCTTTAGCCGAAAGGAAGTGCGTTACCGGAACACCTAAATATGCTGTCATTCTTTTTGATCACATCTTCTTGTTATCTACTGAAGATGCACGGCAAGTTTTCTGTAGAAATCCAAGACCGTTTCTGAATGCTAAATATTTGACACCCACCTGTCGAATAGCCATTATAGGTACTAAAAAATCTGGTAAAAGCACCCTTGCGAAATGTTTGAGCTGGCTTTTCAATGGAGTCATTATTGATTTTAAAAGACTCGGACAAAAAGTCATATCAGAAAAGGAACGCTCTATTCTTAAACAAGCGTGTGACGAAGTTTTGGATATTGCGGTGAAAGAAGAAGAAGAAATTTGCCTTGAAAAGGAAAATGTACGATTAGCCTCACTGGACCAATGGAAATTGGAAACAATGCAAATTTTAGAAAGGTACGCTGAATTAAATGAGTCAGAATTTCACGATTTACTTTTAAAATTTTTGTCACCTGAGGATATTACGATATTCCCATCTACACAATCCTTGTCGAAGACTTCTAAAACCAAATCAGTTTCTGCGACATTGTCCACCGGTAAAAGAGATTCAACTGGCGAACAATCGAAGACTTCTAAAAGCAAATCAGCTTCTGCGACGTTGTCCCCTAGTAAAAGAGATTCAACTGGCAGTGAACAGAAACAGCCTTCAGTTTCTACCATAGCGTCAATCCCAGGAAGTCACGAGTGGATTGCAAATAATATATTATCCGAAATTGCGAACAAAGCTCTTTTTATATATTTCTGCAGGAATGTTGTTAATGAAACGAACATCCTTTTGGAATGTGCACCCTCGGATATGGTCCTTACTAATATTCCTCGAGTACCTACGGATGAGGAAATTAAGAAACGTGCCAAAGAATTGGTTAATGAAGAAAACAGGTATGATGATGTAAATGCAACAGATGATGAGATTATTAATGTTTTAGTAGAAAAGATTATCACAATCGACCAAAACAAAAACGTGCCAAAAAGAGACTTGAAAAAACTTGGATGGATTATTGACGGCATGTCCTGCGAAGCTCAATTTTGGGATGCCCTGGTGGAACATGACTGTTTGCCCGATGATGTGTTTAGTTTAACTGAAAATACGGATATCGATTTAGAAACGTTCCTAACCCACAAATCAAGAAGGAGAAATGATAGGCTGCTTAATAGCATTTTTGACAAAATGGAAGAGCCCTTATTAGACCTTCATCAACGTTCTGCCCAGTTCCATAGTAAATCTTCTATTATATCAGAAATATCAAGAATGGTCACAAAAATTTTAGAACACGACTATTTTGAGGACAACAAGTTGCGACATATTCCATCTGAAATGACCGCCGAGTCGCATGATGCCTTGAAGGCCTCCGAGTTCGATACATTTATCAAAGAGACCGAGCAATTCAATATTGATTATAAAAAATTGAAGTCTTTATTAGAAGCTTGCCTCATAGATGCAATAGAAATCATCATTCCGAGTGCTTGGTCTCCCTCGGAATTAATCTCCGAATCCTTGAAATTGCTTCGCTACCACTACGGTGTCAATTGCAAGCCATTTATTTCAGAAGTTGAGGCCATGGTCGAAGATGAGGATAATCCGCCAGACCCGGGTGTTAAAACATTTTACGGCGTCTGTGGACCGTACTGTCCCGTCACATTCTACAAGCACGCAGTGCTTTGGAAAGGAAGAGAAGATTTTGTACAAAACTATAAACAAAAAACATATTACATGGCATCGCTAGAGGACCAAGGAGAGTTTTTGTCAGACCCTGAGCATTTCATGAACTCCGAAATACCTACGGAAGTTATCCCTCCTTGGAGGATATGCATCACAGGTCCTATAGGTAGTGGTCGTACTACAATGGCAAAGCTTTTAGCCGAGAAAATGGGCTTAATTTACATAAATTTCTGCAATTTTGCCTTCAGTTGCTTACTGCAGTCTTATCTAGGTAACAGCCGAGATTTTTACAATTGGCTGGATGAACCAGGCATTACCATAATAATTGATGAATTGCGCGTAACGCCGTCTGAAACAGATTTGGAAACCATATCTCAATTGAAAGACTATTTTGTTGGTGGTTTACCTCTACCCGCTGATATCCTGAGCGGTCTTTTATCAAAACTCTGGTTTACAAAACCGTTTAATTCCACGGGAATTATATTAGACGGATTCCCATGTCATCCGTCTGAAATAGATACCGTCAAAAGGCATTTCTATATTCCTGATTTAATCATTGAAATACGCGCAAGTCTTGCTGAAGTCGATAAAAGGTTGTACAAATTAAATTGCTTCCAATGGAAAAAACAACAAAAAGCGAGACAAGAAGAATATGAGATTGAAAAACAAAATGCTCTGACTATATGGAATTCCCATAGACATTCTCTTTTTATTGCCTATTTTGTATATTTGGAAGTTGAGAATGCAGCGTTTATTATTATCGACGCTGTTTTGACTGATTCACAAAATATTTCAGTGGTTGGTGAAGAATTGAGTTCAGAAGAACAAAATATTTCAGTGGTTGGTGAAGAACTGAGTTCAGAAGAAGAAAAAGAAAAAACATCGACTCGTAGTCCACAAAATGAAACCGTGCCCGCGGTTGTATCTTCAGAGCCCTTCTATGTACGAACAGACAGTAATCTGTCAATCGGAACCCGGTCCGTATTCTCAGATATGTCAGAGAGTACAATGTTGCCATTATTCGATATTCCTGACGATGAAATAGAATACGTCACTTTACGGGTTGATACCGCTATTCCCGAACCTGAGTTTGGAAATGAATGGGAGAGCGAAGAAAGCGCATTTGAACGTATTAAATCTCGCATAGAAGAATGGTATGAATCTGACGTGGAAATGGTGACAAATCTCAAGGAGCTATATGAAGAAGAACTAATTCCGTGGTTCCAGGTTGATTCTGTCAAAAGAAATGAAAGAACCCTGAAAATTCTCGAAAGATATGTATCGGAAATGAAACCCAGAAACGAGTCCTTCTTTGAACAAACAACGGTGATTGATATGGAATTAGCAGAGTTATTGCTTTCGAAGGGATTTTATTTTTTGAGTAAATTTGGGGTGTCTTGCCCCGTTAGAGTATTTGAAAATGAATCGCTTGTGCAGATGTTTCTTCGAGATAAAAACTACAACAATGTTTATCCTATTCTACACAGGTCTTATATTTACTTCTGCAGTGGAAATGAAAACCGTTTGAAATTTTGCAAAAATCCATTAATTTTTATATACTCTGACAAAATAGATACCATCGTACATATTCCCATTAGATTTGCTATCACGGGTCCACCAAAATCAGGAAGAACGACTTTATCGAAAAGGTTCCAAGAGGAATTTGGGATCAGCGTACGGACTCTTTGCCATTCTATTCGTTGTGTACTAGATCATTTTCCTTGGACAGTTTTGGCCCAACAGATCCTCGTTATTTTGTCCGAGGCAGAAACTTTGACAAGCGAACTTATTATGCAAGCTGTAAAACTTTGTACAATGGACGTAACATCTCTCACCCAAGGGTTTGTTTTGGACGGATTTCCGCAAAAAACTGCAGGAGGTATCTTTCTGTTCCAATCTGGAATCTTTCCCTACATTATTATAAAATTGGAATGTACTGAAGATATATCTAAAGAGTATCTGCAAACAAATCCTGACTACTATGGTTCTATGCCGCGATATTCCGAAACCCTTCTTTTGCACTGGTTTAAAGCGTGGACTAAGAAAAACAGCGTTTTCCTTTTGTCCGTTCGCCAACATTATCAAAATTTAGAGACCATCGAAGCATCTTGGTCCAAATGGCGTATATGGTGGGAAGCTAAGAAGTATTTCTTAATCTATATGGCCGACATTGTGCGATTTCTCATCAACGCTCCTGGAACAGTTGTGCCTCTGGGTAGATTCTGCATCACCTCTCACGAGTTTAGTATAAAAGCCAGCCACTTAAAAGACTATTGTCCCACCTGTCTATCCAATGGTATATTGCGAAGAAGTGAAATATTCAACAGAATTGGATTAGTCCAATGGAATTCTTTCTTTTATTGGTTTTGTCAGGAGCATTACGAAGATTTCCTCAAATCTCCTTATCCTTTGGATGTATCGTTACCCGACTTCCTGCCGGCAAGAACCTACGAGTTGCATGAAAAACAGCTTTATGAAAATGGACGATGCATTGTCAGTTTCTCCGATAACTACCCCACCAGGAAAATCGTGAAGGGATCCGTGGAATTCGCAGCTACTTACAAAGATAAATATTACCTCTTTGCTGACGCAAAATGCATTACCAACTTTATGGAAGAACCGGAAAAATACTTCGATAAAGCAATTCATTACGAGACTGAAACACCCTTGGCATTCCTCGACATGTCACAGCTCCCAGCATTAGGATATCTGGAGCAGTTTTTGAGTGACATGATCATCAAGGCGACGATATTCGTAGCTAAAATAAGGCCGAAGTATCCCGGCCTTACCCCTGCCTTATCTGCTGCCGTACTAGTTGGCTTATTCTTGAAATGTAACAATCCCAAGATGACTGAGGAAGGTTTGGAGATATTTAAAAAGATCAAAGATGATTTTGAAGGCAGGTGTACAATGACGAAGGAGTATTTGGACTTCATGAATTTGAATAATAATCCTTTCTTAGAGGAGCAAGTGTGCTGCGCTGAGTCTGATACCTATAGCTTATTTTCTGATACTACCATCGAGAGCTCTCCTCTGCCGAGTAGACAGTTAAGCTCTGATCACTCCGAGGAGGGCGAAGAAATGGTGGATAGGACTGAAAATTAATTACGTATTTTATTCTTGTTGTTTTTTTTTGGCTATTTGTATAATTGTGAATTATTATATCATTGCTGTCCAACTAATTCCTGATTTCAGAATAATAAATCTTAAATTAAAATATCTTAAATAAAAAATAAAAATTAAATGTTTTGTTCTTGTGACATTTATAAAAAACTCACAATGAAACTATTCTATTTAATAAGGTTTTTTTATAAAATGTGAAATTGAAAGAGCCGTCAAATCTAATGGGAACCGCATTTCTCGGTTAATCTCCTCATTGCGTGGACGAAATCTCTGGCGATTACGATTAACTTCGCCCAGCTTTTTATTAAATTTTAAATAAAATGTCTGCTTAAGATGAAGCCATGCGAAATAATGCAAAATCATACAAAATCATGTATTTTTGGTTTGAAAATTTGATCGCCTAGAAATGTAATAGATGCTTTAATTAAATACTGCAAGTAGAACACACCCTTGGCCTTGGGAAATATCGAGTAATTTTTTTAATAAGTCCTTTTGTAAGTCTGGAAAAAATAAAGTATCAGGCCCATTAAAAATACTTTCAAGTGCCAAAATCTCCTACTAATGAACAGTGGCGACTCGCCACTTTTGGGTGTGCTAGAGTGCTGATATTAAAAAAATGGCATTATTAATGTTGTTGTACCAGAAATTTTTTTTTTTTTCGAAAATCAGTGTTTTTAATGAAAAATTTCGGTAAGTTTCAGTTTGGCTGTGTGTCACACGGATTTCCTGAAAAATCTTCATACAAAAACCGATTTTTGAAAAATAAAAAAATAAAATTTTCGTCTACGACGACATCCATAATGCCATTTTTTTCATTTTAGCACCCTAGCACACCCAGAAGCCACCAGCCGCCACCACTAATGAATCTCTTTTTGGATAAAGTTCCATAATATAATGTTGTAAATTAAGTTTTAACAAAATAATTGGAAAACAGTTACAGTTACAGTGCCTGAATTTCACAAAATAGAAAAAAATAAAACATGAATTTTGGCGATATTTTTTTCCAGTGAATAAAATGAAACCCAACTGCGAATTTATCCTTATGCCATCTGCGGAAGGGCCGATAGCGCGTCAATAAGTCGTACTTAGTCTCCTCCCAGATTCGGGGGTGTAAGGACGTCTCTAGACTCCGCATCGCTTTGTTCCGCGCAGTCGATTTTAAATTTCCTTGTTATTATAATAAACAATGCGTAAAAAATACTTAATATTTTTTACGAACCTTTACGAAATCAACCTATGAAAAACAATTCCCAAATACCTTCTCCAACCTTTCCAAAAACTTTTTCTCGAGTATTTTTAAATCCCTCCCAAAAAGAGGTGTGGGTTCCGTTGTCGAATTTCTCCAGGACTAGTGGATCCTCTTAAATATATAAACTGACCCCGCTGTTGATCGTTGACGTCAAAAAAAATCAAGAGCAAACACATTTTCCTAAAAATAATCAAATTTGATGGTATTTTCGCTACCGAAGCACACTTTCGCAATTTCGATGTTCTTGATAAAATTACCTCTGTCTGAAATAAAAAAAAAATCATAAAAACCTTAGCCGCGAATAGATGCAGTCAAATTTTTGGGAAAAATTAAATTTATTAACAAATCTTTAATAAAATGTTAAAACTACGAGGAGATATTTTTTTAAATGCTTTCAAAGTTGAGTAATGCATAATCATGAGTGAAATTTAGGTGACAACTTTGAGGACATCTTAAAGACCATATGTTCTCAACCTGGGCGATAACGCCCCTTTGTGGGCGTTTGAGACTTTCAGGGGGGCAGTAGGAGACCCAGAGAAAATTCGGGGGCGTCGAGATTGAGTGTACGTTGAGTGCGAAAATTCACATATTCGGTAATTCGGGAAATGAATGTAAATTTAACTGAAAGATGGTGACCCCCATCCCGAATGGGACAAGGTAAATAAGTTGGGAAGAATAATAGCTAACTCATCTTGTCCAATTAGTTGTTTGTAATATTATTATCTTACGTGTATCATTATTATTAAGAATTGACACTATATCATGAATACAAGAAAGAAGGAGATAGCATCCCGGTACTTAAAATTCAAAAGAATCGCCTTTTTAACTTGCTAAACAAAAAGGTTTTACAAATATTTTAATATATTTTTAATCGAATTATTGGATGGACTTACGGTCGAATTCGCCTTAGCAGGCCTGGAAATTCGGTCTTTCCGCCGGGTTTGTTTTAATTAATTCTGATGAACGTGTTACTAATGATTCAGATGTTTCTAAACGAATCCCTTTCGAACGTTATTAATTCATCGTCTAGAAAAATAAAATCTGGTGCTTACCGCTAAATTTATAGTTGAAAAACGGATTACAAAATTTTCAAACCGTTTTGCGTAAAATTTATCAATGGTTAGGTCATGCTTTTATTAATTTTTAATATAAAAATATAAATAACTTACATCCCCGGGTATCGGTTTGAAGGAAAAAGTTATTATAGTTACGAATGCGTGTGAATTAATTAAAATGTGATCCTTGAGCAAACCCCCATTATTAGGATATTGCGCCGCCTTAACCAATAGCGACCTTCGCGCTAATTAGTAAGAGACGAATTGATGCTGGAATGGGAAAGTATTCGAGATCAAAGAACTAATCAAAATACTCTCGGAAATTAGATGGTTTGTTAAGGTGCGATTTCGAGCAACGCGGCAGTCGGCAAACGGCAGCGGCAGACGTCGACTGCAGTGCCGCCGACGGCAGACGGCACTGTCGGGTAGGTTCCGAAGTCGACGGCAGTGATGGCACTGCAGTTGCGTCCGCTGCATTACTGCCGACGGTATTAGTGTAATTTCGCCAGTGTAATTTCGCCGGACTTGAAACATGAATTCTAAAATTTATTTGTACAAAAAATTGGTGTAATATAATTTATCTACCAATATAACCACGCACTTATAGATTTCCATCGTAACAAAAAACCTTTAATTATTTGCTTATTATATAGCACTTACTTTGATCTTATATATTTTATAATCACCTACTTTTTTATATTCTTTCTAGTATATATATGTTTTTTATGTTCTACACTTTTAGTACTATATTATTTTATATTCTACTATATTCTTCCTAACTCTTTTATAATTACTCTATAGCAATTTACATCATTTTATATTCTTTTGTATTCTATAATATTTCTTTATTTTTATTTTATTTTATATTTTTTATTTTCTTGCACATTTTTTTTATTGCTTATATGTTAATGTAATATATAGAAAATCGACCACCACAACACGGGCATGTGCCTAGCATGGTGGTCGAAAAATTCTAAAATTTATGTAACCAACAATTCAATGAATAAAGAAAACTTAAAAAAAAAAAAAATTTGTTCATTTATGTTGCCGACGGTTGTGTCTTCCATATAAAATTACGAATAATATAATGCTGCAAGTGTTATTGCAAGAAGAATGACGATGAATGACGAATGAAGAAGATGACGATGATTTATCATTGTTTTATTACTCAAGTAGAAAGCCTATACTGCCAATGTACTTACATATACATGTTTATACAGTTTCTGATCAATTCAATGTTGCATGTTAGTATTTAATGATTTGTATTAAATCCGATTGTAACCTGAAAATGTATTTACTCATGAATATATTGCATGTATATAACTTAATCATAAAAAAAAAACTAAAACAAAAAACTTAAATAGACTGGAAAAAGGCGCTTATGAAACTTTGATAAAAAAGACACCTAAATGAGAGTGAAGACGTTTTCAGAAGTTATTGCCGTGTAAATAAAAATCAGTTAAATTTTGTAATCTCTTTAATTTCTAATAATCTTGCTCCAAAAACGTCGGAAACTGTCGGAAGTCGACGGCAGTGCTATGTTTGCACTCGAGTGCCGTCTGCCGCTACGCGGCAGTCGTCGACTGCATGTGCCGCGCGGCACTAGCAGTGGTGTGTCGGAAACGGTCCAATACAAGTTCATACAGTTAAGTAGTGCCGTCTGCCGTCGGCGGCACTGCAGTCGTCGACGTCTGCCGCTGCCGTCTGCCGACTGCCGCGTTGCTCGGAATCGCACCTTTACTATACTGAATTATCAATCTGAAAGAAGTGTAAAAAATGCTTGTAATTTTGGGCGACTTTCTGTTACTTCTATGTTTTCTTACATTTGATTGCGTAGTTCTCATAGACGTACAAAGTTTAAAAAAATTCAAGCCAATCCAACAAATTATATAATTTTATTGATTTATCTTTGTTTTATTTACCGCAGGCTGCTCGGGGGCTCGTGGGTTGCTCATCACTGCATTACATTAGTGTCTTAATGTGTCTCTGCCACAATTGTTCGCATTGTGTTAACCTGTTCCTTTGTTTCAGCACGTCGCGTCCCAATCCCTGACGAGAGGTTCGACTACCTTTGCCAGTTCCACAAGCCACTCAGGTAATTACATATTTTTATTACTGTGTTGATTTACAAAATATCATGCAATATTGCAGCCATTGACGAGGCTTGATGATGATCGAGCTATCAATTATCATGAGATTTTACGTCATTTTACTAGTCCCAGGCAGAGACCGTACGCACGTCGTCAACGCGTACGATGCATGACGCGTACGCTAACGCATGCATCGTTCATAAAAAACTTCCTTCTCTCACGTTATGTACGGAAACAAAAAAGACAAAAGATTCTAGAATGTCGAATGTCGACTTATTCCTATAGACATTTCGGGAACATACGTTTCCTTTGAATCACAAACTTATTGTGGTAGGTATTGCCAGTGATGAAAATAAGAAAACAAAAATTAAATGCTTCTTCAATATACGCAAATTCACTTTGTGGCGTCATATTACACAAATTAAAACAAATCACTTTGTAAAACACCAACTTATTAATCAAAATTAACAACATGTTTTAAAACCAATGGTTTCTTCGTCAAAATTTTATCCTGATATATTTGCGGCACGTTCCAGAGTGGAAGATACTATCAGTATCGCCCTGGTGTAAGACCACCATTCAGAATTGAAACGTTGCTTGAAATGGCTTTAGCCGTGTTTAGTGACCAGATCTGAATAGCCAGGTACTTCCCCACCTTCCTCTTCCCTATCTCCTTCCCCTCCCCACTACCTTCAGCCTCACAACATACCCCGATTGGGGATGCCATAGTCTCACTGGCTCCAGATGGGAGCAGTTGGGACTCTTGTGCGGTATTAACTGTAAAAAAAAAAAAAATGTGGATAATTTTAATTAAATAAGTGTTTAAAAAGTGATTTAATATAATTAAAGAATAAATGCTTTATGTCATGAAACGCACACAATGGTAATATAATTCGCACGTAACGAGGTAGTTATTTAACATTAATTACTTACTTATTTAACAACCGTAAAAAAATAGTATGATATTATCGCTTTAAAGTTTATACAAGTTTCCTCTCCGAGACGACTTACATATTTCTAAGTTCGGGTTAAGCTCGTCTTTCACCAACCAAGGATAAAGATTATAATTTCTGAGATTTTTCTGCACGGGGGAGTATGGCTTCTTACCCGTGGTTCTATCCTACCGATTTTCTTTTGAGTATGCTCGATGAACTTTAATTCTCTTTAATTCATTAATCCGTAGTGTTCTTGAGTACAGGTCAACAGTCTGGAATCCACACTATATTTCACAGGTATCTTGACTTGAATCAGTCCAAAGGAAATTTACACGGATTTTGTCTTACCGGTCAGGTGTCTACCATCTTCTAGACGGGTACGAACAAAGACTTACACATTTCAATTTAGAGAGTCTAGTTAAAAGATGAATGAATTGATGTATAAACCGGAAAATGAATTGAATTGATGTATAAACCGGCTCTCTGAAAGAAATGTCAAAGTGAAATACGAAGACGTTAATACTAAACCTGTTTGTATTCACAGTCAGCTTTCCTTCCCCTCGATTTGTCCACGAAGTGAATCCCCTCCACTCCTAGACTCCTGCTCTCCTACTCACGGTACCGGAGCAGTCACAGTGGCTGTGTAAACCTTGTAATGAAGATTCCAATAATGTCAATTCACGCATGGCGGTACGCAAATGATTGCCTCCCTCGCAGTGGCAGTCAACTTGGAGGGACGTTCCTGGATTGAGATTTTTTGTTTTGGTAATTTGTCACTTTTTGGTTGAACTCAAAATTGTGAAATAAATATTGTATCTACAATATTTTGAAACCCATTTTATTTTTGTTTAAAACAGCTAATAGTTATATTGCTAGCCCTCAGATCCGTGAAGAATCGCGGGATATTGTAACTGTAGAATTTGTGAAGCCAACAGAATAAGGACAATTTGTTGCTGCAGAATGTTTAAGATGAAGCCATGCAAAATCGTGCAAAATCATGTATTTTTGTTTAGAAAATTTGATCGCTTAGAAGTATTATAGATGCTTCAATTAAATATTGCGTGTAGAACATCTTGGCCCTTAAAAATATCGGTAATTTTTATAAGCCCTGAAAAAATTAGGTCTATAAAAAAACACTTTCAAGGGCAAACTCTCCTACTTATAAACCCCTTTTCGGATATGGTTTTATTGTTTAATGTAGCAAATTCAGTTTCTTTTATAATAATCGCAAAAAAAATTATATTTACACCCGAACTTCACAAAATAAAATAAAATATGCATTTTCGCTTTGTTATTTCACAATACGGCCGGCAGTCGACGGATTTGGATTTTCAAAGTGAACCTTATGCCGTCCTCCCACACTTGACTACTGACTTGTCACACCTATTTTGGCCCTGGCCGGATGCGGGGAATAGACGTATAGGCTCCGTGTCGCTTGGTTCCGTGAAATCAATTTAAAATTTCCTTGTTATTACAATAAACAATGCGTAAAAGAGGAGTTAATGTTTTTCACAGGCCTTTACGAAATCAACCTTTAAAAAAAATTCTCAAATACCTTTTCCAACCTTTCCAAGTATTTTTAAACTCCTCCCAAAAAGGGGCGTGAATTCCGATGTCGATTTTTTCCTGGACTATTGGATAACCTTAAGAAAAATATTCACGGAAAAATATTTACAGCGGTAACTTTTAATAACAAAAAAATGTGTATGTTATTTCTTGATCGGAAGAGCGATTCTGTATCTTTTGTAGATACGATAATTTCTCTCAAGGCCTATGTCATCTTTGGTGATGATGTGAGGAGGGTTTTTTTTTCGAGGAAAGGAAGGAGATGAGAGTTCTGGGAAGGAAAATGGTTTAGGGGTGGGTAGGAATCTGGGGTTCAGTGTGTCCTAGTCATCCGCCTCCAAGACCCAGACAAACCTCACCCCGTGAACCCGGGCACCCCTGCTAAATCACCAAACGTAGCGAACCACTTGGGGTGACCTATGGCAGAGGTGTTGGTTATCCAATAAAGGTTTCCGGGGCGGCAGTACCCATTCCCGCCTCCCAAATTGACGTGGCCGATATCAGATGTCAGCTGTCGCATATTTTAGTTTAGAGCGTTTAAAACATGAATAAGTTAGTATACGTAGGGGGATCCAAAAGTAACGAGACTTTCTTTATAACTTTTTTGTTTTTCAATATTTTTACACCAAAATTTGGTCGCTTTTAAAGTGTTCACCATTAGAGTGTATGCACTTTTCCAACCTTTTCTTCCTTGGCCTATCCAACCTATTTTATCACCTTTCAAAATAAGTTTTAAAATATGCTCAGAAATATTTTATAAAATATGTATGAGATTATATTGCAAAGCGGAAATATTTTGACTGACAAAATATGGCCGAGGCCTGAGAACAGAACATACATTAAGAATTGTTGCAAACTTCACACCAGTATACGAGTATATTGTATTTAGTATAATGATTATTTGGTTAAGTTGGTATCCCCTGCACCTTCCTTAACTTGCACCACGGAGCCGAGCCCCACGTACAGCAAAGTTGCCATTTGAATTGCTAATGTATTCCTTTTGGTGGTTGGTACCAACCCCCTCCGAGACGATCCCAACCCCTTTAGCAAAACGTCAACTGCCTCTGTCGAAATTAAGTTTTTTCCACGTAGACTCCCGTGTCGAAAAATTCCTACGTTTGCATACGAAGGCTCATCGGGCTGGTAAAACGTCGGAAACAAAGTTCTCCTTGATCTTATTTTGCCGATGGGGCTTCAGAGGCAAATTTCTAGTCTTTGAATTCCGCTCCGGTGACTTTAATTTCAGGCATTTTGGAATAATTCGACGTTTGTCGGAACCGAAGTCGAATTTGTGAAAGAATCTCATTATTATCGTGGCATCTATAGTTATAATAGCTCGGTAGGGTAATGGACAACATAAAATCATTTTTTTTTCCATTAACTTCACACAGAAGGCCCCAGAAGAAAGAAAATTATTTCCCCCAGGGTCTATGTCATCTTAAAGGATGCTGTGTGGAGGTTTTTTATTTTAAGGAAAGGGGGAAGAGGAAGTTCTGGAAAGGAAATAAGTATGAGGGGTGGGGAAGAAACTGGGGGTCAGTGTGTTCGGGCCTGACGGGCGTATGAGTCCATCCCTTCAACTGCGGTGCAAGGAGATGGGATTCTGGCTGGAGAGGTCGAAAGACCTCCTCAACCAGTCTTTCGATCCGGCCCGCCACGCAGCAAGTGGGCTAACACATCGACCGCCTTGGCAAAAACCTTGGCATATATATCCATACTTACTATACTTACTAATATTATAAATGCGAAACTGCTCGAGTTTGTTTGTTACGCTTTCACGCATAAAACAATAAAACTATTTGAAAAATTCTTTCACCAATAGAAAGCTAAATTATATGCGAGGACTATAGGCTGTATATAATGGTAAACTCTGGCGTTATGAAATTATAAATATTAATATATTATATTTGTGAAAACGTTTTCTGTCGCTAACAAAAGCGAGTTATTGCAAACGTCAGAAATCAAAATCGTTGCCATGGAAACATGTTGAAATACTTTTGGGCTCTACGCTAGTAGGTACTCAGTCCCCTACCTACTGGTCGGCTGCTGCTCCAGAAAATTCAAATATTAGAATATGATCTGTTTTTTTTTTTGGACAAGCTTATGTTTTGGAATAAATGTCGGATAAGAGTTCTTATATCAAAAATATAATTTGTAACGATTATAAAGACTGTTAAATAAATAGTGTTATTTTTTATTATATTTACAAACTTCCACATATTTAAATTAAAATAAATCTCTGAAATATTTGTAAGCGCATAAATTCTGAACGACTGCACCAAATTAGATAATTCTTTTTTTCCTTGAGCTCTAGCATAATGAAATTTAGGTGGCACGCGAGCTGTTTTAAAGCTGAATTGGTTTCATTCTGAGTTGTCCGGTCACCGATAAATCATCTTTACAACTTTTACACTTCATAACTTTTAGAACAAGATAAAGTAAAGTTAGAATCCTGTCCAGCTATAGTGATGATGAGATTAGGGAGCAAAAGATATTCTTTCGATGTTTTTTTTTGTTTGCGTTGAATTAGGTATCAGGCATCGATAATGGAATCAGGGTATAAGAAGTTGTATTGGGATGTGACTTGACTGCCATTGACAATGTTTTTCTCTGTTTGTTCCCAGCAAAGTGCCTGCTTTCCTGAACGTGGTAGACATCGCTGGTTTGGTGAAGGGAGCCTCGGAAGGCCAGGGTCTGGGCAATGCCTTCCTCTCCCACATCAGGGCCTGTGACGCCATCTTCCATCTTTGCCGTAAGTTGCCATTTTTTACTTTTCAACTTATCGTCATGAGCCATGAGTTTTAATTGGTACACCGTTCAGATCTTCTTTCGTATGGTGTTGGTCAGATGCAAGACTCAGGAGACGTACTGTGGCCTCATCAATCCTGGTGGGGAATGACTTGTTGCGCTTCCTCCTTCTTTAGTTAACGTTTTGAACAGCGTTACACTGCCCGTCATCAGGGCAGATGTGTAGATGCTGTTTATTGTGGTGAAGTGTATTTTTTGTGTGTAGAAGTGAGTGCGTGACCATGTTGCGTGCGATAATTCTCTTAGGGCCGATATTTCAGTGTAATAATTGTGCTTGGACCCGAGATAGTTGTAGATACTTTCTGTATCGCCAAGTAAAAGACCACCATTCATAATCGAAAAGTTGCTCGAAATGGCTTTAGCCTTGTTTGGTGACCAGATCTGAATGTCGCAATCTGAATGTGACAATGTTTTTTTTTTATTGATAATAAATAGTACTGTATTCTTTAAAATATATACTTCGTTAACATCTCAACAGTTGTATTTTCAGCAGTTTTAAAACTTGAAATGTCCACTCCAGAGTGGAAGATACTCCCAGTATCGCCTTGGTGTAAGACCACCATTCAGAATTGAAATGTTGGCCAATCGGCCAAATTGGCCTGGTCTCAAATTGTAGCAAATTTAGTCTACTTTAAAAGTATGCATAGTGACTATACAGTCAGACCCTTCCTTCACTGAGATATTGAGCAAAAACTGAAAAAAGTCCGAAAATTTCATGTTTTTTGGGTACACCGCCGCTCGCACAGCACTATGGAAATTGCAAATATTTTTTAATATTGGTTTAGGTCCTAACAACATACAAAAAAATTCAGAACGATCGGACCTTTTGCAAGCACGGATGTACATCTTGACTGGACTATATATAGTCAATTAAGACCGTATTAGTGGCAGCAATATTAAGGCAATGTTCGCATTACAATTTGACGTTTTGCTCATTAATTTAAAGCATTTTTTTATTGTTCTGTTGATAAAGGTAGATAGGTAGGTAGGTATTTGAGTACCAATTTCAATTAAATTATTTGATGTTTTTAACCATGATGATTGTGAGTCGGTACTGCTCAGAAACCGCAAGAGTTAACCTTGTCCTTGATAATGATGTCTTCCCTATCCGATGTTCGTCACGATGCAGCAATTGCTTCTCCGCGGTGGTCTGCCCAGCCTACCGATGTCCCGACAGATGGCGGCGCGTGCTAGAATCGTGTCAACTTAGGCAATGCCTTTATCATTCATTATTGTATAGATTGGCGAACGGAGGCTTTGCGAATAGTCCGCGAATCAAATGTACGAATTTCGTCTGCGTGTCTGAATAGTCCGCGAATCAACAAAAAACTTTCATCAAAAGTACGAATTTCGTCTGTGTGTCTGATTGTAACTATGGTTCAATGAACTCGGATTTGATTTAAAATTAAGTTTCATTTTCAAAATTTTAACTGATTATGTGAATAATTCGAATATGTGACTAATTCGTAGTTGACTGTCCTAAAACGGGAATCATCCTAGTTGGACAATCAAAACATTTCATAAATAATGTACATAAATGTGTAAATATTTTACTAAAAAAAAATAAAAAAAATTCAGACTAGCGATCTTCAATTCAGATATTTTTGGCCTCTCCAGCCGGACTCTCTCGAATCATCGTCTTGCCCCACTGTGGAAGTGATGGATTCATACGTCCCTCACTCCTGGGCACATTGAATCTCAGATTCCTACTCAACCCTCCATACCATTTTCCTTCCCAGAACTTTCTCTCATTCTTTTCCTAGAAAGACCCTCCACACAGTTTCCCCAAAGATGATTAAGAGTCTATTGCATGGAGCTTATATAAAAAAGCGATAAAGTAACTTGCCCCTACCTATAATGTAATATTTTAATAGAAATTCATTTTAATTGTATATTTGAAATGTGCATTAATTTTTTCTAAATTTCATAGGCTATTGATTTCAATTGACAAGCAGAATCAGATTTTTCAAGGGTGTGCGCTTTTTAGCTAACATGCAATTATCAATCCTGTAATTATAATATCCCGTGATTTTTCACAGGTCTGCTAGTGTACACTAACCTTGCACACCGTGTTTCAGGGTGGTACCTACCTACGGTCGTGAAAATCTCAAATCATTTATCTACTGGTTTATCATTCTAAGCACATGAAGGTCGAATTTTGTTTTTCCGGCCGCAATTTGGATTTGCATGCGTATGACTTGTGGCATCCTACCTCACCGCTATACCAGAATATAGGAATTTATTATTTTTATATGGTAAAATTTTTAATCTATTTGATTGTCCCTCTTGAGTAAAGTGCAGTCTAGGCGGATTGTAAGGAAGCAATAAATGTATTTGCACGACTCTGTGGAGACCGCAAATTGTATTTGTTGTCACGCGACCTTATAGGTGCCCTTGCTTTATGCAGAGTCGGGCAGGCATTGCCTTTCTCCCATTGTGTCATTGTATTCGCAGCTTCACTCCCAATAATGTTACGATGCTTATTGCCTTATGAACTTATTGCCTTTCTCCCATCGTGATTGTATCCTCAGCTTCACTCTCGATAATATTTCAATCGTGGATTGAATGAAGTGCGTTGTTGTGCCCTATGTCTCATACAGAACCGGGTAGGCAATCTTATCTGTTGCCTTTCTCCCATCGTGGCATTGTATCCGCAGCTTCACTCCCGATGATATTACAATCGTTGATTGAATGGAGAGTTGTGTGCCCTATGTCTCATACAGAACCGGGTAGGCAATCTTATCTATTGCCTTTCTCCCATCGTCATTGTATCCGCAGCTTCACTCCCGATGATATTACAATCGTGGATTGAATGGAGCGCCTTATTTGTGCCTTATGTCTCATACAGAACCGGGTAGGCAATCTTATCTATTGCCTTTCTCCCATCGTGTCATTGTATCCGCAGCTTCACTCCCGATGATGTTACAGTAGCGGATTGAATGGGAGCGCCTTAGAGGTGCCCTTGCCACACACAGAACCGGGTAGGCAATCTTCCTATTGGCCTTCTCACTTCATGTCATTGTATCTTCAGCTTCACTCCCGATAATATTATAATCGTGGATTGAATGGAGCACCTTATGTGTGCCCTATATCTCTATACAGAACCGGGTAGGCAATCTTTCCCGTTGCCTTTCTACCATGATGTTACTGTATCCGCAGCTTCATTTCCGATAATGCTGCAATGGTGGAGTGAATAGAGCGCCTTAAGCCGCCGCTATCCGAATGTCGACCGTTTTCTTACATATCTCCCTTAAACATTTGAAGTTTTTAAGCTCTTAAAAAAATAAATGTTATTTTTGAAGATAATATCTAGATACGTTCCTCGCCGAAACGCAAATTATATGAAATTCCCTCGATAGAAAAAAATCGCGAAGTATGCTCCGAAAATTTTTAAAAACAAGTCTATTTCTATTATTTTACAAGTTATATTAGTGATAAATTCACAATGTTTCTTTAAATGATACTTCAGATACCTTCCACGAGATTTTTGTTCTATTTTAAACGAGTCATGTTTTATTAAGCATTTTCGCAATTTTCGCTTCATTTTTATCACTTAAAATATTAGCCCGCTCTGTCCAACATTCGTAATTACATATCTCTCCATCTTCTTCTTTTTGAGCCGGGAAGCGCCGCCTTAATGCCCATGGTAAGCGTTAAAAAAGCAGAAGAAGATGGTTTGAAAGGGAGATACGTAAATATAAATGTTAGAGGGAGCGCGCTAATATATAAAAAAACTGTAATTGTGAAAATATTTAATAAAACGTCAGTCGTTAGTAATAGTGCAAAAATCAGATGCATATAAAGATACACTATTATTTGTTTCATACCTATAATATATTGAATAACAAAACAAAATGTGTTCGTCATAATTTTTGAAGCATAGCTTGCGATTTTTTTTCTATCGAAGGAATTTCATATAATTACCGTTTCGGTTCTACAAATGTATAGATAGCCAACCAACCACTCCTCAACCAGTCTCCCGATCCGGCCCGCCACGCAGTAGACGGGTAAACACATGCGCCACTAAGATCAAGGAGACCTCACCCCACGAACTCAAGGATTCCATGACACTCAACAAAGTGGCATTTCAACACCCCTTTGAAAAGTCATAAAGTGATGATTTTTTTTCTTGAATAGCCCGTAAACTAACATTTTTAAACAAAAAAAATTTCATCACTTTTTTAAAGGAGTGATGAGTTGTACATTGTTGAGTTGTCTGGTCACCGAACCCGGTCTAAGTCACCAAACGTAACGAACGCTTATTTTGTCAATAATTTCAGAGGTGGGCTGTGGTAAGGTCTTAAGGAGAGTGAAATGTTTCATAAATTTTCAAAAATGTATTGATTTCGAAACATGTTCATTTGTATCATTAAAAACAACGGTTAAAACAATTTTTTTCATTATTTAAGACCGCCTTCTGGTAAGCGTTTGCCAAGGTGTAGTTCTTGCGTTTATTTTATTTATAACAAAATATAACATACTTATATGTGCAGTGGGCTTAGGAAAAATACGATATACCTATCTACATATAACCAATCTAGTTGCCTCCGAAGGGGTACGTAGAGAGGACATACCGCGGAATAATATTATTCGTGACAGACGTCATCAGAGCTTGGGTCTCTATACTGTTTTTCGCCGGGTAATTGCGTTCGCGAACAGTTGATTTCCGTTGTGAGTGCAAAAAATAAAAGCCAAGAGAAGAAATCATCGTTTACGTTGTGTGTCCTCCCCGCAGGTGCTTTCGACGACGAGGACGTGATCCACATCGAGGGTGAGGTGAACCCCATCAAGGACCTGGAGGTGATCGGCGAGGAATTGCGGCTGAAGGACGAGGAGTTCTTGACCACCTGCATCGCGCAGCTCGAGAAGGTGGCCGGCCGTGGCAACGACAAGAAACTCAAGCCCGAATACGTGAGTCCTTATCATCTGACATCCTGGGGACCTAGCGAGTTAGCCAAAATCGACACCATTTAAAGCCATTAACAATATTCGTGATTAGTCGACATGAGCCAGCATAAACTCGACTATCATGGAGAGCATTCGTTCTATGTTACCGATTGTATTTCCGTCACCTCCCAGCTTGTAGAACTAACTTGCTGATGGTCATGCCAGTCGAGAGAGCTTTCGTGTCGTTAAATAGAATCATATCGATATATTTAACATCAATGAAGCACAATTTAGACGGCAAGTTTTGTTGCTGTTAGTATAAGTCTGCATATCTTATCTGTCTATTAGGTATGTCTCTTTTTAAAACTCTCTGAAATGTTAATTTTATAATTTTTTTGTAATGAATATTGAATTTTAAAAAAAATTTAATGATAATAATATTATTCGACCGTTGACATTGACTGCAATACCTTTGTGGGCGTTTTAAATCTTCTTTTTAAACAAACGATCATTATCCTCGTACTTACGATTTCATTCAGGTAGTTGGTTGTCATTAGAGAAGAAATGCTATTTTGGGACGATACCAAATTATCAGAAAATGCAACACTTGAACATATTTTCCAAAAACCACTAATATAAATTCATGATGAAAGAGAAAAGGGCCTTTTTGGCCCGGAGCTCTGTATGCCAATATTTCAAAAAGTCAAAAAAACACCTTGAACATTAGATCATAAATAAATCATCTTGTCATTTGACTTGTCGACAAATCATGAAATTGATGATGATCGCGAAATGATTCGCATGATCGCGAAATTCGCAACACAGATTAGTAACTAATAGGCTGGGCGCATATATTTTCCCATCCGATTTTCTGATCAGACAACCGGAAGGCCTTCGCGCCATACGTTTCTTATAAGGTCCGTACACATCCGATTCGAAAACCTGATCGGCAATAAGAATAGACCACGCCCTTCCACGCCAGCCGTCCAATCCGGTCTGAAAAGGGGCGTGG
The DNA here is from genome assembly GCA_936435175.1 of Glyphotaelius pellucidus. Taxonomy (NCBI): domain Eukaryota; kingdom Metazoa; phylum Arthropoda; class Insecta; order Trichoptera; family Limnephilidae; genus Glyphotaelius; species Glyphotaelius pellucidus. The sequence goes on from OW386543.1 coordinate 38,625,432, forward strand.
CTCCGGTCGTATTACCTATCCGGCTTTCGAATCGGATGTGTGCGATGTTAATCCGATCCGATTGTCTGATCAGACAATCGGAAAGCAAAATCGAATGTATGCGCCCAGCCATACACGTTCACAATCAGTAATAAGCACATATAATTGTTGTCATTTTTTCATCAATATTTTAAATATAAAACTAAATAAACAAGCATAGGTAAACAGACGACACATGTCAAATAATTTACGAAAATCGATTCCAATGCAGAACACGTCCTTATCACGAATCCATATGAAAAATCTACCCATTCACTCCCCAAATAAGTTTGTATTCAATTTGACGCAGATATCATATCAACTTGCAAAGACTGCTTTTTGCTCAATGCTCACAGATGCTTTAAAAATTACGCTTGTAATAACATAAAGTACCTACGTATAATTATGACACTTACGAAATAGGTGGAATTCGGCAGTGTTGCCATCGTTCGCATTTTTTTCCTTGATGAATCACGAATCACGAATCAATCAATTATTTCATTTATCGATCGCCATGTTCGGGATATCGATAAACAAACGTCGACACCTTATCAAGTTCGTCCTACCAATATTGCTTCGTTATCGTTAAGGCCATGCTAGGCCTTCAGGGAAAACTTTATAAATATTATTATTTGTGTACGAACGTTTATTCGTAATTTTCTTTATTTCTTAGGATGCTCTTCACAAAATCAAGGCCCTTTTGGTCGAAGAGAAGAAACACATTAGGTTTGGCGACTGGAGCGCATCTGAGGTAAGAACAATCTATTTATATCCTCGTAAATATTGTGTTTGTTTATATTGTATTGATATTTCTTCATAATCAACCAATTATGTCTTTCAGATTGAAGCTATGAATAAAAATCTGTTCCTGACATCGAAGCCAGCCATGTATCTGGTGAATCTCTCGGAGAAGGATTACATTAGGAAAAAGAATAAATGGTACAATATGGTTTTATTAATTATTTTTAAAACAAAGAAATTTAAAGCATTGTGGCTTCGAAACACAATAGAACACGAGGAAAAATTATCTGAAAGGGGTTTTTACTCTGGGTCCCTAATGAGTAAATTCGCAAAAATTGTCAATATTGGTCAAGATGCCGTGATGCTTGATCCATGATGCTTGATCTACAGTTGGTCCCCTTACAGTTGATCCCTTTACAATTGATCCCCCCGGACAGTTGATCCCTCGGACATTTTTTCTCACGAAGGGTTATTTCTGGTGTAGTGTATTTACCCACAGATAAACATGTCATATTTTCTCTTTTCGGCGGTACATCCTATCTGCTTACCCCTCCGGGACACGGCATTATTGTTAACAAAAATATTTGTCTATTTGATTTCACGCAGTACGCCTGCAGATGTAAATATGGCATGCATCCTCTACGTCAGCGGTTGTCAACCTTTTTGAGCCTGCGTACCCCTTGACTCTTGTTCCTTCTATCCATGTGTTTACACGTGTAATGAAAGACGTAATTCATTCATAATTTTTTAATACTCTCATTTTTACATGAATTTGACAATCAAATCACACAAATTTATTTATTTCTTTATTTATACGCCTTGAAGGCTTTTACAGAATCACATTATTAAAGTTGCACATGTTATTCAGGATTATAATTGTAAGCATGAAGTATATAACATTATTAACTGTACATTAAGGATACAAGCAGGTTTAATATGTAGGTATGTAGTTTCGTTATCATGAAAATTGTACAAGGGAGTTAATAAGTTTACATATTATAAAAATTAATAAATTAATTAAAATACAATTAATGCAATTTTGTACAGAGTGTAACACGACTTCGGGCATTTTTAACCAGAGATTCTTCATGCGAAATTGATCAAACCTACATTTCGTCGCCTTAGTTCTTAATTGTCCAAACGACCATTAGAGAATTTTACAGGAGGAGAAGGTTTTCTTTCATTATTTCAATGAAACATTGTGATAGGTGTTTAAGATAAAGCTATTTCCGTAAAGGTTAAGGTTTCATTAGTTAAAATAAAACTTAAATTGTTTTTTTTTTTTAATTTTTAATTTTAAGGTTTGGGCATTTAAGAATTAGGCGACGATTTGTGCCGTGGCACGATTTTGCGCACCCCTACGCGAACCACAGGTTGAAGACCGCCGCTCTACATATTATTATGTAGGTTATCAGGGAGGAAGCACCTACAACATAAATTATCGTACGGAGGATCAAGTGTCCGAGGGATCATATGTCGGAGGGATCAAATGTCGGAGGGATCATGTGTCGGAGGGATCATGTGTCGGAGGGACCAAGTCTCCAGGGGTCAAGTGTCTGGGGGATCAACTGTCCGGGGGATCAACTGTCTGGGGATCAAATGTGTTATCTGGAAGGAGTTTTTACATTCAATGATTGATTGTTTTTTGGAAGGTTTGTGATACAATTTTAAAATGAATTTTTACTCCTCCAGGCTGCCCAAGCTCAAGGAGTGGGTGGACAAAAATGACCCCGGATCTCTGCTCATTCCTTTCTCTGGAATCTTCGAGAACAAGATCGCCGACATGGAGCCTGAAGAGAGGAGCAAATATCTCAAGGACAACAACATCACCAGGTCAGTTCCTCTGAACACTATCAATTGAACTAAATGCACTAATTGCTTGTTATATAAGTAAACGAGGCTTGCAGTCCACACCGGATTTCTGATGACAACCCTGATGACAGTGCAGTTTGAAATCGACAGAGGGAGGGCGAAAATAATTGGTTCCTGTTATTGTTATTTTCCCCGATTATGTCTTTCAGCCTTGCCCTTTATTTCGTGCTGGCGAAGACCTTTGAAAAATTACGGGATAGTCATATTCATATCTCGTCGAAACGTGTTCCACTATTATCACGCGAGTAGCAGGGCGCGGGGGCCAAATTTAGTGGTTTCCGGTCGTTCGGCGTTAGAGTGTTGTAGGTCAAATAATTGGATTAATTGGAAGTAAAAAATAGAACTATCATTTTTAAATAGCAATTTATTTTTGCTAAAAAATCAGAGTGTGCAATTCATACGCGGTAGAAGTGAAACCTTCAGAAAACTAAAGTAGACAAAAGGGAGACTACGAAGCACCGAACAGAGAGGAGACCGATAGGCTAGGATGCACCGCACAAAGAGGAGACCGATTATACTATCTCACTCTCTCGCAAGCTAAATCCTGTATGTGTTTGTCTCTTTTTAAGCGTTGCTATTTTTCATTTCATCGAGTTTCAAATCACAACGGCGCTAAAGAAGTTTCACTTCGAAAGTCGATTCCTAATTGTACTCTTTGTACTCTCAACGATCCTAAAGCCTCAATTACATTAAGCCAGTTTACAAGCTACTAGCCGGTAAGTTTAAAAGTGGGTGAATCGGCGAGTGAGATTGTCATGATGACACAAAACTGTCTACTCGCTCAGTAGCAACAGTAGCAGCTAACATAACGACTTTGGCGCCGTGCAACTCTGTCGACATTTTGTAGAAAACTTGAATTCGCAGCGCTAACCAGTAGCGAGAGTAACGGCTGCCGCCCGAACTAATTCTGACAGACGAAATCTTCTGTTGGTGCCGTTGGTGGGCCGCCATCTTTAGGCAAACACTAGCGAGTAGCGAATAAAATTGACCACCATTCAACTTTTTTCGTAGATTGTCCACGATCTGCTAGTTAACAAGTAATACGATGACACCGAGCGAGTTTACTAACAGATAGTGAATTTCCCAGATGTTAGCTTATCATAAACTCGCTCTATGAGGAACCTCTAAAAATCCGCATAGAAACAAACCAGCCACAAAAAACCATCTTGTAGAAAACAATAAAATATTCGAAGTGCATTAACTTTTTATCGAACCTCGGATCATCTCACGACATCATTATAATATTAAAAAAATAACGATGTTCACAGCAATAACTATCCCACAATCAACTCTCGATTTTTTCATCGCCGCTTCTCACCTCCCCTAATATGGGCGGCGGGCGAGGGAGGGAGATGTCCTTAGCAATGGGGCGAGCAGGATATTTCGATTGAATGAAAGTATTGATGTAATGACTGGCGATGATGATGATGATGTCGAGTGACCGCCGATAATGACAATGATGCCGAATGATAAGATGAAATGGAGGTTGGATGGATGCGGCTGTTTGTGTTTATGTGGACCTGTTTACTGCCCCGTGGACGCTTCAATTATCGGCGGTATCCACGGGCGCGCGGGGGAAAACTTTACTCATGCTTTCTGATAATTCTTTTTGATTATTTTATTCGAAGACAAAATTCAAATAACAGATCGACATAGATCAGCTCTTTTATCGGTGTTTTAACACTTTTGTTTTTATTAACATTTATTTTAATTTCGATTTTATTTTCTTAAATTGGAATTGGAAATCAACCCACTTTCCGATATCAGATTGAGCCGAAACTCAGTGAATTCTATCAAATTTTGGTGGCAATCACGCATTTCTCTGACATAAAGGCATTTCTCTGAAATTGGATTACAAAGCACTGGTAAAACATGTTAATGAAATCTTTGTCTCCAGTGACACTTTTTTTTTTCAACTTAAAATATTAAAAAATCAGTATGTATTGGCAGTTGGGGTGGGGGAGAGGAGTTGGGCAGTTACTCGGCTGAGTTATCAGTGATGACATGTGGAAGAAATGTTTTTGTTTAAAAAAAAAAACGTAAAAAAGTCTCCGGAGACCAAAATTTTGTTTTGTTTTTTACTACAGTGTCTATGTCAGGAATCACAGATAAGTCAAGTACGCCCCTTAAGGTGATCCAATAGTCCAGGAAAAAATCGAAATCGGAATTCACGCCCCTTTGTGGGAGGAGTTTAAAAATATTTGAGAAAAAGCTTTTGGAAAGGTTGGAAAAGGTATTTGAGAATTCCTTTTTCCAGGTTGATTTCATAAAGGTCTGTAAAAAACATTAACTCCTTTTTTACGCATTGTTTATTGTAATAATTAAAATTGATTTCACGGAACCAAACGACGCGGAGCCTATACGAATATTCCCCGCTCCGTCCGGGGCTGAACTGAAGCAAAATGGGTGTGGCAACTCAGTAGTCCTCAGGACTGCATAAGGTTCACTTTGAAAATCCAAATTCTTCGACTGTCGGCCGTATTGTGAAAAAATAATAATAATAATAATTGTTAAATAACATTGCGAAAATCCATATTTTATTTTATTTTGTGAATATCAGGCGTAAATATAATTTTTTGCGATTGCGCGAAAAGTAACTAAATTTGCTACAATAAACAATAAAACCATATCTGAAAAGGAGTTTATAAGTAGGAGAGTTTGCACTTGAAAGTGTTTTTTATAGACCTAATACTTTATTTTTTTCTAGGCTTATTAAAAGACTTATAAAAAAAATGACCGATATTTTTAAGGGCCAAGATATGTTCTACACGCATTATTTAATTGAAGCATCTATAATATTTCTAAGCGATCAAATTTTCAAAACAAAAACACATGATTTTGTGTGATTTTGCATTATTTACTATGGCTTCATCTTAACAGCTTGTCAATTGCTTGTTCTTTTACACATTTTAAACTCCCTTACAACAATTTAAAAATTCCACCGACTCGAGACGCACAACCGCCATTTTCTTTCAAATATTCAAATTTAGATTTTCGGATATTCAAATTCGTTTTTCGAATATTCAAATATATTTTCCGTGGCGCCATTGGCCGGGCCCGTCGGACCCTAATTACAATAATTCCGTGGCCGAACATTTCGATCAAATGGCCGCCCGAGCAGACGTACCATTATTGTCTTGTATCCAAATTGTTTGGTCGTTATTATTATTTTGTTAGATATATTATTTTATTCGGGAATAACCGACCCAGTACCTACCCAATGCGGCGTCCTATTATGTGTGAGGGTCGCCTCTCTTTTTGAATAAAATCCGTTTGAATTGATGTCATTAATATTAGACTTATTGCAAGCATTTTAATTGAACCTTTTTTGCATTTTTTTTAAACATATTGTAAATAAGTGCCGCATCTTTAATTTTAGTAATCATTCCGCTGTTGTAGGCACTAAATCAAGCCGTGGCTCGACAGTGACCTTCCGACAAAATAGACCCTAGACCCTAGGGTTAAAAATGTTACCTAATACGTAAATTGGTGAATTTAAGTATACACACTATTTTCACGTAGAAAATAGTGTTAGCATCGAGTTCGAAAACGGAATTTTATACAATGTTTTCTCGATCGATTGTTTTGCGCGGATAATCTACGATCGGTGATTGCTTTGCGCGGAAATCTACGATCGGTGATTGTTTTGCGCGGATAATCTACGATTAGTGATTGTTTCGCGCGGATAATCTACGATCTCGGTGATTGTTTTGCGCGGAAATCTACGATCGGTGATTGCTTTGCGCGGAAATCTACGATCGGTGATTGTTTTGCGCGGATAATCTACGATTAGTGATTGTTTCGCGCGGATAATCTACGATCTCGGTGATTGTTTTGCGCGGATAATCTACGATCGGTGATTGCTTTGCGCGGAAATCTACGATCGGTGATTGTTTTGCGCGGATAATCTACGATAGGTGATTGTTTTGCGCGGATAATCTACGATCTCGGTGATTGTTTTGCGCGGAAATCTACGATCGGTGATTGTTTTACGCGGATTACCTACGATAGGTGATTGCCTTGCGCGGAAATCTACGATCGGTGATTGTTTTGCGCGGATAATCTACGATAGGTGATTGCCTTGCGCGGAAATCTACGATCGGTGATTGTTTTGCGCGGATAATCTACGGTCGGTGATTGTTTTGCGCGGGTAATGTACGATAATCTTTGTAACAAATAATGCAATGATTTTTCGATCTATCGATGGGTGATATATTTTCAGTAATCGATTGCAAATAACACATGCAAATTATGTGGCACTTTAATTAGGTATATCAAATTCTCGATTTAAAAATGCACAAAAATGGATTCTATTTTAAAGTTTATCGGTTTTTAAATAACTTTCTAATGTCGATCAGTAATAATTATAAATTCTTATTTATAACGTGACTAGATTTTTCCTTCAATATCTGCAGTTTCATGACAAACCGCAATATAAGAGAATCCCCACTTAACTTAATAGTGCAATTATCAGCAAATTTTACCGGAGTTCATAATTTTCGCGTTTATTTGTGTTAAATTGTGCATATTTTACCTGATACGCAAGCATTGTATTGTTTATCTCGTTTCAGAGATTATCTCGGGTAATTTGCCATCAGAATCGTGTAATGATTGGGTTGAATTTATTTCCCACGGTCGATCATTTTCGGAACTCAACACTTTATTAACATACAATTTTTATAGGGCTAGGCTTTTACCTTTTCGAGTTCATCTTCGCCGAAATGGTGCGGTCAACTTTGCTGATAATGATAATGAACAGGTTTTGCTTTATTTCGTTTAACTATAACTCCCTGCCTATAGTTATTATTTTATATTATTTTCCGTGTTGTAAAGCCAATTCAGATTCTCGGATTTTCAAATTTGACTTTGAGCAAATTTTCAAACTACTCCCAACCGTTTGGAATGAATCTATGGCATCCCCAATGAGGTATGTTCACCAACTATAAATCGTTCAAAATTTGTGGAAAATTTAAAGATCGTTTTTCTGATTTTGATCAATGTATAAAAACGTGTAATTTTAATAATTTCATTCATAACTATTGATTTGGAAAACAGCCCGGTTCCAATTGGCTAGACGTCATTATGGCGTAGAAACCGCCACTGACTAGTAAGACGGCTTTCACTAACGTTGCCCGGCGTGACGTCAACGCCGCCGTATTCACGAATAAAAACGAACATGACGTTTTGGCGGGAAATCGAAAATAGCACATTTTGAATCGTTATAGAAAATTTATTCGTCACCATAAAAATAAATTTAAAATACCTTCATTTTCGTGATTTTTTTTTCGAGAATAAAAAAACATGAAAAAAATATACATGATAAAATGCACAAACTTCGGGAGGTGATTCTAGATGATAGTACAAGTAAAAAAGATGCAGCTTTTTCCGAAATTCCAACGTTTTAAGGTGATTTTCGGGTTAAAAATGTTGAATTGTTTGTACGGAAAAATATTTTTGTTTGGGAAAAAAAATTTCGAAAAAAGTTATTTACCTTTTTTACTTCTACCGTCATGTAGAATCACCTCTTTAACCCCCGGATACCCTGTATATAAACAGTGAAATTGTATTGGAGTGGGTATGTTGTGAGACTGAAGGTAGCAGGTGGGGAGGAGTTTTTTTGAGTCTTTGTCACCATTTACCACAATTAAAAGCTCTGGGATTAACAAACACTTTGGAATTTATTGTGATAGATTGACAATGGGCTCTGATATCTTATTTAGCAGGCGGTTAGATTAATGTGGATCCTAACCTTGAGGTTCCCGCCTTATTTATTATGCACTCAGTCTCTGCAATACCGCTGAACGCTATCTGTGGGTAACCTAATATACTACTGTCTAATGCCATCTATGGGCGAGTTCTTACACTAAAGTTAGGTAGGTTTTTTCATGTGTAATTTTGTTCAATTCTGTTTAGTTTGTGAAAAACACGCTTGTTCAATGTCGTCATGTAACTTTGTATTAACATATTTTTAAATGTGTTTCCAGTGCCCTGGACAAGATAATCGTTCACGGATACAAGGCCCTTCAGCTGGAGTACTTCTTCACCGCCGGGGCTGATGAAGTCAAGGCATGGACCATTCAGGTAAATTATGCATTAAATATATATACCTATCACTCTTTATAACCCCCGATCAAACTAATCTAATCAGAAATGATAATGTTACCCTTTAACCCGTCTACGTAGTAATCTAATCACTGTGACCTTCACATTTAAAAAGATAAGTTGTTGTAAATACTTGGTTTGGAATCAGCACATTTTAGCATAAATTGATGATTGAATGCATTTATGAATTGCTATAAATACGATCTCCGTGGTTGAGCGTTTAAGATCCCACATACATTAACTGAAGAAGGTCCTGAGGAGAACAATTTGTATGAATCCATTCCTCCCGCTGTGGTACGAGGCGATGGGTCGAGAGGGTCCGGCTGGAGAGTTCATAAGGTCTCCCGATCCGGTTGCCGTGCAGCGGGTGGGCAAACACATCCGCCCCAAGACCTAGATAAACGTCACTCCATGAATTCGAGCACTCCTGCTAAGTCACCAAACATAGCAAGCCACTTGAGGTGACCTGTGGCAGGGGTGTTGGTTATCCATTAAATGGTTCCTTGGGCGGCGGTACCCTTAGCCACTTCCCAAATTGTAATAAGTAAATAAATTATCTGTGGTAATATAAATTAGCTGAAAATTTATTGTTTGTTTTTAGAAAGGAACAAAGGCCCCCCAAGCGGCGGGTCGCATCCACACGGACTTTGAGAAGGGGTTCATAATGGCAGAGGTGATGCACTTCAAGGACTTTAAGGAGGAGGGCAGCGAGGCTGCAGCCAAAGCAGCCGGCAAATACCGCCAGCAAGGTAGCCATCTTTATTATATTATATATTAACTCTCGTCCAGGATCTGTGGTCCAGGGGCATCGCACCCTTTTTTTTTCATCTTACTCAAATTGTACACAATATATTTAATTTACTATACATGGTGTTCAGAAACTAGTGATACAAGCGGAAAACTGGGAAATCTACATTTACTACGTGAGAACCCAAAATATATATATACAGGGTGTAACAGGACGTACCCGAGGGATTTTAACCAGCGATTCCTGAGCATTTTGGAGTAAAAAATGTATATGTCATTTTGCTGTGTATAATAATTTCTACGGAATGCTTTTTGCCCTCCGACCGAGATGTATCGCGGCATTTGAGTTGTCAGATTCGGTAGCGTCATTCTCGCGTCGTTCTTGTGAAAAATATCGTAAAACATAAATTCATCAAATAAACGCAAGTAATGTTGTTTTTATGCATAGTTTATTGTTCAAGGAATGTGTTTCAGTAAATATAATATACGATAGCACAAAATAAACCCACAAAATATTACGTCAAAGTCAAAACATCGCGATTTTACATTGTTTCCTCCTTGGCTTTTAACGAGTTAAAGACAAAAAAAAATAAAATGTCACTTTATTAAGTTTGGTATTGAATTTAACAATTCTCATTTTTAAGATTCTTGCTTCCCCTACAGGATAAACGCATGACATTTCGATGCTGGATGCACCTATATGCAGCAATTTTTCATTTATATATGTTCCCAAGACAACTCTTGTGACTTCCGCGTAAGGGCACGATCGCTCGCAACCCAACTGCTGTGACGTCCGCTTACAAAGGGTTAACCATCTTTATTGCTTTCTGTATCATTTGATGACTGACCTTTGATGTGATGATTGCATTATGATAATGCCAGTTGTTGATTCGTGAAACTATTTTGCATTTTTTAGTTCCTTGTCTACCGATATTGTCCTGTATTATTAATTTATTGATGAAAAATTTACATTATTAGTCATCTTATGTCTTATAATGTTAGTACCTGGTGTTAAAGCCGTTTTATTGCCAACATTAGTTGAAGGAAATATTAAGTTTAGTAAACCCTGATTAAGTAAGTTGCTTTCTTTACATAGTGTACAGGTATATTATGTAGTTTCAGCTTCCGTCAATAGACGTCGATAGCGTATTTAGTAAAACGAAGTTTTGCCATATCCCAACAGATGGCAGTTAAGTATGATATCAGAGGAATACCATCTATCGTCTTTCTCGTGTCTTAGGTGTGAACAGTTACATTGTTTGCCAAAGGTATCGGAGAGTTGGGCAAGCACCTTCAGTCTTCCACCGGGGAATGGCAGAACTGCTTAGAGGCTAGTCTAGTAAGGACATTGAGTCCGGTTTAATATTCATTGTAGTATTTACGATATCGCTTGCTGAGGATTGGTTTGTACTCCTGTATTTTTAGGTTTTTTTTAGGCTGTGAATTGAAATATGAAGTATATGTTGTCTTTTACTTATAGATAGATTAACCCTTGTATTTAAAAAAAATATTTATAACAATTAGTTTAAAATAAAGGAAACAAAAATATAATTTTTTGAAACTCAAAAACTTTTATTTTTCTTAAACTTTTTCTTATACTTTAAAACTTTGAGTTTTTGTGGAGATAGTACAAACCAATCGTCAGCAAGCGATATCTCAATAAATCAACCAGCAATCTCACGAACCTTAAACTTATTTGGAAGTTACCCATTTGAAGTTGTTGTATTAATTGGAATTGGAATTTAACAGACATAATATTTAAGAAACGTGTTGGTTTTTTTAAACAATAAAAGTGATTAAAACGGAGTATTTTATTCATTTTTAATTAAAATGGTGCCACAAAATAAGTTTGTTGTGTTTGAAGAAGAAATATTTAGTTCTTGAATTAACATAGTTCAAAAGAAGAGGTATTCATTCTGGTCATGTTCAGCTTTTTGTACAAGCTGAAATTCAACTAACTCAAAAATTGATTTTACGTTTCGACTAAATCTACACAATCAAACACTGCAAACTTTCAGTTTTATGGAGATAAGTTTCTTAATGATTAAAGTTTTTTTCTCGGGGCCTATGTCATCTTTGGGGATGCTGTGTGGAGGGTATTTTTAAGTAGAGAAAATTCTGGGAAGGAAAAGGGTATGAGGGGTAGGTAGAAATGTAGGAATCAGTGTGTCCAGGAGTGACGGACACGTGAATCCATCCCTCCCACTGCGGTGCAAGGCGATGCGTCGGGAGAGGTCAAGGGGTATCCCTCAGGCAGCCTCTCCCATTCCGCCCCGCCACGCAATTGGTGGGCAGACATCCTCCGCCAAGACTTGGACAAGCACCCCTGCTAAGTCAACAAACATAGTGAAGATTAGAAATTAGGTCAGCAATCCAGACATTCCCTCTCCATTCTCCTCATTTATATCCTGCTAGCTAAAGGACACGTGATTTAACAACCTTACAGTACTTTTTAAAATATTTTGTGAATGGTGGGGCTGATAAATTTCCTACCTTTAATGTTTTTGTCTTGCAAATTGTGCACTGTTTCGGTTAAACGGATAGATCGGGACTTGATTTTAATATTATTTTCTGTTTATTTCCAGGACGCAACTACACCGTTGAAGACGGAGACATAATCTTCTTCAAGTTCAACGCCGGAGCCGGACTCAAGGATCCAAAGAAGAAATGACGTGACAAAGTGACGCTTCTTCTAGTGCACTTGCTCTACTTGAACATGATTCTATTCTACATGCATGCAATGCCCTAAATAACCATAAACACACAAACATTACTTCTAAATACCCTACAATATCTCTCTTTTCAACTGTGTGTAAATTGTAATATTATATCTCCTAGAATTATAATCCTAGCTTTTTTATGATTGAAATATAACCCCTTCTATTACTCATTTGTGATGAGATATTGCGTTTTACAATCTCAGTTCTTATTCGATTTGTGTGCTTGTTGACTGCCATCTATCTTTCAACGCTCAAACTATTCCTGACACTGCCATCTGTTGCAATTTTTATGAAGCAATGCTCATTTGAATAAAATTTTATCGTTCTATTGAAAATATCACACAACATCATGTAAAATGAACTTGATATTAAAATATCTTTTGAATGTAAATTATCTATCTGCTTGTGTTTAATATAAGAATGAAGTGTGTAAATTTTTTTAAACTTGCATAATATTATGTTTATATTACATATTTCATTTTTTGTCTTTTGAAAATTCTGCTTTTAAGCACACCAAGCTACTTAGTTTTTGAGTATGGCTTTTAATTTTATGTCAACTCACCCCATAATTTAAGGTTGCTGCATCGTGTGTGAGTAGAATTGTTTGTAATTATTGTGAGGCACAAAACAATCTTTTTTTTATGTTCGATGATGATTTATTTATGTAAGTAAATTAAACATGTCAAAAGTGTGCATTTTTTATTTTATTTATTACATCCCTTCACATACATATTGTTTGATGACTTATTTATAGGTGCTAAAAAATAATGACAATGGTGCAACAATTTGGTTTTATTAACCCCTCGGGCTAATTTGTTCACTTGGAAACAGCTCATGTTATAGATCTCAAAAATCGTGTCTGCCTTTCTGTTATGGTGAGAAATATGAACTACACACGTTAGAAAGAGAAAACAACACATTATACATTTAAATATAAAAGATAATTATTACTATAGAAGAATTAAAATGTACGCCTCTATGAAACCAAGATTTCCGATAGCAATCTGAAAAAAAACCAGTGTGCTTTAGACCATACGACTGAAGTAAAACTTCTTTATGCTTTGTCCGCCTCGTCCGATCACACTTTTCGTAACGCTCTCGTCACGCATTCACCAGCTTTCTCCCCAAGTCAAGCGTGCATCGTTCGCCTCGCCCAATCACACTTTTCGTAACGCTCTCATCACGCATTCACCAGCTTACTCCCAAGTCAAGCGTCAAAGAAGTTTTACTTCAAAAAATTTGTGAAACTTTACGAATTTTTTATTCATTATTTTTATATGAATTAGCAAAAAAAGTGAGGTGACGATAATGTTCATAATACTAAAACAAACTATAGTAGTATCGTTAGACCCTTTGGAATGCAAAGATTTTAAGTTCACCAAAATGCAAAAATAACTGATGGAAATCAATGCTCTTTCCTTCATTCCTGCACACTTGTCGCAAAGTTCATATTTTTATACCAATTCTATAATAATCAAAGAAAACAACTGCACTATGTCTACACCCGGTATGGCTGCTCAAACTTTAAAGTATAATTGCTCTTCTGAACAATTCATCTCCAGTGATTTAGCGCACCTTGTGTTTCAAAGGTCAAACTCACTACGTCAATCAAAAGATACCATTTTCAAATACAATAACCAACATAAGTGCACATAACGTGATTTATTTTTTTTATTTCACATATTTATATATTTAAGTACATGTTCAAATATTCCAATACTACTCTTCCATGGAAGCATTAGCTTGTGGCTGGAAGTGCAGTGTACATTGTTTCATTATAGATATTTAACTGTCGCCAATATCTTGATATATGTACAATTTGTACAAGCAATATGTACATAATTTTATCATTTAAATTGGTTATTCAATATATTTACAGTAAGTAATCTCAAAAATAAATTTAATTACAGATGAATTTGTGACTAAAAATAAATATTGCATTGCATGATAAGTTTTTCGATCTTCACGGCCAAATGTATTTTTGTTATGTATTTGTTTTTTGGGTGTTATGCCGTGTTGCGCTACCTCCTTCTTTAGCCAACGTTTCGGACAGTGTTACAGTGTCCATCATCAGGGCAGATGTGTAATTGTGTACACATCTGCTGTAACGCTGTCCGAAACGTTGGCTGAAGAAAGAGTTAGCGCAACACGACATAACACCCCAAAAACAAATAACAAAAATTGCATTGCATCTACGTTTTATGGGTTACCCCTTTCCTACACAGAGCTAATTACAAGCTATGTGGTTGTGATGCAACCATAAGTCGCCTACTGATGTGCTAATTTTTAAAGCTGATTCCTGTACATGGAGCTGCCTGAATTGTTCATTTGAACTTGATCATTTTTTCATGCGCAGCTGTGGAGTTAATACGATGTCAAGTGACCATCGATGAAGACAATGTTGTTCTAGGTATGTTTTTAGGTTTTCACGGCCAAAAAGTATTTTTGTTATTATTTTTGGGGTGTTATGCCATGTTTCGCTACCTCCTTCTTTAGCCAACGTTTCGGACAGCGTTACAGTGTCCATCATCAGGGCAGATGAGCAAATGATATTGGTGAGAGTGTTTACTTATGTGTGTCGAAGCGATACCGTGCTGCCAGCTCCATTTCTCTACGAGCTGGTGTTAGAAAAAATTCAGCATGGTTTTTTGCGTTTAGCTTTGGTGTAGCCGTCAATTACTGGATACCAAGAACTATTGAGCTTAGCTCCGTCGTATCTGTTAGTATTGAGCTTAGCTCCGTCGTATCTGTTAGTATAGTTCTTGGTATCCAGTAATTGACGGCTACACCAAAGCTAAACGCAAAAAACCATGCTGAATTTTTTCTAACACCAGCTCGTAGAGAAATGGAGCTGGCAGCACGGTATCGCTTCAACACACATAAGTAAACACTCTCACCAATATCATTTGCTCATCTCATGATGATTGACACTGTAACGCTGTCCGAAACGTTGGCTAAAGAAGGAGGTAGCGAAACACGGCATAACACCCCAAAAATAATAACAAAAATTTTGTTCTAGTTTATCTTTATTACAAGCATAAAAAACAATCTAAATAAATAATCATTGTAGGGCAATTGTCACCGCCAGGAAACTACGGGAGAAAGAATGACTTTTTTTCCAATCTCAATCCACACCTTCTCCGTTAAATCCTTTCTTACGTATTCCAATAAGTTGTAGTTATATATACATGGGTATTTTCCAACCTCCGGAACAAATTTAACATTCAAATCATGCTTGGACACCATTTCTGTCAAAATATTAGATGCGTATGCAATTGGCGTGGCGTTCTACAAGCATGATCAGTAGCGTGCAACTGATGTCAAACCTGTTGTCGACGCGTCGCGTCGCCTATGAACACTAGCAAAATAGTATGGCAGATACTCACGAATAATGCAAAACTTGAGTCTCTTATAAATATCTCCGTGCACGAATGACTTTAAAGCAAAACACAGTAACTCTGTAGAATGTTAATCCATTGGTCACAGAATTAACGAGCTAAAAAATTGGCCTTCACCATTGAATTAATTTTGTACCGAAAATTGAAAACCTGCATTGATGTACTGAATCTATTGTAACTTTTGAACCATATATTCAAATGAATTAATTTCTTTAAATTTGTTTACATATTAGATTAAGGTAAAGAAAACCATACAAATAAAAATTAAAAAAATAATAATACATGTGTAAATAAGGATACAAATGTAACCTTCTCTTTTTCGTAAGTTTTTTTTTTTCACATTTTTATTCATAAAGTTACAAAAAAACATAATATTCATAAATCGAACATCAATAATTTTTGTTTTTTACGTACATGTATACTAATAACTAATAAAAAAATTTGGTATGATAGTCCTCAAAGCAATCAGGGATGTGCAGGGTCACTGCCAAAAGCCTAGAACCACTCGCAATTTTGAAGAAATTAGATGCCGGCTGGCTGCATACAAAGCTTGGAACACAAATATCAGGGAAAAAACATAAGAAACAAATTATTGTCAATTCTACGTAATGAATGATTAATTACCTACAAAGCGTTCGGCATTTAAATTTTTTTTCAAAAAAGTAACTGTCATGCTGGTTTTCCGTTTTTTGGCGGACCTACTCTAGCCCGGTGGCACGCCGGTGTTTGTGGTAAGCACCTGAGTTGCACACCCAGCAGGCTGCTGGGGTTTGTGGTCAATGGGTTAAGAAATGTTATGTGTAGAAACAAAGTATAAATTAGCAGAATAATATTTTTAAAGCCTAAAATTGCTTATATTATTGAAATATCAATCTGCAAACTTCCTTCCTCCACTAAATTCAATGCAACATTGATTACATCATTCATTGTGACTCAATAATCTATACAAGTAACTGATATTGAGTTTAATACATACTAACAATGGCCAAAATTAATCTCATATTTTTGGTGAGAACAATAATGATGCAACCTTGGCATTACATTTGCTGCAGGGTCAGGTGGTATCAAATCACAGGGTCACAATGAAGAGAATGTTCATTTATAAAGTAACAGTTTGATAAGTGAAAGACATTTCTGGTTCAAAAGTTCAAACAGTGTTTTACCAGAAACTATTTTTTAGTAATCCTTTTCGAAGGTGCCCTTCCTTGTGAGGATTTTTCAACAATCTTGGAGAATTGTGAACATTATAAAATATGGTTTATATAATATACTATTATTACTATATATACACCAATGACTAAACAAAATACATTAATTGGTGTACAAAAAGTCATTGGTATTTAAAATATTGTATCGGTTTGTGATGAATCTAAAGCAATATTATTTGGATAACTTTTATAGCGCTGCTTCTATCAAACTTCATCTTAACGGTAACGCGCTTTACAATAAATCAAATAATCAATTCCGCTTAATTGGAACACATCGGGACCCAAACATTTTGTCCCAAATAAGTGAAGTTTAAGGTAGGTAAAAAAATATTAGTATATCATTGAAGAAGATAACAATAATAATCTAAACGAAAATATGAAAGAGAACAAGACAAAATAATAATATAAGGGTCGCGACTGGGATCAAAAATAACCTTCAAAAGTTATAAAAGGAGAGTTTTTCTTATAAAACAATTAGTTTTTTTACATATTGTTTTCATATTACATTTATTAGAGTTCTCTAGAATGTATTTTTAAACTTCAATAAATTTTTTAATAATATATTTAATTACAAAAAAATAATTATGTGCTTATGGGTACATATATCGATCGTCCAGTTGATTAGGCAGATATCTCCAAAAAATCGAAATGTGAGCTGAATATGCAGTAAAATGTAAAAGTCTGGTAGATACTCAGATTACTCATAAACACCATCAAATCAATTGTAATGCAGAAAAACTTGTGGTGAATTAAACAAAATGTTTTTGTTTTCATGTTTTCTGGGTCACTAGTAGAATATTTCAAATTGTCATACTAATGTACCGGACCGTTCTGCCTCTCATTGTTATTTTATAGCATTTTTAAAATGTAAAACACAGACAAATAATATTTGATTTATGGGTGAGCATTAGAATATTGCTTTCCTCATTATCTCAAAACTTAGTATTTGGAGATGTCTGGCTAATCAATTGGATGATCGATATTACGAATATGATAAAATAAAATAGTCAATGATAGGTACAAATATAAATGTGTTTACAGTATAGAGAACCAAACAACCGACTGTCCCAATTAACTGGTGTACCAAGTGCAGCATCGACTACATAATCTGAAAGGAATCGACTCTACAAAATATGACGTGTAACTAACAACTTACAACAACTTACATACTTACAACCAGCAATTATTATTAATAATTTATATGTAAAAAAATTGTTAATTTTATAATCTATTTAACTTAATTATAAATGCTGAAAATCATGGTTTTGCAGATCTTGCTTATAAATAATATAATTCCTATTTATCACGGTTGTTCAATTTGAAAATTGTATTTTTTGTGTCTAGCTATTTTATCAGTCTGAGTTTCTATTTTGTAAATTTCTGCCTCCGAGAGAAGTCTGTCTTTGATCCAATCGTAGAACTCATATTCTGTCATCAGGATATTCTTCAGGTAACTTTTCGCAGCATTCGTTTTTAATAAATTCCTCTGTTTCCATTTGCTGTGCCGTTCTGCAATTTGAAATTCACATTATTTATTTATTCAACTATAAATCAATCTTTTAAGAGGAGTCATTAACTGGAGAATCTAAAAGAGGATTAAACTATGGCTAGTTGCTGTAGATCACAAAGACTTTGATGGGAAAACTTATGAAAAGAATAAAAGGTTGGTATAGTAGACCAATTCTTTTAGGCCGGTTGTGCAGCTTACATCGGCATTAAAAGAGTCACATGTAACATACGTACCAAACTCACCCTTCAAGAGTTCATAATATGTATGTACGTTGTACAAAATTCATTTACGCCGCGTTAGCTAAAGGAAAAGATACGCCTCACACAGATTCCAACCCCTGGGATGTGTACACCATCGATGATATTGAAATCAGCTTGTTATATATTTATCACATATCAACAAAAATACCAATTTCGGTTGTGGGTCTGTCTGTTGCTCTGATTTTTTTTTATATTAGATCACACAGGAGGCCCTGAGAAAAATAATTTTCCTCAGGGGTCATCTTTGAGGATGCTATGTGGAAGGGATTTTTAAAGGAAAGGAACGAGAGGAAGTTCTGGAAGGAGAAAGGTAAAAGGGGTGGGTAGGAATCAAAGATATTGAAATATACAGAGATGGGCTCCTTAGTTTTTACTGGGTGGGACTGTGCTTTCTGCCGATATTTTTAACCGATACTACTGCACAACTTCAAAAAATCAACTAAATTAACGAATTCTTTCCGTATTCAAACTATATGGTTAACCAATACTACTGCACACCTTCGAAAAATCAACTAAATTCTGTATTCAAACTAGCACCATTAAATCGTAATCAGCCGACAGTCGGGCGGACATCATAGCATGTCTCCTTATATTTCAATATCTTTGAAAGGAATCTAGGGTCCAGGTCATTCGCCGCCAGATTCAGACAAACCTCACTCCATGAACATGGGCACCCCTGCTAAGTCACCAAACGTAGTGAACCACTTGGGGTGACCTATAGCAGAGGTGTTTCTTATGCAATAAATGGTTCCCGTGGTGGCGGTACACATTCCCAAATTACCTACTCTGATTAGAATGAATTTGAGCTCGTCATTCGTCCCGCTGGGTCGATATCGATACAGTATCGACAAAAAAACCAGCGACACTGCGTAGAAAAGTCCCACAATGGCTGCGGTGCAAACCATAGTGAAATTTACTTTTCTGCGCAGGGTCTTCGGTTTCTGTTGATCAGTACCGTTACTGACCCAGTGGAACGACGGTTTAAGTGTTATTTTCAAAATTAGAACTATTGCATCAAGAATTCAGACTCCTGTGATTTTTCAGGGGTCTGCACTAGTTATGTACCTACTAATAATGCAAAAGCCTGAATAGACTAATAATATTTTTATCTGTCAGTGGCATATTCTTACCTTTAAATCTCTGCTTATAAATCTCCTGCGATCCTTTAAAGTAGTACTTGAGCTTATTCTCCAGAACTTGTAAGGTTTCCTCCAGGAGTTCCAGAACTCCGACGACTGGATAAAACTTCTCCACGTTTTCCTTTGCTCTGGACAGCGCCCACGAGCTGTTTATTTGGGAACATTCCGGATCGTGGCCACAGAAGTAAGGGATTGTTAGATCTACTCCAGAAATTTCTGATACGAATTGTTCCATGCGAGATTCTGTTTCATTTGTGTTGTAACTTTGTTTATTCTTGAACTTGCTACTAAACCTGGAAAAGAAAAATAATCATGAATAATAGAAGAAGTTGATTTCTGAAATGGGATCTTATTCCAGTTATTGGAGACCGGTGTGGAACAGGTTCTTTATCCAGTTACTTTGGGGGGAGGGGTTTCTCAAAAAATTCAAAATGATGTGATGCTTTTTTTACAATTTTTAATATTCCAATTGTTTATAATATTCCGAAATAATATCGTCGGTTCCAGTGACACCAAAGGAACTGGTTCCATGTTTCTGGGACAAGAACATGACCATCTCTAGTTGCAGAGTTATTGTTGTGAAGTTTTTCAACACAGGAGAGAAAAACCATCTCTTTTTAATATTTCAGATTAACATAATTATTGGTGCAGACAGAAATATCTACAGTGGAATGCGTTTGATAAAATTTATATTGGAATGCATTTGAAGATTTTTTGTATGAACAGAAAGTGAGAAATAAAATATTCAAATAAAGATTGAAACTCTTCTTTACTATGGTGGGGTGGACAGAGGGGATCATCTAGTCCTGTGAGCCAGGTTTAGAGCCTCAGGATTTCCACTATGAACCTCATTAATTCCGCCGGGAAATCAATAGAGCAGGCATTGTTGACCATATGTTTGGTGATCTGCATCACACTGCATTTAACGCATCACAGAGATTTGATATAACAGCTGTCGGAGCACCTTTACCTTGATGGAGGGACAGAATTAACTAGGCAGTATGAATGAACCTGGGCTATGTCTTAGTGGTGTAAGATTTGAGATTGGACATCCGAATAAAGATAAAGAATCTACTCACTTGGCTGCCAAACTGTCTCCTGGATTCCTGATGATGTTGAAGTATGTTGGTGAATTCCAGTCGAATCTAGAGAAGTTGATGAAGTAAGTTGAACAGTCGAAACTGAGGGGAACCGCCAAGTCCTGTATCACTGCCGACACCTCTTCCGTAATCTCCCTCTAAAAGTTAATAAAAAAACTTTTCACATTTATGGACAACTTTCAATGGTTTTATTTAATTATTATAATTATGAAGGATAGATAGAAAAGAAATTAATTTGAAATAATTAATTTGTTCAACACGAGTACTCAAATATAATAAAAAATATTACAAAGTTGTGCAAATTTGTAGAAATTTATATTTTTTTAATTTCAACCAACTTTCACATTTTTATAAGTTTATAAGTAAATATTATTCTATTTTCGAAACTCGTAGTACAAGCGGGAAACTGGTCGTGTTGAGCCATAGACACAGAGGAATAGAGAAATCAAAAATTTAGAAAAAAAATTTATCTGAGCACTTCGATTTTTTTTAAACTTTTTTCCGCCCTTTAGCGACCGATTGTTTTAAAATTTGAGCTAAAAAATTCCAACTTTGGTCTCGATTTCCTCGAAAACAAGAGCTTAAATTATTCAAAAAGGCTTCTTCAATATTCGCAAATTCACTTTGTGGCGTCATTTTAATTAAACGAAAACAAATCACTTTGTACGCATCACTTATATCATAATTATCAGCATGTTTCGAACCAATCAATGGTTCCTTCGTCAGGATAAAATTAAAATTAAGTTTTGTGGTGTATGTACACAAATTGATTTGTTTTCATTTAATCAAAAAAAATTTTCCACAAAATTTACTCCAAAAAAATATTACGTTATAGATTCACCAGTTTCAGCTTTCATACCAGTTTCCAGATACCGTGTTAGAGTTGTACGAGTGTATCCTGCTATATATGGAATTTTTGACCTTTTAATTTTTTTTTCTAACGACTATCTTATGAAATTTGTATTTTTTAAATTTAAAAAACAAGACATTTTTCCCATGTCTCCTGGGCCTTCAGGAACCAAGGAGGAGTGGAAAGGAGGGCTGAGGTCCTCTTCCCTCGCGAGGCCTCCAGGGAAGCAAGAAAGAGTGGAGAAAAAAGTTAATCAATGGAAACTATCACAGATGATTTTCGCCATAAAATTGAATTTTTAAAAAGTTTCTTATATTCATCCTGGCTAATTTATTCGATTTTCGGAACAACTCATATAGGTCTCATAGAAATCGTTGGGTCTCCCTTGCTATCATGACCCCTTATCAGAAAGAGAAAACACCACGCTTTGTATTCAAATCTAAAAGTTATCTGAAATGAAAGCAATGTTTCCGACATCAATTAAAAAAAAACTTAGTAAACTTAATCGATTATTTTTACATGAAATGACAAAAAGTGAGTTGAATATAACGCGTATAATATATTTGCCTAATAAAATATGCGTACGTGTGTATTTTTTTAATGTATCGGTAATTTTAGTTAGAAAAAACGTAAGACGAGCCATTTTTTTTACAACTCTTTTATGTTTGCATTTAAAAAATTAATATTTAAAAAATTGTATGTTTATTTCGAATTATAAAATTTGAAGGCGTATTTCACCACCTTTCAAAAGCAGTTTTTAGTTTTCGCATTCAGTGGAAACAATAGGAAAAACTTCAATTTAACCAAAACATTTTTTTAAATGTTTATATTGTAAACTGATTCGTATTAAAGGTGAATCGAAAATAGCGATGTTTTAGCATTAATCTTCGCCTTAAAGTGTTGATAAAATATTAATGCAGGTAAGTTTAATTTCATGTTTGATCTCAATAAAAATACACTTTCGAAATAAGCACTATTTTAGTAACCAGATTTTTCAGCAAGTTCTTACGTAAGTTCATTGATATACCACTCAAGTAGACTACTACCTGCTGACTCAACTACTTACGTATAGTAAAATCATTAACATGTATGTACCTACCTATGCGACAAATTAAAAGAGATAAAAACGAACCGATCTCATGAAATCATAATGCATGTAGATTCATTTTTTTGGAGTGTAAATTATTATTTGACCCACATCAGATTAATTTATTGTAAATGTTTTCACCAACATTTGCATATTAGAAAGTCAACACATCGTGGGCAGGTAATAGAATAGTAGATATATTATTATATAGTATACTTGGTACTTATTTTAAATAAATAAACAGGTAGTTACATTTTCTCAATACGTTTACATTTTCGCTTAATAAAATACTAAATTAGAGGATGGGTGTTTTATATTATATTCAACTCATAAATCTAAAAAATGATCAAACTATTTGTTTTTTAAAGCTTTGAAAATCAATAGCATTGGGTTTACATTTAGTGCACAGGAGGTAATTAGGTGCTTAATTATGTAGGTTTTACACCATTTCTTTTTTCAGCCATAGACCAAAATTAAAAATGTTTCGCTTTAGGCGATCGCTATTTTCATCTCTATTTTCATAATTACGATTTCAGTTGGCATCACAGCAAACAGCATGGTTCATGTATTGTTTGCAGTGATGACAATTGAAATCGTAAATATGAAAATAGCGATCGCGTAAAGCGAAAATTTTTGTCTTTGGTCTCTATAGTGAATTCGGGCTGAAAAAAGAGATGGTGTAAAACCTACTTTACTGTGTTTTTACTTGTCACGGCTATGTGCATAATTACTTTATTTTCATATATACCGTTTCAATGATATTCATATTTTATTGAAGTCAAACTTCTTTACGCACGCTTGACTTGGGGAGTAAGCTGGTGAATGCGTGACGAGAGCGTTACGAAAAGTGTCGGGCGAGGCGAACGGAAGTTGGGAGGGAGATATAAGTTAGTGAAGATAGAAAGAGAGAAAGAGTTTCGTTTCGTGTATTACTGTAGGGGCAAGAGAGAGAGCGAGCACACATTTTCTTTCTCTCTTTCTCTCATAGCCAGTACGTAGTTCTCATACGTTTCGTATATCTAAGACACAGTATAGGCATATTGTCTGTATCACACTGCAGGAGCAAGAGAGAGCAGTGCGCGCGCACATTTTTTTATCTCTTCCTCTCATAGAAGTTTTACTTTAGTCGTGTGGTCTAAAGAACAATCGTATTTCTGTTTTTGCTATTTTTTAATCAATGATATTTAGAAAGGTATCTTTCTGTGTAGATTTGTACATAATGTAAATCGATATCGTAATAATTAAAATTTCAATATTCTGTCTTCTGACGTGCTTGACTTCTAATAAAATATTTCGACCGTATCGTATTTGGGCGATGAAACCGATTATTCCGATTTCTAATCATTATAAATAGCTCTTTGTTTTCTTAACTAAATTACACGGATCAATTTGTGAATTTCAAATGACCTCAAAAGGGTTTCAAATGATTAAGTAAATGTACCTAATTATAAATTGGTAATAAACAGTAAAAAAAAAAACTATACCAGTAGACGGACTTGTGTTTTTAACACTAGTCAAATATCGTAAGAACTAGGACCCTACTTAAACAAATGTTTACCTGTTCGTTCGGTCCCAGAGTCCCGCCTTTCCCGCTCCTCAATCGCACATGGCGGAAGTTATTTTTCCCCTGCAGCCACTGCAGAATCAAAACAAACATTTCGCTGCCGGCATCGGGCACAGAGTTCAACATCAAAACATGTCCATTTAGTTCCGTCAATCTCCTGAGCTCCGACAAACTCTTCGTAACTTGTTTATTTGGCAACGCGGTAGGTTTGGGAACACTCTCAAACGATGTAAACTTGACATCGTCGCGTTCATCTTGAAAAAACAGACACAAAAACGCGGCAAAACACAAAAGAGACAATGCGATCTTCACGTGACCTCGGCAGAAAGCCCGCATACTTTTCAAAATTGCATCTTGCACATTCTTAGATGACGTTAAAACTATATTCAATAGATTGCTACGATTGGTGTCCACACACGTTCGTTCTTTGTAAATAAACGCAAGATATGTGGATTTAGTTAGCTGCTGTAATATTTTTTAAGACAACGCCGCGTTCCACCAGGAAGGTTTTATCCGAAACTTTCAAAATGTCAGTAGGTCAAATAAGTAACTCTGAGCACGACTCGGCACCGGCTACACCGGTCGTCCAATGAAGTCATAATATCATTCGGATTAAAATGACTACTTCCCTCTGTGAGACGAAGGCTGTGAACCGAATGAACTCACTTTTTCGCAAATCATTTACCAAGAGCGTCGGATTAAAATCCGATTTTTATTACATCCATGTCTCTACCGTGAATAGAATATTATGCAAATGTATTGTGATTTTGCATACAAATATCTGCTCTTGTAGACGATTTTATTGCACCATGGACATCATTCTCATTAAGTACCTACTTATTTTTATTGAACTCGTTAAGTAGGTAGGTACCATAATTAAAATTATAAATGCGTATTCGTAGGACGGGTTGCTTCAAAAAATTTGATGGATTCATCAAATATTTGAAGTTAATTTTCACGTTCTGTGTAAGTTCTATTCAAGTTCTGTGATGATTTCAGTTTTGTGGAGCAGCTGGCCTATGATGATAAAAAACAAAACTCGAAAAGAACTTACACAGAACCTGAAAATTAACTTCAAATATTTGATGAACTCATCAAATTTTTTGAAACAACCCGTCCTTAGTCGATGAACACAAATATTTTTATAGGTATCCCAACCAGAGTTGACCTGAACAGAGTTCACGTACAGAAGAATTACTCGCATACAGCATATTTCAAACTTGCTTACTTTTCCAGGGTGAAATATTCATTCAGTATCGCATTGGTGAAAGACCACTATTCAGAATCGAAATTAGCTTCTGTTTAGCCGTTTTGATGACCAGATCTAAATAACCAGGTACGTCTCCACCTTTCTTCTCTTCGTCTCATTCCCTGTTCACTCTTATAAACATACTCCAATTGGGGATGCCATAGTCCAAATGCCTACGGGCGGTTGGGACTATTGTGTGGTATTCATACAAGAGTAAGTAAGTCTACACATAGGTAGGTACTTGTTCCTACCATGATAGTTGTTTTTTACATTAACCCCACACAGGAGGCCCTGAGGAAAATAATTTCCCTCAGGTCATCTTTGGAGATGTTGTGTGGAGGATCTTTTTAACTAAAGGAAGGAGAGTAAGTTCTGGGAATAAAAAATGAGGATTGGATAGGAATCTAGGGGTCAGTGTGAACGGGAGTGACGGACGCATGAATCCATCCTTCCCGCTGAGACGATGGGTTGAGAAAGACCATCTGGAGAGGTCAAAGGATCTCCCTAAACCGACCTCTCCAGATCCGGCCCACCACACAGCCGTTGGGCAGGCGCATCCACCGCAAAGTCCTGGACGTAACCCGATGAATCCGGGCATTCCTGCTAAGTCACCATTCGTAGCGAACCACTAGGGGTGACCTGTGGCAGAAGTGCTGATTATCCAACAAATGATTTCGGGGGGGCGGTACATACGCATTTCCCAAATTAATAGTAGATGAGTGATAATTATATGCTTAGATGCGCCATTAGCACGAGTATTGCATACACAATAATGATATTTACGTGAACTAATAATATATGTAAGTGCGTGGGAGTACTTACCCACACGCTTATAAATTATAATGCAGGCAATAGGTAGGTACCTATTGCACAATAATGATTATTTCGCAAACCGATAAAATTACAGCATGATGACAGGCTTGAAAGAAATTGCATTAAAAAACTAAAAATGAATCATACATAAAGAACACGCAAAATCATAGGTGTTTACTCATTTATTTTTTAGGAAAACATTATCGGAAGATAGGTTTTATCACGAAGAGCACAAATCAATATTGTCTCTTCACTAAAAAGTATTTTTAGCAATTCACGATAATATTATCATTCATCTGCGAATTTCTTTTTTACGTTGATAATATTTAGCATCCTTCTTTGAAGTAGGTACCGTTTGTGAACCAGTATTTTCAAGGTTACCCAGTATTATTTTTGCATGTTGCATAATATTATTATTGAGCTAAAGTAGCATCACTTTATTCGAAAAGCGAACAACTCAAACTCAAATTTCCCGCAAAAAATCGATACAAGGGCTGGGCAGGGTTGGCCATTTTCGATAATAATCAACGCTCGTAATGATTATTTCGAGAAATGCAATAATGGATACAATCATACACCTGTGTAAAAATAACTTTGAAATATATTATATTATAAAGAATGAATGCATTGAAAAATTAATTTCATTTTAAATTCGATACATAAAAACTCGAAAAAAACGAAAATTATACATCGCCGTGTTAACATTATAAATAATTCACTTTGTTTTCATTAATTTATTTTTACTTGTCTGGGCAACATTCTTTTACAAACAAGTTTCATCACTTTTATAACGCTTACAAGGTACTAGAAATATATTTTTTCAGACTAATAATAAAACTTTATTTTGCTTTATGTATTCTCCAGACTAATAATAAGACTGAAGATTTTTTTTTTACATGAGCTCCACACAGGAGGCCCTGAAGAAAATAATCTCCCTCAGGGCCTATGTCATCTTTAGGGATACTGTGTGGAGGGTTTTTTCAAGGAAAGGAAGTGGAGGAGAATTATGGGAAGGAAAAGGGTTTAAGGGGTGGGTAGGAATCTGGAGTTCAGTGTGTGCTAGTCACCCGCCTCCACCACCTAGACAAACCTCACCACATTAACCCGGGCAGCCCTGTTAAATCACCAAACGTAGCGAACCACTTGGGGTGTATTGATACATTTATGTGATACATGGATTGAAGATGTATTGATACCAACGAAAGCAGAATGATTTTTTAACAAAAAAAAAAGAGCAAAATTAATAATTCTTTTCCATGAACAATAATAATACAATTTTCGACATTATATTTATTTTGAAGTACACGTAATATTTTGTTTTTGACAGCCCTTCCAAATAATCTCATTGATCACATGACTTAAGCGAGCGTTCTGATTGGCCGGGACACATCCAATGGAAGGTTCTAGCCGGCGACGTGTTTACTTCTAGTTTGTTATGCCAGCTGATTATTCTTAGTGGAAAACTACCCGAAATAAAAATGGCAGCGCAAGAACGCAACGAAGACTTTGAATTGACTAAAGAAGACATAGATCGGTTCTCCGACGCGTTAAAAGACAAAGAATTCAGGAAGTTGTTCTCCGAATACTGTGAAGAAATACAAGACCCGGCTAATCGCGCTCTATACGAGTCGGAAATCACCGAGTTAGAAAAGCAACGTGGTGTGAACGTGACTTTTATCAATCCCTCGCCCGGTTATGTAATTAAGACAAGTGTCGGCGGGGATAAAAAGGCCTTCATTAATGTGTGTTCCAATGAAAATATAGACAAACCCTCGTATTCAATACAAGAAAATGGCGGAAAGCGCGGAATCAATTGGAAGATCCCACACACAATGGCGCCCCCTCACGACGATCTCGATAAGATGAAAATCCGCTGCGTTGTGTACGATGTTGTTTTCCACCCGAATACTCTACGCATGGCCGAGAAAAATGTACAATTTAAGAAAATGCTAGATGATACTGCATGCGAAGCGGTCGAATCCAATCACAATGTCAAACTCGATCTTAAAAACTTGAAGTATCCCAAACTTCCCTACAAAGGTTACGCTATGGCCTCTGTTATCAGGAAATCAGATCCTAATTTTACCGGCGAATCTAAACCCGAGGACGCAGAACTGATTGACAAGCTCTATCCGCAGCGGAGCTTCCCTACAGACTCCAACGTCAATGTCAGTGCCACTAGCAAGACGATGGAATCATTGGACATCAAACGCAGCGAAGATGGCGAATACTCGGTGCCAAAATACACGTTGAAGCAGCAGAGGGATATGGACATTTCAGAGTTTACGTATGAGAAGGATTGCAAACAAAACACGGCCCTCGCAACCGCCCTCATCATTGAGGTCAAGCTGCCGCTCCTGTCGTCGTCGGCCGAAGCCAAACTGGATGTGAAAGACAAACAACTGTCTCTCATATCTGAAACTCCGGCGCGCTATAAGTTAGAGGTGACCCTCCCTTACCGAGTGGACGATGAAGCCGGCTCTGCCAAGTTTGATCTTAGCAAAAGGCTCCTGATCATAACTTTACCAGTTCTGTCAGACAAGATGAAACTGTCGTGGCGTAGTCGTGAAGACAGCGGAGTGGACAGTGATTGCAACTCTCCCTGCGCTAGTGACGAAGACAACTCCAACAGTCTCATAACGGAGATATCGGAAATGCAGTCTTCAGAATGTTTCAGTGAAAGTGAATCTTATCGGACTAAAGATGAAGTGATTAAGTTCCTCAGCCCTGAACATGTTTACTTGGCACCGCCGTATACGTGCCACGCTTTAGACGATACGTTAGCTTTAACCTTGCATGTTAAAAATGTAGATCCTGATTCTGTGGTCTCCGAAGTCGTTCCGGAGACTAATTCCATACAGATGAAGTTCAGTTCTATCGGTGCGGGATATTTCCCTATTCTCCACGCTTTGTATTTGAAATTCCCCTCTGATAACTTGTGTCATAAGCCCACCATCGAAACTTGGGATAACAATATAATTGTGCAAGTTGAGTTTGTAGACTCGCGTTTACCGAGCCACTACTTCATCGGGTTAGATTCTGAATCCTTGGAAAAGAACGAGCTGGATGTTCCGGTTGATAGTATGATAATTTCAAGCAATGAACCTGAGTGTGTTGAAAAATCAATGCAACCGACAGTGGAAGTATCTGCCAGAGGCAACAATGAGATAAATATTTCCCTGACTTTGGATGATGCTGAAGAGTTAGAGAAGAAGAAGCAAGTGAAGATGATACCCATTCCTAAGAAAGTGGAAGACCATTACGACAGTGGCATAGCATCCAGTAACGGAAGTTCAAAAGGAATACTAAAGTTGAAATCGCGCATCGGAAGAAGTTACTCCGAGTCGAGTGTGGACTTGATGGACTACTGCGGTTCCCCGTCATTCTCCATCGGCTCCCAAGATTGCATTCCGGAAGAGTCTTCCAGTCTCAAAAAGACTGTTAGATTCAGCAATGTCATCGCTAAGCAGACATTCAGGTATACACTTTGTTTTTAAATTCTAGATAATTCTATGGCTTTATTATTAAAGTAATTTATTGTTATAATAATAACCACTTAATATCAACAAGTCATATCTTCTGGCTCACACTGCGATAATCTGGCAGATAACAAAACATAATATTATTATACGCATTTGAAGAATTGGCTTGGCAAAAGTATGCAGTAACAATAATTTATGGAATATTTAAATTATACTCATGAACTTGCAGAAGTATACATAAAATATTGTTATCATATATTCAGTAGACCTGATGTAAGAATGTGTTAGAACATCCAACGCGACTTACGTCCTCGACTCTGTTTATTATGTCTGAATAATATTTTGCACCACATTGTGTTTTCTATTCAATAAGCACATTTTTTCTTCCTCGCTTTCTTTAATTTGTTTTCTGACCTAGAATAATAATAAAAAAGTTGTCGTGCTGCCAACAGATGGGCCAAATGTATTTTAGTTTTCTTCCTGGTTAGCCGCTTGGGTGAAAGATGATAACAAGGAGTGTGTTTGTTTGTTTTCAGATCCAACAGCAGTATCCTCGGGCAGAAGTCCAAGAACCAGAGGAAGAAGAGGAACAAGAAAAGGGCTCACGAACGGAGGTCCAGTGAGGGGGATCCAGAGGACAGTGGCTCCTTGGAGTGTGATGCCGTCAGTGATGAGGTTGTTAACTTATGTTTTTAACTTTTAAAGCTCTTAATTATGATTCCGTGGGGCTTAGCGACTTACTGGTTGAAACACAAACGCGCGAAGGTACCCTGCATACGCAGCACCCGCACGTTTGATCGACACCGGTGTGGTTCCCAAAAATAGATTTATTTGCTGTCAAGATTTTTTTAAAGACAAACTCACGATCGTATGAAGCCGGTCGGAAAGGGTTATATGAAATCATGAAAGCAACATCATTAAATAAAGCATAATTTATCAGAATCTAGGTCATAAAACTCTTCAAAGTGAACATGTCGCTACGTATGAGGTTCTCTTGTGTTGATTAAATATTTTTTACTTTGAGAATAAATCTTACAGTCTTTCTATTTGGCATCATCTTTCTCCTCGGTCATTATTTACGGATTATAAATAACATTCATTTGTCAAAAAAACATCAATATGTCACACAAGCTCGCTGTGGTCGAGATGGTGTAACTCATAATCTTCTAGAAATAATTTCCCGCTGTATGTACAAATGTACAGTTAAGTAAATGAATATTCCTCGGTTTACGAGGTTAACGGCCATTTCCTCCAGTCAAGCCGACTAAACTCCAAGTTAAAAATTTGCTCGAATTCACAATCTCGGTGTAGCCAACGCAGCAGAGATAAGAGCACAGGAAGGCCTGTTATTGCGGTGTTGGCATAAAAGTGCAGCAGTTGAAATATTGTTATTTCTATGACAGTAACTCGGTATTCTTACAACTCGGATGTAAGTTAATATCCAAGCTGCTGATTGCTAAAGGAAATTTAATATTCAAACGGATTAACATTTATTAAGCACTCAAATTTACAAAAGCGATATCAGAAAAGGTTGGAAAACACAAAAGTTAGATGCAGTGGTGGCCGCTGCCCTGAAAATGAGGTGGTTCACATATAATCCGTACCTATAAGATAACGATTACTAAGCAACATTAGGTAAAAATAATTCCACTTATCTTAATCTTAATTCTAAGCTGTTTTCGAACGGCGAAAACTTCTACATATCCCTTTTTAATTAAAATTTTAATTTTTTTGTACAAATCTTTTTTCAGTACTAATAAAATAAAAACACAAAACAAATTTGTCATAAATAAATCTTAAATTTCATCCCAAAAAACTAATTAATTTTTCACAATGTTTAATTTATTCTATATATTTCTGTTCTATTTATATTTTATATATTTTTTATTATAAACAGTATTTATAAACAATGCATATAAAGTACGTGGGCAAAATTGTCAAGGTTACATATAAAAAAAATTGAATTCCTTAATGATCTGCATTTTATAATTTAAAACACAAATTAATAAAAAAGCAAACAATGTAAAATGTAGGTATTTGTTATACCTTTAGATTAAAAATGAATTATTCAGTTTGGATAAGTATTGTCTCAACTGCAAATTTAAGTTTTGTATGTTAAAGGCCGTAAGGCCGTCCGTGTGACACACGCGGATAGCTTCATTTTTGATAAATATGGCGGGCGTGACGCACCGGCGATGTTTGAGATATTGGATACAAAAACATAATTCGTTCCGCTTGCTACCGGTCTGCACACAGGCACAGTGTAACTTCGCGCGGTACTTTGAGAATTCGCTCTCCATTCAACATTCATTTTAGGCATTATATTGGTAGGTGATATTTTTAATGTGATTCATAGATTTTTATATTTTTAGGTAAGATATAATAAAGTAATTTTAGGCGATATAATTTAGCAGTGCTGCACACGAACACACTGTGCAACCAGCCGCCCTTAGTTAGATGTATGTGTGAACAATGATAATACGAGCAACACTTGAGACAGAATAATGGTTGGTTTCAAAACCGCTCTGTCATTCAGAAGCATGGTCCAACGCCCATGCGTTAAAGCAACCCATGAGGCAACTAAATGAAAATTGCCAGTATTTAAAATCAAATTACGAGTAGTTCCTACATTACTATGCAAGTACTTATTGTTCTCCTCTAATGCAAAGAGCTTGTTTGTACAATGTAGATATGTACATTATGTGTATTTAGGTCAAATCTATTTGTTTTGATTGGCTCCATGTGCTGTTTTACTCCTCTCATGGTCGCAACTTTTTGATAAAGTGGTTTGTAGTATGTGTGTAGAGATTATGCAGGTCTTTTCACAACATTTTTACAAATTAACATGATTAGCGACGACGTTGCCATATTTGCCGTAGTAAAAGAGTGCATTGACATGCATGCTATTAATGATTAAATAAACATTTTAACATAGTAAAATGCATACTTCCAAAATAATTTCGATTTGTCTTGGTCTAATGTAGAAGATATTATGAAATAATATTAAAAATTCAACGGCCTCCGTGGTCGAGGGGTAATGCTGTCCACTACGAATCCGAAGATCGCGGATTTAAAGCCCTGTGTGCACAAGTAAATTTTAGTTAATTAATTTATATTGTTTCATAATAAATTGATTAAAAATAATAAGTGGTAAATTTGCGGCATGTTCAAAGGTGGAAGATACTCTCTGTATGTATTGGTAGACCATTCAGAATCGAAACGTTGCTTGAAATGGCTTTAGCAATGTTTGCTGACCAGATCTGGAGAGCTATGTACTTACCCACCTTCCTATTTGTTGTCTCTTTCCCCTCCTGGATATTGTTTCACTCCCTCAACAAGCCCAACTGTGGTTGCCAAAGTTTCGCTAGTTCCAGGTTAGGAGCAGTTGGGACACTTGTGCGGGGTATTCACATATTAAAAAAAAAACTTTTTTAATTAAGGTTATTTTCTGTTTGCAGAATGTATTCTCTGAAAATGAGAGAGGCGACAACAGCACAAGCAGAAGGAACCGCGAACAGGCTGAGGACTCGGATGATGGAGAGTCGGAGAAGGATCTTCCTCACGATAAGAAGAAGTCCAGCGAGAAGTTCAAGATGCCACCGTACGCCGCTAACAAATCCAACAAGGGTCTTTACCAAGAGATCAAGTTCAAAAACGATCTAATTTTTGATTTGGATATGTGAACTCTGTAATTTGCCCATCCATTGCAATCGTATTTTCGATTTGATTTGGTAATTTACATGTCAAAGTGATCATAATATTCATTTTGAATGTGTGAACTCTGTAATTTGCATGTCCAAGCAAACGGATTTTCGATTTGAGTACATATGTGAAATCCGTAATTTGCATGTCAAAAAAATTTGTTTTACAATTAGATCACGTCAACTTCGTAAGTTGTATATCAAAATCAAGGTGGTACATGCATAATGAGTATGTGATGCCCGGCGTGTAATACATAAATATATTCCTTAATTATAAAAAAATTTCTACATGTTGTTTGGACTTTTAGAAGTATAGTTTTGATTGATAATTTGTTAATATTTAGTCATTTTACAAAAAAAAAAAACTATTTTTTATCAATTCTTACAACATGATGTATTCACTATAATAATATACACTCATGTTCGTCGTCGACAAATAATTAATTCATAATATTAATGTTAATTCATGCTTCGTCAAACATCATTGTAATGTTATGCACATAGATATTTAAATTCATTATTCATTCATTACCAGAATTATTGCTATTGCATTGTTTCTTTGCACTGTTTTATGCTTTAAAAAGATGATATTGGTTGCTCATCTTCGTTTAATTTTCTATTAACGCTCGTCCCTAAAAAATAGCGCTGACTTTACTGTCTGTTGTCTGCTAACTCACTGACTTTACTGTCTGTTGTCTGCTAACTCACTGACTTTACTGTGTTGTCTGCTAACTCACTGACTTTACTGTCTGTTGTCTGCTAACTCACTGACTTTACTGTCTGTTGTCTGCTAACTCACTGACTTTACTGTCTGTTGTCTGCTAACTCACTGACTTTACTGTCTGTTGTCTGCTAACTCACTGACTTTACTGTCTGTTATCTGCCAACTCACTGACTTTACTGTCTGTTGTCTGTTAACTCACCACTTTGTTGTCTGCTAATTCAAGCAATGCTACCAATTATTTATCTGTGAATTTTATCCCAAGTAGTTAGGAAAATTTATAAGATCTCTAGTAACAAAACTACTCAAAACTGAAATTTTTTAAATACTATGTAATACATTCCAAAATATTATTGTGATTTATTTTTGATGTATTGTTACCCAACGTTTCGGACAGCGTTACGGTGTCCATCATCAGGGTAGATGTGTAATCGACAGCGGTAAAGTGTGTGCATAGATGTGATACAGTATTGCCAGTCCTCTACATGCTGGTTTTACAGTATAATTTAAAAAGGTTTTCTGCATTTAGTTTTGGTGTGGCCGTCAATTACCGGATACCAAGAACGATTTAGCTTAGCCCTGTCGTTTATTAATATTGATGGGATTTTTATGAATTTCACGGTATCATATCTACATACATATACATATAAGCGTACACTTTCCTATCAGTATCGATTACACATCTGCCCTGATGATGGACACTGTAACGTAACACTGTCTGAAACGTTTGCCAAAGAAAGGTAGTGCAATACGGCATAATACCTCAAAAATAAATCACAATAATATTTTGGCTATGAAAATTTAAAATCGTATTTACATTCCAAAATGTCAGTAACAGGTGCAGTTTGAAAATAAGTGAAAACATTTTCGAATGTTTTACCTAAAATTCCGGTACCTACCTATCTACGCATTTTCAACTTTTTTCACTGGCAACCTTTTACCTTTTCTTAAATGTCCGTAAAGAGTTTAAAGATAAATCATTATGTAGATATCTTGCGTTAACACACTACAAAGTGTACATTTTTGATTGCGTTATTAGATTCTGTATTTTTTTTCTCAATTGCAAATGCCCGGTTCTCAAATCGTACTACTTAATAAATCATTATTAATTTGACTTGTTGTGGGATTTTTAAAGTTCTTCTTTTATGATTTAAGGTTTCAGTAACATATGGTTACTGCAAATCCATCATTGTGTTTGTCACGTCAATACATTTATCATCCTGAATTGCCGTTGGTATCTGTAATATGTTGGTATTTGAAGATTTTTAACCTATGACCATAATTTTATAGCAAAGATAATACAATTTGCAATTTGCTCCAAAAGCATGAAATTCACTAATAGTACACGCAAACCTTCAAATGGAAACACCTTCCGTGTGTTTTCAAATGGAATTCATTGTCCCCACTGACATTTAGTATCTTTTGACTATTAGATCGAGACAGCCAATCAGCATTGCATACTATGTCTCTCTTAAACTGCCTAACATCATATTTGCCATTCCATTCGATTTTGGATTTGTACCCACAGACCGAATTTCTGAATTTGAAATCTATGCAAAGAATGGTCAGACTTTTGGCTCACAAATCGTGGCCTGCATCCTGCATCGCATTTCTCATGTTCCTTGCCATTCTAAGAAAAAATTGCAGCCTATCATAGCAGTGTTCAAATCTAAACCCGGTTTTCAACTCTAAACCCGGTTTTCAAATCTAATCATGGTGAAACAAGCAATCGCTTTGCCTCCGGACAATCACCGCACATGTTTATGTATTTCTAGGTCATCTATTATTTAACGGGCTCTAAAAAACATCATTTATAACCAATTAAATAATTATCAATGTTCCTTACAAGAGATGCAAATCTGTCATACGCTTGGTTTCCATAATATCAATTGAAATATTCAGGTTAATATATTTTTGCTAAAATTGAATTTGCAATCAAGGTCAAAATATCTCCACAAGAAAATCGTCAATGTGACATTTAAATTTGCAAGGAAATTTTTTTGGGTTCATTAAAAAATTACCTAAAAAATCTTACACAGTGATGGATTTGCTTTGACAATATAAATAATAAAATGTTTTGAACCTTATCTTAAAAAATGTATCAAATATAAAATATCCATAAGGTTTTTATCACTTTGACCTACTTCCAATAATAATTTCTCGCACAAATAATCTATTTTAATTTTTAAACTGAAATGAATTACAATATCGAGTCATGTTTACGAAATGTTTATTATTTTTACATTCATGTCAGCGCAGAAATTAATTTTTATCTAGTAATTCACATTTGTGATAAAATGTGTCACGC
This sequence comes from Glyphotaelius pellucidus, assembly GCA_936435175.1. Taxonomy (NCBI): domain Eukaryota; kingdom Metazoa; phylum Arthropoda; class Insecta; order Trichoptera; family Limnephilidae; genus Glyphotaelius; species Glyphotaelius pellucidus. The sequence goes on from OW386543.1 coordinate 38,662,022, forward strand.
TTTATGGTTTACAAGGCCCTCTGAAAGGCTATTTTATTTCGAATACAAAGTAAAGTGAATTCCCATTTCAGTGCATATAGGCTTAATATTTTAACATTTTATTTTCCAAATATATTTTTAGTAATTCATGTATGTAGTATTTTCATCATAAAATTTTTCATTCATATTTATGTAATCTTCATCAGGAAAGTGCAATCCTTTTTCATTCATGTCATTTCAAGTTATCATTAAAACTCATTAAATTTCATGAATCTCTGAAATAATTATGTATTATTAAAATGTGTTCAAAATTTTCAAAATTTATTGTGTTCCCAATATCGTGTGGTATTTGGGAAACTTAGAATATTGCACTATAGTACAAATGTGACATATTGCTGCGTTTTACATTATAAGTATGTTAATTTTGATGAAGCGGAAAAGTACAATTTTTACATTTTTTAGGTACATATTGATAAAATTAAAATTATTGTTATTATAAATTAAAAGTATTTTAATCTTTTTGGATTTTAAATCTGATGGCACATGCATTGATTGAGGTACTAAAAATAATTTTTTTAAAAATCACAGGTGAAAATCAAGATGACAAATTTACATGTATTTATATACATGTACATTTATTTTATTATTCAATATTCTTTGCGTATTATGAAATTACATGAATCATAATCGGAAAAAGCTTTTTTAAATTTAAATTTATGTATTTTCAATGTCTTGTATGCCCAGTGTAACTCTCTTACAATGATTTTTAACAGATAATCCTTGTTTTGAATTTATAAAGGTTCCAAAGAAGGCCATTTTTAAATTTCAGTTTATAAGAAAACGAAAATATGTAGTCCTTTTGTGCAAACTTTACTGTATTCCCTTTTGGGTCAAATCTTTGTTATTTTATATAAAAGCTGTTTCTTGAATATTTTGTTAAAATGCAATATTATGAATGTTTTATGTAATTTAACCGAGTCTAACAACAAACTACTAAAAAGGTCCACCAAATTTAATTTGGTAACAATTTAAAAAGGAGCCTTTATTTGATAAATTTAATTGCTATTTAATTTCAGAGAAAAAATTGCTGCTAGAAATTGATTTAAATCTTTGTGCATAATATTTATATTTTGATGGTTTTTGTTTGTTTGTTTGCGAATATTTTTAATTTTAATTATTTTATTCTACTTGAAATGGTTAACAAAACTGCTTACTACACTTCTCGCACATAGGTTTAATTTAATAATAAAGCAATTTAACACGGTTGAGGAATGACCAATAGGTCGACGTAGTACACAGCGTTACTTTTCTTGGAACGCCCGTGTTTTTTCATTATAAATGTAAAAGTAGTGTTTAGGATTTTGGTCATGCCCGACTCTACTGGCGCGTCTAGTACTGGTAGGGTCGCCACTAGCCGCATACCAATGTGTGATATTTTGCAATGTGATTTTTGCATTTTGTTTATTTTTAGTCAAAAAATGTCTGAAACTTTCAAGGTTTTTAAACTCAATAAATTGATGAAAATGTTTTAAATGTTATTTATTTATTATTGTTCTCTGTCCTTTTGTGATTTATGGCAGCTTTATAGATAGAATCAACATCAGGACACTCAGATGTACATCGCACATTAAAAATTACAAATTTTAAGCGTCAAATCTCCTAACATAAATACAAAATAACAAAATTTACATTCGAGATTCATAGTACTTTATTAAAACAGAAAATCTTGACGTTATTCACTCTGTTTTTTTTTTTGGATCTAGCTACATCATATTTTGTTTATGATGTATTAATTTGTATTTCTGCAGAAATGGAACCCACAACCTCAGGTCAGGAGCATATTATGCCGTTAGACTAGCTGAAAAACCCAGCATTAAAAATGATTAAAACTTGGTAATAATTACTTAATTGATAATAATTTAACATAAACAAATTCAGTTGTTTTCAATTATTTTGTATGCAAAATTACAGTCATTAAACGACTCGTATCAACCGTTAAAACCCAATCAATGAAACCACATTCACATATACTCAGTAATATATTATTTTGATGGGGTTATCTTATTGGCAAAGATAAACAGGAGAAACAGTACCTGACCTTTTGTGCACATTACTGATTCGCTATAAGCACTGAATATTGATCATGAACTCAGTCGTACAGTTTCCTTGAGTCGAACAGTGTGCTCCGTACCGTGCAAAGAAAGAACATTTTAATACATTGAATAAATCGTGTTTCTTATAAACATGTTTTTAAGAGATGTGGTGTTTGTTAGTTTTTTATGCGTGTCGATTTCGTACGCACACGTGAGTTTCGACATTTTCTCAAATCCTAAACCAGCTAATACTAATACAAATGCTGCGCCAAAGTCTGCTAATCTTCTTGACGTCAGCGTTAACGTTGATCCGTTGTTGAATCTTTTGGGGCAAAACAAACCAGGAGTTGTCGCATCTACGCCTACGTCAACATCTACAACCACCGAGTTGCCTTCGACTACGTCACGTAAACCGACTTCGATTAGCAACAGGTATACCTTCACTCCGGCGGTGGCAAAATGCGGACAGAGGGTTGTTCAGCACACCGAGCTGATCACCAATGGGCTGTCCACCAAGCCAGGAGATTGGCCGTGGCATGCGGCATTGTACCGTTTGAAGAATACCGGAGCTCAACAACAGTACATTTGCGGTGGCAGTTTAATTTCTCCAACGAGGGTGCTTACAGGTAATTAAGATATATTGATAATTTTGATTAAATAAGTGTTGTGTACAAAGTGATTTGTTTTCATTTAATTTAAATCATGCCACAAGGTTAATTTGCGAATATTCGAGAAGAAATTACGATATCAATTAAATGAACTTATGTTATTTATTAAAGTTATCTCTACTCCGTCGTAACTGGGATGGAATTAATTTGATTAGTCAGATATCTTCAAATACTAAGGACGAGTTGTTTCAAAAAATTTGATGAGTTCATCAAATATTTGAATTTGATTTTCAGGTTCTGTGTAAGTTCTTTTCGAGTTCTGTTTTTTCATCATCGTAGGCCAGCTGCTTCACAAAACTGAATTCATCACAGAACTTGAATAGAACTTACACAGAACGTGAAAATTAACGTCAAATATTTGACGAATTCGTCAAATTTTTTGAAACAACCCATCCTTAGTTTTGATATAATGAAGAAAGCAGTATTCAATATTCAATGCTTGCCATAAATTATTTGTACATATTAAATATGCTATAAAATAACACCGGGAGGCAAAACGGTCTGGTACATTATTTAGTATAACATTTTGAAATATCCTACTAGTGATCTGGAAAACATAATATTTTGTTTAATTCACCACAAGTTTTTCTGCATTACAATTGATTTGATGGTGTTTATGAGTAATCTGAGTATTGTACCAGATATTGCTTGCCTGAATTATTATTTTTCACACAAGCAGTTCCAATTTTGAAAATGAAACTCGAATTCAAAGCATATTTGAGTTAATTGAATGTGAAAATTTTCACGCAGGAATATCACACATTACAGGCAATTGAGATTAGTATGTTTGATGATATTTTTTAATGTTTAATGAATTTAAATTTTTTTTATTTTTATTTATTTATCTACATAAAATATGTTTACATTGGATTTTTCGATGCCTGTCTCACTAGGATATACCTGTGTCGAGACAGGCTTAGAGGTACATAAATGAACATATTTGCCTTTTCAAGAATATTTAAAGCTGGTTCACATTACGCTATCAAATATAAAAGATCATAGCACGCCAAATAACGCTCTCCATACAATCCCTTCAGACCGTTCACACCTAAGCGTTTTTAAGCGCAGATCAATCATAGACAATACACATCTTAGACGTAACCGCTCCAGACGCGATATTCCAGAAGATAACTCTCCCCTTCTCCGACTAAAACAGGAGAGGGGGTCATTGTAATTACGGAGCTGCCTAGACCCGTGGATGACAGATGTCAAGTTGACAGATTTCAGTACAAAAAATATGCGTTCCGTTGCCGCTCCCTAATTCGACTGACTAATAATTAAATTGCCCCGTAGATTATATTTTGTGCTGATTGTAGCGTTTCGCTAGACAGTTCATGAGCGACTGAGACCAAAAAAGGCCGATCATAAATATATCAAACCACCCACAGGCCGATCGTGCCCCTCTATCGCTTGTTCCGCCCTCTCGCTTGCACGCTAGGCTCAGGTGGAACGTGACAATGAGTCATGCTTTTTCGAACATGCAGCCGGTGTTCATCGATTTATAAGACATTATCACGTCAAAAAAATCAATTAGCCAAAAATGTTAGCTACTTGTCGCTATTAACCGACGATATATATACATTTTTATGTGAATACTTCACAAGAGTCCCAACTGCTCTCGTCTGGAGCCAGTGAGACTACGGCATCTCCATCTGAGGTAAATTGTGAGGCTGAAGGTGGTGAGGAGGAGAAGGAGATGGGGGAGAGGAAGGTGGAGAATTACCTGGCTGTTCAGATCTGGTCACCAAGCACAACTAAGCAACGTTTAAATGCTGAATGGTGACCTTATAGCAGTATCCTTACCTGAGATCCACTCTGGATGACACTCAAATGCCGCAAATGTACAGTACTTATATTATTTTAATTGAATGAATTGTGAAATAACACAAATTACCTAATCAAATAAAATTTATTGCGTATGCCGGGATTGGATCCCCTGACCTTCGGATTGCTAGTTGAGAGTCTTGACCCTCCACCACGGAGGCCGCCAAATATGCCTTTAATAGGTGTATCCCATGTTTCTGCTCTCTTTTATATTATCATTATCAAATACTTTTGCATACCACAATGTATAGGTATTTGGATAATAATCACAAATGTATAGGTATTTGGATTCATGATAAAATACACTGTAAAGAACACTTAGGAAGGGTTGTTTCACAGAATTTGAACAATTAATCAAATTTCGAAGTTAATCTTCAAGTTCTGTGAAAGATCTAATCAAGATCTGTTATTGTTTCAGCACTGTGAAGTAACTGGCCCATAGATTTTAGAACCCTTTACACACAGAGTTCGGAGCGGGGCATGCCCCGCGCCACTTCAGGCCGCCGCACAGAAAAGTCTCACAGTGAACTGCGCTGTAAACCGTTATCTTACTTTCGGTCTTTACTTTTCTGCGCGGAGGCCTGAAGTGGCGCGGGGCACGTCCCGCTCCGAACTCTGTGTGTAAATACTAATAACGGAACTTGAAAATTAACTTTTAAATTTGATGATTTTATCCCTTGTTTTGTTTGTATTTTAAACATGAACTCGACTAAAAAAAACGATGAATGTGATAACAAAAAACTAACGAAGACCAAAGAAGCGAAGCTAGCAGTCCATAATGAAGTGCTGGTACCTTCCTTGATGTAATGCAGTGACGCACGGAACTGGCAGAGGAAGGATGAAAATAGAATGAATGCTGTAGAAATGAGATCCCTTTTATATGAATACCGCACAAGAGTCCCAACTGCTCCCGTCTGGAGCGAGTGAGATTATGGCATCCCCAATTGGGGTATGTTGTGAGGCTGAAGGTAGTGGGGAGGGGAAGGAGTAGGGGAAGAGGAAGGTGGGACCTGGCTATTTAGATCTGGTCACCAAACACGGCTAAAGCCATTTCAAACAATGTTTCAATTCTGAATGGTGGTCTTACACCAGGGCGATACTGAAAGTATCTTCCACTCTGGAACGTGCTGCAAATATACTATATATTATTTTCAATGAATAAATTGTGAAATAACACAAATAAAATTTATTTGCCACGCCGGGATTCGATCCCGCGACCTTCGGAATGCGAGTCAAGAGCCTTACCGCTGGACTACGCCAGCCGTCGGGAGGTAAATCTCTGAGGTGTACGGGAGGGAAAACCATGTATGATCGTGTGAGAAATGTGGAGATCCGCAAAGAATGCAAGGCTGATGTAAGCGTAATGAGTAAGATTAAGAAAGGGACCCTCAGATGGTTTGGTCATGTATAGCGAATAAACGAAGAAAGGAGAGTAAAGCATGAATCACGTGATTCACTAATGATAGATTCACCAACATACATAGTTGAAATCTTTCATTCGGCACTGTCTCTCAACACTTTCGTTTCATTGCATGTTCAGACGGGTCATTTCGCGGGAAAGAGGCGGAATGACTATCATTAGTGAATCATGTGATTCTTGCTTAAGGAGAATTTATGTCACAAATGTGAGGGACGCCTGAGGAAGACATGGCACAATCAAGTGAATCAGATACTTGAGTCGGGCAATGTCAAGAGTCAGAATAATAGAGGTAATGTATGAATGTGAACGAGATAAAGAGCGTGTGCCAAGACCGAATTATTTGGTGGTTTGTCTTCTCTACCTATCTCTGAGGGGTAACGTCGTAATGGTTAGTTAGACAGTTAAACATGAAGTACAGTAATCTCATTACAAATGTATTTTAATAGGATCCACTCATAAATTAATGCAAATTAATACCAAGCTATTATAATTTATTGCAATATTCATCACGAGGTGTATTTTCTTCATATAGGAAGTCATGTAATATTGTTTTCCATTTTATTCTAGTCAATAACAAATAATTCTCGTGATTTTTCACGAGAATCTTCTAATTAAAAATCAATAATATTATAATTATATACCTAATTAGATTATTGAATAAATTCACCTTGCACATATTATTTACAAGAGGTTAAAATGAATACCTCTTGTGCCTCCACGGAGCCGGTCCTGTACATCATAATTGATTGAGCGTAGCAAAGTCCTGTTTTAACTGTTTGGCATTTTATCTGTCTGTAAATTTGTTTGTATCTTCCGTTTCAGGTTTCGAAAATCTGCTACATCCACTTCAGCACTAGGCTAACTTTGACTGAGCTTTTCAATATTATGGTACCTACCTGCCTGCATAAAGTTTAAAATAAGAATTGTCATTGAAATAAAATAAGAAGTGTTGATTACCTAGTGACATTTCTTTGAACAAATAATTTTTTTTTTTTAAATTATTTATTTGGCTTTCACTCATTAAGGGCGATCTTGGCCATTTCTTAAAGTAAGTTACATATCTTAAAAATTAGTTACATATTCAGTTTTTTAAATTAATTACATTATCAGTTTTTTTTTAAATTAGTTACATTTTCAGTTTTTTTAAAAATTAGTTACATTTTCAGTTTTTTAAAATTAGTTACATTTTCAGCTTTTTAGATTAGTTACATTTTTCTAACAAAAAAAAAATAAAATTTTACGTTGAAGAGACGATCGCAGAATTATGAGATAGGAACCTAGGTATATTAATAGTGAGCGTTCTTCGCCATTCAAAAGTGCAGATTTTTCCAAAATTGGTTACATTTTTTTTTTCCTTCACAAAACTGTGGATACATGAAATAGACAAACTTATATCAACAAATGCAGCATGTGAGAGTAGACAAATTTACATGTAATTTTAGAACAGTTTCTTAAAATAAACAGAACAGAGCTGGCAATAGTAGGTAACAAAAACTTATAAAAATATAAGACTGTGTACAGGGGTTCTTCGCCATTTACAAGTACAGCTTTTTTCAAAATTAGTTAAATTTTTTTTTTAGATACGGATTACATGGAATATATAAATTATATTAGCAAAAACAGATAATGGGCCAAGACAAATATTCATAAGATTATATAAGTTGTACTAAAATACAGAGTTGGTATTAATAGTAATTACAAAACTGTAGAGTAAGAAGATGTACGGGTTCCCAAAAATAGGAACCAGTACAACTGTACATAATAAAACTGCAAGAACAAATGCATACATATGGAAGAGAAGTAATGAGATTGATGCTTAAATATTAAGGCCGTTTTTATAAGTAAATTTTGCTAACAAATAGTGGATTTTAGGAGAGTTGAGACTAAGAAGGCACGGTACACTGGTAGGGAGTGCAATTTCAAGTTTTACCAATTCATGTATGAAGTTTGGGAATTGGTCATTGATAGGACACTCAAAAAAATATGGTCTAAAGTATCCTCTGAACCACAATCACAGTAAGGCGAACTGACTATGTGGAACCTGGCGAGATGGCTAAGACAACAAGTATGACCTAGACGCATTCGAGTTATGGAAGAGATGTATTTTTCAGGCACGGATGTGTATTTGTGAAACCAGGGCTTGACGGGAATAGAAGATTGAATTAGTGAGTACTGGTGACCTTTTATCAGAGAGGATGATTTCCATTCAGAGAACTGAACAAATTATATAATTCCTCATGAAATAAAAAAAAGGATTTGTGAAGTAGGTAGATATTTTGTACCTACTTACAAATATTTTATGTTTTCAGAAGAATTTTTGGTTTTGACTTATTTTAAGAGAAAAATAGAAACATTATTTTTTTGGTTAGGTACTTTTCATCTGAACTTCTTGTAAAATTTTAGACAAGCACCGTCTACATTTCAAAATACTCTGCGGAAGCCACACAATTTAAAAAAAAGAGTAATAGTTAGTAATATTACCAATAGATGTCAGCGGCTTCCAGAATATTCCTGATTTTTCTATTCAAGCTGAAAACGGAACATCTTTTAACATGGTAGTAGGTACTAGGTACCCTAGGTCTTTTTCGAAAAAAACTCATCGGGCCGCTTTCAAAATTTCGAACGCGTGATGTAGCTTGAAGTAAAACACTGCCACTTGTATTGCAATTAATTCCAAAAACTCCCAGTGGAACATGGACTTCAAGCTACGTCACGAATTTTTAGCCAATCGTGTCTCTTCCCCCTCGATGAGCTAACATTGTAAAATGCATTTTCTACGAACCTTGCTAGATACCTACCTAATTTGCAGCATCCATATTATTCTCAACCCTGTGTGATTATGTTTAGAATCGTGTTATCGAGGTACACCACGTATCTATATTTAAATTTGACATTAATTTGTCAGTAATCACGGCTAGATAATTTATTAATTAGAGATTGTCAGGTAAGATTAGATTTCTTGAAGCATCAGTAATTGTGTAATGGAAAAGAACCCGATTGACTGGTTTCAGCTGCCCACTGCGTCCACGAGAACAATGCTGTCATCCTGCCTGAGAGGATGTTCGTCACATTGGGGAAGTACAACTTGGCTGGAGGAGACATGGATGCCCAGGAAAGAAGCGTACGTAAAATTCGTCAAAACTAGACCAACCGAAACTAGATTTTCTGCCGAAATCAAATTCTGAATAAGTTTAATAAATCTTTATATATGTACCCCGAAATTGGGCCATTTTATTGTTCATTGGGTTTTTTATCCAATTAAGAATTTTTCAACATAAATCACAGTAAAATAACTTAAAATCAGTCAAGTAAATACAACGATTAGACGGTAATAAGTAATGAAGCCAAATGAGCCACAGTTTTTTTTTTGCAATAGCTCCCCACAGGAGACCCTGAGAAAAATAATTTTCCTGGAAGGCCTTTGTAGTTGGTTGTTGGATTGTTTAACGAAAGTAAAGATTGTTGTTGGTTGTTGGGTTGCTTAACGAAAGTAAAGATTGTTGTTGGTTGTTGAGTTGTTTAAGGAAAGTAAAGATTGTTGTTGGTTGTTGGGTTGTTAAACGAAAGTAAAGATTGTTGTTGGTTGTTGAGTTGTTTAAGGAAAGTAAAGATTGTTGTTGGTTGTTGAGTTGTTTAAGGAAAGTAAAGATTGTTGTTGGTTGTTACGTTTTTTAACGAAAGTAAAGATTGTTGTTGGTTGTTGGGTTGTTTAACGAAAGTAAAGATTGTTGTTGGTTGTTGGGTTGTTTAACGAAAGTAAAGATTGTTGTTGGTGTTTAACGAAAGTAAATAGAGGAAGATCTGGAAAGGAAAAGGTAGGAGGGGTGGGTAGGAATCTGGGCTTCAGTGTATCCAGGAGTGACGGACGTTTGAATTCATCCCTCCCTTAGAGGTGCAAGGTGTTGGGTCGAGAGAGTCTTGCTGTAGGGGTAAAAAGGTTTCCCTTAACCAGTCTCTTCAAATCCGGCTTGCCAGGCAGTAGGTGGTGCAGAGGCATTTGCCGCCAAGACCCGGATAAACCTCGCCCCATGAATTCGGATAACCATTTTTTTTCTTTAACTCCACACAGGAGGTCCTGAGGAAAATAATTAAATTCCATCTGGGATGCTGTGTGGAGGGTCTTTTTGAGGAGAGGAAGCAATGAACATTAGTCTTGAAGAGACCCATGTTGTAGGAGGGAGGAAACACATAGGCTGGCAAATAGTTCCATAGCTGAGCTGTTAAAGTCAAGAACGAGTCGAAAAAACGACCCGTTCTCATGTGACAAATGTCAACCGTGTACATATGTTGGGCGCGCGTTTGGCGTGTTTCCCGTCTATACACCGGTTCCGAAGGGATCAATGATGCTAGTTCCTCAGAGCATCTTCCATTGAAATACCGGTAGAACAGAGCTAGCATTCCCACCCGACGCCTGTGCTCTAAACCCGTTAATTAAAAATCTATCAAACGGACCGCCCGTTTCTGCACAGAGTCGAGGGTGTTTTTTAAGTATTTTGGTGCTCCAGACCAGAGTTGGCTGCCAAATTCAACCGTGGGGCGCACTTGCGATTTGTACAGAGTTAGCAGTTGTGTACTATTAAAGTATCTGCGGGCCCTGGCTCGGCCCAAACACGAGAAATTCTTTCTCTATCGAGTTGGGTAGCTTGTTAACAAGAAATTAATATATTGTAATTAGTTTTAAGAACCATATTGTTTTCCTTTAAATCTATTATATGCAAGCATTTTAAATAATAAAAAAAGTACATCTAGGTTTTTGGAGGCTAATTTAACTCTGGCTTCGATGGAGTCTCTATACCTGAGCTGGTCACTTATGTCTGTACTGTCATCCGCGTAACAATAGTACCCTTTACACGCAGAGTTCGGAGCGGGACGTGCCCCGCGCCACTTCAGGCCGCCGCGCAGAAAAGTAAAGACCGAAAGTAAGATAACGGTTCACAGCGCAGTTCACTGTAAGACTTTTCTACGCGGCGGCCTGTAGTGGCGCGGGGCACGTCCCGCTCCGAACTCTGTGTGTAAAGGGTACTTATGAATACACGCAAATGACAAAAGGTCGTTGATGTGCAACAAAAACAAAGTCGGAGACAAAATCGATCCCTGTGGGACGCCAGCATTTATTGGATGCGAGATGTATTTATACCCCTGCTAAATCACCAAACGTAGCGTCCCACTTAGGATGACCTGTGGGACGCTACGAAAGTTAAAATACTTTAAAATTTTCTTCTTTTTGTTTCCTATAATTTACCCACCAATTTACTGGTACCTGCATTAAACTACCTAGAAAGCGTTACGTATATTTTACGGTTCCATGCCAACTGAAAATAAAGTCAATTCAACCTCCTTGAAAAGTAATTAAAAGCTATGAAAAAAATAATTTAAAATTAGCCGATAACCCTAACCTAACGTAACCTGTTTAAACAATTTTTAATATATAATTTTTTATCACTCTAAATGACTTATCTGACATGGTTCTGAGTTGGTTTCATTCCGAGATGTCCGGTCACCATATTCCACATGGAAGTACAAACCAAACGGCTTAAATTGTTTATTTATTTGCAGGTTTTTGACATCCTGGTGCACCCAGGTTTCGACAGGTCCACCCTGGCACACGATATCGCCATCCTCAAATTATCAGCAAGGGTGGCTTACTCTGATTATGTGCAGCCCATCTGTCTTTGGGACGAGACCAATTCTGACAAAACTGCCATCTTCAACACCATCGGAACTGTAAGTAGAATTTAGCAATACAGGAAATATCGCCAATACCTTCCACCAGTGGTCGATTTTAGTCGCGTGAGGGGCGATCAAGTGTTAAATTAATTGAGGAAAATAATTTCCATCAGGGCTCATGTCATCTTTGGGAATGCTGTGTGAAGGGTCTTTTTAAGGAAAGGAAGGAGAGGAATGGGAAGGGAAATGGTATAAGGTACGGGTAGGAATCTAGAGTTCAGTGTGTTCAGGTCATCCGCTGCTAAGATGTAAACAAACGTCCTCATGAACCCGGGCTCCCCTCTTAAGTCACCAAACGTAGCGAACCACTCGGGGTTCACCTATAGCAGAGGTGTTGGGTATCCTATAAATGGTTCCCGTATAATAATAAAATATTGGGGTCAGCGTCCAGGAGTGACAGTCGTATGAATTCATCCCTCCAATTGCGACGCAAGGCGATGGGTTGAGAGAGTCCGGCTGGAGAAGTCAAAAGGCTTCCACCAACCAGTCTCTCTCAATCCGGCCGCCACGCAGCAGGCGGGAGACGCATCTACCGCCAAGACACGGACAAACTTCATCCCAAGAACTCGGGCACCCTTTCTAAGTCACCAAACGTAATTATTAGCGAATCGCTTGGGGTGACCCATGGCAGAGGTGTTGGTTATCAAATAAATGGTTCCTTGGGCAGCGGTACCCATACCCGCCTCCCAAATTGATACAAAAGATGAAAATTTTTCAACCACCAGCTAGGCGGATGCCCGTGTTGCGGTGGTCGATTTCTGGACATCTCGATAATCTTTATAGCCTAGGAGACAAGCGAGGTAAACCCTACGTCATCGAGTACACGGATGAAACTACTTTGTAGTGATAATGGACATTTAGAAAGCCCTAAAAAAGCTGGTCTGCCGGTGCGTCTCTTGGCAGGAGCCGCGCAGTCAGGGAAATAGTGAGCGATTTTTTTCGAAAAAATTACGTCATCGAGTACACGAACGGGAATGATTTCATATGATAAAGGTCGATTAAAGTAAATGAGAAAAAAGCAGGTCTGCCAACCGGCAGCCTGGCACGTTCGCAGGCAGCCGGCGTCAAAGTGGGATAAAAATAGTAAATTTTACGTCATCGAGTACACGAAAGAAACCAACGAATAACTGTAGTCTAGATCATCCCATTGAAGAATTTCTTGGTCTGCCGACCAGAAGCCTGGCAGGTTTTTGTGTACGATTTTTTAAAGAATTTTTAACATTTTAAAATTATTTTCATTATCTTCTTTATTATTTTTATTTCATTATGGTTTTAAAAACTAAGAATGCTATCTTTTCTTTATACTATTACTAGCTTTTACCCGCGGCTTCGCTCGCATGGTATTACGGGAAATTACTGTAGCGGTTGAACTTATCAATTATCCCCCCTCCTCCCCACCCCACCCCCTCCCGCATTCCATACATTCATTCCCTTACATTCAGTTTTCAAACATCTAGCCTGCCACCTAAATTTCACAAAGAAAAAAAGAATTATCCAATTTTGTTCATTCGTTCGGAATTTATGCGCTTACAAACATTTTGGATGTTTATTTTTAATTAAATATTTGGAAGTTTGTTAATATAATACAAAATTACACTATTTATTATTCAGTCTTTATAATCGTTACGAATTATATTTTTAATGTAGGAACTCTTATCTGACATTTATTCCAGTTTGTCCAAAAAAACAAAACATATTCTAATGTTTGAATTTTCTGGGGCAGTAGCTGACCAGGGGGCTGAGTACCTACCAGCTTAGAGCCCACAAATATATCAACATTGTTTCCATGGGAATGATTTTTTTCTGACATTTGCAATTAACTCGCTTTTGTTAGCGACAGAAAACGTATAACAAATATAATATATTAATATTTATAATTTCATAACGCCAGAGCTTACCATCATATACAACATATAGTCTGCGCATATAATTTAGCTTTCTATTGGTGAATGAATTTTTAAAGTCTTTTTATTGGTTAATGCCTGAAAAGGTCATAAACAAACCCGAGCAGTTTCGCATTTATAATATTAGTATGGATACCATCGATTTGCTGTACCTCTCACTTCAAATCATTTTTAGTATATAATTTTTATGATTATTTATGTTATTGTAATTTCCAAAGAAGGAACCCTTCTAAAAAAGTACGATCAAAATATCACAAAAACAACCCCACATAATATTTTAAATAAATAATTCAAAGAAAAATAAATTAAATATTTATGTCGGTAAAATAACTTCCCCGTTACATTATAAATATTATAGTGACCCGAACACAAACCAAGTCAACTTCAAGGAAATAATAATGAAAAAGGTTTCCCTCCAACTCCAAGAAGATTCACTGAGAATAATAATAATTATTTCTATTTGATTTTAACTTCATCTTGATAAAAATAAAAACTCAGGTTTTCCCTCTTAGCAATGCTTCAACCAAAATTCCTTTATTCCTGACAAGATCTTACACTAAATACCAAGGAATACAATAATATTTTTGTATTATTATTTTAACTTTTTACGAGTAAATCCTCAAACTGTAATATTGAATTAAATGAAGAAATTGTGAGCGAAACTCAATCGAAAAATCTGGAAACAAAAAAAATCAGAAAAAGAAATTTACACCTCTGGGACTCAAACCCAGGATTCTAGATTTTTAGAGGTTTCTAGATTTTTCGATTGAGTTTCGCTCACAATGTCTTCATTTAATTAAATATTTTTGTAATGTAACATTTTACACGGAGAGTGTTATCTTGTCTGTTTTTAACGATTGCCATTTTTTATCATTAAAACATGAATTGTATCCGTTAAAAATTCGCAACCTTTTAACCTCCATGACTTATTGGTACATTTATTTATCTTTTATGTAATAAGAACCTTAATCTTAACGTAAGACGGCCTCCGTGGTCCCGAGGCAAGACTCTCGACTCACAATCATAAGGTTGCGGGTTCGAACCCGGCGTGCGCAAATAAATTTTATTTGATTAATTTGTGTTATTTCACAATTTATTAATTTAAAATAATATATATAGTATATTTGCGGCACGTTTCAGAGTGGAAGATACTATCAGTATCGCCCTGGTGTAAGATCACCATTCAGAATTGAAACGTTGCTTGAAATGGCTTTAGCCGTGTTTAGTGACCAGACCTGAATAGCCAGGTACTTCCCCACCTTCCTCTTCCCTATCTCCTTTCCCTCCCCACTACCTTCAGCCTCACAACATACCCCAATTGGGGATGCCATAGTCTCACTGGCTCCAGACGGGAGCAGTTGGGACTCTTGTGCGGTATTTCATGTAAAAAAAAATATTACATTAGTGAATGTGTTTGTTAATATTTACATAATAACAACAATTTTATTACCGACTACTAATAATAATTAAATATTTATTTATGTTTAAAGCAAACACCTCTACAAATTAAAACAATAGAATCTAAGAGCAACCAAAGTGCCTGAATAACAAAAACTATTATGAATATAATATACCTATTGTAAAAATAAATTTAGGGTGTTGGTGTTTAAAAGATATTTGGTTAATAATAATATTTATTTGTCTATTAACAACTTGGTAATTATTATCTATATCTATGTTAACAATACATTAAATATTATTAATCTATAATCTATACTTTCATTGTATTTATCTTCTTAAAGTATTAAAATTATATGCTCACTAGCTGTTACCCGGCATGCGTTGCAATGCAATGCCTTTCCCATGCGTCCCCGTTGCCCTCCCGCTTCCCCTTCCCCCCGCGTTCCCCTTCCCCTCATGCCTTCCTTCCCTGCCGCTAAATTATATAAAATACACACATTTTCATTTATACAAATTTCATAACGCCAGAGCTTACCATTATTCACAGCCTATAACCTTCGCGGGCGTGTGCACAACAAACACCTACGTTTCATTGTAATCGGATGATCGGTATGGCAGCGCATAACATACGAACAAACAAACAAACAAACAAAAATTGATTTTTATATTTATGACTAGCTGGTACCCGGCATGCGTTGCAATGCAAAGAAATAGTCGCCCTGGTGTAAGACCACCATTCAGAATTGAAACGTTGCTTGAAAATGGCTTTAGCCGTGTTTAGTGACCAGATCTGAATAGCCAGGTACTTCCCCACCTTCCTCTTCCCTATCTCCTTCCCCTCCCCACTACCTTCAGCCCCACAACATACCCCGATTGGGGATGCCATTGTCTCACTGGCTCCAGATGGGAGCAGTTGGAACTCTTGTGCGGTATTAACTGTAAAAAAAAAATTATGTTTTTCCCTGCATTTCCTTTCCCATGCGACTCCGTTCCCCTCCCGAGTCCCAATACCCCGCGTTTCCCTTCTATCTTCCGCGCCTTCCCCCTCCCTCGTCATCCCTTCCACTAACCCCACCTCCTTAATTAACCTTCCCTTTGTACCTTCTCTACCTGCCGCTAAAATGTATAAAATACAAACATTTTCATTTATACAAATTTAAAAACGCCAGAGCTTACCATTATATACAGCCTATAACCTTCGCGGGTGTGCGCACAACAAACACCTAACTTTCATCGCAATCGGATGAACGGTAGGTATGGCAGCGCATAACGTACGAACAAACAAACAAACAAAAATTGATTTTTATATTTATGAATAGCTGGTACCCGGCATGCGTTGCAATGCAAAGAAATAATGTTTTTCCCTGCATTTCTCTTCCCATGCGACTCCGTTCCCCTCCCGAGTCCCAATACCCCGCGTTTCCCTTCTATCTTCCGCGCCTTCCCCCTCCCTCGTCATCCCTTCCACTAACCCCACCTCCTTAATTAACCTTCCCTTTGTACATTCTCTACCTGCCGCTAAATTATATAAAATACACACATTTTCATTTATACAAATTTCATAACGCCAGAGCTTACCATTATATACAGCCTATAACCCTTGCGGGCGTGCGCACAACAAACACCTAAGTGTCATTGCAATCGGATGAACGGTATGGCAGCGCATAACATACCAACAAATAAACTAACAAACAAACATTGATTTTTATATATAAGATGAAACACAAAAACTGAGCAACGACGCGTTTCACGTGACTCTTTGAATTTAATTTTCAAACTATTTGAAAAGTTTCAACTATAATTATTATTGCGTTTTTTGACAACTGAATATTTCAAAGTTCTTTATCACGTTTCGAGCATCTAGTTGCAATGGCCTAAAAATTCCTCACGAGAAAAACTGTTGAATTTTCATGATGGTCTCTTCGTGATCTCTTCGTTACAGGTTTTTTTGTTTGTTGGAAGATGAAGTTGAAATGTGAAATCGGTGAGAAGAAATATTGAAATTTATTGTCCGGTTTATTTTTAACATTTTTATCATTAGTGGCGTATATTTAATTTCCAAAATAAATTGAAATATCATGAATGTTATCTACCCTGACCTACATAATCTGATGGAAATAAATTATAATGGATTTCTCGAAAATAAATTTGAAAATATTTTTTTCCACACTTATATTTTGCTTTTTATTTACGTGAATACCAGTGCTCCCAACCCCCTGGAGCCAGTGAGACTATGGCATCCCCAATTGGGGTATATTGTGAGGCTGAAGATAGTGTGGAGGGGAAGGATATGGGAAGAGTAAGGTGGGGAAGTTCCTGGATTTTCTTTAAATTTTGATGTGAATACCGCACAAGAGTTCCAACTGCTCTCGTTTGGAGCTAGTGAAACCATGGCATCCACAATTGGTTGTGATACTGAAAGTAGTGGGGAGGGGAAAGAGATGGGGAAGAGGAATGTGGGGAAGTTCCTTGCTAATCAGATCTGGTCACCAAAACCGACTAAAGCCATTTCAAGTAACGTTTCAATTCTCAACGTTATAGTATCATTACACCAAGGTGATGTTGAGAGTATCTTCCACTATGGAACATGCCGCAAATATACCTAACATTGTTTTTATTGATTAATTTCTGAAAAAACACAAATCAATCAAATAAAATTTACTGATTATTTGTTGTTATATTGTTCTGCTAATAATGTTGGTGACCAATGTCTTAGCTTCAGTCTCAGGATCCTAGCTTCTAAATGGGGTTCTCTAATATCTTTCTACATATAAAAATCTCGCGTCACGATGTTTGTTCATAATAAACTCCGAAACTACTTAACCGATTTTGATGAAATTTGACTTACTGTGTGTAATTTGGTCCAACTTAAGATAGGTTAGTTTTTATCTCGATTATTGACCTCAACATTTATTATTGTGAATTAAATGTTTGTTAAGGGACAATGCTTTGTAATTATTTGTAAGTTCCATGAGTTTCTAACAAATGGCGGTGTGAGTTAATTTATTGACACTTTATAATTTAGGTTCGGTAACCATCCAGTAGGTGGCGTTGTGTTTCGATTACACGTCACAGCAACGCGTGGGCGCTATTATGTTTATATATTTCTTTCCGTTCTCTGGCTCCGTTATTAGCAGTCAAAAAAGACAATTAGTCCGTTCTCTGGCTCTGTTATTATCAGTAAAAAAAGTCAATTAGTCAATTAGTCCGTTCTCTGGCTCTGTTATTATCAGTCAAAAAAGTCAATTAGTCAATTAGTCCGTTCCCTGGCTCTGTTATTATCAGTAAAAAAGTCAATTAATCAAAAAAGAAGAAGAAGATTACTGAAGATGGTTTGAAAGGGAGACATGTAAATATGAATATAGAGGGAGCACGTCATAATGAATAGGCGTAAGCGACTCTTCGTCAAAATATAATTTAATAAAACACCACTTATTTTAAATAAAAATTCTTTTTAAAAAACGCTGTGATTATTTTCCTACCTATAGTATATTTAATAACAGAACCAGAACCAAATAATTTTCGTATTGCTACATTTTCAAGTCGACATCTCAACAATATTGTATCTTTTGCGACAGCGAAATTAAAGCGTGTTAGCGTTGTTATCGGTCGTGTACGACAAATTTTGACAATAAAATGCGGTATTCCGTATTGCGCTAACGAGTTAAATCCTGCGGTTGTGTTAAGACACCAACTCTTAAAAGTTTCCCTAACGCAAGAGATGACGGGGCTTTTGCCACGGAATCCTCGTTAAGAGATGTCAGTCGGGAAAATTAGCGCCATCGCGTACAAATATCAAAATTATAAAGGAATAGTTATTTATGAACCCGTGTTAGGCTTATATGTGAGTAGTTTTAAGTAGGTAATTAATAAAGTAAGTAATTAATTATTCAATTCACGATAGGCGTAGACAGGCCATAGAAAATTTCAGAAATTTGACAGTCAATAACGCACAACAGACGCCTTCCGATATCCGACGGATTTTACTTTTTATCTTAATTGTCTCGTAATGCTGAAAAAGCGCAAAAAATAACACAAAAGAAAAGAGTCTCTTCTGAATTATCTTAAAAAATAATTTATATATATTTTTAAAGAGCTTGTATTGAGAAGTGTTCAAGGGAAGTATCTTATATGTGGGTGAGAATGATTGAGTTAATATACTCTACCTATTCTACGAATGCATTATTATTTAGCCTAATTTCTCGTGATAATTTTCTTTATTTTTTAATAGTGTTTAAGCGTGCATTTAACTCAGAAAGCTCATTCCCATTTCCAACCTCTACTTCCCCGAAACGTTTCACTGCATTATTTGCCAGGAAATTCTAGTTGAAATTTTGCGCTGTATTTGTGTAAAGCCCACACCAAAATAGCACTGTGATTATGTCGCTGAGTGAATGCATTATTATTGTTAATGGGTTAATGTTAGTTGAAAGCTTCCATTGTTTCCAACTTAATTGTCTTTAAATTGTGATAGACATTTCATGTAAATTTACTTGTTATTAAAACTTTAAATTGAATTAAATTTAATCTAATTATTTTTTTCGAGGTAAATGTTAGTTGGAGTTAGTGGATGGCGTGTATGTTTCCGCAAAGCCTAGTAATAATAAATCAACATGTAAAAACAAATAGTCTATCAAGGAAGGAGGCGTAGAGTGCGTGAGCAGGTAACTAAGCTATTCATTCAGAAACTTGTTCAGGGTGCTCAGAAAAACGCGGGTGTGTGCGCGTGCATATAGGTGAGTGCCACTAAAAGTTGATAGAAAGCATTGTCATCGACAACGCGTCTTGTCGAGTTGCAGCTCGATCGGATGTCGGGAAGTGGATGAATTTCCACTTTTGAGATTTGCATTAATTCATTCACGAAAATAAAATAAATTCTAATACCCGGATGTAGTCCAAACGACTAATTATATCCCCAATTTTAATATAACAATATTTTTAATATAAAAATCTGCAGACTCCGCCCATAACATACATATATTTAAACACCATAACATACATTTAAACACCATCCACACTAACTATGGTAAACAATCCGAGGGGGGGCAACTTATATAATTGCCTACCAAACGACATTAAAAAAAGAAAAAAATTGTTAATGTATATTCTTGATAAACAGAGTAATGAAATGGAGTAGCGATGTATTATGGGGTTTTAGTTTGATTTAAAGTATTTATTATTTCTGGTTAATATGAGTGAAAATGTAATTTTCTTTTTTACTAGAATAAAAAAAAAAAAAAAATGAAGTGGTTAAACATCCCTCCAGGGAGAAGGGAAGGGGTGATTTTTTGAAAAATACGTATTTACGAATTAGGTCATATACCTACATATTTACGAATTACGAGTTAAGTATCGTTTATTATGTTGTTATTAGTGCTGAATCGAATGAGATATCGAAGTCGTAATCGAAGTGGAATCGAAGTCGACATCGAAGTCGAAGTCGAAATCGAAGTCGAAATCGAAGTCGAAATCTAAGTCGAAATCGAAGTCGAAATCGAAGTCAAAATCGAAGTTGAAATCGAAGACGAAATCGAAGTCGAAATCGAAGTTGAAATCGAAGTCAAAATCGAAGTCGAAATCGATGTGGAAATCGAAGTCGAAATCAAAGTCGAAATCGAAGTCGAAGTCGAAGTCGAAGTCGAAGTAGAAATCGAAGTCGAAATCGAAGTCGAAATAGAAATCGAAGTCGAAATCGAAGTCGAAATCGAAGTCGAAATCGAAGTCGAAATCGAAGTCGAAATCGATGTCGAAATCGAAGTCGAAATTGAAATCGAAATTGAAGTCGTAATCGAAATTGATGTCGAAATCGTAGTAGAAATCGAAGTCAAAATCGAAATTGAAATCGAAGTCGGTAGTATTCATTTTTGGTGAGATAATGCAGGGTTTCAGTGAAAAAAAAAAACATGAAAATAATGTGGGTAATTATTCAAGCAAAAATAATAAATAAAACATAGAAATAACGACGCACGTTGCTAGTTAAAATAATTAAATTTTTTTTAATATACGTGTAATTTGTTATTCTTGTGTTTGTGCTTAGGAGTGTAAAATTGTTTTAGAGTTGTTTAGTGGACATTATATTAAAAGATATGCTAGTTCTTGTAGAGGCTTTCAGTAAAATTTTCATTGTGGATTTTCGTTATGAATTCTCTGAGTATCTACCACTCTAATAAAAGTGTTTTCATTTTTACACAAACAACCATTAATGTATGGTAAATGGTTGTTTATTAGTTGTGTAAAATTTAAAGCACGTTTATTAGTAAAGAAGTACGTGTTTAGTGAGTAATGGGAGTGATATTTACAGGTGGTGGGGTGGGGGTTCACAGAGCAAGACACACTGGCCACTCAGCTGACCTCAGCCACCATGCCTGTCACAGATGACCTCAGCTGCATCAAGTCTAACCCAGCCTTCTACTCCAAGTTCATCAATGATGGAACCTTCTGCGCTGGATATAGAAACGGTATTTTTTTAATGTTTCATTTTTTTGATGTGTCAAACGACAAATAAAATAAATTATTTATACCCATCTGTCCCACAATCAATTCCTATTTTTAATTCGATGCAAGTCCGAGTTCACTGAACCATCAGAGTTACAATCACTCACAGTTGAGTTGACAGAACCAGCTGATAGGAACACCTAGTTGCGATTTATTTTTTTCAAATTCTAAAAAATTCCAACTTCGCACTCGATTTACTCGGAAACAAAAGCTCAAAAAAAAAATATATATATCACAAAATCTACTCCAAATGTGATGCAGATTACAGATTCACCAGTTTTCTGCTTGTACCGCTAATCCCGGGACATCATGTAATTATCTCCGATTTCAGCGCCTTTTGCGTACCATAAATTTTTAATATTTTTTTTTAATATGAATACCGAACAAGAGTCCCTAACTGCTCCCGTCTGGAGCCAGTGGGGCTATGGCATACCCAATCGGGGTATTTTGTGAGAATGGAGGTAATGGCGAGGGGAAGAAAAAGGTGGGGAAGTATCTGGCTATTCAGATCTGGTCGCCAAACACGGCTAAAGCCATTTCAAGCCACGTTTCAATTCTGTTGCGACACTGAGAGTATCTGCTACTCTGGAACGTGCCGCAAATATACTTTATATTATTGAAATACCACAAATTAATCAAAATAAATTTATTTGCAGATCCAGCTTTGATTAAATTCCTACTTATCTATATATTTATTTATTGTTTTGTAAGAATCTGTCTTATCTTAAAGGCATCCTTAATGCAAAAGATGAAGAGGTCAGAGTTCAGAATAGATCTATTTACAGTTTCATTTAACACATTATGGGGTTTCTTGTGTCTAGGTACCAGCGTTTGCAACGGAGACAGCGGTGGCGGCATGTACTTCAAGCAGCGCGGCGCGGACGGCCAGGAGGCCTGGGCCGTGCGGGGCATCGTCTCCCTCAGCGCCTCGCGCAAGGACAAGAACCTGTGCGACCCCCTGGAGTACACCATCTTCACTGATGCCGCTCAGTACAGGGACTTCATCAACCACCACCTTTAAATTTCAATGTTAAATCACCACCAGTCACCAGTCCATGTCACCGGTTCCATGACAAAACAAAACAGTGACAAAGAGCAAGGTGGAAAAATCTAACAAACAAATCACAAACCTAACTTAATCCTCTCAGGGAAGAATTATGAAGGATGTAAAAACAAAATGTTTTTTATGAAATATGTAAGGGGCCATCCATAAATTACGTCAAACGAATTTCATGACTTTTTGACCCCCCCCCTGTCACATTTGTGAGACCCCTCCCCCCTAGAATTTCATGATTTTTTTACCCCCCCCCCTTTCACATTTGTGAGACCCCTCCCCCCTAGAATTTCATGACTTTTTGACCCCCCCCTGTCACATTTGTGAAATCCCTCCCCCCCTAGAATTTCATGATTTTTTGACTCCCCCATACCCCTTGTCACATTTCTCTACTCCCCCCCCCCCTTAAGGTGTGACGTAATTTATGGATGGCCCCTAATATACATCGATCATCCAGTGGATGAGTCAGACATCTCCAAATACTAAGTTTTGAGATAATGAGGAAAGCAATATTCAAATGCTCACCATAAATTAAATATTTTTTACACGTTTCCGATGTAAATAACGGTCCGGTACATTAGTATGAAATTTTGAAATATGCTTTTTTTACTTGAGCTCCACACAGGAGGCCTTGAGGAAAATAATTTCCCTCGGGGCCTATGTCATCTTTGAGGATGCTGTGTGGAGGTTTTTTTATTTTAAGGAAAGGAAGGAAAGGAGAGTTCTGGGAAGGAAAAGGGCTTAAGGGGTGGGGTAGGAATCTGGGGTTCAGTGTGTCCTGGTCATCCGCCTCCAAGACCTAGACAAACCTCACCCCATGAACCCGGGCACCCACCCCTACTAAATCACCAAACGTAGCCAACCACTAGTGACTCAGAAAACATTGAAACTATCCCCAAATAAGGACATGTCTCGTGAGAGGATTAACCTAACCAAACCTAAACTCACCTAACCTCACTTAACCTAACCTATTATTTTTATCTTTTTCTGTTTTGTCACTGATCTGTTTAATCCGGTTAACGTTTTCACCATAGATAAAAGAAATATATAGAGAGATATCGCATGGAGGCCGTACTACGATCAAATTGCACGGACTATCAAAGCGAGCAAATGAAAATTAAGCAGATGCTATTTAACGACGTTGGCGACACAATTGAGCGCCTAGTTTCTAATAAATAATAGTTTATGGCTAATATTCTCTATTCCGTCATCTAAGGGTGTTACGTAATAAAATTATATTTCTTTTTAAAATGTGTTTTAATAATCTTTGAATTACAGAAAAAATATGTGTATTTTATGGAAATTATAAAGCATAATTATAGTGTTGCCTTTTGTACATAAATATGTGTTTTTATGTAGGTGCCTAACTATTTATTTCTGTGGTAATCATTTTGTTTTAAAAAGCTATTTTATATGTATATGACGCGGTACACAAAGCATGTTTGCTTTTAAAAAAAATAAACACATACTTTTTTTAACAAATACTGTTTTAACTCATCTACTTTTTTTTTAGTTACGCAATAATAATATTTCAATTTTTATTTATTTATTAATTTACCACCCCCACATAACTTTACCTACTGTTTAAATTGATGTGTTAGCTTTGTATCTTGTATGCTTTGTAAAATTACTACTAATAAGTCTTTGTAATTAATATTTTCAATTTTAAACTGATGTAAAAACACAAGCAGCTGCTTTATTAGGAGAGTGATTTGAAATAATCATGTTATATTATATTGTAAAACTGTAACCTAAAAAAAAAAAATGATAATAAAAAAAAAAATAATAATAAAATAATAACACACAAATATATGCAATAGCACAAATATCAATACATATAATGACATTTTTATGTATTGATATTTATGCAATAGCACAAATATCAATACATAAAAATGTCATTAAGGAATTTTTTAAATGGTGGTTAACTTATATTAAATACGCCAAGTGTTCACAGCAGTCTAATTCAGAACGATTAATTTTAAACAAAAAAGCTAGGTCATTTATTTTTCTTCTATCTTCTAGCTAGGGAATGCATTTTAACTGTATTTAGTAAGAATGTACAGTTAATGTGTTGAATAGGTATGTGTAACTTGAAATTAATAAATCGTAAAAATTTATGCTGCACTCGTTCAATATTTTTTATATGAATTTGATAATATGGGGACCACACTATGGAATTGTATTCCTGCAAGCTGCGTACTAGTGATAAATAAACGATTTTTATATAAATAATTTAAATAATATAAAATTTTGTTAAAACCACTTATATATTTTATCCACGCCGATCGCTTTCGGAACGACCGTTCCTTCATTAGGGCAAACATACATTGTATGTTTATTAAGATTATTTTTTTTAAGAAATTATTTTACGCATTATCAGCATTACGCTTAAAATTTCAAAGTACACACATGCACCGACAACAGAAATAAATATGATTAAAAATCAATTTTATTAGCAGAAGGATTTATTACCGAAAAATACAAAACTATTCAATATCATTGTGATAATCGTTTTCGTCTCGCCTTTCATCTCGCAAGTGCTTTGGTGGAGATTGCAAGTTTGTCCATTTTATTCACTTTTCTGTCCTGTTTCACTACCAAAAAAGGCATTGTTCAAATATTCATGTGAACAAAGTCCAGATACTTGGCGATGTCCGTGAAGATGGTGAAATAGTGCGGGTCGCAGCGGCTCTGGTCCCTCTGCGAGACTCCGAGGGAGATGATACCCCGCAGGTACCATACGTCCGCCCCCGAGGGGCCCCTGGATGGGAAGAACAGCCCGCCCCCACTGTCCCCGTTACAAGCCCCGGTGCCTGAACAGAAAGATGGCTTTGAGGAAAGAAATAAAAGGATTTAACCTCCACCTACAATCTAGAATAAATTCAGTAACAGTCGATTAGAAGTTAAAGTAATCAATATATATTATAAAAGAAAGTGCAATGTGCGTGCCACTAAAACTCAGAAACGAGTCCCGGTACGATCAAGGGAGTTATATGGGTGTGGTAACCCTCTATCTCCCATTCTTGAAGAAGGTTCCCAGTTTTACTTGAAGGACGTGCTTTTGAACATATAAGAACTGGAAGTTTCAGCCCCTAGAAATTTCTAGAACAGTCTAGAACATTCGAGAGTATTCCAGAACATTCCACAATTTTCCAGAACATTCCGAAACATTCTAGAATGTTGTGAAATGTTCGGAAATAGTCTGGAACGTTCGGGAATATGCGAACTACAGATGGGCACCTTCAGTGACTAGAACATTCGAGAGTATTCCAGAACATTCCACAATTTTCCAGAACATTCCGAAACATTCTAGAATGTTGTGAAATGTTCGGAAATAGTCTGGAACGTTCGGGAATATGCGAACTACAGATGGGCACCTTCAGTGACCCCTGTTGCAAATGAAAACAGAGCATCTGTCATCAATGGATGTTAAGTACCTACAGAAACATTCACCGTAAATAAGACGATAAAAAACACGACTCGAAACTAGACGAACCGAAGAATTATTGAAACTCCGATCATCATAGTGCTTAGCAGAGAAAATAACAGCACAGTCCACACCACGAATTTCCTCTCCATTATTTGATTATCTTGGTGGTTATTGGATAGTTAAGGGTTCAAAATAGATTAATAAAATATTTTTCATAAAACTGTGATTATTTACCATTTGCAAATCCAGCACACAGGGTGAAGTCGGTGAGATACCTTGCAAAGAATGAGGGTTCATTCTTGATGCATTCTAAATCCGATCTCACTGGCATCGTGGCCTGTTTCAGTTGATAGGAGAACTTAGAGTGACGGGTTGCACCCCATCCCACAACCTGAAATAATAAAACAGGTAAGCATTTCATCGCTTCCTACGAGGAATTGCTTGGAGATTAGGACTTGAAAGAGGCGAGTACTCGTACGATGAAATTGAACAAACTTTAAACATTTCTTCTTTAGAAAAACGTAGAAAGGACGCTGATCTAATTTGCGTATTCAAAATTATCAAAAGTATTACTGACACACATGCTTTGTTACAACTCATCCAGTTTAACATCCCTTCCCGTAGACTCCGAAATAATGAATGGGGTATTTCCACAATTTTTTTTTATTATTGAAAAAAAATTAGCAAAAAATTACGATGATAACGGAATTTTTATTTTATTTTTATGACGACGACTTAACTTTCTATAACGTTTTAAAATGAGCCTTTTGAAAATGCCCCCAAAACGATGTTTTTGCCCCCGTTCACTCTGTGACGTCACAGGCGCCTCTCATCATGCGATCGCCGCCCGTAGGTGACTGTAGTGAGTTCGTAAGTTGTACTTGGTGTTATTTATTGACTTCCAGTTTGCTCGAATTATATCTTTATATTTATCCTATATTTTCCCACTTGCAAACATGTATAGTTTGGTACATACGTTTACAAATACTACAAGAAAAACCCAAAATAAGATGTTTAAACGACCCTTTCTAAGGCGACAAAAAATGTCGACCGTGTACAAATGTTGGGCGTGCGTTTAATGTGTGCGCCGAAGTGTTCAATAACGCTAGGTCCTCGGAGCATCTTCTATTGAAATACTGGTAGAACAAGGACACCATTCCCATCTGAAACCTGCGCGCTAAACATTGCAATCCGTTTGTTTGAGAGGGAAATCTATCGAACGGACCGCCCGTTTGTGCTTTCTGAATTTTCAAGTATTTTGGGACTCTAGACCAAAGGTGGCTGCCAAATTCAACAGGTGGACTTGCGATTTGTACAGGGTCAGCAGTTGTGTACTATCTGCAGTATATATTGGCCCTTAGTACAGTAAGAAGAAGGAGGCTTCGATGGAGCCCCCGTGCCTTTTTTTTTCAGATTTAAATTTTAAACTACAAAAAAAAAACCTTTCGTTTTTGACTATTTAAATTCATAATTTAAACGTGGAAACACCTTTATATACAGTCGTAAGATGGATATCTACACACTAATGACTGCCTCCGTGGTCGAGGAGTAAGGCTCTCGACTAGCAATCCCGGCGTTAATATGTATGTAATACACAATATAAATTTTATAATAAACGTTTATAAAAAAAAAAAAATTATTTATTTTAAATCAAGACATACATTTCTGAGTTACGAATGATATGACATTATGTGAAAATCTCCTACTACCACCACATAGGAAACAGGATAATGTTGCTTGTGTCGTGATGGAGAACCCAAACGCGATGCCAAATCAGCCACTGACCGGTCTTTGAATAAGTTTTTTTGCATTTCACAATTTATTCGTTTAAAATAATATGTACTATATTTGCGGCACATGAGAGTCCAGAGTGGACGATACTTTCATTATCGCCCTGGTGTAAGACCACCTTTCAGAATTGAAACGTTGCTTCAAAGGCTTTAGCCGTGGTTAGTGACCAGATCTGCATAGCCAGGTACTTCACCACCTTACTCTACCGCATCTTCTTTCCTCCCCACTACCTTCAACCTCACAAAATATCCCAAATGGGATGCCATAGTCTCACTGGCTCCAGATGTTTGGGAGCAGTTGGGACTTTTGTGCGGTATTCACTTAAAATAAGGAAATTTACTTGTAGAATGGCCAAAGTTTTAAACGTCATTTTATGACAGGGAAGTTATGTAACGAACTGACACTTGCTGTTTTGTTCCAATTTAATTTTAAAAGGGCCGGAATTAACTCTATTTTGTCAAAATATTGAAACCATTATATAACGTATATAATATGAGGATTTGTGTAAATAAAATGTTTTCATTACCATATCGTCTTAGAATCCCGAAATTTAGGGCTTAGAAAATTACTGTTACTCATTGTAGCGTCTATTTTAGGCAAGTTGTCGGATTACGCCGTTAAAAATACTACTGTCAGTCATTACAACTGGACAATATTATATAAAACTGTAGAAACAACACAATCATCTTAAATATGAAATAAAACCGTCCATAACCCCGAACAAGTCGAGAATGTTTAGATGTTTGATAGTAACACGGTGATAAACCTCGGAACGGCGACTCTAGTGACGTCATGTTGCGTACAAGCAGTCATGGGCCGTTTTCGTTTCGTTCCGTTTACGCGTATTTTGAAATCAATAATTATGAATGAAAATATTAAAATTAAACATTTTTAATGCGATAATCATGTTCAGAAAAATAATCTTTAAATCTTCCACATGTTTTTAGCGGTATACCTGGTTTGTGGAAATACCCCGTTGCTGTTCCTCAATCAACGTTCTACTAATTATGAATATCTTTCTCCTTTATCCAGAATGTCGAGACTTGTTAACGCAAGTCAAAGCATTGAATTTTTTGGTATTAGCCTAAATGACTTTCGGCAGTCGATACGAAATGTGTAATTTTTAAAGTCTTTTAAATCTTCAAGCTTTGACTTGTAGTCTTCTATAAGTTCTTTATATTATAATTTGTCAATGCTCTTCATTTATACATACTTTTCTTGCGAGACGGGTTAAGGGGGGGTCTGGAGTGGTTAGAGAGAAGGGGGAGGAGGCGAAGTGGGAACGCGAGAGGGGAAGGAGCGCGGGAGAGGAAGGGGAGGCGGAAGGGGAACGGGACAAATGGGAAAGGACACGCATGGAGAAACAATTTCTTACCATTTGTGTAGAAAACCATTTTTATTTGAGTAGTGCTATTAATTTTGACTTACGTAACCATATTTCCCAACTAAGCTGCTTCTCCTTGTATCAGAATCACTCCAAAGGCAGATGGGCTGAACAAATTCAGAGAACACGGCTTCCGATGAAAGTTTCAGTAGAGAAATATCGTTTGACAGGGTGCGCCATTCGAAGTCAGGATGGAGGATTATTTCATAAACCTTGAAAAATTAAGTTAAATTAAACTTAGTAAGCCACATTTAATTTTTATATACTTAATGACGACCGGGTTTCATAAAAGCAAACGGCGGATAATATGAATACCAGAGTCAAACATCACCTAATAATTGAATAATAATTGATACTCCGAATTTGCTTATTAAATCTTATTGAAACAGATCGCACGTTTAATAAAAATACAGGCATCACGTTACTACACAAAAATGGAATAGGGATCAGGCTGGATAACTTAGAAGCTTTAGAGTTAAAGAGAGTCAAAACAAAAATAGCAAAGTAATTAACAATCAAATAAAGAATATATATACTTTATTATATACACAGGAGCGACAGCACTATTTAAAACCTTTTCCTCCGATTGCTCGAGAGATCATTTTGAATATTTTCCGCCCACATTAAAAAATTCATACCTCCGAATTTTAATATGGAGACATACAAACTGATTATTTTTCTCTATGGCCAATAAATTCTTCTATCTTTTGTCGATTATCACATATTCGTAGGATTTATAAAAAAAAAGTATTATAAAATCGTAAACTTCTACTTAATTACTCACAATTAAGGGAAATTTGACAAAATTGGCAGCAAAGCAATCCGAGGCATTTTAAATAGTGCCATATTGTTGCAAAAAGCGCTCCAGTGGTTAAATACATATACAAAAGTATATATATTGATAATCATTAAACATACCAATTTCGTTGTGGGTGATTGTGTCAATGGTTCAATGAACTCGGATTTGTTTTGATATTTAGTGTCATTTTCAAAATCGGAACTGATTGCGCCAAGAATTCCGATGAAGTATCTTAATATAATATTTTTTTTACAAGGAAAATATTTTGATTTATTATAATGATTTTTTTTCACAAAAGTCGTAAAAAATATGACATTACTTTGGTACATTTTTTATTTTTTTTAAGTAAGACGGGTTGTTAAAAATAAATTGAACAATTCACCAAATTTTTAAAGTTAATAAACGTTGTGTGTACCTAAATTCTATTCAAGTTTAGTTATTATATCATTATAGGCCAGTTGCTTTACGAAACGAAATAATCACAGAACTTTCACAGAACGTGAAAACTAACTTAAAAAATTAGATGAATTGTTAAATATTTTGAAAAAACCCATCGTAAGTATTTTAAAATATTACCATCATAACTAACAGAGATGGCAGAGAGGACGGATCGCCAAACAAATCGGTCTTGGCACACACTCCTTGCCTCGTTCACATTCATACATCGTCTCATACATGCTTTGAAATGCGTATTTCTATTGTTTATTATTTTCTAGGATTAATCTTTACAAGTAAAGTCAGTTTTCGTGATTTTCAAGGGTCGGTGCTTTTTCCGTTTTCGAGAAAGCGTCATTTACTAATAAACGAGATTTACTAAAATAATATCTCGTGATTTGTCCACAGGTGTAAATCAATCATAGAACAAATTTAATCTAAATACCCAAAAAATATACGTAAATTCAAACGAGATCGTTCAACTCACAGTTTTTCGCAGCCGGAAATGAAGTGTCTGTCAATTTACTTGACAAATATACTATTTTGGCAATCGTTTTCCGGGGTTCGAAACGGAAGTGATTTTCCATTTGAAATCAAATCCGTGACCTTTAGTAAATATTTTGTTGTAGAAAAAATACTAGCCCATAACCTAACCTGACGTAACCTATAAAACCTAGTTTTTTTCATAACTTTTCAAGTGTTGAAGTGCCGCCATGTTCAGTTGTCCGATAATAATTTTTTTTTTAACTTCCCAAGCCCCAATTTATTCAAAATAATATATATTTCGATAGTTCACACGTGTAATAAATACGATAATATATAATATAAAAAAGGTATTTAGTTTCATAGTTAAAAATTGATAAAATCACCCCATTTAACGGTACCTAATTTTTAACATTTAATTTTATTTTTACATTAGCTTCACTGAAGCCCTGAGGAAAAAAATCCCTTTGACATCTTTGGAGATGCTGTGTGGCAGTTTTTTTTTAGAAAAGTAAGGAGATGAAAATGTAAAGGAAAAAGGTATTTTATTTATTTTTTATTTTAAATACATAAACGGCTACACTGCCTTTTATAAATAAACATATAATATGACGTATATAGTATGATGGGTGCGTGGAAAGCTGGGGATCTGTGTGTCTAGGAGTGACGGACGTATGGATCCATCCCTCACTGCGGTGCAAGGCAATGGATCGAGAGAGTCCGGTTGGTGAGATCTAGGTCTCTCTCAACCAATCTCTTCCGATCCGGCTCGCCACGGTGTAGGTGGGCAAACGCATTGGCTGCCAAGACTTAGACAAACCTCACTCCATGAACCCGGGCACCCCTGGTAAGTCACCAAACTAAAGATATTGAAATATAAGAAAATATGCTTTGATGTCCATCCGACTGTCGGCGGAACTCCTACCTAATGCGAATAGTTCAAACACGGAATTTAGTTGATTTTTCGAAGGTGTGTTTTTTTTTTTTTTATATGAATACCGCACAAGAGTCCCAACTGCTCCCGTCTGGAGCCAGTGAGACTATGGCATCCCCAATTGGGGTATGTTGTGAGGCTGAAGGTAGTGGGGAGGGGAAGGAGATAGGGAAGAGGAAGGTGGGGAAGTACCTGGCTATTCAGATCTGGTCACTAAACACGGCTAAAGCCATTTCAAGCAACGTTTCAATTCTGAATGGTGGTCTTGCACCAGGGCGATACTGATAGTATCTTCCACTCTGGAACGTGCCGCAAATATACTATATATTATTTTAAATGAATTAATTGTGAAATAACACAAATTTATCAAATAAAATTTATTTGCGCACGCCGGGTTCGAACCCGCGACCTTCGGATTGTGAGTCGAGAGTCTTGCCTCGGGACCACGGAGGCCTATTGGAGGTGTAGTAGTATTGTTAAACATATCGGCGACACCAGGAAGCACAGTCCCACTCAGTAAAAACTGCCGATAGCACATCTCCTTATATTTCAATATCTTGGCAACAAACGCAGCAAATCACTTGGGGTGACCTAAGACAGGGGTTATCCATTAAATGGTTTCTGTAGTGGCGGTTATGGCGAACAGCCTTATTATATTAACAAAAACTAATTTTACCGTCTGGCAACACCGATAGGCCGATTGCACGAAATTTGCAAGTACATTCTGCTGTTTACTACCCGACCTTTCGGGTGTTATCAATCTCCCCTAGTGTAACGCGACTTGACTTAATTTGTATAAAGTTATTGTAAATAAAAAGTGACCGAGTAAATCCGAAGTATTATTCACACACACATCTCCATACACACGATTGCAGCTCGACAATAGAAATGGACTAGCTGCCGATCTGAGGAGGTCAACATATAGCTCACCATAATAAATAATTCCCTTTCTTAAGTATATTTTATGAATATTTCTTACTTACAGCCTTCTCTTGCAAGGTGGCATCACCCCCCACGTAATTATGCTTCCCCAAGGAGACGAACATCCTTTCAGGGATCAGGACGGCCCCATTCTCCACGGCACAGTGACCGGCTGAAACAGAAAAATGCAAGCAAAGCAAATTACTGCAATTTTTCTGCTGCAGTCGTAATCTTAGAGCGATTCATTAGCGCAGGGTCGCAGCTTCGTGGAAACAATATTTCAGTAAGTTTTCCAAAAAAATACAGAAAAAGAGTGTTAATAGGTGTAAGAGAAAGATTTTACAAAATACAGACGAGCGTGTAACTCCTGTTGATGATTTGTGGAAAGTATAATTGTTCATCTGAAGCACACCCGGCTATGGCTGGTAAAAGACAGTTCGCAAATTGAATTAAGGGGGTATTCCAGTATAGAAAAAAGCTTTTTTTTATCGTATTTCGATAGTTTAGATATTCGAGAATATCTCCTTGAAAGGATTTTTAGAAATTCGAATTATTATAAAAGTTATAGCCATTTTAGTGTCGCGGCAAAAGACGGAATCTAAATAGAACAAACCTTAAAAACGCCTTTTTCTCGGAACTACTTTTTTCGAAACGTTTGTCCCAAAATCTCAAGTTCAAACAGATTTTCTTGAAATATGGTATGAATTTTCTTTACAGATCCCATTATGGTAGGAAACAATAAAAAATCAAAATTTTTAATTTGTACTAGGTACTAGCCACCATTTTGCGAGATTTTATTTTTTTTATTTTTCTTGGTTACTGCCATAATGACATTTGTATTAAAGAATCTCTATTTTTTTTTTTTTAAATGACCAGAAAGGAGGAAATCGTGATAAGATGGACACGCTCTTTTTCCCCCCTCTACTTCAACATCGAATAACTTCGTGAAAAATACAAAAATTTTTTTTGAAAATTTTTCTGTGAATTTAATTTTTTTTTTACATGAGCTCCACACAGGAGGCCATCAGGAAAATAATTTCCCTCAGGGCCTATGTCATCTTTGGGGATGCCGTGTGGAGGGTTTTTTTAAAGGAAAAGGATGAGAAGAGAGTTTTGGGAAGGAAAAGGGTTTAAGGTGATGGTGATATTGAACGACAGAGAAGTATCAGTGTATTGTCCATTATGATTGCCCGAAGATTTTTCCAATGCAGTAACCATGTAAAAAAAACATTGTTCAATGCATTTTGCACTAATCTATATACATGTGAAACATGGTGTAACTACCGAACCACCTCGATGGAATGACTGCGGATCCAATATAATGATGCATGTAGAATTATTTTTGGATTCAGGAGATATAGCAGTGCATTGACAATGTTCACTGAACTAGGACTGCACGGATTCGCCGGTCTAATGAGACATCGGGTCACTGAAGCCAGGATGCGGCTAATGGCTTCCGACATGGCAGTGGTGAACGCAGCGTTCCAGCACCAAACCCCACTCCTGAGTGAGCGCTGGGCCCGAGCTTGAAGAAAAGAATTGATAGA
This sequence comes from Glyphotaelius pellucidus, assembly GCA_936435175.1. Classification (NCBI taxonomy): domain Eukaryota; kingdom Metazoa; phylum Arthropoda; class Insecta; order Trichoptera; family Limnephilidae; genus Glyphotaelius; species Glyphotaelius pellucidus. Next base: position 38,696,314 of record OW386543.1, read on the forward strand.
ATTGAATATTTATTTATTTTTTAATTTTTATGTGGCTAATGGCTTCCGACAAGGCAGTGGTGAACGCAGCGTTCCAACACCAAACCCCACTCCTGAGTGAGCGCTGGGCCCGAGCTTGAAGAAAAGAATTGATAAAATAGAATATTTATTTATTTTTTAATTTTTATTTTGTTTTCTATTTTTTTATTTTGTTTTTTTTTTCCTATTCTATGTTTTAAAAAAAATCTGTTGTATTAAAATATGTTATAAAATATATCATATAAATATGTACAAACATATGGGACGTGTGGGATTGCACTTCCTCCCCACATCCTGGAATAAAACTTTATTATTATTATTAAGGGGTGGGTAGGAATCTGGGGTTCAGTGTGTCCTGTCCAAGACCTAGGCAAACCTTACCCCATGAACGTGAATGCAATATAAATATGTAAAACGCCCGAAATTCGGGTTTCTAAACTAGAACACCCCCTTAAGGCAAACAAAAACTATTTTGTACCAAATTGTGTGAATATTTGTCAATTATTATCATGAACAAAATATATTGTTCTCGATTATAATATAAACTTCATTCAAGTAGTTACTCAATATTTGTAAATGTTTGAATTTCTTGGAATTAAAAATAATTTCGGCTGCGCCTTTGTTTCTATGGTTCAAAGAACTCTAGAACTTTTGGGTTGAATCGTACTCATTTTCGTATTCGTGTTTAATTGGAGAATTCAGGCAATTTAATTTGGGAGGCTTGCATGGGTACCGTCGCCCCCGGAAACATTTATTGAATAGCCAACACCGCTGCCGTAGGTCAGATCAAGTGGTTTCCTACGTTTGCATACTTAGCAGGGGTGCCCGGGTTCATAGGGGGAGGTTTATCTAGGTCTTATCGGCGGATGCATTTGCCACCAACTACGTGGCAGGCCGGATCTGGTTGAGGGAGACTCTCTCGACCCATCGCCTTGCACCGCATTGGGAGGGATGGATTCATACTCCCGTCAGTCTGCATTGATCCCCAGATTCCTCCTATTCATTTATACCAAAGATATTTAAATGTAAGTGATGTGCTCTTGGCAGTTTTTATTGGGTGGGTCTGTTGTTTCCTGGTATCGTCGATATTGTTAACCAATACTACTGCACACCTTAAAAAAATCAACTAAATAAACAAAGGCTTTCCGTATTCAAACTATATTGTTAATCAATACTACTGCACACCTTCAACAAATCAACTAAAAGAAAGAATTCTTTCCGTATTCAATTTACGCCTATTAGACGGTAGTCCGGAAACGGTCGGGCGGCCATCATAGCATATCTTTTGTATTTCAATATCTTTGATTTATATATACACTTTTCACTTTATACACTTTTTCTCCTCAGAACTTCCTGTTCTTCATTTCCTTGAAAACCCCTCCACACAGCATCTCCAAAGCTGACGTAGGTCCTGAGATATTTTTTTCCTCAAACCCTCCAATGTCGAGCTTATGTAAAAAACTGCGATAAAGTACCTACCCACATAAAATACCGCTTTGAACCGAAAATTATTTAAATTTTCATTTTCAAAATTGGAAATAATTTTTTGAGACTTCACTGGTCTAGTACGAGAATATTACGACATCAAAAGTAACCCACACACTTTATAATCTTTCGGATTGAATTTGGTTCAACTTAAGCCTTTGTTAGGTGAAGTGAGTACCTACCAGCCCGTCTCTAATATGAAAATCGTCCAGACGAGATCTAATAATAACATGGAAAAGGTTAAGTACTTTTTTATGTGACATCAAACAAGACACTGCCGAAACCGGTGGACTATGATACCACCATTTGGGAAATGTTTTGAGGCGGATGAAACGAGGGGTAGGGGAAAGTTAGGAATAGGGCAGAAGGAAGATTGAAAAATACCAATTTAAACCCATTTTGCAACTTTTCTAGTGTGTAAGGAAATATTTCGAGAAGAGAGGTGAACTTGGAAGGAAGTGTTTTTATCGAAAGATTTGTGGCCTTCCTTTTTTTGGTAAATAATCAATAAGCCGCCACACGCTGCTACACCTTTTTTTTACTTCGATTTTGAACTTGATTACCAAAAGAAACGTCGGTTGCAGTCGGGATAGACGGAAAAATATGCATTAAAATTCGATTTTCATTCAATCGAAGTTAAAAATTTCCCATAAAAAAAATTTCTATTGCCCCCATTTTTTTGTATGGATTTGAAATTTGCAAAGTTTTGTTTCAATATAAATACGCATGAATTACTTAGTTAACCTAAACTAAGAACCTATCTTGTGTATGTGAATGGTTGTTTCTTGTAGTAATTGTTGAAATAAAGCGTGATTTCCATAATCTGTGCTTAAAAATATGGCGGCTTGTGGATTATTTAATCTTTTTTTAAAATACAAAAATGTTTCTAAATACTAGCTACAACATTATATCAGTAAATCTAGTTAGTTAGTAAAAGCGCTTCCTTAAAAATGAAAAAAGGGCAGATATTAGAAAATAATGAAATTTCACTTTAATTGTGAAGGTTGAACTTAAAACATACAAAACAAATACACATATCAAAATATTGAATAAAATAATTTTTTCTTAAAAACGTATTATTTTATTTGATTCAATTAATTTAAATTAAATTTAATGATACTGTTCTGCAAGTATTTTAGTTTTATTTATTGTTGTGGCAGCTGTTTCGGCTTGCAAAGCTATTTTCAAACTGTCAACATATAATGTTAGAGGTAGGAACTTTAGAGCTGGTTCACACTCAGCTATCAAATATGAAAGATCATAGCACGCCAGATAACGCTCTCCATACAATCCCTTCAGACCGTTCACACCTAAGCGTTTTTAAGCGCAGATCAATCATAGACAATACACATCTCAGACGTAACCGCTCCAGACGCGATATCCCAGAAGATAACTCTCCCCTTCTCCGACTAAAACAGGAGAGGGGGTCATTGTAATTACGGAGCTGCCTAGACCCGTGGATGACAGATGTCAAGTTGACAGATTTCAGTACAAAAAATATGCGTTCCGTTGCCGCTCCCTAATTCGACTGACCCCCTCTCCTACCACAGGAAGAAATATTTGATAGCCTCGTGTGAAAGGACAAAAGATAAGCGCTCGCGAATCAACAGATATCTGCTCTCAGATATATAGCTCAGTGTGAACTAAGCATTGAGGCTTGTTTGGAATTTTTAACATGAAAATTCAAATAATTTTCTGTTATAAGAATATATTATAGGTAGGTATGTTGCACTTCATCGCTTGTCTGAGTTCTTAGCATAATCAGTTCCAATTTTGAAACTGACACTTATGTTTAAAACTATTCCGTAATTCAATGAACTTTCAATCATCCACGTACACACCCACCGGAATTTTGTTTGATAACAATCGAAAATTTCATAAATGAAAATTATTTGTCGGCATGCAACCTTGAAAATCAAGTTATAATTAGGTTTTTTTTTTTTTTTTGTTTTTTTAAAGAAAGACAAACATTCCCGGGTTACGAATAACCCAACAATGTTTGAAAATCTCCTACTACCACCACAGAAAGCCGAAAATGTTGCTTGTGTTGTGATGGAGGACTTAGCCATCCGAGGAATCGAACACGGGACGCCCGGGTGGGACCCAAACGCGATGCATCCTGTATACATGCTTACCATATATACAATTATTACAATGCATGTATACAATTTACTTGTATACATGCATTACCTACGAGTGGCTTTATAAGATTATAAGGTAGTAGAGATATTTCTGTTTTTCAGCCCATTATTATTTCCCTAATTATCACTCCTTTCCCTAATTAATTGAAAATTCAGAGCACTGCGAGCCACCGCACTTGAATAATATTAAGAAACTATTTGAGAGTCTGACAATAATTGCGAGAAAAATATGAGATTGATAATATTCACCTGTCAGGACCCCCGTCTTGGAGATCAGGGAACCTCCACATGTGTACACCAGCGAGGCAGTACTGCTGCTCATCCTATAGACTGCCACGTGCCAAGGCCAATCTCCAGGTCTGGCTCCAACTCCTGACACAATCAGCCCCTCGTGCTGCACTCGTCGTAACCCACATTCACCCGAGTCCGGGTTAGTTGGTTTAGACCTGATTGGGTGATAAGTTGTCACTTCTGGCGGTTCAGTAGTTGGCTGGATTGGTGGTTCTAGGATCCTGTACTTATTCCAGACCCCCTGAAATAAATAGTTACTGTGATAGTTCAAGCTAAGAGACATAGATGGTTCTAACGTAGGTACATCATGGAGGTTATAGAGATATCAGACAGATGTCGCTAGAATATACAAGGTTGCCCCTCCGTGGTGGGTATCAAGGTACGGAAAACCACGAAGAATCAAGAACAGAGAACATAAGATAGAGGGAGATTTGGCGTCCAAGCCATCCTACACACTCGTTCCTGATTATAATTGTTGTGAAGAAGGTACTATTATTTCAATAATTCATACATCCGTAAACAAAATAATTCTTACACGTGTCTCAATTGGTTAGAAGAGCTCAAGTAATTTTAATTTAACATAATTATTTTTAGATTTGCAGTAATCCAATTAGAGTAAAATAATAAGTTGTATTAACCACAGGTTTAAATAAATTTTAATGTTTAAGTTTGGTTGTGTTTTTGTTTCGTTTAATCTATTTCTACAAGTAGTAATGTCTCGAAAGTTTTGTTTTGAGAGACTCGTTGGTGTGGAAATAATTCTGAATGTTCACAAACGCTTGCAAATTAGGCCTTAAGAAAATTTGTCCATCGTTTTAAAGTATTTTCTAAATTTGGAAAGCACTCTTGATTCTAAAATAACATTGATAGCTCTTCAAAGAAAGCTTTAAAACCTTCACATTATAGCGCTTAGAAAGTTTTACAAAAATCAACAACATTTAAAGTTTCCATTCAATTCAATCTATTGGATGTTTTACAACACGCTTTTTAATATTTATGGAAACTAGATCGGGACCCTTATGAAAAATCTTTGCTTTACATCATCTTTATTTTCAGTACGATTTCATACAGAAAGTTGCCAATAGAGAAGAAATAATATTATGGGACGGTATTAAATAGTAAAAAAATTAGGCAACACCTTGAATATAAATATAAATCACATGAAAGCATCTGTATTTGCCGTTAATTTGGAAGGTGGATATAGGTACCGCCACCCCGAGATCCATTTATTGGATAACCAACACCCTTGCCGCGGGTCACTCCAAGTGGTTCGCTACGTTTGGTGACTTAGCAGGAGTGCCCTGGTTCGTGTGATGAGGCTTTTTTTTTTTTTTTTACACAAGCTCCACACAGGAGGCCCTGTGGAAAATAATTTCCTTCAGAGCCTATGTCGTCTTTGGGGATGCTGTGTGGAGGGTTTTTTTTTAAGGAAAAGGAGGAGAGGAGAGTTCTGGGAAAGAAAAGGGCTTAAGGGGTGGGTAGGCATCTGGGGTTCAGTGAGTCCTGGTCATCCGCCTCCAATACCTAGACAAACCTCACCCCATGAACCCGGGCACCCTTGCTAAATCACCAAATGTAGCGAACCACTTGGGGTGACCTACGGCAGAGGTGTTGGTTATCCAATAAAGGTTCCCGGGGCGGCGGTACCCATTTCCACCTCCCAAATTGATAGGTCTATTGTTTAGGTCTTGATGGCGATTGATTTTGCCCACCAACTGCGTGGCGGGCCGGATCGCGAGAGTCTGGTTGAGGGAAACCAGACCTCTCCAGGGATGGATTTATACGTCTTTCACTCCTTGACACATTGATCCATGATTTCTACTCACCCCTCATACATTTTTCTTTGCCAGAATTCATCTCCTTCCCTTCCTAAAAAGACTCTCCACACCTCATTTACAAAGACGACGTATGCCTTGAGGATAATTATTTTCTCGAGAGCCTTCTGTGTGGAGCTAATAGTAAAAAATATCACATGAAAGCATCTGTCATTGCCTTTGGAGTTGCGGTCAACAAATCATCAAAAATACTCGTGAAATTCATAATATCTGGCGAACAGTTTATACCTACATATCCATAATATATTTAAAATTAATTAAACACGCAACATTCCACATAATATAGACACGTTACGTAAAACAATGACAGATGACAGATGTCAAATAACGACCGCCATCTTAAACTGTAGGAAAATCGGTACCAAAATAGAACACTTAATTTATTTTTAATCAATTTAACATAAAAGTTTCGTGTAAAACGCTCATAACATAATATTTTCTTGTTGTCTTATCGTAAGTGAAAACAAAAATCAATCAAATATATTGGGCACCTTAGTTGTACAACGTTCTAATTGACATTTAAAAAAATGCAATTTTGAACGCATTTGCTTTGAATGCAAGACCATTTCTCGCATTCAACGTATGTTGTACTTGATACTTGTGTGACGACGTTCTAACATCAAGTTTTTAACGGTTCTAACATGCAATAGTCATTCTATTTGTATCCGATATTTCTTCGTTTTTACGGACTTATAGTTCAACACTTTAGTAAGATAGGGTTTTAACTTCGCTTTACCATGTTCTGAGGTGTCAAAGTTTGCAAATACGAATTCTCATAATCTATTTAACAATTTCTTATTTTGAGATTCAATCTTGTGCAAAATATTTTAGTTTAAAATGTTCTGAAGGAAACTATTTAATTAGAACGTGGCCTTATATTGGAATAGCATTAATAGGGAAATTTAGTTAGAACCTTTTGCAATGAATAATAAAAACCTGGCTGATTGCATAAGGTTCTATCTGTAAATTATATCGGAGCGTTCTTTAGCCAACGTTTCGGACAGCTTTACAGTGCCCATTATCAGGGCAGATTTGTGATACAGATACATCTGCCCTTATGATTTACACTGTATTCCCAAAACGTTGGCTAAAGAAGGAGGTGGCGCCACACGGCATAAAACCCCAAAAAATAAATCAAGATTTTTCATCACGGCCTTTCCTTGCGGGATGTCGTGTGGAGGGTTTTTTTTAAGGAAAAAAGGAAAGGAAGGAAAAAGGTATGAAGGGTGGGTAGGAATCTAGGGGTTAGTAGGTCGTAGAAATAACGGACCCATGAATTCATCCCTCTTACTGCGGTGCTTGGCGATGGATCTGGAGACTCGTCTGGGGAGGTTAAAAGGCTTCCCTCAACCAGTCTCTCTCAATCGGGTGGACAGACGCATCTGCCACAAAGACCCGGACAAACCTCACCTCATTAATCCGGGCACCCCTGCTAAGTCACCAAACGTAGCGAACCATTTGGGTTAACATTTAGTGGTATTGTGCGTGTTGCGCTAGCTCCTTCTTTAGCCAACTTTTCGGACAACGTTACAGTGTCCGTCAATCTGCCCTGATTATGGTGTAACGCTGTCCGAAACGTTGGCTAATGATGGACGTAGCGCAACACGGCGTAATACCCCAAAAATAAATCAAGATTTTGACACCTCAAATCTCAGAAGAAGGTAAAGTGAAGTTGGAACCGTGTCCAACAAAGGTGACGATTGGCCTTCTACTATAACGTAAACAATGGGAAAATATATTTTTTCTCGGGACAACATGATAGGTTTTGTTTGCAGAATAATACATCGCCATGTATGTTTACATACTTTATGAACTCCGTCTTTGCAGACGTCCTGCATGTTGATTTTGGCGCCAAGTAGGTTCGGGAAGGGTTTCCCCCTTCGTGGTTGGACCGTCATACTCATGTTGGATTTGTCCTCGTTCAGGGTCACTGCCTGCACCGTCAGGGAGTCGTCATAGAGTGAGAGCCATTTGAAATTCTACAATACAGAAGATAACATTATTAAAGAACTAAAGTGAACAAAGTTACTTTTTAATCAATGAATCAATCAATCATTAAAAAAAATAGAAATAATATTCATTCGAATGTAGGAATTTAACCCAGGACCTCAGCCTTACCTGGGATTTGTTCTTACCACTGAGCTAATTCAACTAAGAAATATCAACATTATCTTCACTTTCTTAACGAATATTTTTGGCTGCTATCTTTATATATCCGTGGTTGAGGGTTATATAACCACGGATATATAAAGATAGCGAGATCAAAATCGTGCGAAAATTAATTTTATTTGATTGTGTCTTATTACTAATTAATTTTAAACAACATACAATATATATAAAAAAATATTAATAAATACATCCAAATTTATTTTTAATACGCGACATCTATTGACTTTGTTAAAAGTCTATGACGATATTCAAATTTGGTCAGTATCAATAAAACAAAAGACTCTCCAGGTATGTTTTTAGGTTTTCACGGCCAAAAAGTATTTTTGTTATTATTTTTGGGGTGTTATGCCGTGTGTCGCTACCTCCTTCTTTAGCCAACGTTTCGGATAGCGTTACAGTGTCCATCATCATCATCCATCTCATCTCATCTGCCCTGATGATGGACACTGTAACGCTGTCCGAAACGTTGGCTAAAGAAGGAGGTAGCGAAACACGACATAACCCCCAAAAATAATAACAAAAAGACTCTCCCTTTAATAATGGTAACTTTACACGAAACAAAATAGTGTTTCACAAATTACAAAAATATACAAATATAATATAAATATGCATTTTTTGCATTGTTTCTGAAATCTTAAACCCTTCTAAGAATAAATAAATAGTATAAATTAATAAAATAAATTGAGTGATTCTAAAATTGTATATTTTTTTACCTCACTTGAATACCTACCTCACAAGAGTCCCAACTGCTACCGTCTGGAGTCTGTAAGACTAAGGCATCACCAATTGGGATATGTTGTGAGGCTGTGGGTAGTGGAGAGAGGAAGGAGATGGGGAAGAGGAAATTGAAGAAGTACCTGGTTATTCAGATCTGGTCACTAAACACGGCTAAAACCATTTCAAGCAACGTTTCAATTCTGAATGATGGTCTCACTGAGAGTATATTCCACTCTGGAACGCGCCGCATAATGCTATAATTTATTTTTAATGAAAACATTGTGAATTATGCTGGATTATGAAACCGAGACCTTTGGATTGCTTGTCGAGAGTCTTACCCTCGATCGCGATAAAAATAACGATTCAGTAGACTGAAATAGATTTCAGGATATTTCAACAAAAACCTGTACGTTAAAAGAGATAACACGAAATTTAAGTGCCATTTTTATTCCGGAATCACTAGTTTTGCTAGTATTAAAGATTTTTACGGTTTGAATTTGAATGTAAAAAGAACACTTAATTTGAAAGCATTTTGCATTCGTAATATTGTGATTTCTCGATAATGCAGAGCACGAAACAATAAAGTTACCGACAGAGTAATGGTGCAAAACGTTTCCATAAAAGCTTTCAGAAAACTGAGATACGTGAACGTATTATAGTAATTTAAGACTTATTTAGTGTGCTAACTTAGAACTACTCATATATTTTAATTTATGATTCATAATAATATATGAAACGTCCATAACAAGTACCCTCTTTTGTACAATATTATAAAAACAATGCTTTAGGAAACTGTCTTAATAACCCAGGCTTCTTGCATATTCTGTCAGAAGGTTAGTATATTTCCGTTTTATAATAAAATCCAAATAAAAATGAATAATTCTAAACGTATCCAAAAACTAAAAACTGTTTTTGAAAGCTCATGAAATGCGCTTTAAATATTTTTATTATTTGAAATAAATTTATAATTTTTGAAATATAATTTTTTTTTAATTCAAACGTGAAAAAGTTTTAAAAATGGACCACATTATATTTTTTCTAATTAAAAATAGAAGTGAAACCTCCAGAAAACTACAGTAGACAAGAGTGGGGTGGCTACAAAGCACCGCAAAAAGAGGAGACCGATTATGCTATCTCATTTTCTGGCAGGCTAAATCCTATAGATGTATGGGTTTGCCTCTTTTTAGTGTCGCGTTTTCGTTTCACAGAGCTTCAAATCACAACGGTGTGCTAAAGAAGTTTTCATTTAAAAAAATAAAAACGCCAAAACTTTTTTATTAGACACAAGTAACATTATTACTAACATTATTCTCATCTCACTTTTTTGTCATTTCATGTAAAAATAATTTATAAAAATATACCAAAGTTAATTTTTTTTTAAAATTGCTGTCGGAAATTTTGGTTTCATAAATGTGTACATTTTAATTCAATTGTGATTAATTTTTAGTTTTGGAAATGAAGCGTGGTGTTTTCTCTTTCTAACCCCGTTTAGATCATATTTCTTACCATGGTTGTAAGCGAGACACAACGATTTCTACGAAATCTATATGAGCTGTTCCCAAAAGCGAACAAATTGTGGGGACCACAATCAATAATATTTTTTACGCCTATTTTTACTTAAATTGCTAAATGGTGGGTACTTATATTAAATATCTTATATTGTTTTTGTACTTACCATAGTGACATTAACATAAGAATCAAACTGCAATCTTATATCAACCTTTTCAGGGAATTCACTAAACTCACTAGGAATTATCACAAGAGTATAAAACGATGGATCCATTTCATTGAATGTTTCTAAAATCTTCGTCGACCCATTACAAGGAAAGTCTTCTAAAACTCCAAAACCTTCGGAAACATGTCCACTGACAGCCGAAACAATGAAAATGGTGAAAACTGTTTCCCACATCTTAAAAACTAAATGTTTCACTGCTGTTTTATCAATTTAAAGACATTTTAAAATGGATCAACCTCGTAGCAAACTGTAAACTTAACGTAGTGCAAAAAATGACCGTTTTAGACCATATTTTTCTCGTAAATGTGAGACTTGATGATGCTGGTATAAAACTTTATGAATAATAAGACTGTGACGCGAAGACATAGCATTTTTATTAGCTTGTTGGCACTTCTCGTTGTTGGCTAAAAGATGTTTAGCAAACAAGTGTGGGTTTACCTATTACCTGTTAGATGTGACCTTCCTTTGTATTGTGGAATCACTACATTGACATTCTTGTGTAAAACCGTACCATTATATTCAAATGGACTTTTAGAATTTCATTTAGGTTTTACTAAAACATTTGTGTTTTTGATTTTACAAAGGACTTCATATCAATTCAATTTGTTATGATTTGGACATTTACGTGTTTTTTGTGTATTGTGATTCTTGAAATAATAACGCCTATTTCACAATAAAACATCCTGTCTTTATTTAAGATAAACACTCTTATAACCAGGAACGAATGACATGGACGGCGCACAGTGCAAATGCTCATTTTCGTCTCATAAATTTGTAACATCTTTGTTTCTTATCATTAAAAAAATTAATATATATTAATTAATTAAACAATCTTTATTTTTTACATTGAATGAATTGTTATAATTTTAATATTAAACACGTCATTTCAAAAACAATTTATCCTTTGTGAGTACTGTGAAAAGTTAATTTTCTGATAACCATTTTTTCGCCAAAAATCAAAATAAAAAAGAGATTATAAATCACAATAATTTACAACTAGAATCTTAAAAATACAAATATTAAAGCGTAAAAAACAACATTTGCGGTGATATATAAATTTTTTCCGTAATTTGTTTTTGGGGTGTTATGCCGTGCCATCCATCATCAGATGTGTCATCAGCCCTGACATATCTGCCCTTATGATGGACACTGTAACGCTGTCCGAAACGTTGGCTAAAGAAGTAGGTAGCGCAACACGGCATAATATCCTAAAAACAAATAACGAAAATACTTTTGGCCGTGAAAATCTAAAATCGTTTCTATATATAAACTACCTCAAATGCTTTTAATTTGTACCACGAAATATTCCATATATTGATTCAATTAAGTATCTCAGCCTGAACCCATACTTTGACATTATTTTAAATACAAAAAAAAAACATTTTTTTTCCAACGGGTAAAATTTTATCTATCATTTATCTATAGCAATACTATTAAAACAAGAATTAAAACCGGTACAGGTATATCTGGAAAAAATGTGCAGTTTTTCGATTTATGAGACGGTCTTGTTCCGAGCCGTGGAGGCTACAGTCCTCTCTATTCTACTCTAAAAGTCTTCCTGATTCTCGAAATCTTATTTTCCCCGTACCTTGGTACCCACCATGGAAGGGCAACCATATATACTACTGACATCTTTCGGATAAGTCCATAACTTCTAAGATCTATCTACACCACAGCCATCTATGTCGTATAGCTCGAACTACCACGAGTCCAAACTATCAGCAGCTAGTAAGTGAAATGATGGCATCCCCAATTAGAATCTGTTAGACCGAAGATAATAGGGAGGGGAAGGAGACGGGGCAGTGGAAAGTCGGGTAGTACCTGGCTCTTCTGCCTTCATCACCAAACATGGACTTTGCAATAAGCAACGTTTCTATTCCGAATGGCGGTCCTTCACAAGGGCGATTCTGAGAGTAACTCAAATATGCACTAAAAAATAAATTTATTTATATGTATCTGGAATGTTGTTTTTCATGTGAATACAGCAGAAGAGTCCCAACTGCTCCCGTCTGGAGCCAATAAAACTATGGCATCCTCAATTAAGATGTGTAGTGACGCTGGGGCAGTGAAGACTGGGAGGAGTTCGTAAAGAGGAAGGTGTAGGTATCTGGATATTCAGATCTGGCCACCAAACACGGCTAAAACCATTTGAAGCAACGTCTCAATTTTGAATGGTGGTCTCACACCGGGGCGATACTGACAGTATCTACCACTCTGCCGCACCCTATATATAATTTTTATATGAATACTGCACAACAGTCCCCAATTGCTCCCGTCTGGAGCCATTGAGATGGCATCCCCAATCGGGGTAGGCATGTTGTGAGGCTGAATGAAGTGGGAAGAGGAATGAGATGGAGAAGAGGAAGGTGGGGAAGTACCTGGCTATTCAGATCTGGTATCCAAACACGGCTAAAGCCATTTCAAGCATCGTTTCAATTCTGAATGGTGGTCTTAAATCAAGGCAATACTGAGACTATCTTCCTCTCTGGAACGTGCCGCATACTATATATTATTTTTATTGAATAAATTGTGAAACAACACAAAGTGATTTGCAAACGCCTGGATTAGAACCCGCGACATTCGAATTGCTACTTGAGAGCCTCACTGCTCAACAACGGAGGCTGTCAAGGCTGTTAGCTTTCTATCAAAATAATTGTTTGAAGAAGATTTTTAATCTCGTTTATCAAAAATTCACGAAAGAATTTCGCTGGAAAGCAATTATAAAGAAATAAATATCAAGGAATCAGCATAACATTTTCTTTTTTCATTATTATTTCCTTTTAGGGTGGCACAAAACATAATAATATTATCATATTCAAGAATTTAATACGGCAGCCGTCACAATCGGGAATTTTCCCTGAACAAGAATTCGACTTATATTTTATTTAAAGCTGTCGTGTTTTGTGATGGGTGTGATATTGCTTTGTTGTGTTCCTCGCGTTTTGAGGTTGTTTATGGTATATCGTACTATAAACATTCGTCAAATGTCAATTTGTCAAAATATTATTACTGGCACTAGGTACCTACCTACTGAACACAAAGGTTTCGTTTTGGTAGGTACCCATGTCAAAGAATATTTATTTTACTATTATTGTGGTAATTTTATTTGAAATGTCTGTCCGTGTTACTTTTTAACGTCAATAAATTTAAAAATCTTATTCATAAGTTTAAGGTTAAACGCAACGTACGTTATAATCTACGCATTCACAGATGGCGCCAATAAAATTATTTTAGGTTTTAAACACTTTTGCAAGTTATGCTTTAAAATATTAAGAATAATTAATTGTTCGCGACCGTACATACGCAAAATGAATATGAATAAATAGTTTTGTCAATAAAAAAACTCAAATCTTTCAAGAAAGGCTGACAAATACAATATTGGATCGAATCACCGATGTAATTTTGTATTTGTCAGCCTCTCTTGAAAGATTTGAGTTTTTTTATTGACAAAACTATTTATTCATATTCATTCTGCGTATGTACGGGCGCGAACAATTAATTATTATTAATATTTTAAAGCATAACTTGCAAAAGTGTCTAAAACCTAAAATAATTTTATTGGCGCCATCTGTAAATGCGTAGATTATAACGTACGTTGCGTTTAACCTTAAGAGGAGGATTTCAATTTGGGAGGTGGATAAGAAAACATACGCGACGGCCGGCGTAGTCCAGCAGTAAGGCTCTTGACTCCCATTCCGAAGGTCGCGGGATCGAATCCCGGTGTTGCAAATATTTTATTTGATTAATTTGTGTTATTTAACAATTTATTCATTTAAAATAATATAAAGTATATTTGCGGCACGTTCCAGAGTGGAAGATACTCTCAGTATCGCCCTGGTGTAAGACCATCGTTCAGAATTGAAACGTTGCTTGAAATGGCTTTAGCCGTGTTTGGTGACTAGATCTGAATAGCCAGGTACTTCCCACCTTTCTCTTCCCCATCTCCTTCCCCTCCCCACTATCTTCAGCCTTACAACATACCCCAATTGGGGATGCCGTAGTCTCACTGGCTCCAGACGGGAGCAGTTGGGACTCTTGTGCGGTATTCATATAAAAAAAATACGTCGTTCTAAGTGGTTTGCTACATTTGGTGACTTAGCGCGGGTTTTACGAGGTGAGGTTTGTCTAGATTTTGGCGGCGGTTGCGTTTGCTACTTACTACCTCTGCGTGGCAGGCCGGATCAGGAGAGACTAGTTGAAGGAGTCCTTTTGACGTCTCTAGCCGAACCCTCTCGATCCATCGCCTTGCACCGCAGTGGGAGGAATGGATTCATGGACACACTGACCCCCAGATTCCTGTCCACCCCTCATACCTTTTTCCTTCCCAGTAATTCCTCTCATTTTAATGAAAAAAAAAATTATTGAAAATGCCACAAATAATCGTAGCGATAATATGTATTTTTATAATTGTTTCTTATAAGCGTTCAAACATTCCTAGTTAAAAAAAATATTTTTTTTTAAGTTTACGCATATATTTTTTATAATTTAATTACCAATTTCATTTTAATTCTCGTAAAATCATTAAAGCTCATAATCAAAGAGGAAAATGCGGTAAGATTTCATTTTATCTCATTCTCTCGCAGGCTAAATCCTGTAGATGTATATGATTGTTTCTTTTTAGTGTCGTTTCCGTTTCATCGATTTTCAAATCACAATCGTGAAATAAATCATAATCTTGAAAAAGAGACGAATCGTCGCGTGTGAACCGGCCGTTACTGTAGCACATGAAATTTTTAACAATAATTTCACGTCACATCAACGGTACACAAAATACTTGAAGTTAACAATATTTTTGGCTTTTTATAAACTTATCAAACTGCTACCTGTAATATATGTAGGTGAATGAATACGAACACACATATATTTGCAAGGATGTCTATTCTGCAGTAGGTAGGTACAGCATTACCACTTAAGATAAAGCCCTGCGAAATAATGTAAAATCATACAAAATCATGTATTTTTGTTTTGAAAATTTGATGGCTTAGAAGTATTATAGATGCTTCAATTAAATACTGCGTGTAGAACATATCTTGGCCCTTAAAAACATCGGTCATTTTTTTATAAATTTTGTAATAAGCCTAGAAAAAAATAAAGTATTAGGTCTTTAAAAAAACACTTTTAAGTGCAAACTCTCCCACTTATAAACCCCTTTTCGAAAATGGTTTTATTATTTACTGTAGCAAATCTAGTTTGTTTTATGATAATCGCAAAAAAATGATATTTTCGCCCGATATTCACAAAATAAAATAAAATATGCATATTCGCGTTGTTATATATTGTTATCAAGTGTAATTTGTAGAACTCCATTTTAATTTTTTATTTATTTTATATATTTAATAATATTATTATTCAATTTATAAAAACAGTTTATTTATAAACAAGTTCTGCTAGGTAATTATTTTTACACGTGACAGCTGTTTCGCCTTCTGAAGGCATTATCAAACTGTGGTCTTGCCACATACAGACGAGGTATTTATGTTATTTCTAGATAAGATTTTGATGACTAATTTTAATTATGAGTAAACTGGCTAAAATTATTAATGGTTATTACCCTTTTTAAAAAATACCCAATTACTTATATTGTTTAAATTCGACTGAAGGTCGTTAAGTGCACTAATCGTTATTCCTAATGTGAATTATTCCCAAATGATGACTCGTGGTTTTATTTTCTAGTTAAATTATTATTATTATTGTTGTTATTAACGTATCGCGTTGTTGTTTCACAATACGGCCAGCAGTCGACGAATTTGGATTTTCAAAATGAGCCTTATGTCGTCTACCCAAGGACTACTGGCTTGCCACACCCCACTTTATTTCACTTCTGCCCCGGACGGAGCGGGGAACAGGCGTGTAGGCTCCACGTCGCTTGGTTCCGAGAAATCAATTTTAAATTTGCGTTTTATTAGTATAAACAATGCGTAAAAAATGAGTTAATGTTTTTTACATGCCTTTACGAAATCAACCTGTAAAAAAATATTCTCAAATACCTTTTCCAACCTTTCCAAAAGCTTTTTCTCAAGTATTTTTAAACTCTCCCACAAAGGGGCGTGAATTCTAATTTCTATTTTTCCCTGAACTATTGAATCACCTTAAAAATTACTATTAGGTACATGTCATTAGTACCAATAGTCTTGGGGTATTTTACCCCATATATTCGGTTACGGACACGGAAGCTAAGTGTGGTTTATGGTCAGACCGAATTCCATTCACATTTTTTTGGTACTTGCCTATTGATTTGAGATTTATTGTATTTTTAGGTTCTCCATTTTATACAGGTGCTTGCAGGTTTTTTACACGATGCAATGCCGCCTCATGGAGCCACATGAATGAGTTTTTATTTGGCCCTGTTTAAGTCATGTTTGCCTAACTAATCTATTTTTGCATTTTTTTCCTGTTAAGCACTTGCATACTGCTTACTAACAACGAATGCAGGGACACTGGAGGTCTAGATTTGTTCAAAATAAATAAATGTTTCTTCGTTTAACAAAAAAAAACTAGTATCTTGCGAGAGCCTTGAAGGAGTAACCATCCGTTACTTATACCAGAGCGGGTAAGTGGTGGATAATCTCCTAACAATAATAATAATAATTGGATAATTTGTAGAGTGCCGTTTTTGTGAAAAATCACCTCAAGGGCGCTGTAACAATTATTGTATTAACTTCTATAACTTTGTAATTATTTTCTTCTGTGTATTTATGTACTGTTTTTTTCATATCACAGCAAGAAGAAATGTAAAGAAAATAGTCATAAATGAATATTCAATTTTTTTATAAGAAAAACTCTCTTTTTATAACTTTTGAAGGTTATTCCCATTAACTTAATATATCATTGAAGAAGAAGAATAGAACACTTATAATCTAAATGAAAATATGAAAGAAAACAAGACACAGAAAAATAGAAAAAGACAATAAGACGCTATTCAGGTTACAAACCAATTCTTAGAATGATTGTTTCCAATAAAAAAAGTAGTTGCCTATAATATGGAAAAAAAAGAACTAGTTGAAAATAATATTATTGATTCTAAATATTTGAAATATGAGATTGACAAATATGACGGTTTGACAGAAGGTGGCAATAGCGAAATTGGATAAAGCGCACGCCCCGGTTAGACGAGAGGTCTGGGTTCGAGTCCCAGTTGCGACCATTGTCTTTTTCTATTTTTCTGTGTCTTGTTTTCTTTCATATTTTCATTTAGATTATAAGTGTTATCTTCTTCTTCTTCAATGATATATTAAGTAATAAATGAATCTATAACTTAGAAATTTTAAAAATTAGGAAAAGTGTTAATAGTAAATTAAGTATTATAAATAGCCGTTTTTTAAAAATAGCCATCTTTTAAATTTATTTTCGTATTAATACTTATATTTATAATAATTTATTTTGTTATTTAGACTTCCTGTTTTTTGTTTTGTTTTAAAAGATTTTTTATTGTGTAAATGTAATTTTTTTCCAATCCTAAAATAATTTTTATATTTTATTTCATAAAATGTTTTTTTTATGATATTTTAAGTAATTAATCACCTCCCCTTTCTAATATTTTGTCTATGTTCTAGATTGTCTATACTTGTTTGTCTTTTGTTATTTTTAATTAACTTATTATCCTGACGAAGAAAACATAGTTTTCGAAACATGCCAATATTGCTAATTAAATAGTGGTGTACACAAAGTTATTTGTTTTCATTAAATTAATAATGACGCCACAAAGTGAATTTGCGAAGTTTGAAGAAATAAATGAATCTGTTTAAAGATAGCTTAGGGGAAAAATTATATACTGTAGATAATATATGTAAATACATTACTAGTTTTGTACGTCCAACCTATCAAGGGACGCCGTATCCGCTCTGGATAGCGGCGACCCACCGAAGTTTCAGGCTCGGGGCGGCTCCGCGGGGCTGACGGGTTGCGGCACCACACTGGTCTCCGCTTTTGAACTCACCCCCCCTCTGGCCTCCATTTCCAGAAACAAACGGGAAAACCAATGAACTCTTTGGTCTTATTAGAGCCGAAATCACGAAATCAAACTTTATCTCAACCATGCCCTATCCGGCCTCATACTGCCCTATCCGGCCTCATACTGCCCTATCCGGCCTAATTGCATCTTAAGGGGTATGTACGTGCGATTTCGCACGTCAGTCTGTCTGCCGCCAAGATCCGGACAAACCACACCCCATGAACCCGGGCATCCCTCCTAAGTCACCAAACGTAGCGAACCAGCAGACGATCTCGCATCACTTTTTCTCAGGTATTGTGGCATTTCTGTTGGTTTTGCCGGGCTAAATACATTATTCACAATTTTATATGTAATATCGCTCACTACTGACATAAATGTGGGTACTTATAAATCTTGAACCTTTTTATTAACCAAAAAACTGCGTTCTGATCTTTCATCTTTTAACCGATTATTTTTCAACGAACAATCCCATCCTCGTCACCAATGTAAAGCAGATGAATGAACACATATCTCTTGCAAGGATTTTTATTCAGGAACTGGCCGGTTACAATTAATATTTGATGTTGCTTAAACAGTAGATAGGTGTAGCATTACCACACTATTAAATTTAAAAATCTTGATTTTGCACTTCCTGTTGATAATATGTAAATGTGTCGCCAGAACAAAATTGTATTTTCAAAATCCAAAAGACAAATACCGCAAGAGCGAATGGCTTTCATGCCCAGCGTGCAACGCCTCCAGGTTCTCTTTCATTCCATTCCATTCATACCTATATATCCTCTGAATAACGGAGGCTTCTGGTTTGACGAAGACGTAAAGAGACTTTTCAGCGGAAAGTGAAAGAAGACATCTATAAATAGACAGTTTGTTGACAGATCTATTCTCGGTGGTAACCTTCACATCTGATGCAGTATTCAGTTCGCAGCGAGTGGGCAGGGCCGCATCACCCCACAGACCGTGTGGGTACTGCACCTGAGACCTTTGCATTTTTAATAGGTATATTATCTACGTGGGCTATTTTCACTAACTTCTACATACACAGTATTCAGTGTCCGGAAACTCCGGAGACATTAAACAGCTAATATTAACTCCCTAGCAACCGATTTTTTTTCAAATTGACTTAAAACATTTCAACGTGGATTCGCTTTACTTGTACTTCAAAATAAGAGGAAAATTACTGTACATATGATATCCAAAAGAGCAAAGCGCGGGCAACGCCCGGGAGATAATAAAATGTCAATGTAAGTGAGAGTGCTGCTCACGTATATTTAAAAATCATAGTTTGGATTTGCATAAGATATGTAAGTTTTTTTATAAATAAAGATCATTCCTGGATTATAAATAACCTGAAAAAAAATTAAAATCTTCTACAACACCTTAATAAAATAAAGCAACATACATCAATCGATTCGTCATCCTTTATCACGAAAAACAATGATTGTTACAAAACGAAAGTTAAAAGCGCTCCATAACAACAACGGCTGGTTTTTTGACCAATATTTTAAATTTTTAAATGAGTACCGCACAATAGTCCAAACTGCTCCCATCTGTCTGGAACCGGTGAGATTATGGCCTTCCCAGTTGGGTATGCTGAGAAGTAGTGGAGAGGAGAGATCAACACCTCTGCCATAGGTCACACCTGGTGATTTGTTACGTTTGTAGCAGGGGTGCTCGGGTTCATGAGGTGAGGTTTTGACGGCGAATGCCTTTGCCCATCTACTGCTTTGCGGGAGAGACTGGTTAGGAGGCCTAACCTGGACCTCTTCAGCGGAAAATCTCGACCATCGATATAATAACTATAGATTGGCCCTCCCGTACCTAATTTTAAACCAAATGTAATACCACGTAGGAGTAATTTCATAATACAATTCCCCATCGAATTCCGCCTCATCTCTTGTGTGACGTAGTTGTTCCGTTAGAAAAAAAAACAAACATTTTTTATCAATTGTTACTTTTCTCGATACGTTCCCTCGAATCCATATGTTCCATGTATTTTTATAAGTATTAATAAAACTGATAAAATTGTTAATAATAAAGTCGGGGAAAGCCCCTACCTAAAATATTTCTAACTGCCTCAATTCTGTGTTTTAAAAATCTGGTGATTCCGTTGCCGCGAACTTACTGGAAAACAAATTTGCTCCACGCAGACCAACATAAAGTCAAAACCATTGCTTCTTGGCTGTGAAATAATGTACTTTCCTTTTGATAAATGTTTTCGTAAACCAATATCTTTGGTTTGGGTGTAATTTTCAAGACCCATACGCCATGTCTAGATATTTTTGGTCGAAGAACTTGACCCATGCCTTGCACCGCAGTAGGAGGGATCGATTCATGCGTCCATCACTCCTGGACACGTTGACCCCTAGTTTCCTACCCACCCCTCGTTCCCCTTTCTTACTCTTCTTTCTTTAACTAAAAGTTAGATCCTCAAAGGTGACATAGGCCCTAAGGGAATTTTTTTCCTCAGGGCCTCCTGTGTGGAGCTAAAATGATGAAATTTGTATTGTACATGTAAAAGCCCAATAGGGCGTCAATAAATAAATAAATAAATATAAAAAGATGGAGAGCGGAAGGTGGGAAAGTTCCTGATTATTCCGATCAAGTCCCCAAACACGGCTGAAACCATTTTAAACAACGTTTCGATTCTGAATTGTCTTTCACCAGGGTGATTCTGAAGTATCTACCACTCTGGAACTTGTTACAAATAAACAATATATTTTATTTTTAATGGAAACAAAGAAATGACACAAATTACTCAAAAATAAAATTTACTTGAGCACGCCGGGATTAGATAACGAGGCCTATAGCCAAGATCGTGATCGTAACCACTCAACCGCAGAACCCGTCAAATGTTTATGTTTTAGATCTTAAAATGTTATGATAAGTAATCAATATGAGTGTCTGATACAATTCTGTTTGAGTTTGTCATCATTCGGAAAACGTACAAGCGTTTAATAAAATTTACACGAATTTCACAAATTTTCGCAAGAAGATTTCTATAAATGAAAGCGCCCAGGGCCGTCGAATTTCTTAGAACGGCCCTGCTAGTGACGGTAGGCTATGTAAGGAAGGTAGGCCATATAGGCTATGTAGGCGGTGTAAGGAAGTTCTCAATGAGATCTCTCTCACTGTGCATTTGGGCTAAAAACTAGAAGCTAGAAAGTGGCTGGAGTGATCTAACCCAAGACGCAGCAAACGAATGGAAAAACCATTGCTGTAGAAGGAAATATTAAAACTAGAAGGAGTGAGAGGTCTTGGGAGCTTTTTTACTACTCCTTAAAATTAAAGTTGTCCCAATCTAAAATGTTGTCAGAACCAAAAGGTTACGGTTATTAATTAAATAATCTACAAAACGCTGCTTAAAAAATGATTAAAAAACTACGCAGTTTTAAGAAAAGTTTTATTTAAATTCACAGAATATATTTTTTTTAGCGCCCCCAAATTGTTTTTACTTACCATCTGTCGCGAACACCTATTCTCATGATTAGATTTACCCAAACGCGATGCCCACTCAACCACTGACCGGTCGATTTAGATCTGTAACCCTGTCATCTTTATCTATCTTGTGTACACGTGTAATGAAAGACATGTTTCATTTGTAATTTTTTAATACTTTCATACATGAATTTAACAATCAAGTAACACACATTTAATTAACACAATTTATAACACGACTTGTTGGGCTGAGTTTTAAAACCTACATTCGTGCCACGATATTGCGCATCGCTAATTTTTGTTCGTGTATCCCAAGGAGTATGCTCTGTTTAAGAAGCTAAACGTCACCAAATTCATAAAACTGGGAAGATTTTGGTGGCTGGGTCATGTGGAGAGAATGACCGAACATCAAGCACCAAAGTCCCTGCTGAACTCAAGACCGATAGGGCGAAAGAGCATGGGAAGGCCAAGATTAAGATGAAGCGACAACCTCCTCAAAGATATATCTATCTTGGAGCTTCTAAACTGGAGAGAACTGGCCTAAAACCGAGATGAGTAGAGAAAGACTCTTGAGGAAGCCAAGACCCACCAGAGTTTGTAGAGCCAAGAGTGATGATGATCCCAAGAAGTACGCGTACCGCTGGTTTAGATTTAGATCATATTTGTAACCATTATAGTAAAGGAGACAATGATTTCTATGAGACCTACATGAGTTGTTCCGAAAACACATCAAATTAGCCTGGAGGGTTAAAATGCCAACCTTTGAATGCGTTGAATTTAATTTAACTTTTATTTCAAGAAGAAGCCAGTGTCTTTGCAAAGCTCCATATTCAAAGTTGTACTTTCAAAATGCCTTCATTATTTCTTAGAATTTAAAAAAGGTCTTGTGAATAAGAATCGGCCTGGTATATTAAGGGGGTATTTCACCATCCTCCTCTTAGCTTATCCACACACATAATGAATATTAATAAATAAACAAATAAATACTTGCAACTGGTAAAAAATTCAGCTAACTTATCCTACATGAAGTCATTATTCATAGGTTTATGTTCCGAATAGTAAACACAGACTTTTTAAATAAATAAATCCTGTATAATTAATCTAAAATGTACGCCATCGTTTGAATAATCTATGAGGAGGTTGGTGAAATACCCCCTAAGTATCTGGAATTGTTTCACAGAGTTGTATTTCCACTGGAATAAATTAAAATGCTGTTGTATTTATATAAGTTGAAAGGCATTTCCGCGTTGATGAAATTAAAAAGCATAATATTATCTTTTCTTCTAAAGGTTTCAGATTTTTTTGCAAATTTTTTTCCGGTATTCATTAAATCAAAACAAATAATTCTTTCGTATTTTAATTGAATTTTTGATATGTAGTATTCGTTATTCCGTAGCACGTACAGGTATCTGTGGTTTACGTTGTTATTGTCTCTTCTCGTGGGTACCATTTATACGAGTGTAGTTGAAGTCCTCGGCGTTGACCGAGCTTTTCAAAATTAGATGTAGACAATAATTTTTTGAAAGTCAGGTGTGCAGAATTTCATCAAGAAGCATCAATGTCGTTAAGAAATGCGGGAAAGGAAGAGGTGGTTTTTCAAAATCTCATTAAAACAGCGATCTTGCTCTACAGATCAAGTGTGTGTTTAAAAAACAAATTAAAATCAGAACACTCTTCTTTATTCATGGTTTCCGGAAACTAGTGGTAAAATCTACATCACATGGGGAGTCAATTATCTGATACAACTTTCAAAAATTTTGAGCATTTGTTTTAGAGTAAATTGAGACCTAAGTTGGAATATTTTCGGTCAAATTTTAATAAAAATAAGTCACTAGATATATAGATTCCCTACCTTGCTTGCGAACTGTGCTGACGTAATCTCCTACACAACCAAAGTTCAAAAGCTTCAAGTATGGTAATTCACTGCATTTTCAAGGTCTAATTCTCCAGCCCCATGTAAGGGAATCTACATTAACATTTGGGTTTCAAAATCTCTCTTTCCAATCTTCACTAAAACCCCACTTCAAATCTTCAACCTTGCTAATTGATTTTGCTTTCAGTTAATTCAAGTTTCCCATAAAAATGCGATAAATTTACCATTACGTATTTTGCGAACAAGCTCAGCAATCTGTAACACATAAATGATATATTGATTAAAGAGAAGCATGTTATAAATAAATGAGAACTAAACTTCATTGCGGTTTTTTCGTTAGTTGTTTTCGGCTTCTTCGGTTCGGACCGAACAGACTGAAATTTTTGATTCTTACTACGAATTACGGTTTGTGCACGAATCAATCAAAAAATCTTCCAAAGAAAGAATTTTAAATTTCTGCATACAATTTTTTTTTCGTTTCATAGGCACTTTGTCAAACTTGGGTTCGGTCATAACATAGACCCTACCACATCGACCTGACTGAAATTTTGAATCCTTACTAAGAATAACGGTCTGTACAAGAATTAGTAAAAAAATCTTCAAAAAGAAGAATTTTTAAATTCTGCGTACAAAATTTTTACCGTTTCATGGGCGCTTTGTCAAACTTGGGTTCGGTCAAAACTTAGGCCCTATGGCACCGAATGGACTGAAATTTTGGATTCTTTCTAATAATCACGGTCATAACACGAATCAATCCACAATCCACATTGACAAAGTGCCCATGAAACGGTGAAAATTTGTATGCAGAGTTTAAAAATTCTTCTTTTGGAAGATTGTTTTTTTAATTTTTTTTTTTTTAATCTTTATTTTTTCCCATTATTATAATCATTTCAAGAAACATTTTTACATAATCTCATACACATATAAGAAACAAATAAATCAAAAGTTAGGAATAATTAAATCTACGTAAAGTAAAAAGTAGGTAATGGGAACCCACTAAGGCACTGCCTGTGCGTAGGTAATATAAACAAAAATGCATACATCAGTAAGTACAATAGAGAATTCCAGTCCAATTTTTTTTATTTTTTTTATGAATAATGACCTTCTAACTTAAATAACTGCATGTTTATTTTTATTTTTATAGTTAGTTTTAATAGTAAATAACTGCATGTTTATTTTTATTTTTATAGTTAGTTTTAATAGTTAAAATAAATGTCAAAGTTTTAATTTTGCAAGATCCCCCGAAAACCACCGAATCTACTGTGACGTCATCATGACTAACCGAAGTATGAATTTTGTAGGGAACTGGAATCAGCTGTTCGACTCCCGCCATTGGAGCGTTTTCATAGACATTACTGGGCAATACGATCGTTTTTTGTAGAGTTAAAGTTTTCTTACTAAGAATATTGTTCTTTACACGAATCAATCAAAAAATCTTCAAAAAGAAGAATTTTGTATTTTTGGAATTCACTCACACTTCAATTACATACATACTTTAAAATTATCGTCACGACTAATTATTAGTATGAGTTATTATAGAGGCCTACGGAGACGTCACGTTACGGTGTCTGAGAGATATGTAAGAAAATAATAATATTTTTTCCTTTGGAGGAAACAGATCTACATATATTGTGTATTTATTTAATGTTTTGAAAGCGCTGCAGCACTATAGTGACAAGGAAATGATGTTTATTGGCATGTTTGTGCTGTCACGGTACCGTAATCGTGCGTACTGCAAGGAATTTTAGAGACACCCGGGTTCTCAAAATTTTATTCAATTCCTTATTTAGGAGTAGACTTGAAAGTGGGTCGGTAATTTGGATTCCACACCAAGTAAAATATTCCCTCATGTTGTAGAGGGTTCAGAAGAAATTTCTAAGATTTCTGTACATGAGAGAGTATGGCTATTATCCGTGGCTCTATCCTAAAGACTTTTTTTTGGATATGCTCGGAATGAACCATCTACGGGTCAGAAGGGATGTACACATTGCTACGCATTTCTTCAGATTGATCCGCGGATGGTTTGAAAACTCAGCTATCATGGAGAGCGTATCTTCGCCACCGACAGCATAGACTGTTCTATCTTCCGACCTGCAGGACTAACTTGCCAATGGTCATCCCGGTCGGGAGAGCAATTTTACTGTTAAACAGAATTAATTCGGATATCGACATATTTAGCGTTAGTGAAGCTGCCTTTAAAAGGCAAGCTCTATCAATGCTTGTATAGTTTGTATCTACTACCACTGTTACAAATGTATTTAAAAACGAATTAAATGTAAAATTTTGTAATGTTTTTGAAAGAATAAAAATGAATTGAAGTGAATTGAATCGTCACGGTAAGAATAAAAGCGCTCAATTAGTTAGTTAAATACTTAAATATGTGTAACACATGTATATTATAACACGTCTTTGCTCTAACCTTTAATGGGATTTTCAGATTGTGAAAATAAAACATTAAATAATAACATCTTTATTCCAATGTTTCGATGGCACGACAACAGATGACAGTGCTCTAAAAAGGATGTTGGAATAGAATTAGTACAGGGTGGCGATAATGGCAGTCAACTGGATAAAAGTGCGACAAAAGAGCCCTTTAAACTTAACAGAACAATATAAAATTCAGTTGTTGGAACGGCCATGCCGAACGAGGTTAAATGTTGGACCTTTTCATGCGAAAATAAGGGACGATTCTAGTGGCGTACCAACTAAATCTCGGGTCGTATGGCTAATTTATAATCCACTCACGTCATGTTAAATTACCTACGACTTGTCCGGCAAATACTACGAGTATATTCCGACGGCATATAAATCCTAAAAGACTACTTATGTACCTACCTGTTTTTCATTCCCATGCTGCGCAAAATCTTACAGTTAATTTTATAGTTGTTGTTTAATAGTTTGATGTCATAGTTTGGGTGCAGTGATATATTTGATAAACGCACACTCGTGAAAAAAAGAAAATTCCTTTGGCGTAGAATCGAACCCCGATCCGCTGCCTGGAAGGCAACTATGCTAACCATTACACCACCAACCAACCACACTGTTAGAACGGCAGCATAAATTCATAATGCACTAAAAATATAAGAATAATGTAGTTTTGAATTAATTTTTTTTTGGATTCATATCAAAATACAACCGAATTTATATGTTTAATTAAAAATACCCAATTAAAAAGAGGTACGAGTATTTTGAATATGGTAAGGAAAATTATTAAATAATTTTAAAAGTTCGAAGGAAATGAAGGAAATTAGTGCAGCAAGCATTTTTTTCATTTGATAGGAATTATTGTGGGTGTGCAATTATTGATTACCTTTTTATTTATTTCATTACCTTTAATTACTAATTTTCATCCTTTAGACAAGATAATTAGGTATACACAGATTTTGTAGAAAGTTAACCGATTAAAAATTTCAAACATTTACATATGAAATAACTACAAAAAAGCTACAAATAATAAATTAACTTTACAAAAAGGCGTATTTTATCAGGTCTATTGTTTCAAAATAATCTACCAAATAGTAAAATAGATAGTCCCGGTGCTATCCTTTATAAGTTATGTTCCAACGGGGGCGTTTAAATGGCGTACTAGTCATACTACGCTTCTTCTACAGAAGCCAACAACACAAATGCAGCAAAGCAATTCCCTACTTTAGAGATATTTCGAGAATTAAATGTGCCAACTATCACAGAATTGTATAAGAGAAACGCATTATATCAAATCTACAAAGAATATTTCATCCAAAAAATTCATCCCTCAGATAGCATAAGCAATAGATTCAAAACTAATGGCTTAATAGCCATTCCTATGCTTAGAACGACCACGGCTCAACACCACTATTTATATTTAGGTGTGAGATGGTACAATATATTATTATCCAAAAACAAAATAAATGTAACAGAAACAATGAAATATGAACAATTTAAAAATCAAATTAAGTCCCTGAAATTGGATAATGATATATTGTACCCTTAACTAATTAACATCTAATTAAAAAAATGTATTATCGTTATTGTTTTTTATTTTATTTTTATATCTATGTCAAAAAGTATTTGTATATTTATTTCATTCAAGACATTTAAGTCTTTGATCATTGTATTCACACTTTTCAGAACAATATGTTTTTTTTATGCGTTTAAATACTCCTCCCATAAACACGAGCTCCTAGAGCTCAATTTATGGAGTAGTAGAACCATAAAATTAATTCTTATGTATACCTAGGTAATTATATTATAAATGTAATTATTATTGTTAAAAAAAAAAAAAAAAAAAAAAAAAAAAAAAAAAAAAAAAAAAAAAAAAAAAAAAAAAAAAAAAAAAAATAACTTACCAATTACTTGCAATCACAACGTATACTCGCTACAAAAAATTACTACACTTTGATTATTTTCATGATTTCTTGCTAACTTACAAAACTAATTAATTATTTGTTTTAGCGTGATAAAAATTATTTTAAATGTATTTACATTTATTTTTTCATGAAACTCTTATTAAGAGTCAATTATTCGTTACTATTTTTCCACACACTCTCTTCCTTTTTATTATTATTGCTCATAATTTCATTAGTTAAGTTTTAAGAACTGTTCTCATCTCTACACGAACTGCCTAGACTAAAGGATTAGCGCCACTGGCTAATTTTCCACTTTGCGGCGATTCGTTAGCTTCAGTGACCACTAATTAATTAGAAAAATTTTTGAAGTGCAAACATTCGAGAAATATCGTCGTCTGTATCTAAAATACGTTTGACTGAATTATAGAGTATGGAGTGACATTTATGAATGTTTCCTTCAATCTAAATAAGCATTACTTATTTAAGGGGTTATATACAGTCAGGAGGCTCAAAAAAGGGATTTTTCAAGAATTTTTCCTGAGAAGACTTTTAAATTAATTAAACTAAAAATTTGTACACATATTGTGGTAACTTTTAACAGTATTTTAAGATTTTTTTTAAAAAATAATAATTTTGAAAGCTGCTATAGCTGATATCCGAAGCTCCTCTCAAAAAAGGCGTTGTAGGGGCGTGTAAATAGCCCCAGATACGAGGGAATACTACCCTATGTAAATTAAGGAAAGTTGAACTCTTCCCCATGTGACACAAAACAATACTCACTCAGAGAATGCAGCTCTTGCACTATGTCCAGCACAAAACGACACTAGTTTTCATTCAAAATATTGATTTTTTGCCAAGGCGGTAAGTGCACAATCTCAACATGTGTTTATCACAGGAAGGAAGTTCAAACAATGAAAATATAGATTTGCAAATTAATAATAATACGTGCCGAAATCTTAGATACAACAATAATTCAATTATGGGTGAATTATTTGATTATTTATTTATTTACTTATTTTGAATTTCACGCCCGGTCGGGCTTTTACATGTATTTTTTTTTTTACAAAGAACATCTAAATGTGCATATGATTTGACTAGGACTGACATCTCTTGGCTTTCACTAACACTCACGTCGGAAGTAATTGCCTGCTTCACAGAGGTAAGAAAATGCATGAATACACTGAATTTCAATGTCACATAGGTAAATTCAATATAATATAACCACCATAGATGGCGCGTATCCAGGCGTCTTGCGGTGACCATCACATCTCTAGACTGGATCATTTAAAATGAAAAAAACAAATGAATTTCGTTATACATACTAATAAATATTTCTCTAATTAATCGATGGACAGAGCAAAATAATTTTTTTTGACAAAATGGCGGCTTCTCAAAAAAAAAATCCATATTTTACCAAAATTTTAGCCTTATATTGTTTATAAAAAAAATTGTATTTATCGGTGAGAACGGGCCTTCGATTAATAAGTGTTAAATATATTTAAAAAGCTTGTGTTACGATTTGAGACTGATCGGTTCAGCCGTTTTGGAGTAATCTTGTTCACCAAATTTAAAAACACAGTTTTGAGAAAATCGCGTTTGAAGTTTGTCTCCTACTTTCAAATGCTCTGACACGTCTTTACAAATATCTGTGTAACTTCGAAAATAATCGCCGGATTGACTTGATTTTTTTTGTGTGTATTTAAATATACTGTTAGCGTCAACGGGCGTGCTGATGCTATCGGCAGGGTTGGAGAAAGCTCCCACATATTTAATACAATTAGCTGCTGTATCTGCCCCAAATAAAAACTAGCTCAGGATTCGGTGCAAGCAGGATCTCGTAACCTCAAGGCTAGTGCTTGTGGTTCGGAACTTCACGCTTCTCCATTCTCCCAGGGCCTCTCTCGTCAAGCAAAACACGGTAGGTTATCACATAAACAGTTTATTCAATTCTAGGAGACACAATAATACATGAAAAGGAACGATCCTAGCTGAAAGTTAGTTTGAATGTCCGTCTCTCTTCTCTATCACGCGTGGTTAGTTAAGACATTAAATTGCACACAAAGGGTAACATGGTAATTGACTCACGTTTGGTTTATGGGCCGACAGCGGCTTCACGCGCTTGATTCTCTCAGTCTACGCAGCGTCCATCGGGGAACGGAAGCGCACAAACGGCGAAACTGAACTGGTGTCGCCCATGTTCGTGCGGAACGTGGGCCCTGTAAGCTCGCTTGCTGAAGACTGGCGGGCTTGCCGTGAGCGGCGCGTCTAGCGGCCGCTCGGTTTGTCGCTCGCGGGAGGGGGTAGTGCGCGCGCCTCTATATTGGCGGTCTATTTTGTAACGTAACACTTCCCCCCTCGCCGCAATAAAAGCGACGTGGTAATGGAGCTGTAGGACTAATAAATCCTCTTACCTTTTCAGCACTTGTGCCAAAAACATTTAAGAGAAACGAGGAGAGAGAGAGAGAGAGAGGGAGAGATTCCTAGCTGGAGAATAGTTATGAACAGAACACAAAAGAGAAGATACATGGTGTAACAAGGAATTGTCAATAAATGTATATAAAGGCAGTGGCATACATAAATACAGTTGCAAAGAACGAGGATCTGTTGAAGAAAGGTACAAGGGTTATGCAGTGATAGAAAAAAAAAACTCTAAAATTGTATCATTGGTCTGTGAGCTAATGTTTGCGAACGTGGTTTGCGTAGGATGTCTGGGGTGGTTGAACGTTTCACTGAAGTTACAAGGTTACTTTGTCACAGTAACCTGGCCCATTTGAGATTACACTCAAGGGACACTAGGGCCTTTAAGAAATTACGAGGAAGAGAACACATGATGAGGCTTCTAGGTGGTGTGGAGAGTTCTACCTGTCACAGAGGTCGAAAGGGTAACTGCTTCCGGATCCTGTGGGTGAGCCAGTACGAAACCATTGAAGTACTGGAGAGTGGAATCGCAATTGGTGGCTGGTACACTGGCTTTTGTATGTAGTGGGATTGTTTTGTGAACAATCGTTGGTATTGTCACTTGCGCAAGGGCACAGGAGCATCAGCACAATGGCAGTAGGGCATTTGCATTATGCAGCAGGAACATTTGCATAATGGCAGCAGAAACATTTGCACAAGGGCAACAGGAACATTTGTATTATGCAGCAGGGATATTTGCATAATGGCAGCAGAGCATTTGCACAAGGGCAACAGGAACATTTGTATTATGCAGCAGGAATATTTGCATAATGGCAGCAGAACATTTGCATTATGCAGCAGGAACATTTGCATAATGGCAGCAGAGCATTTGCACAAGGGCAACAGGAACATTTGTATTATGCAGCAGGAATATTTGCATAATGGCAGCAGAACATTTGCATTATGCAGCAGGAACATTTGCATAATGGCAGCAGAGCATTTGCACAAGGGCAACAGGAACATTTGCACAAGGGCAACAGGAACATTTGCACAAGGGCAACAGGAACAGGGACCAACCTAGAGCTGGCGTGCTCGGGTTTGTTTTGAGTGTCGGTTCTTTGTGGTGATACAATTCGCAACTACACGCACGACTCACACTAGGTTATGTTAGATGCGGTCGGGTGCTTTTGGTACGCAGGGATTGAAGGCAAGGGACCTCCGTGACGGTAGCGAGGGCAGCATGAAGAGGCGCAGATGTAGATAGGGTGCAGAGCTGCTGGTTTTTTTTTAAAATCCGGCAAAAATTATTATTAGAACAAAATTCTTGAAGTTTACCTGCCTAGTAGACCAATGATGAAAAAAGTTTGGAGAGAAACAAGTGTGCATGTTGAGAAAAAGTTGGATTTGTTTGGCGTGTAGAGAGAGAGACGGAGAGAGAGCTAACTAAATGTGGCTAATTCCTAATACATGTTACAAAGGTACGTATTCAAGGACAGGTTCTGTGTAACCCCTTTTGGTTTTTTTTTTTACCAAATACATTTCCAAGAATACGTGGATGAGGGATTGTACGTATAACAAAATTCCCATTCGAAAGAAGTTGGTCTTCCATGACCTATGCTCACGTCTATACGGTAGCATTTTTTCTACTTTCGAAAAACAAAACATTGCGTACAAGATTAGTTATAACAAAGTGGGAAAGGAGTAGGAAGTTGAAAGGATCCGCGTATGAAGATTGTCCCATTTGACAAACGAAACGCCAAGTGCGTAGCGCATATATCCCCATTCACGGATAATTTCGAGGAAGGGGGAGGGTGATAATTGGGAACATTTGAACGAAGAAAACTGCTGGGGACTCGGCTATTTCCGAAATTCGACCTCTGGGTGGAGGTGAAACAAGGTCTACAGCAGTCATCCTGGCACATTACAATAATATTTGGTAGTGTTGGACAAAAGAATACACTGACATAAAAGTCTAATCCTCTACGTGTATTGGGCAGAAGATTAGGGGTCGTTTTATTCTCCTACTAGTTTGCGAGAAATGACAGACCCTTGCTCAAATCTCACAAACCTGGGGATTTTCTTTGTTCGTCTCCCAGACAACGAGTTAGGTGTTTTTGTGTCCATCAACTTAACTCCCACGACACGATGCCCCATAATCATGAGTGAAGCGTATGATTAGTCCTTTTGAGATAGTAGATAGTTCCTGGGTTCTTGTGACAGGAAGTCCACGGGCATATTAATGATTACAAAAAAGGGGTGTGGACTACATTGAGTAGTTCACACATAAAGGTTTGATATTATTTCGTTCGCACGATTCATGGTGAGTATTGTAACGTCTTCACGTATAGCGTACAAGATTGCAAAATCAAAAGATTTGCAAGTAAGTTTTATAACGTCTTCACGGATAACAATGAACGAATTACAACTGGGTTGCCCAGTATTGAAGGGAGGTGCAAAAGACTAGGTATTTATGACATTTCTGACAAAAACCCACAGAGTAATTATAACGGGCTCCCCGTATCGCATTTAGTAGATATTCTGAGATTCCCATCTATGACGGCAGATTTTATAAGGTTCCCACCTATGATGGCAACAAAGGTTAACGTTCATATAAAGGTACCTATTCAATACAGACGGCGAGACATACTGATGTACTTAGTACAACAATACCGTAGCATAATAAATCCATATTAGCGTACGTTAAAGACTTGCACAAAGGCAAAAACATATTTGAAGATCTGGCCAAGATTTTATACTTCAACAATTAAGGGACGAAAAATTCTGGCGTGCTGATGGAATGTGAATTTCATCTAAGCTTACCGCAAAAGAGATCCTTTGTGGTACAACCTTTTTGGTTACGCACAGAGTATCGTATCGTGATGGTACAACTTTTGTTGTACTTACACGTACGATGGTAGCAACAATACAAGACATGCGCTTATCGTTGTTTGACAAGGAAAATTATTTACATTGGTCCGATTTGAGTGTTTAAGACCTTTTAGGTTTTACTTACTTAAACAGACTGCGATGGACACACCTTGGTGTTATGAAAATTATAATAATGGGATGGGTTGTTCACAGGGTGGTTCACTTGGAGACCTGGCTTCTTGTTGTGACCTCGTACTTTGCACGTGATAAGTCACAACAAGGCAACCCCAAAATTTCAGTTTGAGCAGTTGAGACCCAGGGTGACTCAATGTTGCTGAAATGTTGTAAAAAAAAATTTATCGTTAATGCAGAGGCACGTTGAAAGTTGTCCCTTTTATAACGATACTTTCCAGACTCCACATTCAGTTCTGGGGAGAGCTAGAGCAATTAGGGTTATTTATTGAGCGCCATTCTATTTTCTTAAAAAACAGAAAAAAAAACTTAGAACGGGTAGCAAACATCTGATACCGCCGTGGGTTTACACAGGTTTGCTTACCTAATTTAACTACATATGACATAAGGGTTAGATGCACTTTGGCGAGGACCCGATATTTAATGTACAAAAAGATTTTCTAACATTTAGAAAGGGGTGACGAGGTATGACATGATGATGTGAAAATATGATGCTGCGAGTTGTGACGATGCACAAAACCTTGGGCACGTAGTCTCTGACTACTTGCAGTAAGCCACAGGGAATTCCTTTCTCCGAAGTGATCAATTTCAGGTAGAGGTGTGCATGCTTAGAAAAAACGATGTTTCCAAGGTTTGACACCTGGGGCAGCAATTAGAGGCGAATGACTGATGATGACGAGATATTTATACAAACAAAAATAAAATAAAATGAAACGAAACCACAAGGGAGAATTATATTTCTTCCATGACTTTGGCTACAGTTGACAACACTGTGCCAGAGCTAGAAAGGTTTCTAAAAAACATTTCCTTTCGTTGTGCTCCGGTTTTATGCCGGACGAAAGGCTTGGGCGAAAGTTTTCTTTGGGGAATCTTTCGTTTTTACAAAACGGGGTGCCAATTTGGCAGAGAAGTACAGCGCACCTTGCGACAGAGTGTTGTTTCTTCTCCAGACGTTCTTCCTTGAACGTGACGTGCTTCCTGATGTACTTTTTGTTGTAGAAAGAAGCGTATCGAATAAGGCATTTTTTGGATTTATTCCTGGGAGAAATCTTTCTACTTCTCAGGGCCTGTAGTAGTTCTTCCTTTTTTGACGTAGAAATGTGGGGGATTATACCCAGCGTGACTTGAGGGACTTCCATAGTGTATAGGGTCGTGTCAGGGTGACCTTACGTTGGGAGAAAAACGAGAACTCGACTCTTTATCCGTAATTGGAAAGAAATTTTTGCCAGGGATTGACCACTGGGGACGTATATATATTTTTTTTTTTACAAAATGCTTCTGCGAAAAACGCGTATTTGTAAGTGTTTGGGTTATTTGAAAATTTGGGCAGAGGTTTGCCTCTGGCCACGTGCTTTTTAGGAAAAATCCAAGCGTTTTGGAAAAAAAAAAATTTCGAAAATTAAAAAATCGAAAAAAGGAAAAAATCGGAAAAATTTTCAGAGTCCGAAACTGGAGAAAATTTGGGCAGCGATTTTCCTCTGTCCATGCGTTTTTTAGAAAAACTCCAAGCGTTTTGGAAAAAAAATATTTCGAAAATTTAAAAAAATCGAAAAAAGGAAAAATCGAAAAAAATTTTCAGAGTCCGAAACTGGAGAAAATTTGGGCAGCGATTTTCCTCTGGCACTGCGTTTTTAAGAAAAACTCCAAGCGTTTTGGAAGAAAAAAAAAAAAATTTCGAAAATTAAAAAATCGAAAAAAGGAAAAAATCGAAAAAAATTTTCAGAGTCCGAAACTGGAGAAAATTTGGGCAGCGATTTTCCTCTGGCAATGCGTTTTTTAGAAAAACTCCAAGCGTTTTGGAAAAAAAATATTTCGAAAATTAAAAAAAATCGAAAAAAGGAAAAATCGAAAAAAATTTTCAGAGTCCGAAACTGGAGAAAATTTGGGCAGCGATTTTCCTCTGGCAATGCGTTTTTTAGAAAAACTCCAAGCGTTTTGGAAAAAAAATATTTCGAAAATTAAAAAAAATCGAAAAAAGGAAAAATCGAAAAAATTTTCAGAGTCCGAAACTGGAGAAAATTTGGGCAGCGATTTTCCTCTGGCCATGCGTTTTTAAGAAAAACTCCAAGCGTTTTGGAAAAAAAATATTTCGAAAATTAAAAAAATCGAAAAAAATTTTCACAAGTTTTCGTGGAAGTAATTTGTTTGAGAATTCAACAATATCTTGGGGGCATGGTTTCATTACGCGGCTTCCTATAGCCTGGCTTTAAACAGCACCAATTTTTGGTATTTACACGCGAATTCCCTTCGTCTTTTCGACAAGATATTACCTTCTTTGTCAATTGACAAGGTATTATAGTGTCAGATGTCAAGGAATCCACGTCAACGCGAATTTAGTATTTTTTGCATTATTCGAATGTGATTTGGCATGGCATGGCATGATCCGGTTTCATCAGACGACAGAGTCAAAAATACTTAATTGTCAAATGACAGAAAGAATTTAAATCCACTTGTTCCCTAGGTGTCAGCAAGTGTCCGTTTAAGAGACGTACCAGCGAGCTGCAATATAGTATATTATTAAAAATATTTAGCACTTTCGAGACCAAGCGGATGATTTGTTTATCATGTACATGATTTTAATTGTTGAATAAATTCTTCTTTAATTTGTGTTTATTTCCACTATTCACTTGTATTGAAAATAGCAATTTTAATCGGCCGACACTTTGTAATCACTGTATTATTCGCAGCGACAACTTCCTAGGTTGGGCACCTTGCGTTGGAATACCGGTAATATTTTGTCGAGTGACGAGTCACAAATGATAAAATCGCGCCCGTAATAATTTAAATTGTGATTCGAAATTACGTTCGCGCCGAGATTCCTGTTGGAAGTGCTAGACAATTGGGAATAAACAATACATCATAATAACATTTCAGAGTTTACAATTGTTGCTTGGGAACGAGGCCGTGGTGGAACAGAAAAAATTTAAATGGCCCCACGTTTAGCGCCAGTGTTAGCGTCAACGGGCGTGCTGATGCTATCGGCAGGGTTGGAGAAAGCTCCCACATATTTAATACAATTAGCTGCTGTATCTGCCCCAAATAAAAACTAGCTCAGGATTCGGTGCAAGCAGGATCTCGTAACCTCAAGGCTAGTGCTTGTGGTTCGGAACTTCACGCTTCTCCATTCTCCCAGGGCCTCTCTCGTCAAGCAAAACACGGTAGGTTATCACATAAACAGTTTATTCAATTCTAGGAGACACAATAATACATGAAAAGGAACGATCCTAGCTGAAAGTTAGTTTGAATGTCCGTCTCTCTTCTCTATCACGCGTGGTTAGTTAAGACATTAAATTGCACACAAAGGGTAACATGGTAATTGACTCACGTTTGGTTTATGGGCCGACAGCGGCTTCACGCGCTTGATTCTCTCAGTCTACGCAGCGTCCATCGGGGAACGGAAGCGCACAAACGGCGAAACTGAACTGGTGTCGCCCATGTTCGTGCGGAACGTGGGCCCTGTAAGCTCGCTTGCTGAAGACTGGCGGGCTTGCCGTGAGCGGCGCGTCTAGCGGCCGCTCGGTTTGTCGCTCGCGGGAGGGGGTAGTGCGCGCGCCTCTATATTGGCGGTCTATTTTGTAACGTAACAATACGTACATTATGAAAATAAAATAATAAAAATATCGATTTCTTGAAAATTCTAATTGTATATAACCCCTTAAAGAACCCTAAACAAAGAACCTAATATCCTATTTTGTTCATGAGAACAGATATTTATAGTTATTTCTTGTAGTAGTTATATCTGTGCCTAAAAGTGCGGTGGTGAGGCATTTAATTAACATTTTTTCAATGATTCGACGACTTCTAATACTACTTTATTTTTAAAATTGTTCAATATCTATTGTTACTTCTTTCATTGGAGGAAATTACTCAGAAAATTGCATTGTTAACCGTAACAATATCCTGAAATTCATGTAAAAATTGAACAACCCTGGTAACATTACAGAACCTTGCGGAACGCCTTTTGTGAAATTAAACCGCCCCGTAAATTCACCGTTCACCCTAACACATGCATCGCTTTCTTCGTACAAATACGTAAATTGCCTGTGTTACATTTTGTGCTCGCTTCGAACAAGGAAAACCACTTCAATAGTCGTTTGCTGTTAGCGTTGCCTTTTGAAAATCACCAAATGCGCAGAAATGTTCCTGATTTCTTTTCCAGTAACATAATAAATTTATCCTAACATACGTTGTGAGTTAATCCATAATACATACATAGATTAAGATAAAGGCAATACCCACGTATTTATCTGTACGCTAGATTGCCATTCTGGTAAAATACTACCTAATGGGTAATTTGCTAATACTTAAAATTACTAAGAAAAACTTGACTTGAATTAAACAATTTTACTTTCGATTGCGGAATAACTGTCCCTTCCTTAGGGCAAAATATATACTAACTTAACTAACTAACTAACTACCCATCACGCCGTTTCCCCGCAGGGATAGGCAGAGAGGACCAAAACACCAAAGACCAGAGGATCAAAAGACCAGAGGACCAAACCACTCTATCTTGGCGTTGCCTCGTTCACATTCACACATACATGCTCTTCTATTTTCTGACTCTTGACATGGCCCAACTCGACTGAATGCTGTAGAATTGAGATCCCTGAGGCGTATGCGAATGAGTGTAATGAGAATATGTGACGCTACTGTGAATAGTAGAAGCAGTCGGGGACGCCCGAGGAAGACTTGTGACATTTAAATTTGGGAGGCGGGTATGGGTACCGCCGCCCCGGAACCATTTATTGGATAACTAACACCTCTGTCATGGGTCACCATAAGTGGTTCGCTACGTTTGGTGACTTAGCAGGGGTGAGAAAGCTCATGGGTGAGGTTTTTCCAGGTATTGGCGGCAGATACGCCTGCCCACCTGCTGCGTGGCGGAGAGAAACTGGTTGAGGGAGGCCTTTTGACCTCTCCAGCGGGACTCTCTCGAGACATCACCTTACACCACAGTGGGAGGGATGAATTTATACGTCTGTCACTCCTAGACACACTGACACCCAGATTTCTACCCACCCCCGTGCATTTTTCCTATCCAGACCTTCTTCTCACCTTTCTCTCGTAAAAATACCCTCCACACTGCATCCTCAAAGATGATATAGGCCATAAAAAACATAAAAATAATAATTTTGTTTGAGCAATTTCCTTCTTTTGAAAAATTAAAATCATCAATTTCCTGTCGTGAAACGTTTGATAATGGTCATAATTAATGGAGAAGGAAGACTACAATAAACTGCGCCAAGTTCTGTTACTTCCGGGAAACTGCTCTCGGGAAACTGTCTCAAAAATGCTTCCGCACACTTCAACTGCAGGGGTAATTAAGGGGAACTGAAAACTTTATGCTTTCAACTCAAACTTGTGGAAACTTGTTTCATGACTATTATATTTCTTTGAATGAGAACAAAGATAAGTCATTCATTGTAAGATGGTATTTTTTTATTAAGTACTATTGCAGACCCGTGAAAAATCACGGGATATTATTATATAACATACAATATGATTTCAGGATTTGTTAAGCTGAAAGTATTAAAATATTTGCCTTTCAAAATAAATGATTTTATATTTTTTAAATTATATATTTATTGTTTTTATTAACAAGTTAGAGACTATCAGAATTTTACCTTTCGAAAAGCCATCGTTGGTAAACTTAAAAAAATTAATACCTATGAAATATGTGATAATCTCGCTTTTCCCCTCTTTCATGCTTGATAGCTAAAGAGTTGGAGCTTTCCTAAACCCTTCTTCTGACTGTGATCAAATAATTTACTCTTTTAAGGCTTTCTATATGCGGAGTATGGGGATGGAAAATTCCTCCCCTAATCCACATAAGCCTTCATGAAATTTTCTCCTGACCCCTCCTATAACTATAAGATGTTCCTTTTTAATCCCCCAGTACTTTACATTTGAATAAAATGTGTACTTGACTTTGTATACGTCTTTTATGACATGAACATAAAATTACACGTATAAATTTTTATAAGTAGACTTCATCATACGTTGTGATTGATTTTTGTTTCATGATATAGAAATCTAATTATTTTATTGTTTGTGGTAACCCTGGTTCTAGTGAAGCGTTGAATCGAGAGAGGCTGAATTGATTATTTAATTACGAAACTAATTTATTTTTATTTTCCTTTTCCAAACGCGATTGAATGACCTAAACCCCAATATGGAGTCCCTACCCATTTTGTATGGCCTACATATTACCTGCCAGTACCCCAAATTACAAACAGTTTCAAAACACTTATACAAGACAATGAATCAGTTAGTGATGGTTAATACAATGTTTACTCCGATCATTTAATCCACATCCTTCGGCTCCAAGTTTATAAGCTGTAAGGTTATAAAATACAATCATGATTTAGTTGGTTAGTACCCTTGTTATTGTACAGTGGACGAGTCAGGAACAAACCCTTTTCTGGCATAATCTGGCTCCAATTTCCTCCTTCAAGTACACCAGGTGAT
The DNA here is from genome assembly GCA_936435175.1 of Glyphotaelius pellucidus. Taxonomy (NCBI): domain Eukaryota; kingdom Metazoa; phylum Arthropoda; class Insecta; order Trichoptera; family Limnephilidae; genus Glyphotaelius; species Glyphotaelius pellucidus. Next base: position 38,736,217 of record OW386543.1, read on the forward strand.
CCCAGTTCAACAAGAATATCCCCCATGTCGCAGGCGCACTGACTGATACCTAAGTTATCGCGTTTCAGTGATTCCTCACCCTCGTGCGGTACTTTCAAGTATCACCAGGAGCCCGATGACCCCCAAATTCCGACCCCTCCTTGGATTTAATTTTTACTGAAGGCGAACCGGTTTCGTCCTCTGTACAATCATATACTCACGGTGTTTTGTGATAACGAGGTTTCCTAGGCCTTTTATCACGTCCAGAAAAGGTGCAACACGACCTCCCAGGCCTTAGACGTTTAGCTTTAAAACGAATTTGCACTATTCAATGGACAGTACATAGAAAGATATATATGTAAACATACTTTGGGTGAGGTTTATAATCCACAATACGACATTATGTACACCGCATTGGGGACCTGAATTTCGTGAAGGAAGTTGTGAGTTTCCAGCCAATGATCAGATATATACTTAATAATATTGGAGTATAACAATAAATAACCAATAAATTAAGATCTTATACTGGTAGTTTGATTTTGGAGAGCTACCGAACTCCAGGATTGATTTGTTTTGTTTTAATGATTTTATTTTAGAGTTCATTAACTCTGTTTCATTTTTCTTTTGAGACCCTTATCATGAAAGGTCAACTCCCATGTTTGACTCGACTTGCAATTACCCCAAAGATTTAAAATTTTCTTCGACAAAGTTGCTTTTCCGTGATTTTTCAACCGTCTAATAGTTAAGTATAGAATATGCTTGAAAACTAACACCATGATTTTTTTTTTTTCATATAAAGTTTTGAATGTAATTTAATTGGGTACATAAAAGAATTAATCAATCATTCAATTGATTGACTACATTAATCGACCGGCCCTACAATCGGTCGTCCCTGACACTTGTCATCTCCATTGTCTAATATAATGAATAACCGCCCTTCCTTAAATAATCCAAAACATATACAATGTTAAAATATCATTGATAAGACGTCACCACCTTTGATACCACTAACCCACTAAGCAACAGGTACTTACTCCCAGTTATGTAAACACGACCTTGTATTTATAGTTGACCCAGTGACATAGTTAATTGTTTGTTTGTTTAACCCTTTGACCTACTAACTAGTGAATGAGCATCGGTATGCACTTTTATTTCAACAAGCATGTACTCTCAGTTATGTAAACACGACCTTGTAATTATAATTAACCCAGTGACATAGTTAATCGTTTGTTTTTATCCCCATTCAACATATGATTGCTATAGTTAGGTATTTTATATACCTTCTAAAAATACCTAAGTTACTTGATTTTGGTTCAACATACGAACATTATAGATAAGTAGTTTTAATTATCTGTTCGGTGGTTCCCGAGCGACCTGATTTCATTTATTTATTCCCCCAAACACGCTGACATATACACGAGCATGGCTTTCTATTCGCGACCTACGTTGATAGTAAACTACATCTTGATTATACCATTTCCTCCTGTAAAATTAAGTGTAATAATATTAGATATACATAGATATTAGTTCATAAATACGGTCACATATACACACAGACAAGTAGGCTGTTTTATCCAGAGACGAGCTCTGAAAATCGAGTTGGCACCACCCTGCTCTCCGTCTCTCGCTGACCATGCTCCTGGAAAATCTTAAAGGAAAACTGACTCACATTTTTTTTCGACTTGCTATTCAAAGCTCCACAGGGTATACACTGCTCTTTGAAAAATCGGAATCCAACCTGAAACTTTCATTACTAAAACAACAATCTCACATTATTTCGGACGATACAAGGTTTTACCTATCTCAAAACGTGATTAATTTGGTCATTCAATCTTACATTTATTTATAATTATTAAATTATTTAACTGAATTTATTATATCTGACGAAGTTATTATTTTAAGCTATGTTAAACGTGATTAATTTGATCGTCCAATTTTTATTATTTATTATTACTTTAAACATTTCAAAGTTTTTAATAACTCATATAAACACTTCACGCCACAATTTATTTTATGATATTATTTCTGACGACGTTATTATATTTGGTTTTTTTTTCTTTAAACTATATCAAACGTGATTAACTTGATCATTCGAATTTTATTATTTATTATTACTTAAAACAATTCAAAATTTTTAATAACTTTTATAAACACCTCTGATGTATAATATTTAAAACCCGATAAAAGTATAGTCGATTACGTTATCTAAGGTGCCGTATATTAATTTAGTAATATATAAATTATTCCAATAACGGTCAACTCGATAAATTGAATTTAACGATGTTGTTATTTAGCACTGGATTTAACACGGATAAGTTACTACAATAAACCACCATTGTTTAAACCGGATTGATAAAGAAAGTAAATTTTTATTTTAGATTTTACACTAAGTTTCAAATCCCGTTAGCAATTTATTTATTCACTGAATTAAAATTTAAATTTTTATAGAATTTCACTGCTTTAAGATAGAGATATTTCAAAGTAAATGAAGCACTTCTTTGAAATTTTTCTAAGTCCTGAAGGCACTGAATTTATTATTATCTTTTCAGAAATTTTCTAAGTCCTGAAGACACAGAATATATTAGTAAGTATCTTTTCAGATATTTTCTAAGTCCTGGAAAATTAACTGATAAACTCAAAAAATACTAACAAAGACAATCCTCGCGACACACTAGGACACTTCAGGATTCTTCCCGCACTCGAAAACCGACTGACTAAACAGCTCCTGCAAGGCTTTATATAGGTCCCTCAGCTCCAAAAGAGCTTAATCGCAATTTTAATGATCTGAGATAATAAGCTATATCAACTCGAGAATCGGAACATTCAATTCACTACAATGCTAAATCAATAATTAGCCACAACCCATCGGACGCTCTCTTCCTAAGCTAGTTACCAGATCCGAACTTAGAGATTGTACTATAGATCGCCCACTTCTTACCTTTGTTTCAGAATACAAAATTATTATTCATATGAGACAGTTTTTTTGTCCCGTTTTCCTTCAATTTGGAAAGTGTCCGTCCGTGAAGTACTGAATCTAGATCTCGAATTTGAACAGGCGTTTGCAAAACGCAGATACCTCTACTTTTCCGACTTGATTATGGGATTTCTATAATTATCTTTTTCTCTGGGCACCTACGTTCTCCTTGAATGTATATCCATTACATTTCTAGACCGTATTTACGCTTTTTTTTGTCATTTACCCCTATTTCTTCTATTTTTCCACCCAATCTTCACAATTTTCTGTTCCCCAAAGTTTCCTTATTACTATCTTTGTCTGCTCTCTCCTTCCCAGGGTATTCCTCTTTTCTTTATAACTTTATGATTAGTCAAAAGCCTGATCCGAGATGGTATCTTCCTCGCAACGCTCTGATGACACCCCTGATTGCGCAATTTCGCTTTTAACACTCGCAATTTTGTTTTCTCTACACATGTTTTCCCACCAAGCCTTTCAACATAAAATCTATCTTACCAGCTACTCGAATTTTATATATAAATCTCCGTTTTTCTTTTGCTCACTACCAAAGTCCGACCCTTGAATATCCGTCAATTTTATTGTTTTCTCGGAGGCCCGCCTAAAATGCATCTCATTCTTGCAGGAAAAGCCATCAATTTCGTCTAATCGTTATTTACATTTCGAAAATTAAATAAGTCCAAGCAATTAATCATGTTTTATGTCTCGGTCGTTAGTTTTAATTGTTTTTTCTCAAAGTAAATAATCCATAAGCCACATGTAATTTTTGATCACCTTTTAAAGCTATAAAATCTCTTAATTACCCAAAAACCATGTCAGAAAAATTGTTATTATAACACAATAAAGTGCAAGGGCTCGACAACCATTTATCTAAGCTCATTTCAACGTGATCGTTCCTCTGGCCCACTGTATTTTCCTAGTCTAATGTTGCGCAAAATACCCTTTTTTTTTCTCTCGCTAATAAGCTGCTACGTGACATATGACCCCTTGGCCCCAGACGTAGGTTGTCAACCCCTTTTTTTCTCTCTAAATGTTTCCGAGATGCTAGGTCCTAGACCCTCCTCCGAGCATCGATATATTAATTTTAATAGAATTTTATTTTGAATAAAGTTGAATTGATTTTGTCTCGTTCAATTTGTTCATTTTCTTCAGATCAGCGACTGTTAGTCACCACGCACAATATGCTTTTGTCTGAAGTTCTCCCGGAATAAAGTCATTTATTTGTTACTAAACGCCCCCTTTCTGGGCTTTTACAAATAGTGCAAGGTTATTATTTCATATTTATTGCACATAACCGAACTGCCTTAATAAAATAATCTATATTTATTCAACGATAAATTGAAGATGTCCACCGACTTGGTATAATCGTTTCCCTCCATTAGTATTCTGGGCAATGAAGAATACATATGGTAGTTAGTCCCAAAACTCCTGCACTAATACAAATCCTGACTTCTAGTATTACGAAGTGGAATTCGGAAGCTTATCAATCCAAGTAATACCGGACTATCAATTAAATCATTTGTAATTTTATATAAACACTAATTCAGTGAAATTCTTCGGTCAAAACTTTTTTTTTGTGTTCCCTACCCTCATTTCTAATTATATAATTTTTTTATTTACGTAAGTTTGCATTTTTTTCATATTTAAAGTTAACATTTCCACTCGTTTTCAATGGTTGTCAATTCCGTAATGTACTCAATGTTTACATCCAAAATCGAGTCACTGGCCGCAATGTACCGGTGGTTTATCTAAAGTTCATCGCTCCCCATACTTCGTGAGAACATCGGGATCATTAATTACACGTTTTATTGCCCAGTCCAAAGTCCGAAATTTCTTTGTTCTGGTCCTCGAGTCTGTCATTGGCGTTACCCTCTCCCTGATGGGCGTAACCCTATGCCCTATCTCTATCGTCTAATAACTCTTCTTTTGTTCTAAGCAGTCTACATTGCAAGCTTAAAATTTAAACGACAGGTGTCAATATTATACTGATTCCCACTCGAAACGTTCCAAAGTTTTTCTCTTCGTCTGTTAGGGCGACACCTATGAATATTCAAATATAACGCAATCACGTCTTTGACCCCTTAAAAGAAAACATAGAACCCACGTGACCAACGCAGCACTGATGATTTCTTCATTACATCACAAATACACATTTCAAATGTAGACATATTAATTAGTTAATTAATGAAAAAAGTTTTATACCTACTTTATCGCTTGTCTGAATTGTTCCTACAATCAGTTCCGATTTTGAAAAATTTCCTTGAACGTGAATAATTTCACGCAGCAATATTTTACATCATACCTGCATAAAGTTTCATACATACTTTATCGCTTGTCTGAATTGTTCCTACAATCAGTTCCGATTTTGAAAAATTTCCTAGAACGTGAATAATTTCACGCAGCAATATTTTACATCACATCATAACACAAACAACCGAAAATGATATGTTTAATTACAGAGAAAATTACTAAAAACAACAATTAGAAATAAAAATAAAAATTTGAAATCGAAACTAAAAAATAACAATCTGAAATTAAAAGGAATTTTCTCCTTGCTACTTTGGGATTAAACCGAAATAAATCTCTTCATTTCCGTCATCAACCATTTATTAGACCGGGCGGGTTGAGGTTTGTCCAGATGATGGCGGCGGATGCGTCTGCCACCAACTGGTCGAGGGATTGGTCGAGGGAGACCTTTTCAGCAATACTCTCTCGGAATATCGCCTTGCACCGCAAAGGGAGGGATAGATTCATACTTCCGTCACTCCTGGACACACTAACCCCCAGGTTTCTAACCTTCACTGATACCTTATTCGTTTGCAGAACTTTCCCTCATTGCTTTCCTAAAACGACCCTTCACACGGCAACCTTAAAGGTGACATAGGCCCTGTGGGGAAATGTTTTCTTCAGGGCCTCCTGTGCGGATAATTTAATGTTTGAAGCTTATTCCCGCTAGGAATTTATTTTTAACGAATTCCAAAACAAAAGCTTTATAATATCGACTATATTGATGACTATGTTTGTTGTTTAAGGCGGCGCTATTCGGCTGAAAAAGAAGAAGATGGAGAGATGTGTAATTACGAATGTTGGATAGAGCGTGCTAATATTTTAAGTGATGAAATCGCAGCGAAAATGGCGAAAAAGCTTAATAAAACACGACTCATTTAAAATAGAGCAAAAATCTCGTAAAACGTATCTTAAGTATTATTTAAAGAAACATTGTGAATTTTTTCACAAATATAACTTGTAAAATAATAGAAATAGACATGTTTTAAATAATTTTCGGAGCATACTTTGCGATTTTTTTCTATCGAGGGAATTTCATATAATTTGCGTTTCGGTGTGGAACGTATCTAGATATTATCTTCAAAAATAACATATATTTTTTTAACAGCTTAAAAACTTAAAATATTTAAGGGAGATATGTAAGAAATCTGTCGAAATTCGTATAGTGGACCCTTACACACCTAAAGATCTATGCTATGATTCTTTACTATTTTCCTCTCGTTGTAATCCGCATTAATCCGTTTCTTTCATCCATCTCGTTTAATCCGTAATATTTTCAAAAAATATTTTTGACACCTATAAAAATATCAAGGAAATTGGTTTTCAAAAAAAAAACTCATTTCTACTGTTATTCGTAAACGCATTTTTCCAAATATTTTTTTTTAAATTTTGCTACACGACTAAAGGTAAATGTAGGCAGTATTACAATACGTAGTTATTAATTACGATGGCCAAAAAGTGTGAGATATTTGTTTTTCCTAAGATTTTACTTAAAAACAATTTTAAAAATCCTACTGCACATTGAGTTTGATCTGGTCTGGAGCTCCTAGGTGTATTTTATGTACACTGTCTTCTGTAATTCTATTATCTCAACGGACGAATCGCAATTTGGGAGGCGGTTACGGGTATCACTGCCGCGGGAACAATTTATTTTACATAGGTCATCCCAAGTGGTTAGTTACGTTTGGTGACAGGCGTTCTCGAGTTCACGGGGTGAGGTTTATCTAGGTCTTGGCGGTGGATATGTCTGTCCAGCTTCAGCGAAGCGGGCCGGATATAGAGAGATTGGTTGAAGGAGGCTTTTTGACCTCCCCCCTTGCACCGCAGATGAAGGGATACGCCGTCACTCTGGACACACTCAACCCCAGATTCCTGATACCTTTTTCTTTCCAGAACTTCCTCTCCTTCTTTTCCCTAAAAAAATACCCCACAGCATCCCCTAAGATGATATAACGCCCTGGGAACCTTTATTGGATAATCAACACCTCTGCCATAGGTCACCCCAAATGGTTCGCTACATTTGGTGATTTAGCAGGGGTGCCCGGGTTCATGGGTGAGGTTTGTCTAGGTCTTGAAGGTGGATGACCAGGACACACTGAACTCCAGATTCCTACCCACCCCTTATACCCTTTTCCTTCCCAGAACTCTCCTCTCCTTCCTTTCCTTAAAAAAAACCCTCCACTCCCCAAAGATGACATAGGTCCTGAGGGAAATTATTTTCCTCAGGGGCTCCTGTGTGGAGCTCATGTAAAAAAAAAATAAGCCGCGAACGAAATTATTTTCCTCAAGGCCTCCTGTGTGAAATTAATGTCAAAAAATTCCTGAGAATTAAAAAAAATTATCTTTATCAAGAACTTGAAAAAATATTGAATCGATAAAATAGACACATATATTCAATGTTTATTCGATTTAATATCTACATCATAGAAAACTGCACCTTAATGCAAATGAAAAAACGCAAATAAAAACGCAAATAAAAATAATGCAAATGAAAACTGCACATTAATCCATTTTAATTATCATTACGCCAAATAAAATAAATACTTGAAAGTTTGCGATTCCAAACAGGCTTTAAATTATTTAGCAAATTCTATACGACATTCACGTTAGTACAATTTCGTGCTCAATTGTCCAAGACGTAAATAATAAATTCGTTATCCAGTTTATCACGTGTCTGACTGCCTTTTGTCTACAATTCGAGGGGACAATTTGGAAAGATAAAATACTAAACGGAAATAAATTTACAATAAAAACATATAAATTTGTTATAGACCACTTTAATTTTATTTTATTTACACTCTGCTGGTTTTGGAAGCACCCCTCCTTCCTCAGGAAAATATTAGAACTAACCTACGACATAGAATATTGAATGAGAGGGGACAAAGGGGAAGGGGTAATTAAGGGATTTCCGGGAAGAATAGAGCGACTTATTGGAAATTTGTCAAGAATAGGACTAAAAGATAAATTAATTTGGCTTTAAAAAATACTAGTTTTATTATTTATTGATTTTATAATTTCAAGTGCTTCTAAGTTATCAAGTTTTTTGCTTTTATTGTTACGGTGAAGAATTTTAGCCCCGTGTCCTTATGAAAAGAATGATCTGTTGAAATGAGGTGATTTGCTTAATTGAAGCTCCCCAGGTATTAACGTTGCAATGATTGCCCATTGTTCTTTGACAATTTATTTATTTATTTTTAATTTAATTTTTTTTATCAACGTGACGCTGCATTAGAATGTATAGTTATTGTTTTATTTATATTTTGCACTAGCAGAAAAAATATACAGGACCATACTAATCCGGTAAGTCACTTGAGATTAACACGCCAATAGCCAGGTACTTCCCCATCTTCCTCTTCTCCATCTCTTTACCCTCCCACTATTTTTTTTTTATCCTTTGCGGAGACGGTTCTTCAACAACAACTCAGTCCCTTTAATGAAGTTCACCAGAGCTGTCACTGGAAATGAAGCTGTATCCTCTGGTTCGACAATGTGTCTTCCCAGGCATAATTTCTCCTCTTCACTCCTCCTTGGTGCCCTGAAGGTCCCACAGGGGAAGAGTTCACAGAGGGCTCCAGGAGGGAAGACGACTTCATCTCTCCTCTTCACTCCTCCTTGGTTCCCTAAAAGCCCAAGGGAAGAGTTCACAAATATGGTCTTATTTCTCCTCTTCACTCCTAGATGGTTCCCTGAAAGCCCCACATGGGAAGAGGACATCATCTCTCCACTTCACTTCTCCTTTGTTCACCAAAAGCCCCGCGCCAGAAGAGTGCCCATCTTCTTGGTTCCCTGAAGGCCCCACAAGGGAAGGGTTCATGGAGGTGGTCTCAGCTCACCTCTCCACTCCAATTTTTAGTCCCACGAGTGACCAGGGAAATAGAAGGTCCACTCTAGTAGAGCCCCGAGTGCTGGAGTAAGGTCTAAATACTCCGAGACGTGACCCTATTTCTCGAAGGCACCGTTCGTGACACTGTTCCCCAGGACTGAGCACGGTAGCTCACACCTTGATTTGGGATGGCTATGGCAGGTTTGTGTTTCCACTCCCTGAGCGATGGGTTCGCCACACTCCCTACGCTATTTATCATCCAACTAACTTCAGCCTCACAAAATACCTTGACCGAGGATGCCATAGTTACACAGGCTCCAATTGACAACAGTTGGGACTCTTGTGGACGTTGAGACTCGTATTAACAAAAAAAAAATAAAAAAAAATCTGGAATTTTTTTTTTTTTAATTATCATTATTTTGAACGTTTGTATTTCACCGTGGCTGTACTGAGAGTTATTACTGCTCCTATTTCACAAGAGTAAAAATAGTGTAGGCATTACTGCGCCCTCTACCTGATCCATTTTACGACTGTACGTTGTAGATAAGGAAAATCAATTAATTAGTAATTTTTGTCTAACAGAAATTTTATTACAAAATAATGTTCAACTCTTACTATAGAAAGAATATAACAAACTAATTTGAAAACAGAAATAGCACGTTCATAAATCGTGGTCCGTTTGAACGCACCCGAACATTTGTTTCAATAAAAAGACAATAAACGTTCCAGTTAGATGTTAACTATTCGGATTAGCTGCCCACTCCCTCCCCCCTACAAGCAGCAATGTCAGCCCACAAAAGTCGCAAACCCTTATCAAAGTTGGCAAAAATATTTAATTTACGAAACATCCCTTAACTTGGCTTGACACGGGAAATATTTTAGCCCGACATCTTGCGGTAGCGCTCACCAACTAGCGAATAAATGAATTTAGCCCCAAAACATACCTACCCCAACTCTCGCAACCCTAATTAATTAATTTAATTGAAATGTATCAAAGTTTACAGCGGGAAAACTGGGCTCAATTGGATTCTATGATCAGGGACCGTTCTGACATGAATATTATTAATTTCCATTACTTATTCCGTTGGCAAGTTCGTCAAAACGTTACATTTATAATATTAAATTCGAGCACTGAGAAATAGAGTGATGAAGTCTGGTAAAAATGGGATTGATTAAAAATTTATAATGTGCTGAATGGAAACACTCTGGAATCAAAGTGGAAATGTGGGTACTTCCATTATTGGAAAATGCGTAGATAATGGAGACTGTTAAACCGTATATTATTTAATTAATTCAATTAATTTAATTTGATTCTAACTATCAAAAATAAAATAAAATGACTAAATAATTGATACCTTTGAATTTGGTGCATGAGAAAATGCATGTGCATATTTATTATTTTAATGGATTACGTTCAAACCTTATAATCATCATCACTCTTGGCTCTACAACCCCTGAAGGGTCTTGGCCTCCTCAAGAGTCTTCCTCCACTCATCTCGGTTTTGTGCCAGCTCTCTCCAGCTTAGAAGCTTCGGGGCAGGTAGGCTTTTGAGGACGTTGTCGTTTCATCTTAATCTTGGCCTTCCCACGCTCCTTCGCCCTATCGGTCTTGAGTTCAGCAGGGACTTTGGTGCTTGATGCTCGGTCATTCTCTTCACATGATCCAGCCACCAAAATCTTTATAATAATAAATTTTGTGACGTTTAGCTCATTGTTGTAACGTACGTTCACACCTACATAAAACTATTTAAAAATATGTTTTTAGCAGGACAACAGGATAGCAGGACAATTTGGCAGGTGTGGATACCGCCGCTCCGGAAACCAGTCATTGGTTATCCAACACCTCTTCCAAAAGTTGCGCCAAGTGATTCATTAACGGCCGTTGTTCCCAACTTTTCAATTGATCAATCTGAGTCTCCTATCAGTCAAGTGTTTAGTAACGCTTGATTCGCCTGTTGGTCGGAGAGTTGTGTTGAGAAGAGCGTATTTGTGCATTTGAGCCAAAATTTCGACTCAACAGTTGATCAGTAGGATTGGGAACAACGGTCGTTAGTTTAGTGACTTGAGCAGGGGAGTCCTAATTACGGGTTGAAGTTTGTCCGAGTCTGCCTAGAGACCCTGAAGAAAATAATGCGGAGTTAAAGCAATAACCACGTTTTTTTTTCTATGTCAGATAAATTATGAAAGAAGTTTGTAATGATATTTTGGTAAAAACTTCAAATGGTGATTAATCGGGAGTGATGCGAAATCATTAGTCCAAAAGAGTGGCGTTAACTTAAATCAAACTTCAATTAAGTTCTGATGATGAGTTCCACAATATTCAAATAAGTAGACGGACAAAATTGGAATTCATAATAAATAATAGGTATCATTATTTCTCCATATCAATTTTATTTGTAATAAATTGCCCTGATGTTATTCACAGAAAGCATCAAACCAAGTACTTGCTATGTAGATTTGTTCTGATTCAAGTTATTCCGGAATTATTTTACATAAGGCATGGCAAGAACCTATAAAGAGAATATTGATGAAAACGCGGTGAATATTTTAGATGCCAAGTTGTTAAGCAAGTTCGTGCGGCAAGAAGTTATGAAATATGAGATAGTTTTCTTATGCGCAAAGAATAAATAATTTATTTGTTAAATATTAATCACAAGAATCCCTATCCAATCAGTATTTTCGTCGTTTTAAGCTTTAAACCAAACAAAGAAATAGATATTACGATTGTTGCTCTTGGAAAATTCACCGACCAAAATTCACCGCAAAAAATCACCGCAAAAAATTGAACGCAAAAAAATCACCGCAAAAAATTCACTGCACACTGCGTAAAGTTCATGGTACAAAATAGATAAAATAAAATACCTGAATGGTGCTTGCATTATAATTTTTTTTTTTATTAAAAAAGAAAGGCAAACATTCTCGGGTTACGAATAGCTTATAACTAATTACAACAAATTAATCTAACCCAAGTTTCCTCTCCTAGCCTAGCCTAGCCTAATCTAACTTAGCCTAGACGCTTTTCATCCAATAAATGAACTTCCGTGATGAATTTCCCCCGCAGCAAAATTTTTCCCAGTGAATTTTTCAGATCCCGTACCATATTTATGACCAAAGCAATACATTAATTTGATGACATTATCTTTCAGCAAATGTTGCTTAGAATAAAGAAAGCATTCCGATGAAACTTCACAAAATTATTAACGAGAATAAATTTTATTTAAATGTTTTATTTTATTGTGTTTTTACCGATGATGCATTAAATTATTCGCCTCACAAATTTGTGTGTGAATCGCTTTTCAATATTTTAATTAACGTTTGCGTACACGGATACGGTTTTTATTCATAGAGTTGCTGTCAATCCCGCGTTGTGCTTGAGTTGGGTTGCGGGATCAATAATTACCGCAGAACACACATTTATTGAATGCACACGAATTTCAACTGCCCTCAACCGTCTGAAGCCAGTAGAATTGTGGCACCTCAAATTGGGTATTTTGTGAGGTATTGGCTATTTTGTGAGGTATTGGGTATGGGGGAAGGGAGTGTGGATGAGAGGAGGAAAGTAATCAAGAAGACTGTGGGGAAGAGAGTGGAAAAGGGTATGGAGAAGAATGTGGGGATGGGAGAGAGGAATGGAGGGGGTAAAACTTGAGAAAGGGAGTGGGGAAGATTGTGGGGGAGGGAATGGGAAAGAAAAACGAGAAAGACTGTGAGAATGGGGAAGGCAGTCGGAAAGACTGTCACGAAGGAAGCGGGGAAGAATGTGTGGAAGGGAGTTTGGAAGGGAGGGGGAAAGGGAGTGGGAAATTTTATTTATTTTTTTATTTATTAGTTTTATTTTAGTAAATTGTACATTTAAGTTTACAATTTCCTAATTAATTATAACGTATCATATTGCAAACTATATTTTTTCTTGTTTTATGTAGCTCCTACAATACATTTTGAACTTTCCAATTGGTGTGGCCTTTAAAGTTTCTGAAAGACAGTGCGAAGACAAGACAGTGGAAAGACAGTGCGAAGGGAATGGTAAGAATCGGTAAGGGAGTATGGAAGGAAGTGAAAAGCGATTGAGAAAGAGAGTGGGGAAAGGGGTAAAGAAGGGAGTGTAAAGGATTGGAAAGGGTTGGGGGTAAGAAGGGAGTGGGGAATGGAGTGGGTTGGTGAGTGGGGAAAGACCCGTGGAAGGTAGTGGATAATGAAATGGAGATAAAAATGGGGAAGGGAGAGAACAATGGATTTTTGGACGTGTAATATATTTTATTAGCCTGTCCGGGGATCCTTGCATTTGAAAGAGGTATGTAAACTAGCGGCATCAGTTTTATTTCAAATCTGTACGCATTACTTTAGATCCTACGTGACACCTTTAGTACCATCACCTTTAACCTCTCTTAATATTGTGATCTTGATTTAAAGGACCTTACAAACTGGCTTTATGTTTTTGACAAAACTTTCGTAATCCTAAATTATGAGAAACTATATTTCAAAGGGTTCTCAGTAACAAAGTGTTTTTGAAAGTACCATTTTGATTATTATGATGATAAATCAAGCCCCTTTAAAACCTGGGCCTGTCTGGCGAAGAATATCTTAAAGGGTTTTGGGTTACAAGTAGGTAACTAATAATTAAAAGCAATATTTAAATGACAAACAATATTTCAAGTATCAATTAGTGGGAAAATAGAATAACGGTATTTTAATACTGTTATACAGCTTTATTAATTTTATAATTTCCACACCGTTTTATCCTGATGGAGCAGCAGACAATCAATGGCGTATCGTGACTTTTCTGTCAACAAATTTGTATTATTAAAAATTATAGTTTTTACTTCCAAAATCTTTGAAGAACCAAAATACATTTTTTATTGATTATTTAGAACTGGATATGAATTAACGAATGGTAAATTATTGACTAAGTTCCTAAGCAAATAACCAGAGATCAGATGACAAAAATATTATCTCTTCTCTCCGCCGTCTCTGGAAACATGACAGATGTAGGAGTGAAAGTGGGGATTCTTGTTGGTAAAATAGAATCCTACGAACGGATAATTGACAAACCTCAACCGCCAGCTAATAACACCTCTTCAATCAATGATTTGCTCGCGGAGGCTGAGGATAGGAAAACCAGAGCGAAGAACATAATTCTATTCAATGTTCCTGAAAGTTTATCTGAATCAAAATCCACGGCTATAACAATGGACAACGACAAAGTTACCTCAGCGATAGGCGATGTAAACAGTGAAATTATACCTAATATGTTAAAGATGTACAGACTGGGTCTACAAAAACCAAACAAAATTAGACCAATTAAGGTCGAATTTAAGGATTTTATCTCGGCACGTGAGATCTTGACCAATAATGCTAAAATGAAAAATGGTGTCAAGGCCAGAAGTGATCAAACGCTGTTGCAGAGGACCCAACTTCTAGACTTACGCCAACAACTTGAGACCAGAAAGAATAATGGTGAAACCAATATCACCATCAAATATATAAACTCCATACCCAAAATTATTGATTGTACGCCAAAAAACTAAAGCAAAATAAAATAAAATGCTATTATCAAAATGTGAGAGGGGTCCGTACAAAACTTCCCAGATTATTGACTTCGGCGGCAACTATCACCAGTGATATTTTCATATTAACGGAAACATGGCTCGATTCAGGAATTAATTCGGCTGAATTAGGCTTCCCTAATTTTAATATTTATCGTATGGATAGAAATTCGAAAACAAGTGCCAAATCAAGAGGTGGCGGAGTGGTCATAGCTATCTCAAAAAATCTCAGCTCCTTAAAAATATCCACGAAGTACCCATCCATAGAGCAACTTTTTGTCAAAGTGAACACTTCTAGTGGTAAATTAATAGTGGGATGTGCATATTTACCTCCAAATTCTGACGTCCAAAGCTACAGCAATCACTGTGACGAGGTTGAATCAATCTGTGCTAAAAACCCTAACACTAAATTACTTCTAGTTGGTGACTACAACCTGCCTCAATACGATTGGTGTAATATGAATTCTGACAATTATTGTTCTAATGTTAATATTCGTGTAATTAGAGATATGGCTCTCTTCTTAGGACTAACTCAGTGTAATACTATTCATAATATTGGTGGTCGTACATTGGATTTGGCATTGTCAAATGTGTCTGACATCTGTGTTGCGAGAAGTACCGAAATACTATTACCTGTCGATGTTTACCATCCACCACTAGAAATATGTATGTCTAACCTCAAACCAATTCCTATTGAAAAAAGGGTAGTAAAAACTAGAAATTTCAAAAAAGCAGACTATGTACAAATTTCCAACTATCTCAAACAGATTGACTGGTCATTCTTGGATAGCGAGGCTGATATCAATGCACACCTTAACTTTTTTTACTCCATTATTAATTCTGCAATTGAAAAATTTGTACCTTTTACGGCTTACAGGGAAACTCAATACCCAAAATGGTTCTCAAAAGACCTGATAGACTTAATATACCTCAAAAAAATATCTCATAAGAAATTCAAACAAAGTCACCTGGCTATCGATTATTCCGTGTTTCAAAAATTGAGGGGAGACTGCAATAAGCTCTCTGCAGAATGTTACAAAACTTACATACGTGATGTTGAAGGCTCTATCATGAACGACTCAAATTTCTTTTGGAAATATGTTAAATCTCAAAAAGAAAACGGTACTTGTATACGTAGTATTATGTCATTCGATTCTAAACTATCCCAAAATCTTCAGGAAACTGTTAATCTGTTCGCCGATTTTTTTAGCAGTGTATATGTTAATGCACATGTAGATAGCAATATCTCTTGCTCTAATTTAGTAGAAACTCTTGATATATCTGATTGTACTCTAACCATAGATGATATTATATCCAAGCTAAAGAGTCTCGATTCCCGCAAATCCGCAGGACCTGACAAAGTTCCACCCAGATTCTTAGTTAATTGTATGCATACATTATCGTATCCCATACATAAGTTATTTACAAAGTCACTCTCATCAGGTGTGTTCCCTGACCTTTGGAAGTTTAGTCTTTTGACACCCATTTTTAAAAAAGGAAATAAGAGCGACGTAACAAACTATAGGCCAATATGCACCATGTCTACATTACCCAAACTCTTTGAAAGCCTGGTACTAGACAAATTAATATCCCAAATCAATCACACCATCTCACCGCTTCAACATGGATTTATCAAAGGAAGATCAACCCTGTCCAATTTAATATTATACACGAATGACATTGTTAATGCCCTGACTTCATCACATCAAACTGATTCCATATATACTGATTTCAGTAAGGCATTTGATAAGGTTAACCACAGACTCTTATTACGAAAACTGAAGTTGTTGGGAATGAGAGGGAGTATTTTGGAATGGTTTAAGAGTTATCTATTGGGAAGGTACTTAGCGGTCAAAGTTGATTCGTTTACTTCTTATACATTTGCTGCCTCGAGTGGGGTACCACAGGGATCTCATTTGGGCCCGATATTATTTTGCTTATTCATAAATGACATAGTTAATATTTTTAGTAATGTTAAAGTCCTATTATTTGCTGATGATCTGAAGATTTACAGAACAATTAGAAACGATGACGATCGCGCCATTCTGCAGTTAAACCTGAACAAACTATGCGCGTGGTGTTCTGTCAATGATTTACAACTAAATATTGGTAAATGCCAGATTATTAGTTTTTACAAAGGTAAAAATCCTTTTAACTTTTCTTATGATATGAATGGTGTTAATCTTCTTCGTGTATCGCAGATTCGTGATCTTGGTGTTATATTCCACGAGAGTCTACAGTTCAATGTACACATCGATGAAATAACAAGTGATGCAATGAGAATACTAGGTTTTATCTTGAGAATGGGGGCAAATTTTAAAAGTATGTTAACATTAAAACATCTGTATTGCTCACTAGTACGAAGCAGATTAGAATACAATACCTCTGTATGGTCACCATACTACAATGTTCATTCTCAATCATTGGAAAAGGTTCAAAACAAATTTCTTCGGTACATCAATTTTAAAATGAAAATTCCAATCGAATTTATAAATTATAATTACTTGCGCGCTGAAACCAGACTTCTTAAATTATCAGATAGAAGAGTGTTAATTGATTTATTATTTTTATACAAAATTATAAAATCTTTAATTGACAGCCCTAATTTGTTGGAACTAATTTGCATTAGCATACCCGCTAGACAAACTCGTAGTAAGGATATTTTTAAATGCAACAATAAAATCAACACTAATTACTCTATATACTCACCAATTCCAAGAATCCATAACCTTGCGAATAAATACTGCGAATCTATAGATATATTTAGTATTGAGAGTTTTGAATGTTTCAAAAATCAATTAATCTCGATTCTATCTGCTAATAATTAACTTATTATTTTTTTGTTTTTCTCATAAAATATTTTCTCATCTAAAACCTCACCAGTAAAATGTATACTTACTTTATAATATTCTTGCGGTTCTATTTACACTTTGTTCTATGTCAGGTCTTATTATTAATAATATGTATAAATATTTAAAGCTGAATTGTTTTAGTTTTTTGTAAGTACAACTTGTACTATTTCAATTCATTTCTTTTTTATGTTGTAATATTCTTTACCTAATGAGTCAATTGCATTCATATTTATTCTGTTTTATTGATTATGTAATACATGTAATTAATATTGTTAATTATATATTTGCTTCTTTTCTTGTAAAAGCCCACTAGGGCGTTAATAAATATAAAATAAATAAATAAGTAACACTAATTAACTTAACAATTTTCCTCATGCAAAAAAAATATTTTTATGGCCAGCAGAGTTTCACAGAGTGTTTATAATATTATGAGGGGCCTTGGCACCGGTTAGTAGCCGATTTTTAACTTTATTTATTTATTAACCCTCGACACATCGCGTGGGGTCTTTAAAACCCCAGGTTTTACACAAACGCTGATTATGTAAATGAAAATTACACTAAGAAAATGAAAATGATTTTTCTTTGATTCTGACAGCACAAAAATAGTCTACAACTGGAATTTAATATCTGCACGTCGAATAAGAGAATGGATTCCTTTAAAATTTATCAGCAGATGAATCCACAATTAGAATTTGATCGTTACATTTTGAACACAAAAAACTGGTTTTAAATTAAGAGAGAATCTGTAATCGAGTCTCCAGATTTAATTAGTAGTACTTTCGTAATATGCGTACGCTTTTTCTATTAATTACGAATTTTGAAGCATATGGTTTTACTTTTTGAGTGTAATTTTTCATTCAGCAGGCCGCACCAAAAGTGCTCGCGGGCCGCACCAAAAAGCTTCGCGGGCTGCAGGTTCCTCGTCCCTGGTGTATTGGATATAATTTCATAATGCGAGAGCTTACTTTTATTTAAAGAAACTCATAAAGACCAAGAAACATTCATTTTCATTTAAACATTTATTTAAACGCTGAAGGGGCTTACATAAATATATACATGTTTTTAAGGCCACACTCTTGAAACGCATAGCGCTGAAAAAGAAGAAGATGGAGAGATATGTAATTACGAGTGTTGGACAGAGCGCGCTAATATGTTTAGTCGTAGAAAAGCAGCGAAAATTGCGAAAAAGCTTAATAAAACATGACTCGTTTAAAATAGAGCAAAAATCTTGTGGAACGTATCTTAAGTATCATTTAAAGAAACATTGTGAATTTTTTCACAAATATAACTTGTAAAATAAAAGATAGACTTGTTTAAAATAATTTTCGGAGCATACTTTGCGATTTTTTTCTATCGAGGGAATTTCATATAATTTGCGTTTCGGCGTGGAACGTATCTAGATATTATCTTAAAAAATAACATATATTTTTTTAAGAGCTTAAAAATTTCAAATGTTTAAGGGAGATATGTAAGAAATCGGTCGAAATACGAATAGTAGACCCTTAAACAGAATATAAGTACATGTTTGGGTTCCACCCTGGCATCGTGGGTTCAATTTCTCGGCTAGTTAAGTCCTCCACCAAAACACAATACGCCTAGTGGAGTGGTAGTGGTGGTTTTCAAATGTTGTCAGGTTATTCGTAACCCAGGAATGTTTGTCTTTCTTTAAAAATAAAATAAATAATGGTTAGAATGATCTTACAAACATAATAAACAACAAACTGGATTATTACGGGAGAAATGGTATTTTCTAAATGTGGCTGTAGCGATTTGCATTCTTTAATGCCAACAGACAACAACTTTGATCAGATCGGCATGAAGGTTTATGTGCTACTTAACGATCAGCTTTATTTAAAGCTGCCTGTACCAACAATGAAACAGAGATAAAAAGTAAAAGTGGCGTGACAAAGGACTGGATAAAATTAAAACAATGCTCCTGACAGTCGCAAGAGCTAGTGGCCTCTGAAGTGCCATTCAAATAAATTAATTTCAAATTAAATTACTATCTCCAACTGGGAACAATGAAAATAAATTATGTCACAAATATCACCCAATCTTTATTTAAAAAAATATTGTAGATACATTTTACTTTTGTAGATCTGAGTGTAAATAATACTGGGATAAAAAATTGTGATACTAAATTAGTAGGTAATAATAAATAGTGATAAATGTGATAATAAATTGTGTTAATTTTGTGATACTAATTAGTGACAATAATTTGTGATAAATTTGTGATAAGTACCAAATTAATAGTGTTAATAAATTTTGCCTGTGATACTAAATTATTGACGAAAAATGTGATAAATTTGTGAAACTAAATTAGTGATAGTAAATTGTGATGAACTTGTGATACTATATCTTCTTCTAGAATCTTCTAGAAAGCCTGCATGATAATGAAAACGAATGGATAACAAACACACCCTTTTATGCATTAATTATGCTGTCTCACTCATACATGCATGTCTCTTTCATACCTTAAAACATGGGTCGGTAACTTTTTGTTGTAAAAGGGCCAAATATTTTACATGGGGGTTAGTGCGGGCCGCACTTGGGTCTCATGTCATTACAGTATACCTATTCCAATTTGGGAGGCGGGTAGGGTGCCTCCGCCCCGGGAACCATTTATTGGTTCACCTAACACCTCTGCTATAGGTCACCCCCAAATGGTTTGCTACGTTTGGTGACTTAGCAGGGGTGCCCGGGTTCTTGGGATGAGGTTTGTCCGGGTCTTGGCGGCGGATGCGCCTCTCCAGCGGCCTGGCAGGCCGGATCGGGAGAGAATGGTTGAGGGAGTCCCTTTGACTTTTCCAAACATACTCTCTCGGAATATCGCCTTGCACTGCAGTGGGAGGGATGTATTCATACGTCCATCACTCCTGGACACACTGACTCCCAGAATCCTACCCGTCTTTAATACCCTTTTCCTTCCCAGAACTTCCTCTCCTTCCTTTCCTAAAGAGACCCTACATTTCCCATCCCCAAAGATGACATAGGCCTTGAGAGGAATTATTTTTCTCAGGGCCTCCTGTGTGGAGCTAATGTAAAAAAAAAATACCTACAATATTTATGTACAAATATTTTAGTTTTAACCCGTCTAATCACAGGAGACCCAAGTTGTCCCAAAACATCATATGCCGTTATAATAACAGGAGACCCAGATTGTCCCAGAGAAACCGTGCATTATTAAAAGTTAGATATCTCTCTTCCTGTCATATAAACATTTGTGATTTCTTTTATGTTAGAGAGCGAAAGAAATGATGCTTCTTATTGTTTTAGAAATATACAAGCTGTATTAGTTAGATATTTTACAAACCCGATCATAAGTGACGATTTTATTTTGCGCCAATTTGTGACGTAACAAACACTAAATTTAAAAATAAAATTGTATGAAAGTTGTAAAAAGTGAGGTGACAGTTTCATTACAAATTTTCCTATAAAAATGAATCTGTATTTAAAATTTTAAGTTTATTTAATTTAACGTATTTTTTCGAGGAATCCCCAGGTACGTGTTTTTAAGCCAATTTACATTTTCAATATAAAAATTTTAATGTTTAAAAACAAAAAATTTGATTTCTAATAAACACACCGGAAAGATTATTTCATCTTAATTTTAGAACAATTTTTGTTTTTGCAAAAAAGTTACAAAATAACTAATAAAAAAGAACGTTTAAAATGCATGTCAAGAATCGGGAATTTTGCACGCAAATCTTGACAGGCAAAAGTTCAAAGATATTATTTTCTCATTATTCGAAGGGTTAAACATAAAAAGCTTATTGCCTCTTTGTGCTACGTTTATTGTAGTTAATAAAATCAATGAGATTTTTGTGTTTGCATTTGGAGCTTGTTTTTATATTAACTTGCATTTTTGAAGTAGAGCCGCGTAATATTGCGTCTAAATGTGAATCCGATAACCGAGAACATTGTTTGTTTTTTCGATAATTCAGAATTGAAAAAATTCGCTCACAAATAGTACTACCAAACATAATTAATCATTTGCTGAGCTAACCTTATTAACTCCTTGTAGTTTTCAGAAAGCAAATCTATCACACTGATTTGCAAATCGGTTGGTACGTTATCGATATCCACTGCGAAGGGGTTTTCGAAAATCTCCATCTTGCGTGAGATCTTTTTGAAATCAGCAAACCGGTTTTCAAACTCGGTTTGAAATTGTATTGCTATCCCTTCGCTCCCTTTCTCGCTCCTTTTCACTCTGTTGTGTATGATGTCGTCCGTCATATGCGTTGTGGCGAGAATCTTGCGGGCCGCTCCAAGACACCTCGCGGGCCGCACGCTGCCCGCGGGGCGCAGGTTGCCGACCCATGCCTTAAAACATACATTCACCACATCCCCCCACATTTAAATCTGAAGGCAGTAACACAACATGTTTACCATAATAGTATTAACAATATTTATAAATATTCCATTATTTACAGAAGTATTTCATTTTTTCTCTCGTGTTGTTGATTCGTGAGCTGAGTCCTGTCTTCATTGACTGGTCGTAAGCGTTCATTCCAGGTCCCCGACTTCGATGCCATGGGTCCACTGGATCGGTTATAGGATTGCTAACATTTACCTAGTATGTATAATGTACTTGGTCGAAGATTGGTAGTGTTCTTTTTCCACGATGCACACAATTTTGATAATGTTTTTTCCAATACACGAGTTTACTTATGGTGATCCATCATAAAAAATAGAACACCGCACTCAATTAAATGGAAACAAAGTTATTTTTTAACAAAATGATACTAAATAATTTATTTTAATTGTTTAACCTGTCGTGAAACCACTTTTTTCGGCAAAAAAAAATATTATTGAATATTTCGGTGGAAAACAGATTTCCAGAACACAGAACAGTGAATAATTTGCTAAAGTAAATTTATTCTTTAAAGAATGAATATTGAAAGTCGTACCCTAGAAAAAAATTGCAACAATCCGAAAAAAAAAATCTTTCGTGGACTCTTTGCTTATATTTCACATGATGTATTAACTTCACCGCTGACCCTTACTTTCACAAAAGCTAACAAACTGACTAACCTTCACGCCGTCTCCAGCAGAGGTAGGCAGAAAGGACGGACCGCCAAACACTCCTTCTCTCATTCACATTCATACATCCTCTCATACATAGTCTTCTATTAAGTATTCAAACTTTTGAAATAGCCCGACTCAAGCATTTGATTCGCTTAATTGTACCATTTCTTCCAAGAGCGTCCCCAATTTCTTCTACCATTTACATTTCCGTCATATATTCTCCTTACCCTTTTCATCGTTCATTTACTCTAACACCCAAACCATCTGAGCGTCCTTTTCTTAATCTTATTCATTACGCTTACACCAGCCTAGCATTCTTTGTGGTTCTCCTAGTTTCTCACATGATCATACACGGTTTTACCACACATACGCCTCAGGGATTTCATTTCTAGAGCATTCAGTCCACTTTCATCCTTTCTCTGCTAGCTCCATGCCTCACTGCCATACATCAGGGTAGGTACCAGTATTCCGCTGTGGAGTGCTAACTTCGCTTCTTCGAACAGTTTTTTTGTTAGCGCCAACCACGTTCAGTGGATATTCAATAATGTAGTTCAATAATAAGGTTACAATAATGGAGTTTCACAAAGCGATGGTCTAAAAATTATATTTTATAAAATAACTTTTATTTACAGTGAAACAAAATTGATTCTTCAGCCATAGTTCCTATCCAGAATCAACGCTCATAATCCCAAAGCCACAAGGGTTGCCATAAACAAGTTTTGGGTGATATTATACCTGCCAGAATTCTCCAATAACCATCTTCTCGAGTCCAGTTTAGTTTGTTCAATACCCAGAAGGGACTTTGGCCAGGGATCGGGGTGTGAGGTAGGGATGTGTCGGTTCAGCAGGAATGAGTTCTTGAACCCGAGTCCCAACTTCAACTACTTTTTCAAATCAAGTACTCCCAGAGAACTCGGAACCGGGGTCGGACCCAGAGTCGGATTCGGAGTCGGACCCGGACTCGGACCGTGACATGGGCCCGAATGCCTTTAATCAATCGCTCCTAAGGCTTTGGTTTTCGGTACCGATGAGTTAATATAAGTTATTTATTTTTATTTTTGACCTTGTGAGTAAAACCTCAATATTAATATTTAAATAACCACTCGGACCTATAAGCTTGTTTTCACTATAATATAACATTACCAGACATATGTTTGACGTATGAGGCGTACCTGACTTATTAAATGAAGACAATTGAAAATCTGAAAACAGAAAAATCTGAAAAAGATACGGGCACATCTAGGACCCGAACCCAGCACCTTTGCCTTGCCGGGGCGCAGATCTACCAACTGAGCTAATGTGTCCCTATCCGATTCAGTCGTATTTAATTGTATCATACTTTGACTAAGAACTACCAACATTATTTTCACTTTATTAATACATGTTTTTATTGGTTGCTATTTCCCGGGTTCGAGTCCTAGATGTGACCGTATCTTTTTCTGATTTTCTGTTTTCAGATTTTCGATTAGGTTTCGCGAATAGTCTTCATTTAATTAAATAATATTAGTTTAATAATAATATCGATTGAGACGGACTATATATTTTAGCAACAAAGTATTAGACTTTGTTATTAGTAAAATAAATATTTTCAGTGTCCGAATCCTGACCCGCACGAGGACCCACACGATGCGGGTCCGGACTCGCCTCACCCAGTTCGTATCAAGAACTCGGAACCTGGAAACATTCCTAGAACTCGAGTTCTTTTAAAGGGAAGCTGCTCCTTGCTCCTCGGCAAAACGCAGAACCTACTCATCGCTAGTGTAAGGTGTGAATTGTGGGGTGAGAAAGTGGTGAGCAGTGAGGTGTCAGGTGTGAACTATGGGGGTGTGAAAGCTGTGGAAGTGGTCGGGTTCAGGTGTGTATCTTTCGCCGCACAATTTCTGATTCATTGAACATACGGGAGATACTCGGAGACGGTTGATCAACGGGCAAACTTATACTACGTAACGATAAGTGTCCCAACCAAAGGCGTCCCTGCAAATAAGACAATATTTTCAAAATTCAATTGTGTAAAGAATTCAGTCAAGTGATAAAATACCTGGCTAAAATTTTATATTTTATTGTTTCAAAAGTTAAACTGATTTGTCAAGAATCTGAAATTCGGACTTTTCTGCGTCTGTACATAGGTACTATTTTCGGTTGTCTATGCTGTGAGTTAGTTAGTTCTGCTTGAAATCTGGTTCAATGAAATCAAATTTGCTATGAATCTAAGTGCACTTAAGATGAAGCTATACGTGAAATCCTATTTAGATTAATCTTTACGACGAATTGTGAATATCAAAAAATATGCGACGGATAAATTGAAGCTTTTACGAGCTTTTCTATGCATTGGAATTAAAATAAAATTATTATTTACATAACAACAAATATAAGCGTAAACCACTAATAAAATGTTTTTGCATGACTTAACTATAAAGTAATTTAAGAAACAGTTTAAAAAAATACCCTTTTATGGCTAAGACTAATTTTTAGGTTTTGTATGTTCTAACTTTTTTTCATTCTTTATAAAATTATGCAAAAAATAAATGAAAACCACTTTTTCGCTTATTTGCCTCTTGCAAATAAGACGCTCGATTTTAAATTTTGAAGGTACGAGAATCGAAATATTTCTACCGTTTAAATTCCTCTTAAGTAGAAACTTATATGAAAATAATGAACTTTTTTAATAAGTCTATAATTTTTTTCATATTTTACCAATAATTCAAAACTTAGCCTACATTTATCTAGGATACTTAAGAATGATATTTTAAAGAAAATTAAATTATTTCAGCAATTTTCTTAGATATGCTGTCTTAAGAAATCGAAACTCTATGAAATTTTATTCTATGGACTATCTGGGGTGCCCGGCTTCGCTCAGGGAGTTGGTATGAGATTGAGCTAACGTTCGAACCCACGACGACCTTTCTTTATATACCCCTACCAATGAGTAGCCACACCCAATGCAAAAAAGGCTTTGAAAAGGCTTAAAACATGTTTCAGAACATTCCAGAACATTCGAGAGTGTTCTGGAATGTTCCACAACGATCTGGGATGTTCCTGAACGTTTTAGACTATTCTCGAACATTCCAGAAACATTCTGGGGTGTTCTAGAATATGGTGGAATGCTCTCGAATATTCTTAAATGTTGTGGACTGTTCTAGAAATTTCTAGAGAATGAAACTTCCAGCCTTTGTATCTTTAAAAGCACGCCATTCTGGTAAAAACTGGAACCTTCTTGATGGATGAGGGATAGAGAGCTACCACACCATGTAACTCCTTTGATCGTACCGGGACTCGTTTCTGAGTTTTAGCGGGACGCATACTTTTTTACACTTTGTTTCATGATATGTATTGACTATTTTTACCTTATCTGCACAGTAGTCACTTATTTCCTAGAGTTATTTCGTTATTTGTGTGGATAATTTCTAAATATGCATGAAGTAAAGTTGTCCAAACAAAGAAATAAATTAATAAATGAAGTTCTGGAATAATAATGAATGCCAAGTTCGCCCCTGGTAACAAACATCTATTTGTAAGGATGTGTCCTAAAATAAACATTATCGGCACACGCAAACTTAACCAACACTGAACTGGATTATTTATAACCACCGTTTACCTCGAGCCCATTTCTTAGGGACTTTTGGGATATATTAATAATGTTTGTGTCAACAAATATATTCGGTTCGTATATCACATTATTTGTGAAAATGCTTTTTGTCGTCAAATTCAAATTGATTACGGAAACAGCGTGGAATAGAAATGGAATGGCTCAATATTTAGTTATCCGATAGATTTTATTACATTTGTTAAAACTGTTGTTGTGTTTTCTATAGCTTTTGTTACATTTATTCGACGCGTCATTGAAATGACCCATTCTCATGTGACAAATGTCAGTGACGAATGTTGGGCGCGCTTTCGTTGTGTTTCCCGAATGTCGTGTTTACAAGCAGTCATTTGACGTGTCAGTCGCAAAAATCAGTTATTTAAGGCGGTACACAACTTTAATAATTTTTGTTTGCTCAAAACTCACATTTTAATCATTTCCGACGAATTCGTAACTATAATAACTTTTTTACTCCAACCGATGCCTGTGGATGTAAGTTCTTTATATTTAAAATTAATAAAAACAATACCTTACCATTAATATATTTTACGTACAACTATTTTAAAACTTTATAACCAGTTTTTCAAGTATAAAGTTAGCTGTAAGCACCCTATTTTATTTTTCTAGACGATGAATTAATAACTTCGGGAGGTATTCATTTAGAAACATCTTAAATATTTGTAACACGTTCTTCAGAATTAATTAAAATGAACGCGGCGGAAAGGTCGAATCTCTGGGCCGTTAAGATTCCCACATTATTTGTCTTCTTCTTCTTCTCTTTGATTGGGCAAATTCGGCAGTAGGTGCGTCAAATACACGGGTCGCGAATCGCAATTTGTATTCACGGCTTCTTTACTTACGTCGTTAAGATTCTGAATATATTTTAGGGTATATTATCGTTTTAAACAAGACTGCATGTTAAACAATACGTTTCTATCAACAACAAAAAACGATAAATAATCCAAGAGCCGTCGCAAGCCGCTACACTTTTAATAGGCATAAATTTTGAAAAGTAAACCACTTTTAAACTTAATTACCACAAGAACAATCGGTTTCAGTCGAGATAGACGGAAAATATATGCATTTAAATTCAAATTTCATAAAAACTTTTTTGTACTTAATTTTCCGTTTACGACTGACATTTCATGTTGAATTCCTTCACACATCGAATATTTTACGGGGTACCAATTTTTAAATATTAAAAAAAGATTAGCCATACCGCAACAATCATTACAAATATGCCTAGTTTTTTTAATAAAAGAAAAATGAAAGAAAATAAATAAAAGAACGCGCACGCGCTCTTCTTTTCAATAAGATGTATATCTTGCATATCCCGTATAGATGTATATTCCAGATTTTGAAAGGTTTGTACGGTAAGCAGGGTTTGTCTAACGGGTATGTGTAATTACTAAATAAAAGATAAATTAACGATAATAACATAAGATATTCATCCCAGATTTTGAATGGTTTGTACAGCAAGCAATTAGCATCAATTTGCATAAAAATGATTTACTTAGGTAGGTAGAAAGACGTACCTATATTGATTACATTGATAGCTTCTATTTTCTATCGCGCTAAAACATAAATTTACTACAGACATCGTCTTAACGTTAACAAATAAATGTAGAATCGTTTGTAAGAGTGATTTTCATTATGTATGAAAGTACCAAGAACGAATAAAGTTGAAAGCTTTGGTCCAAACAAGACAAAGCGACGTTCATTAAAACGGAGAGTTCTTGTACAGCATGCATTTGAAGTAAACATTCGCTGACGTAAAGGAAAGGAGGGAAGTATAATGGACAGTGGTAATTTCAACCACCCACCCCAAACTATTATATGAGGGTTATACATTGTACGAAATGGAAACTTGGATACTAAAATCTACAATGATTTCAAAATGTGTGGTCGTTGAAATGTTGACCTTTTAGGAAAATACTTAGTATTCTAGATATCTGGATCCACAAGAGATGTCAAGGCTTCCGACACAAGCACAAAATTTTATTTTCTATTGTTGTCTATGCTCGAGCAGCTTGATGAATACTCCAAGCCGCTTGGGCAAACAAGAGGCATTTTGTACTCTTTCGTCGGAGCAGGTGGTCAAACTCAGAGCTGGTACATCGTGGTGTAATGATATTTAAAACAATAAAAACTCTTTATTCCTTTTTTTATTAAATAAATTTTCTTTACGAAAAGAAAAAAACAATACAAAAAGAAAAAAATAATAAAAGAAAAAATGAGAGAGGTCCCAATTGTCTAATTTTTAGTTATTTGTCAATGGGTGCTTTTAACGTTGAAAATGCTTAATAAACTTAGTCAGTTAAAATAGATATATACATATTTATACGTGTACGTAGCTTGTACACGCAAAAATTGTAAATACAAATGCAACACACACTTACACATACATTTTAGAAATCACTAAAACTGTTAATATTCTTAAATATTATTAATAACCAAATATTATTTTATAAAATAGCCTTCTCCTAAACTTATTTCACTTTAACACCTACATTAGTAATAATATTTTTTTTGTTATTCAGACATCTTGATTATTTCTGTGATTATTTTGCGTTTATATATAAAAGTTTATAATATGTACATAAATGCAATAACTATCTAATTTATAATATTTTTAAAATGTATATAATTTTTGTTATTGTTTTTGGGGTGTTATGCCGTGTTTCGCTAACTCCTTCTTTAGCCAACGTTTCGGACAGCGTTACAGTGTCCATCATCAGGGCAGATGAGCTCATCTGCCCTGATGATGGACACTGTAACGCTGTCCGAAACGTTGGCTAAAGAAGGAGTTAGCGAAACACGGCATAACACCCCAAAAACAATAACAAAAATACTTTTTGGCCGTGAAAACCTAAAAACATACCTGTATATAATTGTTTTTTATGACACCTAATGGCTAATCAATCACCACTCATTGTAATGTTTTTTTTACAAAGGTACTTATTTGTCTACGATTGTTCGTCTATTCTTTAAAAAATATAAAATTGTATCAAGCGAGGGGCAAGCAGACTCAAGCATCAAGCAAACTGTAAACAATCAAAATGCTTGGCTCACGCAAAAAACTTCGTGCTTGTTTCAACCCGCTTGATCGTGTCGGAACCCCTTAAGAAAGTATTACTTTGTATGGGTCATTAAAGGAAACTTCTTAGTTGCAATCAATGTGAGATATCTTTACAGCTTTGTCACATTCTCGGATATGAAATTTACTGCTCTTTCCTAAACTTATTATGAACGGAAAGTTTGAAGGAAACGTAGAATCGGAAGGAGGCGTTTTTCGTGACCAGGGAACAAAGAGAAAATATAAGCTTTTGGTACTTCCACGTTTACAGAACGGCGATGATACAATAAAGGTATAAACGTCCGTTCCTTATCACAATAATGCTGCAGCTCTTTCTTTCACATTAAATAATGGCGAGACAAAAGATGAGACACACAATGTACTTACGTCTCTTTCCTATAAAGGAAAAAAGTAGTACTTTGGAGGTACTACTTTGGAAGTACTAATTTTTTCCTTTGGAGGAAACAGACATACGTACATTGTGTGTCTCATATTTTGTCTCACCATTATTTAATGAGTAAAAAAGAGCTGCAGCATTATTGTGATAAGGAACGTACGTTTTTTGTATCGTCGCCGTTCTGTAACAGTGAGAATACCAAATGCTTCTAATGGACGGGTGTGCTATATTATGGTGTAATTAATAAAATATGAATTTTGATATGACAAATATTTATTGGATTCGTTTTTCCTAACGAGCGAAAAAGGGTAATTTATTTATTAATATAGAAACAAATAGTACATTAGTTACAGTGATGAGAATATTTACAGATATTAAGTAATCTTTCATGATAGGTAGATAAATGTAGAAACCTTCGCGGGCGTGCTCACAACAATCGGATGAACGGTTTAGTAACGCATTTTCATGAAGCCAGAGCTCGCTATTATATATAGAAACCATTGCAGGCATGCACACATCAAATCCCCAAAGTTTCATCACAATCGGATCGGATTTCAACATACTATAATTGGAAGATCGAAGAAGTTCGGCCGATGTACTCTTTTTACAAAAGTTATCCAGATCTGTCGTAGATTGCCCAGAACTCTTACAACGAATCCAGCTAAGAGTTCCCAACAAACGAAGCAGATCAGACATAATTCTTAGCCTCCACCTTCTTCCCTCGGTGCAACACTAACTATTCTGAACAGAACTCCTTAATTTATCGTGCATCACACACTTTCAATACACACTATTCACAATTTGACATTTTCAACTCTGCACCACACTCCATAAAATCACACTCTTTAAAATCACACAGGCGGTCTCTCGATAATTTACAATAACTATAGATACCCATATAATCCTTTTTCTTTGTCTTTTAAAAAACGTTTAAAACTTTTTATTGTGCAAATTTTTATTATTGTACCTTAAATAAATCGACCCCCCTCATACTACCCCCCATCCACCCCTCCATCCTTCCCCCACCCTTTTCCCACCTAAATAACTTATTTCTTGTGTAATTGCGTAAAGTAATTTTTCATTATCATCTCTTAAATAACTTCACTTACATATCCCTTGTGCTTTTATGTAACTCTTCTATATTCAGTAAATAGTTATACATCAGTCAAAACCTATTATTGGTTAAATAACACATACTTATATCAAACATGATAAATTATTGTAACCGTTGGTTTTTCAAATAAAATAAAATAAAATAAAAACTGTTAGCATTGCATAATTTCATGATGCCAGAACTCACTATTGTATATCGAAACTATCGCGGGCATGCGGACATCATATCCCCATCGTTTCATCGCAATCGGATGAATGGTTAGCAACGCATAACATCTTATATACTTAGGCAGAAGCAAACGTATTTGGATTTATATATATATATGTAGATAGATAGAGAGTGCTTTAATTTACTTCGGATTTCAGAAAACTGCGTATATGTCCGCGTGTGTGCATGATTGCCACTAAGTTGATAAAATGCATTGTTTAACTGCCGAGTTTCAATTCTATCGGTTCGGGCTAATTCCCCTTCAAGATTCTAAATAATTCATTCTTTCAAGAAAACAAAGGTTTTATTATTAAGACAGTATTTCGACTGAGTGGTTTTCAATGGTGGAATTCGTGATTGAATTGGATGACATTTTATGTACAAAAGATATAAAAAATACACTTTTTCACAATATCTGTATTTGAAAATCAACAGATAAATAATTAGAGATTTTCAATGAATAGAATTGGCGTGGCAGCTCCTTTGTAAGGCTGCTCAGGAATAGATATCATTCATAGAAGAAGCTTTCAGTTGAGTCGTTTTGTAAGAAAACTCTAAAAGGTAATCGACAATACGAATGTTTCTTCGGCAGATTGTTCCTCGATCACAGAAATGCAGATAATAGATTCAGAGAAATTCAAACAGATCAAAGAAAATATTATAATACAAGCGAGTTCCCGGCACGCGTCGCAATGCCACTTAATAAATACATTGTTTCTCAATGCGCAGGGCCGTAGCCAGAATTGAATTTAAGATAGGGCAGCGGTAATTACAGGTAGGGCGCAAGTAAAAATGTAACTTGATCTAATCTGGCGAATCGATTTTCGTCGTACATGTGTGAGGCAATACTTAATTGGATGATCAAAACATTTAGTTATTTAACAATGATAAAGCATTACCTTGTGTTCTTTCACCAGGTAGATAATAAGTACTTCATTTAGATCAACTGACTTAGTTATTTTCTTTTTAAAGGCTAGAAACACCATGCCTGCCATTCTTTCGTGACCCATTGTCAGCCTGTGAAGCCTATTGATTGCATTCAATGTTGAAAACGTAGATTCGCACACAGCAGTGCTGCAGCTTATTGTCGCCACAGATGCAAAAAGTTCATACGTATCTCTAAACGCCTCTCGCTGTCTGTACAAAACTTGCATTGTGCTTTCCGTTTTATCCTCGCGACGACTCAAATAAGCTTCGACTACAGCAGCCTCTTCTCTTGATGGAATTGTTAGACCTGACCTGATTGCTACACTAACAGGTAGTTTTTTCTCAATCATATCAAACTATGAACAAATGGTTTACTAGTATATTATCATAGTCGATGGTATTTCTAAGGTATTGTCTTAGGGCACAGGTATTTTAAAGTAGGGCATTGTCCCATTATGCCCCCCCCCTCGCTACGGTCCTGTCTATGCGTGTTATTTCCTACCCTTTTCCTACCTAGATACCCAAAATTGGATAGCTGTAGGTAGGTGTTCATGTTAATGAGTTAAAATGAATTTATTTTCAACTTTCCGTAATCAGTTAACGTGCTAGATCGCTAGCTTGATTAAGGGTCCACTATTCGAATTTCGACCGATTTCTTACATATCTCCCTTAAACATTTGAAGTTTTTAAGCTCTTAAAAAAATATATGTTATTTTTGAAGATAATATCTAGATACGTTTCACGCCGAAACGCAAATTATATGAAATTCCCTCGATAGAAAAAAATCGCAAAGTATGCTCCGAAAATTATTTAAAACAAGTCTATTTCTATTATTTTACAAGTTATATTTGTGAAAAAATTCACAATGTTTCTTTAAATGATACTTAAGATACATTCTACGAGATTTTTGCTCTATTTTAAACGAGTTATGTTTTATTAAGCTTTTTCGCCATTTTCGCTGCGATTTCATCACTTAAAATATTAGCGCATCTCCGTCCAACATTCGTAATTACATATCTATCTATCTTCTTCTTTTTCAGCCGAATAGCGCTGCCTTAAGCTTCCATCGAATAACAAGAGATGTCACTACTGTTAGTATCGTTGAACAGATTTGTATTTTGAAGACGCCACGATACATTTTTTTCATAATGTATTGATTAACCTAGAAATTCCACCAAGAAAGCTGTGAATATTTCATGGCGCAGAAGCTTTACAGCTTTTTTGATTTATAGTTATACAGAACATAAATCGTATCAGTAGAAATTTCCGCCACGCTATAATAACTAGCGCAGACCCGTGAAAAATCTCAGGATAGTTAAACAAATAGTTATAAAAATGTACTTTTTAACTTTACATTGTTTCCTAACCATGTGCTTTATAATAACTACAACTGTTTAGAACAACTGATACGGGGTAGGTTTACAATATTTTTGGAGATTTATTTTACCATTATAAAAATAGCCCAACATATCTTATATATCTGGAAGTCAGCACAATAAAATCGATAACTTTACAATAACGGGTCGGTAGGTGCAATTACGGAGGACGGCCTCCGTGGTCCCGAGGCAAGACTCTCGACTCACAATCCGAAAGTCGCGGGTTCGAACCCGGCGTGCGCAAATAAATTTTATTTGGTTAATTTGTGTTATTTCACAATTTATTCATTTAAAAATAATATATAGTATATTTGCGGCACGTTCCAAAGTGGAAGATATCAGTATCGCCCTGGTGTAAGACCACCATTCAGAATTGAAACGTTGCTTGAAATGGTTTTAGCCGTGTTTAGTGACCAGATCTGAATAGCCAGGTACTTCCCCACCTTCCTCTCCCCTATCTCCTTCCCCTCCCCACTACCTTCAGCCTCACAACATACCCCAATTGGGGATGCCATAGTCTCACTGGCTCCAGACGGGAGCAGATGGGACTCTTGGCGGTATTTCATATATAAAAAAAAAATTACGAAAGATTTTATACCGGCACGTTTTGAATGTTTTCCCAAGCACGGCCGCGCTATTGATAGCCGGACTGATATTGACAAGGAATAAATAAGAAATCGATATATGCTGGCAAAACTGGCGGATTTATCTATAAATTGACGTTAATGAATGTAAATCCATAGATAAATCCGTAAAAAAATTCTAACAAATATAACATTTCCAACTGAAATATTAACTTTCATTTAAATTCGTATTTCGCACGCACTTTTTGAGACTAAACGGGAGTTAAATAGTTGATGAGGTCTTTAGTTATATTTGAACCACGTTGTTTCTACAAGATCGAACGGAATAAACTGATCAGCATCTTAAAAGCATTATTTAATTCACATGTACGACTTCTTTCGTTAGTAATTTTGCATAATAAACGACATAATGAAAAAAATATGTGTGTATTGATAGTAAACCGAAATTTGTCTTATACATTAAAATTTATTAAAATTATTTTTAACTTAACGAGTAAAATCTCAAGTTGTAATATTTAATTAAATGAAGACAATATTAGCGAAACTCAATCGAAAATCTGGAAACAGAAAAATCAGGCAAAGATATCTGGTCCCAGATCTTCCCAGATTTTATATGCTGTGGCCGCGCCGTGCAAGCCTTTCACACATTTTAATAAGGAACCCGTGATCACGTTCGGCCACGGCTAGGCTGCTTCAATTGTCCATCACAATCGGTTCGGCTGTCAACGGTGAAACCGTACTTAGTATTTCGATATAAAATCGTCGGGCGTTATGCCTATCGATCCGATATTGTAAGGTTATCGATGACCCCCAGATGGGAATACAAATGGCGAAGACGGAGCAGAATTAAAAATAATATTTATCATCTAATTTGTTATGTAGTGCTTCCAATGATATTAAGATTATCCTAGATTTATTTTTATTTTTTATTTATCTATTTTTAATTAGCGACTATATAAAATAATTGTACATACGAAATATAACGATGAATTTAATGTAAAAATATTGTATTTCTTAGTCCTCCTCATTAGGGGGTCCTGTGCCGAGGCGGACTAAAATGATTTAAATATATTTTATTTGACTTCTATGTCGTTTTTAGTGTCTCCATTTATTAGGGTTTTTTCATTGACCTCTTTCAGCCATATTTTTATTCTTGATTTGTAGTCATTAGAATTGTTATGAAGCGATTGTATTTATCGTAAGTTAGGTACTATTTTTTTTAAATGCATTTTAATTGGTTAGGTTGGCAAACCTAGGGGAGTTTCGTTCAACGTGTCGGTAGGCGGCGGTTTTTTTTGGGTTTGGTTTCCGGATCCGGACTCTGGTTTTGACGGCGAGATGTGCGGTACGCCGTGAAAACAACGGTCAATTAATCTTAAGTTTTAATACGATGTGATTGAAATCCAAGTTTTGGGCATCTGCATTCGGGGGACGGAAACACGTGGTGTTTTTTTAAATATAAAAATCAAAGATTTATTCGCGTAAAATGCGAGTTTTCGCGCGGGTCCCAAAAGTGACCACGAGTTTAATGGCGATGTACGTGTGTTACGATCAATGTACCTCTTTATCCGAGACATCGGTGTATATAATAACCCGCCACGCTTATCACGGTGCGCGGTGCAACTAACCGAAGATTTATTCACGTAAAATGTGAGTTTCGCGAGGGTCCCAGTGACCACGAGTGAATTGGCAATGTCCGAGTGAAAAGACTATTGTACCCCATTATCCGAGTCATCGGATTAAATAATAACTCGCTGCGCCCGTGATTATATGCAGGCCAACTATCGAATTCCCCCCGAGGGTT
Organism: Glyphotaelius pellucidus; assembly: GCA_936435175.1. NCBI lineage: Eukaryota > Metazoa > Arthropoda > Insecta > Trichoptera > Limnephilidae > Glyphotaelius > Glyphotaelius pellucidus. Next base: position 38,771,767 of record OW386543.1, read on the forward strand.
TATTTATGGAACAAACCCGAGATACCGCAGTGTTGAACGATTCTTCGCCTCGAATTGCTGACGGGCCTTCCTTTACAATTTGGAGTAGAGTCTGGGTACTCCTTCCTTCTCCTGAGGGTCCAGGTCTAACATCACTTCCATGCGACTGCTGAGGAGGTCGCAGGGCCAAGCTGAGCCGCAGAGGTTGGGACCACCCTTGCCGCCAGGAGGTGGGGTTGGTTCTCCCGACATCGGGAGTTCGGTGGCAGTAAATTTAATTAGGGTAGCTAGGAATAGCATAAAATTACGATATTGGTCCCGGGGGTGAGTCCATACCATTTATTTTATTATGTCTTACGAAATCAATACAGTGAACCGATTCTATACTCTACATTTTGTTTTATTATGTAGATTCCTTGTGCAGCCTTTTCAGGAATGCTATGAAAACTATGGCCCACACTCTGAGAATTGAGTACCGTGTTCTCCGCTGGTTGACATACCCAGACATTAGACTGGGTTTGGCGTCCAAGGTTTCCTGTGAGGAAATCAAAGTTGACTAGCAGATTACACCCGAGCCCGACAAAGGCTCATTATTACATCTCCCTTTAATCTTATAACACAAACACATAACGATATGTCATTACACTTTAAGGGTAACAGAATTTTTTATTAGTTTTATGTCTTGGGGAAGGATGTTCTGAAGTTTTGTTGGAAAGTATGTGTAGTTTCTTTGTCCGAATGTGGTTTTGTAACTTTGAATGTTTTTTTATATCATTTTTATTTGACCAAGTGTTATGCATGCACGGTCAAGTAGAGGATTCAGTATTTTTGAAAATTTTTAATAATATATTTTTGGCGTATATTTGTCGCACATTTGGTACGTCAAAGCTATTGAAAATTTCAATTGAAGGCATTCTAATGGGTACTTTCAATATGGTCTTCATGATTCCTTTTTGAATCATTTCAGGTTGTGTATGTACTTATGTGTAGCAGATTCCCATCCTTTGATTCCATATTCAATTCGAGAATGACACAACGCGTAGTAAACCCTTTTAATATCCTTTTTATTTACCACGTTTCTTAGATTTGTAAAGAAATATGTAAGGCTTGTGAGTTTTTCGGTAATTCCTTTGATGTAGTCTATTTATCTTTCATGTTTTTTCTATTACTTGCTTTACTTAAATCATGTTACAGATAACCTTGAGCGGTAAATATTATGATCGGTGTAGACCAGCGTGGGCATCGCTTAGCTTAAAAGCTGAACCGGTTCCTTCCTATATAATATTATTATGCCTTATATCTTATACCATGGCGCAAGGGGTGGCAAAGTAACCCTCACAACGCATAACTCACATCACACAACTCACAACAGGGGGTAAGAATAGGCCAGAAGAAAGAAATAATACTAAACAACGAAGGGGAAACAGCGCCGAGCCTTAAGGAGCTTTCTGCAGAGACTCTTAATTAAAATTACGACGCTAAATATTAAATAAATGAGATGGTGTTCTTAGTTAGGTTAAGCTCTTACAGTCAAAAGAACTAATAGAAATTCTTAAAAGATTTCAACATTTTTGGATTTCCCTTTTTTGACTAAATTAATGAGTCCGCTGCTTTGAAAAAGAAAATGCTTATGGTTTGAGATCTCACGGCCAAAAGTTTTATATTGATTTATTTTTGGGGTATAACGCCGTGTTGCGCTACCTCCTTCTTAAGCTAACGTTTAGGAAAGCATTACAGTATCCAATCATCAGGACATAAGTCTAAATTTATGATTACACTTCTGACCTGATGATGGACACTGTAATGCTGTCCAAATCGTCGGTTAAAGAAGGAGGTAGCACAGCACGGCATAATACGCCAAAAAAAATCACTACTATTTTTTTGCGATAAAAGTTCTCATGCCTTCACAGAGCTAATCGATTGGAGAGGAATCCCAGTCGTTTTCCAGCGCTATACCCTTATTTATGCACTGTGTCTTCCTCCCTACAGGTGCTTGCAGGATATGCTGAATACAATCACCCAGCGCTTGCCTCCTCGTGGACTATCACCAAACTGTCCCATTGTCTTGTCTATAGTCATACTAACACTTATTGCATCTTGTATTTACTGCTAAGCATTTGCATACTGCTTACTAACAACGTATGCAGGGACACTGGAAAATAAATGGAATATGAAAACACACCCGAAAAATAAATGCTTAATTTTAAAGGTGATAGAATACGCTTTCAAATTTTATAAATCGAAATAAACGTATAGTTTTTGATGTATAAAATTTTTGCATGCAAAAAAGTTTTTAAAAATGGGTCACCGACATTTTTTTTAACAAAAATCACAGATAACGAAAAATAATAAAAACACATACATATTTTATTAGACTAATATACTATAAACGTTTTTGTCATCTCACTTTTTTCGTCGTTCCGGGTAAAAATAATTAATAAAAAAATTTCAAGGTTGCATCATTTTTTTCAAATTGCTATCCGAAACTTTGGTTTCATAAAGGTGATCGTTATACTTATTTTGTAGTTAACTTTTAGATTTAAATATAAAGCGTGGTGTATTCTCTTTCTAACCCCGTTTATTTCATATTTATCGCTAAGATAGTAAGGGAGACAACAATTTCCATGAGACCTATATGAGTTGTTCCGAAAAGCGAACAAATTCGCCCGAGGGGTTAAATAAGTTACATTACGTTACGATATGGGCTATTTTTTAATTTTTTAATAACTTTTCAAAGGGGTGTTGAAATTGCGTGATTCTGAGTTGTCGTGGAACCGTTTATATTTAGTAACGAAGTAACCACTTTTTACTTTGGGAGGCGGGAATGGGTACCGCCGCCCCGGGAACCTTTATTGGATAACCAACACCTCTGCCATAGGTCACCCCAAGTGGTTCGCTACGTTTGGTGATTTAGCAGGGGTGCCCGGGTTCATGGGATGAGGTTTGTGTTAGGTCTTGGAGGCGGATGACCAAGACACACTGAACCCCAGATTCCTACCCACCCCTTAAACCCTTTTCCTTCCCAGATCTCTCCTTCCCTTCCCTTCCTTAAAAAAACCTTCCACACAGCATCCCCAAAGATGACATAGGCCCTAAGGGAAATTATTTTCCTCAGGGCCTCCTGTGTGGAGTTCATGTAAAAAAAAAAAAAAACCACTTAAATTGAATGTTTTACATAACGTAGCTAAATTAATATAACGATAAAAGAATTAAATATAATGTTAAGAGGGAATAACCAGACAAAACCAGAATAATGTCATTTTATCAAATCAAATTTTAGACGTGTTTACTCTTTTCCACAAAAAATTATCAATTGATTTCGAAAGACTTTTTTTCTTTCTTTTATCTAGTGAAGCCATTTTTTAAATTTTGAGAAAATGTGTTTATTTTTAGAACAATACGGTTTTACCATAGGTTGTTGTCAGATTTGTTAAATTTTCAAACAAAATTTTGTATTATGCAACAAATATTTAAATTCATATAATCATGCGGTAAAATAAATCAAAAAATTATTTGGGAAAGCTACTTTTCAGAATTTTAATTTTAATTCAAATAAAATCATAAAAAAAGATCTGCGCCCTTGTTTTGTGACGAAAATACTTCAGTTTGTCTATTTATTTACGGTCTTACAAACTAATGTATTTAAAAAAAAATACATTCTTATTTTGCTTAAACATTATTGAAAAATTATAAATAATTATGATCAAAAAATAATTACAAAAAGTACATAATTTTTGTTGCTTTATCATCACGAGTTTGAGCATTTTTGAATGTGGGTATTTAACAAAGCAAATTTGGAATGAAATAAAATCGATTTTGAGATATTACGTTAAAATGCTGGTATGCAGAATAAATAATCTTTATCATCGGAACCGCCCTGTACCGTTGCAAGGGTACGATCGCAAGATCATCACCGTTCGACCGCTGGTTAATGGCTCTTATAGAAGACCACTCTAGAAAACTCATTTCCATGACGAAACATGTGAAAAGTTTCGTATGAAGTAATATATACATTGTAAATTATTAATTTATCTCAAGCCCCGATATTTTCCAATAAGCTTTCATGTTTGATATGTACATTATGAGCTTTAAAGCTATAAGGTAGAACAAAGCTCAGAGTGCCGGCACACGACGAGCCTGTACATTCACAACGGACCGATTCGATCAGTTCGTTTTATTGAGGTTGTACTCGGCCTTTTATAGCTGGAGTGACGTTGTTCGTTGTTCGCTTGCTGAGCGATTTATTGAAAGCTCAGTGTTAATTTAATTTGGTCAATAAAACGTGTCATTTCGATGCGTTTAACTATTTATTTTCATTCGATATAAAATATGTAGATTAATGTAACAAATGCGGGCAGCATTTACATGTCAACAAATAGAATCTCATCAAAATCCCTGACGTGCCAAAAATGCAAAATATTACAGTCACGTTCTTGAAAATGCTAATATTTTTGTTTCACAGGGACTGGGGTACAAAACAAAACTCATAATATTGGAAAAAAAAAGTACTAATGTTACCTAGTTAATTGCATTTCTACAGCCTACATTGATTTACTCATTGTTTTCACCGGCGCACAGTTAATAATTTGAGGTATCTAGCGTAACTTTATTATAAAACCCAAGGTTTCTTTCTGGATTTCATTTTATTGTAATTGGGTACCGAAATGTCTAATCCTTTTAGAATTAAAAAAAAATAGAATTTGCTGCTTGCGACGTATGGCACCATTGCAAATACTCACTCCTCGAAACGCGAACGAGTAATTTTATGTATGTCGAGTTTGGATCTCTCCGAGGGTCGATGTATGCTCGTCATCGTGATAATTCAACTATAAATACTATAAATACCATGTTTTTCTGAATTTTTATGCTGGAATCTAGGAAATCAGGTGATTATCATAACTATTTGACTTTAGTTTTGTGATGTATTCAGGTTTTTAATAATAAATTTTGAATTTTTTAATTTTTTCAGCACCTTGGCCATTTTTGATATACAGATCAATATAAACAAATTTAATAACGCCAGAGCTTACCATTATATATATAAACACTCTTCTGCTAAAATGAAATGTTCTGTAAAAATTTTGAGTCGTCTCTCAATTTCTTTCCGAGATTTGCGAACGCAAACGTACCGAACCTAAATTTGTATATATAGATTGCTGTAAGTATTAAAAAACGACTGTGCCGAGTTGAATCGCGAAACATATTTTTTTTAACAATTTTTTCATATAACGATAATTTGTATTGTCCAAAAAACATACTAAAATAATAAAGTTACGCTAGATACTCAAAATTACTAACTGTGCGGCGTAGGGGTTTTACTCATTTAGATTTAAATTTATCAAGGAATACCCATACAAGATTTAGTTAAACAGCTTTTAATGAAATTTATCCCCTTAGAAGTATCCGAGGTCGCCCCCTTTGGAGGTGCAGTAAGGTGGGTCTTTTTGAGGAAAGGAAAGACTTGGGAGTGTACCTATTTTTTTGAAGCGACCCTTAAAGAAAGAGGGTGAAATCACAAAAGCCGGAAGTCGTTCCGCAGACAGGATGTTAATCATAAGAACGAGTTGTGAAAACTGCTCGTTTTCACGTGGAAAATGTAAATCGTGTACGAATGTACGACTTATCTCCAATTGTAATGTCAATACTAGGGTACTAATTTAGGAGGCGGGTGTGGGTACCGACGCCCAGGGAACCATTAATTGGATAACCAAAACCTCTGCCGAAGGTCACCCCAAGTGGTTTGGACGTTTGGTGACTTAGCAGGGGTGCCCGGGTTCATGGGGTGAGGTTTGTCCGGGTCTTGGTGGCAGATGCGTCTGCCCACCAGCTGCAAGTAGCCGGATCGAGAGAGAGTGGTTGAGTCTCTTTGACTTCTCCAGACATGCGTCACTCCTGGATACACTGATCCTCAGATTAATACCCACCCCTAATAACCTTTTTCTTCACAGAACTTTCTCTCTTTCCTTTCCTAAAAAGATCCTCCACACAGCATCCCCAAAGATGACATAGGCCCTGAGGGGAATTATTTTCCTCAGGGCCACCCGCGTGGAGTAAATATAAAAAAAAATATTTGGGAGGCGGGTATGGGTTCTGCCGCCCGGGAACCATTTGTTGGATAACCAACACCCCTGCCATTGGTAACCTCAAGTAACGCTACGTATTGTGACTTAGCAGGGATGCCCACGTTCACGGGGTGGGGTCTTGGCCGTGGATACGTCTGCCCGCCTATTGTGTGGCGGGCCGAATCGAGAGAGACTGGTTGAGGGGGGCCTTTTGACCTTCCGACTCATCGCCTCGGAGGAGATTGTTCAAGGGCAATTTGATTCAGTCGAGTAAAAGACGATGATAATATAAATATTTTTTTATTAGTAAAACTTTTGTTCGTAGTGATAATTCAAGTTATACAATGGGTTCTTTTGTATCGTGTGATTTATGCTCCTCTTCATTAAAAGCATTTGCTTACGGTTGGAAGAGTAGTGTGCATTTGGAAAATTATACGAGGGCTCCGTGGTCGAGGGGTAAGGCTCTCAATTAGCTATCCGAAAGTCGCGGGTTCAAATCCCGGCGTGCGCAAATAAATTTAATTAGATCAATTTGTGTTATTTCGCAATTGATTCATTTAAAAACCAATATATAGTATTTTGCGACACGTTCAAGAGTGGAAGATACTCTCAGTATCGTTCTGGTGTTAGATCACCATACCGCACCACAGTTGGAGGGATATATTTAAACTCACTCCTGGACCCCCAGATTTCTACCCACCCTCATACCTTTTACTACTTCCTCTCTTTTGTTTCCCAAAAAGACCCTCCACTCAGCATCCCCAAAGATTACACATACCCCGAGGAGAATTATGAGCTAATATAAAAAATTAAAAAAAACTAGCACGACATTTAAAATTTGAGGAATATGTGATATGATTCCCTTGACTCTGCGCTCATAAAATAAATACCTAAATTAAATGATTTATTTGTTTATTAATAAAGTTACCATTTTATAATATACTTAAGATATACATAATAAATTTTCTTTGAAGATCAAATTAAATTGTTATGTAACCTTTTGGTTCTGACAACAACTTAGGACGGGGTAACCTCTATCTTTTAATAATAAGGAATGTTTATTCATGTGAAATTTAAGTTTTGAAACAAAATAAATACAACATGCGTTCTTAAAAGCAGTTACGCCAGCAGTTTGGCTTCAAAAAATATAAATTAAAAGGTATCTACTATGTTTAAGCATGTAAAACTTTAAACGGTTAAATAATTTTGACTCTGTATGTATTCACTCACTGGAAAATGGGAAATTAATAAAAAAAATCGAGTGCAGTTTACAGGCGGTAGAAGTAAAACTTCACCAAAACATTCTCAACCAATAGGAGCCTTGAACAGTGATGTCATAATTAAAGCGGCCAATGCGGCCTTATCTCATTCTCCCGCTGGCTAAATCCTATAGATGTATGTGTTTGTCTCTTTTTAGTGCCATTTCCGTTTCATCCGAGTTTTAAATCACAACAGTGCTAAAGAAGTTTCACTTCAAAAATACAGTAAGTAACACAAGGAAGAGGGATAAAAAGGGATTTACCAGGAACGATAAGTTATAAGTACAAAATTGTACATTGGGAATGTATGGCAAGCGATATGCTGAAATAGGCCAAAACCAAATGATCTTTTATAGCTAAGTCTGTTGGCCCCATAAAACAAATTAGACCGGTCATAAAACGATAGTTTAAGTGTTTTGCTTTTAAAAATTAGCGGCTCCGGAGTTTTCGTTTTGCCTCCGCATTCCGCCTCATAGTTATAAGTGACTATGTGAAACATGTTGAGCTATTTTAATGATTCCATGACAGTTGATCCCCCCGCAGATGGTCCCCCGGCATACTTATATATGGTATAGACTACTTTTACTTATACAAAATATAACTAAGTGTCCTCGAAGGAGTGTAAAAAGGATGTTACAAGTGTAAAAAACTCTTTTTATTTCACGTGTTAAGGAACGTACTTGACTTACTTAAACCACATATTCTTGCATTATTTGGATTAAAAATGTAAATGAAACTTTGGTCTCCGGCGACATTTTTAATGTGTTTTCTAAATAAACATAAAAAATTGTCATTGTTGGACAGTTGCGGGCAGGGCAAAAGGTTGGGCGGATACTCGTCGGAGTGACCAGTGACGACATGCGGAAGCAAATATATATTTGTTTGATTGTGAAAAAGTCACCGGAGACCAAAATGTCATTTACATTTTTTGCTCCTAATAATGTCGGAATCACTGGTTTAATTACCAGCGGTCGGAAATTAGTTTTGGTGGCGTGCCAGCAAGAATATGTAATTTTTTAGCGGGCCACGCGACCGTCGACGTCACTCGTGCGCGTGCGAGCCTGCCAGTGCGCTTGTGACAGTGCGTAATCTGACCATTTCCAAAGAAGATTACATGTTTTGAAATGGTTAACAATTGGTAGCGTGGTAGTTATAAAATCCTCCTCGGGTGTTGCGGGTTCTTAAAACGACGCTTCCCGGCTCAAAAAGAAGAAGATGAAGAGATATGTAATTACGAATGTTGGACAGAGCGCGCTAATATTTTCAATGATAAAATCGAAGCGAAAATTATGAAAATGCTTAATAAAATATAACTCGTTTAAAATAGAGCAAAAATCTCATGGAAGGTATCTTAAGTATCATTAAAGAAACATTGTGACTTTTTTCACAAATATAACTTGTAAAATAATAGAAATAGACTTGTTTTAAATAATTTTCGGAATTTCATATAATTGGCGTTTCGGCGTGGAACGTATCTAGATATTATCTTCAAAACTAACATTTATTTTTTTTAAGAGATTAAAAACTTCAAATGTTTAAGGGAGATATGTAAGAAATCGGTTGAAATTCGGATAGCGGCGGCTTAAAAACGTACATTTATGTTGTCTTCATAAGATAGATACGACAAATATAAATAATTGTCACCGTCGCGACTGTGCGCCAAGTATGGAGGGAAGGCATAGTTGTTCGTATGACTCCCTCTTCTGGCCGCCAATTGCCGATCGCTGCTTTATACTGTGTACGAGTATGTGTATACCAGCGTTATTATGTATATACGTTAAAAAACATGAACAATAGCTTGAACTACACTATAAACGTTCTTTGTTTTCCGTCTCATGCGTTTTTTGAAACATGGTTTGAAAGATTGGTGTGAAGTTTGCGCGGTCACACACAATTTTGCTAGTGGCCCAATTTATGTAGTGGCCTGTCCACGCGTACGCATTGAACGCTTGACGTTTAGCGTTTAAATAAATGTTAAAATATGTTTCGATGAAGAAGAGATGCTACATCAAGGAGAAAACAGAGATATTTTAATAGATGTTTATTTGCCAGGAAAGATTTCCGACTAATATCGATTATTATGACCTAAAGTTAGTATTTAAGAAATTCGAATGCGTAATTAATTACGCATTCGAAATTCAAAGGTATTGTTTTATCAGGGAAAGAATAGAATAACTATTTTAATTGGTCAATTTCTTCCGTGTCTCTGAAACCGATTTATAAATTAATAGACTTTATTTACAAGTTAGTTCACGAAAGATATAATCATCCATTACGACAGTATTTATTTACAATTTAAAGTCATAATAGGTATTAGGCTCGCGCGGTTGACATAATCCCAAATGTCATTCGATTTATCTCCGGTACCAACCGCTCGGCACGGCCCCTGTAAAAATATGAACTTATTTCCCCCCCCCCCCGCAGGCCCCGCATGCCTTCCCGCTTCCCGCTTCACCCACTTCAATTATATTAATATTCGTTATTATATTATAATTTTACTATCAAATATATTTATTATATTGTATTTAGATATCATAATATTTTAAACTAGCGCATAACCTCAAAAGCTTGTTCGGTTTGATTCTCCATAAATGATCGCATTGCGCGACTCTTGTAAAAATATGAACAAATTTCCCCCCGCCGGCCCCGCCAGCCTTCCCCCTTCGCCCGGGAGATGAATGTTTTCCGTCGCCTCTGGTAAAGCTTGAACACAGGGTTTTTGAACACGAAGTGTTCAAATTTTCAATGTTTAGGGTGTAGTTCAAGCTAGTGTTCATGTTTTTTCTGGCGCAGGAGTTGCCGCTTTAGTACTCGTATGTGTATACCAGCGTTAAAAATAATTAGATGTTATCTTAAAATTTTTCCTTTTGTTTAGTTTGTTAAAAAAAGCGTGTTACTTCCATTCGTTGTAATAGAGGATGCATTACTTCTACAGCAATTGAATTTCGAAAAAAGATCCCATTTCTGATGTAACTTTTTTATTCCATGATGCTTCAATATTTTATGAAAAAAATATGCTGGGAAACATGAGAGGGTGTCAAGATGTCGGTGGAGTTTACTTCGCCAACAAAAAGAAGAAACTGTTGATCCTGTTGTGAAGTTATTCGCAGAATGAAAAATATTAGCTGTATATTCCACGACAGTTTTTCAATATTTTCACTCTGAACATTACACATTCTTATTCGTCTCATGAAACAAGTTTTTCTACCAACAGCAATTTAAAACTCAATTTTCGTTTATGTTAAATTTATTCGAATATAAACAGGAAATTTAGTTGTTGGTCTACCCTAAAATGTGGAGCCTTTATAATTTTTTGAAGTGAGAGGTTTTTTAGCGTTGTGATTTGAAACTCGATGAAATGGAAACGAGCGACACTAAAAGAGACAAACAATCTATAGGATTTATCCTGCGAGAGAATGAGATAGAATGAAACCTTTCCTAGGTGCAGTACCTACGAAGCGTCGCGCTCTGTCAAGCATTTATGAGCTCACTTTTCAAGGCTCCTATTGGTTGAGATTGTGTGGGTGAAGATATCACTTCCACCGCGTGGAACCAACTGCACTGGATTTTTTTATTACATTAACCCTACACAGGGTTTTCTTATTTACCTTTTACATCTTTGGGAATGCTGTACGGTGGGTATTTTTAAGGAAATTAATTAGAGAAAGTTCTGGAAAGAGATATGAGGGTTGGGTAAGAATCTAAGGGTAGGTGTGTCCAGGAGTGACGGTCGTTTGAAGCCATCCCCCGGCTTCGGTCCAAGATGATGGTTCGAGAGAGACCAGCTGGAGTGTCAAAGGGTCTCCCTAAACCAGCCTCTCCCGATCCGACCTACCACCAGCGGTGGGTAGGCGCAAACGCCGCCAAGACCTAAACACACCTCACCCGATGAAACGGGGCATCCCTGTTAACTCACCAAACATAGCGATCCACTCGGGACAGGCAGTGTTGTTGGTTATCCAATAAAAGTTCCCCGGGGGGGAGGGGAGGGGTTGGTAAATCATTTCAATATAAGTCTATATCAAACCGATATGAAAACCAAACTAAACGAAAAATCCTACCGCATAATCAAATAAACTTAGCTAGTTATTAGAATAGGTTGTCCATTTTTGGACAGAGGAGAGGATATTTTCAGATGTCAGACAATATTATTCCTGTAGTAAGTCATCTCGATTCTAGAAAATAGATTTTGACGCAGAGGTTACAACAATGAGTTATATGCTCTGTTTAAGGAGCTAAACGTCACAAAATTCATGAAACTGGGAAGACTTCGGTGGCTAGGTCATGTGGAGAGAATGACCGAGCATCAAGCACCAAAGTCCCTGCTGAACTCAAGAACGATAGGGTGAAGGAGCCTGGGAAGGCCAAGATTAAGATGACAAGACCCACCAGGGGTTGTAGAGCCAAGAGTGATGATGATGATGAGTAAGTCATCTTACAAAGAAAAACTATGTATCTTGATTTACCTCTTCGTTTAAAAATAACGTTTGACGCTGTTTAGGAAGTACCCAGAAAGTTATTGTTCTCCCACGCGTAACGAATACAACATCCGGAAGAAATGGAGGTTTTTCTGAGAAGAAAAGAGCCATTTTTTATTATTTATTTCTTCTGAACTTGTTTAATTACAGAGATTGTATATTGTCCTCAAGGCTAAGAATTCACCTGTATTGTGGAGGAGATTGTTCAAGGGCAATTTGATTCAGTCGAGTAAAAGACGATGATAATATAAATATTTTTTTATTAGTAAAACTTTTGTTCGTAGTGATAATTCAAGTTATACAATGGGTTCTTTTGTATCGTGTGATTTATGCTCCTCTTCATTAAAAGCATTTGCTTGCGGATGGAAGAGTAGTGTGCATTTGGAAAATTATACGAGGGCTCCGTGGTCGAGGGGTAAGGCTCTCAATTAGCTATCCGAAAGCCGCGGTTCAAATCCTGGCGTGCGCAAATAAATTTAATTAGATCAATTTGTGTTATTTCGCAATTGATTCATTTAAAAACCAATATATAGTATTTTGCGACACGTTCAAGAGTGGAAGATACTCTCAGTATCGTTCTGGTGTTAGATCACCATAAAGAATTGAAACGTACTAAACATGGTTTTGGCCGTGTATGGTGACCTGATCTGAATAGCCAGATATTTCCTTACCTTCTTCATCCCCATCTCTTTCTCTTCTCCTCTACCTTAAGCCTCACAACATACCCCAATTGGGGATGCTAAACTTACTGACCCCAGGCTGTTGGGACTATGTGCGGTATTCCCAAAAAAAAATTAACAGTATATATAGATTGACACACGGTACATGCATAACTTTGTGAAATAGATTACATGTCTGTTCCAATTAAGATATATTATATATTAAGAAAATTTCAATATCTATTCAATAAAATTTTAATATTTTTATGAAGGGCTTATGAATTAAATTACAGTATTTTGATCCAGTAGAAGACTTAAAAATAATTAAATAAAAACAATTTTAAATTGGAAACGTAAAATCAACATAAACAATTTCAGCTCATGAAAAATTGATTCGGTGGAAGATTTAAAAATAATAACATAAAAACAACTTGTAAAAAAAGAGATAGTAGAAATTTCAACAACAGACAATTTCGGGGTCGAGTTTAGAATACATTCGATATACCTAAACAGAAAATAATAATAAAAAATTGTATTGATACATAAAAAAATGTAATAAATTTCTCATGATTGGTGACAATGATGACTTGGGGTTAAATGAGGGTGGAAGGTTCGATGCAAGTCGTTTAACGGTGTAAAAAATTGAGAAGAAAATAAGAATTTGAGAAACTGAAAACTTCCAACAACCACAACATAAATCAGTCTACGGACATAGGCATGCAGGATGTGAACATATTAAATCAGTAACATTTGAGATACACAGCAAATAAAATTTTATCACCTCCTTTGCTCCGCCCTCACCATTTTATTTTGAAACGAGAATATGCTTTGTTCCTTCTGGGCTGTCATTTAACCAGTACCTAGCTCCTACCTTTCCCTATTACCTTGCTGAAGAAGTATTTGAATTTTGGAACGAGTGCATTTATTTTGAAAAGAGAAAAAAATTTGGAACTATCTTGTGAGCAAATCTAGGTGTTTTCAATTTACAATATCGTTTTAAGTAGAGAAGGAATTTGACCATCTCGGAAGTACAACAGGCGCGGTCCCTCCATACATACTGTGGATGCGGCGCTTCCCTTCCTTTTTAAGCGTAGGTTTAATATAATAATAATTGTTATTTACTTATTCCACATTAAAAAAAGCTTTGGGCTTCTTTTTTTCTGGCCGTAAACAGTAAAATACTGCAATTTAACGACACCGTCCCAATCTCAGTGGCCAAAAACAACAAAACGCGAGGCGAGGACCGGACTGAAATACATATAATACCATTCTCGATGCTCGTGTGAGTATGTGTCGAATGTCGCGTAAACACACCAATACCAGCAACAGCAGATTCTCTGCTTCGTTCCGCATCCACGATGTTAGAAAAAGTTTGATTTTCACGCATGCGTATTTAGTTCTGCCTGCCGAGATTTGTCTGAAGCCGGATACGTTCCATGGTAGCATCCGCCGCGCAGAAAACGACTTAATGTGCGTAGACATAGTGCACAGAATAGCATAACCAAAACGCGTGGACTTAATTCGGTACGTATCAGATTTGTTCGCGCGACCATTTTGACAGTTTGGCAGTTTGGCTTGAATAACCGAAGCCGATTCATATGTTGAATATCTATTTAATTAATTTAATTTTAGAACTGTAATTAATGATGTGAAGCATAAAAGATTTAAAGAGTTAATTTGACATACTACTTTTGTCAGTAATCTTGTTCGTGGGCTAGTCTATGGATATTTATATTTGATATTATGTAGGTATATACTTCAGCATCCCTTATACAAAAAGTCACTGAAGTACATGATATCGTTTTGTTGTGGCGATCTGAAGGTATCGCGTTGGAGTTAGTTATATAACTATATTATGGTTGTGTCATGTACTCCTTCAGAGCAGAAATTTAATGGTAAGTGATAAGTCATTCCTTTTTCCTTGCATACCTTGTTTTTCCTACACATATTATCATCCAACTTCAGCAAACATTTCGTCTCGCTTCATTTTTGGTTTTTATAATCCATACAAGCGCATTTAAAGCTGTAATTCATGAGCAGTTTCATATGCAACACTCACTATGTTAGAAAATAATTATTTTGCGGTCTTTGTGTTAAAAAGCTTTTAAGAAATTGTTTCGGACTACAAGCTATTTTACACTATGACTACATTTTATAGGGTAATTCGCGTATTTCCATCCATGACTGACGCGTAGAAATCCCAAAAACTCAGATCATTAAACAATTTATTCCTTTCTTTTGTTTTTTATTTGGCGAAGCTAAAAAAACACGTTTTATTTATTTGGTGAATCCCAACAAAGCTTAGATATCGGCCATGAAAGATAAATATATATTTTAACGATTTCGTTTAACGGCTTCGAGGGCAAACCTTTCCGTTTATCGCTGCCATAAAGACACCTTCCATGCCTGTTGGATTCGAGAATATTACGCCTTCGTAAACACGACCTAATCAACGTGAACTAATAACAATCTCCATTTATGATCATAAAAATCTCATTACCTTCTGACACGGGGGACCATTTGGCGCATAATGAAAACCTAATGGTTCCTTAGGTTGTATTATTATCGTGATATGTAGGACTCTAGAGATGAAATATACACTCATTTGAGATGTATAAGGTTCCTGGGACTCTATCCCAGTGAAAACGATAACTTATAATATTAAGTCGATAGGCTTAACTTCCGACAATTTTATATCGATGTCCCGAGCATGGTTTTGTTATTGAAAACCGAACTGATATTGACAGGAAGTTAATAAGAAATCGATATACACTGGCAACATCGGAAATGTTTTCTATGAATTGACTTTATAAAACGTCAAAAGCCAAACAATTATGTTAAAACATTAATAAATTGGTAATGTAAAATAGAAATGCCAATCTTGAAATGCATTTTAATTTCGCATTCATTTTTTGACACTTAATGGAAGTTAATTACCTAATGAAGTCTTCAGTCATATTTCAACCACTTTCTTTTATCAAAGATTGAACAATCACACGTCACAGTATTTTATTAATATTTTAAACATAAAACGAAATAAGCATTTTCATATATATAAAAAAGTTACATAAAACGATTCCATGACAACTGAACAAAGTGGCATTTCAACACTTTTTTGAAAAGTCATTAAAAATTATAATATTTTTTTAAAAAAGCATTCAACCTTACTTTACGTTACTAACCCATTAACAATTTTTTTCATCACTTTAATGATTTTTTAAAAGGAGTGTTGAAATTATACGATTCTGAGTTGTCTGGTCTCCACCTAAAACAATGATGGATGACAGGGTATCAAATTAAGGATATTTTCCCATTGGCGATTCACTCAGCAGCATAGAATAGCCACCTCAAGCCTATCTTCAACCTCACAACATATCCCAATTGCGAACATCATAAGTATCATTACCTTACAGTCTCCAAACGGTTGGGGCAGTTGAGATTCCTGTACAGTACTGATATAAAGCTAAATTCCACAAAGAAGCAAGCATTTAGCATCCATATCTGGTGGCCGTAAGTGTTGAACACTTTCATCTTTGTCTTGATGCTGAGCTCGGCTTTCTTTATCATTGAGCTGTGGAGAGGACGCAACGCACCGCTCACCGCAGTAATTCTTCGATCAATTTCTTCGTCCTGTCGTCCATTGCTGGAGAATTCAACTCCGAGGTATTTGAATCTGTCCACCTGTTTCAGCTGAGTTCCATTAACGAATAAGTTTTTT
The DNA here is from genome assembly GCA_936435175.1 of Glyphotaelius pellucidus. Lineage (NCBI taxonomy): Eukaryota > Metazoa > Arthropoda > Insecta > Trichoptera > Limnephilidae > Glyphotaelius > Glyphotaelius pellucidus. The sequence continues at coordinate 38,787,922 of OW386543.1, forward strand.
TAAATTAAATTTAATTTATTTATACACGCCTTGCAGGCTTTTACAGTATCACATTATTATAGAAACATATGTTATTCAGGTGTATAATTGTAAGCATGTAGTATATAACATGTGTCTCACAAAATGTTGATCCGAAAACTTCATGCTCTGGGAATCAGAGCAAATATGTTAAGCTGGCTAAATAGTTACATATCTGGTAGAACCTTATTTGTTAAAATAAAATCTTTTATATCTAAACCATTTTCCGCCACTAGTGGCGTACCGCAAGGTAGTCATCTTGGCCCAATTTTATTTCTTGTTTTTATAAACGATATAGTCAACTGCTTCAAAGACGTTTATGTATTGCTTTTCGCTGATGATATTAAATTATATAAAGAAATATCTCTCTTAAACCATTGTCAAGTTCTTCAATTTAATATGGACATGCTAAATAACTGGTGCTCACAAAACAATTTATATTTAAATGTAGATAAATGCAAAACATTGACCTTTTACAGAAAAAAAAAATTATTGCTTTTTGACTATTCAATAAATGAAATAAATTTAGAAAGAGTATCTGAAATGCGAGATCTTGGCATAATAATGGATGAAAAACTAGACTTCACGGTCCACATTCAACAAACTGTAAATAAGGGTATGAAAACATTAGGTTTTGTTTTAAGAACAATTAAAAACTTTGAATCGTTACAAATCATTAAATTGTTATACATATCCCTTGTTAGAAGCCTAATGGAACATAACTCCATAGTCTGGTCGCCTTTCTACAAAATTCATATTCATAATGTTGAAAGAATTCAAAGAAAATTTCTACGTTACGTAAATTTTAAACTTAACATCACTTTAGAGAACATAAATTACCCGTCTTTAATGAATATGTTAAATATTCCAACTTTAGAAAACAGACGAAAAATTAACGACCTGACCTTTTTATTAAAATTATTAAATTCTAAATTCAACTGTTGTGAACTCCTGCAATCGATAAATCTACACGTACCTACACGATCGACTAGACAAATATTAACATTTCATATACATCTCATTCCAACTATAGTTTGCATTCTCCAATACAGCGTTTACATAGCCTTGGTAACCAATATTTAAACAATATGGATGTATTTGATAATAAATTAAATTTATCAAACTTTAAACGACGTATGTGCCAACTATTTATTCCTACTTCTTAAAACATCTTTATCTCTATTTTTACTTACAATATGTTCTATGTTACCTGCTTTGCGTCAACTCTTATATTTGGTGTTATCTATATTTTCTTTCTTATATTTTATGTTATCTTTAGTTTGTTTCTTATATTTTATGTTATTTCCTATATTTTATCAAAAACATGTACTGAACTATATGTAAAAGCCCTATGGGCGTTTAAATAAATAAATAAATATAACATTTTAAACTGTACATTAAGGATACAAGCAGGCTCGATATGTAGGTATGTAGTTTCTTTATCATGAAAATTGTACAAAGGAGTTAATAAGTTTACATAGTGTAATAATGGTAAAACAGAAGAGTGCATAAGGTATTTTAAAAGTAGTTATTGAGAAATGTGTAGGTATTTACCATGTTGATTTTATTATTAACTTGATCATGAATAATTTGTTCTAAAGCAAGTTTTTAAAGAATTTAGCAAAATTAAAGAGCGATAAACAGTACCTATACATAGAAAAAAATAATAAAAATACATGAGTTGCATTATCATGAAAAGTTATGCAAATGTGATCAACAAGTTTATAATGTGATAGTAAAAATGTACAAAAATTACAAAATAATAATAGGGTTGCACTGAGTTTGGTCCCTTCTTACAACCATTGTGCCCTCATTTTCAAATTGAAGTTTTGTATGAAAAATGCCGTGCAGTCGTTACTCTTAATACATTATTATTTTTGATCAAAGAAAACGCTCTGAGCTTTGGCTGCGAGCGAGATAGAAGCTTATCGCATCGGCAATAAATCCACATGGGAAACTCGCCTGGGAAATTCTCCGCTCAGCTACTCTATTAGGGTGCATGTTGCATGAAGTGGAATATTTGTCGGGGTTTTAGCGCGAAGAGAAAGCAATTTAAAGAAAATATCAAGCGTTTCAAAATTTCAGTGTTTAAAGGAAATTTTTCACAAACCTTTGAAACTAAATATTTTCTTTTTTCCATTTTAATACCCGGATCAGAACTTATTACTTCTCTAATTCGCGTTCTTTGCGCTTTAAGACATGTTTTTGAATTCTTTGTAGTTCATACGGTTTTTGCTTAAAGCCATATAACCAGTGGGCGATAATTCTGATTTCGTCAAAAGATGGTGCTCGCTAAAGGGCGTTTTTTAAAGAACGAGACACATATACCGTATTCATACTACTGTTTACTATTCACTATTGCCTAAAGAAAGACGAAAATTTGAAAGTTGTTTAGGAAAAATGTGGAATTATTGAAATAGTGATGGATTGTGTCAACAAAGTTGGAAGCAGGCTGGTAAACTTGTTAATGTATAGACACTCTAGACAATATCATTGTTAAACTTTTCGTCCCGGAAAGAAAAAAATCACACATGATCCGAAGGGGGGTCACTCGGGGACCCCATTTTGTTTTGCTTATTAAAGGGTGTTAATGACATAATTTTTTGTTATTTTCTTTTGGTAATAATTAGAGGGAACTATATTCATCGTATTTCAGTAGTCATTTTTAAAATCGTTTGATAAATAAAGTCAAAATTAATATTCTAATGAATTAAGACCAAAACGTATATTTTTCCATAGAAAACAGAGAAGGCGGGCCGATAGCCAACACAACTCCATGTTTCCAAATCTCGACTGGCGATTGGCGCGTAGCGGAAATGATCCAGACCGAATGATCTTTGACCGGCAAGCGAACATTATAGCATTGTAAAAAGTGCGAACGAGATGCGCAGTGTAAGCAAACGGGATCTAGTCCTTTCCACTAACAACTCAGAAATTACTTGCTATCGCTTAGAATCGTCCCGATACTTCCAGTAGATGGGTACGGGGTACCGCCCGAACAGAGAGGAAGCGGGGCGGGCGGGAAAGATTCTCCACCGGAATTTGATAGAAATTATTTTATATTAAGAAAAGTAGTAATGTGATATTAATTTTTTAATGCAGATCGATAACCAAATAGTTTTTCTAAGATTACCCAAATTATTGAGTCTGTGGTTTAAAAAACAACTTAGATACAGCGTAAAACTCTCGTTAGTGTTAGTGCGTTCCCCTGGTCCGGTACGGAAGTGTTAAGCAATACTTGAGGTAAATTTTTTTACACCTTTGTAACTACTGCATTGTCCAATAATGATATTTTATAATGACAACACGGCGTGCGTTGCAAGAAAAATAAATTTTATATATTATATTAATAAATTAAACAATATTTTTAACTTAAAAAAAAAATCTCCATGCATGACCATTCCCATTCGTCTCCGTTCCCCTTCCGCCTCCCCTTCACTTTTCCGCTTCCCCTGTCTCGTGATCCCCCCCTTCAACTTCCCCCGTCCCTCTTTCCCTTCTCTTTACCATTCACTTTCCGCCTTCCCTTCTCCTCCCGCGAACCAGCCGACCTCCTTCGTTCCTCTCGGCCCCTGGCGCCTTCCCCCCTGACTCTAAACTACATGAAATACACTCATTTTTCAAACAACTCGCGCGCCACCTTTTGCAAAATTTTTGTCCTAATTTCATAACGCCAAAGCTCACCAGTTTATATAAAATACTTTGCGTGCGTGTGCACAACGACTCACCAATTTTTCATCGCAATTGGATGAATAGTATAGAAAATAAATTCATTATGCTAGAGCTCACAAGGGACAGCAGCGCATAAGGGACAAACAAAACAATGGTTTACAAGCGCATAATGGACAAGCAAACTTACATTTTTATATATTAAGATTAACATTATTCATAAATATATTAAGACACCTTGCCGTGGTAACCAAAGTGCTGCAAACTTATGTATCATCCAATTAATTTCAAGTCACGAGTAGAGGAGGATATGCAATAATAATGCAAAGAGCCAAATTCTATAACTTCTGAGATGCTGCAGTTCCTCAGAAATACTCCCGAAAGGAAGGTGAACTAATTTTCCGCCTTCCTTCGCCTGCATTTAGCCTCTGGGAATGAACTAGAAACTAAACGCCATCATTGCTACAGCTGCATCTCCGTAACCCAGAATTTTTGGTACTTTTAAAATTTAGATATTTTGTCGATCACCGATAAAAAATTATTCTTCTTGTAATTTTCAATATAATTTTGCACAATAAATTTAACATAGATTTATGTTTACTTTGTGGTATTTTTTTGTGATTAATTTTTGGGTTACTTATACCGTGTTGCATTTTCTACTTTTTTAGCCAACGCTTTGGACAGTGTTACAGTGCCCATTTTCAGAGTAGATGTGTAGATTTTTGCGAAATGTGTGTTTATTTTGTAGAAATAATACGGTGTTGCTTAGTTTTGGTGTAGCCACCTGTACCGGATAATAGCTTATCCCCATCGTTCCTAAATAATTGTAAGGTTTTTGTGGATTTCAAATTCCTTCGTAATTAAGCGCGCTCAATGCGTTTTGGGACTTCCCAGCACTATGATAAATCACTATTATCGATGAATCTCTACTACGAATCGGTTTACATTATAAATACAAAATAAATATGCTTCGGATAAATTGGAGCTTTTCCCACCGTTTCGATTAAGTTGAATTAAAATAAAATTGTTAATTACTTAATAAAAAAACAAACGAGTAAACTACAAAAAAAAATTGTATTTTCCTTGAATGTATGAAATGAAATGTATGAGGGCACGAAAGAAACACTTTTCAAAAAACATTTTTATGGGTAAAATTATCTCTGATTTACTTTTTTCCTTCTTATAAAATTATTCACAAAATGTATACTACTGGCTTGAAATCGTGACCTCTAGACTCCGTTTGCCAAGCGATTTTTATATTTATTACCTCCATTCGTACAACACAAGGCACACTTAGGGCCTTCGCTCATGGAGAAACTGAAAAAAAAAATAGTTCTCAACTCAATTGCAATCGATATTTTTCTGCTCTGACATGTCAAAACTTGATAGTTCGTGAGCCAATACAATGGCAACCTGTCAACAGAGCAACTGAAACGCCACTGCCGTGGCGACCAGCAGTGCTAATTTTTCAGTTGCATTGTTGACAGGTTGCCATGGTAGCGGCTCACAAACTGTTAAAATTTTGAAATGTCGAATCAGAAAAATATTAATTTTGTTAAGGAGGTTGATTGCAATTGCGTTGAGAACTGGTTTTTTTCAGTTTCTCCATGAGCGGAGGCCCTAAGAAAACATACGTTTTTGACTTGTGGCTTCTTCTTAAGGCACAAATCCAAAGTAATAACCGTTTTCAATTAAGTGTTCGGCAATTGTTGAATTGAATGGATGACCGACTTTGCGATCTCGAAAATGTTCTGAGATCATTATTATCTGTACTACATAACGCTTACAGTCAACTTCGGCAATTTGCAAGTTTCTGCAGTGACTGTAAGATTGTTGCGAAGGGAGGTTGCACTCCTTCCTTGCCTTATTTCGCCACCGACTAGCCAGCTTCTGGGGCAAGACACTTAAGTCAACCGACACGATTATGGTGGTTGCACCCGAGTAGCTCAGCTCTCCACTCGATGAGCGTTGTATGCAGATGATGCGGCGACTACTTCCAAAGACCGATAATTTAATTTATTTAATGAACATTACAGTATGATACCGTACGTTTTCAATTTTTATATTAATTCTTGATTCTTATTCAACTTTCCAAATTTTCTTTTCGTATTGTATGATAAGACAGATTGGGTTTACACTATCCACGGACCCGGTCCTGCTGGGTTAAAAGTTTAAATAAATAAAATAAATATATTAAAAATGTCCGAATCTCCGTCCACTCTTCAACATAATATTCTTCTTCAACATAACTTTCTAGAAAAACTGCAGTCACTATTTATAATTCAATTATTGCTCCACACTTTAACTACTGCTCAACTATCCTTTTCCTGTGTAATGAACGAGAACAAAATAAGTTTCAAATTCTCCAAAACAGGGCAATGAGAATAATATTTCGACGAAATAGATTCTCAAAAGGAAATAAAATGTTAAAGGAACTAAATTGGCTAACCGTGAAACAGATGTTGACCCTGCACAGGATGATATTTATCCATAAAATAGTGAACAACATGTTACCAAAACACTTCTCAAACAAAATTAAATACAACAAGGACATTCACAGACATAATACAAGGACTTGCAAGGAAATCACACTACAAAAAAAGGACAAAACGAATACGCAGAACAGTTTACTATACAAAGGGATGAAGTTATACAACACTCTACCAGAAACTTTAAAGGCCGCACCAATTGGAAAGTTCAAAAGTTATTGTAGGAGATACATAGAACAAGAAAAAATATATTTTGAAATATGAAATGATATAATTAATTAGGAAATTGTAAACTTAAATGTACAATTTACTAAAATAAAACAAATAAAAAAAATAAAAAAAAATAATCATTTGTCATCCCTGGGTATTTTTTTAAATATTTTTTTTAATATTGACTCCATAGGTACAGGATGCTCTGAGGAAAAAAATGCCCCAAAAGGTCCTTGCCATGTTTGGGGATGCAGTGTGAAAGTTCTGGGAAGGAAAAGGTTTGAGGGGTGGGTAGAAATCTTTAGGTCAATGTGTCCAGGAGTGACATACATATGAATCCATCCCTACTACTGCGGTGCAAGGCGATCGAGAGAGTCTGGAGGGAGGCTGGAGAGTTCAAAATGACTCCATCAACCAGTCTCTTCCGACTCGGCCCACCACGGACTAGGCGGAAAAACGCATCCGCCGCCAAGACCTAGACAAACCTCACCCCATCAACCCGGACACCCTTGTTAAGTCACCAAACGTTGCGAAATACTTGGGGCGACCCATGGCAGGGTATTGGTTATCCAATAAACGGTTTCGGGAGCGGTGGTACCCAAACCCGCCTTCCAAATTTCTAGAATAATTTTCAAATAAAATGTTTTAATAAAATATTTCAAAAGGGTATATATATAACCAGACACAACCGAAAATATGACTTTTTTAAATCAACTAGACGACTCTTTCGACATTTTTTTATTTTTTTATTTTGTTTTTAACTTTATGAGTAAAACATCAAATTGTAATATTTAATTAGATGAAGGCATAATTAGAGGAACTCAATAAAAAATCCGGAAGCGGAAAAATCAGAAAAAGATATTGGCACCTCTGGGACACGAACCCAGGACCTTCGGCTTTCCGGGACGTAGCTCTCAGAAGTGCCAATATATTTTACTGATTTTCCTGTTTCCAGATTTTCGATTGAGGTTTGCTGATATTGTATTCATCCAATTAAATATAAATTGATTTATTTAATAAAATTATGTTTTAAATTTTGAAAAGATATGTTTATTTTTGTTATAATAAGGTAATACCATTGGTCGTTGGAAGATTTGTTAAATTTTCAAACAAAATGTTGATTTTACAATACATATTTCAAATCATACACTAAAATAATTGAATAAATTGTCTGTGTAAACCACTTTTCAGAATTTTAATTTTAATTCAAATAAAATCTTTAAATAACATACGCGCACATGTTTTGCGATAAAAAATACTTCAGTTTATTTATGGTCTAATCGTCTATTGTATTTCAGATTTTTTCACACTTATTTTGCTTAGACATTATTAAAAATTTATAAATACCCATGATCAAAAAATAATTATATGTAGTTCATAATTTTAATAATTTCACCATCACGCGGTTGGACATTTTTATTGCTAACTTGAATCTTAAAAGACCACCTTTCGACGAAATTCTCGGCCGCCGATTAACGGGCCTTAAGAACTTAATTTTATTGTTCGAATAATGTAGAAATACATTGTGATCCGTTCAAAATAGAGAGCATTCCAAAAACACATTGCTGGAAGGCAAAGCAACAGCTGGCGGCCTTTAGATTCCAGAGATTGCAAAAAATATCAATAAAAACCACAAAAATATAACCAAGATGCCAGAAGATAGAAGTTTTATAAGATCACAGATTCGGTGAAATGTAAGGCGGCATCAATTTATTGTTTCCATTATATAGACACTGAAGAAATAACAACATTTATCTATTGCACGCTTTATAAATACGTAAGTTATGTAAATTAACATGTAAAAGACCACGAGCGTAAATTACTATTATTTTTTAAAGTCAATACTGCACACCAATGAGTCCCCAACCGCCTGGAGCCAGTGAGACGGCATCTCCAATTGGGGTATATTGTGAGGCTGAAGGAAGGGGGGAGGGAAGAGAATGGTAGGGAAGAACTCGGCTATTCAGATCTGGTCACCAAACACGGCTAAAGCCATTTCAATTCTGAATGGTGGTCATACGCCAGGGCGAGACTGGGAGTATCTTCCACTCTGGAATATGCCTCAAACAGACTTTTTAATATTTTTAAATAATTAAATTATGATAAAATTCAAATCAATCAAATAAAATTTAGATGCGCACGCCGGGATTTGAACGCGCGACCTCCGGATTTCTAGTCGAGAGCCTTACCTCTCGACTGCAGAGGCCGTCAAATAAATAAAGAAAACGTTTTAGTCTTATTAATTAGTCAGTTTGTAGGAGTCGAACGGTTCATTGTGACTTGACTATCAAGCTGAAGAGGAAAGAATGATAGAGATTTTATTTACGAAGAAACAAATATTACACTAAATTATATTAATTAAAATGATTTAGGCGGTACACAACCCTAATAATTTTTGTTTGCTCAAAACTCACATTTTAATCATTTCCGGTGAATTCGTAACTATAATAACTTTTCAATCCAACAGACCGCTGGAGATGTATTTAAAATTAATTTAAACTATACCTTATCATTAATATATTTCACGTACAACGATTTTAAAACTTTATAATCCGTTTTTCAACTATAAAGTTTGCGGTAAGCACCAGATTTTATTTTTTTAGACGTTGGATTAATGACTTCCGGAGGGAAACGTTTAGAAACATCTTCAAAATTTGTAACTCGTTCTTCAGAATTAATTAAAATGAACGCGGCGGAAAGGTCCAATCTCCAGGCCCGCTAGAGCGAATTCGACCGTACGTTCGTCTTATACGCCGTGCCGCGGGCGTATATTTGTTTACACGCTTTCTTCACTTACGCCAAGATTCCCACTTCCCACAAATTTTTCTTCTTCTTCTTTTATTTGATAGGGCAAATTCGACAGTAAGTCCGTCCAATACACGAGTCGCGAGTTGCAATTTGTATCCACGGCTTTTTTACTTATGTCGTTAAGATTCTGAGTGTATATTGTCGTCTTAAAAAAAATTCATCAACTCACAAATATAGCAGATGAGTTTGTCCTCTGTTGAACTCCAATATTGTGTCCTAGAATTATTTAGTCTAAACTCAGACGCCTTCTGTTGAACCGGACCACTGAGTCAGCGATCTTGGATATTCCTCCGTCAAGATGAGCGGCAGCTGTCAGTCGTTCAAGCCAGTGAATTCTATAAATCAACATATTAGGGATCACTGGCTTCTCGAGGTTGTTGAATTCGGTACTGCTCCTCATAAATGTATGGTGTTAATCGATACTCGTTTTTTAACCTCCTCAAGTTAAAAACATTTTCTTTCCGCAAGAACACACAACTAAATATCAGCCAAAAAATATACCGAACCTTCATAATATGGTAATATCAATAACATCAAATAGTCTAAATAGAAAGATGGGTGATTTGAAAAAGATTTAGAAAGGATTACGAAAGAATCCATCGAAAAACAAATATATACAATGTTTCACAAATGGATTTCTTTCAACGACAAAAGAGGCTGTCGCGGGCGTTTTGCTTTCTTGATATTAGAAATACTGGCACTGTCTTTTACATGATATGTTAAAGTTTGTACTGACAGAACGGCGCTGTGAGACGTTTAGCACTGTCGACAAGATCTTTGAAACTATGCGGATAGGTGCGAGGCAGACGTCGATAATTTGTTTTATTTTTAATTATTATTTCTATGCTTGTACATAAAGTTTATTAATTGCAGATAGTATATAATAAGAATAAGAATGATATATCATTAAACTCATTCAAATATTATATTGTGTCGTGAACGCCTCACTAGCAATACCTGTGCTGAGGTGTTCACATGTTTTTGTAGTACTAGTTGTGCATTCATTACATTATTAGGTTAAAGAAAATTATTAGATAAACAAAAAAATACAGATTGATGATGTGTGGGTAATGTAAACGATTTAATTAAACATTATAGTGTTTCACGAGCATTTCACCAGACGGTGTTGAGGCATTTATTTACACGTGTATTTTTTGTTTTATGACAGTTACACAGTTAAAATTAAATTATAGTGTTTTGAGAAAACCTTGAAAAAGAAGAATATGTATAGATGATAACAGAAAATACTTAAAATACGTAGATAACTTTCGTTTAATGTGAACCTATATTTTACAAAATAAATGAGAAGGAACTGTCCAGAAATTAAGTTTATTTTAATTTGAGTTGTTTTATTTTCGGTTATGTGTAATAATGTTTTGAGTAAAGTGAAAACCTTGTTTTTTGATCCAGGCAATGCTTTTTTTTAACTGTATTTAGTTTTTTTGTTTTGTATCAAATCTTTTCCCGTTTGAAGCATTTGTTATCAGTATATTCAGGGTTTTATTTGTGTAGGATCTGGTTATAGTTGCTGTTTGAGGTTGCATTGCAATGTGGAGTTAATGTTGGAAGTTTATGTTGTTTTATATTACATGTAAATATTGTAGCAAATTTGGTGGATTGCAAAAGTGAATAGTTCTTAGTGAGTGTATACCTTTAGGTGTATAAATAATTACATATCAGACTTGTTATAAGAGCAACATCGTTATTTTTCTTTGCACAGTTGGTTAGGTTCACCATCTGAGGCACGTTTGATCTTGAGCCCTCATTCTTTGACGAGTCACAGGCGACCTCGGCCACTGCCCCTGTGGCTGGTCGACACATCACTTTACCATATTTATTTTACTTCACCATGCAACTGTTAAAATCCGCGTCCATCAGCAACATAATAGGCTGAAAACTTTTATTTCTTTTATCAATATCCTGGATTGGCATCGGACTACAATGGAAGTCTATTATTTACGAGATTCACAGATTAGAAATTCACCGTTTGCAGATGCAGACATTACATAAGACCTTTCGACTATACCTGGAGCTATAGGTGCTTGCAGAGGAGCGGCGCGATAACTGATGACCTTAACCACAAACAAAGCAGTTGGCTGGGTGAAAACCGTTCTGGGACTGGACCTCACCAGGAATCGTGGGGCAGAGCACTATCAGCTGCTCCAGCCCATCTTTTCAGCATTCATCAGCAGTGTAGGGAACCGCACAAGTCGGATCAACTCACCGGATCCACAAAACTACACGGTACTACCGCTCCATTATTATTGCTGTAATCTGTTAAATAGCCTAGCCCTCATCATATAGACTGGTCAGTTACCGAGTTGGCATCGCGTTTGGGTCCCACTCAGGCATCGTGTGTTCGATTTCTCGGCTGGCTGAGTCCCCCATTACGACGTAAGCAATATTTTCTATTTAAGTGGTGTTAGTAGGAGATTTTCAAATATTGTCAGTTATTTGTAACCCGTGAATGTTTGTCTTTCTTAAAAATATATATATTTACTTATGGCTTCATATTTATAATACCATTTCATTTGTGCATCTATTTATGTACTAAACAGACACAATAAATGTATCCACATTAAAGCACTTTATTGTTTGATTTAATAACCCCTACTCACATCAAGTTTTCACAGCAAGTTTTCACAAGTCTGTTAGGGTCCACGCCGGAGATGTTAATTCTTTGACTTAAAACCAATCTTAATCCATGTTTTCTTTTATAATTTTATATTTTAATAACACTTAAGCGCCCACCGTGGTTTACTCCCATTTACACTTAACAAGGTATAGTAGTACATTTGCCATAGATTTGTCAAATAGATGTCTTATTATCGTGACGTCCAGTGTTTCGTAAATTCCATTCGAGTTTGTATAGAAAGGTACTTGGAGGATGAATCTAATTGTTGCATTTTGTATTTTTTCTATTGGGTTTAACGATATGTTCGTTGCGCTTCCCCAAGTCATTATGCCGTTTATGATAATGGATTGACAAAGTGCAAAAAATATGGTCCTACGGTTAAATATGCTAGGGTAGAATTAGCTTACTCGTAGAGCAGAACCTCGAAAATACTGAGGTCCTGGGTTAAATTTTTAGATGCGACGAATCTTGTTCGTTTTTTTCTGTTTTAAGTTTTCATTTGAGGGTCACTAATACTGTCTTCAAAGCTAAAAAATAAAATGCTAGGAGCGTTTTTTAAGGTTCATAATACCATAAAATCAAAGCACCGACATATCCCAAATGTATTTTATATCCACCACTGATCTAAGACCATAATATTGTGGGCTGTTTGTTGAATTTACTGAACTAAGAGCAAATTCTAGTAAACAGCGAGCGGTCGAACATACGTAGCGTACATTCCTCTAGGTAATGTTCTTGTTACCAGACCTACATATTGAGTATTGAGTGATCGGTAAACTATTCGTCTTTGTCTGAAGCTTCAGGAGTATCAGTAGATAACCACTTCATCTTACCCATCTCGTGTTGGATATTTGAGTTACCAATCCATCAAATTAATTATGGGTGATGAGTGATGGGCTATTTGTTGATCATATTATGTAAACTAGTTGAATGCCCATCAATACAGATGGGAAAATGATGATTTGTTTATTTAACTACCTCACTCGAAGCTATATTTTTGTGATTCAAGAAAGTTGTATTAAAATTTTATTTAACGCCTTTCATAAGTACGCGTACCTACAATAAAAATAAAATAATGTGTAGTGTAAAATATTTATTTTCACTCCGCTCTAACAGCATTCAGAATAGGAAAGTTACTTGCATTGTATTTAGGGATGTTTATTGATCAGAATTTTTTTTTCTTTTTTTATGCGTATATCGCACAAGAGTTCCCAACTGCTCCCGTCTGAAGCTAGTGGGACTATGACATCCCCAATTGGGTTATATTGTAAGCCTGAAAGAACTGAGGAGGGGAAAGAGAAGGGGAAAAGCAAGGTGTGGAAGTTCCTGGCTATTCCGATCTGGTCACCAGAGAAGGTTAAAGCCATTTCAAGTAACGTTTCAATTCTGAATGGTGGTCTTATACCAGGGCGATACTGAGAGTATCTTCCACTCTGGAACGTACCGCCAATGTAGCATTTTTAATTAATTTTTAATTATTTTTAATTAATTTATTGTGAAATAACACAAATTTATCAAATAAAATTTATTTGCGCACGCCGGGATTCGATCATGCGATCTTCGGATTGCGAGTCGAAAGCCTTATCCCTCGACCACGGAGGCCATCCACGGAGATCTGAACATCTTGATATCACGAAAAATCATTAAAAATTTAATTTATAATAGTAAATCTTTTCTAACGAACTATTTCGATGATTTAACAGTATTCCACTATTTTTATTATTTTCTCTTAACAATGTCCAAAAATATAAATTGTTAGGTATTTTTGTGTGATTTATTTTTTAGGGTGTTAATCCAATCTTCCTCATTTTTGAGCTAAAGTTTCAGATAGTCTTGCTACATTCACCATCAGGGCAATTTACTGGAATTTGGTTTGAATTTAAGTGTCATTTTCAAATTTGGAGCTGTTTTTTGGTTTCCACGATGGGTCGAGAGAATCAATGGGGATGCTGTGTGGAAGATCTTTTTAGGGAAAAGTAGGAGAGAAAGCTCTGGGAAGGAAATCGGTATGAGAAGTAGGTAAGAATCTGGGGGTCAATGTGTTCAGGAGTGCAAATTTACCCCCACCCACAGCGATCTAAGGCGATGGGTCGAGAGAGTCCGACTGAAGATGTCAAAAGTACTTACAGAATGAAACAAGTTCTTTGTTTAAAACCACTTTATTTAAATTTATATTCGTCGACCGGTTTCGGTCGAACTCGACCTTCTTCAGGACAATAAACATATAAACTTATAGAGTTTAAACTCTATAATTTAAATAAAGTGGTTTTAAACAAAGAAATTGTTTTATTCTGTAAAATGTCAAGCCACAAAGTGTTTGCTTTCTTCGATAATTCAAAAGTACTTCCTTAACCAGTCTTTCCCGGTCCGGGACGCCTCGAAGTAAGCGGGCAAAAGCATCCGCCGCTAAGACCTAGATAAACCTAACTTTATAAATCCGGGCACTCCTGCTAAGTCACCAAACGTAGCGAACCATTTGATGTGACCTGTGGCACCGTGTTGGTTATCCAATAAATTGTTCCAGAGGCGACAGTTCCCATACCCGTCCCCCAAATTGAGAATGTTTGAATTGCCGTGCCTGTTTACATTTAAAGGCCCTATTTGTTATTGCCCGTTTTGTTTGTCTTATATTATAAACCTTGTCTTGTCCAGAGCAGCTTTTGTGGCTTAAGCTCGGTTGTTTCAGGATTAAGCTCTAGAAGGATGAGAGAATGAATCGTGGCTTAGCGCTCTAACAAACTATCCCAAGCAACGTTATTCTGGGACGAGAATCTAAGTCAAATTGAAATTTATTAACTAACGCCTGGTATAGAAGTCAGTCTTACCCTCGCTATGTATGACAATCCTCGCTCAAATTTAAGCGGGCTAATTTTGCTGCTCAAACCTTGATAAGTAGAAGACGCTAGCATTCACATGTCAACTCTGACATCTACGTAAATAATAAAATACTTCCACATCACCGAAATTTACGTAAAATTCCTGATTTTATATTCATCGAGCGATGAGGAATGTCGATGTTATTAAGATGAAGCCATGCAAAATAATGTAAAATCAAACAAAACATGTATTTTTGTTTTGAAAATTTGATCGCTTAGAAGTATTATAGTTGCTTCAATTAAGTACTGCATACAGAACATATCTTGGCCCTTAAAAATATTGGTCATTTTTTTTTTCGTCAAGTCTTTAATAAGCCTAGAAAAAATAAAGTATTAGGTCTATAAAAAAATACTTTCAAGTGCAAACTTTCCTACATATTAGCCCCTTTTCAGATATGTTTTTATTGTATGATGTGGCAAATTCAGTTTTTTTTATAATAATTTCAAAAAAATTATTGAACTTCACTACCACAAAATAAAATAAAATATGCATTTTCTCGTTTTTATTTTGGACATCAATAAATACGGCCCCCATTCTACGAATTTGGATTTTTAAAGTGAACCTTGAACCGTGCACTTGGTACACCCATTTCGTATCAGTTACGTCTCGCCTGCGAAAGAGAATAGACGTCTTAGGCTCCGCGTCGGTGGTTCCGTGAAATCAATATTAAGTTTCCTTGTTATTACAATAAACATTGCGTAAAAAAGGAGTTAATGTTTTATATAGCCCTTTACGAAATCAAACTGTAAACAAAATTTCTTAAATACATTTTCCAACCTTTCCAAAAGCTTTTTCTCAAGTATTTTTAAACTTCTCCCAAAAAGAGGCGTGGATTCCAATTTAGATTTTTGCCTGGACTATTTGATCCCCTTAATTGATCATCAATCTAAAATAGTCTGGTAAGGGAGATTACAAATTTCAACGTCAAGACAAGTTTGTTTTTGGCGGTTAATGTTATAAATAGTACACGACTACTACAAAAACACTATTTTAAATTAGCTTCCTCGCTTATAGCACTATGCAGATTAAAGTGGAGAACTGTATCAAAATTCAATCCGCCTGAATATTTTAGTTTAATGAAATAAACTGATGTTTCAAAGATCACGTCAGTAGAAAGCATTGATATTCCACTCACATAGTTTTGGTTTTTAAAAGAAAAAAGAAACAAGTTACTCTATTAAAATCATAGGCAGTACATGTAATTCTGGGGATATCCGGGCTTGCGACCAATAAACGGATTATGTTCCAAGCTCGACATTCTATCCAAGCCAAGCTTAAAATCAAATAATCTACCGGGCCTTAGTACCCCTCAGTACAATCACCGCCCCATTTATCAAAAGGGATAGGCAGAGTATGCATACATTTTCATGTGCATACCACACTTCACCTTATCTCACCACACATTCATTTGCTGTATCCACGCTAATAAAACGTCTCATATTTGATTAATATTATTTGTTTATTTTAATTTTTGGACAGCATATCAATAATCTATCCGAGACACTATCTAGGTTACAAACCAGTTCGTCGAACAACGGTTTCCAATGAAAAGGGTAGTTGCCAATAATATGGAGAAAAAATTGTTAATTCTGAAATTCGAAATATGAAATTGATAATATGACGTTTAAATAAGAGATGATAGAAACCAAATTGGAAAGGCATTTGTCCCGGTAATTTAACATGAGGGGTTCTGGGTTCGTGTCCCAGTTGCGACCGTTATCTTTTTATTTTTCGGTGTCTTGTTCTCTTTCATATTTTCGCCTAAATTATTAGTATTTTCTTCTTCTTCGATGATATATTATATAGATGGGAATAACCTTCAAAAGTTATAAAAAGAGAGTTGTTATAATAAAAAAAGATTAATAATCTATTTAAATTACCTTCTTATTTCGTCAATCTTAACATTTGGAAAGTTTAAAAAATACGAGTTTTTTTTTTATGATTAATTTTACATTATAACATATTTATAAATTCTATTCCAATACACAAGAAATAATTAATAAAACTTAAAAATAAATAACAAAATTTAACAATAATATTAGAGTTCTTGCCTAAAATTACACTTGAAACCCCCAAGGCCAAGTTTGAAAATGTCAAAAGACCTAGAGATATTATTTAGCAGCACCATACCCAAGATTCGTAGAAAATGTATTTAACAATGTTAGTTCGTCGAGGAGGTAAAGCGGAGATTGGCTAGAAAGTCGTGACGTAACTTGAAGTCCGTTTTCCACCGGGAGATTTGAATTTAGTGCAATGCAAGCGGCTTCAAGCGTTTGCAATGATTTATTTATAATATGTGGTAATAATATACTGATAATTTTATTAAAACTAGCTTTTGGAATAAAAGAAGAAAATCCCTGGAAATATTTTCCAGTGTTACTTTTGAATTGATGATGTATATTCTAGGTTAATAACGTACATATGGCCTTTGAATTTTGAAATTTAAAGTCTCATTTAAAAACTATCATGACAAGGATATGACACGAAGCACTCTTTTCAGGGTGAATTGCCTATTAATAAATAAGTTTATAACAGAGAAATTATTGAGAAGAATTGTATTCATACAAAGATTTTTTTTTTTTTACATGAGATCCACAAAGGAGGCCCTGAGGAAAATAATTTTCCTCAGGGCCTATATCATCTTTGGGGATGCTGTGTAGAGGGTTTTTAAGGAAAGGAAGGGAGGAGAGTTCTGGGAAGGAAACATGTTTAAGGGGTGGGTAGGAATCTGGGTGGGTCATCTTTCAGTGTGTCCTAGTCATCCGCTTCCAAGACCTAGACAAACCAAAATCACCAAATGTAGCGAACCACTTGGGGTGACCTATGGCAGAGGTTTTGGTTATCCAATAAAGATTCCCGGGGCAGCGGTACCCAATTCCTCCTCCCAAATTGCACATGGTGGTAGATACTCTCAGCTTAGCCTTGGTGAAAGTCGTGTGAGAACCATTTAGAATCGAGGCGTTGCTTGAAATGACTGCAGCATGAAATGTTAAGCGAGCTTCAAACACAACCTTAGTTCTTGCTAGTCGCCGTGTGCTTTCAATGACGTATCTTTAATTTTATAATTAAAATATATGGTCTTTTGTGACCTCGTAAAGCACACAACTGAACATTTTTGGAAGTTGAAACCCAGTTTGTTAACAATAATCCAGTCAATACAACTTTTCATTATAATGACACTACATACCTGCTTGTATCTTAAATGTCCAGTTTATTATGCTACATACTACATGCTTATACTGAATAACCTATGGATCTTTAATATCGTGATATTGTAAAAGCCTTCAAGGCGTGTATCAATAAATAAATAATTGTGTTTATATCTTTTTGGAGCTTTCTGCAGTCTTCTAATGACCTTATTCTGAAGAAGTTTAATGTCATCTGCAAAAAGTAAAGGACGAATTTGATTTTTTTCCGAATATTGTTTATAAAAATTAAAACAATAATGGTCCTTAACTGGATCCCTGCGGTACATCAGAGTTTGTAGAATACGTGATGGAGTTAAACTTACCATAGAACACGAATTGTTCCCTTTCGTTCAAATAATTACAAAAGAGTTACAGTAAATTTTCAGAAAAACAATTTCTTCGAGCCCTTAGGAGCACCGAGTGATCCATTTTATCGAAAGCCTTTGCAAAATCATGGTATGATGTGTCAACTTAATCACTGTTATTGAGTATTTTCGCCTCGTATAATAAATACAAACCTGTAATGTAAACCGATTCATAGTAAAAATTAATCTAAAATAGTCTTTAAGCATTACGCTTTGTCTTAATAACTTCTCAAGACTAGAAAATATCACAACATTCGCGCAGTGAAAACAAGTTACTTTATCTCATGAAAATTCATTCTGAAATTGGATCTCACCAAGATGATACAGAGTGGCCCGATTTATAATAAACAGTACCAGGAATAAAATCCCTACAATGTTATCAAGTGTAACAGTACTCCTATTGCCTACATACAGTATAATGCTGGCAAACACAGGCTTACTTCTCTACTCAGAACCCGGTGTAGACCAAACGAGAGCTCGAATCGAATTAAAAGTTTTCCGGCACATTGTAACACCGGCGTATTTTACGGGTGGTGCTGAAGGAAAATGGGTTTTACCAAACTTTAATTAATTTTGAAACACGTAACGTGATTTTGAAAAACAATATATGACAGAGATCAGAAGTTAGGCACGACGGGTGGCAGATTAAAATCAGACGATTTGGAATTTGGACCAACAAGTTTTAATCTCAATGATCAAAATTAAGTACTATTAGTTTTGAAACTTCTGCTTCGGGACGTTCGATAATCTTATTCGGAATTATTTGGAAAGAAAATTTTATGCAAATGTTCAAATTATTCTGTCTCTTTTATAGACTGTACAGGGCCCGCAGATACTTTAATGGAACACAATTGCTCTACAAGTCGCAAGTGTTGAATTTGGCAGTCACTTCTGACCTGGAGCACCACATTACCTGAAAAAACCTCGACTAAAAACCGCAGGAGCCAGCGGTCTGTTTGATAGATTTGTATACAGTCGTCGAGTAGGAATGCTGTCCTCGTTGTACCGGTACTTCAATGGAAGATGCTCCGTGCACAAATGCCATATTTACTTAGGATGGCAATTCTACGACTCGTTCTTGAATTCAACAGCTCGGCTGTGGAACAATTTGCCGGTTCCTGTGTTTCCTCCCTCCTACAATGGGTTGACTCCTTCCTATCCGCCCAAAAGACTCTCCAGACAATATCCCTAAGGCCACGTCCGCATAGGCAGGAGGCTTACGTAGCGCCTAGTGCCTAGTGGCTTGCACCCTGGCTACTCGCTAGGGTACATGGTGGCCGCACTGTAGGTGGTTTGCCTGGTGGGTCGCTAGGTGCCTTGCTCATTTGCTTGTCGGCACGTCGCTAGGCTCTAGGCGCTAAGTAAGCCACCTGCCTATGCGGACGTGGCCTAATGGAGTTTTTCTTGTGTGGAGTTCATGTAAAAAAAAGGTAAATTAAGCTACATCATTCACTCAAGAGATGCACAAGTTTAAAAAAAATATTTTTATGTAAATAAGAGTGCACAAGAGTCCCAAGTGCTCCCAGTTGAAATGATTGAATATATTTTCTAAGCCATAATATTTTTCTATGCGCACGCCGGGATTTGAACCCGTGACCTCCGGAACCGTAGTCGAGAGTCCTTATCTCTCGACCATTGATGCCGTTTTGACGCAGTTTGGAACCTGCATAGTCCTTAGAGTTTGGGTGATATTCCACAAAATTGCCACGGCGTACCTAAGGCGTAAATATGGAATTTAGGGGTAGATTAAAAACACAAAACATTGCAAAAAAGTTCCAAGTGACTGGGGCCAGAGGAATCATTGCATTCTCATTGGATTAATGTTGTGATGCTAAAGCAAATGTTAGAGGGGAATGAGATGAGAACAGATATTTTGGGAAGATCAGATTTGGTCTCTAAACATGGATAAAGTTATTTAAAGATACTGATAGTTTTTTCAAATCTCTCTCGGATTCTCGCCTTCCATGGGATGAATCAAATATTTTTAGAACGTAACGTCCAAATTGTACCATAAACAAAGTAGGTATGATGTTTTTTCAAGACGCCTTTTTGTTGGATGCAAACTTCTCAATTGTTTGTTTGGTTAATATTTCCGGCTTTTACCTTTCAAGGATATTCTAGGCCATCATTTCTAATTATGTAGAGGAGGGAGGTGAATTTATATGCTAATTTTATTTCATAATAATTATGTTATGGAAGACAGGTTCAGACTTGAGTGGGGGCAAGTGGAGAGATGAGATGGTGAACGGAGAGGAGGCAATTTTAGATAAGGCTTGATAGAAGAGATGATATTTTTTTAGAGAGGGACAACCAAAAAACATAACTAAAGTTCCCACTTCTAGAGACCACAGTATAATTTAGGGAGTCAAGCACGTACTTGAATTTTGAAAAGGTGAGAGGGAACGGAATGTCCAATTCTCATTTCAATAATAAGGTAATTTCTTTTTTGGTAAAATGAGGAAATTGTTGAAATCACGGTTTTTGATTGTCCAAAAGAACAAAATCGATAAAACAGTGTACAGACTTGGTTGAGACTCTGTTGATGAAAGATGGTTATTTTTTAAATATTCCTCAGTCTAAGGGGATAAGGAACATAAATTACTTTTTTTAAATGTTCATCACTAAGTAATTATAATGTCAATAAAATATGCTACATTTATTTAAAGCCCCTTTTAGGGTCTTTTACATACGGATAGTAAAAATTATACAGCCTAAGCGAGTTCCCGGCTTGCGTTGCTATTCTGCATTGTAAGAAATTGTTTCTCCCTGCGTATCCTTTCCTATTCGTCCCGTTCCCCTTCCCTCTCCCCATTCCCCCCTCGTCCCACGAACCCCTCTTCCGAGTTCCACTCCCCCTTCCAGGAATCAGTGCCGGTACATTCGGTTTTCAAACAGCTCGCGTGACACCTATTGCAATTTTTTATACAAATTTCATAATGTCAGAGCTCACCAGTATATATAGAAACCTTCGCGGACGTGCTCACAACAAATCACCAAAGTTTCATCGCAATCGGATGAATGGTTTAGCAGCGCTTAGACATCTCATATGTCTCCAAACGCATTTTGATTTTTATATATATAGATTTATTGTACATAACTGAACTGCTTCAGTAACAATATTTTGTGTTTGTTTAGTGACAAATTGAAGACGTCCACTGAATTGATGTAATTATTTCACTCCATTACGTACGTAGTGGAATCCAAAAGCTAATTAAGTCGGTGAAAATACGCCTATTTATATTATTTAAGAAAGTGCTCAACATAATTGCTGGAATATCCATTTTAAAATTTATACAACGTCAGAATTTATTTTGTAGTCTTTCAATAACTTGTACATGCATATTAAAATGTGGGTTCCACACAGGAGAATTGTATTCAAGTTGACTTCTAACAAAGGCAAAATATAACAGTTTAAAACATGTAATTACATTTGCTAACACTATTGTTAACTCCATAAAAATCACATTCTCTGTCGAGACAGGAAAGCTATTTCATGTGAGAGTTTCGGTTTATAGGTACTAACCAAATAATTAGTGTTAAGTGAATATTATCTATTTATTTGTTTATACGCAGGAAGCAAACATACTGGGGAAACAAACAGTATTAATACAAACAGATCGGCGTCAATCTTCGCCGGCTGGCAGAGAGTTGGGTGATGGGAGATTGTAACTTTTTCAATTGGTTCTTTTGGTAAGAACTGATTTGATGGTGATGAATGAATGAATGTCGACCTGGATATATATTTTTAATTTATCTATTTAAATTTCGATTTTGTTTTCGTGACTGAATGAATGCAAATCTTTGAAGTGGATATTAATCCATTTCGATTAATCGATCTGAAACTCGGCAGATAGACTGGTTGATGACATAGCATTTTATGAACTTTTCGTGACACTTACGCATACACACGCGCACACACTTACATTTTTCTGACATGAGCTGTTCCACTGGCCCCGAACAGTTGGTGCTTTTGTGCAGTATTTAGACTATTAGTTCTGTGAACTTAGGTTTCATGTAATGTAGTCCAGCTGTAAGGCTCTTGACTCGCATTCCGAAGGTCGCGGGATCGAATCCCGGCGTGGCAAATAAATTTTATTTGATTAATTTGTGTTATTTCACAATTAATACATTTGAAATAATACATAGTATATTTGCGGCACATTCCAGAGTGGAAGATACTCTCAGTATCGCCTGGTGTAAGTCCACCATTCAGAATTGAAACGTTGCTTTAAATGGCCTTGGCCGTGTTTGGTGACCAGATTTGAATAGCCAGATACTTCCCACCTTCCTCTTCCCCATCTCCTTCCCATCCCCACTACATTCAGCCTCACTACATACTCCAATTGGGGATGCCATAGTCTCACTGGCTCCAGACGGGAGCAGTTGGGGCTCTTGTGCGGTATTCATATAAACAAAAAGTTGATTAATCTCTCTTGACAGTTCGCAACACTCGCAATGCTCATGATTTCGGGCGGAATAAAAAGGTACTATCAAACATGAATACCATCTTGGCAGGGTTGACGGACACGAAACAAGCAAACAAAATTACAGGCAGACGAAATGCAAAGTAGTCGAGTAAAATAGGACGACAGGAAATAAAATGTATTTTTTTTATTGAATAGTGCAAAAGAAACAAACAATTTAATTAATTTAAAACACAGAAACAAAATGCGAGCGTCTAACCTTTTTCTTCTACACAGGATTACAAGGTGTCAATTATCACGGGGCATTTAACCGTGAATTTCTCAAAACGTGACAGTCTCCCTCACGTGAGGACATTTACCCCAATTTGAATTTCCCCCGGGGTTCCTTTGTAACCCCTTCGCTGTGTATGTGAACCTTTAACCTTCAACTCGCTACACTTTGCAAAGGGATGATTATTTCATCGCCGGGAACTGTTTACGGAAGTGTTGGCGATCAAAACAAACCCTCTTTCTCTCTACCGGAAGGGGTTTTTATCACTTAAGTTTGATGGAGTTTTACAGCACAGAATAGTTTTTATTATTAAATGCTTAATAAAACGGGAGCTAGTTTTTTATTCGAATAACTTTATTATTAATTATTGCCTTTAGTAGACATTCGAATTGTACTTTTGAGATCATTAATTTTATCAGTGAACGAGATAATATCGACAGATTTTCAATTTGTACCTGAACCATTTATTGAACAACAAACACCCTTGCCATAGGTCACCTCAGGTGGTGCCTTCGCAGGAAAGTTCGTACTCATGTTGTCTAGATCTTGGTGGCGAGTGCGTTAGCCCTTGTACTACATGGCGGGCCAGTTCGAGAGAGACTGGTTGAGGTAGACCTAAACTAGACCTCTCCAGCCTTGTCCGTCACTCCTGGACACACTGACCTTTTCATGCCCTTTTCCTTCCCACAAATTCCTCTCTTACCTTTTCCTAAAGACCCTCCACACAGCATCCCCAAAGATACTCCTGTGAGGAGCTAATGTAAAAATAAAATCAAAATCGTTGACGAAGTTAATATCAACAACCCTCTGGAATCGACACTCTACCATCGCTCATGATCATCATCATCACCATCATCACTCTTGATCATCGGCTCTATAACCCTTGGTGGGTCTTGGCCTCCTCAAGAGTTTCCTCCTCCAGCTCTCTCCAGTTTAGAAGCCCAATGTAGGTATATCTTTGAGGACGTTGTCGCTCCATCTTAATCTTGGCCTTCCCAGGCTCCTTCGCCCTGTTGGTCTTGTGTTCAGCAGGAACTTTGATGCTTGATGCACGGTCATTCTCTCCACATAACCCAGCAATTTTGTGACGTTTAGTTCCTTAACCAGAGTATATGGTTCATTGTTGTAACGTCTGCGCCAAAATCCATTTTCTAGAACCGGTCCAAAGATGCGCCTTAAAATTTTCCTTTCAAAAACGTCCAGTGCTCGTTAATTCCTCTTAGTTAGTACCCACGTCTCAATAGCGTAGGAGAACATCGGTCTAATAAGTGTTTTGTACACTAATATCTAAATAAATTATATTTAATAGGGCGTAGTCGATAAAAATAACATTAGGGTGAAAATGTACTGTAGATATTCAAGAGGGAACTTATTCCCCACCTTCCTCTTTCGTATCTCCTTCGCACTCTCGTAAGCTTTACAACTTTCCAAATGGGGTTGCAGCACGTCATGCAAAATTCGGAATCGGTCGCTAACAATTACACTCCTTATGCAGATGGCTATAAGGCTTAAATTCACGTTTAATTCCGCCTGTTCTGATTTATTCAAGAAAAAAACATGGCCGAAAAGAGTGTTTTATCTTATTTTGCGAAGCTCAGGCCCAAATATTAAAATGTTTTACAATCATTTTATGAAGGATTAAATTTACCACGTAACACAATAAAACCATAACCGAAAAGGAGTTTGTAAGTAGGAAATTTTGAACCTTAATGTAGTTTTTATAGGCCTGATACTTTATATTTTTATGGACTTAAAAAGAGATAATTTAAAAAAATATTCGATTGTTTCATAGGTAAATATGCGTTTTACTCGAAGTATTTAAATAGAGCATCCAAAATATATCTAAGCGATCTAATTTTCCAACCAAATCAAATGATTTTGCATTACTTAGTAGTGCTTCACCTTAAGGCCCCGTAACCGCTCTCGAAAAGAAGATGGAGAGATATGTAATTACGAATGTTGGAGAGAACGCGCTAATATTTAAATCGATAAAATTGAAGTGAAAATTATGAAAAAGCTTAATAAAACACGACATTTAAAAAAGAGCAAAAATCTCATGGAACCTATCTTAAGTATCATTTAAAGAAACATTGTGAATTTTTTCAAAAATATAACTTGTAAAATGATAGAATTAGACTTGTTATAAATAATTTTCGGAATTTCATATAATTTGCGTTTCGGCGTGGAACGTATCTAGATATTATCTTCAAAAATAACATATATTTTTTTAAGAGCTTGAAAACTTCAAATGTTTAAGGGAGATATGTAAGAAATCGGTCAAAATTCGAGTAGCGGCGGCTTAAGAGGAATATAAACGCTAGAAATATTTCGATTCTCGTGCCTACAAAATTTTAAATCGCGCGTCGTAATTGCACGAGGCAAGTAAGCGAAAAAGTGGTTTTTATTTATTTTGTGCATAATTTTGTCAGAATGAAAATAAGTTAGAACATACAAAACCTAAAATATAGTCTTAGCCATAAAGGGGTATTTAAAAAAAAAGTTTATTTTATTATTTCATAGATAAGTCATGAAAAAACATTTTTTTTAGTGGTTTACGATTATATTTTTTGTTATGTAATTACAATAAAATTTTTATTGTAATTCCAATACAAAGAAAAGCTAGTAAAAGCTTCAATTTATCCATAGCATATTTTTTTATGTTCATAATGTAAACCAATTCGTTGTAAAGATGAATCTAAAAAGTATCTTAATAGGATTTCACGTATAGCTTCATCTTAAAGAAGTTAAAGCTGCCTTATTTTCATGACGCCTGAGTTCACAACTCGAGAGTTTTACAGGCTTCGGATAACAGATGTGTTGAACATTAATTTTAAAGTGGCAGGAAGCCATTATCTTGCAGTAGGTTGGGTATGCATTACGAACTGCTAGAGGAAGGAAAACTTTGCCAACTTCCAAACTTCTTGCTAATATGTAATCTTCAGAGGAAGATTTTGAAGAAAAAGCTCAACTAAAAATAAATATGTATTTTTACCGTAGACCCCAAAATCAACTCTCAAACCACTGGAGCGACCACGCGAAATAAATAAATTTACCTCGATTGCTCGAGATTTCCAGAAGATCATTTTTAAAATTTTTCGCCAACATTAAAAAAAAAATAAATCATACCTTAGAATCAAATCATGGAGACAAAAAACTTATTATTGTGCTATATAGCCAATAAATTTACTTTTATTTTACCGTTTATCTCATATTTGTAGAATCGTAAAGTTTATAACCGCCCGAATCCTGCGTGTTTGTTACTTTGAAACTCCGTGAGAGGTACTTATTCGAGTCAACATAGAATATTTTCGGTTTCAATATGTTGTTTGTGGTATATTTGATAATGAAAGGTGCATTTCTATGGAAAAAGGAATTAATTTTAACCATAAACAGCTGCTCGGAAATTCTGCGTGAAAAAATATTTTAAAAATTCATTTTTAACAACGTTCTAAAATAGTCTACGAAGTTCGGATTTGCGACATTTACGGTCATAATAGATAAAGCATTTCATTAGCTTTGTTTTAAAATAAATGGCTGGCCATGGAAATGTTATAAATAATTACAATAAATGCTTTACGAACGGGAGGAAAATGCGATCGAATTTTGGACCGCTATCAATCGCAAAAAAATAAGAGTGGTCCATTTTTCGACGATAATCGCTCCAGTGGAACAAAGTTTTAAGGATTTTTTATAATAATGTAATTATCTACTTAATCAATCTGTATTACCGCAACTATTTTTTTACATTATCTTCACTCTGATAACTGGGAAAGGAAGGAGAGGAAATTTTGGGAAAGAAAAAGGTATGTAGATTAGCGAATGAATCCATTCATCCAATCTATCAATGAAGGCATTTGGATCGGGAGAGTCCAGCTGGAGTCAGAGTAAGACTGGACAGACGCAATCACGAATACCTGGTTAAACCGAGCCCTAAGAATCCAGGTATCCTTGTTAAGTCACTAAACGAAGTGAGCCATATGGGGGTGATCTATGGCAGAAGTGTTAGTTACAATAAAATTATTTAATGTTTTTTTAATCGCAATGAAAACTCAATTTTAGTTCAAAGCACACATGTGAAAAATAATCATCACTTTCGAAGAGTGCACTCACAAATGTAAGTAACAAAGTGTTTTTGGGGTATTTTTTTACAGTAACCTCATACAGGAGGCTCTGTTGAAAATAATTTCACTCAGGACCTATGCGGTCTTTGGGGATGCTGTGCAGAGGGTCTGTTTAAAGGTAGGAAAGAGAGGAAGTTATGGAGAAGAAAAAAGTATGAAGGGTGGATAGGAATCTAGGGGTCGGAGTGTCCAGTAGTGACGGGCGTATGAATCCACCTCTCCCGCTGCGGTGCAAGACGACGCGTCGAAAGAGGCCAGCTGGAGAGGTCAAAGGGTTTCCCCAAACCGGCCTCTCCCGATCCGGTTCACGCAGCTGATGGGTAGGCATATCCGCCGCTAAGACCTGAACATACCTCTGGGCATTCTTGCTGGAACTTCTGACCAAACGTCATGTGCATTCTTGCTGGAACTGCCAATCAATTGGAGAGGACTCCCACCCGTTTGCCATGTCCTTATTATTTGTGTACTGTGTCTTCCTCCCATACAGGTGCTTGTAGGATACGCTGGATACAATCACCAGCACTTGCCGCCTCGTGGACCGTCACCAACCTGTCCCATTGTCTTGTCTATATTTTGTCTAACACATATTGAATCTTGTATTTCCCGCTAAGCACTTGCATACTGCCTACTAACAACTTATGCAGGGACACTGGAGGTCTAGATTCGTTATACATTAAATGTAGCTTTGTTCTTTCAAATAAAATTAGAGTCCTTGCGAGTGTCTTGAAGGAGTAACCATCTGTTATTTATACCAGGGCGGGTAAGTGGTGGATAACCTCCAATGAACACACCTCTTCCCGATGAACCCGGGCACCCCTGGTATGTCACAAAACGTAGTGAACCACTTGATTTATTACGAGGTGTTGATCATTCAATAAATGGTTCCTGGAGTGGCGGTCTCTATGTCCGCCTCCCAAATTTTTGGAGGATAATATTAGATTAATTTTGATGCATTAACATAAAAGGATTTGTTGCTAATTGTATATATTCGCTCTAGCGTCCTACTCACAGGACTAACAGCTAACAAATTGCAATATAGGTATTGGTTAAAATTTGAAAAACAACCTATATGTTGTTAATAAATGGATGTTAAATGTGTTTCTTTTTTCTCCCAACACAAAGAAACAGCCATCGCGTACCCCTTTCTCGACAACCTTTTCCCTCCCACATATACATGAATATTAATGTAGGTATTGATTGTCATTTAAGCCAAAGTTGCGCTCTGGACCTCTGAGGAAAATATAATCACCCCACCCCCTCCACATCCTTCTCCCCATTCCCATCTCCACCCACTCCACCCCATTAACATCCCTCTCCTCATACCCACCTCACCCACTCCCCACCTTTTGATATTGTTTTTCTAACCCTTATCACTTGCACTCACCTTTTTACCCTATCTCGTCTTCTCTCGCTCTCTCCCGGACTAAATTTAACATAATATACCGTTAGTCTTTATGCCCTGCGATGATAAAATAAAATCGCTTAAAAATGCGAAAACTTTCTAATTTTTTACTTCTTAATTTGTTTTTTAGAAATTTAATCAAATCTAGTTTATTTTAAAAATCTCTTGAATTTTGTTAAATACTAACGCAAAATCGCAAAAAAATTACTAGAAAAAAAAGTATCTAAAAAAATTATCACAGCTGAGAATCGGACCACACTCAACCGCTTAGCAGGCAATTTTTTTATTTATTTTTTTTATATTGTAATTTTATGTTTTTTTTTCATTTTTATATTAAACATATAAATAAAGGTATGTGACAGAAATTATATCCGTAGTCCTCCTCAGGAGATCCTGTGCTGAGGGGAACTATGTATATTTTGGCAAATTTTTCAGATACTACGGTTCGGGTAAAGTTTTCCATAAACTTCTACGACGATGTTTTCAGTATATTAGTAAGTTCATTTTCCAAAAGTTCCTTGCCAAGTGGGAGTTTGTTATATAGCTTTACTGCTAAAAATTCAGAGCCTCTTTGTCCAAACGTAGAGTTACACTTTGGTATATTTAGTATGTCTGTTTGTTTGGCTCTGGTTTTATGAGTAAGTGAGATGTCTTCCTCTGAATCATTTTTGAGTTGATGTACCAGAATGGTTTTTGGCATAGATTTTCGGTATACTTGGAACATCAAACTGTTCAAACTTATGGGGACCTTTAGTATGGTCTTTATGATGTATGGGGACCTTTAGTATGGTCTTTATGGCTGAGTTCAGTTGTTTTACGTGTTTTGATGCTGCTGAGCCCTATTCTATTACTCCATAGCCCAATTGAGAGGGGCATAAAGCATAGTATACAATCTTTAGATCTCTAGTTGACAAGATATTTCGTTATTTTTTGAGGAAGTAGATGATTTTTGTTTTTGAGGTTCGATCAATGTGTGAATTCCATTGTGGTTCTTCATCAATTTCAATCCCAAGATATTTAATACTTTTGGTTTGGGTTATACACGGGCAGGAACAGTGAGGAAATTTGTTTTGAAATTCATGTAATTTGAGGGTACGCTCATTTATTGGTTGTCCTCTTTTGTTTTTGGAGAAAGTTAAATTTTTACCTTTATTCACATTTAATGTAAGGGAGTTTACTTTTAGCCAGTTTTGAAGTAGGTACAGTCAGGCCATGTTCCACCTCCTTAGGTGCTAACTATGCTGGCCATTCCATGCATCACCAACTATTTAGAGAACGGCGGCATAAATTCATGACAATATGGAAATGGAAAATAATAAGGTGTATTTATTTGTAATTTAAGAATGCTACGTACGTACTCATATCACCACTGAAATTATATTTATTTTTATTTTATTACTTTTTTTTCACATGAGCTCCACACAGGAGGCCCTGAGAAAAATAATTTCCCTCAGGGCCTATGTCATCTTTGAAGATGCTGTGTGGAGGTTTTTTTAAGGAAAGGAAGGAGAGGAGAGTTATGGGAAGGAAAGGGTTTAATGGGTGGGTAGGAATCTGGGGTTCAGTGTGAAACCTCACCCCGTGAACCCGGGCACCCCTGCTAAATCACCAAACGTAGCGAACCACTTGGGGTGGCAGAGGTATTGGTTATCCAATAAAAGACTTTTAATGTTTACAAGCCTAATTCCGAATTCATCTGACGGCAATTTTTGACAGGGTCATCAACAACGAATACTTGTGTGCGTAGCTATAGCTTTCAGGGTTTCAATTTTCTAAATTTATTAGAAAGTTTTTTTTGAACCTTTACTTACCACAGTTCATTATTTAGATCACTTTGATTGGTGCATTCCTAGAAAATACAATAGTGTTGTACTTTCTACTTAACATTGAGGCCACTGGGGGGTTTTTGGGGGGTTGGACCCCCTTCCTCCCCCGTCTAATATACGATATTGCTTCGTTATCCATTACGTTCAGAGTTCTGGTTTAACAGGTAATCACAATGCAATAAACATTGTATCTTAACAAACGGATTGCAATCTTCAGTGCACAAGCTGCAAATGGTATTGCTGTCCTTGTTCTACGATTATATCAATGGAACTAGCTTCTTTCATCCCCTTGGCAGTGTTGTGTAGTCGGGAAACACGCCAAACATGTGCCTAACATATATATCTATACGGTTAACATTTTGACATGAGAATGTGTTATTCCAGTCGAGTTCAACAGCTCGACTACGGAACGGTTTTCCGGCTTCCATCTTACGTTACAGATCTCTTCAAAGCCCTTGTTCACTCCTTCCTCTCCTCAAAAGGTCCTCCACACAGCATCCCAAAAGGTGACACAGGCCCCGAGGGAAATTATTTTCCTTGTGACGTTATGTAAACTCTACGGCCATTTTAACCTGCTGATGTGGGGGCCGCTCACCTCCCCCGCGCGACGCATACGCCGCTTCCAGTACCTTCGAATTTAGTAACGCCAGAGCCATAAGTTCAAATTTCTAAAGTTAAACTTCTGTAAACAAATTCATTAAACATTTTTTTACGGGCCTCTCTGACCCACCGTCAGTACCTACGTGACATTTTGAAAGTTGATTACCATATAAAAATAAACATAAACAACTTTACAAAAGTTTTATACATGTTTTTTATTTTTTTTTATATATATTAACTCCGAGAAATTATTTCTCTTAGGAGGCCTTAAAGGAAATAATTTCCCTCAGGGCCCATGTTGTAGGAGGGAGGAAACACAGAAGCCGGCAAATCGATCCACAGCCGGGCTGTTGAACTCAAGAACGAGTCGTAGAAACGACCCGTTCTAATGTGACTAATGTCAACCGTGTACAAATGTTGAGCGCGTGTTTGGCGTGTTTCTCGACTATGCACCGGTGCCGAGGGGATCAGTGACGCTAGTTCCTCGGAGCATCTTCCATTGTAATACCGGTAGAACAAGGACAGCATTCTCACCTGACGCCTGTGCTCTAAAGATTGCAGTCCGTTTGTTAAGTTAGGAGAATCTATCAAACGGACCGCCCGTTTCTGCACAGAGTCGAGGGTTTTTTTTTCAAGTATTTTGGGGCTCCAGACCAGAGGTGGCTGCCAAATTCAACCGTGGGGCGCACTTGCGATTTGTACAGGGTTAGCAGTTGTGTACTATTAAAGTATCTGCGGTCCCTGTTTAGTACGCCCAGTTTCTGAGAGGCTAACTTAACTCTGGCCTCGATGGAGCCCCCGTACCTGAGCTGGTCACTTAGAGTTACATCAAGCGTATCAATGGAAGTGTAGTTTACTTGAGACACTATTGAAATATTATAATAAAAGTGAGTTCATTGTTGAATAAATAATAAAGACTATTTTCTGACCAAGTGATTTTTGCCAAAAATTATTATATAATATCCAAATTAATGATATAAGTTTCTAACATTATTTAAATTAACCAATAAATAATAATTTGGACCTCAACATTTTCATGGATCTCTAATATATATATATAATTTAAAGTAACAGGCCGTCCAGGCCCCCACGTCAGAGTATACGTAAAAAAAATCAGTCAGACGTTAAAGGTTAATTTAAATGCCTCCACCATCTCTTGTCTTATAATATTTCGCCAAAAAAACTTGGCAGTATACAAAAAATATTACGAGTATATTAAAATTTCGTTGTCAATAGTTATTTCGTCGTTTATTTCTAGTATATATAAGCAATCAAGACTTTAAAATTACGTGGTTTTTTTTAGAGGAGTTCATTGACGCATCGTGCATGTAATACTAAATAAACTCGCAAATGCATGAGAAATGTCCGGTGATTCGAATCTGTGACCAATTCGGTATTCGAAGTTGGAAATTGAGTTCCAATCTCCTTTTGTTCCGAGAATAGATATCCCGCTTCCGCCACTT
The DNA here is from genome assembly GCA_936435175.1 of Glyphotaelius pellucidus. Classification (NCBI taxonomy): domain Eukaryota; kingdom Metazoa; phylum Arthropoda; class Insecta; order Trichoptera; family Limnephilidae; genus Glyphotaelius; species Glyphotaelius pellucidus. The sequence continues at coordinate 38,820,288 of OW386543.1, forward strand.
TCCGGTGCACACTCGGGAATGTTCTCTAATTCCTATCATTGCGCATTGGAAAAGGCGACATTGGATGGGAACTTCAGTAGGTAGTATTATTATTTAGGGAAAGGAAACAAATCAAATGTTTTATAAGAACAATTATTATTATTATAAGACAATTTGTGATAGTTCGAGCTACAAGACATAGATGACTATAGTGTAGATAGATTTTAGGGGTTATAGACTTATCAGACAGATGTCGGTAGTACCTATACAAGTTTGCCTCTCAATCAATGTTCAGAATCAAGGTCGGCTAGCGGCTAGGTTTCTAGCAACGGAGAGATTTTGAGAGCATAAGAGCGTGTTCACACTATAAAAGATGTAGCTTGGCCTATTTCAGCATATCACTCGCCATATATTCCTTATGCTGAAATAGGCCAAGCTAAATCTTTTATAGCTGTGCAGGTCGTCTCACATACAAGTTACTAATTGTGATGGTTTTGACTGCACCAACTGTGGTGGATTTGCATCGGGGTTGGTGTCAGGGTTCCCGTGGTCGAGGGCTTTCACAGATTTTGTTTGGTGGTGATAATAAATAGAGCTTCGGTTCTTCTTACTCAGTTTAATGTACAAGTAAGCCTAATATACAATGTTGTATCAAGAGAGATTTCACATGAAGAGCCCATAATAGACAAAGTACATTCCTTATACAGTCATATATGCTGTCTCTTTCATGCATACGATCTCTCACATATCATCGTACATTCAACAATCACCTCACTAATCATAATAGTTTTTACTCTATTTATAAGATAGAATGTTTTATTGTGAAGATGGCGTTGATATTTATAAGGATCGTTCACAACACAATTTACACGCTTTGGCGTCTTGTCTTATTTTATCCTATTTTTATACTTATTTTATACTATTTTTTATACTTATTTTATATTACTTTTTACACTTATTTTATATTATTTTTATACTTATTTTATACTATTTTTTATACTTATTTTATATTACTTTTTACACTTATTTTATATTATTTTTATACTTATTTTATACTATTTTTTATACTTATTTTATATTACTTTTTACACTTATTTTATATTATTTTTATACTTATTTTATACTATTTTTTATACTTATTTTATATTACTTTTTACACTTATTTTATATTATTTTTATACTTATTTTTAACATTTTTTATACTAATTTTATACAATTTTTTGCAGTTATTTTATATTATTATAAAAACTTACTTTATTTAATTTTTTATACTTATTTTATTCATTTTTTGTACTTATTTTATACTATAACAAAGCCTCATAACTGATGACAAATGAAAATGCAAGTTAAAAAGGTTTATCTTAGCTATTAGCTAAAGACTTGCCATACATTCCCAATAAGAATATATGACGAGCGGTATGCTGAAATAGGCCAAGCCAAATGATCTTATATAGCTACGTGTGACACAAGTCTAAAAAACTTAAGACAGAAAACCCTTTGCTAGTTTAATAGCGCCAGAGCTTGTTGTTTTTAGAGAATTTTTGTGTTCCATATTTAAGACATTTTTACCGGAGATCCATTGTTGTTCTCTAAACTTTGTTATTCGTCTCATTTTACGGTAGACACTCACTGCCTTGGGGTCGTAATAACAATACAACCACATTACCTTTAAATACCACGAAAACTCGAAAGAACAAAGAATTATATAATCTACATAATAAAACCATAAAAAGATTTCAAAAACATGAATGAAAGATAATAACTGAGGCATAAATAGAACAATAAAGAAAAGAAAAAATGTAAATTTAAAAACAGAACTCAAGAAGGAGAATATTTGTAGAAGGTTCAGAAAGGTTTAGCGGGATTAAATAGATAAGAAAATTGGGCTAATTAAATTATTGTCTTTATCTTCAAATAAATAACAAGATTATTTTTAAATAAAGAAATGTAAAAAGCAGCTGAAAAAATGGTGGAAATTATCACTTAAAATACTACATTAAAGATGTCGTAGACCCGAGGTGCTTTAACGGTCGATCGCGAGTGCTCTCCGAGTTGATCTTGAGAAAAAATTGCCGACGTATTAAAGATCTATTCACAGTTTTTGTTCAAGTTTATTTTTATTTTTTATTATTATTATTTTTTACTCTTCATTTTAAGCACCCGCTAAACTGCCATAGCAGTTTGTCAGCAGGTCAATTTAACAATATTAATATAACATTAAAGCACAATTATAACAAGAAACTACAATACAGAAAATAGAAACAGAAGAATAACTTTTAAGTAACTACAATATAAAGGCATAAAATACGCAGAAAGATAGATATAAAAAATAGATAGGAAAACTACTCATGTTCATATTATACATAAGATTACAAATAATATCAATACAAAAAAATCTTGATCTATTTGCCATTTTTTTTTAGATCGGTGGTGCAATTTGATTCGATTTTTATGTTAACTGGCATCTTATTAAATGTGGTAGGGACAAGATAAATGAATGTCCGTTGCCCGTTTTTATTTATAATTTTCGGAATGGATAAACCCTCATTTTTAACAAATCTAGTGGCATATGCGTGATTACTTTTTATTTGTATGTTGAATCCGACATTATGTTTTGGCATACAATCTTAAACCATAATATTCCTCGAACAGGTAATATATTAACTGACTTGTATAATAATTTTATGTCTCTTTTTTGGGCATAAATACTTTTATTTACCAAGAGCTTAGTCATAGAGTTTTGAATTGTTTGAATAAAACCTATATTTGTCTTGCACGAGTTTCTCCAAGACGTTGTTCCGTATCTGATAGTGGATTCCGCTAGTGACAAATAAATTATTTTTATAGTACTTATAGGCATTTTTAATGCCTTTTTGTTTATTATTTATTTGTAGCTTCTAGTGGACTGAGTTACTGAACTGAGTTGTGTCCGCCCCGTGCTGTGTGTAGTGTGTATATAGCCCGGCGTGTGGAGTGTACATCTCAAAGCCACAGCATCTGATACAAAATTCTGGTATTTTATATCTGAAGATAAATATCCGAATCTAAGGCAAATCGTCCTTCAGTTGACGGAAATGTTTGAGTCAACTTACTTGTGCGAGTCTGCATTTTCTGAAATGAAGATAATGAAGTCAAAATATCGTAATCGACTAACTGACAAACATGTCATCGTGCTTGCGATTAGCACTCGGTAGCAGTGCCACGCTTCAACATCCAAAGTCATTCTAGTTTATTTAGAAACTAGAACTCTAGTTTGTTTTGTAAGAACCAATAAAGTTGCAATTTTGAATAAGTGAGTAGTTGAAAATCAAAAGGTACTAATTAATTAATTTTGACTTTTTTTGAGATTTGAATGCAAACACGTTCTCTTGGATCATAGCTATGTTTGAAATATTATTTCAGGGCCAAAACATAGTTAAATCCTTAGTAATAGCTTGTTAAAAATCGTCTTCAATTTCAAAACGTAGGTACTTAAATCCAAAATCATTTGTTTTCAAAACGTACTCAACTCCAACAACCAATAAGGGCCATGGAATTGGCAGCCATATTGGTTTTTAATCAATCAATGAGCTACTTTCTGTGCAATGGACACCATTACAAGAAACACGTGTTTTGTGAGTGGTTTTGAAGTTGATGTGATCGTGATTTTTGTGAGATATATAAATGTATATATAAGTGATGTAATTTCTTCACTACACCCCCGGCAGAGAAATATTATCAAACACAGTTTATGAGTTTCAAAATGTGATTAAATCCAAAGACTTCACTTTAAAAATGTATCTAAATCCATGGTTCTATATCAAAATGCATCCTAATCCATCTTTAAATATTGAATAACTTATTAATTATCTATCAGATATATTTTTCAAATATGCATTTAAGATGTTTTATTTTACCGTTATTTTACAAAACATTTAATTTTACTTTATTATACTTAAATCCTATGAAACAGTTTTCTTGCTTTTGCTAAAAATTTGGTTCGTGGAGATAAGTACGTTTTGTTTTTTCATTGACTTTTTAGAGCAGACCTCCACATACCTTGACTAAAAAAAATGCGTATTGCGGGAAACTAATGTCTTTTGTTTCTATTAATTCTTTGTGGATTCATGGCCATGCAATGCATCTATATATATATACTTAGTAAATAGTTTATATGGAAGTACATTAGAACTTATAAATGTTTAAATTTTTTTATGTTCATTGTTCAGTCACGTTTATTTAATAAAAAAAGTATTTGCTTTTTCTGTGAATTTCTTTTTCTTTCACATCTGGAAATTTGACAGCTGCATGAAAAACGGGATTTATTGGCGACGATACGACACGTGGCGAAAATGACTACATTATATTTTCTTTTGCTTTATTGTAAAATGTTTTTATCGTAGAGATTTTTGATTTTATAGAAGTACTAAAAACAATATTTTTAATGGTTTCCTAGCGCAAGCTTTAGATTATTGTGTATTTAAAAGATGTTGTAGAGTGATAAATATATATGTGTGTGTGTAACATTGCTTACAATATTAATTTTATTACAAACACATTATTTTATTACTAGATACCATTGAATGGCCATTAGATGCCATTATTACTAGACACCATTGAATGGTAAGTAAGTACGTAGTTGAAGTTTGGTGGTTATTGAAAGATATTGTTAGTAAAAATGATTGAATTATTTGTAAAGCGCAATTTTTGCAGGAAATTCCCTTCTGGGCGCTTTACAGGTGAATTGATTTAGCCCATAACTAATAACTTAGACCGGAGATTCATTAGTGACTTACAACCAAAGCTCCATAGCCAGTGAATTAAAAATATGTATATTTACGTATTTATGACCTTGTATAAGATTTCCATATCTTAAAATATAAAAATGAATGTTTCTTTGTTTGACCTTTACGCGTTTCTAAACCATTCATCCAACTTTGGGGATTTGATGTGCGCATGCCCGCGATGGTTTCTGCACATAATAGTGAGCTCTGGCGTTAAAAAAATATTTTCTATACTGTTCATCCGATTGCGATGAAACTTTGGTGAGTTGAAGTACGCACGTCAGCGTAAGTTTCTGTATATGGGCTCTAGCGACGTGATTTTGTACACAAAATTTGCAATAGGTGGCGCCCGAGTAGTTTGAAGAATGTGTTTATTTAGTGTGGTTTAGCGGCAGGGAGGGAAGGATGGGGATGGGGAAGGCAATTCGGGAGAGTGGGGTGGAAGAAGAAGGGCGGGGGGTTCGAGGGAGTGCAAAATGGGAGGGGGAAGGCGGGAAAGTTGGAAGGGGAACACGGGAGGGGAGGGGAACGCTTGAGGAGGGAAAGCGGGAGAGAGGCGAGAAGATGGGGAAGGTAGAAGGTAGGGGATAGAGGGGTGTAAGGGGAATGGGGACGAAAGGGAAAGAAACATGCCGGGAACTTGCTAGTACTGTAGAATAAAGTTATACTACAGTTACTGTAGAATAAGTTCACGACATGATATTTATTCTATAAATATACTCGTGTTTTATGTTCGATTTGTAAAAATAAAGAATCCATTGAATTTTTATTTACTGTAAAAATCCTTTAAAACGCTATCACATAAAACGACACTTTATTATAAAACTGAATATATCATCATTAAAAATACTATTTTCGGTGCTATCTGTGAGTGCTTGTAACTCTGGTTGAATGAACTCGGATTTGTTTTGAAATTAAGCGTCATTTTAAAAATTGGAAATGATCGTGTCGAGAATTCAGACAAGCGATATTGTTTGATGCCTTTTGTGGTGAAAGAGTTTAACATAAACAAAATACAAGATTCAATCAAAATGAAGAATCGGTGGTTCCGAAATGTATCGATTAGTACGGTGAAAGAACCCTAAATTTTATTTTCGTAGAATGCAGTCACTTTGTGGTTTGACGTATTTAATGAAAAAAAAACAATTACTTTGTTGATAAAAAAGATGTATTTTTTTTAATACTGACCGATTTCGATTAACACAAGCATCTTCAGAGCATAAAATTAAATTTTCACATGTAGCAAACACTTTGTGGGAATACATAATTATAATAAACACAATAATATAACTTTGTTTTCATTCCACTTTATTATTTCTTTATCAAACCGGTTTCGGTTCGACCTGAACCTTCTTCAGGGATGAATAAAAATATATTGTACACAATTCAGATATTGCATGGTATTTAGGGCGGGGGTATTGGAAATATTTAAAAAATATCAATACAATAAATAACTGATACTCCTATAGACTAATCAATAGAATCATTTCAAAATAACTTAATTTCATTTCTACCAATAAATTCCTTTATAATAATGCCGTTTTCGTATCGCAAGGACCATTCTGATATTCTTATACCACTGCAATACGCACACAACACAGAACATGACCTGCCTAAGGTGATTGGATTCGCTTCGCTGAAGCTGTGGTCCCGAACAACCTAATAATAGGTGCCTCCACACACGAAGTATTTTTGAATGTCTTCTAATTTAGTGCATAGATCACTGAAAAGACGTTTCGCGTGACCCTTTCTGACCTTTATCCTTAATTCGATTTATAGGAACGCATTCTCCAGGAAGATTCGCGTTATGCCTGGATAACAATGAAAGGAAATAAGTCCTGAAAACAGATTTAGGAAAATTCCATGCAGGGTTCTATGCCAACTCAGAATCAACCAACTCAACAACTCTTTGAAAAGTGTTTTTTTAATTTTTTTTTTATATTAAGGCGCCGCTTCCCTGCTCAAAAAGACAAAGATGGAGAAATATGTAATTACTAACGTTGGGGAGAGCACGCTAATATTTTAAATGATAACATTGAAACGAAAATTGTGAAAATGTTTAATAAAACATGATTTTGAAAATAGATCAAAATTTAGCAAAAAAAAAACAAAGTTTAAAATAGGGCAAAAATCTTGACGAAGGCGTTTTAAGTATCATTTAAAGAAACATTGTGATAAACTATATAAAATAACTATAACTTGTAAATAAGAAACAGACGTGTTTTTAATAATTTTCGGAGCATAATTTTTATACTTATTTTTTTCTATCGAGGGAATTTTATATAATTTGCGTTTCGGCGTGGAACGCATCTAGGTATTATCTTAAAAAATAACATATATTTTTTTAAGAGTTTTAAAACTTCAAATTTTTAAGGGAGATATGTAAGAAATCGTGAGAAATTCGGGTAGCGGCGGCTTAATACCGCACAAGAGTCGCAACTGCTCTCGTCTGGAGCCAGTGAGACTATGGTATCCCCAATTGGGGTATGTTGTGAGGCTGAAGGTAGTGGGGAGGGGTAGGAGATGGGGAAGAGGAAGGTGGGGAAGTACCTGGCTATTCAAATCTGGTCACCTAACACGGCTAAAACCACTTCAAATAACGTTTCAGTACTGAATGGTGGTCTTACACTAGGGCGATACTGAGAGTATCTTCCACTCTGGAACGTGCCGCAAATATAATATACATTATTATAAATGAATTAATTGTAATTAACCAAATCAAATAAAATTTATTTGCAACGCCGGGATTCGATCCCGTGACCTTCGGATTGCGACTCAAAAGCCTTACCGCTAGACCACGCCGGCCGTCGGTCAGTCATTAAAAGTTATGAAAAAAAGAAAAATTGCCCATTACCTAATCTAACGTAACCTATTTAACCAATTTTATATATTTGCATTTTTTCATCACTTTTAATGACTTTTCATAGGAGGTGTTGAGGTGATTTCATTTTTAGTTGTCCGGTCAGCGTCATGCAGGATCCATGACCTTCAACATACTGTACACAGTGATCGGAAACTCGTAGTATAAGCAGGAAACTATTGAATCTACATATCACGTAGAACCCAAAAAAAACTTATTTTTCTTTCCGAGCATTTAAAGTATATTAAATGGCTATTTACCGGTAGAAATGTTTCACTGACACTGAAATTTCACTGACAAATTCCAACTTCGACTCGATTTACTCGAAAATGAAAGCTCAAATAAAAAAAAGTTGTACGACAAAATCGATTCCTAATGTGATGTAGATTAAGTATTAATAAGTTTGCGCTACGAATTTCTAAACACCGTGCACAATACTCTCTCTTTTTCACAGACTTTGAAAATTGTTTACAAACATTGCTTTTGAAACAAATCTGTATAGATTTTGAAATAATTAAAATATGGAATCATTGAAGACAATGTTAACGATTCTCAAACGAAAAAGGTTAAACAGAAAAATTAGAAAATGACGTCTAGAAAAGTTAGTAGATGATGCATATTAAAATAAAAATGGAAACATTTATCGAAGACACTGTCTAGGTTGTATCTTGCAATCACACAAAAAATTGCGTTAAGAAAATCAAGTTCTTAGATGAAGTATGACCGAAAGGGGTAGGGTCGAGTAAGCTCAGTAGTAGAGCAAGTCCGGTAAGTTCGGCAAGTCCTGGGTTCAATTCCAAGATGTGACCATTAGTTATTCTAAAGAATAAAAATATAATGAAATACGAGTAGTTCCATGAAAGTATATCCATGAGAAAGGGCGAAAGAAAAACGAACGGAATAATTCGAGAATATGTTCGTAAAGTAGAATAACGCTAATATTCGCATTTAATAATTAAGTTAAAAAAATCACTGATTTTTGTCCCAATCGTGTCTTTTATTTATTATTTATTCCAAGGAATATTTGTTTCTTTAAAAAAAATCAACTACGTAATAATTTTTAACACCCGATTTAACAAAGTGACGCTGATTTGTATGGAAAATCAAGGTATTTTCAATAATTTATATCACAACATAAAACATCTCGACAACGTTCAAATTAAAAAGGATGCCCTAAGCCTTAAGCCACATTTTATTTATTACACCTTAAACACCTTAAGTTTTAAAGCTCTTAAAAAATATATAAGTTATTCTTGAAGATAATATCTATACTTTCCCCGCGCCGAAACACAAATTATATGAAATTCCCTCGATAGAAAAAAATCGCGAAGTATGCTCCGAAAATTATTATAAACACGTTTGTTTCAGTTATTTGAAAGTTATATGTATGAAAAAATTCACAATTTTTTTCAAATGCTGTTTTAGACAACCCCCACGAGATTTTTGCTCTATTTTAAACGAGTCGTGTTTTATCAAACATTTTCACAATTTTCGCTTCAATTTTATCGTTTTAAATATTAGCGCGCGCTCTCCAACATTCCTAATTACACATCTCTCCATCTTCTTTTTGAGCGGGTATGCGGCGTCTTAAGTTCCCAACAGAACCTAAATATTCATATCCCACCATATTTAGAACACCGTTCCTATACACCCAAAGTCCAAAGGCATACCATGGATAGCTCCATCGCAACATCTCCCTCCTTCTTATAAAATATAACTGAAAGAGAAGATGCAATGGATTTCTCGTAACGTAAACAGCCACTGCTCTCTACAAGACCAGGTCATCTGGCAATATTAATGCTTAGACTCTGCGAAACAAATGGGGGTTGTATGGTTACGCCACGTGATATATTACACATAAGACGTAAGCCCTCGTTCATTGTAACGAGGCGCATTATTACATATTATTATTTATACGATCACTCTAAATTCTACTTGTTGTAAATCATTTTTAAGGATGTGATGTGATGGGTTATATTACAGCCTTCGATTTAAGGTAAGCCCACGATAAGGAACAGGTGTGAAGGGATAAGGAAAACGATTATATTAGATCAATAAATTCGTTGTCTAACCACTAAATTTATTTAAACTACTGACGGTTTTCATACAGATTCAATCCTTCAGAAGTCTACCGTATTTTTCAGATGGTTTAAATATTTCCGCTTTGCAATGAAATCCAATTAAATGGAATATTTCTGAACATATCCGGAAACTAAAAACTGTTTTTGAAAGGTGATGAAATACGTTTTCAATTTTTTTAATTTGAAATAATTATTTAATTTTTTAAACACAAAATTTTGCATGCAAACAAATACAAGTTTTAAAAATGGCCCACCTTATGTTTTTCCATCTAAAATTACTGATAACGAAAAAAACATATTTTCTTAGAAAAATGTATTATAAAGATTATATAAATTTACTGTTTGGGTTTATTTTTTTATATTTGAATATAAAAATATAAAGCGTGGCATTTTTTCTTTCTTTTGCCGTTTAGATCATGTTGCTCACTGTGATAATAAGGGAGATAGAGCGATTTATATGAGACCTGTGCGAGCTTTGGAGGGACCTCCACCACTTACCCGCCCTGGTAAAGTAACAGATGGTTACTCCTTCAAGGCTCTCGCAAGGACTCTATTTTTTTAGCTAAGCGAAGCTACATTAATTTATTTTGAATGATTCTAGACCACCAGAGTCCCTGCATATGTTGTAAGTAAGCAGTGTGCAAGTGCTTAGCAGGAAAAACAAAATGCAAAAATAAGTAATAGGTAATTAGTAAGATAAATATGAATTAAACAAGGCAAAAGGAAAAGGAAAAGGCTCATGAGGCGGCATTGCATCGTGTAAAAAACCTGCAAGCTTCTGTATAAAATAGAGAACACAAAAATACAATGAATATTAAATCAATTGGCAAATACAAACAAAAAATCTGAATGGCATTCAGTCTGACCATAAACCACATTTAGCTTCCGTGTCCCTTAGCCAACCACTCAGTGAAGCCTCAAAGAATATTAACTGAATATTTGGGGTGAAATATCCGAAGATTAAAAAAAAATTCAGCGTTGAGTAGTCAGAGGCAGGACAAAGGACAGTCATAGGTCACTTGATCAAACCTCAAGCCTACACATGTCATTGGGGGAGGCGCAAATAGATCTGAGAAGGATTTGTTAAATTTATAATGTAATTATTGGATGGGGATCTGCCTCAAACATTCACATGAAGCAGCTCGTCAAAACGCAAAAAGCAATAATAAAAATAATCCTGAAGGTACCTTTTTTAACTCCATCAAAAGAAATTTTTAAAAAATTTAATGTGTTCAGCATTATAAAACTGTACGCAAAAAATGCACTACTTTAATTTAAAGAAAAAAAAGAGTACCTTGATGACCAACACACCTATTATACTACAAGGACAAAATCATCAAATCTACTAAACATTCCAAAATTAAATACAACTTTTGGTCTGAAAAATCATCATTTCCATGCTACAAAATTATACAATGCCCTTCCAATCGAAATTAAAAACACCATGGAGATACTTAAGTTCAAAAAAGATATCAAATTATGGCTAACTAAACACGAAGATGAGGAAATCATAAAAATTATAAAATAACACCAACGCAACTTACAGATAAAAAACATAAACACTTTTTAGCTTGTCTATTTTTATTTTGTGGAAACGAACAAATTAGATGAGGAGGAATTTATGACCAACACCCATACAAACAACCTTCAGTCCGCCTCGGAACAGGAAAACCTAGTGAGGAGGACTGAGAACAAAATACTTCATTCTATATGTTTTTAATTTACCTCATTTTGTATTTTTTACCTTACTTGATATTGTCGTTAAATAAATAAAAATAAAAAAAAATAAAATGAAGCAGGGACGATGTCCAACACACCCCCATAAAGTTGGAGTTGAGTTCATGAAGTTAAAAACAAACAAAACAAAACAAGAAACATGATATAAATTAACAGGTATTATAGTTATTATTAACATAATTACATTTTTTTTAATATAGTGAACTATATTTTAAATGTTGGAAAAGACAAATAATACAATAAACTAAATAAATTTTTATCAATATATAAATAAAGGATAAACTAACTCAAATATGTAAAAAAACAAACGAAAAATAAAACACATAACTCGTAATACACTAAAAAAAATATTGATAAAATAAAAGAAATAACATATTACAGAAACACAAAACACAAAATATAAAGAAATCATAAAGAGGGTCCGTGGATTCAGAAGCAAAATATACCTGGTACCTAAGTGATTTTACAGCTAATCAGCGACTCTAAGAACAGCCTCTCTCTTAAGATGGTATTCTAGTCTAGAAGCTTGAATTGTAGGTGTTTTTTCAGGTGCGATAAAAAAAAACAATCATATTTTTACCAATTATTTTTTTATCAAATATTTATCAAACATTGAAGAATCCATTTATTTAAGAGTCAAACGAAAAAATTCAAAAAGTTATAGGGTGTTGAAGTGGGGGGTCTCAAAAAAATTGCACGCCCTTGTTGACACGATTGCAACCCTCCCAGTAATCTAAAAAAAAAAAAAAATAATTCTTAATCCAAACAAATGCGGATATAGCCCGAACTAAGGAAAAGTAAAAAAAAAATCGCAAAATGGCGGCTGTCTGAAATAAAAAAGACGTTTTTGTACCAGTTTTTTGGACTTTGCAAATTTTTTAAAAATAGTAAGAATTAAAATTTTGTTATGGTTCTAGTTCACGCTATAGAGAAAGGTATAGAAAAAACCAAATTTTAAGTAAACTGGTTTAGTAGAACTTGAGATACCGTGTTAACCAGTTTGAAAAAGTGATTTGGAGAAAAATGCGTTTAAAATTTTGTTCTATTTAGATTTTGGTTAGATTCCGTCTAAACCGCGACATTAAAATGGTTGTAACTTTTAAAATAATGCGAATTTCAAAAAATTCTTTAAAAAGATATTTTTGAATATTTAAACGTTGGAAATATGAAGAAGAAAAAAAAAGATTTTTTTTTCCTAGACTAGAATACCCCCTTAACCCAGACTTTCGTGAATTTCCTCAGACACTCAAAGTTCCCCTTATTCGAGACGAGATCTGTATTCCAAGCAGGTCTCGTAATAACTTGTAAATCATCAATCATTTCGTCTCGAGCATCCGTCAAAATATACCTATGTGAACTGGGACAAATTCGCAAAATCTTTTGTTTGGAAAGAGTTAAATAAACCGCCATTAGGACGTTTCAAAGAATTGTTTCGTTTCTTAAGAGATTATTTCTAAATTGATGTATTACTAGTAAATGTAGAGTAGATTGAAAAACATGGAATGAATCATATAGTTGTAGCCGAAAATGATTTACAAGTTTTCTCAAAAATTCCATTTCGTTTCAAAGACTTTCAGGAAGTTTAAGATGAAGCTATACGTGAAATCCTATTTAAATTAATATTTACGACAAATCGTCTTACATTACAAACATCAAAAAATATTCTACGGATAAATTGAAGCTTTTACTAGCTTTTCTATGTATTGGAATTACGATAAAATTATTATTTACATAACAAAAAATATAAGCGTAAACCACAAAAAAAAATGTTTTTGCATGACTTAACTATGAAGTAATTAATATAAGAAACATTTTTTTTAAATAGCCCTTTATGACTAAGACTATTTTTGAGGTTTTGTAAGTTCTAACTTTTTTCGTTCTAATAAAATTTTGCACAAAATAAATAAAAACCACTTTTTCGCTTACTTGCCACGTGCAAATAAGACGTTCGATTTCAAATTTTGAAGGCATGAGAATCGAAATATTTCTAGCGTTTATATTCCTCTAAAGCAAAGTGTGCGATCTACCAAACGTTGTTGAAAGTCTTCACTTAAAAAATAATTACCTATGATTTAAAAAAAATATACATACTTATTTCATGATCCAGCCCCGTGGAACTGTTGAAAATTTAGTTAGTTGTAAGTAATAATAATAAATAATTCATCTTCTTCCCCTTATCCTATTCAGGTCGGAGACCCATTGCTCGCTAAGGCTCGAGCGACGAGCTTAATAAACAATTAAAAACATAAAATACATTTTAAATAAAGTGCCAAATGACTTTTGTACATTTGAACACATTTTTAGGTGCATGACAAATTTTTACAACTTATACGGTAGATTTGTTTCCTGTGAAATTATTGAAGTGAACACGGAGAGCCTTTGCTGTACATAACGTAATCCAAAATAATTGCTTTCGGTTCAGTATTCAATGTGCAGCGTATATCGAGGCTTTATTGATGGCTTTGCCAATAGTTTTACTTTATGTCCCGATAACTGATGCAGACGGAACATTTTCGTGCACACCAAGCTTAATGATGCGTCTACAAAGCTCCGAGTGCATTAAAGTGACACCTCACCAGAAATCCAAAATCTTCGCATTGTCCCCAGTACATTGTGTTAACTTAGCGTGTGACATTTTTACTCGGCGTCTTGAATTTGCTTGTGGATGTATTGTTGTTCCGTCTAATGTGTCAGTTACGGAGGTACTGAGAGTCACAACGTCAGGAGCCGCCTGCATCGGAAAAGTGGAAAAAAGGCGCGAGTCGCACAGTTCCTCCGGCCCGGGCAGGGGGCGCACGGCGCTTGCGCGTCCCGGGCAGCCCCTACCCACCCACCCTCCCCCACCGGCAACAATATGCGAAGACCTGTGGATTGTAGTAATGTCTCGCCAGTTGCGCCGTGGTATCCGAGCGGGGCGGACGCACGGACGTTCCTTACTCAGAAGCAACAGTTTATCTGAACAGCACGAGTATATCGCTATACATATACACACATAAATACATCTGGAAGTTTTGCGAAGCTCTTTCTGTCAGCGGCGCGTCTAGCATCCAACTTGATAAGAGGAAGCCGGCTGTAGCAAGAGGCAAAAAACATTTGTTTAAAAAGTTTTTTTAACAATAAATAAAGAGTTTTAATCATTTAACTAAAATAAATAAAAAAAAAAATATTTTTTGATACATGGTAAATAATTTACAATTCTATCTTTTAATCCATTTTTTAGATCAATTCTGACACAATTACAAACGTATTTAATTACAACTCTTTATTTACTGAAAACGTTTTTCAATTAACGTAACATCTGTTATTATTGTCATAGCTACTACCTACAAACGCCTTCTAATTTCACAATCTCGTGGTTGATTACAAGTTAGTGTTAAAGTATTGAAAATAGAAAATGTGAATTCGGATTTTGATTAATATTAATGTGGTAAATAAGTGATTGTTTAAGCAGCAGTTTGTTTGACAGTGAACCGATTAAATGATGTGAAGATTTGGTTGCAGTGATGTTGGGATAATGGAAACTGAACTTTCCCAGGTTGGAGGGTCGCTCCGTTAGTTCGGAGACTATTTCTCGTGTAAATCAGCTGGCAAGTTTCCTTGCACTAGGTAAATATACAATATTTTACACACTTCTCTCTTTCAGTTCATTTTATTGCTTTTACATCGTAAAAAGGTGTAATATCATTTTATCGTAGCAAATATGTACAAATTACTATTTTACTGTAATTATTTGATCGCAGTCAACATTTTTAGTTTAATATTATCCGTTTAATTTTTATTATAATGTTTTGTTTTTAATATCATTGGCATGCAAGCCGAAGTCTGTTACGATAATACAAAAAATCAGGTGTTTTTTGTGTTATTAAAATAGCATTATTTATGTCTTACTTCGCTTCTCGGTTAATACGGAATATTTCTTATTCAAACAGTTAAATTTAGCTTTATTATCACGGAAAATGAGTATTTATTTCGGGGAAGACGAAAAAATATGTGTGTTACATTTTAATTTTGTAAAAATTAATTTACTTACGCGGCGGTATACAGACTTCTTTATCTACGCCATTTTTATCATTTTATATTACATTTCATAGACAATCAATCAATGCTGCCAATCATAGGAAAAATATTATTGCCAGATAAAACAATAAATTATTCATGTTATGAAGTGGATGCATTATTGACAAGTTTGGACCTGCATTTATAACAGAAGAACATGGAAAGAAAAGTATTAGAATAATTAAACACACCCGTTAGACAAACCCTGCTGGCCAAACTAACCCTTCAAAACCTGGGGCGTATATCTAAATGATGATGACACCCAGCTTTTGCAGATTGAACCACAGCCCATAGTTCTAGGAATAATTCGAAGTAGGTACTTTTTGTTTTTATTTTGACGAGAATTTATTTTATAAGTTTGGTACTTCCGACAAATGTCATATTTGATTGTCTATTAGTTAAAAAAGGAATATTCCGTTTTATCCGTGTATCGAACTTCGACAACACAAACGTTCTGTATTATCCGTGAGTTGGGCTTACATTTTTACTAAAATAGCTAAAAACGTCTTAATAGAAAGCGACTTTTGCCAGTTAAGCAGTTTTAATTTTTCTATTAATTTAAATCACAATTATGCCAAAAATGGAGTTGGTGGTGTAAGTATTTCTCGCACCTCTGCGATATTATGTAATTACGTAGTCCCTAAAAAAGGGTACTGGGGCAGTTCTGTTGGCTTTTTTTATATTCAGCATATCGACCATTATTAGGAAATTAAGCAGCAATCGTCTTTTTCAAAAATGTAAATAAATATTTTTTCAGGACAAGGGAGGGTTGAAGGTGATCATCTTAGGGTTTTTATGAATTATATTTGAAGAGTGAGACATGATTCAATAATTGCGACATATGTGTTATATTTGGGATAATTCTGATTTATTAAAATTGAAACTGAACTTTTTATAATAATTAGATCTTTTGTAGGTATAAAGAAATGCCATTTTCACAAAACAGGAAGGTTATCGCCTTTTCCTAAAACCAGTCGATATTATAGTTAATTTTCGAAGAAAATAACTAATAATATCATCTACCTTACAGGATAGTCAATATGTGTATACATTGAAAGAATTACCTATCGTTAGGCGAGGAAATCAATATAATGCCTAAATGATTTTTGTCGCTCACTAAACAATTGAAGATATTTTATATTAATCTATTTTTAGCAAAGTCTTGACTTGACTTGACACTTCTATTTTCTTATGTTTAATCTGTTTGTCTTTGCTTTCATATACCATCCTTTATTCTTGTAATGTACATTTCCAAAATTTCGTGTTAGTTGATTGTAAATTGGACGTTAGTCCGTTAATAAATAATAAATAAATAAATAAATAAATAAATAATACGGGTACTACCTATTTTAAATGGTTTTTAAAGATTTTTTAAATAAGAATTTGAGTCAATGGAATATAGAAGAGGGTCGTACGATAAGTGTTTTAATATAGGTGGCAATTGACGCGTTCATTCAATGTTTTCACACGACGAAGAATGTTATACCGTAAACTGTATGTGCATTCAAGTGATGACGTGTTTGTGTTAGTTTTTTTGTTAACAGTTTTGTTAGTACAACTTTTCCAAGGAAATAATTATCATACTTTGTTGGTTTTCTTTCACGCAATTAGCCCAATCGAAAAATATGATTTTTGAATTTTAAATGTCCAATCATTATTTGAATTGAAATATGCTTAAATGAAGAGGTTATTTAGATATTTGATGAGGCTCAGATAATCCCAAATAACGCCGGCTAAAGCCAGGAGCTTAGCCATTCTGAGCAAAAACCGCATATGTTTTTTTACAACAGTTTCACACTCAGGACCTTTGTCATCTTTTGGGATATTGTGTTGAAGGTTTTTTTTTTAACTCCACACAGGCCCTGAGGTAAATAATTTCCCTCAGGGCCTATCTCATCTGGGATGCTGTGTGGAGGGTTTTTTTGAGGAGAGGAAGGAATGAACATTGGTCTTGAAAAGATCCATGTTGTAGGAGGGAGGAGACATAGAAACCGGCAAATCATTCCGTAGCCGAGCTGTTGAACTCAAGAACGAGCCAAAAAAACGACCAGTTCTCATGGGACAAATGTCAACCGTGTACAAATGTTTGGCGCGTGTTTGGCGTGTCTCCCAACTATGCAACGGTGCCGGAAGGATCAATGACGTTAGTTCCTCAGAGCATCTTCCATTGAAATACCGGTAAAACAGGGATAGCATTCCCACCCGACGCCAGTGCTCTAAAGATTGCAATCCGTTCGTTAAGGTGGGAGATTCTGTCAAACGGGCCGCCCGTTTCTGCACAGGTTTTTTTAAGGAAAAAAGGAGAGGCAGTTCTGGGAAGGAAAAGGGTATGGGGCTAGGTAGGAACCTGGGGGCTTAAGAGTGACGGACGTACGAATCCCTCCCATTACTAGGCGACATGGGTCAAGAGAAGTCAAATAATCCATCAACCAGTCGCTTTCGAACCAGCCACCACGCTTCCGATCCACTGGGTAGACGCAGCCAAGACAAAGAGAAACTTCACCCCATGAACCCAGGCACAGTCGCCTAACGTAACGAACAACTCGGGGTGAGATGTGGAACAGATATTGGTTGTCCAATAAATAGTTCTCTGCGCTGCGTTACCCTTAACCGCCTCTCAAATTGAAAATGTGTTATACGTGTATCAATTATTTTGATGCTTTTCATAGTGCTTACCTTGACTAAAAACTCTGTACACGACACTGGGTGGCAATTATGTTGAAAAGTAGATAAAGGTTCGGGTGAAAATAAAATTGTTAAAGACATTGCCTTGTGATTTCTTAACATCAAAACGGAATCTACTTACAGTAAAATGTCCCTCGTGAATCAGTATTTAGTAGTGACTGCAAATCTAATTCATGAGGCACAAAAATTTTAAGGTTTTACCAGGCTTATATTTTAATTTAATCCTTATCAACTTAATTCCTCCGGGAAGAAATGGATTTAGGAGTAAATCTAATCTGTCAAACCTTCTACTTATAAAGTAAAACGAGCTCCATCATTTCGTGTATTTTTTACAGAAATTCGTAATTACTTAATCAAAATACTAATTTCTGGTTCAGTGAACTCGGATTTGCTTTGAATTGCTTGATTTGCAAAATTAAAACTGATTGTGGTGCATTTTTTTTTTGATAGCTCTATAATAATTTCAACAGTTTTATAATAATAGACCGGTCAATGGTTGAGTGGGTATCGTGTTTGGGTCCCACCCGAGCGTCCCGTATTCGATTCGCTAAGTCCTCCAAGCAACATTTTCGGCTTTCTGTGGTGGTAGTAGGAAATTTTCAAACATTGTTGGGTTACTCGTAACCCGGGAATGTTTGTCTTTCTTTTTAAGATTAAAAAAATTACCTATCTTACATGATATGCAGTTTATGTAAATATTGAAACAATTACCTTTTTTTTACATGAGCTCCACACAGGAGGCCTCGGGAAAAATAATTTCCCTCAGGGCCTATGTCATCTTTGGGGATGCTGTGTGGAGGGTTTTATTAAGGAAAAGGAGGAGGGAAGAGTTCTGGGAAGGAAAAGGGTTTAAGGGGTGGGTAGGAATCTGGGGTTCAGTGTGTACTGGTCATCCGCCTCCAAGACCTGGACAAACCTCACCCCATGAACCCGGATACCCCTGCTAAATCACCAAACGTAGCGAACCACTTGAGGTGACCTATGGCAAAGGTGTTGGTTATCCAATAAAGGTTCCCGGGGCGGCGGTACCCATTCCCGCCTCCCAAATCGAACCTATCATTAAGCAAGGATTTTTTAAAGAAAAAATTAAGGCAATGGAATAAAGAAGAGGATCAAATGATTTAATAAAGGTGGCAATACTCCATACATGAGGCGCTGAGGAAAATAATTCCCCACAGGGTCTATGTCAATATGTGTGAGTGCTGTGTGGAGCGTATTTTTAGAAAAGAAAGGAGATGAAGTTCTGGGAAGGAAAAAGGTATGCGGGGTGGGTAGGAATCTGGGGGTCAGTATGTCCAGGAGTAACGGACGTATGAATCCAACCCCTCCAGAGCGGTGTAAGGCGATGTTCCGAAAGAGTCCCGTTTGGAGAGATCAACAGATCTCCTTCAGCCAGTCTCTTCCGATCCGGCCTGCCACGCGGTTGGTTGTCAGACGCACCTGCCGCTAAGATTCACACAAACCTCACCCTATGAATCCTGGTACAAAGACAAACCGCACCCCATGTACCTTGTAAGTCACCAAACGCGGCAAACCACTTTGGGTGACCTGTGGCAGAAGGGTTGGTTATCCAACAAATAGTTCCCGGGGCGGTGGCACCCATACCCGTCTCTCAAATCGGAATAGTGAATAGTTCGGACAAGTGATAAAGTACCTAAAAATGTCATCGATTTTATTTAGAAAAATCAAGTAAGTGGCAATCCTTTTATCCGAAAATTTATGTATATTCATTTCATGATCATATTGTAATGACGTGTAGGACTTCACTGAAGATGCTGGGTTTTGTCCTACGCACTGCGAGAAATTTCAGAGGCACCCGGGTTCTCACAGTACTATGCTTTGGTTAGAAGTAAACTTAAGAGTGGTTCGGTGGTTTGGAGCCCACACCAAGTAAAGTATTCCCTCATATTGGAGAAGGTTCAGAAGACTTTCCGACTTTCTCTTGGGCATGCTCGGTATGAACCGTCTACGAGTCGGAAGGGATGTGCTCATTGTAACACATTTCCCAAGACTGATTCGTGGAAAATCGGCTATCATGGAGAGCATTAGTTTCTATGTTCCCGATGGTTATTTCCAACACTTACAGCATAGACTGTTTTATCTCCCGGCTTGCAGAACTAACTTGCCAATGGTTTTGCCAGTCGGGAGAGCAGTCTTGTTGTTAAATAGAATCACTTTGAATATCGACATGTTTAACATCAATGAAGCACAATTTAGATGGCAAGATTTATTGCTGCTAGTCTGATTGTGCTTCATTGATGTTTAAATTATTTTAATTATTCATTGGTGTTTAAATTGTTTAATTTGTTTAAATTGCTTGAATACGCTTGAATTTTAATATTTTCTCTACTTTAAAAACGATTTGAAATTTACTTTTGTTATATTTTTAAAGTAAATTGATTTGACCTGAATTGAAATTCATTTAACAGTGTTGTAATTCAAAAAAGTTGCTAAAATACCCATTTCAAAACTAATAACCATAAAAATTTATTTTGTATCAAATATCGTATATGGGAGGCATTTTCCGAAAAGCCTTGCCTTACATAATTTAACCTAACCTATTTCAATTAATTCAAATTCAAGGATATTTCAGTCGTTTGATGTTGAATTCGATACGAAAATATATCAAACCATGATCAGGCATTACATCAAAACATCCCCAAAGGTTGTTGATTACGATACCCCTGAATATTCAACATTACATACTGCAAATATTTAGAGGTTCAGATCGATGGGAAAATCTTCGCGTGATTGCTATGAACTTAATTATGTTACAAGTAACCCGCAATAAGAATATTATGGTTTAAAAAATTGAAACATGGTGTAACAGGACATACCCGAGGAATTCTAACCAGCGATTTCTGAGCATATTTGGAGTAAAAAATGCAGTAGTCATTTTAGTGTCCAATGATTTTTTTTTCTATTAAAAACCAAAAATATATTTTTAAATTAAACGTCGCTACTGTTCCCACCGCTATGGGATACATCCCGTCGTGATGTGTTTGAGCGATATGCCCTGTTTCATGTGTTAATATGCTGTTAGAATAAGACGCACGCTTATCAAGGGTCCGCTAGGCTATAAACGCCCTACTCTTCTAACTAGTCAATTGCTACGTGTGATGGAAAAATATTTTTAATTTTTCTAATAGAAAAGAATGCCATCGGACACCAAAATGACGTTTACATTTTTTACTCCAAATATGCTCAGCAATCGCTGGTTAAAATCCCTTCGGTAAGTGCTGTTACACCCTATATACTCGTACATATTCGTAGAGATGATTTTATGAGGAAATTATATACGCTTTATTGTAAATAGTTATTTATGTACAATAAAAAATTCATTAAATTATTAAAAAACGGTTAAAACTAGCCGCTCCCTCACGGGTCGGTAAGGAACCAACATAAATCGCGTGCAATGTGATGTCGCGCTGTGTGAATTAGCACATACGGTTTTGCAGATGTCACCGCTGCTGGATAAAAATTGCTTCAAAAGTATTTAATTTTTATTGAAAACTTGTTAATTATTTACATAGAGGTTTTTTTTAATATGATTACCGCACGAGTATCAATCGCTAACCATCGCTGGTGAGACCATGGCATCCCCAATTGAGGTATGGTTTGAGGCTGAGGCGTATGGAGAAAAAATGAGATGAGGATGAGGAAGGTGGGGAAGTACCCGGCTGTTCAGATCTTCTCTTTAATCATAGATAAATTCAAGCAACGTTAGCTTCTAGCTCTCCCTTTCAGGTTGCATTGTAATACTTGTAAAACAGACCAGGCGTACCCACGTTTCGTCTAATCGATTCATCTACAATAGATTTTAATCAATCTATCAACTATAGATTTTAATCAATCTGTCTACTATCGAAAATACTTGAGTTTTAGGGGTTCCAGTCTAGAGGCAGCTATCAAATTCTGTAAATGCTGGACGAACTTGAAATCTGTATAGGGTCAGCAGCTGGTCACTATTTTAATTTTCGAGCCCAGCTCTTTGAAAGCTAGATTTAATCGAACTTCAATGGAACCCCGATACTTAAGATTGCCTGAGATACTCACTCTAAACATCTCAATGGAATCTTTGTTGTGTGGATTCCGCCCATTAAAGCGTACCTAATAGATGTTCCCAACCTTTTTGGGACCGTTGCCCACTTGTCAAGCATACTTGAATAGTGGACAACTATTAAACCATAGTAATCAGTGACCGGACAACTCACAAACTTAAAATAATCGTTTAAATATGTTACCTTAGGTAATGATCTACTTTTCAATTTTTTTTTCATAAAATTTGATGACTTTAAATGGATATTGAACATGGAACCGTTTTTTTTAAAGTTTGACAAATCCTCTTAAGATTTAATATAGTGAAGATCAAAGATATTGATATATATTGATGTGCTATCCGCGGTTCTTATTGGGTGGGACTATGTTTCCTGGCGTCGTCAATATTGTTAACCAGTACTACTTGCAAACCTTCAAAAAATCAACTATATGAACAAATTCTTTCCGTATTCAAATTATATAGTTAACCAATACTACTGTACACCTTCAAAAAATCAACTGAATGAACGAATTTTTTCCGTATTCAAAATATACAGTTTACCAATACTACAGTACACCTTAAAAAATCAATTAAATGAACAAATTCTTTCCGTATTCAAATTATAAAGTTAACCAATACTACTGTACAACTTCAAAAAATCAACTAAATGAACGAATTCTTCTCCGTATTCAAATTATAGTATAGTTAACCAATACTACTGTACGGTGACCGGCCAACTCGGAATGAAACCAACTCAGATCCATCTCAGATAAGTCATTTGGAGTGATAAAAAAATATATATAAAAATTTGGTTAAGTAGGTTAAGTTAGGTTAGGGTTATCGGCTAATATAAAATTATTTTTTTCATAGATTTTAATGATTTTTCAATGAGGTGTTGAGTTGACATTATTCCCAGTTGGCATGGAACCCTACTGTACACTTTAAAAAAATCAAGTAAATGAACTGATTCTTTCCGTATTCAAATTATAGTATAGCTAACCAATACTACTGTACACTTAAAAAAAATCAACTAAATGAACTAATTCTTTCCGTATTCAAACTATTCCCATTAGGTAGTAGTCCGCCGACGGTCAGGCGGCCTTCATAGCATATCTCTTGTTTATCTCTTGTACTTCAATATCTTTGGTGAAGATACTTTAATAACTAAGACAACGCGCGTGGTTTCACTAAACAGATCAAGTGGATATACTTTTGCGGCCCATTCATATAAGTATTATTTGAACGCCTATCCATTTCGATTTAATCGATTATTCAGATGCGTGTCTTGAATTTTTATAACGGTTTTAATAAATGTCATAATTTTTCAATTTTACCACCATGTTGATTTCTTCTTATGCAAGGTAACAATAGTCCTAAGGAAATATATTTTTTTTTATATATATGCTTTCAGCTTCAAAATCTTACATTTATAATACCGGTTTGAAGATTTTTCACGGATTTGTCCGAGTATACGTTGTCATAAAACATCTAACATTTTGTCGCGTGACCCTATAAATCGGAACACATTCAAAATATCAATCGCAGCGGGTAAATTGAAAGTGCCGTATTCAAAAATTTTACTAGTCCCAAGGAAAACCAATAAATTTTGTTGAATTATTCAGAAAGTCAAATTCTAGAAAAAAAAAGTCTCGCTTTATTTTGGAAATTTATAAAACCGAAACCATTAAATTGCGTCAAAAACATAGATCTGACTCAAAAATTGCATAATTTTCTGAAGTACAATCGTCTGCCGGATTATTACGTGCCTAGCGTGCCTAGTCGAAAATCTTGCAAACAATTTGTAGAAAAACTTATACTTAATGAAAAAAGAAAAAAATCAGAGCGTGAAATTTACGCCTGCGGTAGCAGTGAAACCTTCAGAAAACTAAAGTAGACAAAAGTAGGGAGACTACAAAGCCCCTTTTTATCAATGTTTTTTCCATATTTTCGTCGTTGAATTTCATTGCACCTTTTACTATATATTTGTTCACCGTGTTAATATTTCTGTTTTCTTCTTCGGAGTCGCTAAATGTAGCTTTCTTTTGTTTTTTCTTTTGCCTGTTCATTTTGGAGTGGTTTGAGGATTGGATATTGATTTTACAAAAAAAAAATAATTTTGGATTTCGTAGAATTCGATCCTTGATCCGCTTAATGTGTGACTGCTGAGTTCGTCAGGCGTTTTACACCACTATGCCAAAGGAGAATTGCCTGGAACCGTGAATTTATCGTTTTATATTGGAACCACCGAATACCCGTGAATCTTCGACCAATTATACTTAGTAGTTGCCGTGAATATTAACCCTCGACCGGTCGCGTGGGGTCTTTAAAAGCCTAGGCTTTACAGAAATGTTAATTATGTACATTTTAAATGTTCCCAATGATTCCATACTTTAGGTAGCTTCCTAAAAGGGGCTATACTTGACACTGGCGTCGCGGACATTCGGTCTACGCATGTGCGCTGTGGGATACAGAAGTGTGTTTCGGCGTGAGGCTCAATAAAAATCAACAAAATACAATGAAAAACCAAGTTTATGTTTTTTCATTGTATTTTTGATTATTTTTTTTGTAATAATAATAAGTCTTTACCGTTCTTAAATAGTTATAAGTTTTGTAGAAATTGGTGAGATTTTTTTTTAAAGTTCACTATTAAAAAAGTATGATTCAAAATTATAACAAAATGTTCCTTGTTGATTTTTAAGCTTTTACATTGAAAATAAATATCTAATTTTGATTATTTCTTTTTATTTCACCGCAGCCCTTATCACCTGACTATAATCAGTTAAAATAACACATAAAATGTGTGCGATGACAATGATTAAATCATATTTATTTTTGGGGTCCTAGGATACCCCGCGCGACGCCTCGCGTTAAAAAAAAGACGCGACGGGCGGAGGGTTAATAACCTATTTATTATTTTTAATAATTGGTCTGTTTTATTTATCATCCTCTTATGTTTATAATATTACTAAGACTGTTTATGTTCCTTAAATAAATAAAAAAAAAAAATATATATATTGCTATTTCATTCTCTCGCGGGCTAAATCCTAAAGATGTGCGTGTTTATCTCTTTTTAGTATTGCTCGTTTCCGATTCATATCGAATCAATTTCAAATCACAACGGTGCTAAAAAAGTTTTCACTTCAAAAAGGTGAATATGATAATGTAAGTACAAAGTACCTACGTCTATCGCCCAAAATCATATTAAAATCGTACCCCAAGGCACTCTAACTCTATATCGCCCCACGAGCGACTAAACTCGCCGCCTGGAGAGCGATATTGTCCAGAGATTGAGAATCACTGACTTAGACGATCATTAAAATTTGTTTATACTAATAAGCAAACTCTTAAAATAGACGAGTATAAAGCTTCATTTAAATATATAGGTATCGTCAGTGGCGTGCATTGCTCTATGATCACACATAAATTCGACGGCCTTCGTGGTCGAGGGGTAAGCTTCGAGCAGCCATCCGAATATCGCTGATTCAAAATCCAGCGCGCGCAAGTAAATTTAATTTGACTGTTTTGTCTTATTTCACAATTTATTAATTCAAAAAATTATATAAGATATACTTGCGGCACATTCCAGAGTGGATGATATTATCGGTATCGCTCAGGTGTAAGATCACCAAGCGTTGCTTGAAACGGCTTTAGCTTTTAGTTTTGTGACTCGATCTGAATAGCCGGGTACTTCTCCACCTTCCTCTTCCCCATCTCCTTTCAGCTTCACTTTCAACTTCACATTCAGCTTCACAATTTACCCCAATTGGGATGCTATAGTCTCACTGGCTCCATGCGTTCTGGAGAAGTTGGAATTCCTGTGCGGTATTCACTTAAAAAGGGTAGGCTGTGAGAAGTTTTTTCAAGTTCGGGTATAAATTGTTGTTCATTAAAAATTTGAAAACAGTCATTTTATTAACATATTCCGCTGAACTTTGTGACCAACTAAATTAATGAGCACACAAGTTCTTAACTGTTTTGTCGAAATTTTTAGGTTTTTTAATATTATTTTTGGGTAAACTTAAAATTATTAATAAACTGTTTGTTGAATAGATGCCGCCAAGATCTAATTATTTTAGCAATAATTTTTTTTTCAAGTTAAGCTTCAAAATATTAACTTGAATTTCTTTTGTTTGCGCCTGTTTCAAGAAAGCATGCACATATTGGAATAAATTAATCTCCTAAAAAAAACTAAAAATTCTTATTAGTATTTTTCTTTTAACCTTTATGAGTAAAACCCCAATTCGAAATGTTTAATTAAATGAAGACACTGAGCAAAACTCAATCGTAAATCTGGAAACAGAAAAGTCAGAAAAAGATATTGGCACCACTGGGACTTGAACCTAGGACCTCTCGCTTTCCGGGCGAACGCGCTGTCTACTGCGCCAAGGTGTCGATATAAATTCGGTAACTGTATCATAGACTAAGAACCACCTGTATTATCTTCTTTGGTTTCGACACCTTGGCGCAGTAGACAGCGCGTTCAGCGTTTCCAAATTTTCGATTGAGTTTCGCTCGTAGTGTCTTCATTTAATTAAAAGCTTTTAGTTTTTGAATATGTTCAGAACTATTACAGTTTTCGGATTTTATTGCAAAGCGGAAATATTTTGACACCTCAAAATATGGTCAAAGCCTGAGGGTTGATGAACGATTGTTTTTTTGATATGCAAAGCTTTTCTGCCTTTATAGACTGCACGCCACTGGGTAATATAATTAGCATTCTTGCCAGCGCAATCTCCGATTAAATAATGCTCATATATCGATCAATACAACGTAAAGCAAAATTATATTGTAAACAGTGCAACCATAAACTAAACAATGTTAAATATCTATGTAAAGTTGATACCTCGTTTCATTCTGTATTAATACAATAATGGTGAAGATTCAAACTGTTTACTTTTATTTGAAAAGCAATGTCTAAATTATTATTATTGCAAGCCAGTTCTAAAACAGATCTAACGATGGTTTGCTTTCTCCAGAAATAGTTTTAATTAATAGGTTCGACTCCGTTTACAGATTATGTTCTTCATTCTTTCATTTCTAATTTAGCAGGTGGCCTACTGATCTGCACATGTCAGCCCTAATGATGAATACAATAATAAGATCACGTCAATCCGACTAAGGATTCATTCATTCGCTGTACCATGTGGGAACAGCGGCTGTGGGAGCATACTCTCCTACTGAAGGCGGACCAGAGTTTACGAAACAATGAGAACCCAGACACTCTCTCAATGGGGTCGTGTATGATATGGGCATTTCTCTCGTCAGTCGATTGTCATTCAAGTTTCATAAATCTTCTGAAGTGAGAACTATCGGAGGAGCCCCTCTCTTTCCTTCTATAAAGGTTTTCGGAAATTTAAGTTTTCAATAAATGCTGGCGTCCCACAGGGATCAGTTCTGTCTCCAACTTTGTTTTTTTTTTGGTCCAACGACCCAATCATGTCTGATTACGACTAAAAGGGTTCGAAAGACAATATCCTTCAACGGAAGCAATCTTCCCAACATGCCTTCCATTGATATGCTTGGTGTAACTCTAAGTGATCAGCTCAGGCACAGGGCTCTATCGAATCCAGTAACTTCCAAAAGTTGGACTTATTCTGCAGGGCTCGCAGATACTTTAATATTACGCAACTCTTGACCCTGTGCAAATCGCAAGGACACCCCACTGTTGATTTGGAGTCCCAAAATACCAGAAAAAACCTCTAGGCAGAAACTGGCTATTCGTTTGATAGATTTCCCAATCTTAAAAATCTTTTGATCAAATTTTTAGGCGTCAGGTAGTCCTTGTTTTACCAGTGTTACAATGGAATATGCTCCGAGTTACTAACGTCATTGATCTCTTCGGCACCGGTGCACAGTCGGGAAACACGCCAAAAGCGCCCAATATAAAAAAAATCGGCGGGTTGGGTGCCACACGACATCACCTTGCAAAGGTATTGCGCTATTTTGCTGCGCCTTCTTGTATCCCACATTGTTGCAACCTCTCTCCTGATATTTTGCGGGGTTATAAATATTTGCAAGTACGAGGGAACAGCCAATACCAACTGTTTAAATAAGTACTGCTGTGTGTTCTGCCGCCCGCCTCCAAAATGTTGATAAAACATTTCTGAACATCAAAATCCCCGATACTGCGATTGAAGGGATGAACTCACGGTAAAGCGCACAGGTAAAACTTTCTGAGTCTACCCTACTTTTAAATATCTGTTTCATTCAGCCTTAAATATAACGATCCGTATTTTTCTTTCAGAAGGCCTTAAAGTTTTCCTTAATTGGGGTCTATAATCTGTTTGTAATTAACGGCTACCGAAAATAACAGATATTATCTCTTTATAAAGGTTTCCGGTAAACCTTTTAGATTGTCCCGGCTCCCATTGTTGGGGAAACTTGGAGGTACGTGGCTACGACCATATAATGCCTTGCAATGGAGGGAGAGGCATTGTTGTCCGGGTGTTGCAAATGCTAAAGGGGGGTGATTATTCTTTTCAAGAAAGCTACACATTTAAAATATTTTCAGGGAAAAGCGTCGTTTTTTTCTTCCCCTTTTCGAGAAAAATAATTTTAATTTCTTTTACGTATCAATCCTCTTGATTAGTCGGATATCTCCAAATACTAAGTTTTGATACAATGAGGATTGCAATATTTCTATGAGCACCACACATCAAATATTATTTACACGTGTCTGTGTTTCACGTATTAAATATGCTATAAAATAACGTTTAATTTACTAGTAAATTTTTGATAAAGTTCCCCACTTCAATCAGCATAGTGCTATATGCAAGTACTAGTACTGCAATAAGTAATTTTAATTAGTATTTGTTTTGCTAGAGTCAGTCCACTATTAATAAAATACAAACTGTCCTGACGTTGAAACTTTAAAATTCCCGAATCAGACTATTTTTGATTGATTATCAATTAATAACATCGTCACACCTCATCGCTTGGTAAATATAATAGTTAACACTTGTGAAATTGTGCAATTTACGTTACGGTCGCCTAGTTGTCGAAACTCGACCATAATTGTAATTTTTTTTTTTATTGATTTTATGTATTTTTTATGCATAACTTAAAAAAAATATTAGCATTCTGCACTCCTTCTTTACATAAACTATAAGTGTGCGAAATTTCATACTCTTCCGTCCACGCAATTTTTGTAATAAGGGGTACAAAGTTTTTGCTTCACGTATTAATATTCTGATTTCGTTGGGAAGTATTCGAAAAATATTTACGAAAATGTCAGATTTGGTGTGTTACTGCTTACGCCTCGGCGCGTCTAAAATAGGAACTTTTCTGCGACTTATCACAGCTTGAGCGGTAGATTTAGCCCGCTTATTTGAGCGAGGATTGTCGTACATAGCAAGGATACGGACTGGATGTTATACCGGGCCTATCACAAACACCGAACTGGTTGTTTTATATTAGGATAAGTTAAAAGGCTGGGGACAATAAAAAGCTTTTAAACCCTTCGATTTCCGACATTTCAACAACACTTTTCCTGTGAAATCTAATATTTTCGAATTTTGTTGTTATGACAGCGTATTTTATCTACATTATTTAAAAGTTATGAAATATGTTATTCACAAAAAATGATCTGCTCACTCCTCCATATTATTTTCTTTAAAAAAGTAATTTAAAAAATATTACAACATTGTTCAAATCGTTTTCTCGGTAAGGCATTGTTTTTTACTCAGCTTACAAAATATTCAAAAAACAAGCCAGACCCGTGAAATTCGCAGGATATAAAATAAATATACGTGTATAGAATCTCCAACAACTGCTGGAAGGCAGCTAAGCTGACAATTAAACCACCGACTGTTGTAAGAATGGCTGCATAAATTCATAATATTTACTCACAGGAATAAATAGGAATATTATTTAAAATAGGGAATATATTATATATTTTAGAAATTAACGTTTTATTTGGTTTTGAAATGAGAATATTTTTAGTTCCTACCGGGATGTTATTTATCCAGTTCCTACCTTTTCTAACCATTACCTCGCTGAAAAAGTATTTGAAATTTCGAACGATGGCTAGAAAAATATTGCAATTCAAGTGAATTTATTTAGAAAGGATTGGGACCACCTTGGAAGCATCGTTGGTGTTTGTCTTATGCATAATCGTGTTTTTAAGTATAAAGAAGGAATTTGAACACCTTGGAAGTACATAATATCGTTTTGAACTATACAACTATATTGTTATTGTATTGTGTGCTCCTTCGCAGAGATACAGTGGTAAGTGATTGGTCATCCCTTTTTCGCTGTATATCTTGTTTTTTCCTACACATACTTTTACCCAATTCCAACAAATTTCGTCTTTAAAGTATTTACAGTCAATTTTCAAGCGCACATGAAGCTGTAATTTGTACACCACAGTATACGGTAATTTCAGTGCTATACAGTACTGTAATTATATTGTTTAATAACCTCTTGTTCCCTAAATTAAATTGTTTAATAAACTGTAATTCGATTATTTTGTGCTACACTTTTGTTTGAATACTGAAAAGGTGTATTGTGTGGTTGGTTATTTTGTGTTTACTCGAAATCTATTGTGAAATTATCTTTCAATAGCAGAGGTCAAACAATTTACAATTTTAATATTCTAAATTCCGAGGAAAGTGCCAACATTATTATTAAAATACACATTACCCAATTTTTTGGTACT
This sequence comes from Glyphotaelius pellucidus, assembly GCA_936435175.1. NCBI lineage: Eukaryota > Metazoa > Arthropoda > Insecta > Trichoptera > Limnephilidae > Glyphotaelius > Glyphotaelius pellucidus. Next base: position 38,851,144 of record OW386543.1, read on the forward strand.
AACGATAGCCTTAGTAAAATATGAATTAATATTCGCTTAATTTAGTTAATTACCCAACTAAGTAATTACATTTTAACTTTCCCGGAAGGTACCTACCACAGAACAATGATTAATTACTAAGAACCGCTTTTGATAGTAGGTAATTAGATTAATATCCAATTGGTTTGGTAAGGAAACACGAATTGAGCAACATTATCTCTAAGGTATATTTATTTATTTATCGTTCCTTTGCATGAAATGCATTATTGTTTATAATTCAATGTATTATTGTTTACAATTCTGACTCGGACAAGGCTGCCATGCGGATAGGTGGATATGGAATCGATTCCATACGTAATCGCCTGTCAGATTTGTGTGATTGTCTATGGCTTGCAATTGCTTTTTCTAAGGGCTGATGTGTCAGCTATCAGCGCTGTCGCTGACTTCAACTAGTTTAAAACACGAAATGCGTAAGTATACATGATTGTTTATTCATTTAATATACGTGTAAAGTTGTATACCATGGATTTGACATTTGCGAAGTCGGCGACAACTCTGACAGCATACCAAGGTTGCCAATTTGTGGGGAAATTACGGGGAATTTGTTATCCCCAATTTGGGGAATTTGAACATTTATTGCGGGTATTTTAGAACATAAGCATTGGTAACCCTGCAGCTTGCGCATCAGCCCGTAGAAAAAGCAATTGCAAGCCATAGACAATCACAAACAGGCGATTACGTATATTATTCTGTGTTGAGGATAACAACTTTATAAAGTAACTTATAAAAATAACACATGTGTTGAAAGAACAATATTGTTTGGAACATTATTGTTTCTTACCGATAACGGGTACCGACTGAGCTAAAGGAAGCTAAAATGAATAATAATGTAAACATGTAGGGTGTTAACATACGTTGAAATTTGTTTTGAAATAATATATTATTCTATTAATTTAAAAAGGAGAAAGATGAAAAGAAATGTTGGCAATCTTCGGCAAACACAAATAATTTAACAATCTTGTATACACATTTATCCTATGAATTAAGCTTAAGTTTTTATGGCTAAGATTACTGCAAATATGAAAACATTGTAGAATCAGTTAAAAAAATACTAAGAATGTTATCCTTCAAATGTGGATTGCATGACCATCTTAGATCATACGACGTACGTCGCGATCACTTCAAGATTGATACACTTAAAACTAGAAGGCAATTGACTGATCTAATGTTTACATTCAATTATTATTCATCTTGATACTACATTATATCTTAGCAGTATTGAAATAAATGTCCCCAATTCCCAATGTTTAAGACGCCATAACATTTTTCACACGAATACATTTAAAAATAATATCGCCTTCTTTAGCCCTCTGACCCAGATGTGTCGACTACATAACTAGATAGAGAGTGCTGAAGTATATATATTTTCGTCGATAATTTGTACGGATTCAAAAAAAAATCTGGTGCTGTTAAAAAATACTAACTAATTATATTGTGTCAATTGTCTCTCTACGCATGCCTCGCGTATTTCTTTTGTCGCTTGCCACTCATTGTTATGTATTACTTGAGTGAGTTTGTATATAATTCTGTATTTTTATTTGTGATTTGTTTTTCTAATTGTAGGTATCCGTATATAATTGTAGATTTTTGTAATTATGTAATAACTAAGTTTTTATAACTGGATTGTTCTCACGTAAGTGCGAACATCTGTGAAACCCAGGATCAATAAATAAATCAATATATAAAAAAAAGATGAAGGAGCCATTATTTTCACAAAACCTATTTCTTCCTTTTATCATTAATATGCGCAGCTTTATTTGAGAGTCCTGAGGTCAAACTACTGAATTTAATACATCCAAGCTAAAAGCCATTATTAACCCATCCAGGCACGTCAGTCCTGTTGGGACAGGACCGGCAGGACCGGTTCTGCCTGGAATAATTGTCAAATGTCCCACTGACATGTCAGGAGTCATGATTTGTGACATGGGAGGAGTCCAGATTTAGGTACCACGGAAAGGGAAAAGCGAGGAGGTGTGATAGACATTGACAAGTTAAAGTTACAAGATAAAATTATACGAGATCAGAATCATGTAAATATGCACTGCGAAGGAATGCTAAATCACTAAACTAATGAGGACATTTGATTGCTTAAAAATATCGTAAGTGCAGTAATTAAATACTGCGAGAAGAACATATCTTGATCTTTGAAATAATGGAGAATTTATTTCGTAAGTCTTTTACAGTCGGGAGATACGCCAAACGCGCGCCCGACATTTGTCACATGAGAACGGGTCGTTTTTTCGACTCATTCTTGAGTTCAACAGCTCGGCTATGGAACGATTTGCCGGATTCTGTGTTTCCTCCCTCCTACAACATGGGTCTCTTCAAGACCAATGTTCATTCCTTACTCTCCTCAAAAAGACCCTCCACACAGCATCCCAGATGACATAGGTCTTGAGGGAAGTTTTTTTTCTCAAGGCCTCATGTGTGGAGTTAATGCAAAAAAAAAAAAAATAAGCCCAAAAAAAAATAAAGTACAGACCTGTAAAAATTGCTTTAAAGTACAAAATCTCCTATTTATGAACCCCTTTCGGCTATGGTTTTATTGAATTATGCGGAAAATTAAGTTTTTAAGAAAGTGATCGGAAAATATTTTAATATTTGTGCCTGAACTTGTTTGCAATAAAACCAGACTTTGTAAAAAATTGTGAATGTTAGTTTTAGAGTCAAAAAACCTCCCGTTCTGCCACGCACCTGCGGTGTAAAATAAAGAAATGAAAACAATCCGTTAGAAAGGAGTAAAACAGTGTGGTATATTAATAAATATTCAGTTCACCGTAAACGGAAACATAAATTAGAAAAAAGGTCAAAGAAAGTGTACCCATCGGAAAAATAGTCTCGGGGATTGGTGAAAATGTTACCGTGTGACTTGAATTTCGAATCAAAATATCACATCATATTGTATTCTATATTCTGACAGTTTTACTACTCAAATGAAAAAAAAAATGAAATTGAATTAATACTTTGTCGTTTTATAAAACTGAATCATTTAAAAGTGCACAGCTCTCTACGCAAATGACAATACAGCTGAATGTTAAGCTGTAAAATTATAACAATAAAAAACTAAAGCAAGTCCACTTATTCTTGGTTTATGGAATTATGAGAAAAAATAACTACGGTGTACCGTTGTTTTTTCTTATACACAATACAACTCTGAAGTTCGGGAGTTTCTATGATATTTCGGTTCGTCAGATTACGAGTCGTATTTATTATCGTCTTATTTACAATAAATATTTAACTATACTTAACGTCCGTTCTATAAGATGCTCTGTGTTAATCTGCAGCAGGGAAAATGGTCACTGAAGGTGACCACCTGTCGATAGGATATCATTGGCTATCTTACGGGCAAGAGTTGTCTCTCTCATATGGTACAACTTTACAGACAGACGTCTGTTGAGACACATTAAAACTACTTAAAACTAATATATTATAATAAAAACAAGTATAAAACTTTTTTCCACTTTAAGTTTAATGACCGTAACCGGTTTCAGCTCGCTAGAGCCATCTTCAGACTGGTACAAAATATTCTTAATCTACGGTTTATATACATAACATTTGAGGGAGGGGAAGCGGGGTGGTTTTAAGGGTTTTAATCAAATTATACTAATTACATTTTACATTGTTTTTATTAATTACATTGTTTTATTAATTACATTGTTTTATTAATTACATTGTTTTATTAATTACATTGTTTTATTAATTACATTGTTTTTATTATAATATATTATAATGGAATTCCACCATGAATTATCAGTTTCAAAAATAGAAATATTACTTAAAACTACCTGTACTAACGATATCCGTTGAGAGATATTGAAACGACAAACATATTCATATACTATACACTACAAGTATTTGAAAAAACTTCGTCATACAAGTTAGTTACCCTACCCAAACCTTCAAGTTGAACTATTATAGAAATCTCAGAAAAACTTTTTATGTCTTATTAAAACGTTAAAATAAAAAAAAATAAAAACATAGCTGCGTTGACGTAGTTCTACGTCACTGACGATACTCTCAATATCGCCATGGTGTAAGACCACCATTCAGAATAGAAAAGTTGCTTGAAATGGCCTTAGCCGTGTTTGGTGACCAGCTCTGAATAGCCAGGTACTTCCTACCTTCCTCTTCCTTATCTCCTTCCCCTCTTCACTACCTTCAGCCTCACAACATACCCCAATTGGGGATGCCATAGTCTCACTGGCTTGTAAAAACTGCATGTAAAAAAAAATGTTAATTTCAAGGTTCCTGAGCTCACGGTTCAATAGTTATTTGCTAAGAAAATCAAACAGATACTCATCTTCTTTATGTATGCGGTCTCTCCACGCTACCGACATTTAATTTGCCGAATAGATTAATTTCAAATGCATGTCTCAGGTACAGGTAGATACTTTTGTTTTTGGTAAGGTGGGTCAAAACCTGGTCATCGAACCATTGCCCTTCATAAGGTTTGGCAAAATAACTGGCTTGCAACCAATAACCTCAAGGCCTTTTTAAATTAAACCCATCGACCAACCATAAATTATTGATGCTTCGATCCCATCAATTATGACGAATTTCTGAATGTAATTTCTCTACACTTACTTAAAAGAGAAAAAAAATCATTTGCCAAAAAATACAATTTGCGGAAAAGCAGTAAGGACTACATTTCTGTGTTAAATGCAATTTTACATAATTAGTTGCAAAAGAAATTTCATGGAAAAGTAAACGAACCTCTTTGACTTTAGATGGTCGAGAGGTAAGGCTCTCGACCAGCAATCCGAAGGTCGGGGGTTCAAATTCCGGCGTATTTCATGTCTCAAAATTTTATTTGATTTGTTGTGTAAATCATATTTTTTTTTAATTAAAAATAATGTTTAGTATATATGCGGCACGTCCTAGAGTGCAAGATACTTTCATCATCGCCTTGGTGTTAAGACCATTATTCAGAATTAAGCCGTTGCTTAAAATGGCTTTAGCCGTGTTTAGTGACGGGTTTGAATAGCCAGGTACTTCCCTATTTCCCTCTTCCCCATCTCGTTCACCTCGCAACTACCTTCAGCCTCATAACATAACCCAATTGGGAATGCCACATTCTCACTGATTCCAGACGGGGGCAGTTGGGACAATTAAATAAAAATATAAAAAGATGCTCAGTAAAACAAAAACAGACAGGTATTTTCATAATGCGTTTTTAAGATAATGATAATGATTTTCGTCTTTTTAATGTGAATATAGCACAAGAGTCCTAACTGTTCGCTGTGATGCTGAAGTGAGTGGATAAAGAAAAGAGATGGAAGAGGTAGGTTGGGAAGTACCCATCTATAATCAAACATGGCTAAAGCCATTAAATCAACGTTTCGATTCCGAATGGTGGTCTTTCACCGGGGTAAGTATCCAACGCATGCTAAATTTGGGAGGCGGGAATAGGTACCGCCGCCCCGGGAACCTTTATTGGATAATCAACACCTCTGCCATAGGTCACCCCAAGTGGTTTGATACGTTTGGTGGTTTAGCCCGGGTTCATGGGGTGAGGTTTGTCTAGGTCTTGGAGGCGGATGACTAGGATACGCTGAACCCCAAATTCCTACCCACCCCTTAAACCCCTTTCCTTCCCAGAACTCTCCTCTCCTTCCTTGGAGTTCATGTAAAAAAAAAAATTGCATACGTTTTCGGATATTTTTTCTGAAAGTGAAAACGTTAAATTTACTATAATCAATGTCTGTCATTTCCTGAATTTGGAAACCCGTTATATATTCAACCTCTTTTTATAAAAATAATATTTATAAATTTGTATTTGCCAGTAACCAATCAAAACGGGGAATTGAATATAAATCGTTTTGGTAAATAATATTTCGTGATACTTACAAAATAAATCGTTTTCACAATGAAAGTTTAAAATTAATCATATTCCGTATTCTAAAGCGAAATAACGACATTTTATTAAGTGTCGACAATTTTCGAGTAAATGTGTCTTTGCTACATAATAATGATTTTTGAAGTCAAGCCTTTGACGGAGCAAATTAGCAAATTAGTTGGAAGACGTGAACCTGTGCGTTAGTCCTGCATGAAATCTAGTTCAATTTACACAAATTTGCTTTGAATTTAACGTGTCAAATTTCAAAAACTGATTGTGTGAATAATTCAGAAAACCGGTAAATTAGGTAGGTACGGTAAGTATAGGATGGGGATGTGCTGCACATAAGTACATACACAACCTGAATACGAATCAAAAAGGATTCATAAAGATTGTATTGAAAGTACCCATTAGAACGCCTTCAATTGAAATTTTCAATAGCTTTGACGTACCAAAAGTGCAACAAATATATGCCAAAAATATATTATTAAAGCTTTTCAAAAATACTGAATCCTCTGCAGGACCGTGTATGCATAACACTATATCGAATAAAAATGATATGACATAAAAACCACATTCGGACAACGCACCTACACATACTTTGCAACAAAACTTCATAACATCCTTCCTCAAGACATAAAACTAATTGAAAATTCTTATGAATGCAAATCAAGAATAAAAATATGGCTGAAAGAGGTCAATGAAAAAACCCTAATGAAGACACTAAAAATATATTTAAGAAGACAAATAAAATATATTTAAATAATTTTAGTCCGCCTCGGCACAGGACCCTCCAGTGAAGAGGACTAAGAAATACGGTATTTTTACATTAAATTCATCATTATATTCTGTATGTACAATTATTTTATATAGTCGTTAAATAAAAAAATCCTTCCTACAATATAACATTTTTAACATGTTTTCAAAATTGAAACAGATTTGTCAACATTTTAGATTATCCCGTGATTTTTTACGGGTTTGCGCTGGTAATATATATTTTTGAAATGAACCGGTGTCATTTTCTAGTAGACATGTAAGTATTAATCATAATATTTTTAGGACTAAAATGATTGCTAAACAAGATATCAATAAAATGTAATCCGGCCATATATTTTGCTTACAAAAAAAACATTGAAAACGAAGTACAAACACTAAATAAATAAAGTACACACACAAGTACAGATTATAAACACAGTATAAGTAGACTAAGTAGATAGCCTGCGTGCTCGAGGAGTAAGGCTCTCGACCAGCAAACCGAAGGTGGCGGATTCAAATCCAGGCGTGCGCAAATAAACTTTTTTAAATTAATTTATATTATTTCATTATTTATTTATTTAAAATAATATTAAGCATATTTGCGACACGCTCCAGAGTGGAAAATACTCTCAGTATCGCCCTGATATAAGACCATCATCCAGAATTGAAACGTTGCTTGAAATGGCTGTAGCCGTGTCTGGTGACAATATCTGAATAGCCACGAACTTCCCCACCCCTCCTTTCTATCTCTTTCCACTTCCAACTACTGTCAGCCTCACAACATTCCCCAATTGACGATGCCATAGTCTCAATGGCTCCAAACAGGAGCGGCTCGTGCGGATTCACATAAAAAAGTAAAAACAAAGTACTTACAGACAGTCCTCCAGAACACAGGAAAATTTTCAGGAACTCGCTTATAAACGTGTTTCAAATATTTTACAACTGATAAACAATCGTTTACCTTACACAAACTGTCGTTTATAAGATGTGTAAATTTTAAAACACGTGTATTAGCAACTAAGGGGCTAGCGTGAATGATAATATAGGTCATCGCATAAAAACATGCACATAGTAATTAATTAAATGTACATTTTTAATCAATGTAAACAAAACGTACTTCTTTTTATGAAAAATGCATAAACATGGTATGAAAACCACGAAATAAAATCAACACAAATTCAAAACCGTGTCCTTTATGTATTTTATCTCAATATAGTTTAATTAAAATAAACAAGGCGTGTAAATTAGATTTTATAATTAATCATTAATTAATTCGCATTATTCAAGCGTAATTATTCTACGCCGGATATCACATTATTATTCAATCTTCTATTGATGCTTTGCTCCTGCAAATTATTGAGGTTAATTTCCTTCCATCTTACTTTCTTGGGTAAGATATTCTTACAAGACCAATAACTTATGGAAATGCTGTAAGAAGAAACTTTACAACTTTATGTTCTGGAAGAAAGAGTATTTACGTGAGGCCTTTAGTTAGATGGTTTGTTTATTACTTTATTACAATGCTAAGGTGAAGGCTTTATCGTAGAAACGAAACAATTTATAAATATAAGCCCCAAAAACCCTTGATAAATGTTTTAGTAAATTCATATCTTTTTTGTTTGTGCGTACAGGCTTTTACAAACATGCTATGTACAGTTTGTCAAATAAGACTAGAAAATATAAGACACAACTGTTGTTCAAATGGCAATACTAAAAAATAACTCACGGTGTAAATGTAAAGCTGTGCAACCAACATTTAAAAAAAAAATTAAAAAGGATAAAAGTGAAAAATATCATTTTTCTTTTTTTGGCTCAAATTATGGCTAAATTATTAATCAAAAAGGTAATTTTATTTAGTTTTTATAATGGTTTTTTTTTTTTTTTACATTAACTCCACACAGGAGGCCCTGAGGAAAATAAGTTCCCTCAGGGCCTATGTCATCTTTGAAGATGCTGGGTGGAGGGTGTTTTTGAAGAGGGGAAGGAGTGAACATGGGTCTTGAAGAGACCCATGTTGTAGGAGGGAGGAAACACAGAGGCCGGCAAATCGTTTCACAGCCGAGCTGTTGAACTCAAGAATGAGTCGTAGAAACGACCCGTTCTCATGTGACTAATGTCAACCGTGTACAAATGTTGGGCGCGTGTTTGGCGTGTTTCCCGACTATGCACCGGTGCCGAAGGGATCAATGACGCTAGTTCCTCGGAGCATCTTCCATTGAAATACCGGTAGAACAAGGACAGCATTCCCACCTGACGCCTATGCTCTAAAGATTGCAATCCGTTTGTTAGGTTAGGAGAGTCTATCAATCGGACCGCCCGTTTCTGCACAGAGTCGAGGGTTTTTTTAGGTATTTTGGGGCTCCAGACCACAGGTGACTGCCAAATTCAACCGTGAGGCGCAATTGCGGTTTGTACAAGGTCAGCAGTACTATTAAAGTATCTGCGGGCCCTGTACAGTAGGCCCAGTTTCTGAGAGGCTAACTTAACTCCGGCTTCGATGGAGCCCCCATACCTGAGCTGGTTACTTAGTGTTACACCAAGCATATCGATGGAGGTCCAGTTCGGAAGATTGCTTCCGTTAAAGGAGACTAGATTTAAATGGTATTTGATTTTACGACATCTTTTAAAATAAGACATATATAGAACATTCAAAATATTTTTATTAACTATTTATACTACAGATAAACAGCCCCCTTTGGCTGTGTAAGCAATGTTTATATCTCTCCATGAAATATTTTTTGTATTTTTTTAAAATTGGTAATGTTTTCACATCCACGGCCGTTTACCAATTGAATAAAATTTTCACGGCGTTTTTAGTAAGGCTGTTAACGTCTTTGAAGTGTCTAGTACTCAAATATCAGAAATGAGAGTATTACGGCATTACATCGTACGTATTAATTAATTGTGTTAATAAATTTTGTTGAAAGTTGAAACTGAATATTATATCAAAGCCCTAAATTTCCTTATTGAACATTAAAATGAAAAATTTCCTGTCTAAAAATATTCGTAATAATTTTTTTATTGAAATTAATGTGAATCGTAAGTCTTTCTTTAATATCGTCACTGTGAAAGTGTCTATGAAGTCACTATCGTTAAAGCAATCAGTAGGTAAATCTTATTCCAGGGAAGATTGAGAACTTTACTAATATCCGAAGGTAATTCATTACTTTGGCTGAGCTTTTCGTGGAGCTTTTAGTTTATCCAATGATTGAAGATGTCTTCTTTTTGTCGGAAAATCTGTCGTTTATGAATATAATATGTGGGCTCTTTTAGAAGAACGTATCCATCAATACTTACATTCATCCAATTGCGATGAAATTTTGTTGAGTTGTATGCACATCAGCTAAAGTTTCTATATAAAATGGTGAGCTCTGGCATTATGAAATTTGAATTGCAAATTTACAAGAAGTGGCGCGTAAGTTCTTTGAAATAGGAGTGTATTTGGCAAAGTTTAGTGGCAGGGAAAGAGGTATGGGACGGAGGTATGGGGAACCGGCCCATACCGGCCTAGCCCAGCGATAAAGCTCTTGACTCGCATTCCGAAGGTCGTGGGATCGAATCTCTGCGTGGCAAATAAATTTTATTTGATTAATTTGCGTTACTTCACAATTTATTAATTTAAAATAATATATAGTAAATTTGAGGCACGTTCCAGAGTGGAAGATCCTGTCAGTATCGCCCTGGCGTAAGACCACCATTCAGAATTGAAACGTTACTTGAAATGGCTTTGGCCGTGTTTGATGACCTGATCTGAATAGCCAGGTACTTCCCACCTTCCTCTTCCCCATCTCCTTCCCCTCCCCACTACCTTCAGCCTCACAACATAGATAACATTGGGGATGCCATGATCTCAATGGCTCAAGACGGGAGCAGTTGGGACATAATACAAAAAAATAAAAAAAGATGGCAGGGTTAAGAGCTTTCCTGAAAGTCCGCAAGATGGCGGCAGGATTGGTTGCCAGTTAGTTCGCCAGAGGGCCGATGGCCGAGGTTGGTGGTTCCCACAACTGACAGTGGGAACCAGATCAATTACAGCCAGCTCCTAGTTAGGTCGACTAACTGTAGTCACTACTTGTAATACGCGAAGTATTAATAAACCACAGATTAACCAAAAAGAACTCTATTTATTCCCTAAGGGAAATCATGAAAAAAAGATGAGCAGAAATAACATAAACACAAAAATAGCTATTATTATCCAAAAGCCGAAATTTCTAAAAACAATTTTTTATAGTAATGTATGTGTAATAATACGTATCAGGACTAAATTATACAGACGGGAATTTTTCGTACCACCGTAAGAGTTACACTCAGACGGAATTTATACGTGGATGAAATTACACATGAAGAGAATTACCGAAATTACTACCGGAAGTATTCACATCAGGGGGGTAAGTTAGGGGGAAAGAGAAAGGGGAAAGCGGGAGGGAAAAGGAGGGACGGGGGGGGGGGGAAATCTTCGCAGAAAGGTCCGCTTATTTATTTGTGTATGCACCGGACGGAAAAACAAAAAAACACTTCAATAAACGGAATTAAACCAACACTTTCCTTCTTTGAGTGGCATTGTAGCGGATTTATAAAATTATTTATCTCAGCATAGCTTTGTATGTCGGTAGCTCGAGTGGTTAAAGGATTAGATTACGACAGTTTTCTATCAAATCGGTAAAGATATTATATCTGGGGATTACCTGTTCAGATAGTACAACTATTACATTAAGCGCCTTCTTACTTACAACGGTTACTTTGAAAAGTATTATCAATGGATAAAGGTATTTAGTATATCTATTATTCAAATACCAGAAAATTATTAGTACACCCTAAAAATTAAATTGCATTTATTGATAAGGGTGCATTTTTAATAACGGATACGGTATTCAAGACGGAAAGCCTGAAACAATACAAAATTAATATTATTCTAATTTTAAATTCTAGAAATCAAAACAATTACAGACAAATAAATACGTAACGTTGTTTGAATTATTTGTGAATACGAAAATACGAACAATTATTTAAATACTAGCTTTTTTACGCGCGGCTTCACTCGCATGGCATTAGGTAAATTACTGTAGCGCTTGCACTTATCAATTATCCCCCCGGTACATTCGGTATTATCGGTACATTTAGTTTTTAAAAAGCTCGTGTGCCACTTAAATTTCATAATGCCAGAGCTCACCAGCATTAAAAAAAAAGAATTATCCAATTTGGTTCAGTCGTTCGGAAGTCACGCGCGTAGGTACCAACATCTCGGAGATTCATTTTTATTTACATAGATAGATAGATATTAACTACGACGCCTGAAATAATAAAAAAATATATCAACATCGTTTCCACGGCAACGATTTGTTTTCTGACGTTAGCAATAACTCGCTTTTGCTAGCGACATAAAACGTTTAAAAAATATAATATATTAATATTTATAATTTCATAACGCCAGTGCTTACCATCATATACAGCCTAAAGTCTTTGCATATAATTTAGCTTTCTATTGGTGAAAGAATTTTTAAAATCGTTTTATTGTTTTATGCGTGAAAGCGTAACAAACAAACTCGAGCAGTCTCGCATTTATAATATTAGTATAGATTATCTTCAATGAATATTTTTAATTTAAAGTTAAACTTTAAAAAACTATGCAAATATTTCATATTACGCGAAAATTGAACATTTCAGAAGATTACTGAATATTTTGAATGGCTCCATGAAATTTTTTTTCTTCTTTAAATTGTTTTTCTAAAACTTCAAAGCGAGGATTTTCCCTACAAACTTCACGCATTATATTTTAGTAGAAAAGAAATCACATTGAAAGGTAAAAAAAGATTTTCATTAAAAAAATACTATAAAAAGTTCATTGTTGGAAAGGTGTAAGTTTGTGAAAAAATGGACTCGGGTTATTGATATCAAAATTTATTCCCAAGAAAAGTCAGAAAGTTTTGCGTTAAAATATTCTGTGTGGCTGGCAGGTGGTTTACTGAAACAACTTTTAAGTACGGATTTCGCATAAATTATTTGAAGTTTTCTTCACGTTGAAAGCAGTTCTAGTATTTTTGTGTCAGGCGTTTTCAATAACAAACAGTCACCTGAAAACTTTCCCTGTCAGCATTATTTAAATTATGTGATTTAAAAAAATATTCTGATAAGAAAATAAAACAGGAGAAAAATGGATAAATTATGTGAAATAAAGGATTTCTGTAAATTTAACATAATAGAAAATAGAAATGTTTTTCAAATCTACACAACGGGAGCGTTTTTTGTTACGCGATGACAATAGAGCGTTTTATGTTACGCGATGGCAAATGCCTACGAAATATGTGAGATATTTAAAAGCTTCTCTCACATGGATTCGGCCGGCGTGGTCTAGCGGTAAGTCTCTTGACTCGCAATCTGAAGGTCGCGGGATCGAATCCCGGCGTGGCGAATAAATTTTATTTGATGAATTTGTGTTATTTCACAATGAAATCATTTAAAATAATATGCAGTATATTCCAGAGTAGAAGATACTCTCAGTATCGCCCTGATGTAAGGACCACCATTCAGAATTGAAACGTTGCTTGAAATGGCTTAAGCCGTGTTTGGTGACCAGGTTTGCTTATCTATTTACTTCCAAACCTTCCTCTCCTCCATCTCCTTCCCTTCCCCACATTTAATATGTTAAGGAGAATGTCTGTAGGTGATGGACGAACGGGCTGTGGATTTTATTTGTATGCAAATCTTCAGTTTTATGCCAAGGTTGATGAAATTTTGCACTTGTGACCTCCAAAACAAGAGGAAGGTCACTGTTTACATTTGATTTCGAAAACTCTGTGAAAGTTCGGGCATCGCCGGGGACTTCAGCTAGTATATAATAAAACACACATAAAACTTATTTTCACTTACTTAATTTATTTTTGATAGTACCCGGTTTCAGCTTCTTAAAGTCATCTTCAGACTGACGTTTGTTCAGACAAATGTTTATTAATCTACAATTTATATACAGTGCATATGGAGAAGAGGGAGGGAGAGGTCTACAAGGATTTTATTCAATTTATATGTTTTTTCTATATTCGTTGCTCTGTCAACAACGCGCTCAACATTTGTACACGGTTGACATTTGTCACATGAGAACTGGTCGTTTGTACGACTCGTTCTTGAGTTCAACAGCTCGGCTGTGGAACGATTTGCCGGCCTCTGTGTTTCCTCCCTCCTACAACAAAGGTCTCTTCAAGACCCATGTTCACTCCTTCCACTCTTCAAAAACATCCTCTTCACAGCATCTTCAAAGATGACATAGTTATGAAAATAATTTCTCTCAGGGCCTTCTGTGTGGAGTTAATGTAAAAAATGTCGACTTTGACGATTGGATTTCTAGTTATTTGGCTGTTAGCAGTAGACAAATATAGTTTTATATGTGTTTTATTCTATGATTATAATGGAATTCCACCACAAATTGTCAGTAAATTCCACCACAAAGTACCTATCAAAAATAGAAATATTCCTAGTATCTAGTCCGCGTAACTTTCACCTGCCTGGCCTCCTACCAACTTAAGATGAAGCTATACGTGAAATCCTATTTAGATTAATCTAAACGAATCGGTTTACATTATGAACATCCAAAAATATGCTACGGATAAATTGAAGCTTTTACTAGCTTTTATTTGTATTGGAATGACAATAAAATTAATAATTACATAATAAAAAATATAAGTGTGAACCACAAAAAAAAATGTTTTTGCGTGACTTAACTACGAAGTAATGTAATAAACAATTTTTAAAAAATACCCCTTTATAGGTAAGACAATTTTTGAGGTTTCGTATGTTCTTACATTTTTTCATTCTTATAAAATTATACACAAAATAAATAAAAACCACCTTTTCGCTTATTTGTCTCGTGCAAATACGACGCTCGGTTTCAAATTTGGAAGGCATGAGAATCGAAATATTTCTCTTAACCTTAGGAAGGCTTTGTTGTTGTCTAAAAGTTTTCAAATTCAAATTTTTTCTGTTTCAAATTTTGAACGATTGTCCTAGAAAAAAATCCCGCAAAGACAAATATATCACGTTTGATGTTGCCACAAAGTAGTTTGGATACCGCAACTTTTCCATTTACCTTTTGTGTGCGGGTAAAATTAAAGATCTAACATCTCGGAGAGAAAATTAAAAGCGCCGCTGTCTGTCACAATGCACTATATTGCCAAGCAGTGGCGGTCCTTCCCATAGGTCAATTGGTCAAAGACCCAAAATTTTAAGACATAATATTATACAAATCAAAACAACTGGTATCTTTTGTACTGGTACTTGGTTGTAAATTGGACGTTAGTCCGTTAGTAAATAAATAAATAAATAAATTATTCTAATGTATTTGAAATCCACCGCAAGATAGCTGGCAGCGGCAAGTAGTGGCATCTAACGCCTTAAATGAAAGCTTTTTTTCCATGCACTATGATTGGCTGTGTCAATTTACGAAATATCCCAATATCATATTTCTGTCTCTTTACGCGTCATACTATAAACGAGATGGCACTACGTTGCTTAATAAAAATGTTTTCGGATTCTGAATACAGTTCGGGTCATTGCCGCAAGGGAGAGCATGATGAAATTTTGCGCCTGAAAGAGATGGTTTGATAAACGTAGGTTGATTTTTCATATTGATCACGCTTGTCGCATGAAATAATTTACTTTTTTTAAATAATGTAATTTTACTCTCAAATTCGTTAGGTACCCACGAGAAATGAATATCATCGTATTTAATATGATTTGCAACATAATATCATTTTTTTAAATGACCTTCCTGGACCCCTAGAGCCGCCTCTGTTGTCAATAGTAAATCGTTATTTTAATTATTAAAAAATATATTTTTTAAAGAAACATTGCCAATATATTCTATATTAAAATATCTACATCATTTACCATCTAGAAAACTAGCCAAATGAAATCGATTGCAATAGAAAAAATATACGATGACATCAATCATAGTATATAATATCCAATTTGGGAGGCGTGAATGGGTACCGCCGCCCCGGGAACCTTTATTAGATAGCCAACACCTCTGCGATAGGTCACCCCAAGTGGTTCGCTACGTTTGGTGATTTAGCAGGGGTGCCCGGGTTCATGGGATGAGGTTTGTGTAGGTCTTGGAGGCGGATGACCAAGACAAACTGAACCCCAGATTCCTACCAACCCCTAAACCCTTTTCCTTCCCAGAACTTTCCTCCCCTTCCTTTCCTTGAAAAAAACCCTCCACACAGATGACATAGGCCCTGAGTGAAATAATTTTCCTCAGGGCCTCCTGTGTGGAGCTCATGTAAAAAAAAAAAAATATTCCGCGCCATATTATTATCGAAATCAGTCGATAGCCAATCAGGACGCTAGAAAGATGTCAAGTAGGTGGAGCATTATTACCATTTTCCACGATGGTTGCTGATGTGATTTGCGTTTCACCTTTTTTACCTTATTCATCATGAAGAATCATCTCCCGAACAGGCGCGGTTGGAGCGTAAACCGTTTGGTGGTTCACGAGCAATAAATCAGACACAAAAAATATATTTTAATTGTGGGTAGGTAGCTATCCTATATATAGATAATAAATAAATAAACTTCTTCAATCCTTTTGCCGATCGAATACATCATTCACCCAATGTTTTCAGTAAGGTTCTTGTCAGTTCTCGCATTTAAAAAGCACGTAAAAGATCAATTTATACTGAAAAACAATGTAATGTCATTATCAAATAGGTTCCCTGAATCCCAAGCTTAATAAAACCCGTTGATTTATGATTGAATTTGCATGCTAAATATAACTATCCTTTTCAAACCTGCAAGAATAATAATTTTGCTGGAGCCATTCGGAATAGTTCAGATCTTTTATATCGTGTACGCGCCGCCGGGCACCGCGCGGTCGGAGGCATGTTTTGGCAACATTTGGTGTATTTTGTGTATTTTGACAGTCTGGAGATATTTGCTAGGGACTCCATACAAGATGACATTTTCCAAACGGGGCGTTTGACTGAAACGCGCGGAATGTAGTCAGTTCTTAGCGGACGGGAAAGCATGCCAGTTGGCTGCAATATTATTAAATATCTCTTGCAAAATTCAGGCATTTAATTAATTCACTTCACGTAAATAATTTTTATTTAAAATTGTGCGTTTTTTAAATTTTTATATGTGAATACCTCACAAGGGTCCCAGTTGCTCCCCTTTGGACCCAGTGAGACTATGGCATCCCTTATTGGGGTATGTTGTGAGGCTGAAGGTAGTGGGGAGAGGAAGTAGATGGGGAGGAGGAAGATGGGGAAGTATCTGTATTTTGATCTGGTCAACAAATACGGCTAAAGCCATTTCAAGCAAAGTTTCAATTCTGAATGGTGATCTTATATCAGGACGATACTGAGAGGACCTACAACTTTGGAACGAAATAACACAAAATAATTAAATGAAATTTATATGCCCACGCCGGGATTTGATCCCGCGACCTTCCGATTGGGAGTTAAGAGCCTTACCGCTAAACCACGCCGGCCGTCAATTTAAAAGTTTAAAAAAATTGTAGAAATACGTTGTGCTGTAAAATGTTCAATTTTGTTGGCGGTTCGGCGCACGAGTGAACACTGGGCCGAGCCGAACCTACTCCCGAAGTTAAGCGCACTTGAAGTGAAATCACACAAAACTGCGCTATATAAATACTACGTTATTATTATTATTCTTATTAGCACACTTTACCTCGGACACCCTGCGTACACGAGGAAGTGTCATGGTGGCGTTTGTTTCTTATAAAAATCTACTTTTTTCAAGATTGATGAAATTTTGCTCACTTATTTTTCTAAATAAGAGAAATGTCACTTTTTACCGGGATTTCGAAAAACTAACTCAACATCTTTTCCCTCTTCTTAACCTTAAAAATGCCAGAGAGGAAACGACATAAAATTGCGATGTTTTGACTTTGACGTTATATATTGTAGGTTTATTTTGCGCTATCGTATATTATATTTACTGAAACACATTCCTTGAACAATAAACTACGCATAAAAACAAAATTTCTTGCGTTTTTTGATGAATTTACATGTTTTACGACCGTTTTCGCGAGAACGACGCTAACCAATCTGACAGCTCCGGAAAAAATCTCAGCTGGACGCCATAGACAATTTGATACAAATTATTCCGAGTGGCTAGGTGTGTTCACGGTATTTTATACCTCAAGAACAAAAATGCCTCGTTCTTCATACGTTTTCTTTATACGTAAGGGTTAAAATCGCATTCCAAAATAATTTTTTTTAACATTTTGGCGTGTGCGCCGGCGCACGAGCGGCATTTTTTTTTTTTTTTTACAGTTAATACCGCACAAGAGTCCCAACTGCTTCCGTCTGGAGCCAGTGAGACTATGGCATCCCCAATTGGGGTATGTTGTGAGGCTGAAGGTAGTGGGGAGGGGAAGGAGATAGGGAAGAGGAAGGTGGGGAAGTACCTGGCTATTCAGATCTGGTCACTAAACACGGCTTTAGCCATTTCAAGCAACGTTTCAATTCTGAATGGTGGTCTTACACCAGGGCGATACTGATAGTATCTTCCACTCTGGAACGTGCCGCAAATATACTATATATTATTTTAAATGAATAAATTGTGAAATAACACAAATTAATCAAATAAAATTTATTTGCGCACGCCGGGTTCGAACCCGCGACCTTCGGATTGTGAGTCGAGAGTCTTGCCTCGGGACCACGGAGGCCGTGATGGCCGTTTGATCATCGAATCGAATTTGACCATGCAAAATCTTGCTATCATGACCTTCAAAATAAGAGAAACATTATAACTTTCTACATTTGATTTCGAAAAACTTTGCGTTATGCCCGGGTAGAAATTTCAGCTAATTCTTCATAAAATGAGTAAATTATAATGGAGTTCAACAAAACAAATACAAAAGCAATCAATAGGAATTGAAACTGAAATGTTAAGATTTAGAATTGTATAATGTTATTCAGTTCCCTTTGAGAAAGATGTGGGATGTTTTGATATCTGACATCTTTGTATATCAATTGATCGGATTGTGAGAGTGGGAAGCTGGGGGGTTTCTACCCTCATCAAACAATTATATAATTATGTTAATAGCGGAGGTGAAGGGAGTGAAGTTGGTGAAGCTGTTAGAGGGGTTCAAAGAAGTCGCCCGGGAATCGATCATCGTATTCCTGGTAAACATTATTATACTAATAAACTTCTTGCGAGCTGAATCAGAGGAACACACCAGATTCATGATAAAAGGTTGTCAGGGTTAATAAAAAAAAAAAGTAATAAATCTAAACAAAACAGTGTTCGTGGGACTCCATCGGAGTATTAGTGTTGTAGTTTTAGGCTATTGACGGATTGAACTAAAAAAGCAAACAACAGAACCGTGTTTTTTTTTTTTGGTTTTTAGGGGAATTTTTTTTTTACATGAACTCCAAACAGGAGGCCCTTAGGAAATTAATTTCCCTCAGGGCCTATGTCATCTTTGGGGATGCTGTGTGGAGGGTTTTTAAGGAAAGGAAGGGGGGGGAGAGTTCTGGGAAGGAAAAGGGTCTAAGGGGTGGGTAGGAAACTGGGGTTCAGTTTTTCCTGGTCATCCACTTCCACGACCTAGACAAACCTTACCCCTTGAATTGATTATGTTTTTGTTATATTTCTTTAAAAAAATTACTTTGAAAAATTGTTTTGTTTTTGAAATGTTGAGACTAGAAGTTAGATCTTGTAATTTTGTTACAAAAAGTGCCATATTCTAGAAGTTCCTTAATAAAAGGCTGTGTTTCTATAGTTTTAAATATAAATTTTTGCCATTGTAAAACCAGATATATGATAAATCAATATAACTAGCATTTCATTTAAAAAGTGTTTATTTCATGTTAAATTTACGATTTTATTTCCGGGAGTCGGGACTCCACTAGGAACTCCAGTGAAAAATATTATAGCTTTAAAAAATATGTTCATATAGACCAATATACGCTGATTCTGAATATATAAGTTTTATTACATAATATTTAACGTAGAGTTTAAAAAAAAAAATTAAAAAGTCCATTTTAAAACGTGTCATTAAAACACCCTATTGCTGGATTTCGGCGGCGTGACGTCACCGCGCCGCGTCACCTGGGTCGAATTTGTAAAGAAATCAATAGAAATAAATGTAAGACGCAAGCCGTTCGGCATTCCGTTTTATTGGTTTATAGAGAATTGGACATATAATAGTTTTTGTTTTTATTGAAACACTATTTAGGCCTTAATAATTTAGTATCAAAAATAAAGTATCTCTATTAGTTTATCTATATTATTTAAAATATTCAAAAACTTTAACTGTACAAAAAACGATCGTACTGCCCAGTAATGTCTATGAAAACGCTCCAATGCTGAAATTCAAAATGGCGGGAGTCGAACAGCTGATTCCAGTTCCCTACAAGATTCATACTTCGGTTAGTCATGATGACGTCACACTAGATTCGGTGGTTTTCGGGGGATCTTGAAAAATTAAAACTTTGACATTTACTTTAACTATTAAAACTAACTATAAACATAATAATAAATATGCAGTTATTTAAGTTAGAAGGTCATTATTCATAAAAAAAATAAAAAAATTGGACTGGAATTCTCTATTAATAATAATAATTGGATGATTTATATAGCGCCGTTTTTGTGAAAAATCACCTCAAGGGCGCTGAATCACCTCAAGGGCGCCGTGTATATAAGAAGTAAATCCGGGTAAATCAAGGGTTAAGCAACATTGGCATAAAAGTGGTAATTAAAAGGTACCATTGGTGATTCATCAGCATAAAAGATACCATGTACTTGTTTATTACTTGTTAGCATTAATATAATTCTTATGTTTGGTAGTTTTTTAACTACATACGTATTATCCATCAGATTTTTACACTTTAAGATAAGTTCTGCTTCTTATTTCAACTACCTGACTGATTGCCTTCGTTACTGAAATAATAACAAATATCGGGAAATCTATTTGAGTAAATCGCACGCTCCTAAGAGCACTGGAAAATAATATTTGCTTCAATCGAATATTATCGGATTATTGATTGAGTTGTTATCGTAAACTTTCAAAACAAGTTCACGAAAATATTATCAACAATAATTTGAATAGGTAAGTGATATTTCTGAACACGTGTAGGTTTCAATACATTATTTGCGAGAGTTGAAAGCTTAAACCTTTAAAAAATAGTTATCCTTCGCTAACGCAACAAAAATAGCATAAAACATAAATTTTAGTTTAAAAACTTCACAATAGTGTGACACATTCGAAAATGTTACCTATCTACACGGATCTTTTAATTAAAATTATATTTCCTGTTCTCTTCCTTTCCTTTTAATTATCCATAAATTATATTTATGATTTTATTTCCACAAATTGTTGTAACTCTAGTTCTATGAACTCGGGCATGCTTTAAGTAGGAGGCGGAATGCGGAGGCAAAACGAAAAATCCAGAGCCGCTAATTATTAAAGGCAAAACAAATAGTCGTTATTTTACTGGTCTAATTTGTTTTACGGGGCCAACAGACTTAGCTATAAAAGATCATTTGGTTTTGGCCTATTTCAACATATCGCTCGCCATACATTCCCAATGTTTTTGCTTCCGCATTCCGCCTCCTAGTTATAAGTCATTTTTAAAATTGGAACTTTTTTTTAACATTAGCAGTACTCAGGAGGTCCTGAAGAAATCAATTTCCCCATCTTTGAGGTGGTGTGTGGAGAATCTTAGGAAAAAGAAGGAGAGGAAATTCTGGGAAGGAAGAAGGTATGAGGGGTGGGTGGAAATCTGGGGGTCAATGTGTCCAGGAGTGACGTATGATTCCATCCCTTCCACTGGGGTACAAGGTGTTGGGTCGAGAGATTCCGACTGTAGTGATAAAATGACTCCATCAACCAGTCTTTCCAGATCCGGCCCGCCACGAAGTTGGTGGGAAAACGTTTGTACCGCCAATAATTAGACAAACCTCACCCCCATGAACCTGGGCACCCCTCGAAACGGACCTTTTGGGTTAACCCATGGCAGGGGTGTTGTTTATTCAATAAATGGTTCCGGAGGAAGGGGGGGGGGGGGGGTACTCAAACCCACGTCCCAAGTTTGAGACATTTTCAACACAATTGATTGCGTCAAAATTCAGAAAAGCGATAAAGTGCCTCGATAAATACAATATTTTAACAGAAAATTATTTTAATTGTCTTTTTTAAATTTGAAACTTTTGATTTCTTTCCAACCTAACCTACCCTTAAATGTCAATCATAATCCTAAATTTACATGTCGTAATGCCAAAAGTTCAGTTTTCTTTCCAAAAAATTAACTGTGAAAATAACTGCTTTATATTGGTTTAAAACACTTTCAAATACAAGTAGTAACGGAAAACCTTGCAAGAACTTACATTCCAACCAGTATTTTCCTTGCAATGTTATTTTACAAAAACATGTTTATTTTTTACTTTGTTTTCCAAAGATAGAACGCTTGTTTTGCCAAGGAGTTACGAAGATGGCTTTCAGAGTTTGTTTTTGCCATGTTAACATTTCCTTCCTTTTGCCAAGTTTGTAGGGATTATAATATAAACCCTAGAATACATTTTTTTATATTTTTTATTTCAAATAAGGAATTATACAATTTGCCATTAGAAATGTCACTACCCCAATGACAATTACTTTTTCAAACCTTCTTACCCTTTATTGAATTCCATTTTTACTTAATCAACTTGTATTCCATTTTTACTTGAACTTTGGTTCTTGCAAATTCTGGCAAGATAAAAATGTAGTATCCAACACTTCCACCATCTTGAGTTGGAACCGAAAACTAACAAACAAATTTACAGACAGATGAATGCCAAATGGTCGAGTTACAACAGGATTTCGTTAAGCTCTGTTAATAATATTATGGAAGCTTAAGTGACAATTACCACATGCTTATTAAATTAAAACGTACAAAGGTTTTTGGAAATAATACGACAGTGACATTATGACATCCAATAAATTGTCACCTTAGTTGGACAAAGTTCTAATTGACATTTAAAAAATAAAAACATTAGAAAGCAAAACCATTTCTTTGTCTTATTTTTCTAACCAAAATAATGTACAGTGCGATCTGTGTTGTAACTTGTACGACGAAATTTATACCGCCTCCATTTATTTTACAAGGTTCTAATATCACGTTGAACCTTTTGCAATTACAATTTTGTTTGTATACGACAGTATACACACAATATATTTCGTCACTTCAGTTGTCCAGGGTTCTAATTTCACTCTACCTTGAGGTGTCAAAGTTTGAAAAGACGAATTCTCATAATCTATTTAATAATTTTTGATTTTGTGGTTCAATTTTGCGTTTTTAGTTTTACATAATATTTTTAAGTTAATATTTAATTACAGCGTGCAGTTTGGAATTGTATTAGGGAAATTAAGTTAGAACCTTATACCATGAAATATTATGCCTTAGCTGAATATGGTTCTATCTACACGTATATGTACGTTATAAAATGTTAAGTATTCGTCCTATTTAAACATTTTCATTTAAATTCTGTGAAGACGATATAATATCCTAAAATATATTCAGAATCTTAACGACGTAAGTAGAGAAGCCGTGTGTACAAATTGCGACTCGCGACCCAGGTATTGGACGGATCTACTGTCGAATTTGCCCTATCAAATAAAAGAAGAAGAAGAAAAATAATGTGGGAATCTTAACGACGTAAGTGAAGAAAGTGTGCAAACAAATATACGCCCGCGGCACGGCGTATTGGATGGACGTACGGTCGAATTCGCCCTAGCAGGCCTGGAGATTCGACCTTTCCGCCGGGTTCATTTCAATTAATTCTGAAGAACGTAATACTATAAGATGTTTCTAAACGAATCCCTCCCGAAGTTATTAATTCATCGCCTAGAAAAATAAAATCTGGTACTCACTGCTAAATTTATAGTTAAATACGGGAAAGAAAATTTTCAAACCGTTCTACGTAAAATTTATTAATGGTAATGTATTGTTTTATTTAATCTTCAATTTAAACAACTTACATCCCCGGGTTACGGATTGAAAAAAAAAAATTATTTTATGTACGAATTCGTCGGAATTTATTAAAATGTAAGCTTTGAACAAACCCCAATATTAGGGTATTATACCGCCTTAAATTAAAATACTTAGCATTAGATGTAACCTGAAAATCAGAAACCGGTAAATAAATATAAACCTTTTTTTTTTAAGTAATATGTTAATACGCTTTTAACTTTCCAATTTTATGTTTTATTTTTTCTCTTCTTTTCATTTCCTCAATTTTCCCTCTTTTTGTATAAATCATGGTCCATATATATTCACACTTATCCTAATTTGACTGTCCTAAAACGGGAATCATCCTAGTTGGACAGTCAAAACATTTTATAAATAATGTACATAAATGTGTAAATATTTTACTAAATAAAAATGAAATAAATAAAAAATAAAATAAATAAATAAAAATTATGAGAAATCGCCTTTACAAACTTGATACAATATAGGTAAAATAAAGTTAGAAATCTGTTCAACTAAAGTGACGAAAAGACCAAAAGCCTCGTGAACATGCATTCATAAACCTTGCAATTTCCGCGCATTGACGTCTGAGAACGCTGCATTATAGTACTCTCGTAATCAACACGTTTGAACACCACTGAGGTGAGAATTTATTGATGAATTGATTCAATTATCATTCACTGGCTTAGCGTAATAACCATTTCCATTCCTAGAGAAACTGCAAACCCGAATTCCTCATTTGCTGGCTTCAATAATTAAACCCATACTAAATACATAGAGACACTCAAGTGTAATGTACAAAGGAGGAGGAATTGAGTTAAGGCAGAGTTTAAGCCGCCGCTACCCGAATTTCTACCGATTTCTTGCATACCTCTCTCAAACATTTGAAGTTTTTAAGCTCTTAAAAAAATAAAAATAATAATGTATGTTATTTTTTAAGATAATATCTATACATTCCCCACGCCGAAACGCAAATTATATGAAATTCCCTCGATTGAAAAAAATCGCAAAGTATGCTCCGAAATTTTTTATTTTCACATCTGTTCGTATTATTTAACAAGTTATATGCGTGAAAAAATTCAGTGTCTCTATAAATGTTGTTTTATCGAGACACTGACACAACCCCAACGAGATTTTTGCTCAATTCTAAACGTCTGGTTTTATTAAATATTTTCACAATTTTCGCTTCAATTTTATCGTTTTAAATATAAGCGCGCTCTCTCCAACATTCGTAACTACGTATCTCTTCATCTTCTTCTTTTTGAGCGAGGATACGGCGCCTTAAAGGGCTTAAAGACCAAGGACTCAAAGGCATATTTTATCTTATGTGCAAAAATCAATTTTTGTTTGTTTGTTCGTATGTTATGCGCTGCCATAACGTTCATCAGATTGCGATGAAACTTTGGCGATTTGTTGTGCGCAAGCCCGCGAAGGTTATAGGCTATGTATAATGATAAGATCTGGCGTTATGAAATTTAGATAAATCAAAATGAGTGTATTTTATATTTTTTAGCTGCAAGGAGGGAAGGCATAGGGGGAAGGGTAATGAAGGAGGTTAATTATCGGGAGGGATGACGAGGGAGGGGAAGGCGTGAGAGGCGGAAGGGGAACGCGGGGGAAAGGAACGCGGGAGGGGAATGAGGACGCATGGGAAAGGAAATTCGGGGAGAAACAATTATATTAAGCTACATAAAATGCGAATAATATAGGCTGTATATAATGATAACCTCTGGCTTTATGAAATTATAAATATTATTATACTATATGTATTAGTTCTTGCTAACGTCAGAAAACAAATCGTTGCCGTGAAAACGACGTTGATATTCGTCGTAGTTAATATCTAAATACATAAATAAAAATGAATCTCCGAAATGTTTGTTCGCGCATAACTTCCGAACGACTACACCAAAATGAATAATTCTTTTTTTTTTACTGGTGAACTCTGGCATTATGCTATTTAGGTGGCAAGCGAACTGTTTGAAAATTGAATGTAGCGGGAATGAATGTATGGAATGAGGGAGGGGGGAGGGGGTGGGAGAATTTGGAGCGGGGAGGAGGAGGGAGGATAATTGATAAGTGCAAGCGCTACAGTAATTTCCCCCTAATAAAAGCTAGTAAAATATATTTTATAAAATCTACTAAAATAGGTATTATGTTGATTGTATGAAAGAAAAAAGAACACGTTTTTCATAACAATCCCTACGTGGAATCAGGTTTCGTTGTTTATCCGTTGGTAAATATTTGTAGAGCTCCAATATAATGTGCCTATTTTTTCCATATTCCACCCTCTCTCGTCCCAGAATAATCACGTGAAAGCTCTACCATTCGCTTAGCGATGGGATTTATGGTATATTAAAAATAATAATATTATTAGAATTAAATGATAGTGTTAAACGTGATAAATTAAGAAAGTGTGATACGGTGATTTTTTTTCTTCTTTTATTTACTCTATTATATTTTTTATTTAATTTATAAAAACAGTTTATTTAGTTAAGCCAATTTCAAATATTAGAGACCTTACAATACTTAATTATGCCAAAAAAGAAACTCCTGAATCAGCATTTGGGAATAACTCATTTTCGTAAACTTTCAT
Source organism: Glyphotaelius pellucidus (assembly GCA_936435175.1). Classification (NCBI taxonomy): domain Eukaryota; kingdom Metazoa; phylum Arthropoda; class Insecta; order Trichoptera; family Limnephilidae; genus Glyphotaelius; species Glyphotaelius pellucidus. The sequence continues at coordinate 38,877,335 of OW386543.1, forward strand.
TTCGTCATTTAAACAATGCAGTAATAAGGGAAAACCTAAATAATTTCCAACCTTTTACTCGGAAATCAATAAGGACATAAATAAAAAAAAAGCAATAGGTTTTTCATCGTAAGTACCTATCTAGAAATAATATTAATACATCGTCTGTAAGTGGTCTAACCACAGTTTTATAATGCCTTCAGAAGGCGAAACAGCTGTCACGAATAAAATAATAAATTTCACTACAGAACTTGTTCATAAATTAAATAATTATATTATGTATCTACAAAAGAAATTAAAATTAAAATGGAGTTATATAAACTAAACATAATAAAAGTAAAAAAAAAATGGCAAGTATTCTTTTAATTTACATTTTTATACAAACGCTTAAATGTGAGACACTCGAGAAATATGTAATGTAGAAAATTTAAATGTATTTTTTTTTCGAAAAAATTGTCTCATTTTTCAAAATCCAAATCTAAAGGTTTACCGCACTCGCTATCGAGCGGTTAAGGCCCCGTAACCGCTCTCGAAAAGAAGAAGATGGAGAGATATGTAATTACGAATGTTCTAGAGAGCGCGCTAATATTTAAATCGATAAAATTGAAGCAAAAATTATGAAAATGTTTAATAAAACACGACTCGTTTAAAATAGAGCAAAAATCTCGTGGAACGTATCTTAAGTATCAATTAAAGAAACATTGTGAATTTTTTCACAAATATAACTTGTAAAATAATAGAAATAGACTTGTTTTAAATAATTTTCGGAGCATACTCTGCGATTTTTTTCTATCGAGGGAATTTCATTTTGTTACATTACAATTTGCGTTTCGGCGTGGGGGTTGTATAGATATTATCTTAAAAAATAACACACATTTTTTTAAGAGCTTAAAAACTTCAAATGTTTAAGGGAGATATGTAAGAAATCGGTCGAAATTCGAATAGCGGCGGCTTAATTAAACTTGATAAAAATTTAAAAAAGGCAAATATTCTTTTAGGTTTGATTTTAGGTTTTTACGGCCAAAAGTATTTTTGTTATTTATTTTTGGGGTGTTATGCCGCGTTGCGCTATCTCCTTCTTTAGCCAAAGTTTCGGACAGCGTTACAGTGCCTATCATCAGGGTACCATAGCTCATCTGCCCTGGTGATGGACACTGTAACGCTGTCCGAAACGTTGGTTAAAGAAGGAGGTAGCGCAACACGGCATAACACACCAAAAATAAATAACAATTTTTTTTTTTTAATTTCCATTTTAATACAAACGCTTTAATGTGAGACAATCAATAAATACGTAATGCAGAAAAAATTTAAACATATTTTTTATGTATTTTTTTTAAATATTGCGTCATTTTTTCAAAATCCAAATTGAAAGGTTTACCGCACTAGCGATCGAGCGATTGATTCGATACATTACGTGGATTTTTCGATTATCAATATGTTTCGAATATGTCCATCACTAGTTCCGCTTAAGAGGTCTTCGGGGGTAAATTTAGATATACGCTTCGGCACATATTCGTCGAAATGAAAATCTATTCGGAAATTCCATTATAGCATATCAATCTCGCATCCTTGTAACCTAACCACAATCGCCAGATTAAGGGAAGTATTTTGTATTTTCACCCCTTGCGATTGGTTGCTGAACATCCCTGTTAATAATATTAGATAGCTTATATAGCGTCCAATAAACACACAGACCATTGGTGTTTGTAGGTTTTGTTGCTTTCCTAATTGACCCTGGAGTAATAAAAAAGGCATTGAATATAATATAATATTACACGAAGATAGTACAATGAAAACAGGGGTAGAGATCACAAAACGCCTAAAGGGGCGAGCAATTCAATAATTTTTTTTTTCAATATTTTTATATGCCCTATTGTAGTAATTATTCTGAAAAAGCGTTACACCTAGTGAAGTGTTTAATATTTTTGGCTTGTGTTTATTTTATTTTTTTATTTACTATCGGATTCCCCTCCCCCTTCCTCCTTCACTCACTGCCGCTAAACTATATGAAATACACACATTTTATAAATAAATCTTTTTTTTTTTTTTACAGTTAATACCGCACAAGAGTCCCAACTGCTCCCGTCTGGAGCCAGTGAGATTATGACATCCCCAATCGGGGTATGTTGTGAGGCTGAAGGTAGTGGGGAGGGGAAGGAGATAGGGAAGAGGAAGGTTGGGAAGTACCTGGCTATTCAGATCTGGTCACTAAACACGTCTAAAGCCATTTCAAGCAACGTTTCAATTCTGAATGGTGGTCTTACACCAGGGCGATACTGATAGTATCTTCCACTCTGGAACGTGCCGCAAATATACTATATATTATTTTAAATGAATAAATTGTGAAATAACACAAATTAATCAAATAAAATTTATTTGCGCACGCCGGGTTCGAACCCGCGACCTTCGGATTGTGAGTCGAGAGTCTTGCCTCGGGACCACGGAGGCCGTCACCGTCAAATCGCTCCTATTGTTAAATTTTTGTACAAATTTCATAACGCCAAAGTTCACCATTATATATGGAAACTTTCACGGGCGTGCGCACAATAACTCACCTAAGTTACATCGCAATCGGATTTATGGTATTGGAAAGCATTCGGGACAAACAAAGAAACATTTTTTATATTTAAAGATTAAACTTATAAGGTCTAACGTAAACATGCATATTTTTTAATTTTAATTTATTTCTCTCTTATTTATAAAATTTATTACATAAATAGTTTTTGTTCTACGTTTTTGTTCTACTTGGTGTACATATATATACAATTTAAATGGAAAACACATATTTGTGAACTTGTCAAAAGAATTAGGAAATGTATTTATATATTTATAGGACTTAGAAACATACTTAGACTAAAAAACCTAAAGTGATAAGCATTTGTTCAATCTATATTTCAATACGGTATTATAGGCTGGGGAGGAAGATATGATGTTATTTTAACTTCTCTCAAAATAGTTTAAAGTTTGATAATTAAGGTTATCCTGAAAAAACCATTTACGTTTTCAACTGAAAAAACCTTTTAATATTCAATGTACCCACGATAAACAAAATAAATAAAAAATTTAATACTACGAAATTTTAAAGAAATACAGCTAAATAATTTACATTTCAATATAAATCACCAAGACATCAGAATAATATTAAAATCCCAAAATTTTATACCAAGCAATTCAAAATACCTATCTGTTTCTAGGTTTAACTTATTTCAACAACCTTCCGATAAATCTAAAAATTATTGGAAATGATCATGAATTCCAATTTAATTAAAAAATTACCTGAAACTACTGTAAGAGTCCTTATCTATTATTGTTTTTTTTAATCTTAACATCTTTTCATAAATCTTGAGTTTTTCTTACTTATCTTTTTGTTATTATTTGCAATATTTTATTATTTATTCACTTACATGATTACATATATATGAGCATGAATTTCCTCACCAACACAAGAGCTTTGTCTCTCTATGATGAGGAAAGGCTATTTCTGTATTCCTTTACAACGCCGTATAACATGTAAAAAATGTATACTTATTGTAAAAACATACAAATATTAAATAAACTATATATATATATTTATATATATTTCTATTTTTTTTTTTTTAATGAAAACAAATAACTTCCTAACGAAGAAAATACAGTTTTCGAAACATGTTGATATTGTTAATTAAATAGTGGTGTACACAAAGTTATTTGTTTCATTAAATTAATAATGACGCCACAAAGTGAATTTGCGAATTTTGAAGAAATATTTTATTTTTCTTTAAATATGGTTTATCTCCGTACATTTTATTTTTTACTGCGAAACAAGCTATATTTTATACTTGAATGATTGACTATTTATACTTTATGTACTAAACAATTGTGTTTCAGATTTTTTATAAATTTTTTCAAGTCTAATATTTTAAATGTCTTGTATTGTTGTTGTGAAAGTTTTTATTTTAATGCAGTTTGCCTATAACAGCAAATTATTAAGAACTTTGTATTAAAATTTAAGCGTTACAACAAATCCTTTGTTTACAACTCATCTTATCTAATTCCTTTAGCATTTTCAGAATTCAAAATTCAAAATATCAAAATTAGACTCTATGTTTTATTCTGGATTATTTTTGGAATTTTTTAAGTTTCCTACATACTTAGATAGAGATGCTAAAATAGTAGTTCATGTGTGGAGCAATAATTGTTTTATTAATTGGTAAACTTGTTTTGCTCTCATTTTTTTCTAATTCTTCCAAGGAAAGATTTATTAAGTGCTAATTATCTCGTTTTGAATGGTTTCGTTTTCACCAGAGGAATAAGACTTCAAAATTATTAAATCTTTTGCGTATTCTTGTTCTGCAAGGCTGACAGTGAACGGAAAGGATCTTACGCTGTAAATACATGCTTAGAAAAAATAGGATTGGACCCAGGACCTAATGTTGGGGAACACCGAACTGAAAGATAAATTCAGATAACCTACATTTTTTCAGTATCTGAGTCACCTTATCGTGATGTTAGATTAGAATCCATCATCCTGAAAACCAAATTCAATATTAATAAATAATATTCGGCAAAATCAATATTTTGATTTGTCTATCGTAATGCACTCATTCCAAGAATATATTATACCAAACCCAAATTTATCCGCTTCCTTGCCTATCATAAAATCTGATTTATTCAGTAATATGCTTTTCCCGTTGAATGAATATGTCAATATGTTGATTGACTTTTCGAGAACAGACCAGCACAAATAATACCCTCTACGATTTTCTCTTAAAAATCATGTCAAAATGAACCTTCTTATCCATTCTATTTTAAACAAATTAGATAGATATGAAATAATAAAGACATATGGGTCATTCTTCTTTTTAATCTACATAAAATTGTCTCCACCAGTTAGTGGAGAAAAATTCAACAGAATTACCAATATTATTATTTTATAATTACTTTAAAATCTACTGTCCTAAAGATATGTGAGTTTTAAAACACATGTGTTTATATTTTTGTAGTAAAAATTCCGTGACAGAGTTGTAACTCCTCGTGATAGAAGTGTATTTCATACAAATCACAGTTGTCTTCTGCCACCTCGACTTGCGTGTATTCTATAATGTTATAAAAATGATACATACAACATAAAATATAAAACTATTTTTGAATTTCAAAAGGTATAGCCTATCGAGTAACAGCGATTATTATTTCATATTTTAAAAAATCTCAAAAACTTTCTCCTACAATTTTTATGTCGTACGACAATTCTGTCACGTGAGTTGTCATTTAAAATAGGTATACACGCAGCTCGTGTTTGTCACCCCCAATAGGCATTTAAGGCCTCCTTTCCCCCTTGCTACGATTTTCCCTCTGAGATCCAGAGAGATTCATTTATAGTAAAAACAAAATATGACAGAGTGGTGGAAATGTGACAGAGTGGTAAAAGTTATGTAGGTTAAAAAGAAGAACAACCCATAATCATAAGTACAGTTTTGTTGTTGTTTTTTATTTATCACAACTCATTATTACAATATTTCAACACGCGGTATATTATATTTAAATTTAAAATTATATATTTTCATAGTGTTAGCTGTAAGAAATAGGTAGCCATTTAAGCCAAAACCTTAGCACACGAGTTTTTTTTCTTTTGAGTTAATAAATATTTATTTCATTTGAAATCCGTACATAGGAATCCAATCATTATTCCGACTCTTAACCTGAAATGCCTTATGTGATTTATTTCATCGTACTGAACGGTCTGATGGGCGATTTTGGTTCTAGAGATAAGGATTTGTCTATAACCTTAAAATTAATGACTTTCGTTAACTGTGAAGCCAGTTCTCTCGAACAGTAAAAGAATCGTTAATTTTAAGGTTTAATTCCTTATCCTTCGATAGAAGCGAAATCGCCCCTCTAAATGTGACCAACTCATTTTTCCATTATCTTCAAATTATTTTCTCAGGAGAACAAAAATAAGGGTCAGGATATTTAGTTTTTCCCCCACCCGCTTTTGCACATTGTTTTATTACTTATACACGAGATAAGTAAATAGATTCAAAGAAAAATAATTCTATTTTCTGAAATCCACGTTCAACGCTGTGTTTAAAAATATATACAAGTTGTCCTTTGTTAAAACCACATCCATCTAAAGAATAATAACTTCATAATGTTTGTAGTTAAAACTACAAAGAGGCTGTAAACGAAAGGAGAACAAATTCTCTACTTAATATCCGGAGGGAAACTCCATGAAATTGAGTTTTAGGTCGACAAGTCGCCGAAAATATACACGAATTATGAACTAAAGAGAGGAGATTTGAAAAGGGGTTGTCTTGTGATGAATTCATCCCAACATTTGTCAACTTCATGATAAAATAATGTAGGCTTTGTTCAGTGACGTGAAGATAGGCTCACGGGCTGTGGTAGCTTATAAAATGGACCCAACCCAAATCGCTTTCATCCATTCTGGTGTCAATTATGGTAACACGAGATTTATTGTAATAATTTACGTTTATAATAAGAACACTCCAGCCCAGATCAGTTTGTTTTATATTTGTTGCCTAGATATTGTTACAGCACCTCAGCTAAGAGACAACCTTCGCCGACTGATTCAGGGAGGACTCAAACTATATTTGACGTGAGAAGTGTGAATATTTCAGATTTGCGTGATAAAACGATGCCAACTGAACCACAGTGATCGCTTTGTTCTGTCAATATCAACGCCACCAGTAATTGGACCTGCATTGAAGTGAACATACAGTGAAATTGTACTTCTATCGTTTTCTAGGTGGCAATTAAAGTTCACCATTTGAATGGTTATTTTCAACGATTAAAAAAATGCATATACTTTAAGAAGGAAAAAGGGAATTTTTAAAATGTGAATGCCATATAAGCGTCTGGAGCCAGTGATTCTATGTCATCCCCATACGGGTGTTTGTTGCAAGGCTGAAGATTGTTGGTTGGAGAATAATCTGAGATCGAGGAAAGTGGGGAAGTAAACAGGCTTTCAGATATATATTTATAATATTAACGCCTTTCGGCTTTTAAATAATATAACATAGATAAGGTATAGCAACAATGTGAAAAATACCATTGAACTTGTAAATTTAAATATTACAATATTGCAACAATGAAAAAAAATATATAAATCTGATATATATGCAAATAACTTGACTTGAGGCACGCAAGTTGAAAATGTTTAACCTTTTCGTCCCGGAACGAAAAAAATCACACATGACCCGAAGGGGGGTCACTCGGGGACCCCAATTTGTTTTGCATATTAAAGGGTATTAATGACATATTTTTTTGTAATTTGTTATGATAATAATTAGAGGGAAGTATAATCATCGTATTTCAGTAGTCATTTTCAAAATCGTTCCATAAATAAAGTCATAATTAATATTCTAATGAATTTAGACCATAACGTGTATTTTTCCGTAGAAAACAGAGAAGGCGGGCCGATAGCTAACGTTACACCTTGTTTCCGAATCTCGACTGGCGATTGGCGTTCACCGGAAACGACTCAGACCGAATGATCTTTGACCGGCAAGCGAACATTATAGCATTGTAAAAAGAGCAAACGAGATGCGCAGTGTAAACGAACGCGAATTAGTCCTTTCCACTAACAACTTAGAAATTACTTGCTATCGCTTAGAATTATCCCGATACATTCAGCAGATAGGAACGGGGTACGCCCGAACAGAGGGGAAGGGGGGCGGGTGGCACAGATTATTCGCCGGAATTTGTTATAAACTATTTAATTTTAAGAAAAGTAGTAATGCGATATTAATTTTTTTAATGCAAATCGATAACCAAATAGTTTTTCTAAGATTACTCAAATTATTGAGTACGTGGTTTAAAAAACAACATAGATACAGCGTAAAACTCTCGTTAGTGTAGGTGCGTTCCCCCGGTCCGGTAAGGAAGTGTTAATGGTACGTAAATAATAAGTAAATATATATTTACGCTTTAATTCTGAATGGTGGTCTTTCACTAGGGCGATACACAGAGCAGATATTTACTACTCTGAAACTACCGAAAAATATACTACCTGAATACTGTTTCAGTACCTACTATGAATACTGTTTCAGTACACAAACAAACCGCCCACCAAAACCGAACGTCCGTTTAATTTGAAACAACCATGAAACAAAATGCACTTTGTCGGCTTACCATTAATTAAAACGTGCGTTAATCCTTCTGTTATTAATACTCCGGTGTCCAACTATCTACTATGTACAACTATGTAATGTATTTTTATGGAATTTGTAAAAGTAGTTTTTACCATTTAATCAACGCTACAACCATCATTTCACACACTGTGCGTCAGTCCATTGACAGGAACAATAAAGAAAATTCTTGCCAAATTTAAAAAAAATCAGTCTATTAGAACTTGAAATTTTGTGACAAACGTTTCGAAAAAAATAGTTTCGAGCAAAAGGCGTTTATAGATTTGTTATGTTTAGATTCTAGTTAGATTCCGTCTATTGCTACGACACTAAAATGGCTATAACTTTTAAAATAATTCGAATTTCAAAAAATCGAAGGAGATATTTTTGAATACGAAAACTATCGAAATATGAAGAAAAAAAAATTCTAGACTAGATTACACCCTTAACATCAATTTTTAAAAAATCGCAATATTGTGGCCACTGAGAGCTTTTTGTAACCTCTCGTTCCGTTACATGCGTTGTTTATGAGAAAAACTGAGAGAAAAACAAAGACATCGGTGGTATGCCTTTGGAAATGCTGTAGGAATGCGCACATAGGTAAATATTTACAAAAATCGCTGCCAAATCATAAAAGTTATCAAAGCTATTATTATATCATTTTTATATAACTATCCACAACATAATACCGGCGTAAGTTTCTGGTTTCCATCTTTTCATCCGACATATACGACCGTTGAAGCATAACTGTATTTGATTTTGTACGCCCGCGTAATTTTTCATAAAACGTGAAAGAGATTTATTTTTATTTGTGAGGAGTCAGTCAAATTACGTCAGTCAGATTACATTGGGGAAATTTTTACCACACGCCACGATATTAAAAAGCGACCGTTATAAAATCCTCTCACATGTGAAGAGGTAAATTCATATATTCAGTTTTCCGACGTCCAAAAACATTCATGTCAAAATTAAGCAAATTGCTTTCTAATGTTTTCATGTGAAATTTTGTGTAAAATTTTCGAAATGTTTTTATGATACTGTGGAAATTGAATTAATAATTCAAAGCGGTAGAAATGATGTGTGTTTTCATCGGAAATCCACCATCACGTAATTATTTTATCGTATTTTTACCGGTTTTTGAATCTAAAAACGAAAACCTCAATTTAATAATTGGGACAGACGAGGTATGAAAAAATGAATTGTTCTGTCGTTAGGCCCTCTTTTTCTCCATTTCCTTATCGGCAGTAACTATCCCCTTCAAAGAGTGTACATTTGTACGAAGATCAATGCTAAATTACTATTTTCCTCGAGTTGGTTTACACTAAAAACGGCTTACACTATAAACGGTTTACACTGTAAACGGTTTACACTATTAACGGTTTATACTATAAACAGTTTATACTATTAACGGCTTACACTATTAACAGTTTACCCTATCAACGGTTTACACTACAGACGGATTACACTATAAACGGTTTACACTTTAAACGGTTATCACTATAAACGGTTAACATTATAAACGGTTTACACAATAAACAGTTTACACTATAAACGGTTTACACTATAAACGGTTTACACTTTAAACACATAAAATAAGCTTTGGATAAATTTAAGATTTTCCTACCATTTCTATCGATTAGAATAACAATATGCTTATTAATTACTTTATAAAAATTGAAGCGTAAACTACTAAAAAATGTTTTTTCATTAGAAATGTATGAAAGCATATATAAGTTTTTTTTTAATATAGTTTTATGACTATATATGGCTAATTATCTGTGACAGTTTCCACTATTAACTTTTCCATGATTCACATTGATTAACTTTTTTCTTTTTTATAAAACTATTCACAAAATAAATAAAAATCACTTTTGCGCTCGACTTCTAAACTCCGTTTGTCAAATATTTTTTGCGCCTACTACTTATATTCGTGGCGGTATAAGACACACAAGAATACATGCATTTTTGGCTTGTAGCTTCGTTTTAAATGACGTATCATTTTAATCAGATATATTCTAAACTTACAAAAAGGTGTGCATTTGGGAGGCGGGTATGGGTACCGCCGCCCCGGGAACCATTTGTTGGATAACCAACACGTTTGGTGACTTAGCAGGGGTGCCCGGGTCCATAGGGTGAGGATTGTCCGGGTCTTGGGATGCGTCTGCCCACCAGCTGCATGGCAGCCCGGATCGGGAGAGAATGGATGAGGAACATCGCCTTCACCGCAGTGAGAGGGATAGATGCATACGTCCGTTACTCCTGGACACACTCACCCCCAGATTCCTACCCACCCCTAATGCCTTTTTCCTTACCAGAAATTCCTCTCATGCCTTTTCTCAATAGATCTCCCACACAGCATCCTCAAAGACGACATAGACCCTGAAGGGAATTATTTTACTCAGGGCCTCCTGTGTGGACTATATATTTTGGTTTTATGCCGACTCAGAATCAGGTCAACTCAACACCTCTTCCAAAAGTCATTAAAAGCTAAAAAAAATATAAATGGACTATAACCAAAACTAACTTTAACCTATTTAACCAATTTAAAAAATATTTTTTCATCATTTTCAATGACTTCTCAAAGGAAGGGTTGAAGTTGCGTGATTCGATTGAATTGAGTTGAGTTGAGTTGAGTTGAGTTGAGTTGAGTCCGGTCACCATTTCAGACAGAACGATTTTCAGGCATAATATTATTGAATGACGTTTATCGTATATATATACATATTGTACGTGCTTATGTGACACCTAGCCGAGAAATGAAACAGAGAAATCTCATCAACAGGAATGGTCCTCCTTTGTCTGCACCAAACATTTAGATTGCACAATAAAGGTCATATTACCAACCCCCTCGACCCACAAGGGGAGGTTTGTAATAAATTAAATTGCTTTCCCGTATCTACTCTTGTGCTTGAAGGTGGGAGGGATGCAAAAACAACCCACAACATTAATTTTACTCCCCCTCACGCAGGGATTTTTCATTACACTTTTATTAACTGACTAAAGTCTTTTTGTTTTATTTGTTTGTATTTAATTTGTATTTTGATCGTTGTTTCTGTGTACGCTTTAGGCAGCGTTATCCTTTGCGAAGCGTTGCCGAGAAACAGCTTGCTTACTATGTCTTACCTATTGTTATTAGCGAAAAAAGGACAATAAGTCAGTGAATAACATTGTATTCAACAATATTATGAGGGTTGAACTATAACTGTACCTCGCTGTACACATCAGGACTGTGGGTTGACAATCCCAATGGCAAAAGTAAAAGGTTGCAATAACGCTTATCGGCAACTTTTCCGCCTACCAGTGATTTCTACAAATGTAGAAATTGCCTCTCTAACGCCTGTTCCGCTAGACCGAACCAATCTGCTGACCTCGTTGATTCTTATTGTATTTCTTTTACATACTAGTGCTACGGAAATGTTCTTGGAGGGACGAGTGCATACTTTCCACTTTTCTGCACTTTTCTGCCACCACATGGGAAGTTTATGGTGCAGACTGCGCCAATCGAAGAATGCGATGATCACCGCTATGATTATATATATTTGCCTGAATGGAGTTCCCTTGATGGCCCTCTGGAGACGGTGAAATACCCTCCGTAAACGGCTGTTTGCATTCATTTCAGTGTTTAATACATAATTCAGTTTCATTTCTTATTCGTTTTTAATTTAATTTTTATTTTGTTATTTACTTTTTACCTCACCTTAATATTTGTTTTTCTTTTGTTATTTCAAAATATGGAATGTATTGCATTGCACTTCCCCTGCATACGTTCTGGAATAAACTATTATTATATTATATTTTACCTGTGTTAGAAGTCAACTTGAGTACAATTCTGTTGTCTGGAGATCTAGCATAGACGATCGATAAAACCCTGTATCAATACGATATTGACCAAATCCATCATATATATAATATTTGAGAGCACGGTCCACGATTTTTAATAGATATTCCGACCAACGATTAATAAATTTTAGCGCAGCCTCTATTATATATGAGTGTATGCGACAAATATACATAAATAATGCATCTAAGACGCAATAGCTTAGGTTAGTATTTCAATTAATTATATTTTAAATTCGTTAATATTTTTACGTTATTGTTTGGCGTTTGACTTCGTAGTGTCAGTTCATAGAAAATACCTTCAGTGCTGCAAGCGTGTAATGATTTTTATTTATTTATTCCTTGTCAATTCCGGCTCGGCTGTCAAGGTGAAACCGTGCTCGAGACATCGACATAGAATCATCCGAAGTTACGCCTATCGATTAATTATTTTAAAGTTATCGATTTTACCGTGCTGCTCCTTGAACTCACATTTTAATATTCATGTACAAGCTATTGAAAAAAACAAAATATAATTCCTACGCCGAGTCCGCGCGCTTAGCAAACCTCAACAAGCCTTCACAAATACAAATGTGTGGATAGGTGAATCCGATCGAATGTCGGTTTTCTGTCACAAATCAAAGGAAATTTGCCGCATCATGCTTGCCTCTTCAGAACAAACTAATGCACTTGCAAGTGTGCGGATGGCTACGCGCGACGTTTGAATTCCAAAATCAAGCCAAACGTTCGTAGGGATTTGAAGTTTGCGGCCAGTGCCAAGCGTGCGGACGCGGCATTACGTTTTCTAACTTTTAAAATGGGTGTTCTAGCAATTAAGTAGAACTATAATACTCTTTGAAATGATATGAATATGTTTAATTGTCAGAAAGAAGGATTTTCACTGAATTGATGTGTGTGTTAATTTTTTTAAATAATGTAGTTGATAGTCCAGATTTGCTTGAAATGATAAGCCTTCGGATTCCACTACGTAATATTTACTAGATGTCGAGATATATTTCAGTGCAGAAATTCTGGCACTAACTGCCATATATATTCCTGTTTGCCCAGAAAGAAATGGAGGGAAATAATTATACCAAGTCAGTAGACATCTTCAATTTATCATTAAATACAAAATGTTGTTGCTGCGGCAGTTCAGCTATGTATAATAAATAATGTAAACTTTTTCTGTTCATGAGTAAAGCCATGAAAAGGGCGTTAATAAATTAATACATAAAATAAATAACCTACTGTTCTTTGACCCTACTTTCTGTGTGAGTAGGTACTGTGTTTCCTCCAATATTTGCTGCAATGCCTGTTTTACACCAAACAAAGCGTACCTTTTCTCTACACGTTGAGACCATTATTTAAGCAAGCGTTAATAATCCCCATAATATTATGCCTCCATCGCCTTTACATTGCCAGAAGGGAAACAAAAAAAACTCTTTCATTTATTACAATTGTTCACAAAGTCACAACATTTCTGGTAAACTGCATACAACCTATTAAAACTGACCCGTGAAAGTTTAATCGGAAAACTTTAAATTCTCAACTTCAAAGTCAACTTTCCGTCATTCTAATACAATGTATTACCAATACAAAGCTTTTTGTCGATAACTTTATCGGGAAATTCTCTCTCTCATTTGTTAATAAGTTGTAGGTAACTATTCAGGTTGCTTGTTTGCTAAGCACTCAACCGATAATGATGGATCACTGAGTAATCTTGTACGTACATTGTTAATCAGGCTGTGTTCATATTCGCAAGAGATAGCTTTATTCTATCTATATTTTACACTCCGGTGGAGCGAGGTCTTTTTTTGACGGTCGACTTGAGTCATGTTGTATAGTTTTAAGATATTGTAGCATGTTTTGATATCTCTTACTTCTTGACCGAAATTTTCGGTCAGCCTTGTAGTGTTCATCGTCAGTATGAAAGCTTTTATCACCTATCGAACCGAATTAGAAATAAAAACGAATTATTAGAATTATTATTTAATACTTTCCGAAAAACTCACGGAATCAAACCTCTTTTACTGTTATTTACAGAAAATTTCATGAGATAACTTTATGTGTACTCAGAATACATGCATTACATTTTCCCACACGACTTAGACTTATTAACAAATAACATAATTACTTACAGGCCTTCGCGTGACGTATTTTGAAAGGTCGCGCGATCAAGTCAGTGCCATCGAGCAATTGTTTTAGATGCTGTTTTTATTGCTAATTTGTGTGTTATTTTACCGCACGACTCATAAAGTAAGATTATTTTCCGATAATTAATTGGAGATAACTACGAAGAACTAATAAATATTTCAAATAATGAACTTAATAATGTATCAAGGTGGTTAAAAATAAATAAGCTTAAATTAAATTTAAAAAAAAACAACAACAACAAAGTGCGTGGTGATTGGATATAAGAAGACAGCCAGTGAAAACAAAATTAAAATTGATGGTCAAATTATTGAAAATGTTACTGAAATTAAGTACTTATTAAATATTATTCGATTCCAAACTAGCTTTTAACAAACATGCTGAATATACCCAAAAGAAAATTGGGAAAATGATATCTTTTTGGGAAGAATTCGACAAAAACTTTCCAGAAAAACTACACAAAAGATTTATAATTCAATTTAGATTTATAATTATTTACAATTCAATTATTGATCAACACTTAAACTAAACTATCCTTTTCCTGTGTAACGAACGACAACGAAATAAGTTTAAAATTTCCCAAAACAGGGCAATGAGAATCATACTTCGGCGAAATAGATTTTCAAAAGTAAATAAAATGTTAAAGTAACTAAATTGCCTAACCGTGAAATAGAAGCTGACCTTGAACACGATGATGTGTATCCACACAATAGTAAACAATAGATCTTCAAAATTTAATAAAATGTTAAAGGAACTAAGTTGCTTAACCGTGAAACAGAAGCTGATCTTGAACACGATGATACTTATCCACAAAATAGTAAATAATAGATCTTCAAAAGTAAATAAAATGTTAAAGGAACTAAATTGTCTAACCGTGAAACAGAAGCTGACCTTGAACACGATGATATTTATCCACAAAATAGTAAACAATAGATCTTCCAATGTTAATAAAATGTTAAATGAACTAAATTGCCTAACCGTGAAACAGAAGCTGACCTTGAACACGATGATACTTATCCACAAAATAGTAAACAATAGATCTTCAAAAATTAATAAAACGTTAAAGGAATTAAATTGCCTAACCGTGAAACAGATGTTGATATTTATCCATAAAATAGTAAACAACCTGTTACCAAAATACTTCTTAAATAAAATAATATACAACAAGGACATTCACAGACAAAACACAAGGACGCGCAAGGAAATCAGGCTACAAAAAAGGACAAAGCGTATACTCAGAACAGTTTACTGTACAAATGGACGAAGTTTTATAACAAGCTACCAGAAACGAAGTCCGCACCAATTGGAAGGTTCTAAATGTATTGTAGGAGCTACTTCAAGCTAGAAAAAATATAATATGCAATATAAAATGTAATAATTAGAAATTTGTAAACTGAAATGCACAAATTACTAAAATAAAATTAATAAATATAAATAAGGAATATTGAATAAATATAGTGATTAGACTGATTAGAATATTTTAAAAGGAGGAATTTACTTAGTAAATTTTAGACTTTGTAATTTTGCGGTTGAACTCCTAGGCCATAAACATGTATCGCTTTAAAATCTTTCATCATAATTTATGCATTAAAAAAAATCTGAATTAAATTTTAATTGATTCACGTCCGGTTTTGAATTTTGAATTCTTTTGAAGAAGTTTGCCAATTTATTTTTTAAGCACTTTTATCAAATCACACAAATAAATTATCTGGTAGCTACTCCAATGTAATGCGATGCTTACGTCGACGTCGAATCGATGTCCTAAGGATTAATGGATAATCGCTTTAGTAATGAAGACGCCCATAAAGTGATTACTCAAGTAATGTGTTCAATTAAATCATCACATATAGATTGAAGAGCTTCTATTTATTTACTTAGTAATGTCTTAATCCGGTTTGACTACAATGGATTCAACAGATTACGACAAGAACGAAATAGTGTTGTGTAAAATACATAATAATAATAAGCCTTTTATTTCTTGCAAATGGGTATGTTACAGAGTTATAAAAAGTATAATTGATACTATATACAATGTTGTTGAAAAATGTAATATAGGCATATAAAATTATTCGTAAGCAAGAACACCTCTCTCACGCGAAGGTGAAGGCCTCCTCTAAATATATATTAACGTTTAAATAAGAGCTTTCTTCTGAGATGAAGTAAGTTTGAACATAGTAGGCCCTAAAGAAAAAAAATCCTTCAGTACCCGTGTCATCTTTGGGGTGCTGTGTGGAGGTTCTTTTGATTGAAATGAAGAAGAGGAAGTTCTGGAAAGGAGAAAGGTATGAAGGGTGGGTAGGAATTTGGGTTCAATGTGTCCAGGAGTGATAGATGTATGAATCCATCCCTCCTACTATAAGGCGATAAGTCAAGAGATTCTGGCTGGAGAGGTCAAAAGGACTACCTAAATCAATGTCTCCTAGCCGGCCCGTCACGCTATTTCGGGCAAACGCCTTTTCCGCCAAGACCTAGATAAACCTCACCCTGTGAACTGCATCCCTGCTAAGTCACCAAACGCAGCGAGCCACTTGGGGCGACCTATGGTAGCAGTGTTGGTTAGCCAATAATTGTTCCCAAATTGAATTGGGCTTTGTTATGCGGCTGAAGGGAGTGCGGAAGGTTGGGAAATGAGTTAGAAGAAGGTTGGGCTTTTCAGATCTGGTCTATAAACACTGCTAAAGACATTTCTATCCTCAATTCTGAATGGTGGTCTATCACCAGAGTGGCACCGACGGTAATATCTAACTAGAAAAAAGAACAAATTTATATAGGATTATTATGGGTAGTATTTGACTTATCTTTACCAGTGATTCCTGACTTTATTTGGAGTAAAAAATGGAATGAAATTTTGGTCTCCATTGATTTTTTTTATTTTTTTTCCTTCAGATACAAACATGTGATCACTATTCACTCAACCGAGTAACCGCCCCACCCACACCTCACCCCGACCCTATCCATCTAATATTTACTGATTTTTAATGTTATAAGTGAAAAAAAAAAATCAAAAAGTCACAGAATATCAAAATTTCATTTACATTTTTTACTCCAAGTACGTCCCTTAGCACCCCGAATACATGTATAAATAGAAGAAAATATTCGTTAACAGTTTTAAAAAAGTTACGAGACGTATAAATAATTCAGTAAGCATTTCCTCAAAAGCCGAATAACCTCAATAAAATTTAAACTGATATCATTCATAAAATTTGGCTGCAAAAAAGTGCAATTAGCTCTTTGCCCATTGAGACCCATCGATCAATCAGCCATGGTGTCAGGTGTCAGTTGGCAGGTGACAGGTGACAGGCTGGTCATCACCGAGGGTGTGTTATCTCCCCAACCTCGGTTCGCGGCCCACAATCACTCGAGTGGCAGCTAACGGAACAACTCTTGCACGCCACTTCTCTGATCCGCCACTAAAAGAAAATCGGCTATGAATACATATCCGATTTATTTGTAAATTCAACGCCAAAATGGTGTGGAAAGGTACTGTAAATCTATTTAAATTATTTTATACAATATCGATATTTTTACGCTGGTATCACCAGAAACTAGCGCCGCTCCGAGCAGGTGGATTTGACAACGGAAATTATCATTCCATTCCGAATTCTTGTCTCGACCAGCTACAAGGCTTTGGTAAATATTTACCTACCTAATACTTCAGTTTCCGGAATTCGAAAATAATGCATTTAGTAGATATTTCATTAAAAAACAGACTATTTCACATCTTTCCTTCACGCCATGTTTTGATATAATAATATTAAAATAGTTTTTTAGGCAAATTCCAGAGTGGAAGATACTATCAGTATCGCCCTGGTGTAAGACCACCATTCAGAATTGAAACGTTGCTTGAAATGGCTTAACCAAGTGACCAACACCTCTGCCATAGGTCACCCCAAGTGGTTCGCTACGTTTGGTGATTTAGCAGGGGTGCCCGGGTTCATGGGGGGAGGTTTGTCTAGGCGGATGACCAGGACATACTGAACCCCAGATTCCTACCCACCCCTTAATCCCTTTTCCTTCCCAGAACTCTCCTTCCCCTTCCTTTCCTCAAAAAAACCCTCCACATAGCATCCTCAAAGATGACATAGGCCCTGAGGGAAATTATTTTTCTCAGGGCCTCCTGTGTGGAGCTCATGTAAAAAAAAAAAAAAAAGCCGTGTTTAGTGACCAGATCTGAATAGCCAGGTACTACCCCACCTTCCCCTTCCCTATCTCCTTCCCCTCCCTATTACCTCCAGCCTCACAACATACCCCAATTGGGGATGCCATAGTCTCGCTGGCTCCAAACGGGATCAGTTGGGACTCTTGTGCGGTATTTCATATAAAAAAAATAAATTAAAAAAAGGCTAGTTTTTTTTTCCTTTTTTAATTAAACCCAAACTAAGAACCTAAAACCTATTTTACGGTCATGTGTTAATATTTTGGATTAAATAAGAGAAAAAAAAACTAACCTTAAAACTTTGACATCAATGACAATGGCCGCCAAGCGAAAAATGGTTTTTAATTTTAACGAAATAACTATTAAAATTCATTATTTTTCAATCCCGGAAACTGAAATACTTACTTCCCATTATTATCTAACTGATGTTAAGTGTTTTTGTAATAAAAAGTGCATATTGAACGTGTCCCTATTTGGTAAACATTTACCTAAAATAATCCATCTCCAAACGTGAGTGTTTTCATTTACAAATAATCCGAAATGGATAAATTTTATGGACGGCAACGAAGAGTAAGTATTCATAACCTCTATAATGGGAACAGCAATATAAAAAAATTAATAGTTAACAGAATTACACGGTCTAGTCATTCTTCATAGCAGATTAATATCTTATTCATAACAGGAACGGATTTCTGACTCACATAACACAGCTTTATTTGTTTTATTACCAGAATCGTGGATCAGAAATATGAACTCTATTTTTGCAAACGATAACGCCATATCTCTGGGAAAGATAAATAGAGAGGATACATCGCTGAATAACGAAATACAACATCCGGAAGGAAGTAAAACAGAAATAACTCTTGGGGGTTATGTATCCGTTGGTTTGGGGGATCAAATATCCGTACACAACTCAGTTAAACCCAGTTGTTAGCCAAGGTGAAAAAGGAAAGTGCTCTGAATCTGGTAAAATGCTGGAGCTTTGTTTGGATGAATATACAATATTTTTGTGATTTCTCACTCCCATAATGTTATTTGCCTTAAGACGCCGTATCCTCGCTCGAAAAGAAGATGGAAATATATGTAATTACGCCTGTTAAAACGATAAAATTGAAGCGAAAATTGTGAAAATGTTTAATAAAACACGACTCGTTTAGAATAGAGAAAAAATCTCATGGGGGTTTTTTAAAACAACATTCAAAGAAACAATGTGAATTTTTCATTCATATAACTTGTTAAATAATAGAGACAGACGTGAAAATAAAAAATTACGGAGCATACTTTGCGATTTTTTTCTATCGAGAGAATTTCATATAATTTGTGTTTCGGCATGGGAAATGTATAGATATTAATAACATTTATTTTTTAAAAGCTTAAAAACTTCAAAAGTTTAAGGGAGATATGTAAGAAATCGGTAGAAATTCGGGTAGCGGCAGCTTAACGCTTTCCGCACAGCATACCCACAAGTGAAATAGACCTGTGAATTACCTCAGAGCATCCTGTGAGGAGTTGTTATTTAACATAAAATAGATATATTTTCAGGGTTAACAGTAAGTGAATACATTTCAATTTATTTTTTCGATTGGGGCTTCCCACCGCCTGCAAAGGGCACCTGTAACATTTTCGATTGATGTGTAATAAAGTAATATCCTCTGTGACATCCACAGAGGATATTATGTAAAATAGGAAATAACGTTTTCCCCCGTATTCAAATAACCCATTCATATTTTTTTGCACCTTTACTTTAAAGAACGTTGTTAAACCGCTCCCCGAATAGAATATATCTTCGCGTAGGGTAACTTTTCAATATAATATTTTAACGACTCGTATGTAAGTCTACACATCTACCCTGATGATAAATGTGAGGTTCTTCAATCCCAGTGATTGAGATTAATTGAAATATGTTAAGATAAGAAAAGATTACAAGTTGCTTTGTTTAAGTTATCGTAAGGTAACAACAATAAATATTCAACTGGACCAGACGTCCGCCAACTGCGACAGCTGTCTACCGTGTATCTGTTTGTGCATTAGAAACGATGATTTTGGTCGCCATTCTTCAAAGTTTCTGCTTAACTGACATCTGTTGATACACCTCAAAACGACGTATAGCTCTCTATAGAAACAACATTTTTTTTAAAAAGAAAGACAAACATTCCTGGATTACGAATAACCCAACAATGTTTTAAAATCTCCTAGTACCACCACAGAAAGACATGTATTGAAGAATGTTGAAACTGCATGTATAATCCTATACATCACATCCTCCCTACTGTAAACTGTCAAGGCCTTCGCTCACGGAGAAACTGAAATGAAACCAGTCGTCAACGCAATTCGAAATTCGTGAGCGCTACCATGGCAGGCTGTTAACAAGGCAACTGAAAAGCAACTGCCACACAAGCAAAAGTGCTGGTGCGTTGACAACTGGTTTCATTTCAGTTTCTCCGTGAGCGAAGGCCTTAACACTGCAACGCGGCACAATCACCCAAAATAATGAATCACGATAAAACTTTGAAAAAATTGCCATCACTTTCTCCGCACTAAGAATCGAACCAAAGAGGCACCCTTGAAGACGAAAGTCAAATAATACCATAATTAAAAAAAATAAATCACGATATTTCGTAGCAAAATAAAATTGATGGAATAATGTTAAAAAACATTGAAATATTAATTTTAAAAAAACAGGCATTTTTGTAATTTATGGAATATTTTGTCGAAATAATTGAAATAAGGGATACTGAAAATTTACGAAAAATGTTTTTCAATAAACAATATTTCTCGCGTCTTTCCTCTTCTGATTCCGATAGCAAATTGATGTTTTTATCAGACTATGGATATTGGCTTTTTGGGATGAATTCTACAGGGATGCCGTAACACTCCCAAGTAACCCCCATTGATTTCAATGAATATCTTCTCATCTCAGAATTTTGAGAGTTATATTTTTATAAAAGCACTCAAGAAAATATTCAATTTGATGAACAGATTTTTCAGCAGCCTTCGAACAGTCAATAATTCAATTTTAAAAAGGGTTTTTATGACTCTTCTGCAAGCTTTTCGTGTAATACTTTATATCTAGATGATTTTTATAAAATGAAATGATGGACGCTAGATATCTACGTGAAAGCAGGACATGCTTTTTCAAAGCGAATGGGAGGTCAGACAAATAGTGAATACCGCACAAGAATCCCAACTGCTCCCGTCTGGAGCCAGTGAGACTATGGAATCCTCAATTGATTGTGCAAAATGTTGTGAGGCTGAAGGTTGTGAGGAAGAGAACCAGATGGGGGAGAGGAAGGTTTGGAAGTGACCGGATAAGCAGACCTGGTCACCAAACACGGCTTAAGCCATTTCAGGCAACGTTTCAATTTTGAATAGTGGTCTTACACCAGGGCAATACTGAGAGGCAATACAATATCGCAAATATACTTTACATTATTTTTAAATAATTTATTGTGAAATAACACAAATTAATCAAATAAATTTTAGACGAGGTTAGACAAGATGTCTGGGTTCGAGTCCCAGTTGCGACCATTGTCTTTTTCTATTTTTCTGTGTCTTGTTTTCTTTCATATTTTCATTTAGATTATAAGTGTTATCTTCTTCTTCAATGAAATAAATTTTATTTACGCACGCCGGATTGCTAGTCGAAAGGCTTAAAAATAATACATGTATTAAATGCATTCGTCAGGGCTTCCTGTGTGGAGCTCATGTAAAAAAAAAATATACAATAATTTTAAATATGATTTATATTTTTCAAGTTAGTAATATAGTTTGACGCACTTAATTATATTATCGTAATTATTTTTTGGGTTACTATGCCGTGTTGCGTTTTCTCCTTCTTTAGCCAACGTTTTGTACAACGTTACAGCATCCATCATCAAAACGTTTTTTCGTCCTTAAAGAAAAAAAAAAAAAATTGAAAAAGCACTCTTGTTAAATACCTGATGACATAAATTTGAATAAATGGTATTTTACAAAGTGAGTTGCTTTCATTTAATTTAACACAAATTTGAATTTAACAGTAGGTAGAAAGGAAGAATCACTAATGATGAGTTTAGTTACACTACTTTTAGATCGGAATAAGTTAAATATATTCAGATCTAGAATTAGAGACTTGATCTAAATCCCAGGCAGCGCTAAGTATAAGCTAGTATTAAATGAATGTGAGCAATTTCTAAACTGTTCTTTATATTTTAATACAAAATCGTTATTCTTCATTATTTTAAAACAAAATTGCAAAGGTGTAATACTTATACGCAATTTTAATTTTTTCAGTTTTATGTCTTTTTATTTGCTTATAAAAATGTAGGTTACATAGCTTTACATTTCCACCAAAAGTTATATTTTTATAACCCTCCTATGTTTTCTACCTTTATTTGATAAACTGTACATTTATGGGAATAAACATCAAAATTTATAAAAAGAGAGTTGTTCCAAAAAAGGAATATGATTATGTCATCATTTTCGATTTGAAGAAAGCGATAATGTGTAGGTGACACATTTTTTAGCTTTGTTCATCTCCTGTCAAAAAGTCTGTGACATAATGTTTTCATAAATGTTTAATAGAGCTTGAATAAAATCCTACATCCTATAGACACCTACTACGGAAATCAAATAAAAATTATGATTTTTTCCAAAGCGATGTCTTTATTCTTTCCCCGTGGGAGATGATTGATTTGCGGGAGGTTCTACGTTAAATTTTCCACGTTATGGCACCTTCCGCTGAGTGTCGCTGGCGTAGCTAATGAACCGGAAGTCAGTTTGAAATTCTAAGAAAATTATTGGCATCATTTTTACAGGATGCCAAATTTTTACTCACCTTACTTACCCGTGATGGATTACGTGTCAGGATTATTTTTTGACAACCTTGTAAGTAACTAAGTGAACGCTTTTTTACATTAAAACATGTTGTCGCTTTTGTGCAACATAAATAGAACCTCAGTACATAAATGGAAAGCAAAGTTGTTGGCGTTTTATCAAATTATATAACCCTACACCCACTTTAGTATCTGAGATCCTAGAAAAGGATCAAAAGGTCAAAGTGTAAATTTACGAAAATAGTCTACATCCTACAAGCCTCGAGAAAACCGTGCATTTTTCAGCTGACTGAGGGATGTTTTCCGGAGATTGGCTTTTGAGATATAAAAAATTGAATCTGGATTTATGGTTTAGCAATAGTTGTTGAAATTTCTAAGGACCTTGATATTTTGTTATTAAATTATATCAAAACGACAAAAAGCCAAATTAAAAAATCGTACCGTTTTTGTTTTTTTTTTTACAGTAGCTCCACTCAGGAAGCCCCGAGGAAAAAAAATACCTCTTTAGGATTGATGCGTGGAGGGTCTTTTGGAGGAAAGGATAAGTGAACCTGGGTCTTGAAGAGAATAACAACAAATAGAATAAGCGACCCATACTCATGTATCAAGTGTCAACCGTGTACACGTGTTGGGCAAGAAGGAATCAGCGTTGTGACAGCATACTATGGAGCATACTGGTAGAACAAGGATAGCACTCCCACCTAACATGAGTAAGATCTCAATCAGTTTGCGAGATGGACGAATCTATCAAACGGACCGTTATTTATGCATAGTCAAGGGTTTTTTCAGGTATTTTGGGGCTCCTTACAAGAGGTGAATTGATTGAGCTGGTGAATTCTGCAGTGGTGCGCACTTTCGACTTGCACATTGTACAAGGTAAGTAGTAATGTATTGTTACGATACGTGCAGGCCCTATATAGTTCACCCACCTTCAAATAAGTTAACCTAACTTTGACTTAGATGGATTCGTGCCTAATCTGGTCACGGAGAGTTACACCTAGCATGTCAATCGGAGGCTTGTTGGGAAGATTGCTTTCATTAAAGTGACGAGATTGTTATTTGGATCCGTTTTAGACGTAATAATAATTTAGATCAGTAATGATTGGGTCTCTGAAACATGGTCAATTCAACGAAGTTATTATTATCACAAGAGAAAACCCTTTCGAGGTATTTGTCCGTCCATTGTCTTCTTCAAAGCACCCCGATCTATTGGAGTTTGTGTGCCCTTTAAGGCCTTGTAAAACAATAAACTATCATTGACTGCACTGTCATCCACGTAACAATGAATTGGTGCACACGATAAAAGAACATTAATGTGTGTTACGTTACAAGAATAAGGAATCGAGTCTTAAGTACCGTCATGTTTCGACAGTCAGCGAATCGAGCCCTAAAATACTGTTGCACCGCGGGACGGTAATGCGCAGGCGCATCACCCCTCCCGCGACCCACGGATCAGGAGACGCGCCGCACACCGCCATTCAAACCAGTCTTCAGCAAGCGAGCTTCCCGGGCCCACGTCCCGCGCGAACATGTGCGACACAAGTTCAGTTTCGCCGGTTGTGCACTTCCGGTGTCCGCATGGACGCTGCTGAGACCGGGAGAACAAGCGCGTAAAGCCGCTGTTGGCCCATAAACCAAACGTGAGTCAATTACCATGTTACCCTTTGTGTGTAATTAAATGTTTTGAAGCCCTAACCACGCGTGTAGAGAGCAGAGACTGACGTTCAAACTAACTTTCAGCTAGGATCGTTCCTCTTATGTATTATTGTGTCTCCTAGAATTGAATAAACTATTTATGTGATAACCTACCGTGTTTTGCTTGTCGAGAGAGGCCCTGGGGGGATGGAGAAGCGTGAAGTTCCGAACCACGAGCACTAGCCTTGAGGTTAAAAGAAACCCTGCTTGCACCGAACCTGAGCTAGTTTTTATTTGGGGCAGATACAGCAACTAATTTGTATTAAATATGTGGGAGCTTTCTCCAACCCTGCCGATAGCATCAGCACGCACGCTGACGCTAACACTGGCGCTAAACGTGGGGCCATTTAAATTTTTTTTCTGTTCCACCACGGCCTCGTTCCCAAGCAACAATTGTAAACTCTGAAATGTTATTATGATGTATTGTTTATTCCCAATTGTCTAGCACTTCCAACAGGAATCTCGGCGCGAACGTAATTTCGAATCACAATTTAAATTATTACGGGCGCGATTTTATCATTTGTGAGTCGTCACTCGACAAAATATTACCGGTATTCCAACGCAAGGTGCCCAACCTAGGAAGTTGTCGCTGCGAATAATACAGTGATTACAAAGTGTCGGCCGATTAAAATTGCTATTTTCAATACAAGTGAATAGTGGAAATAAACACAAATTAAAGAAGAATTTATTCAACAATTAAAATCATGTACATGATAAACAAATCATCCGCTTGGTCTCGAAAGTGCTAAATATTTTTAATAATATACTATATTGCAGCACGCTGGTACGTCTCTTAAACGGACACTTGCTGACACCTAGGGAACAAGTGGATTTAAATTCTTTCTGTCATTTGACAATTAAGTATTTTTGACTCTGTCGTCTGCTGAAACCGGGTCATGCCGAATCACATTCGAATAATGCAAAAAATACTAAATTCGCGTTGACGTGGATTCCTTGACATCTGACACTATAATACCTTGTCAATTGACAAAGAAGGTAATATCTTGTCGAAAAGACGAAGGGAATTCGCGTGTAAATACCAAAAATTGGTGCTGTATAAAATCAGGCTATAGGAAGCCGCGTAATGAAACCATGCCCCCAAGATATTGTTGAATTCTCAAACAAATTACTTCCACGAAAACTTGTGAAAATTTTTTCGATTTTTCCTTTTTTCGATTTTTTTTTAATTTTCGAAATTTTTTTTTTCCAAAACGCTTGGAGTTTTTCTTAAAAACGCATGGCCAGAGGAAAATCGCTGCTCAAATTTTCTCCAGTTTCGGACTCTGAAAATTTTTTTCGATTTTTTCCTTTTTTCGATTTTTTTTTAATTTTCGAAATTTTTTTCCAAAACGCTTGGATTTTTTCTTAAAAACGCATGGCCAGAGGAAAATCGCTGCTCAAATTTTCTCCAGTTTCGGACTCTGAAATTTTTTCGATTTTTTCCTTTTTTCGATTTTTTTAATTTTCGAAATTTTTTTTTTCCAAAACGCTTGGAGTTTTTCTTAAAAACGCATGGCCAGAGGAAAATCGCTGCTCAAATTTTCTCCAGTTTCGGACTCTGAAAATTTTTCCGATTTTTTCCTTTTTTCGATTTTTTTAATTTTCGAAATTTTTTTTTCCAAAACGCTTGGATTTTTTCTTAAAAACGCATGGCCAGAGGAAAATCGCTGCTCAAATTTTCTCCAGTTTCGGACTCTGAAAATTTTTTCGATTTTTTCCTTTTTTCGATTTTTTAATTTTCGAAATATTTTTTTCCAAAACGCTTGGATTTTTTCTTAAAAACGCATGGCCAGAGGAAAATCGCTGCCCAAATTTTCTCCAGTTTCGGACTCTGAAAATTTTTTTTTCGATTTTTCCTTTTTTCGATTTTTTAATTTTCGAAATTTTTTTCCAAAAACGCTTGGATTTTTCCTAAAAAGCACGTGGCCAGAGGCAAACCTCTGCCCAAATTTTCAAATAACCCAAACACTTACAAATACGCGTTTTTTCGCAGAAGCATTTTGTAAAAAAAAAATATATATACGTCCCCAGTGGTCAATCCCTGGCAAAAATTTCTTTCCAATTACGGATAAAGAGTCGAGTTCTCGTTTTTCTCCCAACGTAAGGTCACCCTGACACGACCCTATACACTATGGAAGTCCCTCAAGTCACGCTGGGTATAATCCCCCACATTTCTACGTCAAAAAAGGAAGAACTACTACAGGCCCTGAGAAGTAGAAAGATTTCTCCCAGGAATAAATCCAAAAAATGCCTTATTCAATATGCTTCTTTCTACAACAAAAAGTACATCAGGAAGTTGCAGTTTCAACAGGAAGACACCTCAGAAATCATCTCTACCTCCCTCACAGTCTCCGAAGCAAAACCCTTGGTGGTACAAGCCCAGGAACAGACGAAAATATATGATTTGACAACCTGGAAGACGAAATACAACGGACTCACGGATGTGGAGGATTTCATCAACAGAATAGAAGAAACAGCCCAAGTCAGAGGAATCCCCGAAAGTATTCTACACAGGAACTTCATAGACCTCATCGCTCCTGAAATGCTTACCTGGCACAGGATACATAAGAGAAAAACAAACTCATGGAGGGAACTCAAGGTGGCACTTTTATCCAGTTTCGGAGAAAAAAAGGCCCAACATAGAGTCAGGCTATCCCTACTCGCTATCAAGCAGCACTCCGGAGAGCCTGTTGCTAGATTCACACAGAGGGCAGAGGCCATCAATATAAAGCTCACCCAACCTGTCCCTGAAGCGGAACTTCTCCCGGTTTTAATCGACGGTCTTCTCCCCAGATACGAAAACATCATTACTTCTCAGAAAATTGCCACGCTGGAGCAACTGAAAGATGTCTGCCAGCTACTAGAGGCATACCAGGATCGGAAGAGAGACGAAAGATTCCCCAAAGAAAACTTTCGCCCAAGCACTTCGTCCGGCATAAAACCGGAGCACAACGAAAAGAAATCCTGCTCTTTTTGCCACAAGATTGGTCACTCCCAAGCCGCCTGCTTTAAACAAGCAAAACTTTTATCCTCCAAAGACACCCATTCTAACAAAAGGCGATCCGTCGATCGTTCTCCAAGAAGAGATGAAGGGAGGAAGTTTGGCAAAAGACCACGCCAAGACAATACCGAAACGTCCATCCCGGATCTCAGATTCATCAAACCCCCTATGGATTTCTCCAGACCCCCTCCCAATTGGACAGCCAGGAAGACAAAAAACTAGACCCCAACCCCCCGGACCATCCCTCCCATAGGCCAAAGGAATGGTCGGAGTGGTTGGAACACGTCAAATTTTTTAAACAGGCCTTACCCCTCTCTACAGTTTGCTGCAAACAGGCAATAGATGGTAGACCCTTCGCGCATTTTTCCATAAACAACGTGGTTTTTTCAGGTCTCCTAGACAGCGGCGCCTCTGTCAGCTGCCTGGGCGACAACGCCCACACCTTATTCACAAACTGTGGTTTTAAAATGGGAAAACATTCTTCACATGTTACCACGGCAGACAACACTTCACAACTCGTCATCGGTTCTCTAACCCTACCGATCAATTGCGACCAAAAAACAGTTTGGATCAAGTTTCTAGTTGTACCTACAATCACACAGAAATTCATCTTGGGAGTGGATTTTTGGATGGCTTTCAAAATTGCCCCGCAACTGTTTAACAACCCCTCCGTCACTCCCCAAGTAAACGAAATCCGTACGGTAATACCCTACGAAAACTTGAACCCCTTACAAACAATACAATTAAATCAAATGATCAACAAGTATGAATCCATCTCCTTCGAAAGGTGCGGTTTAGGCTTAACCAACCTAGTACATCACCATATAAAAACAACAGGCCCCCCAATCAAACAAAGGTATTACAACCTAGCTCCACAAAAATTGAAAACGCTGGAAAAAGAATTGGACGATATGTTAAGACTGGGAGTGGTGGTACCCAGCCGCAGCGCATGGACCAACCCCACCTTATTAGTTTCAAAGAAAGACGGCTCAGCCCGTTTCTGCCTCGACAGCAGACGCCTCAACGCATGTACAATATCAGACGCCTACCCGCTCCCCTTGGTCAACTCCATCCTGGACAGACTTCGAAACGCTAAATACATCTCATCCATAGACTTAAGCAAAGCATTCTGGCAGATACCTTTGGATCCCAGCTCCTGCGAAAAGACTGCCTTCGTGGTGCCTGGCAGGGGTATGTTCCATTTCAAAAGACTACCCTTCGGTTTAAAAAACAGCCCAGCAGAACTACAAAGACTCATGGATAAATTGTTTGGCCCAGAGTTTGATAACAATTTATTTTGCTACCTGGATGACCTGATCATCATTAGCGATACCTTTGAAAAACATATACTTATTCTAGAAAAGGTTTTTCAACAACTCAAACAGGCCGGTTTGACTATCAACCTGAAGAAATCGGAATTCTGCAGGCACCGCCTACGATACTTGGGTTTCATAGTAGACGAAGAAGGCCTAAGAACAGACCCCACAAAAGTAGCGGCTATGACAAATTTTCCCCGACCTACAAATGCAAAAGAGGTAAAAGCCTTCCTCGGACTCACCGGTTACTACAGAAGATTCATAAAAAACTTCTCAACTCTCGCGGCGCCGCTCAACAAAATCACGGGAATCCGTAAAGGTACCAGTAACTTTTCCTGGTCTGCAGAGACTGAGTCAGCATTCAACTCCCTGAAAGAGGCTCTTCAATCAGCCCCAGTACTGAATTGCCCCGACTTCAATCTTCCCTTTACGATCCATTCGGACGCATCAAACGTCGGAATCGGAGGAGTCCTCACTCAAAATTTTACGGACGGCGAACACCCCGTGGCATACTTCTCTCGTACCCTAAATAAACACGAAAAAAACTACGGGATTACCGAGAGAGAATTGTTAGCAGTCATGGAATCCATTCAACATTTCCGCGGATACATTGAGGGCAGTAAGTTTACCGTCGTCACAGACCATAGCAGCCTAAAATGGCTGATCTCGCTAGACAACCCCTCTGGGAGATTGGCTCGCTGGTCGTCCCGCCTATCTCAATATACCTTCGATGTCATCCACCGTAAAGGCGCGGATAATATCGTCCCGGATGCCCTTTCTAGGATCGAGATAGCAACATTAAATGCCGAATTACCCAATTCTAGTCTCCCCACAAAAGACGTATGGTATCAAAAAATCTTTAGAGGATGCAGTGACAACCCACAAAAGTTCCCGAATTTTATGATTAAGAACGGACAACTATATCGCAACTGCAAGCCTCCACTGTCAATCTTAGAGGACTATGCCTGGAAAAAGGTAGTCCCTCTCGAAAATAGAGAACAAGTTATTATTGATAACCACAGTGCCGTAGACTCCATACACCCTGGAACTTTCAAAACATTCAAAAAAATATCTTTAAGATATTATTGGCCGGGTCTATTCAAACAAGTACGTTTATACATCTCCAAGTGCGACATCTGTAAGGCATACAAGCACAGTACGGCACCACCGTCTGGTCTAATGGGCAACCCCAAGCGTGCCGATAGACCACTTCAATCCTTTTCTATGGACCTCATTGGACCCTTCCCTAGAAGCTACGCCGGTTACATGCATATACTCAGCGTAGTGGACATCTTTTCCAAATACTGCTGGTTGTTTCCTCTGAAAAGGGCAACTGCAGCAGCAATAACCAATCTATTGGAAAAACATATTTTCATACCCTACGGTACCCCTCGTACTATAATATGCGACAATGGTAAACAATTTATAGCTCTGGAATTTAAAGAGTTTTTGTCTAAATATGGTATAAAGGATGTATTCTACAACACCCTTTACACCCCACAGAACAACACCGTTGAACGATACAACCAAACCATAAACACGGCCCTGGCAATTTTGGTTGGCAAAGACCAACGCACATGGTGCAAAAAATTAGACAGAATACAAGCAGCCATGAACAACACGGTGAACCTCGCTACAGGCTATACACCATTTTTTCTCAAACACGGCATGGAACAAGTAGTTCACGGTTCACTACACCCTGACAATTGCCTTCCACCCGTCCCTTCCTCCACAGCAGACCCCGCAGCAAATTACGCCCACCGCTTGGAGGAACTCTCCGCTATCTATAGTGAAGTAACAGACGCTCTACTATTGGCCCACCAAAAGAGCGCCGACAGGTATAACCTTCGCAGGAGGCACGTCACATTCAAGGAAGAAGACATCGTCTGGAGGAGAAACAACACTCTGTCACAAGGTGCGCTGTACTTCTCTGCCAAATTGGCACCCCGTTTTGTAAAGACGAAAGTCCTAAAGAAAATCTCAGACCTGGTTTACCGATTGTCCGACATCTCTGGTAAACACATAGGTAACTACCACATAAAGGACATTGTAAAAAGTGGGAACATGGAAACAAACTCCATTGCCACGCCCGTATAACCCCAACGGTTATTCCGTGACTCCTAGCAACCATTCGTCTACACCGTGACATGGATCACTATGGAAGTCAACCCTTTTGTTTCGTCACTAATGAGCGGCCTCTCGTAAACGATTGTCACTCATTGGGACACTCAAACGAAACCTTTCTAGCTCTGGCACAGTGGTGTCAACTGTAGCCAAAGTCATGGAAGAAATTATAATTCTCCCTTGTGGTTTCGTTTCATTTTATTTTATTTTATTTTTGTTTGTATAAATATCTCGTCATCATCAGTCATTCGCCTCTAATTGCTGCCCCAGGTGTCAAACCTTGGAAACATCGTTTTTTCTAAGCATGCACACCTCTACCTGAAATTGATCACTTCGGAGAAAGGAATTCCCTGTGGCTTACTGCAAGTAGTCAGAGACTACGTGCCCAAGGTTTTGTGCATCGTCACAACTAGCAGCATCATATTTTCACATCATCATGTCATACCTCGTCACCCCTTTCTAAATGTTAGAAAAATTTTTTTGTACATTAAATATCGGGTCCTCGCCAAAGTGCATCTAACCCTTATGTCATATGTAGTTAAATTAGGTAAGCAAACCTGTGTAAACCCACGGCGGTATCAGATGTTTGCTACCCGTTCTAAGTTTTTTTCTGTTTTTTAAGAAAATAGAATGGCGCTCAATAAATAACCCAAATTGCTCTAGCTCTCCCCAGAACTGGATGTGGAGTCTGGAAAGTATCGTTATAAAAGGGACAACTTTCAACGTGCCTCTTCATTAACGATAAATTTTTTTACAACATTTCAGCAACATTGAGTCACCCTGGGTCTCAACTGCTCAAACTGAAATTTTGGGGTTGCCTTGTTGTGACTTATCACGTGCAAAGTACGAGGTCACAACAAGAAGCCAGGTCTCCAAGTGAACCACCCTGTGAACAACCCACCCCATTATTATAATTTTCATAACACCAAGGTGTGTCCATCGCAGTCTGTTTAAGTAAGTAAAACCTAGAAGGTCTTAAACACTCAAATCGGACCAATGTAAATAATTTTCCTTGTCAAACAACGATAAGCGCATGTCTTGTATTGTTGCTACCATCGTACGTGTAAGTACAACAAAAGTTGTACCATCACGATACGATACTCTGTGCGTAACCAAAAGGGTTGTACCACAAAGGATCTCTTTTGCGGTAAGCTTAGATGAAATTCACATTCCATCAGCACGCCAAAATTTTTTGTCCCTTAATTGTTGAAGTATAAAATCTTGGCCAGATCTTCAAATATGTTTTTGCCTTTGTGCAAGTCTTTAACGTACGCTAATATGGATTTATTATGCTACGGTATTGTTGTACTAAGTACATCAGTATGTCTCGCCGTCTGTATTGAATAGGTACCTTTATATGAACGTTAACCTTTGTTGCCATCATAGGTGGGAACCTTATAAAATCTGCCGTCATAGATGGGAATCTCAGAATATCTACTAAATGCGATACGGGGAGCCCGTTATAATTACTCTGTGGGTTTTTGTCAGAAATGTCATAAATACCTAGTCTTTTGCACCTCCCTTCAATACTGGGCAACCCAGTTGTAATTCGTTCATTGTTATCCGTGAAGACGTTATAAAACTTACTTGCAAATCTTTTGATTTTGCAATCTTGTACGCTATACGTGAAGACGTTATAATACTCACCATGAATCGTGCGAACGAAATAATATCAAACCTTTATGTGTGAACTACTCAATGTAGTCCACACCCCTTTTTTGTAATCATTAATATGCCCGTGGACTTCCTGTCACAAGAACCCAGGAACTATCTACTATCTCAAAAGGACTAATCATACGCTTCACTCATGATTATGGGGCATCGTGTCGTGGGAGTTAAGTTGATGGACACAAAAATACCTAACTCGTTGTCTGGGAGACGAACAAAGAAAATCCCCAGGTTTGTGAGATTTGAGCAAGGGTCTGTCATTTCTCGCAAACAAGTAGGAGAATAAAACGACCCCTAATCTTCTGCCCAATACACGTAGAGGATTAGACTTTTATGTCAGTGTATTCTTTTGTCCAACACTACCAAATACTATTGTAATGTGCCAGGATGACTGCTGTAGACCTTGTTTCACCTCCACCCAGAGGTCGAATTTCGGAAATAGCCAAGTCCCCAGCAGTTTTCTTCGTTCAAATGTTCCCAATTATCACCCTCCCCCTTCCTCGAAATTATCCGTGAATGGGGATATATGCGTTACGCACTTGGCGTTTCGTTTGTCAAATGGGACAATCTTCATACGCGGATCCTTTCAACTTCCTACTCCTTTCCCACTTTGTTATAACTAATCTTGTACGCAATGTTTTGTTTTTCGAAAGTAGAAAAAATGCTACCGTATAGACGTGAGCATAGGTCATGGAAGACCAACTTCTTTCGAATGGGGAATTTTGTTATACGTACAATCCCTCAACCACGTATTCTTGGAAATGTATTTGGTAAAGAAAAAAAACCAAAAGGGGTTACACAGAACCTGTCCTTGAATACGTACCTTTGTAACATGTATTAGGAATTAGCCACATTTAGTTAGCTCTCTCTCCGTCTCTCTCTCTACACGCCAAACAAATCCAACTTTTTCTCAACATGCACACTTGTTTCTCTCCAAACTTTTTTCATCATTGGTCTACTAGGCAGGTAAACTTCAAGAATTTTGTTCTAATAATAATTTTTGCCGGATTTTAAAAAAAAAAAAAAACCAGCAGCTCTGCACCCTATCTACATCTGCGCCTCTTCATGCTGCCCTCGCTACCGTCACGGAGGTCCCTTGCCTTCAATCCCTGCGTACCAAAAGCACCCGACCGCATCTAACATAACCTAGTGTGAGTCGTGCGTGTAGTTGCGAATTGTATCACCACAAAGAACCGACACTCAAAACAAACCCGAGCACGCCAGCTCTAGGTTGGTTCCTGTTCCTGTTGCCCTTGTGCAAATGTTCCTGCTGCCATTATGCAAATGTTCCTGCTGCATAATACAAATGTTCCTGTTGCCCTTGTGCAAATGTTTCTGCTGCCATTATGCAAATGTTCCTGCTGCATAATGCAAATGCCCTACTGCCATTGTGCTGATGCTCCTGTGCCCTTGCGCAAATAACAATACCAACGATTGTTCACAAAACAATCCCACTACATACAAAAACCAGTGTACCAACCACCAATTACGATTCCACTCTCCAGTACTTCAATGGTTTCGTACTGGCTCACCCACAGGATCCGGAAGCAGTTACCCTTTCGACCTCTGTGACAGGTAGAACTCTCCACACCACCTAGAAGCCTCATCATGTGTTCTCTTCCTCGTATTTTCTTAAAGGCCCTAGTGTCCCTTGAGTGTAATCTCAAATGGGCCAGGTTACTGTGACAAAGTAACCTTGTAACTTCAGTGAAACGTTCAACCACCCCAGACATCCTACGCAAACCACGTTCGCAAACATTAGCTCACAGACCAATGATACAATTTTAGAGTTTTTTTTCTATCACTGCATAACCCTTGTACCTTTCTTCAACAGATCCTTGTTCTTTGCAACTGTATTTATGTATGCCACTGCCTTTATATACATTTATTGACAATTCCTTGTTACACCATGTATCATCTCTTTTGTGTTCTGTTCATAACTATTCTCCAGCTAGGAATTTCTCTCTCTCTCTCTCCTCGTTTCTCTTAAATGTTTTTGGCACAAGTGCTGAAAGGGTAAGAGGATTTATTAGCCCTACAGCTCCATTGCCACGTCGCTTTTATTGCGGCGAGGGGGGAAGTGTTACGTTACAAGAATAAGGAATCGAGTCTTAAGTACCGTCATGTTTCGACAGTCAGCGAATCGAGCCCTAAAATACTGTTGCACCGCGGGACGGTAATGCGCAGGCGCATCACCCCTCCCGCGACCCACGGATCAGGAGACGCGCCGCACACCGCCATTCAAACCAGTCTTCAGCAAGCGAGCTTCCCGGGCCCACGTCCCGCGCGAACATGTGCGACACAAGTTCAGTTTCGCCGGTTGTGCACTTCCGGTGTCCGCATGGACGCTGCTGAGACCGGGAGAACAAGCGCGTAAAGCCGCTGTTGGCCCATAAACCAAACGTGAGTCAATTACCATGTTACCCTTTGTGTGCAATTAAATGTTTTGAAGCCCTAACCACGCGTGTAGAGAGCAGAGACTGACGTTCAAACTAACTTTCAGCTAGGATCGTTCCTCTTATGTATTATTGTGTCTCCTAGAATTGAATAAACTATTTATGTGATAACCTACCGTGTTTTGCTTGTCGAGAGAGGCCCTGGGGGGATGGAGAAGCGTGAAGTTCCGAACCACAAGCACTAGCCTTGAGGTTAAAAGAAACCCTGCTTGCACCGAACCTGAGCTAGTTTTTATTTGGGGCAGATACAGCAACTAATTTGTATTAAATATGTGGGAGCTTTCTCCAACCCTGCCGATAGCATCAGCACGCACGCTGACGCTAAGTTGTCGCTGCGAATAATACAGTGATTACAAAGTGTCGGCCGATTAAAATTGCTATTTTCAATACAAGTGAATAGTGGAAATAAACACAAATTAAAGAAGAATTTATTCAACAATTAAAATCATGTACATGATAAACAAATCATCCGCTTGGTCTCGAAAGTGCTAAATATTTTTAATAATATACTATATTGCAGCACGCTGGTACGTCTCTTAAACGGACACTTGCTGACACCTAGGGAACAAGTGGATTTAAATTCTTTCTGTCATTTGACAATTAAGTATTTTTGACTCTGTCGTCTGCTGAAACCGGGTCATGCCGAATCACATTCGAATAATGCAAAAAATACTAAATTCGCGTTGACGTGGATTCCTTGACATCTGACACTATAATACCTTGTCAATTGACAAAGAAGGTAATATCTTGTCGAAAAGACGAAGGGAATTCGCGTGTAAATACCAAAAATTGGTGCTGTATAAAATCAGGCTATAGGAAGCCGCGTAATGAAACCATGCCCCCAAGATATTGTTGAATTCTCAAACAAATTACTTCCACGAAAACTTGTGAAAATTTTTTCGATTTTTCCTTTTTTCGATTTTTTTTTAATTTTCGAAATTTTTTTTTTCCAAAACGCTTGGAGTTTTTCTTAAAAACGCATGGCCAGAGGAAAATCGCTGCTCAAATTTTCTCCAGTTTCGGACTCTGAAAATTTTTTCGATTTTTTCCTTTTTTCGATTTTTTTTTTAATTTTCGAAATTTTTTTTTCCAAAACGCTTGGAGTTTTTCTTAAAAACGCATGGCCAGAGGAAAATCGCTGCTCAAATTTTCTCCAGTTTCGGACTCTGAAAATTTTTTTCGATTTTTTCCTTTTTTCGATTTTTTTTTAATTTTCGAAATTTTTTTCCAAAACGCTTGGATTTTTTCTTAAAAACGCATGGCCAGAGGAAAATCGCTGCTCAAATTTTCTCCAGTTTCGGACTCTGAAATTTTTTCGATTT
The DNA here is from genome assembly GCA_936435175.1 of Glyphotaelius pellucidus. Classification (NCBI taxonomy): domain Eukaryota; kingdom Metazoa; phylum Arthropoda; class Insecta; order Trichoptera; family Limnephilidae; genus Glyphotaelius; species Glyphotaelius pellucidus. Next base: position 38,913,959 of record OW386543.1, read on the forward strand.
TTTCCTTTTTTCGATTTTTTTAATTTTCGAAATTTTTTTTTTTCCAAAACGCTTGGATTTTTTCTTAAAAACGCATGGCCAGAGGAAAATCGCTGCTCAAATTTTCTCCAGTTTCGGACTCTGAAAATTTTTTCGATTTTTTCCTTTTTTCGATTTTTTAATTTTCGAAATATTTTTTTCCAAAACGCTTGGATTTTTTCTTAAAAACGCATGGCCAGAGGAAAATCGCTGCCCAAATTTTCTCCAGTTTCGGACTCTGAAAATTTTTTTCGATTTTTTCCTTTTTTCGATTTTTTTTTAATTTTCGAAATTTTTTTCCAAAACGCTTGGATTTTTTCTTAAAAACGCATGGCCAGAGGAAAATCGCTGCTCAAATTTTCTCCAGTTTCGGACTCTGAAATTTTTTCGATTTTTTCCTTTTTTCGATTTTTTTAATTTTCGAAATTTTTTTTTTTCCAAAACGCTTGGATTTTTTCTTAAAAACGCATGGCCAGAGGAAAATCGCTGCTCAAATTTTCTCCAGTTTCGGACTCTGAAAATTTTTTCGATTTTTTCCTTTTTTCGATTTTTTAATTTTCGAAATATTTTTTTCCAAAACGCTTGGATTTTTTCTTAAAAACGCATGGCCAGAGGAAAATCGCTGCCCAAATTTTCTCCAGTTTCGGACTCTGAAAATTTTTTTTTCGATTTTTCCTTTTTTCGATTTTTTAATTTTCGAAATTTTTTTCCAAAAACGCTTGGATTTTTCCTAAAAAGCACGTGGCCAGAGGCAAACCTCTGCCCAAATTTTCAAATAACCCAAACACTTACAAATACGCGTTTTTTCGCAGAAGCATTTTGTAAAAAAAAAAAAATATATATACGTCCCCAGTGGTCAATCCCTGGCAAAAATTTCTTTCCAATTACGGATAAAGAGTCGAGTTCTCGTTTTTCTCCCAACGTAAGGTCACCCTGACACGACCCTATACACTATGGAAGTCCCTCAAGTCACGCTGGGTATAATCCCCCACATTTCTACGTCAAAAAAGGAAGAACTACTACAGGCCCTGAGAAGTAGAAAGATTTCTCCCAGGAATAAATCCAAAAAATGCCTTATTCAATATGCTTCTTTCTACAACAAAAAGTACATCAGGAAGTGTGGGAGCTTTCTCCAACCCTGCCGATAGCATCAGCACGCACGCTGACGCTAACATGTGCAACAAAAACAAAGTTGGAGTCAGGACCGATCCCTGACGAACGCCAACCAAAGCAATTTCTTGGAATATTTGGCATCATTTTCATAAGATAATGTATTACAGAGGTGCGATGAATTCTTTAATGTCATTCTTAATTGTTTTAAGTAAGCTGATTTTTTTTAGAGATCTGAAATCCTGATGATTTTATCCTTCTTTTTCAAAATGTTGTAATTTGTTACTGGCAAATTTACCCAACACCCTATCCTGTGAACTTACTGTGATCAGTGTCACCATCTTCTAACGTTAGATCGTAATACTTTAGGAAACGGATATCCGATGTTGAACCGCTTTACATAATAAAATACTTTAGTCTCTGGTTGAAGTTCTGTAAATAATGGCGTGGAAAATATAACAACTTTTCTCACACAAAATGTTTAAAATATTCTTATTGCGAAATTTTAATAAGAGTTTCTAAATTGGCCTTTCTCCGGTCTGAAATTTGTAAATTATTCAAATTCCCATCAAAATTTCCTCGTAAAATCCATCTTTTAGCCACAAAACTTATTTTGTTGTCAAGTAAGTCTTTAAAGTGACAAAGAATATTTTTCCAAGACGATCTTAAACAAGATTATCTTTATTCGAAAAGCCGACCAAAAAAACTAATGTTTTTAGGTTAGAGCGTTTAAACATGAGAAAATTTAATGCTTGTGAATATTATACCAACTTTTTTTAAATTTTGTTTTCTTTGTGTTTATTATTATTTATTTATGTAGATGTTCTCAGTTACTTAAAAACAATCCAGTTTAAAAAAATCAGCTATTATATATAATCCGCTTTACTCATAATCGCAGAATAAAGCGGATTGTGTATAAAAAAATTACAATAACCTATTTAGTCAAAGGATGTCTACAAATTTTATTTATCTATTTATTTAAACGCCCATAGGGCTTTTACATAAAGTGCAGTACATGTTTTTGGTAAAGTATAGGAAATAACAAAATATAATATAAACATAATATAACTATAAGAAAAAAAAAATAAAGATAACATAAGATATAAGAAACAAAATATAGATAACACTAGATATGACACAAAGCAGGTAAAATAGAATATATGGTCACGTAAATTAATGTGAGATAGTTATTTTAATTATAAAGAGAAATACGATAAGATTGCCATTATTTATGTTTATAATTAGCAATCTTTATTATACATACTTGGTACGTGTTTATCGAAACAAAGCTACAATAATATATCGATTAAGGTGCTATATAGTGCATGATATTTATAGCTTTATTTTAAATTTCTAGTTCTGATATACTGAGTTTAAATTTAGAAATCGATTGATGTCGATAAACGTCAATTGAAGTATATTTATTTCCGAGTATATGAAGTCTTTGTATTGGAGAGTTTACAAAATAATTATTAGTAGAATTGGTAACAAAGTAAAGTGCATTAGAACGGGTATCAGGCGTGGGTATTCTCAAATTAATTTTACAAGTTAAATCGAGGGCGTCCAGTCTGCCATTCGCTCACAACACGCCTTGACGTTAAATCGCTTATATTGAGTAATTCCATTAGATATACATAATTTAGTTCTTCGATAGGTATTCCGAGTTTATAATTAATAAATCTTAAGAACTTATGCTGTGCTCTTTCAATTTTTTGTTGGTGTGTCTTATATAATGGAGCCCAGATGGTTGAATTATATTCTAAATTAGATCTCACCAGCCCAGTGTACAGCAATTTAAACGAATTAATTGATTTGAATTCTTTGACCGTCCTCAGAATGAAACCCAGACATTTCATCGCCTTATTAGTTATGACATTAATATGAGGAACAAAAGTTAATTTACTATCAAAAATAATACCGAGATCCTTGAATTGTTCTACTCTTCTTAGGAAAATGTTATCAATGCTGTATTGAAATTTAATGGGACTTTTGATTCGAGTAAAAGTAAATTGTTTGGCATTTTTCAATATTGAGGAAAAGTTCATTAAGGGCGCACCACTCTTGTAACCTCACTAGATTTGATTGTAATATGCAACAGTCGTTAAGATTCGTAATTGTTTTATATATTTTAAGGTCATCCGCAAACAAAAGTATCATAACTCCTTCAAAGATGGTAGTTATATCATTTAAAAATAAGGAAAATAACACTGGGCCCAGATGTGACCCCTGTGGAACTCCGGTGAATATTTCAAACTGATTTGAAAAGTATGAATTTAGTTTGACTGATATTTTTCTTTTGTGAAGATAACTTTCAAACCATTTCAAAATATTCCCCGTTATTCCTAAGGATCTTAATTTATGTATGAGAATTTTGTGAGAGACTTTGTCGAAAGCTTTACTAAAGTCGGTGTATACTACGTCAGTTTGAAGATGATTGTGCATACTATTAAACAATTTTTCCTGATAGATCATCAGATTCGTAAGAGTAGACCTGTTTGCCATGAAACCGTGTTGTAGATGTGATATAACTTTATTAATCTCAGGCGAGAGTTTTGAAAGCAGAGCAGATTCGAATATTTTAGGGATTGACGACTGAATACATATGGGTCTATAGTTAGATACATCAGATTTATCACCTTTCTTAAAAATAAGAGACAAAAAGCTTGGTTACCAATTTCCGGAAAGGTGCCAGTTTTTATGGACAAGTTAAAGATTTTAGTAAGAGGATAGATTACCAAAATATTAATTATAAATGCTTTGTCTGAAACTGTAAAAATTTTCAACGAAAATGTCTACTTCAACTCACTTTAAATTATTATATATTTAATTCAGACAATCAAGTCGAGACATTTGGGTTGGAGGGCTGAAATGTTTTTTTTTATGTATTCAGGTGAAATATGCTATTTGGGAAACGAAGTTATCCTTATATATATATAGGCTTGCGATCTATACACGGATCACGTTCCAAGTCGCGTTAAGCTCGACATTCCAACCAAGCCGAGCTTAAAATTAACTGATATATTAGGCCTCAGAGACGCCAGACCGGGTAAAACAAGAATATCTGGGTTCGAGTCTTAGTTGCGACCGTTATATTTTTCTTAACCTCTTTAATATTTTCTTTGGGCGTATTTCTTCATTGATGAGATTTATTTTTTGGTTCACCAACCAAAAATTGCAATACGGCATAATAAGATCAATATCCATCTATAAGACTAATTTGTATATGATGGTAATAACACAACAAATGATCATTAAAAGAGATCTGTTAACCTTTTGATAATTTTAAGGTCCTTCCGGTTTTAAAACTATTTGAAAAAAAATGCTTTTCTAATGGTTGATCACCAGTCATGTTTAAGTATCCCAGAGCTTCATTGCTTAATCCAACTTTAAACAAACAGGAACATGAACACTGTTGTAGTAGGTATCTGGATAAAAAGCACGATTAGAAAAAAATTATAACATCGTATGCCACATCTCATATTACAAAGTTTTTATGGTGGAGGAGGGTAAAACTTCGTAACTCAGAACTTTAAAATGATTTTCAAAGTCTTTTTTTATCCCGGCCGCACTCGCAGGATAAGTTAAAAGTATTTGGATTATCGGGGAACGGAAAGGGATGGAATGTGGAGGAAGAGGCGGGAGAGTATTATGACGTTTAATGAGCGGGTAGAAGGGAGGATAATCGAAGATTGTTGGAAAATTTTGAGGCTTTTGAGGGTTCAAAGAAGATGAAAATGTAAATACGGGTCTCGGAATAAATTTAAATCTTTTCCATCAATTTCTACTATTAATGAAATTTAAATTTTTACAAAGAATATTGGAAATACAAATGATACAAAACAGATGTATATTAATGATAAACGAAGCATAAAGGTATAGGTATCCCATTGCCGGCGTACATTAATATATATTCTTTTTTTACAATAGCTGCACTGAAGAAAAAAATCCTCAAGGCCTATGTCGTCTTTGGGGATGATGTGTGGATGGTCTTTTAAGAGAAAGGGAGAAAAATAAGATCTGGGAAGGAAAAGATGTGAGGGGTGTGTAGGAATCTAGGACTCAATGTATCCAGGAAAACGGACGTATGAATCCATCCCTCCCACTGCAGTGGAAGGCGATGTCTGGCTGGAGAGGTCTAGGTTAGGTCACCCTCAGTCAGTCCCCATCCGGTCCGCGTCACAATAGATGGGCAAACGCATTCGTCACCATACATACGACATAGCATCCTAAGTCACCAAGTACAACGAAACACCTGGGGTGACCTATGGCAGGGGTTATTCAATAAATGGTTCAAATTCATATGCTTGGTGTAACTACAAGTGACCAGCTCAGGTACGGGGGCTCCATCGAAGCCAGAGTGAAGTTAGCCTCTCAAAAACTGGGCGTACTGTACAGGGCCCGCAGATACTTTAATAGTACACAACTGCTAACCCTGTACAAATCTCAAGTGCGCCCCACGGTTGAATTTGGCAGCCATCTCTGGTCTGGAGCTCCAAAATACTTGAAAAATACCCTCGACTCTGTGCAGAAATGGGCGGTCCGTTTGATATATTCTCCCACCTTAACGAACGGATTGCAATCTTTAGAGCACATGCGTTGGGTCGGAATGCTATCCATGTTCTACCGGTATTCAATTCAATGGAAGATGCTCTGAGGAACTAGCGTCATTGATCCCTTCGGAACCGGTGCACAGTCGGGAGACACGCCAAACGCGCGCCCAACATATGTACATGGTTGACATTTGTCACATGAGGGTCGCAACGGGTCGTTTTTTCGACTCGTTCTCGAGTTCAACAGCTCGGCTGTGGAACAATTCACCGGCTTCTGTGTTTCCTCCCTCCTACAACATGGGTCTCTTCAAGACCAATTTTCATTCCTTCCTCTCCTCAAAAGACCCTCCACACAGCATCCCAGATGACAAAGGCCCTGAGGGAAGTTATTTTCCTCAGGGCCTCCTATGTGGAGTTAATGTTAACAAAAAAAAATTGGAATTCCAACTAATGTTGAATAAATCATTTTACAGACTATATTTAATCATTCAAAAACAAGGTGATACTAATATCTCTAAACGAAATGTGAAACCGAACAACTATTTTCCTATACTGGGAGGATAATATTGGTAATTCTTAAAAGTATGAGATCGACAAACATGACGGAAAATAATGTCTAAATAGGTCTAAATAGTTTAGGGGTTAAAAGCGTTGTTTATTTATTTATTTATTTATTCAAGGAACATAAACAGTCTTAGTAATATAATATACATAAGAGAATAATAAAAAACAGACCAATTATTAATATTCACAGATAGGTATTTATAAAGACTAACTGAATGTAAACTAAAATATTTAAGAAAGATGAAAATAAAAAAAAAACAGAACTAAGCAGCAATTTAAAAAAATAATAATAATACAAATCCAAATTCAACAAATAATAAACCAATACACAACAATAAAATAAGTATGATTATAACTGTAATAGACTGCAAATTAGGTATTTGGGTTGGGAAGGGTAGGAGGAGGAGAGGGTTAAAGGAAAGTTAAGGGAAAGTTGCCACGCAAGTAATATAAAAATATTAGATACAATTAATTTAATAATCATGAATATGTGTTATTCGCACCTAGAATGTTATACAATGAATTTTTGTAACGACAGTAACTAGCAGTGAATATGTCAGCACGTGTGTCTATATTTGCAAATTTATTGTTATAGAAGTTACATGACCTTTGCATAAATTCATTTTGATGGTGATCTAGTGATGTCCCACTAAGATGGTGATCTAGTGATGTCCCACTAAGATGGTGATCTAGTGATGTCCCACTAAGATGGTGATCTAGTGATGTCCCACTAAGATGGTGATCTAGTGATGTCCCACTAAGATGGTGATCTAGTGATGTCCCACTAAGATGGTGATCTAGTGATGTCCCACTAAGATGGTGATCTAGTGATGTCCCACTAAGATGGTGATCTAGTGATGTCCCACTAAGATGGTGATCTAGTGATGTCCCACTAAGATGGTGATCTAGTGATGTCCCACTAAGATGGTGATCCTGGCTTTGATCGTTAGTTTTATCCACCTTTTTATTGTCCTCATTTTTTACTAGTTCTGTTTCATACTTAATGGAGATTCATTGGTTTTATATTTTTCTTAATAATTACAAATTTAATCACTAAGAAAAAGTGATGGGTAGTGATGGGACACCTATAGAAGGTTTTTCAATAAATGTAAATATATGTATGTATATATATTTTTTTATGTTTTTATTTACTTGATAAAATCGTATTCGATAAATTAATTACATGTTTTTCGTTTTTTTTTCTTTTACATGAGCTCCGCACAGGAGGCCCTGAGGAAAATTATTTCCCTCAGGGCCTATGTCATCTTTGGGGATGCTGTGTGGAGGGTTTTTTCAAGGAAAGGAAGGGTAGGAGAGTTCTGGGAAGGAAAGGGGTTTAGGGGTGGGCAGGAATCTGGGGTTCAGTGTGTCTTGGTTATCCGCCTCCAAGACCTAGACAAACCTCATCCCATGAACCTGGGCACCTCTGTTAAATAACCAAACGTAGCGAACCACATTACGTCTTACACCCTGTTTTGGAGCAAAGCTCGAGTTAAAAATGCGGATAAACGCATGTAAACCACAACCGAACAAAGGAAAAATAATATTTTTCTATATATAAAACAAAAAAGAGATAATTTACAGTAAACAAAAAAATATACATATATATTTTTTTTTTTTGGATACGAAACAAATAATAGGTAAGAAATATAACAGAATGAAGAAGAGGAGATATAAAAGAAAGAAGAAAAATGAAGAACGAAAAAGGATATCTTATGTTAGTGTTCCGCAAACTTTTGGTGTTCAAGGTACACCTACCAAATAAGAAATTTTAAAGGTACACCAAAGAAAAAACAATGTTTATTTATTATTTATTATTAAAATCAACATTATATGGAAATATTATGTTTAATAGCCCCAGAGGGATTTTTCAATATTTTATGATTTTGCGTGTTTTTGGAGTCACCTGTACACAAAACAGCACATTAAAAATCATATTTGTGATAGCTTTTTTGGTGCATGTCAATTATATCCCACCAGTTAAATCTAAATTTAAACAAATAGGGAATCTCAGGGGATTTTTCCCTATATCCTATATATATAGGGTAAAATCGAAATCCAGCGATCCACGAAACTGCCAAGATATAATACGACACTTTTAATTTGTATTCGGGAATGATCGCTGTAACTTCGGGTTTTTGCGAGCGGATACTAGGATCAAAACCGTTTTGAGCAAGAATATACGATTATTTTTGGTGGAATTGATTTAAAAATTCGATGAGGGCAGTTGATTTTCTCGAAATTTGCCAAAATTAACCTTAATGAGAAATGTGAGCATGCTTAACTGAGAACAGGAGATCAAAATTTGGAGCAATCGTTGATAATGTTGATCTCATCTCTTCATCTATCGTCCTCAGGCGTTCTTTTTTTTTAAATCGGAGTTTTAATATTAATTTAAACCCCAATTCGCATAAGTAGGCTGTGGCAAATGGTAAAGGAATTGCAATAGCACGCTTTGAAAGCAGTGGAAAGTTTATATTCCGCCAAAAATGTGCTTGCTCTGTTTCGGAAAATTTTAGTTTTAATGTCCGATCTAATGACTTTTTAGCTCCATGAATTCTTCCTGCTCGTTTATCAGTAAGTGTCCAAAGGAAATGCTATCTGAGAATGGATTCCGTACCCCGTCACACTTACTAATATGAGTTCATTTTTTCTGCTAATAGCTCCAAAGCCTGCACTTTTTTTATGAATCGGCAGGCATGACATTTGAGAACATTTCAATACTACCATTGGTATCGTGGCTGATCCATAACACAAACTTGCGCGAAAGCTTTCAATCTTGTCCGATGACGTTAGAATATTACAATTCCTGCATTGCATTTTTTTGTTGAGTTCATTTAAATGAGCAATACGAGATTAAATAGTAGCATTTTTAATATTCTTTCTTTTTAAATAGAAAAGCAAAATCTGAATCCTGGGTCCCTAAAAAGTCTGGGTCTCATTTTTTAGCTCAGTTGCGGTGAGGCACACCAACTAATGACCACGGCACACCACTGTGCCGCGGCACACACTTTGCGAAACACTGTCTTATGTTATAATTGAGTTGTAAAATATAGAATTATCAGTAATAAGTAGTGCATTAATTTTTTTTATTGAATTTTTGAATTTTTTTATAATATGTTTCCAATCTTAATTTAACTAGTAATTGGTTAAACCATTTCACTCCAATGTATTTGTAGAATTGTTAAATTATAAACTTTGTTATAATTTTTTTTTTTTTACCTTAGCTCCACGTAGGAGGCCCTATGAGGTCTATGCTGCGTGGAGGGCCTTTTTAAGGAAATATGAGAGGAAAAAAAGGAAAGGAAAAGGTACGCGGGGTGGGTAGAAATCTCTAAAAAAAAGGGGGTCAGGGTGAAGGATGTATGAATCCATTCCTCCAACTGCGGTGTAAAGAGTCTGACTGGAGAGGTCAAACGGTCTTCCTCAATTGACTTTACCGATCTTACCCGCCACGCAGATGATAGGTAGAAACATCCGCTACCAAGATCTAGACAAACCTCACTCCATGAACCCGGACATCCCTGCTAAGTCACCAAACGCAGCGAACCACTTGGGGTGACACATCTCTCCAAAAGTAAGAATAGAACTTCAAGATTTATTTCCTGCCCACCGTAATAGTCTTCCAATATTCTTTGATAATGTTTTCTGAATTTTTCAAAATGTCAATCATAATTATTTTTACCCATTATAGTGTTAAATATGACCCTGGCACTGAATATACTTAATATCCATTAACACATCACTCAAATTAATTTCAACATAACTCTTAATGACATATCGCGTGTCCTCCATTCATTACCTAGTGACCTTAAACTTCCTGATAGTAAAATTAAAAAGTGACACACCTGTGTAAAAAAATATTTCAAAACTACACAAATGATGCCTATTTGAATCGTCGTCAAGTATATTCATTTCAGCCGTGGGTTAGTTGTGTTTGTAATTCTGGATCAATGAACTCTTGATTTCAAAATTTGTCACACTTTCTTTCTCTTCAGAAGAATATTGTATGGACATACGTAACAGGCATTTTTATCTTATACCTGTAATTTAATATAGCTTTTCACATGCATCATAATGTAACTGTGTGTCTAAATAACTACCTAACTACAATAATATGTTTTTTGAGCAGGAAGTTAATTGAATTTTTTATGTAAAATTTGTGTTTCATTTGTTTAAATTTGTTAGGATTAATTTTCGAGCAAATAAAGTTAGATTTTTCAAAGGTCTACTCAACGCTTTTCCGATTTCAAGAAAGCGTTATTTACTAATTAGATTTACTGACGGTTTTCATTCTAAATTCAGCTAAATATCTGATCGTCTGTCTAATTTTCGTTAGTTTGTGGGGTGTTATGCTGTGTTGCGCTACCTCCTTCTTTAGCCAACATTTCGGACAGCGTTACAATGTCCGAAACGTTGGCTAAAGAAGGAGGTAGCGCAACACGGCATAACACCCCAAAAACTAATAACGAAAATGCTTTTTGGCCGTGAAAATCTAAAAACGTATCTCAATGTCTAATTTGTTAATAAAATATGATAATCACATTTATGAATTATTTTTTTTTTGTATTTGGGGATGCTGTATGGAGAGTTTTTTTTAGAAAAAGAAGAAGAGGAAGTTCCGGGAAGAAAAATGTTTGAGGGGCATGTAGCAATATGGGGGTCAGAAAGTCCAGGAATGACATACATCTATCCCCCCCACTGCAATTCAGGGCGATATTCCCAGGAATTCCTGCTGGAGATCAAAAGCTGGTGGGAGACTCATCCGCCGCCAAACATGCACACATTAATTACCCCAACCCATGAACTCGGGCACCCCTGCTCAGTCACCAATCAAAGCGGACTACTTGGGGTGACCTATGGCAAACCAATAAATGATCCTTGATCATTCTGCCGCAATTTTTCTCGTTCTGATGTTTTCCTTACGAAAACCTTTAGCTTTGCAAATCTTATTATTTCAATCAATCAATAATTATTTCCGACAATTTTTCACGGGTCTGCGTTTATACTGTTTTTCTTATATTTCTTAACTCTACGTTAAACCGATCTCGATCTTTCTTTATGTTATTGATGCTGTCCTTCCCGTAATGACTGCTTTCAAACTCATTGGGTATAAAATTTATGCCATGAAACGACTCACAAATGCAATATATTTATATAAATAAAAGATGGAAAAATAAAGAGGTTAATATTTTCGTTCGTACCTAATGATTACAGTACAAGTTGAAGGAGTTCTGATGAATACGCCATTTATGCATTATTAAAAATTGTTTTTATTACAAATTTTTGTGCTTTGTAAAGTGATTGTATGAGATATTTATACTTTTTACCCCATTCTACAATGCCATATTGTATTATCACTTGGTAGAAGGCAAACAAGTTAGTCATATTAAGTAAATCTTAATCTAGATTGTGTCCTAGACAACAACAAATGTGAGACCTTACTATGTCTTTGATTATGTGTATGTATGGGGACAATTTTTGGCATTGGTCTAATTGAATTAACCAATATAACATATACTTTGTGTAACCTGTACAAATGCTGATATTGCACCGAATTCATGATTCTATTATTTGGAAATCTCATTATCCTCGATTTTATTTTTTTTTTTATTTTAAATGTACATTTACAGTTCAAAACCAATTACAAACATACATTTTATTATAAAGTAATAATGGCGTTTTCAAATTTTTTAATATTTAGTTGAAAAATATCGATTTCAGGGGACAGGGAATTAAGTAATAGAATCATTTTTCCGAGCGGCATTACTAATGGTAAGTTAGTTCTGCATCTCGGAACAACAAAAGTTCTGTGTCTGCGCGCTCTTGTGAAGTTGTCGGGGACATAAAACTCAAATTTTTGTATTATATCGGGAATACAAATATTACCGTTTAAAAGTTTATATGCTGTTGTCAGCAAAGCAGTTTTCCTTCTATCGGCGAGGCTATTAATACCCAGCATGCCGGACAAAAAGGCTGATGGATATAGCAAGGGATAATATCCGAAGTCTCTAAGATATAAATATCTCAGAGACTCCTTTACTTGTCTACTTGTAACTTATAGTAGAGATGTTAAAAAAAATATTGTACATTTTTTTTAGAATACGAAACATATTATTTTAGACTTTAAGAACCATATACTTTTCACTAATTCAAACTGGAATTGTGTACGCAAAACTTCTCTCTTGCGTATAATATTAATTAAAATATTTTTAAAGGCTGAATCCCACCATCAGATTATTTCAAGAATTTAAAGTCCCTTCACTACAAATTATTTATTAAAAAATAACCGTTTTATAAATTCACAAAGACTCTTTCGACAATGAAAACATAACACTTTTTTCGAACAGCAATAGACTATCAGCCTTATTAACAACAAGATTGTTAAACGGAGTTCCTGGTGTTTGCCCGTTGAACGGCATTTTTGCTTCTTTACTAATAACAATATTACATTTTTTTATGTTGATGACATTGAATCTCCTTAGATCTTCGCAGGCGCCGCGGTGGCCATCTTGTTTTATAGCTTTGCGGTAAAACTTAATTTTTGACGTGCTGAATTTTACTCGCAGTTTATTTTATGTTTTTGAACACAATTTTCGTTTAAGGGGTTACATGGGTTTCACGGTTTCAAAAAATCATTTTTTTTATTATTGTCTTATGAGGTTCTAAAACATCTCTAGAATATTGTCCTAAATTTTCAAGACAATCCGAGAAATAGTTTCGGAGATACAGCCTTAGGAAGTTGCGCGCTCAAGGCTAAATAATAATGAAAGCTTGAACCAGTTAATCTGGAAAGTTACTCCAAAAATACTTCTTGCTGATTCAAAGGTCGTTGATATTGCTGCTTTAGTTTCTGCTTGCACATTTAATGAAGGAACATCAGCTTCATCAACTTTATGACCCTGGAATCGACGATTCATTGTAAGTTGAAAATAAAAATAAAATTTCCAGTTTTATTGCCACTCAAAACTTTAAACACATTTTTCTCGAAACTGTGTTTTCAAAGTCGGTTGTCAAGATTTCTCAAGAACTACTCAACCGATTTTGATGAAATTTTACATTCGTCTTTGAAATACAATTCTTAAGAACTTGGACGAAGGATTGATTTTTCTTACGATTACAACTATTTAAAAAAATAAAAATGTAGAGCAAATTTCACCGAAATTTGCATATTTTTGTAAAAAGGCTTACCAAAAATCCAATTTTCACTTTTTTTTTCTATCCTTCGTCCAAGTTCTAGTTTATGGTCTTAACTAAAATAAGTATTTTTGTTTTTTACTTCAAATGATCCTGTCGTGAGTTCTGCTATCGACGCGGACGCACCTTTTTTCCGAAGGGTCAACGGAAATGACGTCGCAATGGCAGAGTTTTAAATATTTTCCTTAGAAATTTTCAAAAATTCTTTGTCGAATGTGTATGTTTAAGAAAATAAAAAGTTTTAATAAAATATTTTTTTTTGTATGGAAAAAAAATTGTTGAAAATATGCCGATTTTACCCCGATTAAACCCATGTAACCCCTTAAATGATCAATTCACTATGACATAGTGTATTTCAACATAGTTACCAATGCTGGCGTTATTTTTTCAGTTTTAATCCTTTATGTTTTTTTGATAATTTGGTTTTGTTAACGGTAGATTTTAAGTTTTTTTTAAAATGTTTTTTTTAAATGACTTTTCCGCGTGAATTTAATAAAACTTCCATGAAAGTAATATTATTTAATAATGTAAAAGCATTTTGCGTGTGTAAATAACAACAAATTCGAGAAATCAACGTATTAATTGCGTAAAAATGAATCCACGATGTCAGATTTTTTCAGTTATTCTTTCGAAATTAACATTAATTTTTAAATACTTTTTAATTGTATGAACGAGATAAAAAGTGAAATGACAGTTTTCTTCAAAATTCATTAAATAAGAGGACCATGTTCTTTAAAATTTGAATTTTTTGAAATTTTTCGACCATTTATTAGAATATGTTTATGGTCCGCCTTTTTTTTCATATTTTTTCATGTTGAAGCTTAAAATACTGCAACTTACAAACACGATCGTATATTTCAGATATAAAAATCTAAAAGGTAATTTTATCTAGTTTTTTAAACTTATATGATTTTACGACATCTTTAAAAATAAGAAATAAACAAGAATTTAAAATACAAAAAGTTGGAAAAATTCCTAAATTCGTTCAGAAATTATAAATACAACAGTCTTATATAACAGATAAACTACCTCCTTTGGCTGTGTAAGCAGTGTATATATATATATAATTCTTTCCATGAACAATTTTTTTTAATTAGTAATGTTTTCATATCTGCGGTCGTTTATCAAGTGATTAAAATTTTCACCAGGTTTTTTAGTAAGGTTGCAAGTGTCTATGGTGTTTTGGTCCTGGTTTGCGACGAAGGATAGATAAATGGATGTGTAGAAGTATTAAGAGGAATATAAACGCTAGAAATATTTGGATTCTCATGGCTTCAAAATTTAAAATCGAGCGTCTTATTTACACGAGGCAAGTAAGCGAAAAAGTGGTTTTTATTTATTTTGAGCATAATTTTATAAAAATTAAAAAAGTTAGAACAAACAAAACCTCAAAAATAGTCTTGGTCATAAAAAAAAATCTTTTCTTCATAGTTAAGTCATGCAAAAATTTTTTTTTTTAGTGGTTTACGCTTATATTTTTGTATTGTAATTAATAATTTTATTGTAATTCCAATACACAGAAAAGCTAGTAAAAGCTTTAATTTAACCGTAGCATATTTTATGATATTCACATTGTAAACTGATTCGTCGTAAAGATGAATCTAAATAGAATCTAAATAGGATTTCACGGATAGCTTCATCTTAAGTTGAATGTAAACACGTGGCATGCGGGTTACCAGTTAGTTACCAGTTGCCAATAGGTTGAGGGTTCTGACCACAACTTCGCCAAACTGTGCAATTGTTCCGAATCCCCTACGAAACTAACGGTTCCATGCCAACTGAGAATAAAGTCAACTCAACACCTCCTTGAAAAGTCATTAAAAGCTATGAAAGATAATAATGAATAATTTTAAATAAGCCGATAACCCTAACCTAACGTAACCTATTTAACCATTTTTTTTTATTTATATTTTTTTTATCACTCTAAATCTGAGATGGTTCTGAGTTGGTTTCATTCCGAGTTGTCCGGGCACCGAAAGTTACACGCGAGGAAACGATGATCCCTGAATTCGATGTATTTTAATTAAATTAATGTTTCTCTAATTTTGGTCGAAAACGAGTTAATTATTGAAATTTACTAAAGATAGCCTTTTTTTCTGGGTTCAAATATTGCATCTCCTAAACCCAAATCTTTTATTTTTATTATTATTATATCGTATTACATACATTAAAATATTGTATTTAATTTTTTTTTATGTGAATACCTCACGAGAGTCCCAGCTGCTCCCGTCTGGAGACAGTGAGACTACAGCATCCGCAATTGGCGTAGTATAGGGTTTAGATATACGATTAGCATGATTTTTTTTTACATGAACCCCACACAGGAGGCCCTGAGGAAAATAATTTCCCTCAGGGCCTATGTCATCTTTGGGGATGCTGTGTGGAGGGTTTTTTTAAGGAAAGGAATGAGAGGAGAGTTCTGGGAAGGAAAAGGGTTTAAGGGGTGGGTAGGAATCTGGGGTTCGGTGTGTCCTGGTCATCCACCTCTAAGACCTAGACAAACCTCACCCGATGAACCCGGGCACCCCTGCTAAATCACCAAACGTAGCGAACCACTTGAGGTGACCATGGCAGAGGTGTTGGTTAGACCATCATTTTTTTTTAGTTGAATTTTATATTATATTTTACGGGTGGTGAGATTACGGAACAGTACGTAAAAAAAACTCGATCCCCACCATCAAAGAAGTGCTCGAGCCGCCACTGCATGACTTATTGAAAAACAATCCGATATACCTTTATTTTTATCCTAAGTCAAAACTCATTATGTATTGAAGTGTATCAAAGCTTAATTTGGATTTAAAATGGGTACCTACCACACTAGATCGAAAAAGGAACTGTATTGTTTCAGTAAGTAAATTGAATATTCAACTGTTTGCCGATTTCTTTGGAGTCAAGTGATCCGTATCGGTTCTCGTGAAAAGTACTTTGTTTGCTGGATTCAGTCGAACAAGGGGGATGGAATTGTACCTTCTCCAAACACATAATTCCATGATAAAAGATCAGGGTTCGTCTCTCTTGCAATGATTCGCTTATTTAGCAAAATTAAAGTTAAAGTATTCCCACGAAGCTTTCAATAAATGCAGAGAAAACACAATGAAAAGGAATATATATAAAAAAGAAATAGCAGGTTGTGAAGTGTGGAATTTATTTTAATGTTGACAATGTAAAAAAAGCAAATGGATTTTGGCTCGGACGTTACAACAATGAGCTATATACCTTGGAGCCAAAAGTCACAAAATTCATAAAACTGGGAAGACTTCGGTGGCTGGGTCATGTGGAGAGAACGACCGAGCATCAAGCACCAAGGTCCCTGCTAAACTCAAGACCGATAGGGCGAAAGAGCCTGGGAAGGCCAAGATTAAGATGGAGCGACAACGTCCTCAAAGATATATCTAACTTGGAGCTTCTAAACTGGAGAGAGCTGGCACAAAACCGAAATGAGTGGAGGAAGACTGTTGAGGAGGCCAAGACCCACCAGGGGTTGTAGAGCCAAGAGAGATGATGATTATGATTGTAAAAAAGCAAAGATGAAAGCTTTCAGTAAATTTGATTTAAAACTGTTATTTCAAAATAAATATTCTTTGAGAGTAAAATTATAAGATGAAGTTGGTCCCGATGATAGGTGACATTTGATAGGAGAGGCAGTAGAAAAAACCACGCAAATTGATCTTTATATTCTAAGGGCCTACGCTCAGGAGAAACTGAAAAAAACACTTGTCGATGCAATTGCAATCAACCTCCTTAACAAAATCAAATAAAAAACGGCAGTCGCGTTTCAGTTGCACTGTTGACAGGTTTCACTAACTTTTAAGTTTTTACTTGTCAGATCAGAAAAACATCGATTTTCTTAAGGAGGTTGTTTTTCATTGTTTTTTTCAGTCCATGAGTGGACCGCTTTACTCTGAGCTCCAAAAATCATATTAAAAACGTAAACTCTGTAACTACTCAAAGCGTAAACGTAAAATTGGCAACCCGCCTAAATAGCCAAACGCAAACATCTACGCAATAAAAGTCTGCACTCCAAACATTCTAGTTTATTGTTTTGACAATTCTTGAAGCCATTTAACATTTGATGTCATGATATAAATTGAAACACTACATTAGTTTTGTATATGGTGTCCGAAAACTCAAAAAAGTGCAAACGGGAAACTGGTGAATTCACACCACATGAAAGACCCAAAAATCTTGTTTCTGTGATATAAAATTCAGTGTTATAATGGCTTCTGACATGTCGAACGAAAAAAAATCGTTAGTTGTGACGTCACACTCGACACACCATAGATTTGGTGCGTTTTGGTGAGACTTGAAAATTAAAAACTTTGAAATTATTTTACCTATGAAAATTCCTTATTTTCACATGTTTATGTACAGGGTGTTAAATAACGTACTTGACTTACTTTAACCAGTGATTTCTGACATTATTTTGAATAAAAAATGTTAATAAAATTTTGGTCTCCGGTGACATTTTTTACTTTTTTTTTCTACAAAAACATAAAAAAATGTTAGGAGTTAGATGGTTGGAGGTGGTTTTAAGGGTTGGTTGGTTACTCGACTGAGTGACTAGTGATTTTGAAGAAAAAAAAAAAAAAAATAGTCATCAAAAAAAGTCACCGGAGACCAAAATTTCATTTACATTTTTTACTCCAAATAATGTCAGGAATCATAAAGTGAGTCAAGTTCATCCCTTAACACCCTGTATATGTTTTTAATTAACTTCATACAGGAGGCTCTGAGGGAAACAATGTCCCTTACGGCCTGTCATCTTTGGAGATGCTGTTGGGAAGGTCTTTTTGTGGAAATATGTGCTGGAATTTAAGTTAGAAGGTCAATATTGTTTTTTTTTTAAATGGTCTGAAGTTCATTAAATATCGAAAAATTTGATCAACTCATATTTTATTTTTTTATTTTTATTTAAATATAAGTTGTACATTTTATTTATAACAATATAGCCTAAGACGTTATAATTGTACCATTTATGCAGTGTATATGCAATGCCAAAAATCTTACAAATGCGCTATAGGACACAAAAAATAAATCCACCGCATTCAAAAAGCACACTTTATATACACACATATTATACACGTTCCATGAATTATTCGCTTTTTCATGGGATTACGAGAAAAATAATAGAAAGAAAATGAAACAATTTTTACTCTTTATAAAATAATATTTTTTCATCAAATATACAGGCGTTTAAAATTGTTTGCGTTCGCTGTAAATGGTTTTGAAAAGTTTTTTTTATTATTGGTGTGTATTGATATGGAATATAAACTATTTTCAGTGGGTAGAAATCCCATCGTAGGCAATAAAATACACTAGGCAAATATTATTGAGGTTATATACCCGTGAATGTGTATTTATCTCCTTCTGGGTATTGAAGTATATTTTATTATCTCCCTACCGATATTCCAGAATTCCAGGGACTCGGTGTCCCTCCATTCCGGCCAAATGTCAACATGTCAATATTTATCAATAAAAATATTGCTGATTTTTTCAAACGTTGAAATATATTTTGTGTGTTTGCTTTTTTATTAAGTGAACTCATGTATAGAATAAAATAAAACATGCTTTGAGAATAGGAAACGAATATATACCAGAAATACGACATTAACTTTAATGTTTTTTTTTACAATAACTGTACACAGTTGAAATTAAATTAACTTTACAGACATCTACAAGTTGATCCCAAAGTTGTGGGACCCAAAAGCTATGCCAACTCTGCCACTGACCGGAACAAAATTGAAATGCAGTTCTATATTGCTGCTCATATATTTCTTTCATTCATGAGGAAAATTATTTATGTCATCTTGGGGGATGCTGTGTGGAGGGTCGTTTTAAGAATGGAAAGGAGAGAAGGTTCTGGAAGAAGAAAAAAAGAAAAAGGTTTGAAGGATGCGTAGGAATCTGAGGTCAACGTGTTCAGCAGTGATGGACGTACGAATCCATCCCGTTAAATGCAGTTCAAAGCGATGGGTCGAGAGAGTCCTGCTGGAGAGGTCCCTTTTACGATCCGGCCACGCAGCATGTGCGTAAGCGCATTCGCCACAAAGATCTGAATAAACCTCACCCCCTTGAACCCGGACACAACTGCTAATTCATCAAAGAGGTGTTCGTTATCCAATAGATGGTTTACGAGGCGGCGGTACCCTTACCCGCCGCTCAAATTAAAAGTTTCTTGCAGTTTTCAAAGTTAATTCCATTTCGTTGAAAGGTGCTCAATTTTACTATCACCGTAGTTATAACAGTATTCGGTGGGTATCCTAGAACTAGTTTAATGTGCTGGACACTAGTTTTAGGTTATTTCGTAACTTTATATAGCGCCGTTGAGGTGATATTTCCCAGTAATAGGGCTATAGAAATCAGCCATTACTTTTTATTACGGTTATTAATTGGCAGCTGTTCGATTTTGTTCAAAGCGTAACCCTAATCTCTAGGGAAATTGACGATTGACTCCAATTTTACTTCTATCGATTTTAACCCGAAGAATGGTTTAGTTCAAGTTGAATCAATGCTTGAAATAGATAAAACTATGTTTGCTGATGTGAATATCCCCCCTATAGATAGCTTCCTATCTCCTTCCTCTAACCAATAAAATTTTATATATTTTACAAATGAATCAAATTAATTAGAACAAGCTGAATACCAAACTTTTTGAAGTGTGAACAAAAGCAATAAACATACGTTCCTTATCGCTATAGTGCTGCAGCTCTTTCTTACACATTAAATAATGGTGACAGCAGATCAGACACACAAAATACGTGTGTCTGTTTCCTACTAGTACTAGTTTTTTCCTTTGGAGGAAAAATGTGTATTTTATTACGGTTCAGCTACGGTGACGGGAACGGCGTTTCATTTTCTTTATACGTGTGAGGGAGATGTATAATGATGATTGTATGTTTCCTTTGGGGAGTTCGTTCACTGTTTGTCTCATTTTCGAGTATTGTTATTTAATGTGTAAGAACGAGTTGCAGCAAATTATACGTTTTTGAATTTTTGGAATTCGTCATACTTCAATATTACGCTTGTAACAAAATATTCTTAAAAATCCGTTTTTTTTTCATTGACCCCTAAGGCTCTGGGGTAAATAATTTCCCTCAGCGCTTTGGGGATACTGTGTGAAGGGTCTTTATGTGGAATGGGAGGAGTGAACCTGTGTCTTAAAGAGATCTATGTTGTGGGAAGGAGGAAACACAGAGGCCGGCAAATCGTTTCGTAGCCGAGCTGTTGAAGTCAATAACGTCCCACTCGTATATATGTCATGTGACATATCACAAGTGCACAAAGTTGGGTGTTGATGTAAGCATATTTTGTCATTAAAACTGTATGCTAAATCGTAAAAAGGAATTAAAAAATGTATGAAAGTTCACCTTCTTATTTAATTGCCGGTATTTTTCTTCAAATAAAGATTAAACAGTAAAGATAATTTACAATACTTGCATTAAATTCTGACAAATCAAAAATCAAAACGATTAAATTCTGACGGGGTACGTGTGACGTCATACGTACTTCGGTTTTGTTAACCACAGTGGTATCCCATGCGCGAATCTATGCAGCACAACTTGGCAAAAAATTGTCCATATTCTAAAGCACGCGGCCGACAGACCAGTGAGGTAGCGGTGTAAGTTCAGTCAAAACCCGTTGACCAATCACAGGGCTTTAAGTCTCTTTCGGTTATAACGTTTTTAAATTAAGATTTATTCTATGTACAATTGTGTACAATAAAGTTTATATTCAGAATCAGCCCAGATCTATATTAATGGGTTAAAGCCATAATATTTTTTACTCAAGTTCCCTTTTGCGGCTGCCACCCTTAATTGATTTTAAAAAGCTTCCTCCTTAGTAAAACCTCGACCGTTGCATTAAATAGGTACCAATGGAATCCGGAATTGATGAGAATGCTTCACCTGAATAAATCGAACTCGATTTTGCAGAAATGCAGAATTCGAAAAATGGAAAACGTATTTCTCGTCCGTAGGGGTTATTTTTAAAGATTTTTTTTAAAAATTGATTTTTTTAAATTTGCTCCACATAGGAGGCCTTGAAAAAAATATAAAATATATCTGCGTTTTTTCAGTACTTTAATTAGAAAAAACCTTAGTCGAGCCATTTTTAAAAGTTTTTTATGTTTGCCTTCAAAATTTTTATATAATACAAATATATGTTTAAAAAAAACTTTGAAAGCATATTTCATCACCTTTCTAAATCAGTTTTTATTTTTCAGATACGTTCAGGAATACTATATTTATTTGGATTTTATTGAAACGCCGAAATATTTTGACCATCAGGAAAAATAGTCTCGAGGCTTGAGTGGTTAAAGAGACCTTGCTTATTTGCGGTTAGTGAAGTACTGGATGGGTATTAAAATAGATTATTTTAATTAAATGAAGTTTTATCAGATCGCTGAAGAATGAAACAAAACGTAAAAAGAACATTGTTAATTGAATTGCAAGTCTAAATTTATTTATTTATTTATTTATTTATTTATTTATTTATTTATTTATTTATTTATTTATTTATTTATTTAAAATTTACGGCACAAAGTGCCATTTACAAGCTTGTGTATATTTAATTACAGTCATAGTACATTATACAGGCATTAAAAATAAACAATAATATCAAAAAATCATTATGTAGTGACCTCGTTAACGTATAATTGGCTGAAATATTCGATCAGTACAACCTTATATTTCAGTATGGAAATATTAAAAATATCAGCCACATTGGCATAAAAATTTCCAGTGGTGTGTAATCTATTTACAACCGAATTGGAGCCTGATACCGACATAAAGTTGTCACAATAAAACAAACTAGGGAACCTTGATCTTATTGTAGGTATATGAAAGTGAATCAGTTTTAATATATCAGGGCTATCCAACTGATAGTTAACGATTTTATACAAAAATATCAGATCAAAAATTTTTCTTCTGTCACTTAATTTTAACAATTTTAATGAGTGCAACAAAAAAACATAATTTATTGATTCTAAGGGAATTCCAAGTCTAAAATTAATACACCTCAAAAATTTGTGTTTAAAAATTTAAACGAAATTGACTGCGAACGGATGTTTAAAACTAGTTCGAAAAGCTTTTTTGAAACGATACTATCGGAGTTCAAAAATACATTCGTGTACATGCACGTGTCCTCTTTTGCTCTTAAAAATGATTTGTTTACACTTAGGTATATTAAAATCACGATCAAAATCTTACAAGGCGTAGGGGGTTATCCTGGTCTGCGAGCCAGTCTAGCCAGTCTCAGGCTTCGCCCTATAGACCTCATCAATCCTGTCCGGGAATGAAAGGAGCGGGCATCCATTGACCACACATCGCCGACTCGTTAAGCCCCATTTCTATGCATCATGTGGGCACAACGGTTATGGGAGAACCTAACCTGTTGCTGGAGGACCAGAGTTTGCGAGGCAATGGGAACGTTCTCTCAGTGGGGACGTGTTCGAGATGGGAATTTCACACGTTAACCGATTGCCACTCAAGTTTTCACCTTTCCATCTTCTGGGGTGAGAGGTAATCGGAGGATCCTCTCTCCTTCCATCCAGAAGGGTTTGCGAGACTTCAACGGCATGCCGGGTTAGAGACGACATCATCAACAAAAATAAAACTCACCAAAGATATATGAAATAAAACACTTAAAAGCAATAAAAGGCAAAAATTAGGCTTTGATCATTTTCAATAATTTTTTTAACTTTAAATTGCAGCAAAATGACATCTGCATTTTTAAAAATCTTCAAATATGCTCATTAATTGCTGATTAAAATCCTTCAAGGACGTACTGTTACAACCTGTATTCCCAATATTACTGTCATAAAATAAGTCAGGACCGGACACCAAGCCTCCAATAATTCTAAATTAATTAATATTCAGAATCCCGGCCGTAGAATCACATTCCGGATTGGTTTCCTCCCCTCTTTTCATGTTTCTTGACCAAGCTTCATTGCTTTTGTCTCAAAAAAACCTTCCACACAGCATCGCCCATGATGACACAGGTGGAGTTTTTTTCCCACTTAACAACAGAATGTGTAGAAAACTTATACACATTCCACAATTAGAGGTTTGACAAAGATAAAACATTTCGCTTACCGTTACAAAAATACCACAGCTGTTCTTTGAATTGTTATATTTATTTATTGTTTGAAACATTCGCGGAATGTCAACAATTATAACATTGATGAAATTGCTTTTGCTATTGTGCAAAGATATTAGCACTCCAGTTAAAAGTGTTCACAGTATGCGTAAATCATAGGTTTAGTTGTTAGTAGGTGGAGATGCTACTGGTGAAATAACAGAAATAATAATTAGCAAAAAGTAGTTGGAGTTTGTAATATTATGCATTTGTTGGTTTATTGGAATAGTGTCTGGTAACAAAATAAATGTTTATCCACAGCTTTGATAACAAATCTGAATATTTTGTTTAGTGTGGTTTTTCATGGAAAATTAGCAATCAACTTGTTTTATTGGGATAATGTGAAACAACTAGTTTTGTGGCTGTTCATAAAGCAAAACACCAAATTGCATAACTCTGAAATGAGAGTATTTTGCTTTTGATATTTATTTGATGCTTGAAAACACTTGTTAATAATAATAATAATAATAATAATTGGATAATTTGTAGAGCGCCGTTTTTGTGAAAAATCACCTCAAGGGCGCTGTACAGCTTATTATTAATTCCTAGGTTCTATCTAATTTAACTATTTACAAACAGATACAGAAACATACTTACCTGGCAGGTCACTTCCGAGAAATTAGAAAGTTAATAGTTACGTTAAGATAGTTAATAGTTGTATTTTTGGCGTACTTTTTTGTTTGTTTAATACTTTAGAAGTTATTGCTACTTTCATTTTAGAACATTGTGCGTTAGAGGATTTGTTTCACATAAAATGACAAAACATTCACTGTGTATAAAAGATACACCTTTTTTATGTGAATATCGCACAAGAGTCTCCACTGCTCCTAACCACCTGGAGCCCGTGAAACTATAGTATCCCCAACCGGGGTACGTTACGAGGCTGAAGGCAGTGGAGAGGGGAAGGAGATGGGGAATAGGAGGGTGGGGAAGTATCTGGCTATTCAAATCTAATCACTAAACACGGCTATTTTTTTTTTTTTTTACAGTTAATACCGCACAAGAGTCCCAACTGCTCCCGTCTGGAGCAAGTGAGACTATGGCATCCCCAATCGGGGTATGTTGTGAGGCTGAAGGTAGTGGGGAGGGGAAGGAGATAGGGAAGAGGAAGGTGGGAAAGTACCTGGCTATTCAGATCTGGTCACTAAACACGGCTAAAGCCATTTCAAGCAACGTTTCAATTCTGAATGGTGGTCTTACACCAGGGCGATACAGATAGTATCTTCCACTCTGGAACGTGCCGCAAATATACTATATATTATTTTAAATGAATAAATTGTGAAATAACACAAATTAATCAAATAAAATTTATTTGCGCACGCCGGGTTCGAACCCGCGACCTTCGGATTGTGAGTCGAGAGTCTTGCCTCGGGACCACGGAGGCCGTCGGCTAAATCGATTTCAAGCAACGTTTAAATTCTAAATGGTTGTATTAGACCAGGGCTATACTGACAGTATCTTCCACTCTGGAACGCGCCGCAAACATATCTTATATTATTTGTAATTATTAAATTGTTAAATAAACAAGTCGATCGATCGCTAGTCGAGAGCCTAACCTCTCGGCCACCGAGGCTTTCAATACTTACCTAATATTTTATTAATAAAAATTGAACAGTAAAAACATACCTTCATTATATCGGGACAAATCGAGAGAGAAAAAATGAGAAAATAAAACGAAAAACGAAATTCGGTCGAGAAAAACAAAGATCATCTTTTAAAATATGTATAAAAATGTCTGTTAAATGAACGAGTCAAAGTCAGTTATGCGAGCAATTGGAAACCCGACATTTTTTTATTTTCTCTAGGCCGGGAGGAAGGACGGTGCAAAAGAGTTAACTGATAACATTTTTAGATAAAGAAAAAGGGCGTTAATTAAAGGGTTAAATTGTCTAAATTTATTTACCTCTGATACCTCTACCTACAATACAATATGATGCAGAAATTGCAGAAAAAAACACAGCACCATTAAAAAATCTTCATTTTCTTGGTCGGTGAAATCTAAGTCCATAAAATAACTGATTTCAGTCTGCGCCAAAAACATCAACATTGATTTTCATTATTCTTCTTACTTAGGAAAATAATCCCCCTTCCCCCCAATATGTCATCTTTGGGGATGCTGTGTGGAGGGTCTTTTCAGGGAAAAGAAGAAGAGAAAGTTCTGGGAAGGAAAATGTATGAGGGGTTGGTAGGAGTCAGGGGGTCAATGTGCCCAGGAATGAAGAACGCACGAAACCATCCCTCCTTTTGTGGTACAAGGCGATGGTTCGAGAAAATCCGATTGGATATGTAAAAAAGTCTCCACAACCAGTCTATCCCGATCCATTCTGCCACGCAGGAGGTGGGCAAACACAAATGGCAAGACCTTGACAAACCTCACCTCATGAAGGCGCACCCCTGCTAAGTCACCAAATCTAGCTAACCTATGGCAGGGGTGTTGGTTACCCAATAAATCTATTTATGTAACTGTCTATTCATATAAAGAAGAGTGTCAGTGTCGGGCGGCTTGGATTTAATTTTTATACAAATCTACAGTTTTGTTCCGAAATACCGAAATTTCGCTTGATCTTCAAAACAAGAACAAGTTACTGTCTACATGAAAAACCACTCCCTTCCCCGTTTCCCACCTCTTAAAGTAGAAATTTGATACTTCTTGATGAAATTTTCCACACTAGACGATCAAAATAAGTAGAAATTTGCCAGATCTGGCTTTGAAAAACTAATATTACGTCAGATATGGGTAGTCCCAAATTAAAATCATTTTTTTTTTATTTTTTATTTTTTTAAATTTATTAATATTGGTTTCATTTACATTTTCATAATAAAACATAATATAGCTTACATATTTTATACATTCTCCTAAGAAAGCAGATGCTTGAGTTTAGGAGAGGACAACTTGTTAATAACTTATTACCTGATTTATTTAAAAAAAAAGAAAAAGATCCTTATCACAAACTAAAGAGTTTAACTTGTGAAGAGATTTAGACTTAACATATTTTAAAAGTTCATAGGAGTAATTAAACAAGAAATGTAAATAGGATGTACATAAAACATTAGGAATAACAAACAGTCAAAAATATATCTAGGAGAAAATTAAAATATGGTGGTACTACCAAAATAAGATTTTTTTTTTTTTTTAAATTTGTTGTAATTTTTTTCTGTTCGTATATCAGCGGGTAATTTGATCACACAAACGTATGGGTCTGGGGAAGGGGGGGGAGGGTTGTTTTAGCAACTACCCTGCTCACTCTTCGATATTATAATGGCTATTTCCATTCCACTCAGCGGGGCGCAGATCTTTGCTCCAATGGACCCGTTATTATCCCATTACAAGTCCATGAGTTCTGCCTATACCCCCTTCACAAATTGATCCGCTTTTCGCAGAATGGACTAAAGGTCGTATTATTCTACCGAGAAGCTCTTATTATACAAATAACGGCATGGAAAAATACAGAAAAAGTATGATGTGATTTTTTATGGATAAAAACATCTTTACACATTTCTTATGACCGGACCGGTTTTACCGTATCATCATCATACCGGTACGATTTTAACTAAGATATGTAAATGTAGCTTCTACGCCAGGAATGAGCGCCACAAGCTTCATTATTTAGGAGGGAGCTTCATTTTTACATTTAGGGGAGCGATATGGGTACCACCGCTCCGGGAACCATTTATTGCATAACCAACATCCCTGCCGACAATTGGTCCAGCGCAATTGATCCTGCGACAGTTGGTCTGGCCGACAGTTGATCCGGCCGACAGTTGATCCTTCCGACAGTTGATCCTTTAGACATTTTTTCTTCAAGTAAGTATGCAAAGATGATATACGGCCGTTTACTCAGTCCTGTTATTGTTGCATTTAAACAGGATTTTGGAACGAGTTGCTCTCGTAAAAACATAAAATTCAACGAGCTTAGTTAAATCAGAACTTTTTATTCTATCATTTACAATTTTTAACATAAATATTAAGTCGGATACAATTCTTTGATCTGGATCGTCTTAAACCATATAGAACTAACTCACTTTGTAATTTTTGAGTTAGAGCTTGATTTGAGGGCTCCAAACCATAATCTAGCTCTGCCAGAAAGAATAAACAATCAGAAAAAAACTATCTATGATTGATCAAGACAGTATTTCTCTGATAGGTTCTCTTTGGCAGAGTTAGATTATGATTTGGAGCCCTAATTTCAAGATCTAACTCAGAAACTGCAAAAAATGAGTTAGTTCACAGTTTAAGACGACCCATCTGAGAGTCTCAATAAATTTAATTCTTTCATAAAGTAATTTCTAGTTTATGTTTTCAATGGCAACACCGAGCTTAAAATTAATTAATGTGTCTTAGGAATTTGTGTTGAAGTTTTTCGATTGAATCTGAATGTACATATTTTAAAATGGGGGGACCAGATCGAGGAGTAATGTTCGACTTGACTACGTACTAAGGATGTATTAATTTAATTATTATTATTACTTCTTGTCATATGATTTTCCCGTCAAAACATAACGCTTTCACAATTTGTATCTGATGATACAAAAATGATACTGACTATAAAATGTTAAACATTACATCGATCACAGATATCTTATCTTCTTCAGGCTTATCAATTCAGATAAAGCCATTTTCGAGTGTGGGCGCACTTAGTAAAACTAATTTTAGCGGAAAAAGGTTCGCGTTGGAAACCTTCGTAATTAATGTTGACTCAACTGTGACCTTAATAATGTGACAGGAGGTGAAAGGTATATATATATATATGAATTGAGCGAAAAGGGATGTGAATTTGGCAGACACCAAATGGCCTTTATCGGAATTAAAAATGACGTATGTAGTGTTAATATTAAATATGTAGTATCGCATCATTAGTCTTGATTCTAACAGCAGTAACAACTTATGATTGTATGTATCGGTGCATATATATACGCTTTCGACAGCAATGTTGTTTACATACGTCACTGTGAAAGAGCTAAGGCTGACGGGAGTAAGTACAGATCTGGGCGCACAACCGCAAAATTACGAAGTCAGTGCTTTCGCTAAGTTGACTTCATTTTTTGAAATGGTCTATCTATTTATTTAAAATGTTTGCGGGAAAATAATGCACAATCAGCAGTAACAACAAGCATCAACAAGGATCTCGCCCCTAAAGAACAGCACTGTAAGTAGTCAGTCGGTGTTGGAAATCATGAACCTAAAATACCCTGGACAGAGCTATTCGAGAAAAGCTGGAAGCTACGAGGGAAGGCGGAAAATGTATTAAAAATGATTTTACCTACTTAATTTTATGATGAAATGTCCCATTTCCCGTTTATTAAAAAATTGCATGTATTAACAATATAAAAATAAAATAGTTTCAAAAGCTTGTCATATAAGTAGCCTGCTAGGCAATTTTCCCTCACCGTTTCACTTTGGCTTCAATGTTCGAATTCTTACAAGACAATATGGACCAGCGCATACAGGTAGATGCAATATATACAGACTACAGCAAAGCTTTTGATTTAGTAATTCATGATATATTATTGATCAAACTCTCACAAATTGGCGTACACGGGGATCTTTTCAGATGGCTCTCGTCCTATATAGCAAACCGCAGCCAAGCAGTAGTTGTAGGCGGCTACAAGTCGAATTGGGTAACCGTACCATCGGGAGTACCCCAAGGATCTTTACTGGGACCGTTGCTCTTCAACATATACATAAATGACATTGGTAAATGCTTTCATCACTGCAGAACTTTGTTATACGCAGATGATATGAAAATATTTTCACCTGTCACATGCACCAACGACTGTACTCGCATACAAGAAGATCTAAATCGTCTAAATATTTATTATTGTGCTCAGCACAAACTTCAAATAAACGTTAAAAAATGCGGCGCCATCAGCTTCACCCGCAATAAAAACCCAATTACTTTCAATTATGCTCTTAACGGTACAGTATTAATAAAAATGACGGAGGCCAAGGACTTGGGAATACTGTTAGATTCAAAATTACTTTTTGACCGCCACATCGAATCTATGGTGTCAAAGGCTTCCAAGGTACTAGGCTTTGTACTTAGAACCTGCAAAGATTTAAAAAAAATAAATACAATGAAAACACTTTACTTTGCATATGTACGCAGTTCTTTGGAGTACGCCTCTCAAATTTGGAATCCGAAGTATATCTCTCAATTAGAAAGGATTGAAAAAGTGCAAAACCGATTTCTACGATACCTTGATTTTCGGAGCTATCGTCCTCATCTGAGCCACGAAGAGTCAGCTGCGTTCTTCAAGATGTCATCATTGGAAAGTCGAAGAAACTCGGCAGACGTACTATTTTTACAAAAAATAGCTACCTCTAAGATAGATTGCCCGGAGTTACTAGAAAGGATTCATTAAGAGTGCCCATCAGACAAACCAGACAAAACCACACATTAAACATTTCTCAATGCAACACTAACTCTAAACAAAATACATTCATTCACCGCGCTTCACATACCTTTAACAATTTATACAGTGAAGTTGACATATTTAACGCAGCACCTAACACTTTCAAACCTAAAATGAATAATAACATTTACACACACACACCACTTTGTACACAGAATAGATCCATCCCTTTCCCCTCCCTCCCACCATCCTATCCCCAGATGCTTTTTAACTCTGGTCTTTATGTTATTTTTCTTTCTTTTCTTTATTTTCACTAAATAATTTAATACACTTAAGTGAAAACCTGTTATTGGTTAAGTAATTTATACATGTTTTATCTTTCATTGTAACTATTATAACTGTTGGTTTTCCAATAAAATAAAAATAAAATAAAATAAATGTCATTCATACAAAATCGCACTAATAAATGTGCACTGCTTTATGGTTTAGCAATGACTGCTTTGCAAATGGCGGAGATTGTGTTAAAACTCGTTATTACTGCTGATTTGTGTCATGTCATAAACAGCCTTTTGTCTTGCTTATGCCCTCTTATTGTTATCAACGAGAAAGGGATATCAACCTTCGATTATCTAATTTGAACATACGAAAAGTTTTACAGAGTGCGCATTTCATTATATTAAAAATGCTTTTTTTAAATTTCCTCTGAAATTTCTTTTCGGAAGTCAAATAACATGTCTGTGATGAATATGCATGAGTATTTTTTATTATCGCTGACATTCGCAGCGATACATCGCTCAATTGGGAGGCGGGAATGGGTACCGCCTCCCCGGGAACCATTTATTGGATAACCAACACCTCTGCCATAAGTCACCCCAAATGACCAAATGCGAGTGCCCGGGTTCATGGGATGAGGTTTGTCTGGATCTGGCGGCGGATGACCTGGACAAACTGAACCCTAGATTCCTACCCACCTAGATTACCTTTTTTCTTCCAAGAACTTCCCACAGCATCCCCAAAGATGACAAATGCATTGAGGGAAATTGTTTTTCTCAAGGCCTCCTGTGTGAAGCTAATATAAAAAAATGTTAACCCCTTATTTGTTTGCTTTTCGGAACAACTCATACAGGTCTCATAGAAATCGTTGTGTCCCTTTACTATCACACAGAGATATGATCTAAACGGTATTAGAAAGAGAAAATACTGCGCTTTATATTTCAAGTTAAACTTTATGAAACCAAGTTCCCTTTTCACTTTTCAGTTCACTTTTATGAAACCAAAGTTTCCGACCGCAATTTGAAAAAAAAATGAAACTATTTTAATTAAAAAAAATATGTTTTACATGAGGTAACAAAAAGTCAGGCGATGAAAACATTTATTATATATTTGTTTAATAAAATACGTGTGTTTTTTTTTAAATTTTATTATTAGTAACTTTAGTTAAAAAAAATGTAAGGTGTGTAATTTTTAAAACTTTTTAATGTATAACATGGTTATTACTAAAATAAAATTTGATAACGTATTTTATCATCTTTCAAAAATAGTTTTTAATTTTAAGATACATTCACAAGTATTCAATTTATTTTAATTTTAATATAAAGCGCAAATATTTTGACCTGCTGACCGAATATGGTCGAAGCCTGAGTGGTTATGTTCTAATACTGATATGTTTTTGCAAGGCAGCTGGTGCTTCGATCCCCATGAGATGAATTTGGAGACCAATGTAGGTTAATGCGAGATGTCACGGTCAGCCGCCCACCTCCTCACCCTGCCCCATTTCATCCCTTGTGGATTCAGTTCCTTCATGTCAACCTATCGAGTTACCAGATCGATCTCTCCCACTCGCGTGAGCTGAGTACAAAGTCAAACTTTCAGAAGGACGGAAACTTTTCAAGTATTGGAACGGTGATATTAACAATTTTTGCACTCGTACGTTCGCCATAAGGTGACAACACGTCTGTTTAGTGAACATGAGATAGGAAGCTGTCTTGAAATGCGTTGAAACGGCACTCAAAGAAAGAAAGTGTAATTGTGTTTTAATTATTGCAAACTATACAATACACTACCAGCTATGATCAGACAAACTGATCCCTGACAAAATTCTAACACGATGTAAAGAAATGGATTTTAAGTATTGGACAATGTAATAAATATTGGACACTAATAAACACTGCTGCAAATATTTGTAAAATAAATCACACATAGACAAAAAAAAATTAAATAGACCTAATCCATCCATAAAAAAATAGGATCATGTCAAATTAAATTCCATAAATAGATTTGACGGGGTTTACTATTTACTGTACTTCACCTCTTCCTTCATTTATGTGATAACTCTCTTTAAAGTATTTACCCTCACTTCCAATCACCTTTCTATTTTTATCGTATTCAAATGAATATGTATGTAACCTTAAATATTCTTGTAACTACCAAATATGTTCGTTTTTGTACATCTAAGCCTGTCTCGACACAGGTTATATCCTAGTGAGACAGGCATCGAAAACCCAATGTAAACATAATGTATATTAGATAAATAATTTAAAAAAATGGTTTATTTGGATGTAAAATATTTTTTTAAATGAAAACTTCTGTAGCAAAGTTGTGATTTGAAACTCGATGAAACGGAAAATGCCGACACTAAACAGAGACAAACACATCCATCTATAGGTTTTAACCTGCGCGAGGATGAGATAGTAGAACCTGCTAATTGTGCGGTATTTTGTAGCCTATCGGTCTCCTCTTTTTGCGTTGCATCGTTGTCTCTTCACTTTTGTCTATATGTCTCAATAATAATAATAATAATTGGATAAACAAAAGTAGAGCGTCGTTTTTGTGAAAAATCACCTCAAGGGCGCTGTACTAAGAATTCTTAGGTTCTATCTAATTTTACTGTTTACAAATAGACACAGAAACATACTTACCTGGCAGGTCACTTCCGAAAAACATACTCTAATTAGACTTACAACATATTCACTCCTTCCTCTCCTCAAAAAGACATTCCCAAAGATGACGAAGAAACTATTTTCCTCACAGACTCTTAGTTTTTTTTTAAATATTAAACCCATACTTCCCCAACTTCCTCTTCCCCATCTCCTTGCCTCACAACATACCCCAACTGGGTATGCCATAGCCTCACTGGCTCCAGACGGGAGCAGTTGGGACTTTTGTGCGGTATTCACATAAAAAAAATATTTAAAAAATACTGAAGGCCATGGGGAAAATAATTTCCCTCTATGTAATATTTGGATATGCTGTGTGGAAGGTCTTTGTGAGGAAAAGAAGGAAGGAAGTTCTGGGAAAGAAAAAGGTATGAGGGATTTGTAGGATTCAAGGGGTCAATTTACCCAGGAGTGATAGACGTATGAATTTATCCCCGGGTCGAGGGAGACCAGCTAGAGAGGTCAAAGCGTCTCTCCAAACCGGCCTTCCCGATCCGGCCCGCCACACATCTGGTTCATTCGCTGCCAAGACCTGGACACACCTCAACCGATGAATCCGGACACCTCTACTAAGTCACCAAACCTAGCTATCCACTTGGGGTAACCTACGGCAGAGGTCTCGGTTTTCCAACAAATGCATAAGGCAGATCATCTTTTTTTTTTACAATTAATACCGCACAAGAGTCCCAACTGCTCCCGTCTGGAGCCAGTGATCCCCAAACGAGGTATGTTGTGAGGCTGAAGGTAGTGGGGAGGGAAAGGAGATAGGAAAGAGGAAGGTGGGGAAGTATCTGGCTATTCAGATCTGGTCACTAAACACGGCTAAAGCCATTTCAAGCAATGTTTCAATTCTGAATGTTGGTCTTACACCAGGGCGATACTGATAATATCTTCCGCATATATACTTTATACTATTTTAGTATTCTAGTCTAAAAAAAAAACATTTTTTTTCTTCATATTTCCAAAGTTTAAATATTCAAAAATATCTCCAGGATTTTTCGAAATTCGCATTATTCTAAAAATTATAACCATTTTAATGTCGCGGTTTAGACGGAATCCAACCAGAATCTAAGTAGAACAAAATTTTAAATGCATTTTTCTCAAAACTTCTTAGAAACTACCGAGATGGGTGACACGATATCTCACGCTCTACGGAATCAATTTGCTTGAAATTTGATGTGAGCTTTCTCAACACTCTACACAATCCTTTACTTTAAATTTTCCGAGGTACGCTATAGCAGCATTTGTCTGGATAATTTTTTTTTCCTGATTTCTAGGAGGGTTGCAATCGTGTTAACCAGGGCGCGCCATTTTTTGAGACCCCCACTTCAACACCCTGTAACTTTTTGAATTGTTTCATTTGATTTTTTTTAATGTATTCCTCAATGCTTAATAAATTTGGCACCGAGGGCTTGTCAACAAACTGCATTCTTACGGTCTTCCCGCATCCTTGTGTACGTGGATTGCCGACTTTTTGAGGGAGAGGTCGATTCAGGCGGTTGCTGATGGTTTCACCTCTTCCTCGCATTCGATAGATGCTGGCGTCCCACAGGGATCGGTTCTGTCTCCGACTTTGTTTTTGTTGCACATCAATGACCTCTTGACGTGTGCACCGATTCATTGTTACGCGGATGACAGTACAGTCCATGGTAGCTTTTTGTTTGACAAGCCTCCAAAGGGCTCACAAACCCCAATGGCTCGGAGGGCTTTGAAGCAAAGAATGGACGGTTACCTCGAAAGTGTTTTCTCTTGGGGTAAGAATAACTTTGTCGAATTTAATGTTTCAAAGACCCAATCATGTCTGATTACGTCTAAAAGGGATCGAAATGATAATCTAGTCTCCCCTTCAACGGAAGCATTCTCCCGAACAGGCCTTCCATTGATATGCTTGGTGTAACTCTAAGTGACCAGCTCAGGTACGGGGGCTCCATCGAGGCCAGAGTTAAGTTAGCCTCTCAGAAACTGGGCATACTGTACAGGGCACGCAGATACTTTAATAGTACACAACTGCTAGCCCTGTACAAATCGCAAGTGCGCCCCACGGTTGAATTTGGCAGCCACCTCTGGTCTGGAGCCCCAAAATACCTGAAAAAACCCTTGACTCTGTGCAGAAACGGGCGGTCCGTTTGATAGATTCTCCTAATTTAACAAACGGATTGCAATCTTTAGAGCACAGGCGCCAGGTGGGAATGCTGTCCTTGTTCTACCGGTATTACAATGGAAGATGCTCCGAGAAACTAGCGTCATAGATCCCCTCGGCACCGGTGCATAGTCGGGAAACACGCCAAACGCGCGCTCAACATTTGTACAC
Organism: Glyphotaelius pellucidus; assembly: GCA_936435175.1. NCBI lineage: Eukaryota > Metazoa > Arthropoda > Insecta > Trichoptera > Limnephilidae > Glyphotaelius > Glyphotaelius pellucidus. The sequence continues at coordinate 38,949,133 of OW386543.1, forward strand.
GGTTGACATTAGTCACATGAGAACGGGTCGTTTCTACGACTCGTTCTTGAGTTCAACAGCTCGGCTGTGGAACGATTTGCCGGCCTCTGTGTTTCCTCCCTCCTACAACATGGGTCTCTTCAAGACCCATGTTCCCTCCTTCCTCTCCTCAAAATTACCCTCCACACAGCATCCTCAAAGATGACATAGGCCCTGAGGGAAATTATTTTCCTCAGGGCCTCCTGTGTGGAGTTAATGTAAAAAAAAAAAAAAAAATATTTGCTAAAGTAATGGCTGTTAAAAATATTATTGGTTATTTTTTTATTGCATCTGAAAAAACACCTACAATTCATACTTCTTGACTAGAATACCTCCCCCCTTTAAAAAAGTAATTTCCAATTATGTGAAAGTGCAGTGTAATCCCTCCACTTCTATGTTATTGGAAAGGAATTATTGGAATTTAATGAAAACCGATAAACGCAATATGGTCTGCACATTCTCGAATAATGGCACCCGAGCGTGGTGGCTCGCTCATAAATAGGGGCTGCAATAATCCCAGATAAACTGTTAACCGGATAACCGATAATCACCGAGTTAATCCCACCACTTTTAAGTGGTATTTGTCGTTTAAATAACCATGCATTACCGGTAATGCGCGGAAATCTGTAATAAGGGCTTAAAAGTGTTGGGATTTATAACTAGGCTAAATAGAAATTTTAACAATATAAACTGTTATATTTTCCTTATGTTAGAAGTCAGCTGGAGTAAAATTCTCTCGTCTGGAATCCACATTATAATACTCATGTACAAGCTGTTGAAAGAATACAAAACAAATTCTAACGTTTTTTAATTTTTAAAATGGGTATTCCAGCAATAATGTAGAACTTTAACACTCTGTTAAATGATATGATTATGCTCAAATTGTCAGACAGAAGAATTTTCACTGACTTGGTATTTTTATATAAAATTCTAAATGTTTTAATTGATAGTCCAGTATTGCTTGAACTGATAAGCTTCCGGATACCACAACGTAATACCAGAAGTCAGAATTTATTTCAGTGCAGAAATTCTGGGACTAGCTACCATATGTATTCCTTTTTACCTAGAATACTAATAGAGGGAAATAATTATACCAAGTCAGTGGACTTCTTCAATTTATCTGAAAACAAATATAAAATACTAGCTGGGTTACCCAGCTTCGCTCAGGACAACATTCGAGAGTGTTCTGGAATATTCCACAATATATTTTATTTATTTATAGCGGACCCGACAGACGTTGTCCTGTACACAACTGTCGGGACAAACTAAAATTAAAATAGAATAATATTGAATATTCGATACTGCGATGGTAGCGCAGTCTGCCGGATGCAATGTAAAACATTACAAAATCAACAACTCCTTAGAAATAAAAAACTAATAAAAAGAACATTTTCCAGTGGACCAAATTGTGAATCAAAACCATTCTCGAATTGAACTTGAACCCACACAAAAAATTTCATCAAAATCGGTCCAGCCGTTTAGGAGGAGTTCAGTGACATACACACGGACAGAAAAATATATATTAAGCTTGTTACTGAGGCAATTCAATTATGTACAATAAATACTGTACACATATTTCTTATTATTCATGTGTAAAAGCCCCCAAAAGGGGGCGTTGATAAATAAATAAATAAATACATGCAGTAAGTTTTCGACACCGAACAAAAGGGGGAACATTGTAAAGAATATATCCAGAAGGATGATCCATGGGTTAGGGTAGGCTGAGGCAAAGTGTAATCAGAAGATTTAATAAAATAATGAATTGTTCAACGAATTTTCTTTTTTGTAAAGGATACATGAAAACCAATTATCTTTCTTTCTAAAATATATTAAATAATCCTAAAACATGTGTTAGAATGCAGGATGTTTTTTCAGATTAAAATTATGTCAAAACTGGGGTGAACTGATGAATGAATGACCTGAATTTTGTTTTCGGAAAGAATTACAAAAATCGCAATATTTAATTCATTCATACGTCTTAAAGCCTCAGTCTAAAAATTTTAACCGGAATATGAGACAACAAAGGCACATGAAAACAAAATCATAACACCCCTAACTTTAAATTAACTTAACTTTACACGTTAAATATTTATATAAAGTAATCGTAGATTATGCTCCTCACTAGGAGATGCTTTGTGCTGAGGGGATTATGTTTTGGATAAGTTTTCAGTGACTTCTATGGTACAACTTTACGGCTTGGTAAAGTTTTTCACAAACTTCTATGACGATGTTCTTGTTTATGACGATTTACTATTTCTTTTTCCGATAGTTCCGTAAGGCAAGATTTAATAATAATAATTGGACAATTTATAGAGCGCCGTTTTTGTGAAAAATCACCTCGAGGGCGCTTTACAATTTATTTATTTTTTTTTATTTTTTTTATTATTATTTTTTTTTTCTTTTAAATTCTTAGGATCTATCTAATTTTATTATTTACAAATAGATACAGAAACATACTTACCTGCAGGTCACTTCCGACAAACACACTTTTTAAAAAGTTTATGCCTGGGGACGATACGACTTTGCACGTGGAGGACATTATATTGAAAACACTGGACATTGTATGAATTTACCTTTGCTACCCTCAACACTGTTGATTTTACATTTATAAGAAGATTATTGCCAAAATTGAATTAGTATTTATTTAGAAAGACTAGTGAATTTAGAGCTCTTTGGGACTGGAAATCTTTAAAAAAACTTAAAATAAGAATTTGGTTATATTTTACACAATTAGGCCGTGAAGGCAAAGGGTTTTTTTAACTTATGGATACGACTGTCTGAAAAGATGAGTTTTAAGTTTAGATCTAAATTCCGCTGAATCTGTGATCATTCTTAACTCGTGTAGTAATAATCGCGTAGTAGTAATGTTCTCAATGTAGCAATTTTTTGTTTTAGCCTGATATTGTGTTCACGCCACTTTTATTGTTACATGTTTTTCTTTTGGCAACTATCTATTGTGCACTCCGCCTTAACTGAGTTCAGTTGATTTCACATCGCCTCGCAGGACAAGTCCTAGAATTCGCACCGCTATCAATAAGTTCTATAAAATCACCGCGTGGGAAAAGGTTCCCACAATTCGCAACCATTTTTGTAAGGTTAAATCTTCACGTCGCGCTGTCCGCCTCATCTCGCTTGTCAGCATCATGTCAATCACCAAATCCTTTCCAAAAGACCTTCCAAACTAACATTTACCTCCCTGGTGCAATAAAAAAAAAGTGGAATGCAGGACGCAGTTTTTTTTTTCGGGTAAGTGAAATTATAATAAATGGTACGATTAAAAACACGCATACAGTCCATCCGCGCTTCAACATACTGTGTGGGATTTTGTTATACACATTTACTGCTAAAAATTCAGAGCTTTTTGTCCAAAAGTAGAATTACAATTAATATTCACAAAAAGACATATAAATTACAAATAAATTTTAAACAATATATGATTAATTACACATGATAGTTGTGTTTGATTTACCCCAAACAGGGCTTTAAACAGGGCTTGTGTGTATGGGGGGTGTTATTATATTGGTTTTATTTTTTACATGATGAAGTTTAAGTTTTCAGTATAATTTTTAAGGTGAGTTTTAAATTCTTTTATTTTAGTATTTTTGTTTCTAATTTTATTTTGGTAATGAATTAAAAAATTTGACTCCTAGATATTTATGATTTAACTTTCCTATTGTTTTTTTTTACATTTTTGAGTAGGAAGTATTGACGTTTGTCTAAGATTTCTGTTATTTTTAAAGGCTGCAACTTTATTTTGAATATTATGTTTATAAATTTGTAACGATAGAAGTATAATTCACTTAATTGTCTGACCTTAAATTGTTTGAATAAAAGTTCTGATGAATGTGAATGTTATATTAAAATTCCTAATGATTACCCACACAACAAAGTTTAGCATTCGCGACTGGATTATTGGTACTCAAAATAAGGCTAAGTTTGCAAGTTTGGAAAAATCATTAGGTACCTAAAATATTCGCATTATGTTTGTGGGATTTTTCGGAAAAGCGGTGTTATTTTTGGGAAAACTTATTTTAACAAAATGACAAAAGTTGTTTGATGATTTTTTTGGTATTTTGCAGCCAAAAAGTGGCGGGACGCATTTAAAAAAAAAAACATAAAATGAATAACAGCAATCGCAAGTTTCCATGCAAATCTAGCTGTAATGCATTTAATAGTTCATTTTTTTACGAGAAAAACTCTCTTTTTATAACTTTTGAAGGTTATTCCCATCAACGTAATATATCATTGAAGAAGAAGATAACACTTTTAAATCTAAATGAAAATATGAAAGAAAACAAGACACAGAAAAACAGAAAAAGACAATGGTCGCAACTGGGACTCGAACCCAGACCTCTCGTCTAACCGGGACGGCGCGTTTTCCAATTTCGCTATTGCCACCTTCTGTCAAACCGTCATATTTGTCAATCTCATATTTCAAATATTTAGAATCATTAATATTATATCGTCCCGGTTAGACGAGAGGTCTGGGTTCGAGTCCCAGTTGCGACCATTGTCTTTTTCTGTTTTTCTGTGTCTTGTTTTCTTTCATATTTTCATTTAGATTTAAAAGTGTTATCTTCTTCTTCAATGATACATTTAATAGTTATTCAATATTCTCAAAACTATAGACAGTTAATTACTTAGAATGTTTAATTTTTCTTTACCCGAAAATTGGTGTGAAAATTGTGTTATTTACCTAATATTGAGAATTTTGCTCTACTTTTATGAACATGACAAAATTGTAATTTTCGCGTACCAACAACATATTTCACATACAATAACCATACCTCTGCCGGGGATTGAAAAATATCGTTGTTTCCTGAACTTCTCGACACTACCTTTGAATAGAGATGGTGCTCTTTGGCCAAATTACTCTGAAAAATTCCGGAGTAGAAAGGTTCACGTGCATTTTTCCTTTGCTTCAGGTCGTTTATTTTCTCAAGAAAGGAATTTCCATAGTTTTTGGACACCACCGTACATATTTCCGTAAAATATGATCCTTTTGTGTCTAGTCACTGGTCCTATGTGAGCAGGTGACTATCTAGCCTTTGCAAATATGTGGATTCAATGTATGTTAAATAATTTGATGGAACCATACGCCTGAGAGTTTTTAAAGAATCTGCCCGTCAGATGCGTAAACGAATTTTTCCCAAATGGGCGGAATTTGGTGTGTTCTTTAAAAGGAAATTAAAATATTAAACCTGTATTCAAAGAACATCTTCGCAAGCACCATTTAATTGGTTGTATGGACAAATAGTTTTCGTTCAACAATTTTATTTGCGGACTTTAAATTCAAATAAAATACTACTCGAACAGCCTATCGAAATAAAGTATACCCAGATGGAGGCTGCTGAGATGGTTGAAAGGTTGTGCTACTTTGAAAACGCATCCAAGTAAATATTTTTCACATCAATATCAAAAGGAGTTCAGCTTAATGAAGATTCTACATCATATTCTAAGGAAATTTAATTTTTCTAATTGTTGCTATTTTAAAAGAGTAAAATTAAGAAAGGGACCCTCAGATGGTTTGGGCATGTAGAGCGTATGAACGAAGAAAGTAGTGTAAGAAGAATATATTACGCAAATATGAATGGTAGAAGAAGTCAGATACGCTCCAGGGAGACATGGCAAGATCAAGGGAATCGGACACTTGTGACGGGTCATGTCAAGAGTCAAAATAATAGAAGAGTATGTATGAGACGATGTATGCATGTGATTGAGGGAAAGAGTGTGTGCCAACACCGAGTTGTTTGGCGGTTCGTCCTCTTTGCCTACCCTTGCGGAAAACGGCGTCATGGTTTGTTTGTTATTTAGTTAGTTTGCTATTTTACACAATTAACAAGATAACTACAAAAAATTTACAAAAAATTTACATCTCAAATTTAATTTCTTATCAAATTCAAAAATAAATGTACGATGAAAAAAAAATAATGCGGAAAAAGCGTGCACTTCAAGGGTGGGTCATATCACAGAGTTCAATAATAATAATAATAATTAAATCATTTATTCATCAACGAATTTTTACAATTTTATACACTTTGTTTAGTGAGCATTGATTCTATTGACAAAAACTGCTCAGCTATACATTCAGGATTTCTCCATTTTGCTGGTTTTCAGCAGTACTTCTATTTTTTACAATGCCTCTAATTTGAACAATTCATCAAATTTATGAGTTAATTTTATGAAAAATTCATCAAATTTATGAGAACTTCAACTTAGGTGGGGGCGAGGAGGGGAGGTGGCTATGAGGGAGGGGTGAAAGTGGGCGGGGGTAATGGAAATATTTTATAAATGGGGCTGTTAGACAAATTTAATTGTTTATTAAGAAAATTAGTTTTATTTCTATTTAATGACTTTTTTATTTCAAGGGCTTCAAGATTGTTAAGGCGTAGACCTATCCCATTTCTAAGTTGACCTAAGTTCCATATAAGTTGATGTTCTCCCTCCCTCTTCTTCTCTTAAATACCATGTAATTTCTGTATTATGTTCAATATATTTTTATTCATCCCTAGTGAAGGTTTAGGTTGAACTGGAACTGGTTGGATAAAGAAATAATAAACTGGAATTGAAACAAAGTTATTTTATTGGGTTTATTATAATTTTGTATTCCCACAAAGTGTTTGCTATACGTGAAAACTTAAAAAAAATATATTACATGGCCAAGATCACTTTTAATTAATGACAGCAAAATTTATAACTAAAAATTTACTTTTAAGAATATAGAAAGTAAGCCATTCACATATCAGTGTTTAACGTATTTAAAAATATATATGGAGTAGTGTTCACTTAACGATAAAATTTAATACGAAGCCATTTTTTAGACATAAAACAAGTTCGTATGTCAATTCATTTAATTTGCAAAATAATAGAAGGCTCGCCTATATTTACTCGTACCTATGTAGATCTGGTATTTGATTTAACAATTGATTTACTTAATTCTTCGGAGTCTGCGGGAACTTTTGCTGTTAGGAAGTTGTCAGAATAATTGAGACGAACTTCGCAACAGTTAGAAATCAATAAGGAAACGCGAACGGTTTCCATCATGATAAGAATAAAGCTTACTTTGCCAAAGTTCTTGTGTTATTTGGTAGTTAAGTATCTCCCAAATGAAAGGGACGTGACCTATTAAAAAAAAATTGCAAAGCTGTAACAGTAAGATGTGCTCTCCCGCTTTATGAAAAAGTTTTAAATTTTCTTTCAAATTATGAAAAAATGTAAACTTGTTTGTTTTTTGTCGTTTAGTTTTCCTAGTTCCTTGGAAATGGGCTCGGGCTTTGTAAAAGTTTGGAAGAAAAACAACGAAAGAATTTTAAAATTTGTTGTAAACACAATATACCCCATACAATGGGTCACATAATAAAATAAATACCGAACTTACACATCTTTCTCCTTCAATAAAAGAAAAAATTCTGTAAATTTTATTTGCCGTCCTAATAGATTGTGTAACATGCTGTTGCTAGTACTGGGTCGACCGATCATTTTAAACAACCCGGGTCGATCAAGACGAATTGATCGGGTATGTTCACAGCTAGAAAAATGGCATAGATACAGTGCTACAGGTAAAAGTTGGTAGGGACGTAAACATGAACTACCATAAAATCTTTATATTTTAATGTGGCGACCACACCTACTATTGTAATGTCATAGACAAAAGCCTTGGATTAGTGGAACTTATTCTTTATACATTAACCTTTGGAACCGGTTCTCGGTGGCAGAAAGGTTTGTCGGTATGCAAATTGCTAAAACGATCTGATTTGGATGAATGGTACATACCGACATAAAATCTCTATTTCTATATCGCAAGAACGAGATCACCAGTGTTGACTGAGCTGACAACTCATTGATCAAATGATCGAATCTTTTTACAAATTAACCCGATCGAACATTAATGGATCGTGATCGGGTTAAAATGTTCGGGTTACAAGATTACGGTTTATTCAGGACAGTTCGAGCTGCAGATGTATTTATTTGTTAATTTGTTTTAACTATTAATCAGTACACATTCTCGAACCGTTAGTTGTGAAATATTCTAATTTTGCAAAGCTTCAGATGGAAAGTGAAGGAACGTATTGTAGGTGACGAGAAACTGAGTATTATGCTGGCGGGAACTTAAATTGCTAATTTAATTGTGTCTTGGGGGTTGCGTTTGAGAAGGTAGCACGTGTTTTAGAAGGCAGCTCATTCCAAGGGCGTGATTACTTCACACCATAAAGGAAAGTGTGAAAGACGTGGAGTGGTAAATGGGACTTCAGTGGTTTTTTTCTTCATTTCCAAGGAGAGAGAACACATTCGACTACTGATTTACTGTCGTTATACTATAATAGTTACATAAGTTTTTAGAGGGTAGGTTAATAAATTTATTATTACAAACACATAATTTTTGTGTTTATTACATGACATAGTGAGCGTTTACCTTCATGTTGGGGTCACGGTTATTTTAAATACATAAAAATAAAAAAAAAATAAAAAAAGTAACAACGAAAGCATGTAATAAAATAAAAATACATTCGTAAAAATGATTAGAAGAAGTCTCGCATGAATAGATATTCAATATAAACAAATATTGCAGAAATTATATACCTACGTCGTTTGTGATATTGGAATAAACAATGTTTAAACTAATTATTTTTAAGGTGAAATATATCTACCGTATCAGAATATTAATTTTGATAAGAGGAATTTTGATAAGACAGTCTTGGTATTGAGGGTAGTAAATATCGGCAAGATCTTTTGGGAATATGGATGTTGATTAATTGAAATAATTTTGGACAGTCAATTTTTTAATACAGTATTTTTGTAATTATATTATATCTGTGTTTATTCTTCATTTTTAAAGTATTAATAATGCTTTATCTAAGTGTGCCCTAAACATTGGCGATCACCCTGGAAAATGTCTCTCTATCTTGCGCTGCCCGGAATAGCTCCTCCACGCTTCTAATACCGGTCCACTCTCGCATATTTAGCAGCCAAGACATTTGTCTCCTACCAGGCCCTCTATGTTGCCTTTCAATGTTAATTGGAGCAAGTGATACTTTTCCCCTCGAAGTATGTGACCCAGATATGAAATTTTCCTGACTTTTCTATCTGCTGTAGCCCGCCTGAGAATTTCTATGTTGGCGATAATATCGCTCCATGGGACCTTGAGCATTCTCCAGTGAAACCACATTTTAAAAGTCTCTAATCTGTTCATGGTACTTATTTATTTTCAAGATCCGTGTCTCTCATTCATACAGCAAGACCGGCCACACTTATAATTTTTTAATAATTAATTATTAATAAATCTCTAATAAAATAAATACATATATAATCTCCTATGCAATGTTCCTAAATAATCAGCGCTACTTTAAATATTATCCGATATCTCTTAAATATAGGTAAACTTACTTTAAATACGCCGATGCTCGAGGTAAATTTGTTTCCGAGTGTTTGTAGGTTACTAATATGTGGTATGTGGTAGTTAGTCACAGAATGATTGTTGCAGAATAATACATTTTGCCGAGCAGCGCGATGTGGTACTTTAGTTGATTATGTGCAGGAGTTCACAACACTCGGAATAATGCTGAAAGTAAATTAATACGTCTTCTTGTTTTGCCTTAAAACGTGTGCAGATTACTAGACTCACAAATTCATAAGGCAGTACACAACCCCAATAATTTTTGTTTGCTCAAAACTCTTATTTTAATCATTTTCGGCGAATTCGTAACTACAATAACTTTTTTACTCCAACAGACCCCTGCCTACGTAAGTTCTTTATATTTAAAATTAATAAAAGCAATAACCTACCATTAATACAATTTACGTACAACTCTATTTTAAAACGTTATAACCAGTTGTTCAACTATAAAGTTAGCGGTTAGCATCAGATTTTATTTTTCTAGACGATGAATTAATAACTTCGGGAGGTATTCATTTAGAAACATCTTAAATATTTGTAACACGTTCTTCAGAATTAATTAAAATGAACGCGGCGGAAAGATCGAAAGGCATATATTTGTTAACACGCTTTCTTCACTTACGTCATTTAAATTCCCACATTATTTGTCTTCTTTTTTTTGATAGTAGATACGTCGTTAAGATTCTGAATATATTTTAGGGTATATTGTCGTCTTAATTAGAACTATGTTTATCATTGAAGAAGAAGATAACAGTTATAATCTAAATGAAAATATGAAAGAAAACAAGACACAGAAAAATAGAAAAAGACAATGGTTGCAACTGGAACTCGAATCCAGACCTCTCGTCTAACCGGGACGTGCGCGTTATCCAATTTCGCTATTGCCACCTTCTGTCAAACCGTCATATTTGTCGATCTCATATTTCAAATATTTCGAATCAACAATATTATCTTCAACTAGTTCTTTTTTCCATATTATAGGCAACTACTCTTTTTATTGGAAACAATCATTTTAAGAATGGGTTTGTAACCTGAATAGCGTCTCGGATACATGTATCCGAATTTATTCATATGGAACTATTGACTTTATGAAAGTCTAAATGAATATTCATTTTTTTATAAGAAAAACTCTCTTTTTATAACTTTTGAAGGTTATTCCCATCAACTTAATATATCATTGAAGAAGAAGATAACACTTATAATCTAAATGAAAATATGAAAGAAAAAAAGACACAGAAAAATAGAAAAAGACAATGGTTGCAACTGGGACTCGAACCCAGACCTCTCGTCTAACCGGGACGTGCGCGTTATCCAATTTCGCTATTGCCACCTTCTGTCAAACCGTCATATTTGTCAATCTCATATTCCAAATATTTAGAATCAACAATATTATCTTCAACTAGTTCTTTTTTCCATATTATAGGCAACTACTCTTTTTATTGGAAACAATCATTCTAAGAATTGGTTTGTTACCTGAATAGCGTCTCGGATAAATGTATCCGAATTTATTCATATGGAACTATTGAACTCTAAATAACTCTCTCTCTCTCTCTCTCTCTCTCTCTTTATAACCTTCAAAAGTTATAAAAAGAGAGTTTTTCTTGGATCCTGTTGGTGAGAGATCCGTTGAGTAGTAAGGTTCCTTGGATTAGATTTAACTTTGCTTTGAAATCTGATCTGAACAGACAATTACATCCCTACTTTCCTCTTCGTATTTTTTTCTCTGCAACATTAGAACTATAGAATTTATGTTTTAATAGGGCTTATTTTGACGGTCTCTCCCGGTGAGGCTTCGAATAGCATTCCGGAGGTCATGGGTTCAAATTACAGAGTGCGCAAGTAATTATTGATTAATATATCTTTTCATTTTATTTCTCAATTCATTAATTACAAATAATAAGTAACTAGTATATTTTTGGCACGTTTCAAGTGGAAGATACTCTCAGCATCGCCCGTGTAGTGAGACAACCATACAGATTTGAAACGTTACTTCAAATGCCTAGAGTTTGATGTCCAGATCTGAAAAGTCAAATATTTCCCCCTTCAGTGTCAAAATAATAATAATAATAAGCCGTTTTAATCTGGACTTCTGTTAGGTATGAATCTTGACATATTCTTATTTGTTATAATATATCCCGAAGCTCAGTTTGCCTCTTGGCATAGGCCTCCTCTAACATTTTCCACTGGGACCTGTCACGCGCTACTCTTCTCCAATAATGTCCAGCCGTGAGTTTTAGGTCGTCTTCCCATCTTAATTGTTGACGTCCTCTACTTCTCTTGCCATCTCTGGGATACCAGTCAGTGACGTTTTTGCACCATTTTTCTTGTGGATCGCGGAACATGTGACCTGTCCATCTCCACTTTTGTTGGTCTATTCGGGTAACCATATCGGCAGCTTTAGTTTTCTCGCTTATTCTCCCTTACGGACTCTTCTGGGTATTCACATAAAAATATATGGAAAAATAATAATTCCATAGTTCTAATGGATTCGCATAACTGGTATTAGTCTTTTGCACTACCACATATTAAAAAAAGTGTTAAAATACTATTTGAAGGTAACTCTTTATATCCCTGTGATCTTCAAAGAATTGTTTCAAAGTTAAAAGAGTGAAGAAGATGGAACACATTTATTAGTTCTACCATCAAATGTTTGATCCCAGATTAATAAATTAATATTCAACTACTAAATTGTATATTAAATTACAAGTTTCCGCGCTGTCAGTCTGGGGCCCGCAAATTTCCGATATGAAAATTGCTCTAATTCAATTATCATCTTAAATTGAGCGGAAACTTACCCAAAGCTTATTCGAATTACAAACTATAAGCTTTTAAGCAGACTTCGCTCGTGTCTTTACGAAATCAGCGAACCCTATCTTGCTTCGGGAGTACACCCTTAAATATCCGGTCATTTTCCACCAAGGTTTTCTTTCGCTTTTCCGGTGGAAGCCAGAAACAAAATGTCACAAGGAGAGGAAAAGAACCTTTACGGCAAATGGCGGGTCAAGTTCATAATTACAACGAGGGAAGTGGAAGTAACTACTCCTTTCATCGTCCCGTTAAATGTATTAAATACTTGGAAGAAAGAAACTGCTAGCGCAAGAAGGGAATTCCTTTTAATTAAAACTTAAACTGTTAAAAGCGATCTATAAAACACAAGGATATTTATTATCACTTGGAAAATGCAATTATCGACGATATTTAATGATATTATAGGATGAAACAATATTGATTACGAGGTAAAAGATTTTAACAATTCTGAACAATTGAGAGTTATCGAAGTAACCACTCACCGATTCACTGTGAATTAATAGCAATTTTGTATTAAGGAGGTACACAACCCTAAAAATTTTTGTTTGCTCCAAACTCACATTTTAATCATTTCCGGCGAATTCGTAACTATAATAACTTTTTTATTCCAACAGACCCCTGGGGATGTAAGTTCTTTATATTTAAGATTAATAAAATCAATACCTTACCATTAAAATATTTTGTATACAATGATTTAAAAACTTTGTAACCCGTTTTTCACCTATAAAGTTAGAGGTAAGCACCAGATTTTATTTTTTTAGATGACAAATTAATAACTTCGGGAGGAAAACGTTTAGAAACTTCTTAAATATTGGCAACATGTTCTTCAAAATTAATAAAAAAATTAACGCGGTGGAAAGCTCGAATCTCCAGGCCTGCTAGGGCGAATTCGACCTTACGTTCGTTCAATACGCCGTGCCGCGGGCGTATATTTGTTTACACGCTTTCTACACTTACGTCGTTAAGATTCCTAATTATTTTTCTTCTTATTATTTTCTTTGATAGGGCAAATACACGACTTCTTTACTTACGTTATTAAGATTCTGAATATATTTTAGGGTATATTGTCGTCTTGATGTACTATTTTTTTTTAGTAGTTTGTTGACTAAATGGCACCGTTTTTGTTGCACTGAATGATCTTTAACATAAATAAAACTCAACTGCAATACTTTTGTCACAGTTGCCTTTTTCAAAAATGTCAAGCTTCAGAATTTAATTCGGGATTCAAAAACCCGAATATCTCAACTTCATACAAATGATAGGTAGAACCTTGTTCCAAGGGAACGATTTGTCATTGGGTGTCTGACTATGATAACTGGTTATACAAAATGGTTCTACTGGAATCTAAGCCTTAATGAAGACAGAACTTTGGTACCTTAAATAAATCGTAGTTAAATATTTTATTTTTATTTTAACCTTTATGAGTAAAACCTCAAATTGTTATATTTAATTAAATGAAGACACTACGAGCAAAACTCGACCGAAAATCTGGAAACAGAAAAATCAGAAAAAGATATTGGCACCTCTGGGACTCGAACCCAGGACCCCTCGCTTTCTGGGCAAACGCGCTGTCCACTGCGCCAAGGTGTCGATATCAAATTCGGTCACTTTTAACTGTATCATACTTCGACTAAGAACCACCTATATTAACTTCTTTTTCTTAACGCATATTTTAGACAGTATCTAGATAGCATTTAGTTCGGGTTTGAATCTTGTAATCATACATAAAGATAGTAGCCAATAAAATATGCGTTAAGAAAATTAATTTAATATGGCTGTTTTAAAATCCAAGTATAATACAGTTAAAAGTGACCGAATTTGATATCGAGACCTTGACGCAGTGAACAGCGCGTTCGCCCGGCAAGCGAGAGGTCCTGGGTTCGAGTCCCGGAGGTGCCAATATCTTTTTCTGATTTTTCTGTTTCCAGATTTTCGATTGAATTTCGCTCATAATTTAATTAAATCGTAGTTTTTTCATCATCTTTATAATCCCTACACCTCTTGGTGATTTTCACTCTCAACATTTGTACGTATCTCTTTATGTGAAAATGTCCTGTTAACAGTTCGACTAGCTCGTTGAGCGAATTCAATCAATTTTAGAAAGCTCCTTGGCTCATGTGGGCTTTGAGTTGAACCGCCTATAAACTAAAAACCCACAGGATTGCTTTCAACATTAATTTGATCACTGTATTTCTTGTTTTATACATTGGGGACAACCTTTGTTCATTTCAAACGAGCATATTATTCACAAGAAATTACTGCTTAATGGTGTCAATGAATTTTATTCCCAGTAAGCCAATCAAAACCACTTTTAACCATTAACCCAGCGAGAGTGTGGCAGGGTATGTCATACCCACCATGTTACTTATTTGCGTGTATTTTTTATTTGTGACCTTCAAACCTGTTGTTGCTTTGAGTAGCTGAAGTTAAAGGGGTGCTGGAAGGGATAGTGGCGTGATCGCAGTGTCGCGGCAGCCTGCGCTCGAGTTATACGCTTGCAAACTGCGTTCGGGATGTGATACCCTGCCACATAGCTGGCGTATGTATTTCGTCACACAAACTAACATTCCTTTTTCTGCTATTTTAACATACTTTCTTTGTTGCATTAAAGATTTTAATAGAAAATGGACATTGACAGTGAAGAAACCCAACTTCGATCAATGCTGGAAAAAGTATTAGAAAATACTTTTGACAAGGCGGGTTATCGGAAGTATTTTCTAAGTAAAAACTGCACTGAATTGAACTCCAGTTCTTAAGATGTTCCTAATATTTTTAGTTATTTTTTTTTTTTAGTTAATATAGTTACTTGTTTCATGTTCTATCATATCTTTAAGTTTTTTCCATAAAACTTTGTTTTCTTTAGTATTTTTGTGGGTTTTTTTTTTAAATAAAATTTTAGTTAAAAATTCATAGTTAGTTGTTTTCATTTAAGTAAAATATAAAAATTGTTAAAATGACAAAAATGTTTTATTTCCAATGCGTTAAAATATAGTCTTGCTAAAATAAAAAAAAAATATTATAATTCTTTTTCTTAAGAATCAAGTTTTACAGTCAAATTCGTAAAGGGGTATGTCATACCCTGCCACATACTTCTTGTAACATTTTTTCACTACACTCTCGCCGGGTTAAATTGGTTAGACTACTATTGTAAAATCAGGGTTAAGCAGTTCATGTTAGATTACAATAAAGTTCTAAAATATAAATAATATTGTTTAAATTAAGTACGTACTTAATCTCAGTTGTAGATTCCAAGCAAATATGCAATCAACTTTCGCAAATACATCTCCCGTAATACCCAAAGCATTTAATAATCCAATTTAACTTGGAAATATGAACTTTTGCTTTTAAACTTTTATGTTAATACTAAAGTGACTACTTAAACGTTCAGATCAAAACATTAATTTATTAACGGATTTCCTCTCCTCTGGGGGGTTATGTTTCGGCAAAGTTGACAGAAAATGCTATCAACATAAATTTAGTTTTTTTTTTTGTTTTTGTTTTGAGCGAACTAATTAACCATCCCGCCATTTTTTGCAGGGGTGGACCAAGATGACATAACGCCACTCTTAACTTGCAAACACTCCTGGGTTGTTCTTCTTTTTAACCTACATAACTTTTACCACTCTGTCACATTTCCACCACTCCGTCACAATTTGTTTTTACTATAAATGCATCTCTCTGGATCTCAGAGGGAAAATTGTAGTAAGAGAGGAAAGAGGCCTAAAATGCCTATTGGGGGTGACAAACACGAGCTGCGTGTATATCTATTTCGAATGAAAATTCACGTGAAGGAAGTGTCGTATGACATAAAAATTTTAGGAGACAAGTTTTTGAGATTTTTTAAAATATTTTATTAAACAACATCAAAAATAATAATTGCTGTTACTTGATAGGTTGTATATACCTTTTGGAGTTTAAAAATAGTTTTATATTTTATGTCATCATATCATTTTCTTGTAACATTATAGAATACACGCAAGTCGAGGTGGCAGAAGACAGCTGTGATTTGTATGAAATACACTTCTATCACGAGGAATTACACCTCTGCACGTAATTTTTAATACAAAAAATAAAAACACATATTTTTTTTAACGCACACAGGCGTTACGTCTTTAGTACAGTAGATTTTAAAGTAATTATAAAATAAACTGATGGAGACAACTTTATGTAGGTTAAAAAGAAGAACGACCCTCCTACTTTCAACCAAATTTTATTTTATCTTTAATTTGTGTGAATGTTCCAACCGCTCACGGCAGTTCGGAGCTAGTGGGACTAGAGCATCGCCAATTGGGAAACGTGAGACCGATGGAGTGTGGCGAGAATGGAGATGAGAAAGGGAAATTTAAAATGTTCCTGACAAGTCAGAGAAAGTAATTTCAAGAAATGTTTCGATTTTAAATGGTGGTCTTTAACTAGTGCGTTACTAAGGGTATCTATAGAAGATTCAAATTAGATCCTGAAAATTATGCTGGCTTGAAAATAATTTAAGTATATCTTCCTAGTAACTACCTTCCTTTTTCCTTATTTGAATTCCGCACAAGAGTCCCGATTGCTTCCAACCGTCTGGAGCCAGTGCGTCTGCGCATCCCAAATTGGGGTATGTTGTGAGGCTGAAGGTACTGAGGAGGGGAATAAGACGGGTAAAAGAAAGGCGAGGACGTACCTGGCTATTCATATTTGGTCACCAAAAACCGCTAAAGCAGTCTCAAGCAACGTTTCCATTCTACGGTGATCTCACACCAGGACGATTCTGAGTATTTTCAATTCTGGAATATGCCTCTAAGGGGCCATCCATAAATTACGTCATACGAATTTCATGATTTTTGAACCCCCCCCCCCCCCCCTCCGTCCCTGTCACACGTCGTCACATTTGTGAGACCCCCTCCCCCCTAGTGTGACGTCACATATTTTGCAATTTTATATCTAAAAGTAATCAAAATTCAGATTTTTACATGTGACGTCACAGACCTGATGACTCCCCCATATCCCTTGTTACACAAAGTCACACTTCTCTACTCCCCCCCCCCTTGAGGTGTGACGTAATATATGGATGGCCCCTAATACACGATATGTGATTTTTTTAATTGGATCAATTGTGAAATAATATAATTTAATCAAAAAATAAATTTTACTTGCGCACGCCGGGATTTGAACGCGCGAAAATCTTTCACATTAGATCCAAAATTATGCCAGCTCAAAAAGAATGTAGGTAGCTAAGTAACTTCGCAAGAATTTTCAGCGGATCGTTTTCTCAGCGTTACCCGTGAAATATTTGAGGTTAATCAAAATAATTTCTGAATTTACTCTAAATCCATTAACACCGTATTTTCACCGTGGAAAAAAAAGCCACCTAGATATAAATGCAACCCACAACCATTAAATTTTCTTGTGTACCTTCAGATTGAGGTGATCAATCTACCCTTTCCAGAAATAAATCCTTGGACAACCTGGCACGTTCTAAACCAACCCCAAAGATGATCATTTTATTATCACTGCCATTCAGGAAAAAAAGTATCATTTCCCGCCCTAAATATTGTGTCAAAGTTTGATAAATTGCGAAAAATGTCAGCAGGGGTCTCTACGCCCAGCAGATAACGATTTATTTTTTACAAAACGTCAAACAAGTTTAACGTCTCATGAATGAATAGAGATAACAGTTTCTTTGGGCGCCATTTAATTGAGGATGGCGATTCTCACACAGCACAGAAAACCACGAACAAGCTAGCTCTACAAAAGTCATACACGATATTAACAAATCTATTATTGGAACACGCTGATCCAATAGTCCAGGAAAAAATCGAAATCGGAATTCACGCCCCTTTATGGGAGGAGTTTAAAAATACTTGAGAAAAAGCTTTTGGAAAGGTTGGAAAAGGTATTTGAGAATTTTTTTATTACTGGTTGATTTCGTAAAGGAATGTAAAAAACATAAACTCATTTTTTACGCATTTTTTTATTGTAATAACAAGGAAATTTGAAATTGATTTCACGGAACCAAGTGACGCGGAGCCTGTACGTCTACTCCTCGCTCCGGCCGGGGCCGAACTGATGCAAAATGGGTGTGGCAACTTAATAGTCCTTGGTTGGACTGCATAAGGTTCACTTTAAAAATTCAAATTCGTCGAATGTCGGCAATAACGAATGTGAAATAACAACGCGAAAATGCATTATTATTTTATTTGGAATTTCGGGCGAAAATATCATTTTTTTGCGATTATTACAAAAGAAACTGAAGGGTTTATAATAAGTAGGAGAGTTTGCACTTGAAAATGTTTTTTTATAGACCTAATACTTTATTTCTTTCTAGGCTTATTAAAAGATTTACCGATATTTTAATGGCCAAGATATGTTCCACTCGCAGTATTTAATTGACGCATCTATAATACTTCTAAGCGTTCAAATTTTCAAAACAAAAACACATGATTTTGTATGATTTTGCATTATTTCACATGGCTTCATCTTAGGAGATAGTTGGATAGAAAAATTCTTAGTATTAGGTACATAGTCACAACCCAGGAAGAACGGCGATTCATAATTGAGGTAATCAGATACTTTCTTTAATATATTTTCATCTAACACAGGATTCAAACTTCAAACCAAATATTGGTTAATAGATAGTGAAAAATCGTCTTTGCAAACTTTGATTCATCACATCTCAGAACAAGCTAGAATCTTGTCCAACAAAAGTGTTGTAAAGAATTTCTCATTATTTTTTAATATTCATCTTTATTAATTGTAGACTTACAATTTTAAAAAAAATTGTACACAAGTGTGCAGTAATTTTTTATACAAGTGTGCAGTTCACACGCGGTTAAAGTGAAACCTTCAGAAAACTAAAGTAGATAATATTGGGGAGGTTGCGAAGCACTGCACGAAAAGGAGATCCATTATTCTATCTCATTCTCTCGCAGGCTAAATCCTTCAGATGTATGTTTGTCTTTTTTTAATGTCGCTTTTTCATTCCATCGAGTTTCAAATTACAATGGTGCTAAAGAAGTTTTCTCTTTAAAATCTCACAAAAATTTCCAAGTTACCTTCAAGATCACAAAAATTGAATTCATGGCCTATACTATGATATAAAATAGCTGACATCCGAACTTGATATTTGCTGTACATTATTTACAGTATTTGTTTTAAGTATTTTTAAATTTCGGCCACTAATCCAAAAATAAGTTTTTTTAATTTATTTTATGTATCTTCAAGGTCTTGGGTTAGCCAAACATGTATACAACATATATATATTATGTATAATACAAAATTAAACTTGTTCACTTCAAACAGTCTGTTTCTGATGTTTATCTCTTTCAGGGTCGATAATTTTGTCTTCTTCAATGCGGGCCTGTCACTTCATAACTTTTGCATTTTACTAATGGCGTCTCTTGTTATGCAAATTTTTCTGTCGTCTCTATTTGTGCAGACTCTTGACTTAAATATGCAAAGCGCTTAGAGGCCTTAAAAGCATTGGTTTTTACGGATGTAAAAGCCTTTAATTTACATCAAAAAGTCGTCCCCTCAAAGATTTTTTCTTAAAAAAAAAGACCGATGAAAATTCCTGGGTTACGAACAACCTGGCAATAATTTGAAAATCTCCTACTACCATCACAGCAAGCAGGAAATATTGCTTGTGTGGTGATGAAGGACGTAGCGAGCCGAGGAATCGAACTCACGACGCCTAAGGTGACCCAGACGCGTTGCCAATACAGCCACATATATATGTGTAAAACGATAGACTGGGATGGTCTTTGGGATCCCCTCTGTCCTACTGCATTAAAATATTTAAAAAAAACCTTGACTTTACATTTTTACTTTTTGACATCAATTTTTCGGACATCGTATTAATATTAATTTCATTTGTCTGTGATATGCGTTATTCCTGGGCAAAATTTATTCACAAATACCTCAAATTTGCTTTGAATTTAAGTGTCATGATCAAATTTATAAAAATGAAGCTGCTTGTGTGAAGAATAATTCAGACCAGTGATAAAGCAGCTACCTACCAATGAAGTAATATTTCAACAGAAAATTATTTTAATTTCTCTTTTAAAAAAAATTGTAATTATGATATCCCGTGATTTTTAAGGTGCTGCGCTAATACTTATCATCATACACACTATTTTCGGTTGTTGGTGCGTGAAGTAAAGTATTACCGCGTTAAAATATTCACTTCAATCAACTCAAATTTCAATTAAATATTTAAGTGTTATTTTCAAAATTGAAATCAATTGTGTGAACAATTCAGAGAAGCAATAAAGTAGGCACCTACTTTTGGTGTTATTATTTTAATCAATTTGGGAGGCGGGAATGGGTACCGCCGCCCCGGGAACCTTTATTGGATAACCAACACCTCTGCCATAGGTCACCTCAAGTAGTTCACTACGTTTGGCGATTTAGCAGGGGTGCCCGGGTTCATGGGGTGAGGTTTGTCTAGGTATTGGAGGCGAATGTCCAGGACTCACTGAACCCCAGATTCCTACCCACTCCTTAAACCCTTATCCTTCCCAGAACTCTCCTCTCCTCCTTTTCTGAGGGAAATTATTTTCCTCAGGGCCTCCTGTGGGGAGCTCATGTAAAAAAAAAAATTAAGATTGGAACTAATTTGTCAACATTTCAGACTATCCCGTGATTTTTCACGGGTTGTCCGCTAGCAAAATATCAATTTTGATTCCCTTTGTGTGCATGATATTTTAGCGAATCCCATTTAAAACAAGCCATGAATGATACCTGACCTGGTAATTTTTTTATACATATTTTTCCGAGTATTTTTCAATTAAGCAAATTAATGCAACACACAAACATTGAAAACCTTTTTTTATGTGAGGCTTCACCCAGATCCTTTGTACATCAAAAGGGTAGAGAGCTAACGTTATAATTCATGTTTCATCACTATTGATTTGAATTTCATTTCAAAATCAGTATCTAAGTACTTTGCAAAATAAATATAATTCTTAATAGGACTCGCATAAAAAATAATGATTTGATTAATAAAACTCTAAGGAAATCCATTAGGTCGGAATAATTGGATGAAATATTCCTTGAGGTCTTCTCACATCAGCCCCCCGCTCCTGCCAGCTGTCCACTATGAAGATTTAATATGAGGGTAGGTAGAATGGACCCTTTCTTTACCTTAATCTATTTGACTCACTTAGAAGTTGAAATGAACACGCCACAAACGCACCTTCACTTATTTTATCGATTTCATGACGCTTAATTCCCAACATTTAACCCCCCGAACTTGACACCCTGTACATTTGATCCCCTTGAAGTTGATCCCTAGGACACTTGATCCCCCATGAGTATTTCTATTGTGCTTCCGCATTGGTATCATAGCTATGCAGATTGTATATACGGCCGTATGAAAAGAAAACAATATATGTGTATCGGTTTCGTGATAATATATACCTTGATATACGTTGATATACGTGATACCTTGATAGTTGGCCCCCCGAAAAACTTATATGAAATATGCAGTCGGTTTAGGGATAATTCGGTATACTATACTATACTTACACAAAATATAACTAAATTTCCCCGAAGTGCCGTGCAGAGAGGATGTACCGCCGAATAACATGCGTATAAAACATATTTTCATTCAAATCCACGAAGTAAAAAACTACTTGTCTAAATTAGAGATGAAACGCATAAATGTTTTGCGGGATACCGGATACCGAATATCCGGCCAACCTTGAAGCCGGATAGCCGGATATCCGGCCGAACATTGAAGACAAGTTACACGAGCAAACCACACGAACGATCGGGTGGACTCGAGTGAGTTCGGTCCATTTCGTTTACGAGTGAAGCTAGTGTTTCATTGTCGTATTGAATTTTTTTTTTTTTTTTAAATATGTTTATTCAGTTTTAATTTTACAATATTTTATTTTACAGATCTTACGAAACTGATCAATCAGTTTGATTGTAAGAAATCTCTCATTTTTTTCTAATTATTTAATACAGTATACTTTTCAGTTTTACATAGTATATACTAAATATAATACTTAATATTAAAATACTAATTATTACGACAAACTAATTATTATAATGTTTTAATGTTTATGAATTGCGTTGTAGTAAAAATATTTTACACAGTACAAACATACGGTGAGAAAATAAATAGATAGGAACTATTTTATTTGATTTCATGTTCTTCGGAGGTAGAAAGATTTAACTTTTGTTTTGATTTTTGAATAAGATGTTTCATTTTTGATATTTTCAGGTAATGCGTTAAATATTTCCGGAATTTTATGACTTTTTGTTCTATCTCCGTATACATTTTGAGATTTATTGACAATAAACATTTGTGCTTCTCTATGCCTAGTAGGGTAGTTGTGGTTTACAGGTTTTTTGAATTCTGTATTCCAGAATTCATCTAGCGTTAATTGGTAATTTACCTTACTGTGTATAGAGAGGACATTACACAAGGAGAACATTTTTTTATAATCACCTTCACATAACTGGACCTTTTTTTTGCCTGATATCAATTTTAGGAAACGGATTTGTAATTGTTCTATTTTATTTAAGTATGTTTTGTACGTTAATCCGTAACTATTTATTCCGTATCCTATAATTGATTCTGCTAATGCATTGTATATACAGTATAATATATTTTTATTAACAAAATTTTTTAGGTGGTAAAATTTTCCTAATATGGATCTTAATCTATTACATACATTTTCAATATGATTTGACCAGTTAAAGTTGACATCTATTGTAAGACCAAGGTATGTATATTAGTACACTTTTTCTATATTCGGGCAATTACACTGCTGGAATTGGTTTTTTGTGTGCAAGCAATCATATGAATGACTTTTTATATGTAATTCCTTTTCCTGACAATTTGCATATGGTGAGTGTATAAGCATATATTTGTTTTTTTTGCGTTAATAATAATGCCATTGTCGTGGGACCATTTAATTATGTTATTTAGGTCTGTTTGTAAAATTTCCTCAATTTTTAGTGGATCTTTGTCAGCACATATAATGCAAGTATCGTCTGCAAACATGTAGCATTTACAACGTTTTATTACGTTTGGTAGACTGTTTACTTGCATTATATAACATGTAGGCCCCGATATCGACCCTGTTGCTACTCCGGTATTTGTTAACATTTCATCACTAAAAATTCCGTCAATTTTAACTTTAATTTTTCTATTTAATAGATAATTTTTAATAAATTTTTTTAAAGGACCTCTAATACCACATTCCTCCATTGCTTTTAATAATGTTTCGTGGTCCAATGTGTCAAAGGCCTTTTTAAAGTCTATAAAAATTATACCAACATAATATTTTTCATTTAAATGACAATTTATATGGTCAGTGAATTTAGATAGTAATTGGGTAGTACTTTTTTCCTTTTGAAATCCGTATTGTATGGGATTTATGATTTTATTTTTTTCTATAAAAAGTTGTATTTGGTTAAAGATAGCTCTTTCAATAATTTTATCAATACATGAGAGAATCGCTATTGGTCGATAGTTTGTGAAATCTTTGTGGTTTCCTGATTTATAAATAGGTCTGATAATGGATGTTTTAAGTTCGTCAGGCATAATACTTTTACTTACACGGAGGTTAATTAATTTAGTCAATATTGGGATTATATTATCAGCAATTAACTTCAGGTCTTTAATTCTTATTTGATCATTGCCTTCTGATTTTTTAACATCCATATCATTAATTATTTTTTTAACATCTTTTTGTGATACAGGTCTAAATCTCATTGACATACTAGCAGGAGTTGTATACGTGTTACGATTTAGGAATTTTGTAGTACAGTTATGTCTTATGTCTTTTATTTCATTTACGAATGTTGTAGCAAATTTATCGCATAAAAATTTTGTGTCTCCTTGACCTTCCATATATTGAAGGATTATTTTATCTAGATTTTGTTTAGGTTTTCCTATTAGGTTATTTATTTCGTCCCAGAGTTTCCTCGGGTTGCCGTTTAAACTATTTATTACGTTTTTGTGAAATGTGTTTTTAGTAAAATTAATATGTTTATTTGTTTTGTTTCTATATCGCGTGTATTCTAAACGAAATACAGGGTTATTAGGGCTATTCTTGCATTTTCGGTAAAGATAATCTCTTTTTTTAATCATATTCTTAATTTCTTCAGTAACCCATTGGTTGTTGTGTCTATGATTATTTTTAAATGATTTTTCTTTTTTCGAGGACTCATAGATATTATCAAAAATATTTTTTAAATTATAGTACAGTTCTGAGGGACATTCAGTTTGTAATAATTTACCCCATTTTACTAGTTTTAATTTAGAATATACCAATTTATTATCAATAATTTCCCTTTTTTTATTTAAATCCTTTGTAAGTACCTCTTTCCCTATCGCAACTCCTGTTATATAATGGTCCGATATTTTGTTAGTCACAATACATGAAAATACAGTGTTATTACGGTTACGAATTGCAATATGGTTGATACAGGAATAAACATTTTTACCATTTAAAATTTCATCCCGGGTCACATCTAATATCACATTTTCTAAGCCATTTTCACTGAGTAGATTTTGGTATTCTGTAATTACACTATTTTTGGTATCCAATAAATTCAAGTTAATGTCACCACAGTACAAGTAATTTGAATCAGATGAGGTTAATTGTAATATTTGTTTTAGTTCCTTCAAGTATATATTCTTGTTGTAGTTCGGCGGGCGATACACTGCAAGTATATTTATGACATTTTGATGAACGGTGGTAATTTCTCCAGATATTGTCTCGCAGCTTTTAAAAGAAATGTTTGTTTTTTTAAAAGTATGATGGTTTTTTAAGTACATGACTAATCCCCCTCCTCTTCTATTCTCTCTAGTATTTGCAATCGAGATGAAGTTTGGTATATTGAACATAGTTATTATTTCGTTTTTAGTATTTATTTCCGTTAGAACAATTACATCTATAAACTGCAGAATGTCATTTATTTGTGCAATAAATGAATTAAAATTCTTTTTCAGGGATCTTATATTTAAGTGAATAGCCACAAACCTCATGTTGATGTTTTTATCGTTTATCCAGTTATCCAAATCATAACACTTTGTAAATTTGTGAGTTTGGAATTGTGTAGAATCTTCCATGATTGCAGACACGATTATTTGATGTTACAAAAAAACGTGCTGTTGTAATTTGAGTTTGAGGTGATTTTATTAGTGTTTCTTTCTATAAACTCAAAGAGATTCAGTTACCGAAGAAAAATGTCTTCGATAAAGAAAAGATCGCCTTTATGGACATATTTTGATATAAAAAGTGACGATCAAAAATTTGCTAATTGTTTGTTATGTAATGTTAAATTTGTTCGTGGTGGGGAAGGTATGTACCAAACAATATATCTCATCTTTTTTCGTCTGTTTTTAAGAACTTAATGGAATTTATCGCTGAACGAACGATTTATCTATTAAATGTTATGGTTAAGTATGTGTAACTGGTGTTAAGTACAATACAATACAATACTCATCCGGCTGGATTTTAAATTTATGGCCGGATACCGGATATTTACCGAATATCCGTATCATGACTAGTCCAAATACTGTATATACCAGCGTATGAGTACAACAATCACTTTAAAAATATTTGTTTGGTTTCCTTACCAATTTATTGTTTGATAAAAGGTATTTTTGGTCGATTTTGGATTTAAAATTGGTAAAAAAGTACAAAAAATTATAATTTTATTATATTTACAATTTCAGGCTTAATGTCGGGAGATCAACTGTCGGGTCACCACTTGTATCTGCAGGCATCTTGAGTGGAAATTTTCTACACAAATATTTTTACTAACAATTTAATAACAATGCCGGTGACGGCGGGGACACGGTTATTGTTAGCAAAAATATTTTCATGGCAGTTTTTCGCTCATGATCCCAAAGATATAAAACAGTGTATCGACTTTTGCTATACGGCCTCTGCATTCTTAAGTTGCCAATCATTTGGGTAATCAACTGTCATTCATTTCATTACATTCATTAGATTCATTTCATTACATTCATTAGATTCATTTCATTACATTCATTAGATTCATTTCATTACATTCATTCATTTCATTACATTTCATTACATTTCATTACATTTCATTACATTTCATTACATTTCATTACATTTCATTACATTTCATTACATTTCATTACATTTCATTACATTTCATTACATTTCATTACATTTCATTACATTTCATTACATTTCATTACTTACAATCATTTGGGGAATCAACTGTCCGAGGGATCAAAAAACTGTCAGGGGGTCAACTGTCGGAGGATCAAGAGTCGGGTCACCATTTTATCATACCTACTGACTCTTGCAACATTTTGTTACTATAAAAACTATTTTGAATGTTGTAATCCTTCGAATTAACACTTAAGGCCTGTTGTTTCATAGAATTCGAACAATTCACCAAATTCCACAGTTAATTTTCTAGTTAAGGTTCTATTCAATAATTATCCAGTTTTTTCACATAACTGAAATAATGTAACATTCATCATTTTAAATTTCTGTATTATAAAATGGGGGCCTTAGCCCGGGTAGGCCACGCGGTTATCAAATTAAAAGCCAACATTATTAAATTACTCTTATGTTTTTCGAACTCTAAGAAATATACTTACTCCTATAACACTAAAAACGGTTTACTATGCTCTCTGCCAATCCCAGTTAGCATATGGCATCATAATTTGGGGCGGCTGTGCTCTTAATTTTATTGATCCTCTGCAAAAAGCCCAAAAAACGATTTTACGTGCTATCAACAAGCGACCAACAAGATATTCCTCCAATAGACTGTTCACAGAATATAATGTCTTAAACATACGGCAACTTCATCTAAAATTTACACTAACACATTTCATGTTCAAATACAAGAAAAAAACTCTCTTACATCACAGTTACACCACCAGAACAATAACCAAACGACACTACAATGTTCCTACACTACGCACCACATCAGCTCAAAGACATTTCATGTACCTAGCTCCTAAAATGTTTAACCTTCTCCCCGAGAACCTAAAATCCGAAACCCAACCCCATATCTTTAAAAAAAATTTATCAAAATGGATCCTTACATTCAGTAACGATGATGTGTAAAACTTGCTATTTTAATTGAATTGTAATATAAGTAATACATCTTGTAACTTAAACTACTTAAATGAATTGCATAAGTTAATGACTGTACACTGTACCTACCCAATCTGTAAACTTCATCCGCCATAACACAGGGACATCCCTAGCATGGCGGATGAATTAACACAATTTTTTTTGTTCATTGTATAAACTTCTTTTAATAAATAAATAAATACTATAAAATGTAAACTAATGTTTCAAAATAAAAAAAATGAAAAACTTTGAAATTGAAATTTGATGATTTGTTGAAATTTTGTGAAACAATCCGTCTTTAGCTTTACCGTATTGAGAAAAGAACATGCCTGTTAATTATAGTAAACTCACCAAATTCAAAAGAATTTTTTAACCATTTAATCCAAAATAAACAAACTCCTCTCTGCTGATCTGTCCTTCGTCCCTCTTTCATCATATCAATCTATCATACTGAATTCTTAAGCCCTTTTCCCACAGGGGGATACGCCAGTATCCGAAATTGATTTCTGATGTTGTGTACACAGTATTCACGTCGCAAACAACGTGTCGCGCTCAGTCCATCCACGTCGCTACCAAAATCACGAGACCCGCGTCGCCACTATTCTCGAAACATTTAAACTAGCATTCAAAACGACCTGTTTTGCTTCTAGCATTGATTTAAAATCCAAATCATAAGCCAGTTACAAAATGTCTGGTACAAGTGACGATTAGTCTGTCATTTTTACTGGACTATCAAATTTATCAATCACCGACAAAACTAACTTTCATAACCGCGCTCACGACTGCTGTCACTTTGTTGCCTGTTTTATTCTTAGTGCCTCCGTATATGATGCTACTTACAAGCTACTCGAGCCTCATGCGCGTAGCATGCGCGCCGCTCGAGAGTACCCCCCGTACGGTGTTGCTAGTGTTCGTACACGGCGCTAAGCGGCAGCTGTCGGTTTGAAGTCAGTTTCATGCTACTGACGGTGCAGATCGCATGCTACGCGTTGCATCATTCGTGTTGCATCATTGCTACTTTTCGTTTGACGTTTGACAGAAATGGCGTTGGGACATGAAAATAATGTTAGATTTGTTCTGGTAGAGGAAAAAATGCATGTTTATGTAACTTTACTTTACCAGAATATGTAAGAAAGGATTAAGTGGAGAAGGCAAGGATGGATGTTGGAAAAAAAGTAATTTGACATCGTGTTAACTTCATGGCTACACGTGAAAAATGATCAAGTTCAGTATATTTCGGGTAGCGCCGTGTACGGAAACCAGTATTAAAAAGTAGTATGTCTGCATGGTACTTGTGGTTGTGTCACAATCACGTAGTTAGTACTCGTAAGTATCTCCGTGAACGGAGAGCCTTACCGTTGATCTAAAGCACACGTATTGTTACAAAATGTCGCACGCTGAGATATTTTTGATCTTTTTTTCTATTTCACATTTATTAATTGCTTCGGTATTGTTAATTCGCTATGTTTAAAGTTTTGACCAGAATGGTAATGGTAACCGGCTAGTCACGAGGGACCAGCTTCACCGACAAGTTTTCAAAATGTCGGCAACATGCGCCTGTGTACAAACCTCCGCGCAGAAGTACGGCGGTAGTCGCGAGCATACTTGAATCTTCCAACATCGGAAACTTGCGTGTCACTGCAGTGTGAAAGAAGGGCCTTACTCACTACGCGGTGGCATAAACTTCTGCCACCGCTTTTAAAATCAAGCCAAATATCTCCGAAAGCTTTTAAAAACTCCAACCCGGCAATGGAGTTTTAGACAATTTCCTAAATGTAACGAACTGAACCTCACAGTTCCCCGTCTTTATTATGTAAAGTCTGGCAAACTTTATCACCACTCTGGGCGACGCAACGCCGCGACGGTGACGTTTTGAGATTGGCTTACGAATATACTTTTGTTTACCTACAATCCCAGGAAAACATCGCACGATTAAGTGAAACAAACTCTTGAGTGGGTCATGACGGAAGAGCATCTATCTACTTGACAATCTCTGAAGAAAATGATGAAGTGAGTTGAATTGGGTTTCATCAAATACCCAAGGATATTTATTATACTTAACACTTCTGTACTGGACCGGGGGAACGCACTTACACTAAAGAGAGTTTTACGCTGTATCTAAATTGTATTTTAAACCACGTACTCAATAATTTAGGTAATCCTAGAAAACCTATTCGGTCATTGATCTGCATTTAAAAAAACGTACATCGCATTACTCCTTTTTTAAAATTAAATAATTTTTATCTCATTCCGGCAAAGGAGCTGTCTCGCCCCACATTGTCTCTTTTAGATCGCCCCACATTGTCTCTATTAGATCGCCTGGCGTTACCCCGTTCCTATCCTCTCCACCCTGTGCAACAAACTAGTCATGAATGTGGACGCTGTAATCGTCAATCGCCAGTCGAGATTCGGAAACAAGGAGTCATGGTGCCTATCGGCCCGCCTTCTCTGTTTTTTATGGAAAATACGCGTTTTGGTCTAAATTAATAAGAATATTAAAAATGCCTTTATTTATCAAACGATTTCGATAATGACTACTGATTTATTATGAATGTACTTTCCTCTTATTATTACCAAAACAAAATACAACAAATTATGTAATTAACACCCTTTAAAAAGCAAAACCAATTGGGGGACCCGAGTGACCCCCGTGTGTGTGATCGTGTGTTATTTTTTTCTTTCCGAGACGAAATGGTTAAATGAAAACAAAAAACTTAGTATGAACACCACTATATAATCAATATTATCAACATGTTTCCTTCAATTACATAATGAAGAAATTAGGAAAAGTGTTAATAGCCAATTAAATATTACTAAAACCATTTTTTTTTCACCACCTCAACAAATAAAAACAAATCATTTCTGTAC
The DNA here is from genome assembly GCA_936435175.1 of Glyphotaelius pellucidus. Lineage (NCBI taxonomy): Eukaryota > Metazoa > Arthropoda > Insecta > Trichoptera > Limnephilidae > Glyphotaelius > Glyphotaelius pellucidus. The sequence continues at coordinate 38,979,289 of OW386543.1, forward strand.
TTGTGTAAATCAAAAATGGTATCATAACTATTCCACGTTGAGTTCTGGAATTCGTTTAACGAAGGGCGTGATGGTATATTAAATGTTAGATAGTATTCAAGACGATTTGCTGTTTAGCATTCACAACACCACTAATTGCTCAAACCACAAACCAGAGAAAGAAAAATCTTAAACTAAAGGAAATCTTTCACACCATTTCGCACGGCCGAATTCTGGGAAGAGAGGTGGTGTTAAATAGGTTCCGGAACGTGCTAAGAATAATGGTGGTCGGCGTCATTTCAACTCTCCGCTTGGACGCATCATAGCATTTTAACGGTACCTTGTTATGTCAACAAATTATTATTATTAATAATCAAATACGTGCCCAACTAATTTTGCGCATGAGAACTGACCTTATTTACGACTCATATTTGTTCCAGCTTTTCTAACAGCTCGGCTGTCGGCTGAGTTTTTTTATTTGTATACCTCACAAGTGTCCAATCCTGCTCCCGTCTGGAGCCAGTGGACTAAGCCATCCCCAATGGGGTATTTTGTGAGGCTGAAGGAAGTCGGGAGGGAAAGGAAGTGGTGGAGAGGAAGGAAGAATCTGACTGTTCAGATCAAACCCTGACCCTGAAAGACTAATTTTTCAGCAAAAAATGGCCTTTACGTTTAAAATGACTAAATTTGCTTTAATTTGAGATCGTAAGCGGTCGACCGCCGAAAACCGCCGACAACCGCCGACAACCGCCGACAACCGCCGGCAACCGCCGGCAGGGCGTTTAAGTATGTTATGTTTTTGTTATTATCCGGAATTAAACATACTTATTTTGGTTGACGGTGCATGCATGTAAAATTATTCAAGTTCAATAAACTTTTCGTGTGCAGATTTGTGATTACACATCGCCCTGATGATAGATACACAAATGCTGTCCGAAACGTTGGCTAAAGAGGGAGGTAGCGCAACACGGCATAATACTCCAAAAATAAATCATTATAAAGTTCTATTTAATAAAATGAAAATAATATAATCAAAATTCAATCGAAAACCTGGAAACAGAAAAATCAGAAAAAGATATTGGCGCCTCTAGGACTCGAACCCAGGACCTCTTGCTTTCCGGGCGAACGCGCTAACCACTGTGCCAAGGTGTCGATATCCAATTCGGTCATTTTTAACTGTATCATACTTCGACTAAGAAGCACCCATACTAACTTCATTTTTCTTAACGCATATTAAATATTACAATTTGAGGTTTTACTCATAAAATTTAAAATAAAAATTAAATAAATTTCTATTATTTTTTTTTCAAATTTGATGAATTATTGTTAAAATTAAATCGTAATAGTGAAATAAAAGGGTAAAATTATTTTGCAGAAAATAAATCTGGATCTAAAGGTTTTAAATGCTGCAGTTTAGTTTATAAGTTCAAAGTGTTTAAATTTCCGGAATTTATCAAACGCCCGTATATTTCCCACAAAAGGAGCCACGAGTAGTATACGGAATAATCGCCGTTTTCCCATAAAATGAAATAAATCAAAGGGATTACAACACTGAGGAATAATTCTGTTCAGACATATTCACGACATTATATTTCATCCTGGGGTAGTAATGTCTTAGCGATCCCTTTGTAAATTTGCCGAGATGTGTTCGCCGTAATCTATGAATAATTTTACTTTGTTCACGAAATACTTTGATGAACGATCTTGTCTTTTCTTCTCTTAAAATAATAAGAATATTTAAATAAAAATTTATTTTTTTTAATTCAAAGGTTAGTCTGGGGTATTGCCTTTTAAAATTTTTGATTCCCACGCAATTCCGATGAACATTAACAATTTGAAAGACAGAAATTAATGCGTTTGATGTTAAACATATCAGTGGGTGCGTGATTTGAAATTGTATTCCTGTAAAATGCTTAAGTTTATTCAAGATCAATGCGCTTATAATTTTCAAAATTGAAATTTTATTAATTAATAATAACTAGCAGATAAAAACCGGTTCCGCATGTTTTTGATGCTAGGCCCTGCGGGCGGCTTTTAGTTTGGCTTCGCCCAGTGAGTGTTGGTGAACATTTTATAAATTCAATAGCATCTGGTTCCAAAAATAGCCCGTTCCTCGGATCCACTGCCATCCAGTGTAGCTAGTCACCGGGACCAAACGGGAATGACGTCATGTGTAATATATAGCCACTTCATGCAACTACGTGTAACCGTCAATCTTTTCATATCCGGACAGATACTACATATTTACAAATTCGTAGCAGTTATACCTAGGCGGGACACGTCCCCATCGGACCTGCTGACAAAAGTAGCGGCATCTTGTGACGAATTCTTGAAGTCGAAACCGAATTACAACGGTAGCTTTGTTTGAAATTCCACGTATACAGATGTTTTTTTATGGCGCGGCGCGTATGGCCTGGCGTCAGACATGACGAAGAAGCCGGTTCTGAAATTCAACCATGCAGACAGTAAAGTATTAATACTGTTCTATTATTTACTTGATTTTTGTGTTTTTTTCCTTTAATTTTATCAGATGAATTGAATTGGTCGCGGGTAAGGCTCTTGACCAGCAATCCGAAGATCGAGGGTTCAAATCCCGGCGTTCACAAGTAAATTTTATTTGCCCGAATTGAGCTATTTCACAATTTAATCATTTAAATTAATATAAGTATATTTGCGGTACGTTTCACAGTGGAAAATACTCTCAGAATCGCCCCGGTGTAAGACTACTATTTAGAATTGAAAATTTGCTTGAAATGGCTTTTTATCTATGTTTGATGAACAAATCTGAATAGCCAGGTACATCCTGACGTTCCTCTTACCAATCTCCTTCCCCTCCCGTCTTTTTTTTTTTTTTTTTTTATGTTAACTCCACACAGGAGGCCCTGAGGGAAATAATTTCCCTGAGGGCCTATGTCATCTTTGAAGATGCTGTGTGGAGGGTGCTGTTGAGGAGAGGAAGGAGTGAACATGGGTCTTGAAGAGACCCATATTGTAGGAGGGAGGAAACACAGAAGCCGGCAAATCGTTCCACAGCCGGGCTGTTGAACTCAAGAACGAGTCGTAGAAACGACCCGTTCTCATGTGACTAATGTCAACCGTGTACAAATGTTGAGCGCGTGTTTGGCGTGTTTCCCGACTATGCACCGGTGCCGAGGGGATCAGTGACGCTAGTTCCTCGGAGCATCTTCCATTGTAATACCGGTAGAACAAGGTCTACCTTCAGCCTCACAACATAACCCAATTGAGGATGCCATAGTCTCACTAGCTCCGGGCGGTTGAGAGTAGTTGGGGCTTTTGTGTGATATTCACATAAAAAAATAGATAAACCCACAAAAATTAAATGTTTTAAGCTTGGAGAAGATACAACTTTTCGCGCAGAGATTAAAAACAATGCATTTTGTTTGTTGCTATTTTCTATAGATGTTATTACATTTTTAGATCTCTCTATTTATCAATTTGCTGACGTCAGCAAATAAGATGGGAAGACGACCTAAAACTCACGGCCGGACATCATTGGAGAAGAGTAGCGCGTGACAGGTCCCAGTGGAAAATGTTAGAGGAGGCCTATGCCAAGAGGCAAACTGAACTTCGGGATATATTATAAAAAATAAGAACATGCCGAATTTCAAACCTAACAGAAGTTCAGAATAAAAAGGCTTATTATTATTATTATTATTATTATTATTATTATTTATCAATTGTCAAAAAAAAAATTTAATGACATTTAAATTACAATTATAATTTGGGAGGAGGGTATGGGTACCGCCGCCCGAGGAACCATTTATTGAATATCCTCTGCCATAGGTCACCCCAAGTGGTTCGCTACGTTTGGTGACTTAGCAGGGGTGTCGTCATTGTGTGAGATTTGTCAAGTTCTTTCGAAGTCAAAGCCTTTCTCCAGCCGAACTCCCTCAACCCAATTTGGGAGGCGGGAATGGGTACCGCCGCCTCGGGAACCTTTATTGGATAACCAACACTTCTGTCATAGGTCACCCCAAGTGGTGCGCCACGTTTGGTGATTTAGCAGGGGTGCCCGGGTTCATGGGGTGAGGTTTGTCTAAGTCTTGGAGACGGATGACCAGGACACACTGAACCCCAGATTCCTACCCACTCCTCAAACCCTTTTCCTTCCCAGAACTATCATCCCCTTCCTTTCCTTAAAAAGAAACCCTCCACACAGCACCCCTAAAGATGACATAGACCCTGAGGGAAATTATTTTCCTCAGGGCCTCCTGTGTGGAGCTTATGTAAAAAAAACCCATCGCCTTGCTCCACAATTGGAGGGATGGATTCATACGTCCGTCACTCCTGGATACACTGATCCCCAGATTCCTACCCACCCCTTATACCTTTTTCCTTCCTAGAACCTCCACCCCTTCCTTTCCCTAAAAAGATCCTACCCACAGCATCGCTTTCCTCAGGGTCCCCTGTGTGGAGCTAATTTTTAAAAAAAGGAATTAAATACCTGCTCTGAATAAAAGCTATCTCGTCTATAAACGAAAAGTACTAAATTTGAAGACAGAAAATACCACAGGCCTTCTTTCCCAGAATTGAAACTTTGAACTCAATTTTCTCAGAATGCGTTATTTTATTTTATTTAATGATGGTTGCGCAAATCAATTCGTTCGCAGGCGGGTGCGGTGTGATTCTAAAACAACAATTACTGAAAAACTACTGAAAGGAAAGGGAAGGATAGGTTAGCCAAAACTCACCGAGTTCACTAGACATTTGCCGCTGGTTCTGTGGAATTTAACAATTCTCCCTTTGTCTTCTGCAGCCGCGGCGGTGATCCAATAAGTTCCCAAATTGAACTTATGGCGTTATTTTCAATTAAAGTAAGATGCACAAATTTCTCCGAACTCGAAGCGGGTGCGTTTTCAACAAGTCAAATAAAAAACAAGACTAAGAAGTAAGACTAAGACTAAGAGTAAGACTAGGGTGCGATATATCCCCCTGTGTACAAAGTCATGTCAAATATATTTTTACATAAAATACACATCAATTCAAGTGAGTAGGTAAATTTAGACAGGCGGAAGAGAGTTAAATAAATTCATTTTAAAATGCGGTGTTAAAATTTGTGTGCTCAGCACCGTATTAAAAAACAACATAAATAAAAATGATGTTACATACTTAAGGTTAAAGCATAATGATAAAATATGTAGAATAAAAAAACACGTAGTAATAATTTATCACAAGTTTCTAGAAAACAAAAAAATATTAAGCAAAAATTAAATCTCTCAAGTGTCTTAAAGCGGAGAAAGATAATATCTTTTGTTGAGGCAATTAGCTTTCTTCAAAACATTAAAATGCATAATTCATTTTTAACCCTTTACTACCTATCCCCGGTCTCATAGACATCAATGATTTTATTTTTGTGAGCGAGCATGTACCTTTTCACGTCTGCGTCCACGCTTTGCCACTTTGCACTCGTCGAGGACATACGTATGTGCGTTTGCATTTGGTGAGTGAAAAATTTCTGTGACCGGTCAGAGAGACCGGGGTAGGTTAAGTCATAATTGCAACTTACAAAATTAAAGTTACCACGCTTTAGTAAAATTTGTATGTTAATGTGTAATTTTTTTTATCTAACTGATGAAAATAAGTACCTACCTCGTTTATTTTCCTTTGATCATGGATGTCATTTTCCAAAAATTTTGATTTTTTCCTGTTATCTTGACTTTATGAAGAGATTATGATTTATCTAAGAAGTACTGTTGATTTTTTTGTTTTTATAATTTAAATAGTTAGCAAAAACCTTTACAATAATAAGTTTTATTTTGAAATTATCTTCCAATGGGATAAATTTTTTTGAGTCTAGTCTCCTTTAACGGAATCAATTTTCATTGATTTGCTTGTTGTAACTCTAAGTGACCAACTCAGGAAAAGGGGCTTCATCGAAGCCAGAATTAAGATAGTCTCTTAGAAGCTGGGAGTACTGTATAGGGCACGCAGGTACTTTAATAGTGCACAACTGTCACCCTTGTATAAATTGCATCTGCGACCTACGGTTGAATTTGGCAGCCACCTCTGGTCTGGAGCCCCAAAACTCCTGAAAATCCTCGATTCTGTGCAGAAATGGGTGGTCCGTTTGATAGATTCTCCTATTTAAACAAAGGCGGCTCCATCAAAGCCAGAATTAATATAGCCTCTTAGAAGCTGGAAGTACTGTGCAGGACACGCAGATACTTTAACAGTGCACAACTGCTAATCTACAATTCGTGAAAAACCCGAGAACCTCTGCAGAAACGGGCAGTTCGTTTGATAGATTCTCTTATTTTAACAAAATTGCAATCTTAAGAGCAAAGGCGTCGAGTAGGAATTATGTCCTTGTTCTACAGGAATTCCAACGGAAGGACCTAGCGCCATTGATTCCCTCGGCACCGGTGCACAGCCGGAATTCGCAATTTGTTGCCAAACGCGCGCTCAACATTTATATACGGTTGACGACTCGTTTTCTCCTACACGGGTCTCTAAATGACCCAGATTCACTTCTTCCTTTCCACAAATAGACCCTCCACACAAAGATGACGTAGACCCTGAGCGAGATTATTTTTACTAAAATAGGGTGAAGGTAGTTAAGGGTTAAACGTTAAAAGTTGTGAAAAAGTGCTTTCTTCATATTTTCTTGGCACTATTTCACTCCGGTGCGATGACGGTACTTAATCTCCGTTTCCCCTATAATTTTCGCGGGCAGTTTTAATGCTGCGTAAAAAGATTCAAAATAAAATTTCATTAGGCTGAATAAAAACACGCGGCCGGTAAAGGCGCCGCACCGGGCAGAACCACTGAACAGTGAAACCATAGAAGTGATATGTTTGCAGATTTGAAAAAATTGACGCTAAATATAGACCACTCGGTTAGTCGGTCGAAGACAGGTCTCAATCTGCTCAAGAAACAAATAATAAATTCGATATTTGAAAATGCTTAATTTTTCACCCTCAAAATACACAAAGAATGATCTAAAAGGAACAAGTTTTTTTATTGTAAATAAATAAAAAAAATATTTATTTTCAATAGCTCCTATGCGATGCTCCTAAACCATTTTTTTTTTTTACATGAATACCGCGCAAGAGTCCCAACTGCGCCCGTCTGGAGCCAGTGAGACTATGGCAGCCCCAATTGGGGTAAACATACCATATGTTGTGAGGCTGAAGGTAGTAGGAAGGGGAAAGAAATGGGGAAGAGAAAGGTGGGAAGCACCTGGCTATTCAGATCTGGGTCACCAAACACGGCTAAAGCCATTTCAAGCAACGTTTCAATTCTGAACGGTGGTCTTACACCAGGGCGATACTGAGAATATCTTCCACTCTGAAAATTCTGTGAACAGTAAGATTCGCGTTCAAAAAAGGAGATTTCTAATTTTCTAATCAACTCCAAAATTTCCCCTGAAATCATAAGATTTGAAAGTAGGTACTTAAATAATCACTTAATTATAAATCATATTTTACTTTATGCAACTTTCAAATATGGAATTAAAAACAAATTGCCCAAAGAAATATCAATACATTTCTTTTTCAAACTTTTTTGAGACAGGTAGGTACCATGATATTGAAAAAATGTCCAAATCAATACGACTATTTTACACTTGAAAAAATAATCTTCATTGAACTTTTAAAATGGATGTCACCTTGAAACGGAAACGGAAAGAAGAAAAAAATTTACAGACGGATGAAATGCAAAACGGTGAAGTTGAAAAAGGACTTCGCTATACTCAGTCAAGTTTTTCGATACTAAAGGTAAATTTGTTTCCAAGTAAATGCATGTATTTCAATTTTTGGCACGTGGACCGGAAAAGCCCACGACCCGCCAACCACTTCTGTTGTGTTTCTGTTCAGCGGGCAGACCAGTAATCTGAGAGGAAATACGCGAGACGCCAACAAGATACTTTTATAATGAGAGTGAGAGATGAATTCACTAGAGTGCTCCGCCCCCTCGCCCATCTCCCCAGGGCTGCGGGGCCACCTCAGGGCCTTCCTGCGAGGAAAAGGTTTATCAGTGTCTGTTTTGTTAAAAATTTTGCTGCTGTTGCCTGTCCCCGAGATTTTAATTTTTTTGATAAGCCATTACAATAAATGCCTTAAAAATGTGCTGACGGTTGTATTAAAATAGATATCAATATTTTTATGAACACATTTTATAGGCGTTTTTTTTCATAATTGTTATTTTGAGGTTTTGATTATATTTTCTTACATTTTTTACATTAGCTCGACACAGGAAGCCCTCAGGAAAATAATTTCACTCAGAGACTTCGCATCTTAAGGGATACCGAGTGGAGGGGTTTTTTTTTAAGGAAAGGAAGAAGAGGAAGTTCTGGTAAGGACATAGGTGTGAGGGGTGGATAGGAATCTGGGGGTCAGTGTGTTCAGGATCGACATTTGTATGAATCCATCCCTCCAACTGTGGTGCAATGCAATGGGTCGAGGGATTCTGGCTGGAGAGGTCAAAAAACCTCCCTCAATCAGTCTCTCTCCATCCTGCCCGCCACGCAGTAGGTGGGCAGAAGCATCGGTTGCTAAGACCTGGACAAACCTCACCCCAAGAACCCAGCAAAGTCACCAAACGTTTAATTAGAATAATGTGTTGACCGCCGCGCCGTTAATAGTCACTATTACAAATTCCTGATTAAAAAATATAAGTTAGTAAAAATAAAATAAGTTTCAAAAGCTCACGGTATGATCGGTTGCAGTGGTAGAACTTGTTTGATGCTTGATGTTAATTGGTAAATAGTAAAAAAAAATCACTTTTTTTTTCAGGAAAGAACAGCTGAATGAGATTAACGATTGTGTAGAGTGGATTGATATTTTTGTGTAAAAGAATGACTGGCGAAGGACCTTGATTTTGTGTTACTATCACTGCTTGAAATGATAAAAATACATGTGGCATGGAAAGAAAAGGACTCACCGAAAGTATGAAAGAACTTGTAGGCTGGCTATGCCCTCGTCTGCTTTCTCTCCCATCCAACAGGCACAAACAAACAGCAATAGGCGCGAGTTTCGTTTATTTGATAATACACGGCGGAGTTATTTTAATAGCGGTTCACCGATAGCGGAGCACAATGGCTATATGTTGCGGCGGGCGTTTATTACAGACTAAGAATCGACGGATAGGCAATAGGGATAGGTAGGAAAGGAATTTGCAACAATATTAATACCAATCCCAAGCAGTGACAGTATGTATGCGTGCTATGTAGGTATGTGTATGTGTAGGTATGTGTATGGGCGTAACCAACAGCAGTTCATATAAAATAATAAATCAATATGTATTGTATATGTAAAAAGTACTAAACATGAAACACTTTATAAAATTTCAAAAGAATTGGTTGCGATCACAGAACATCCGTTAGAAAAAATAACATCTAATATCCTTTAGAGAACATAAATTACCCGTCTTTAATGAATATGTTAAAAATTCCAACTTTAGAAAACAGACGAAAAATTAACGACCTAAATTTTTTATTAAAATTATTAAATTCTGAATTCAACTGTTGTGAACTCCTGCAATTGATAAATCTACACGTACCTACACGATCGACTAGACAAATATTAACATTTCATATACACACATCTCATTCCAACTATAGTTTGCATTCTCCAATACAGCGTTTACATAGCCTTGGTAACCAATATTTAAACAATATGGATGTATTTGATAATAAATTTAATTTATCAAACTTTAAACGACGTACGTGCCAACTATTTATTCCTACTTCTTAAACCATCTTTATCTCTATTTTTACTTACCATATATTCTATGTTACCTGCTTTGTGTCAACTCTTATATTTGGTGTTATCTATATTTTCTTTCTTATATTTTATGTTATCTTTAGGTTGTTTTTTATATTTTATGTTATTTCCTATATTTTATCAAAAACATGTACTGAACTATATGTAAAAGCTCTATGGGGGTTTAAATAAATAAATAAAATAAATAAATAAAAGTAAGCCTCAACGGCAAATGTACCTACGCTTCTCACTGTTCCAACGCATGATGGCGACTAACCTATATCGGGACAAATTTATAGTTCCGCCTCTCGAACGAGATTACTAGAGCTACGCTATGACATCAACCGACTGAATGGCGCGCATTTAAAAAAATTAAGTTATACTGCCATACCCCTACTATAATATCCACTCGACTAAAATACTTGGCGTGTGCGAAAGGCTCTTTAATCCCGCGATAGAATTAAATAAAAATTAAACCTTGAAAATACACATTCAAAACTTACATTTAAAAAAATGGAGAGAAAAACTTCAATTCCAAAATATAAAAATGTATACCACTTCGATGAATAGCTAAAATCGTATTTTAAAAAATAGAGCTCTAAACCAGTTATGCCAGCAAATATTGGAAAACGAAAACCGCCAAACGAAAATCGCTCTACTGGATAGCCAGAACAAAATTCTTAATAAAAATTCAGGTTTGATAGGGTTAACAAGGGCACCCAAAAAGATCTTTTATTTCTTAGTAAAGATTACGACATCCTTTAAAAAAGAAGTCTTAGAAGTAAAAAAAAAAACAAAATTATTGGTAGGGTTGGCTATGAAATTTATTTCGTATACAATTTAATGACTATCTCAGAAGTGAAAGGCTAGCTGTTGTTATCTTTGGAAACCGAGTTAAACCCGAAGCATTTCTTGTAATTGAAAATTCATTCACACAATACGAGAATGTACAAAGAAAGTGAAACTTTAATCATATCTGGCGAAGTTAGTCCTTTTTGAATGGTCTGATGTAATCACAGTGTTCAGATGTCCAATAGTACTACTGTACTAAATGTCTGTTGTTCAGATACAACAGTTCGTACTAGGTCTGAGTGTGTACTGAGGTCAGTCGTTAATATTCTTTGTTAAGATGATGCCTTGCGACATAATGCAAAATCATACAAAATCGTGTATTTTTGTTTTGAAAATTTAATCGCTTAAAAGTATTTTAGATGCTTCAATTAAATACTGCGTGTAGAACATATCTTTGCCCTTAAAAATATCGGTCATTTTTTTTATAAGTCTTTTAATAAGCCTAGAAAAAAATAAAGTATAAGGTCTATAAAAAAACACTTTCAAGTGCAAACTCTCCTACTTGTAAACCCCTCTTCGTATTTAATTTTATTGCATAATGTGGCAAATTTAGTTTCTTTTATGATAATCGCGAAAAAAGTCGATATTTATGCATGAACTTCCCGAAATAAAATAAAATGTGCATTTTCGCGTTGTTATTTTTGACATCAATCAAGACCGCCGGCATTCGACGAAAATGTTATTTCAAAGTGAACCTTATGCCATGGACGTAAGGACCACACAATCGTCACCGCCTTTTTGTCGCATTCTCCACCCAACAGTTGTGGTGGACGGACGTCCTTGACGTCCGTGACTCTCTGCGCCGTAAAATGTTATTCGAGTTTACGTACTATCGATTTTAAAATTTCCTAGTTATATACGTAGATGTTTGAATATACCGGTTAACCACTTTATAATTTACTTTATTTATATAATAATACTCGTATTTGAAAAAAAAAATATAATTCTGTTGCCAAATGTCGTTTGAAGTAGGCAATAACTTTGCCAATGATTTGACATTTACAATTTTAAATCTGGCGCGCTTTTGAGTATTAAACAGTGACAACAGTACCGCACAGTGAGCAAATTTCAATATATCGTTAACAATTTAATATTTATAAATTCGTTTCATTTTCCGTATAAAGCGACTTCCTTGAAGTACTCGATTCACATTTTGAATAAGTTATATTATTTTTATTTAAAAAAACACGATTTTTAAAATTCCGCCGTAACATTAATGGACTTAATTATTTTTACGTTGTTAACACTGGCATAAATCTAACTATGCACATCAAATCTCCGTAGAAGAGAAACGTATTAGCTTTAATTAATTAACTTTTATTGCCAAGTTCTTACTTTTGGGGAATGATTAAATATATTTTTTTTGTTTATTAATACCTAAATTACAGTCCGAAGCTTTCCCTTTCAGTTGTTAACCGCCAAGCTGTTGGTGAATATTTTTGTTGAAAATTGTTATTTCCAATATTTTTATTTTTAAATAAATGCAAATTGTCCAAAAGAATTTTAAACAATCTAATTTATTAGCAGTTCAAATATAATTGTAGGCCTCCTGGTCAAATGTATTTGACGGCCTCCGTGTTTGAGGGGAAAGTCGATCCGATGGTCGCGGGTTCAAATAATTAAATATAATTTATTATGGTATATTTGTGGCATGTTCCGGAATGGAAGATACTCTCAGTATCGCCCTGGTGTAAGACCAAAATTCGAAATTTAAACGTTGCTTAGTGACCAGATCTGAATAGTCAGGTACTTCCCCACCTTCCTCTTCCCCATCTCTTTCGCTTCCTTTCTACCTTCAGCCTCACAACATACCCCAATTGGGGATGCCATAGTCTCACTGACTCCAAATAGCAGTAGTTGAGATTCTTGTGTGGTATTCACATAAAAAAAAAAAATAAAAAAGGCACTAGAAAATAAGATAAATTTTCTTGATAGAAGCAACGCCATAATTTTGTTAACTGTTAATTAAAGTTTAGTCGGTATTATATAAAACAGATTCCCAAGAATGAAGATTTTTTACTATCCACTTAAAATTTGGAGTTCACCACTCTCAGTCAATTACTTAACTGTAAACTAAATGTTTGCATTAATGTACCCTCCTCCACACAGAGCAAATGATTCCTTCATATATTCCGTCATCTTCAAAATTCGCGTTAATACATCCCTTCTTACAGATCCTCTTTAAGCCGCCCCACAACGCTGCCCAACTGGTTGCTTGAAAATAAAAACTTTTCAATAGAATTCTAAAGAAATGTGAACTGCAAGAGTGTATAGAAGAGTTAAATAAATCGTATGATAAAATAACTGTAAATTGCATATTAATAACTACCTATAAAGTTATATCATAAAAAATAATTTAAAAATTCAAAATTATTAAACATTTTTTATTAATAAACTATAAAAATCTTAAGTACGTTCAAATGTTTTATAAACCTAGTCTATTCCGTGCGAAGGAGAGCGGTTCATCTTGGTTCATGAGTTTAAAAAACAGTCTTTACTGCCTCCTGTAAAATTTGATAAATGAAAGTTACTTGTTCTACAAATTAGGCCCATAATATGTTAATTTTACCATGTATTTTGATAATCATAAATAAGTATTTAATATAATTATTATGTTCATATTTTTCACAATTTTTACCACAGTGTATTTGAGGGCGGAACTCGGGATTTATGAGCCTGACGCCTCTCGTCTATTATTGGTTGTCAAGTTTTCTCAAGTATTTTATAATCCCTCGCAAAACAGACGATTTCGAATTTTTCAAGGACTATGGGATCACCTTAATTTATTTTAAAAGCAAATCACGACAGCAATAGCAAAATGAAACAAATTTTATAGAGATTACCAGCGCAAACCCGTGAAAAATTACGGTATAAGTATTATGTTAGGTAATACGTGGTGCACTGTTGTTTCTTCTATTTAACAAAACAACTCTGATGAGCGGGAGTTTCAATTATTCTCCGGTTGGTCTAGTTTTGTTTATTATACGAGTCTTGTTTATGATCGTATCATATTTATTTAATAATCCATTTTATTAAATATAATGGATAAAGATTTATCCAGACACTATCTAGATAGCATTTAGTTCGGATTTCAATCTTGCAATCATGTATAAAGATAACAGTCAATAAAATATGCGTTAAGAAATATGAAGATAGTGGGGGTGGTTCTTAGTCAAAGTATGATACAGTCAAAAATGACCGAATTGGATATAAACACCTTGGCGCAGTGTTTAACGCGTTCACCCGGAGAGCGAGAGGTTCTGGGTTCGAGTCCTAGAGGTGCCAATATATTTTGCTGATTTTTCTGTTTCCAAATTTTCGACTGAGTATCGCTTATATTGTCTTCATTTAATTAAATAATTTTCTTGTTAAAAATGTTATCTTATACTTGCAGGTAGATACTTTATCGCTTGTCTGAATTTTTGAAACATCAGTTTAAATTTTAACTAAATCATTGTCCCATCAGCAATTGTGCCAATCGTCGCCTCAGTTCTTATTTGTCCAACAGACCATTTTAGTTTTTGTTCAATCTCCACTTTAAAATTACAAATAAAGTATTAAAAATGATAGTTAATCACTTAACTAAGAATTATTTAAACTAGTGAGACCTTAACCTTTAAGGAAATAGCTTTATCTTACACCTGTCATAATTTTTCATTGAAATAATGAAAGAAAACCTTCTCCTCATGTAAAATTTTCTAATGGTCTGTTGGACAAATACGAACTAAGGCGACGCAATATTAAATGATTTATTTTGCATATTTAGCCAACTATTTTTGCTACTTTAATTGTTATAACTTCCAGTGTCACATTGTAATTAAATCATTTATGTTTGTACATTCTTGGGCTTATGTACATAAAACATGCCTTTTTAGGTACTTAAATAAATAAATTTCGAAAATGATACTTAAATTCCAAACAACACTGATTTCATCGAACCAGGGAAACCGATTTCATCGAACCACAATCCCGGAAATACCGATCCACAACTCAAATAAGTAAATTTGACTAGCGCAGACAAATCATGGAACAGACTGAATTCTTGGTACATCAGTTCCAATTTTGGCAATGACAATGAAAATAATTTTCTGTTTAAACATTATTTTACTAATAATTAGAGGCTGGTAAGTTAGCCAAATTAGTATATTTGGCTGGCGTGAATCCGTGAAAAATCACAGAATAGTCTGAATTCTTGATTCATCCGTTCCAATTTTGAAAATAACAATGAAAATAATTTTCTTTTAAAATATTATTAAATTAATAATAATAAACTGGTAGCTTTATACCTTCCCAACATAGTCGTAGCGGCCCTGGAATTGTAGAGCTTGGAGAGCCCTTCTCTGGAGGGAAGCTTTTTTTTTAGATTAACTCCACAAAGGAGGCCCTGAGGAAAATAATTTCCCTCAGGGCCTATGTCATCTTTGAAGATGCTGTGTGGAGGGTATTTTTGAGGAGAGGAAGGAGTGAACATGGGTCTTGAAGAAACCCATGTTGTAGGAGGGAGGAAACACAGAGGCCGGAAAATCGTTCCACAGCCGAGCTGTTGAACTCAAGAACGAGTCGTAGAAACGACCCGTTCTCATGTGACTAATGTCAACCGTGTACAAATGTTGGGCGCGTGTTTGGCGTGTTTCCCGACTATGCACCGGTGCCGAAGGGATCAATGAAGCTGACATCCGTACAGCAAGTAATGGACAAGAGGAAGGTTGAGAAGTACTTAACTGTTCAGATTCGGTCACTAAACACTGCGAAAGCCATTTCAAGCAGTGTTTCAACTCTGAATAGTTTTTATCGGTTTTCTGAATTCTTCACACAATCAGTTCCACTTTTTAAAATGACACTTAAATTAAAAGCAAAATCGAGTTTTGATTAAGATTAGATATTAATTTTAAATTTTCTCTCTCCTAAGATACGAGAAATGTAACATCCGATCTTTAACGACTTCTGAAGTATATATAATATTTGTTTGACTCTGAGTTGACATTTCCTATTTCTTCATTAAAAAGCTCATTTATTTCTTCCAATGAGACCGTGTAAATTCAAGATACAAAACAATGTATTCAAATTTCAAATTATACTAGGGTCAGTCAAAAAGTAATGCCTCCTATTTTTTTTTCTTTAATTGTAAAGAAATAAAAAATGCAATTACATGAGTTTGAAAACCACACTATTGACGATTAATTTGTTACTTTTCAATGTAATCTCCGCTCATTTCCACAGCTTTGGTTCATCTTTTAACAAGGGCATGTACCACAGTGTTGTGAAAGGTATGGTCACATTCAGCACACCATCGCCTTTACCTTTCCCGCCGATCACACAGTTTTTAATTTTTTATCCTTGGTGAGTTTGTGTGATGCCATTCATTACATTGACTGCCTCTTTTATTCAGGTTCAAAAAATAACCCCATATTTCGTCTCCGGTCACAATTTTTTTGTTGTAAGGCTACTGTTTGCTGAAATTCCATTCTATGATTCATAGATTAGTTAATGTTCCTCTATCTCCCAGTAATTTTTCAATAGAACTTAATATTATAAACAAATTGCAATCAATAACGGATACAACGCCAATTTAATTGAAAATATTCTAAATAAAAAAAGAACAAATTTCTCAAATCATATTTAAATATTTACCCTGTGCAAAAGGATCAGGAAGAGAAAAAGTGAAGGAAAATTCTGTATTTTAATAATAAAATTACTAATTATTTGACAAAGAATGTACCAAATGAAATTATTCCTGCATTTTATGCAAATAAAAAACTTAAAAATTACATTTTACATAATAAGGATAGAGTTTCAAAAATGAAAAAAATCTGTGGAGTAATCTTGTGTTTTTTTTTTTTATATTGGTAAAACTGCGAAAAACATTGAAATAAGGATTAGAGTACATGTGAAATCTTTAAACAATTACAGTTTTTCAGAGTTCGCCAATCATTTGTTGGAGACTAGTCACACTTTTGACTTCAATCGTGGAATTGAATTGCTACATTCTTATTTTAATGGCATTCAGTTGGTTAAATTAGAAATATTAGAGATCTGAAAGAGCGTGAATGCGAATTTGAATATTAATAACCAAAAATGGTTTTTAAATGACCCAATATTAAACCTGTTTCCTTTGTAAATTGTTCCCTATTGCCCTTCTTCCGTCTACCCGTTCTTACCTTTCCATTGACTATATTATTTATAATTATGTTGTCTGTGTCTATGACCATTGTTTTTTTTATCTATTATTTATAATTAGTTATTAAACCGTGAAGACGTGAGCTTAGCGCACGAAACATGTTGGTTTTGGTAACAATAAAAGTGGTAAAAACTAAGTATATTATTAATTTTGAATTAAAATTGTGCCACAAAATAAGTTTGCTGTGTTTGAAGAAGTAACTTTATTTAAGAAGAAAAAAATAGAAGGAATTTCTTTTTGACTGATCCTCGTATTCAGCTTCATTATTTCTCGGGCATTGTTCCAGAAAGAGGTCTGCCCATTTAAATAGCGTTGGGCATAACAAGGATTCAAATTTGTTTCGAAGTTAATTTTGGCATTATCACTCAATCATTTACATTCAAATATGAAAATAATATGAATTACAGCTTCGGAAAGGAAATGATCTGTTATTAATCATGAAATGAGTTTTGTATACGACAGGTGAAAAGAAAATATTATCTAAATTAAATACCAAGACTTACAAAACATCACGCCATTTGCAAACAAGGTAGATAGATAAAGAGAATAAACCGTTACACTCCGATTTCTTCCTGATGTATTCTATTTTATTTGGATTAATATATCACCTTAATCAGTGATTTAGGTGTTATATTAATCACCTAAGTTAGTTAGTAAGTATTAAGTCACCTTTTAGCTGGGGGGCAATTTATTCATTTTCAATATGTTCGCGGGCCGCAGGAAAAAGGGTACATACAGTTGGACATAGGACATGCTTAACTTTGAAGTTGGTGGTATCGCCAACCTTTTTGTATTTACTAATACTAGTGGTCGCCCAATGGTCGAAATTCGACCATAATTGTAATGTTTTTTTTTATGTTTGACATTCAGTAAGACCGTAGACAAATAATATTAAAGACAAACAATATTAATCTATTCTCAATTTGACCATAGACTTTAACAATAAACAATAGAGTAAAGACGCGAGTGTGTGTGTCAAATACATGGTAGTGTGTGTAATGTTTTTGTTTTTGATTTAATCTATATTTGTGCATAATTTTTAAAAAATATTAGCATTCTGCACTCCTCCTCTATATAAACTATAAGTGTGCGAAATTTCATACTCCTCCGTCCGCACAATTTTCGTAAAAAGGGGTACAAAGTTTTGGCTTCACGTATTAATATATTGATGATTCACGTATTAATATATTGATGTACGACCGGTCAGTGGTTTCGCGTTTGGGTCCCACCCGGGCGTCTCGTGTTCGATTGCTCGGCTGGGTAAGTCCTCCATCAGAACTCAAGCAATATTTTCGGTTTACTGTGGTGGTAGTAGGAGATTTTCAAACATTTTTGCGTTATTCGTAACCCGGAAATGTTTGTCTTTCTTTAAAAAAAAAAAGAAAATGTTTAAAAAAAAAATCACACAAAAATTCGAAGGTCACCGATGGATATCCCCTCAAATACAGGTATCTCTTTAACCTTTTTTGTACTTTTTCTCTATAATAATATATAATTATTTTATTTTATGGAAAAAAATATGAATGTTATATTTTACAGTGTTAAATTCTTTATGTAATTGGTAGGTATCTCAGCTTTCCTATCAAAATCTTTTGCATCACGCCAACATCCTGCCATACATAATATGATCATCCAATGCCAGCTTTGCCTAATAGATCTATTTTTTTCTGCTTTCAGTCTACTTTCGACGTTTTCCGATGTCCCACCACTGTCATACATACCATACCTGCCCTGTTAGATGCAAGCATAATTTGATGTACCGCTAGCGACGGATCTTTTGAAAAATTTTGCTGCAGTCAACCGTACACTAATTAATATCTCTGCTTTCATCCATTTGTCAATGTTCTAACAGCCCTCGGGTCTCTCGCAAACAGTTTTACTATTTTTATTTGGTACTCATCGGCTTGTTTCAAGAATTGAAAGGATAGTCTCGCTTCCTAGGATTGATATAATTACTACCTGTGGGCTCCTTGCCCGTCTCCTTTGAGAACTAATTAAAAAGTTATATTGCAACTGCAATAGAGTTCCAAGTTCCGGCTGTCCGTTGCCAGGGGAACTACGGCTGTTTCTACTGTCGTGGCACCAGAACACCGAATCACTTTATCTTCGTTATTAATTCATTAAAATAAAAAGGGTCTAGTTTCCCTTTGTCTAGTGATCTTCACGATCTCTCTATGACCTCCACAATCAATCCCTTCTAATACATTAAAAAAGTGGTTTAATTTCTCTTAGTTTTTAGGTACGTACATACCTATGATCTCCACAAAAGAGGCTCAACAAAAATCAACAAAATACAATGAAAAACCAATTTTATATGTTTTTTATTTGTATTTTGTTGATTTTTTTTGTAATAATAATAAGTTATAAGTTTCTCAAATAGTTGTAAGTTTCATGGATATTTGTTAGATTTTTTTAAAGTTTACTATTAAAAAAGTATGATTCAAAATTTAAAAAAAATATTCCTTCTTGATTTTTAAGCTTTTTCATTGAAAATAAATATCAAAGTTTAATTATTTTTTTTTTCAATGCATCCCTTATCACCTGACTATAATCAGTTAAAATAACACATAAAATTTATGCTATAACAATATTTTATCGTATTTATTTTTGGGGTCCTAGGCGACACCGCGCGAGGTCTCGCGTTAAAGAAAAGACGTGACGGGCGGAGGGTTAATTACCATTATTACTAAGCTTTTGTAAAAAAAACTTTGGCCATTGCATTGAATGGCGTACTACCCAACTACACCAGCGTCAACTTGAGCATTTCAGATTACATGCCAATCTGTGCCGGAACATAAGAGCTAACAACTCCTACACGCATATCATTATATTTCTAATGTGTGTGTAATATTCATCCCCTAGAAGTTCACCCCTCCCATCAAACCTTAAACAAATCTCATACAAAGTTGTAGAACATTCCTTATTCTCTGAATCACTTAGCTCTCCCCCAGTAATAACGACAATGAGGAAGAAATTTCACCCGCAAATTGTTTACGATATCAATCTCATTGGTCCTTAGAGCGTTATAGAATGTTCCTCTGCTCCAGGATACGATGGCGTTCTGCGTATTCATGGTCACATCAAAGCAAATAATACGCGAGATAAGGCAAAGTGGATTTTAAGTGAATATAAACTCTAGCAAGCATTGCCTGGGAAAGCGGCACTTCGCCTAACGAGCGTGCCATAGCATAAATAGCATTTTCCTTGTGTCATATACGGTTAACTTTTCTTCCCGCTTTCAGATAGATGAAGGGTTGGGCCATATCTTTGAAAAGATTCCCTTTAAATATTTATCTCTCATTAAATGTGTATATCTTACCTTGGGGGGTTCGTGAATCGTTCTCTTGAAAGCGTGGGATCACTAATTATGTATTGTGTATTAATAATTAAACGAATTCTCGCAATAATGAATTGAAAATCAGAAAAAAAAACCTTTAACATGTATTTTTAAATAATGGTATTTTTATAATTTACCTTCTAACTTGTTTGTTTGTTATTAAAAACTGCGTACAGAAAAAACTGTTATTTTCTCATTTTATATTTTTATACCAACACATACATTTTTATTCAAAAATATAAAATTTGGTCCTTTTGTTTTATTTTTTCCCAAATCACGAAATCTTTTTTTTTTTTCAAAACTTCCGGCCATTTTAGCGAGCTAATACGTCGCCTTAGTTCTTAATTGTCCAAACGACCATTAGAAAATTTTACAGGAGGAGATGGTTTTCTTTTATTATTTCAATAAAACACTGTTGTAGGTAAGTTTTTTAGATTTTCACGGCCAAAAGTATTCTCGTTATTTGTTTTTGGGGTGTTATGCCACCTCCTTCTTTAGCCAACGTTTCTACCGGTGACTAGGGATCACTAGATGACAGTGGTTTCGAGGAACAGGTTTATTGGAACCAGTTCCACACCGGATTACGGAGACAAGTGAAATCTACAACTATTCTAAAGTCTACTGTAATGCCAGCTCAAAGTGGAGTGGAGCTAGCAACACGGTATTGCTTCCAGGTACATAAGCACACTTTTCACCACTAACAATTACACATCTGCCCTGATGATGGACACTGTGACGCTGTCCGAAACGTTGGCTAAAGAAGGAGGTAGCGCAACACGGCATAACACCCCAAAAACATATAACTATGGTAGGTGTTTAAGATAAAGCTATTTTCTTAAAGGTTAAAATCTGATCAGTTTAAATAAATCTTGGTTAAGTGATTAACTATCATTTTTTATACTTTGTATTTAATTTCAAAGTGGAGATTGAACAAAAACTAAAATGGTCGTTTGGACAATTAAAAACTAAGGCGACGAATAGTGAACACCAATTTTATTTATTTTTACGTTTTTGGTTGGCTTATCATAATATCATACGCGACATTTTTGAGACTATGTAGAACGACTATATCTCTATGGAGAGCGACACAAGATATTATACAGCCACTCTTCGTGGGTTAGAGTAACGAATAGTACCTATACGTTAGCTCAGAGCCTATGTCGTCTTTGGGAATGTTGTCTAAGGGTCTTTTTAGGGAAAGGACGGAGATGTCTGGAAAGGACAAAGGTATGAGGAGTGGGTAGGAATCTGGGGGTCAATGTGTCCAGGAGTGATGGACGTATGAATCGTTCGACCCCAAGCCTTGCGTGAAAGTTGGACATGCCAAATACGCCCTTTTTGAAGATTATTTTATTGATTATTTTTCCTACCATGATATTTAGTAAGAATATTGAATATTTTAAATTAATATTAGTAAGAATATCAATCGGTTCAGTGCCATAATAAGGCCGGAGAAAACAGCTTTCGAAGTTCGATCCCAAGTCTTGTATTACGCCCCATAGGAATGAGATCTGTGCCACACACAGCTAAAGATAAACGATCATGTGGCTTGACGTATTTCGGCATATTGCTTGCCGAACATTCCCAATGGGAATATATGGCGAGTAAAAGTAACAATGAAGTCCTTAAAAATGTGATTATTTCTTGATAACAATTTTGACTAAAGTGTTTTAAAGTGAACAACATCAGTACCTCCAGAATATAACACGTCTTTTGCAGTCTTAATCTTTTATTATTAAAGAAAACCTTTTATTTTCACAGCTTGAATTATATCCAAGAGAAAAAAATTAAAATTATAAATTGATTTTGTCCGCAAATTTCCGCATTTTTTCACAGCATTATGAAAATTACTTAAATTCTCTTAGAATATTATTATTATTATCAAATTTATGTTATTTTATAAAGCTTTAGAAAGGAATTTAGAAAATTTAAAACGTCTGTAATAGGTACGCATCAAAATTACGAAAATGCTAAAAAAGCAACATTTTCATTAGCTTTTTTTTGTTTCCTTCGAATTTTTTTTAAGATTAAGGCACTTCGCTCATGGAGAAATCGAAACCAAACTAAAACTGGCTGGAAACTTAATTCACGGCGCAAATCAACTTTACGATTTCAGTAATCAGCTTGCTTAACAAAAATATAATGACCGCCAATGAAATTCGCTAGTTGCTTTCTTGTGAATAGTTCTTGTGAGCGGATGGATTAACTGCACGTAAGGAGGCCCTGAAAGAATTGTTTTTTTAGGGCCTATGTCATCTTTGGGGATGCTGTGATGATGGTGTTTTTAGGAAAGGAAGGAGATGAAGTTCTGGGAAGGAAAAAGGTATGAGGGGTGGGTGGTAATTTGAGAGTCGGGGAGTGACGGACGTATGAATCCTTCCCTCCCACTGTGGTGCGAGGCGGTGTTCCGAGCGAGTCCTTCCTCAACCAGTCTCACCCGCTCCGACCTACCACTCTGTTGGTGGGCAGACGCATCCGCCGTCAAAATACGGACAAACCTCACCCCATGAACCTGGGAAACCCTGCTAAGTCACCAAACGTAGCGAACCATTTGGGGTGACTTACAAAGGTGTTGGTTATCCAATAAATAGTTCCTAGGGCGGCGGTATCCATACCCGAATTTTTCACACAATAAATTCCAATTTTTTTAAATACTTTTAAATTCAAAGCAATCCGAGTCCTAGAGTTCATTGAACCGGAGTTACAGACACAACCAAAATTAGTATTTTTGATATACTTTATTGGCTCAATATTTGTTTAAAGTTGAAAAAGAAAAGGTTTGACAAGGTAAAAAGATGAAACCGACAAACAAGATTAAACTTAATGTGGATAAGACAATATTGACATCTTCCCAACATTTACTAGCTATTCTCGCGCAATTGACTTAATTTGACGACATAAACGCTATATTACGCATTTAAACAGATTAAGTGCCTTAAATATTGAAATTAACATTTGAAAAGGTTTCAAAAGACTGGGAATGAAAACCTGCTCTTTAATCTGTGACAAGTTTCATCATTGGTAGATTAATTTTTATCTTTAATGTTTACTTAATGTCCATCAAATTTTGGATGAGTGAAATCAAATTTTATTGTTCAGTGTTTGTCAAATAATCTCTACCATAGTGTGATGGTGTACTTGTTTAGTTGATCTCTTTCTGCCATCATTTGAAGTTGGGTTAGGTTAGGCTAGTTACCCATGCTGTAGGTTGGAGTAATCATCAAACGAGCATTTTCGTGATTAATTTTTGGGCTATTATGTCGTGTTGTGCTGAAAAAAAGACGATGTTTCTGTGCTCATCATCGGGGTAGATGTAAATTGTGGTGTTCTTGTATGTAGAAGTGATATCGTGTAGCGCGCGTTAATCATCTTAATTAATACTTATAATTAGTGGGAATAATGTGGTTTTCAGCGTTTAGTTTTGGTGTAACCATCAAGAACTGGATACCTATCAAGAACTATTAAGCTAATATTATTGACATTATTACTTTATGTGGATTTCAATTGCATCCATAATTCTGAGTGCTTGATGAGTTTTGAGTCTTCTTAGAACTTAAAGATGGCCGAGAAATGTTTACTAAAAATGGAGAAGTGCACCACGGTACAATAACCCTTAAAATTCTTACGATAATCATCAAAAGCTTTTTTTTCGCAAAAATTTATTTCTTTGTGGATTTTTATGTTATTTAAAAAAAAAAACAATTTAAAATATCGGGTTGCAAATAACTGGACAATATTATTTGAATTATCTTTGCTCATATCAACAAAAGTTGAAATTGTTGTTTGTGCTATGATGGAGGGCATGGGTAGCAGGGAATTGATCCCGCGACGCACATGAGCGAGCCCTGCGCTCTGGACCGCTCGCCCACAAGTCGGTCGATATAAGGTAAGAATAAAAGAACGACGTGACTTATAAAAGTGTTCCGCCATAACCTTGAGATAATTTTCATAGCCACCTCTTTATATTTGATAATTATTTTACTAGCATTAAGACCGTTCCAGACGAGGGATATAATTTGAAATTACATATTATGGGCATGACCTATCTCACGATATCGCTCGCCGTACAATCCTATGCAGTTGCCATAGATGAGTGATATATTATACTAGCGCAGACCCGTGAAAAATTACAGCATATTATAATTGTAGAATTTGTGAAGCTAAAATTAATTATAAAATATGTGCTTCAGAATCACTGCCTTTCATGGTTGAAAATTACAACAAAATAAATATACAGCTAGAATTAATAGTATTTCTGTGAATAGTAGACATCGTTATTTAGTTCGATTTGACAGCTCGTAACGCTGATGCGAACTCTGGCGGAGTAAAAAGGTACTATTCAACACGGCTATAGAAGCTGAAATCAAAACGATCGAGTTAAATGAATTAATTCGCTACGCTCAGTTGTCAGTTCAAAAAATAAAATTATTTTTTGATTATAGTGGTAGGTACCTACGGTACCGCTTGTCTGATTAGCTTCATTTTTGATGAATGAAACTTAAATTCGGAGTGAATTTGAGTTCATTGATCGTGAAAATTTTCACGAAGGAATCATTCATGCATTTCGAAACTTTCACGAATAACTAAAATTTCACGCACATACTACCGAAATCAGTAATTTTGATAATGCATGCGGCATGGCCTAGATTATATTTCTTGATAGCCGAGCTGTTGAAATTTATCTTTCTCCTTTCTTGCCTCACCGTGCTCCTCTCTCCTCCTAAGGATACGACCAACTACAATAGCAGTGCATTGAAATCATGACTACACCTAAAATGCCCTGCAATGGGTGGGTTTAGAGCTATGGTTTTATAAGTTTTTAAAGTATTTTGTTACTGTCCATGAAAATTCGAAAGCAAAAAAGTTGGTATTGTCAAGTATTTCAAATCTTATTTCAATATTATATTCCGTTTATAGCGTGAATACATAATATGTATAAAATATGTTATATTAGCTTTGTGTAATATTTTCATATTATATCCGCTGTGTGGAACTAACTGCCTTTAAGCTCTCTTATTTTCATTAGAAAGATTTTTGGGTTGTTTACGGAATAATCGTTATATTAAGGGGGGGAAGGTTTTTTTTCTTTTCTTAATTTACAACATGTCGAAAGTAGTGTGTCAAAATTTTAAGTCAATCGGAGCAAAACTAACGAAGATACAGCGTTTCAAGCGACCGGCTCTCTTGCTGGAATCAAGTATATTTCGAGTTAAAAAAATCTTTAAATCGATTTTCTGGCAAATATTTTTTTTAAATCCGTGAACATCATAACTCAATATTTACATGACCAATCTTTTTGAAATTTTGTACACTATTTATACACATAAATCAACAGGTAGTGACGAAGAGTTTTTTTTTACCAATTTTTTCCATTTTATTATAACAAATTCACCGAAAATTTTAGCAAAAATCGCATTTTTGACTTCAACATGCTGCAAAAAAAAAATAAAAAAAAACGCTTCGTCACTACCTGGAAAAACGTATCACGTTTAAAACCCATTTTCAGATGTCATACTATATATAACGTGTAAATAAAAGAAATAAGTCAACATTATTAATGTCTCCAAAAAAAAATCAATCATGAAAATATGCCTATTTTCGCCTTTAAAACCTTACCCCCCCCCCCCCTTAAAACGACTAATAAGCTAAGTCAATAGTGTCTTGTGACAATTTTTATTATAATAGTTATAATAGGGTTATGATATCGACTGTTTTTAGGTAAAACCTGTTAGCGTTAGCGGGCCACGCGCCAGCGAACGTGGCCGGTCTCCAGGGGGTCAGCTCTAGCATATTCCTAACAATTAGAAACACGTAATTTGTCCAAATAACTAGCTCAGGGATTGGCACAAACATGATTCCTCTTAATCCCAAGGCGAGTGCCTCTGGTCCGGTGTTTACCTCTCCTCTCCCTTCCCACCTCCCGGGCCCCTCACGTCAATCAAAACACTGGTTTTTAACATAAATGGTTTATTCAATCTAAGATTCACAATGGGTAACACAGTCTTTGCCAGCCTCGGCGCATGTAACAGGGATAAACAACCCTACCTAAAAGTTTGTTTGATGATAATCTCTCTCTCTCTATACGTTTTTATAGGGGAACGAAGTTATATTTGCACACAAAGGTAAGATTCAGTATTGACTCACGGTTTCAAGTTGGTGGCTCTGACAAATAGCGACGTCCGGCATTCTGGTGCACAAACAAGATTTCGCGCGTGAAAATATCACCGGGATTTCGGACATGATTCGGCCGAGGTGTTGAGCTGGGGGCTCTGGGCGAGAGATTGGCCGCTTGCCACGCGCTGGCTGCTGACCTGCGTGTGTTGAGGGAAGGGGAAGTGTGTGCGCCTGCGCACTAGGGTCCCGTTGCGCAATAGTATCTAGACTAGATTCCCTATTCTCGTAACGTAACAAACCCTTTAAGCAACATTTTTGGGAAATTTATTTTTCGGTGGTTTCATATAAATATGTCCATGTCCTCAGAGTACAACAAAACCCAATATTTTTTGCTGAACACGGAATTTTTAATACTAAAAACTAAATAAAGGCGTAAATTTTCAAGATTATTTAAAAAAGACGTAAATAAATTTACTCGACCATCAATTCTCTCATAATTATATAATGGAATTGCAATATTTGCAATTGCAAAAAAAAACGTATAATTACTTTCAAATTCAAAAAAATTACGTATAATTACAATCCTCTAGTTTTTTTATTAGTTTTACAAATTTGTAAATATTCGTTTTTATCATCTCTTGCAAAAGCAAAACTTGTCGAAAATACTTAAAATAATTTTAATTTCTAATGACTTTAGGAAAATAGACACTAGCTGCCACTGCCCAAAGTTTTCAGGAGATGTAAATCTGACGGCTGAGATGGAATTTAATAATTATTTTTTTTAATTTGAAACATTATGTCAATTTAAATTCTAAATTATATTTAAATGTAACTCCTCGAATAAAATCATCAACATTTATTTCATTTCTTAGTGTGCCTGTGGACAAGTCACCCGACTGGTAGTCGTTTGATTCGAGTTCGAATCCTACAGCGGGTACTCAATAGGTCTTCTGCTTAGTCAAAAGTTATGTACCATCATCCATAATTGCTCTAGATCAGCGGTTGTCAACCTTTTTGAGCCTGCGTACCCTTTGACTCTTTCTACAATTTTTTTGTACCCCGTACCCTTTATCTATCTCGTGTGTACGTGTAATGAAAGACATATAAACCAATTGTGCGAAGTATTCTTGAATACGGATCCACTATTTGGTCTCCCAATTATGATATCTACAATTACAGAATCGAATCCATACAAAGAAAACTAACCCGTGTAATTGCTTATCGCGAAGGTTTATCTGATCAATTTGGAACGTATAACGACCGAAATCTGCACTATAAATTACACTCTTTGACAGCCAGACGGAAACTTTCCGATTTATTGCTTCTACACAAAATTATACACGCACCAGTTGATACACCAAACATTTTATCCCAAATTAACATCAACACACCGTCAAGAAATTCAACAAGGAGGATGCAAGATATCTACCTACCACACAAATATAGGATATTTCTCCCCTGTACCACGAACATTAAGACATTATAACACTATACACTGCTCTAATAATGAAATTGGCATTTTAAATGGCCCATTTAAAACACTTCAAAAATATATTTTACCATCAATCATATGAAGCTGATATTGTAATGAAGTCTTTTATTCAAAGACATGCAATATTTATTCACTAAATCATTGTCCCATCAGCACAGGTGTCAATAATAAATTGTTGGTGATTCTTTTGTATTCTACCTTGAAATTCATTCTTGATTGTAATTCACTTTTGCATATTTAGCTAATTAATTTTGTTACTATTTTTGTTTTAATTTTTGTTAAACACTGTATTTAAATCATCCATGTACATTAGGATGTCCCAAGACACAAGGAAGAATTTTTTTTTCATGAATTTAAATACGCATACCCCCTTATTTTATTCCATTTGATCCCAATAACTTGTATAATAAATATTATTTTGATTAAACACCGGCAACCCGTGCCGACTTGATGCCAAACATATGGTATAAAAATTTGTACTGAGTTAATGTGTGGGTGAGATATGCAGTTGTGCAGAGTGGAAACTGCTACGTCTGTGTATTAAATAAAAATGACCTTGATTGTGTCTACCATCACTGCTTGAAAAATATGGTAAAATAATTGCATGGAGAGGAAAGGACTCACCGAAAAGGAATCTGTAGGCCGGCCCTCGTCTGCTCTTCTCCATCCAACATGCACACACAGTGAAATGCGCGAATTATTATATTCTACAAAACACAGCGGAACCAGGTTAAAGGCGGAGCGGTGCACAAATGGCTATATGATGCGGCGGGCAGTTTATTACAGACACTGAATTAAGGAAGGACGGGTAGGCAATGGATGGGTAGGAAAAAGGAATTGGCAACAATATTACTACCAAATCCCAAGCAGTGACAGTATGTATGTGTAAGAGTAGGTGTGTATAAGTGTAGGTGCGTGCTTGGGCCTAACCAATATGGAAGGATTTTAACCATAATTTTTGTCGGATAAATAAAACTAGAAAAATCACAAATGTTCAATTATGTAGTATTTTATATTTAAGAAAGGTTTATAGATTAAATTTTCGCTTCAAAGCTTTTTTTTTACAGTCAGGATAAATCTTCCGGTTCCTGAACGCATCGTAACAAAATAGTTTTTGTTTCTCTTCGACCGTGATTAAGCCATGAAAATCTCGCACTAACTTAACAGCTCTTTCAGCGTATCATTCATTACCCTCGGCGACGATACCTTCTTTCTGGCTTCTTGATATAAAGCATTATTTGACCATATCGTAGGGCATTCTAAAACTGACATTTATTTTCAGACGATTAAAAAAAAACTTGCTTTTGACTGAAATTAAGTCGTATTTTTCTCTGAAACAAAATTCACTAATTTTCTGAAACGAAATTAATTCATATTTTTCTCTGAAACAAAATTCACTAAACTATGATATGAACAAAAACCTCAATACAAAACATAAATGTAACTACTTATTAAACTTATCTTACAATGTACCATCAAGATCTTCTTTCGATGGGATGTTAAATTATTTGTCACGGGTTGATAAATTTTTTTGGTAATATTTTCAAGCATTTTTATTTTAGTTGTTTGATCCACAGCGTTGTCAAACAGCGAAAAAATAGACACTTCACCGGTCAAATACCATAAATGCTTACTGAACTTCTGTAAAGCTGCCTTTGAGACAATTTCATCGATCTTTTCGTAAACCTTAAATGATTTAAAAAAGCACAAGTCCTGGTAAGGTGCTTTAACTGCTACAATACATTGTAGCCATGGCTTGACATAGGATGTTCCTATGAACAGGCAAACGTCTAAAAGTGTCACCTTATCCTTACCGGTAATTTTAAATTGAGCACTAAGTAATGATATTTTCAACGAATAACGCGCCCTTGCCGTCCATCGAGCTTGGTGCATAGCACCTGGAGGCCGAATCTTAAATTTTCTTTCTATATCTCCGCCCAAAAATATCACAGAGAGCTCTAACAACTTTCGGTAGTCATCGCAAAGTATTTTGTTGTCAGTGCAGTACGGTAAATTCAAGCAAATCATCGATTTCGGAAGCGGTTAGGTGCAATGTGAGATTTTCTCCGTAGCACTGAATTTTATCGGGATCAACATTTTTCCAGTTATCTCGAAACTTTTTGAAGAGTGAGATGTCAGGGCTTGTAGTCACTTGACTGATTTTCTAAATCTGTGTCTTCATTAGAATCAGAAGAAGAGACGTTTTGTAACGGTTTGTAAGACGGTGTTGAAGGAATTGGCGCAGATAAATATTTAGTACGACGCTTTTCTTCCTCGATTGTTCTAAGGCGCGCTCTCTCCTCTTTATCTTTCAGTTTTTTGTCCACCCCCTAAGTAGCCAGGACGACCTGGCTCTCTTTGTCACTGCGAGAAGATTCTATAATCATTTATTTTTATTAATTCAAAGGCATCGGCGTGTGCAATGTCAAATAAATTATCTAAGTTTTGACAAACTCTTGACGACGTTGTTCAAATTTGTCTCGCGTTTTCTGCTTATTTTTTTGCAAGTCCCTCCAAACTCGATATAAGTTTACAAGTTTCTTCACACAATTAGGTAAAGATTTGGTTGGTATACGCTTCTTTTCCCAACAGATAACACCCTTGCAAATAGTGAGACGAGCACTTTCATTGAGAGTTTTTGTAGAACAATCCCGGATATTGTAGAACAAAGCATCAAGAACTTGTCCATTAGAGGGTAGTTTAGAACCCAATATTTGGTGTTTTACGACTCCTATTAAAAATATATTCTTTTTAGAACTGCATTAAACTCATGACATATTGTCTAAATGAGTAATACGCGTTTACTAACAAAAAAGCACGTTACTACAAGCGCATCAACACGTTTGCTGGCGGGCGTCTTTATACAAGAAGGTACTAACATGCTTCGATGCAAGTCGGCACGGGTTGCCGTGGTCCCACGTAAACGAAATTTTTTTTACAAGTGTTTTGTCATTATTGGAAAAAAATTAGAGGGTATGCGTTGAAAAATAACAACTTTCATTTTTTTGGGACACCCTAATGTACATACATTTTTGGGCAACATGCCCGTTTTATGAACTTAAATTAAAATAAATTTATATATATTTGTAATACTCTCATTATTACAAGAATTTAATAAATCCAGTTACAGAGTGTAACACGACTTTGGGCGTTTTTAACCATGCGTTGAAAACCGCTGCTCTAGGTGGTAGTTAATTTTTAGATGAAGGAGAGCGTATAACGTGGAAGTAAATGATACGCTCAATGAAGATACGGCACGATCAAGTGAAACAAACGCCTAAAAAAAAAATTATTTCTTAATTAATTTCTTAAGAAAAATTGTTTTATCTCCTCAAAACAGACAAAACCGGAAATATGTCATTTTTAAATCAAATGTAAGACGTATTGACTCTTTTCCACAAAATATTATAAATTGATTTCAAAAGGCTGTTTTTTTATCTAGTGAAGTTACTTTTTAAATTTTGAGAAAATATGTTTATTTTTAGTACAAAAAAGGTTTTACCAAGGGTCGTTGGCATGTTTGTTGATTTTTCAAACAAAATTTTGTATTATACAACATACAATTCAAATCATATCATGCAGTAAAATAAATCAATAAATAATTTGGAAAAGCTACATTTCAGAAATTTAATTGAAGTTCAAATAAAATTTTTATAAAACAAGATCCGCGCCCTTGTTTTGTGACGAAAATACTTCAGTTTATCTATGTGTTTCGGTCTTACAAACTTATTTATTTAAAAAAATAATTGCATTCTTATTTTGCTGATGACACTATTGAAAAATTATTAATACTTATGATCAAACAATAATTACATCAAATACCTAATTTTAATTGTTTTATCCTCACGTGTTTGAGCATTTTTGGATGTGGATATTTATCAAAGCAAATTTGGAATGAAATAAAATCGATATTGAGTTATTATGTTTATATGCTGGTATGGAGAATAATTACTCTTTCTCATCGGAACCGCCCTGTACCGTTGCAAGGGTACAATCGCTAGATCATCGTTCGACAAAATTTAAATTCTCGGCCGCTGGTTAATAGCTCTTAAATTACATCAAGTACACGATAATTTACAATCTCATCACTTTACTCCTAACCTTTGATAACCCCGAGCAACGCCGGGTACACGTCAGCAAGTATATTATTCTATTTCAATGATGTTTATATTTTAATTTACTAGAACGCTTTGCCGTCAAGGTTGTTTTTCAAATTTGAGAGCTTATGTTAATTAATTACACACAGTTGATTAAATTACGAGCCTAAAAACACTTACTTTACTCTGAATTCGTTAAAAAAATACGCCTGCGTTTTTATTATTCCCTCAGGGACTTGGAAAGTAAAGCCTTCTTGCTAAAACTGGAAGTTAGAAGGGAGAGATGCGTCCCCCACTTCCAATCCAATTGAAGAAAGTCCTGGAGTGGTCCTCATAGTTGACAAGATCGGCAAATGATGACTTGAACATTCGGCTTTCCCGTTAAAAAGGATGCAGTGTTGTTTTGAAATGGTATTTTTTAAACCTCTTTTTAAAATTTCGATTAAATTTTTTTTAAAGATTTCGTCTGTTATATGCTATGATGCGGTGCTGATTTAAAACAGTATGGACGCAGTATCGCGACGCAGTATCTGCAGTATCTCGACGGGTCTAGAATGACCAAAGTATGAATGAAGAATTAGATATTGCTGAATGTAAGTAAGTCTAAAGTCGTTTGAAAAAGAGAGTACGAAAACAGTGTGTAATATAGTTGTGAATGATGAATACTTGAAGCAGGTAGATGAATTGTTGAGAAGTATGTTTACGAAAGATGTGAAGGCTGAAAGAGATATTTTAAGTTGGGTAAATGCAGGTAACTCCATTAATGGTAAAAAAAAACTGTCAAATAAGCGAAGCTATCAGTTCACAATAGTTTGCTTGTACATACCCTGATGTACGGCAGTGAGGTATGGAACTGGCAAAGGAAGGAAGATAGAATGAATGCTGTAGAAATGAGAAACCTGAGGCGTCTTTGTGGCAACACCACTTTTGTTCATGTTAGAAATGTGGTGATACGCAAATAATGCATTTTTTGATGTAAGCGTAATGAGTATGATGGACAATTTCAGATGATTTGGGCATGTAGAGCGAATGAAAGAAGAAAGGAGTGTTAGGAAAATATATGACACAAATGTGATTGGTAGAAGAAGCCGGGGACACCCAAGGAATACATCGCACGATCAATTGAATCAGAGATTTGAGTCAGGCCATGTCAAAAGTGAATGAATGAGGCAAGGAGTGTGTACCTAGACCAAGTTGTTTGGCAGTTCGTCCTCTCTGCCTACCCATGCAGGGAAACGGCTTGATGGTTAGTTAGTTAGTTTACCATTTTCATTATTTTTATAGGTATTGAGCTAAGCATAAATCAATTAATGAGGTTTTCTAGTAAAGGTAT
The DNA here is from genome assembly GCA_936435175.1 of Glyphotaelius pellucidus. NCBI lineage: Eukaryota > Metazoa > Arthropoda > Insecta > Trichoptera > Limnephilidae > Glyphotaelius > Glyphotaelius pellucidus. The sequence continues at coordinate 39,012,393 of OW386543.1, forward strand.
TATTTTTTGTGACCATAATATAAATGAAGTGCGGTCACTTTGCACACAGCCACTATTTATTAAGTTTGTAGACACCGACCAGTTTTCTCTTATAATTTTTGAAAGTCTTAAGCGTTTTAATTATCCCTCTTTTAGATGAAGCTATACATGAAATCCTATTTAGAATCATCTTTACGACGAATCGGTTTACATTACGAACATCAAAAAATATGCTACGAATAAATTGAAGCTTTTACTAGCTTTTCTATGTATTGAAATAACAAGAAAATTATTATTTACATAACAAAAAATATAAGCGTAAACCACCAAAACAAATGTTTTTTCATGACTTAACTATGAAGTAAACAATTTTTAAAAAATACCCCTTTATGGCTCAGACTATTTTTGAGGTTTTGTATGTTCTAAGTTGTTTTCATTTTTATAAAATTATGCAAAAAATAAATTAAAACCACTTTTACTTACTTGCCTCGTGCAAATAAGACGCTTGATTTTTAATTTTGAATGTATGAGAATCGAAATATTTCAAGCGTTTGTATTCCTCAAGAAGAGATGAGATTTGGATTTTTTTAGTTGTTTTCTTTAGTTCTTCTGTCGTGTCTCAACACAAATTCTGAAGGCTTTTAATATCGAGCCACAAATAATGTAAAGCTTTCAGAGTGTTTACTCTGAAGAGGTATCAGTTTCGAGAATTCCGAGAAGGGGATTACCAAATCCACGCGAAATTACTATTTTTCAAGATGACAAATGTCTCGAATTCGTTTCATTTGGAGTGATGAGAGAAGGTTCTGTTTGCAGGGGAACAGGAGTTCATAACAATAAGGGGGATGGATATTACGATCCGTAACTGTCTTAGAAATGTTTCTATTATGTATCACTCCCACGCTTTTGCCATCCCATTTTATGTTCTCCTGGTAGTTTTTAAAGACGCCTTTAAAGTGATATAAGTATTATGTTCTGGGTCGTTCCATGGTCGCTAAAAGAAATTTTACAATAATACTTTATTTTTGGAAAGTCCCGTTTTATTTAAATTCAGTACCTAACTATGAGGAATGGGTACTTAGCTATTGTGATGTTTTAACAAATTAAAACAATTACGAATCTTAACGACTGTTGCATATTACAATCAAATAAATTACTTTTGCGCGAATCAAAAATCCCATTAATTTTCAATATAGCATCAACAACATTCTCCTACTAAGAGTAGATCAAATCAAGGACCTCGGTACTATATTAACTTTTGTTCCTCATATTAATGTAATAACTAACAAGGCCGTGAAATGTCTGGGGTTCATCGTGAGGACGGTTAAAGAATTTAAATCACTAAATTCGTTTAAATTGCTGTACACTGGGCTGGTGAGATCAAATTTAGAATACAATTCAACCATCTGGGCTCCATTATATAAGATACACCAACAAAAAATTGAAAGAGTACAGCATAAGTTCTTAAGATTTATTAATTATAAACTCGGTATACCTGTCGAAGATCTAAATTATGTATATTTAATGAAACTAGTGGTCGCCCAACGGTCGAAATTCGACCATAATTGTAATGTTTTTTATGTTTGACATTCAGTAAGACCATAAACAAATAATATTAAAGACAAACAATATTAATCTATTCTCAATTTGACCATAGACTCAATAAACAATAGAGTAAAGACGCGAGTGTGTGTGTCAAATACGTGGTAGTGTGTGTAATGTTTTTGTTATTGATTTAATCTATTTTTATGCATAATTTTTAAAAAATATTAGCATTCTGCACTCCTCCTCTATACAAACTATAAGTGTGCGAAATTTCATACTCCTCCATCCGCGCAATTTTCGTAAAAAGGGGTACAAAGTTTTGGCTTCACGTATTAATATATTTTACTTAATATAAGCGATTTAACGTCAAGGCGCGTAGTGAGCGATTTAGTTTGTCTTTTCAATATTTCGAATGGCAGACTGGACGCCCTCGATTTAACCAGTAAAATTAATTTAAGAATACCCACGCGCGATACTCGCTCTAATGCGCTTTATTTTGTTACTAATTCTGCTAATAATTATTTTGTCAACTCTCCTTTGCAAAGACTTCATATACTCGGTAATAAATATACCTCTATAGACATTTATCGTCATCAATCGATGTCAAAATTTAAACTCAGTATATTAGAACAATTAAAATAAAGCTATTAATATCATGCACTATACAGCACCTTTATCGAAATATTATTGTAGCTAAGTTTCGATAAACATGTAACAAATATGTAAAATAAAGATTGCTAATTACAAACATAAAAATTGACAATCTTATCTTATTTCTCTTTATAATTAAAATAACTATCTCACATTCATTTACGTGATCATATATTCTATTTTACCTGCTTTGTGTCATATTTGGTGTTATTTTTATTTTGTTTCTTATATCTTTTGTTATCTTTATTTTGTTTCTTATATTTATATTATGTTTATATTATATTATGTTATTTCCTATACTTTACCAAAAACATGTACTGCACTTTATGTAAAAGCTCTATGGGCGTTTAAATAAATAAATAAATATATAGATTTTTCTTCAAAATTAATAATATACTTAGTTTTTGCCACTTTAGCTTTTTAGTTTTTAAAAGTGGTAAAAATTAGGTATATTATTAATTTTGAATTAAAAAATGGTGGCACAAATAAGTTTGCTGCTGAAGAAGTGATATAGATTTTTAGCCTACTTTCTTATTTTGTGGTCAAAATATTAGTATTTTAAACTGTTCGTCTGTGATATAATTTTTTTTATTTTGTAAGAAAGACAAATACACTAGTCTACGAATATAAATGAACCGCCTCCCCTTCCTTCCCGCGTTCCCCCACCTTCCCCGCTTACCATCTCCCTCCCCGTTTCCCCGTCCCACGAACCCCCCTCTCACGTCCCCTCCCCTCTCCCGCGTTCCATTCATTCAGTCCCGGTACATTCAGTTTTCAAACAGCTCGCGTGCCTATTGCATTTTTTTATACAAATTTCATGATGTCAGAACTTACCAGCATATATAGAAACCTTCGCGGGAGTGCGCACAACAACTCACCAAAGATTCATCGCAATCAGATGAATGGCTTGGGGACCGCATAAGAGACAAAGAAACATTAATTTTTTTATATAAGATTAGGTTTTTCTTTATTACAATAAAGCAGCGTTGTTTATTGTCCAATTTTTACATGTGAATTATTCAAAATTTTGAATATTTTGTGAATAGGGTTACATGTTATAGGTATGTTATTATTATATTTTTTTATTATGTTTTTCAAAGGTTTTGTTTAGTTTCAGCAAAAATAAATTCCTCTTATTCAAAATCGAACAATCGGATTTTTTTCTGCAATATTTTATGCAACATACCTAACTTTAATGTGAAAAATGATTAAAGCCGTCAAACTAAGTGGATTTTTCAAATGCTGAACTTTTAGGTTGGGTGCCTTCAGTAAGTTCAAATGGTTCCATGACAGTTGATCCGCTGACAGTAAAGTTGGTCCCCGGCATTCTTTATACAATATGCACTCGGTTTAGGGAAAATACGATAAACCCTAATTACACAAAATATAACTAAGTGACCCGAAGAGATGTGAAGAGAGGATGTATCGCAAAAAAACAAAAGCATAAAACTATTTTCATTCAAATGCATCAAGGAAAAATCTGCTTGTCTATATATTGTGTATACCAGCGCATAAGTACAAAAAGTCGATACTGCATATGAATTCGTTTGATATTTTTATTTCAACTTATTATTAAGGGTATTTTCGAAGTCGATTTTAAATTTGAAATTGGCAAAGAAAGCACAAAAAATTATTATTCTATAGTAAAAATCACTTCGGGGGGCAACTGTCGACGGATCAACTGTCGGCGGATCAACTGTCGGCGGATCTACTGTCAAATTTTGCAAATTGTGTGTTGGGTCGTTATTGGGAATTGTTTAACTGTTCTTAAAAGCTCGATCACACACAGCTATAAAACTGCGAGCAATTATCTGTAGAACCGCGAGCGCTTATATTTTGTACTTTCACACGACTCTATCAAATATTTATTCCTATGGTAGGAGAGTGGGTCAGATGAATTAGGGAGCGGAAACGGAATGCACATTTGTTATACTGAAATCTGTCAACTTGACATCTGTCATCAACCGGTCTAGGCAGCTCCGTAATTAAAATAATCCCCTCTCCTGTTTTCATCGGAGAGGGGGGCGCTTAAATTTTGGCATATCGCCTCTGGTTCCGTTGTAAGATGCGTATTGTCTATGGTTGTTCTGCGCTTAAACCGCTTAGGTATGAACGGTCTGAAGGGATTGTATGTAGAGCTTTATTTAGCGTGCGATGATCTTTTATATTTTGTAGCTGTGTGTGAACGAGCTCTTAGAATATTTTGAAGATTTTTATATTACTATTCCTAGCGAGAGATCGTACGTGACGTATCGTTCTAGTGGAAACGTTCTGTCTTTTTCGTGTCCAAACAAGAAGCATGAGACAGGAGAAGACGAACGTAAAGCTCTTGTTCGGGCTAGTTTAAAAAACCCACAAAAGATCGTATTTCCACACAATAAAACATCAAGAATTTATTATACAGTTCCAATGACTACTTTGCAAAAGAGAGAAAACATTTTAAGTATGTATTTGAAATGTAAAATGGAAACTGTATTTGCGAAAGGAACTCACACTACTATTTACTGTGGTAAATATATCCTCCAGATCAACAAATATTATATCTGTCAAAGGAAACCGATGTACACACACATGTTCTTATCCCAGCAAACAAAAATAGGCACGTTTCTTCCCGGAAAACCAGCTTCAACACAAATAATACTCTTATATACGCGTCAGGGACGTGGTGTTTAATTGGTGAGCTCGAAGTAAATTTATCTAAGGCTTAACGCTTTTAGGGGTCAGTATTTAAATCATTCTACTATCATCAATTATTTAATTCAGCTGTATTGATTGCTCTTCTTGGCAAATGTTTACTATTGTGCGGGTGTTACATCATGATTTCTTCATCTTCATGTATTTGTTAAATTGTCATCTTCTTCACGTGTGTTGACTATGTTTGTTGATTTCACTATCTTTATGTTTGTTGACTGGGTTGTTCTTCTTTTTGACCTACATAAATTTGTCTCCACCAGTTAGTGGAGAAAAATTCAACAAAATAACCAATATTATTATTCTATAATTACTTTAAAATCTACCATACCAGAGACGTAACGACTGTGTGCGTTTAAAAAAAAAAATGTGTTTATATTTTCGTAGTAAAAATTACGTTACAGAGTTGTAAATTCTCGTGATAGAAGTTATTTTCATACAAATCACAGTTGTCTCCCGCCACCTCGTCTTGCGTGTATTCTATAATGTTACAAAAAAATGAAATAACAAAATAAAATATAAAACCATTTTTAAACTACAAAAGCCTATCAAGTAACAGCGATTATAATTTTTTATTATGTTTAATAAAATATTTTTAAAAATCTCAAAAACGTGTATCGTACTTGCTACGATGCTTAATACGTTAATTCTGTCATGTGGGTTGTCGTTCGAAATAGGTATACACGCAGCTCGTGTTTGTCACCCCCGATTGGCGTTTTAGGCCTCCTTCCCCTCTTGCTTTAATTTCCCATCTGAGATTCACAGATATTATTTATTCATTTATAGTAAAAAAAAATCCTCACTTTAGGTGGAAATGTGATAAGAGTGGTAAAAGTTATGTAGGTTAAAAAGAAGATCGTAGCAGTGTTATTTTACGTTTTTATCTTCATTTTCACTTAGCCATATTTTTTTGTTGTTTTTAAAATTTTTTGTGGTATTTTTAAATTCATTGGAAAATATGATTTCGTAGTACTGAATTTATGGTTTTTCTCGCCAAAACGTGTGTTTATTTTTGGGATGTTCAGTAGATTTGAGATTTTCGTCCTTGTAGTGCTCCTACAAAAAGTCAGTAAGGTATTCATTTTGCAAAAAGTTTAAAACAAATTTTACAAAATTGAGCCACGAAAAACGTTTTGAACAAACTAACAAAAAACGAATAATCACATGATACAGAGTGCAATAAAAAACAGACAGTTTTTCAATGTTTTAAAACTTTCCGTAGCCAAAAAAATAGTAAGTTATGTATTTTTACATGGGATAATAATATTGTTAAATATATTCTACTAAACGGTTTTCGCTTTTGCATAAAAATATACAAATTTATTTTATATATTGTGAATTAGAAACATGCACGAATTATAATGAAAAAAACGTTTTTTGAACGAATCGTAAATTATATGTAAAAATATTTTTATATCTTAAATAATTCGACGGAAATTTTGTCTGCCGATCTAAATTAAGAAATACATTTTTTTGGGCGTAAAATAACGTTGAAACAGTTTTGTTAAAAAATTAAAAATATCTCACAAAAAAGTAAATCATGCAAATTCGTTTCATAATAATAATTGTTGTATATTTGTTCTGTTAATTTGACCAAATTCACGCAAAATTTGCAAATATGCCGCTTACGAAGTCTCTAACATCGTCAAAATAATTTGAAGGAGATTCATGCGCATTCGACCCTTTCTTCAAATAAATGTAAACTGCCTAAAATCGATACCATTTCAATCCAAGGCACAACAACAAATTATGTATGAATAAATATAGTAATGATGTGATTTGAGAGTTTTCACGGCCAAAAGTATTAAATTGATTAAGTGATTTTTAGGATATTATGTAGCATGTTTCGCTACCTCCTTCTTTATCCAACGTTTCGGACAACGTCACAGTGTCCATCAACAGGGCAGATGTGTAATTGTGAAGTGTAAATGTGTAAACGTATCTGACTTAACTTTTTTGTTTAAAATTATTCACTCTAAAGTTGACTGTTGTGAACCTCTGCATCTCATTGACTTCAAGCTGCCTTATCGAGCAACTAGGCAAAACATATTATTCTGCAACAATAATTCTGGAACCAACTACCACGTCGTGCACCTTTTCCTCAATTTCACACACTTGCAAACAAATTCACCTCAAATATCGATGTATTTAATATAAGTTCACAAGCATTTAAGAAATATTTGAATGATACTTTTATGTAGCATATTTTGATATTAAATGAGCACCACAAATGAGCAATTGCGTATATTTGTGTATTATTTTTATTTATCTTGTAAATTTTGTATTACTAACCTGCACTGATTAATATTTCTAGGCCATCTACAACTGAAAAACTGTATCTTTTCTTCTAATAATTAATCTTACTTTATTTATCTTTATATCATTGATGACATTTTAGAAAAAATTAAAATAAGAGACTCCCTATACAGAAGATGGAAAAATTCACCCACCAATAAAACATTCGAAAAAAAATACAAATCATTCAGAAATACTGTTTCCAAATTAATCGTAAAAAGTAAAACAACATATTTTAATGAAACATTTAAAAACTATTTCAGCAATTCCAAAAAAACATGGGATCAAATTAACAAATTATTGGGACGTAAAACAAAAACAAACTGCGATGAAACTATTTCAAAGTATATGCTAAATAATAATGGGCAAACAGAGGAAATAGTTGCAAATAGATTCGCAGAGTACTTTTCAAACAGTATTAGCTCGATGTTACACAAATGCGACTACAAAGCGTCTAATACAGCTCCCGTTGAGCTGCCGCATAGTATGTACCTGCCCAGAGCTACTTGTGAAGATATACGAAAGATTATCAGTCAACTGAATAATTCCAAGTCACCGGGGATTGACAATATTCGAATGTTCGATATTAAAAAACATTTAACCATTCTATGTCCGGTAATTACCCATCTAATTAATAAAATCTTGTCTCAGACAGTTATACCGGATGAGCTCAAATGTAGTATTATTAGGCCAATATACAAAGGGGGAAAACATTCCGAGATAGAAAATTACAGACCAATAAGTATACTGCCAGCTATTGAAAAAATTCTAGAAAAATACATCTCCGTAAATTTAATAAAATACCTAGAAAGTTTCTCCATTATTGATCCCAACCAATACGGATTTCAAAAAAAGAAAAGTACAGAAATGTTACTGCAGGACTTTTCGAATTACACAAATCAAGAACTCAATGATAAAAAACATATTCTGGTTTTATTCATAGACAACTCTAAAGCGTTTGATACTATTGATCCGACAAAACTATTACAGATATTGGAGGCGATTGGAATTAGGGGAAAATTACTAGAACTACTCAAAAACTATTTAAAAAATCGACAAATTAAAGTGAAACTCTTTCAAACTTACAGCAAAGCTAAATTTATGTCAACAGGAGTCCCGCAAGGGTCAATCCTCGGTCCAACATTATACATAATATTTGTTTCACTCATGAATAAAATCTTCACATTTGTTAAACATTACGTTTATGCTGATGATACGGCACTAGTTATTTCGCATGAAGAATTAGAAATTGCAATAAAACTCATGCAGCACGATTTCTTATCCTTACAGAAATGGTCACATGATGCGGGTCTTATAATAAATTAAAAAAAAACTAAATTAATGCATATACGATCTCCACATGCCAAATATACCATCACACCTGTAATAAAGTCGCATACATTTGAGTGCATACACAATTCGTCACAGTCCTGCAAATGCGGAACCATTGAACTTGTACAAACATATGTATATTTGGGGATAACTGTAGATATGCACATGAAATGGGATACCCACATAAGCAACATCTGCAAACGCCTAAGAGCTATTGCGGGGCGAATTTACAAAATAAAATATTTTATGCCCATTAGTACGCTAAAAATAATTTATTTGTCACTAGCGGAATCCACTATCAGATACGGAATAACATCTTGGGGAAACTCGTGCAAGACAAATATAGGTTATATTCAAACGATTCAAAACTCTTTGACTAAGCTCTTGGTAAGCAAAAGTGTTTATGCACAAAGAAGGGACATAAAATTACTTTATGAATCAGTTAACATATTACCTGTGCGAGGAATATTATGGTTTAAAATTGTATGCCAAAACCTATTGTCGGACTCAATTTACAAAGAAAAAGTAGATCATGAACATGGCACTAGATTTAGTAAAAATGAGGGTTTGTCCGTTCCGAAAATTATAAATAAATACGGCCAACGGACATTCACTTATCTTGTCCCCACCATATTTAATAAGATGCCGATGAATTTCAAAATCGAATCCAATTGCCCAACTGATCTCAAAAGAAAAATTAAAAAATGGCTAATGGGTCAAAACTTTTTGTACTGATATTGTTTGTAATCTTATGTATAAATACTATCTATAATTAATTTAATCTATCAGTAATTTACCTGTGTTATATCTGTCTGTCTGTATATTTTATGCTTTTGTATTGTAGGTACTTATAAGTTATTCTTCTGGAACTATTTTGCTATTGTGTTTTCTTATAATATTTTATGTTTTAGTGTTTTATTAATATTGTCCAATTGACCTGCTGACAAACTGCCCTGGCAGTTTAGCGGGTGATTAAAATGAAGAATAAAAAAAAAAAAAAAAAATCTACTATTCATACGATGTTTATTTCTTCATGTTCATCTATTTTTATTTATTTATTTATTTTATTTATTAAGTTAAAAGAAATATAATATTTCGCTTTCTTAACTTAAATACAGAGCATATTATGTAGTAGTTTTTAATTTTGTTCCAAAATCTTAAGTTTAAATAGTTTTTTTTTAAAGGTTTTTATATTCTCTTCCGTTTTTAGATTATCTGGAAGGAGATTATAAATGTGAACTCCCTCGTGGCCAATACTTCTCTTGCCACTTTCAGTCTTGACTGTATTTGTGTACAATTTATTGTGTTGTCTTGTATAATGTTCGTGTACTTGTGATGTTTTTATAAATGTTGTGTTTGTGTGTATAAGTCCATTTTGTATTTTGTAGATTAAAAGACATATGTTATATTCGTACAATGTTCTTATTTTCAAAAGGTTCATTTCCTGGTATAGTTTTTTTGTGGGAGTGTCTGGGTTATAGTTGAAGAGTTTCTCAATAACTTTGTTCTGTATTATTTGTAAGTCGTTTAAGTACGTAATGTATGTGTTTCCCCATATTTCTATTAAATAATTTAGGTGGGACTGGATTAAGCTAAAGTATAAGCCCCTCTTTACCTCTGTTGGTAGAAGAAAAACTGTTAGGTTAATTTGTTACTATTCATTCAAATTACTATTACTTATTGTTTACTATTCATTCAAAAGCCCATCAGGGCGATGAAATAAATGAATAAATCAAACCTAACTATGTTTCAATCGATAAATATTACGTCTAGGCCTTTTTAATGATTAAGGGGCTAAATAAATAAATTAATCTGGGTGTAGTGTTTTCAATTAGTAATCTCCAAATAAACTGAACGGCACGCACCAGGTAATTACTTTTAAGGAATAAGGCCATCAAAAGGTTTTCTCCTTTAGTTTCTACTTCAAATAAAATATTTAACGCCGCCAGTGAAAACACCAGCGACAACATGTGTAAGGGTGGATTGGAGGGAGGTGTTCTGGGGGTGTTAAGCGGAAGTGGGACTACCCTTAGGGCGGATTGTCTATACAAAATGACACTATTTCAAGGATTTAGTCCTTATCCTAATGAGTGTTTTAATATTTAATAACTGGAGCTCACGGCTTAAAACAAGGAAAATGTCAATATAATTAATGCTTAAAGGATTTATGTTAGTAATCGTTAAATAATTTAACCTGTACAGCAAATTGTATTACCAAAATTGCTTAATTTAATTTGTCTAATCACCGCAATAATTAATAAAAAAATTATTAATTATTACTCTTATTCTATTTATGTTCATTATGTTTATTTATTTATTTATTAAAAGAAGTTTATACAATGAACAAAAAAAAATTGTGTTAATTCATCCGCCATGCTGGATGTGTTATGGTGGATGAAGTTTACAGATTGGGTAGGTACAGTGTACAGTCATTAACTTATGCAATTCATTTAAATAGTTTAAGTTACAAGATGTATTAATTATATTACAATTCAATTAAAATAGCAAGTTTTACACATCATCGTTACTGAATGTAAGGATCCATTTTGATAAATTTTTTTTAAAGATATGGGGTTGGGTTTCGGATTTTAGGTTCTCGGGGAGAAGGTTAAACATTTTAGGAGCTAGGTACATGAAATGTCTTTGAGCTGATGTGGTGCGTAGTGTAGGAACATTGTAGTGTCGTTTGGTTATTGTTCTGGTGGTGTAACTGTGATGTAAGAGAGTTTTTTTCTTGTATTTGAACATGAAATGTGTTAGTGTAAATTTTAGATGAAGTTGCCGTATGTAGATCGCTTATTATGTATATAAGTTTATTTATTTTTTCTTTCTAATTAAATACTTCTTTAATTACATAATTTCTGTCCCTATTTTACAATGGCACTACTCCAAAATTCAAACACGAGAAATTCTTTCTCTTTTGAGTTGGGTAGCTTGTTAACAAGAAATTAACATATTGTAATTAGTTTTAAGAACCATATTGTTTTCCTTTAAATCTGTTATGTGTATGTATTTAAAAAAAAATAAAATGAAGAAAGCCGTTTAAGTTGAAAGTAACATTTAACAAACAACGCAATTTGTCATTAAGTTAGATCTGTATTAAGCATATTTCCATTTAATTTCTCAAAAATTCCCAAAACCTCTTAATCCCTTCCGGCGTTCTGTCTCTTTCTTTCGTACATTTTATCTCATTCTGTTACGACGTAAGCTAATCTCTGTCTCACTATTCCATTGCTCTATTTTTTATTCCGTCTCCCTCTTAAACTATATACCAGTGAGATAAGTGATGATTCCTGATGATGGACGCTGTAACGCTGTCCGAAACGTTGGCTAAAGAAGGAGGTAGCGCAACACAGCATAACACCCCAAAAACAAATAACGAATATACACCAGTGCATCAGTAGATACATACGGGACGTCATACAAGGCTTGGGGTCGAAATTTGCCATGCAGTTTTTACTATGGCAGTTTTTACTGGGTGGGACTGTGCTCCCTGGTGTCGCTGATATTTTTATCCAATTATTGCACACCTTCAAAAAATCAACTAAATGAACGAATTCTTTCCATGTTCAAACTATATTGTTAACCAATACTACTGCACACCTTCGAAAAATCAGCTAAATTCCATATTCCTAATAGGTAGTAGTTCTGGCCACAGTCGGGCGGACATCATTATCTTCCTATATTTCAAAATTTTTGGACTGAACCGCAATGACGTTATATATATATATACTGTAGACGTGGGGTAGAAATCTCAAAGTGGGAAGTCGAAAGTGAGGCAACTGTACTAGTCTCGATTTCTAGTATTTCAGTACTAAACTGCTACGCGTCGAGTAAGGTCGTGTCTTACCAGCGATTACCAGGAAGTAAATTGTATTTTAAAAAGCGCCAATATGCCCTCCTGTGTGATGAGAAAATGTTTTGATTACACTGCAAATAGTGGTAAGAGCAAAGGAATAACATTTCATGTTTAAGTACACACAAATTACTTATTATTGTCGATTATAATAAATATAAAAAATAATTTTCATGTTTCCCGCCCGCGGTTTTATGCGTCATTAGAGAAAATTCAAAGCCTACTAAAGTAAAGGGTCTGGACGCGCAACAGCCAAATTAAAAAGTAAGTGCCATCGCTAAGTAAAATTTACTGTTAATAATAGTCTTATAATGACTATGTACTTATTTCAATAAATTCTTCTCCACAGTCGGATCAGACTTAGCAAATAATATTTTAAATAAAAACGGAATGTCAGAATTTAACCTTGCAAATAAAATAACGATCGATAATCTTAGCTATGATCCATTTAATCTCACTCCTACCACAGAACAAGAAATCACTGACATTATTTCATCACTCAAAAACACACATTCAACTGGAATCGACAATATATCCACTAAATTGATCAAACACCTCAAACCAATCATCACTAAGCCCCTTAAACATATCATAAACCTAAGCTTTCAAACTAGCCTCTTCCCAAATTCTTTAAAACACTCAACAATTATTCCTATCTATAAATCAGGGGACAGATCATCAGTGAATAACTATAGACCAATATCCTTGCTGAGTCCGATATCAAAAATAATTGAAAAAACGGTAAAACGAAGGCTATACAAATTTCTTGAAGACAATGACATTTTGTCAGGAAATCAATATGGCTTCCGCAAAGGTCGTAGTGCCGCAGATGCAATTGCAACTTTTACAAAAGCAATCTCTGATAACCTCGATAAAGGCCGCAAGCCCCTTGCTGTTTTCTTGGATCTAGCCAAAGCCTTTGATACTGTCTCTCACCGCATACTTTTGAAAAAACTCCTTCAGGTAGGTATAAAAGGTACTCCCCTCAAATGGTTTGAGAACTATCTAACAAATAGGTCACAATCGTCTCTTGTAAATTCTGCTAAAGAATACAGAAGTACAAGTTTACCAATCACGTACGGTGTGCCTCAAGGCAGTGTATTAGGCCCACTTCTCTTTCTGATATATATTAACACTTTATGTAACTTGGAAATTAATGGAACTATAATATCCTTTGCCGATGATACGGTAATCATCTTTGAAGCTGAAAATTGGAACTCAACTATGGAAAAAGCAAATAAGGGCCTAAATAAAGTAAAACATTGGTTAGACGACAACCTTCTGACTCTTAATATTGACAAAACAAAATATTTACTTTTCTCCATACGTAAAGTCACTCCTCCTCAAAACTGTTCTAATCTTATCATTCACTCATGCTCACAGAACCATATTACCCCTACGCCTCCCCACAATAATTGCTCATGCACCAACCTAAAAAAATCCGACCAAATTAAATATCTGGGGATTGTTATAGATGACCAACTGCGTTGGGAGGACCATGTCAATTTCACAACAAAAATACTCCGCAAATTGTGCTATATATTTCTCTCTCTCAGATCAATCCTGAACATTCAAACAATGAGATGCATATATTTTGCACTATTCCAATCAATAGCCACATACGGTATCGTGGGATGGGGAGGCTGTGCAGCTTCAATTATATATCCCTTGATCTTAATTCAAAAGCTGCTACTAAGGATTATATTAAAATGTCACCCATCTCACCCATCAGAGCCACTTTTTAAAAAATTCGCAATCCTAGACATTAGACAATTATACGTTAAGACAATTCTCATACACATAAGGAAAAATGATTTAACACTCAAAACTCAACAAAATATTTACACCCGCTATTCATCACACCAAAAATGCAAAATTCCTCCAACAAAAACAGCTTTCGCCCAACGACAGTTCTCTTACATCGCGCCTAAAATGTTCAACTTACTGAGTATTGATATTAAGACATCGAAAACTGATGATCTTTATGCCATTAATATACAGAACTGGTTATTTACTCAGGGAAGGAAATATTATAAAGAATGCCTTACATCTTAAAAACTGTTCTTATTTTTTTCATATTTCTCGAGTAAAAAATCTTATCTCTAAATTAATTTTCAACCAAAACTTTATATTACGCTGATGCTTTTTTTTCATATTTTTTGACATTGTTCGTCCATTTCATATGCTGCCTAAGAATACTTGCTTTTGTTTTTTGGGGTCTAAGACTATCATTGTTCATCTGTATAGATGATTTATTCTTATTTTTTATTTCTATTATTATTTGCTACTTTTATTCTTATTTGTTATTTTATTTTATTCTTATTTATACAAGATTCACCTAGTTTAACTCATTTCCTGTATGTGATCATATACATAATACTAGTATGAATATTTTCCTTAATATGTATGCTATATGCTTGTACTTTCATCTACATATATATGGATGATTATTAATATTATATACTTAATATCTTATGAATCTTGACTACCATAATACGGGCATTTACCTAGCTTGGTAGTCGAAATACCATATAAAACAATCCTGTAATAAACAAAATGAATAAAGAAATTAAAAAAAAAAAATATATATGATTGGGATAAAACAACATACAAATCAGTAGTAAAAGAAATACAATAACAATCAACGCCATCGGCAAACTATCGTTGTTCATTATAGCTTGAAAACTTGACACTTCAAAATTCGACTGGTGCCCAGTCCTCCTACTTTAGTCGACCTTGAGGCAGTATTCGACGGAACTTTTGAATTTTGAATACGAAAATGCCGCCCGCGTTCATCTTTTGTTTCGTTAATATGCACGTATTCTTTAAACATCTATCTTTATCATAAATTTATAACTTTTGAATTAAGAAATTATTGAAAATCGCTGAAAACAAAAGAGTGTTGCTTAATTGCCACATTGAATTTTGAGTTTGTGAGACTATTGCACGTCTATCTATATGTACAACGTCATTGCTGAACCGACTGAAATTTTGGATGCTTACTAAAAACTACGGTCTAAAGAGGAAACATTGACAAAATCTACAAAAAATAGTATTTTGAAAAATCATCACCGACAGGGCGAAATGCAAGACTTGGTTGGGGTTGAATTTCGAAAGCCGCTTTCTCAGGTTCAACTGTGCGAACCGACTGAAATGTACTATTCTTACTAAAAACTATGGTTTGAAGAGGAAACAAAGACAAAATCTGCAAAGAGTAACCTTTCGTGGAAAATTCATCACTTCCGGGGCGAAATGGTTTGAGGTTGGCAAGGCTCGAGGTTGAACTTTGAAAGCCTTATTCAATTTATTCTGTGAAGTGGTAGACTTCAAAATTGAAAATACAAAATTTATTTCAACACAATAAAACATCGACTGTTTGTATTACTCAAATTAAAGACTCACGGCATTGTTATAATTTCCCTTGAATGACCTTGAAATTCTTCGAGTGCCGCAAGAGATAACGAAAATTTAAATGAAACAACAATATTTTATTAGCTTCTGTTATGTAAATAATCTTACGAAGTTATTTAACTTTCCATAAACGCTGTTCCCAGTACTTGAGCCTAACCAGAAAAAGGTTCTGACTTAATTTGTAGCGTGTATTTTTTAGATCCGCATCTGAAAATTTTTCAGATATCATATTTACCCATATAAATGTAAAATAATAAGATACATTAAAATTTTGAGGTGAAATATTTTTTCATTTCTTGCAAAAAATTTCGTATTTTGTTACATTTTTTTGGTATTATTTTATCCGCCATGCTAGGGATATTCCCGTGGGTGACCGGCAACTCAGAATGAAATCTACTCAGAACCTTCTCAGAAAAGTCGTTAAAAGTGATGAAAAGATTGGTTAAATAGGTTACATTAGGTTAGAGTTATGGGCTATTTCAAAATTATTTTTTTTCATAGCTTTTAATGACTTTTTAAAGAGGTGTTGAGTTGACGTTCCTATGTTATGATGGGTAAAGTTTACAGATTGAAATTATACGTATATACATAATATGCCTGATCAGGAGAGACTGGTTGAGGAGACCTTTTCACCTCTCCAGCAGGTCTCATTGGAACATCGCCTTGCATGCCAGTGGGAGAAGTTCAAAAATACCCTCCTGCATCCCCAAAGATAGACGTAGGCCCTGAGGAGAATTATTTTCAAGGGCTTTAACCGTGTTTGGTGACCAGATCTGAATAGCCAGGTACTTCCCTCCTTCCTCTTCCCAACTCCTTCCCCTTCCAACTACCTTCAGCCTCACAACATACCCCGATTGGAGATGCCATAGTCTCACTGGCTCCAGACGGGAGCAGTTGGGACTCTTGTGCGTTATTCATATATGAAAAAAAAAATAATGAAGTTCTGGGAAGGAAAAAGGTAATAGGGTGGGTAGGAGTCTGGGGGTCAATGTGTTCAGGAGTGACGAACGTATGAATCTATCCCTTCCGTTGCGGTGTATAAGCCTATGAATCGAGAGAGTCCGGCTGGAGAAATCTAGGTAAGGTCTCCTTCAACCAGTCTCTCCCGAACTGGCCCGTCACTCCAAAGGTGGGCAAACACATTCGCCGCCAAGACCTAGACAAACCTCACCCTACGAACGGGCACCCCTGCTAAATCACCAAACATAGCAAACTGCTTGGGGTGATTTATGTCAGGGGTGTTGGTTGTCCAACACCCCTGCCGTAAATATCTAGTCGGTAGCTTACTGATTACACGTGTTACCAATAATTTATTTTATGATCATATTATTATTTTGTAGGTAACATCGAGTATAATTATCAGATCCCCTACATACATTAACCCCGAAAACATTGTTGTTTAGCGAATGTTAATATTTAATTTATTTACGAAAATCCAATCAGAAAATTATGATTGCCGGTGAAATTGGGAAAAGGTTCTATCCCTAAAATCGGGACGTTCAATTTATATTGGTAAAATAATGCACTATTCACATTACATAATTATTTTATAGGTGAGTTTTCATCTTTTACCAGAATAAATTACTTTCTCATACGAATAATTAGTAATTATTTGGTAAAAGATTGATTAGAATATAACATAAAAATAATTAATATATATATATATATATATATTTTTTTTTTTTTTTTGAAAATATTTGAAATATGAGATTGACAAATATGACGGTTTGACAGAAGGTGGCAATAGCGAAATTGGAAAACGCGCCGTCCCGGTAAGACGAGAGGTCTGGGTTCGAGTCCCAGTTGCGACCATTGTTTTTTTCTGTTTTTCTGTGTCTTGTTTTCTTTCATATTTTCATTTAGATTATAAGTGTTATCTTCTTCTTCAATGATATATTACGTTGATGGGAATAACCTTCAAAAGTTATTAAAAGAGAGTTTTTCTCATAAAAAATTGAATATTCATTTAGACTTTCATAAAGTCTAAATGAATATATTCCATATGAATAAATTCCATATGAATAAATACGTTCCATATGAATAAATAAGTAAAGAATACGTTCCATATGAATAAATTCGGATACATTTATCCGAGACGCTATTCAGGTTACAAACCAATTCTTTGAATGATTGTTTCCAATAAAAAGAGTAGTTGCCTATAATATGGAAAAAGAACTAGTTGAAGATAATATTAATGATTCTAAATATTTGAAATATGAGATTGACAAATATGACGGTTTGACAGAAGGTGGCAATAGCGAAATTGGAAAACGCGCCGTCCCGGTAAGACGAGAGGTCTGGGTTCGAGTCCCAGTTGCGACCATTGTTTTTTTTTCTGTTTTTCTGTGTCTTGTTTTCTTTCATATTTTCATTTAGATTATAAGTGTTATCTTCTTCTTCAATGAAATATATTTTTTTTCTGCAAGTGGATTTTTAAGCTGAATAAAGCAGCAAAGGTTAAGTTTTTTTATGTTAGTTTTACACAGGAGGCATGAGTAAAATAATTTCCCTGTAACAACAAAGGTGACTTACGAGGTGCTGTTAGCTACCTGAAAGTTACTTTTTTATCTATATAAAGTATTTTTACATTGGGTTTTTTTATGCCTATCTCACTAGGATATACCTGTGTCAAGACAGGCTTAGTAGTACATAAATGAACATATTTAAGGAACATATTTGATAGTAACTAGAATATTTAAGCTTAAATATATATTTGAATACAATAAAAATAGAAAGGCGATTGGAAGTGTGGGTAAATACTTTAAAGAGAGTTATGATATAAATGTAGGAAGAGATTAAGTACAGTAGTAAATCCTGTCAAATCTATTTATGGAATTAAATTTGACGTGATTCTATTTTTTTATTTATTTTATATGGATTAGGTCGTATGTAAATTGTTTTCTGTCTATGTGTGATTTATTTTACAGATGTTTGCAGTAGTGTGGCGTCCAATACTTACAATCCATTTCTTTACATTTTGTTTGAATTTTGTCAAGGATTCAGTTTGTCTGATCGTATCTGGTAGTGTATTGAATAGTTTGTAAGCTATGTATTTGAGGCGTCTTTATCCAAAGGTAGTTTACCATACCATACCATATATTAATAGCATCCTGTATAGTGTATAAGCCACCTTTGTTGGCAGTGTTTCCTCGTTATTTTGACTCCTCCCACCGTTCTCCCTCCTTCCGAATCACCACTCTCACTACCATAGGCGTAGGCACGGTAGGGAAAAGTGTGGCGTTTACCTCACCGCCGACGCATTCTGGGACTGTCAACCGAGTACCGTTTTCAAATTTACAGCACTTCGTTGGATGGTTTTTCCTTCTTCCGTTCACATTTTTTGTATTCGTAGAGCCTGAAGTATGAATGTGTTGTAGAAGCTTATTTTTTTCGGTACCTGCTCTAGATTTTTGAAGTGAAAACTTCTTTAGCACCGTTGTGGTTTGAAACTCGATGAAACAAAATTAGTGACACTAAAAAGAAACAAACACATTCATCTATAGGATTTAGCCTGCGGAGAATGAGCTCTTTGAAGATGTGATTCGTAGTCTATCGGTCTCTTCTTTTTGCGGTGCTTCGTAGCCTCCCCACTCTTGTCTATTTTAGTTTTCTTAAGGCGAATTGCACTCATTTTTATTTTTTGCCCCACCCTAAATCAAAACCTGGCTACGCCCATGGTCACTACTCTAATACGTTATCATTTCTGTAATTTTATAATTTTAAAGTTAATTTTAAGAACGCTAGTGAATGACACGGATGTGTCGAAATCGATAGCAAATAAATAATTATCATATGTACATTGCGAATAAAACTTTTCAAAATAAAATGTCTAGAAATTTTTGCAAAGTAATGCTCAAGAAAGTTTAAAAAAATGGCGTATCTAATCTTTTTTAAATTTATTTAAAAAAAATGGTTTCTAATCTCCTCACTAGGCAAAATTTTTATTGGAACAATTGAAACTTCTGGATCATCTATATGTATAGGTGTACATACATAGGATACGGTTACATACGTATATTGTGCGCTTAAGGCGACGCTTCCTGGCCCAAAAAGAAGAAGATGGAGAGATATGTAATTACGAATGTTGGGTAGAGCGCACCAATATTTTCAATGACAAAATTGATGCGAAAATTGGAAAAATGCCTAATAAAACATGACACGTTTAAAATAGAGCAAAAATCTCATGGAAGGTATCTTAAATATCATTTAAAGAAACATTGTGAATTTTTTCACAAATATAACTTGTAAAATAATAAAAATAGACTTGTTTTAAATAATTTTCGGAGCATACTTTGCGATTTGTTTCTATCGAGGGAATTTCATATAATTTGCATTTCGGCGTGGAACGTATTTAGATATTATCTTAAAAAATAACATTTATTTTTTTAAGAGCTTAAAAACTTCAAATGTTAAAGGGAGTAATCCTACCTTCAAATGGGTAAGAAATCGGTCGAAATTCGGATAGCGGCGGCTTAAGAGAAATTCGAAAAATCTAAATAAAATAGAGATGAATACAGATTTTATTCGCTGCTTTCTTTTCGTGTGATCGCAAAATTCAAACCCGAACTAAATGCTATCTCAATGGTGTCTTAGATAAATTTTATCCCTTTTAATTTGATATGCGACATCTATTGACTGCAGGATGAATATTAATTTTTATTTTTAGCTTCGTAGTCTTCTTATGATTCAGCTAAAAATGACCGAATCGGATAGAGACACTTTAGCTCAGTTTTATAGAACCCTGCAAGGCGTAGGTATTGGGTTCGAGACCTGAATGTGATTGTATCTTTTTTTGATTTTTCTAATTTCAGATTTTTATTGAGTTTCGCTAATATTGTCTTCATTTAATCTAAAATAATACCAGATAATCAAATTACTGTTATTATCATGGAAGCATTGACGACTTGTGCTTTTTATATTTTACCCAAGAATAACTCGTATTTCTTATAATATGAAATTTCATCCTACTCGTGGAGGAAGTCTGTCAAAGGAGCTTATTATTTTGTTCATAAAACTAGCAATTTCGTACTAAATCCTGACTTTATATAATGGTTAACCAGTAGGTTACCTACACTGAAGTAATTCACTTCCCCCTCACTCTTGAAAACCGCAATTTTACGTTCAGAAACACGAGTTTCCCCGCTGCAAAAATGTATTTTATTATACTAGTATATCTACCATGTCCGGATAAAGTCTGGGAAATGTAATATTAAATTTTCTAGCATTTTTCCTTTGAGAACAGCGATGTATTCTAGTGCTAATTAGCACTTGAGGGTGGCTCGGTGCAAACATGAGATCTCTCAGCTCTTTTTACACGAAACCATGCACCGTTCCTTCAGAAATGCGGCTGTTTTTTTCATCATGAAATCACGTGATATGCAGGATGTACATCCGGAATCAGGACGTACCCGACATATATCAACCAGCGATTTCTGAGCTTTTTTGGAGTAATAAAATCACTTGTCATTATGCTGTTTACAAGGAATATTCAGCGTTGGGCGTTTTGTATATTGTTTTATATATAAATTTTTTTAATTTTCAGCACTGGGAATTTTTTGATTTGTATTTATTATGGGAATTTTTTTGAGGTGTATTTATTATGGATAAATTAAGTATTACTTTTTTTAAAGATTTTCTGAGCTTTTAACTATTTTAGCTATTAACCACTCCGACCCCTAAGCTTGTTTAGACGACAATTTAACAATACAAGTCAAGTACAATAAGCCGCTACATATCTATGTTCAACGTTGTCCATAAATACAGGTAAAAAAAACTTATTTTGTAGAAACAGTTTTCACCCGCCAAATGGCATACGCGCCGTTAGGCAGTGTTATTTTTTTATTAAATATTTTTGTATGAAATAGTATAAAATTTATTTGTACGATTAAAAAGTGGTTTTTTTATAGAATCCGTGATTTTAATACCGTTTTCGCATAAAAACATCATGTCAGTCATTTTTAATTTTTTTTTTATGTGTGCATTCTAAATTTTAATGTTTACAAAGCTTATTATAAAACCTTTCAAAAAAAGTTTTTAGTATTCGACTACGTTCAAAAATATTTAATTTATCGAGCTTTGATTGCGAAGCGGAAATAACATAAAATTTTCATTTATCTGACAGTTCGTTTAAGATAAAAACTTTCATAAAGGCGATAGACCGGAGTGGTTAATGTATTTTTACTGGCACACCCCCAGACAATAATGCCCTATTCCATTATGGATTGTGCTAGTGCGAGGTGTATATTTTTTATACCGTACGTATATGCTTAGAATATTTCTTACGTTTTTGAAAAAGTAAATTAACTTGTTTAGTTTTCCTATTACCGAATCTATACATTTTATGTAACGGTTGAAGTACATACCAAGATATTTAATATTTTCCGTTTGTGTAATTGGGGGACAATTGCAAGGGGTGTGCGTTGATTGACAGGAAGGTAATTTTTATTGGAGGGTTGGCCTCTCGAGTTTATGTTGAAAGTTATGAACTTAGTTTTATCTAAATTTAAAGTTGATAAGTTAGAGTCAAGCCATTTTTAGTAATATTTAAGCCAAGTTCTGCTTTTGTGATTAGTGTTTTCCAGTCATTGGCCTTAAAGAATAACACAGTACCATCTGCCAAACTAATAATTTCCCCGTCTATTTGGAGGTGACACAAATCATTAATATATATCAGAAATAGGATTGGACCACGACTGGATTACGACTATATCTATCATGTTACACTTAAATACTGCAATCAAGAGTAAATTTTCATAAAAATGCCGAGAAGAGCGGTAATAAATAATTAAATTTTAAAAAATTATAAATATTTGACAATTGTCATTGTATACGCTATTATTTTATGTAGTATGTGAAAATTTTACGTGTTTATTTCGAAATACATTTATTAAAATCATATTTTAATAGATTTAAGAAGTTGTTTATGACTGTGAACGTGTGTTTTTGTTCATTATTGTATATTTTGCATATATTTTTTGGCATTTTGTGACAGATACTTCCATACATCATGGTCTATGGCCATTTTAAAGGTGTTACCATTTTTTGATGATTGGCTACTATATGCAAATAAATACAAAATCGTGGGTACGAAAATAATGACCGTGTGAAGAAAAATTTTATATATTATGGATCTCGATGAAAAAAGCATCGCGAAAATGTAAGGGTCGGACGGGGGACATTGTCGCCACTAGCATGAGTATGCTAGAGGCGACAATGGCGACATGAGACAAAAATATCCATACTTTTTGTTTTGATTGGAAAAAAAATTCACCGGAGACCGAAATGCAATATACCAAAATTTTTATTCCAAATAAGCTGAGGGATCGCTTTCGACACATCCTACAAATAAAAGTGGCAGAAGTCAAAGTATTATCCATTTATCATGAATTCTCGGAGCGCGATCTGAGAGCATCCTTTGCTATTGAGATTGTTGCAAAATGGAAAAGTAGGCATAAAAATGTAAGAGTGAAGTCAGGATCAAACGTAAAACCAGTTTACATAAAATTATCACAAATTTAACTGTCTCTTCTCGCTGTAAAAATATGCAATTGAAGTATTCAAAGAGGTTATTTGTATCCATGGTTATTTCTACATAATGCTACTCCGGATAAGTTTTTAGATTTTCACGGCCAAAAGTATTTTCGTTATTTGTTTTTGGGGTGTTATGCCGTGTTGCGCTACCTCTTTCTTTAGCCAACGATCCGGACAGCGTTACATTGTCTAATTTATTGAATTGAATTTTATTGAATTTGCAGTTACTTCGTACTTTGTACCGGTGACCAGCGAGCGCTAGTCGACAATGGATTCGAGGGACAAGCTACTTTGGAACCGGTTCCTACGCCTTTGCCTGTCTCGGCTACTTTCTACCTGTGACTAGGGATCACTAGATGACAGTGATTTCGAGGAACAGGTTTATTGGAACCAGTTCCACACCGGATTACGGAGACAAGTGAAATCTACAACTATTCCAAAGTGGAGCTGGCAACACGGTATTGCTTCCAAGTACATAGGCACTCATTTCATCACTAAAAAGTACACAATTACACATCTGCTCTGATGATGGACACTGTAACGCTGTCCGAAACGTTGGCCAAAGAAGGAGGTAGCGCAACACGGCATAACACCCCAAAAACAAATAACGAAAATGCTACTCCGCTTTAAAAATACCCAATCTCTTTAATACTCTTCATTGTTCAAGCATCCAGCAAAAATCGAATTTTAATAAGAATGTCAACAGTATTTTTCATCGCACGCCGCTGAAAAAAAATCATAAAAATACGTAATTTAAATTTTTTTTGTTTAATATGAAAATATTTTTTGCATGCCAAAAAATAAAATGCTTTGGCTTAGATGATACCCTGCGTTATCTTTGAATTGATTTTTCAAAATATTCTTCCTTTAAAAATATATTTATTTTAAATATTCATAAAATCATTTCTTGGAAGGGATTTCTCAATCTCTAACTTTCATTACTTATGAACATCAATTCTTGAGGAAAATTTTCTTCTAGGAGTTGGTAGATATTGTACAGTAGATTGTGGAATATTGGCTTCCGAGGTTTATCAATAATTTCGCTCGTCGAACGAACGAAACTAAAATGGTTTATTATTTACTCCTACCTTGTTTATTTTTTTAAGTGCCCAGAAACTACCAACAGGGGAGTAGTTTTACACCCTTTACTTCGCTTTAACTATTTTTTATTCCTGATGTGCTTACCACTATCCTGAATTTTATAGTATATAATTCGGTTACGCACTCAGCTTCGGTCGTATATTTGAACACCTGACCGTAAATTATGTTTTTTGTTGAATATTTTGTTATCAGCTCATTTCTGAGTGAACCTTCCAAAATGCACGACATACTTCAATTTAAATCGTCACTAAAAATATTCCATTCAATCAAATGTGACTTTACGTCAATATCGTACAAGAGTCCCAAGGCCTCCCGTCTGGAGCCAGTAAGACCATTGTATCCCCGATTGGGGTATGTTGTGAGGCTGAAGGTAGTGGGAAGGGGATGGAGATAGAAAGAGGACGGTAGGGAAGTTCCCGGTTAAATTCAGATCTGAACACCAAACACGACTAAGCTATTTCAAGCAATTTTTCAATTCTGAATGGTGGTCATACACCAGGGTTATACTGAGAATATCTTCCGTTCTGGAACGTGTCGCTAATATACTTATATTATTTTAAATGAATAAATTGTAAAATAACAAAATCAATGAAAAAAATAATCGTGGGCACCATGATTCGAACCCGTGACCTGCAAATTGCTACTCGTGAGCCTTACCCCTCGACCGCGGAGGCCATCAAGATCATTGGGACATGTTATAAATACTTTCCATAAATTAATCGCTCATTCTTTAACTGTCTGTCTTCGATAGGTTTATTTGCATTGGACAATAAATATGGCCATTATAAAAAGCAAATTATTTGGAGGTATTTTACTTTTCAGCAATTGGGATAGGTATAATAAGTAGGATATACCCACAATCAATATTTTGTACTAAAATGGGTTTTTTAATTCAAATTTTATTATTTTTTAATTTTAATTTCAATTCACTCTAAAAAGAGAGCATTTTATAATTTTGATTGTATTATAAATGTATGATATTACTCCTATAATGTAAGGTATATTTGCGGCACTTTCCAGAGGGGAAGATACTCTCATTGGAGGTTATCCACCACTTACCCGCCCCGGTAAAAGTAACAGATGGTTACTTCTTCAAGGCTCTCGCAAGGACTCTAATTTTTTTGAATGAACGAATATACATTTAAGTTTGAACCAAACTAGACTTCCAGTGTCTCTGCATATGGTGTTAGGAAGCAGTATGCAAGTGCTTCCATAATACACCATATACGAAACGCGAATAATATAAAGCAAGTCAGGGATAAACTAATTAATAAAGAAAACAGATAAACATAAAAGGCCACTAAAAGATAATAAAAACACAAGTATTGTTATATGAAAAACGCTAATATCGGGTGAGATACCTCTCGCGTCGTCTGATCTGATAGTACCAGCGAGAATGAGTATGGTGGTCGGTCTGCTGTGAATGAATCTCAATGTCCGCGCCCTTTAGTCGGTTTCTCGGTTATGCCTTGACGATAGTGAGTGGGAAGTAGGGGAATGTATCCAAAGACCCTAAGGATGGAAGCGTCGAGTTGCCGGACGCAGGGCGGAAGGACGCTAAGTTCGCCCGGCCAAACCTCAGGCCTACACATGTCGCTGGGGGAGGCGCAGATGAGTTGTGAGGTTTCCATTCCGAAAAAAAAATTTACCCCAGTATATGCAGGAGCGAAGTCTAACTCACCCCCAAAATGGGGAAATTGAAATTAACAGAACATTTACAGTTCAGTTTCAATTTCACAAAGGTCGAAGTTAATTGCTGATGGCTAAAATAGAAGAAAAAAATGTTAAAAAAAAACTAAGAATCAGAGATCATAATACTTAGTAAAGAATAGCAGTTGGTAACAAGTAGCAGAATAAATTATTTACCATATTGATACGAGCATGAAGAAAGACCCAAAACCCCGTTACTGGAAAAACGCCGACGGCACTCGTCATGGCTCGAGTCAAGTAGTTTGTAGTTTGTAGTTTGCGAACTTTGTTACAGGTACTTTACAGGTACTTTTGTACGGTGGTTACACGAATCAATTTTTTTTTAAATAAATAAATGCACCAGAATTCGAATTAAATTCTTTTGTTTGATTTCGTTTTTGTGACAGATAGCAGCTTGGGAGCGTAATGTGAGACTGTGCGAGCATAAACATTAACTGACATTTTGTGTAACTTGTAAAATAAACTATCACACCGAGAGACTTGTATTTTGTTACTGAGCCCACATTGATACCCGACCCTATCAATGTTATTAATTTGGTCAGTAATAACAGACATGTATCAATTTGTTTTGAGCGAAGGAGTCATCACGACCTTCGCTCTCAATTCGATGACACCTTAGCTCAGTGGTCAGAGCTGTCGCCGGGAAGATACTCTCAGTATCGTCCTGGTGTAAGACCACCATTCAGAATTGAGACATTGCTTGACATGGCTTTAACCGTTCTTGGTGACCAGATCTGAATAGCCAGAAACTTCCCCTCATCCTCTTCCTTATCTCCATCAACTTCTTACAACCTTCAGCCTCACCTCTACCAACATGTCTCAATTTGGGATGCCATATTCTCACTGCCATGGTTCCATGAGGTTTTTTTTTTACATTAACTCCACTCAGGAGACTCTGAGGAAAAAAAAATCCCCTCAGGGCCTATGGCATGTTTGGGGATGCTGGGTAGAGGGTCTATTTAAGGAAAGGAAGGAGAGGAAAAGTTCTGGGGAGGAATAAGGTATGAGGGGTGGGGTCAACGTGTCCAGGAATGACGGATGCATGAATCCATCCCACTGCGGTGCTAGGCGGTGAGTCGAGAGAGTCCGACTGTAGAGGTCAAAAGGTCTCCCTCAACCAGTCTCTTCCGAGACTGTAGTCCCGCCACGCACTAGGTAGGCGAACATATCCGTCGACAAGACATGGACAAATCTCACCCCATAAACCCGGGCACCCCTGCTAAGTCTCCAAACGTAGCGAACCACTTAGGGTGACCCGTGGCAGAGGTGTTGTTATCCAATAAATGGTTCCTGGTACCCGTGGCGGCGGTTGGGAGCAGTTGGGACTCTTGTGCGGGATTCACATAAAAAAATTTAAAAATATCAATTGGAGTATGTAGGACGGCCTGGAGGCCAAATATCTGTATGTTAATACTAAATCTGTACGTGTGCTTGTCTCCAGGCGTGGTGCGGGATGCCGGCGCGAAGGGGGCTGCTCGCCCCGCAGAACACCTTCCTGGACACCATCGCCACCCGCTTTGATGGAACACGTGAGTCTACTTTCATTTCACAATCCATACACTTAACTTATTAAGATGAAATCCTATTTAGATACTATTTAGATTCATCTTTACGACGAATCGGTTAACAGTATGAACATCAAAAAATATATTAAGGATAAAGTGAAGCTTTTACTAGCTTTTCTATGTATTGGAATTACAATAAAATTATTATTTACAT
The DNA here is from genome assembly GCA_936435175.1 of Glyphotaelius pellucidus. Classification (NCBI taxonomy): domain Eukaryota; kingdom Metazoa; phylum Arthropoda; class Insecta; order Trichoptera; family Limnephilidae; genus Glyphotaelius; species Glyphotaelius pellucidus. Next base: position 39,040,213 of record OW386543.1, read on the forward strand.
AACAAAAAATATAAGAGTTAACCACCAAAAAAATGTTTTTTCACGATTTAAGTATGAAGCGATATAAGAAACAATTTTTAAAAAATACCCCTTTGTGGCTAAGACTATTTTTCAGGTTTTGTATGTTCTAACTTTTTTCATTCTTATAAAATTGTGCTCAAAATAAATAAAAACCTTTTTTCGCTTACTTTCCGCGTGCAAATACGACGCGCGATTTTAAATTTTGTAGGCATGAGAATCGAAATATTTCTATCGCTTATATTCCTTTTAACTCGTTCACTACCAATCACTCCCATTGTCGGACCATTCTAGTGTACTTTTAACGGTGACAAAAGCTCCTGGCAGTGAATGCGGCACATCGGCGTGTCATGGAATCACGCAGTTTTGACGCAATTAGCGATATGGTTGAAATTCGCGCCACCTATTTGATTTACATGTTCAAAAAAACTTCACCGAAATGCATGTTTTATTTTATTTTGTGAAGTGTAGACACAAATATTAAAATGTTTTTCTACATTTTTTTTCATTGTGCGCATTTTCATTTCACAAGCGCGCCCCACGGATGAATTTGGCAGCCGCCTCTGATCTGGAGCTCCAAAAAAAAACCTGAAAAATATCCTCGACTCTGTGTAGAAACGGGCGGTACGTTTGATAGATTCTCCCATCTTAACGGACGGATTGCAATCTTTAGAGCACAGGCGTCGGGTGGCAATGTTATCCTTGTTCTAACAGTATTTCAATGGAAGATGCTCCGAGGAACTAGCGTCATTGATCCTTTCCGCACCGGTTCACAGTCGGGAAACACGCCAAACGCGTGCTCTAAATTATGTACACGGTTGAAATTTGTCACATGAGAACGGGTCGCTTCTTCGATTCGTTCTGTTCAACTGCTCGGCTGTGGAATGATTTGGGGGCCTCTGTGTTTCCTCCTTCTTACAACATGGGTCACTTCAAGACCAATGTTCATTCCTTCCTCTCCTCAAAAAGACCCTCCACACAGCATCTCAAATGACATAAGCCCGGAGGGAAATTGCTTTCCTCAGGGCCTTCTGTGTGGAATTAATGTAAAAGAAAAAAAAATAATCTCCGCACAGGAGGCCATGAGGAAAACAATATCCTTCAGCGCTTATCTGATCTTAGTGGATGCTGGGTGGAGGGTATTTTTATGCAAAGGGAGAAGAGGAAGTTCTGGTTAGGAAAAGAGTACGAGAAATCTGGTGGTCAGTTGGTTCAGGAGTGACAGACGCATGAATCCAATCTGTGGTGAGAGGAGGTGGGTCCAGAAAGTCCGGCTGGAGAGGTGTAAAGTGCTCCCTCAACCAGTCTCTCCCGATCCGGCCCGCCACACAGTAGGTGGGCAGATGCATCCGCTGCCAAGACCCGGACAAACCTTACCCTCTGAAATCCCTGCTAAGTCACCAAACTTATAAAATTACTTGGGGTGATCTATAGCAGAGGTATTGGTTATTATGTTATCCAAAAAATGGTTCCATTGAAATAACTCCCGATCTCTAGTAAAACGTAATGGAAACCAAAAGTTTATTAATGCAAGCATTTATAGACTATCAAGTACATCATTTAGAATTTTATATAGAAACTAGCTGACCCGGCAAACGTTGTTTTGCCATATACATTATTTCTAGGGAATATTTTTTTAGTTCCGGGATTGAAAATGATTGAATTACTAATATCGCTATTAAAAAATAGGCGTTGATGGTAGAAGGGTGAAAATTTAGGGCTGTTTGTATTTTGTAATGTCTCAACATAAAAAAATAAAAAATGAAAATTTTGTTCAAAAAATAAAAGAATAAAATTCGGGGTGGACCACCCTTAACTTTTAGGGGTATGAAAAATAGATGTTGGCCGATTCTCAGACCTACCCGATAAGCACACAAAATTTTATTAAAATCGGTCCAGCCGTTTCGGAGGAGTATGATAACAAACACCTTGACACGAGAATTTTATATATTAGATACTAAGTCAGTGAATATCCTTGATAGTTAAATTGTTCTATGATTTTTTTTCTAAACTTAAATTTATCCCCCGTCCCATCTCATATAAACGTTTGTAAACACAATTCTCTTCTTCCGAATGGGTGAATCCCAAGGTTTATCAGCCTGTCTAGGACCTCAGGTGCTGTCCTGTAGACCTCATCAATTCCCGCAAAGCTTCTGTCGACAAAATAATGTTCTGCACCGCACCGTATTCACACATCACAGAGTCCTTCAGACCCCATCTTTGCATCAGGTGGAAGGATTGTAAGTATAATAGCTGTTATATGAAAGGCGGGAAAATACACAAGATTATCGTGATTTATTTTGGAGGTAATATGCCGTGTAGCGCTTGCTCGTTCTTAAGCGTTACAGTGTCAATCATCAGGGAGATGTGTATAGATACCATGTTGTGCGCATTAATCTTCTAGGGGCCGGTGTTTCAGTATAATAATTAATTAACTAGCAGTTAAAAACCCGATCCGCAGGTTTTCGCTGCTAGGCCCTGCGGGCGGCATTTTGTAAATCCGATAGGTACTGGTTCCAAAAATAGCCTGTTCCTCGGATCCACTGTGATCCAGTGATAGCTAGTCACCGGAACAAAGTAACCGGAATAATTATTTATTTATTTATTTATATTTATTAACGCCCTAATGGGCTTTTACATGAATAGACGTAAATTTATATACACAATATTAATTACATGGATTACAAATCAAGAAAACAAAATAAATAAGAATGCAAATAACTCGTTAGGTATAGAATATTATAACATGAATTAAAAGAAAGGAAATAGTACGAGTTGTAGTTACAAAAAAAACTAATACAATTCAGCTTAAAATATTTATATATATTTTTAATAATAAGACCTGAAATAAAACAAAGTGTATTTAGCCACGTGATACAACTAAGTATTACCGTCAATCTTTCCATTTCGGGAGAGATACACAAATTAACAAAATCGTAGTACTTATACCTAGGGGGGGCACGTTATTAACGGAAGTGGCGCCATCCTTTGACGAATTCTTGAATTCAAAACTGAATTACAATGGTAGCTTTGTTTGAAATTTCACGTACACAGATGTTTATATGGCGCGGCGCGTACGGCGTGGACGGCGACATGCACTCAAAGCTGGGTTCTTAAATTTCAAATTAGTTTTCGTATTAATACCATGATATTGATGTGGTTTTCGGTGTTTAGTTTTCGTATAGCCATTAACAAGAACCACTTGGCATATCCCGTCGTCTCCGTTAATATTAATGGCCATTACATTTTTGGCTATAGTGACAATACTTGCCGTGAAAATCAGAAATCACAATTTAATACAATTCTCTTAACTGGATTCCTAAATCAAAATTTTGTTTAATTTATTATTGAATGCGTTTATATTCCGATTTAACAACGTTTTAAAGCTCTGATGGGGATATTATAAAGGAGATACTTCCTCACCCAACTCTTCACCATCTTCTTCCCCTCCCCACTACCATCAGCCTCACAACATACCCCGATTTGGGATGCCATAGTATCACTGGCTCCAGACGGGTGCAGAAAAAACTCTTATGTGGCATTCACTGTACTATATACTGAGCGAGTAAGTAGGAACCTACATTATAATTTATTACGAATTTTTCGATACATTGAAGTCGATTTTTTCAACAGGACAAGATGACATACTTTTTGTTTAAATTGATTTGGTGGATGACTCAATGGAAACACTGTTAACTGATTTACAATAAAGACTGTATTCATCACGATTTTGACATATTGAATGGAGAACATAGATAACAGCTAATGATGTGCAAGACATCGTAATAGTGAAGAAACATAAATAGCGCAAAAGAGTCTCAATTGTCGAGAGCTGGTAGGATTATTAGCATCGTCGATTGGGGTAATTTGTGAGGCTGAAGAAGGTGGGAGGAGAACGAAAGGAAAGATGAAGGATTGGAAATTCAGACACTGGTGTCAATTACCTTAATTACATAATTATAATAATTTAACACATCATTAACTAAATATTAACAAGTCATAGTAGAATTTATATCAGAAAGAAGAACAACAAATTTAATTAAACCAACTACATAGCTCTGCTTCGACTTATTTCACATGTATTGTACTTTTCTCAGCCTAAAGTTTTTCCATCTTGCATGGTGGAACATTTTGTTTTTATTTCAATTCGTATTTGACCTTGTTGTGTTTCAGATTTGGTTATGATTTTGATTTTGATTTTGATTGTGATTTGGATTTTGTTTTTGTTTTTGTTTATGATTTTGTTTTTTGATTTTGTTATGCACATTTATATGTTCTTTGTAAAAAAAATACATGTAAAAGCCCGGCCGGGCGTGAAATTCAAAATAAATAAATAAATAATAATTAAGTATTTTTTTACATAGCTTCACACAAGAGGAAAGTCTCTAAGAAGCATTGAGGAAAAAGTCCCTCAGGGCCTATGTCATCTTTGGAGATGCTATGTAGAGGGTCTTTTTACGGAAGGAAGAAGAGTATGTTTTGGGAATGAAAAAGGGTATGAGGGGTGGGTAGGAAACTGGGAATCAATGTGTCCAGGACTGACAGATGTATGATTCCATCCTTCCACTGCGGTGAAGGCGATGGATCGAGAGCTTGTTAAAGTTTGAGTTTTAGTCTATATTAAAAACTATTTTTTGTAAATTTTGCTGCATTCTAACATCAATTACAAATGATGGGCTGCTACTGAAACTGTCCTAAACTGGAAGGACATATATGCCAAACTACAAAAATAATTTTTCAACGTCTTTCGCCAAATGATCACGTAAGCTATCTTTACACCATACATTGAAATTTAACAGTCAAGTTCTCTGCTTACCTGTGTATCTGAATCTATTTAAAAATAAAATTAAATAATGTATCCAACCTCTAAATGTTGGCGTTTTCGCCCCCGGCAATTTCGCAAAAACAGTCTTGAATAAAGATGTTTTGATGACAATTCATGAGAAGTTGATAATTATCTGTGAATAAGACATTAAGGGATCTAATTTCTTCCTTTCAATAATAAACACACCGCCATTCGCCGACTTCTATAAAGAGGTATTGTTTTGTTTATTTAAATAACCCAGGAATGAACTCTAAAACTACTTCCAACTGTCTTAGCCCGAGGTTCTGTATCATTCAAATGTTACAAATTGTTGAAATAACACTCCAAACTTTGAGCTGTTTATCAAAAGCAATATCATCATCATTAATACGTGAAGCAAAAACTTTGTACCCCTTTTTACGAAAAATTGCGCGGACAGAGGAGTATGAAATTTCACACTTATAGTTTATAAAGAGAAGGAGTGCAGAATGTTAATATTTGTTTAAAATTATGCATAAAAATACATTAAATTAATAAAAAAAATTGCACATTAAATTAAATATTATCGAATTTCGACCATTGGGCGATCACTAGTACCTACTGCTAATTTGTTGAACTCCCCTGAACTTCTTTCGTTAATATGTTTCCACCTACTGAGCAGTTCAGTTCGTCAAAAATTACCTTACAATAGCAACTATACAGGATCAAATGCTGAATTATATTCCATAATAAATCGCCTGCGTATGCTTGGTAATAAATATTTTTTGATGGAATAATGGGGTATTTCCACAATTTTTTTTTATTATTGAAAAAAATTAAGCAAAAAATTTATTTATTGTTATTTATTGTTGTTATACGCCCATATGGGCTTTTACGTAGATTATACAATAATATTTAAGATATCGAGGATTATACATAAATAGAATTTAAATCAAAAGTTATAAAAATGAAAACATTTAAAAAATATAAAGGTAGTTTTTGAAGATTATAGTGTAAAACCGTGAAATATTTGAAACAATATAACATTTGACAATAACATAGAATAAAATACAATATAAAACATTACAATAACACATCAAATCGTTAAATATATTACACCCACGTTACAATAATTTGTAGGATTCCACAAAGTGTTGGTTTAAAATGCATTTTAGATTATAAAGGGAATCAGCGAATATATCTACAATATCACCAAACTTGTTGCCTAAATCATGCATCCTATTGGCAAGTGAGTGTGATTGATAGTTGGTTGTGTATGTGTTGCAAAAGAATGTAATATTTTGTCTAGTATTCCTTGTCGGTACATGGAGTTTAATGGTACTAACAATGGCAGGGCTGTCAATTAGGTTGTTCATGACTCTGTATAATAAAATTAAATCTGAAATGATTCTTCTGTCAGATAGCGTAATTAAATAAAATAAAAATTACGATGATAACGTAATTTTTATTTTATTTTTATGACGACGACTTAACTTTCTATAACGTTTTAAAATACGCCTTTTTAAAATGCCCCCAAAACGATGTTTTTGCCCCCGTTCACTCTGTGACGTCACAGGCGCCTCTCATCATGCGATCGCCGCCCGTAGGGGACTGTAGTGAGTTCGTAAGTTGTACTTGGTGTTATTTATTGACTTCCAGTTTGCTCGAATTATATCTTTATATTTATCCTATATTTTCCCACTTGCAAAACATGTATAGTTTGGTACACACGTCTGCAAGAAAAACCCAAAATAAGATGTTTAAACGACCCTTTCTAAGGCGACAAAAAATGTCGACCGTGTACAAATGTTGGGCGTGCGTTTAATGTGTGCGCCGAAGGGTTCAATGACGCTAGGTCCTCGGAGCATCTTCTATTGAAATACCGGTAGAACAAGGACACCATTCCAATCTGAAACCTGCGCGCTAAACATTGCAATCCGTTTGTTTGAGAGGGAAATCTATCGAACGGACCGCCCGTTTGTGCTTTCTGAATTTTCAAGTATTTTGGGACTCTAGACCAAAGGTGGCTGCCAAATTCAACAGGTGGACTTGCGATTTGTACAGGGTCAGCAGTTGTATACTAACTGCAGAATATATTGGCCCTTAGAGTAAGAAGAAGAAGGAGGCTTCGATGGAGCCCCCGTGCCTTTTTTTTCAGATTTAAATTTTAAACTACAAAAAAAACCCTTTCGTTTTTGACTATTTAAATTCATAATTTAAACGTGGAAACACCTTTATATACAGTCGTAAGATGGATATCTACACACTAATGACTGCCTCCGTGGTCGAGGGGTAAGGCTCTCGACTAGCAACCCCGGCGTTAATATGTATATAATACACAATATAAATTTTATAATAAACGTTTAAAAAATATATTTTTTTACGAGTTACGAATGATCTGACATTATGTGAAAATCTCCTACTACCACCACATAGGAAACAGGATAAAGTTTGTTTGTGTCGTGATGGAGAACCCAAACGCGATGCCAAATCAGCCACTGACCGGTCTTTGAATAAGTTTTTTGCATTTCACAATTTATTCGTTTAAAATAATATGTACTATATTTGCGGCACATGAGAGTCCAGAGTGGACGATACTTTCAGTATCGCCCTGGTGTAAGACCACCTTTCAGAATTGAAACGTTGCTTCAAAGGCTTTAGCCGTGGTTAGTGACCAGATCTGCATAGCCGGTACTTCACCACCTTCCTCTACCGCATCTTCTTTCCTCCCCACTACCTTCAACCTCACAAAATATCCCAAATGGGACGCCATAGTCTCACTGGCTCCAGATGTTTGGGAGCAGTTGGGACTTTTGTGCGGTATTCACTTAAAATAAGGAAATTTACTTGCAGAATGGCCAAAGTTTTAAACTTCATTTTATGACAGGGAAGTTATGTAACGAACTGACACTTGCTGTTTTGTTCCAATTTAATTTTAAAAGGGCCGGAATTAACTCTATTTTGTCAAAATATTGAAACCATTATATAACGTATATAATATGAGGGTTTGTTTATATAAAATGTTTTCATTACCATATCGTCTTAGAATCCCGAAATTTAGGGCTTAGAAAATTACTGTTACTCATTGTAGCGTCTATTTTAGGCAAGTTGTCGGATTACGCCGTTAAAAATACTACTGTCAGTCATTACAACTGGACAATATTATATAAAACTGTAGAAACAACACAATCATCTTAAATATGAAATAAAACCGTCCATAACCCCGAACAAGTCGAGAATGAGATGTTTGATAGTAACACGGTGATAAACCTCGGAACGGCGACTCTAGTGACGTCATGTTGCGTACAAGCAGTCATGGGCCGTTTTCGTTTCGTTCCGTTTACGCGTATTTTGAAATCAATAATTATGAATGAAAATATTAAAATTAAACATTTTTAATGCAATAATCATGTTCAGAAAAATAATCTTTAAATCTTCCACATGTTTTTAGCGGTATACCTGGTTTGTGGAAATACCCCATTGAAAGAAAATCAACATACAACATTATTTGATTTAAGCTGTTTGTTAGCACTTCTCAGTTGGTTTATCAAATATTATTTGAATGTTTATTTTCTTCATAAAAGTTTACTTCTGGAATTTTTAAATGTATTTTTATTACATACTTTACGTAATTTTTTTAATAAGTTTCAAAGTCCTTTCAAAATATCTTAATTACATCCTTTTATCTTCATATTTGTATTTAATATCTCATTATTTGTACTTTATGCTGACATATGAATATTTCTATATATATTTTATACTTCAATCATGTCATATATACTTCAATATATACTTTTAAATTTTTAGTCACATGATTTTTTTTCTTACCCATTTAAATCCTCTACCCATATTTCAAATTATTGTAATTCCTAATTAAAAAATATATAATTTTTTGGTGCATATGGTGCAGAGAATTTAAAAAATTGCAGAGGTCCATGATGAAAAGCGTTCCGGACGGCCATCGGTTTCAGAAAAAAATAATTGCTAAAGTGAAAAAACAAATCTTGCAAATCGACGGGGGGGGGGTTTGGGAGCCCTGTGACATGATCCCTGATGTCAGTAAGACTACTATTGACAAGATCTTTACAGAACATTAGGATTCCACAAGGTCTACGCAAGGTGGGTCCCAAAAATGATCGCAGAAGATCACAAACTACAACGGGTTTTTATGGAATTTTTTGAGTGCTACGTCATCGATTGCGAGAAATTCTTGGACTCAATTGTGACTGGAGTACACTACACCAGAGACGGGAAGGAACGATCCCGTCAGTGGCTTCAGAGCGTAATTCACACCTGGCGTGCGACCAGTAAAAGCTCCATCGCGAACGGCTGCCAGACCGAGACTAGGCGTCGCAGGGATTGCAGCATGGTAGGGATTTGGCATGAGTAAACCAGGCTACACGCCAGTGTCGCCGGATTGCGTGTAAAAACGTTCTTTGCGACCGCAGCACCGAGACCTTATTTTACGAGCAGCCGTCGTATACGGAGAATAAGAATAAAAAAACCCTTTTCAGGTGCCTTCAGGTGCTTCGCCTCAATTTGTATATATTTTTATCAAAATTGTGTTGCTAGATGTTTTCACCAAGTCAACAAAAAGTGAACACAAATATAAGATTGAAGAAAAAAAATTCAGAATTAAATCAATCACATTCGATGACTTTCCAAAATGATTTCCTTTTTTTTCCTCGAATTCAATTACGGCACAAAAAAATCATTCTTCAGCACGTAAAATTAGATCATAACAGACTATATTCAGATGATAAAACTCTTTAAAACATTCCCAGAATGAAGAAAGTTTTTAATTTACTGTGAAAATTCTGCAGTGAAAGTTTCAATTATCATATTATTTCTTTGGAATTCGTTCTCACACAAAAGTTTTCTCTCGTAAAGAAGGAATGTATATTTTATATGTATAGAGGTAAAATATCATTTCTTATCAATTCGTCTTTATGAATTTATTTACAACAGTAAAGTTAACCAGTAACATATCATACATTTAAATAATGCGAGGGCCAATCAAAAAGTAATGCCTCCTATTTTTTTCTACTTAAATAAAGTTAGTTAAGCGAAGATTTTGAATTAGGTACTATTCCTCAAATCTTCTTCTACAACCTGCGGCGGTAGTAACTTCAATAAAGAAAGTATGGGTAAATTTTCAGGACACTATTTCAAAGCAAAGTTTCTTTTCTGAACTGTGGTCTTTCACCAGGGTGATACTGAACCAATCTACCACTCTGGAAGAATGTGATTGTGCCTTTGAAGGTGTCGATGACAAAGAGCGAGTTTGCTTCTATCTGGGAAATTCACTATCTGCTAGTAAACTCGCTCAGTGTCATCGTATTACTTGCTAACTAGCAGATTGTGGACAATCTACGAGAAATGTTGAAAAGTGGTCAACTTTACTCGCTACTCGCTAGTGTTTGCTTAAAGATGGCGGTCCACCAACAGCTGATTTCGTCTGTCAGAAATAGTTCGGGCGGCAGCCGTTATTCTCGCTACTGGTAAGCGCTGCGAATTCAAATTTTCTACAAAATGTCGTCAGAGTTGCATGGCGCAGCAGTCGTTATTTTAGTTGCTGCTGTTGCTACTGAGCGAGTAGACAGTTTTGTGTGTCATCATGACAATCTCACTCGCCGATTCACCCGCTTTTAAACTTACCGGCTAGTAGCTTGTAAACTAGCTTAATGTAATTGAGGCTTTAGACACTTTTTAAATAAGCCCGCTCAGTCATGGGTCGGTATGAAATCAGTAAGAGTGCGGGCAATGGAAGAATGCCACATCGCTTCAGCACCGCACCGACCCGTGTACGGGCGCCAACAGAAATATAAGCTAATGCACCCGGTAAATGTTCATTACTTATGCTCCGACACGTGCAAGGAAGCCCGATAATTCAGCGAAGATTCCTCATGAGGTCTTTCACCCTCAATATAAGAATTCAATACAAATATAATAAGCAGATTTATTTGAAAGCTATGTGCAGTTACAATGCCTCTTAGAGGGAATAACCAGACATAACAAGAAATATGTCATTTTTAAATCAAATTTTAGACGAATTGATTCTTATCCACAAAATTATAAATTGATTTCGAAAGACTCTTCTTTTATCTAGTAAACCTTTTTTAAATTTTGTGAAAATATGTTTATTTAGTACAATAAGGTTTTATACCGTGGCTCGTTGGCAGATTTTTTAAATTTTCAAACAAAATTTTGTATTATGCAACATACATTTCAAATTATATAATCAAGCATTAAAATAAATCAATAAATTATTTGGGAAAGCTACTTTTCAGAATTTTAATTTAAGTTAAAATAAAATCACAAAAAAAGATCCGCGCCCTCTTTTGTGACGAAAATACTTCAGTTCGACCATTTATTTACGGTCTTGCAAACTAATATATTTAAAGAAAAATTTACATTCTTATTTTACTTAGATATTATTGAAAAATAATAAAAACTTATGATCAAAAAATATTTACAAAAATTACATCATTTCAAAAATTTTTTCATCACGAGTTTGAGCATTTTTAAATGTAGGCATTTATCAACGCAAAATTTGAATGAAATAAAATCTATATTGAGTTATTATGTTCAAATGCTGGTGTGGAGAATAATTAATCTTTCTCATCGGAACCGCTCTGTACAGTTGCAAGGGTACGATCACAAGATCAACGTTCGACGAAATTTAAATTCTCGGCCGCTGGGTAATTGCGCTTAATAGAAGTCGTTAGTAGTATTAGAAGTTTACTAATAATGTCACTAGTTCGGGTCCTGTCCCGAACAGTTACGAAGATCTCCGAACAACACAATCGCTTAGAACGGGCGTTTGAATCGAATTAGTTATTCACGATGACGATTATAAACAAACTCATAATCTCGATGAACCACGTTATTATGGAAAACTCCTGATCACCAATTAGAATCCTAATCAACGGATATTCTAATCCACCACACTATTTTATATCGCCAGAACGCGTTTGAATTACCTCAAAAGCGCCAAATAACATTTGCACTAAACATTTGCTTAAACACGTATTATCTGATTATTGTAAGTTTATGTGCTCAGAGCACGGTTTCAATAACACAAATTATTGATATCCAATTAATTTGTAATCAAATGTGGTATTGGTATAAATATTTAGAATACCAATTCTAAGTGGATGTTATTTATTGTTAGATAAATTTAAATAATATCCATACCAACGATTTGATCAATACAATTTACCGTTTTCAATCACTTTCCGATAATAAAAAAAAATCTTTAAGTTTGGAAAGGGTCGTTTCGGAGAATTTGAACAATTCATCAAATTTTTAAAGTTAAAATTCAAGTTATGATGAAATAATATTTTTTTTTACATTAACTTCGCCCTGAGGGGAATTGTTTTCCTCAGGGCCTATGTCATCAGGGATGCTGTGTGGAGGGTCTTTTTGAGGAGAGGAAGGAATGAACATTGGTCTTGAAAAGACACATGTTGTGGGAGGGAGGAAACACATAGGCCGGCAAATCGTTCCATATCCGAGCTGTTGAACTCAAGAACGAATCGAAAAAATGACCCGTTCTTATGTGACAAATGTCAACTGTGTACATATGTTGGGCGCTCGTTTGGAGTGTCTCCCGACTATGCACCGGTGCCGAAGGGATCAATGACGCTAGCTCCTCAGAACATCTTCCATTGAAATACAGGTAGAACAGAGATAGCATTCCCACCCGACGCCTGTGCTCTAAAGATTGCAATCCGTTCGTTAAGATGGGAGAATCTATCAAACGGACCGCCCGTTTCTGCACATATTCGAGTGTATTTTTCAAGTATTTTGGAGCTCCAGACCAGAAGCGGCTGCCAAATTCAACCGTGGGGCGCATTTGCGATTTGTACAGAGTAAGCAGTAAGTTGTATACTATTAAAGTATCTGCGGGCCCTGTACAGTACACTTAGTTTTTGGGAGGCTAAAATTTAACTCTGGCTTCGATGGAGCCCCCATACCTGAGCTGGTCACTTATAGTTACACAAACAAAATAATAATAATAGAAGTTAAATATAACTTTCATAGGGCCGTCTGTTTCAACGCTCACTACAGTAAAAGTAAAACAAAAAGCAGTTACTTAAGTTAAATTTCACCAAAATGCATTTTTCAATCAATTTGACTGCTTGTTTTACGTTACTTTTAATTTTTGTATTAACTTTCCGAAAACCGATAGTTACTCTAGAGTTACTCCGCCATATTGGCATATTTGACAGTTCTGTTCGAGGGAAGCTACGAAATTGCGCGCTTCAACATTCAGTAATCATGATAAATATTGTAAAAGACGATGAATTCCTCATTCAATATGTCTTGCAGCAAAATCCAAAAACATTTTGACCCCGCATCAATCATATGGTCATTTGGGACGATCCCGAATTTTTGGCGTCAAATTTGTTACGCATCAAATGCAAGGACACATTATAACTACTGGAAGGTAAATTCGCCACCAATTCATTCAACTTTGAGATTTTTTTGTCCGAGAAATTGCTGGCCTTGACTCTGTAATAATAAAATATAATCATATTAACAACGTATATTAAAGCCATGTCATTAAACAAGTAAAACAACATGGTTGTACTTATTCACATATTCTGCCATATTTATTATAGTTGAATTAACGAAGAATGGGAAACAAAATGCGGCCGGATGTTTTGACAGTTCCTCTGATATTCAGTTTATGGTGTGGCCGCACCAAAAAATAATGCGGTGCATTTTTTCACGTAATTCCGGGGAATATTCTGCTTTTTAGACTGGCCACACTGACAACTATAACTTTAGCGAAAATACACTTGAAACAGCGCGCGGTCCAATTTAACGTCCTCGTTACTTTAAAAGACAGTTAAAATTTAACTTTAGGACACCATTTAACTTTCTGTTGTCAATCTTTGTTAAGTTAAGTTTAATAGAGATAACTTTTATTTAAGAGGATTAACAGAGCAGTTGAAACCACGATGGTATGGCGATGGCTTGGGTGGTAATCTGACGCATTTGCCAACTCAGCTACGAAGCAGACAGTCAAATAATTTCCTTAAAAGCTAGAGTCTTCTTTAGAGATGCTTTGTGGAGGGTAGTTTTAAATAAAGGACGGAGAGGAAGTTATACGAAGGAAAAAGGAATGAGATATTGATAGGAATCTAGTGTGTCCAGTATCCATCCCTCCCACTGCAGTGCAAGGCGTTAAGTCCGGCTGAAGAAGTCAAAGGGTCTCTATATCGAATGTGTTATGCAAACTAAATGAAACATGGCATTTGATAACAACAACAATGTCACCAAATTTACTTTCGACAGTTGGTTTTTGCGAATATTCACTTTGAATTCTCAATCTTTGACAATCAACAGCACTTTGAGGAAACAGAAATTAGACCATAACTTTTGGCAAAACTCTTCAAAACGGTGACCGGCCAACTCAGAATGAAACCAACTCAGAACCACCTAAGAAAGGTCATAAAGAGTGATGATTAAAAAATATAAAAAAATTGTTTAAATAGGTTAATTAAGACTTTTTAAAGATTTGTTGAGTTGACTTTATTCTGAGTTGGCATGGAACCCTTTAAAACATGTATCTTGTCGCAATAATTGTTGCGATAAACTTAACGTCACGTTACGTTTATCGCAACATATATTGCGACAAGATATTTGCGATAAACGTAACGTCACGTTACGTTTATCGCAACATTTACAGGTTTAAGCATTTTCAGGACTGAAGATTCTATAAAATTGAAATACTGCAGAGAACTGAGTACATCGTTATAAAGTAATGATTAAACCGATTATCATTACACATTGAGATGATCATGTGCAACGTTACATACGTCCGAAAATAAGAAGAACGCCTTTGCATTTCATAACGCTCTGTGAAATGTGGTGAAATAAACCAAAACCGAAATCTGATGAAGGTAACGCTTTAGTCACCCGACGGAACAACACCTACAAAACATTCACCTTTAGAGTCGCTGCGCCTATTACCCCTGGCCATCTTGCTCTAGGCTCCCTAGCCCGGAGCTCTCTTGCCCCTTGCATCTCTCTGCTCTGATGATCACGCCTGAACCCCTTGCCTCGGGGTTACCTGTTATTAAACTTGCTCCCTTTGTAAATTATGCCCTATTACCCCCCTCCCCTTTACCACTCCTGCCTGTATATATCATTGACACCTTTAAGTCTATGTCTATTGTAGTAATTAGTTTTAAGTAAACCCTGTTGACGTAGTTAAAACTAGCATGGCTAAACATTAATTAAAAATTAAAACATTATTAAAGCTAAATTTTACCGACCGGTATCCCTGAGAGTCGCTCTCCGGTCCTGTGCATGATATTGCAAATTTATTCCGGTCCTCGCGTTCGCCTAGTTTGGCTGTTTTACATTCCCTCCCGTGTCACTCTAGTTGTTACGATTTTAATTTTGTATCAAGTTTATTATAAAATATAACGTTACTTGTAAATATATTTAACCGCACAATCGAGAGTTCTTATCGGCAAATTTTCCCTACACACGCATCTCAGTTTACAGTGCTCGGAAAGGCTGTGAGCTGCAAATCCAAATCAGAATAAAAAAACATAATTCACCACCTTTCCAAACTAATATTCTTTTAATTTTGAATTAAAATGGTGCGACAAAATAAGTTTGCCGCGTTTGAAGAAGTAATAGTATTTTAGTAATGAAACTGATTCCAGTCCCTGATAGCTTTTCAATACAGCCTTAATAATTGGACAAGGAATATCTGAAAGTCAAGATATCAGACGAATATGCAAATACGGAATATTTCTAGAGCGCGGCGCCAAAATGCCATTACAGATTATTCTTTGGGATTTGCACATTGCGCTGAGAAAATCTTATTTCCATTCGAACGAAGTGCACCAGATGGGACCTACATTAGAAAAATTGATTTTATCTTATTCTGATTGCGCGACTTACGAAAACCTACACATGAATTAAACCTAAATGGCAAAATCGTGTTATACGCAGATGACACTTTAATATTTTACTTGGCAATAACTTTGAAATTTTATTGAAAAATAGCGAGTATCCGGAATGCGTTGCTAAGCTCGCGCGCCACTTATTGCAATTTTTTATGTAAATTTCATAGCGCCAGAGCTCATTTTTATATATAAAACCCCTCGTGGGCATGCGCACAACAAATCACCCAAGTTTCATCGAACTCGAATGAAGGAATACAGGAAATAATTTCATAACTCCAGAGATCACCATTATATTATATATATACATAGAATCCTTCGCGGGCATGCGCACAACAAATCACCAAAGTTTTATCGTAATCGGATTAATGTTATAGGAAGGAGTACTGAAGAAACATTCATTTTCATACAAAAAGATTAAAAATGGATCTTAATATTAAAGCTATTTAATATATGTGTATGTGTTTATTTTATTTTTATTTTATTTTATTTATTTAGGGAAGTTAACAGCAAATCATAAATTACAAAATAATACAATAAGAAAATAGTTCATTATGCCAATTATAAACTTCCACTTATGTTAGTAAATGATGTGTGACATTATAAGGTGTTTTCTGAATAAGTTTTTTTTTTTTGTTACAATATGTGAGAGGGGGGGTGAGGAGAAATAAAGGATGATGATTAAGAGGCTAAGGATGGGAATAGAGAGGGGGGAGGGGTGGAATTGAACTTCCTAGTTTGAGTCATGTTGCTTAGCGATTTTTCGTTTTACGTCACGTAACGTCGAGTTAAAAATGTCAATGTGGTTATAATTTAAGTCAAATAAATGAGTGGATCTGTAGATAAATGAATTCTGTTTGGAGTTGGTCTTGCAAAGAGGGAGATTAAAAGTAAGCGACTGTCTATTGTTGCGGTTTGGGACATGGAATGACAGGCGTTGAAGCAGATCAGGACTATCGATTAAGCTTTGTGTAATTGTAAATAACATTACCAAATCTGCTATATTTCTTCGACAAGTTAAAGTCTGTATTTTGAAGAACTTTGCAGAGTCTTCGTTACTTACATGAGATCGAAAAGAGCGGAAATTAAGGTACCTTAAAAATCTGTTTTGAACGCTTTCAATTCTATTTTTGTGTATTGCATAGCCTGGGCTCCACACTTGAGATGCGTATTCAAGGATACTACGAACATACGAGAAATATAGTGTTTTGAATGATTAATATGTATTTATATGCTTATGTGTGTATTTATTTGTTCATGCACGCATATTTATGTACCTGTCTCAGAACAGACATCGTCTAGTGAGACGGGTTACATACTTTTATTGTATAGTATTGTTACTTTAATAAACGCCCGCGTTGCCGGCAATTAAAAAAAATTAAAAAAATATACCGTTACAAAAGAAAAAAAACCTACACAATTAAGATTATAAAATACACGAGACTTCCTATCAATAAGTATATCGATCGTCTTTTAGTCAGATATCTCCGAAAAAGCATGCGAGCTGCTTGAAAACTGAATGTACCGGGAATGAATGCATGGAATCCGTGACGGGGGAGGGGAACTCGGGACGGCAATTCGCGCGGGGGGGGGGGGCAAATAACTAACATTTTTAAGGGAAAACGGCTTAATATTAAAGTTAGCGAACAAAATCAAAATTTAACTATTTAAAAATATTATGTTAAGAAAGTTTAATTATGTAAGTTAAGAAAGTGAAATATGTATGCTTCATTAATTTTAAATTGATATTTAAAAAAAAAAAATACCAAAATGTTAATTTTGAAAATTAGCCCTTCTCAGCAAACAGTTCTATAGGTACAATTAATGTGAAGATTAGCGATGTCGTTAGTTTCACACATTCAATATTAGGTCATTTATTTAACCATAAAAACCATCTTGTGTATCGCACAGCTTTCTGATTTTGATTAGCCGATTGTGCTTTGATTCGAGCTGGAGTGGCCCCACAGCGGTAAATTAATTCTGTCCGCAGCCGGCGTTCATACAATTCTATAAGGCTGGCTCCCAATTTGTAAAGCAAGAATCTGCGGCCGGATTTTTCTGCTCCGGGCGTTAATTTGGGCTAATGGGGGTTTTTGTGTATTTTTTCGTCATTGATTAGAAATCAATGGGGTATCAAAAATGTTTTATGCAAAAGATCTGTGTTAGGGTTCTGATTCAAAGAGCCAATATATGAATCTAGAAAAGAATATTGTTTTTTTTTCCAGGGTAACATTTCTTATAACAAAAAGGGTTTTGCCATGCCTATTTTCTGAGGGGATTTCGCATGTCAATTATATGTTGGAAAGTAAATTATTTGGAGTTATAATTAAAGATTCTCACTGTCAACCACTATATATTTTACGACTACTCTCAATAGTTGTGAAGGCGCGTTATACCCGCTCAAAAAGAAGAAGATAGAGAAATATGTAAATACGAATGTTGGAGAGAGCGCGCTAATGTTAAAATCGATTATATTAAATTAGGAAATTGTGAAAATGTTTAATAAAACACGACTCGTCTAAAATAGAACAAAAGTCTTGCGAGGGTTGTCTAACACAGCATTTAAAGAAACACTGTGAATTTTTTCATGCATTTAACTTGTAAAATAACTGAAACAATCGTGTTTATAATAGTTTTCGGAGCTTACTTTGCGATTTTTTTTCTATCGAGGGAATTCATATAATTTGCGTTTCGGCGCAGAAAATATTGTCTTCAAGAATAACGTTTATTTTTTTAGAGCTTTAAAACTTGTATTATTTAAGGTTCGTATGAAATAAATCTGACAATAGAGATGTCAGCGCGTTTGCCTCGTAATCTTCGTTAAGAGATGTCAGTCGCGAGAAAATTAGCGAGTCGAATTTCATCGTGTTCAAACATCAAAATAATACGAAAAACCGATAGTCATTCATGAACGCCTATCAAAAAAAAGCAAATGTTATGCATTTTCAATAAATATATATTATAAAAGAAAGTGTACTACAATGTGCGTGCCGCTAGAACTCAGAAACGAGTCCCGGTACGGTCAAGGGAGTTATATGGTGTGGTAGCCCTCTATCCCCCATCCACGAAGAAGGTTCCCGTTTTTACCTGAAGGGCGAGCTTTTGAAGATATAAGAGTCAGGAGTTTCGCCCTCTAGACGTTTCTAGAACAGTCCAGAATATTGGAAAGTATTTAAGAGCATTCTATAACATTCCAGAACATCTCGGAACATTCTGAAATGTTGTGGAATGTTCGGGAATAGTCTGAAACGATCGAGAACATCCCGGAACATCCCAGATCATTGTGGAACATTCCATAAAACTCTCGAATGTTGTGGAATGTTCTAGAAAATTGTGGACTATTTTGTACGGTGGTGCTATCCATTGTAGGGATATATAAAGCAAGATCCGTCGTGGGCTCGAACGTCAGTTCAATCTCAGCTCCCAATCAACTCCCTGAGCGAAGCGTACCCCAGCTAGTAACTAATAAATAGTGATTCGTGTTTCAAATAGATTATTAATCTATTTGCCAGTGTTTGTCTCTTTTTAGTGTTGCTTTTTCGTCTCATGGAATTTTAAATCACAACGGTCTAGAGAAGTTTTAACTTGAGAAAGTGATGCCTCATTGGGTTCACATTCAATAATTTAAGATATGTAAAGCTTACTATTTCTAAGTTGTGACATTTTTAGTAAACTAATCTAAATTCTTAAAACAATATTTGATATATGTAAGAAATAATGAAACTTTTTTTTTTTGATCATTGAAAATCAAGTAACAAACGATTGATATTCTATCAATATAAGAAAACCAATTAAGTTGGAAAAATGAAAAGAACACAAGCACAAAGCTTTTGCTCTGTTCTATTGTTATTTACCGACTTCAAATCAAAGACTTGTGAAACTAATGAACTTTTCTACCGATACAATGAAGACGAAAAATCCAATATTAATTAAAAATGGTCATAAATGTTTTTGTCAAAAGTCAAAGGTGGTTTTTTACAAAAAATGCTCCATAAAAATTGTCGATTCATATTTTATATTATGAATATGAAATATTAATTATATAAGGGGATTTTCCAAAAAAACACCGGGAACAATTTATTGGATGCCCCTGAAGCATTTATTGAATGCCCCTGTTGTTGGTCACTGCAAATGTAAGCGCTACGTGAGGTGAGGCTTGTCTAGGTTTTGGTGGCGGATGCGTTTGCCCGCCTACTTCGTGACGGGCCGGATCAGAAGACACTGGTTAAGGGAGACCTTTTGACCTGTCCAGACTAACTCTCTCGACCCATTTACTCTCTTGCACAGCAGTGGGAAGGATGGATTCACAGGTCCGTCACTCCTGGACACATTGACCTCTAGATTTCAACCCCACCCCTCATACCCCTTTCCTTCCCAGAACTTCCTCTCCTTTCTTTCTATAATAAGACCCTTCATACAGAATTTTGGTTTGAAATTTTCAGATATTTTTGATTAGTACTACTATCGATTTATGAAAGATAAAATTTTTTGAAATTTTCAGATATTTTTGATTAGTACTACTATCGATTTATGAAAGATAAAATTTTTTTTTTTGAAGCCATTACACCTATTTCCCCCCTTAAAACCAACTGAACAGCAATCCAACTCAACTGTTTCTAATTATGTCAAGCGTATGTAATTTTAAAAAGCCATAAAAAAGGTTTAACTTTGTCGCAATCAAGGGAACAATAATAAATGTATGGCATTGGACGGTTTTTAATTCTACACGTTTCAAAAAGCGAAGGGATTACGCGCGCCGGGGGGAAATTGCCAGTAAAACAGTAATTTTAAAACAGTAAATGTCCAGTCTCTCTGCAATTTGCCCAAAAGCCTACACCGCTGTTCATTAAAATGAAAAATGAGTCATTTTTACCTGGGCTTCAATTATAAAGGAAAGTAATTATTTTACGCTTTTTTGATAAACTTTATTTAGTCGAGTCCCAAGTGTTACAAATCTTCTGGAGCCAGTGAGATAATGACATCCCCAATTAAGGTATGTTGTGAGGCTGTAAGTAGCGGGGATAGAAGAATACGGGAAGAGAAAGGTGGGGTGGTACTTACATGGCTATTCAGATCTGTTGTCAAACACGATTTATATAATTCTAGGTTACGTTTCGATTCTAAATGGTGGTCATCCGTCAGGGCAAAACTGAAACTATGGAATTTTTTTATGCATTGGAAAATTACGGGATAGCATAATTATAAATTAGGATTAGTGAAGCAGAAAGTATTTCTGAATTAAATATTTGCTTCAAGATCGCCATTCATACAAAGAAATTTGCATATAGAATGCTGGAAAATTTTAAAAATTACGACATTTTTTTCCAATGAAATTATAAAAATAAAAGACACGTTACATTCATACCAATGGAACAATTATGAAAAGATTAGCCATTGAAAGAATAAGAACCGACTGATAAGGTATGTCCACTGGACCTAGAGCAGTGAAACCACGCGCATTATCTCAAAAACCCATTCTATTAAATCTTCTAAGCATCTGTCAAGCATTTCAACAAATGAAATACGTATTTTGTGTAAAGTATTACCATTTCATAAAAATATTTTTGGTATCTACTTTATCGCTCGTCTCATATGATAAGTAGCAAATATTTTTTCGCAATATTTTTTTTACTGTTCTTAAAAATTATTATGTTGTTATTTAATATCATTTTCGTAGTGCCGATTTAAATTACTTTTAGAGATAATCTCTTCATGGTACTAGAAACAAAGGGTCCCATCTTTTACTTTTGTCTTTCGCTAAAACAACTTTTGGCCAAAGAAATTTTAGATACTTTGTAACAAAGCTTTCCAATGCCCTTCCACTGGCTATTAGACAGAACAAATTTTTGGGAATATAAATCAGACACCAAGTCTTGAATCATCAGCCAAACTACCAATAGATGATCTAAGGTCAAGGATTTTATTAAAATCTATTTTTAAGTGTGTATTTGCAATTGTGCGGTGCTGATTGCCTTTTATTTGGAATGAAATTTTGTTGTTAATAACAACAAGATTTCATAAACTGCGCCTGCTACCTATGTAGGAGTTCCTATTAGTCCAATTTTTTGGTGTATGTTTTAGTTTAGGAAATGTAATGGCTTTAGTAGAACCTTCAGGAGGAGTGGGGACTTTTGTGAAAAAAACTCCCTGTGGCAGATACTATTCACCTACAAAAATTCAGCTTTCTCCAATTTTGTCCAGTTCTGGCGAGCTTTTTGTAAAGATTGATTTGGACTATAGTGAGACAGTCACAGCACTTCACCAATGGAGTGTAATTAATATAATTGAATAATAAGAAATAATAATAACACATTTTAAGCTGCCTCTGCGTTTTAAGATTTTCATATTTACTAGAGCTGAATATTATTTCTCGTTTTTAGGTACCAATTTCAATAAAAATATTCTCAAAAGCTTTGATATACGATATTTTAATAAATATACCATCTCTTTAATCAAGAATACAATAATATTTAAGCTTTAGGACTTCTAAAAGGATTTTCCAATTATATCGCTGCTCTCATCAATAAAACCACTCGAGAACCGATGCCTTTTAGAGTGAAATACTTTATTCAAAAACCAATTTTAATTGTTGAGATTCAAGTTAAAAGTACTTCAGGGATTGATTATATTCGACTGGTAGTTCTGTGAACAGAATAAATACAGCATCCAGAAACGTGTGTTTCTATTTCTTTCTTAATTATTAATAAATCAACAAAATTTCCTTAAAAATCATAAGACTTATAAGTAGGTACCTACTTAAAAATCTACCTACGTAATTATAAACCACAACCTATTTCAAATAACATTTTTTTTAAATTTCAAAAGAGGAATTATAAAATTTATCCGGAAAAACGTCATTACCACAATAACAATTCTTTTTTAAAACTTTTTTCCGGCAGGTAGGTACCATAATATTGAAAATCTCGTTGAATGCTAGCCACCTATTCGATTTTGACCATCTTGTTGTCACAGTAAAGCTTGCTTAAATATTTGCGATTTTGTAATCGTGCTAGCGGGGATCCCGAACGGGGGAGGACTTATGCGTGACTCCTTGCTTCTTGGAAATTTAATCACAATGGATCGCTTTACGGGAGAGCAATGCGCTTTCTGGGTAAAACATTTTTACAAAAACAATGATTTGGTTCTTTTTTGTTCAACAATGATTCTATTCTGTTTTATAAAAGAATGATGCACGCCGCTTATTTCGTTCGCATCACCAATTACAGAAGTTTGATGTGCCCAAGTGTTAATTTAATTAAATCATGGTTTAAAAATTTTGGAGAAACCAAGAGGAAAACAAACAAGGCGGCCATGGAGCAAAATAAATTAGTTAAAGATATTTACCCTAACAAATCAACTGATATTCCATGGCCTCCCCGCAACCCGCATCTAACCCCAGTTGATTTTTTTTATGGGATATATATGTGTTAATATATATTTTATCTTACAAGTCGAGTCTACATAAATAAACCAGTGACTAAACTCCAAATAAAGGAGAACATCTATCAAGAAACGGTCAATATTCCCCGAGATTTGTGTCGAAAAGTTTTTGAAAATCTAGGGGCCTGATTTGAGGAATACCAGCAGCAAGATGGCGACCATTTTGACGAATTTATTTTTATGAAATGTTTTTCCAGCATTTAAATACAATCTTTATTTTTTCATGATTTTTTTCAAAAGTGCAAATATAATAAGGATGCAATAGATTATTCATACTGGAAACCAAACGTACACACATTTACAGACAAATGAAATGATAAACGGTCGTATTAAAATGGAATTTCGCTACTTCGTTTTAATTGCAATAATATTCAAAATACATTTTTAATCGTGTATCATATATATTTATTTGTTCTAAAATGCAGTCTTACATTACTATTATTTTAAGTTGTTACAAATTAATCGTCAATGACGTGCAAACGATCTCTCCTTGGGACTAGTATAATATGTACATGCAGTTCGCCGGTATACAAATTGATCTGTCTAACCGGACTAAAAACCTATTGAACTGTATTTTAAACACCTTTAAACATTTATTCGAACATACATAAAAAACGGCACGGCGATTGACTTTATAGGACATTAATTTAAAAAACGGAATTAAGACATCAACACTGGTAAAAATGTTCCAATTAATTTATAGCTGCCGAATGAGTCTGCAATATAAAAATATTTCAAAATACACGAAAATCACAGAAGAGGGGGCAGAATTAATTGAAGCTATCGTGAAAAAAGGTCTATTGTGATTTTGGGTGCGTTTTTAATGATTGTGAAAATACAAAGCGCTGAATGAATCCTTTTGACTGTTGTAGGTATTTTGTGGCAAATTTCTATCCACATATTTACCATTCAGCCATTGTGAATTGTGGGCTGTTTGAAAAGTGTGCCAAGAATTCAGAGAAAATCATTTAAACTTTCCGACAGTACTTTATACGACCAACATGATGAGGATGTAGTTTTATTAGGACAGTTGGAAGGCTTTCTACGTCGGAAGAAGAACTAAAAACACCACTCATGATAATAGTTTTGCTTTCCGGGCACAAAATAATGATATTACCAGATATATACGGCATACGAGCTACTTATATTACCACGTATGGGACAAGTTAGTGGAGCCCGCACAAATACTATAAATTCAATAGGGCACCTGCACATGGGCGCCTTTATTACGATTTGTTCAGGTAGAGTCCTACTTGTAAAAGCAGTGAGAGCTTTCTTAGAGCAGTAGGAATATAGTAAATTAAATTAAACGACTTATTACTTTTCCCGAGTATTATCGGATGAGGAATGACTGATTGTATTAGTTACTTTTCTACTTGTTGAGAAAAAGTTATACATTAAATTCCCCACACGTTTTCTATAAGGGTAATTTTTTTAATAGCCTCCTGTTCTCCTTATGGAATTGAACAAATAACATTATTTTTAAATGTCTGACAGGACCGAAATTCCACCAATATTAAGTGCGCCAATCTCACATTTTAGGATGCGTGATAAGGAGTGATGTGTGGTCTGATATTATAAATTCATATTTACAGTACCCAGATGTGAAAATGATTTTATGAAAGAGTATTAATGTTTTAAAAATGTGGGATCTGTTATTTCTTAATGACACAAAGCATATTTGATCCTGCACGTCCGACATACGGACTATTTATTTGTCCGACATACGGACTATTTATGTGAACAAATTACCATTATTATATTATGGTTCTTTGATTTTGATACTAACCTCAAAATGTCCTTTATAAATAATACATCTATCACCATTGATCAATTTATTGTACACCAATATCACTATCATAATTTTTTTAAAACATAAATTATTATAGGCGTGTGAATAGTGTATCAATTCCGTCACACTAAAACAACACTGAAATCTTTTAATACAAACAACAGATTCATGGATTCAAATGTGGACATTGTTTTTTTTTTACAAAATTTGTAAGGCGTGGTAGTAATTCAATAACATATATATTAATAGCTTTTTTACTGGTATTGGGGGGAAATTACTATAGCGCTTGAACTTATCAAGTATCGCACTCCCCCCCCCCCCCCCCCCTCGCGTATCACCTAAATTTCATAATGCCAGAGCTTACCAGTAGTAAAAAAAGAATGATCAAATTTGGTTCAGTCATTCGGAAGTTATGCGCGTACCAACATTTCGAAGATTCATTTTTATTTATATAGATAGATAGATATTTACTATGACGCCTGAAATAAAAAAAAATACATCAACATCGTTTCCACGGCAACGATTTGTTTTCTGTCGTTAGCAATAACTCACTTTTGTTTTGAAAACGTATAAAAAATATAATATATTCATGTATGTTTTTAGGTTTTCACGGCCAAAAGTATTTTTGTTATTTATTTTTGGGGTGTTATGCCGTGTTTCGCTACCTCCTTCTTTAGCCAACGTTTCGGACAGCGTTACAGTGTCCATCATCAGGGCAGATGAGCAAATGATAACGTTTCGGACAGCGTTACAGTGTCCATCATCATCATTTTCACCAAATAAATAACAAAAATAATAATATATTCATATTTATAACTTCATAACGCCAGAGCTTACCATTATATACATCCTACAGTACTCGCATAAAATTTAGCTTTCTATTGGTGAAATAATTTTTAAATCGTTTTATTGTTTTATAAGCGTAACAAACAAACACACGCAGTTTCGTATTTATAATATTAGTATAGATTTTACGCCCTCTACGGAGTAGGTGGACAAACGCATACCCCTTGCTTTTCCTGTAACATTATTTTGATTTTAGAGTAATCTCAGCAATCATCAAACAGTATTAATGGCCTACCGTCTGCGTGGTTGAATTTCAGAACCCGACTTCGATTGCATGTCTGACGCCATGCCGATCCGCGCTACTAATAACATCTGTGTACGTGGAATTTCAAACGAAATTACCGTTGTAATTCGGTTTTAAATTTAAAAAATCGTCACAAAATGTCGCCACTTCCGTCGGCAGGTTGGTGTGGACTGCTCCAGGCAAGTATAAGTACTACGATTTAGTGAACTAACAGTATCCATCCAAATATGGAAAGATTGACGTTAAATTGATTTAATACTCAGTTGTATCATGCGGCTATACATTACATGTGACGTCATTGCCTGTCTCGGTTACTCTGTCCCGGTGGCTATCACTGGATGACAGTGGATCCGAGGAACAGGCTATATTTGGAACCAGTTCCTATTGGATTTATAAAGCGATCACAAACACTAACTGGGCGAAGCCAAACCAAGAGCCGCCTGGCCTAGCAGCTAAAAACCTAACCACTAATCTCATATTTTCTAATAATGTTACAGATATTAAAACGCAAATATAATATTAAATACAATTTTAAAATGAACTTACATTTTGATAGGTAGGTATGTATGGCATATTATGAACGTCACCAGTCTGTAGTGTAAATAGGATTACTGAAATTTAATTATCTCAATCAAAAAGATGAAAAAGAAAAGTACAGCTTTTGCAAAAAACGGTTAAGCCAGATCTAAAAGACCCAACGGTCGAATAGGCGGGCTGCGGTTGTCAGATTTTATTGGCAATAAAAAAGTAACCTTGATACCAATGGCATGCCTTGGCTTTTCGATTTTGGCACCTAAAATATAAATAAGTTTGTCAACAAATTAATCCGCCGCTATCCGAATTTTGACCGATTTCTTACATATCTCCCTTAAACATTTGAAGTTTTTAAGCTCTTAAAAAATGTGTGTTATTTTTTAAGATACTATCTAGATACGTTCCACGCCGAAACGCAAATTACATGAAACTCCCCCGATAGAAAAAAATCGCAAAGTATTTCAGAGTACTAAACAATCAGAGTATTTCAGAGTACTAAAAAGTCGCAAAGTATTTCAGAGTACTAAAAAATCGCAAAGTACTCAGAAAATAATTAAAAATAAGTCTTTTTCTATTATTTTATAAGTTATATTTGCGAAAAAATTCACAATATTTCTTCAAATGATACTTAAGATACGTTCCACGAGATTTTTGCTCTATTTTAAACGAGTCATTTAATTAAGCATTTTCGCAATTTTCGCTTCAGTTTTATCACTTAAAACATAAGAGCGCTCTGTCCAACATTCGTAATTACATATCTCTCCATCTTCTTCTTTTTGAGCCGGGAAGCGCCGCCTTAAGTTTGATGCTTTGTAAGAAAGGAAAATGATGTGAAAGCAATTTTTTTATTATAATTACAGTAAATAACATTGTTTGAATCTCTATTATATAAGTTTAACCAACCGGTTTCGGTTCGATCTGAACCTTCATCAGAGGTAAATTACAGAGTTACAGAGTATTTAAAGATAAAATAGAAGAGGGATTTTTTTAATGTGTCACAAGAGTCCCAGCTGCTATGGCATCCCGAATTGGGGTATGTTACGAGGCTAAAGGTAGTTGGGAGGGGAAAGAGATGAGGAAGAGGAAGGTGGGAAGTATCTGGCTATTCAGATCTGGTCACCAAACATGGCTAAAGTCATTTCAGGCAACGTTTCGATTCTGAATGTGGTCTTACACCAGGGTGTATCAAGTATCTTCCACTCTAAATGTGCTGCAAATAAACTATACATTATGCTTTAGTCGGGCCACGTCAGAAGTCAATTAGTTATATTGTTATAGTAGTTAATTAGTGTAATGAATGTGGATCGAAGTTTAAATAGGAACAAAAGAATAATGTTTGGATTCTTTGTTTGGACACGAATCAAAGCTATAAAAGGAAAATGTCTGGTATGAAAGTCCTCTTCACCCGTTGACCACCACGCGATAACGTTACTTAAATATAGTCTAATATTATACAAGTTATATCTTTTTATTTAATGTCCCGAATATAGTAAAGGCACGACATCTGTATTAGTTATATTGATAATTCGTGTAATAATAATAATAATTAATAATGATGTAACGCTCGTACAGCGCAGGTTTGAACTCTTTCACCTCAAGTGAGCTTTACTTTACAAACTTTAAAAAAAATGATTTAGTGTTGGGTTGTCATTCTAAAATGACGTAAAACATATAAAAACAGTACGTTTATACAAAGCAATAACAAGAAAACAAAAACAATAACATCACGATTATAGCACAAGAAAAAAATAACAACATTAAAATAAATATTCTGAACGACAGAGTAAGGAAACTTACATACAATTTTAGATGTTTAAGAGATATTTTAAAAGAAAAATTACTTAGAACCACATACTTCGCTTTCTGTCAATCAACAATACAATACGGCATTATAGGATGGGGCGGTTCATATAAAAATCTAACACAAACAATTTACGTATCACAAAAACTAATAATAAAAACAATTTAAAAAAAACCCTATACATATTCGTCAGAACTTTTATTCAGACAATTTAAGGTCAGAAAATTAAATGCATTATACTTCTACCACGCAACATTACAAATTTATAAAGATGATATTCAAAATAAAGTAATATCCTTTAAAAATAACAGAAATCTCAGACAAACGTCAATACTTCCAATTCTTAAATGTAAAAAAACAATAGGACAAAAAAATCATAAATATCTCGGTGTCAAATTTTTTAATTCCCTACCAGAAAAAAAAAACATGAACACTAACATAAAAGAATTTAAAACACACCTTAAAAATTATAGTGAAAATATGAAATGAGTTATACCAAATAAAACTATTATGATAACACCCCCCCCATACACACAAGCCCTGCTTATTTATGGGGGTACATCAAATATATTTATTATGTAACTAATTATTGTATAGAATCATTTTAAAATACATGTATCTATTTATGATTCATAATAAAATAATAAAAAATATATAATAAAAAAAAAAAAATTAAACAGGATGTAAAAGCACGGTACTAAATGTGAAGGTAGGTACGTAATTTAGCTGCCCCATGCTATTTTTTATCAATTAAAAACAATAAAATATTTTCCCATCACAAGTCATAACTGTATAGCCTAGCAGGTCACGTGATAAGCACTTCGTCTCATTCGAGCAGTACGGTAACAAATGAAAAAGCGCACGTATCACGTGATCCGTCGCGAGGAGTAGGAGTGTGATTAGTGGCGACGTGTGATTGATGTTTTTTTTAACCCTCAGGCCTTAGACATTTTCTGTCAGAAGGTCAGTATATTTCCGCTTTGTAATAAATTACAAATAAATGGAATATTTCTGAAAATTTCCGAAGAGTAATTAATATCTGTTTTTGAAAGGTGATGAAATACACCTTCAAATGTTATTAATACAAATAAATGTTTTTTTTATATAAAATTTTTTAATGTAAACATAAAAAAAAAAATTAATGGTTCACCTTACATTTTTTCTTACTACAATTACTGATAACTAAAAAAAAAAATCACACACACGCACGTGTTTTTAGACAAATGTATTATAAACGTTATTGTCAACTCACGTTTTTGACGATTCGTTT
Source organism: Glyphotaelius pellucidus (assembly GCA_936435175.1). Lineage (NCBI taxonomy): Eukaryota > Metazoa > Arthropoda > Insecta > Trichoptera > Limnephilidae > Glyphotaelius > Glyphotaelius pellucidus. Next base: position 39,069,872 of record OW386543.1, read on the forward strand.
AAAAATAATTTTAAAAAATTCACAAATCTTTATGAATTTTTTTTCAAATTGCCGTCTGAAACATTGGTTGCACAGAGGGGTCGTGGTTAACTTTTTGATTTGACTATAAAGGATAGTTTCTTTTTCTTTCTACCCCCGTTTAGATCAATTTTTCACCATGATAATAAGTGAGACACTACAATTTCTATGAGACATTTATAAGCTGTTCTCAAAAGCGAACAAATTAGCTGGCGGGGTTAATCAAAAAAAGATATAATCGAACAGCAAAATGACATCTTTTTTTTTTTTTTTATATGAAATACCGCACAAGAGTCCCAACTGCTCCCGTCTGGAGCCAGTGAGACTATGGCATCCCCAATTGGGGTATGTTGTGAGGCTGAAGGTAGTGGGGAGGGGAAGGAGATAGGGAAGAGGAAGGTGGGGAAGTACCTGGCTATTCAGATCTGGTCACTAAACACGGCTAAAGCCATTTCAAGCAACGTTTCAATTCTGAATGGTGGTCTTACACCAGGGCGATACTGATAGTATCTTCCACTCTGGAACGTGCCGCAAATATACTATATATTATTTTAAATGAATAAATTGTGAAATAACACAAATTAATCAAATAAAATTTATTTGCGCACGCCGGGTTCGAACCCGCGACCTTCGGATTGTGAGTCGAGAGTCTTGCCTCGGGACCACGGAGGCCGTCATCTACTTTTATTCTCCAAATATGTTCAGGAATCGCTGTTACACTTTGTTACCCCTGTTTACAGTAGGAAGCAGTTTATGTTTACGTTTGTAAGTAATAATGCTGTTAGCGATTTTACATTGGCTCAGTGAATTGTATTTTGTCGATGCTTTGCTTATTATTGTACATCGATCCTATTAAGTCCTCAATGATCAGGCTGTTAAATATTTTATTTTGAAAGTGTTAACTGATTTATGTATATTCTGTGAATATATTTATGTGAATGCTGCTAATTGCTTTATTTAAGCTTTGTTATTTCTTGCTAAAAATTCATATATTTCTAGAAAAATGTAAATCTCGTATTGCTATTATCGTAAAACCAATAAAATCCAGTTCACCTGGCGCCAACATGTTAATTGAAAACTTCCACATTACAAAGTTGATCGAACTTACATATCCATTTCCTCCTGTTTCTACAAACTTTTAAAATAGACGCCGATAGTAATTTATTAATGAATATAAAGAAACCTATTTAAAGCATTATTCCACTTATGTATTTCATCATGCCGGATCAGTTTCAAACATTAAATTATGTTCATTTTCAGACTTAGAAACAAAAAGTTATGGTGTCTTTTAATGCATTTTTATTTAACTATTTAAGTACTTGAAAGTACACTTCACTTTCAATGGTTCCGTACACTTGAGACAAACTAGGATATAGAATATCAGTTCAAATCCCAAGTTAGAGTAACAACGCCATGCAGTGGCAATGGTGTGTATTTTTTTAGATTTTTGAAGTAAAACTTCTTTACGCACGCTTCACTTGGTGAATGCGTGACGAGAGTGTTACAAAAAGTGTAATCGGTCTAGGCGAACGAAGCATAGAGAAGTTTCACTTCAATCTTGTGGTCAAAAACACACACGTTTTTTTTTTTTAAAATAAGATCCACACAGGAGGCCCTGGGGAATTTTTCAGTATTTCTTATGGCTTTAACTTTGTAATATTTTCTAGATATTTTGTTTTAGAGTTGTAATTTTCAATGTACATTTGTAGCTTTATATTTTTAATTTTCTGCAGAAAATAACAAATTCCATACTCCGTATACCTTATCTAATAGCATTGCCATCAAAGAATATGGGGGTTTTATTGGGTATGTAAAGCTGGCAAGAATCATAAGCGTCCATGCGCAAATAAACAACATCGTATTTAGTAATCTGTTACACGCGTCCTTAGAAAAAAGGGAAGGCAAGGAGAATAAAGAATAACGAAAAAAATACAAAGATTAGTTAGATTATTAGGCGAGTTTATACGAATACTTGTGATGGTGGGAAAAAGCATTAATAATAAATATCAGTGACATTTTAGACATTGCTGGTTTTCCCCCTGTGGTCTTCATTTTCAATCAGAAACCTGCCAATTGTCTTCAATCAATCAAATATAACCCTCCTAGCGGATGCTATAACTTACCTGTAGTAATAATTTTGCTAGTTATAAATTAATCAAGAGCTCACGTTCAATTCTTGGCATGTTGATCTTGGCTCGGCCGCTGAACATCATTAGGGAGTTTATTGTCTTCAGGTATTGCGTGTCGATTACACTTATGATTTATGATTTACCGAGCCGCTGTTTGCACAACTATTCCTGTATTAATAATGGCTAACCCAGTCCCTGGTTGAACACTTGCTCAAAGTTGTCGATAGGGTATTTTCACAAACAATGAATACCGTTAAACAATTATGGAAGATTTTATTAGATCACCGTTCTTGTGATGTATCATATTAAGAATATGATTAGTTATCATACTGCTTTAGATGTCTATAGGCTGTTTGGGTCAGATGGTCTCGTTTACGAGATGAGCCGAAAGTAACCGAAGGTAGGTGTGCTCAGTCATTATAATGCGAGAGCCCGCCAGACAAAACATAGCTTCCAATTAATAAGGACGTCAGTTCTTCTAAACTATATTTGTAAATTACGATACGTCAATAAACAGCCAGTGTGATCTCAAGAACCATAAGTATTTCAATAGGCACATTATAGTACTGATGAAGAACGAATATCTCCGGAGATACCTTCTTACACTTCTAAAAATGTGAAATTTTAGTATTTTCATTCATTATTGATTTTAAAATGATATTAAAAAAGCACTTTCCTAAAAGGTTCAAAAAGTTAATTTCTACGTCATTGTGACACATAAAATGCTACTGGCTGGTAAGACGACTGTAGTCGACGCGTTAGCCGGCGTGAAGTCGAAAAAACGGATGCTTAGACCGCAAATTAAAAAGGCACCTTTTAAATCTAATTAAGAAAAAAAAACCGTAAAATACTTAATCGGAAACCAAAAAAATATAATCGAAAATAAACGTACAAGCTTCTGTGAGGCTGTTCAAGATCGCTGTTTTAGACGGCCGTGCTCAACCCGGTTGCAAGAAAATCGACAGTCAGGCAAATTAAATATTAAATTCCTATTTTTCACATGTCTTAATCCCCAAGATATAAAAATATATTATAGTAAACGTCAACAGTTAATATTATATCATAAAATTTTATTCATTTAATCTATTTCAAGAATAAAAAATGGTCTTTAAAAAATGATAGATCTTAATTTAAGTGCCTACCTACGGTCGAGTAGGCGGACTGCGGTTTTCTTTAATGCTTACAAAACCATTGGCGTACCATAGTTTTTACTTACTTAGATTTCAGACACGACGGTTTTTTTCTGGTTATCGAGTTGTGGTTCAACAAACATCTTCACTAAATGACTTGTAATTCTCCCAGTGGATGGAAATAAAAATCGTATAAGATAAGAAAATTGATAAAAAATGGAAAAAAATAAATATTAATTATGACCGGTCAGTGGTTGAGTGGGCATCACGTTTGGGTCCCACCCGGGCGTCCCGTGTTCGATTCCTCGGCTGGCTAAGTCCTCCATCACAACACAAGCAACATTTTCGGCTTTCTGTTGTGGTAGTAGGAGATTTTCAAACATTGTTGGGCTATTCGTAACCCGGGAATGTTTGTCTTTCTTTAAAAAAAAAAAAATATCTATCATATCTACTGTTAGTGTACATTATATATATAAAAATATTATATGAAGCATAGATACGTGGTGAGTGGCTTTGTTTTTTTTTATATAAACATTACAGTTTTTATTCTGAAATTGACGAAATTTCGCACAATTGCATTCAAAAGAAAAGGAAAATTAAATCTGATTTAACACTTTGTGTAAAGCTTTGACAACACCGGGAACTTTACCTGGTCTTTAAATATAAAAATCTCGCATCGCGATGTTTGTTCGAGATAAACTCAGAAACTACTTAGCCGATTTGGATGAAATTTGGCTTACTGTGTGGAATTTGGTTTAACTTAAAAGATAGGATGGTTTTTATCTCGATTATTGACCTCAGTATTTATAATTGCGACTTAAATAATCATTAAGTGTTTATTATAGGTCAATGCTTTGTAATTATTTGTAAGTTCCATAAGTTTCTAACAGATGGCGGTGTGAGTTAATTTATCGACAAAACACTTGGTTATCTAGGTTGGGTAACCATCTAGTAGATGGCGTTGTTTTTCGATTTCACGTCAGTCTATTTCACATCCACAGCAACGTGTCAGGCCGGGTCAACTACTATATATTATAGAAAGAAGAGTCTGTGGGTGCCTTTCGAAATAAATTTACAGTTTTATTCCGAGATTGATGAAAGTTTGCCCACTCGATCTTCAAAACAAAAAGTCACCCAATCAGGATAAATCCCAGTCAACTCCGGGGACTTCAACTTATAATGTCGATCATCAAGTTGGTTAGTCGAATATCTCCGAAAAATCGATTTGACTTGAGTTTTCAGTCATACCTAAAAGTATACCCGCTAAAATGCATACTCTTTTACACATAAACGCCACTAAATAAATTATAATATAATGGAAAAACTTGTGGTGAAATAAACAAAAAGATTAAGTTTTCTGGGTAAGTAAGCAATTTAAAATTTCATTCTAATGCACCGGACCGTTATGCCTGTTGAACTTTCTTAGAAGGGTGGAATTAGGAAGCGTAATACTAACTGAACTGTTAGGGCGGGTTGTTTCAAAAAAATTGATGAGTTCATCAAATATTTGAAGTTAATTTTCAGGTTCTGTGTAAGTTCTTTTCGAGTTCTGTTTTTTTATCATCATAGGCCAAGTGCTTCACAAAACTGAAATCATCACAGAACTTGAATAGAACTTACACAGAACGTGAAAATTAACGTCAAATATTTGACGAATTCGTCAAATTTTTTAAAACAACCCATCCTTAATGTAGCAGGCTGGATTGATGGTGTCCACATAAGAATTCACATTCCACATTAAATGTTCCAAACTGTGTACAGATTGTATGATCACCGTAAGTTACAATTTGAAGTCTTTGCGTACACAAGTAATTTGCACTTCGAAAATACGAACATTTTTTTTTTTACATAACTCCACACCCTGGAGGCCCTGAGGAAAATAATTTCCCTCAAGGCCTCGTGTCATCTTTAAAGATGCTGTGTGGAGGGTGTTTTTGAGGAGAGGAAGAACTTGAAAGAGCTGTTGAACTCAAGAACGAGTCGTAGAACCGACCCGTTCTCATGTGACTAATGTCAACCGTGTACAAAACAAATGTTGGGCACGTGTTTGGCGTGTTTCCCGACTATGCACTGGTGCCGAGAGGATCAATGACGCTAGTTCCACGTAGCATCTTCCATTGTAATACCGGTAGAACAAGGACAGCATTCCCACCTGACGCCTATGCTCTAAAGATTGCAATCCGTTTGTTAAGTTAGGAGAATTTATCAAACGAACCGCCCGTTTCTGCACAGAGTCGAGGGTTTTTTTTTTTTAGGTATTTTGGGGCTCCAGACCAGAGGTGGCTGCCAAATTCAACCGTAGGGCGCATTTGTGATTTGTACAGGGTTAGTAGTTGTATACTATTAAAGAATCAGTTTCTGAGAGGCTAACTTAACTCTGGCTTCGATGGAGCCCCCGTAACTGAGCTGGTCACTTATAGTTACACCAAGCATATCAATGGAGGGCCCGTTTGGGAGATTGCTTCCCTTGAAGGAGACTAAATTTTCATTTCGATCCCTTTTAGACATAATCAGACATGATTGGGTCTTTGAAACATTAAATTCGACGAGGTTATTCTTACCCCAAGGGGAAACACTCTCGAGGTAACCGTCCATTCTTTGATTCAAAGCCCTCCGAGCAATTGGGGTTTGTGTGCCCTTTGGGGGCTTGTTAAACAAAAAGCTATCATGGACTTTACCTTCATCCGCGTAACAATGAATCGGTGCACATGACAAGAGGTCATTGATGTGCAACAAAAACAAAGTCGGCGACAGAACCGATCCCTGTGGGACGCCAGCATTTATCGAATGCGAGGAAGAGGTGAAACCGTCAGCAACCGCCTGAATTGACCTCTCCCTCAAAACATAATAGAACTTCATTATAATACACTGCTTGTTTGTTGAAGGTTGCCACTGCACTGGTTTGCAAGAGGGTAGAAGGAAGTATGTAGGTATGGACGTATTTAGGACAAAGGACAGGAATATTCTCAAACAATGCCTGCCGGTGTTACTTTATAACAAATTTAATATGTAAACCATAATAACGTGTAAATAATTCTTGATTTATGGTGCGCATTCGAATATTGCTTTCCTCATTATCTCAAATATTAATATTTGGAGATGTCTAAATAGTGGACGATCGAAATATATTTTATAACTGCGATTGCAATCTAAACTAAAATTTTCTAAAAGAGAAAGTAGCCACATGCCATGTAGACCTAATTTTAATTGTATCGTAAACTAATATCAATAACGTTTCCAAAATTCTAAATAATCTTCAAAGATAGCTCGATTAGGTATGGAGGCGTTTTCCCAGCTTCCCATTAAACCGCAAAGTCATTTCAGTTATTCCAAAATAGTTTAGATCTGTTGTTTATCTCTAACTTACTTACTTCAACCGAAAATCAAAACTTACTTTCTAGAAACAGCTGTTGAATATTCCTCTACCACGCAAGCCCAGACCATATTGGATTTTAATTAACGTAAAGCTTATAAACGTCTTAAACAAAGCAACATAGAAAATACGCTCAAACTTTTGAAAACCTCTCCAGTAATTTTGAATAATGAAAATTAATATACAAAGTTTGGATTCATCATAATATTATGATACATCTTAATTCATCGTTTTCTACTTCCTGATAGTGTAATAGCACTATATAGGCAAAATATATTATTCTGTAACAATAATTCCGGGTTCAAATACCACATAACATCATCAAATTACCACATCGTCCTCGTTTTCACACTCAATATTCCAAATAATGTCAGGAATCGCTGGTTAAGGAAAGTCAAGTGGGTTGTTCATCTTTTAACCTACATAACTTATACCACTCTGTCACATTTCCACCTAAAATGAGGATTTTTTTAAACTTTAAATTAATTCTCTCTGGATCTCAGAGGGTAAATTGTAGCAAGGGGGGAAGGAGGCCTAAAACGCCTATCGGGGGTGACACACACGAGCTGCGTGTATACCTATTTCGAATCTTTTTCGAGTGACAGAATTAACGTACTAAAACATCAGTTGTAAAGGCTTGTTCAGACTAAGCCAATGGTTTAGAAGAGTGGCGAGTAACTCGCCACTTGACTCGCCGTAAATCGTTCGCATTACATTCAAGTAGAGTATATTTGTCCCCGCCGCCTGTTGCAAGATGACGGCGGTTGACGGGCTGCTACAAAGCAAAGTAAATACGCTTATTAAGCATATTGTAATGCTTAGAAGAGGTGAAATTTTAGAAGAGGTGGAATAATAAATTAGTAAAATGAAAATAAATAAAATATAGACACGAAAAGAGATTAATAGCAGCATGAATAAATAATCTACAAGACCCCACTGAGAGACAGCCTGGGTTTTCATTGTCTCGCAAACTCTGGTCCGCCATCAATAGAATAAGGTGCTCCCATAGCCGTTGTGCCCATATGATGTATAAATGGGGCCTTAAAGAGTCAAAGATGTGTGAATGCGGTGAGGTGCAGACCACCGAACATGTGGTCAACGAATGCCCGCTCCATTCATTCCCCGGCGGGATTGATGAGGTCCACAGGGCAACGCCTGAGGCCCTAGATTGGCTCGCAGACCTAGATGTCCCCCTCTGATCACCCACCATACGAAAGAAGAAGAATAAATAATTTTAGAGTTGCACCTTCGCTCCAGTACCACGACATTTCCGCGCGTCCACAAATGAACTCTGCTAAACAAGCGGGTTAGCGCATGTTAGTGCGCAGGGACGTGTGGAGGGGGCCGCTACTCGCCGAAAAATTAAAACGAAATGGATTGAATCGGCTAAAGAGCTGACTAACCCACTCTACTAAAATTATGGTGCTCGGACGCGTTTAGATACTACTATACTCTCCACTCGACTAAAATACTCTACCAATGCGAACGGGTCATTAGAGACAAGTTTTTGAGATTTTAAAAATATTTTATTAAACATTATAAAAAAAAATAATGCTGTTACTTGATTGGTTATGGAGTTTAAAATAGTTTTATATTTTATGTCATCATATAATTTTTTTGTAACATTATAGAATATACTTAAGTCGAGGTGGCGGGAGACAAACTGTGATGTGTATGAAATACACTGCTATCACGAGGATTTACAACTCTGTAACGTAATTTTAACTACAAAAATATAGACACATACTTTTTTAAATGCACACAGTCATTGCGTCTTAAGTACAGTAGATTTTAAAGTAATTATAAAATAATAATATTGGTTATTCTGTTGAATTTTTCTCCATTAACTGGTGGAGACAACTTTTTATAGGTTAAAAAGAAGAACAACCCAAGTACTAACGTATTAACGGTTCCATGCCAATTGAGAACAAAGTCATCATCTCTTTGAAAAGTCATTAAAAGCTATGAAAAAAATATATTTTAAAGTAGCCCGTAACCCTAACCTAACGTAATCTATTTAACCAATTTTTTTTTCAACACTTTTAATGACTTTTCTGAGGTGGTTCTGAGTTGGTTTTATTCTGACTTATCCGGTCACCCTCATTAACACCCTGTTTATCAATACACATGGTAAACAAAGTATTCACCACTTTTAATACTTACATTATTTGTTTAGAATTGATACGGAAAAATATGGTGGGTGATAAGTTGGATATTTGGTATCTGTTGTCGTCTATTTTAAAAATACATAAAGAAAATTTATCTAAAAGCTTCTTATACAATAAGCTTCTTAAAATTTCCATGAAAAAGCGTCTTTGTTGTTTATTTTTGAATTTTCTTTAGAAATTTGGCTAGCTATAAAAACCAAATGCCGATTTTGATCTGATTGTTGAAAAGTTTTGTTACAAAAAAGTTATAAATTTTTAAAATGCCTACAGTAATTCGAAAATATTCCTAGAATAAAAATAGATTCAAACAAAATAATATTTTTGATTCTACTGGAGCAGAATTTTATCAGAGATAATTTTCAGATAAATCTATTTTACTGTAATTTGAATATTTCAAACCAAAATATTAACGACCAAAATCGAATAAATCGTTTTTCTTTATTTACCTGCACACGAATTATGTTCATGTCAAACGGAATAAAGGTAAAAACAGGCAATACAATGTACTGTTGAATTTGGCAGCCACCTCTGATCTAGAGCCCCAAAATAACTCACTTTAACCCCCTTGACTCTGCGTAGAAACTGGCGGTCAATTTGAAAGATTCCCCTATCCTAACAAGAGGATTGCAGTCTTCAGAGCATAGGCGTCGAAAGATGTTCCGAGGAACTAGCGTCATTGATCCCTTCGGCAACGGTGTACAGTCGGGAAGCACGCCAAACGCACGCCCAATATTAGTACACAATTGACAATCGCTTCATGAGAAGAGGTCGTCCTATTGTGATCGTTGAATGATTTACCATCGTCTCTCACCGTTTTCCTTCCTTGTTTTTTTTTTTTTTTTAAATATGTTTATTCAGTTTTAATTTTACAATATTTTATTTTACAAATCTTACGAAACTGATCAATCAGTTTGATTGTAAGAAATCTCTCATTTTTTTAAAATTATTTAATACAGTATACTTTTCAGTTTTACAAAGTATATACTAAATATAATACTTAATATCAAAATACTAATTATTACGACAAACTAATTATTATAATGTTTTAATGTTTATGAATTGCGTTGTAGTAAAAATATTTTACACAGTACAAACATACGGTGAGAAAATAAATAGATAGGAACTATTTTATTTGATTTCATGTTCTTCGGAGGTAGTTTCACTCCATCCTTTCCTCGAAATACCCTTCACATAGCATCCCCAAAGATGACATGGGCCCTGAGTGGTATTTCTCCATCCTTTCCTTGAAATACCCTTCCCATAGCATCCCCAAAGATGACATGGGCCCTGAGTGGTATTTCTCCATCCTTTCCTCAAAATATCCTTCACACAGCATCCCCAAAGATGACATAGGCCCTGAGTGGTATTATTCTCCATCATTTCCTCAAAATACTCTTCACACAGCATCTTCAAAGATGACATGGGCCCTGAGTGGTATTATTCTCCATCATTTCCTCAAAATACCCTTCACACAGCATCCCCAAAGATGGCCCTGAGTGATATTATTTTCCTCCTATAATGTAAAAAAAAAATCGCGGAAGTGAAAGGTGAAAGAAGTAACGGATGCCCCAGGAAGACATGGCCACTGCATTTGAATCTAATACTTCAGTCAAGTCGGGGAAAGCTGATCTTGTCGTTGAAGAATTGAGCTCAATTTTTTTTCTCATTTTGCTATGAATTGGTATAAATATTTATTACATCTCAAATATTACATTATCATAGGATGTAAGGACTTAATGAGATGGTATGGGTACATTAGACGGAGACCATCAGACCGACCACACAGTGAAGCAGGCAATGTCTATGGAGCTTCATCGACAGTCATCCAGAGCAAGACCAAAACTCCTGGATGACTCAATGCTCCAAATATTGCAGAGAAACGGCTTGGATGAAAGCGATACCCAGAACCGAAAAAGATACAATTCGAAAACGAGAAAAGCCGACCAAAACAGCCTACCTAGGCAATGATTGGGACAGTGCAGGGAAGAAGAAGAATATGTAGGATATGAACTTCAACGATAAAATAGTCAATTAGTTAAAACGCCACAAATCCCCGCTTAGAGACATTGGAGGGAACCCCACTACTTTCCCAACGGCGTTATAAGGATACATTTGGTTTCCTCCTTCACCGCACACGTCAAGACTCTATTTTTTATTGAACGAAGCTACATTTATTTGAACGACTCTAGACACTCCAATGTCCATGCATACGGGGTTAGTAAGCAGTATGCAAGTACTTACATTAACATAATACAAAAGAGAAATAGAAGTATCAGCCTGTGGAATAATTCCTCCGAAATCGGTAACATAAAAAATAGAGATAAAAGTGTTGTAAGATAAAAAAAATAAGAAATACAAAATAAGAGTTGCACCCAGTTGCAGAAAGCTTCTGGAATAAGAGAAATAACCCCAAAAAAGTAATAATTTACAATAATAAGAGAGAGAAAACAAAATGCAGAGTACATATTTAACAAACCACCAGGCAGTCCCAAAGACAATATGCATAGCTCTCGGCCCAACCGCAGACGAGGCCCGAAGTCCGCGCCCTTTAGCCGGCTCCCCGAGTTTGCCTCGAAGAAATGTATTTGGGAAAGAAACAGAAGATTTAGAAGACCCTGGGAAAAAGATGAGCATCGGGTTGTCGGAGAGGGGGCGGAAGGACGTCGAGATCACGGGGCTATTCTTCAGGCCTACGCATGTCATTGGGGGAGGCGCGGGAGAATTGCAGGAAGACCGCTCCGGTGTGCGTTCGCCTGCAATATGCACGATCAGGGTCTATTCCACCCCCTTTTTATGGGGTGACGACGATAGATAATATGTACAATTCAGTTGCGCCTCCAAAGTATAAAATCAAAGTTAACAAAGTAAGAAAACAATAAGAGAATTATATATGTTATAGTATGAGTACAGAAGTCATAATACATTGATGCATTGAGCGATGGTGTCATCACCATCGTCAGTCACCAAGATAGAAATTTAAATAAAAACACACAGGTTAAAACATAAACGATTGTCAGAGACCCGGTTAGAGAGGACAATCGAAATAATGCCCCCAAATTGGTACCACAGTCGTAGAGTTAAACGCAGTGCGGTCAGGAGCCCAGAAACGCGCAGTAGTTAGCCACCGCACTAATGAGTTATAAGCCACGTGAGAGAATTACGGCTTACGGTTTTCCCTCGTTAAAATTTTCCAGTCGAAGCTTACAGAAAATTTACGCCCAATGATTTATGACCTGAATTATTTCCGAGAAGGGACGTTCACTTACGAATTTTACGATATAATTATTTTAATGCGAATTTAAGACTAATTAGTCAATCAATTCATAAATATTTTTTTTGCTAATTAATCTACACGTTTTGTTATTGTGTTTGTAACTGGGATTATTTTAATGAGCTCCCTGAGATAATTTTTCAAAAAACAGCGCTCTGTAAATTTTCCAATTATTACCCAAACTATATGTTCTTCGAAAAAAACTATGAAATTTCTTTAATATTTTTCAAACATGATTTTCTCCAATGGGTGGGTTTTTCATGTTTATTTAAAAACTTTTTTTATTTTTTTACATTAACAGGGTATTCTAGTCTAGAAGCATGAATTGTATGTATTTTTTAGGTGCAATAAAAAAAAATACCGATAAAACTTTTACTAATAAATAGCCATTATTTTACTAAATATTGATTAAACATTAAAGAATACATGAAAAAAAAAGAAAATATTCAAAATTAAAAAAGTTATAGGGTGTTGAAGTGAGGGGTCTCAAAAAAATGGCGCGCTCTGGTTGACACGATTGCAACCCTCCTAGTAATCTAAAAAAAAAAAAACAAATTATTTCTCAATCCAAACAAATGCGGCCATAGCCCTAACTAAGGAAAAGTAAGCAAAAAATCGCAAAATGGCGGATGTTGAAATAAAAAAGACATTTTTTACAAGTTTTTTTGGCTAATTCTAATTTTGTTATAGTTTTAGTTAGCGTAAAGAAAAGGCTCACACCGAATTTCAAGTAAATTGGTTCAGTAGAGATATCGTGTCAACCGTCTCGAAAAAAATAGTTTTGAGTAACACGCGTTTAATGTTTTGCGCTATTTAGATTTTAATTAAGAGGCAAAAGCGGGCGGCGTTTTGTCCATACAAATGTACTTCCCAATTTCCTCTCTGGATTTTGACACTACTGAAAATATTTTTTTAATGTAATATAGATATCGACCACTAGTTTCTCGGCAAGATTAGCTTAATTTTGATAAGTTTCTTTTTTTAGGACCCTTCAAAATCGTTAAAATTGCCTGGATTGAACGCCATCAACAGACATTCAGTATACAAACTAGACAATGCACTTTTAAAAAAAGCAAAACGTACAGATGTAGAGCATTTTCTTCTAATATAGTTGGTAAAAAATATTTAAAAATAGGTCCAGTTTTGGAGGAGAAAAATCAGTAAGTAATACAAAACCACGATTTTCATGATTTTATTTAGGTATTTTCAGCCTGAGGCGCAGTTGATTGGTTGATTCGGGGGAGTAAAAGCAGTGATAGCAACAATTTGGTAAAATATCTGTTGATCAAGTTTCTCGGCAACCGGGTTTCCTCTTAATTCCCATTTCATCTTTGAAAGTGGTGTACGGAGCCTCTTTTTAATGAAAGGTGGGAGTGAAGTTCTGAAAAGAAAGGAAAAATGCTTAGGGTTGGGTAGGAATCTGAAGATCAGTGTGTCCAAAAGTGACGTAAGTATGAATTCACTCATCCTGCTGTGGCGCAAGACGATGAGTCGAGAAAGTCCAGCTGGAGCCGTAAAAAGGTCTCTCACAACTCACAACCGATTTTTCCCAATCTGGCCCGCCACGCAGTTGGCGCTATATTTAATTTTGACCGAAGTTTGTTTACGTATTATTCGCAAATCGAAAATGTGTTTTTGCTCTTGATAAAATATAAACTGGGCTTCGACCCACTTCAGACAAATCAAAAATTCACGAGGTGATGATTTTATATCTAAACAAACAAAGGAATGATAATAAAATGCAAAATGCATGTGTCCGATATTGCTGCAATGTCCTGAGACGCGAGCATATCTCGCCTTACCTCTAACGGCATCAGATTCTAAATGTGCCGAACAGAAAATCTCAAAAAATTATAACACCTAATCAAACATAACCCATTCAAATATAAAAAAATATAATTAAATAAACTTTGTTTCGAGACAGAAAATATTACCACAATATCCGTGATTATACCATTGGCGCGTGGTCCATAGAAAAATATATCTACCGTTTATCAAGACAATTATTTATCTTACTCATAATCTAGATTCTAAGAACAACTGTATATATAGATCCCCACCGAAACTAATCTTTTAATTTATGTGTATGATACTGCCGCCATGGGTCGACCCACAGTGCCCTTCTTGACAATATCAAGGAGGATACGGTGTTTCTACTTAGGTCGACAGAATAGCACTTAATCCCAAACATGGGAACACCTCAGCACAGGTTCGCCTAGTGAGGTGTTCACAAAACACTACGACTAACCTATTTACATACAGTTACGGATCTTTAAAATTTTTTTTCTTATTACTAAACCTATTATCTATGTAAACTATGTAATTATTTGTAAAGTGTATGTACAAGAATAGAAATAAATAAATAAATAAAAATAAAGAAAGAAGTTACATCAGATGTTTCAAATGTGCAAATTGATTAATTCGAAGGTTATTAACTGTTTGACAAGACTGCAATGTGACCCGTGACTCTCATGCACACAGTACACGCCAAAGAGACCACTTACTCATTTCTCCCAAGACATTAAACTGCTATATTTGAGCCAGACATAAAACTGCTATATTCCCCAGACATAAAACTGCCGTATTTGAGGGTAGTTTCAACTATTCATCATAAAATTTTGGAATGAAATACCACTGCCTATTCGAATATCATCATTCTTACAATGAATGCTTCAAGAAGCTCTGCGGCGAATGGTTGCTGACTACACAGTCAACCGCACAACATCGTAAATGATAAAATTTATAATTAAAGGGATACCTCTACTTATATTAGTGTTTGTGATTATATTATTTTTTTTCAATTTTAAAATTATTTGTTTTAATTTGAATTTTATTTATTATATTTAATTTTATTTCAATTTCATTTTATGTATTTACTGACACAAATGATAACATTAATGATAATTTATTGATAACATCATATTTGATAAAATTTATAATTAAAAGTATTCCTAATTTTTTTCAATTTTAAGATTATTTGCTTTAATTTGAATTTTATTTATTAGAATTTTTTATTTTATTTTAATTTCATTTTATGTATTTATTGTGTATATTAAATTAAAGGCACGGCTGAAAACCAGCAGCATTCCGGGAGAAATCCGGAATATACATCTGAGCAGTGATCCTTTTGTCAATAGAATCAATGTGATATAATTCAAAATAATAATACGTATAAATATGTAAAAAGTTATTGTCAAATAAATTTTATTGTTATGATAATATTAAAAGATCAAAACAATGTCATGATACCGACTGCGGTAACAATATTCCCTGTCAAAATGCTTCAAGTAAAAATGCCCCAAGTTAGAAATTTTTAAATTGTAATATTCCTTGCCAAATGTTCCCAATTAGAACCAGGTAAAAAATTATTATATTTTTGGAACAGTTAGTCAGCAGACTCAGCATGACACAGTGAATTTCGATAATCTAACCTTACCTCAATAGCCAATTTATTTATTATTATCAATTTGAGTTCTTTCCTATGTGACTATTAACTAGGTACATTTTAACTGGGAACATTATTACCAGCCGCGCTCAGCAACGATATGCAAAATGCAAAAAGTGAGTAATATAATTATTGAAAATATATATTCACTTATATAAGAAGAAATAATGGAGTGACTAAACTTGCAAACTTCAATAATTATTCAAACATTTCTGAGGCAGCCATTAAAATAGTTAATTTTCCAGAATTCACAAACGAGTCCTTGATTGTCCTCTGCCTACAAAACTTACTTACCTATTTTATTAGTATAGGATCCGTCGAGCAGGTCCCATTTTCTCTAATTGATAAACTCAAGACCAGATTAGTCTCTCTGAGGGCCACTTCATCAATTCAATGAATCAGTTAGCTCCAGGACGAGACGCGAACAGACCAAACAAACTAACAAACTTAAAAGTGGGATCAAAGAAAGTAAGTAAAATGTGTGGTTTTGTAAATACGTTTTACGATTCTTGAAAAAAGATGTATGTAGCTTTTTTTTACGTCGAGTGTTCTTCACTTTGGTTTATATAAGCTGGCCTTGAAAATTGAAAGAAATGCGTCGTATCGATATATTTTTAGCATGCGTAAATTCGCAACACTCAGGATGGGCGTACGCTGAGACATCGGTCGCGCAGAATGTTCAGCGCAAGATAGTTTTGGTTTTTGTGTTGTATGGAAGTGTATGGAGCGACATACGCTGAGACGTGCATGTTTCTCATACATTTCACAACTGCGCTGAACATGCTGCGCGACCTATGTCTCAGCGTACGCCCATCCTCACTCTTATTTAGCACAACACAATGCTACATGCTATCAATGTGAATTTGATTTCACACGGCCTTTAAACAAATTCTTCGAATTCAAAATCCAAACGTAATTTTTAGAATTGAATTTGTTTTTAAAACGGTATTTGTCTTACCAATTCATTTTCTTCCAGCATTTTAAGATGTCGGTATGTTTATAGTGCTACTAGCGCAGACCCGTGAAAAATAACGAATTATTATAATTCTTAAATTTTTAAATATTACGGTGGAGACATGGCAAAGGGTGATTTCTGCTGTTGACACAATTTTACGGGATACCAAAAACAAAGTTTTGAAATCAGTTAGACACATCGACTGGGTGTTATCAAGTATAATTTCAAACTTAATATATTCCAAAGAAGGGTGATCGCTCCAACCCGGCCAACTAACGCCCCAGCGATCACATCAGTTTTGTCCAAGGTGATGGAACGTGCGATCAACGACAAACTGCTCACATATCTCGAGAAGAACAAAATCATTAACGACCGTCAATACGGATTTCGGCGGAACCGCTCTTGCGGCGATCTTCTCGCATATGTGACGCATGTTTGGGGGCGGTGCCTGGAACGTTTCGGTGAGATCCAAACGGTTGCACTGGACATTTTCAAGACCTTTGTCCGGATTTGGCATCGAGGACTTGTCAACAAACTTCCATCTTACGGACTTCCCGTATCCCTGTGTACGTGGATTGCCGACTTTTTGAGGGAGAGGTCAATTCAGACGGTTGCTGACGGTTTCATCTCTTCCTTGCATCCAATAAATGCGTCCCACAGGGATCGGTTCTGTCCCCGACTTTGTTTTTGTTGCACATCAACGACCTTTTGTCATGTGCACCAATTCATTGTTACGCGGATGACAGTACAGTCCATGACAGCTTTTCGTTTGACAAGCCCCCAAAGGGCACACAAACTCCAACGGCTCGGAGGGCTTTGAAGCAAAGAATGGATGGTCTCCGTCGACACGCGGAGTCCGTTCCCTCAAGCAATCTTCCGAACAGACCTTCCATTGATATGCTTGGTGTAACTATAAGTGACCAGCTCAGGTATGGGGGCTCCATCGAAGCCAGAGTAAAGTTAGCTTCTCAAAACTGGGCGTACTGTACAGGGCCCGCAGATACTTTAATAGTGCACAACTGCTAACCCTGTACAAATCGCAAGTGCGCCCCACGGTTGAATTTGGCAGCCACCTCTGGTCTGGAGCTCCAAAATACTTGAAAAATACCCTCGACTCTGTGCAGAGACGGGCGGTCCGTTTGATAGATTCTCCCATCTAAACGAACGGATTGCAATCTTTAGAGCACAGGCGGCGGGTGGGAATGCTATTCATGTTCTAACGGTATTTCAATGGAAGATGCTCTGAGGAACTAGCGTCATTGATCCCTTCGGCGCCGGTGCATAGTCGGGAGACACGCCAAACGCGCGCCCAACATATGTACACGGTTGACATTTGTCACATGAGAACGGGTTGTTTTTTCGACTCGTTCTTGAGTTCAACAGCTCGGCTATGGAACGATTTGCCGGCATCTGTTTTTCCTCCCTCCTACAACATGGGTCTCTTCAAGATCAATGTTCATTCCTTCCTCTCTTCAAAAAGACCCTCCACACAGCATCCCAGATGACATAGGCCCTGAGGGAAATTATTTTCCTCAGGGCCTCCTGTGTGGAGTTAATTAAAAAAAAATATATGAAAATCTGTAATTAGCATCCCAAAACCACCTGTTTTTTCTGAATCATATTGAGATTTTATCATCAGGATATTTTTTTTGTCATATCTAACTTTTTACAAGTTGCGTAAAATTACCTTTTGTCACCGTTTATATCTATTAGCCACACTAATAAAAAACAAAAGTTGGCTGATTTAAAACAAGGTGTTATTACTAGTTTTGGGGTAGTTTTAATTGAAGCAAATAATATTTTCTTTTTATTAAACGTTAGTTTAGTTACTTACAAAATGATGAAAATCTGTAATGGCGAAAAGATACATTTGCACTTTTGTTCTTTTGCCATATTACCATTTTTAAGATGGCATTATGTGCAACAATAAGGAACCATTTGGAACATTTAAGAACATGCAAGGAACTTAAAAATGAATTAAAAAATATTCGGTTGATAAAATTTATTTTATCGCTTGTCTGAATTTTTCACATATACAATACAATTCGAATATAGAAAAATTATGGTTTAATTAAAAACCGAACAGAGCTCTAAAGTTTATTGAACCGGTTTTAGAGACAGACACACTACCAAAAAAGATTTTTTTTTGATGATTAGAAAATGTTATAAATGAATCCTTTTCTTTTGTTGATTACGGGTCTTATACAGTCCAGGCTCATTTAACAACAGTTATCAGTCATCAGACATCACTCTACAATGTCACATTACACATACAAACACATCATACTATCGAAGACCTTCTATATTACATTATTCTTGTAGATAGATATAATTTTTTAGACGGAGACACTTTTTCCGACATTCAACTCTGTTCTCTAAAGAGGGCAACTTCACAATTTGTAACTATACATCTAATCTTATCAAACCCTCCCATATACAATTATTTTAATCAATCGAGCGATAGCTACCCAAATTGTAACACAATTGGTAGCACCGCTAATGAATTTGAGAGATAGCTACCCAAATTTGGCCAGCAGCCCTAATGAATTTGAGAGATAGCTACCCAAATTTGGCCAGCAGCCCTAATGAATTTGAGAGATAGCTACCCAAATTTGGCCAGCAGCCCTAATGAATTTGAGAGATAGCTACCCAAATTTGGCCAGCAGCCCTAATGAATTTGAGAGATAGCTACCCAAATTTGGCCAGCAGCCCTAATGAATTTGAGAGATAGCTACCCAAATTTGGCTAGCATTTCTAATGAATTTGAGAGAAGGCTACCCAAATTTGGGTAGCACCGCAAAAGAATTTGAAAGATAGCTACCCAAATTTTACTAGCATTTCTTATGAATTTGGGTAGCAATTTGAGGTGCTACCCAAATTTGGGTAGCACCTCAAAAGAATCTGAGAGATAGCTACCCAAATTTGGCCAGCAGCCCTAATGAATTTGAGAGATAGCTACCCAAATTTGGCCAGCAGCCCTAATGAATTTGAGAGATAGCTACCCAAATTTGGCCAGCAGCCCTAATGAATTTGAGAGATAGCTACCCAAATTTGGCCAGCAGCCCTAATGAATTTGAGAGATAGCTACCCAAATTTGGCTAGCATTTCTAATGAATTTGAGAGAAGGCTACCCAAATTTGGGTAGCACCGCAAAAGAATTTGAAAGATAGCTACCCAAATTTGGCCAGCAGCCCTAATGAATTTGAGAGATAGCTACCCAAATTTGGCCAGCAGCCCTAATGAATTTGAGAGATAGCTACCCAAATTTGGCTAGCATTTCTAATGAATTTGAGAGAAGGCTACCCAAATTTGGGTAGCACCGCAAAAGAATTTGAAAGATAGCTACCCAAATTTTACTAGCATTTCTTATGAATTTGGGTAGCAATTTGAGGTGCTACCCAAATTTGGGTAGCACCTCAAAAGAATCTGAGAGATAGCTACCCAAATTTGGCCAGCAGCCCTAATGAATTTGAGAGATAGCTACCCAAATTTGGCCAGCAGCCCTAATGAATTTGAGAGATAGCTACCCAAATTTGGCCAGCAGCCCTAATGAATTTGAGAGATAGCTACCCAAATTTGGCCAGCAGCCCTAATGAATTTGAGAGATAGCTACCCAAATTTGGCTAGCATTTCTAATGAATTTGAGAGAAGGCTACCCAAATTTGGGTAGCACCGCAAAAGAATTTGAAAGATAGCTACCCAAATTTTACTAGCATTTCTTATGAATTTGGGTAGCAATTTGAGGTGCTACCCAAATTTGGGTAGCACCTCAAAAGAATCTGAGAGATAGCTACCCAAATTTGGCCAGCAGCCCTAATGAATTTGAGAGATAGCTACCCAAATTTGGCCAGCAGCCCTAATGAATTTGAGAGATAGCTACCCAAATTTGGCCAGCAGCCCTAATGAATTTGAGAGATAGCTACCCAAATTTGGCCAGCAGCCCTAATGAATTTGAGAGATAGCTACCCAAATTTGGCTAGCATTTCTAATGAATTTGAGAGAAGGCTACCCAAATTTGGGTAGCACCGCAAAAGAATTTGAAAGATAGCTACCCAAATTTGGCCAGCAGCCCTAATGAATTTGAGAGATAGCTACCCAAATTTGGCCAGCAGCCCTAATGAATTTGAGAGATAGCTACCCAAATTTGGCTAGCATTTCTAATGAATTTGAGAGAAGGCTACCCAAATTTGGGTAGCACCGCAAAAGAATTTGAAAGATAGCTACCCAAATTTTACTAGCATTTCTTATGAATTTGGGTAGCAATTTGAGGTGCTACCCAAATTTGGGTAGCACCTCAAAAGAATCTGAGAGATAGCTACCCAAATTTGGCCAGCAGCCCTAATGAATTTGAGAGATAGCTACCCAAATTTGGCCAGCAGCCCTAATGAATTTGAGAGATAGCTACCCAAATTTGGCCAGCAGCCCTAATGAATTTGAGAGATAGCTACCCAAATTTGGCCAGCAGCCCTAATGAATTTGAGAGATAGCTACCCAAATTTGGCCAGCAGCCCTAATGAATTTGAGAGATAGCTACCCAAATTTGGCCAGCAGCCCTAATGAATTTGAGAGATAGCTACCCAAATTTGGCCAGCAGCCCTAATGAATTTGAGAGATAGCTGCCAAAATTTGGATAGCACTGCTAATAAATTTGAGTAGCTACCTACATTTGGGTAGCTGTGGGTATCAGATTTGTATAAATTAATATTAATTCATTTTGAACTTCCCAAATCCTAAATACGTCACTAATTTTCACACCATGTAATATTCTAGATAACGTGTCGTTTAGTGGTCTGCGTGTAAATGCCATTCAAAATTGTTTTCTAAAAATTGAACATCTGCTTGCACATTGATTTTTTTTAATATCTATGACCGTATAGAAATTTCCAATAAAATTACCATAGATAACACATATAATTTCAATATTACCCCAAATAAGTACAAAGTATGGTAATTTCATTTACTAACAGGCAGAATTCAGTTTTTATTTATTTATAAAATACAAAAATATGGGATAAACAATAAGGATAAAAACATTTCTTGTTCAACAGATTCTTACAAATTTCTACAAATACAAATATCTCCATAGCTTAATGTGTTTATTTTTTTTAAATACGTGAAGTTCCTTTATAATATATTTTTTTACTAAAAGATAGTATCCCATAATAAATTAGATAGTTCTTTACAATTTACCCATGTCACCCAGAAGCTATCAGCTAGAAACGAATGCTGATGATTCAGACGCACTTAACCTCGGGCCGCAGTCCACAAACTAATCGCTCGGGGCGTGTGTAATATCGGTGATGGTGTGCAGGTTAAGGATGGAGTGAGCTTAAAAGCCCTCGAGTAGGATCGTAATTCAATTCCTTAACCTCGTTTACTACAGGGTGGGCCATAAAGATTTACCAATTTCTGAACATTGTTGTGGTCAAGCGGCGCCGTGGACAGAGGCGCGGATGGTGACGATCGGAAATTCAGTCGCAATGGAGCTTTTCACGGGAGTACAGCGTGCATTTGTGTAAACATTTTTTACATAAAATGCTTGCTAAATAAACGTAATTATGTCACTGGGCGGCAGAAAGTTCAAAACTGAAACATCAAAGCCCATACATTCGCCAAAATTTGCAGTCTGGCAGCAATTTCAGCCCATGGAATCTTCGGTCCTCATTTCCAAACCAGCAAGGAAAATCTGTGACTGTGAATTCAGACCGGTACACAGAAATGTTGTTTTTTTACGTGTTTTTTTCTATCCGCAGTTGCATCAATTTGAAGGTTATAACCAACAGGCTTGTTCACCATCTTTTGTGAGATCGTTATCGAGATAACATACGTGATCTCCTGTCAGATTTATGTGATTTTTACATATTTACTGTAACATATTTTAGTTTAGATCGTTTTAAACATGAATTCCTGCAAGTATGCGTGATTATTTATTCATTTAATGTACGTTTTACATAGAAAAGGCAAATAAATCACACAAATGTAACAAAAGATCACGTCCGTTATTTTGATAACGATCCCACAAAACATAAAGAATAAGCCTGCTGGGTTATTACGAATATTCACACCCGCATCCGCAAATGCGGAATATTCGCATTAATTCATACATCTTGTAACGAAGATTATTGGATGGGGCGATAATGAGAGTGCCATGAAGTAACAAATGTAAAGATAAGATATATTAGTATTTAAAATGTAGTGTAACATATGGTGTGTGAAGCAATATTATTCAAAACCTAGAGCATGAGACAGGAACCCTTTTTGCAATGAAAGTCAAATTATACAAACACATAATTTATTTTAATAGAACGAACCATCATGAGTAGTCTTATAAAAAATTGCAATCTCTAAGGCGTGCATTAGACTCGAAGAGCCAAAAAATTTTTAAAAAAAGTGATCAGTCACAATCTATGAAAAAGAAAAAAATACATGAGGTCAAATGAAAAATACCCGAGCGCCATCTTGTTTAGAAGAAACAAGAAAACATTTACTTGAATAAAAATAACCATAACGCAAAATAATCTAAATTGAAATTTAACATTACGTGGAGATTTTGAATCACTGCGTCGTAGTAAAGAGTCCGTGGTCCCGGCATTCCAATCCGTTTCTTCCCACTCGGCAAGTGTGTTGCTATTCCAGGTTCCGCTTCCAAACTCCAACTTGCTTCGCGAGCCCGCGTTGCAGGAGCTTACTCTGAGGTCACATGGTCTACCGTAGTGATGTGTAAACGGTAGGAGTTAAATGCAAACCGCTATAATCTTCATCCGCATCAATTAATGCGGAGCTTTTATGGATGCGGATTCACATCAGCAACAAGCAAAGCCTGCAATATAATTATTTATTAAATTATTTATTAAATATAATTCACTAATTTTTAAATTTAATTACCAAAAAACGTTTTTCCATTATAAAACTCTTGGCTTAAAATGCTTATAAGTAAGACATATTAATTAATAAAACATATCAAAATTAAATCAATTTCCATTTTTTTATGTACTTAAAACTAAAATATCTGTGGACCTCTGGTGATCCGCATCCGCATCCGATTCCGCGGATGTCAAAATTTTTGCATCTGTTACAACCCTCTTTATAACACTAGAACATGGTTTCAACAAGATGCCATACTTTTAACGAGTCAGTGGCAGTTGTAAACGAGATGTTCCCAGGAAAAGTGATAACGCTCCGATGGGATATTCCATGACCTCTCAGGAGTCCAGACTTTACTCCCCTTGACTTCTTTCTATAAGGATACTTGAAAAGTCGAGTACGCTTAGGAAAACCAATATCGATTGCTCAATTGACAGAAATCATCATCCAAGAAATGGCTGCCATTCCACGCGCAATGTGCGAGAAAGTTGTTTCAAATTTGCGTTTCAGGTTCGACGAGTGTTTGCCGAGTGTGCAAGATGTGTCACACCTTGAATATATAATTTTTTTTAAATATATCTTAGTTTTTTTTGTAATTTTTTCAAATCTGCACAACTTTGTGGCCCACCTGATAATAAGGTAGAACTGAATTTAGTTGTGTCGTAAGAATTTATGTTTATAACCTCTCGAATAGAGAAAAAAACACGTCATCAAATGTTGCCACTTTATAGGCCTACAATTTCTAATAGATTCGCTGATGATGTGTAGTATATTTGCGGCACGTTCCAGAGTGGAAGAAACTCTCAATATCACCCTGGTGCACAATCGTATATCTCATCCGGCTCGAAGGATCAAGATGGATGAGATATACGATTGTGCAGAGTAGATTGTTATGTTTTGTGTAAAAGAATGACTGGCGAAGGACCTTGATTTTGTGTTACTATCACTGCCTGAAAAATGATAAAAATACTTGTGGCATGGAAAGGAAAGGACTCACCGAATGGATGAAAGAATTTGTAGGCTGGCCCTCGTCTGCTTTCTCTATGATCCAACAGGCACAAACAGCAATAGACGCGAGTTTCGTTTATTTTATAATACACAGCGGAGTTAGTTTAATAGTGGAGCGGAGCACAATGGTTATATGAAATGTTGCGGTGGGCAGTTATTACAGAACACTGAGTAAGAATTGACGGATAGGCAATAGGGATAGGTAGGAAAGGAATTTGCAACAATATTAATACCAATCTCAAGCAGTGACAGTATGTATGCGTGCTATGTAGGTATGAGTATGTGTAGGTATGTGTATGGGCGTAACCAACTACCATTCAGAATTAAAACGTCGCTTGAAATGGCTTTAGCCGTATTTGATGACCAGACCTGAATAGCAGGTACCTCCCCACCTTCCTTTTTTCCATTTTCTTTGCCACCTCACAACATTCAGCCATAAACATACGCCATAAATGGATGCCGTGGGGTGCTTTTAGTAATCCTACGGCAACGACACGGCAATGCCACAAAAAGGCAAAAAAACGTACATTCCTTGCGCAATAATGCTGCAGCTCTTTCTTACACACTAAATATTAGTAAAACAAACAATGTACATGTCTGCGCTCGCCAAAGGAAAAAAAAGTATTTTCCTTTGGAGAGCGCATAGTAAACAATTATTTTATTGCATTTCCCTCACTCGTATTAAACAAATGAGATGCCGCGTAACGTTGCCGACGTCGTGCCTTTACCGTAGAAATACCGTTACCGTGGTTCCAGAAGATTGGTAGCAGCTTTTTTTTTTACATTAACTCCACGCAGAAGGCCCTGAGGAAAATAATTTCCCTCAGAGCCTTTTTTTTTTTTTTTTTTTTTTTACATTAACTCCACACAGGAGGCCCTGAGGAAAAAATAATTTCCCTCAGGGCCTATGTCATCTTTGAGGATGCTGTGTGGAGGGTGTTTTTGAGGAGAGGAAGGAGTGAACATGGGTCTTGAAGAGACCCATATTGTAGGAGGGAGGAAACACAGAGGCCGGCAAATCGTTCCACAGCCGAGCTGTTGAACTCAAGAACGAGTCGTAGAAACGACCCGTTCTCATGTGACTAATGTCAACCGTGTACAAATGTTGAGCGCGCGTTTGGCGTGTTTCCCGACTATGCACCGGTGCCGAGGGGATCAATGACGCTAGTTCCTAGCGTCATTGATCTCATTGATCCATTCCTAGCCTATGTCATCTTTGAAGATGCTGTGTGAGGGTGTTTTTGAGGAGAGGAAGGAGTGAACATGGGTCTTGAAGAGATCCATGTTGTAGGAGGGAGGAAACACAGAGGCCGACAAGTCACATGAGAACGAGTCGTAGAAACGACCCGTTCTCATGTGACTAATGTCAACCGTGTACAAATGTTGAGCGCGCGTTTGGCGTGTTTCCCAACTGATATGCACCGGTGCCGAGGGGATTAATGACGCTAGTTCCTCGGAGCATCTTCCATTGTAATACCGGTAGAACAAGGACAGCATTCCCACCTGGCGCCTGTGCTCTAAAGATTGCAATCCGTTTGTTAAATTAGGAAAATCTATCAAACGGACCGCCCGTTTCTGCACAGAGTCGAGGGTATTTTTGAAGTATTTTGGATCTCCAGACCAGAGGTGGCTGCCAAATTCAACCGTAGGGCGCACTTGCGATTTGTACATGGTTAGCAGTTGTGTACTATTAAAGTATCTGCGTGCCCTGTACAGTATGCCCAGTTTCTGAGACTCTAACTTAACTCTGGCCTCGTTGGAACCCCCATACCTGAGCTGGTCACTTAGAGTTACACCAAGCATATCATTGGAAGGCCTGTTCGGGAGAATGCTTCCGTTGAAGGAGACTAGATTATCATTTCGATCCCTTTTAGACGTAATCAGGCATGATTGGGTCTTTGAATCATTAATTCGACAAGGTTTATTCTTACCCCAAGAGAAAACACTTTCGAGGTAACCGTCCATTCTTTGTTTCAAAGCCCTCCGAGCCATTGGTGTTTGAGTGCTCTTTGGGGGCCCGTCAAACAAAAAGTTATCATGGACTGTACTGTCATCCGCGTAACAATGAATCGGTGCACACGTCAAGAGGTCATTGATGTGCAACAAAAACAAAGTCGGAGACAGAACCGATCCCTTTGGGACGCCAGCATTTATCGAATGCGAGGAAGTGGTGAAACCATCAGCAACCGCCTGAATCGACCTCTCCCTCAAAAAGTCGGCAATCCATGTACACAAGGATGCGGGAAGTCCGTAAAAAGGCAGTTTGTTGACAAGCCCTCGGTGCCGAACCCGGTAAAAGGCCTTGGAAATGTCCAGTGCAACCGTTTGGGTCTCACCAAAACGTTCCAGGCACCGCCCCCAAACATGCGTCACATACGCGAGAAGATCACCGCACTCGCACGAGCACGAGTTGGGACTCTTGTGTGGTATTCACATAAAAATAACAATAATACCTCCCTCTCGCTAAACTTCTTATATTCTTTGTCTAACCTCATGTCTGAAAATGAAAACTGAATATTTTTCAGCCACGAATTTCTCGTCGCCGGCATATCCTTGCAGAATTGGAATTCATTTGATATTTCTGGCTTCGGGTATTAAATGATTTACGGCGAAATCTCATTGATTTAACAAGAGTAAAATATCACCATAAAATACACATTGGTCACAAACAATTATCGATCATATTGCTATTGTCATCCAAGCCTTATTGGCCGATAAATCCTGCTATCGTACAACACCGCCTATCTCTTATGAAAATAATTTGCGAAAAAGTCGAAAAACCGCGCAGAAAGAACGGCCAGTGATTCCTAAAATGTGTGATGTTCTATAATAATATCCATGATATTAGATAAGGGAACTTGGGAGTGGTAATGCATGGCTTCGGGAGCAATAAAAAATTAGGTAGTAATAAAAAGAAGGTAACGTTCTGATTTTCTCTTCTTGAATAAACCAAAACCATTTTTTTCTGGAATCATAAGATTTGTAAGTAGCTACTTAAATACCTAATAATTATATTCTGCACACAATTTATGCAACATTTTTTCTTAATTTCAGATAAGCAACTAAACAATTTAATTAGATAAACGTCACTATCTCGGGAAGGTAGGTAAAATAATATTAATAAAATGCTAATAAGAAAGTCCAAAACACGGCGATTTCTTATTTGAAAAAAAAAATCTTTGCTGAACCATTAAAACGTTCACCATCTTGAAACGGAAACGGAACGTAAAAACAAATTTACAGACAGGTAAAATTCGACATCCTCCGAGGTCGAGGAGCTCTCGATTAGCGAACCGGAGGTCACGGGTTCAAATCACGGCCTGGGCAAGTAAATATTTTTTTTATTGTTTTCTGTTATTTCATAAATTAATCGTTTAAAAATAATATAACGTATATTTACGGCACGTTCCAGAGATGAATACATTCTCAGTATCGCCTTGGTGTAAGACCACCATTCAGAATTGGAACGTTGCTTTAAATATCTCTAGCCTTGTTTGGTGTCTAGATCTGAATAACCAGGTACTTTCCAACCTTCGTATTCCCCATCTCTTTCCCCACCCCATTACCTTCAACCTCACAATATACCCCATGACGTGTCATGTGAAAGAAACCCACTGTAGTCAAAACTAGGTACCTTTTGGTACTAGCCCATTTGGCGGACGCGCTATGTCTCTCTTACACTACCTGATATCGTATAAAAGTTTAAATTTAATAATGAAGGTGAAATAAATTTCTGCTTTTGAAATGTAAGCAAAGAATGATCAGACTCTTGAATTACAAAACACGCCCCCACCGCATTTATGTTTTTGTAAAAAATTGTGTTTTCTTTTTATTTAAAAAAATTAGTTGTTAACTTCTAGTGTAATTTACAATAAATACAAATTGTGAAACAATGATCTTTTATCTAAACAACGATTTTTGTATCTGAACATTGCTTAATATTCCCAACTGTCTGGAGCCTTGGGACTATGGCTGGTGGGACTGAAGGGAGTGGCGGTGAAGGCTATGGTTGGAAAGCACCAGCCAATTCAGATCTGGTCTGCAAACACCATTGTATAGCCATTTTATACAATATTACGATACTAAATTGTAGTATTTCACCAGGGTGATACTGAACGCACCAACCACTCAACACTAAACTACATTGTTGATAATATGATTATTAATCGAATAAACCACTTAAAAATAAACTTCCCTCGCTTGGGGTGGTGATAAAAATATATATATATATATATGTATAGGGGCCAAGCTAGATAAAGTTTGAGAATCTCTACTGAAGCCCCTCACTGTTTCATTAAATTCCCTGTAGCAACATTTTTAAATTAATATTTTCCTGGACGAATTCGCGCAGTAAAAGTGCTGAAGTTACGACGTGAATTTTTCATCGGTTTTCTTGAACAATCTATTTTTTCAACCTAAGGCAATATTAACCATTATCGGAATTTCACTCCACAGGTCCCTTTTTTCAGCATAAATACATGGAAATTATGTGGCCTACGTGTGCTTTCACAACTTCACAAAGCTAGTTAAAAAGGTTTTTTAATGTAATATGCTGAATTTTTTAATTATCTTCATAATATTCTGGACGATGAAAATAAATATTAGGAGGTAACTGTTATACAATTTATTAGTTTTGTATCCCCGTTACATACAAAGAACTTTATTGTACGAATCTATATTTTTACATTAGTTCCATGCAGGAGACCCTGATGAAAATAGTTCCCCTCAGGGACTATGTCATCTTTGGGGATGCTGTGGGGAGGGTAGTTTTAGGGAACGAAGTCCTGGGAAGAAAAAGGGTTTTTGGAGTGAATAGGATTCTGGGATTTAGTGTGTCCAGGAGTATGAATCCATCTCTCCCACTGCGGGTCGAGATAGTCCTGCTGGAGAGATCAAAAGGTCTCCCTCAACCAGTCCTCCCTGATCCGGTATGCCACGCAGTTGGTAGATAGGCGCATCCACCGCCAAGACCCGGACAAACCTCACCCAATGAACCCGGGCACCCCTGCTAAGCAACCAAACGTAGCGAGCCACTTGGGCTGACCTATAGCAGAGGTGTTGGTTGGTTATCATCCAATAAATGGTTCCTGGGGCTGCGGCACCTACACTCACCTCCTAAATTGGCCTATTACAAAAAGTTTGCTATCGTGTTACATACCTAACCTTAACTAGTAAGAACCTTAACTATTAGGAAAATGTTGAACAACGACACATTACCAACAATTTGTAATTACTAACCCATAAATCAACAACAGAAAAGTATGTGCCGCATATTTGATTAATGAATGTGAAAATGTAGTAAAAATGATACTATAATCATTATCTACATCACACAGATATTACAATATATAATGTGGCTTCATGCAATAACTCATACTTAAACTGCCTAAGTTGTTACAGCGAAATTTGAAATGGGAAAACTAATGGGATTTTTTTCATTATTTTAAGTGATTAATACAAACATTTTATTTACAAAACTGGACCTGGTTTAATTTTTAGAACTTTTTTATTTATTTATATGTACATTACAATACAATATATTACAAAATTATGCTTTGTCTGTCCAACTAAAAAGGATTCCCGTTTCAGGACAGCCAAATTGCACATTTAGTTCATAATATTCTTAACAAAGGAATGGTTTCGTTCAAGGTAACACAAGAATTAGATTCTATCAAGACAACTTTTGAGAACATTAATAATTGCATTTGGAACAAAGGAATGGTTTCTTTATGTCCTTAAAAGAATCGCAAGGATGTGATTTTTTCAAGGTCATTTTGGAGAACATTAATAATTGCATTCAGAACAAAGGAATGGTTTCTTTCGAGAGATCGCAAGGATGAGATTCTTTCAAGGTCATTTTGGAGAACATTTATAATTATAGTATGTAACTATAATTTTTAAACATTTACTAAATACTAGAAATTACTCCATTTTATAGCTGTACTTATAACTATATAATAACTCCATTTTATTTTTCTCTTTGGGGGTCATCAGGCGGTGGACTGACTCCGTCCAGGCATTCGTGGTAGATTGGCGTGGTATGTGTAGTAGTGTGGGCCGCGACTGTATGGCGAAAAAAAAAGTTCTTATTTCCTTAAGCGTTAGAGATAAAAAGTTGTCTTTGCATCTAAAACATCAAAATAATTTAGTTTAAAAAAAATCAAAAAATATCCTAAAGTTCCGCAAGACCTCTAAAGTTTGAGAAAATATTGAAATATTTCCATTTTTTCAGCCTTTGCACAAAATATTCTGAAATAGTTGAAAGATTTTAATTTATGAGCTCTTATTAAATAATGTCTATAGCTTCGATGTATAAAACCACCATTTATTATTTTTGTAATAGTATGGCACTAAACCACGTCCGCCCGCAGTCCCCAAACCCGCCCTCGCTTGAGCAGCGCGCCATATTGACCGTTCCTTAGTCGACCAAGGACCCTCCGTTTCGTGATATTGTTTTGTAGGTAACTAAAAGTATTATTAAAATATGGGAAAAAGCTTCTTTGTAAATGGAACTGACCTCTGAAGTTAGGTTAAGTTCTTCTAATTCTTCTTCCGTTACATTTTCCAAAATGAGAGGATTCATGATTGGCGTATCTTGCCAAGATATGAAAAAGTCGGATTGTGTATCAAAATTCAATGGGGGTACTTTAAATGTTCGATTTTCTGTCCGGAATAACTCTCTGGCTTTCGATAAACGCTTTATTCCAAGTTTTTTTATGGTAGGTGATTCATCGGTTATCATTGACAAGAGTAAATTTTCAGTATAAGCGAAGTATGCCCTTTGCTGTACAGGATTAATTATTGCTTTTAATTCACCCGGAAGATAGCGCGAATATTTAATGATGCTAAAAATACGCCTTGCACCTTTTTGCACGACCCATGTAGTTTTATATCAAACTACGTAGAAGAGTATGCCCTCAAGATAAACGTGGCTAACATAACGAAAAAATATGATGGCATTGCGCTTCCAATATATATAATCGTGGGATTTGACTCGCTGTAGTAATCACTCCTGGGTTCTTCTGGCAATATCAGAATGACAACGTCCGCTGGAAACTACTTTCAAACTATCAAGCAAATATTTTTGATCGGTGCTTAAATTTTGGTGTTGAATACTCAACATAAATTTGAAAAAAGATTGTACCGGTAAATTATGATGCCAATTATGAAGAGTTGAACTTACGGGGCCGGAAAAATCATGAAGTCCAGTGGTTGTACCATCCGACTTTATAATCAAATGGCGTAGAAGCAGCTCGTTGCAATGAAAAATGTATATCAGCCACTGTGCCGGTCCATTCAATTATTTCTCCATCGTTTGAATCACATCAACAGTTATTCCTGTGTTAAAATTTGTGCCGTCACACCCAATTACTTTAAAATGGTAGGGTGAAATGTTTTGACCAGCAAAATATTCCATTATTGGTTTGGCTGTGTTTACGGCAGTGCTGACCTAGGCATAATAGGCGTCAATAAAATTGGTTCCTCGATTATTGATACGTGTTCTTCGAGTACTGTGCTTTCATAGTATTTGTGTCTTTTTTATATTAGCTAAGGTCTTGTCCTTTTGACCATTAAAAAATAATCTAGCTTCGATGAGTACAGATCTGGTACGCGGACGTCCGCGACGGAGTCTATTTTTGTCTATAACTTTATTATCCTGCGTGATTATGTTGAAATTATTTAAATGGCAGAATCGATTGCTGCTCCAACTCGATCCGATATCCTGAACCTGTCAAAGATCTTGGAGAGAACTGTAAAAGACGAAGAATTGCTGGTTGTCGGAAAGGCGGTGTTATTAGTTTTAAGTAGCCGACTTGATTTTGCGACCGGAGAAGATAATTTTGATGTTAAGGTGGAAGATAATGAAACGCAATGATAAACAATGATTCAAAGTATCCACAAATTCTAAAGCTTTTTCTTCTCATCCTGTTCATTTTATTTGGTAAGATCTTATCATTTTCTCTTCATAGGCTTTAGCAATTGTTTCGTAGTCGGTATATCAACACTGCGGATGAACATCTTTCTCTCACCTCTTTGGTCTTCCAAAAACTCTTTTTCCTTAGGGGAAACTTTCATTTATTGTCTGTAATTTGCATTAATAAATTGCATTCATTGTCTTTCCATTTACAATATCAATAACAAACAGTAGGTAGCTGGTGATTTTAAATGGAGAGACTCTTCTTTGGAAGGAAACTGTATTTCTTCTACCCTTTTCTGACTTCAACAAGTTTACATACTTATGTTGATATGCCTCAATAATTTTTGTAATTCTTTCTTTCGAAATGGTTGGCAAAGAAGCTTAATCCCATA
Organism: Glyphotaelius pellucidus; assembly: GCA_936435175.1. NCBI lineage: Eukaryota > Metazoa > Arthropoda > Insecta > Trichoptera > Limnephilidae > Glyphotaelius > Glyphotaelius pellucidus. The sequence goes on from OW386543.1 coordinate 39,102,543, forward strand.
TTTTCAAAGTACCTTTAGTTACCTACAAAACAATATCACGAAACGGAGGGTCCTTGGTCGACTAAGGAACGGTCAATATGGCACGCTGCTCAAGCGCGGGCGGGTTTGGGGACTGCGGGCGGACGTGGTTTAGTGCCATACCACTACAAAAATAATAAACGGTGGTTTTATACATCAAAGCTATAGACTTTATTTAACAAGAGCTCATAATTGAATATCTTAAAACTATTTCAGAATATTTTGTGCAAAGGCTGAAAAAATGGAAATATTTCGATATTTTCTCAAACTTCAGAGGTCTTGAGGAACTTTAGGATATTTTTTGATTTTTTTTAAACTAAATTATTTTGATGTTTTAGATGCAAAGACAACTTTTTATTACTAGCGCCAAAAGAAATTCGGAAGAAAAGAAAATCGGCCCACTCTAATGTGTAGTAACTTTGATATTTAACTTTGATATTATTATAAACACGAATAATTTGTTGCATTCAATTTTGTAATTAGCAAACATTTATAACGCCCGTTTGGAGTTACGTTAAGATGGAAAGTTGTACAAATGAGTTCGATAAGTTTAATAATATAATAGGATAATAACGAGAGAACAAAAAATTAAACAGGTAAAGAATTTTACGAATTTATTCTCTGAAAATTTGGTAATTGAAAACATACATTATATTCAGTTCTGAAATTGCCTTGGGTTTGGATTTTAAAATACAACCGAATAATTGGCGAATAATTAAGTATATCATACCTTTCTGTACAAATATCTCACTCTGGTGATATTCTTTACTCTGCGGGAATTACAGATTAAGCACAACAACCATAAATGGAAATGACTTTATTTACACACTTTTCCTATCGTTGATTAAGCTGGCGTAAGAGATAGCAATGTAAAATGATAGATAACATAAATTTTGTTTTTAATCACGTCTTTTACACACCACATTTCTCTCATTAAAATGTTAACATTAAAATTTCCATGTTTGAAGAAAGAAAAATACAATAATTAAAAGCAGTGGTTAATCGCCTCTTGATGCCTTATAATGCGACTGTTCATATTTCTTGTGAGTTTAAATATACTGATCGTTTATTTGCAAGTGTCGAGTTTACTGACGAAACATCTATTGCCGTAAGGGGAAAGTTGTAGACTTAACCCGAGTAAACAATGTCGGGTATTTTTGCATAGAAAGCGACATAGAAAATTCTAGTTCACAGTACTTTCGGCACATGAATACATTGTATTCAACACTTCCCTAGATCGCCTGCGAGGATGTTATTTTATTTTTGTACAAAATACGTATACTTTTGTACATTAACTCCACACAAGAGGCCCTCAGGAAAATAATTTCTATCCAGGCCTATGTCGCCTTTTAAAAGGGAAGGCAGGAGAGGAAGTTCAGAGAAGAAAAAACTGTGTCCAGGAGTGATATATGAAACCATACCTCCCCACTGTTACGCAAGGCGTTGGCGAGAGAGTTCGACTGGAAAGGTCAAAGACTCCCTCATCCTGTCTCTTCCCATCCGCCACCAAGGCCTTGAAAAACCTCACCCCGTGAACCCTGGCACTCCTGCTAAGTCACCAAAGTCTGATTAGACAGGTACTTCCCCACCTTCCTCTCCCCGATCTCCTTCCCCTATCCATTTACATTCAGCCTCACATAACGTACCCCATTTGGGGTATGTTTTTCTTATGCCGGGATTTGTACTCTCGGCCTTCAGATCGCCAGTCGAAAGTTTTGCCCCTTAATGAACGAAATTAATAGCCAAATGATTTTCAAAATCATAAAATCTGAGTCAATTATTTGAAGTGTCCTCGCATTAAACGCTCCTTGTTACAAGAGAAGCCTGAATCCGTCAAAAACTTTTTTCATCAGACAGCAGCATTGTGTAGCTTTTGTCGTTGAATAAAGGTTTTAGTTCGCTAGCAAACACCTGTAGGGCCAGACAGACATAGGTGTTGTGTGACAAATATGTAAATCTCTCGGGAAGAGAATGGCCCGGGGCTGGTTAGGAACTAGGGGCCGGGGTAGGTAAGGAAGGCGTCGTTCTAAACACAATACCTACCCCTAACTTTGCGCCCACCTTGAAGTGTTTTGGGATAAAGCCCACGGGGGATGCTCGCTTAACACAGAATTATGTACATGTTTATGTCAAGTATATTATATGTTGCAACAATCTCCGTGACTTAGTGGTAAGTTCTTTGACTTCTTTTTCTAAAAGTTGCGGGTTCGAATGTTTCCATTTCTCTCCACTTCATATTGATTTTTTTTCTTCTTTTATTTGATCTCATTCCTCATTGACAAATACAATGCAGATGGTTCTGAAAACTGTTTTGTCTAAAGAAAAGGTTTGAACTGATTTTCTTTAATCAAATTTCTGCTTAATAACAGTTAAAGCACAATTGAATACTGAATGCCCTCTTTCATAAAAATTGTTCAACTTTCATTTGAAAAAAAGAGATTGATGGGCGATCCACTTTAGTTGATTTTTTTTTTTTTTTTAAGTTTTCTTTATTCACTAAAATGTTTGTTACATGAATTTTATGATTTTTCGACCACTATGCTAGGCACATGCCCGTGTTGTGGTGGTCGATTTTCTATACTACTTTAACATTTATGCAATATAAAAATGTGCGAGAATATAAAAAAATATAAAATAATATAATACTAGCTGGTACCCGGCATGCGTTGCCATGCCATTTAATAAATAAATTGTTTTCTCCTGCGTGTCCTTTCCCATTCGTCCCGTTCCCCTTCCGCCTCCCCTTCCTCTCCCGCGTCCTCTTCCCCTCTCGCGTTCTCACTCCGCCTCCTCCACCTTCCCTCCCCCCTCCCAGGTTCCCCCTCCCAGATTCCCCTCCCCCTCCCGGGTTTTCCTCCTCCCCCTCCCGCAAACCCCCTACCCGAGTCCCCCTCCCGCATTTCATACATTCATTCCCGGTACATTCAGTTTTCAAACAGCTCGCATGCCACCTTTTGCATATTTCATAATTCCAGAGCTCACCAGTAGTAAAATCCAATTTGGTGCAGTCGTTTGGAAGTTATGCGCGTAAATACATTTCGGCGATTCATTTTTTAGAGATAAATATTAACTAAGATGACTGAATTAAATAATATAGATCAACATGGTTTTCACGGCAACGATTTGTTTTGCTTTCCTTCTGACGTTAGCAATAACTCGCCTTTTTCGACAGAAAACGTAAAATAAATAAAATATTTTAATATTTATAATTTCGTAACGCCAGAACTTACCATCATATATAGCCTATATTACTCGCATATAATGTAGCTTTCTATTGGTGAAAAAATTTCTAAGATCGGTTTATTAGTTTATGCGTGAAAGCGTAACAAACAAACACACGCAGTTTCGCATTCATAATATTAGTATAGATTTAGAATTTTAGGGTAGGTACTTTCTATTACATAATTCAATTTACCAAATTCTGACACAGGCATTTAAATACAATAGCGTGTTCCCGGCATATGCTATGCCACTTAATAATGAAAAAAATTCGCTCTACTTACCCTTTCCCATTCGTCCCAGATGATGCCAGAACTCACTATACACGTATAGAAACCATCGCGGGCATGCACACTAATCTCCAAAGTTTTATCGCAATCGGATGAACGGTTTAGCAACGCAAAACATCTCACACATAGACAGAAACCAAAACATTTTCTATAGATCAGTAATTTTAATATCAAAAATATCAGTTTTGCATTTTTAAATTTTTTTAAAGTTAACATTAAAAAATTTTGTATTTAAAAAGTGTTTTTGTAATTTCTAATAATACCATTTATTTAAACGTATTTCATCACCTTTCAAAACCAGTACGTATTTAGTTTTTGGATACGTTTACAAATAAGGTCGCGGGTTCGAACCCGGCGTGCGCAAATAAATTTTATTTCATTAATTTTTGTTATTTAACAATTTATTCATTTAAAATAATATATAATATATTTGCGGCACGTTCCAGAGTGGAAGATACTAATAGTATCGCCCTGGTGTAAGACCACCATTCAGAATTGAAACGTTGCTTGAAATGGCTTTAGCCGTGTTTAGTGACCAGATCTGAATAGCCAGGTACTTCCCCACCTACCTCTTCCCTATCTCCTTCCCCCCCCACTACCTTCAGCCTCACAACATACCCCAATTGGGGATGCCATAGTCTCACTGGCTCCAGACGGGAGCAGTTGGGACTCTTGTGCGGTATTTCATGTAAGAAAAAAAAAAAAAATATCCATTTATTTGAATTTTTATTGCAAAGTCGATATTTATCGAAAAATTTTTACCTTTTGACAAAAAACGCCAAATTTTTGAAGGGTTAAGCTTTGAGCTTTAAGCTTTGAGCTTCAAGCTTTGAGCTTTAAAATTTTTGAAGGGTTAAGCTTTGAGCTTTAACCTTAAGCTTTGAGCTTTAAGCTTTGAGCTTCATCTTTGAGCTTTAAGCTTTGAATTTAAGTTTAGAGCTTTAAGCTTTGAGCTTTGAGCTTTAAGCTTTGAGATTTGAGCTTTTAGCTCTAAGATTTGAGCTTTAAGCACTAAGCCTTACGCTTTGCGCAAAGCTCAAAGCTTAAAGCCGAAAGCATAAAGCTCAAATATTAAACTCAAAGCTTGAAGCAAAAGTTCAAAGTTTAAAGGCCAAATTTTAAGCTTAATATCAAAGCTCTAAACTTAATTTCAAAGCTTAAAGTTTAAAACTCAAAGCACAAAGCTTAAAAATAAAGCTCAAAGCTCAAAATTAAAGCTCAAAATTAAAGCTCAAAATACAAATCTCAAACCACAAAGCTTAAAGCTCAAAGCTCAAAGTTAAAGCTCAAAACACAAATCTCAAAGCACAAAGCTCAATACTCAAAATTCCATATCAAATCTTTAAGTTCAAAGCATAGATCAAGCATAGATGAATATTGGAGAAAAACACTGGCTCCTACAATCTGAGATCCGATGGAACAACAAGAAACCGATTAAAGACTTTACTATATTTTTGTGAATAGTGTATCTAATGATGCTTCTCTTTCTTATTTTTTATTTTCTTAATTTTTATCTTTTTATTTATTCACAATAACATATGTAATTATACCCTATACGGGATGTGTGGGATAGCACTTCCCTCCCCACATCCTGGAATAAAGACCTTATTATTATTATTATTATTATTATAAAGCTTAAAGCTCAAGAACCAAAGCTCAAAGCTTAAATTTCAAAGCTTAAAGCTAAAACTCAAAGCACAAAGCACGGCTTGCGTAGCAATGCAAAGAAATCAATTGATTCTCCTTGAATGTCCTTTCCCGTGCGTCCCCGTTCACCTCCCGAGTCCCCTTCCCCTTTCGCGTTTCCCTTCTACCTTCCCCGCTTTACCATCCCTCGTCTTCCCACCCACGTACCCCACCTCCCCCGTTTCCCTCCCATCTGCCTTTCCTGCCGCTAAAATATGTGAAATACGCATATTTTCATTTATACAAATTTAATAACGCCAGAACTTACCATTATAAATAGCCTATATCCTTTGCGGGCGTGCGCAAAACAAATCACCAAAGTTTCATCGCAATCGGATGAACGGTATGGCAGCGCATAAAATACGAACAACCAAATTTTGATTTTTATATATAAGATAGGAAAGATTTGATTGTTTGTTGGTGTCCTCCCGTACGGCCCGTTTCCCAGTGACGCTTACATCGTATAATACTTACATTTTTAAACTCGTGAAATCTTTTGAATATCTAGTGATATCTTTTGAATGGGATGTCCGAATTGAATAATTCAAAAAGTTATATAAAGGCATTAAAGCAGTCTTAAATACAAATAATTTTTTTGATAACGATTAATACCAAGACACAAATAAAGAGTCTTTTCTAGCGGCGGCATTTCAATTAAATTTTAAAAATAAAAGAACACTTTTTGTGGCATAACTATAATAGTTAAACATATGCTGTTGCGACATTTTTTGTAGATAATGATGTGTTCTACAAAGTCGTAGTACATTATTTTATTCCATCATCAATAGTTTTCGCAGCGCACGCGATCTAAAGAATATTTTAGGTAATTTTTTTACACCTTGGGTTACATTATTGGAATTTTAGTAAGGATCTCTATTTTTTTTAAATATAATATAGCTTATGTTACCCGGAAATAGTGTAGCTTCCCAACTGTGAAAGAATTTTTCAAATCGGTTCAGTAGTTTCGGAGCCTATTCGATGCAAACAAACAAACAATCAAATCCTTCCTCTTTATAATATTAGTATAGAAGTATAGATGAAAGAATATTATAGAATACAAAAGAATATACAATAATGTAAATGGCTATGGAGTAATATGAAAGAGTAAGGAAGAATAACACAGGAATACTAAAAGTGTAAAGTAAAGAACACTAAAAGTGTAAAGAAAAGAAAGCATAGGTATACATGAAAGAAAATAAAAAAGCGTGTTATTATAAAATATATAAGATAAAGTATATAAGGTAAAGTAAGTGCTATTTAGTAAGCACAAAATAAAAGGTTTTTAATTACATTGGAAATCTATCTGTGCGTGGTTATATTGGTAGGTAAATTATTTTACAAATAAATTTTAGAATTTATGTTTCAAGTCAAATGATAGAGAGAGTACAAAAGAAGTTTCTGAGATATTTATATCTTAGAGTCTTCGGATATTATCCCTGGCTATATCCATCAGCCTTTTTGTCCGGCATGCTGGGAATTAATAGCCTCGCCGATAGAAGGAAAACTGCTCTGCTGACAACAGCATATAAACTTCTAAACGGTAATATTTGTATTCCCGATATTATACAATAAATTGAGTTTTATGTCCCCGACAACTTCACAAGAGCGAGCAGACACAGAACTTTTGTTGTTCCGAGATGCAGAACTAACTTACCATTAGTAATGCCGCTCGGAAAAAATGATTCTATTACTTAATTACCTGTCCCCTGAAATCGATATTTTTCAACAAAATATTTAAAAATTTCAAAACGCTATTATTACTTAATAAAATAAAATGAATGTTTGTAATTGGTTTTGTAAACTGCAAATGTACATTTAAAATAAAATAAAAAATAAAAGTCCGGCAAATTACAATGGACACTGGAATAAATTATTAGCAATAATAATTGCTACAAGTGGACACAGAGTACATGGTACATGAAGGCACCGTAGAGTCTGTTACTCTAAGGTACACACACAGTGGCAGTACACAGTGGTGCCAAACAGTTTTAATTAATTAGTTTGAAAATTATTTAAAGTTTGGTTATTAATATTAAAGTCATTACTAATTACGTATAATTCTGTACATACAAAAACTTTTATTATATTATCAAGTGAGTCACCGTGTCGTTGATTGGTATAGAATCAATGCAAATAACTCTCTTTGACTTGAATGTGATTATTTAGATCAATTTGTTTCATTGACCCTTTGGCCTCTTTAGTTATTAATTTATTTATTTATTTATAAATAAACGCCCTTTTTCGGGGCTTTTACATGTATAGCATAGAAAAAACATTTTATTGTACATAACTGAACTGCCTCAATAACAATATTTTAAATTTATTCAAAGATAAATTGAAGATGTCCACTGACTTGGTATAATTGTTTCCCTCCATTAGTATTCTGGGCAAAGAGGAATACATATGGTAGTTAGTCCCAGAATTTCTGCACTGAAATAAATCCTGACTTCTAGTATTACGAAGTGGAATTCGGAAGCTTATCAATTCAAGTAATACCGGACTAACAACTAAATCATTTAGAATTTTATATAAAAATACCAAGTCAGTGAAAATTCTTCTGTCTGACAATTTAAGCATATTCATATCGTTTAAAAGTGTGTTGTAGTTTAACATATTTGCTGAAATACCCATTTTAAAATTTAGAAAACGTAAGAATTTGTTTTGTATTCTTTCAACAGCTTGTACGTGCATATTATAATGAGGATTCCAGACAGGAGAATTGTACTCAAGTTGGCTTCTAACATAAGCAAAATATAACATTTTAATACACTTTATATTGTTAAAGTTTCTAGTTAGCCTAGTTATAAACCCCAACATTTTTAAGCCCTTATTACAGATTTCTGTTATGTGGTTAACAAATGAAAGATTTGATTGAAAAGTGATGCCCAAGTCTTTAATTTGCATTAATGTCTGAAGAGCATTGTTATCAATGTTGTAATTAAATATCACTGGATTTTTTATTCTAACAATTTGACATTTTGAGATATTTAAATAAAGTCTATTTTCCATACACCAAATTAACAATTTGTTGATATTATCTTAAAGAATGTTGCAATGATAAATATTTTCAATAATTTTAAAAATTTTGAGGTCATCAGCAAAAAGTAAGATAGATACATCATGAAATATTTTTGTTAGATCATTTATAAACAAGATAAATAAGATTGGGCCAAGGTGTGAACCCTGTGGAACTCCACTTGTTGCATTAATTTTTTCTGACAGGGAGGATTTAATTCTAACTATTTGTTGTCTTCCAGTTAGATAGTTATATTATATTTTATATAATTGTTTTTTATGATATTTTAAGTAATTTATCACCTCTCCTTTCTAATATTTTGTCTATGTTCTAATTTGTCTATAATTGTTCGTCTTTTGTTATTTTTTATTAACTTATTATCCTGACGAAGAAAACATAGTTTTCGAAACATGTTGATATTGTTAATTAAAAGTGGTGTACACAAAGTTATTTGTTTTCATTAAAAGAAAAATTATTAGTTTATATAATTAAACTGCAATGTATTTTAACCCCTGTGGTTAAGGTTACTTGAAATATGTTCGGTAAAACTCCAAAACAATAACGAGATTTTTCGAGATTACAGGTTGCTTTATTTATATTATTTACAACGAATATTGTATTGAACCAGACGTTCTTTCTATAGAAGGCTCTAAGATATTCAACGGATGGGTACGCAATACTGTCGGAGCCCAGCCGTCCATCATAAGACGTCTATCATAAGTGAATTAGACACGAACGACGATAGATGATACTCTCCTAAGCTACCTACTACTTAAATGACATCTGTAGAGACACCTAAGAACTATATATAACTAACTATATTAACGACATCCGTTGATGGAATTTAAAACTATTTTTCCTATCCTACACACTACGTAAATAAAACAAAACAAAAATAATACATTTTAAGTACAAAGTTAATTATAACAAAGAAAAAAAAAGCAAAAATCTGTTAAAATGTGCACTGATAAAGTATTAATTATTACTACAGAAATCGTCACGGTAATTACAAAGGCGTCCATAGAATAAAGAATAACACAAGAAGTGTCTTGTGTTATTCTTTATTCTATGGATATTTACACATATGCTGTGCTTTCGAAATTCAAATGGGATTTGCGACCAAGACCCGGACAAACCTCACCCCTTGAACCGGGGAACCTCTACTAAGTCATCAAATGTAGCGAACCACTTGGAGTGACCTATTGCAGAGGTGTTGGTTATCCAATAAATGGTTTCCGGGGCGGCGGCACCCTACCCGCCTCCCAAATTGACAAATATTTCACCCCTCCTCTCTCTCATTCAAATTTCCCATTCACATTTCATCATTCAACAAAAATGGAGTAAAAAAACAGTATTACAGAAGCGACTTGCGGTACTCGTGAAACAAAGTCACCCTTCAGAACATGTTGAAGTACTTAATCTGCGGAATAATTGTTGGAATTGGAGGCTGCCTACAATTGCAATGTTCTAGTTGCGAGTTGCTGCCGCAAGGAACAATGCATGCAGATAATCTGTAGCATGTCTGGCTTGCTCTTTCTTGTGTTATATTACATCTATGTCAATCTATTTAACTGCCAACTTGGCAATTTTATTTTTTCTAAATAGTAATATAAAGTCATTTGTCAATACGATACACTGGTGCAATATTATGATCTCCGTGGTTGATTGGTAACGATCCTTAGCAACGATTCTGAAGGTCACGAGTTCAAATCCCTTCCTGTGCCAGTAATTTTTTTTTGATTAATTTGTTTTATTTCAAAATTAATTAATTGTGAGCTCAGCGAAGTCCTTTTATCGATCGTTTTACATTTCGTCTGTCTTTAATGTGTTTGTGCGTTCCGTTTGCGTTTCAAGAAGGTGGAAATTTTGATGGATCAATAAAGTCTGTTTTCCAAATTCGAAATCATCGTGTTTATTTGGATGTTCTTATTCGACTTTTTTTTTAAATTTTACGGTAGGTATCTATCTGTCTGAAGAAAGTTGTATTGTAATTGATGTAGTGACGTTTCTTTGGACCAATTGTATAATTCTTTATTTGTTTTTTTTTACGTTACATAAAATATACTACGGTGAGATACATTTTTAGATTTTCACGGCCAAAAGTATTTTCGTTATTTTTTTTTGGGGTGTTATGCCGTGTTGCGCTACCTCCTTCTGCACAACACCCCAAAAACAAATAACGAAAATACTATGGCTAATTTAGCAGGTATGTATTTAAATACCTACTTACAAATTTAATCATTTTGTTCAGGAAATTTTCGTTTGGATTTATTAAATAGGAGAAAATTAGATATTTGTACTTTTTTTTAACCCGTTCTCATGCAACAAATGTTGGGCGCGTGTTTGGCGTATTTCCCGACTAGGTACCGGTGGGGATCAATGACACTAGTTCCTCGGAGCATCTTCCATTGTAATAACTGTAGAACAAGGACAGCGTTCCCACCTGACACCTGTGCTCTAAAAATTGCAATCCGTTTGTTAAGTTAGGAGAATCTATCAAACCGACCACCCGTTTCTGAACAGAGTCGAGGGTTGTGCGGTAACCTACGCATAAAATAAAGGTTCCATGGCAACAATTCAACAAAATGGCATTCCAAAAACCCTTTTACTTGATGAATTTTTTTGACATGATGATTAAAAGCAATGAAATTTTTTTTTGACTGTCCGTAACCTTATCTATCGTAATTTATTTAACCAAGTTTTTTTATCACTTTTAATGATTCCAAAAGAGTGACTAAGTTGCACATTGTTAAGTTGTCCAGTCACCAAAATAAATCAATATTATTTTCTGACTAGCTTTTCCCCGCGGCTTCGCTCGCATGGTATTACGGGAAATTACTGTAGCGGTTGAACTTATCAATTATACCCCCTCCTCCCCACCCCCACCCCCTCCCGAATTCCATACAGTCATTCCCTTACATTCAGTTTTCAAACATCTCGCCTGCCACCTAAATTTCATAAAGCTATAGCTCAAAGAAAAAAAGAATTTCGGATGTTTATTTTTAATTAAATATTTGAAAGTTTGTGAATATAATAAAAAATTACAGTATTTATTCAGTTCATTTATTCAGTCTTTATAATCGTTACGAATTATATTTTTAATGTAGGAACTGACATTTATTCCAAAACAGAAGCTTGTCCAAAAAAAATAAAACATATTCTTATATTTGAATTTTCTGAAGCAGTAGCAATCGTTTCCATGGAAACGATTTTTTGCTGACGTTAGCAAAAATTTGCTTTAGTTAGCGACAGAAAACGTATAAAAAATATAATATATTCATGTTTATAATTTCATTACGCCAGAGCTTACCATCATATACAAAATATAGTCTGCGCATATAATTTAGCTTTCTATTGGTGAATGAATTTTTAAAGTCTTTATATTGTGTTATGCGTGAAAAGGTCATAAACAAACTCGAGCAGTTTCGCATTTATAATATTAGTATGGATGTTAAGTATATTTTCTTTATATTTCTTTAGGTAGTGTTTGTTTTACGACGAGGAATAATATTTGACCTAATATTCGACCGAACCAATCTCACGAAAATGTATGCATTAAAAATGCTCAAGGCTTTTTACTCAAAAGTAATCAAGGTTTTGAACAGAATAAGAGGGAGAACCAATAATAATGATTGATGGTATATAAATACGTTGGTGAATGGATAACTCAGAATGAATTCAACATTTGAAAAATCATTAAAAGTGATGAAAAAAATTGGTTAAGTAGGTTACGTTGTGTTAGGTGATGGGCTATTTTAAATGCTTAATTTAATTTTGAAGTAAAACTTCTTTAAGCACGCTTGACTTGTGGAGTAAGCTGGTGAATGCGTGACGAGAGCGTTACGAAAAGTGGCGAACGGAAGTTGAGAGGGAGAGAGAAAGAGAGAGAGAGTTACGTTTCGTATATTACTGTAGAGGCCAGAGAAAGAGGTGCGAGCACACTTTTTCTTTCTCTCTTGGGTCATCCCAAGTGGTTTGCTACTTTTGGTGACTTAGCAGGGGTTTCTGGGTTTATAGGGTAAGGTTTGTCTAGAAACGTTTGCCCGCTCTGCGTGGCGGGCCGGATCAGGAGAGGATCTGATTTAGGGAGACTTTTCCAGCCACACTCTCTCGAACCATCACCTTGCACCGCAGTGGGAGGTACCTACAGATTCATATGTTCGTCACTCCTGGACACATGGAACCCCAGATTCCTGCCGACTCCTTATATTTTTGAAGTAAAACTTCTTTTCGCGCGCTTGACTTGGGGAGTAAGCTGGTGAATGCGTGACGAGAGCGTTACGAAAAGTGTAATCGGGCGAGGCGAACGCATAATAAATTTAAATATTTGGAAACCCATAATAAATTTAAATATTTGTAAAAAAATAATTTATGTATGTATTATACGTATTATACATATAAACATAAAGATGGAGCTAAAGAAGTTTTACTTCAGCCGTGTGGTCTAAAGCACACTATTTTTTTTCAAGGCTTTCAATAACTTTTCAAAGAGGTATTGAGTTGATTCTTAGTTGTCAAGGAACCAAATATTTCACCATTGTTTATTTATGGGAATGGAGCAAGCCATGGTAAATTAATCATGCGTATTTTACATAAGGGGTACGTATTTACGTAGGAAAATTTAATGAGGCTTTCGTATTCATTCAAATGTGGCCAATAGAAATTTCAATGGTTAAGTTCGTAGGATTTTCAAAAAGCTTTCCGTTGTGTAGTACCTAGTATAGCTACGTGTTAATTTATCAGCTGTGTGTGCCCGAGGTACAAGTTGATATTTTTAGGTGAGGATTTCAAGGGAGGACTTTCGAAGGTTAAAACAATGGTTAAAAGAATAAAAAGCATTGAAGAAGAAGATAACACTTATAATCTAAATGAAAATATGAAAGAAAACAAGACACAGAAAAACAGAAAAAAACAATGGTCGCAACTGGGACTCGAACCCAGACCTCTCGTCTTACCGGGACGGCGCATTTTCCAATTTCGCTATTGCCACCTTCTGTCAAACCGTCATATTTGTCAATCTCATATTTCAAATATTTAGAATCATTAATATTATCTTCAACTAGTTCTTTTTCCATATTATAGGCAACTACTCTTTTTATTGGAAACAATCATTCAAAGAATTGGTTTGTAACCTGAATAGCGTCTCGGATAAATGTATCCGAATTTATTCATATGGAACTATTGACTTTATGAAAGTCTAAATGAATATTCAATTTTTTATGAGAAAAACTCTCTTTTAATAACTTAAGACGAAGATAATAAACTCTCTTTTAATAACTTACTTTTTTTAGGTAAGACGAGAGGTCTGGGTTCGAGTCCCAGTTGCGACCATTGTTTTTTTTTCTGTTTTTCTGTGTCTTGTTTTCTTTCATATTTTCATTTAGATTATAAGTGTTATCTTCTTCTTCAATGATATATTACGTTGATGGGAATAACCTTCGAAAGTTATTAAAAGAGAGTTTTTCTCATAAAAAATTGAATAAAAAGCAAATTATTTTCATCTGTTTTTATTCATGTATTAGTGCGGACCCCTCAAAAATAACAGTCAATAATTTAAACAAAATAAATATTTGAAATTCAGAATTTTTCATTAATTTAATTTAAAAAAAAAATAACAATTTTCCGATAAAGGTATATGACTACTTTATCGCTAATTTTTTAATTTTGAAAATTTCAAAGCAAATTTGAATTCATCATGCAGGGATATTTTTTATTTAAAAGAATTAAAACACTTTGTATTTAAACCACGAATTTATTATTTTGTATATCTACCGGTTTCGCTTCGACCAAGCTTCATCAGGATATAATAATAACTATATCCCGATGAAGCTTGGTCGAAGCGAAACCGGTAGATATACAAAATAATAAATTCGTGGTTTAAATACAAAGTGTTTTAATTCTTTTAAATATAATGTCTAACCACAAAGTAATTGCTTCTTACGAAAAAAAAGATATTTTTTATCTTTCGATTTGGAGCCGAGTATGGATACCGCCGCCACGGATACCGTTTGTTGGGGACCCAACACTTCTCCGATAGGTCGCCCCAAGTAGTTTTTTACGTTCAGTGCAGGCATTAGAAGGTATGCCTGGATTTATCTGGTGAGGATTAACCAGGTCTTGGCGGCCAGGTCTTGGGTCCAAATTTCGAAAGACTGGTAGAGGGAGAACTTTTTTCCTTGCACAGCAGACCTCTCCAGCAGGACCCTCTCGACCCATTTCCTTGCACCGCACTAGGAGGGGTGAATTCATCCGTCACTTCTTGACACACTGATCCCCAGATTCATACCTACCCCTCACGTCTTTTTCCTTCCCAGATTTCCTTCTCTTTCCTTTCCTTAAAAAAAAACCTTTAAACAGCTTTCTCGAAGACGACAAACTATTTTCCTTAGGGCCCTCCGTGGGGATCTAATGTAAAAAAAAATCACAGCCAATTGAAATTAGTAATCGACGACCTCCGTGGTCGAGGGGTAAGGCTCTTGACTCGCAATCCGGAGGTCGCGGGATCGAATCCCGGCGTGCGCAAATAAATCTTCTTTAAATAATTTACGTAATTTCACAATTAATTAATTAAAGTTATACATATTATATTTGCGGCACCTTCCAGAGTGGAAGATACTCTCAGTATAGCCCTGGTGTAAGACCACCATTCAGAATCGAAATGGCTTTAACCGTGTTTGGTGACCAGATCTAATTATATATATGTTTAATACCCTGATAGCTAAAAAGTCACAATATTTTCTTCTGCAGCCGGAGAACCGTTTTTTGTAAGGTTCAGATATCAACATTAAGAAGTTTTATGTTTATGTAATGAATAAAAAATGTAAATATATATTTTTAATCTGCGCATGTTGCAGGATCGATTTCACAGCCTCCCTATTCAAAATCAAATACGAAAACCACTACACTTCCAAGAAACGAAAAATCGTAAAAGGAGTGTTGCTAATGTTGTTCAGAATGAGCAAAAATATTAAGATAAGAAAACCTTTTAAGAGTTTATGAATATAAAAACCATTTAACAAGTCAATTTTCTTAACCCTTTTGAATATATTAACAGATTGCTGCAACGAACTTCCAACCCAATTTTAAACGATTAATTATTCATCACCGTTAAAATATTTTTTGGTCATTTTAAAGTCGCAAGAATTGTCGAAATAAAATTTGAGGCAATATTAACTAGCAATAAAATTTTTATCTCATTATTTAATGAATCAGTTTTGTGGTATTATAAAGTAGCTTTGTTGATTTTTTTCATAGTTTGTGGTTGTGTTAGGTAACCATATTATTTATTTCATAACAATGAAGATTCCTGTAAGATTAATGTACACAAGCGTTTCATTAAATTCATAAAAAATGTGTTTATAGCCTTGTTTTCAGAATGTACCTACACGAATACTATAAAAAAGCTTTCCCATAATATTATTAATATTTTCTCTTTTCTACTGTACTAGGGGGACCCAAAAGTAGCAGGACTTTCTTTATAACTTTTTTTATTTTTCAATATTTTTCCACCAAAATTTGTTCACTATTAGAGTGTATGTTCTTGTCCAATCTTTTTTCCACTATTTAAAACAATTTTGAAACTCACTAATTGGAATGTCCTTTACGGCCTCCAGCGATTTTTGTTTCACTTCTTCAATGGTGAAAACATTTTCCTTTCAAGTCCCTTTTCATCCTAGGGAGCAGAAAGAAGTCAAAGGGAGACAGGTCGGGTCGAATAGGGTGGGTGAACAATCGGGGTCATTCCTGCTTGCTTAAATACTGCTTCACAGATAACACGGTGCGTTGTCGTGGTGGAAGAACTGTGCGCCAAGAATTCGACCCTTTTCAACGATTTTTCCTAATGCTCTCTCGAAACGTCTTTAGTACCTCCATGCCTCCATGCAGAACTGTCGGTTAACTGTTAGGCCTGGCGGAACATACTCTGTGTGCACAACATCTCTGAAAAAAAAACCAATCAGCATCGTCTTGATGTTCGATTTCATCTGACTTTTTTCTGAAGAGGAGAGAGAGCACTTTTCCATTGGGTTGACTGTTGCTTGGTTTCGGGATCGTACCCATAACACCATGACTCATCACTCATTACCGATAATAAACTTGGAAAAAAATTTGGGTCCTCTTCCAGCTGGTTTTTCAATTCGTGGGGCAGGTTTGAAGGCGACGCTCTCTTTGATCCTCAGAGAGGAGACTTTCGCGTTTTTGCGAAAGAAAAAATCTTGATTTACTTAAAATTAAACTTTGGACGAACGCATGGAGACCCACAGCGATGCGGCTTCGCACACTGACGAAGAAAGAGTTTCTGTACAATAGCCGACTACACAAAACCCGTTTGCCCTTCACTTATCTCCTCTATCGCCCGAGTCCCGTTACTTTTGAGTCCCCCTCGAATAATAAAAATAGTGGATTTTATTTGTCATTTCAAATTTTAATTCTTGACAGGCTTTCCCACAAAAGTTTAAATCGGTCCACCATCTTTAAAATTGTCAAATTGTGACGAGTACGTTAATATCATTTAACGCCTTCTTTAAAGTGTTTTTTTAATGAACTAGGTTTATGTACAAGTTATTTTTAATTTTGATTTACGGTTTTGTAAGAATTATGGAAAAATCATAATGTATTTTTCAGGCAATATTATAAATATTGCCGGAATATGTGACCGGTCAGTGGCTGAGTTGGCATCGCGATTGGGTCCCACCCAGGCGTTTTGTGTTCGATTCGATAGCCGAGGAATATTTTCAATATGAAAATATTTTTATGATTTTCCGCTTAGTATGGTGGTATGAGGAGATGTTTAAATGTTGTCAGGTTATTCGTAACCCGAGAATGGTTATCTTTCTTTAAACATAAAAATCACCGTGTTCAGTGCCAAATAAAAATTGATAAATTAATTATATTCTTGTGGTGTACAAAGCGTTAGTAAAAACTATATCTATAATATTTATTTATTTATTTATTATATATATAAAAATAAAAATATATATTTATATCTAAAATTATTATATAGAAAAATAAAAAAAACTATACAAAAAAATTTACATATATTTTTTTGTCCTTGCCTGTCTCACTAGGACATCCTGTGTCGAGACAGACTTTAAAAAAAAAATTGGTATTATTAGGGTACATTTTACAATAAAGCTAAAATATTTGACAAACAATTTTTAGGTTGGTATGTAGTGGTAACAATAATGACATACAGGATTATATTTGGGTGAGGTGACTAATTATTGCACGACCTTTTTCGATGATCATTATGGTTTGATCAGGATTTTGTATATGTTAATATTATTCGATTGTCTTGTTTTGTCAGGTAGGTTATTGTATATTTTAGACGCAATGTATTTGAAATTTCTTTGACCAAATGTTGTGTTTGTTTTAGGTGTTTGTTTGAGTTTTTTGGTTTTGTGCCGCGTGTTTACAATATTTTGGGTATTTTCATAAATACACACCTTTGTAATTATTATTTCTTTCCACTCCTTTAACTGTTCCATGAATTTTGAAATGTGAGGATGTCCATTTTCTTATCCAAAAACGTCAAAAGTAGAGCCATGATTACACTGAACAGTTTTTATAACAATATTTATTTTAGCGATTAGAATTAAATTATTATCGCAAAAATATTATAATAATGTGAATACCAGACAAGAGTCTCAAGAGCTCCCAACCGTCTGGAACCAGTGAGTCATTGGCATCCCCAATTGGGGTATGTTGTGAGGTAGAAGGTAGTGTGTAGGGAAAGAAGATGGGGAATAGGAAACAGGAAGATGGAAAAGCACCTGGCTGTTGAGATCTGGTCATCAAACACGGATAAATCCAGCAAGCAACACTTCAATTACGAATGGTGATCAGAGACCAGGGCGAAACTGAGTGTATCTTCCACTCTGAACATGCCGCAAATATACCTTAAATTGTTTTTAATAATTAAATTGCCAAAATAACACAATTCAATCAAATAAAATTTATTTTCGCACGCCGGAATTCGAACCCACGACCTCCATGGATTGCCAGTCGAGAGTTTTGTTAAAAAAATTGTTTGGATTATTTTTCTTAGAAATTCCCAGCAAATTTTCATGGTATGAGTGTGGAACACTGTGTATTTATTTGAATTCTTCCTACTTGCATTAAGCGAAAAAATACCTGGAGCAACGGTGGAAAACTTCTTGAAGAAAATTGATCCCTCGTCAACTGGGTGTGACGTGAGAACCTGGTCCATTTCTCCACTAAGCTACACAGGTATAATAATATTTTTATATGACGTTCAGATCACGTCTGTTAACGAAGGTTTTGATGTTGATACAGTAATGTCATTGTTAACGAAACCCAAATACAAAACTTCATTATAAAATAAAGTAATAAAATTCTTGGCGAAATTTTCGAAATGTTTTTGTTTAATAAAAATTCCACCATAGTAAGTTAAATACTGAATTTCAGAATCAAGAGAATCCTTGTCACGTTATCTTTAACAAAGTTATAGGTGGAGATGCCCTGCTGTCAGCGATAACTTCGTTTGGAGCCAATAGGCCAAATCCGCCGGTTTAAAGTCCAAAATAAGATTTACTCCGCCCGAGCAGACCCGTTACGGCTCGTTACGTTTCGTATTTCTGATTCGGGCTTTCAGCGGTGGTTCAGGAATTTGATGAAATGTCCTACAGTAAATTTGTGAAGGAAACAAGAAAGGACGGAAAGCAGCTTTTCAGACAAATTAAAAGAATATTCGACAATTTTAGCGGTATAATGCAACTGGTATCTTTTTTATATCTGCTCTACACAGGAGGCACAATTTCCCTCAGAGCCTACTTCGTCTTAGAATATGCTGTGGGGAATGTCTTTTAGGGAAAGGAAGGAGAGAAGTTCTGAGAAGAAAAAAGGTATGAGGGGTGTCATCTGGTGTCAATTTGGGCATTTGAAATTTAGGATTATTAATGATTAATAGAAGCAATAGATCAAAGTATCAATTTGAGAGGAGGTATGGGTGCCGTCACTCCGGAAACCATTTACTGGATAACCAACACCCCCGCCGTAGGTTACCTTTTTTTTGTATATGAATAACGCACAAGAGTCCCAACTGCTCCCGTCTGGAACCAGTGAGACTATGGCATCCCCAATTGGGGTATGTTGTGTAGCTGAAGATAGTGGGGAGGGGAAGGAAATGGGGGAGGGGAAGGTGGGAAGTACCTGGCTATTCAGATATGGTCACCAAACATGGCTAAAGCCATTCCAAGCAACGTTTCAATTCTGAATGGTGGTCTTGCACCGGGGTGATACTGAGAGTATCTTCCACTCTGAAACGTGCCGCAAATATACTATATTATTTCAAATTAATAAATTGTGAAATAACACAAATTAATCATATAAAATTTAATTGCCACGTCGGGATTCAAGAGTCAAGAGCCTTTGGACTACGCCGGCCGTCAAAATACCTAAATGATTCGATGGATTTGGTGATTTTACAGGGGTGCCCGGATTTATGGGTTTGCCTAGGTTTGCCTAAGTCTTGGTGGCTGATGCGTTTGCTCACCTACTGCATGGCGGCCGAATTGGGAGCGACTGATTGAGGGAGACCTTTTGACCTTTCAAGTAGGACTCTCTCCACTCCTGGTCACTCTTGGAAACATTGTTTTTAGATTCTTGTCGACCCCTCATACGTTTTTCATTCCCAACTCTCCTTCCTTTCCATATAAAGATCCTCTACACGGCGTTCCCTTGAAATAGGTCCCGAGAGATTTTTTTACCTTTAGGGCTTCCTGTGTGGAACCAAAGTGAAAAAAAAGATTTTAGTACAAGTAAACTTATAAAAGAGCCTAGAATGTATAAACCACGGTGTTGCAGCGATTCGAAGAGATTTGCCGTATACTATAGATCTATAGCTTCGCGCTCTTTCTAAGGCTCTGGATTATTTGTATTACGAGGAATTTCACAAGAGTAACAACTTCGTAGTTGGAGCATCATTTCAAGCGATTTTTTTTGTTTTAATTTGCCGGCAACCCGGGCGTTTATTGAAATAAAATATCGTTTACAAACAAGTAAATAACCCGTCTCACTAGACAATGTCTGTTCTGAGACGGGTACATATGTATATATGCATGTAGACGCATATGCACACAAATTAACATATATGGATATATATCCACATGGTTCTACTAACGAGTATTAGCAAAGTTAATAAATGAAGTTCGAATATTTAATGTTTCAAACAGTAAAAGTATTTGTTGCATTTATTTAATATTGCGGGATTTATACACTGAAATGAAACAAAGTATTAGAAAACAATACACACACCTTGTAATGAGTTGAGAAATCATGTATTCAAGAAACCCAAAAGCTGTACAATTTCTAGAATGAAACTGAAACACGTCTAAAGTAAATATGTGGGTTGATATGACTCAGCCAAAAGTTTAATTAACCTTTCTTATTTCGGAGGCAACAGCAACAGAAACCATGAACTTTGACATGCCTGTAAAATTTGAAACATCTTCTGAATGTATTTATTTATAATTATCTTCTTGGTATTTATTAAAGCGCCCATTGTTAGGTTTTCATCTTTTCTTAAGGCGTTACACAACCGTAATAATTTTTGTTTGCTCAAAACTCACATTTTAATAATTTACGGAGAATTCGTAACTATAATAACTTTTTTACTCTAACCGATACCTGGGGATGTAAGTTTTTTATATTTAAAATTAATAAAAACAATGTTAGGCATTGATATATTTTACGTACAACTATTTTAAGCCTTTATAACTAGTTTTTCAAATATAAAGTTAGCGGGAAGTACCAGATTTTATTTTTCTATACGATGAATTAATAACTCTAAGAGGTATTCATTTAGAACATCGTTAATATTTGTAACACGTTCTTCAGAATTAATTCAAATGAACGCGTCGGAAAGGTCGAATCTCCAGGCCCGCTACGGCGAATTCGTCCGTACGTTCATCTAATACGCCGTGCCGAGGGCGTATATTTGTTTACACGCTTTTTTTACTTACGTCGCTAAGATTCTCACATTATTTGTCTTCTTCTTTTCTTTGATAGGGCAAATTCGACAGTAGGTCCGTCCAATACACGGGTCGCTAGTCGCAATTTGTAAACACCCCTTCTTTACTTAAGAATCTCGTTAAGATTCTGAATAGGAAAGGCAATGGTGATGCCCCTGGGAAGACTCACTAGGTTAATTAACTGCCTTGCAGGAATTGTGGATATTTTCCATATTTCCTGCAACGATTTTAAGCGTGAAATAGCACTTATTAAATAAATGTTTTAATTGTAAACGTAATGATTATGTATCTTGTATAACCGTTTTTGCAATATATTGGTGTAATGCTGTTTTTGCTAATAAATAAATAAATTTATTTTAGGGTTTATTGTCGTCTTAATAAATCATGTTTCTGTTTTTACATTACACAATATTAAAATGGTTTAAATTTCTACTTCAGATGCACTTATAATGCTAAAAACGCTATGCTTTTTACCGGAATTGGGTGATATTTGTGTAGGAAAAACAAGGTGTGTAAGGAAAAGGACTGACCAATCACTTACCAATTTATCTTTGCGAAGAAACATATAACACAACCACAATATAGTTATACAATTCTACTGTTATATAGTTATATAGTTATACAGTTCCACTGTTATACAGTTATATAGTTTTACAGTTCCACTGTTATACAGTTATATAGTTATACAGTTATACAGTTCCACTGTTATACAGTTATATAGTTATACAGTTCCACTGTTATACAGTTATATAGTTATACAGTTACTCCTCGAAGTAATTTTCGCTACAACAAAACGAATGAGCACAAAACGATATTAAGTACTTCCGAGATGGTCAGCTTAAAAACAAAATATTGTGTACTGCTTAAAAACCCTAAAATGAAGCCCGATAAAACATATATTTGGCCGTGAAAATGTCAAAGTAACTTTAAACATAACAATATTTTGCAAAAAGAACCATCCTTGGCCGTGGCATATTTTTATGTCTAGCAGCATTTTCATAAATGCGTTAACCAGGTCTCTAAGCTTGCTGATTTAAAATAAGATAAATAAATACATTATTTTATTCCTGACTCGCGGCAAATTCTCGAGATTACCTCAATACCTTCGTTTTTCCGATTATTGTACTGCTGAGGGGTATCTCATTTATGGGAAGCACGTTTGTTCAATTCAACGCGCTTGGGTTTTTCTGGATAAATGATTGAATTTGCTGTACCGCTAAAGAATTACAAATTAAAAGGCCTAGCAAATCGCCGAATCCACTTGAAATACCTCTTGCGCTCTGCGAAATCTAAGATAATAAATATAAAGAGAGATATGACAGAGAAGCGCGCGGACTGTCGTTGGGCTAAAATTAAACTGCACGGAACTTAAAAAAATAAATTGATTATAATTGTATGCCATTCTTGGCAGTCTTTAATATTTTGTTCATTTATTTATCATTTATTTATTTTATCAGGTTCTCCATAAAACAGTTATACACCAGACTATTATGGGGAACATTACAAAATTAAAAGAAAAAAAATGTTTGGGGGTAGTTTCACTATCTTGTGACGTATGTCAGAAGATAATTACTGAATTCTCTGTAGGTGACATTGAAGATGTCGATGTTTAATACAGATTCATTTAGCAGTTGAATTGCTCTGTTTAATGGCGCATTTTGATAGGAAGAAGTTCTCGCTTTCGGAGCATAAAAAAGTGCGTGGGATCTCCCACGAGTGTACGTGTTGGGTATATATAAGTTAATCTCGTTCAACATATAATATAGTGTGTTTTTTTTAATGCGCATACCGCGCATACCACCCCAACTGCTCCCTTCTGAAGCCAGTGGAACTAACACACACGGGGTAAGTTGTGAGGTTGAAGGAAGTGGGGAGGAGAAGGAGATAAGGAAGATGATGGAGGGAAAGTACCTGGCTATTCAGATTTTGTCACCAAACACAGCTAAAGCCATTTCAAGCAACGTTTTAATTCTGAATGATGGTGTTACACCAGGGCGATACTTAGAGTATCTTCTACTTTGGACGTGAGGCAAATATACAATATATTATTTTTAATTAGTTTATTTAAAATAACACATTAAACAAATTAAATTTATTTGATTAATTTTTGTTATTTCGATCCCGTGACTTTCAGATTGCGAGTCGAGAGCCTTTCCCCTCGACAACGGGGGAATGTCAAACTAGCGCAGAGCCGTGAATACCCGAGATATTATAATCGTAGGATTCATGAAGGTGAAAATATACATTTTAAAAATACTTTACCCAGGATCCATTACATTTCAAAAAACAATATTGTCAATTTTAGAGACGATCAGAAATTTATCTTTCAAATGAACACCTCTATTAGTAAGCTTGAAAAATTAGGTATGGCATCTGTCAAATTTAATCAAATGAATTTTACACTTCAAATGCAGAATTTATAATTACTTAATTAAAATAAAATGATTTTGATAACTGCTTACTTATAGCTTGTCTAAATAATTCCCACAATCAGTTGCAATGTCGATAATGATACTATTAATATTGATTAAATCAGAGCAAATTCAAGTTCCGCAGTTCGTTCATCGTGAACCGGAGTTACGAACAGAAACACAAACGAAATTAATATTTTCAACTATCGATATTTTATACTAGAAACCAAACGAGACAAATGTTGTTTGCTGAAATTGTTTTTTTTTTTTTTTATTTTTTTTTTATTTATTTTGGAAAATCAACAGATATATTACACTTATAATAATAACCTTAATAATATACATAATATCCAATGATAGATTTTCACATAATTAAAATTATAATTAAAAAGTAAAACCAAAAATAAGGGTCCTGTACCCGTAAGAACTTAAAAATATAAAAATTATTAAAAAAAAAGATATAAAAACACAATATAAACTATAATAACCTGCTTACTAAATTTCAACATGGAGTATTCTCACTCCACAACAGCAATAATAATAATATTGTACACACCTACAACTCAAAGTCGAATGACAAGTATGCGACTGGAAAGGATTCACAGCAATATTAAAGTAACTTGCAACACGGTCAAAAAATTATTTAATGTTGGCTATGACATACTTTTTTAAGGAACTTAAATTACATGAGAATATGTCTACATTATTAAAATTCTTGTCAAATACATTGCATGTTCTGAATATAAAAGCATTTTGTCTGAGATTAGTAGAACATTTTTGAAGATGAAAAAATGATTTTTCTCTGGTTCTAACACCTGGGACTCTAAAATTAATCTCAGCCAAAAGGGGCGAACAATCAATAAAACCATTGATAATTTTATGAAAAATGATAGTATGTGTAGGAAAAAACATGGTCTGCAAGGAAAAAGGAATGACTAATCACGACTATAACTCTGTGAAGGAGCACACAACCCGACAACGATGTGGTTATATATTCCACCGCGATATTTCTAGGTAAACGCCACAACAAAACGAATGAGTAGAAAATGATATCATGTAATTCGGAGATAGTCTAATTTCTTCTTTTTACTTAAAAATGTACATGATAAACACCTAAAATTTGCTTTCAAGGTACTCCCAAAACTTTTTTTATTACGTGAGCTCCACACAGGAGGCCTCCAGCAAAATAATTTCCCTTAGGGCCTATGTCATCTTTGGTGATGCTGTGTGGAGAATTACTGTTTTTTTAAAGAAAGGAAGGAGGGGAGAGTTTTGGGAAGGAAAAAGGTTTAAGGGGTGGGTAGGAAACTGGGGTTCAGTGTGTCCTGGTCATCCACCTCCAAGACCTAGACAAACCTCACCCCATGAACCCGGGCACCCCTGCTAAATCACCAAACGTAGCGAACTACTTGGGGTGACCTATAGCAGAGGTGTTGGTTATCCAATAAAGGTTCCCGGGGCGACGATACCCATTCCCACCTCCCAAATTGACACCAACACTTATTCTGTTTTCAAAACAAATGCACTCGAATTTCACTATTTTTCTTGCCATTGTTAAAAATTTTAAATATTTTTCCAGCACGATGATAGAGACAGGTAGGAATTTGATAAATGACATCCCGGTACTAACTAAACATGTACTCATTTCAAACCAAACATTTAATGTTATAAAGTTAGATTCAAATGGGGCGTGAAAGAAAATATAAATAAATTTTTCGAAAATATATAAACATAAATAAATCATAAAAACGGGGCCCCGTGCCACTACACCCAGATACGATTTGCAATAATATGGGTAAACGATTTTGGCGACGGTTTCGTACTAATAATGGTTCATGGGCAATTTCCCTTGCTTATATTATCTAGGTGCAAAACAAAGTGAGGTCTGTGACGAAATTTGTGGCTAGTTGTCACGTAGACCCCAAGCATAATTTTAAGATTCAGTGCAGGATATCCCGACGTTTATAACTTGTGTTTTCCGCCAGTCTAGACTGTGTCGGTCCTGAGATCGGCAATTATTAGTAAAAGGAACGCAAAAGTCATCTGAAGATGATCTCATTTTTGCAAATGGTGTCTTATATGTCATTACGTCTTGACATTTGTGAAGTAGTAATATAATTCCATTTCCTCCCTTCTACAACATGGGTCTCTTCAAGACCAATGTTTATTCCTTCCTCTCCTCAAAAAGACCCTCCACACAGCATTTCAGATAATATAGGCTCTGAGGGAAATTATTTTCCTCAGGGCCACCTCTGTGGAGTTAATGTAAAAAAAAAACAGGGAATCGAACCGAAAATTTATCTCTTAACGGGGAAATGCTTTTAACCACTAAGCTCTTGAGACTTGATTATTGCCACAGTAAATGAAAAACTAAAATAACAATTTTAAAAATTATGAGAAAACCTGTTTACATACAGTTTTTGGCAATCACTACACACTCTTTAATTTTCACGCAAACTCGTTATAAATCCGTGGTTAAGAGGTGTTCTCTCGGCTTTATGAAGACAAACCAGTAAAGTGTTGATGGATTGTTGAGGTTTAGCCTCCCACCAACAAAACCAACTGCTTTGTTAGAGTCAGGCCATTAAGTTTACAATATCAACAATAGATCAATGGATTAAGTGGGTTTTTTTCGTTTTCATGCGCATTAAAAGCCGCTTTGAAAATGAGATAAAAACGTTGGAAATAGCCTGCCAAAAGTCCGCAAAATGCACAATTCATTGTTTTACTGACGTGTGGCCGAACAGAATGGTCTCAATCATTAGAATAGACGCATTGGCATAGTCACTACTTGGGCAGGCTGGGCTGTCACAAAGAGGTCTTGGCCTGAAATAGGTTTACGTAAAACATTTTTTTTTTTTAAATTAAATTTGTTTATTCCAAATATATGTATGGCGCGTGACTAATTTTTGGTTTATTATACTATTGCGCCTCCTCCTTCTTTGGCAAGCATTTCGAACAGTGTTACAGTGTCCATTATCGGGAAGATTTAACGCTGTTCGAAACGTTAGTCAATGAAGGAAGAAGCGAAACACGGCATAATAAACCAAAAACTAATTACAATAATGATCTGTGATAAAATCTCAAATACTCTTTATATAATATTAGTCGTATATAATATTTCATTCTTATGATTATGTATTTATATTACATTTTTTTTTAAATTTAAACCAAATAAAAAGTGATAGTGTGTACGGAGGTGTTATCAATTTGTTTTTTTTACTAGTATTAATGCAATTGGTTTTTTTTTTCATAATTATAATTTTTTTTATTAAAGTTCTTGTTGCACTTTTAGTTGTGTTTTGAATTCTTTAAAGATATTATTACTGATTATTATATGTAGTTCTAATGATACAATTTTTTTTACGTATCTGAATCGGTAACGTGTATTTTCGCCTGAGATTTTTGTGTTTCCGTTTATAAATGTATTTGAAAATTTAAAAAAAAAACATTTGGTGAAAGATATACTAAATATACGGGGCACACCTTACTATTTTCGTTTTTTATATGGTACCTCAAAAAAATTGCCCGGAAACGTGCAGCTATGGCATGTACATTAAGGAAGTGTTATAAGATCGGAAAAAGGGAGAAGGGGAAGAACAAATGAAAGGATTGTTTTTTTTTTAGGTTATCCCCTCTTAAGTGCGACGTTTGCGTTAGCAAGTGTAGTTGAATGATCAAGAGAGGGGATGGACATGGGGAGAGGACAGTTGAGAAGTAACTGGCCATTCAGACGTATTCACTAAACATGGCTAATGCCATTTTAAGAAACGTTTTGAATCTGAATGGTGGTTTTTCACAAATATTTATTTGAAAGTATCTATCTCTCTGGAAGGCAAGGAAATAATTTCAACGTCTAGTCATCATCTAGAATGGGCAGAATATGGTATTTTCCTTTTATGAATACGAAATTTTTTTCTACAACGATTTAAAAGTGCCATTTTCGATCAGCCGCCAAAACGACATGTTCGTTTTTACTCGTAAATTCGGCGGCGTTGACGTCACTCCGGGCAACGTTGGTGACCGCCGTCATACCAGCCAGTGGCGGTTTCAATGTCATAATGACGTTGTGGCCAAATGGAATATGCGGTTTTTCAAATCCATAATTATTAATAAAGATATAAAAATAACACATTTTTAGTACAATGGTCGGAATCAGAAAAATAAACTTTAAAATCTTCCACACATTTTAACGGTCTTCATAGTTTGTGAAAGTACCCCATTGGTTGAATTGTATGTATTAAACATAATTAATAATTTATAAATATCATTATTTTTCGTCTCTGCCGATCTTTGAATGATGAATTCAGACTGACTCCAAACATCTACATGTGTACCCAATGCAATGCTTGGAATAAAATAGTATTTCAACAACAACTTGGAATAACATAGGATTTCAAAAGCAATATCCTTGTTTGAAACAAACCAACTGCACATACGAGTTGTTTACACTGGTTTATTATTGTCAGTTAGTATTATTTGTGTGTCGTAAATTGGGAGCTATTGTTATTTCAACATCAGTGAGTGTCTAACTTTGTTTTCCGGGCAATATGCGTATAAATACAGATTTAGATAATTTTGTTTATTCCGTTATTATTTGTCAGAATTTGAGAATGTAGTTCAAAAATATTATGAAAATACCGAGTTACGTGGAGATTACTAGGAATTATTATGCATTAGCGTATATTTTCATATTGAAATGCATATTTCCGCCATTTCATCGCTTGCGCGCATATTTCAAGAGTCTACGGTAATACTATATTTTTCGTAGATAATATCAGCGAAAAGCGTGCGGGAAATGGAAAAAATGTGAAGTTTACCGTATAAATGTATTAAAATAGTTGCTGCAGTGATATTATATATTTTGATAGGAACAGCATTGAATAATTAATATTATCTATCCAGATGTACATACAAAATTATAAATATGTTAATTAAAATATTCATATTATCTATCCATAATATGTACATCCTGTGTTTTTTTTTTTTTTTACATTAACTCCGCACAGGAGACTCTGAGGAAAATAATTTCCCTCAGGGCCTATGTCATCTTTGAAGATGCTGTGTGGAGGGTGTTTTTGAGGAGAGGAAGGAGTGAACATGGGTCTTGAAGAGACCCATGTTGTAGGAGGGAGGAAACACAGAGGCCGGCAAATCGTTCCACAGCCGAGCTGTTGAACTCAAGAACGAGTCGTAGAAACGACCCGTTCTCATGTGTTACGGTTTGGCTTTGTCTTTTTATACAAATCTACAGTTTTATTCTGAGAATGATGAAATTTGCAGACTTGACCTTAGAAACAAGAGAAACGTTACCGTCTAAGGCAGACATGGGCAACCTTTCCTAGTTCTGGGGCCAAATTATCATTCTGTCTCCGAGTCAAGGGCCGGACCAAATTATTATACATAATAAAGTAATATTAAACTAAATAAAACACGTTGCTATTTCTTATATATTTAAAATCCTCAAATTGTTTCGGCTCGCAGCAATAACTTACTTCTATGTTAGCTATTTGTACCTACACCTATAGAGTTTGTTTAATATATTTATTGTTATCAAGTTTAATTTGTAGAACTCCATTTTAATTTTTTTATTTCTTTTATATATTTAATAATATTATTATTCAATTTATAAAAACAGTTTATTTATAAACACCTAGCAATTACCTAGCAGAACTTGTTTATAAATAAACTGTTTTTATAAATTGAATAATAATATTATTAAATATATAAAAGAAATAAAAAAAAAAAAAAAAAAAAAAAAAAAAAAAAAAAAAAAAAAAAGTTTGTTTAATACTTTGTTTTAATGTTCTAATGTTATCCGGCAAAACCGAAAATGTTTATTTTTATATTTTAATACTTATAAGTTGTAAATCTCTAATTTTAAAGCACAGTTGCAAATATATATGTATGTCATAGTTTTCGGTCAGTAGTAATAAGTCTTAGTCGTAAGTCACTAGTTATATAAGTCTTAGATGTAAGTCACTAGTTATAATTTTAAATCTTAGTTGTGAGTCTATCGTATTAATTTTATTTTATTATGTATAGCGCCCTTGAGATGATTTTTCTTAAAAATGGCGCTTTATAAATAAGCCAAATATTATTATTATTATTTATTACTGATAAACGACATAATATTAATATTATATATTGATTTATTGGAGTTCTATTGAGCCGAACCCTCTGATATGAAAATATCTGGAGTCGGTCAAGTATTTTCCCATATGGTCTCTGGTAGGTTGACGTGTTGTTCTTGTATAGTTTTGAATTTATTATACTTATACAATGCAATTACTTCGCGTGGATTAAATAGATGATCATTTGTGGAAAAGTGTGTGGAAGGGTTAAATTTTTCCTGTGGGGAAGATTTAACCCGGACATAAAGTCTAGAGAACAATATTAAAAAATTTCAAAATTTTGTGTGAAGATTGTCCTTGTACTTGAATTACAAGACTATCAATATATTGGCATTGGTATTGCTAAAGGATAATCGCACAGAATTTTCGAGATTTTCATCTGTGTTTTTTTGTTCGAATTTTTGATTTGGTGTGTTTCATCTTCGAAAAAAACTGTTCACACGTAAATGTGCTGCCAAAAAGAAAAAATATTTTTCTTGCAAATGCGCGTAAATTTGTATGTTTTGTTCCACCAAATATAATTTATAAAATTCCGTCAAAACAATGTTGTTAAATTGTATTTAAAAGAATTAAAACACTTTGTATTTAAACCACGAATTTATTATTTTGTATATCTACCGGTTTCGCTTCGACCAAGCTTCATCAGGATATAATATAATAATAACTAACTACTAAGGCAGAGATATCGGTTATATATAAGTGGAATGACAGAGGGAGAAAGAAAATCACAAAAGAAAATAATTAGACAGAGACAAAATTAATATGCAATATGCAATTAATATGCAAAATTAATATGCATTAATATGCACTAATTGTTTACCCTTTGTATCCCTTGCATATTAATTTTGTCTCTGTCTAATTATTTTCTTTTGTGATTTTCTTTCTCCCTCTGTCATTCCACTTATATATAACCGATATCTCTGCCTTAGTAGTTAGTTATTATTATATTATATCCTGATGAAGCTTGGTCGAAGCGAAACCGGTAGATATACAAAATAATAAATTCGTGGTTTAAATACAAAGTGTTTTAATTCTTTTAAATATAATGTCTAACCACAAAGTAATTGCTTCTTACGAAAAAATTGTTAAATTGTGATTTTAGCACTTAATCCCCCTAAAGCTTAATAAGTTAAAAGTTTAAATAAATTTAGTTTGGAAACTGGACGTTATGCAAATATTGCAATTCTTAGTTTTAACATAATCCATAATTATATTGACAGCCCATTCGTCTTGGAATGTTATGGCTTATACGTGCCTGAAAATTTCAGCTGTAGTCGTCGACACGACTTGTTCAAAATACCATACGGCAGAATAGATGGTCTAGCACAGCATAGCATGACAAGAGGAATGGTACTGTTGAACGAAATATCGAAAACACTAGATATATACAACTCTTCTTTAGATAGCCTTAAGATTTTTTGTATAATGATCATCTTCCTAGGTGTTAAAATTGTCAAAATGAGAAAATTGTACGGTAATTGGATAATTAATATGTTGTACAATTAAAAAAAAGGTCATCTCCGTTATTCCTATCTCATCTCCGGCCGGCGGTTGCCCATGTGTGGTCTAAAGCGTAGAAAAACTCTGCATAAAGCCTGGGCCGCGCCGGAGACTTCACCTAAATAGTCTTCATGTACAAGAAACCGAACGAAAGTATTGACTTCAATAGATTTCTTTGAAGGGGGTAAATTTTTGAATTGGACATAATTTTCAGGAAAATTAACAATTTATTGCAATAAATGTATATACCTACTTCATAATACGAATGGTATTGACTCAGAGTAAATTCGATGCGAATGATTATTCGCTGCAATCAGCACCAATTAGGCAATTATCACAGAGTGACAGATAGCGGACTCGTACTAACACTCATATTTTATAATAATTTTATTCATTTTAGTTTTGCGTGTTACGATAAGGGCGAATTATTACGAGTATTACGCAAAGTAATACAGTTGACTCACCTCAACCGCATGATCAATGATGGATGACGAATATAATTTTCGTTATTTGTTTTTGGGGTGTTATGCCGTGTTGCGCTACCTCCTTCTTTAGCCAACGTTTCGGACAGCGTTACAGTGTCCATCATCAGGACAGATGTGTAATTACACAATTTAGTTATATTTCGAATAAGAACTACCCACATTATCTTCATTTTCTTAACGCATTATTGGCTGCTTTCTTTATGCATGATTGCAAGATAATTCCCGAACTAAATGCAATCTACATAGTGTCTTGGATAAATATATTATCTTCAATGATTTAATGTATGTTCAAATCACACGATTCGATTACCTGTTATAAAAATAAATAAATAAAAGGTAACGGTAATTTTTGATATTTGCAAAATTCCAAAATCCTCTAATTCCACAATCCTCAAACGATTTTTTTTTTTTACTTCTTCAACAATCGCAAATTCACATAAAAATTTCCTTACATATAATTCAAAACAATCGACATGTTCCGAAATTTTTATTAAATAATGTTTAAGAAAGCTATTTAATTTTCATTACATTCAATGTTTTAAATCAAAAAGTATAAGTGCTATTTTAGTTATTTGTGTTTTAAATTATAAAATATTGGTGTAATCTTTGGCAATAATGATAATTATGTAAGTAAAAAACAATAATTTTGCCCCCTTACTATTTACTTAATTTAATAAAATTTAATGAGAGAAACCTTGAAGAATTGATTAATCTTCTATTTTAGCCGAGTACCTACCACTATGAATGGCTTCCTACAATGTTAGTATTTCTTGAAGTTAAGTTCTCTAAATTTGTTAGTAACTTTTATTACTTCTTTCTCAAGTGATTTAATGTGTTTGAACGCCTTTCTTGATATTATTACAGATTGTTCTAAAACTCACATAAAAAGCCTTAAAACATATTGTAACAGTAAATATATCAAATTTAGGCAATTAAAAAAAACTTTTCACAAGGACGTTCATCTACAAAAGTAGCAAAATATTTCATCTAGAAATGTCGTGAAACTTTTTTGACGTTTAAAAACTTTCATTTCAGCAGCCAAATATAATCTTTTAGTGTTCTCCAACTTAGTTGCCTGCTGAAATTAGGTCAGGAATTTGCAAAAAAGGTTAAACCTTCAGAGGTAAATGGCACACTTCGCTGGGCGTTGACTGATTCATTTGTGCATCGTGTCTTTATTTACCTTTCCTTTCAATGAACTCATTATTTGTACGACTGCCCGTTAAATTCTCCATTGTGGCAAATCGTAATGCGACCATAAATATTCAGTTTATGACGTTCAGTCCTCATTTCGGAAACAGGAACAATAATTATTACACGTAGCTAAAAATAAATCATTGCTTTTAATAAAGTACACACATCGAACCAAATATTCCATGTATACACGCAAATAACAACCATTTTTAAAAATACTTTTTATTGCCCTGAAAAGCTCACGGTTGTTTTGAGAAGAGTTACAGAATAATAATAAATAATAATTGGATGATTTGTATGGTTTTTTGTAAAAAAATCACCTCAAGGGCGCCGTACAAATTTAAAATATATTTCTACAATCTTACTACTAACTACAGACTAGAAAAACCATTACAAAAAAAATATGGCCAAAAAATGGTTCATCGATCACACTGATACTCGTACAAAACTATAAGTACAATTCTTCTTCTTCGTGTGCCCTATCGGGTCCCCCCGACGCGACGTTGGCGATCACTCTGGAAAATGTCTCTCTACATTGTGCTGCCCGGAATAGCTCCTCCGCACTTCTAATGCCGGTCCACTCTCGTATATTTCGTAGTCAAGACATTTGTCTCCTACCAGGCCCTCGGCGACCTTCTATTTTTCCTTTCAATATTAATTGGAGCAAGTTATACTTTTCCTCTCGAAGTATGTGACCCAGATATGAAATTTTCCTGACTTTTATTGATGTGAGCAGTTCTCTATCTGCTCTAGCCCACCTGAGAATTCTACGTTAATGATCCTGTCGGTTCATGGAACCTTGAGCATTCTCCGGTGAAGCCACATTTCAAAAGCCTCTAACCTGTTCATGGTATTTACTTTCGAGGTCCATGTCTCACATCCATACTATGATTTACCATGCTATGATTCACTCACATCTAATATACCTCGCCGGAATTTGGGGATTTGCTACAAAAAAAATGATTTCAGAAGTCCAAGTCGTTCAAAATAGAGCCCTGCGAAATATTTTCAGTCTACCTTGGGACACACATGTCAAAGATATCTACAGAAACACCCAAATACTTCCTTTTAATACCATTCCCACTTTTGAAATAACTAAAACTATATTACAAGTAATTCAACACTCGGCACATTCCAACACTACACTCTATTACAATTGCGACGTACACCAACACAACACAAGAAATCACAACAAACTTCTTATATCAAAAATCAAATCAACAAAATATGGACTAAGATCCCTAGAATACATAGCTCACACAAAATATAATCAACTACCCAACGAGATCAAACGTGCAAGTCAATGTAAAAAGACCCAAACTAACATGCTCAAACTTCATCTTATTAATGACTATCTGAAATAATAATGTTGTGTATGTCCCCATCATATGTCCATTTAATACATACAGCTATATGTTTCATGTAATGCGTATCATTCCCGCAATGAGTTTATTAACTCCTGGGAGTACAATGCTTTATATAATATATTATATTCTGTATTGTATACTTTTGATAAATAAATAAAATAAATAAAATAAAAATACAGCAAGACTGACCACACATAACATTTTAACATTCTCTGCCTTAGTTTTAAATTGAGGTTGTCATTGCATAAGAGGGATTTCATTTTACTGAATGCAGTTCTTGCTGCATATGGACAATGCATTTGACCAATTAACGCGATGCTGTATAAATATAATATTGTTTCATATATACCTACTCTGTGCGGGCAGAAAAAATAAGCTTTTTTTGCAATTTTAATGTCGTTTGGCAGGCAATTCCCTCGTAACCCGACTGTTTACCATAGTTAGTGTGGATGGTATTTAAATGTATGTTATCGTGTTGTCTGACATTCATTGTTAAAATATTTGTTTGGCGCCAACTGATGATTTTTTTCTAGGTCTCTTTGTGCATTTTCTAGTGAGATGTCTAAATCTTTACCTCAGTAAAAAATTGCAGTATCATCTGCGTATAAAAAATATTTCACCATTTAAAATTAATTGCGAAATATCATTGATGTAAATTTGGAACAGTAGTGGACCTACTATGGACCTCTGCGGAACTCCATAGCTTATTCGAACGTAGTTGCTATTTTGATTGTTAATGCTAACGAATTGCTTTATGTTGCTTAGATAGGTATGATTTGAACAGATTAACACGGTTTATTGTTCATTTGGAGAAATTTAGATACAGTTTGCACGCAGAGGGCAAAATTGGGAACACATGTTATTGGAAATACCATTATTTAATTCATTTTAACTAAAATCTCTATATTATATATAAAAATAAATAGTATGTATGCGAGTCGTTTATGCATTGCTATAAATTTTTTTTTTTTTTTAAATTTTGCACGCAAACTTAAAAAAGTTTCAATTTGTCAAGAAACAGGCTAAAAAAAATATAAAGCAAAGTAAATGTTTGAAACTTTCAAAATACCTTTTTTCCACCCTCGCGAAGGATTCTGAACTATTGCAACCATATGACAATACATATGGAAACTTTTTTAATCATTACAAAAACTCTTACGAATCTGTCACAAATGTTATGTTTTGAATAACATTTTGCGAACCATCGATTGTTAAATCAAAATTCGATTTTCGAAGCTCTTTAATTAATGAATTTATTTAAAGTACTCACCTATGGTACTAACCAAAATCGAATACTTTGAATGTAGGTACTTAATCAAAAATTATATTTATTTTAAGTAGGTAGGTACCAAATTTGATTGATCGTTCCTTTAATATACAAAAATGAATGTTAATGTTTGTAAGAGAAAATTTGTAAAAATTGCAATCTGAATGTACCGGGACTGAATATATAGAACGTGTGAGAGGGGAGGGGATTGCGGGAGAAGGGAGTAGGAAGGCGGGGAAGGTGACACGGGAGGGGAAGGGGACGAGAGAGAGCGCGTGAGGGAAGGGGACATGGGAGGGGAAGGGGAACGGGACAAAATGGAAAAGACAAGCAAGGAGAAACAATTTCTTTATTAGTGGCATTGCGAAGCACGCCAGGAACTCGCTAGTGTTAAATAATGGTTTATTCAGTTAACATCGCTATATGTTGATTTATTTATACTGTGCCAACTTTACTTTACTTACTCCACTTTCTGATAATTGCAATGAGATTAAGTTTAAGTACCGTGTCCTTGAGGGAATGTTTTTTATTGTAATTTCAGTGCCGAAATAATCTGCTGATTCCTGAACTTTTCTTTTTTTCTTTCAGCACTTTCAGCATCAACGATCAAACAAAACAAACATCATCCCGGAGTTTAGAATACACGTTGCGAATTGTGTATTAATTTGCTTTTATTAGTCTCCGGAGACGCTAAACTAAATGACACCAGTTTACCGTCTACAGTCTACAGGAAGCCCTAATTAATATAATAAAATCCTTCATTGCTAACCTGGGATTTTACGATTCCAGGAAGTTTACTGAAATACCCAGGCCAGGCCTAGCTTCCAGAAAGCGCGAATCACGTCGTATATCGTAAATGTTGAGATTTGATTAATCGCGTTAATTTTTAATTGAATCCAAAGATTAAAGTTGAATTTAATCTTTACTTTAGACATTCAAATCTGTTAAGGCTTATTCAGTTAGTCTGGTGGATCGACTTACAGAAGTTGAAATATGAACTGTCTTTTAAAAAAGCAGATAAAATTGGCTTATGATTGTATATATTTATATATCTGAGGTTTATTGCTGGACGTGTCTATGTCAGTTTTGGTAATCTGATTTATATAACAGAAAGTGCTCTAAAACACTTCTTATTTAATTGCTTTGAATATCTATGTTAGGTGCTCTAGATTAATGAAATTGTGACTTGTCTAATGTAAAAGTCAAAACATTGTTTCAGCTTTTTTGTGGCAAGTCATCGATAAACAATCTTTATTCCTCAGCGATTTAAAAATACATATCTGGGGCTTCTCTCTCTCTCCGATGGCGCTACAGCCCATATCGAGCCTTGGCCTCCCGCAACATTCGCCTCCAACTCCTCCTGTCCTCAGCGGCTGACTTCCAGTTTGTTATCTGGAGAAGCTGTGCTGCATCCCCTCTTACCTCATCTTCCCACCTCAGTCTGGGTCTTCCCACTTTTCTCCTTCCACCTGGGTGTCCTGTCAAAATTCTTTTTGGGACGCGTGGATCCGGCATTCTCTGTACTTGTCCAGCCCATCTCAACCTGAAGAGTCTCATGTGGGCTGAGATGTTCGGGGCCTGATGATGATGACGGCCGGCGTAGTCCAGCATTCCGAAGGTCGCGGGATCGAATCCTAATCCGTGGCAAATTAATTTTTATTTGTTTAATTTGTGTTAATTCACAATTTATTCATTTAAAATAATATACAGTATATTTGCGGCACGTTCCAGAGTGGAAGATACTCTCAGTATCGCCCTGGTGTAAGACCACCATTCAGAATTAAAACGTTGCTTGAAATGGCTTTAGCCGTGTTTGGTGACCAGATCTGAAAAGCCAGGTACTTCCCACCTTACTCTTCCCCATCTCCTTCCCCTCCCCACTACCTTCACAACATACCCAACTACCTAACTACCATCACGCCATCTCCCACAGGGATAGACAACCCAACTAACTAACTACCATCACGCCACCTCCCACAGGGATAGACAACCCAACTAACTAACTACCTTCACGCCATCTCCCACAGGGATAGACAACCTGAATGGATGGACATTGGACAACCTAACAACTATGTATTGGCACACACTCCTTGCTCCATATACATTCATACATCGTCTCAAGTATATAATATATATTTTTTTAAATCTTAATTTTTTCCCATTATATCTATAAATATTTCAAAATTAATTTTTACATAATTTCATAACACAGTAAGATACAAATATAAGAAATAAATAATGCAAAAGTTAGGAATAAGTAAATCTATATAAGATAAAAGTAGGTAATGGGAACCCACTAAGGCACTGCCTGTGCATGGGTAATATAAACAAAAATGCAATATTACATCAGTAAGTACAATTAAAAAAAGTAAGTTTTAAAATGAAGATTCATGAATATAGGTATCTGTGAAAAATATTCTAGTAAAAAAGAGAAACTACAGTAAGATTGTGTTGATTTTTTGTTATGGTTTCAAGAAAGTAAATAATGTTAGTCTTGAAGTTACCGTAGAATTGTAATGAAAAGTGATGCATTAAGGTTTACATAGAATTTATAGCGAAAGTGTTTTAATATCTGCATCATAAAGATATAATTTTAATTCTTTTATGTAGAATGATATTTTATCTGTCGTTTGAATGTGTTTTGGTATAAGATTAAATGTCCGGGGACCAATAAAACTGCTATGTGTTTGCATTAATTTGGTATTGATTTGAGGGGTGTAAAAGACATTATTAGTCCTTTTGCTTTCATTTTTTTTCGAAACAATTTTTGTTTTAAAATACATATTTCATAGTCTGCAATATAAATAATTTACGGATATTAAATATTTTAGTCTCTTTGAATAATAACTCGGTTGAGAATGTTTTATTTCTATTGTACATAACTTTAATGATGCGCTTTTGAGTGTTTTGTAAAGGCTTAATAAATGCATAAAGCGCATCACCCCATCCTATAATGCCGTAGATTATAAAAAATTGTACCAGGGAAAAAAATATCATTCTCAATTTGCCAAAATTGGCAACGCTATAGTCTCACTGGCTCCAGCAGTTGGAGCTCTTCTGAGAGACATAAAACAAATTCCGCTCTACACTGCTTTAAATAAAAAACGATAGACACAGATAGATAGACACTTACAGAAACTAAGATATCGTTTGAATATTTTTTTCTACGTCTTAAGCTAAACAACGAATAATTGTTTCACAATTGGCCATAGTCATCATTTCACCACGATCAACTGAAATTGACTCACAAAGATTTCTAACGAATTTACTCAACTTACGCATTTTTTTCACAGTGTCTTCCGCGTATACGTTTCATCATACCCTGCAATACAAACAATACACAAAAAATTGAATAAACCGTGCTGGATTTAATGATCTGTTCAGGTAAACTCTATACGAATATTTATGACTTCCAAAATACAATTCCTTGATCTTAATTTTTTAAATCACGTCGAAAAAATTCACGGATCTTCTCGGATTTAGTAGATTTTTCATAAATCATAAGCTTCGGCAAAAGCTTCTGTACGTTGCGGTATTAAAGAATATCTCTAATATCCACAAGTGGCGTAAAAGCTTACGATACAGCCTCTTCCTCTATTCTGGAGGCTGTGATTCGAAGAGACAGCCCCTCATTGCGGTACACCTACGCCAGAGGTTCTCAATCTTATCTGGCTTGCCCACTTTTCAAGTATATTTTTGTCACCAAAATGTCACCATTCGTTTTGCAATACAATGACAAACCGGCTAGTATCGTGATAGTTTTTTTTAAAATTATTATTTTAGAATTCAATTTGAGAGGCTGGCATGGGTACGGCCGCCCCGAAAACATTTATTGGATAACCATCTCCTCTGCCACAAGTAAACCCAAGTGGTTCGCTACGTTTATTGACTTAGCAGGAGTGCCCGGGTCCATCGGGTGAGATTTGTCCGGGTCTTGGCGGCGGATCGGGAGAGGCTGGTTGGAGAGACCCATTGACCTCCCAAGCTGGTCCAATCCACCGCCTTGCACCGCAGCGGGAGGGATGGATTAATACGTCCGTCACTCCTGGATACACCGATTTCTTTATTCCTACCCAACTCTCATTGTTTTTTCGTTCCCAGAACTTCCTCACCTTCTCGTAATTTGTTTTTGGGGTGTTATGCTGTGTTGCGCTACCTCCTTCTTTAGCCAACGTTTCGGGCAGCGTTACGGTTTCCATCATCAGGGCAGATGTGTAATTGTGTAACATCTGTAACACTATAACGCTGTCCGAAATGTTGGCTAAAGAAGGAGGTAGCGCAACACGGCATAACACCCCAAAAACAAATTACGAAAATTCTTTTGGCCGTGAAAATCTACAAACGAACCTTTCTCTACTTCGTTTCTTTAAAAATACGCTCCACACAGAATCCAGTCCGATGACATAGGATCGAAATTATTTTCCTCAAGGCCTCCTGCATGAAGCTAATGAAAAAAATGAAAAAGGTGTATTTAAAAAATATTAAAAATTAATGAATTATTTAAGGATTTTTGAAAAAATATTAGCAAAACCAAAAAAAAAACACTGTTAATCCATCAATCATACCTAATATACAAGTGGACGGTTCATCTGCCTGATTCTTGCAATGATATACTTACGACTTAGTTGATATAATTAGATTTTGTTCCTACGGCCCCCATTTCAGTCCTTCACCGCCCTCCAATTGCCGTCAAAGCTTACACCGCCCCCTTTATATCTCCAACGGCCCCAGAGGGCGGTATGTTGTCCCAGTTGGGAATCACTGACCTACACAGTGCGGCCGTATTATTACTTTCCCAAGGTTTACCCAGCGTTTTGCATAAATCTTTTACTGTCAGCCACAATAATTGTTTTTCCTCGAGACATACCGAGTTTCAGTGAGCCAAGAGGACTGACAGGAAGAAACCCACACAAGTAATGTTAGGAACTTTCTTAGTAGGTGGGAAAATAGGAATGGCGTAAAAACTCACTGTAGTTAATGTAGCGGGCTGGGTTGATGTCCACATAAGAATTCACATAAAATTTTCCAAACTGTACAGATTGTATGATCACCGTAAGTTATTTGAAGTCTTTGCATACACAGTAATTTGCACTTCGAAAATATGAACATAGTAGGTAGGAATTTCGGGAAAGGACAATTATAATCCAGACAAGTAGTATTTGTTCTCCATTTAAATATTTTAACTAACTAACCATCACCCGTTTCCCTGTAGGGATAGGCAGCCAAACAACTCTGTGTTGTTACACACTCACAAACCTGATTGCCTCAATCACATGCATTCATCTTCTCATACATAGGTACTCTTCTATTACTCTGACTCTTGACATGGCCCGACTCAAGTATCTGATCAGCTTGAGCACGCTGTCTATATTTCAAAAACTTATTTATTTACGAGTACAAACATTATATCGCTTAAAAAGAGAAGTCATAATTAATCTAATAAAATTCGGCATCAATTCGTTTATTGTGAACATTAATTATT
The DNA here is from genome assembly GCA_936435175.1 of Glyphotaelius pellucidus. Taxonomy (NCBI): domain Eukaryota; kingdom Metazoa; phylum Arthropoda; class Insecta; order Trichoptera; family Limnephilidae; genus Glyphotaelius; species Glyphotaelius pellucidus. The sequence goes on from OW386543.1 coordinate 39,143,601, forward strand.
ATCTATGTGAAAAATGTATCCATTAGCTTCATCACCAGACAAAAGAACAAATAAAGAAGTTTTAGTCTAACTATTTTTCATCTGGTAAGTAAACAAAACATACATAAATCATCTCGATTGTTATTACTGCGCAGCTTGGATATTGGACAAATTATATAAGAAAACTTATTCTGGTAGCATTTTGCGATAACAGTTGTCCAATATATCTCGCACTTCTGACGACAGTCCCACAAGACGTCACAGGATTGCATGTATTGTGATTTCACGGCTATGAGAAGTTTGCACTCACAAATCTGCAGTAATGATAAACTGAGTATTTTTAGCACGTCCGCTCGCGAGAGATTCCGAATAAAGGAGCGTTGAGAGCTTTTACGACACATGGTGCGGTGTTTTGGTACAGCTTTTGTCAGAAATATATTTTGCGAAAACAATAATACAAAACATTGCCTTTGTTCGCTGCCCGGAATCATTGGGGCTAGCATTCTTTGGAAAACGTTGTGCGGCTGAAAGAAGGATAAAAGATGGTTGAGACGAAGATCGGGATGTATTTCGCCATTCAGGAGTTCAATTAAGCGCAGAGATATCGGTAATTTTACATTATCGGTTCGTAAAGCGTAACTTCCGACCATTTCATATCGATAACGATATGAAATGGTTTCTTTGTTGAAAGCCGAACCGATATTGACAGGGAAGGAATAAGAATTCGATGTACGTTGGCGACACTGGCGGATGTGTGCACGAATTCACATTCCGAAAGGTCTATCGCCAATCAATTACATAAAAATATTAATAAATTGACAATGTCGAATTGAAATACTAGTGACCGGACAGCTAAGAATAAAATCAACACAACACCTTCTTTGAAAAGTAAACAAAAATAGGTTAGGTTATGGGTTATTTTTCCAATTTTTTTTCATAGCTTTTAATGACTTTTCAAAGAGGCGTTTATTGTGTTTAGTTGACCTTATTTTGAGTTGGATGGAACCAAAATACTAACCTAAATATGCAGTTGATTTAATTTGTTATTGAGGTCTTTAGTAAAATTTCAAGCATTTTCGTTTCTCAAATATCGAACGGAATAATTGTACACGACTTCTTTCAATTCTAAGAGCTTCGTTAGATCAGTCCGTTCATTAAATAAACCAGTGATTTTGTCGGAATATCTATTAACAATCGTTGACCGAGCTCGCAAATTTTGTTAACTGACCATAGATGACTGGTATGGTCAGTATCGTATTGATATAGGGTTTTATCGACCTCCTGATCTGGTTACCAAATACTAAAGGCATTCAAAGCAACGTTTCAATTCTGAATGCTGGTATTTCAACAATGCGATAGTGAGAGTATCTGTTTCTCTGGAACGTGCCACAAATGTACACTTTATTATTTTATTGTGATAATTTGTGGATTATTGTGACGTGCTGCGCTTTTTCTATGGTTAGCCCAAAAATATTGAAATACATTGGTTTAAATACTTTAAATACATTGTTTTAAATGAAATACATTGGAAAACACAAAACCATAAATATCTTTGGTTTAGCCAAAGTTTCGTTACAGTGTTTATCTTTCAAGGCAGGTAGATGTGTAAGACTGTGGTGAAGAGTGTGTTTATGTTAAAAGTGAGACCGTGTTGCGCGTGTCAATCCTCTTAGGGACGTTATTTCAGTTAATATTCAGTTAAATTAATGTGGTTTTCGACGTTTAGTTTTGGTGTAGCCATCAAATATCGGTTACTAAAAACTATGAACTAATGGTTTCTTTGTGGATTTCAATTGCCTCCGAATGCGAGATCGATAAAAATGATATATAATCAGATCTCAGTGGCTCAGTGGTTAGGGTGTTGTCCGGTAAGACAGGGACCTTGGGCTTGAATCCCAAGTTGCGACTGTTACCACTTGGTTTTGTTTCACTTTTTCTGTTTCATATTTCATTTAGATTGTCTTCAATATATATAAAAATCAAAATATGTTTGCTTGGGTGTATATGAGTAAATGAGTACCTATGTGAGTTGTCTATGCGTTGCTAAACCATTCATCCGAAACGAAACGTTGGGAATTTTATGTGCGCATGCCCGCGATGGTTCTTTATACAACAGTGAGATTTGGTGTCATGAAATTATGCGTTGCTAACCATTCATCTGATTGCGATTAAACTTTGGGGATTTGAAGTGTGTACGCCCGCGATGGTTTCTATATATAATAGTGAGCTCTGGCATAATTAAATTTGTATAAAAAATTGCAATAGATGGTAAGCGAGCTGTTTGAAAACTGAATGTACCGAGACCGAATGTATGGAATGCGGGAAGGGGAGGGGAACTCCTGGGGGTCACAGGACGGGGGAAGCGGGAGAGGGGAGTGGAGAGAGGGAAGGCGGAGAAGGCGGAGTGGGAACGCGTCAGGGGAAGGGGACGCGGGAGAGGGAGGGGAGGCGGAAGGAGAACGGGACGAATGGGAAAAGACACGCAGGGAGAAACAATTTCTTTATTAAGTGGCATGATAAAATAAAATTTATTTACGCAAGCCTGGATTTGAACCCGCGACGTAAGGATCTTAATCGCTGTCACGAAAAATATAATATCGTACCTACCGTGCGTCGTTTATAGTGAAATGGATAGTCTCAAAAACTACTTTAATATTATTTGTGAATTTGCTTGAAGTCGTGCTTCGGTGAAAAATAAACACTTCATCAAATCCAGCTGTAAAATTTATTTTCAGTATTAGTAAAGCTTATTCTACAGCCACTGAAGTGCAAAATTTGCTAGGTACTTAAAATACTTCTTTTAATATTGTTTAAAATATACGATATGCGCACAGATAAAACCTTGGTAAAACTTTTCATACGGGGTTTTTTTTTCATTTGGAAAAAAAAGGGCTAACGGTTGGCCCCCCGAAATTATAAATATCATAAAAATAAAAATTTTCGTGCAATATTTACCAATTTCAAACCTAAAATCGACTTTAAAAAATACCTTTAACAATAAGTTGTTATGGATAATAAACGAATTTATTTGCAGTGTCGATTTTTTTAACTTGTACTCGAGTATAATATATATATTATACTTGAGTACAAGTTAAAAAAATATACTACAGACAGATAGTTTTAACTTTGTTTCATACTTTTGTTATTCTTCGGTACACTCTCTGCACTCCCCTTCAAGGACACTTAGTTATACTTTGTGCTAGTAGGAAAACCTTATTTTCCCTAAACCGACTGAACATTGTATATAAGTTTGCCAGATGGGCAACTGCCGGAGGATCAATTGTCACGGAATCGAAAAAATGTCGTGTTTTATTTTGGTAATGATTTTCGTAAAGTTTAAGATGGCGGACATCATTTGACATCTGTCGTCTTTTATTGTTTTACGTAACTGTATTATGTGGACATGTTGCGTGTTTTTTCGTTTTACATTTAAAATATTTACCAAACTACGGTCTTAGGTTATGACTAATAAATCTGTTTTAAATTTTACACAACTGTTTAAAACACGTTTATTAGTAATAGGATACATGTTTATTAGTAAAACAGACTTATTAGTTCTTACTAATAAATCTGTTTTAAAATTTACATACTAATTAAAACACGTTTATTAGTAAGAATGTAAGTGCTTTTTTACTAAATTGTGAACGTTTAACTGTTCGGTATTGTGAAATTCGCGTGGATTTTTGATGACTTGTTGATGGCAACAGCAAAGGTAAATGAAATATTATGTTTTCATGTGATGCTTGTTAAAGTTCAAGGTGTTTCCATTTTTTATGGTATAGTGCAAAATATTACTTTTTCCATAATGGCAACAATCTGTACGAAATCGTAAGCATGAAAATAATGATCGTGTATAGCAAAGATTTTTCTTGTGGGTCCCCACTTAGTTTCCATGTGGGGATCAGTCTGATAAAAAGCATCGTATAAAACGCCCATTAAGGGCCTCTAGTGAGACATCAACACGTAGAATCGAAACGCTAAGTGAATTCAGCAATGTTCATTGTTTAGTGATCAGCAGGAACTCATCTTCAACTTCTTACAGTCATTCCCCTCTTCGCTTCTACTTAGCAAGTTTCCCAAAACCTCTTTGAGGGCCTCCGTGGTTGAGTGGTTACTATCCTTGGCTACAAAAAGGTCGTGCACTTGCGACACGTGTCGTAGAAACTTTGTTTTTTTACATTAGCTCCACAAAGAAAACCCTGAGAAAAAAAATCCCCTCAGTGCCTGTGTAATCTTTGGGAATGCTGTGTGGAGGGTCTTTTAAGAACAGGAAGGAGAGAAAGTTCTGGGAAGGAAAAAGGTATGAAGGGTGGAGGGTTGGTGTGTCCAGGACGTTTGAATTCATCCCTCACACTGCGATGCAAGGCAATGTTCAGAGAGAGTCCTGCTGGCGAGGTCAGAAGGTCTCCCTCAGCCAGTCTCACCCATACCGATCTGCCACGCAGTTAGTGGGCAGACGCATCCGCCGCCAAACCCCAGGCATATTTTACTGAATTCAGGCACCCCTAATTAATCACCAAACGTAGCAAACCACTTCGGGTGACTTACGACAGAAGGGTGGTTATCCAATAATGGGCGGCGAAACCCATTCCCGCTACCCATGTTATGGTAAAATTGGTCACCAGATCTGATTAGCCAGGTACAACCCTACATTTCTCTTCCTATCTCATTTCCCTCTTATCTCAATTGGGGTTTCCATAGTCTAACTGACTCTAGACGGTTGAGAGCTGTTGGGACTCTCGTGTAGTACTCACATAAACAAAAACATAAAAAATTGCATGCAGTTCACAAGCGGTAGAAGTGAAACATTCAGAAAACTAAAGTAGACAAGAATGGGGAGGCTACGAAGCACCGCACAAAGAGGAGACCGATTATACTATCTCATTCTCTCGCAGGCTAAATTCTGTAGATGTAGGTGTTTGTATCTTTTTTGGGTCACTTTTTCGTTTCATCGAGTTTCAAATCCAACGGTGCTAAAGAAATTTTCACTTCAACAATTTGTGTGCAATTCATACGCGATAGAAATGAAATCATTATGCCCGCGCCAGACATGTGTTCAAAGAAGTGTTCAAATAAGTGTTCACATGTGTGGCACGGGCATTTGATACTATTGTCACACATTTGAACACTTACGTGCGCTTTGGCGTTCCGTGTCGGTTTTCTAGCGCACATCAAAGGGATCAGTGTACACTTGTTTGTGTGCCTGCCACAATGCGCGGGGCCCAGTTGAAGTCCATTTGAAAACTGTGTGCTCAAAGGAGTGAACAAATCTTTGAACACATGTCTGGCAGGTACAACAATATGTGACCAAATGTGTGAGCAAAGTCTTCAAACAAGTGATCACTTCTTTGAACTTCTGTCTGTCGCAGGCATTAGAAAAGTAAAGTGGACAAGAGTTGGGGGCTACGAAGCACCGCACAACGAGGAGACCGATTAATACATCTCATTCTCTCGCAGGTTAAATCCTGTTGATGTGTGTGTTTTAGTGTCTCTCTTTTGTTTCATCGAGTATCAAAACACAACCGTGCTAAAGAAGTTTTCACTTCAAAAAAATTCAATGTCTTAGATTAAAAAAGTTCATTCGACTGACGAAAGAGTTAACCTGTTGCGCAAAGAAACCCGAGACTTGACATTTCTTTCCGTAGCCTGTTGAGCATAAGAACGAGTCATAAAAACAAATTGTCTTTCTTGGGGTATTTTTCTTCCAAATACTTTTGGTAAGGTTTTTTATTGCAGCCATTTTCTCGTGCGGCAAAAGTCAGCTGCGTACGGAATAAGTCCGTGATAAATATTATGGCTTTAAAAGTATCTAATAAAATATGTAGTATGTAGATCAACAAATGCTGATTCTGTATACGTAGAATTTATAAATAATCATTTAAAAGTGAATAAAACATCACCACATTAAAACACCCCGTCATGTTGGCGTTTTGTGCGTTGGCTGTTTCTAAGATTCGCTGATTAACTAAATGAATTAATGGTTTTGAAAGCAGATGAAACACTCTTTAAGATTTCAATGTTACAAATGGACATAGCTAATTAAAAATATAAAATATCTGTGTTCAAATAGACGAATTTTTTTACGATTGTTTTGTCGCTTATCGATTTTTTTCTTGTAAACAGTAAAAATACCCCTTTACATTAAATTTAATTACACAAACATTATTTTAAAAGTTATATTAAAAGTCAACTTGAGTACAATTCTCCACAATATAATATACATGTACAAGCTGTTGAAAGAATACAAAACAAATTATTCCGTTTTCTAAATTTTAAAATAGGTATTCCAACAATTATGTTGAACTACAACACTATTTTAAACGAAATGAATATGTTCAAACTGTCAGATAGAAGAATTTTCACTGACTTGGTATTTCTATATAAAATTCTAAATGATTTAGTTGATAGTCCTGTATTGCTTGAATTGAAAGCTTCCGAATACCACTACTACGTAATACTAGAAGTCAGGATTTATTTCAGTGCAGAAATTCTGGGACTAACTACCACGTGTATTTCTCTTTGCCCAGAATACTGATGGAGGGAAACAATTAAACCAAGTCAGTGGACATCTTCAATTTATCTTTAAACAAATATAAAATATTGTTATTGAGGCAGTTCAGTTATGTACAATAAATATGTATATTTCTAAATATAGAATATTTATGCAAAAGCTCCGAAAGGGGGGGTTTATCAATAAATAAATAAATAAAGGTTATTTCTACTTTACTTTTTTTCATTTCATAAAAAAATAATTATTAAAAAATTTACAAATCACTTTAACAAATCTACCGAATTTTACTTTGTTTATTTGTATTACAATTATTTTGAAGTGTATGGTAATCTTTTAGATGAAAATGCAAGGCTTGGTGTTATATATTTCTAGCTCTGCAATATCTCACTGTAATATAAAAGGAAATTGAACAACTATTATTATCCGACTGGCCGAATCCGTCTCAGTTTAGTACTGAGCATAGATGTAACCTGTTGGTAAAACAAATTAAGTTACCGGCGACTGGCGACTGGCGACTGGCGACTGGCGACTGGCGACAGGCGACTGGCGACCGGCGGCCGGCGACCGGCGACCGGCGACCGGCGACTGGCGATCGGCGACTGGCAACCGGCGACCGGCGACCGGCGACCGGCGACTGGGCGTTTTAGCGGGCATCAAAAATTATTTTATTACTATTAACTCTCGGCCTCGACCGTATTATTTCAGAGGGTCAAAATAACTCCGCTTTAAAATAAAATCCAAATGATGGAATATTTCTGAACCTATCTGAAAACTAAAAACTGTTTTAGAAAGATGATAAAGCACGCTTTCAAAATTTATAAATAGAAATAAACATATTATTAATTTTTGAAATTTTGATAAAAATTTTGCAAGCAAACACAAAAAGTTTTAAAAATGGCTTAAACGTCACGTTTTTTTTGCCTAAAATTACTGGTAACGTAAAAAAATAAAGACACATACATATTTTTATAAAAAAATGTATTGTAAACTTTATTATCACCTCAATTTTTGTCATTTCATGTAAAAATAGTTTATAAAAATTCCCCAAAATTTCAAAAATTTATTTTAAAATGCGATTCGAATCTTTAGTTTCATAAAGGTATACATTTTACTTATTTTGTGGTTAGTTTGTGTATTTGAATGTAAGGCGTGTTCTTTTTCTTTTTAACGCCGTTTATATCATTCTAGCTTTTCCCCGCGGCTTCGCTCGCATGGTATTAGGGGAAATTACTGTCCCGCTTGCACTTATCAATTATCCCCCCTCCCCCCTCCCACCTCCGCACACCCCCTCCTGCATTCCATACATTCATATTCCCAGCACATTCAGTTTTCAAACAGCTCGCGTGCCCCTTAAATTTCATAATTCCAGAGCTCAAAGAAAAAAAGAATTATCCAATTTGGTGCAGTCGTTTGGAATTTATGCGCTTACAAACATTTCGAAGATTTATTTTTATATATTTGGAAGTTTGTAAATATAATAAAAAATAACATACAGTCTTTATAATCGTCACGAATTATATTTTTAATGTAGGAATCTGACATTTATTCCAAAACATAGGCTTGTTCAAAAAAAAAACAAAACATATTCTAATATTTGACTTTTTTGGAGCAGCAGCCGACCAGTAGGTAGAGGGCACCTACCAGCATAGAGCCAACAAATATATCAACATCGTTTCCACGGCAACGATTTGTTTTCTGAAGTTAGCAATAACTGAATTTTGTTAGCGACAGAAAACGTATAACAAATATAATACATTAATATTTATAATTTCATAACGCCAGAGCTTACCATTATGTACAGCCTATAGTCCTCGCATATAATTAAGCTTTCTATTGGTGAAAGAATTTTAAAAATCGTTTTATTGTTTTGTGCGTGAAAGCGTAACAAACAAACTCGAGCAGTTTCGCATTTATAATATTAGTATGGATTTCTCACTATGATAGAAAGGGAGATACAACCATTTCTACGAGACCTATATGAGTTGTCCTTTATGAATGAGAAATAAACTCTAAGGTAACATTAAAAATAAAAGTAAATATGCGACAACATTAAAAAAAAAATGAACTGGAATTCCTTAACAGCTGTCTAAAAAATGCTTCAAGTTACACGAAAGCAAATTATATTACCAAAGCACCCTTAAACGTTGAACTCTTGAAGGGTAGTGTAATTTTAATCCGGCTTCTCTTTTTAAAGTGCTCTTACAAGTTAAAAGAAGAATAATAATTAGAAATGTTTTATTATCTCCCTTTTTTGTCCTCGTACGCAGACACAAGCACCCCCCACATGGGACACTTCTGGGCGCCGCGCAGAAAAGTAAAGAAGTAAGTGCCTCCGTACATGGAGCTACTTACAAGCTACTCGAGCCTCATGCGCGTAGCACGCGCACCGCTCGTGGGTACCCGCCATACGATTTTCCTGGTGTTCGTACACGGCGCTACGTGACAGATGTCGGGTTGAAGTCAGTTGCACGCTACCGACGGTGCTAGTAGCGCGCTACGCGTTGCAGCATTCGTGTCTACTACTTTCGTTTGACGTTTGACAGAAACGGCGTCTGAACATGAAAGTAATGTTAGATTTGTTCTGGAAGTGGAACAAAATGCGTGTTTATGTAACTATACATTACCAGAACACGTAAGAAATGATTTAGTGGAGAAGACGTAGATTCATGTTGGAAAAAAGTCATTTGACATCGTGTTAACTCCACGGCTGCACGTGAAAATGATCGTTCAGTATATTTCGGGTAGCGCTGTGTACGGAAGCCAGCATTAAAAAGTTGTTTATCTGAAGGGTACTTGTGGTTGTGTCACAATCACGTAGTTTATAAGTATCTCCATGAACGGAGGGCCTAAGATAACAGCGCAGTTCACTGTGCGACTTTTCTGCGCGGTGCGCGCTCAAGTGACGTGCTCTGAAGTGTCCGTGTGGGGGGTGCTATAGTGATATCATTACTGAGATCTCTCGAGTTGAGGATTTCTTTTACGAATTAATATGCATTTCAATTTTTATTGCAATAATTCTTGTTACAATATTTTTTGAAAATTATACCCATCAATGTAATATATCATTGAATAAAAAGATAATATTAATAAATCTAATCGAAAATATGAGAAAGAACAAGTTGCAGAAAAATTAAAAAAGGTAACGGTCGCAAATGCGACTCGAACCCAGGATCTCTGGTCTTACAGGGACAAACGCCTTAAGGCACCGTATACCCGCTCAAAAAGAAGAAGATGGAGAGATTTGTAAATACAATGTTAAAGACAGCGCGCTAATATTAAAACCGACAAAATTTAAGCTAAAATTTTGAAAATGTTCAATAAAACACGACTCGAGGGAATTCCATATAATTTGCGTTTCGGCGTGAAGAACGTCAGATGTTATCTTCAAGAATAACATATATTTTTTAAGAGCTTTAAAACTTCAAATGTTTAAGGGAGATATGTAAGAAATCGGTCGAATTCAAATAGCGGCGGCTTAAAATATATACAGATCTTAGGCCTTCAGTCCGTCGTAAGTGTTTAAAGAAAAATATGAAATAAATCGGTAGAAATTTAGGATGCGGCGGCTTAAAAAAAACCGTTTTCTTCAATGATGAAATACAATGAATGTAATTTTTTTTTTGCAATTGGGTGCTTCCTATTTCAGTATGTACTTGATGTTATTGCCTGTGTATGTGATGCGAATTTTTATGCATAATAATGTTAATTTACTTTTAATTTAATATAATTTATGCCAAAACAAAACTACATGAATTGTATTAGGACATGTATCTGTTTAAAAACCATTCACAAATTAAATAATAAAAACAAAAACAATTTTATTTTCAATATATCGCATAATTTATTTGAATTCCATTCGACATTATTTATAATTCTGCAATATTCGACGAAACGGCTATTTTTACTTCAAACACAATTAAATCACCAATCGTAAATAAATCCTATAATTTGGTGTTTGCCACAATGACCACAACAAATCGCTCAGCCGGAAAACACGTATAATTTTCAGAATGGATTCCCACTCCTGCTTCGGGGCATAAATGCGTATTTCACAAACAACACGACGCTTCTTTCTAGTTAAACTGAAAACCGAGAACAATGTCGTAAAAAGAAACAAAAAATAAACGTTTCTTTACAATAATACAAAACGTAAACAGAGATATTTACCTAGGCCGGCATGTTTAGTAAACTTGGAATCTGGGGAACGTTGGCACATACTAGTACTGCAATACAGCAATACGGGTCAGAAATAGTATATGATATTTATTTATTTACGGACAAATAGTCCATTAATAATATGACAATAACACGAATAAAAAAAGAAGATATGACAATAAAAGGAAAGTACAAATAAATGAAGAGCATTGACAAATTATGAAATAAAAGAACACATAGAAGACATCTACAAGTGAAAGTTTGAAGATGGATTTAAAAGACTTTAAAATTACACATTTTGTATCGACTACCGAAAGTCATTTAGGCTAACACCAAAAAATTCAATGCTTTGACTTGCGTTAACAAGTCTCGACATTCTGGATAAAGGAGAATGATATCCATAATTAGTAGAATGTTGATTGAGGAACAACAATTCATTATTTCGGAGTCTACGGAAAGGGATGTTAAGCTGGATGAGTTGTAACAAAGCAAGTGTGTCAGTAATACTATTGATAATTTTGAATACGCAAATTATATCAGTGTCCTTTCTACGTTTTTCGAAAGAAGAAATGTTTACAGTTGGTTCGATTTCATCATAAGAGTACTCGCCTCTTTCAAGTCCTAATCTCCAAGCAATTCCTGGCGATGTTGTACGGATTCGATATGACAAATGTGGACAGCATAGAAAGGAGACCAAATGACACTAGCGTATTTAAGGTGAGGGCAAACCAGCGAATAGTAAACAGTTTTAAGTTTACTTAAATGTTTAAAGTCAGCCTTAATTCTATGAATGAAGCCGAGTAGTTGTGATTTGTTAACGATGTTATTAATTTGATCACGGAAAGAAAGTTAGCATACATAACGATATAATTACAATATACGATATAGAAACAACGATGTTTTATAGGTCGCTGATGTTAAAGTTCCAGTGTACAAACTTTCGATGGCTAAACAATTCGTATAGAACTGCACCCTCATTCATAAACCAAGAGAAGCATCGAATAAAGGATGAAATTCCAAAGTTTGGCGTATTTTAAAGAGCTCGTTTAAATACTAAAATAGTTGGACTACTGCTGACCATCTATAAATATCAAGTGTGTTTTACTGTTAGTTAGGTAGCCTCTTCTTAATATCTAAGGATACTAATCCCTGTAAAATGCTTTGACCGTGCAAAATTTGGAAATTCGCTTGATAGATCTCAACCCAATTATAAATAGATCCATTTTATTTTCGGTAAGTACATTCCGTTTTGACATTTGACGGCCTCCGCGGTCCCGAGGCAGACTCTCGACTCACAATCCGAAGGTCGCGGGTTCGAACCCGGCGTGCGCAAATAAATTTTATTTGATGAATTTGTGTTATTTCACAATTTATTCATAAATAATATATCGTATATTTGCGGCACCAATCATATATATATATTTTTTTATTTTATATTTCATAATATTTTTTTAAAAAATGAAACAAAATTATTTTTTTCATTTACTCTCAAATAACTGTCAAAGTTGCCTCTAAAATCACGAAACACTGAAATCTTTAATGGCCCATATCTTATATAATTTAAAAGCAAAAATAAATAAAGTAGCTCACATCCGCGCTAGATATTTGAAATATCTTTTGATTACAAAAATAATGTTTCAGTTTTGTTAGGTATTTTGTACTCAAATCCAAAATTAAGATTTCCATGAAACGAGCCGCGCATAGGTTCCTCTAAAGACCCTGATTCTCTCTTTTTTTCTAATAAATATCTCGCCCACCCTTCTGTGTAGAGTAATTTTTTTTCCGATTTCTATTAATTTTTCGGAACATTTTGGTCGCTTTAATTCTTATTTTTCAAGTACGTTGTCTATAAGTGATTTGTTGTACCTTGTAAATACCACTTATTCCTTCAAAACGGTCAATTAAATACTTGTCAGTAAATTATTACTATTTTATACGACATTTATTTGGCATGTGGCGAGCCCCATTTTACACAATCGCGTTTGACAGCTGGCATGGGAAATGAATTTGGGCTCAAGTGTGGGTTGTGTGGGGATAAATCACACAAGTACCCAACACAAACGTGCTTCATAAAATCTATTTGGCGTCCCCTCTCTCGCTAATCCCTGTGAATAGTTTATGACTGATATTAATTAACTATAAATACGCAGTTTATTCGATTAGTATGGTGGGTGATGAGATAAGAGAGGCAATTAATTTTGGCATAAAGAATAAATTATCGGGCGTCGAACTATTTACGTGGGGTATAATAATCGCGTCCGTTATTTCCTCAATATAAACACTTTTCATTTTCACTTCAAATTAAACATCTCATTGAACTTGTTTCATTCTCGAACTTGCAATTTCTAAATCACGAGATCTGGGAAAAGGATTAAAGAAACGTTTTAGGATATAAAACATTTTGTTTTTTAGAAAAGTTTTTCTAATCTAATAATGAACTAATAAATTAATATGTAATTTTAGATTTTCACGGCCAAAAGTATTTGCGTTATTTGTTTTGGGGGTGTTATGCCGTGTTGCGCAACTTCCTTCTTTATCCAACGTTTCGGACAGCGTTAGGCCTCCATACATGACGCTTCTTACAGGATACTCGAGCCTCATGCGCACCGCTCGAGTGCACCCCCCGAACGATTTTGCTAACGTTCGTACACGGCGCTACGCGGGAGCTGTCGGTTTGAAGTCAGTTTCATGCTACTATCATTCGTGTCTGCTACTTTTCGTTTGACGTTTGACAAAAATGGCGTCGGAACATGAAAGTAATGTTAGATTTGTTCTGGAAGTGGGAAAAATGCATGTTTATATAACTTTACCTTACTAGAATGCGTAAGAAAGGATTTAGTGGAGAAGGCATGTATTGATGTTGGTAAAAAGTCATTTGATATTGCTTGACATCGTGTTAACTCCACGACTGCAGGTGAAAAATGATCAAGTTCAGTGTATTTCGGGTAGAGTCGTGTACGGAAACCAGCATTAAAAAGTAGTATATCTGCAGGGTACTTGTGATTGTGTCACAATCACGTAGTTTTTAAGTATCTCCATGAACGGAAGGCCTTACTGTGTCCATCATCAGGCTGCAGAAGGAGTACTACAGACTACACCCCAAAAACAAATAACGAAAAAAAACGTGTTTTACTTTATTTTTTAAATCGTAGTTGTTACCACAAGGCTATGCCAATTCATTAAATATTTCAAAGCGACCGAGCACAGCGAAGTCCTGCTTTAACTAACTCCTAACTCCCAACTTTAATTTAGTCTAACTGTAAATTTGTGTTTAAAATTTGTAAGTTCCGTTTCCGTTTGAAGATGGTGGCCGTTTAATGCACGATACTAAATTTGAGCAATTTACACCAATTGTTTGGTGTCGTACAACTATTTGGAACACGCATGCAACTAGTTGCATAAAGTAAATTCGGCCATCTGCTTATCTCAAATCCTGCAAATATCCAAAATATTATTAAACCGTACGTGATGTTAAATTAATTAGATCACGCTGACAGACGCGACAAGGGTCGACTGCATAGGCGAAATTAATAAAATCTCGGTTGTAATTACCATACGTCAAAATATAAAGCCTGAAAATTAATTTGATCACTGCACATCCTGGTACAGAATCTAGGACACGTGTGACAGTTGGGGTGCGGGTTACAAACCATTTTCATCAAATAATATTCATTTAGTAATTTACAGAGCTGTGATGGATAAAGGGTTTTTTTTACCTGGTTTAACCAAGTAAATACAACATTTTAGGATGGTTTGTCAACACCTTTGGGAAGGCCATAATGGATAACCAACAGTTGTCATAGTTACCCCAAGTGGTTCACTACGTTTGGAGACTAAGCAAGTAGGCGCGGGTTTAACGAATGTGTTCGGGTCTTGGCGGCAGATGAACCTGCCCACCAGCCGAATCGGAAGTGGCTGGTTTGGGGAGACACTCTCCTCCTCGATCCATCGTCTTGCAACGCAGCGGGAGAGATGGATTAATACGTACGTCACTCCTGGATATACTGACTTCTAGTTTCCTACCCACCCCTCACGCCTTTGTCCTTCCCAGAACTTCGTCTCTTTAAAAATACCCCCAACACAGCATCCCAAATATGACATAGGCCCTGCGGGAATTTATTCCTCCTCCTGTGTGGGGCTCACCTAAAAAAAAACTTTCAACATACCGTTGGGACAAAACGAAACACGAGCAGCGGTGATAAGTACTGGGTACAGACAAACCCACGTAAAAATCGAATTTAAATGCTTTTGTTTCAATTTTTATCTATATTTTTAATATTAAATATGGTCTTGTGTAATTAATTTCTTCATTTAAACGCCTGTAGGAGCTTTAACTAACAGGAAATATGCATGATAATGTTGTGTAACAGTAAATCACGACGTATATTATGCCTCTTAAATTTTGTAGAGCCCGTACGGAAGAATAGTAATGTGCTAACATTGATTGTTAGCATTGAGGTATGTTATTGTATCCTTCTTATAACTATGTTCCGTGCGTTTGAACACCCCAAACACAAAAAATTCCTCATATTTCCCATAATGTTGCTAAGTTTTAAAAATAAACTTTCTGATTGCGTCAAAGCGCGCCAGTCACCGTTTTTCGATTGCGTGCGCGTTTTAGCGCGTTTTATACACAATTGTATTAATAACTCTCTTAAATCTTGTCTGATTGTATTCATTTTTACGTTAAATCACAGCTACATATTTGTTAACGATTAGAATTAATAAAATTAACTACAATACAATATCTGTTGTGTAATAATAATGTTTGCAAAAACTGGATCATTCCTGAATTCCTGACCAACAACAGGAGTCGACGCGAATTATTAATTAAGTTTGGTAACCCGACAGTTGATTCTCCGACAGTTGGCACCCCGAAATTAAAATTATTATCAAATTATAATTTCTCGGGCATTATTTACTAATTTCAATTCTAAAATCAACTTAAAAAATATCTTTAATAAAAACTTAGAATTGATATCAAACGAAATTTATTTACAGTGTTAATTTGTTGTACTTATACGCTGGTTTATAGGTACAATATACAAACAAATAGTTTTATCCTTAATGCACTTGATTGAAAATATGTTTATGCTTTTGATATTCGGCGGTACATCCTCTCTGCACACCCCTTTAGAGACACACCCCTTTGCACACCACTTTACTTTACTAGAATGCGTAATAAAGGATTTAGTGGAGAAGGCATGTATTGATGTTGGTAAAAAGTCATTTGACATCGTGATAACTCCACGACTGCACGTGAAAAATGATCCATGTCAGTGTATTTCGGGTAGAGCCGAGTACGGAAACCAGAATTAAAAAGTAGTATATTTGCAGGGTACTTGTGGTTGTGTCACAATCACGTAGTTTTTAAGTATCTCCATGAACGGAGGGCCTTACTGTGTCCTTCGGAGTTATGTTTTGTGTAAGTAGGTACACCGTATTTTCCCTGAACCGACTGCACATTACACATACATAAACATACCGGGGGCCAACTTTCGGGGGATCGACTTTAATGGAACCATTAAGTTCACACAAGAGAGACGTCAAAGCCATTTTAAGGATCATCTTTACCACTGGAGCGCTTTTTGCCACAATATGGCACTATTTAAAATACCTCGGATTGCTTTGCTGCCAATTTTGGCAAATTTTCCCTTATTTGTAAGTAATTAAGTAGAAGTTTACGATTTTATAATATTTTTTTTATAAATCCTAAAAATATGTGATAATTGACAAAAGATAGGTGAATTCATTGGCTAATTAGTTTGTATGTCTCCATATCAAACTTCGGAGGTATGATTTTTTTCAATTTGGGCGGAAAATATTCAAAATGATCACCAAAATATGTTGAACAATCGAAAAAAACGTTTTACATTGCGCTGTCGCACCAGTGGATGATTTCTGACAAGTGAAAAAGTACCTATCTATGTTTTTTTGATAATTCAGTGATTTTTCGTGGGTCTTCGCTAGTATAATTATTCTAAAATAGAAATAATAAGCAGTTTTACTTCTCCTAGAGACCACGTTATCAATTCCTCTGACGTATTTCGCGTTGTGAGTGTACCTATCCCACCTTTTTGAAATTAATTTGATACACGAAAATACATTTGCCTCGAGGGCGGAATGAAATGAGGTCGCGGGCCGGGGGTTACTCATGCATGTTTTAAACGGTTTTACCGGAATTAAAAAAATGCTGACTGTAAAATCTGTATCCTTAAGCAGCAAAAACTCCTGAAGTTTGAGCTCGGGGATTCAGGCTCTCTAAATATGAAAAAGCCTTTTCCCCTATTACATTATTTATTTTCAATTGTTTTAACATATAAGATTCCACAGTGAATTTAACGTCCGCCGAAGCCGGTCCGTACTTTAGTACTATCATCATCGAAAAAATTAATTTCGGTTTTGTGTCTATCATGCCTAACTCTCATTCAATGAACTCTGGACTGCTTTGATTTCAGGAGTCATTTTCAAAATTGGAACTGATTGTATGAATAATTCAGACAAGAGTTAAATTAATCACCAATAATTTATAGAAAATTATTTTAATATTATATTTCAAAACTGGAATTTCAGTTTTAAGGTGATGCACTACCAAGTAATTGAAAATCATGTATTTTGTTTAGAAAATTAGATCGCTTAGAAATATTTTAGATGTTTTTTCAAATTCTGCGAACGCATAGTTGCCTTTAAAATAATGTAGAATTTTTTTATTAGTCTTTTTATGAGCTCAGAAAAAAATGTTGTATCACGCCTAAAAAACTGCTTTTTTTCAGAATCTCCTACTTACGAACCGCTTTTCGGTTATGGTTTTATTGTGTAACGTGTAAAATAAAACTATTTAGAGGATTATCGAAAAATATTTAAATATTTTTGCCTGAGCTTCGCAAAATAAAATAAAACACTTTTGTGCGAAGTTTTTTTCGTGAACTAAACGAAACAGGCGGCTGGTGTTAAACGGGAATTTAAACCTTATTGCCATCTACTCAAGGAATGTTATGTTTTTAGCGGCCTGATTCAGAATTTTACACGACGTGGTGCTTCACCTAAGACAAGCGAATATTTTTCTAGAGCATTCTGCAGCAATTAATTGTCCATGTTCTGATGTATTGTACTAACTTTTAGCTTCACAAATCCTACAAATATATTATTGCCCCATAATTTTTTGCGGGTCTGTAATAGTATTTTATATAATAATTAAAGGCTTCATAAATGAAAATGTAAAATATTCATACACTCACTAAGTCTTTAGTAGCAACATAAATGTCTTCTAGAGCCCAAACCATACAAGAGGGCGTGCCAGTAATATGGATAAGAATAATTGCAATGGTAAATCTATTAAGCAAGACTTTGCAATCTCCGGTTTAATAAACAATATTCAACCGCACAATTTATATTTATAAAAGAGACTAGCTTTTACCCGCGGCTTTGCCCGCATGATATTAGGGGGAAATTCCTGTAGCACTTGCACTGATCAATTACCCCCCTTCACTCTCAAACCTCCCCATCCCCCTCCCCTCCTCCCCCCTCCCCCTCCCGCATTCTATACATTAATTCCCGGTACATTCAGTTTTCAAACAGCTCGCGTGTCACCTAAATTTCAAAATGCCAGAGTTCACCAGTATTAAAAAAAGAATTATCCAATGTGGTGTAGTCGTTCGGAAGTTATGCGCTTACAAACATTTCGGAGATTAATTTTTATTCATATAGATAGATATTAACACGACGCCTGATATATCAACATCGTTTCCATGGCGACGATTTGTTTTCTGACATTAGCAATAACTCGCTTGTTAGCGACAGAAAACGTATAATAAATTAATAATTATAATCTCATAACGCCAGAACCTACCATTATATACAGCCTATATTACTCGCATGTAATGTAGCTTTCTATTGGTGAAAGAACTTTTAAAATCGGTTTATTGGTTTATCCGTGAAAGCGTAACAGACAAACACACGCAGTTTTGCATTTATAATAATAGTAAAGATTATGTATCAGAAAGTGAGAAGCGAACACCGGAGCGATTCGCGAACAGTTGAGTCGACGGCAATCGGAAACAAATGATTCGTTTTTTAACTCGGCGCTAAAGAGGCTGCATTGTTCGCTCTCACAAATCCGTTGTAACTTCTCTCTCTCTCTCTCTCTCTTTTGCTCATAAACATCACAAATGGCAGAAATTGGAGTTATGGCAGAGATCTCATCGGCTGGAGCAAAAGTGGGTCAAAACTTAATCACTCAAACTGAGAGAAATACCTACAATAAACACAAATTTTACCATCAAATATGCAATAAATCAGTCAATAATTTATTTTCTTTTCTGCATCCTGTTGCTGCTAAACCTACAAACAGAACAATAATATCTTACTCCAGCATCTAGCCCCAATGAGTTTCTTCCTCCAAATTATTTCGGGAATCAAAGGAAATTTCCAATTCACAATGGTGGGAATTCTGGCGAAGCGGTACGAAAATAGATCCTAAGTGTGTACTCAAACAAATAATCACTCCATTCGCTTTCTGTGAAGATACTTTTAGACATCGAGAACGAGTTCTGGTCTCTCTGGTCCAGAATTAATTCAAGATGCATCATTGGCAACTGCTAAAATAGCACGTATGGCCACATCGCATATTGTTATGTTTGCAAGAACTGTTTGTTGTCATTTTCCCCGGCAATAAACTGACTAATTAATTACGTTAATTAATTAAAAAAATGTTAACGACGTAAAACAGCGATTAAGCCGAACTTTTTAATTGTTCTACAAATATTCATGCGCTAAAATACCCGTTTAACGGTTTCCTAACAAATGGAAAACAATGCATTGGATTTTATTTTTTGGTTTGAAATTCTTAAACCTGGGCGGTCGCTATACAAAAATAAATGATTTAGTTGAATTTTTAGTGAGATCCAGAAATTCTTTTTATTAAATAATTTAATTATAAAAATTAGAATTTCGATCACAGAGTAAATAATATTCTCACTGCCATTGAGGATGAATAAAGGTAAGGAAGTTGTGACGATTGAAGGACACGATAAGGGTCGCGGAACAAGCCCTTAAGGGGTTATAGTACAAAAAAAGCGATGTTTCAAGAATTTTTCCTGGGAAGACTTTTAAACTTATTAATTAAAAAGTTTGTACACAAATTATGGTAACCTTAAACTGTATCTTAACATTTTTATATTTATAAAAATAATAATTTTGAAAGCTGCTATAGCTGATCTCCGGGAGCTCTTCTCAAAAAAGGCATCTCGCGGTGACCACGATATCTCTAGACTGAATTATCTAAAATGAAAAAACCAAACGGATTTCATTAAAGTTATGTACAAGCTTCTAATTAAGGAATAAGCAAAATAATTTTTTTAACGAAATGGCGGCATCTCAAAAAAATTATCGTTTTTTTACCAAAATATTGGCCTTAATTGTTTTTTAAAAAAACTATTTATCGGTGAGATTGATTCCTTCCTTCGATTAATTATTAACATTCGATAAACGACTAAAGAAATCTACTTAAAAAGTTAAAAGCTTAAAATTTGAGACTGATCGCTTAAGCCGTTTCCGAGAAATCTTGGTCACCGACTTTAAAAACACAGTTTTGAGATAAACGCGTTTAAAGTTTCAAAAGCTCTTTGCATAGAGTCTAAAAATTAAAAAAAATATGCGTGTAACTTCGAAAATAATCTCCGCGCCACGTAATCCTCGTTAAGAGATGTTAGAATCCACACCAACTGACATCCATACATCCAACTGAAAGCCATAGAAAATCCCAGAAATATGCCAGCATACAACGCACGACAGACGCATTCTGACATCCGATGGTTTTTGCCTTTTTGTCTTAATTGTCTCGTAATTTTCATAACCCCCAAAGTAAATTTGCGATTATTAAAGGAGTAATATAATTAATAAATGAAAACAAATAACTTTGTGAACACCACTATTTAATCAACAATATTGACATGTTTCAAAAACCATGTTTTCTTTGTCAGGATAATTGTTAATAAAAAATAACAAAAGACAAACAAGTATAGACAAATGAGAAAATAGACAAAATATTTGAAAGGACAGGTGATTAATTACTTGAAATATCATAAAAAACAATCATATAAAATAAAACACAAAAAAATATTTTAGAATGGGTAAAAAATTACATTTACATAATAAAAAATCTTTTGAAACCAAACAGGAAGTCTAAATAACAAAATAAATTATTATTAATATAATTATTATAATATAATATAATATAATTATTATAATAATTATTCAGAATTTGCCAACCACATTTTAGAAACAAGTCATTCTTTTGATATTAATAAAGGTTTAAAAATTTTACACTACAACGGGTTTATAATTAGATAATTTAGAAATTTTAGTAATTAGGAAAAGCGTTAATAGTCAATTAAATATTATAAATAATCTTTTAAATTTATTTTCTTATTAAAAATTTTATTTTTAATGATTTGTTTTGTTATTTAGACTTCCTGTTTTGTTTCAAAAGATTTTTTATTATGTAAATGTAATTTTTTACCCATCCTAAAATAATTTTTATATAATTGTTTTTTATGATATTTTAAATAATTAATCACCTCTCCTTTCTAATATTTTGTCTTTGTTCTGCCTCTGTGGGCGAGGGGCATGTATCTCAACTAGATCGCGAGTTCAAATCCAGAAGCAAATACATTTTATTGATTGATTTGTTTCACAGTTGAATCATTTAAAAATAATATAAGGCATAATGGAGGCACGTTCCGGAGTGGAAGGTACTCTCAGAATGGCCCTGGTGTAAGACCGCCATTCAGAATTGAAACGTTGCTTGAAATGGCTTTAGCTGTGTTTGGTGACTAGCTCTGAATAGCCAGGTATTTCCCCACCTTCCTCTTTCCTGTCTCCTTCCCCTCCCCACTTACCTTCAGCCTAACAACACACTCCAATTGGGGATGCCATAGTCTCACTGGCTCCAGACGGGAGTAGATGGGACTCTTGTGAGGTTTTTATGGTTAAAAGACGCTTCATTTGATGTAAATAATGTAAATTCAATTTGGGAGGCGGGAATAGGTACCGCCGCCCTGGAAACCTTTATTGGATAACCAATACCTCTGCCATAGGTCACCCCAAGCGGTTCGCTACGTGTGGTGATTTAGCAGGAGTGCCCGGGTTCATGGACTAAGGCTTGTCTAGGTCTTGGAGGCGGATGACCACAACACACTGAACCTCAGATTCTTACCCACCCCTTAAACCCTTTTCCTTCCCAGAACTCTCCTCCCCTTCCTTTCCTTAAAAAACCCTCCATACAACATCCCGAAAGATGACTCCTGCGTGGAGCTCATGTAAAAAAAATATATATTATTATTTTAAAGTATGTACAATTTGCACGTTAAAAATACATAATTTTCCAATATTCTAATGCATAACTATTTAAAAGCCAATCAAAATCTTGGTACATGAAAAATATGCAATTCAAACTATTTGTACCTAAGTATGTATCGTATGAATGTGATGCTACTAGATATTTCTAATTTTATTGTCCGAAAAAAGGACTTTACGTCGGAGCAGTATCTAAATAATGCTGGCGGCCATTATTTTTTTAACAAGTACCTTACATACACTGAATGGATAATACACACTAGAAATGCTTTTCATGTAAATTTTATGGAAAACAATGGGGCAACTGTCTTAACACCTTTCGTATAAAGACAATTTAGCATCGTAGTTGACGATAATCACTCGCAACCAACAGGCAGAAATCATTACTACTCACGACGACCAGTGTCGCCATATGCATGGATTTTACATGTTTTCATGGTTTTATTATACCTCCATATTTATGTATATTTCATAATACAATGTCGGGCAAGGCATGATTTTTTTAGCGGTCGCCAAAATTATGTACTTTTGAGTGAGACACGATTTTTTTGCAGTCGCGTTGGTCAAATCCCGAAATATATTTTTTTTACAATACCTCCACATAGGAGGCCCTGAAAAAACAATTTCCCTCGGGCCCAATGTCATCTTTGGGGATGCTGTGTGGAGGGTCTTTTTAGGGAAAGGAAAGAGAGGAAGTTCTGGGAATGAAAATGGGGCACCCCTACTAAGTCACCAAACCACTTGGGGTGGCCTACAGCAGGGGTGTTGGTTTTCGTTATTTGTTTTTGGGGTGTTATGCCTTGTTGCGCTACCTCCTTCTTTAGCCAACACGGCATAACACTACAAAAACAAATAACGAAAATACTTTTGGCCTTGAAAATCTAAAAACAGGGTGTTGGTTGTTCAATAAATGGTTCCCGGGGTGGCGGTACCCATACCCGCCTCCCAAAGTGATATGAATAAATTAATATATCATGTAACTTTAATGTAGAAAAAAAATTGAAGCAGCGGAAGAATTTCTTCTCCCTCATTTTTGATGTTATTTAAATTTTAATATTCCTTTTCAATTTAAAATTAGATTCTACAAATTAAATTTAATACAAGTAAAAAAATAAAACTTTTTAAATGTTTTAATGTTTAAAGTTTTTATCTGCAGTGTGTTTTATTTTCTAGGGCACTTTATTTCTGTTACTCAGAGGAAAATTATAAAGGGCTCGTATTTTTAATACATCATTTTCGTAGTTTTCTTATTAAAATTCTCAAAAAAAAACCTTGTGAAAAACTTATTTAAAAATTTAAATTCTCAAAAAAAAACCTTGCCAAAAATTTGCTTTTTTACATTGTTTGTTTTTTCCTCGAAAGCTTGGTAAAATGTTAATTTTGGGGCACGGTATCATGTCTCGTCATCAAGACTAAACATGGCGGAGCAAACAATAAAAAAAAAAAAATGATAGTCTTATCAGCACGCACTCTTGTTTCTTTAACACTCGCCATCCCATTTGAATATAATAATTATGTTGAAACATACATTTCTTTTGGAAATTTAAGGCCCGATTAGTCAGACTTTTCAATTCATCGCGAAACACGCCCACATTGCATTTCTTATGTTCTAATTTTTTTCAACGCTTACTTGTAATCACTACTGCGAGTATTTTGCACATACTTGACATCAGTTTATTTGCTAGCAGCCGTGCGTAATGAGCGTTATGTGAAATACGAATCTATAGAAACATTCTCAAAATACCCTGAACGGTTAGGATGACTAATGCAGAGAAGATTTACTAGTAAGATTTATTAGTAGGAGAAAGCGTCAATATCTTCGTCACATCACGAAATGAATACAAATAGAATATTAGTGAACCGTATGTCATTTGGAATCCTTAACCGGTGGCCTGCCGATTGAAAAAAAAACTTTTTGATATGCGATTTTAAACCTTATGTATAAAGAAAATGTATGAAGGACAAGGTCAGAATCGCTTGGGGCATTCTTGTTCTTGACGTAACAGATATAAGAAACACACCTAGCCACTCGAATTATTATTTGTCAATGCTTCTCTGACTTTCCAAATGACACTTCTCCCGCGATTTCAACTGTCAAACTGAGCGCCGGGGGGTCATGAAAAGATCGATAAACCTATCAATTTGTCAAATAAACGCAAGTAATATTGTTTGTAGGCATAGTTTATTGTTCAGGAAACGTGTTTCGGTAAATATTATATACGATAGCATAAAATAAATCCGCAAAATATTACGTCAAAAGTCAAAACATCGCGAAATTTACCCCTTTGCTCCATGGCATTCAACACCAAACTTTTATTAGGTAACCGAATTTAAAATATTCAACCAAAGTTTTTGAAACACCTATCGTACCGTTTTGAAAATTATCAGTGTAATTAAACTGTGTAACCCTATTGCTCTTTACAAACATAGAAAAAAAATGTCGTACTGTTTCTATACGAGAACTTCCTTGTTGAATCAACAGTCATATTAGAAAGGATTCTATTTCGTTGCCCTGAACGCAATACCAGATCGAACACCTTATTTTATATAAGTGAAACATTTTAAATCGAAATTCACACAAATCGCTGTGCTTGGGTGTTTTTACAAATCGCACAATGTTCTAAAAGATGGTAACATTTTTGCACTATATCCTTAAACGTTTAAAATCAAATTTATCTTATAATGTACTCAAATAAAAATTATTATTTGTTTTTGGGGTGTTTTGGCCGTGAAAATCTAAAAACCTATCTATTATTTATATATGTCTTATTTTGTCTTTTTATTTATTTTTCATTTATGCTATGTAATATTATAACTTTTAAAATCTACTTGCTCCGTAATCTGTAACCATTACAGAAATATTATAAACTAGCGAGTTCCCGGCATGCGTTGCTATGCCACTTAATAAATAAATTATTTCTTCCTGCGTGTTCTTTGCCATTCGTCGCGTTCCCCTTCTTTTTCCGGGTCCCCTTCCGCTCTCGCGTTCCCACTCCGCCTTCTCCGCCTACCCTCTCCCCACTCCCCTCGCCCTCTTCCCCCATCCCGCGAACCCCCCTCTCTTCCCTCTCCCGGATTCATTTCCCCCCTCCCGCATTCCATACATTCATTCCCGGTACATTCAGTTTTCAAACAGCTCGCATACCACATATTGCAATATTTTATACAAGTTTCATAATGCCAGAGCTCACCATTTTATATAGAAATCATTGCTAGCAGGCACACATAAAATCCCCAAAATTTCATCGCAATCGGATGAACCGTTAGCAACGTATAATTTCATGATGCCAGAACTCATTATTATGTATTATTACATATGTATATAGTAAGAATCGCGGGCATACGCACAACAAATCCCCAAAGTTTCATCGCAATCGGATGAATGGTTTAGCAACGCATAGCATGCATACATACATATATACATAGACAGAAGCAAACATATATATTTTTTTTATATATATATATATATATAGATGAAACTTCACTGGTTTTTATTACATTCGCTAACAAACGATATTTTTTTATACATAAAATTGTTTGCCCCCTCTCCCGATTATGCCACAGTCCAAATTGAAGACCGGCAAGGGACCCGCCGTAATGCCACAAAAAATTCATTCCAACCCCATTTGACGCAAGGTAGGATGTTTAAATTTACAGTACTTATTAATTTACTGAAGCAATATTATAACTCTGCGACGAGCGACATCCAATAAACGGCAAGTGGTACAACAAGACATATGCAGACCTTATACAGCATATAGAATTTACCGAAATAAACGACACAATAAAAAATGATTCGGTATTTATGAGTTTTGTGAGTGTATTTAGAATATTTACCAGTAAACAGACACGACTTGTTTGATATGCCGGTATGCGCGTACCTTTGGATGGTGATCCGTTTTTCCATGCATGGAATTATCAAAATCGGGCCTAAGCGACTACGAACGAACGCTCTTATCAGTCTTCCGCTCGGAACGCAATTCATCGTGGATTATGAATGATGCCAAACCAGCATGATGTATACTAACATGTTATAATTTTACACGCGACAAAACAACTTACAATTCGGGAATGGGTACCGCCGCCCCGGGAACCTTTATTGGATAATCAACACCTCTGTTGTAGGTCATCCCAAGTGATTCGCTACGTTTGGTGATTTAGCAGGGGTGCCCGGGTTCATGGGGTGAGGTTTGTCTAGGTCTTGGATGTGGATGAACAGGACACACTGAACCCCACATTCCTACCCACCCCTTAAACCTTTTTCCTTCACAGAACTCTCCTCTCCTTCCTTTCTTTAAAAAAACCCTCCACACAGCATCCCCAAAGATGACAAAGGCCCTGAGGAAAATAATTTCCCTCCTGTTTGAAGCTCATGTACAAAAAAAAATCTCGAAAACTAGTACCGAATGAAAAACGACAATGTACAACAACTACCTGCAAAGCATCTGTTAGGTCTGCACAGACCTTGTAGTGTTTCTACACGAAGTCTGTAATGAAAAAATTCACTTTGAAATCCGTTGCGTTCGCCGCGCAGAAGAAAGCCATGAAACCTTTTTGTTCTTACAATCCATTTCGATTATAAAAGTTGCACATCTTTTATAATCGAAAAGGTCTGGCCAGACCTTGTGGTTCATCGGAGGGTTAACAGAAAATTGGATAGAAATATTATTTCCACTCTGAAACCAAGTAGATAAATAGTTTCCCAGTCTCGGATAACCGTCCAATAATTTCTTCAGCTGGATCGGAAAGATTCGATATCGAAGCGGGGCTCGAGAAAAATTCAATCAAAATCGGTAGGATTTCCTGTTTCCTCCCTCTGTCCTTTCCTCTTCCCTTCCGTTTTTTCCTGCAGGAGCTAATCTCCTAACTTTCCCGGTGTACCTGGAAACTGGGAACCGTATAAGACGTTATATTGTGTAAGTTTTTAACATTATTCACATTTTTTCTTGAACTGGCGTTTGTTATGAGTTATACTAATACTTCATGCTCTGCTTTTCCACTGATGACGCTAATTTAATTATTTATATTTAAATACAATACTTTATCCGTGATTTGATGTCAAATGACTATGGAAAGTCCTGTCATTGAGAAATTTGTTTGTATATTTTTTAGAATATTTCTTAAAATACTTGTTACGTTACTTTGTATAATATTACGAGTACCAAAGACGATACGAAAAGTCGTCTTAAATAGCTTACTATGTTACCTTTTCAAAAAGTAACATTTCATTGAAAAGGTAATATTGTAAGTTATTAAGAGGACTTTTCGTAAGATTCATCTTTGGTACTAATAATATTATAAAAAGTCGTTGAAAACGTGACATATTTTAAGAAAGATAATAAAAACGTGAAAAAATATTGACAGGGTGTTAAGGGACGTACTTGACTTACTTTAACTAATGATTCCTGACATTATTTGGAGTAAAATATGTAAATGAAATTTTGGTATTCGGTGACTTTTTAAAATTTTGTTTTTACTAAAACATAAGGTATATGTCGGGCACTTGGATGCGGAGTGAGGGGTTGGTGGGTTACTCGGCTGAATGACCAGTGACGACATACGGGAGATTATTTTTTTTATTGATTCTGAAGAAAAAAAATTGATAAAGTCACTGGAGACCAAAATTTTATTTACATTTTGTTCTCCAAATAATGTCAGGAATCACTGGTTAAAATAAGTGAAGTACGTCTCTTAACACCTTGTATACATATTAATATCAAAGATAATTGATACCAAATAAAGGAAATGGGTACCGCTGCCCCGGGAACCTTTGGAAAACCAACACCTCTGCCATAGGTCACCCCAAGTGGTTCGCTACGTTTAGCGATTTAGCAGGGGTGCCCGAGTTCATGGGGTGAAGTTTGTCTAGGTCTTGGAGGCGGATGACCAGGACACACTGAACCCCAGGTTCCTACCCACCTCTTAAACTCTTTTCCTTAAAAAAAACCTCCACACAGCATCCCCAAAGATAACATAGGCCCTCAGGGAGATTATTTTCCTCAGGGCCTCCTGTGTGAAATAATGAAAAGTTGACATTATTTCAAGTTCGAAACCCTTAATTTTACACAGATTTCTACAATCAATCCCGCCATCCAAAAAGATGTGGGATTTGCAAGCCCTAATTGCCCACCGCTTTTATATCTAGAGGCATTGAACAAACGAGTTGGTGAAATGGAATTGTGTACTCGGCATTCTCAGTAAGCCAACGTCAGGTCTAGCAAATAATGCATTTTGCTAACTCAGCGTTCGCTCAGATTCTATTGGTAATATCGATTCTGGCTGACTCAAGCAATACATATGTTTAGACGTGTTAAACTAAATTGCCTATTCAGCATTTCCCAGATTCCATTAACACATTCAATTCATATTACCAAACATGTTATAATACACACATTTCTATTATATTTGTGAAATGATTTTTACTTCTTTCCAAGCATGTTATTTTTTTACAGCGACATAATAGGAAATCATTTATTTATTGTAAAGCTTTATGATTGCTGCCAGTAAAAATATTAAAGTTGTATGGAAACATCCTAAGATTTAATAATTTCCCAGAATCTGCTTGTAAGCAAATGTTCAAAGCATATATTCGCTGTCACGGATTTTGATTGAAAAAGTTCTACAACAGAAAAACATACTTTGCTTTTACCGATAAATGATAACTTTCAAAAATAAGTTTATATCTTATGTTATGTATGACCTTCTGAAACGAGTGACATTCAGTGACAGCTGGTGACGGCTGTTTTTATTATTTCTTGCCAAAAATGTCTTATTTTTGTTTATTTGTAAAACGTAGACATACGCAACAATAACAATTCTTTTAGGTTAGAAGCTTTTGCTTTGATCTTTTTTATGATAGAGCTCCACGCAGAATTCCTTAAGGAAAACATTTTCCCCTGGGGCCTACGTCATCTTTGGGGATGCTGCGTGGAGGGAATTTTTAGGAAAAGGAAGGAGAGAAAGTTTTGGGAAGGAAAAATTAATCTGAGTGTGTCCAGGAGTACATACGAATCCGGACGGACATATGAATCCATTCCTCCCACTGTGGTGCAAGGCGATGGGTCGAAAGAGTCCGGCTGGAAAAGTCGAAATGTCTGCCTCACCCAGTCTTTCCCGATCCGGCCCGCCACAATGGGCAATAGCATCCGCTGCCAAGACCTAGGCAAACCGCACCCCCATGAACCCCAATGGTGGTCCGTGAGTTTTCAGTGCTAAGATTGAAAAATACGACATTATTGATGTTTTTGAAAATCTTCAAACAAAATATCGAAATTTTGAAAAAAAAAATTAATTTTCAGCAGGATTACCAAATCACAACCAAAATTTCCTGCGGAATCATAAGATTTATAAGTTGGTACTTAAATACTTATTTAAAAAAAAACACTACGGTTCGGGGTTCAATCACAAAAATTTAAATAAAAATTATAAAAAAGCATTTTGATGGACGCTTACATTAATTTGTGTTGACAGAATTTACGTTGCCAACACAAATTTGTCAAAAATAAATTAAAATTTCGATTCAAAGAAATGCTTTTTTATAATGTTTTTTTTTTTTTTTACTTATTTTTCATTATATTAACTCAGTATCTAGGATAAGATTATGTTTTTAATATATAATTAACCTACAAAAAATGACAAATTTGCCTCCAAAATCATTAAAAAATATTTATTTAATTAACTTTTTTATTATTTAAAATAAAAATAAATAAAGTAGCACATGTTATACCAGAAATTTGCAATACTCATGTTTAATAAAATAATTTTTCTGTTTGGTTTGATTTTGGCCTCAAATTCAAAATTAAGTTTTGTATGAAAAAGGCCGCGCAAACGTTCTTCTTAAGAAGTTGTTATAAATGTGTGTAACAACGTACAAAAAAAAAACATTGCAAAATATATAATAATAATGTATGTTGGAAATCTCAAAGGGAAAAAATCATAAATCATCACTCTATGTTAGACATGATTTCATCCGTTGTAGTACAGAAAGGAGAAAATGTCTATATTGTTCAGATATAAAAGGTAAACATTGCTTTATTTTTTAGCCATGTGTGAAAATAACAGGTTGTCTTATTCTGAAGGAATGTAGACTTCTATAAATCGATATTCATATGATAAAAAGATTTTTTTTTAATAATCGTTAGAAATATCAGCGGCCGGTGATTAGAATGAACCGTAGTCCTAATCGTTGTATATTATTTTTGGACAATTTATTTTACCTCATTTTGTAATTAAATAGCCTCAAATACATTTTACACGAGTCATTGTATCTGGGTAGTATGTTTACAAGAGATGGGAAGGCTGATAGAGATATTGAAAGAAGGGTAAATGCAGGTAACTCCATTAATGGAGGACTGAATGCCAATGACACCAATAAAAAATTTAAAAAAAACTGTCAAAAGAAGCTAAGCTAGCAGTCCACAATGGAGCGCTGGTACCTTCGCTGATGTATGGAAGTGAAGCATGGAAGGAAGAAAGAAGACTGAATGCTGTTGAAATGAGATCCATGAGACGTATGTGTGGTAAAACCATATTTGATCGTTCGCAAAAATGCGAACATCTGCAAAGAATGCAAGGCTGATGCAAGCGTAATGAAAAAGAAAAAGGACCATCAGATGGTTTAAGTATGTAAGGTGAATGAAAAAAGAAAGGAGTGTAAGAATAATAAGTGACGTAAAAGTGAGGTAGAAGAGGACGGGGCCACGCAAGGAAGACATGGCACGATCAAGTGCATCAGATATTTGAGTCGGGCAATTCAAGATTCAGAATAAAAGAGGGTATGTATGAGACGATGTATGAATGTGAATGGGGCAAAGAGTGTGTGCCAAGACCAAGTTGTTTACTGGTCCGTCCTCTCTGCCTACCCCTGCGGGAAACGGCGTGATGGTTATTTAGTTAATATATGTATAGTATGTTATAGTTTTTTTATTACAAACACAAACGCCCACGAAAATAGCGGCATAAGAAACATGGGTGACATCTAGTTAATAGTTTACACACTAAATAAAACTATTTTGCGATGATTCATTTTTGTTTAGTTCATGAAATTATTCATTTTGTGTATAAAATTAAAAGAAAAATCAGTCAAAATTGGTACTTAACATACCTTTTTAAAATATCTATAATTCTTGATTCGATTCAAAGTATTAGGAGTACCTACTTCAAATAAATTCATTAATTTAAAGAGTTTCGAAAATTGAATTTCGTTTGAACAATTATTGTTTTGCAAAATGTCATTCTCAAATTGTGACATTATTGACAGTTTCGCAAGAGTTTTTGTAATGATTAAAAAAACTTCTCAGATGAATTATTTTCATGTAGTTATGATGATCCAGAAACCTTCGCGAGGGTGGAAAGAAGGTATTCTAAAAGTTTCAAATATTTCCTACGCTTAATATAGCAATACACAGACAACTCATATTCTCATATAAATATTTATAAGTAAGCATATTTTGATTTTAAAATATTAATTGATTAGCTTCCTTCAACTAAGTAGGTACCCATTATATGTAAGAAACATTAATATAACAATATAGTTCTTTTAATGCTATATTACTTTGTGTTATTGTTATTACTTTACAAAATGATTAACCTTACGTAGGCCACCATGCTGTGAAATAATGAATAAAATAAATAAATTAACAGAGCACACATTTGATAATATTGTTATGAATGCCTTTGCCGGCCATTTTTATTCGCAGTTAGTGTGGGTGACGTAATTTGCACATAATCTCATCAGCTGCTAACTTTAATATTCTCCCAAGTACCCAAGATCCTTTGTCGATTTTATGGACTATAGTTGTTTACTTCATAATGCTACTATGTTGTAAAGGATTTTTTTCATAGATAATAACTACACACAAGAGTAACAAAAGTTTTTAATATCTTTTTCCAATCCTTCTTGAGGTAACATCTGCAAAGAAATCATTTTCTAAATTCACATTTTAGAAGCTATAACAAAAAACGGAAACATGGAATAATTTTAGACTATTGTTGTGTAAAATTACGGTATAACTGTTTCTTAAAGTTCTATCTGCCAGTTACAGATCTCAAACTCTGTGGTACTTTATTTCAAGGATTTGGATCCAACGCGTTAAATGTCCTGACCCTAAACTTTTGAAAACTTTCTGGGGAGAACTTAGTGGATAATTTAACAATAATTATTATTACATTACATTATCCTTAGGTACTAGGTTTAAAAATAAACATATATTATTTAGACTTAGCCGTGAAAAACCACAGAAATTTTAGCAAATTTGATAACGATTCGTAACATATAAGTTCTGCAAAATGATTGCTTTTTTAGATTAAAAAACAAGGTCATATTACTACTTCTCCCACCTTTCACTCCTCCGCCTCCGTCCAATCCTCAAACTTCTGTCTCACAATATAGGTATCCAGATTAGATTTTTCGCGACTCTAGGCAAATAACAATATAATATGGAACGGCAACTTTTTGTGAAATAACGTTGCTTTAGTTCGTATTTGTTTAATAGACCATTAGAAAATTTTACCGGAGGAAATGGTTTTCTTTCATTATTTCAATGTAACATTATGAAAGGTATTTAAGATAAAGCTATTTCCGTAAAAGTAAAAATTCTTAGTTAAGTGGTTACTTATATTTTTTTTAACTTTATTTTTAATTTTAATGTGGAGATTGAATAAAAACTAGACGTGGAGACGATAATATTATAATGGTAGTTATTGTAGTTTTTCAAGCGGTCTCCACTGTATTGGAAAAGCGACCACGAGTTTAGAAAGCAAAAGAGGTTTAAATGCAAACTCCGAAAGATTACCGACATCACCCAGCAGCCTATCTACTATATTCTATGAAGTATTGAAACTTTCTCAAATGTTTGCTCGGAACTCTTGCCGTAAGTGTTGACAGATACCAAAGATTATACAACGGAAAAAGAGTACCCTGGGATATTTATTTACATTAGCCCATCATAGGAGGCCCTGAGAATAATTAATCTTCCTAAGGGGAGAGGAAGTTCTGGTAAGGAGAAGGGTGTGAGAGGTGGATAGGAATCTAGGGGTTAAAGTCTCCAGGAGTGACGTACGTATTAATCCATCCCTCCCACAGCGGTGCCAAAAAGTCTACCTCAATAAGTATCTTCCGATCCTGCTTGCTGTGCTTGGGGGGTAGACAAATCGGCCGCCAAGACCCGGATCTCACCTCATGAATCCGGGCACCCCGGCTAAGTCACGAAACGTGGCAAACCTATCACAGAGGTGTTGGTACCCAAACCCGCCCTCTAATTAAAAATAAACTATTCAATGTAGTAATGAAAATGCAACTGTAAAGATATGATAGTGTGACAACGTGCCTCATACGCAGCTGTTGCAGATATGGTACAGGGGCTTTCACATTTAATTCTAACTTATTACATTGAATTACTTTCAATTAGAGTTAATTATAATTTAAACACATTGAATTACGTGTAATTAAAAACACAATAAACAAAAATATATCTACTGTCAAAGATAAAAAAATCTTCTGTTTTCATCAGACGGGTAGAGGAAGACGTTTGACCTCTCCAGTACGTCCGTCACTCCTTGGCACACTGACCTCCAGATTTCTACCCATCTTTTATTTTAATCCTTGTCCTTCCTCTCCTTCCTTTCCTTTAAAATACCCTCCATACAACATCCTCAAATATAGGGCCTGAAGGAAATTATTTTCATCTTGTCCTCTTATGTGGAACTAATGTGAAAAAAGGATATCGACCATTAATTCATTACGGTCTTCCTTTCTTCCAAGTTGTGTAATGTAATTTTTTTTTAAATGTCAAAGAATTCTTTTTTTTGTCGACAAAACGACATTTTACAAACTGCGGAATAATAATAATATCGTAGTATTTATATAGCGCAATTTTGTGTTATTTCACTTCAAGTGCGCTTATCTATAATAAACTTAAGAGTAATCCTATTGTGTGCCTTACGAGTCCTTACAAAAATTGATTAAAAAAATGTGAAACAAAGAATAAACAGTACGTACAAAGCAATGCCAAGAGAACAAAATTAACAACAACGGTGTTGTTTTGGCACAGGACGATAGATAATGACAAACAGAAACGGTGCCCTTAAACAAGAATCATTAAAAGTAAAATGTGACATAGAACAGGAGGCAGTTTATGTTTAGAAATAAGAAAAATTCCGAGTGCACATTAAACATAAAAGTACGGTAAGGAGGTAACCGAAACCAAACAATTACCGGAAATTTGAGGAACATGGTTTAGAGTAAAAATTGAAAAGGAGTTAAGATTCATGAAAGGTATGATTTTTTAAATAAGTTGCTTGTAAAGCCCGTTTAAATTTAGCCATGTTCTGGATGGTAATCGGACAACTCGGAATGAAACCAAGTCAGAACCATCTCAGATAAGTCATTTAGAGTGATAAAAAAAAAATATATAAAAAAAATGATTAAATGGGTTACATTAGGTTAGGATTATTGGCTACTATTAAATAAAAAAAAATCATAGCTTTTAGTGACTTTTCAAGGAGGTGTTGAGTTGATTTTATTCTCAGTTGGCATGGAACGGTTCTGGATATGATGTTGAGCTTTAATTGATAACACTCATTTAGCCAATCCAGAAAAAATGCTGTGCATTGATACAGTTTCATGACGCCCGAGTGCACTCCAGAGTGTTGCTGCTTCACTAGGCGTGTAAAGGGACGCTAAGGCAGACGAGTTTGTGGCAAAATCGGGTGTAAGAAAGAGGTTTTTCAGGAAATAGTTTCGCCAAAGAAGATATCTGATATGAAAAGTGTGATATTCTTCGGTAAATCTTTCGTCACTCCTGCCTCCCGTTGAAGGGGCTACACATAAAGGCTCTTTTGAATTTCAACGAAGCCTGCGTAGGTATAGGTTATGCCAAAGTAAATAAAACTTCGCCCAGGATACTTTTATTCAAATTTATGTATGATTTTCCGAGCGGAGGACGCGGCGAGGAAATCTAAGCTTGGAGATTGCGGGGCTTGCGCCGAGAGTGCTCTTCAAAATATATTGTCAAACAAAACAATACCCACAAACAAGATATTTGGATATAACATATTGTGTGGTCTCGGGGGATGTTTACAAAAGATTTCCCCTACATATTATACTGGTTCAAGGTTTCTCAATAATATCAATAATCGTAATCTCTGCATGGAGAGTGGGAATGAAAAATGTGTTTCAGTTTTTTCTGCATTACGAAAATGCAAATAGCTGAACTGGTTTGAAACCACAGCCGGCGCACAGTTAATAATTTGAGGTATATTGCGCAACTTTAGTATAAAGCCCAAGGTTTCTTTCTGGATTTCATTTTATTTTAATTGGATACCTAAATGTCTAATCTTTTAGAATTTAAAAGAAAACAAACATTTTAGCTGCGTGCGATGTACGACACCATCGCATGACTATCTTGAAACGCGAACGAGTAATTTTGTCTGTCAAGTTTGGGTCTCTCCGCGGGTGGAGGTATGCACGTCATCTTGATAATTCAACTATAACTTTTCTATTTATCTGAA
The DNA here is from genome assembly GCA_936435175.1 of Glyphotaelius pellucidus. NCBI lineage: Eukaryota > Metazoa > Arthropoda > Insecta > Trichoptera > Limnephilidae > Glyphotaelius > Glyphotaelius pellucidus. The sequence continues at coordinate 39,179,110 of OW386543.1, forward strand.
TCTTTATGATGGAATCTAGGAAATCATGTGATTATCATTACTTGTGTTTTAGTGTGATAAAAATATTAAAATAACGATTTTTCAAAACGTATTTTATCTTTAAGTTTAGAATTTATCGAGTCTTTTAAAAATGTATCCGAATGTGTCCGCCAAAATTTTACGTTTTCTGTGTTTAATAGATATTAATGTGTCAAATTTACTTTAGTTTTGTGATGTATTAAGGGTTTACTTTAACTTTTAATTTTTTCAGCACCGAGGCGATTTTTGATAAACAGATCGATATATACAAATTTCATAATGCCAGAGCTTACCCTTATATATAGAAACACTTTTCTGCTAAAACACAATGTTCTGTAAAAAATTTGAGTCAATCTGTCGATTACTTTCCGAGATTTGCGAACGCAAACATACGGAACCTAAATTTTTATATATAGATTGCTGTTAATATTAAAAACGACTGCACCACGGACATGACTGGAGCAGTTTCACAGCAAATAAAAGCCTTTTATTTAATACTAAAAGAAAACTCCCAACTGCTCTTAATAGCTAGTTGAAAGCAAATACACTTATAAATTGAACAAGGCATCCCCTAGTTTCAAATTTTCCTTTGCTGTATTTTCTATAAGTAGTTTTCCTTTTTAATTGTCTTATTCATTTACTGCCTTTGAGATAACTTTAGTATTTAATGTCAGACTAATATATTTAATAAAATATGTGACACTCTTGCAAAACATTTTTGAATTATTTATTTAACATTAATTAAAAGCGTCCCTAATAATACGTCGTCTGCAGAAGTTAAAATTGTACACATAGACAATGAAAGTCTTCTTGATTTAATTTTTTTTTCACAAAAATTACAATTAACCAGATTTATATTAACGTAAGTACTTTATGTCAGACTCGATTAATGTATTTAATAAAATACATACAATCCTCGGTAAACATTTTAATTAAAAGCGTCCCTGATAATGCCTTGTCTGCAAAAGTTAAATTGTAGACAAAGAAAGATTTCTTTATGTCTTAATGTTTTTTTAACAATTTAAAGATGTGATTCATTAATGTTTTTAAAACTTGATTGTACGGACTTATGGAAAATCATTTATGACATTGCCGAATTGCGCTGCAAACAAAAATTTAAAAATAAGACATGGTTTCAACTCAATTTGGGAGATGGATATACACCGGTGCCCCGGGAAATGTTTATTGAATGACCGGCACTTTTGCCATAGATCACTCCAAGTGGTTCGCTGCGTTTGGTGACTTAGCAGAGGTGCCCGGGTTCATGGGGTGATCGTGTGTGAGTGTCCGGATCTTGGCGGCGGATGCGTCTGCTTACCAATTTTGTGGCAGGCCGGATCGGAAGAAACTGGTTGAGGTAGACCTTTTGATATCTCCAGCGAGAGTTTCTTGGACCATCGGCTTGAACCGCAATGGAAGGGATAGATTAATGTCACTCCTAGACACACTTACCCCAGATCTCTACCCACCTCTGGTCCCTTTTTTCTTCCCAGAAGGTCCTCTCCTTCCTTTCCTAACGAAAACCTCCACATAGCATCTTCAAAGACGACATAAGCTCTGAGGGGAATTATTTTCATCAGGACGTCCTGTAAGGAATTAATGTAAATAAATATTAATTATTTCAAGAGACAACTATTTAATGGATTGATTATCAATTAATTATGAAAGTTAGAAAATTTAAATTAGCTTTTTTTTATTATTTATAAATTAACTTTCTCAAAAAATAAAGAAACCTTGTTGATTAAGAAAGTTAGGAAATATGCAAAAATTATTATAATTTTTGCCTTACCTATATTATCAAACATTTACATTTATTTATTTATTTATTTAAGGAACATTAACAGTCTTATTAATACAATAAACATAAGAGGATGATAAAAAAACAGACCAATTATTAATGTTCACAGATAGATATTTAGAAACAAGACTAACTGAATATAAACTAGAATATTTAAAAAAATAATTACAAATGTGAATTCAACAAATGGTAAACTAATACACAACATTAAAATAAGTGTGATACATGTACATAATATCAGTTTATATCAAATCTAATCCACATTGCTAATTGCTACACGTGTAACGTAATCGATACTAGAACTCATTTCCAGATGTGATAACGATAATGTATTGAGCATTAAATAATTATTACACTACACGTGTGAGAACTTCATGTAATTTAAGATGGGGCGATTGCATAATGTATTAGGTATTCGCAAACGATTAGAATGTCGTTTAAGATGAAGCTATACGTGAAATCCTACTTGGATACTATTTAGATTAATTTTTACTACGAATCGGTTTACATTGTTAACATCAAAATATATGCTACGGATAAATTGGAGCTTTTACTAGCTTTTCTATGCATTGGAATTACAATAAAATTATTATTTACATAACAAAAAATATAAGCGTAAACCACTAACAAAATGTTTTTGCATGATTTAACTATGAAGGCTTAACCATGACTAAGACTATTTTTGAGGTTTTGTACGTTCTAACTTTTTTTATTCTTATAAAATTATGCACAAAATGAATAAAAACCACTTTTTCGCTTACTTGCCTCGTGCAAATAAGACGCACGATTTTAAATTTTGAAGTCATGAGAATCGAAATATTTCTAGCGTTTATATTCCTCTACAATATTCAACATTTCATAACGAGGTGTCCGAAAGAGAAAGCTTGTTTTGAAGTGAAACTTCTTTAGCACCGTTGTGATTTGAAACTCGATGAAACGAAAAAGCGACACTAAAAAGAGACAAAAACATACTACTATAGTATTTAGCCTGTGAGAGAATGAATTAGAATAATCGCTCTCCTCTTTGTGCGGTGCTTCTTAGCCTCCCCATTCTCATCTTTTACATTAGCTGCATACAGTAGGTCCTGAGGAAAATAATTTTCTTCAGGGCCTACATCATCTTTGAGGAGGGTGTGTGGAGGGTCTTTTTAGGAGAGGAAGTTCTATGGAGGAAAAAGGAGTGAGGGGTGGGAAGGAGTCTGGGGGTCAACGTGTCCGATTGTTGGAGAGATCAAAAGGTCCCCCTTCGCCAGTCTCTCTCGTCTACTTCAGTTCTCTGAAGTTTTCGCTTCTACTGCATGTGAACTGCATACACATTTCTGTAAGTGAAAACTAATTTAACACCTTGATTTGAAACTTGATGAAACGGAAACGAGTGACACTAAAAAGAGACGAGCTCATACATCTATAGGATTTAGCTTGCGAGAGATTGAGAGAGAATAATCGGTCTTCTGTTTGTGCGGCGCTTCGTAGCCTCCCCACTCTTGTCTACTTTAGTTTTCTGGAGGTTTCACTTCTACCGCATGTGAACTGCACACAATTTAATTTATTTAAGTTTGAAACCACACAATAGTTACAATAAGAAACTCTAGTCGATTAAGAAAAAGTGTGAATGTTCATCTTCTAACATGAAAAATACCAATATTTTTTTTACAAAATAATTTTCGAAGCTTACATATTTCAAAGCCCACCAAAACGATCGACATCTAGCGTGATACGAGTGACGTCATTCATACCTCGGTTTTACCGTCAATGCGTAAAGTCAATCCGACTCGGGTCGGTATGAAATTAATAAATCTCAAATGAAATTTATATAAACCATTGAGTGACCGTGGTTTCAACAACTCTACAATTATTAAAAAAAAAAATTCCTCACTTTTTCAAACGACAATTGGGCGTTACTCCATTCCTTCTCACCCTTTTTCAAATTCACGTGATCTACTAGCCAGATCGTACTTTCTGTGGTTTAGAAGTAGGATCCTTACATCATTTATTTTTTGGTTGCCCCTCTCTAAACCAATATCCTCTCTTTTATCAAGCCTTATCTAAAATTGCCTTCCCTCCATTCAACATCTCATCTTTTCTAAGTCTGAATTTGACTCCAATCTTTCACATAATTGTATTCATCAGCACTACTTTGCAAAAATTGTCCGTATTCTAATGCACGCAGCCGACAGACCCATGAGGAAGCGGTTAAGTTCTGTCAGAACCCGCCGACCAATCACAGGGCGTTTAAATCTCTTACGGTTTTATTCGTTTTTAAATGACGATTTATTAATTCTGCGTATAATTATGCACATAATAAAACTTACATATTTAGAATCAGCGTTCGTTGATTTATATGAATGTATGCTTTTAAGTCATAATATTTTTCATTCAAGTGCCTTATTCAACGACGAACAGTACAGTTTAGTAGAACAATTGCGTATCCATTTTGTGAAACTTTAAAGATCAAAGGGATTCAATGAATATTATTTATTTCGAAAGGCAAAATAAAAGTTTTGAGTTTAGAAATTGGATCGTAAGACCCTTTTTTACGAGAATCAGAAGATATTGAAGGGTTTGCAAATAATTTACGAATTTCGGAAAAATAATTTGAAAAACTTTTATTTCAAATTCAACTGAAGATTTACCTTGAGTTGCCCAACTCTGTTACTCGAGTAAACACACTTTTTTTTATATCTACGTAACAAATAACTTTTTTTCCCAGTCATTATTGACAAACTTTTATATCAGTAAGAGTAACTATTTTGTCACCATTCAGTAAAATACATGTGCTCAGGTAACAAATAAATAATTTACGATTTATCTTTCAATCAATAATGAATTCAATTGATATGGGTATCGCCACCCCGGGAACCATTTACTGAATAACCAACACCTCTGCCTTAGGTCATCATAGATGATTTGCTACGTTTATTGACTTAGCAGCTTAGTGTTAGTTGATAAGTGTTGGTGTCCGGGTTCATGGAGTGAGAATTGTCCAGGTCTTGGCGGCGGATGCGTCTGCCCCCTAGTATTTATATGAATACCGCAAAAGAGTCCCAACTGCTTCCAACCGTCTGCAGCCATCAAATGATAATACATTGTATTATAATTTGATTAAATGTTAATACAATGTTAATTAAATGTTAATAAATGTTAATTTAATCAAATGACAAAACAATGTATTATCATTTGAGTAAATGTTATAACAATGTTAATTAAAGTTAATAAATGTTAATTTAATCAAATCATAATATAATGTATTATCATTTGATTAAATGTTTGTTATTACATCTACATTCATTATTAATATTTCCTACACTGATAATACGGATATCCTACTTTGAATACTGTATAATAAAATATAACTTTTACATAAAAGTTATACGTGGACATGATTTAATGTATAGAGCAAGAGTCCATGACGATCAGACCTTCGTTATTTTATAAAACCTTAAAGTTTATCTGTGTACGTCCCAAATACAGGTAAAAATGATCCCCGATTATAAAATTTGGATCACGGTGGCTTTGAAAGGTAACAGGTAGCAAAAGTGTATAAAATTGCAACTCAAATTCGTTAAAGTATAAAGCTCCGTTTTTAAATATATTATATTTAGAATAATATTAGAAATCACGACGTCCATTGTCAGACACTTAGTACAGTTGCAACCCCTTGTCAGACACCCTTAAATTATAATTATACTTACGTTATAGTATAAAAGCTGAATTTTATTTATGTTACTTAAGGAACTATCAAAAGATGTTTTATCACTAACCAGACAGCTTCGATGGTTCTTACACCTTGCCAGACACATTAAAAGTCTACCGTAGGTGCAAACGCGAGGTATATAAGCGGGTGCGAGTAAAATGATGTTGATGCTGCTCGATTTCAAATGTTCATCGGTTGGTATACGGTTTCTGATGTGAACGAAGCTTTTAACCGAAAAAATTGCGAAATTTCGACACCAATTTTATACACCTTTTCTACCTGTTACCTTTCAAAGCAACCGTGATCCAAACTTCATAGTCGGGGTCGTTTTTACCTGTATTAGGAACATTCAGAGAAAAACTTTCAAGTTTTATAAAATAACAAAGGTCTGATCGTCACTGACTATAAGAATTATTTCCAAAATTCTCGCGCATTGCATACTTCGATTAATCATAAAATTAGCATAGTGGTTTTAATTTTTAACAAGATATATCTCGCATCTCTTCTGAATTATTTGTTATTGACATTACGCAAGTCGAAATTATTTATATATTTTATATTACAAATAATTGATCATGCGTTAATCAAGCATTCTAAAAAAATGCTGAGGAAGATACCAAGTGCGATTCCAGAAGGTAGACGTCCAGCGGGTTGCCCCAATGTTCGGTGGTCTGCACCTCACCGCATTCACACATCTCCGACTCTAAATACTAAAAGCGGTTTATATTTCACCATTTTAAAATTCGGAGGTATGATTTGTTGAAAATGGGAGGCAAATTTCCAAAGCGAATGCGCAAAAATTTACTAGCGCTCAAGGTGAATCGATTGCATAGCGGAAAACTACTCTGGTTACCTTTCCACCACGAAGGCTTTCAAAAAGAGATGGCATGATAAAGGACTATATACATAATATGTAAACGGTTGTCCAATGTCCCTTAGTCATCACCAGTTACTAGAAACAATACATTGTTTTAATTAAAGTATACATACAGCGTACACGCCATACCAATTCATATTAGAAGTAATGTTATAAAGGAACATTATCTGCAGTAATTTCCCCCGACATTATGGAAAGGCTTTTGTTCTTCTCGTATTAAATAACTTGAGATTGTCACGTTGTTGAGTATTTTGTTGCCACTTATGAGAACTCTCAACCCGATCGTAACAATGAATCGGTATGACTTGACATCGTTCCAACGTGAAACGGTGTATTATGTGTTTATAAGTGAGAGGAGTTGAATCGTATTGTTGCGTACTACAATGAGGACTCAGTACCAGCAGCGGTATTCAGCATTTCCTTCAATAAATTATTTCCTGACTGCTACTGTGAGATTTCCCCAGAGGTTTTGTTGCCTGTTGTATTTTTTTCACTGCTAAATTGAAGTATTTTCCCTCAGCACAGGCTAAGTTAATTAGTAACTATTTTTCATTTCGCAATAGTGGATAACTTTACAGATACGTATAAAATTCTTTTATTTGCCTCTCTCGTGTTTAACATTATTTTTATTTTTTTAAAATAAATTTCTACGATAACACATCTCTTCACAACTCGTAAAATCACTATCAACATGGTCTAGTAAGCTTTCAAATACATAATACGAAAACTAATGCCTTTTAGTGACATACTTTTTAATTGTTTTTGTAGTGAAACTTCTTTAGCGTCATTAGTGATTAGAATTTCGGATGAAACGGAAATGCGTCACAAAAATTTATTATTTGACATGTCGTCGGTTCTAATGCGCTAAATTCGCACCTCGGCTCGACCCTCCCGTAGCGCAATGGCTAAGACGCCGGACGAATCCAAGCGGCCAGAAGAGACCAGCCATCGATCAAACGGAGTTCGAATCCTGCGAAATCCAAAAAAAATAGAAATTTTAAATTTTCAAATATCCAAACTTCAAACCACTTTAAAATAAACAGGCAAAAGAAAAGAAAGTTACATCTGGCGACTTTCTAGCACTCACTTCTTCTCACTTCTTCACGTGTGAAGTACACACTCTATTTTTTTTTACATTATCTCCACACAAGAGGCCCTTAGGCAAAAAAATTCCTCAGGGCCTGTTTCATATTTGGGGATGCTGTGTGGAGGGTCTTTTTATGGAAAGGAAGGAGAAGAAGTTCTGAGTAGGAAAAAATATGAGGCGTGGGTAAATCCGGGAATCAATGTGTTCAGGGGTGACGAACGTATAAATCCATCCCTCTCACTGCGGTACAAGGCGATGAGTCGAGAAAGTCCGGCTGGAGAGGTCAAAAGGTCTCCCTCAACCGGACTCTCCAGCCCACCCGCAGTAGGTGGGCAAATGCATCCGCCGCCAAGACCCATAAACCCGTACGTACCACTTGGCGTGACATTTGGGAAAACCTTTAAAAAGAGAGTTGAAATATTGTTAATATTGTGGTAACTTATTTTGTTCGTCTTTTATTCAAAGAAACATTAATTTTCTCACTTTTTTAACTGATTCATAGCGGAGGTGTACAAAAATTAATATAAAAAAGGGGTCTTGTATTAAAACTATTCAACTAAGTAAAGATATATAAAATATAACTACATTTTCTAACAATTTTCAGTAATTGGAACATTTTCTGTTTGAATCTGTTTCTGTTTTATCAAGAATGATTTTTTTTTTGTCTTTTTTAAAAGGAAACCAACTCTCGTCCAATTTAATATTTGAAATGAAAGTAAAAACTCTGTTAAGCACCCCGACAACCCTCCATGAAATACTCCAGAATCTTTGAGCGTCTCTAGTCTCTCTATAGACCCTGTTAAAAGCGCTTTTCAGAAACTAGGCGACTGGCTTATAAAACTCGTATGCGCCACTCGTCATTGTACTGTAAAATTGTACAATAAATTAATTGTATTGGCTTTGTGCAGATCGCAAGTGTACGTCAATACCATATTATATTATATTTTTGAATGTATGAACTTTTGATAGTTTTATATATTAAATTGAATAAAAATAATTTGTATGCATCTCACATTTATATTTTTTATATGAATACCACAAAAGAGTTCGAACCTTTTGAGGCCACAGGACTATCATCCCATATTTTGTTTTGTTTTTTTTGTTTTTATGTTTTTTCTTATTATTATTTTGTTTCTACACAGGAGGCCCTGAAGCATCTTTGGGGATGCTGTGTGTAGGGTATTTTTTGGGATAATAAGGAGAGGAAGTTCTGGGAAGGGTAAAGATATGAGCGGTGAGTAGGAATTTGAGGGTCAGTGTGTTCGGAGTAACGAACGTATGAATCCACCCCCCTCCCCCTCTGCGGTGCATGGTGATGGGCTGGAGAGGTCAAAAGGTCTTCCTTAACCAGTCGTTCCCGACCCGGCCCGGCCAGTAGGTAGGCAAAAGCAAAATCAAAAGGATTCCTCTCGATTCACAGTCGAGGTAAAATAATTGTTAATACCATATTATATCATATCTACTCGCGATCGATGATTTTAGATTTTCACTGCCACGCACGTTTGGCAGTGAAAATCTTGCTGAATCTTCTTAGCACCCCTCATACCATTTTACTTCCCAAGACTTAATCTAAAGATCCTTCCCACAGCATCCCTGAAGATGACGTAGGCTCTGAGGGGAATAATTTTCTTCATGGCCTATTGTGTGGAGATAACATAAGAAAATGAATTCTAAAGAGAGCTTGAAAACTCAAACATCTAACTGTTGGCCCATTTCTGTCCTACCAATTCTATCAAAAATATACGAAAGGAATGCAATAGGCTAATTAACTTTCTGAAAAAAAATCATTTCTATACGATAAACAATACGGTTTCAGAAAAAAGTTTAACACTCTTTCTGCAACTAATGATCTTATAAGTAAACTTAGAACTAGAATAGATAATAGAAACTATGTCATAGCAAGAGAAGCATTGGCCACGAGGGTTTACAAATATAATCTTCGTTCAGACACCCTAAAAACGGCGAATAAATAAAAAAAAACCTTTAAAAAAACTGATTCAACTTAAAATGTCAGAGCAAAACTCTGGCAACATAACTGAAGTTAGGAAAGTGAAATTCATATTTCTTTTAACTTAATAAATTTAAAAAAAAACAACTGATGTGTAAATATGCTGTATGAAGAATTATACTATATATTTATTATATTTCTAAGAATGTGTCTAGTGATTTGACCGCAAGACAACTTGTTTTCAAGTTCCAGAACTTTCACCACCAACTTAGAGAAAGTTTTAGTAACAACTTTCGGTTCTCGGTAACAACTTCGAGTTCTCGTTCCGTTTCTTAGGTCTCTTGTTCCCAACCAGAATAATAACATTAATAAACGTGTTAATAAGTCTTGTAACCTCTGACTTACTTGGAAATTAGGGCCCCACGTCGCCACTGTAAATTTAAATGATTTACCAACTTCGTAACTAACAAAAACGTGGCTTATTTTGTACCCCGGGGACCTTTTTAGCCATTTAAGGTTGCTTGTTAACTAAAAACATCTTTTCAAATATATTCTATTATGAATGGAATTTGTCAATTTATTAAATGCAAATTTTAAAAACTTTACAAATAAGATTAATGAAAACAAATAAATTTGTGTACACCACTATATAATTCATTATCAAAATGTTTCAAAAATTATGTTTTCTTTGTTAGGATAATAAGTTAATATAAAAATAACAAAAGACAAACAAGTATAGACAAATAAAAATAAAGACAAAATATTAGAAAGGAGAAGTGATTAATTACTTAAAATATCATAAAAAACAATTACATAAAATCAAATACAAAAATTGTTTTTGGGTGTGTAAAAATTACATTTACAAAATAAAAAATATTTTAAAACAAACCAGGAAGTTTAAATATCAAAATGACAAATTGTAAATATAAGTATTAATACGAAAATAAATTTAAAAGACGATATATTTTGTTGCTTATATAGCCAAAGTGGGTTATTTATCTGTTGTATACACTGTTAATAAAAATAATTCATCGTCGGATTTTGGAATTCACCACAGTATTTTTAATGTACTAAATATTTTTTTATTTTTTTAGACGTCGTAAAAACAAATACCATTATAAATACTAGATAAAACCACCTTATAGATTTGTTTTTAAAAATAGCCATATTTTAAGCTTCAAACACGGAAAAAAATTGCAAAAAAAGTTTTAAAATTAAAAGTTTTAGTTAAAATATAAAATTAACAACACACAGTCCTTTCATTTAATGAATTTGAAAGAAAACTGTTACTTAACGTTTTTCTCGCTCATACAATTGAAAATTGTAAAAAAATATTAGAGAATATCCCCCCCCCCCCCTCTCCCCCCGAGAGTAACTGAATTTTGGTCATTTTGTATTTATTTTTGCACTAATTAAACGTTGATTACTCAAATTTGGTATTTATTGACACACGCACAAGCTATTTATGTTATTAAATAACATTACTTTTATGGAATATCTATTAAACTATTAAACTGTACTTTTCTATTAAACTGAAAGTTCTATTAAACTCAAACGAATAAATTAAATTAAAAAATGTTGTATCAGAAATAATCTATATTTTATGTTAACAAAATTACATTAACAACATGACATTATTAAAGCACTAAAACTGACCAAAACAACACAAATAATAGTAATTATGTTCAACTATACTAATATAATAGTGAATTGATCATTACAACGGACATCATTTTCAAAAACATTTAATGAATTGCGCATAAAATATCACATGTCACAACAGGAATTTTGTCGCAAACGAATAAACACGGTGGCGACGCATGCGCAAACCTACCAAAGTTCAATGCTGCCAACATAAAAACATAATTATTTTATTAGTAACATTGCCGAAGATAAAATGTACAGCCTTCACACAGGTGGAACAGAACCCCCGTTTATGTTTTTTTATTAGTAAGGCGTTTATGGTATCGTTACTATGTATCCATTTTAAGTGAATGATTGCACCTTGAGATCAAGTTGTAAATCATGAAGATATTGCAAAAATAATGGAATGTAATTGGAAACAGGGAAGCGCCTTTGGAAAACAACAGCAGGTAACTAATCTTGAAATAGTGCAAGAATAACTGTAGCGTGTAACTAACTTAGTAAAAATTTTATGTATTTTTGATGAAATCATCTTTTACCTCACATCCTAGAATCCATAAAATAGGTACTATAAAATATGTTACCGAATCGTTTTGAATAAAGTAATGATTTTGACTTCGACAGTTAACGCTTGACGGAGGTTAATGCATGCTAAAATATGGCCTACATTAGCTGTACAGGTGACTGAACATTTTACGTTCGTCCGCTTTTTTCCACAAAAATAAAAGTTTTTTTTTAACTATGGTAACCTAAAATAAATTTTAAAAATACATGATAACCGATCATTATCATATACGATTCTCTCGGTAGTTTACCTAAATTGTTTTTATCTTTTTCTCCTACTAATAAGACATTACTTAATTCTTGTACCTTTTTAAGTATATATATGTATATTCGACCAGTCAGTGGTTGAGTGGGTATCGCGTTTGGGTCCCACCAGGGCGTCCCGTGTTCGATTCCTCGGCTGGCTAAGTCCTCCATCATAACACAAGAAACATTTTCGGCTTTCTGTGGTGGTAGTAGGAGATTTTCAAACATTGTTGGTTTATTCGTAACCCGGGAATGTTTGTATTTCTTAAAAAAAAAAAAAAAATACTTTTTATATTCAATACTATACAATACAATTATTTTGTGCATCATATCATTTTTATAGATATCTTATAGTTTATACATTTCACCTTCAACCAATATATTTTTTACCTTTTTATTTTATATTTTTACTTTATGCTTTTTCTTTTTACCTTTTACTTTAGACTCTTTCTGTTCCATTCTTTTTGTAGTTGTACTATTCATATGTTAATTTAATTATGTTAATGGTACATGTTGTGCCGTGTACATAAATAACAAAATATATTACACAATTTCAATATTTTGTTAATTTAATTTTAAAAAGAATGTTTTCTTTAATAAACCAGACGTTTTTCTTTTTTAATGTCTTCTGGAAGTCAATTATATAAATTCCCTCCTCGTAGCTAATGGATTGCTCACGTTTGAATGGTGTTCTACATGTTATCATGTTGTCGTGTAAAGTGTTCTTGTGACGTTTAAATTAGTTATTTGTTTGTTCGTATGAATTATTTATTTTATAACATACTAGCTTTTCCCCGCGGCTTCGCTCGCATGGTATTACGGGAAATTACTGTAGCGGTTGAACTTATCAATTATCCCCCCTCCTCCCAACCCCCACCCCCTCCCGCATTCCATACATTCATTCCCTTACATTCAGTTTTCAAACATATCGCCTGCCGCCTAAATTTCATAAAGCTATAGCTCAAAGAAAAAAAGAATTATCCAATTTTGTTCATTCGTTCGGAATTTATGCGCTTACAAACATTTCGAATGTTTGTTTTTAATTAAATATTTGGAAATTTGTTAATACAATACAAAATTAAACTATTTATTATTCAGTCTTTAAAATCGTTACGAATTATATATAACTCTTATCTGACATTTATTCCAAAACAGAAGCTTGTCCAAAAAAAAACAAAACATATTCTAATATTTGAATTTTCTTGAGCAGTAGCTGACCAGGGAGCTGAGTACCTACCAGCTTAGAGCCCACAAATATATCAACATCGTTTCCATGGAAACGATTTTTTTCTGACGTTAGCAAAAACTCGCTTTTGTTAGCGACAGAAAACGTATTACAAATAAAATATATTAATATTTATAATTTCATAACGCCAGAGCTTGCCATCATAGACAGAATATGGTCTTCGCATATAATTTAGCTTTCTATTGGTGAATGAATTTTTAAAGTCTTTTTATTGGTTAATGCGTGAAAGCGCCGTAAACAAACTCGAGCAGTTTCGCATTTATAATATTAGTATGGATTAAGTAAGATAAATTTATTATATTTATAAATATATAGTTTTATTATTCTTTACAAATTTGTTTCCTCCTTTTTTTACGCAGATATTGATACACCCCTTATAAAGATACGCCCCTCAACGCCGATCAACAAGACACCCCGATCAACTTTATTAAAAACGATAATTGGTCACAATTCCGAACAAGACTTCCATTGATTGATTCCTTTATATAAGTCAGTGATTCTTAATGGGTGCGCCAGTGCCTCCTTGTGGGCATTTCGAGGTCTGGGGGGGGGGGAATTTTAAAATTTTTAGCATTTAGGGGGCGCTGCAGAAGAAGAAGAGTGGGCTTTGTGTCAATACAGAAAATAAGCTCATTCACGACCTATGCACACTGAAACATTGACACACTTTCTTTAGGTGCAACGATTCGACAAGTTCTGTTGAATAAACTTCACTTTCACGTACAAAAGTAATGTGTACATTTTAAACATCGTTTTGGAGGAGGGGGGGGTGCTGGATAATTTTACTGTGGTCAGGGGCGATTCTTTCAATACAACTAAGAAACACTGCTGAAAAGCTGAACAGCTCAAGCACGGGGGCTCCATCGAAGCTAGAATCAAGCTAGCCTCTCAGAAGCTGGGTGTTCTATACAGGGCCCGCAGATACTTTAATATTACATAACTGCTAACCCTGTACAAATCACAAGTGCGCCTTACGGTTGAAATTGTCATTTCATTTTAAAAATCCATTTATACCAGAAATCGCCAAAAGCAAATTATTTATTTATTTATTTATTAATAAACGCCCTTTTTCGGGGCTTTTACATATATAGCATAGTTAGAAAAATACATTTTATTGTACATGACTGAACTGCCTCAATAACAATATTTTATATTTATTCAAAGATAAACTGAAGATGTCCACTGACTTGGTATAATTGTTTCCCTCCATTAGTATTCTGGGCAAAGAGGAATACATATGGTAGTTAGTCCCAGAATTTCTGCACTGAAATAAATCCTGACTTCTAGTATTACGAAGTGGAATTCGGAAGCTTATCAATTCAAGTAATACCGGATTATCAACTAAATCATTTAGAATTTTATATAAAAATACCAAGTCAGTGAAAATTCTTCTGTCTGACAATTTAAGCATATTCATATCGTTTAAAATAGTGTTGTAGTTTAACATATTTGCTGGAATACCCATTTTAAAATTTAGAACACGTAAGAATTTGTTTTGTATTCTTTCAACAGCTTGTACGTGCATATTATAATGAGGATTCCAGACACGAGAATTGTACTCAAGTTGGCTTCTAACATAAGCAAAATATAACAGTTTAATACACTTTATATTGTTAAAGTTTCTAGTTAGCCTTATTATATCATTAGTTATCATTATTATATCTAGATTTTTTCTTCAGAACAATGAAAATATTAATTTATTCTTGTTGTTTCGAATTTTATGTAAAAACAAGCTAAACCGGTGGTCTATTGATTTTAAAATGATTTAAAAACGCTGTCATGTTTCGAAAGTGATCTTCATAATGATAAAATAATGTAAGATCTATTATGGTATTGGTTCGGTAACGAATATTTGAAGTTCGAACGGATATTTGAATTCAGAATAAATTTTTCGTGCAATTGATCTCGATAAATATTACTGTGGTGCATTTTCGTTTTAGTTTACAACGACATTTCAGTCTGGGATATTGCATACATCCAACGTTGCAAAAACTTTTGCCATGCAAAACAGCATGTCCTGCAATTAACATTTTGAACGCTGGTGTAATGTATGTGTTTAATTAAAATAATAAATAAAAGCAAAATATTTTATTCTCGTTAATTAGTGCAGAAGCTTTGTAATTTTTTTTAAATGTGAACACCGCACTAGAGTACCAACTATTCCCAACCTCCGGGAACCAGTGAGACTATGGCATCTCTAATTGGGATAGGTTGTAAGGCTGCGGTTGAGGGGTAGGTTGTGGTTGGTTAAAATCACAAAAAGAGACAAAATTTTAGATTTTCACTGCCAAAAGCGCTAGAGCGATATATTTTTAGCCAACGTTTCAAACAGCGTTGCTACAGTGACCAACGTCTTGCCTGATGATGAACGATATAACAATGTCCGAAACGTTGGCTAAAGAAGGAGTATAATAACATAACGGTATAGTAATCAAAAATAAATTACGGTAAAATATGATCAATTATTTATATTTGGTAGGCGGTATTGGTACCGCCGCCCGGGAACCATTTATTGGATAACCAACACCTGATGCGTTTGGTGATTAAAGAGGGGTTTCCGAGCTCATATCATGTAGTATATCTAGGTCTTGGCGGCAGATACGTCTACGGCCCGGGCCCAGTTCAGGGAGACTTTATGATCCCTTCATCCGGACTCTCTCGACCGAACGCTTTATATTACAGTTGGAGAATGGATTCATAATTCCATCACTCCTGGACTCCTTCCTTTACCGAGGGAATAAAAATACCCTCCACAAAGCATCCCTTAAGATGACATAGGTCTTGATGGAAATTATTTGCCTTAGAGCCTCCTATGTGGAGCAATAAAATAAAGTTTATAAAAAGAACGTAACACATAACCTACATAAAAAAAAAAACAATATTGATTAAAGTGAAACCAAAAGATATGTAAAATGAATATGTTTATAATTCTAATTTTCTTCAAGCGGGAGAATGGAATGATAAAATGCACTAAAGCCTTCATTCGATGATGCACTAAAGCCTTCTTCCAACTCTGAATTAACCCACAGAAGCCATTATCTACTTTCTGCCGCGCAAATTAAAGTTTCTCTTGCGTGAGT
The DNA here is from genome assembly GCA_936435175.1 of Glyphotaelius pellucidus. Lineage (NCBI taxonomy): Eukaryota > Metazoa > Arthropoda > Insecta > Trichoptera > Limnephilidae > Glyphotaelius > Glyphotaelius pellucidus. Next base: position 39,195,312 of record OW386543.1, read on the forward strand.
GAATGGCTACGTCAGAATAAACGGTATGCACAGAGTGCTCGCGCTACGCCTGCCAGTTAGCGCAGACAGTCGCAGTCACTTTACGAACTGTGCTCTACAGTTCTACGGTTCTACGGTTCTACGGATCTATGATGTTACAATGCTAAGGTGATATTCCAGTTTGTGCAAATATAACCGGGAGGACTCTTTCCAGGGCTACGTTATAAATACAAATTAAAATCATTATAATTTGTTATTGTAAAGGCATTATTAAAAAAATGCACAATTTTAACGGGTACACAATCATTGTTGCCAACTCAGCTCCTTCAGAGCTCGATTTAGCTCAAAAATGAAACCGTCAGCTCCAAAAAAGTAGTTTAGCTTCTTAGCTCGTTTTTCAGATAATCTAGCTCTTCTGTTTATATAAAACTCACGGACAAAAAATGATAATTTAAAGGTTATTTTTTTCGATTATTCTCGTATTGAAAACTTGGTTTTGACATCGCAATTTCTCTATCCAGTTCCTTCAATCCCTCTTCTCAGAAACAAAAATCCCATATCGGTGAATCTTTAAATCTTGATTAAAGAAGATTATAGATCATTGAAGAAAATAGCTGTAGTGTTCTGATATTTGTAGACACACTAGCAGATTTTTCAACACACTTGGATGGAGATAACTTCTTGGAATAATAGAATCTGGTTCGTTATCTGGATTTATTTAAACTTTGCGTATACAATTGGGACTACGGTAATCAACCTAACTAGGAGCTAGTTATAATGGTTCTGGCGAGTGATCATTGAAACACCGCCTCTGAGCTCTCCTGAACCCCTGCCGGAGAACTTAAGCACTACGGCTTGCCATCTAGCGGATTCTACCGATAGCTGATGTCACCGCCATCTGTCTCTACAAGGCGGAAGCTTTTACGATACACCACAATAACACTAATAATCTCAACAAAGATATGAAAGAGAAAAAATATTTAAAATATAAGCCGAAGATATAATTGTTAAATCTGACATTTGAAAAACGATATTGACAAGTTTACATAAGATGTGGGAGTAGCCGAATTGGTAAGGCATTTATTCCGAAAGTCGAGTCTCAGTTGCGACCGTTATCTTTTTATTTTTCTGTGTCTTGTTCTCTTTCATAATTTCATTCAGATTATTAGTCCTATCTTCTTCTTCAATAATATATTACATTAACGGGAAAAACCTTCAAAAGTTATAAACAGAGAGTTTTTCTAATAAAAATGGAATATTTTAACTCCAATTCAGATGACTTCGGGCTTTATTTTAAAAATTGAGTTGGCAACACTGATCACCATTAGTCTTTATTTTGGGTATAAACAATTTGGAAGTATAATACATATTTATAGCATTTCAACAATAACAGGAAAGTGTAATAAGCCTTAAAAATAACTTTATCAGTTCACTGAGAAACAGGTAACACCTGTGTCTGTCCTCCTGCGGGAAACATAATAGAGAATTCCAGTCCAATTTTTTTTATTTTTTTTAATGAATAATGACCTTCTAACTTAAATAACTGCATATTAATTTTTGTTTTAAAAGTTAGTTTTAATAGTTAAAATAAATGTCAAAGTTTTAATTTTTCAAGATCCTCCGAAAACCACCGAATCTCGTGACGTCATCATGACTAACCGAAGTATGAATCTTGTAGGGAACTGGAATCAGCTGTTCGACTCCCGCCATTTTGAATTTCAGCATTGGAACATTTTCATAGACATTACTGGGCAATACAATCGTTTTTTGTACAGTTAAAGTTTTTGAATATTTTAAATAATATAGATAAACCAATAGAGATACTTTATTTTTGATACTGAATTATTTAGGCCTAAATAATGTTTCAATAAAAACAAAAACTATTATATGTCCAATTCTCTATAAACCAATAACACGGAATGCCGAACGGCTTGCGTCTCCATTTCTATTGATTTGTATACAACTTTGACCCAGGTGACGCGGCGCGGTGACGTCACGCCGCCAAAATCCAGCAATAGGGTGTTTTAATAACACGTTTTTTTAAAGCCATAATATTTTTCACTGGAGTTCCTTATTGTTCCTTTAACCCATCGCTTTATCAAAATGGTTTCAATGAGTATTTCAAGTAGCACGGTAGACACCGGAAAGCAGGTTTCTCTTTGGCACTAAAACATGACATTTTACCGGTCATCACAGCTGTGACATCCCTTCCAGGGATTATATCTGTAAGCCTGAGCGGCGAAGTGAAAAACTAACCAATAGCATCCCTCCCCTAATTATTAAGAATGGAACCGGTGCAGGAATTAGATGGTATTCAACATTGAATAACTAATCAATATACGCTCGGAAATCTACATAACCATTAGCTGGTTTGTTACAATCTGTTTTTTTTTTAAGAAAAAATTACTGTTAGTATATTTTGGCTGCTTTTTAGATTGGATATAATTTTCAAAAAGTTGAAAATTAGCTTTTTATATCTATAAATGAACCTTTGGGGGATATTTGTTTAAAAAAAATGAAAATTGTATCAACATTAGAAATAAGAATGTTTTTTAAACGAACACCAAACAAATGCAAACTCACAGCAGTTTCATTGGACCTCGTACATTCAATCTTTTACCGAAAAATATTCAAGTGATAACTAAGCTTCCTCAATAAATAAAGGACTTTGGCTTGACAATGTAGATATTGAGACGTTGTTTGTTTAATTTGTATCACTTCATGTTTCTCACAAACAGTATACTTATTAATACACTATGTACTTATTATTACACTTTACCCTTATTACTACACTTCTACACTTAATATACACTTACATTACAATTAATATTACACTATACACTTACTGTTGTATGCTCATTTTATGCACAGCTGTTTAGACAAATATTAATCATGTTTTTACTTTATATGCCCATTGTTTGTTCTTTCTAGGTACAATAATAAGTTAAATTAAACTATATTATACTATATTACCCACGCACAGGCTGCTCCTTAGTGGGTTCCCATTATTCTTATTATTTCATATATTGTATACATCAAATGTAAAATTTGGGAAAAATAAAGGAAGAAAAAAAAAATTGTTTAATAATAATTTTTGGATGATTTCTATAGCGCCATTTTTGTGAGAAAATGATCTCAAGGGCGCTTTACAAATTCATTTATATATTTAACCTATTTATATTACAAGTGTCTTATAACTAAGGTTTTACAACTACTAAGACTAGCCAGTTTAGTCACTTTCCTCTCCAAATTCAACATTCGGAATTGAAAATTGGCTTTAGCCGTGTTTGGTGACAAGATCTGAATAGCCAGACACTTTACACCAACTTCTTACCCATATCCTTCCCCTCCCCACAATCTTCCGCCTCGTAACTTACCCCAATTGGAACGCCATAGAGTTCAGACGGTCGGGAGCAGTTGGAACTCTTGCGGAACGCAGCGGTATTCACATCATAAAAAGTTAAGAAAAACGGTTTGAAAAAAGAACATGACTATTGAAAAATTATGAAATAAATTACATTATTATTAATTTATTATTTGTCCTATTTGTAGTAATAAACAGGTATAATTGTTTGTTTACACCCTAATAATTGTTTGTTTACACCCTAATACTAACTAGCTCTTATACATTACACTTTGTTTTATTTCAGGTCTTATTATTAATATGTATAAATATTTTAAGCTGAATTGTATTAGTTTTTTGTAAGTACATCTCGTACTATTTCATTTCATATCTTTTAATTTATGTTCAAAACCTTATTATTTCAATCTCTCTTATTGTATAACGTTATACTTTTTATTTAATTAAATGAAGACATTATGAGCGAAACTCAATCGAAAATCTGGAAACAGAAAAATCAGAAAAAGATATTGGCACCTCTGGGACTCGAACCCAGGACCTCCCTACTTTCCGGGTTGGGCGCTCTTATCCACTGAGCTAAGGTGTCGATATCAAATTCGGTCACTTTTAACTGTACCATACTTCTACTTTTTACCTACCATCTTTACTTCTATGTACCATGTGTAAAACTTATTTATGTTTTCTTTGTTATTTAAACACACTAGTATGCACTAAACTATAAAAATGTTGTTATGTATGTAAAAGCCCATAATGGTGTTAATGATTAATAAAATAAAAATACAATAAATAAATATTTTTTATCTGTCAACCCTATATTCTCTCATTTTGCCAGCTGTGCTTCCTGGCGAATGCAGAGCATCCTCCAGAGTCCGGAAACTCTCCTTTATTACGGGAAATCCCCCCTCCCTCTTGCTACAGCACGAATATTGTACCTCGGACACATGTAATACAGAGCCACTTAAATGCGGTTTCTCGTACATGCCCCCTCACAACCCTCCCCGACTACACCCCCACCCTAATGACTCGTTAACTCGAACATTCATTATGACGTGAACACACAAAAAACAGCCACTTGGTGAGTTTAACAGGAGTTGTGCGTGGTTCCGCATTCAACAGGTACATTATGTCCAAATGATGTGCTGAAGTGCTGGAAAATAAAATTTGGGAACGTGGGTGATAAATTTAAAAACATTTTTGGCATTTTTGTATGTTTTATTTGAGAAGGTTTTTTATTTATTTTTTTTTTTTTCTAATCTTAAACATACACTTTACAAATTGTTACCTTGGTTTACATAATAATTCATTTTATGATTCTACTACTCCATAAGTTGAGCTCCAGGAGCTCGTGTTTATGGGAGGAGTATTTACATGCAAAAAAAAATAATGTTCTAAGAAGTATGTATACAATGATCAAAGACTTATGAATTATTATTATTTATTATTTTAACTTTATGAGTAAAACCTCAAACTGTAATATTTAATTAAATGAAGACATTATGAGCGAAACTCAATCGAAAATCTGGAAACAGAAAAATCAGAAAAAGATATTGGCACCTCTGGGACTCGAACCCAGGACCTCCCTACTTTCCGGGTTGGGCGCTCTTATCCACTGAGCTAAGGTGTTTGAATTAAATGAATTAAATATACAAACATTTTTGACATAGGAATACAATTGAAAAACAATAACATTAATACATTTTTTTATTATTATTTTTTTTATTTTTTTTTATTCTTCATTTTAATCACCCGCTAAACTGCCAAGGCAGTTTGTCAGCAGGTCAATTTGACAATATTAATAAAACACTAAAACATAAAATATTATAAGAAAACACAATAGCAAAATAGTTCCAGAAGAATAACTTTTAAGTACTTACAATACAAAAGCATAAAATATACAGACAGACAGATATAACACAGGTAAATTACTGATAGATTAAATTAATTATAGATAGTATTTATACATAAGATTACAAACAATATCAGTACAAAAAGTTTTGACCCATTAGCCATTTTTTAATTTTTCTTTTGAGATCAGTGGGGCAATTGGATTCGATTTTGAAATTCATCGGCATCTTATTAAATATGGTGGGGACAAGATAAGTGAATGTCCGTTGGCCGTATTTATTTATAATTTTCGGAACGGACAAACCCTCATTTTTACTAAATCTAGTGCCATGTTCATGATCTACTTTTTCTTTGTAAATTGAGTCCGACAATAGGTTTTGGCATACAATTTTAAACCATAATATTCCTCGCACAGGTAATATGTTAACTGATTCATATAGTAATTTTATGTTCCTTCTTTGTGCATAAACACTTTTGCTTACCAAGAGCTTAGTCAGAGAGATATTATTTATTTATTTAGATATTAGAGATTGTAGGGGTTAATTAAGGGTACAATATATCATTATCCAGTTTCAGGGACTTAATTTGATTTTTAATTGTCCATATTTCAATGTTTCTGTTATACTAATTTTGTTTTTGAAAAATAATATATTGTACCATCTCACACCTAAATATAAATAGTGGTGTTGAGCCGTGGTCTTTCTAAGCATAGGAAAGGCTATTAAGCCATTAGTTTTAAATCTAATGCTTTTGCTATTTGAGGGGTGAATTTTTGAGATAAAATATTCTTTAAAGATTTGATATAATGCGTTTCCCTTATATAATTCTGTGAGAGATGGTTTAGAAATAAAATAAAGTAAAAGCGGAAATTTAGATATTTTCATCTTTATTTTTGGCCAAAATGTTATAAATATGTAAATTGTTAGATTTTATTTATCTGTCCGTCAAATCACGGGATGTGTGAATTTTTGACAAATCAATTCCAATTTTGAAATTGACAGTTAAAATAATTTTCTGTTAAAATAATTATGTCATCTTTTTTATATTATCAATTTGGGAGGCGAATTTGGGTAGCGCCGCTTCGGGAACCATTTATTGGATAACCAACACTTCGGTCATAGGTCACTCAAGTGGTTCATTATGTTTGGTTACTTAGCAGGGTTCATGGGGTGAGGTTTGTCCGGATCTTGGCGGCGGATGCGACTGCCCATCAACTGCGTGAATCAAAGGGAGGTATTTTGACTCTCCAGCAGGACTTTCTCGGAACATCACCTTGCACCGCAGTGGGAAGGATAGATTCAAAACAGAAACACTGACCCCCAGGTTCCTAACCACCCCTCACACGTTTTTCCTACCCAGAAGTTTCTCTCCTTCCTTTCCTAAAAATATCCTCCACACAGCATCCCCAAAGTTGACACAGACCCTAAGGGGATATATTGTCTTCAGGGCCTTCTTATCGAGAACTTAAATTCAAAGCAAATCCGAATACCAGACTTCATTCATGTAGAGTGACCTATTACACACATCTAACCGAAATTAATATTTTTGATGATTGGCTATAAATCAACATATTTTAATTTTCAAAATAATACAGCGTTTACATAGTCTTGGTAACAAATACATAAACAATATGGATGTATTTAATAATAATTTGAATTTGGCAAACTTCAAACGACGTACATATGTGCCAACTTTTTCTACCTACTTCATAAACTTGTTTTATCTCTATTTTTACTTAACTTAGATTTTATGTTACCTACTTTGTGTCAATTCTTATACTTTACTAGCTGGTACCCGGCATGCGTTGCAATGCAAAGAAATAAATTGTTTCTCCTTGCATTTCCTTTCCCGTGCGTCCCCGTTCCCCTCCCGCGTCCCCTTTCCCCCGCGTTCCCCTACCACCTTTTACGCCTTCCCCTCTCTCGTCATCCCTCCCGCTAACCCCACCTCCTTCATTACCCTTCCTCTCACGCCTTCCCTCTGCCGCTAAAATATATGTTTAACTCATTTTAATTTATACAAATTTCATAGCGCCAGAGCTTACCATTATATAAAGCCTATTACCTTCGCGGGCTTGCGCATAATAAATCACCAAAGTTTCATCGCAATTGGATGAACGTAATGGCCGAACCTATATAAGATGTAACCTATATTTTGTTTCTTATATTTTGGGTTATTTCCTGTATTTTGTCAAAAACATGTACTGCACTCTATGTAAAAGCCCCATGGGCGTTTGAATAAATAAAAAATAATAATATTGGGTTTTAGTTTTTTAAGTCCTTAATAATATAATTATCATGTTATTTTTTCAAGTGTTCACAATTTACAGATAGGGATGTTAATATTTTTTGCTAACACCTCACAATATGAGTGAACACTTTACAGATAGGAAAGTTGGAATTTGTTGCTAACACCTCACAATTTGAGTGAACACTTTACAGATAGGAAAGTCGGTATTTGTTGCTAACACCTCACAATTTGAGTGAACAATTTACAGATAGAGATGTTGGTATTTTTTGCTTACGCCTCACAATTTGAGGGAACAATTTACAGATAGGGATGTTAGTATTTTTTGCTAACACCTCACAATTTGAGTGAACAATACAATGAGATAGGGATTTTGGTATTTTTTGCTAACACTTCACAATTTTAATACTTCGTAATTTTAATTTTTTTTGAAGAATTTACAGATAGGGATGTTGGTATAGTTTATAAATACCTCACAATTTTAATGAACAATTAATAGATAGATATGTTGTAATTTGTACTTTCATTTGTATCTATCTATAAATAAATAAATAAAATAAATAAAAAATTTTACTAACATCTCACAATTTGAGTGAACAATTTACAGATAGGGATGTTGGCACTTTTTGCTAACACCTCACATTTTCAAGCAACGTTTCGATTCTGAAAAGTGTTTCAGAATCTTCCACTGCACTTACATATAAATGATTTACAAAATAAATAATGCCCCACTAACATATTAATACTCCCATTTAACACGTACCTTTCTCCTTCGGAAACGGATTATATAAATAGGTCACATTTCTCTACACGTAATTTAACAAATCACAAGTGTCAAAACACCCTTGCAATATAATGTATTTAATAGCAACCACTATCCTCGATATCAAAGTGTCACCTTAGATCAACCACGGTTCCATTCTTGTTGCTCTATTGTTGTTCACAACAAGAGATATGACAAGGGAGCGGAAAATCATGACAGTTAAGCAAACTATTTCATACAATGTATACACAATGTGTGTGAACATTTTACAATGACATGGTGTCAAGGGAATTCAAATTAAACTAAACTATTAATTGAGGGATATAAAAGCAAGACCGCCACTATCCACCAATGCAAAATGGGAGAAAATGGGACATTTACATACGAATGTTAGAGAGTGCACGCTAATATTAAAAGCGAATTAAGTGAAAATTGTGAAAATGTTTTATAAAACACTGCTCGTTTAAAATAGAGCAAAAATCTGACGACTGGTCAGTGGTTCAGTGGGCATCGCGTTTGGGTCCCACCCGGGCGTCCAGTGTTCGATTCCTCGGCTGGCCAAGTCCTCCATCACAACACAAGCAACATTTTCGGATTTCTGTGGTGGTAGTAGGAGATTTTCAAACATTGTTGGGTTATTCGTAACGCGTAAATGTTTGTCTTTCTTTAAAAAAAAAAAATCTCGTGGAAAATGTCGTAAGCAGCATTTAAAAAAAAAACCTAACCTTACCTAACCTATTTAACCAATTTTTATATATTTTTTCACCACTTTTAATGACTTACCGAAAGGAGGTGTTGAGTCAAATTCATTCAGAGTTGTACTGTCATCTCTCACAAGACATCTTATTTTAACATTTTGGGATTATTAAAAAAAGTTTTAAGGTTGTTCAAAGAGAAATTAAATATATCTACTATCCAGAAATTTTATTAATTTGCACCATTCCTTCACGATGTGCTAGAACATCTAATCTAATCTTGAACCAGTCGTGGTGACATCTACGTTTGAAGTTTTTGAAGGCAGTATAAGCCGTAGCATTCCAATAGGAATGGGCTATCAGATATAGAGTTACCTATACAAAACCAAGTATTGCAATATAATAACAATAAATGGATAATTTGTATATCGCCTTTTTGAGGAAAACTAACCCAAGGACGCTTATCAACTCTGTGAGACAAATATCGTGTGATTAAAATAAATATTATGTTATTTTTTTTTATACGTGAATACCGCCATCTGCTATGAACCATCTGGAGCCAGTGTGGTATCCCCAACTGCGGTATTTTGTAGCGGAAAAGGGAAGGAGATGAAAAAATGGGTGGGGAAGCACATCAAACACGTTTAAAGCCATTTCAATCAACGTTTCAATTCTAAAGGGCAGAATGGTGGTGAATATTATGTGTAACAGATATCAAATACTATTTTTGTTATTTATTTTTGGGGTGTTATGCCGTGTTGCGCTACCTCCTTCTTTAGCCAACGTTTCGGACAGCGTTACAGAATCCATCATCAGGGCAAATGAGCACTGTAACGCTGTCCGAAACGTTGGCTAAAGAAGGAGGTAGAGCAACATGGCATAACACTCCAAAAATAAATAACAAAAATACTTTTGGCCGTGAAAACCTAAAAACATACCTCTCAAACACTATTGTTTCTTTCAAATAGTGTTGTCTTTTTCTAATATTTGTTCTCTTCAGTAATACATTCTTTATCACACAAACATCATATTGTTTTATAACAGTTCTTATATAAACCTAGTGTGTATATTATTTAAATATTGTATAACTATTATATTTTCGTTATTATTAAAATACTGTTACCCCCCTGTGTACCACTGTATCATGTAACACTTGAATGTAAAAGCCATTTTATGGCGTTGAAATAAATAAATTAAATTAAATAAAATACATATTACCTTCTTCTCTCTTTCTTTTAAAAATACTTAAAACGGATAATTCGTTTTTATTTTTAAGTTAAAATGATTGTTCCGATGAAACGAAATGCGTGGTGAAGCGAAACCGGTTGACGTTAAACCATAGTCATATGAATAATAAATTTCGCGGTTTAAGGCAATGAACAACGTCACACAATAACATTTAATATGCCGATAATGTTTAAATTTCCACTTAACGCGAACCGCCTGTTTTGATTTATGTAAGAATAAAACATCGCCAAAAAACGGGTTTAATTTTATTTTGTGAAGTTCAAGAACAAATAATTAAATGTTTAGTGAAAATTTTCTAAAAAACTTAGTCCACAGTATACAATAAAACCATAACCGAAAAGCGGTTCGTGAGTAGAAGATTTTGAACTTAAAAGCAGTTTTTAAGTATTTAATTTTTTTTTTGTGCTTGTAAAAAGATTTATCAAAAAACTGCTCTACAATTTGAAAGGCCAAAATTATTTCTACACACAGTATTTAATTAAAGCATCAAAAATTTTCTAATGAATCAAATTTAAAAAACTAAAACACGTGATTTTCCTTTACTTCGTAGTTTCTTTGCCTTAATAAAGGATCTTTCAATAGGGACTTCCAACTTTGAAGGTTGATAGCGGCCATATTGTTGAAGCGACATCTGTCAAATTGGCTGTCATTTATTCAGTCTGTTTTGCCAAATCTCCATGGACGGATTTAGCATTCAACAACACATGCAAATGATAAAAATGTTTAAAATTTAATTAATTGTTTAATTGATATGATAAAATCTCACGTAGAGGTGATGTAAACTGGCCACCAAATCGTGCGATTTAACCCCTTTAGACTTTTACTTAAGGGGTTTTCTTAAGTCGCAGGTCTATGCAAATAAGCCACAAACCACAGCGGCCCTCAAAGCCAACATAACCCATGCCATTGGTCAAATTCAGCCTGATTTATGCGCCAGAGTCATATAAAATTGGACATGTCGGATGCGCGCCACCCAGAGGAGCCGCGACGGACATTTGAACGATTCTATATTCCATACATAATGGCATTAATAGGCCTTTCAAATGAATAAAAAATTTCGATGATTTCTCACACACACTTTGTTTTATTTAAATTTAAAGACAAGAAGCGCTTAATGAAAGACCATTTACAAAGTATTTATTTGATTTAAATTAATGTTACCGATTATTTTTTTACAGTTAATTCTAGCGTTAAATACCTGTTACAATATTGCAATGGAGGTGAAAATAGACGTTTAAACTTAATATAAATAATTTGTATAGAATAATTTGGCGCGACAGGGGACGAAATTCAGGGGAGATATCGCTCCCTCTGGCACACGGCGGTGGGTGGTGATGATACGAGCTTTCACTAAGCCCCGCACGAGCTTTTGTGAAAGCCACCGAAGGCTTTGCGACGTTGGCTCGGGACACGGGAGCCTCGAAGGATCTGCGGGGATAGGCGTTATTTGACAATCTAACACCGGTATCCGTTATATCGCCGTATTACCTAGAAAAGGGCACGTTTTAGACACTGCGCAGATTATTTACGTATTTTAAAACCCGAATTATGAAAATCCTCACAACACGTGTACACAACACAGTGATACAGCGATAATGATGAAGAGGCTTTATTTTATCTAAGATAACTTCAATAGAAGCTTATAAACATCATTGTAGTGGTCGAGGGGTAAGGCTCTCCACTGGCGATCCGGAGGTCGCGGGTCCAAATCCCAGCTTGCGCATTTAAATTTTATTTGCTTGATTTTGTGTTATTTTACAATTTAATCATTTAAAATAATATAAGGTTTATTAGGTAAGACCACTGTTCAGAATTTAAACGTTGCTTGAAATGACTTTAGCCGTGTTTGATATGAATAACCAGGTCCTTCTAACCTTGCTCTTCCCATATCCTTCCCATCTTTCAACATCCTTCAGCCTTACAACATATCCCAATCCGGGATGTCATATTTTCACTGACTCCAGGCAATTGGGAGCAGATGGGACTTTTCATGTAAAAAAATTAATCTTCGAAGAAGGTAATATTAACAACTGTAAATTAAAACACATTACAGACAAAGACACGACAAATAAAAGAGTGTGGCAAATGGGACTCGAATCCAGATCCTCCAATTAATGTTATCTTTGATAAAATCGTACTTACTCAACAGTTTTTACATGCAGGAGAAGCCTTTATTTTTATTTATTTATTTATTACACGCACTAATGGGCTTTTACATTTTATTGTTTAGAAGTTAAGTATCACAGTACTTTTAAATACTTTAAAACTAAAATAATAAAGAAAATACAATATGATGAAAAAAATGTAACAACAATAGCATATAATATAAAATAAAATACATTGGCAAAAATGATAAGAAGTCACACGTAGATAGATATTCAATGTAAACAAAAATTACAGAAACTATTCACGGCTATTTGTGTCTAGATTTATAAAAGAATTGAAATAATTTATACTGGTTATTCTAAAGGTGAAATATATCTCCTAGACCAGAATATTTATTTCCGAGATTCTGAAGTTTCGAAATCGGGGAATTTTGGTAAGAAAGTGTTCTGGTGTTGTTGAAGTGAAAGGATAGTAAATGTCGGCAAGATCTTTTGGGAATGTGGATGTTGATTAATTGAAGTAATTCAGGACAGTTAATTTTGTAATGCAGTATTGTATGTAATAACATTAAATCTGCGTTAATTTTCCTATCTGAAAGTTTTAATAGGGACATTTTATCCAGTAAGTAATTATAATCAATATTTTGTAAAGGAATATGCAATTAATAGTTTATAAACCTCAGGAACTTATGACTTTTCGGAATGAATATTGTAAAATGGAGACCATAATGTAGAGTTATATTCTAGTTGGCATCTGACAAGGGTATTATATAATGTGATAAATGTGCCTAAATTATTGAAGTCTTTTGAAGCTCTCAAAACAAATCCAAGAGTTGTATTGCTGTAACGCTAACGTATACGCTAAAAAAATCGTTTTAAGATTTTTTCGTTTAGATCGTTCTTGATGTTAATCGTAATAATCGTAACAGTAAATTTAATCTTCACAGACAAATAAATGTCTGTTGCAGATTTTAGTCAGTAGATTAGTTTCCTAGTGAATCATTTAAATAAAATCATTATTAATTTTCTGTCACATTTCTGCCAGATTAATTTTCATCCAGTCCCTCGCAGGACTATTAATTATGACGCGTGTGTGGAAAAAGGTTTTGATAAGAAATAACTAAGTTAGAAAACCTTTCGGTCCAACCTTTTCTATCCTCTTTGTCATCATATTTGTCTTGTTAGTTCAGGTACCATTTGAACTCTTCTAAGTAATTGTAAAGGGCGGCGGTCTCCGAACTAAGTAAGCAGAGAGCTAGCTACCTTTGAAATCTAAATTCCGTAAAGAAGCACTCTCAGAGAAGGTTGGCATGAGGAATTCGAACCAAATGAATTGGAATTAATCCAAAGTAAAGTGGAAATCGGATTAAAAAAATAGTACTAGCCTGGCAAAAATATTAAAATAATTGGTTATCTTGAAATTATTGAAAGTACAATATAATATTATGAAATTGTCGGAATTTGAATCTTACCCCAGCCAGAAAGCTGCTCTCACCTCCAAGCCATCGTGGTAATCTTCAGATCTGCTGGGTACTTCAAATAAGTATGATTTATGAACACGTAATGTAATGTGCAGTTTTCCAGTTACAAAAATATCAATTTAATTATTAGTATATTTTTTTTGCATTAGCTTCAAACAGGAGGCCCTAAGTAAAATAATTCCCTTCAGAGTCTATGTCATCTTTAAGGATGCTGTGTGGAAGGTTTTTTTAGGAAAAAAAGAGAGGAAATTCTAGGAAGGAAAAAGGTATGAGGAATGGGTAGGAATCTGTGGGTCAGTATGTCCAAGAGTGGCGGACGTGTGAATATATCCTTCCCAAAGCGACTCAAGACGATCCTGCTGGAGAGTTCAACCTCAATCAGTATCCCCCGATACGGCCTGCCACGCAGTTATTTGGTAGATGCATCCGCCGCCAAGATCCAGACCAGCCTCACCCCACAAAACCGGGTATACTTGCTAAGTCACCAAATGAAGCATGCATAGTATAGCTATTAAGTTAATGGTTCTCGGGCGGCGGTAACAAAACCCGTCTCCCAAATAAAGTAATTCACTTTGAAGAGATTTGAACCCACAAACCGACGTTTAAAAATCAAAAAATAAGCCTTCGTGTTACGAAAGCCTCGTGATTCACGTTAAACCAAGTCATTAGCAGCCTTCAATCGACAAGATTCTCAAAACTTTATAAAATCATAATTAAAATAATGTTTCCCTTGTAGTTTCCTTAAAAAGAACTGCCTCGGTAGAAAAACTTTGAAGATTTCCCTACCAACAAATGAACAAAGTTTGTTTGCAAATCGGTTATTGAGCGCTGAAAAGTTTGACGGCATCAGGATGCCCGGAAAACTTTTATAAATCCAGGATCCAGACATATCTCCTGCCGCATCCTGTTTACCTGCGATAGAATATTCATCATCTCAGATGAGTGAGAACCTGAACCGTGAAATGAAATATGATCGGGGATAATACTCGTATGATGGTAAATCCCAAGAGCTCGTAGTCAACTATTTATGGTGTAATTATTAAGTCATTTTAGCTATTTTTATTATTGTGATAGCTGTTTTGACGTTCATACCATTTTCAAACTGTGGTTAGGCAACGTTGAGACAACTTATTAATGATTTTATTTACCCCGCCCAATTTCAATTTGTATGGTGCCTAACATGATTTTTCCTCGTGTGTGTACAGTTGTACAGGGTGTTAACCCATTTGGCCACATTATTAATTTTGTACCAAAAATTGAAAAACCTCCATCGTTGTACTAAATCTATCGTTACTTTTGAACCATTTATTCAAATGAATTAATTTCTTTAAATTTGATTACATATTGGATTAAGGTAAAGAAAAAAAATTAAATTTAAATTTAAAAAATATTAAAATATGTGTAAATTTGGAGATCAAAGTTTGGAGATCGCGCTTTCGGAGTACCTGAGCCTAAGGCTTGAAATAAACTCCCTCCGGAACTAAGATGCATAATAAGCCCAACAGAATTTAGGTCCAAATTAAAAACCTACCTTTTTGGGCTCATATCCTTAATTTAAATATACCTTTCTGAGAGTATCATACTTGTATTTCCTATGATATGTCTTAATCACACTTTTCTTATTGAATTAAAATTACTTTAACCTTTGCACATCAATCTGTCTCTTTACGAATCACATTTAGGAAGATCAAATCCTTGTACTACTGTACCGCCCGCTATAAAATGTTGCTTTTGATTTCCAAAATACACTCATTAAAGAATGTATTATATACTAATATTAAAATATAATTCAGGATTAAACACATGTAATAAGTGTACACAATAATGTCCTCTGCGTGCGAACTGCATCTAAATTTCTCAATAGACAATAAACAGTGTTAATTTCAAGCGACCTCCCAGGAGTCCCAGGTAAGAATGGTCCTGTATACATTTTTAGGAAGAATTGCGCTCACTGGTCGAGACATTGTACATATATTTTCGTATGAACCAGTGGATGCAATTTTTACCATAAATTGTTTTTAATTGTTTGTCTAGTTTGTAGTTTTTCTAGATTTTAGAAAGGTATTGTAAATTTGTACAGCGCCCTTGAGGTGATTTTCACAAAAACGGCGCTATATAAATCATCCAAATATTATTATTATTATTAATAAGGATAAAAATATAACATGCAGATGCAGAGTCACTGCTAAAAGCCTAAAACCACTCGCAATTTTGAAAAAAATTAAATGGCGGCTGGCTGCATACAAAATTTGGAACACAAATAAATATCAGGGAAAAAACAAAAGAAACATATTATTTCCAATTCTACTAAATGAATGATTAATTACCTATAGACTGTTCGGCATTTAAAATTTTATTCAAAAATGTCGCTGTCATGCTCGTTTTCCAATTTTTTGGCGGACCCACTCTAACCCGGTAGGCTGCCGGGGTTTGTGGCCAATGAAACGTACTTTTTGGTTTATTTTAACCAGGGATTCCTAACATTATTGCTATAAAAATGCTAATTAAATTTGGTCTCCGGTGACGTTATAGTTGCCTTTTTAAATATTTTTTTTCCTCCAAAATCAAACAATTTTTTTCTTCCACATATCGTCACTTGACACTCGATCGAGTAACAAGCCTACATCTCACCTCCCCCCTTATTCCAGAACAAGTCCTACTCTCTATTTTCAAGTTTTTAGTTTTAAAAAAAAAAAATTGAAAATGTCACCAAAACATAAAATATTAAATTTAATTTTAATTTTTTACTCCAATTAATGTCACGATTCATTGGTTAAAGAAAGTCAAGTACGTCCCTGAACACCCTGTCTATATATGTGTGTTTATAGCCAGCAATAAACCATTTTAGATACCATACAAATTGAAATTGGATCATATAAATAAGTCGTCTCAACGTCGTCTAACCACACCTTGAACGCTGAAACAGCTATCAGAAGTAAAATTTAAATACTTACAGAACTAAATAAAAAACTTTTAAATTTTATTTACATTAAATTGTTTATTTTTTTTTAATAAATGGAGTTCTACGAATTAAAAACAAAACAATTAATAATTTTGAATCAATTTTTTCAATGATGTATTTAATCATTACCTATTTATGACTCTCAAATGTGAATGTAACCAAGTTAACCTCATCAAGAAATAATACGAATAACTCCACAAATAAGAAAAATCTTAAACCGTGCTATTTTTTATTTATTTTCGTTTAACTTGATTAAAATAGCATTGCAATTTAAAAGAAACCAAAGTTTAATTATTTTAAAGTGGTCCCAAGGTAACATTTTACAAAAATAACGCTTTGAAAATGTAGTCCTAAGAAAGTCCATTTCATATTTTTAAGAGTGTATTCAAAGTAAAGATCTTGCGTAGTGCTGGGTTGCCACTTTGTTTAGCCTACGGTCTATATACGATATATGGCTCAAAATCACCAAGGTGCAGAATTGGCTTCGCCAGCAATTTAATGTCTTAAATCTTGATTTTTTTGAGAAAATAAAATTAATAAAATACTACAACTAACTTGTTTTGAGTATACATCAAACAATACAATTTATAAATTAAGTAAATTTTAAACTATATCAATAAAAATGCATAGAAAATCATTTCGGGAACGCGTCCTAAGGTACAATCTTCAACAATAAGTCTAAAATATTTATACAAAACTTAATCTATTTAACACCTGTCATTACTTAATATATCGTATATTTTATACAAAATCTAGTTTTTGGAAAGGATACTAAAAGGATATTTATTTTTAACTATAAAAATGCAAAAATAGTTTGTCCGATAGCACACAAATCATTTCAGTGAACGCATCTATAATCGAACAAAAATAATTTTATGTGAACTTAGCCGTAAGGTGTTAAACGTCAGTAGAGGAAGAAAACACTAACAAAGCCGGCTGTCAATATATTTATCATCAATTAAATTATATCTTAGCGGTAAGTACCTTTCAATTCATTATTCGTAGAGCGTACATCAATAGTCCGTCAATTCGGGAACGTGTTTATTACTTTTAATTATTGATGAAATTATTTTTTTACGACACGAAATAACAAAGTAACCTCATATATTTTACTATTGACTAAGTCAGGCCGCATTTAAAATGGCCGCCGTATAATCAAAGCGCGCGCTTATTTGAAATCGTCATTCCGTGAACGGTCATTTAGGAAACGTTCCCGGACATGATGGCACGTTCCCGAAATGACCGTTGCGTTCTCGGAATGATGATTATTGTTTCCACGAGCGATTCGCTTACAATTTTTCATTAATTTATTTTATAATTTCGTTGTTTTTTATTAACAGCATTATGGAGACTCCTGGTAAAGAAAACAATAATATGTAAAATAATCCAGGTAAAAAAATCTCAAAAAAAGCTTAAAAAGAATAGTGCAGCTTATTTGCGTCAAAGAGAAAACGCAAATACTAGAAAAATAAAAATTTTGGAAAAGACCAGAAAGAAATTAAAAGAGCTAAGGACAGGGAATATTATAAAAAGAAAAAAACAGAAAATAAATTGAAGAAAATTACTGATATGACCGAACGAGAGAAGCGCAAGCAGAGAAAAGATTGGAAAATGCATCCAAAAAATAGAGAGTAAAAAAAAGTTAATATAATACATAATATGCCGCCACAATCAGATGACGACTTAG
Organism: Glyphotaelius pellucidus; assembly: GCA_936435175.1. Classification (NCBI taxonomy): domain Eukaryota; kingdom Metazoa; phylum Arthropoda; class Insecta; order Trichoptera; family Limnephilidae; genus Glyphotaelius; species Glyphotaelius pellucidus. Next base: position 39,213,685 of record OW386543.1, read on the forward strand.
TACCTCTAGAGAGAAGACAAGTAGGTAGAAAAACCGTTCGAAAAGATGGTGCGAAAGCATACCGAAAAATAAAAATGCAGGAAGAAACTACCGTTCTTATGAAGCGGAAAATTGAATCTTTAAAGAAAAAACCTCAAAGAAGAGATGCAAAAATGACAACTGTACCAAGTCCCATCAAGAAAGTTGATGTTTTAATTAAAGATATTCACGTACCTCCTGAAGTACGCAAACGACTTATATATAGCAAAGTATTGACTACGCAATTACTTGAAAAGGCTGATGCTTTTCTAAAAAAATCTAAAGAGAGAGAAAGAAGTCTTTCATAAATGTATCAGTGGAAGCACTTTGCCGAAATACAAAATACTAAATATGGCCAAGAGGATTTTACCAGATGAAAAAGACAAAGACAAAGGAAAGAAACTATAAATTATCAATTTTAAAAAGTCTGATGCCAAAATTCGGGATATTGTTTTGAAGCAAGAAGTTCGCCAAAAGATCATTGATTTCTTCGAACGAAATGATGTAAGTCGAGTGTGCCCATCAAATAGAGGCTCTTGTGAAACATAATGGTATTAAAAAAACACAGTTAAAGACCTGGTGTCAAAATTTGTAAAAAAAACTGGAATTTTCTTATCATATACGGCGCTATTATATTGAGCAAAACTATTTTTCATCATAGCTTCAAAATCAAGGGATAGAGAAACATGCTTGTAATGCAAATTTTGGAAACCTGGGACATTTGTTAAAGTTCCTACTGAAAAGCCAAATATTTGCTTTAAATATCTTGCTACCTGCCAGACATGTGTTGATGACGACGATAGGGAAATCTTAGTAGCCTTTTTTGAGATCTGTGCGTAACAATATCAGAAAATTCAAACAGGAGGTATTATATAAACTTTGATCAAATAATCAAAATTATTCCGACACCATTGCTAAAAAAATAACAAAATCGAGAATATTATTAATTTGATAATGATATTGATGTTTTCGAAAAATAATAGGTTATGTTTTGTTTATTAAATATTTTTTGTTAGGTAACTTGTCGTTTTTTAGAGAATTTATTGTTGATTTTCTAACATAACTTATATTTTTTTTCCATTATTTGTAGAAGTTTAAGTAGACTGTGATTTTAGGTCGAAAGACTCGAATTGTAAGAACTCATTAAATTTTTAAGAAGATTAAAACTATAATTATAGAAGATCCACTTGACTGATTTATGAATATATCAAAAGACTTAATTATAAGAATTTATTAACCACTAGAGCGATTATGGTCGAAAAATGGACCATTCTTATTTTTCTGCGATTGATAGCGGTTGAAAATTGGACCACATTTTCCTATCATTTGTAAAACATTTATTTTAAAACAAAGCTATTGAAATGCTTTATCTATTATGATCATAGATGTTGCGAATTCGAACTTCGTAGATTATTTTAGAACGATATTAAAAATAAAATTTGATCAGTTGTTTACGGATAAAATTAAGTCCTTTTTCCATAGATATGCTAAAATCAAAAATATTCTATTTTGACTCGAATAAGTACCTCTCACATGTTTCAACAAACACGCAGGATTCGCGCAGTTTTAAATTTTACGATTTTTTTTAAATTTTTTTGTAAATCCTACAAATACCAAATAAACGGTAAAATACAGGTTATTTCATTGGCTCGGTAGCACTATAATACTTTGTTTAAACATGGAGATTTGTTAAAATTCGAAGGTATGATTTTTTTTAATGTTGGCAAAAAATTTAAAAAATGACCTTTTCGAGGCAAATTTATTTATTTCGCGTGTCGCTCCTCTGGTTAATAGTAAGAGTAATTTTTATTAAGTGCAAACAATATGGCAATACAAATAAATAATATTTTTTACTTAAACCGTTGTTCATAATTTAAATATTTCCTTGCTGTACCTTATGATATCAATATCATCATTCCGCCAACATTTTTATCATTCCGAGAACGGTTGATCATTTCCGGGAACATTACAAAATTTCAATAAAATTCGCATAACTTGAGCTATTTTAAAAAAATATATAATTAATTACATTACCAAACTTTCATTCTGTTCATATAATGTTAATTCGATTGCAAGAGTTTTGGATATTTTGAAATTTCTTAAATTTTATGCACGATAATAGCAACTTGTTTTAATTTTTGACGTATTTTGCTTGTAGAAGATTTTATATGTATCGTTTTAATTATTGATTATATAATATAGGTACATTATATACCCATGTTATTGAACAAAGCTTAAATTATGTACCTTTTTTTGTTTTTGTTCATTTTATCAAACATGGAAAAACGTTCCCGAAATGATAGTTTTCTGCAAAACATCCACTAATTAGCAATATTACAAAAAAAGTTTAGAATTCTGTGCGCTGCCCTGTCAAAGTTTATTAAAATACACACTTTGCGACAGTGTAAACTAAGAGTCATCATTATAGCTTGCAATTTTTTTTGTCATAAAACCAATTTTGAAATTCGCAACCTTGGTGATTTTGAGCCATATATGAACGAAAGTTGGATTTTTGGATTTTTGGATTTCTATCACTAGATAGCCTGTTCTCACTGATCTATTTCATAGATTCTATGGAATTTATCATGGAATGGATGAGGTGGGATGCCAGCTTAAATAATTTAAGAAAAATAATTTGTGTACTAGAGAAACTTCTTTCATTTTACACAACAATATTGTTCAATTATCTAGTGTATTAAATTTATTTTATGACATCTTATTCGTAAGTCAATTTATTTTTAAGTTTGCTATTAATGTGGTCGACCTACAAAAAACCACTAGTTCGGTATCATATTCTTATATTAGTGGAGATTCATTTTTGTTTTAGTGGAGATTCATTCTTGTTTTAGTAAATATTAATTTTTGTATTAATGAAGATTCATTCGTGCATTACTGAAGATTCAATCTTATATTCGTAGTCATGTTTGTACTAGTGGAGATTCATTATTGTATTAATAAAGATTCATTCTTGTTTAAATGAAGATTCATTCCTGCATTACTGGAGATTCAATCTTATATTCGTAGAAATTCATTTTTGTATTAGTGAAGATTCATTCTTGTATTAGTGGAGATTCATTTTTATATTAGTGGAGATTCATTTTATTTCATGGACATTCATTCTTGCAAACAGTTAAATATTTGAGTGATATCAAATATGACTAAAATTTTAATTTGGCGTTACCTGAGTTTAGTTCGTTCGAAAAACGATATATTCCGCTAAATATTATGTTGTACGAAGTATTGCTTGCTTTATATTTGCTGTTATTCCATTGATGGGTTTTTAGCTGTTAACATACTACTGAGCTTATCGTAAACCATGAATCTATTAGCTTGTATATATCTCTTAATATCTTCAAAAAGCAATGTATTACGATTATTACGAATGTACTAAGAGTATTGGATGAATGGATAAATTTCGAGGAAGAAGATGACATTACAAAAATTTACGTAAGTTCTTTGTTACAGGTAAAAGCTAGAACCTTTCTACTTGATCACTTATAAGATCACATATTCTAAGAAGTTCGTAATCTTCTTATCTTATATGTAATCTTTCAGGAAATTGGACACGTGAAACTTCACCGTTCTGGGATTGCCTTTCTAATCTCCAGTAATTTATCCCAAACTTCCGACATGACTGAAGATAATTCCATTCGCACAGTCCTATTTTTATTTTTCCTTTGACCTACGAAAAAAAATGGATACATACGAAATATTTCTACGATTTAAATCAACTATGTAAGAAAAACACTTCCGAGATTAGTTATTTTTATATTTATTTTCTTTGAATGCTTATCCAAAAAAAATCATTCATGGAGTTTTATTAAATGAAAACACGTGAAATCCGTTTTTGTGGAATATGATTAATGATTATGCCATATTGTCTCTCAAAAACTGAGCGTACTGTACAGGGCCCGCAGATACTTTTAATAGTACACAACTGCTAAACCTCTGCATACCGCAAGTGCATCCCGCGGTTGAATTTCTTAGCCACGTCTGGTCTGGATCTCCAAAATACCTAAAAAAACACTCGACTCTGTGCAGAAGTGGGCGGTCTGTTTGGAAGATTCTCCCATCTTAACAAACGGATTGCATTCTTTAGAGCACAGGCGTCGGGTGGAAATGCTTTTTTATATAAATACCACACAAGAGTCCCAACTGCTCCCGTCTGGAGCCAGTGAGACTATGGTATCCCCAATTGGGGTATGTTGTGAGGCTGAAGATAGTGGGGAGGGGAAGGAGATGGGGTAGAGGAAGGTGGGAAGTACCTGGCTATTTAGATCTAGTCACCAAACACGGCTAAAGCCATATCAAGCGACGTTTCAATTCTGAATGGTGGTCTTACACCAGAGCTATGCTGAGAGTATCTTCCACTCTGGAACGTGCCGCAAATATACTATATATTATTTTAAATGAATAAATTGTGGAATAACACAAATTAAACAAATAAAATTTATTTACCACACCGGGATTCGATCCCGCGACCTTCGGAATGCGAGTCAAGAGCCTTACCGCTGAACAACGCCGGCCGGCTATCCTTGTTCTACAAGTATTTAATTGGAAGATGCCCCGAGGAACTAGCGTCATTGGTCCCCTCGGCATCGGTGCATAGTGGGGAAACACGCTAAACGCGCACATCTTATATACACGGTTGACATTTGTCACATGAGAACGGATCGCTTTTTCGACTATAGCCGAGCTGTTGAACTCAAGAATTGACGACATCTGTGTTTCCTCCTTCCTACAACGTGGGTCTCTCCAAGACCAATTTTCACTCCTTCCTCTCTCTAGAAGACTCCCTACAGCATCTCAGATGACATTGCTCTGAAGGAAATTATTTTCCATTGGACCTCCTGTGTGGAGTTAACGTAATGTATGTAATATATTTATTGCTCAAAACTCTCAGAACATTTTCGAATGTGCAAACTCGGCCATCGGCAATTAGCGAGCACGCCGTTATTTAGGGTTTTGTGCCGATAGAGCTGGGAAGGAAGATTCTAAATGCATCAAGTGCGCCTAATTACGGAGGCAATTTAAATTCACAAAAAACCCATCGAAACCAGCAAAAGTTATGATCTACTGCATCCGATTTATTTTGATTGCACGCCAGCCCCTCGGGGAGCGGGGTTAATATTGACAATAAAATTTAATTAATTCTCAGGTTATTCATTTTAAATTTATCGAAACTTTAGAGAAATCTCAATTTCAAGTATCAACAGCGACGTGGAAACCTCAATTTAATTAACGATCATAAAAGTATTTTATATTCACGACTTTTAAACTTTTCTTTGGTGGAAAACGTTCACGTTAAACTTTTCCGTCTAAACCTATGAGCTATGGGCGAGGAGCGGAAGAATTTTCCGCTTTAAACCGCTAAAGGAAAATCGATAGAATGGAATGTTAATAAAAATTCATAACGTCTTGGTTGGGCGATTACATTTTCTTTATTCGTAATTTTTATATAAATAATACATCTTTATATAAATAAAACATTTTTTTATAAATAATATATCGATGGGGTTTGATGTTACGAACTTGCCCATAAAATTGTATTAAATATTTAATCGTTAAACCATGGTTTATTTCATTACATGAACTTAATCATTAAAATTATTGAATGACACGCTGGTTCTTACATTTGCATGATGATATGGACGCATTTCTCATATTATGCATTTTATATATTTTGCATTTCGCATATTATATATTAAAGTCGAAAGGCTTCAAATTCAAAAAAATAAATTGATTATATTTGAATTTCATTCAATCCATTTCTTTAAATTGTCTACAAAATATTATATCAAAAACAAACACTAAAATAAACCTATGTCTTAAATAAAATACTCTCGAATGAAAGCTTATGGGAAGAATTCGCGTCCTGGAGAGTTCCTGAAATCTCTCAGCATCCTTTTCTTTCGAGTATTTTCCTAATGGCTCTTGGATTTATCTCCGCTATTTCAATAAATGTATTCACAAAACTTCCGGCTTTGCAGATTACGTAAGATTTAAAAGAATCATTGAAAGTTTTCGTTTGCCCGGGACTTTTTCATATCCGAATTTCTAAAGACGTCCTTCAACTTCAACGTGTAATGAAATTTCAAAAAAGATTCTCACTTTATCATTGGTGCAGGGGTTTTTAAATAAACCTGCAGAATCCAAAAACGATGACATTACCTTTGTGATAATCACGCACGATTGATGTAAGAAAAGTATCAGTATCGCAGGTATTAAAACAAGAGGATGGCCTGTCTCCCACTCTCTTCAACATTGTGCTCGAATATGTAATTAGGAAATCGCTAATAGACAATGGCTCCAATAATTATTTCAAGAGCAGTCAAGGTATTGGATATGCGGATGACATTTACATTGTCGGGAGATCAATTTCAGCCATTAAGGAGGTCTTCGACCCTTTAGAAACAGCGGCACGGGAAGTAGGACTGCAGGTTAATGTTGACAAAACGAAAATTATGATACAGAGCAGAAACCCTTCACACCGAAGAAAAATTACAGCACAATTTAAAGACAATTACTCATACGAAGTGGTCGATCAATTTACCTACCTGGGCTCCAGTATGACAGAGAACAATGAGAATCCAGCTGAAATCAGAAGGAGAATCACAGCAACCAATAAAACATACTTCTATTTGCTCCCAGTGTTAAAGTCCATATACAAGACCATATATATAACCATATACAAGACCTTTATTAGAACTTTACTAGCATATGGATGTGAGGCGCTGACACTGACGGTAAAGATGGCTGAAATGCTAGATATTTTTGAAAGAAAAGTGCTGAGAAGAATATGTGGACCCGTGAAAGAGGGGGAACAGTGGCGCATCCGGCACAACAAAGAACTGTACGATAAATATCAGGCTCCTAACACCTCAGCCCACATGAGACTCCTCAGGTTGAGATGTGCTGGACATGTACAGAGAATGCCGGATACATTCGTCCCAAAAAGAATTTTGACTGGACACCCAGGTGGAAGGAGAAAAGTGGGAAGACCCAGACTGAGGTGGGAAGATGAGGTCAGAGGGAATGCGGTAAGAGGTGAGCTTCTTCAGATAACAAACTGGAAGTCAGCTGCTGAGGACAGGAGGGGTTGGAGACGAATGATGAGACGAGAGGCCAAGGCTCGATATGGGCTGGCGCGCCATCGGAGAGAGAGAGAGGCGGGGTTGCTAGAAAAGTTTATGCAATGTGATTTTAAATTCAATAAATTTTCTAATTCAATAAAGGAGGTTTGTTTTTTCCATTTCTAACACAACACAAGGAAATGAAAAATGTTTGTTTTCAAACCGAGCTTGAATTCAGGCCGCAGCGGTTAGACCATTATATATGTACAGCGTTATTTGAAAAATTAGGCAGGTACTAAAGTTCTCCGCAGAACTACAAATCAATTGCGCGCACTCCGCCATTACTCTTTTACGTAGAAGTCAAGCGAATATTTTAACCGAATCAAAGCTTTTTATGTGAATTTTATAAAATATAAAGTTTCGGAAATCAGAGCCACACGTTTTATGTATCCACAGAGTTAATGTTAATTTTGTTAAGGGGCCATCCATAAATTACATCACACCTTTAGGGGGGAGAAGGAGTAGAGAAGTGTGACAAGGGGTATGGGGGGGTCATCAGCTCTGTGACGTCACATGTAAAAAATCTAAATTATTAAAAACAAAACTTGATAAAAGTAGAAATTTTAACTACTTTTTTGATTATTTTTAGATGAAAAATTGAAAAAATGTGACTTTAGAGTGGAGGGGGTCGAACAAATGTGACGATGTGTAACAGGGACTGGGGGGGGGGGGGTTAAAAAAATCATGAAATTCGTTTGACTTAATATATGGATTAAATTACATTAGAATTTTAAAAATATTCTTTTTTTGGTACCGTGAATTATTATTTAAAATACAGCCTATTAATTAATTTAAAAAGAACATAAAAGTACAAAACACAAAAAAGTAACGGTCTCAATAGGGGCTCGAATCCAGGATCTCTCGTTTTACAGGGGTAATATTCGACCGTTACCTTTTATTTTTCTTGTTTTTTTCATATTTTCGTTTAGATTTATTAGTGTAATTATCTTCTTCAACGATGTATTAATTAATAAGCTAAAATTGTATTTTCAACAACAATTGACGTACCAATTTACCTTCAAAAGTTATTTTATAAAGAGTTATTCTAATAAAAAGTTAATAGTAATTTATACTTCAATGAATTCTAATCAGATACTTGAGTAATTCTAGATAGTACTCAGATTGGCTTTGAATTGAAGAGTCATTTTCAAAATTGAAATTGTTTGTTTGAAGATATTCAGATAAGACGTAAAGTACTACCGTTAAAATATTTTACAAAAAAATATTTTAATTATTATTTTCAAATTCGTAACTGATTTGTGGAGATGAGGTTGCCTCCTAGAACGATTTTTTTTCAGTGTATTATTATTAATTACTTAACTTCTGAATTTTTGGAAAACACGACATTGAAGTATTATAAATTATAAGCCGTCGAAATTTGATATTTGTGGTTAATTGAAAAGCTTGTGCACTGTCAATCGATTGTACTGAATCGTTTCTCGTGTGACGTCACGAGATACCATTACATACGTTTTACCCAAGTTTACTTGGGAAGACCTCTTAACTTCGCAATTTTTACTGTTAAAGACTCCAATATAACACATATTGGAGTGAATAACTAATATAACAATATATCAAAATAAAAATAAAAATTAGGAGACGATCTCACTCATAAATATATACATCACACATATATATCATAAATTTATATAACTCGGGAACCATTTATAGAATAACCAGCACCTCTGCCACAGGTCACCCCGAGTGGTTCGCTATGTTTGGTGACTTAGCAGGGGTGCCCGTTTGTATGGGGTGATATTTTCCCTAGTCTCGGCGACGGATTCACCTGCCCACGAACTGCGGAACAATTCCGGATCGGGAGAGACTGTTTGAGGGAGACCTTTTTATCTCTCCAGCAGGACTCTCTCGGAACATCGCTTTGCACCACAGTGGGTGGGTTGGATTCACATGTCCGTTACTCCTGGATACACTAAGCCCCATATTTTTTCCTTCCCCGAACATTCTCTCCTTCCATTTCTAAAAAGACCCTCCAAACAGCATCTCCAATGTTGACAAAGTTCGTCAGGGCTTTCTGTATGGGGCTGATATAAAAAATAAAATTGTTTTCATAGCGGTTACATTTTTTTAAGGCTTCACAGGTTTAGGGTAAACATTTATTTCTTGTATTCGTAAATAAAAAATAAAAATAATAATCTTTTTGAAACATTATTTATTAAAATTTATTATTTTACGAGTAGTTAAGGTTTAAGCTCTTCGATCTCCGTAAATAATTCCTCTTCATACAACTATTTCTGTATGGGGCTGATATAAAAAATAAAATTGTTTTCATAGCGGTCACATTTTTTTAAGGCTTCACAGGTTTAGGATAAACATAGTTCTTGTATTCGTAAATAAAAAATAAAAATAATAATCTTTTTGAAACAATAAAATTTATTATTTTGCGAGTAATAAAGGTTTAAGCTCTTCTCCGATCTCCGTAAATAATTCCTCTTCATACAATACAATTCCGTTTCGTTGAAATTGAACTTTGTGAAGTTAGTAATTGGCTGAGTGAGAGGTGGCTTTGTGGTAGAATAACAGGGTGTATTAATGGAGAGTGATAATGGTTTCTACACTGATTTACATGTGGTTATGAGAGAGACTGACTTACCGAGATTGAATTATTTCAAAACATAATAATAAGTAAATTTTGATGCTCGATGTCTGCGCCTCCAGAATTTTGGAATGGTTTTACCTATAACTAACATTAGAAATTTAAATATTCATTTATTTTTAATTTGACGCCTAGCTAGGTTTTGCGTTTTTTTTTAACACAAAAAACATCTGTGATGTTCTTTAATATCAGTGATTTATGAAATTTGTTCGGAAAAATCCAATAGATTTTTTTTTTTTTTAAGAAAGACAAACATTCCTGGGTACAAATAACCCAACAATGTTTGAAAATCTCCTACTACCACCACAGAAAGCGAAAATGTTGCTTGTCTTGTGATGGAGGACTTAGCCAGCCGAGGAATCGAACACGGGACGCCCGGGTGGGACCCAAACGCGGTGCCCACTCAACCACTGACCGGTCTGAAATCGATCTGAAAATGTCATGGTTCGTCGACATTACAAGTTGATTTATTTACATTATCGTAAGGTTTGCATTGAATATTTATGTGTACGAGACGTCCGTCCTATTGAAAGTTCCAAGTTATTCTGAAGCTAGAGAACCCAACACTGCGGTAGCCCAGCTGTCTATCGTGTATCATCGGCTATTACCGTAATCGTTCGTACATTAGACAGTACTACTACTTAACTGACATCTCAAAACTAAATACAACCACCTATTTTAACGACTATTGAAGGATGTTTCAATATTTCTCTTAAAAAGTTGTCTCAAATCAAGGACCTGGGTATAGTATTTGATGAAAAATTAACATTTGTTCCACACATTAATGAAGTTATTAATAAGGTTATGAAATGTTCGGGATTTATTTTAAGAACAGTTAAAGATTTTACGTCATTTTATTCATTTAAAATTCTCTTTACTGCCTTATTAAGAAGTAATTTAGAATACAATTCAACTATTTGGTCCCCATACTATAAAACACATCAATAAAAATTGAGAGAGTTCAGTATAAATTTTTAAGATTCATTAATTTCAAACTCTCTATACCCATTGAACAAATTAATTATAATAATTTAATGAAACTACATAATTTAACTGACTTATCGTGTAGAAGAACCAAGAGCGATCAGGTACATTTATTCAAATTAGTTAATGGATCACTTGACGCACCTGACTTAACAAAACTAATAACATTCCGAGTACCAAATCGTGACACGAGACTTCCAGAACTGTTTTTTGTTTATCCGCCAAAAACTAACTTTTTCATTAACTCCCCAATCCAAAGACTACAAAGGCTTGGTAATAAATTCAGCTCCGTTGATATTTTCATATATTCTTTACCAAAATTTATATCAGAAATTTTTAAAATTCTGTCATAAATTTTATTATTCTAATATTTTCATTCCTTTTTAATTCTACTAATAATTTTTAATACAATGTTAAATAACTTATGTAACTATAATAACGTGTACGTGTAAAAGCCTTCAAGGCGTGAATAAATAAATAAATGTTGAAACGACATGTGTAATCGTATTATCCACAACATTTAAATGACAACATCATAAAATTCAAAATATTCCACAACGCAAGATGGAAAAATAGTTGATTGGGATTAGTGTAATAAATAAATTAAATAAGTTGACGCCAGAGCCAGGCAGTTTGTTTAATTAGATTTCTGGTTCTGCTTGCCGATTTATGTTCTAAGACCTGTTTATGTTTAGTGATTTATGCATTAAATATGTCAACGACATCCATATAACCATTCCCCAAATTCTATGTACGGCGAATGGTGGTATTTAGTGTGTTTCCGTGTTGGAGTTGACAACTACAGTCGATAGATATTCAGAATGAATCAAGTTCTTTGTATTAAAACCACTTTAATTAAATTTATATTCGTCGACCGGTTTCGGTCGAACTCGACCTTCTTCAGGACAATATACATATAAACTAAATTAAAGTACAGAGTTAAGATAATAAGGTAAACACAAAAGAAAGGGAGAGTAAATAAGAGAGAGAGAGAGAGAGAGAGAGAGAGCATCAGATGATGGTTGGGGGAGGGGTAGGAGGAGGGGTCAAGGGAGGGTGGGGGCTAGAGAGGGAGAAAGGGAATAACTTTAAAATGGGACTGTTGGTTAATTCTAATTGTTTGTTTTAAATTTGGCAATTATTTTTCTTTGATTTTAATATTTCTAAAGCTTTTAAGTTATTAAGACGTATTCCTATTTTATTTATATGAACTATTTGGACTCCAGTATTTTTATTAAACGTATGGTCAGTATCAAACCAACCAACATCGATAGATATTCTCTCGATGTTGGTTTGCGAAGTATATGTAAATAATATGTTTAGACACATCTTAAACTTATTTTTCCACTTCTCTGTCCCTTCTCAACATTGGATGTGAACACAGACACGAGAAAATTGATTTACAACACCACTGTAGCATCACACCTAAATTACTGCACAAGTTTTATCTTTGTGTGTAATAAAACACAAATTAAAAGAATGGAAATAACAGAACAGAGGCATGAGGTCTATACTATGCTATAACAGATAAAAACCATGACAAGATAAAAACCATGCAACGCCAACTCAATATCCAAAGTGTGTGGCAATGACTAGTTTAGTATTAATTTACGAGTTAAAAAATAAAATGTTACCAGACTATATGTTTAATAATGTAAGAATTAGTACCTACTACAGACCATTGTTATTCTACGAGAAACTGCAACGATTTTAGGCTTCCTAAAACAAATTTATCGGGAACACAAAACAATATTTATTATAAAGGTTTTAAAATGTTCAACGAACTCCCGGTAAATGTTAAGGAGGCTAAAAGTCTTGTAGTTTTTCGTAGATTATGTCTCAATGTTGTGTCAAGTCCAAATTTTAATACTATAGTAGTTTAAGAATAGATTATATTAGATATAAAATGTTAAGTTTTATAGTTAAATAAAATATACTTAAAAAAAATTGGTTGTCTGTAAAGTCAGTTTACGGACGATAATTTTACGTGATAACGTCACGAGCCGAAAGCTTAAGCCGAACGCTTAGGCCGATCGTGCCCCTCTATCGCTTGTTCCGCGCTCTCGCCGAACGCCTGGGCCGATCGTGCCTCTCTATCGCTTTTTCGCCCGCTCGGATCAGGCGGAACGTGACAATGAGTCATGCTTTTTCGTGCATGCAGCCGGTGTTCATCGATTTATAAGACGTTATCACGTCAAAAAGAAGGAATCAAATGCGGTATTTACTTTTGAATCAATAATTCCAACTGAACACAAAATGACAGGCATTATCCAAATAAACTGTTAGCAAACAGAAATGTTTTGTAGGTGAGGGTACTCGCCGTGAAATTGGGCGCTACAAGTTAATTGAACATGGAAAGGTCATGGAAACCATGCGCCTAATAATTACACAATTTAATTAGCTTTCCCGGATAAACGCTAGGAAGGTTCTCAAGGTCTTTTCGCGTACACGTGCTAATAATGCCGGGGTTATAATATCATTTAGCGATTTCAATTCGTGTGTAAGTTCCGTACAAGAGTCCCAATTGATGCCCAACGTCGCGTCTTGACACGGGAGACCATGGCATCTCCAATTGGAGTGATGTGACACTGAAGGTAGTCGGGGGAAAGGAGATAGGTGGAGGAAGGTGGGGAAAGATCACCAAACGTGGCTAAAGCCAATTCAAGCAACATTTCTATTCTTAATGTTGGTCGCTCACCGGGGCGATTCTGAAAACTGAACATAATTAATAGTATCTGTCTGGCGGCGGCAAAACCATTGGAAATATATGGCGAGCGATATTCTGAAATAGGCCAAGTTAAATGATCTTTTATATTTTATAGCTAAGTCTGTTGACTCCATAAAATAAATTTGACCGGTTAAATAACGATACTTTAATTGTTTTGCCTTTGATATCGGGCGGCTCTGGAATTTTCGTTTTGTCACCGCCAGCCGGATACTAATAATTACCAATTTGCTTTATTTATTTTTGTGAGAAACAAACATCGCATGTAATATAAATCTATGTATTTATACATTACTATCGAGTACCCAGCATACATTGAAATGGCACTCAATGAAATATAGTATTTCAGCCTCACTTATAAAAAAACAGCCGAAGAAACGTTTATAATAATAATGGCTGTACATTCTCTTTTTCGAATTATTACTAAAAAAAAAAAATTGTCGATCTGGCAACGTTGTGTTTTCATACTGGGTGGGTGCCGCATGGGCGTTTATCTTTCCCGCTGCAAAAATTTTGTCGCGAAAAATTTTCTGTCACGAATTGTTATTGTGATTCATATCATGTTCAAGTTATAAATTTTATTCTAATGATCTATTAACTTTTATATTCTTTTTATTTATACTTTTCATCAATTTTTATCCGTTTATAGTGTCATGTTGTGAATTTAGCTGGTTATCGGGAAAAAAGTGAGGTTATTTCGACACATTTTGTTTAATTGACTTTTTCCGCGTGATTTGAATGAAACTTCCATGGGAGTAATGTTTTTTAATAACATAAACGCCTTTTGATGTGTAAATAAATACGAAGTCGATAAATTAACGTTTAAATTATGCAAAAACTAAACCAAAATGTCAGATTTTTTCCGTTATTTTTGGGTAATAATTATTACACATTCCTATAATTTTTAATTGTATGACCGAGATAAAAAAAGTGAGGTGCGTTTTGTTGCCAAGTCACTAATCTCTAGTCCAAATTATCTAGGGAAAAATACAAAATGTATAATCGAAAAGCGCAACATAGGAGTTTTTCAATAATAATCGATAATGTTTTTTCTCCCACTTTTAAGATTTTTTCAATTGACCTCCCAATGAGATGGGCCTGGAACTGCCACTGTGTATAAAATTAGTTAATTTGTGTATTTCATTATTATTTTCAGATAGCAACTTCGTGCTGGGCAACGCGCAAGTGCCGACGGTATACCCCATCGTGTACTGCTCGGACGGGTTCTGCGAGCTGACCGGTTTCAGCCGCGCTCAGATCATGCAGAAGGGGTGCGCCTGCAAGTTCTTGTACGGCTCGGACACGATGGACGAGCACAAGGTGCAGATCGACACCTCGCTGCAGGACAAACACGAGCTCAAGCTCGAGGTCATCTTTTATAAGAAAAATGGTGAGTGGCTTGTATATACTGCACTTACTGATAATGAGCTTTCCTAGAATTCTAGGTGTAATGCACTTAATTCGCGCCTGGGCTCGAACCTCTCGTAGCGCAGCGGCTAAGGCGCTTGACGATATTCACGTGACAAAAACTGCAAATCTAAAATACAAAATTCATACATAGATAGTCAACAAAGGCGGTGCAAATTGTGGGCAGATTACTTGAACAATACAACAACACACTCAAGGCCCGTATTTTTCTCTTTTCATCTCAATTTTTTCTTTGAAGACTATGCGCACACTTTTGGTCACATATTGTTGTACCTGCCAGATATGTGTTCAAAGATTTGATCACTCCTTTGAGCTCACAGTTTTAAAATAGACTTCAACTGGGCCCCGCGCAGTGCGGCAGGCACACAAACATTTGTACATTGATTCCTTTGATGTGCGCTAGAAAACCGACACGGAACGGTAAAGCGCACTTAAGTGTTCAAATGTGTGACAATAGTATCAAATTCCCGTGCCACACATGTGAACACTTATTTGAACACATCTTTGAACACATGTCTGGCGCCGGCATTATATTAGGGTCAATCGTTCTTTTATTGATTTCTAATTGTTCAAGCAAATTTGATCTAAGACCATTTCTTATATGTAATGATTAGGCTTGTTGTAGTTAAATGGAACGTGATTATTCACTAAGAGATGTTTTGCGAATTTTGAAGAAGGCTTTTATTATTACAACATCGTATATTATGTTATTTGAATCTACTTGAGAATGCTCTACCTGTTTGTCCGATGTAAGTAGCGTTACAGTCGGCGTGGTCACATTTTAATTCCTATATACCACTATCATTAACCTTCAACAGCTGACGTGGGGCCGCCCCGTTCTAGCAACAATAATAATATCGAAATACTCCCCTCCCCCGCGTGAATACACCGCTTCCAGTAGCTTCGAATTTAGTGTTAAATTTAAAGTTAAATTCTGTAAGCAAATTCAGTACTTACGCCACTTTTTAAAAGTTGATTTTTACTTTATAATAATATTTTTATGGATCTCTAATATATAAACATTTAAAGTAACGGGCTGCCCGGGCCCCCCCACGTCAGAGTATATGTAAAAAACATCTCGTTAGCAGTTAAATGTTAAGCTACAAATTTCTTTCTATTTCTATTATGATTTTTTAAGGCCTGTTCCTTTATTACTTTTGTTCAAAAACAGTTAATATATTATGATGTAACCTACTACTGTTCAAAAAATCGGTTCTGGGCAGTCGCACATTACTAATTCAGTAACCTTTTCATTAGACGGACCCGCTCATCCGGTCTTTGAATAATTGCAAGGGGATTTTAGTGCATGTGGCATCGCAATGCTTTTATGTGAATGTGGTTCCAGCAAACCGACAGTTCCAAAGTTTCGGGAGCGAATTTGTTGAATTTGCCAGGGATGTACGTTAGCACATTGCAGACTCTCTATATAACAGTTATATAACTGAATTTAACTGAAGGACATAGTATGTACGTCACTTAATCTGTATAGATTTCAGTGAATTTCGTGTTAACCTACGAAATTGGGAATAGAATTGCGAATTACGTTCGCTTCACACTGGTTTGTACTGAAATGCATTGAAACAGTAAAGGAATAAAGGAAAACTCTCTTTTCGTTGTAGCCATAGATGATATTAGTAATGATAATGCCTCGATTACATTGAGCGAGTTTACAAGCTACTAGCCGGCGAATTCACTATCTGCTAGAAAACCCCGCTCACTGTAATCATATTTACTAATGATTACACTGGGCGAATTTACTAGCAGATAGTGAATTCGCCGGCTAGTAGCTTGTAAACTCGCTCAATGTAATCGAGGCATTATCATTTAATGATACAATATTTTTGTACTAGTTTCGAATTTTTAAATAATATTTGGAATCATATAGAGCTACACAATATTTGTCATAAAAAACACATATTTTTTCACTTTTAATCTAATTTTAAATACTTACATATCGTATAGGCATATTTGGATTTGTGTACTGCAGAAGGATTTTCGGAAGAAAGACAAAATTTCTTCCACACGTCTTCATTTCTCAGCTAACAAATTATTTATTGAACAAAGAAATGCCTGAAAAACTTTCTGAAAATATTGTTTTCTTATAAATATTAATTACATTTTACAAATATAAGCATTTTTCAAAATATTCAAATTAAGAGATTTCTTGTTTTAAGGTTTTCACGGCCAAAAAGTATTTTTGTTATTGTTTTTGGGGTGTTATGCCGTGTTTCGCTATCTCCTTCTTTAGCCAACGTTTCGGACAGCGTTACAGTGTCCATCATCAGGGCAGATGAGTAAAAAAGAGTAAATGAGAGTAAAAAAGAGGAAATGAGTAAAAATTTTTACTCATCTGCCCTGATGATGGACACTTAACGCTGTCTGAAACGTTGGCTAAAGAAGGAGATAGCGAAACACGGCATAACACCCCAAAAACAATAACAAAAAAAGAGATTTCTTGATCATGCATCAGAAAAACGATGAAATTATGAGGTACATTTTTTTTATACACTTATCTACACATCTATACTGATATTATAAATGCGAAACTGCGTGTGTTTGTATGTAACGCTTTCACGCATAAAACAATAAAACGATTTTAAAAATTCTTTCACCAATAAAAAGCAAAATTATATGCGAGTACTGTAGGCTGTGTATAATGGTAAGCTCTGACGTTATGAAATTATAAATAATATTATAATATTTATATATTATATTTATTGTACGTTTTCTGCCCCTAAGAAAAGCTAGTTATTGTTAAGCAAAATAAATCGTTGTCGTGGAAAATAAATCGTTGCCATGAAAACGATATTGATAAATTTGCGGGAAATTTTATTTAAGGATTCTTCGTTAATATCTTTCTGTAGAAATGATTCGCCGAAATGTATGCACGCGCATAACTTCCAAAAGACTGCATCAAATTGGATAATTATTTTTTTTGTGTTCGTTATTTTGTATAAAACTACTTGTTAGCTCTGGCATTATGAAATTTGCAATAGGTGGCACGCGAGCTATTTGAAAACTTTGAATGCGGGAGGGGTGAGGGGGGAGGGGATCTCAAGTAGGGGGTTTGCGGGAGGGTGAGGAGAGGAACCAGGGAGTGGGGAGGGGAACCTGGGAGGGGGGAGGGAAACTCGGGAGAGGGATTCGCGGGACTGGGGAAGGGGAAGAGTGGAATGGGGAGAGGTAAGGTGGAGGAAGCGGAAAGGGAACGCGAGAAGGGAAGGGGATGCAGGAGAGGAAGGGAGGCAGAAGGTGGAACGGAACGAATGGGAAAGGACATGCAGGGAGAAACCATTTCTTTATTAAATAGCATAGCAACGCGTGCTAGGTACCAGCTAGTATTTTATAAAATGTAAAATTAAATTGGTCATTTATTACCTTATAAAAATATGCACTCTTTTGCTCGTTAAAGAACACAAGATTTCTTCTTTGGTATGTTCATTATATTTCTTTTTGTATATTAGGATGGATATTGTTGATTTTTACCGCTGACCCTAACTGTCCAATACATTGAAAAAAAAATACGTCACCGGTGACCAAAATTTTATTTATATTTTTACTCTAAATAATGTCAGGAATCACTGGTTAAAGTCAAGTAGGTCCCTTAACACCTTTTATAATAGTTTTGCATTTAGTTTGATTTATACTTAGGAGTTATAAATTTATTTGTGTGTCTCCGTAAGGTTGTTGTATTCCCGATTTTTTTTAAGGTTTTTATAGTGGAAACTTGCTAAAATATTTAATATTATTTAACGTGCCTACCACTTTTAATCAAAAGACAAAGCTAAAAACTTTCTAAAACTTTATTTTACACTTATGCAATGCGCCGCAATTCTTGACTTTACCATCATACCTTACTGCCCACAAAGAAAGGCAGTTTATGTTCTTCCACACGGAATGAATAAATCCTTTTTATTATGCGAACAACATACGTAATACGCCTTAGAGGCTTATGAGTGGACAAACAACAAGAAGCCTAAGGGTTGTTTGGCTGTAAAAGATGTCTCGCTTTATTTAGGGATGCTTATATTCCGACCCTTAGCGCTCCGTGGCCTCAATTTTACACTCGAGTAATATCTGAAAGGATACCAGAGCGCCTGTATTTGAACGTAATTCGGCTGGTTTGCGAAGCTATAAACTATGTTTATTTTAAATTTATTTACTGCCAACAGTTTGCTTATTAATATGATTAAATACCGAGCGCTTTCGTTTTAATGTAAACCTAGAGAAGTGGAAGAATGCTTGAAGTAAAGGAAAATGTATCTCTAAGGTCGATCTCCTGGTAGGTAAACCATGAACATGAACATGAACAATCGCTTGAACATCACTATAAACAATTCTTGTTCAAAAACGCTGTGTTCAAGCTTTACCACGGGCGATGGAAAACATTCCCCTCCCGGGTGAAGCGGGAAGGCAGGCGGTGCCGACGGGAGGAGAATTAGTTCATTTTTTTTAGTGGGAGCTGCACCTAGCGGTTGGTAACGGAGATAAATAAGAGATAAATGAGATTTGGGGTTATGTCAACCGCGCGAGCCTAATAATAATTTTGACTTGAAATTGTAAATAAATACTATCGTTGTCGATGATTATTTCTACCGTGAACTCACTTGTAAATAAAGTCTATTAATTTATAAATCGATGTCAGACATGGAAGAAATTGACCAATTGAAATCGGTATTCTGTTCTTTATTCCTGATAAATAAATACCTAATAAAAAACGAGGTAGGTAGGTAGGAAGGTCTAACTTGAAATTTGCGTGTTCTCCTTTATACTTCATCTACAATCTTATCGCTAAATTTCACTTTAGAACTCGACTTTTGTGTACGTAATTAATTACGCACTCAAAATTCTTAAATTGTAACTTTAGATCATGCAATAATCGATATTGGTCGGAAATCTTTCCTGATAAATAAATATCTATTAAAATATCTGTGTTTTCTCCCTGATGTAGCATCTCTTCTTCATTGGAACGCATTTTAACATTTCGTTGCCTCATTCTTATTTGTCCAATAGACCATTTTAGTTTTTGTTCAATCTCCAATTTAAAATTAAAAATAAGGTATGAAAAATGATAGTTATTCACTTAACTAAGAATTATTTAAACTAATGAGACCTTTACCTTTACGGAAATAGCTTTATCTTAAACACCTACCATAATGTTTGATTGAAATAATGAAATAAAATCTTCTCCTCCTAAAGAATTTTCTAATGGTCTGTTGGACAAAAACGAACTAAGGCGACGATTTCTGTAAACGCTAAACGTTAAACTTCAAGTGATCAGTGCGTACGCGTGGACAGGTACCACTAGCCAAATTGTGTGTGACCGCACGAATTTCGTATCAATCTTTCAAACCATGTTTCAACAAACGGAGGAGTCGGAAAACAAAAAATGTTTATAGTGACGTTCAAGCGAACGTTCACGTTCTTGTGCATGGCTTCACTCGCTGGAAAACCGTCTTTATACCTACTTTGTTCAAACAATTGTCCAAAGAAGCGCAGCTAGAAGTTCTCAATGAAGTGCTTGCACCGACCCTGTGAGTGTGTGTGATCGAGTGTGAAATATGGAGATTCGCAAAGAATGCAAGGCTGATGTAAGCATTTGAGTAAGATTAAGAAAGTGACTCTTACATGGTTTGCATTCGTTTTTGTGGACGCCATGTTTTCGTGGATTTTTGGGTCATTAACCTCTATGGATTTTTGAGTGAGATACAATTTTTTAGCATTCTGAATTCAGGAATATAATCATTAAACTTCAGTACGAGTTCCCATGTTTACAGTGCCTCTTAATATAATTGTTCTCTTTGTCAATAAATAATAAAATGAAATTAATTTTTTCTATTTTTGATACTGACAATTCATTTTTCGAATTCAAATATAACACTTTTTTCCACTTTATTTGTTTTTTCCACAAGTTATATGTTATCTTTACAATGGTTTAATTGTTTCTTAAACTGTTTCTTGCATACATAACATATGGGGGTGGGGGAGGGGGTTGGTCTACAAGGATTTTATTCAAATTATATAAATATTTCATGTTGGACGGTGGAAATGGATGTTTTTTCAACAGCTTTGATGATGATTTATGAATTGAAAAGAAATTTTCGATTGGATATGTGTATGACTTACATTTTTTGGTATTGATAATTAATAGAATGCTAAAGAGTCTTTCAGCTGTACGGAACTTTGAAAGGACTGTTTTGACATGACTCGACTCAATTTTTTGATTCACTTAATCGTGACACGACTTCCTGACTTCTAACATTGACTTAAGTAAATGAAAAAACAAAACTCCGAACATAATGTAAACTCTAGTACAAATCCGGTTATTGGTGTATGCGAGTGAATGCAAACCCCAATCGAACGATCTATTCAAACAGAATATAGCTCGGAAAAGTAATTGAATTTTCTACAAATGTCACCCAGAGAAAAACATGAAATATTGACATTTTACTCGTGTGTTCATTGGAAATATGCAATTGTATATATTGGGGTTTTATTTTGTACAGTTTGAAAGCTGATTGATTTGATCGATTAAATGACATGTTTCTTGTATAAACCCTTCAGAATTTTGGCGTATTTTTCAAATAGTCAAAATATTTCCATTTTACAATAAAACGAACATTAATGGAATATTTCTGAATATATCTCAAAACTAAAAACTGTTTTAGAAAGGTGATAGAATATGCTTACAAATTTTGTAATCCAAAATAAACATAATTTTTGAAATATAAAATTTTTGCATGCAAACACAAAAAGTTTTAAAAATGGCTCACCTCACGTTTTTTCTATCTAAAATTACTGATAATGAAGAAAAATAAAAAAAAACATACATATTTTATTTGACAAATGTAAAACAAACGTTATTGTTACCTCACTTTTTTGTCTTTTCATATAAAAATAATTAATTAAAAATTCTAAAAAATTCTTTTTTTTTTCAAATTGTGATTCAAAACTTTGGTTTCATAAAGGTGTATATTTTACTTTTATGGTCGTTATTTTTAGATTATGTTATTAAGCGTGGTGTTTTGTCTTTCTAACACTGTTTAAAACATATTTTTCACTCTGACAGTAAGGGAGTTATAGCGATTTATATGTTAATATGGAGTCACAGCTCACAAACGCATTTGAGCTGTGCCAAATATGATCTTCTGCCATTCAAGAATATATATATACACGTTTGTATTGTGCATATTATATACCGCCGTTGTCGTTGTAGAGGAATTTCCCCCTTCGGTAAGACACTCACCTAGCAATCGGGAGGTCACGGGTTCAAATCTAAGCATGCGCAAGTAAATCTTTTTCGATTAATTTGTGTTATTTCACAGTGTATTCTTTTTTTAATAACTATATCGAACTTGTTACGCAAATTAAATGCAACATAGCAAAAACCTCAAATTTTTTTAGATATCGACAGTTCTCGAGTTATTTGAATTGCATAAGTTTATGAAATGATGTATTAATATTATTTTAAAAAAGAACGGAATGGCAATAATATTATTATTCAAATTGGGATTCCTTGGTTTAAAACCAAAAGATCTCAGGCAGGTACCGCTTTTCCATAGAATTTTACCGCTTACTTGTTTTAAAATTTACACAATTGATAAACAACCATAGTTTTTTATCAACAGTGTAAAATTTAAAACACGTTTATAAGGAAGGGAGTGGGTGTTTAAAATGTAAATGAATACATTTTTTTGCAATTTTTTTAAGTGGAACTATCTGAACCAACCGGCGTTGGCCGGGCTTCATTCTGCTTTAAGTGGTAGGAAAAGTGGATGTGGTGGTTTTTTGATATCTTATATTAACAGTGACTTTTCTTATGTTTTGAAGATCAAGTCTGCAAAATTTCATCAATCTCTGAATAAAACTGCAGATTTGTATTCAAATCCATGCCGCCCGCTCATATATCAGAAGTGTCCCCCGCATTGCATGGGGTTACAAACGGTTTGGAGTAAAGTTTTGAGGTTGGACATTCTGGTAAACTGGGTGTGGTGTTAAGATGGACCTTATTCTTAGAGCTTTAATATTTGAGCTTTGAGCGTTGAGCTTTGAACTTTGTACTTTAACCTGAACTACCAAAACAAAATATCATCGACCTCGGAAAAAACTGTAGTTTTGAATTCAAATTAAATCCGCCACCCCGCCCATTCACCACGCTGACCGCTACCACACAATGGTCTTTACATGTTAGATAAGATACCTTATTGAGTAAAACCTTAAGTCGTAATATTTAATCAATGAAAATAATATTAACAACTATCAAAGTAAAAGTGTGAAACAAACAAATCAGAAAAAAGATTCTGTCGCTTCTACGAACTGAATTATGATTTCGTTTAGAGAAGGATTTTTATAATATTGTTTATTATCTAAACTTCTCTTCATTCTTAGATAATTCTTAACTAAACGTGAATTCCTCCTTTAAATGTCTGGCGCCAGGGGAAATGATTTAAATGTCAATTTAATTAAGCTAAATACCCGCAGATTGCTTTTCAGATTAAATTTACGATTTCAATTAGGAGTATCATCATTATTCAAATTGAAGACACAAATCTCATTTGAAATGGACCACGAGATCGCAAATATAATTCTTTCACACTCGGGTGAAATTAACAGAACGCCTTTTAATTTAAATTATTAATGCGCCGTAATTAAAATGAAATTCACGGCGCAACTCCGCGTTTATAATCACTGCGGTTTCCGGGAAAATATGATTATTTTCTGAAATTTCAGAAAATACTTTGTACCATTTAAATATTTTCCTAATCCTGTTAATAATTTATTCTGCTTTTCTGATGCTCCATCATTTTGGATATATTGTCACCTTGTAGATTACAGCCTAGAATCATCATTTACAAAAAGAAAATCTGAAATATTCTTCATATTAAATGCATATTAAATATGCATTCTCACAGTAGATCACAAATTTCTCATCAAAAATTTCGTGATATATTTATTATCGGTAGATACTAGGTAGGTTTCTACTGGAAAATCATTTTAAAGAGCGCAAGTTTGAAGTTACTTGTGCCGTGTGCGTACCGATAGTTATTGCGTTTACGTTTCAAACTGGTTCGAACTAGGTTGCGGGTTCATGGGGTGAGGTTTGTCTAGGCGGATGGCCAGGACTCACTGAACCCCAGATTCCTACCCATCCCTTAGACCCTTTTCCTTCCCAAAACTCTCCTCCCTTTCCTTAAAAAACCCTCCACACAGCATCCCCAAAGATGACATAGGCCCTGAGGGAAATTAATTTCCTCAGGGTCTCCCGTGTGGAGCTCATGTAAAAAAAAATAACCACTCACGTTACCCTTAACCCGCAGTAGTTTTACGATAATATACATAAAATATAATTATAACCTTTTCACAAGAAACATATCTTTGTTGTGATTTCTCTGTTTGCAATGTTTATCTTTCAACATGAAGTCTTTTAACAAATTGTATTTATTCATAATCTTTAAAGTATATTTGTTTTCTATTTGCTGAAATACTAAAACTCAACAAAAAGTTTTTAGGAAACTTATTACCGAGAATTTCTAACAAATGTGATCCAAATATGACTTTTTAATTAAATACCTGAATAACTTTTTTTCACTCGTAGATACTTTTTAAAAGCTCATATCAAAACGGAATTCCCCAATGAATGGTTTCAAAATTTGACATAATAATGTGACCCTCGCTATTAAAAAGTTAATTTTATACGTTATGACAAAACAGTACAGAATATTCAATTTGTCCTGTACTTTGACCCTACCAAAGCCATAGTATGTTAAAAAACATTTAAAAGGGTTTTTTGATGAACTTTATTTACTATTTTTCTTTCAAAAACATTTTACGTCTTCACGGTCAACTGATAAGTGGTGCTACTCGTCTGCCCTGATTATGGACGCTCTAACGCTGTCCGAAACGTTGGCTAAACACCCCAAAAATAAATAACAATAAATCTGAAGTGGTTTAAAAATCATAATTATTTCCTCTCCTGCTTAAATTTCCTATTCATTTCTCGGATAATTAAGCCTCATTCAAATTGGGAGTATTTAAGCGTGATGCGGTTTTCACATCATGAATTTGTATTAATTCTGAACTAGGATTGTTCTTACGACGTTCTTTAAGGTTATCTAAGGCAGGGATATTGGTTATTCAATAAATCACCTCTGGTCTGGAGCTCCACAATACTTGAAAAATACCCTCGACTCGGTGCAGAAACGAACGGTCCGTTTGATAGATTCTCCCACCTTAACGAACGGATTGCAATCTTCAGAGCACATGCGTCGGGTGGGAATGCTAGAACTAGCGTCATTGATCCCTTCGGCACCGGTGCATAGTCGGGAGACACGCCAAACGCGCGCCCAACATATGTATACGGTTGACATTTGTCACATAAGAACGGGTCGTTTTTACTACTCGTTCTTGAGTTCAACAGCTCGGCTAATATCCGCCTCCCAAAATAATCTCTTCTCTTTCTTCTATTGTCGTTGATGATTTGAGGCGGCTAACTTTATTTTTATTTATAAAATGTAATACGTCCTACATTTTTTATCATTTATAATATTAGCCGTAAAATAACGTGGTATGCCTATAAGATTAATGTCCCTGAAGGGGTTATGGGTTTGCGAAACACAGCTGTACGAGATTAGGATGACAACACATAATTCACGGAACTCTTGACAACGTCAGTGATTGGCAAACGTGGTCGATCCGTGTTCGTAGAACAGGGATTGCAGACCTTTCTATGGTAACGACAGCGATCAGGGCCAACCAAAACATGAACGATTCATGACATGAACGATTTTTGACAAACAAGAACGATTTAGACTGTTTTAGGAAATGACGTTACAATATACTGTAGACGCGGGGTAGAAATCTCAAAGTGGGAAGCCAAAAGTAAGGCAATTGCACTAGTCTCGATTTCTAGTACTTTAGTACTAAACAGTCACTCGACGAGTAAGGTCGTGTCTTACCAGTAGGTAAATTGCATTTAAAAAACGCCAAAATGCCCTCCTGTGGGATTAGAAAATGTTTCCATTACACGGCAAACAGTAGTAAAAGTGAAGAAATGACATTTCGTTTATTACGCAAATTACTTATTATTATCGATTATTATAAACAATACAATTAATTTTCATGTTTCCTGCCAGGGGATTTTATTGTTTTATTTTACATTAGAAAAAATACACACATATTTTTTGATTGTCTTATGGTATGGCCGCAGTGAGGCCAACTTCCAATTACAAACATTCTGATGATTGTGTAGAGGGGTAGTTTGTGCGGTGGAAGTTCGAGTTGAAAGGTTGGCTTCGTGCGGAAGTAGCATCTTTTTTATGCATGAATAACTTTTGAATTAAGATATTACTGAAAATCGATGAAAAAAAAAGAGTGCTAATTACTTGCCATTTTATATTGTGAGTATGTGAGACTATGGCGAGTCTATTTATATAACGTCATTCTCAGTCTCCTCTTTGTGCGGTGCTTCCTAACCTCCCCACACTTGATTACTTTAGGTTTCTGAAGGTTTCACTACTACGGCGTGTGAATTACACACTCTGTTTTTTTTTTAAATATTTTTTATTAATTTGACAATAATCATCTTTTTTATTTTTTATTATACATTTTTCACGGGTCAGCGCTAGTTCCACATATTTTAATTGCTGAATTCGAAAAAAAATATTATGAATAAAGCTTATTGAAATTCACACTATTGCTGCTATAACGCTGGGTAATATAATTTAAGATTTTCACGGCCGAAAATAATACCGTGTTTTATTTTTATGTAGGAGCATACGACACAATCACAACCCATACCAATATTATAAATGCGAAACTGCTCGAGTTTGTTTATGACGCTTTCACGCATTAATCAATAAAAAGACTTTAAAAATTCATTCACCAATAGAAAGCTAAATTATATGCGAAGACTATATTCTGTATATGATGGCAAGGTCTGGCGTTATGAAATTATAAATATTAATATTTTATATTTGTTATACGTTTTCTGTCGCCAACAAAAGCGAGTTTTTGCTAACGTCAGAAAAAAATCGTTTCCATGGAAACGATGTTGATATATTTGTGGGCTCTAAGCTGGTAAGTAATCAGCCCCCTGGTCAGCTACTGCTCCAGAAAATTCGAATATTAGAATATGATTTGTTTTTTTTTTGGAGAAGCTTCTGGTTTGGAATAAATGTCAGATAAGAATTCCTACATTAAAAATATAATTCGTAACGATTATAAAGACAGAATAATAGTGTAATTTTTTATTATATTAAGAAATTTCAAATATTAAATTAAAAATAAACATCCGAAATGTTTGTAAGCGCATAAATTCCGAACAAATGAACAAAATTGGCTAATTTTTTTTTTTTTTGAGCTATAGCTTTATGAAATTTAGGTGGCAGGCGAGATGTTTGAAAACTGAATGTAAGGGAATGGAATGCGGGAGGGGGTAGGGGTGGGGAGAAGGAGGGATAATTGATAAGTTCAACCGCTACAGTAATTTCCCGTAATACCATGCGAGCGAAGCCGCGGGGAAAAGCTAGTACAATTATAAATTATCGCCGCAACAAAACGAATCAGCACGAAACGTTATGTACCTCCAAAATGGTCAAATTCCTCTTTTTCACTTAAAACGTGAACCCAAAAAAAAACAACAACAATCTTCTTCTGTTTTCAAAACAAATGCACTCGTATTTTCACTATTTTTCTTGCCATCTTTCCATTTTCATATACTTTTCCTGTGAGGTAATGGTTAAAGAGAGGAGGTAGGAACTAGATAGATGACATCTCGGTATGAATCAAGCAGATTCTCATTTCAAAACCAAACACATGAAAAATAAAGCATATTTACACAATAGTCACTTTAAAGGCTTTATGAATTGTACTGATAAAGCAACCAGTGGAAAAATAGAAATTAACAATGATCAAACCATCATTTAAAATGTTGGTGATACGGGAAGTTGTGTAGGATAATTTCGTTAGTTGATAGGCAATGTTTACCCAGTTCTACTGCCTGATACCCTGTCCCCTCCACAGCCTCCCAGTCCATGTTCATGCAACCAAAACGTGACATGCTTGTTCGTAAAGCACAAAACAAGACATTAAATTAGTTTATTTTTGGTTAGGCTTAATCAAAGTATTTTCCACTAGTCTGTTAACCATTATGGTAAAGAACTTTTAACCAAGCATATTTTTTTGAAAAGGGAATAACAGACATTTTACAGAATGATTTCTTCCGCCCAGTTTCCAAGTGACTGCTCTTTTCATATGGGTTCGGGATGAAAAAAATGATTTATTCTATTTTGGTAACGACATTATTTGATATAATATACAAGGTGTAACAGCACCTAACCGAAGGATTGTAAGCAGAGGTTCCTGGGCATATTTTTACTAAAAAATTTAAGCGTATTTTGCTGTCCGATGATGTTTTTTTTTTCATTAAAATCAAGAAAAATATTTAAGTGGTCGGATATAGCCAAGTGGGTCACGTGATAAGAGCGCCGTCTCGTTCCAGCAGCACGGTAACACACGAAACTGATTTGTGGACGAATCGAAAACTTGGCTGTCATGGAGAGCATCAGTTTCCGATGGTTATCTCCCTCACCGACAGCATAGATTTGCATCTCCCGGCTTGCAGAACTAACTTGCCAATGTTTTTTCCAGTCGGGAGAGCAGTGCTGTTGTTAAATAGAATCACTTTGAATATTGATATGTTTATCATCAATAAAGCACAATTTAGATAGCAAGCTTTATTGCTGTTAATCTGATTGTGCTTCATTGAAGTTTAAATTTTTCATTGATGTTTAAATTGTTTAATTTGTTTAAATTGCTTAAATGTGCGTTTAATATTAATATTTTCTTATTTAAAAACGATTTGAAATTTTAATTTGGTTTATAAAATGAATAAATTGAATTGAATTGGATTGATATTGATATTGGAATTGAATTGAATTGAAACATCGTGCTTTTCACGTGATCCGCTCGCGACGTGTAGAGTGATCCGTGGTGACGTGTAATTGAAAAATTTATTTTTTGTTTTTAATAGAAAAAATATTGCATCGGACAGCAAAATGACATCTATTTTTCTACCCTGAACATGTTCAGGAATCGCTTGATAAAAAGAGTGCATTAGTAACTGGGAATGTGTATTAATGATCGGTTTTGTGATTTTCGCTTTATTCTTGATGGTTTGTTGAAGGCAACGGCAACCGCAAATGACAAATACTTTCTAGTAATCTATGGTTATGTTCAAGATGTTGGCATGTTTTGGCGATTTAGTGCCGTCCCAAAGTATTACTTCTTCTCTAATGCCAACTTTCTGCTCGAAATATTATGAAAGTTATGAATAATACGTGTAAAGAAAATTTTTTCATATGGGATCCGATTTAGAGCCAGTTGCATCGAAAATAGTTAAAACTTAATTAGTTGTTTCAACTTCGTTTAAATAAAAGTTAACAAAAAAGTTACAAAATAGTTACTTTTATTTAACCCAGCGATGTCGAGAGTTTAAAGTCAGATTTTGGTAAAGTTGTCAGCTGTCATCCGTCAGCAAAGAACGAAATTCTGTTTCAAAAGAAAATAATTATAATGAATGTCTAGACAACCCATCAATTAATCAATTTTAATTGGAATAAATAGAAGGAATTCAAACCATGAAGCGATCATTTTCTGTAAGGAAGAGTTGGATTTTATTGTCAGATTCCGGATCAAAAAGTATGGTTAGGCAACTTTACTAATTGCCTATAAAGTCCATTTACAAACAAATTTATATACCTACACTTTTCTTAATAATTTATACCGGCAATATATTTCAATAAATGCAACGGCACTGAAAGAAAACAATTTTTTTGTCAGAAATCATGATGTTTGTGCTGTGGCCAGTTAGATTCTAATAATGAATTTTTATGTAAATGATGCAAAGAAGTACAGGAGACATCCATCTCGCGTGTACTAGACAAGGTTAGCAGGGCAATAATAGCCCGCCTTCGGCCACAATATAATGATATCGTGAGCGAAAGATACTCTCAGTATCGCCCTGGTGTAAGACCACCGTTCAGAATTGAAACGTTGCTTGAAATGGCTTTAGCCGTGTTTGGTGATTAGATTTGAATAGCCAGGTACTTCTCACCTTCCTCTCCCCCATCTCCTTCCCCTCCCCACAACCTTCAGCCTCGCAACATACCCTAATTGGGGATGCCATAGTCTCACTGGCTCCAGACGGGAGCAATTGGGACTTTTGTGGGGTATTCATATAAAAAAATAAAAAATAAACCTTTCCACAAACGTCATTGATATTTTTAAACTGCAACTGTGAAAAAACATAACCCCCAAAATCTTCATAAACGTCAAAGATAATCTAGAAATCACCCCGATTTTGGTACTGTTGACACTGGTTGACACCCGTAAAAATATTTTTTTATTTAAATATATCAAATCCAAGGAAAATTCGAAGCCATTTCGATGGCAACACTGGTAAATTTAAACTAACTTTTTTCATGTTGATGCAACTCAATTGTGCTGAATTGCAGTTTAACTTTAGTTAGGGCTTAAACTCGGTTTAATTATTTAACTTTAATTATTTTCGATGCAATTGGCCCTTAGTATATAAAAAAAAACATTATTTAAAATTTGTTGCTTACGGTCCATCTACCTACTGGTAGAGATTTCTACTCACGAGGCTATCACGCCCTAGTTTGTGGACTTTAAAACATTTTAAAACTGAAAAACTAATTCACAGTTTGAACAAAAAAAAAATCTCAAATGAAATGAAACTCCGGAAGTAAAGTTTGTTAAAGCTTTTAATTGAATATTCTGAGCAGGGCGGAAGCATTTTATTTTTTGTTGTATTTTTGTCGTTTAATTAAATTGTACTTAAATCCAGATTCAATATAAAAAGAAAAGTATTTTAAACCGCTTAATGTTGACTTATTATTTTATGACAAAAATTTTTTGTAGGTTAAAATTTAACAAACTTACTAAAATATTATTCTGGAAAAAATTATGATTTTTATTGTTATTAGTTCCAATAATAACCGAATAAAATATGAAAACTGGATTCCAATATCCATATAGTTTTTTAAAGTAGGTACCACTTCCCAAATATCACCCTCTATCGCAACAAATCCAAATTATGCCGTAATAGAAGTAGAGGTTTGTTAGGTAGGAACTCAACTTTTCGATTTTTGATTGATTTGTTTTCAATTTTTTCACCCAGTGCAGATTACGTTATAAAACTCCTGTCCGGGTTTATGGGGTGAAGTTTGTCCAGATCTTGGCGAAGGATGCGTCTATCCACTTTCTTCGCGGCGGGCCGGATCGAGAAAGATTGATTGAGGGTGGTTTTTGACCCCTCCATTGGCCTTGCACCGCAGCGCATCACTCCTGGACACATCGACCTCCAGATTCTTACCCAATCCTCAGAACTTCCTCTCTTTCCTTTCTTAAAAAGACCCTCCACACAGCATCCCCTAAGATGACAAAGACCCTGATGGAAATTATTTTCCTGACCTGCTAAGTGGAGCTAATATAAAAAAAAAATATTTTAAAAAAATAAGAAATTTTACAGCGACTTATTCTGATTTTTAAACTGAATAAATAAGTGAATAACTCCTTAAAATACGCATTATTTATGTGTATCTTCTTCTCTTGTAAGCAAACCGCAATGTTAAAGTTGTGAACATTTTCTAGACTGGTCTGGTGTTGTATAGTAAAAGGGTCCAGCGGTCGGCAATTAGCGGTTCTTGTGAATGTGAATTTATCTTTTTATTATTCTATCATCATAGGTGAAAATGTGGTTTCTGCAACGACGGAGGACTAACTAGTAGAGTATCGAACCAGCAATGCCCGAGTGGGAACCAAAAACTACCACGCTATCAAAACGTCGGTCGTGATATTTCAAAACATATAATTTTCATTGAAGAAGAAGATAACACTGAATAAGGCAGGCGCGCTGATGGCACCACCTTATTAGGGTTAGAGTGAAGCTGATGTTCACTCTACGCAAGAGCTACCAGTAGATCTCGATATGGTATATCCTCTGAATCAAATAGCAAAGGTAGGATCACAAGGGTACTCACGATAAGTTGGCGATCTTGCCCGAATTGAGGTCCCTCGTGGTCGGTATTTAGCTATTCTGCATCTAGATGAACCACAGGTAATTACGATGGTCAGTTTTGTAGCGATTAAGGGAAATACGGCGGTATTTTCACCTTGCGAGTTTCAATTTATGTCACGATAAAAACGTTAGAATGTTGACATTAGCGATACGATATGAAGACTGCCACTTTTGTCTCCTTGACAACGGCTGTCCGCCGGGCAACTATCAGCCTGTGTTAGTACCCCGTGCGAATTCACCAATAGGTTTAAATTCTGACCTTTTCTAAGTAAAACAGAACAAAACCATCGAGATTCAAAGTAGCGTTATGAAACAAACACTAATAAATCTAAACGAAAATATAAAACAGAACCAGACACAGAAAAATTGAAAAAGACAATGGTCGCAACTGGGACTCGAACCCAGACCTCTCGTCTAAACGGGACGTGCGCGTTAACCAATCTCGCTATTGTCACCTTCTGTCAAAATGGTCATATTTGCCAATCTCATATTTCAAATTTTAGAATATTATTAACAATGTTATCTTCAACTAGTTCTTTTTTTCGTATTATGGGGAACTACTCTTTTTATTGGAACAATCATTAAATGTATCCGAATTTATTCATATGAAACTATTGAAGTTTAGTTTTTTACATTATTAGTGTTATCTTCTTCTTCAACGATATATTACGTTGATGGAAATAACCTTCAAAAGTAATAAAAAGAGGGTTTTTCTTTTTAAAAAATCATGTAATTTTCACTTAACTTTTTATCGCCTGTGGCACTTTTTCCGTTTTTCTGCCTTACATTTTTGCGCAGAGGGGCGGTGGGTGAGTTGTTAGCTGATAGGCACGACCCGAAGCACGATGATGACGGGCATTCACAAGCGCACTGATTGATCAGGCTCGCACGCGCACGAATGACGTGGACGGTCGCGTGGCTCCTAAATAAATTCACATATTATTCATACGGCCCGCCACAAACTAATTGCGGACCGCTGATCGAGTCGCTATTATTTCAAACCGATACGGCGGCGAGTGAATTCCCCAGAGAGCGCGCAAATGAATAAACCGTTGCTCAATTTGAATGTGATTTCTCTGTAGAATATGGAGAGCGCCCGGACAGATAGTTTAAATGGAAATGCCTCTAGGAATCTGTAATGAGACTTCAGAGGAGGCGATGCTGGAACTGGGCGGGGGGTCGCCGCAGCCTTTTACGCGAGACATGCCGTGTACACGGGCGCTAGAATCGAGGGGTGGCTTTTTCAATTTGCTTCTGCGCCAGTTACCACATTCGGTGGTCATCAAGACTGAATTATTCACTTTAGATAAATTAGTAAGTACGTTATGCACACAAAAGTGAACGCGAAGGCTTATCGAAAATGTTATTTCATCAGTTTTATAATCATTTGTGGTATAGTTATATGACGTTTCGAAGACGTTTGGGAAGACGACCTAAAACTCACGGCCGGACATCATTGAAGAAGAGTAGCGCGTGACAGGTCCCTGTGGAAAATGTTAGAGGAGGCCTATGCCAATAGGCAAACTGAGCTTCGGGATATATTATAAAAAATAAGAACATGCCGAATTTCAAACCTAACAGAAGTTCAGAATAAAAAGGCTTATTATTATTATTATTATTATTATGACGTTTCCACAAAAACTCAGAAGAAACTCAACTCAACACCTCTTTAAAAAGTCATTAAGGGGTTACGTGGGTTTAATCTCGGTAAAATCGGCCTATTTTCAACAATTTTTTTTCCACACAAAAAATAAAATATTTTTTTCAAACTTTTTATTTTCTTAAACATACACATTCGACAAAGAATTTTTGAAATTTTCGAAAGAAAATATTTTAAACTCCGCCATTGCGACGTCATTTCCGGTGACCATTCGGAAAAAAGGTGCGTCCGCGTTGACAGCAGAACTCACAACAGGATCACTTGAAGTAAAAAACTAAAATACTTATTTTAGTTAAGACTATAAACTAGAACTTGGACGAAGTGTAAAAAAAAAGTGAAAATTGGATTTTTGGTAAGCCCTTTCACAAAAAAATGCAAATTTCGGTGAAACTTTGATGAAAATTTCGATGAAAATTTTGATGAAAATTTCGGTGCTCTACATTTTTATTTTTTTAATATTTGTTATCGAAAGAAAAATCAATCCTTCGTTAAAGTTCTTAAGAATTGTATTTCCTATGAAAAGAAAGACCTATGAAAAATTTCATCAAAATCGGTTGAGTATTTCTCGAGAAATCTTGACAACCGATTTTGAAAACATAGTTTCGAGAAAAATGTGTTTAAAGTTTTGAGTGACAATAAAACTGAAAATTTTATTTTTATTTTTAACTTACAATGAATCGTCGATTCCAGGGTCATAAAGTTGATGAAGCTGATGTTCCTTCATTAAAAGTGCAAGCAGAAACTAATGCAGCAATATTAACGACCTTTGAACCAGCAGGAAGTATTTTCGGAGTAACTTTTCAGATTAACTGGTTCAAGCTTTCATTATTATTTAGCCTTGAGTGCGCAACTTCCTAAGGCTGTATCTCCGAAACTATTTCTTGGATCGTCTCGAAAATTTAGGACAATATTCTAGAGATGTTGTAGAATCTAATAAGACAATAATAAAAAAAAATGATTTTTTTGAAACCGTGAAACCCATGTAACCCCTTAAAAGTTGTGTAAAAAAAAATTAACTTACCTAACGCAACCTATTTAACCAATTATTGTTTTATTTTTTCATCACGTTTAATGACTTTTCAAATGAGGTGTTGAGTTAAATTCATTCTGAGTTGTCCGGTCACCAGTTATGACTATGATCTAAAATCAATTTTAGTTTCTACGTAACTTTTGGAGGCGGCCTATTTTTGGGTTTCGCCCAATTTATTTATATTCCTTGATAGTACAGTTTTGCCCTTTTGTATGTACGAAAGCAAATATTTGCAAAAATCTACTTATGTTTTTATTTTTCTATCAAATATAAAACTATTTGTAAATGCCTACGTAATACATACATATGCCGTATAACTTCCATCGTGGAAATCCACTGTACAAAATTGTAATAATATGTATGATTTCGATAAATAAAAAAGTTCAATAAACAAATAAATAAAAAATATCGATCGTATAAAAAACAACTTTTTTGAATATAATTAAACTGCCCCAGCAACAATTGTTTGTATTTACAGTGAAGATGTCCACTGACTCGGCATAATTCTATTATACCCTCCATTAGATTTCTGAGCAATGGGGAGTACATACTATGGCAGTTAGTTCCACAAGGTCTGCACTGAAAAAATCCCTACTTCTGCAATGCAATGGGGAGTACATACTACGGCAGTTAGTTCCAAAAGGTCTGCACTGAAAAAATCCCTACTTCCATATGGCATCGTTGAAAACGTATGAGTGAAATGTAAAAGTAACGGAATGGTTTGCATGAAAACACATACAAACTTTGGCAAAAATGTAATTAAACCAAACCAACGCGGCGGAATTTCGCCCACAGGCGGCGTTAACCTTTGCAACGGTCCTGTTGAAATGACTGAAACGCCTAAGCTCCTGCAGGGATGGCCACTGTCGGCACTGGCATTGTGCTGAATCTCTTGAGGGTCCTCCATCAACTGCACAGGACCAATCCTGTCAGCTGTTAAGACCTCCGCCGTTTAAGTTAATTACTTTCTGGACCACTGCGGAGAACTCGATTTTTTAATTTAGTCACTTATTTTAATTAGAATTTGCAGAGCACTTGCGACGTCTGTGAAGTTTACCTTAAATGGTATTTATTTCAACATCGTGTTGTTTTATTCGCATTTATTCATTTAGACCACCCGGCTTCGCAAAATTGTTTTACTATCTGTTTTTATTCCATAACGTATTTATAAATATAGCTTTTTGCATAATTTGCTGTAATAAAACTTTTGTGATGTATTCAAAGTACCGGGTTCTTTAGTGGGAGTGAAACGAAAATGTTTTTATAATATTTTGCATTTTTTTGCACTTTGCTGAAAACGACTCCATAACATGTGTTTTGTTTTATTGTTATTAGTAGGTAATCAAAAA
The DNA here is from genome assembly GCA_936435175.1 of Glyphotaelius pellucidus. NCBI lineage: Eukaryota > Metazoa > Arthropoda > Insecta > Trichoptera > Limnephilidae > Glyphotaelius > Glyphotaelius pellucidus. The sequence goes on from OW386543.1 coordinate 39,249,724, forward strand.
CTGTCATTTTTTTAAAATTTTAGGGTTTTGCTTTGCCATCGCCAAAATATTACATGATTTGATAATATATAATCCTTTTCAACGGATTGATTATAACTAAAACATATTATGCTATTTAATTAAATGAAGACAATATTAGCGAAACTCAATCGAAAATCTGGAAACAGAAAAATCATAATAATATAGTGGCACCTCTGGGACTCGAATTCATGACCTTCTACGAAGTGAGCTAAGGTGTCCCTATCCATTTCGGTCATTTTTAACTGTAACATACTTCGACTAAAAACTACCAACATTATCTTCATTTCTCCTTAACGCATATTTTTTTGGCTGCTATATTTATGTATGATTGCAAGATTCAAACCCCTACTTCTGCAATGTTATCTGTGTAGAAAGTGTCTGGATAATATTTTATCCATTTTGTTTTAATATGCGACATTTTTTTAATTGAGTTTCGCTAATATTGTCTTCATTTAATTAAAATTACAATTTGAGTTTTAAGTTTGTCAGGTACAATACATTGGCAGAAACTTTGATTAAATATATGTAGCAGAGGTGTACCGATATATTCTCGTAGATTTATCAGGATTTGGTTAGATATGTTGTCCGGGCCAGGTGCGCAATGAGTTTTGAGTGAAAGAATGAGTTCATTAATTTCTTTTTTATTTATTTTATAAATGTTAAAGGAATGATTTGGTCGCAAGGACGAGCTTTCTTTGACTAGTAGCTCTTCTGTAGTGTGATTCTTTGTAAGTATTTTTTTTTGCTAAATCAAAGCCAACGTTGGTAAAATGATCATTAATGTGATTTGCAATTTTTTTGGGTTCGTTTTTTGTTAAACAGATTTCCCCATCAACTAACAATTTATTAATAGAAGTACTGTTCTTAGGTTTTGAATAGGCGGCATCTTTGATAACTCTCCATATCTTTTTTGTATCTCCTCCGGCACTATCTATTTCTTTCCTGTAGAACTCATGTTTCGCCTGCTTTACTAGTTTATTACATAGGTTTCTGTATAATAAGTAATTGTGTTTTAGTTTACTGTCCATTGGGTTATTGTTTACTCTTGCATGCATCATATTCCGTTTGTGTATACTTTTTACTAATCCTGGTGTAATCCATGGTTTAATTTTAAGTGTTTTGTGTGTAGTGTTTTTACGGGTTTTTATAATAGTGTGTTTAGTGGTAAACGTATTCAGAGTTAATAGAAATTCATTAAGCGCTTTGTTTGGATCCGTTTTTTTAGAGTTGTAGTCCACGATTCATGACTTATATCTGAGCTAAGTGCTATGAAATCTATGATACGCCGTGACTTATTTGTATATATTTTTGATTTTTTTTCAGTTTTCAATCGCATGCCAAGTGCGGTGGTGAAATGGTCGGTAACCGTGGAATGAATAGTGGATGAAATATTTTTTATTTTTAGTTTTAACAAAAATATGATCAATACAGGATTTTGACTCTAGTGAGGTTCTTGTCGAAGAATTTATAGTTGACTGAAGGCCGTAGTGAGCTAGAAGACTTAGATATTCGTTAGTTTTGGGTTTAGAGATAAGAATGTTTATGTTTATGTCTCCTACTAAAATGAGTAAGGAATTTAGGAAAGGTGTTATATTTTTGTAGCATGGAGGCCTATAAATAGCAAAAATAGATAAGTCTGATCCTAGCGATATTTTGACGCAATTTGCTTCTGTTAATTTTATTTCCGAGATAGAAGAGTTCAGTGACTCCTTGATATAGATGACTATTCCATCATTTTGATTAAGTTTAGTAGTTGTGTGGAAAGTCGTATATCCCAATATGTTAATGACAGTGAAAGTTTCGTCTATCCAACATTCGCTTAAAAGGATAATATCAAAATGAGTGTTAAAATCTTGTAAAAGTACTGCAAAATTGTCAAAGTTTTTTTGAATGCTTCTAATATTTTGAGAAATTATGTTCAGAGAGTTATTTTCGGCGACGGTTACTTTAAAATCTGTTGAAAGTGTGTTCTTCATTAGATGAAATTTCAAAATCAATATTTAATGTTGAAGCCATTTTAGAGGAAGTATATTAAGTTCTATTGTCTCTGTCGCAATATTAAATGCAGTATCCATATAATACATAGGTACATAAAATAAAATGCAGAAAGTGATTAATATAAAGTCAATGCCATGAGAGTATGGAGAATAAGGCTGCAGTCATGCATCTACTACGCTCACGTAGCTCGTATCTCTACAATGAGCCATGCTTTTTCGTGCTTGCAGCCGGCGTTCATCGATTTATAAGACGTTATCACGTCAAAAGTTAGAGCGTTGTACAGCGCTCTAGAGGTGATTTTTTAAGTGGACAAACATAAAAATATAGTTATTATTATTAAAAGGAAAAGTAAATTAATGGCAATAAGGAACTCCAGTCCAATTTTTTAATTTTTTTAAAATGAATGAATTGTCATTACCTTCTAACTAAAATAACTGCATATTTATTTTTATTTTTTAGTTAGTTTTAATAGTTAAAATAAATGTCAAATTTTAATTTTTCAAGATCCCCGAAAACCACCGAATCTAGTGTGACGTTATCTTGACCTCATGACCAACCGAAGTATGAATTTTGTAGGCAACTGGAATTAGCTGACCGTCGCCGGCCATTTTGAATTTCAGCATTGGAGCTTTTTATGGACGCAGTGACGTCACGCCTCACAAATTCAACAATACCAACTTGACAGGGTGTTTTAATGAACTGTTTTAAAATTGACTTTTTAATATTTTTTTTAAAACTCTTCGTTAAATATTATTTGATACAACTTATATATTCAGAATCAGCGTTTATTGGTCTATATGAACATATTTTTTTAAAGCCATAATATTTTTCACTGGAGTTCCTTATTAACTAGTCTTTATAAAACATAATACAGCTTTATCATAAAATATTAGAGTAAATGGATATTTCGAAATAAATAAGCTTGAATCTAGAAACGAGAACAAAAGGCAAGATACATTCAGTAAATAAATAAACCTGAAAAGAACAACAGGAACAATCAAACATCGAAAAACGAGTCCCTTCATCAAAAATATGAACCGTATTAAGCCTTCAACCATACACAACACAGAAAGATGTTATGTCTTTTCCAATAATGTTGATTTCGCATGTCAATAATTTATTGGTTTTCCTTGTGCAGTGAACCGGTTTCTCCCGAGATTTATCACCATTTGTTCTCATAATTATTGAGCAACTAAAAACGGGTTGAATAATATGGTTCCATGCCAACTGAGAATAAAGTCAATTCAACACCTCCTTGAAAAGTCAAGCTATGAAAAAAATAATTTTAAATTAGCCGATAACCCTAACCTAACGTAACCTATTTAACCAATTTTTTATATTTTTTTATCACTCTAAATAACTTATCTGAGAGGTTCTGAGTTGGTTTCATTCCGGGTTGTCCGGTCACCGAATAATATGGTGTCTTGCCAGGTTTTGTGGACTTTGTTTTGGATAAATGACGTTGTAAAAAGTGGCATTGACATTGAAAATCGAGCTAGAAAATCTACGCAAATTTCATGACGCCAGAACTCACCGTTTTAACACAGCTTTAACAGACAGATTTTCTGCTTCTTTTTTGTGGGCAAACGCTCGCCGCCAAGACCTAGACAAATCTGAAAAAATGAACCCGGGCGTCCCTGCTAAGCCATGAAACGTGGCAAACCACGTGTGCACGCGACCATAAATGGTTCCCGGGGCTGCGGTACCCATAACCGCCTCGCGAATTGGAAATACAATACAAGAATATCTCAATATTTAAAAAAATAAATTAGCTTTAATTCATAGGATATGATAATATATTAGCATTTCATTAAAATAGAACACATATACATACTCAACATTTCACTATCAAACTTTCATTACAAGTAAGATTCGAAACGTTGAACGTGGGATGACATTTCGGAAACGGCCAAAAATTACCTTGATGAGTTCTGATACGTTTTTTAGATTTTCACGGCCAAAAGTATTTTCGTTATTTGTTTTTGGGGTGTTATGTCGTGTTGTGCTACCTCCTTCTTTATCCAACGTTTCGGATAGCGTTACAGTGTCCATCATCAGGGCAGATGTGTAACGTTGGCTAAAGAAGGAGGTAGCACAATACGGCATAACACCCCAAAAACAAGTAACGTTGATGAGTGCTGGTCAAATATCAGTATAAAACAAAGCAATTTTATCAGATAATATATTTTATTATTCATGTAATTATATGATAATATCGTAAGAAGTTTTTCCAGAATAGCTAACTAAAAAAAAACTCCCATTTTGGAAAGAAGTTTCGAAAATATGTATTCATACAAATGTAAACTGATTTTATTATTTCTACACAAACTGAATACATACCTAACACGAAAAAAAAACAATTCAAAGGAGTTTCAAAGATGATGACCTTGATACTCTTTTGAAAATGTTCAATAGTATTATTTCCGCCATTTACAGCTGTAAAAAGTGACCAACAAATTCATAGAAAATTCATTTGAAAGCATTTAGCGTAGCTACAACGATCAAATAAAAAAGTTACTCACAGATTGATATTGGCGCAAGTGATTCTGAACTTGTCTTTCATACAGTTTCCTTATGCATAAAGGTTAAAATTGCTTAAATAAAAAACAAGAATTTTTTATCCGCACGCGAGGAACAAGTAATTCCATCGAGTTTTTCAAAGCTCAGTTGCATCGGGCATAACTGAGTAACTATAGTAGAAAATGTTGTCATCGTGAACTAACCCTGCATTTATTGCAACTGCACCCTCACCAGTACTTGTTACTCTATACTTATTCTGTTCCCCGGGGACAAAATCATCATCAATAAGCCAGGCATGTAGGGCAAAGGATACCGTACCTATCTGTACCGAGTAACATAACTGATAACTATGGGTGATGTCAAACCATCATTATATATCTATTATTATCTACCTCTGCAATGTTCGTCTACGACAGTAATGGATTGATGGATCGCTTTTATATATAATTCTCTTGGAACAACAAAGTTCCATGTGCATGAAACCGAGCTATTGATGTTCAAAGTTTGAATCGCAAATAAAACATAACATAATAAATTTATATGAATAACGTATTGTAATTGAATTTTCTTTGTGTTTAAAAATATTCGCATTACACAAACAACAAAGAAAAAAAAACAGATAATAATGCAATTACCGGCAATCCGGACGTTTATTGAAATAAAATATTCTGATAATCCTAGTTTGAACCCGTCTCACTCGACACTGTCTGTTCTTACACGGGTTATAATCTCTACATACTATAAATTAAAGTCCTCCGCCGCGTCTGTTTGTCTGTTGGCGATAAACGCAAAAACTATCGAACGGATTTTCATGCGGTTTTCACCAATAGAAAGAATTTTCACCAATAGATTCATGGGGTAGGTTTAGGTATATATTTGTCATATTTCAACCAATTTGTGTAAATTGGTTGAAATATATTATTAAAGGAGAATGTCTGTATGTGGTGTACGAGCGTGCTTGCATGCGGGCGCTGTGGATTTGATTTGTATGTAAATTAACAAATGGCGGTGTGAATTTGTTTAAAATTTTGGGTAACCGTCCAGTAGATGGCGTTGTGTTTCGTTAGCCGGGTCATAAAATATTTTAAAAAGAAAAAAAAAAGTACCTACATAAAACTTACATGAAAAAAAAAAGAATATTTGAATCAAGATTTAAAAAAGAAACAAAAGTTTATAAAATATTCTGTTAAAGGTTTTTGAAAAATAAAATTCTAAATTGTTAAAAGATTAGAAGAAGCGTCGTGAAAAATACATAATTTCATATAAATAAAAATGTTGGCAAGTGCTTTAAAAATACATCAAATAAACATAGAAAAGCTAGCATATATATCTATCTTTTGAAATACCAACAAAATAATACAAGTAATTATAAAACTACGTAAAAAACATATATTAATAATTAAAAAGAGATAATAAATCACTACACAAGTACATAAAACATAAATAGGATACAAGAGATAAAAATAGGATATAAGAGAGAAAAATATGTTTAGATTTTTTCGAGAATTGGCGATTAAGAAGAGATTGCCAGTGAGTTGGCATTTTCTTTTTTTTAGTAACCGTGTGTGAAATTTTTTATATGAATAATTTAGGCTTTTTTTAGTAAAGTGATTTCTTTTAGGAAGATGTTGATCATGAGAGGTGGGATGTAGGATTCGTGCTTTTGGGCAAAAGTTGATTTCATTTTTAGTACTAGAAGTTTATTATGCGATTTTTAGATAGAACCTTGTATGAGACGTATGTTGAAGTAATTTGAGTTGATTTACTTGGTTGTTTTTTTTTATTTTTTAGAAGTTTGTCAAACAAAATTGAGTGTAAATTACAAATTAACTCACATATCCGTCAAATTTATAAAATTATTTCTAATGTATTATTTACATCTTATCTATATTGTTTATTACTTTTATGATTCATCTTTTAATAATCTTTCTCTTCTTATTTATACGATATCCTCTTTATTGTCATCTAAAATTGTCAATTAATTATATTATTATTTCATCTGCTTTATCAGGATGGTTTATGTAATTAAATAAAATTTAATATTATTATGCTGTAATTATTTTTTTTAAATAATTTAAAATATTATTTATTTTGAATTTCTCTTGGTAGTTTTTTTTACATGAATACTTCACGAGAGTCCCAGCTGCTCCCGTCTGGAGCTGGGAGTGAGACTCTAGCATCCCCAATTGGGGTATGTTGTGAGGCTGTAGGTAGTGGGGAGGGGAAGGAGATGGGGAAGAGGAAGGTGGAGAGGTACCTGTCTATTCAGATCTGGTCACCAAACACGGCTAACACCATTTCAAGCAACGTTTCAATTCTGAATGGTGGTCTTACACCAGCGCGATACTGAGAGTATCTTCTGGAACGTGCCACAAAGGTACTTTACGTTATTTTTAAATTAATTAATTGTGAAATAACACAAATTATTCAAATGAAATTAATTTGCCCACGCCGGCATTCAATCCCGTGACCTTCGGATTGCAAGTCAAGAGCCTTACCCCTAGACCACGCCGGTCGTCGCATTTATGTTATTTACTGGGAGATAAAATTGCTAATATTTCAAAATAGCCTTTCAAGAGCTCCAAAGTGAGGTGAAACCGCATCAGTTATAATCGTTATTTATTTGTCGGGTGTTATGCCGTGTTTCTCTACCTCCTTCTTTAGTCAATGTCTCGGAAATCATTTCAGAGTCCAACATCAGGGCAGACGTAACGCTGTCCGAGACGTTGGCTGAAAAAGGAGGTAGCGGAACATGGCATAACATCCCAAAAATAAATAACGATAATACGTTTGGCCATGAAAATTTAAAATCATATCCGAATCAGTTATATTCTAAAAACATAAACATTGCAAAATGTTTTATTATTTCTACTGAATATTTTTTGTAATTATATTTAACATGCAAATAATTATTTTCTCAAATGTAAATTTCATCCGTTATTTTACCTCTACGAAATAACAAACATCGTTCTATTCACATAATATTTCAAAAAGGCATACTTTTAAATTTTTAAACCAAATTATAAACGACTCTTCTTACAATATTCCTCGGATTTCAATTAAATCATAATATTAAGTAGAAAGCAGATGCGTTCGAAACTAATGAAAGCTTAATTAATTTGCTTAATTAATATTACGCCTATGAAGCAATTAAATCTTAATTAAGAAAATATATTGTAATATTTTTATTCCATACCCTTTGTGTTATCAGAAATTATATTAATTTTTTTTTTATTGTTAAACTAAAAGGAAGTCGTGCAGTAAACGCAGTTCAGTGAACTCAAGAACTTTTGCTTTTATTTTACTAGTAAGGGCCTTCGCTTATGGAGAAAACGAAAACTGGTTGGCATCTCAATTCAACTCAAATCATGACGCAACTCATCTTTACGATTTTAGTAACTATATCAGCTTGTTTAACAAAAATATAATGTATAAATTATTTTTCAATAATAAATTATTAATGGTATTATGATTTGTTATAATAATTTTATCAAACTCCTGAGCAAAATCTATATTTTCCTGCACCGGCATAATATAGCAAATTACTCGAAAACTTGACAGATCGTGAAGCACTACCATGGCAACCTGTCAACATGGCAACTGAAACGCGACTAGCACTGCGACGCCCTTGACAACTGGTATTTAACAAGGCCATTTGCTCTTGTAGAAACTAAAAAAATCAGTTGGTGACGCAATCGCTATCCACAGAAAAGAGCTTGTGAATTTCATTGGCGGTCCGCATACAGGTCGCGAATCGTGAGTCACCAGTGCTGGTCGCCGCGGAGTCGCGTTTCAGTTGCCTTGTTGACAGGTTGCCATGGTAGCGGCTCACGATCTGTCAAGTTTTGTCATGTTTTGACATGTCAGATTAGAAAAATATAGATTTTGCTCGGGAGATTGATTGCGATTGCGTCGCCAACTGTTTTTTTTTCATGAGTGGGTGGCCTTAGTAAAATTGTAAGTGTTTGGAGAATTCAGAAAAACGATAAAGTACCACGTGTATTATCAGTTTCTCCATGAGCGGGTGGCCTAAGTAAAATTGGAATTCAGAAAAACGATAAAGTACCGCGTGTATAATCAGTTTCTCCACGAGCGGGTGGCCTAAGTAAAATTGGAATTCAGAAAAACGATAAAGTACCGCGTGTATAATCAGTTTCTCCACGAGCGGGTGGCCTAAGTAAAATTGGAATTCAGAAAAACGATAAAGTACCGCGTGTATAATCAGTTTCTCCACGAGCGGGTGGCCTAAGTAAAATTGGAATTCAGAAAAACGATAAAGTACCGCGTGTATAATCAGTTTCTCCACGAGCGGGTGGCCTAAGTAAAATTGGAATTCAGAAAAACGATAAAGTACCGCGTGTATAATCAGTTTCTCCACGAGCGGGTGGCCTAAGTAAAATTTGCTTGGAGAAATCAGAAAAACGATAAATACCACGTGTTTTTTTGTTGTTGCAAGTTTCGAGAATTCATACTATCCATTATTTTCACGGGTCTGCGTTAGAATATATAAATAATTAACGTCAGAACGTGAAACGTCGACAGAAACAAAATTCCACGAGCATAGAATGTAAAAAAAAGTAATCTAAAATTGAATATAAATGAAACTGAATTTATGAACATTGGAAAACAAGAATATTGATGGACGGTGATGCTTTAAAGTAAGTGTTTGAAATAAAATATTTACGATTTTATTTACGCGCCTGCGCTGGAAAAAAAATATTTATACACATTACAAGTACCTACGAGATAAATGTGATTCAACGAAAAACTTTAAATGCGCGGATAGTTTAACGATGTCTGAGTATCAAGCATGAACGATCGATAAAACCCTATATCAATCCGATATTGACCAAAACCATCATCTTTGGTCAGTATTTGCGATCACGGTCAAACAATTGGTAAAAGATATTCCGACCGACTATTGATAACTTTTAGCCTGGCCTCCATAGTATCGGATAAGTTTCGGTTATCACATGAAAACACGCACTTATTTGGATAATGTCGTTCATTATGCAAAAAGACTGGCATAATGAATGGAAATCAACTAACGAAGGTTTTTGTATTGAAAGAAATATACGCCATAATTCTAAATAAGATGCAACCAATTCATTCCATACATTTTTTATGAAACTAAAAAGGTTGAAATACGACTAAAGAAATGATTAACTAATGAAATCTCGTTTAGTGTCAAAAAGTAAAATCAAACAGCCAATGCATATTTAGGATAGTATTTCAATTCAACAATGCCAAATTATTAATATTTTTACGCAATTGATTGGCGTTTGGCGTTCCGGAATGTGAATTCATGGACAGATCTGCCAGTGTTGCCAGCGTATCTCGATTTTTTATTTATTCCCTGTCTATATTAGTCCGGCTACCAACAGTGAACTATGCTAGGGACATCGATATAAAATCATCGGAAGTTACGCCTATCAATCCCATGTTGTAAAGTTATCGATTTCACCGTGCTAGAGTTCCTGAACTGGCGCAGTTCAAATAATATTCCCGAATATAATGTCCCTTGCAATAATTAATGATCAGGTAGATGAAACGTTTCTCCGTTCTCCGGTGGGACTGTTTATTCCACGTGTACTGGAGTATACAGTGCGGCCGGAATAACGCACCTATCGATCACCAGTTCAATGACTACACTGTACCCACTGTACTACAGGGCCGGATCTACCATAGGCGCAGATGGAAAGAACCTGAGCCGAATATTAAAATAGGCGCAAATAATCGATTACCGTTTTTCAAAATAAGCGTTGATACTATAATCTAACTCTTATGTATTAGATTCGTGAGAGCCGGTTCACCGTTGATATAATTAAGCAACATTATTATTAATATCTTATTGGGGACTAACTATTCCGCCTACCACGGCACTGTAGCACTACGGATATGTTCCTGAAGGGATTTCTTTCACAAGACAACACTTTCAGAGCACTTCTCCGCTATCAAATGGGAAGCTTATGGTGCAAACTAAACGCCTATCGAATAAAACTATCATCACTGCCATGGTTACTTAGATGGGGTCCCCCTTGATGGCCCTATTAAGTGCTGTGCTTGTGTGTATGGAAGGTTTTATTCATTAGTTAGATATAAAAACATCGGTCAGTGGTTGAGTGGCCATCGCGTTTAGGTCCCACCCGGAAGTCGCGTATTCGATTCCTCGACTGGCTAAGTCCTCCATCACAACACAAGCAACATTTTCGGCTTTCTGTAGTGGTAGTAGGAGATTTTCAAACATTGTTGGGTTATTCGTAACCCGGAAATGTTAGTCTTTCTGTAAAAAAAAAATTATTAAATTTAATTTTTAATAAAATTTATTTTTATATATATTTTTTTAGTTGATGTATTCAGTATATTTTTTATTGTGTTTTGAATTCTTCGAAGCTATTTTTGAGGGATCTTATAAACGTTCTGTTTATTTATTCAAGAAATTTGTTCCTAGGTATTTGCAATGTGTTAACCTAAAAATTTTTTCGGAATCGGTAACATGTATTTTTGTCCGAGATTTGCTGTGTTTCTAAATGGTACGTCTTTGTTTAAAACTTCTTATTTGTATACATGTAAAGTTGAGTGGTACAGAGTTTAATTTTCTGACCTTAAATTCTTTAAATGCGTTCAGACGGATACAAAAATGATTTTTTTAAATATTATTTAAAAATAGATTTTGGCAACATAGAGAGATTGTGTGTGAGTTCTATAAGCGCCGCCCCATTATATTATACCATATTCGATTATGAATTGACAGAATGCAAAGTAGGTCATTCTAGGTAGTTCTATATTTAAAATATGTCATAAGCAGCTGAAGATATAGATAATCTTTCGAAATCTTGTTTTTGAGAATGGTTATATGGGGTGTCTATTTTAGACGTTGGTTAATAGTGATGTGAAGGTATTATAATTGAATGATAATATTTAAATAAGGGACGTTTTAGAGTACTTCCCGGTACCGAAAATCAAATTATCAAAAACTGGCGTAGGCACTTCAAGCATTAACCCCGAGATTTATACTAATTGCTGGAAATGAAAAAAAACCTTGTTCATAGGTCCGGCCCTGCAACGGGTTGCTGGGTACTGGAAAGGTGGGTAGTTGCGTGGCAACGAGCCCTTCTAATTAGCGAATTCCATAAGGGTGCATCACTGATTACCCCACCAGACGGCTGGCGATACGGGGCTTCATTATCTGTATGCCTTGCAAACATAACCCCGCCTTGGCACTGCGTACAGTTCGTAGTGAGCAGGCTTCACAGAATTCTATTGTTAATACTGATAATAGGATTGGTCCCCCCTTCACGGAGGTAAAGAAAACAAATATTGAGAGACTGTCCTGAAATTCTCTCTGAGCCCGTTACGGTTCAGATCTAGATAAAAATACACGTGACATCATTACTGTAAACTTTTATTTTTGTACTGTAATCCCTTAAATAAATGAACATGTAACAAAGAATTGAAGTATTTCTTGTCTGGGATGAAAATATCATATTATGACAATATTCAAATCATTTATAGAACACACAATTTAAAACTAGCTCTACGGAAACTGGTTTTGAAAACTTATAATAGTTAAAAAAGATTAAAAATTATTATATAGGGTGTAACAGCGTGTACATGAAGGATTTGAACCAGCAATTCCTGAACTTATTTGGAGTGCAAAAAGTAGATGTCGTTTGCTCTCTGATGATATTTTTTTAGATTTGCTCCATACAGTAAGTCCTGAGGAAAATAATTTTCTTAGAGGCCTATTTCATCTTTGGGGATGCTGTGTGGAGGGTCTTTTTGCGAAAAAGGAGAAGTAGTTCTGGGTAGGAAAAAAGTAAGAGGGGTTGGTAGGAATCTGGGGATCAGCGTGTCCAGGAGTGACGGACATATGAATTCATTCCTCCCACTGTGACGCAAGGCGATGGGTCGAGATAGTCCGGCTGGAAGTCAAAAGGACTCCCTCAACCAGTCTCTTCCGGTCCGACCCAGCATGAAGTATATGGACAAACGCATCCGCCGCTAAAACCTAAGCAAACCTCACCCCATGAACCTGGTCACCCCTGTTAAGTCACCAAACGTAGCGACTTTCAGCAAAGAAATTTAATTTTTATTAATAACAAAAAATATTTTTTCCAGACACGTTGCGAATTTTCAAATAAATATTTTTTATGAGTCAAGAAAAAATGATTTCACAATAACTTTTAAAATGTCTTTGTCTAATTAATTATATTTTTTTTTAGTTTTGTGTAAAGTACTAGTAGTATTTACAGTTCACATAATAAATATAATTGTAATGGTAAAACTTTATCTTTATTTGCGTTCAAATTTTTAATAATTTCAATTGCATACGTTGATATACAATATGAAAATCTGAAACAGTATTTTGTCTGCTTTCAGGAACAGTACTTTACTTTGAAATGCGTTTAAAAACAGCGAAATTATCTCAAATCGAGTGCAATGTGAAAATATTTTCCGTGAAATCTGCCAGTTCTCATTTGAGAACTACATTGCAAAATGTCGAAGACTTTAGGGATTGAATAAATATTCTCATGTTGACAATATTAGATTAACTCCTCACAGGAAGCCCTGGAGAAATCAATTGAGGGATGCTGTGTGGGAGGTTTTTCTAGGAGAGGAAGGAGTGAACACGGGTCTTGAAGAGACCCATATTGAAGGAGGAAAGAAACATAATACCAGGTAAATCGTTCAACGGCCGATCTGTTGAATGCATAAACGAGTGGTATAAACGATCCGTCATCATGTAACAAATGCCAACAATATTGCACAAATGTTAGGCGCGCGTTTGGCGTGTTTCCCGTCTATGCAATATTTCGAACATAAAGGGTTTTCCAATAAGAGGTGTTATTTTGATATTCAAAGAAAAATGCCATTTTATTATATAAATGATCTGATGTTTATTTCATTATAAAGAAAAAGGTATGCCGTTAATAGTGAAAAATAACACCAGGCAAATGACCACCACGACCACGCTTACAGGACCATATCCTTTTCATGAAATTTTCCATAACCAAATCGCAAAGTGGCTGCCCTATGTCCTCCATAGCCTCACGAATTCCATCTTTGAGGTCTTGAATTTTCGCGGCCTCAAAGGAAGAAGTCGCAAGGTGTTAAATCACAAGATCTCGGTGGCCAATTATGCTCACCTCTTCGAGAGATAACACGGTTCGGAAACTTTTCCCGTAAAAGATCAATAGTTTCGTTGCTTGTGTGGCACGTAGCGCCGTCTTGTTGAAAGTAAACGTTGTCTAGATCAATACCATCCAATTCCGGCCATAAAAAATCATTAATCATCTCTCGATAGTGCAATCCATTCGCGGGCTTAACACCTCTTATTGGAAAACCCTTTATTTAGCAACAGCCCCCCGAACTTTACACAATTTCTTGAATCTCTCGTTTTTACTTGACTTCGCTTGACTCAAACGTTCCTGCCTCTTGTTTTACCTTGACTTAAACGTTACTGTCTCTTGTTATAACTTGACTTCACTTCCCTAGAACGGTACTGTCTTTTGTTTTAACTGGACTTCACTTCACTCAAACATTTCTGTCTTTTGTTTTAATTAGACTTCATTTGACTCAAACGTTACCGTGTCTTGTTTTAACTGAACTTCACTTGACTCAAACGTTACTGTATTTTGTTTTAACTGGACTTCACCTGCCTCAAACTTTACTGTCTCTAGATTTTTTAATTGTATTATTTTTACATACTGTTGATGTACATTGTTATTGAACAGTTGGTATTAATTTTGTGTTATGCTATGTAATCTATTTTAAAAAACTAAAATAAAAACAATAATAGAAGACTTGTCTGTCTAGCAGAGGATTGAACCCGCGACCGTTGGATGGGAATCTGACGCTTCGGACCACTCTGCTGCTAATCTGCGATTCTGTGATTGTATCCCTAAACGGCGCTACATAAAATTGAAATTTTGTTATCATATTATCAACTATTTTCACTAGATTTTAAAACAAAATATACATTTCTAATTTTACTTCCATTCTGTTTCTTAAATCCATTTCACCATCATGACGATTCAAATTTCGTGAGCTATGTTATTATATTGTGAAAAGGCGTAATTAATATGAGGTGAGATTAAAAGCACTGACAGATAAGAAACAGAAATGTTGGCCTTTTTGTGGAGAAAGGGGGAGAAGATATTTTTCTCAGACGTCAACTCCGGGGGAAGGGGCGGGGGGGAGGTAGGGTGATTTAATTACTTCACGGGAATTGGTTCAACTTTGTCTTTATAAAAATCTTGCGTCACGATGTTTGTTCGAGATAAACTCCGAAACTACTTAACCAATTTTTATGATATTTAGATTACTATGTGTAATTTGGTTCAACTTAATGGATAGGATAGTTTTTATCTCGATTATTGACCTCAATATTTATTATTGCGAATTAAACATTCGTTATAGGACAATGCTTTGTAATTATTTGTAAGTTCCATAAGTTTCTAACAGATGGCGGTGTGAGTTAATTTATAGACACAACACTTGGTTATCTAGGTTGGGTAACCATCCAGTAGATGGCGTTGTGTTTCGATTTCCCGTCACAGCAACGCGTGGCTGGGTCAGCTAATAATATTATATATTTATGATCGTATTTTATGTTGGGGTATTATGCCGTGTTGCGCTGCCTCTTTCTTTAGCCAATTTTTAGGACAGCCAGTGTCCATCATCTGTGCAGATGTAAAACATTGTACCTTCATAACTGTACATTACACATCTGCTCTGATGATGCACACTGTCCGAAACGTTGGCCAAAGGAGGAGGCAGCGTAACACGGCTTAATACCCCAAAAACAAATCACTACAATACTTTTGGCCGTGAAAATCTTAAATCATATCTACATATTACACAGGTACGCATAGACTGCGAGAAGTGATTCTACATGGTAGTACAAGTACAAAAGATTAACAAGTTTTTTCGAAATTCCAACATTTCAAGGTAGTTTTTGGATAAAAAAGAATCACCTCCCGAAGTTTGTGCACTTTACCCCCGGACACCCTGTATGTTTATGAATCATTAAAATTATTGCTACTTTTAAATGATCGTTCTTTCCTCAGTATATTTTGCCCTGGGGAAGGAACGCTTGTTCTGAAATCGATTGGCATTTATGAAAATATGAAGGTTCCAACAAAAAATAATATTTCATTTATTTATGTCTATAAGTTTTTCAAAATGTAAAATTTAATTAATACTCTTTCCGGTTAATGATATAATAGATCTGAGGATGTTCTTTATAGCATATATGTTTTTTTTTAATACGTCATAAAAATAAATTTACTTATTTTATCTCCGCTCTGTAGGCTCTGGGGAAAAAAAATCCCTCAGAGCGTATGTCATTTTTATGGGATGGAGGGTCTTTTTGAGGAGAGGAAGGAGTGAACATGAGTGTTGAAAACGTTCAACGAGTCGTAGACGTCACCAGGCAGTAATGTTTTCTATGTCATAATGTCGTTGTCGAATGTGCTTTTTTCAAATCAATAATTAGGAATTTATTTATTTATTTATTTAAGGAACATTAACAGTCTTAGTAATACAATAAACATAAGATGATGATAAAAAAACAGACCAATTATTAATGTTCACAGATAGGTATTTAGAAACAAGACTAACTGAATATAAATTAGAATATTTAAAAAAATAATAAGAGTACAAATGTGAATTCAACAAATGGTAAACTAATACACAACATTAAAATAAGTGTGATTATATTTGGATTGGGTTGGGAAGGGTAAGGGGAGGAGAGGGATAAGGGAAAGTTGCCACGCAAGTAATATAAAAATATTAGATACAATTAATTCATGTGTTATTCGCACCTAGAATGTTATACAGTGAAGTTCTGTAGCGACAGTAACTAGCAGTAAATACGTCAGCACGTGTGTCTATATTTGCAAATTTGTTGTTATAGTAGTTACATGTCCTTTGTATAAATTCATTTTGATTGGAATTGGTGTTGCATCTATCAATATAGAAAAGGGTATTTTGTCTACTATACCGAATGGACGTGTGGAAATTTATTTTGTTTAGCAAATCCGGGCAGTCAACTTTTGAGTTAATAATTTTGTACAGGAGCATCTGATCAGCGACAAGCCTCCTGTTGAGTAGTTTTGTGATTCGAAAATGTTTCTCGATTTCGTCGTAAGAGTTGTATATGTTAAATGATTTAAAATTGAGGAATTTGAGAAATCGCTCCTGAACTCTTTCTAACCTGTTAACATAAACAATATAGCGCGGGTTCCAAACCTGTGAACAGTATTCCAGGTGAGGACGAACATGTGAATTGTAGAGAATCAGATAAGTCTTAGTGTTTTTGAAAAATTTGCATGTTCTCAGTACGAAACCCAGACTTTTTGTTGCTTTAGTGACAATGTTATCAAAGTGCTTTTCAAATGTAAGTTTAGAGTCCAAAATAACACCGAGGTCACGTATATAATCTTTATATGTTAACTGCGATCCAGAAATGGTGTAATCGTGCAGTATTTTCACACGGTTACGTGTGAATGTAACTTTGCAACATTTAGAAATATTAATAAAAAATTTTTTTCTAAGACAGTAATCCGTCAGTCGGTCAAGATCTGCCTGTAAACGCGTAGAACAGTCCGGGGAGCTTATAGGAAGGTATATTTTCATGTCGTCAGCAAATAGTAAAATTTGAGAGTTGCGAAAACATGTCGTGATATCATTTATATAGATAGAGAAAAGCAAAGGACCCAAAATGGACCCCTGAGGCACACCGGAAGTGATGATTTTCCAGATGGAAGAAAATCCACCCACCGTCACAGCCTGGGACCTATTTGTCACGTATGAAGATAACCAACGAAGGAGATCTCCATGAATACCATGATTAGCAAGTTTTCTAAGCAGGACGCTGTGATTGATCTTGTCAAAGACTTTGCTATAGTCGGTGTAGATTGTATCAACTTGCACACGTTTATCCATGGAGGCAGATAAGAAATTTATAAATATTATAAGATTAGTAGCAACAGAGCGACCTGCAAAGAATCCATGCTGAAATTCATTGATCGAATTCTTTACCACAGGGAATAACTGGTCATAGACTATGTTTTCGAACACCTTTGAAAAAATGCAGAGCTTGGAAATGGGTCTATAATTATCTGCTTCACACTTAGTTCCCGATTTATGAATTGGTGTGATGTAGGCTCTTTTCCATGTATCAGGAAATGTACCAGTCTTGAGCGATATATTAAACAGTATTGATAGAGGAAGTGACAAATGATTTGCGCACTCGGTAATGAACAATGGTGGGATACCATCTGGCCCAGCTCCCTTGCTGGAATCGAGCCGTTTTAAATATTTACATACAAGGTCAGCATCGATAAAAATTGATCCCATCGCACAAACCTGCTCTACAGAGTCATCGCAGGAAGTCCCCAGAGGGTCAGGCGGTTCGTAGGCAGAATGAAAATAATCAGCAAATAAATCACAGACTGCCTGGCCACCTTCGGCTTTTAAATCCTTAAGATTTAAAACGCTAGGAATAGATGCTGATAGTTTTTTTGATTTAACATATATGACCAGAATGCCTTCTTGATATTCTCTTCAGCATTATTAATAAAGTCTTCATGACACTTATTTGCCATTTTTTTCTGTCTGGTGCGTAGCCTTGAAAAAGTAATGTAATCAGAAGGGTTCTTATAAGTAGTATATAGTCTGTGAAATTTCTGCTTTTCACGAATAAGTTTAATTAATGACGAGCTATACCACGGGGGGTATGAATGTTTACCAGTACGCCTCAACGGAACCTTGTCCGAGATTAAATTATCAATAATATTGTAAAAATGCGATAATGCAGGATTGACGGAATCGGTTAAGTTAAATGAAAATATATTTTTTTAATTATCTCCACACAGGAGACCTTATGGAAAAAAATCCTTCAGAACCGATCTTATCTTTGGGGATTCTGTGTGGAGGGTATTTTTGAGTGGAAGTTCTTAGGGGTGGGTAGGAAACTGAGGTCAATGTGACTAGGAGTGACGAATGTGTTAATCCATCCTTCCCGCTGCGTTGCAAGCGAGGGTGTCTGGCGGTAGAGGTCTAGATTAGGTCTCTCTCGATCCTGCCCGCCACGCAGTAGGTGCCCAAACGCATTCGCTGCAAAGACCTTAACGTATCTCACTCCATGAACCCGGGCACCCCTGCTGGGTTACCATACGTAGGGATAAGACGTTTGAGGTGACCTATGGCAGGGGTGTTTGTTATCCAATAAATGATTCCTGGGGCGACGGTACCTACACTCGCCTCCCAAATGATCAGAATCAGAAAAATATACCTTAAATCTTCCTTATATTTTTAAAAGTATTCATATTTTGTGAAAATACCCCACTGCGCGACCTTTACGCTGCAACGTTATTCGCGAATTTATAAAACACGAGTAATTTTCACCACTCCCCAGCCAGCGTACAAAAAGTTTCGTCACTTGATCTGGTGTTTTTGTAAGCGGGATTTACGTCGTTCAATAAAGATCCTAAATCCCGATTTTACATTAAAAGGACCCGAGCGTTTGTACCGGATTTACACCGGGGAGCCCGAAGGATCGATCACTTAAATAAATTGACAGCTTAAGTACACATCGAACCGAGTCGCTCGCTTTTCCAATCCGCCTCGCTTTATATTAAATTTATTCCTAGAATCAATTCGTTCAATACCTTAAATTTAAATCGGCAAAAAGTGGTAAATTTTTAATTACCCGGAGAACTTTGATGAATTTTTGATAATTTTCAAACGAACGCTTTACAAAGGTAATTAAATTTCTAAAAGGGGAGATTTATTGTGTAATCGAACCATATTATGAAAAGATCTGAATCTTTTAAATTATGGAAGTGATTAAGGGCAATAATGAGAATATCTTTCACTCTGGAATTTTCACCTATTTATTTTCGACCAAACCGATTTTTTTTTTGTGAGACAATTTTGAGTAAATGTATGGTATTTTACATGAGGTGTGTAGAAGCAAAGGCAGCAATCTCCACTTTCGTTTTTTTTAATAGGCAAAAAAAAACATTGATATCTTTGCCTTTGATAAATATTTTCAAACTCTGATTTTGATGGCAGAAAGCTGACAAACTCAGCTATCTCCCATAAAAATCAGAGTTTGAAAATATGTATCGAAGGCAAAGATATTAATGTGTTTTTTTGCCTTTTTTTCAAAAAACGAAAGTGGAGATTGCTGCCTTTGCTTCTACACACCTCACATAATCTATGTCAGGAATGAGCGCCTTCATATTATTCATATTAAAATAGACACCATTCATTTTTAGGTATTTAAGCCGCCGCTATTTGAATTTCGACCGATTTCTTACATATCTCCCTTAAACATTTGTTTAAGGGAGATATGTAAGAGTTTTAAGCTCTTAAAAAAATAAATGTTATTTTTTAACATAATATCTACATACGTTCCACGCCGAAACGCAAATTATATGAAATTCCCTCGATAGAAAAAAATTGCAAAGTATGCTCCGAAAATTATTTAAAACAAGTCTATTTCTATTATTTTACAAGTTATATTTGTGAAAAAATTAACAATGTTTCTTTAAATGATACTTAAGATACGTTCCACGAGATTTTTGCTTAATTTAAACGAGTCATGTTTTATTAAGCTTTTTCGTAATTTTTGCTTCAATTTTATCGATTTAAATATTAGCGCGCTCTCTCCAACATTCGTAATTACATATCTCTCCATCTTCTTCTTTTCGAGAGCGGTTACGGAGCCTTAAGACATATCCCAAATAAATATTTACTCCGATTGACGAACTTTGCCTTCTGCCAATTGATAATACAATATGGCATTATAGGGTGGGGTGTAACTTTCAAAAATACACGTATGACCACTTTAATTAGCTCAAAATTTAAAATTAAAAACAATTCTACTTAAGCAAAAAATTAATATTCAGCAGAGCTTATGTTTAAAGAATTAAAGAATTTAAAATCCGAAATCTTAATGCATTGTACTTCTACCATGCAACATTACAAGTTTAAAAAGATAATTTTCTCAATAAAACTGAACCATTTAAAATAGTATAAAACTCAGATAAACCTCAATTCTCCCAATTCCAAAATTTAAAAATAATTATAGGGTATTTTAATTGTAAATAACTTGGGTGAAAGTTTTTTAATACATTTCCAGAAAGTATCAGAAATATAAACAAACAATTTTTATATATTACCCAAAACACACTGAAAATATAAGCAGAACACTTTTACATAAAATAAAGAAATATCGAATATAAGAATTCATTACTCATACACACAATGGAGGTACATCTTAAATATATCAATATGTAAAACTGCTAACATAATTCTGTAAATTTTGATTTTAATATTTCATAATTTTTTATATGTTTCATTTTTTGTCATTTTTTTAACTACCACACTAGTGCCTTTTTTAACCTTAACTCCACACAGGAGTCATGTTAAAAATTATGTCATCTGGGATGCTTTGTGGAGGGTCTTTTTGAGGAGAGAAAGGAATGAATATTGGTCTTGAAGAGACCCATGTTGTAGGAGGGAGGAAACAAGCCGGCAAATCGTTCCATAGCCTAGCTGTTGAACTCAAGAACGAGTCGAAAAAACGACCCATTTTCGTGTGACAAATGTCAACCGTATAAATATGTTGTGCGCGCGTTTGGCGTGTCTCCCGACTATGCACCGGTACCGAAGGGATAAATGACGCTAGTTCCTCAGAGCATCTTCCATTGAAATACCGGTAGAACAGGGATAGCATAGCCACCCGACGCCTGTGCTTTAAAGATTGCAATCCGTTCGTTAAGGTGGGAGAATCTATCAAGCGGACCGCCCGTTTCTGCACAGAGTCGAGGGTATTTTTCAAGTATTTTGGAGCTCCAGACCGGAGGTGGCTGCCAAATTCAACCGTGGGGCGCACTTGTGATTCGTACAGAGTTAGCAGTTGTGTACTATTAAAGTATCTGCGGGCCCTGTACAGTACACCTTGTTTTTGGGGGGCTCATTTAACCCGTGTCGTGGTAGTCAGACATGAAATATTATTTTATAGAATCAGATAATAAAACGTAAGAGGAAAGAAAAAAATTACTTTAATTAATTACGTTAATTAGTTACGTTAATTAATTCAATTTTGTGTACGTTAATAAATTACGTTAACTAGTTACGTTAATTAATTCAATTTTGTGTCATGTAATTTATTTTTTGAATAAACATTTTAAAAAAACAAATTTTATAAAAAACATTAAATATCTTTCCAATTGCACAATGAAAAAATATAACACATCTACTCCTTGAAGATTTTCTTAATTAATAAGGTAGTGAAGTATTTTCTCGCTCTTCGGTAAAAGTAAAATATTTTAACTGCAGTACGAGTACTTAACTAGCCATTCTAAAATTGCTTCGTGAAAAATTTTAATAACAAGCGAAAAAAAAAGAAAAAATATTAGAACAACTTAATGAATAATACCTCATTTTGTAATATGTAATCATTGAAGACAATATAAGCGACTCTTAAACGAAAATTTGAAACAGAAAAATCAGAAAAAGATTCGTTCGCATCTAGAGCAAAGCCACGACAAGGCTGGGGTTCTAGGTTTAATTCCTAGAAGCGACCGAATTTTTATCTGATTTTTCTGTTCCAGAGTTTTACTTTTTCTTACATTACATCAACGCAGGAGGCCCTGTGGTAAATATTTTCCCTCAGGACCCATGACATCTTAGACATTGACAGGGAAGAGAGGAAGTTCTGGGAAGGAAAAAAGTATGAGGAATGGGTAGGAATCTGGGGGTCAGTGTGTCCAGGAGTGACGGACGTATGAATCGATCTCTCCTATTGTGGTGCAAGTCGATGGTCCGAGAGGGTCCGGCTCAACCAATCCCTCGCGGTCCAGCCCGCCACGCAGTAGATGGGCAAAGGTATCCGCCGCCAATACAAACCTCACCCTATGAATCCGGGCACCCCTGCTAAAATGTAGCGAACCACTTGGGGTGTTATTTATTCCCTTCGGTCTTTTCAAATCGATATGTTTATTCAACTTACCCTGTAGACATTCAGAAGGAAACTGTATGTACTTATACTCTACATGGGATGTGTGGGATTGCACTCACCTCCCCACATCCTGGAATAAAGCCTTATTATCATTATAATTATTATATTATTAATAAAATTCAATACAGCCTGACGGATTAATCTAAAAATGTCACAGTGTACTTAGAAAACAAGGGACTTGTTTGTTTTCTGAGGTCACAAACAATTTTCAACATTTTCCAGGCATGTCAAAACAGTTAATTAAATTCTTG
The DNA here is from genome assembly GCA_936435175.1 of Glyphotaelius pellucidus. Classification (NCBI taxonomy): domain Eukaryota; kingdom Metazoa; phylum Arthropoda; class Insecta; order Trichoptera; family Limnephilidae; genus Glyphotaelius; species Glyphotaelius pellucidus. The sequence continues at coordinate 39,272,554 of OW386543.1, forward strand.
ATTTAACAAGGAACAAATTTTTTTTTTCTTCGAAATCATATTTACTATAAAATGAAATTGTTTTATGCATTATTTACCAATTTCAAACGTTAAACCTACTTCAAAAGTACCCTTAATAAAGTTGGTATGAATATCAAACGAATTTATATACAGTGTCGACTTTTTGTACTTATGCGCTGGTATACACAGTATATATCAAGAAGTTTTTTCCTTGATGCATTTGAATGAATATATATTTTATACTTTGTTATTTGGCGGTAAGTCCTCTCTACACATCCCTTCGCGGTCACTTAGTTATATTTTGTTTAATTAGGTATAGCGTATTTTATCTAAACCGACTGCTTATTGTATATAAAAAGGCAAAAAGTTGGCAATCGATAATTACAGACCTGTAGCTGTCTTATCAGCACCTGCAAAACTTTTAGAAACCATAATTTACTCACAAATATATTATCAAACAAAACATACACTCTCCGAGAATCAACACGGATTTCGCCCCAATCTATCACCCTCAACAAACCTTGTGAATCTCACCACCTGCATTAATAAATCGTTTGAAAATTTTGTACAAGTCGATGTGATTTATACAGACTTCTAAGAAGCATTTGACAAAGTCGACCATGATATTTTATTAAAAAAAATTAAATGACGTCGGATTCTCTCAGGATTTTCTCGCTTTCGTAGCTAGCTACTTATACAATCGCCGTCAGTATGTCAGTTACGGACACCAGCTTTCACACGAATACAAAACTTACTCTGGAATTCCCCGGGGATCAAATCTAGGACCCCTCCTCTTTCTTTTATTCATTAATAATATAGGCAAGACCGTTAACCGCTCAAAATATCTCCTCTTCGCTGACGATATCAAACTTTTCAGAGCAATTAAAAGTCATATCGATTCCATTCTTCTGCAGAATGATCTTGATTCTCTTGTCAAATGGTCGGAATTGAATAACTTACCCTTCATCCGGAAATGCAGTGTCGTTACATTTACAAGATCCAAAGACACATTTCTATTCACATACCACATTAATAAAATTATATTAACACGCAAAAACGAGATTCGAAACCGTGATTTGGCGTGATTTTTGAAGCAAATCTCTCTTTCAAATCCCACATATCTGACATTGTCTCCCGCGCTAACAAAATGCTTGGATTTGTTCTTCGTAATGCGAGATCATTTACTAATGGAATTGCAATACCGAGAACATATGAAGCACTTGTCCGCAGTATTTATTTTTTAAAAGAAAGACAAACATTCCCGGGTTACGAAAAACCCAACAATGTTTGAAAATCTCCCACTACCACCACAGAAAGCCGAAAATATTGCTTGTGTTATAATGGAGGACTTAGCCAGCCGAGGAATCGAACACGGGACGCCCGGGTGGGACCCAAACGCGATGCCCACTCAACCACTGACCGGTCGAAGTAGAGCTTGCTGGTTATCGCAGCGGTGTTAGTTATCCAATAAATAATATCCTAATTGGGTACCTTATAGAAATATATATATATTTTAATTTTTTACTGATCGGATGGGAATAGGAAAATACTGTAAAAATCATACAATAATTTCCTGTTATTTTTATAGTTTTTTCCATTTTTTTTATTTATGTATTAGTCATCACGGACGTTTTACATGTTTTTACATTTTCCATGATTTAGCGCAGGTTTAGATAACAAAAATAACATAAAGGTGAAGTATAACGTTACACAATAAAAGAGACAGAAAAACATCAGTTTTTGAACAGCAGATGGCATAAAATATAACAAAAAGTAATAAAATGTGAGTTTTTAATACTTAAGGGTGTATTCTAGTCTAGAAAAAAAAAAACAATTTTTTTTCTTTATATTTCCAAAGTTTAAATATTCAAAAATATGTCCTTAAAAGGATTTTTCGAAATTTGCATTATTTTAAAAGTTATAACCATTTTAATGTCGCGGTTTAGACGAAATCCAACCAAAATCTGAATAGAACAAATTTTTAAGCCCATTTTTCTCCAAACCACTTTTTTCGAGGCGGTTGACACGATATCTCAAGTTCTACTAAACCAATTTACTTGAAAATTGGTGTGAGCCTTTTCTACACATTCCTCTATGGCGGGAACTAGAACTATGAAAAAATTTCAATTATTACTATTTTTAAAAAATTTGCAAAGTCAAAAAAACTGGTACAAAAACGTCTTTTTTTATTTCAAACAGCCGCCATTATGCGAAAAAAATTTTTTTTTACTTTTCCTTAGTTCGGGCATAACCACATTTGTTTGGATTAAGAATAATTTTTTTTTTTTTTAGATTACTGGGAGGGTTGCAATCGTGTCAACCAGGGCGCACCATTTTTTTGAGACCCCCCTCTTCAACACCCTGTAACTTTCTGAATTTTTAATTTTTTAGTTCGACTCTTTTTTTAATGGATTCTTTAATGTTTAATAAATATTTCATCAAATAGAAGTTGGTAAAAATATTATTGTTTTTTTTTGTTGCACCTGAAAAAACACCTACAATTCGTGCCTCTAGACTAGAATACCCCCTTAATTTGTAAGTGCTAAATACATAACGAAATATATTTAAAAACAAAACTACACACCACCGATTTGCACAGCATTTAAATTTATATTTAAAACAATCGTACTTAAATTTAACATTAGCGTCAGCTGTTTAAAGAATTCTAATTCAGAAAAAACATGCTTTATACTGCTACCATGCAACTTAAATGTAGTCAAACTATCACGAAAAGGACAGATGTGTTTGATAATATATTATACTAACGAGAGCATCAAAATATATAGTAGGAAGTATAAGTCGTTGAATATTAAATATTTCGCGATGATAAAAAAATATACATTCCCAATAATTGCAGAAGTTTACGTTATTTAATAGTTTTCCTACCTCTTTATTTGAGAGTTTTATCGTGTTCAGAAAAAGGATACTATCGTAAGTAACATAGATTATTATGAGTTATTCTGAAGATAATTTTTACGTGTTAGTAATCAGTCGAATGCATGTTTCCACGAATCATCTGACGGTGTAATATCCATCGCTCCCACGACATCGCATTCCCTTCACCCCAAATCACACACATTCCTCACCACACGATATTTCATACCCAGTACTGGCCAGTGGGCAGGTTTCAGAAACCCACACATACTTTAATCTAATTACTCTAATCGGGCCGGGTCCTTCCTGGATATCTCCCTCTTAGCTATTTACGCTCTCCCCCTACTCCCAACTCTCTACAACCCCCTAAATCTCCCTAACCAAGGCAGAGCGCACAGAGCCGGTTCACTGAACATCGTTTAACTTAATTTTCTGACTATCGACGAGATTACATAAACACCGCCAAATTCCGCGCAAATTTGACCAGCTGGAATCCGAAAGATCTTTTCGATTCACTGTGCCGCGTGCCCTCCTGGCGAGTCCTTTTTCTGATTCACTTCACTTGTGAATTCCAAACGATCCTGAATAACATTTTATAATGTTTCAAAACTGGTTATTATGGACTTCTTTTACAGCTTTCCAGTTGGCCACTAGATTAGTAGATAAATCATACCCCTTTAGTTTTACTGTTTTCACAAAGCCCTTTTTAATTTATTTATTTATTTATTGGCGGACTTACGTCAAATTTACAAAATACTAACAGGAAATTTCAAAAAATGCATATTATAAGAGTAAAAAAAGACAAAATCAGATATAAACGTAGGAAAATAGAAGTGAAAAGTAAAGTCAAGGCTTGGCTAGAAGTCAAAGTCAGGTTTTTGCTGCTAGGCCGTGCGGGCGGCTTTTGGTTCGGTTTTGTCCAATTTGAGTGTTGGTGACCATTTTATAAATCCGATAGGAACTGATTCCAAAAATAGTCAGTTCCTCGGATCCACTGGGATCCAGCGACAGCTGGTCACCGGGATAAAGTAACCGCGATAGGCAATGACGTCATGTATAATATAATATAGACGCGTGGTATTATTATTCACAACTGCCACTTACAATAATAATCATATTATCGTCAATCTCTCCATATCCGGAGAGATTCACGAAATTACAAATCCAATAGTAGGTACTTACTCGATGCTCCTCACGCCAGCTGTTAAATGGCGCCATTTTTGGCATTGCTTTAATTCGGTTCTATTAGTAAAGTACATTTGTATAAAAATCCAGGTACGGTTTTTTTTACGGTTTTATCCGAGAAAGGTTTAGCTTAAGTCACGGCGTCAGAGTTGTATTCTTAGCCGGATTCTTAAATTTCAACCGTACAGTCGCAGGGCTATTAATACTGTTTGATGTCTTCAGTTTAGTGACTGGCAAAAATCTTGACTTCTACCAAAAAAAATAAGGTCTTACAGAAAGTTACTAGTTAGTAAATAGAAAATGTTGTTAGGCTTAAGCCGGTTACTAGTTACGCGAATTAAGTAACTTAAATAACGTCGTCAAAGCCCTCTTACTACAGTTACTATATTTCGAGTGAACCTTGAGAGGGAACAACTAGACTCAACCGGACATATGTCATTTTTAAATCAAGCTCTAGACGTATCGACACTTTTCAAAAAAAAAAAACATTCAAATTGATTTCGAATGATTGTTATTTTATCTAGTAAAGCTTTGTTGTAAATTTTGAAAAATTGTGTTTATTTTTATTATAATAAGGTTATAACCGTTGGTCGTTGGCAGATTTGTTAAATTTTCAAACAAAATATTGTATCGTAAAAGATGACGAAAATATTACAGTATGTTTTTTCAAATCATATAATTATATGATTTGAAAAAACATGCTGAAATATTTTCGGCATAATTATGCAGTAAAATAAATTAACTAGGAAAGCTACTTTTCAGAATTTTAATTTTGATTAAAATAAAACCATTTAAAAACATTCTATACACGTGTTTGTGACAAATTATTTCAGCTTGTCTATTTATTGGCGGTCTCACAAACTAATATTATTTTTTTTAATTTACTCACTTATTTCGCTGAATTATTGAAAAAATTATAAATACTTATGGTCAAAAAATAATTATAAAGAGTACATATCTATACTAATATTATAAATGCTAAACTGCTCGAGTTTGTTTGTTACGCTTTCACGCATAAAACAATAAAACGAATTGAAAAATTCTTTCACTAAAAGAAAGCTACATTATATGCGAAAACTGTATATGATGGTAAGCTCTGGCGTTATTAAATTATAAATATTAATATATTATATTTATTATACGTTTTCTGTCGCTAATAACAGTGAGTTATTGCTAAGGTCAGAAAACAAAACGTTGCCGTGGAAACGATGTTGATATATTTTTTTTTAATTTCAGGCGTCGTAGTTAATATCTATCTATCTAAATAAATAAAAATGAATCTTCGAAATGTTGGTATTTACGTGCGTAACTTCTGAACGACTGAACCAAATTGGACAATTCTCTTTTTTACTGCTGGTGAGCCCTGGCATTATGAAATTTAGGTGGCACGCGAGCTTTTTGAAAACTGAATGCACCGAGAATGAATGTATGGAATGCGGGAGGGGGGAGGGGTGGATAATTGATAAGTGCAAGGATTACAGAAATTAACCCCTAATACAAAGCGAGCGAAGCCGCGGGAAAAAAAGTTAGTTTTTAATAATTTAATCATCACGCGTTTCAGCATTTTATTCTTAATTTGAATTTTGGTACACATTAAATTTTGAATGAAATAAAATCAATACTGAGTTATTAGTTAAAAATGCTGTCACGAAGAATAATCAATCTTTCTCATCGGAACCGCCCTGCACACTTGCAGGGGTTTTGCAATTTGAATTCTAAGCTGCTGTTTAATGGGCCTTAATCAACCTATTGCTTTAGAGTTGATTAGACAGCATTATTATTGTGCATGACTTTTGCGTATAAATCCCAGTCCATTTTCATTAGCGATGCAGTAAATATTTGTGTTTTAATCACCGCCTGCTAATAGTTATACAAGCCACCCACTTTCCCATTCGGAACGTTTAATTGCAGCCACAGTGCGCCAGTGAATTAAAGCCTAGACGCGTGTGGAGGTTCTATGCTGTGGAGCTTTTTCATACACGACGGGTTATTCACTCATTAAAAGGATTCGTTTCATCAAAAGCGTGCGGCGGAAACTGCACAATTTTCCAAATGAAGGCTTTTAAACAAAAATACACGCACATACCACCCACCCAAAAATCTAAATATGATAATTTGATCAAATCTATTTATTAGTATCGTATTTTCACGTAATACCATAACTGTTAAAAAGTGTGTACAGTTTTTCACGAAATGCGCTATTTTATAAGGTGAATATTTGAGATTCTGCACACAACTGAGGTTTAAATATACTGTGCCCAAATGTAGGCTAGATAAAATTTTCAAGCAGCCTTAACTTTATTATATGTACTTCACAAGTTACCAAAAGGGGGGGTTCGTTTTTTTGTCACCCGTAAAAAGTTTTGCCCACAACCCTTCTTGCTTCGTCTATGCAATCATGACTACCAATAAAAAAATCTAAAACCTCCACAGTGCATAGTTAATAATTTGAGGTATGTAGGGTAACTTTATTATAAAACCCAAGGTTTCTTCCTCGATTTCATTTTATTTTAGTTGGGTACGTGTAATCTTTTTAGAATTAAAAAAAACAAACGTTTAAAGTTTAAAAAAACAAACGTTTAAGCTGCTTGCGACGTATGGCACCATCGCAAATACTCACTACCTCGAAACGCGAACCAGTAATTTTATGTCTGCCGAGTTTGGATATCTCCGGGGGTCGACGTATGCATGTGCATGTCATCGTGATAATTCAACTATAACAACTATGTTTTTTCTGAATCTTTATGATGGAATCTAGGAAATCAGGTGATTGTCATAACTACTTAACTTCTGTTTTAGTGTAATAAAAAATATTGAAGGGACGGTTTTTCAAAACGTATTTTTTCTTTAAGTTTAGAATTCAGCGAGACTTTCAAAAATGTTTTCGAATGTATCCGGCAAAATTTTTCGTTTTCTGTATTTAATGTATCAAATTAACTTTGGTTTTGTGGTGTATTCAGGGTTACAACTTTCATAACGCCAGACCTTACCATTATATAAAGAAACCCTCTTCTGCTAAAATGCAATGTTGTGCAAAAATTTTGAGTCAATCTGTCGATTACTTTCCTAGATTTGCGAACGCAAACATACGGAACCTGAATTTTTATATGTATATAAATATATAGATTGCTCTAAATATTAAAAACGACTGTACCAGGTTGAATCACGTAATATATTTTTTTGACAATTTTTTCATTTAACGATAATTTGTATTGTCCCAAAAACATACTAAAATAATAATGTTACGCTAGATACTCAAAATTACTAACTGTGCAGCGTTCTCAAAGATGACATTTTGCCCTGAGGGAAATTATATTCCTCATTTTCAATAAAATTCAACTGAAAACTCACGAGACGAGATGTGTATAAGGAAATACTGGCAGTGTTTTATGTGAAAATGATTTGTATTCTGCTCTCAAACGCTTTCTAAATAATTTTCCATGTTGCCAGAGGCAATTTCAATGGAAATAACAGTAAAAGCTGCCAAGGGAACTCGAGCTGGCTGTAAATTTAGTACATAATTGAGACCTTTATGTGCTTCCGCATCCATTTGTAAAATAAAACACCCATTTTAAAATAATGTGCAAGAACAAACACAAATACAACTACATTAAAAAGCGTTCACATACAAAAAAATAAAAATATGATGTTGATTACGATCCGTTAATTTCCTTATGTTTCGGTCGAATGCTTCCACGAACTGTTAATTTCAATGTATTTATGTATTACTGCTAATCCTGAACAAATTGCAAGTGCGCCCCACGGTAGGATTTGGCAGCCACCTCTGCTCTGGAGCCCCGAATACCCGGAAAAATCCCTCGATTCTATGTAGAGACGGGCGGTCCGTATTGCAATCTTTAGAGCGGGTGGGAATGCTATCCTCGTTCTACCGATATTTCAATGAAAGATGCTCCAAGGAACTAGCTAGTCATTAATAAACTCGGCACCAGTTTGTCACATGAGAACGGGTCGCTTCTACGACTCGTTCCTGAGTTCAACTGCTCGGCTGTGGAACGATTTGACGGATCCCGCGTTTCCTCCTTCCTATAACATGGGTTTCTTCAAGACCCATGTTCACTCTTTCCTCTCCTCAAAAAGAACATCCGCCAGCATCTTCAAATATGACATAGGCCCTGAGGGAAATTATCTTCCTCAGGGCCTTCTTTGTAGAGTTAAATAAAAGAAAAAAAAATGTCTTTGGGCAATTCCTATCGAGTGCTTCCACGATCAGAAAATTTCTATACATCCCTATCGAATGCTTTCACGCTCAGGAGGTCTAGCATGATCTGATCGATAAAATCCTACATCAATACAATATTCACCAAATCTGATCAAAATTTGGATCACGGTCAACAATTTATGAGAGATATTCCGACATTTGATAAGTTTTAACCCGGTCTCCATAGTATCATACTGTCAATATACGCATTTATGGTTGAAATATAACTAAAGACCTGATAAACTAAATAATTCCCATGGAGTGTTAAAAAGTGAATGCGGACTGCCAATGCATATTTGGTTTAGTATGTCAATTCAATATTGCCAATTTATTAATATTTTTACTTAATTGCTTTGCGTTTGACATTTCAAGTTGTCACAAAAAATACCTTCAGTATTGTCAGTGTATGTAAATTTCTTATTTATTCCCCGTCAATATCGGTTCGGCTATCAACGGTGAAACCTTGCTAGGAACATCGATACAAAATCATCGAAAGTTTCACCGTGCTAGAGCACCTATTGTTTTCTATATATTCTTGTTAATTTCTATATATTTCTGTCTAATGCTTCGGTGCTCAGCTGATTTCTGTATATTCCTGTCGAATATTTCCATGATCAGTTAATTTCGACACATTCCTCTCGAATGCTTCCACAATCGTTTAGTTTCTGAGTGTTGGTAAATCTTTTGAAAAGTTAACTTACTAATTTTTAACAGTTCAATCTTTTTTGGGTTACGATACGTCACAGTTCCTACAGCTGCGTGCGGGACGCTTCCCCCCTGCACAAACAAACCGCATACTCCGCGTACTCCCCGCGAAGCCGGCCCGGGCAACCGAGCCGGCTTTGCGGGGAGTATGCGGTTTGTTTGTGCAGGGGGGAAGCGTCCCGCACGCATCTGTAGGAACTGTGACGTATCGTAACAACACCTTGTACATATTTTAAATGCTCATCTTTCATGTCAACCGAACGTATATTTTATAATTTATTTCAGGAACTCCATTTTGGTGCTTATTGGATATTGTGCCTATCAAAAATGAGAAACGCGAGGTGGTTTTATTTCTCGCCTCTCACAAGGACATCACCAACACCAAGATGGCCGAGATGTCCACCACAGAGGACTTTGATAGCGGTAAGCCAGCCTCCATTTTACTCTTGGTGTTGTGCTCGTTCCATTGTCCAATATCGTCCGCCTCACTGTCCAATATTGTCCATGGCTCGTGTCTGTCCCATGTGCTATGTGATTTGTAATTTGGCATTTGAGTTTCTTGATGATTGTCTTGTGTACTATCCCTTAACACTAACTTACGAGGGTGGCTATAGTTGCTATTCAAAATTATTATGCTTTAACAAGATCGTTGCTTTCGGGTTTAAAACATCCCTATTATATAATTATCAAAATCATGGTTAAATAACCATCCTCCTGTTTTCAAATGATGTAGAAATTTTACATCACTTCATTACAAAACAAACAGTTGTTGAATTATACTCGATTGTTAACGGTTGTTAACGATAATTCTTTGCACAAAATCAAGCGTTGTTTTGTTAAAAGCTTTAACTTTCGCGAATTTCTCTGTGATCAAATTGTAAATTGTAAAACAGGAATTACGAGTATATATTATTTCCGTATAATGCATCACCCGGACTGGAGTGAAAATGAATAAAACCGATTGTACATAAATTCAAATGCTTGAACAAATGAAAACCAGACAAAAGGTTTACAAATTTTAATCCATTCTTTAAAACTTTTAACGCAATAATACTGGATGAAATATAGCTTTGTGTAGGTATATCAGTGTATTTATAACAACGCCTGAAACCTAAATGGTTACAAGGTTAAACTATTTGTGCCTTTGTCATAAAAACTAAGTTTACCATAATCTGAAATTAGCCCTACCTTACTACAGTCAATCAATGAACCTAAAAGGCCCTAGACAGAGCTATTGGAGAACAATTAAAAGCCGCGGGGTGAAAAATGCGTTTAACTACTGAATTTTATCATGACATGATACGAGTATATTCCCTGTCTCATCAAATTTAAAAAAAATGCATGCCATTGTGCATTAGGTACGTACTTGACTTACTTTAATCAGTGATTGCTGATTATTGGGAGAAAAAAATGTTAAAGAAAGTTTGGTTTCTGTTCACATTTTAGAATTTTTGTTTTTCAACTAAAATCATTAAAAAATTAGTAGATATTTGAAAGATAGGGGCGGAACGAGGGGTTAGGTAGTTACCAGACCAGTGACGACATTTGGAAGAATTATTTTTTGTTTTATTTTGAAGAAAAGAAACGTGAATAAAAAAGACTTCGAAAAAGTCAACGGAGACCAAAATTTATTTTACATTTATACTCAAAATAACCTCAGGAATCACATGTTAAAGTAAGTTGAATGTATCCCTTAAAACTATATAAAAATAAAATTAAATATTTCTTTTTGTTCCATTATGCATATAAGCTAGACAATTTCTCCTTACACTAGATTGAATTCAATGTTATTCATACAAAATCGCACTATTTTTTTATCCAGGGCCTTTTAAGTTTACGAGTCAACTCAATCTCTCTTGGCAAAGAACCACTCCTGTATTTGAGGTGAAAAGCTTGATCTGTGTAGGTTAGAATCTAAACTAACCCAACCAATCTTAAACTAACCTAAACGAGTCTGCCCTGACAAAGTCACAGTTGTAAATGTTTGTACACAAAGCTGTTATTCTTTCCAATGAGTTTGTTTTGACTCATTGTGAGTTATATTGTTTGTGCAATGTAAAATACCATGCAATAAACAAAGCTTCAGTGTTTCATTAAAAATACACGTCGTATTTGTGACGGTTCGCCTGGTGCATCGTAATACGAAGCAACGTACTGCATGTTATATGTAAAATTCTTCCCTTGTTTGTTCAGTGCATGTCACACCTACACGGCGTGCTAATTAACTAAGCATTTCCGCTACAATAGCTGATACCAATTACCCCCTACCTACAAACGCACTAAGGCACGTGGAAGTTTCACTAGAGCGGAAAGAGTTCCTAGAATGGCAGAGTTCAAGTTATTTATCCTCACACATCCTACGCCGAATGATTCTACGAATGTATAATAATTCATACTTCAGTAACTGAGCAGCGCCTAAGGTAATCTATTATTTATATGGGGATTTAAGAGGAATGGCTGCGCGGCCTTTTTCAAACAAAATTTAACTATGGATGCGAGGCCAAAATACACAACCAAATTGAATAATTATTTATTTTATCAAAACGTATGGCAAATATCTAGTACTGATTTGTGTTTTTTTATTTACTTTTGTTTTAAATTATGATTTATTGGCCGTTAAAGAATTACATTTTGAACGAGCAATTTTGGCATTTTTTTGTGAGTTGATTATAGTTTTTTAAAAACAATATATTTGAAGAGCCCGTGACGATCAGACATTCGCTATTTTATAAAACCTGAAAGTTTCTCTGTGTATGTCCCCAACACAAGTAAAAAAATCTTTGACTATGAAGTTTGGATCACGGTGGCTTTGAAAGGTAACAGATAGCAAAGGTGTATAAAATTGCACCTAAAATTCGTTAAAGTATAAATCTCAGTTTTTATATATTTTATTAGGAATAATATTAGAAATCACGTTGTCCATTGACAGACACTTCAGTCAAGTCAGTACAGTTGCAACTCCCTGACAGACACCCTTAAATTGACACTTCAGTCAAGTCAGTACAGTTGCAACTCCCTGACAGACACCCTTAAATTAAAATGAATAATAATTATACTTACGTTATAGTATAAAAGCTGAATTTAATAAATGCTACTTGAGGAACTGTCAAAAGATGTATTCTCAGTAATCAGACAGTTTCGAAGGATCTTACACCTTGTCAGACACATTAAAATTCTACCCTAGGTGCGAGCGCAAGATATACTCGTATACTATACATGCAAGCAGTCTATCGCGATATTTCACTGCTCGTGTTTCATTTACTCAATTTTATGTGTTTTTTGGATTTATCGGAAAATTTTATTGTGTAAAATTATTTCTTTATTATGATACATAATTATGACTAAAAAATAAATTTTCACAAAAGTTTGCAGTAAAATTTTCATGTCAATAAAAAAATAAAACAAAAATCCAATAAATTAATCAATAATATTTTGAAGTTTTATGAACTTGTTTTTTTTAATTTAATTTAATCAAAATCTCAATATTTTATATATATAATGAAAAAAAAATTAGCGTATTAAAAATCATAAAAAGAACATTTCTTAGGGTAGAAATTTTAATTTGTATAAAACAAATTTGTGTTACCAACGTAAATCGTTCGTTAATAATTATTTAAGTTACAAAAATACTGTTTTAATCGTTTTTCAATATTTTTTTTTATATTACATCATATTTGCATAGTAAATAGAGCAAAATTATTCTTTAAGATCAACATTAACTGACAAATAATTGCCAAAGTTGCCTCTGAAATAATGAAAAATTGATTTATTTAATGGAATATTTTTTATAATTTTAAACACAAATAATGTTGGATATATTTGCACCCGTTGGATAACAATGACACAACTCGGAAAACCTCTTTTTTCAGGAGAACAGTTTGAATATTTCGTTTGAGTGTATTAAATCAGTTGATTTATCAATAAAAAAACACTATTTTACAAAAGTTGAAAAGCAGTATAATAAAATTTATTTATTTATTTATTTATAAATAAACGCCCTTTTTCGGGGCTTTTACATATATAGCATAGAAAAAACATTTTATTGTACATAACTGAACTGCCTCAATAACAATATTTTAAATTTATTCAAAGATAAATTGAAGATGTCCACTGACTTGGTATAATTGTTTCCCTCCATTAGTATTCTGGGCAAAGAGGAATACATATGGTAGTTAGTCCCAGAATTTCTGCACTGAAATAAATCCTGACTTCTAGTATTACGAAGTGGAATTCGGAAGCTTATCAATTCATGTAATACCGGACTATCAACTAAATCATTTAGAATTTTATATAAAAATACCAAGTCAGTTTACGTGTAATATGTTTATTACGTGTAATAATAATATTTGGATGATTTACATAGCGCCGTTTTTATGATAGTGGTACAATGATCATTGTGCCACTATTTTTGCTTGAATTCGAATAAAATATTATAATATAAAAACGACATATTCGCTTTTACAGCCACAATAACATTTTTAAGAATTGTGACGTTTTATCAAAGACAGAATAGATATCCAGGAACATTTCTGCGTTTTTTTGACTTGTGCCACTGTTATCCCTCGGTTGCGAATATCTGTACTAGATATTTGCTATGCGAAAAAATATTGTTTCAGTTTGCTTGGGTAGTTTGGCCTCAAATCCAAAATTAATATTTATATGAAAATGGCCGCGCAGCCGTTCCCCTTAATAACATTATCTAAATCAAGGGATTCTTATTCGTAGTGCTTACTCATTCCAATTATTATAATCTTGTCACTACAAATTATACACATTTTGCCATTAGAGGATTTACCTTTTTGATTAGGATAAGGCTAATCTACAAACGAAACAGGATTAACTTTTATGGAACAGGGAAAATAATCTAATAAGATACATAATATATTAAAATACACTGAAGATAGAATCGTGTATATCTTTGTTTCTGAAGTAATCTCAATTATACCTTACTTTTTTTATAATAGCCCCACTTAGGAGGCCCTGGGGAAAAAAATTCCACAGTGCCTGGGTCATCTTTGGGGATGCTGTGTGGAGGGTATTTTTAGAAAAAAGGAAGGAGATGAACGTCTAGGAAGAGAAAAGTATGAGGGGTGGTTAGGAATCTGGGGGTCAATATTTTCAAGAGTGAATAAATTAAATAAATTTTCACGTAAAACACAACGTGCAGATAATCAGTGAGGCCAACATTATCAAATAATGTTTTGAAATATGTAAAGTTATTGTTTCAAATAAAATAAATAAAATCATCACGATTTTTTTACCTCAAGAATGTGAGTAAACAAACCACAGGCAATTTTGAAAATTGTCGAATCCTTCACCTGTGTTGGTGTACGTGAAAATTTCCCTTGGTTTTTTTTATTTTTTTAACAATTTAATTCATAGAACTCCATTCTAATGTTAAGTGTTTTCCTTTATGTATTTAATTTTTCATAAAAACAGTTTATTTATAAAGAAGTTCTGCTGTAAAATTATTATTACGATAATAATAATAACATAACGATCAACTTCTAAAGGCTTTAACAATATGTCAAACAGTTTGATAATGCCTTCAGAAACGAAACTTTACCACGTGCTCTGATATTTAAACAGTATAACTTGTTCACAAATAAACTGTTTTTGTTACATGGAGTAGTATTTAAACTAACCTAAACTATTTTCCGAACCGAACTTGAAACTTTCACGTCTTTGGTGCACAATGCAAAACACAACCCTCATTCACACCCTGGCATGATAAATAACCAAAGGTATTTAACTAATTCATGTGAATAAACCTAACCTAACCTAACACCTAACCGTTTTACCCGATAATCGCATCTTCATATAACCCGCAATCACGGAGACAAAAATGTATTTTTGATTGATTAGTAGTAATTTTATATATAAATAAAGGGAGGAAATCAAATTTACTAATAAAAAAACATTATTTTAGTTTGGGAGGCGGGTATAGGTATCGCCCCCAGGAATCATTTATTGTATAACCAACACCCCTGCCATAGGTCACCGTAAGTGATTCGCTACGGTCGGTGACTTAACAGGGGTTCCGGTGTTCATGGGGTGAGGTTTGTCTATGTCTTGGCGGCGGGCGCGTTTGCCCGCCTCTTGCGTGGCGGGCCGGATTGGTAGAGACTTTTTGAGATCTTTAGATCTCTCCATCCGGACTCTCTCGATCCATCGCCCTACACTGTAGTGGGAGGGTTGGATTCATAATATGTCCGTCACTCCCGGATACATTGAACCCCAGTTCCTACCCACCCCTCATACCGTATTCCTTCCCCGGTCGTCCTTTCCTTCCTTTCCATAAAAAGACCCCCCACACAGCATCCCAAAAGATGACGCAGGCTCTGAGGATTTTTTTTCTCAGGGCCTCCTATGTGGAGGTAATGTAAAAAAATAAATTATATTTTAACCAAAAAATCAAACGATCGTCTAATAACTGTAAATAACCGAAATAAATAAGTTTTCTCAGAATAAAGATTAATTCTCACAACAACAAAAAACATTTAACACAATATACAACAACATTAAAAAATCAATTGATTGTTTTAACATTTTATGAGAGTTTACAGCTATTAAATGATTGCGATTGTTGAATCGCGTCGTTTTTGTGTATCGGATATTACCAAGTCCTCTGCCCGCATCCATCATGCCCTCCGCTACCAGTAGGGTGGTGCAGTGTGCCCTCAATGTGCCCTCCACTCCCAGTAGGGTGGCGCAGAATGCCCTCAAAGTGCCTCCATGTGCCCTAGGGTGGCGCAGAAAGCCCTCAATGTGAAAAGTGTATTTTCGCTTAATATCCCCCGCATCAGTGTTCTGCAATGGTATGTTTTTTTGAAAAGGTAAATGTGTACATAAAAAATATCCCTTTGACGTTTCGCAAAAAGCACAAAGTAACTTCATTAATTAACTCTGTGCTTTTTATCAAACGCTCGACGGACGTCCCATTTTCCCAATTTTAAGTGACTTTCAAACCATTAAGTACATTTTTCTCGTTAAAGCCGTCTGTCGTAATGTCTTTTAGTCGTTTTGTCACTTCTCGCTGCCGGGAAAGGAAAACGAATTTTTTTACTCAAATGGAACACTGTTATATCTTTGCATACACCTCCTCATTTGCTTCTGAGTTTTGGGGAATCCTTTTGGAAAAGTATTTATGTAATATCGAGCCCTTGAAACAACAAGGAAAAATCTGAAATTCTAGCCAAAGTTGACCAATTTACATCCATGTTTAAAATGTATAAAACTTCTAAGTAATTTCGAAGATAAACAAGTTGTTTCTTTTTTTGAAAACAAAAATGTTTTTTTTGCAAATTTTACCGGCAGCTTATTTATACCTGCGAAATATAAACTGTTTTTGGAGCAACATGGTTTCATTTGTTTCGTACTTCGAGCTCATCCCTTCGTACAATAAGTTTCCATCTATCAATAGCTTGAATCTGTGTAAATAGATACAAAAAAATACTAAAACTAATTGTATTTAAATTATTTTTACGTTTAAAAACATATATGCAAAAAATGGAATTTAAAAATCAGATAGAAGCCTTTTGCTCTGAATTTAACTAATTTTTAAAGTAAAAAAGCTCTACATGTTTTTTGCTTAGTTTTTTGACAAAAAATGCAACGCTTTTTGCTTGAAATGTTATGAAAAATAAAGAGAATTTAATTATATCATGTTCTTAATTTTAATATTTTCATGATTGTCGAATGATTTAAACTTCGAACCTTTACATCGCAGTTTCATCCAAATGACAGATATAACCTTATTGTCCCAAGGCCACGATATTTCAATAAACTCAGAGTTACAGTTTTTCATTTAGGTTTCACCGCAAAACAACTAATTTTCTAAATACTTTATCGTTTGAAAGTCACAAGATAAAGCATGAGTCACTATGCCCGCACGCTGAATGTTGGTTCTCGCCATAAGTCATCAACCTTACCTTTCAGCTAACTGTTTTACGTGTAAAATATCATCTCTTTATTTATTATAATATACTACCCCGCCCCTTTGGATCTCAGAACCCTGCTTGCCACAGTACCACGGTACTCCCAACATCTATTGAATAAGGCAATTTGATAAATACAGCACTATATTTATGCAACATAAGCAATTATTCATTCACCCACATTCAAAAATTATTTTTATGACAGATGTTTTATATCAAATTTTACGTATTGGAAAAACACAGTTATGTATTGAGCGAAATTCTTACTATCCGGCTGTCTATTCTAAATCGCTTAGCTCTAAAAATCAGCCTGCTGTTTAGATTTATGCAATAAACCATCGTCAAATATTATGTTTTTTTTTATGTTCAGGCACAAATTTTAATCGTCCTAATCAATAATATTTATTTAAGGGCCAATTGTTTCTCAGAATTTTAACAATTCATCAAATTTCAAAGATTATTTTCATGTTCTATGAAAGCTATATTCAATACCTGTTTTCATTTCAGTTGAAGCAACTGACTAGTATATGATATAATAACAGAACTTGAGTAAAACCTTTATAAAACTTGAAAATTAACTTTTAAATATTAAGAATGGTTCAAATTCTGTAAAGGTTCTTAAGTTTTTCATTGTTATTTAATTAAAAAGGATGCCACAAATTACTTTCACAACAATTATTGAAGAAGTAATACTAGCCTTTCTTTGGTTTAGAGTGCTTTAAAAATGAAAACTTCGCACTCACAAATTCAAAGAAATGTACATTGAAAATTTGGTTACGAAATTTAGTGATAAAAATTCATTTGTATAGGCAAGAAGAAAGAAGACTCGTTGCGATAAATCTAATAATTTGAAAAGAATTGAACACCTTGAATACCTACCAAGTTAAGACGGGACCTTCTGAGCAACATATACGGCCGTTGTTTCCAATCCTACTGATCAACTTGTTGAGCCGAAATTTTTGCTCAACACTTCTCAAATGCACAAATATGGTCTTCCCAACTCTCGGACCAACAAGCGAACCGAGCGTTACTGAACAAATCATGTAGCTGATCGGAGACTCAAGTTGATCTGTCAAACAATGGCCGATAAGATCACCGTTAATAAATCAATATGTTATTTCATAGGAATAAATGGAGTAATTTCCTGGTACCTAACCTGATGTATGGCATTGAGGCACGGAATTGGCAGAGGAAGGATGAAAGTAAACTGAATGCTGTTGAAATGAGATCCCTAAGGCGTATGTGTGGTAAAACTATGTATGATCGTGTGAGAAATGTGGAGATCCGCAAAGAATGTAAGGCTGATGTAAGCATAATGAGTAAGATTAAAAAGGGACCCTCCGATGGTTTGGGCATGTAGAGCGAATGAACGAAGAAAGTAGTGTAAGAAGAAAATACGACACAAATGTGAATGGTAGAAGAAGTCGGGAACGCCCGAGGAAGACATGGCACGATCAAGTGAATCAGATACTTCAGTCGGGCCATGTCAAAAGTCAGAATAATAGAAGAGTATGTATGAGACGATGTATGAATGTGAGTGAAGCAAAGAGTGCGTGCCAAGACCGAGTTGTTTGGCGGTTCGTCCTCTCTGCCTACCTGTGCGGGAAACGGCGGATGGTTAGTTAGTTAGTTAAATGGATAAATTGAAAATCTGCCTGTCGCTGCAACACGTAAAAAAATGGAGGTGTTTTTCTAATGCGATTAATTTGACATTAAAAAAATGATTCAAAGAGTGATTGAAAATTTTTAACATTTACACTAACGTGTTGTTTTAAATAACTCACTGATAATTTCAATGATTCAATTTAATTCAAAATTTTAAGTGTAAAAATATTATTATTATTGCCTTATTCAAGAAAACATCTAAACCCTATCAATTTCATCCTGACTGTTAGCGTGCTAGACCGCATTTCTGTAACTACCCGTCCCTCTATAACCATCAGATAGCTCCTCACCTGTTCAATAGATTATAAAGCGAGCTCTTACTTGTACTAGTTTATTGGGTGCTTAAATACTGAGTCAATTGTCTTAGATATAATCTATACAAGCTAGGAGAACAATATTAACTAATGGTTAACTCCATCCAGAGATTAATTAGATTTAGCTAATTCCCCTACAAACAACAATTATTAAACATCTCAAGATAGGATAAGTTAAGTACTAAATTTAGTTAAGTACTACAAACAGAATATTCACAAAGTTATGGGAATAATTAATTAACTGTTGCAGTTAAGTACGGCTATAATTGCTTTAAAACTTGAGTTTCGTTTGTTTTAAAACATTACGAAAAGATAGTTATTTAGGTACTATAAGCAGATGAGTTCTGGTCAAAAAGCATCCGACCTGACATTTTCAAGAGGAAATAAATGAAACACCAACACCTCTGCCATTGGTCACCCCAAATAGTTCGCTACGTTTGGAGACTTATCAGGGGTGCCCGGGTTCATAGGGTGGGGTTTATCTGGGTCTTAGTGGTGGAAGCTTCTGCCTATCAGCTGCGTGGCAGGCTGGATCGGAACAGACCAGTTGAGAGTGACCTTTTGATCTCTCCAGCAGGACTCTCTCGAAACATTGCCTTGCACCGCAGTGGAAGGAATGGATTCATATGTCCGTCAACCTTATACCTTCTTCCTTTCCAGACCTTCATCTCCTTCCTTTCTTCAAAAAACCCCCACACAGCATCCACAAAGACTACATAGGCTCTGATGGGTTTATTTTCCTTAAGGTCTCCTGGGTGAGTAAATGTAAAAAAAATGTAAAGAAACAATAAGTTTCTTACTGATATATGCGCTTCTGACAATCAACTTAAGCGCTAGGTTGCACATAGTGATGACCTGTGATGGAAAAAATGTTTTTAATTGAAAAAAAAGGCATCGGACAACAAAATAACTTCTACATTTTATAATACAAGTGAGCTCAAGAATCGCTGGTTAAAGTCTTTCGGGGGGGCCTGCTGTAATATTATAACTTCGGCCGCGAGTTTACATTCCGGCGTTAAACAATGAAAAAGAAAGTTATTGTTTATGGATTAAATTTCGCGTTGTTTAAAAAATGACATTATGCTGACAATGCTGAAAGACCACAATTTAGAATCGAAATGTTGCTTGAAATTGTTTTAGCTAAGCAAATCTGAATATCCAGATACTCTACTCTTACACAATTCCTTCACTCCCCATTTCCTTTCGGCCTTAAAACATTCCCCAAATTGGGGATAGTTTAACCCCAGTGACTCTGGTTGTCAGGACTCTTATGCGGTAACTACACAAAGCATTATTTTGCCGCTTTTCGTGCTTCATTTTTTCCACAGCGACAAAATAGGCCAATTCACAAATGAAGGAAGTTTAACGTCACCGAGTCGAATACTTTTTACCAGACCTCGTTCATTCACAAAGTTCTTCGGATGTTTAATTTAATGGTTCAGTTTTAATCAAAGCTTTTCAAAAATTTCATTTTACGTTTCGTTTCAATACGATACTAATTGAGTTTAAATTCAATACCGCGATCGGTACTTCTGTTCAAATGTAAGCATTCATTCAAATCTGAGGAATATAAATGAATCTATAAGCTTCTCCGGATTGTATTCGTAAGCTGGGCTTTTGTTTGAGAATGGAAAAATCTGAGGGAATTTTAGCAAGAATTCTGACGGTTTCTTTACATGATACAAAATAAATGTTATTACAAAACTGTTTGAGTAAACACATAGCATTAAGAATACATTCATTTTAATAAATGATGATTTTGTTGGCAAGCAATCATTGCATATACGCGTGGTTGGCTGGATAGTAAAGACAAAAATATTTTTGTTACAAAGGGAGTTACGAAAAACTTTTGGAAAAGCATAAGCATTAGTAGTATCACTTCTTTACCAACTGAAAAGAAATACAAGAATCTAAATTAACACTAATGGCCATGTTCTCTGGTCATTGCTTTAGAAAAATGCAACATAAAAATAGTAAAACATATCAGTCAATTAAAAAGACAAAAATGGGCTCTAAATTTGTGGCTTATTTAAGCAGATAGTAAAATTGCTTTTTAAGTCATTGTCTAAAGTTCACTTAAAAGATAAAAGAGTAGTTGATATTTAAGTTAATAAGCGAGACGTAAATAGAAATAGACAATAATTGAGTTCATGCAGACATGTATTTTTATGCAATGTTTAATAGCTAGAAGTCTAGGAGCAAAGAATTTGGTAAATAATCAAATGATTAATGGACAATTTTTCATAAGAAAGCCATATAAAAGATTTTTAACACTAGTTAATAAGTTGACCCAAAACATATTTTGCGGTTGAGATTAGAAGTGTAATGAAAAGCCTTTTTTTATTTAGTTATTTAGAAAATGGCAATTTTTATCTGTTAGTATCAGGAGCGCAGGAGTGTTTAAGAGATGGTGTTTAGTGTTGATGTTGGTGAGTTTTGTTGATTGAGTGGTCTGGCACACGTACACGTGTTTGTCCTTGTTTCCCCCAGGGCCCGTGAGACCTTCCGCGTCGGCGGGGGTAGTGACTCTTGCTTTATCCCCTTTTGTGCCCGCAGCTGCGCTGCTCGGGGCGCGCTTTCGGGCTGACTCAAGTTGCCTACTTGCAGAGTCGGGTGCCGACCCCGAGGCCCCCTCGCCCGCCAACATGGGCCGCCGCCGCTCGCGCGCAGTCCTCTACCAGCTATCCGGACACTACAAGCCCGACAAGTGCAAGGGCAAATTGAAACTGAACAATGTAAGTACTGTGCCATCTTCCGTCTTGGAGATAGCTGATCAAAAATATATGTGTTGTGTATTTACAAGGACCACTGCAAGTAAGTACCTGCAAGCGTAAACTGAAACTGAACAGTGTAAGGAGCCCTGCGATATCTTCAAGAGACAGCTGATCAAAAATATATGTTCTATCTTTGTAAGGACCGCCGCAAGTAAGTAAAATCGCAAACTGATCTGAACAACGTGGATACTGCGCCCATCTTCTCTGATCATTATATATATTGAATACTGATACATTAGAATATCCACGCTTGTCTCCATGCTCTATGTGTAATGTCTTTACAAGGATCACTGCAAGTAATTTTCCTAATTTAAATACTATGCAAAATATTTATAAGTCAATCTGATTTATAAAATCGATTTACCATTATTGTCAAGCTTATAATGTATAATTCCAATCTGTTAACTTTACCTGCCATAATACAGGGATATCCCTAACATGGCGGGTGAAATAATACTTAAAATGTACATTTTTATTCGTGAAATAAACAATAAAAATAAACCGAACAATTTGGTGATTGGTGAACGAGTGGTTTGCCACTTCTTCTGTATCAGATAATCGTCTGCTAATCCATGTCTGTTTCAATTTTCCATGACGTGTCTGTGCGTATCACAAGCGCAAAGGCAAATTGAAACCGAACAATATAAGTAATGTGCAACTTTAGCTGTATTTAAGAGGGGTGGGGTGCTATTCCATATCCATCTTAAGGCGGCACTCTTGAAACGCACGGCGCTGAAAAAGAAGAAGATGGAGACATATGTAATTACGAATGTTGGACAGAGCGCGCTAATATTTTAAGTCGTAAAATAGCAGCGAAAATTGCGAAAAAGCTTAATAAAACATGACTCATTTAAAATAGTACAAAAATCTCGTGCAACTTATCTTCAGTATCATTTAAAGAAACATTGTGAATTTTTTCACAAATATAACTTGTAAAATAAAAGAAATAGACTTGTTTTAAATAATTTTCGGAGCATACGTTGCGATTTTTTTCTATCGAGGGAATTTCATATAATTTGCGTTTCGGCGTGGAAAGTATCTAGATATTTTTTTTAAGGGCTTAAAAACTTCAAATGTTTAATTTTAATTAAATAATAATGTAAGAAATCGGTCGAAATTCGAATAGTGGACCCTTAAAGCTTAAAGTAGCGTGCCTCAAGGCTCGCATCTAGGGCCTATTATTTTTAACATATTAATTAGCAAATCATGCTACCAATAGATTTCATTAGTGATGACTGCTCAAGGGCTTATTCTTACAATCTCAAAAGACTTTCCAACTGGTGTATCAAATCAAACTACTTAATGCTAAATGTAAACATTTTTCATCTCTACATTAATATTATTTGTTTTCGTCAAATTCATTAATAATATTATGGAGTAAGCAATAAGAAATACGAAACCCATTAAGGATAACTCTATAAATAGGATTTTTTAATATGTTTAGGGTAATGGACGGTATTTTGAAGAGAGTTTTTAAAGTATTCAGTAAAAAAGTTCAGATTACTATTAAACAACGATAAACAATAAAAATAATGTGTGTGACTTTTGATTATTAAAAAACTTTAAAACTGTTTTCACTTGCTTATTTTTGACCAGATCTAACCCACACGGTAGTACACACGGTTGACCAGACCTAACCCACCCGAGGATATATTCAAATGTAATTTTAAAACCACTCCTCTAATTATAAAGCAGAAATAAGTAAAAATGTACAATTGGTCGTACAGAGCCAATAGCGCTCATTCCTGATAAAAAAAATCGGTTTTGTTACAATCGTACCAGTCTGAAGACGCCCGTTCAAAACCGGTCCGGTCAAAAATAAACGAGTAGAAAAGGGAGAAATTAAAAAAAGTTATAAAGATTTTTAAATTGAAAAAGTCGTTAAAATGGAATTCCAGCACTAATTAACTATTGCAAAATTATAAATAATCAACATAATTGATTAGGATCTTTTCTAATTAAATCATTATATATGTTGTTCTGATTGAATACAATATTTCCCGCTAAGAAAAATAGAAGGTTTGTATATGGAAACAAAGAGACTAGCGTCGGACGGGATTTGTTCGACGTTTGCAAGCTAACGAGTAAAAACCAAATGTTCTAGCGGGAATGGCGTTGAATGTTAAATGCAGGTTAATACTATGAAATGTCTTCCCTCAAACGGGCAAAGGGTTAAAGGGTTAAAGGTTTAAAAATGTCTCGCGTCTAGGGGTAAAGTTCCCACACAAGTTTTATCTCGAAGTTATCCGGGAACTAAACAATGTGTTGCACGAACGCTCTAACCCCTGTAGTACCTACTGAAGTCGGGAAATATCCATAAAACACCCCTATGAGGTGTTCCCTTTATGTCTGCGCCCCACCGTAACAACACCTCCTGAAAACTTTATATTTCATTTGAAGAACAAACAAGCTAGAACATTCCGGGACCTTGATTTCATAATAACTTTTAACGAATTACAAATATAAACCACGACTTTGATTAATTCAGGTAAAACTTCATCTGGGAGTCGTTTGGTAAAACTTTTCTTACCTTTTTGTTGTCCTTCGGCAATCATTTCCTCTCGATTTTATTTATTAGCTTTTTGACTGAGAAAATTAAATTGACGTTCATTAAACTGTTGACGACGACGGTCACATTTGACGCCGCATAAATAATTACGAAGAAACACCTATTTCTTTACTTTTACGTGAATTTAAGCAGTTTATTTTTACCGGGTTCTTACTTAACAGTGATAAAAATCCAGTTATAAAAAATCAAGTATTATTATACATGTCAAATGGAACATAAAGTAAACTAAAAATACCAATATCTACTCAGACATACATAATAATCGAATGTTATTAATAGGCTTGCATCTGCGTGGTTGAATTTCGGAACCCGACTTCGAGTGCATGTCTGACGCCACGCCGTAAGCGCCGCGCCACAAATAAAATCTGTGTACGTAAAATTTCAGACAAAGCTACCGTTGTCATTCGGTTTCGAATTCAAGAATTCATCAAAAGATGTCGCCACTTCCGTCAGCAGGTCGGATGGGGACGTGTCCCGCTAGGTATAACTACTACGAACGTGTTAATATGTGGGAACTCTCCGGATATGGAAAGATTGACGGTAATAAATAGTTGTATCAAGCGGCTATACATTACATAATATGACGTAATTGTCTACTTTTTCCCGGTAACTAGCTACACTGGATGACAATGAATTCGAGGGACGGACTATTTTTGGAAACAGTTCCTATTGGATTTATGGTCACCAACACTAACTGGGCGAAGCCGAACCAAAAGCCGCCCGCAGGGCCTAGAAGCAAAAACCTGTAGAGCGGGTTTTTAACTGCTAGTCTTATATAACTTTTTGATATTATTTACGCTTATTAGCTAAAATTAACGAAATCTATTAATAATGTCAATATAATATTATCTTAACCCTATAATAATTTTTATAGTTTGCTTATGTCTGTAATAATACGATCCTTGTCATTTTAGAAAATGATGACTTTACGGACTATTTGGCAGACTTTATTATAAGCACTTAAATAAGGAGTTTTTTTTCCCTTTTTCTCCTTTCTAACCGTTGGGGGTGTTTTCCTATATATATTTTAGAATTCTTAGAACAAGTTCTTATAAGTATATATATATATAACAAAAATTTATTTTTTGGTAGAAAGCAGTAACTTTGTGGTTTTACATTTTATAAATTGAAATAACACAATAATTTTGTTTGTAACCACGATTTATTGAATTTTTCCACTACCGACCGGTTTCGCTTTACATAAGCATCTTCAGGGTATAAAAATTAAACTGACAATATAATTTTTATTTTTAAATAAACAGTTCAATTTTTATACCCTGAAGATGCTTATGTAAAGCGAAACCGGTCGGTAGTGGAAAAATTAAATAAATCGTTGTTACAATCAAAATTATTGTGTTATTTCAATCAAAAATTTAAATAAATTTATTAATTTTTCGAGCGTCTATTGAAATATTTTTCCACCGAAATGAATTTGCAGAAATGAATCCAAACAAATAATATAAATTGAGAGATCATTAAAATGCATTTGGAGATAGAAAATTCAAAGTTGGATCCATTCAGCAAACTGCTCGGGGCATTCCGTATGCTTCTTGAATTTTACTTCTTGGTTCATTCCGAACGAAGCGGATACCAATAGCTTACTTAACCTACTTTGAAAGTATAATATTAGCTTTGTATGATGAGATAAAACTTGCTATTGACTTCGTATGAAATAGGTACTATTATGGACATTTTGTTTTGAAGAATTTTACTTTCCATGTACATATGTTACTTAAATTTTAATTTTTCTGCTACCCTTTTCGACACATCCGTGTCATTCACTAACAAACTTAAAATTAACTTAAAGTTTATACAAATACAGAAATTATTGGATTTTATTAGGTGTGGGTAGTGGGAGGGAGGATTTTGGAGGAGGAGGGGAACGGTGGGAGGAGAACGCGAGAAAATTGTCAATAATGGTGATTTACAGGGTGCTATTATTTTTTTAATTAAATTAAATTTATTTTGATTTATTTAAATGAAAATACTATGAACAAAACTCAATCGAAAATCTGGAAACACGACCCAGGACCTCTCTCTTTCCGGGTGAGCGCGCTGACCACTGCGCCAAGGAATGATAATATTCATCATTCGCATATTAAATAAAATGGATAAAAAATTTTCCAGACACCATCTAGATTGCATTTAGTTCAGGTTTGAATCTTGCGATCATACATAAAGATGGCGCCAATAAAATATGCGATAAGAAAATGAAGATAATATGGGTGGTTCTTAGTCGAAGTATGATACAGTTAAAAGTGACCGAATTGGATATCGACACCTTGGCGCAGTGGTCGGCGCGCTCACCCGGAAAGAGAGAAGTCCTGGGTTCGAGTACCAGAGGTGCCAATATCTTTTTCAGATTTTATGTTTCCAGATTTTCGATTGAGTTCCGCTCATGGTGTCTTAATTTAATTAAATATTACAATTTGAGGATTTACTCATAGAGTTAAAATAAACAAAAAAATAATAATATTTTGATTTAACTTTTTTGTTTATTTCTGAGGTTTTTAACGCGTACAAATTAAAGTACTCGTATGTATTTATATCTGAATGTTTAAACTTTGATATTTTCTTTGCTTAAGCTATCTGTCTGTTTCTATTAATGATTAGAAAACTAGGAATAATTATTATTTCGTAAACAGAGTTCATGTTCCCTGATTCTAGTTTTAAAATTTCTAGTAGTCATACCTACGTACTGTGCGTCACAAAGATTACATTCTAAAGTGTATATTCCGTTTTTTTTGTTGTTACTTGTTACTTAATTGTTACACATTTAATGCCCAAGAAATACAAAAAAATTATCATAAACTTTACGATTAACATGCATGGGGTTAACGGAGCTAGCAATCCACGATGGTGTGAAGATACCAAATGAAGTGTATATGTGATAGAATCATGCATGATCGTATGAGAAATGTGTAGATACGCAAAGATGCCTACGTATGACATAAGAAAGGTATGCTTAGATGATTTGGGGATGTTGAATAAATGAACGAAGAAAGGAGTGTAAGGAAATGTATGACGCGAATATGAATGATAGAAGAAGCCGGAGACAGAATAACGGAAGAGTATGTATAAGACGATGTGTGGGTGTGAATGAAGCAAGGAGTACATGCCAAGACCGGGTAAATTTTAGCATTTTTTTATATCATTGAAGACTCTCAAGCGAAAAATGTGAAACAGAAAAGACAGAAAACGATTCGGTCGCATCTGGGAATTAAAAATGACGGAAGTCGATATGATTGAATTATCTCAGTGATTATCTCGGCAATACGTTTGATAGTGGTTAATATTGTCTTCGATTGTGTAATATTACAATTTGGAAGTTTGCTCATTAAGTTATTTCACTATTAAAGTATTGATTTTTTGTTTTAAATAATTGAACAGTCGCAACTGGAGCTATTGCCACCTAATTACCATCCTCATTTTCATCAATCTCATTCCTTAATTCATCATTTACCAACAACGTCTTCAATAAATCATTTCACATATTTTTGGTGTGATTGCAAAGTTCTAGAGTTCAGAGACTGGAGGATTTTGTTTCGAGTCCCGATTGCGACCGTTACCTTTTTTTTCTTATTTTATGGTTCTTTTGTTTCTTTAATGTTTTCATTATGAATGTGGGAATTATCTTTTTCAATGATTAAACATTACAATGAGGTTTATGAGCTTCAATAAGTTATTCTTATATTTTTTTATGTCTAGCATAAAATATTTTTATGAAATGAGGTACATAGTACGGGAAAAGGCCGAAAAAAAATGCCGCATCTGTTTTCAATTGTGTAATAAAAATTTTTGATGTGCAACTAACATAATCTGCATTTGTTCTAGAACCTTCTGCATTCCACTGACCCTCCCCTTCCAGAATACAAGACCTCCGCCATCAAGAAATCCCGCTTCATAATCTCCCACTACGGGGTGTTTAAGACTTTCTGGGACTGGCTCATCCTGACGGCAACCTTCTATGTGGCGGTGGTAGTCCCTTACAATGCCAGCTTCGTCAATGCGGACAAGCCTTCCGTCATCAGCGATGTGGTCGTAGAAGCTCTCTTCATAGTAGGTAATGTGCCCTCTCTACCAACTGTTTGTGTTTGCGTTCATATAAATGTATTTTTGGATACAAGCGAAGCACGAAAATTGTTCTGAATTGGGAAAGTAGAAGATTCCTTCTACGTGGCGGTTACCACCACTATTTACCGATAGTCTTAAAAGCAAGCTTCGTCGATGCGGACAAGCCTTTCATAATTAGCGACGTGGTCGTAGAAGCTCTCTTCAAAGTAGGTAATGAACACTTTGTATTCACTAAAACAGACTTACTAACCAACGTATTGTAACTTTATTGAACAGCTATATAACCGTTAGTGAAAAACCTTACTAATAAACAATACACAGACTAAACTGATGTTTAACAGTCGTACAGAGTTCGTGAAAAGTTACACATCGCTTATACAGCGGAAAAGACTTGTTTAGCTAAGTTTTAGTGTTGACTCTTGAATTATTTTTGAGATCGGCGTATTTTTTCGGTTGACGATTTGAATTTATGATTTTTTGATATTACGAACGTTAACCTCTCCACGAATATGGCCGAAACGGTTCGGCGAAGCGAGAAAACGCCCGCAATAGTATAGCCGAAACGTTTCGTCTACGGCTATTATTCAAACGCCGTCATATTTAATGAAAATATTTGACTTGTAGTGGCATCTACCGACATTTGCGCGTAGTTTGTTGAAGTTTTGGAACACATGCCTACAAAACCGACTTCACAGTTTTACTTCAAAAATTCTTTTCGCGACATTTAGCGGTCGTCAGAGGACGGAAGTTTTTTTTTCGATTATGGTTTATTTTTGTAGATTGATGTCGATGGTGTTTAAATTCAAAATATAAGATTATTTTTAGTTAAACTATGATAATTAATAAAAAAAAATTAAAAAATTAATCAAAAAAAACTCACTCCTCGTGTACAGTTTTGTTCGCATAACTCACTCGAGGAGCGTTTAAAGATAGCTTTGACATTACGCCCTTGCAGGCAAAAACTTATACAAAATTGTTTAATGTATATTAATTATAATTCCACAAATTAATCAAATAAAATAATCAAGTCGTAGCTCAGTAGTTAAAGTGTTACCCCGGAAAGATAGAGGTCTTGCGTTCGATCACCAATCACGACGGTTACTTGTTTTCTATTTTCTGCATCTTTTTTTCTGTATCATGTTCGTTTAGATTTATAAATGTTTCATTATTTTTTAATGATTAAATCAATATTAATTTTGCACGCCGGGATTTGAACCCGCGACCTCTAGTTCGTATCATAGGATCGTTACCACTCAACATTAAGGGCGAATTGTAAGGGTTCGAAATTAAACGCATCTCGGATCGTCAAGTTTCTAAGTAGATCAAGTTTGCGTGTTCCCATGATCTATAATAGTGAGTTTGATTTCATTTTTCAGATATAATTTTAAATTTCCGAACCACCTACGTCAGCAGGAAGGGAGAGGTGGTTTCCAACTTCAAGTCCATCGCCCTGAACTACCTGAAGAGCTGGTTCATCGTGGACCTCCTGGCGGCCTTGCCCTTCGACCACCTTTATCTCTACAGCGGGGAAGTAAGTTCATTAAAAATCTATGAACACAAAGCTTCATATTTCGAAAAACCCACTTTTCAGAAATCATTTCGTGGTGAATTTTTTAGTGCAAAAGCTTATGTTGATGAATAAGAAAATCCATACAAAAGGCCTAAATTAAAATATTTCCCCTCAAGGCCTTTGCTTTTGGGAATTCTTTGGGTCTTTTTAAGGAAAGAAAGGAGAGGAAGTTCTGGAAAGAAAAAACGATTATGGAATAAGTAGAAATCTGGGGGTAATCTGAAGGAGTGACGGACTTTTGAATCCTTGCCTTTCATTGCGGTGCAAGGCGATGTTCCGACTGAGTCCTGCTGTAGAGGGCAAAAAGTCTCCCTCAACCAGTCTCTCACGATCCGGCCTGCCACGCTGTTGGTGGGCAGATGCATCCGCCGCCAAGACTCGGGAAAATCAAACGCAGCAAATCTCTTGGGGTGATCTATGGCAGAGATGTTGGTTATCCAATTTATCCTTGAGCTTGAGGTGTTGGTTATCCAATTTATCCTTAAGCTTGAGCAGCTTGAGAGCTTTCACAAAAACGGCGCGCTACAAATTATGCAATTATTATTATTATTATGATTCTAGGGGTGGCCGTACCCGCTTCCCAAACGAATTCAGAATGTGAAAAAAAAACACATAAATATAATTTTTGAAAAACCATTATTTAACTACGCCGGATTTTGAACACGCGATGTTTTTTTATGTCGCTGGTATATATCCATTAAATAAATTATAAAATATTTGTCTGAGAATTCCAATATCAAGACAGGCTTAGTACTTTTTAAATATCCTTAAGGGGCGTTTAAGTATTACGTAACGCAATTTTTGAAGATTTTTGACCCTCCCTACCCCCCCTCTGTAACGCGCCTAACGTTTATCTGTACCCCCCCCCCCCCCCTCTCCTCCCCCCTAAACGGTACGTAGCACCCAAGTGACTAATTTTACCTAAAAGTCACAATTAAGTTGCGCAAAGTACTGGAAAGTCGCTTAAATACCTTTGTTCTTGTTTTAATCACAGCAATTGGTGTTTACGCGTAGTTCGTGTTTAAAACACTAACGAATACTGAAAATGAAAATAAAATAAAAATGACGTACAATACAGTCGAGAGATTCCCCATAAAACATAACTGAAAGGGGTTGCCATCTTGGGAGAACGAAATAAAAATTACGTACAATACGATCGAAGGACTCCCCCGTATAACATAAACGAAACGGGCTACCAACTTGAGAGAACAAAATAAAAATGACTGATGAATGAAAATGAAAAAGGTTGCCATCTTGGAAGATTTTAATTCCCAATTTTTTTTTATTTAAATTTAAAAAACATGTTACGTAACGCGTTGTTTGAACCCCCCCTCCCGCCCGGTAACGCACACTAACGTTCAAAACCCCCCTCCCCCCAAATTGCGTTACGTAATACTTGAACGGCCCCTAGCCATTTTGTTATGAATAGTTTTATTAACAATGTAGAATTGTTACTTTATTTTATTTATTTGCTACCGGTTTCCACATCCGTGTCTAGTAGCCTTTTTCTCTAATTCGCATATTTCTTTACAAAGAACTCGAGATATTTTATTTCCCCCTAACATATACCATTACAAACATACTCGACAGAGAGCAAATATTCTGAACTCAGCGAGTATATTATCTTTCGATATCACGCAAGCTAACTTAGCTTAAAATTTTGAAAAGGGTCGACTGAGGCTGTTGCTACCGTTTATTGATCCGGCGTAAGTATACCAAGGTGAACCAAACATTTTTCCACAATAAATAAAGATGTAGGTTGGTCGTTTTCAAATTTTGCGCAGGTAAACTTGTCCCCGAAGAAAAAAAATATTTAAAAAATTATTTATTTATTTATTTTTTCACGCCTTGAAGGCTTTTACATGTTTATAGTTACATAAGTTATTTAACATTGTACTAAAAATTATTAGTAGAATTAAAAAGGAATGAAAATATTAGCATAATAATGATAAAATTTATGTCAGAATTTCAAAAATTTCTGATATAAATTTTGGTAAAGAATAAATGAAAATATCAACGAAACTGAATGTATTACCAAGCCTATTTAGTCTTTGGATTGGGGAGTTAATGAAAAAGTTAGTTTTTGGCGGATAAACACAGAATAGTTCTGGAAGTCTCGTGTCACGATTTGGTATTCGGAATGTTATTAGTCAGGTGCGTCAAGTGATCCATTAACTAATTTGAATAAAAATACCAGATCGCTCTTGGTTCTTCTACAAGTAGTTTCATTAAATTATCATAATTAATTTGTTCAATGGGTATAGAGAGTTTGAAATTAATGAATCTTAAAAATTTATGTTGAACTCTCTCAATTTTTAATAGTATGGGGACCAAATGGTTTAATTGTATTCCAAATTACTTCTAACTAAGGCAGTGAAGAGAAAGATAAATAATACAAATGCAAGATCTTATAATTTAAATATGTTACTTAATACATATATCATATATCTATTTTATTATTTTTAGTCATAACAAAGTGGTCAGAGTTGATTTTCATACATTTTTCTTGTGTTCAAAGTACCGGTACATAGTCATGATTTTTTTTATTTTCTGTTATGTAAATGTATAAACATTCATAGCGTATTTTATAAAGACGTTACATCAAATGCAGCCATACAATAGATTGTCATAAAATTAGCATTAATATGATTTTTCAAATGTTTTCCCACGAATCGTCTTAAGTAATAGTACCACTCTGTTACTATGTAAAAATCAGTGAAGAAATACAGATGTCGCTAAATGCAAAGCTTTGTCAGTTGTAGTGCAGTATCTGTTATTATTATGAACGCTTCCGCAAAGACGGAGGGATCACAACGCTAGCCAGCCGGCCATGCGGTGTCAAAGGTAGTGCGTGTGTTTATCCCGCGTCCACTCTGTTACCGACATATTGGGTAAGTAATTAGTAATTTCTATACGAGTTTACAATAATTTCGTATGTTTAGTGTGAATATCTTGTACAACCAGGAATTGCCCCGACCCAAGCGATTTAATTGATATAAATCTTTCAAGGACTGTTTGATTTACCACTCTGTTACCTAAAACTACCTACAACTACTGGTAATAGAGTTGTATTTTTTTGTAACAAATGCTCCATAATTTAAAATGAAATCGAAACTTTGGGGCAACTATCGCGACCGATAACAGAAAATCAAAATACAATAGCTATTATAAGTAAACAATCCAAAAAAGCAGTAAAAAATCAATTTCGAATAAAATGAAAAACTTTGAATCCATGAGAAATTTGAAAACGACCCAGGTATCAATATAACTTCAGTGGTGAATGAAACCACGTTAAAATCTTGGTTATGATTTTAGATTTTCACGGCCGAAAGTATTTTCGTTATTTATTTTTGGGGTGTTGCGCTGCCTCCTTCCTTAGCCAACGTTTTGGACAGAGTTACAGTGTCCATCATAAAAAAAACCTAAATACATTGTACAAAATTAGTAACGCAGACGCATAATTGTAGGATTAATAATTGCAATGTTAACACCATCTTTGCCATCTCACCCCATGTGGTTCGCTTAGCCCGGGTTCATGGGATGAGATTTGTCCGGGTCTTGCCGGCGGATGCGTCAGCCCACAAACTGCGTGGCCGACAGGATCGGGAGAGAATGGTTGAGGAAGACCTTTTGACCTCTCCAGCAGGACTCTCTCGGAACATCGCCTTTAACCACAGGGGGAGGGATGATTTGTCACTCCTGGTCACACTGATCCCCAGATTCCTACCCGCCCCTCACACCTTTTTCCTTCCCAGAACTTTTTCTCCAGACCCTTACCACAAAGACCCTCCACAACTCCACATATCATCGCCAAAAGTGATACAGGATGAGATGTATTATTTTCTTCAGAGCCTCCTGTATGAAACTAATCTCAAAAAAGCTAAAAACGTAGAGCTCTGAAAAATCAGGCAATATGACTTTATCCTTTAAGAATTCTCACAAGACATTTAAACATAAGAATTATGCATTTTAATACGAACTTCATCGCTTATATGAATTCTTGACACAATCAGTTAAAGGTTTGAAAATTTACACTTAAATTCAAAATAAACAACCCGAGTTCATTAAACCATAGTTAAAGCACAGACAGACCCACAATCTAAATTGATACGTTTAATGTTTGTTACTTAACTAAGAAAAAAATTGAGAATAGTGCATTTAAAAGTGTTTCAAGGTAAAAGATATTCTTCACAAAGCACTCTTTTTAGGGTGAATTGCCTATTTCATTTCAATGTGAAATCGTCGTATTTATTGACTTTCTTAATCGAATGTTTTCAATATTATGGTAGGTACCCACCTGTCTGACGGTGGTTTGAAATTAGAATTTGTCATTGACACAAAAAAAAATTGTCTATACCTTCCTACCTACGAATATTTTGATTTCAATGGAAATTTGGGTTTTGATTTATTAAACGGGAGAAAATTAGAAATGTTTTTTTTAACGCAAGATCGCTCCAGAACTACTAGTCTACCTACCAGAGTTCAAATTCGTGAAATGTACTGGACGCCGAGCATACATACGTTCAGAGGGGTATATTTTTGACTAGTTTATATAATAAATATTACTTACAGGCAAAGCTTACAGGGCGTTACAGCACATACCCGAAGAATTTTTACCAGCAATTCCTGAGTTTAATTGGAGTACGGAAAGAAGATGTCATTTTTTTGTCCGATGATATTTTTTTCTAAAAAAAAAAAGTTTTAAATCGCACGTCGCCACTGATCACACTCCTATACGTCGAGACGAGATCACGTTTCCCGCGCGCTGTTTCGTATGTTACCGAGATGCTTATCATGTGACACGTTTGGCTACACCCGATTACTCAGTTGCGACGTGAGATGAAAAAATATTTTTTTTGTTTCTAATCGAAAAAAATATCATCGGACAGCAGAATGACATGTAAATTTTTTACTCCATATTATATGCCCGGGAATCGCGGCTGAAAATCCTTCGGGCACGTGCTGTTGCATCGTATATAATATTAAAAAATCTTTCACTATCTGCGCTCTTTGCAGAGTTCACAGCGTACAAACGAGCAACACGTAGACATGTCGTGTTCCTCTGTGGTCGCATTTTTACGAAACTGGATTTTATTTCCGAGCGATATTCCGTTTGAAAGCGGGTCGCTGGATTGCAAATTGCACTTGCAACCGGATTTTCTGCTTCAGAGCGTTTTTAATGGTGATATTTTTATGATATTTGTTTTCTTTGCATTTGACTTAGTTAGAACGACAAAAATTGTGAGCTTTTAAATTATCGTACATACGAAAAATACTTTCCAAGCAGTTGATCGGGGTTGACTCTCTACCTTAGCATTTTTTA
Source organism: Glyphotaelius pellucidus (assembly GCA_936435175.1). Classification (NCBI taxonomy): domain Eukaryota; kingdom Metazoa; phylum Arthropoda; class Insecta; order Trichoptera; family Limnephilidae; genus Glyphotaelius; species Glyphotaelius pellucidus. Next base: position 39,307,763 of record OW386543.1, read on the forward strand.
ATAAATGTAAAATTTTAGCTTTTTCACTTTTATTTTCAAAACTACGTTTTTTAAAAGTTTTAATTTCATTTTGAATCCCTTAATTTTGAACTGGTCTGCGCTAGTACGGATATTATATTATTAACAACATTTTGAAAAAAACATGATATTTCAGTTATATTTTCCTTCAACTTTAGGTTATGAACCAGGAAGCCTACTCGGCTCAATCTATCTCAGAATATAAAACGTTAGGTTAGGTTAGTAAAGATAAATACTTTAATTAATACATTTTCTTAGTATACGTATCGTACCTAATACAAAAGTTTTACTTGTTACTTTTATGTTTATGTTATGTTATGTTTATGTTACAAAATCTCTAATAGTTAAAATAAAAGAATTGTGGCAAAACAATTCAATTATATTTTTCAATTAAAACAAAACCTGAACATGGATGGACTCTAATATCTTAAACAAAATAACATTACTCTATTATTTTAAACGCAGGGTCGTGTTTAGCGTAAGCGAAACTAAATAGTTAAAATTATTTGAAACAAATAAAATATATCGATACCTTGTAGCATTTAAGATCAATCATTCTACACACGGCGCTATGCGACGGATGTCGGGTTGAAGTCAGTTGCACGCTACCGACGATGCTGGTAGCGCGCTACGCGTAGCAGCATTCGTGTCTACTACTTTCGTTTGACGTTTGACAGAAACGGCGTCTGAACAAGAAAGTAATGTTAGATTTGTGCTGGAAGTGGAAAAAAATGCATGTTTACATAACTACACATTACCAGAATACGTAAGAAAGGATTTAGTGGAGAAGGCATAGATTGATGTTGGAAAAAACGTCATTTGACATCGCTTGACATCGTGTTAACTCCACGGCTACACGTGAAAAATGATCAAGTTCAGCATATTTCAAACCAAGCAACCAGCATTTAAAAGTAGTATATCTGCAGGGTGTTTGTGGTTGTGTCACAATCACGTAGTTTGAAAGTATCTCCATGAACAGAGGGCCTTAGAGGCATCAGCTTGGCGTTGCAAGCAAATAGTTGTAAGCCCACTGTGGATGCCAAGCTCTTCCAATAATACGAACCTGCTTTGAGCTCCCCACCAAAACACAAAATAACGGCCAGGTACCTATTGTCCTTTAAAAATAACGTATACAAACTGTTGCATTTGAGAAAGTTCTTTTGTATTATTTGAACTATAATTTCCTTCGTGTCCAAAACGTTAAATCTAGTTGCCCATCGTTCCAGCTGCGAGGTTCACAGAAAATAAAAGCAATCAACCGATCCCCCGATTGTGTCAATCATTTTGAGGTAAACACTTAGTTTACCAACGAAAATCTATTCTTGTTTATTTTCTTATTTGATAAGGATCGAGAATTCTTGAATTGATAGACCGAGAGGTAGTAAAAAAACCTTCACGTAGAAAAATCGATTCAGCTCGCAAATAAGTTATCGAGTTTTTTAAACCCGGGAAGCTATTTACCAACATTTCTTTATTAAGTTTGGATAATAACCTGCACAAATCACAAACATTGGAAGAGCGTAAAAGGTTATTTTTATGTATGTGAGAGGCTAATTGAAAAATAACGATTTGTAAACGTTGAAAAATGGTATCTACAAGAATTCTCATCTAGGCATCGTTATTAACTTTTTCTCTTATTAAAGCTTATGCATACTGGGGTTTTATAGTTAATTTATTTACACGTTAAGATGAATTTATACGTGAAATCTTAGTTAGATGCTATTTTGATTAATCTTTACGACGAATCGGTAACATTATGAACATCAAAAAATAATCTACCGATAAATTGAAGCTTTTACTACCTTTTCTTTGTATTGGAATTACAATAAAATTTTTAATCACATAACAAAAAATATATGCGTAAACCACTAAAAAAATGTTTTTTCATGACTTAACTATAAGCAATATAAGAAACAATTTTTTAAAAATACCCCTTTATGGCTAAGACTATTTTTGAGGTTTTGTACGATCTAACTTTTTTTCATTCTTATAAAATTATGCACAAAATAAATAAAAACCACTTTTTCGCTTACTTGCCTCGTGCAAATAAGGTGAGTTTAAATTTTGAAGGCATGAGAATCGAAATATTTCTAGCGTTTATATTCCTCTCAAGTGAGAACAACCAATCACAAAGACCCTGATAAAAGATACATAAAAGAAAGGAGATATAAAATAGATGAATAATACAAAAGAAAGAATAAAAGATATGAAAGAAAATGGTGGTAGATAGGTAATACAAGCAAGTGAAGCAAGCAAGCAAGAAAAGAGTAGAATTGTTTTTTTAGCGATTTTAAAGATGAACGACAAACATAAAAATATTATCAAACATTTACTAATTTCGGTTATCTGAGCGTTAGTCCTGCGTGAAATGGGAGCAGACATGTTTTTCGAAAAATCAATTGTTCGAATTTCAGTTTTTCGAAAGACTAATTTTTCGAACAGCAATTGAATTGGCCGAAAGACATATTTTTCGAATTTGTTAATCAACTTTTAAAATATATATTTCACTTGTTTGTGACTAACGAGATACTGTCAGACGTACCAGTCATAGGTTAGGTTAGGATGGGTTGTACGTACTAGTTATGGGTTAGGTTAGGTTAGGTTATACTGTATACACACTTATATCAATTCGAAAAACTAGTGTTTCGGTCAATTGATGTTCGAAAAATATGTTTTTGAAAAATTGAAGTTCGAAAAATTGCATTTCGAACAATTGAATTCGATAAATTGATTTCGAAAAATTGCAATTAGGGCAATTTACCTTGACCCGCGTGAAATCTGGTAAAACGAACGCAAATTTTCTTTTAATTTAAGTGTGATTTTCTAAATTTGAACTGATTGTGTAAAGAATTTCTAGTCAGATGTAAAAAAAAATGTTATATAATTTTTTTTTAATAGAAAACTATTTTAATTCTATATTTGAAATATTTAAAGTTCGTTGGATTAATCTTCATTTTTTTTTTTTAAAGAAAGACAAACATTCCCGGGTTACGAATAACCCAACAATGTTTGAAAATCTCCTACTGCCACCACATAAAGCCGAAAATGTTGCTTGTGTTGTGATGGAGGACTTAGCCAGCCGAGGAATCGAACACGGGACGCCCGGGTGGGACCCAAGCGCGATGCCCACTCAACCACTGACTGGTCGATAAATCAGATTTCGTGATATTTCAAGGATCTGCAATTTTTCCGTTTTAAGAAATCGTTATTTACTAACTAATTAGATTCACTAACACAACATCCGGAGACTTCACGGGTTATTGTATTATTTTTGATAATGCAAGTAATATTTATGTGTTGTTTAGGAATCAGGCCACGGGCACATACACTTGGTGAAGCTGACCAGATTGCTGAGGCTGGCCAGGTTACTCCAGAAGATGGACCGCTACTCGCAATACAGCGCCATGATCCTCACTCTCCTCATGCTGTCCTTCACCCTGGTGGCCCACTGGCTGGCCTGCATCTGGTACGTCATCGCTGAAAAGGAGAGGATCAGGAACGACAAGGACTGGGACCTGGGTAAGTGACAATTTAATCTGAATAAATCTGTACTGATAAACCCAACTTGTTCACGCAACTGTATGCATTTCCATCCAATGGATTTTCCATTCGCATTCCCCCAACCGACCTGCTGTCCAAGTATTGTCTTTCAAATGGCACAGACACAATTTAACTTTCTTGCTCCTAAAATCTTCAATAATTTAACAATAGAAATAAAGTCAATAGCCAAATACGACAGTTTCAGGAATGCGCTTGGGGACTTTTTGATGAGTGATTGTGATAATGTTAGTAGCCTGTTTCTCGTACCCAGATAAAGGTGTATATTTTGTTTACATGTGTGAGGATGTTGTTATATGGGAGTACGTATGTATGTGTGTATATACACATGTATAGATGTGTGCACCTATATATGCAGGTTTGCTTGCATGCACCCACACTAAAAAAATGGTAAAAAATTATTACATTATTACATTAAACGTACATTTTTATAATCTAATGTTAATTTACTTCTATTCTCCTTTCTACTTTAAACTTTTAATATAATTTCTACTTTTTATTATAATTTCTACTTTTTATGATAATCTCTACTTTTTACTATAATTTTTCCAATTTTTAGTGTCATTTATACTAAATCCATATGTTCACACTAAACTTCATATTTCATACAACGTAACTTTTCTCCATTGATCACCATGAGACAGGCAGCCGCCTAGTATGGTGATTTAATATATCTTCTTTATGTAAGTGTCACAATTATGTAACATGTGTTGTATAAATAAATAAGAGTAGAAAATATAAAAAAATTGAACTACAAAATTTGTAGTCTGGCAACACCAATTTATCTGTCAAATATTATTTTATAGTGCAATTACGCTGAAAATACAAAACACTGTATAGACATTTAAAAAAAAAATCGTTCTTTAAAAAAAAACATCGAAGAAGCACTGTTGTTAAGGTACCTACTTAATAACATAAATTTGATGAAATTGGGTTTTACAAAGTGATTGGCTTTCATTTAATTTAACATAAAATTGAATTTAACAGTAGGTAGAAAGTAATAATCATTAATGGTGAGTTTAGTTACACTATTTTTAGATCTGAATGAATAAAATATGTTCAGATCTAAAATTAGAGACATGATCTAAAGCCTGGGCAACGCTAGGTCTTAAGCTAATATTAAATAAATGTTTGCAATTTCTAAAGTGTGATTTATATTTTATCACAATATCGTTAGTCTTCATTATGTTAACACAAAATTGCAAAGGTTTAATAATAATATACCTATATGCAATTTTAATTTTAAGATCAGTGGGTATCTATATTGGAATGAAAACATTTTTTTTTTCACTTTTATGCCTCATTTTTAATAAGAATGTAGGTTACACGGGTTTAGATTACCAATTACCACCATGATTATATTTTATTAAAAGTGGTGCCCTCCTATGTTTTCTACTCTAATTTGACAAACTGTACCTATCCCTATCTGACAGTGTGTAGTCAATACCTATGTTTATGATATTTACAATAAAAAAATATGGTTTAATCAGTTTGATGAACAACCTGTGCAATAATCGATATTAAATGCAATGTTCTCTCAGTGCATTTAATATCGACTATGTTAAGAAATCTGGGCAGTAACCACCTGGTACTCCCCCGGTGTGTATAATTTAGAATATTTTATGTGCTTGTGCAGTGATTACCGCCAGCTGTGTCCCTCAAAATCATGACTTCAATTCCACCATGATATTGTATCAGAAGAATTGTAGGGAAAAGTCAGTCCTTAAAATTATCCAATGTTTTTTTTTTTTTTCCTTAATGTTTCCCTAATTTTACATTTGATATATACAATATCATGAAATAATAAGAATAATGGGAACCCACTAAGGCGCAGCCTGTGCGTGGGTAATATAGCTTAATATATTTTATTATTGTACCTAGAAAGAACAAACAATGGGCATATAAAGCAAAAACATGATTAAAAATTGTTTAAACAGCTGTGCACAAAATGAACATACAACTGTGCAATAGTGAGTGTATAGTGTAATATTAAGTGTATATTTAGTAGTATAATAAAGGTATATTTTAATTATAAGTACATAGTGTAATAATAAGTGTATTGTTTGTGAGAAACATGAAGTGATAGAAACAAACAACGTTTCAATATCTACATCACGTATATCTATCAAGCCACGACTTCAAGTCCTTTATGTATTGAAGTAGTTTAGTTGTCTTTGAATATTTTTCGGTAAAAGATTGAATGTACGAGGTCCAATGAAACTGCTGTGAGTTTGCATTTGTTTGGTATTCGTTTGGGGGGTATAAAAAATATTATTATTTCTAATGTTGATTCTATTTTCATTTTTTTCGATTTTGTTTTTGTTTTTAAAGAAATATTTCATAGTTTGCAGTATAAATAGTTTACGGAGACTGAATAGTTTAGCTTCTTTGTATAATGCATCTGTCGAAAATGTTCTGTTTCTATTATTCATAATTTTGATAATATAATTTTGAGTTATTTATAAAGGTTTTATAAATACTTCAAGCGCACCACCCCATCCTATTATTCCATACATGAGTGAAGATTGCACCAGAGAAAAATAAATCATTTTTAATTTGTCAATATTAAGTACTTCTTTAAGTCTGTAAAATACGTATATGTATGTTTACTTACGATAATTGTAAAAAAGCATTCCGGCTCAATACAACGATGCTATCTTGCTGTGTTGAATGATATTTTCTTGTGTAGAGGCAGACATACGGAGCTACCTACTGAATCTGCAAAGGTATTAGAGAATTAAACAAATCAAAACCTTTCAAAAACTACTAGCGACAGCGATTTGAAATATCAGACGACGTGACGCAGGTCGCGCAGCAGCAAAACCTTGATGAAAAAAGTGACCACCATATCGCTCGTTTATCGCGATCAGAATAAAAATTGAACATGAAATTCTAATCGAATCGCGTGAGTATCTGAGTATTTGAAAGCTGCTAATTGGGTTACTCGCAGCGAACACCTGGTTACACGAAACGATAGACTATTCAAATAGCATCATCGTGCTCTGTGTGACCGAGGCTTTAGGGTGCAGGCAAATTTACCGATTTTGTCGGGCGGCAGCCGGCCGGTTATTTCAACAAGGTGTCGAATTCATTGGATTGTTGGGCGGTTTTCACCACAGATATTATTATGCTTCGTCGACTACAATAGGCCCTTGCATCACATTTTTTTTAAGACATTTCGAATTTTTTTTTGTATTTTTGAAACCTTGGCAATTTTTTGATAATTTCAATTCGAAAAATCGAACCATTTTTTATAAACCGGAAACACGGAATATAATTTATAAAGCACCTGTAACGAAGTTAGCAGGCAATAAAGCAAGTGAATTTTATGCTTCTTCCTCACCAAAGCCAACCTTCGAACTTCGAACTCCAAAGTGGCGGACATCAAACAGCTGATTCGGCGCTGAATCTTATGAGTTGCCTACAATTGTGCAGGTGAAGCTTCGGTTTCCATAATATTGATTTTGATTCGTAAAGCAAAAAAATTAAAATTTTAAACATTTTTTTATTATCTGCAATAATAATATTTTTTACCACTCGCATAATAATAATACCATAATATTGCGCAGACTGATGTGTTGGGCCAAATCGTCCAAACGCTTGCAGTTGGAAGCTGGCCACAGTGTGGCCGTACCATTAGTGTCAAATTCAAAAATTCGTGGAATTTTATAAAATTAATTGAATTTTATCGGAGACGGAACATTTTCATGTAGTGACGTCACAAGCCCAAAAACAGATTTATTTAATTAAAAATAAAAAAAAAACTATAAATTTCCAAAAAAAAATATGCGTTCGCGCCCAAATTCGAACAGTTACAATGGAATGTTCTTTCTAACAGAATTAAAGAGAAAAACATGTGCATAAGACGGCGGATGCATCTACCCACCAACTGCGTGAATGCGAGGGATGGATTCATTCACGTTACTCCTGGACTCCTGGACACACTGACCCCCATATTCCTACCCACCTCTCATACCGTTTTTCTTCCCAGAACTTCCTCTCCTTCCTTTTATAAAAATACTCTCACCATTATATATATATATATATATATATATATAAAAACGATCGCGGGCGTGCGCACAGCAAATCACCAAAAGTTTAATCGCAATCTGATGAATGATTTAGGAACGCAAAAGACAAACAAAAATTCGTTTTTATATAATATAAAGATTTGAAATGTGTATTATTTTGAAGTGAAAACTTCTTTAGCACCGTTGTGTTTTGAAACTCGATGAAACGAAAAAGAGACAAACACATACATTAAAACAATTAAGCCTGTGAGAGAATGAGATAGTATAATCGGTCTTCTGTTTGTGCGGTGCTTCGTAGCCTCCCCACTCTTGTCTACTTTAGTTTTCTGAAGGTTTCACTTCTACCGCATTTGAACTGAACACTTTTATTTTTTATTATAAACTTAACTAGGCAAGTTACATCAGACGATTCTGCACGAGTGATGGCTTTAAGAGGAATATAAACGCTAGAAATATTTCGAATCAAAATATTTCTAGCGTTAAAAATTTACAAAATTTAAAATCGTGCGTCGTATTTGCACGAAGCAAATAAGCGAAAAAGTGGTTTTTATTTATTTTGCGCATAATTTTATAAGAATGAAAAAAGTTGAAAAAACAACATACAAAACCTCAAAAATAGTCTTAGCCATAAAGGGGTATTTTTAAAAAAAAATTTATTATATTACTTCATAGTTAAGTCACGAAAAAACATTTTTTTTTAGTGATTTATGCTACTATTTTTTGTTATGTAAATAATAATTTTATTGTGATTCCAATACATAGAAAAGCTAGTAAAAGCTTCAGTTTATCCGTAGCATATTTTCTGGTGTTCATACTGTAAACCAATTCATCGTAAAGATGAATCTAAATAGGATTTCACGTATTTAAACCAAAAAGTTACACGTAATGAGAGTGAGGGTTATTTTCCATTTCCGAGAAGCTTACTATCAAACGGACTCTGTGTAAATGGATATTAGCATTGCACTGAAAGTTTTAATCCACTCCAATTTTGATTGCAAAGTTCCCCAATGGGGCCGAGGGACCGAGGATTTGAATTAACATTGCTGACACTGCAGCTCAACGAAGTCCGAGGAAGTTCAGGCTGCAAACTTGTACCTGTCGTAACGCCTAACTTTAAGGACTAAGCCAACTGACTGTGTTTGAGGGAAGTTCTGCTTCATACAAACTGCTAATAAAAAAATTAATGAGTGTTGAATCTTTGTGGCTATCAATTAATTAAATGAAACAATATTATTTAAAAAAACTAAAAAAATACATCCGGGACCAGATCTTTTTTTGATTTTTCTGTTTTCATATTTTCTATTGAATTTCGCTAAAATTGTCTTCAATCAATTAAATATTATAATTTGAGGTTTTAATTAATAAAATAAAAATTAATAATCATCTCCTAGACTAGCAAAAAAGTCAATAGATGTCGCATATTATAAATAAAAATAAATAAAAAATTATACAATACACTATCTAGATAGCGTTTAGTTCGGGTTTGAATCTTGCAGTCATTCATAAAGACAGCAGCCAATAATTATATGCGTTAAGAAAATGAAGAAATAGTCTTATTGGGAGTACGCTTACTGGGAAATACTCAATTTGGGAGGCGGGAATGGGTACCGCCGCCCCGGTACCTTTATTGGCTAACCAACACCCCTGCCATAGGTCACCTCAAGTAGTTCGCTACGTTTGGTGAGGTTTATCTAGGTCTTGGAGGTGGATGACCAAGACACACAGAACCCCAGATTCCTACCCGACCCTTAAACCTTTTCCTTCCCAGAACTCTCCTCTCCTTCGTTTCCTTAAAAAAACCTCCGTACAGCATCCCCAAAGATGACATAGACCCCGAGGGAAATTATTTTCCTCATGGCCTCTGTGTGGAGCTCATGTAAAAAAAAAAAAAAATCTTAGTTGAAGTATGATAGAGTTAAAAATGACCGAATCGGATAGCGATTAAGTTTTTTTGAAAGAATTCTATCGATTAGGCTATGGGGGTATCCGTTTTATCGATAGTAAATTCTAAAGATAAAGAAAATAACTTAAGCCATTCTGGCATATATAAACTTAAATGTAATGATTGTCCAGCATTTAACATCGGTAAAACGGCTAGAAATGTTCACACAAGGGTGGTCGAACACTTGAGATGTCTAAACACTGTAGGGTTTTCAGAATTCGCCACCCACCTGATAGATAAAGATCACTCATTTATTTATTTATTTATTTATAAATAAACGCCCTTTTTCGGGGCTTTTACATATATAGCATAGAAAAAACATTTTATTGTACATAACTGAACTGACTCAATAACAATATTTTAAATTTATTCAAAGATAAATTGAAGATGTCCACTGACTTGGTATAATTGTTTCCCTCCATTAGTATTCTGGGCAAAGAGGAATACATATGGTAGCTAGTCCCAGAATTTCTGCACTGAAATAAATCCTGACTTCTAGTATTACGAAGTGGAATTCGGAAGCTTATCAATTCAAGTAATACCGGACTATCAACTAAATCATTTAGAATTTTATATAAAAATACCAAGTCAGTGAAAATTCTTCTGTCTGACAATTTAAGCATATTCATATCGTTTAAAATTGTGTTGTAGTTTAACATATTTGCTGGAATACCCATTTTAAAATTTAGAAAACTAAAAATTTAAAATTTAAAAATTTAATAAATCTTCCGGGATAGATATTTTACATAGAAATGGGAAAGGTCTACGCCTCAATAATCTTAAAACCCTTGAAATAAAAAAGTCATTAAAAATAAATAAAACTAAATTACTTAATAAACAATAAGATTTGTCTAAGAGTCCTATTTTTTAATATTTTCACTACCGCCGCCCATTTTCACCCATCCGTCGTAGCCACCTCGTAAGTTGATATTCTCATAAGTTGATGTTCTCATAAGTTGATGTTCTTTCTCCCTCTTCTAAATTTCTTTTAAATACCATGTTATATCTGTATTATGTTTAATATATTTTTATTCATCCTTGATGTAGGCTTAGGTCGAACCGAAACCGGTTGGATAAGGAAATAATAAAGTGGAATTGAAACAAAGTTATATTATTGTGTTTAGATAGATATTAACAAAGATTTCCTGCAAATGTATCAACAACGTTTCCACGGCAACGATTTGTTTTCTGACGTTAGCAATAACTCGCTTTTGAAAACGTATGACAAATATAATATATTCATTTTTATAATTTCATAACGCTAGATCTTACCATTATATACAACCTATTTTACTCGCATATAATGTAGGCTTTCTATTGGTGAAAGAATTTTAAAAATCGGTTTATTGGTTTATGCGTGAAAGCGTAACAAACAAATAGCTAATACACGCAGTTTCGCATTTAAAATATTAGTTTGGTGAAAGAATTTTAAAAATCGGTTTATTGGTTTATGCGTGAAAGCGTAACAAACAAACACACACAGTTTCGCATTATAATATATAGATTAACCTCACCACGGGCTTGTCCTAGTGAGGTTGAAAATTGAATTATAAACAATAAAATACCTACCATGTAAAGAAACAATAAATAAATACATAAAGAAAGAATTGTTGCATTGATGTTTCCTGAAATATTTTACGTTGACAGGCTTTCAACAAGAGATGATTAACATCCGTTGAAAATGCTGAGTAAATATTTAAATCGGCTTGGTATCCCATTGGTATTCACCAAGCTAGTCTGAGTTTGTTTTTCTATTCATTGTGTCACGAATGGTTTTTTTTCGACAATTTTGACTCTATTTTCTTCACCCTTTTAAAGAAAATATCATCCGAACAAAAATGATCCAATTGGTTTTAAAAATACTCTTAACCAATAATTTAATAATTTTTTCAGTTTTCATGTTTCATGTTTCATTCCCAACCTGGGGGATGTTGTGTGACTGATATAGATGAGGGTAGGAAGGATATGGTAAAGAAGAAGGATGGAGAGTATCTTGTTATTTAGATCTGGTCAATAAACTGTGCAAATATCATTTCAAACATAAAATTCATCAAGGTGATAATGAGCATGTGAAATAACACAGCGTTATGAAATTGATAAAATATAATTTATTCTGCTAGTAATTGTTGCGGTTAAAAATCAGCTTTTGGAGTGCCTATACACTTAGTGCAAAGTAAATGTAAAATATTGGAAATTATTTATTTATTAATTGAGCCCTATTGGGCTTTTACATATCGAATACAAATTTCATTTATAACAACAGTATAACCATAAATAAAAAAATATCACAAAATATATAAATAAAGCATAAACACAATAAAATAAATAAGAGTATATCTAATGCTAAATTCGCTTGGATGATTTTAGAGAACTCATAGGTACAATTCATGTACCTACGGGCAACAAAAACATTATAAAAATCAAAACACATTACTTTTTACTTAATTTCTCGTTGTTTGCATCTAGAATACGAATAATAAAAAAAACAAAAGAAAATCGAAATAAAATAAAATGATCTCTCATTCATTATTTACATCTAAAAAGTGATGGACTAATAATTTGGCTTTCAATGTTTCGAAGTTTAAAATAAATATATCGGCGACATCAGTTAGTTCATTGCCCAACCTATGTATTATTTCTAACACAGAATTCATAGCGAAGTTATTGTTGTGGAATAAAATATTTCGCCTCGTATATTTTTGAGGTTTGTGTATAGATAACAAATTTATAGCGTCAGAGCAGTCCAACCTTGAATGAATAATTTTATATAGTAAAAGGAGATCAAATCGCCTTTCAGATAATTTCGATAAATTATACAAACATCTTTTAAAAAAATTAAGAAGATGAAAAGACAATCTAGTCTCCTTCAACGTAAGCGATCTTCTCAACATGCATTTCATAGATATCCTTGATGTAATCAGTGAACAACTCATACACGGTAGGCCCAATTTACAAGTTTTTACACAACTGCTGACTCTGTTGAATTTGAGAGCCATCTTTGGTCTGAAGCCCCAAAATACTTTAAAAATACTCCCGCGCAAAACCGGGCGGTCCATTTGATAGATTCTTCTATCTTAACAAACGGATTGCAATCTTTATAACACGTGCGTCGGATGCTAATTACAATCAAAGATGCTCCAAAGCATTCATCCCTGTCTCCTAATCAGTCGTTGATCCGCTCAACACTGGTGCACAGTCTAACATTTTACGGACGATTGACAGTGGTCGCATAAAAACGGGTCGTTTCCTATACATGTTCACTCCTTCCTTTCTTCAAAAAGAAGCTCCATCCAGGACAAAGACCCTGAGTTAATATAAAAAATAAATAAAATGTAAAAAGCTGACAAAATAAAGTTAGATAATGTATTTTAATATGTCACTTAGAAAGCCAGTGTAGGTACAATGTATACAGTTGTTTATTTGTTATTTGATAGAATCCAATCAATCGTTAGGTCAATATTAAAGCTGGTTCCTCGGTCAGTTCATATTCCGCTCGGATTTAGCAGATGAATAGAAGGAAACATTTGCGAGATTGAATTGTATTCCAAATCGTTGATAGTGAGATGAAATGTGTGGCTTAGCGCCATTGTTTGAGTACAATGGCGGCGGTGGCCGTATATTGGATCATACAATTGGAAAGTTTACAGCAAGGTGACTTCTAAATAATAACACCCAAAAATCAAAAAGACAATCACAGCCCATTGCTGTTTTCTCTAATATGCCTTTGTCCAGTGAACACCCATAAAAAATAATAAAAAATAACAACGCAAACTTGCATTATAATTTTACCAAACTTTAAACAGAACAGAGCGCCATTCAAACAATGTGCTAAAAAAATCCACCCGTCCGAGTGATACTCATATATATGAATTCCAAATTCCATAGGTGCGTTATGAATATCAGCACCTATGAAATCTCCCGTCATATTTCTCAGTTGCATACAAAAACTAGTGGCGCCAGAGCGGTAGACCAGCAAACAAACCTAGGGAATGTACTACCTACCTGAGAGCGCAGCACCTATTAGATTAGTTAATACTTAATTTGAACGGAATAATATTTTAAAAAATCAACAGATTTTTTTTGTGATTACCGTTTTTTAATTCGTTATTAAAATAAATCGTTTGGTGAAGATAATACTTTTTATGTTAAAACGAACAGTTTGCTGCATAAATTGTGATTATTGTATTTAAAAAAAAAATCTTCAATTGTTTTTAGAGCGGTTGGAAATTTTAAAATAATCTTATAATCCGGAAGCTAGTTTGATAAATGAATAAAAAAATATTATTCGCTCGTTACTCATAGATATTTTTAAGCCGAGTTGAATTATTAGAGAACCCAAAAATAATTATGCTGGAAAAAAAACCCCTGAGAACATCATTTTGAAACACATCACTTAACTTTGATCAAATTTAAACATTACAGTATTGGGAAAACTTTAAAGGGTAATTAATAACCATTAATAAGTTCCGACATTTTAATCGTAAATCAAAAAGTGCATAGGTAATTAAAATAATAGCAATTAGTTTTTCATTATAAGTACCTATAAAGAAATGACATAAATATATCGTATACAAATGGCTTAACCACAGTTTGATAATGCCTTCAGAAGGTGAAACAGCTGTCGCACTTGTCGTGCGTCGAACTTGTTCATAAATAATTTGTTTTTATGCTGTTTAGACAAATTTTGATCATTTTTTGCTTTACTTACCCACTTTTAGTTCTTTCTAGGTACAATAATAAAATATATTTAACTATATTACCCATGCACAGGTTGCGCCTTAGTGGGTTCCAATTATTCTTATAATTTTCATAAAATTGTTTATATCAAATGTAAAATTTGGGAAAAATAAAGGAAAAAAAAAATTAAACGTATAAGAGAATAAATAAAAGAAAAACTAATAATGAAGTTCTACAAATTAAACTTGATAATAATCAATATAATTTTCCATAAAATTCTTTGGCTTCAGATGTTTAATGAATCGCCGAATTGTGTTTTGTTGTTAGGTCGCTGATCTGTGGTGTAATGATGTGATGAAATTCCCTAAGACCTAGGGAAAAATATACATAAAATTTGTGAATTGTTGTTGTGAATTGTTTGTGAATTTTTGTTGTTAGGTCGCTGATCTGTGGCGAAATAATGTGATGAAATTCCCTTAGACCTAGGGAAAAATATACATAAAATTTGGAAAAGACCAACATATTCGTACAATTTTTTCAGATATCCGAGGGAATTTCTTTCCCTTTTTAATCCAAAAGGGTGATTCTGCATCTTTAGTGTTATTTTTTACACTAGGACGGCGTTACGAGACAAATTACTTAAAAGATAAGAAAGTTCGTTGTGCGTTAACGGCTGTCAAATATTTGTGATTTTCTAAGACTTGTCTGCGGGTGTAGTATGTTTAAAAACACGAGGTACTATTTATTAGTTATTATAACTACTTACATATAAGCCGGAAGGCGTTCATAAATGATTAATCGTATGTCGGATTATATTGATGTTTGTACGCGATGACATCCGATTCCCAAATTTTCCAGCGACTGACATCTCTTAACGAGGATTATGCGGTAAAACGCGCCGTCATCTCTGGCGTTACGGTAACTACTGGTAAGAGTTGGTGTCTTGACACAAGCGCAGCATTTAGTTCGTTAGCGAAACGGAATACCGCATTTAAGAAAACTGTCACCATTCTGACAGAATCACCAATCCGTGTATTTTTAATTTAATTTTATTTTATTTTATTTGGAAAACCAATAGTTACAATGATTTATAAAGTTTGATAAAATACGTGTAAGTTATTTAACCAATAATAGGTTTTCGTTGATGTATATTAACTATTTAGTGAATATAGAAGAGTTACATAAAAGAGTTACATTAGCTTATGCGGATGGGGGTTCCATGCCAACTGATAATAAAATCAACTCAACAACTCTTTGAAAAGTCACTTCCCGGCCCAAAAAGAAGAAGATGGAGAGATATGTAATTACGAATGTTGGACAGAGCGCGCTAATATTTTACGTGATAAAAATGAAGCGAAATGCGAATGCTTAATAAAACATGACTCATTTAAAATAGAACAAAAATCTCGTGGAAGGTAAGTATCATTTACAAAAACATTGTGAATTTTTTCACGAACATAACTTGTAAAATAATAGAAATGGACTTGTTTTAAATAATTTTCGGAGCATACTTTGCGATTTTTTTCTATGTAGGGAATTTCATATAATTTGCGTTTCGGCGTGGAACGTATCTAGATATTATCTTCAAAAATAACATATATTTTTTTAAGAGCTTAAAAACTTCAAATGTTTAAGGGAGATATGTAAGAAATCGGTCGAAATTCGGATAGCGACGGCTTAAAAGCTATGAAAAAAATAATTTTAAATTAGCCAATAACCCTAACCTAACATAACCTATTTAACCATTTTTTTATATTTATTTTTTATCACTATAAATGACTTATCTGAGATGGTTCCGAGTCGGTTTCGTTCCGAGTTGTCGGGTCACCGCAGATGGGATGGTGATGGTGATACAATTGTACCATTTACACGTATCTGTGTGGAAATTTCTCATGGCGAAATTTATGTGATTTCTACCGTAGAACGAAAGATCCTCAGAAGTTTTCCGACACGAAGTGACTTTAAATTATGATATAATATGTTGTTACAAGCCTCTCTGATTCTTTCGCCAATCCTGGATATATGTACAATAATAATAGATGTACGTAGCTATATCCCCCTGCCGCAAGGGGTGGGGACCACCAGACGCCAGAATAATAAAATAATGAAAAAGTAAAGAGTCCTGTCTTCATATTCTCGACAAATAATGTGACTCTAATCAACATGATAGATCAGGAGAGGGTGTTCACTACCATAAAAAGTTCATAAACTTGTATTTTATGATTTTTTACTTTAGTGGTATATTTCATACTTTTTCGGGTAGCACCTTGAAATCGGACAAAGAATCTCTTTTTATTACAAAATCGTGCCGTAACTCGCCTTTTTCATTTCCTTTCTGCCAAAAGTACTTGGAAAATATGATTACTTGTTGATAAAGCAAAAAGCTAATAAACCATAATGAATTAATCGATGTGAATCCATCGAACATTTTTATATTATTATGCCGTGCTGATCTTTTTTCCTTTTTAAACAACGTTTCGGACAGCATCATCAGAGCAGATGTGTAGATTATGGTAAAGTGTGTGCTTATGTATGTAGTAGTGTATATAGAATTTTATATATGTAGAAATCAAGGTGTATTTTTTTATGTGAATACCGCACAAGAGTCCCAACTGCTCCCGTCCGGAGCCAGTGAGACTATGGCATCCCCAATTGGGGTATGTTGTGAGGCTGAAGATAGTGGGGAGAGGAAGTAGATGGGGAAGAGGAAGGTGGAAGTACCTGGCTATTCAGATCTGATCACCAAACACGGCCAAAGCCATTTCAAGCAACTTTCCAATTCTGAATGGTGGTCTTACACCAGGGCGATACTGAGAGTATCTTTCACCCTGGAAATTGCCGCAAATACATTATATATTATGTTTATTGTATAAATTGTGAAATAACACAAATTAATCGAATAAAATTTATTTGCTACGCCGGGATTCGATCCCGCGACCTTCGGAATGCGCGTCAAAAGCCTTGCCGCTGGACTACGCCGGCCGTCAAGCCAGAGAGATCGGGCCATGTACCAAAGGATCTCAGAACGTTTTGGAGCGTGCAAATTAGGCCATCCGGACAAATCGGCAATTGCCGAGTACTTACTTTAAATTTGTACCTGAAATACTGGTAAGAACCAAAACGCATCGAGCACACATAATTACGTAGGCAATTGAAATTCACAAAAATCCCATAAACACGTGTATTGATAGGGACGACGACGGGGCTAAGCTTAGTAGTTATTGATATCGGTTAAGACGGCTACACCAAAACTAAACGAATAAAACCACATTAGAACAATTAACGCTTGCAACAACGAATCACTTTTGCATACATTAACACACACTTCACCATACACATCTGCCCTGATGTCTAAAACGTTGGCTAAAGGAGGAAGCGCAACACGGCATAGTAACCTAAAAATTAATCACTATAGTACGGCCGTGTTAATACTCAAATCAAACTATGTTTTGCATTGTTTACTATTACTTTGACATCGAAATCACCTTACACACTTTGGAAGATCAATACAATTTTTTTGGTTGTTGCTTTTGGACCAGCGCAAAACATAGCCTTACGGGAGAATGTTCAAAATATAAAAATGTATTTATTTATTTCTATGTATTACAGTATTTACCTATTACTTGACATTTTTACATATTAGATCAATTTTGAAAACATTTTTACATAATATATTTTGCAATTTTATTATGTTGGGTGTAAGGTATGTTTGTGAAGGTGAAACTGTGGATAAGTATTGTTGTATGTTTCGTGAACACCTCACTAGGAGAACCTGTGCTGAGGTGTTTACGTGTTTATTTATGTTTATGTGTGACAAGTATTTATGTGTTGTAATAGAAAGTTTTATATGTACTAGTGGTCGCCCAATGGTCGAAATTCGACCATAATTGTGATGTTTTTTTATGTTTGACATTCAGTAAGACCATAGACAAATAATATTAAAGACAAACAATATTAATCTATTCTCAATTTGACCATAGACTCAATAAACAATAGAGTAAAGACGCGAGTGTGTGTGTCAAATACATGGTAGTGTGTGTAATGTTTTTGTTATTGATTTAATCTATTTTTATGCATAATTTAAAAAAAAATATTAGCATTCTGCACTCCTCCTCTATATAAACTATAAGTGTGCGAAATTTCATACTCCTCCATCCGCGCAATTTTCGTAAAAAGGGGTACAAAGTTTTGGCTTCACGTATTAATGTATTGATGATTGATTTTATTTTTTTTTTAATTTTAATAGTTATTGTACATTGGTTATTTAGAAGAGAAAAAAAAGTATTTATATAAATTAGAGGAATATAAAAAAATATATATATATATAAACATACACATAAAACATACATATTAACCCCTCTGTTTTCTTTAATTCTTTTATATTTTATAAAAGATTTCTTAATTATAATAAAAAATACTTCTCATTACGATATCTAACTTTTATGTTTTGAAAATCATCAAAAATATTAATTTTGGCAGTGTGTCTGATCGTACTTCTGGTTCAATGAACTTGGATTTGCTTTGAATTTAAGCGTCATTTTCAAAATTGGAACTGGGTAGGTAAGTAATTCAGTTACGCGATTACGTTTAATGTAGTAAAATATATTGACAAAAAAAAAATAATTTATATTTTTAAAATTTGAAATTGATGCGAAAAGATTTTAGAATAACCCCTGATTTTTTACGGGTCTGTTCTAGTAAAAAATATTATTTCGGATGTGATCGGATGGTGATGTACATAACCTTCTAAAATATACATACTTCTTGTGTTTTCAGTAAATATAATGAATTTATGCCGCCGTTCTGGCAATAATTGGTAGTATAATGGTCAGCACAGTTGCCTTCTAAGCAGTAGATGGGGTTTCGTTTCTCGGCCGTTGCAATTTTTTTTTTATTATTAAAAATTTGAATGTATGTTATTTTTAAAATGCTTTATTGTTGTCAAATTTTATCCCGTGATGTTTCGTGAGTCTCTGTGAGTCCAGTGAGAAGTAAAACGCCATATGGGATCGTTGTTAATTATTACTTAATTTGAGAGGCGGGTACTGGTACCGCCGCCCCGGGAACCATTCATTGGATAACCAACACCTCTGCCATAGGTCGCCCCAGGTGATTCACTGTGTTTGGTGACTTAGCAGGGTTGCCCGGGTTCATGGGGTGAGGTTTGTTCGGGTCTTGGCGGCGGGAACGTCTGCCCATCAGCTGCATGGCAGGCCGGATCGGGAGAGAATGATCGAGGGAGTCCCTTTGACTTCTCTAACCGTACTTTCTCGGAACATTGCCTTGCACCGCAGTGGGAGGGATGGATTCACACGTATGTCACTCCTGGACACACTGACCCACAGATAGATTACTACCCACCCCTAACACACTTTTCCTTTCCAGAAATTCCTCTCCTTCCTTTCCTAAAAACACCCTCCACACAGCATCCCCAAAGATGATATAGGCCCTGAGGGGAATTATTTTCCTCAGAGCCACCTGTGTGGAGCTAATGTAAAAAAAAACTGTATTCGTTGTGGAACTTTTCGGATTAACGAAAATCATGATTTTTTTAAAAAGTCAATAGATTTCATATTTGATTTTTTTTTGCGTTCTTACACAATTGTACTTTATTTAGGAGTCAGTGTTACTTGAGATCAACATTAAGAAACCCCCAAACCTCCAAGAAGGAAACGCTAGTAGCCCATAAACCCAAAAATCACGTACCTAACCCATATATAAAAATAAAGCGGAACGTAAAATAAATCTCAATTGAACAAGTATCGAGAACTCCGAATGTAAAAATTCTGATTATTTATTCGACTTCCCCCAAGGAAACATAAATCCTCCCTGGCGCCAAGACTTCCCTCTTCACTTCATTAATCTCCCCCTCCGTCTGTCTTTTTATTCACACTTTTCACTTCACAATTTTCAGTTCCCGCTGCAAGCTCGACGGGATTTTGCATCCATCGCCAGAAGAAAGTAGATTTTTGTTGCATTTTGTTAGTTCTGGAAATAATTCAGATAGTACAGCATCTCGCATCGCTTGGATTCAGCCGGAAATGAGACGCTGTTCCTGTTGGCAAAACTCATCGATCTCGTTGTTCCGATATCACGAAACATATTTTATAATACTGTTCCGATTCTGGGAATCATACAACTGTAGAGTGAATTTTATACAAATGAGACCAAGTAGGTGAATTTTACTCCACTTAACTTTTCACTAATGAAATATAAAGCCTTCTCCTACAATCTGAGGACTTATATTATTGTTTTCATAGTTGCTTTTTACACAAACGAAGTATCTAATTCAGTAATTCTAAACTTAAACTTTAGGGCGCATAGTTTTACGCGCGCCGTGCAAACGGGTTCTATACAGAAGATCCGATGAATCAATTAAAGTTCTGCAAAGGAAGCCGATCATCTTTAATACCTTATTAGTGATATTGTTAATGTGTGCAATGAATGTCAATTTTTATCAAATATTATTCTCAGGAAGGTTTAGTTCGGTGAATATGATAACTCTAATATCGGATCGATGGGCGTACTATCTATGATTTTATACCGTTTTCTCGAGCAAGGCTACACTGTTGATAGCCAGGTTGATATTTACAGGGAATAAATAAAAAATAGATGTACCATGGCAACACTGGCGGTTCAGTACGTATGTCAAACGGCTTAGTGAAAATTAAAAATACGAATAAATTGACAATTTCTAATTGATAACTTTAATATACATTGGCGCTTCGCACGTTCTTTTTTAGACTAATCGGGAGCTAATTAGTTAAATTAGAGGTCCTTAGTCATACTTCAACCTTTACATTTCTCCAACATGGAACGGAATAAATTGATCGCATCTTAGATGAATTATTTAAGTCTATCGATCACATATTTACATTTCTTTCAATTCTAAGAGCTTCTTTAATTCACCTCCATTCATTTATAAGCCAATTATTTTGCATAAGGACATTATTCAAAATGTTTTGTGTATTGACAGTTTACCTGAGACTCGCTGAAATTTGTCAATCGTCGGTCGGAATATCTCTTAACAGTTGTTGACCGTGCTCACAAATATAGATGACGGATGTAGTCAATATCATATTGATATCCACTGGAGCGATTATGGTCGAAAAATTGACCACGTTTCTGCCATTGATAGCGGTCAAAAATTCGGCCACATTTTCCTACCATTGGTAAAACATTTATTGTAATTATTTAAAACATTCCCATGGCCGGCCATTTATTTTAAAACGAAGCTTTTGAAATTTTTTATCTATTATAACTATAGATGTTGCAAATCCGAACTTCGTAGACTATTTTAGAACGATGTTAAAAATAAATTTAAAAAAAAATTTCACGCAGAATTTCACGCAGAATTTCTGATCAGCTGTTTACGGTTAAAATTAAGTCCTTTTTCCTTAGAAATGCACCTTTCATTATCAAATATACCACAGCTAACATACAGAAATCGAAAATATTCTATGTTGACTCGAGTAAGTACCTCTCACGAAATTTCAAAGTAACAAACACTGGGAATTAGGAATTTAGGACTAACTAGGAATTTTCTAATACTTTTTATATAAATCCTACAAATATGAAATAAACGGTATTATACAGGTTAATTCATTGGCTATATCTTAATATATATATTTCTTCTGTCCGTGTGTATGTCACTAAACTCCTCCTAAACGGCTGGACCGATTTTGATATTTTTTGTGTGCGTTCAAGGGGATTCGAGAATGGTTTAGATTCACAATTTGGTCCACTGGAAAATGTTCTTTTAATTATTTTTTTTATTTCTAAGGAGTTGTTGATTTTGGACAGTTTTACATTGGATCCGGCAGACTGCGCTACCATCGCAGTATCGAATATTCAATATTATTCTATTTTAATTTTAGTTTGTCCCGACAGTTGTGTACAGGACAGTCTGTCGGGTCCGCTATAAATAAATAAAATAAATTGTGGAACATTCCAGAACACTCTCGAATGTTGTCCTGAGCGAAGCCGGGTAACCCAGCTAGTAGCACTATAATAAAATTTTTTTATGTTTTTATGATAAAATTCGAAGGTATGATGTATAACAACAGTTGACGTCGAATATATTAAGAACACTTAGTTATTGTGAACTGTTACTTATTCGTTGACGATCTACAGTCATGCAAGCGAACGATGAAGTTCCTCCTTATCCTTATCGACTGTGCTAGAGCCCCAGGTCTCGATCGATTATCTTGATTATCGACAGTAGATGGCGTGTATCAGTAGAAAAGTTTATAGGTCTGGAAAAAGTAACAATTAAACTTTATCCTATTTTCCAAACCTTTAGATCTCATTCAAAACCATTTTGATTACTTTTACCAACATTGTTTTACAAATTTAAAACCCGCAAACTTCTCCCAACCAGAAAGGATCCAAAAAATGTAATCAACGAGTAACTTTTATCATCATTATCAGAAAAACCCTTTTTAGTAACGATGTTTTTCAATTCTTATGTATTTCACTGCTGAAACCTCTGAAACTCTCTGAAGCTGTCATTCTAATAAAGACTTCATGACGAGCTTTGGGGTGGAGTGCTATCGCCCATAACCGCCGGCGGTAATGAGGAAAGTCATCGTGTGCCTACAACCAGACGCAAACTTTTCCATATTATATATATTATATTATTCCTGACATTTTTGTTGAGGCAAGGAACTCTTACAAGCATACGTATAGCACCCTCTCTTGCCAAAGTTCCACTACAAACAAATATGAAAAAGAAACATTAATATTCTCTAAAAGGTTGATGTTGTAATTAATGAGTGTGTGTGTGTGTGTGTGTGTATGTGTGTGTGTGCGTGCGTGCGTGCGTGTGTGCGTGCGTGCGTGCGTGCGTGCGTGCGTGTGTGTGTGTGTGTGTGTGGTTATACCCATCAATATATAATTGAAGAAGAAGATAATACTAATATATTTAAACGAATCATGAGACAGAACAAGACACAAAAATTAAAAAGGTAGCTGTCGCAACTGGGACTCGAACCCAGGATCTCTTGTCTTACTGGTTCACAGCGCCTTCACCAACTCGGCCATTTCTTCTGCCATTTTTGTAGATCTCATATTAAAAATACTACCACTTGTATTGCAGTTAATTAAAATCTCCCAGTGGATCATGGACTTCAAGCTGCGTCACGAATTTTTGGCCAATCACCGCTCTTCCCCCTAGATGAGCTAACCTTGTTGAACGCATTTTCTACGAACCTTGGGCAGAAGTCATTTGCACCTTTTTATGGTGAGAATTTTTTTTACCACGAGAATACTTGTTCAGCAGTAGGCTAGTATAAGTTAACATCTTTCAAAATAGATCGATTGAGTATAGTTCCATATATTACCTTAATATTTTTGGCCGACTTCTTTGGTTTTGAAATCAATAATCAAGCATTCCTGTTAAGAAAGGGTGGACAAAGGAATGGATATTATGTATATTCCCTCACATGAGCGCATAAACGTCTTTTGTTTTCTGGTTCTGTTCAGAAGGGGGCTAAATAAAGATGCTCTGCGTTCTTCGTCTTCCGATTCCATTAGTAAATGATCGGGCGTTACGGAGAACAAGTCCAGAATCTTCTTGGCGCAGGAGACATTGTTACATATGTGGGGTTTGATATAGAGATTGATGTAAATACAGGTATTTTGAAATCGTATCCTAAAACAATGAATCAGAGTGTTCTTTATGTTTTCCTTACTGTTCTGTAAGAAATTGAAACGATACTAAATAACGCATAATAGTTGTAAGAAGAAAGATAAATGAGTTCATGCCCTGCAGGTTGACAAAATGTTGACAAAAGCCACCAATTCTATCACGGTGGATTAATAAAACCCCTTGTCAATACGTTATTCACTAAATAAGTAATCTGCGGTCAGTTGGCGGTATTTGCGACCACGGTCAACATAAGATTCTGTCAATCTGTTAACAAAAGCCGCCAATTTTAGTGCGGCCTCCTTAACGAATCAACGAACGTCATCAGACAAGCTGTCAAAATACAGTTAGTATCAGTTGTACAGTTGTATCAATTACAAGCTGTCAAAATACAGTATTAGTAGCCTCCTTAGTATCAGACAAGCTCTCAAATTCCTTTTTTAATAACGTTGTTTATTATGCAAAACGAATGGAGGTGACCTAACAAAGCTCTTAAAATTGAAATAAATTGTACACGCGATACATAGATTTAATTAATGCGATCAATTTATTCCGTTCAATCTTGGAGACACGAAAGTGGTTCAAAAATTACTAAAGACCTCATTAACTAATTAACTCCCGTTTAGTGTCAAAAAGTACGAAATTGTCTATTTATTATTATTTTTTAATTTTTCGTAGTAGTTTGACATTTAAGTGGATTTTGTAAGGGAAAAGGTCCAACCTTGGTTGCATCATGAAGAGCGACACATACAAAATACTCATCCAATAATTCCAAGAATCTTTTGGAAATCTACGTAACTAGTATGCATTATATTACTTAATTAATTTGTTAATTTGTGTGGGCTACAATCTGCGGGGTAGTAGTCAATCCTGGTTTATGGATTATGCCGGTTGCTTCTGGGAAATTCCCTTCAAAGCCAGTTACTCAGAACTGTTGAGCTGACCGGTCTAGTTGTCCCAGTGAACAATCCGAAGCTGATTAATTTGAATCACTTCTGTAATTGTATGAACTCGACTGCTGCGAGGATCGACTGCGGTACAGAACACTGTTCACTCCATGTGACCAATTATGCTGAATGTGTGACGTAATATTAGCTATATGGTTGGAATGGGCGGAGTTGAGTAGGCCGTGTGGGAAAATGGGCTGTAAAATATCTCTGAAAATCCTCCCCAGCGATATTCTTATTTATTAGTGCTGTAGCTAGTATTCTGCAGCACTATAATGTGCTAATTAAAATACTTATTCTTGAAATCACAGTTATCGTTTATTGACGTTTGGTTATTTACAAATACGGCTTCCGACTGAGGTCGGTACTAACTGGTGGTTAGGTTTTGTCCGGCAGGCTCCCGCAATACAATGACCGAGCAGACCTGCCTTCGGTTTCATTCGATATCCCGAGTTGGGGTATGTTGTGGCGGAAGGTAGTGGGGAAGGGAAGGAGATTGGGAAGAGGAAATACCTGGCTATTCAGTTCAAGTCACCAAATACAGCTAAAGCCATGTCAAGAAACGTTTCGGTTCCGTATGGTGGTCTTTAACCAGGGCATCACTTGAAAGTATCTACCGTGTGTACATCTTAATATATATATTTCTTCTGTCCGTGTGTATCCTCCTATACTGAACTCCTCCTAAACGGCTGGACCGATTTTGATGATTTTTTTGTGTGGGTTCAAGGGGATTCGAGAATGGTTTAGATTCACAATTTGGTCCTCTGGAAAATGTTTTTTTAATTATTTTTTTTATTTCTAAGGAGTTGTTGATTTTGGAAAGTTTTACATTGGATCCGGCAGACTGCGCTACCATCGCAGTATCGAATATTCAATATTATTCTATTTTAATTTAAGTTTGTCACGACAGTTGTGTACAGGACAACGTCTATCGGGTCCGCTATAAATAAATAAAATAAATTGTGGAACATTCCAGAACACTCTCGAATGTTGTCCTGAGCAAAGCCGGGTAACACAGCTAGTATCAATATATGTATATATATAAAAAAAAGTGAGTTGTCTATTGTTTGAAACTTTCAAAATATCACCTTTCTTTCCACCCTCGCGAAGGTTTCTGGATTATTACAACCACATGACAATACATCTGAAAAGTTGTGAAAAAAACTCTTGCGAAACTGTCAAAATGTCACAATTTGAGAATGATATTTTGCAAACCATCGATTGTTTAATCAAAATTCAATTTTCGAATAAACTCTTTAAATTAATGAATTTACTTGAAGTACTAAGTAAGTAAGAATTATAGGCATTTAAATATTTACTTGTGTTAGGTACCAAATTTGATTGATTGTTCTTATAAAATACAAAACTGAATATTTATTAATATTCAAAATTGTGCGGTATTCATATAAAAAATAAAAAAAATTGAATAAAAAAATTGTAATAGCAAGGTACGCGAGCTGTTTAAAAACTGAATCTACTGGGACGAAATACTTGGAACGCGGAACGGTAAGCGTGAGAGGGGAGAGGGAAGGCGGGGAAGGTTAGGACTCCGTCAGATCAGGGAGACTCCAGATTCTCCCACACCCCTCATGTATCTTTTTCTACCACAGAACTTCCTCTCCTTTCTTTCCTTAAAAGGTCCTGCCCACAGCATCCCTGTGGATGTAAAAGATGAAAAAAAAATCTTGTACCTGATTTACTATATACACTGTATAGGAGTACACATGTTGTTGTGCAATGAATTCATCAGGAAAACCTACATCATTTATCATCCTACTGCATTATAGTCGAAGTAATAATCCAACTGATGAATTGGTATGTTTTGTTGTTTAGGTTGGCTGCACACCCTCGCCGAGCGCCTGAAGGTGTCGGTGGACAACGTCTCTAACAGCGAGAACTACATCACCGCACTCTATTTCACCTGTTCCAGCCTGACCAGCGTGGGATTCGGCAACGTGTCCGCTAACACTAGCAGCGAGAAGGTCTTTAGCATTTGCACCATGCTCATCGGAGGTTGGTCAAATTGTCTATTCGATTTTATCCGTTCCTGGTACAAATCTTGAGTTTTAAGATTTTACCGAAGGGCGTTTTATTTTGTAAATTTATTCAGGAAGAATTTTACAATCACACCAAAAAGATGGCAGCCTAAAACTGTGTAGGTATTTACGGATGCAAGTTTAATGGATATTGTTAGTAATTCAAAAATAAAAGTAGGTAATTTTGGAAGCGTGTATGGGTACCTCTGCCCCATTTATTAGATAGCCAACACCTCTGCCATTGGTCACCCCAAGTGGTTCGCTACGTTTGGTGACTTAGCAGGGGTGCCCGGCTTCATGGGGCGAGGTTTTTCCGGGCCCACCAGCTCCAAGACAGGCCGGATCGGGAGAGAATAGTTGAGGGAGTCCCTTTAACTTCTCCAGCCGTACTCTCTCGGAAAATCGCCTTTCACCGCAGTGGGAGGGATGGATTCATATTTGCAATTTGGGAGGCGGTTACGGGTAGGTACCACCGCCCCAGAAACCATTTGTTGGATAACCAACACCTCTATCATAGCTCATCCCAAGTTTTACGCTACGTTTAGTGACTTAGCACGGGTGCCCGGGTTCGTGGGGTAAGGTTTGTCCAGGTCTTGGCGGCGGATGCGTCTGCTCACCTTCTGCGTAGCGGGCCGGATCGAGAGAGACTGGTTGTGGGAGGCCTTTTGATCATTCCAGCCGGATTCTCTCGACCCATCGCCTTGCATCGCAGTTGGAGGGAAGGATTCATACGTCCGTCACTCCTGGACACACTGACCCCCACATTTCCACCCACTCCCCATACCATTCTCCTTCCCAGAATTTCCTATCCTTCCCTTTCTCAAAAAGACTCTCCACACAGCATCCCCTCAGATGACTGAGGGAAATTATTTTCATCAAGGGCTCCTGTGTGGAGTTAATGTAAAAAACAAAATACTTCCGTCACTCCTGGACACACTGACCCCCAGATTCCTACCCAACCCTCATACCCTTTTCCTTACCAGAACTTCCTCTCCTTCTTTTCCATAAAGATCCTCCACACACCCTGTGTGGATCTAATGTTAATAAAAAGGTATGAGATTGATATTTATAGCGGACTGTAATGAGGTGGCAATAGCTCAATCGGAAAAGATGCCAGTCCCGATAAGATTAGAGAATCAGGGTTTGAGTCGCAGTTGCGACCATTACATTTTTTGCTGTGTCTTTGTCTATGTCTTTGTTTCATATTTTCATGAAGAGTTGTTGATTTGTTACATGTACCGGAATGTTACCTTAGTTTAAAAATATCATTCCAGGGCACAGAAATATAGATATTTGAATAGAAAACAGAATAGAAACAGTGAATATTTTCACATGCTGTTTTAGATTTTACAAATAACTTCCCTTCATTACGTTTCATATAATATAAACTAAAACTCTAACTTTTTTGCATTTTCCTTCTGCACTCACTTCCCTGTCAATTCCACTTCTCGCCAGAGAGCCACACTCCTCCTCCGAATGCTCTTTCACCCATATCTCTTCTCCACCCCATGCTACTCCCCACTCCCTCCTATCTCTTTGTGGGGAGCACTACACTTCCCAACTTTGCTCAAAGCCTCACTATTACTCGAAAGCCTTTCACGGCCTTCCCACAAAAGAGCGAGGTTCTTTATAACAAACCCGCCTTCCTGTCTGCGGTTTAATGCCGGAGTTATCCGATATTTTTAAATCCTAATTTCTTAGATCCCAGATAGATTAGTTCCGTAATCTCGACCTGCGTTTGCTCTATTTTTTGCAAGGTTTCTTCCTCTATTATTATAACTTAATTCTCTGGAATCCCCGTTGATAGCTTGAGTAATTTGTTCCATTACAGCACGTAAACCTTTTCCTCGTGAAGGTATATATTATGTAAGTTCTTCCTGGAATTCTTCTTTAAGTCCTAGAAGGTACGAGAAGCATTCCTAAAATATATTTTATGTTTTTTTTTACATTTTCTGTAGCAAAAGACAAAATAAGTAAACATGCAAGAACATTAAATTCAATAAAAATTAACTAACTACCTTGAAGTGAAGTACCTACATACATACAATGTAGTTTTTTTATTCAAAAAAATTATTAAGGGGGTATTCTAGTCTAGAAATTCGTTTTTTGGCGGTCAATAAAAAAACATTAATATTGTAACCATAATTTTTTTAAAGCATATTTATTTATATTTTAATAATTCACAAAAAAATATTTAAAAAATACATATATATTTCACAAAGTTACACGCTGTTGAAGAGTAGAAGGGTGGAAAAAGAGCGTGTCCATCTTGTCATGATTCCAACCTTTCTGATCATTTGAAAAATAAAAAAAGGTAGATTCTTTATCAATGCAAATGACATTATGGAAGGAACCAAGAAAAATTAGGAAAACAAATTTTCTCGCAAAATTGGGGCTACTAAAAAAAAAATTTTTTTCAATAATTTTTTATATACCTTTCCCAATTTTTACAAATAATCATTTTTTTTAATTTTGTTGGTTTCTTCTATAGAGAAATGACTAAAGAAACAATTCATGTCGGATTTCAAGAAAATTGATCAATAAGAACTTGATATTTCATGACAAACGTTTCGAAAAATGAAATTTTGAGAAAAACTCGTCTCTATTTTGATTTTAGCTAGATTTCGTGCGAACCGGTTGAATTGCCACGACACTAAAATGGCACACATTTCTTTTAAAATAATGCGAATTTCGAAAACTGTCGAAATATGAAAAAAAAAAAAACTAGGATAGAAATACCGCCTTAAATTATTTTTAATATTTTTTTTTTATATTTGAAAGTGTGTTTATTTTGTTTAAATTTCTTAGAGTGCATCTTGACAAGTAAAATCAGATCGAGATATGATTTTTCAAGAGTCTACAATTTCGTGGTTTATCAATTTTCAAAAATGTATTAATTACTCAATAGGTAACCGTGTAGATTTATGAAAGGTAATTCACTCGAAAGGAAAAATTATTATAGAAATTTCGTTGTCCTGAACGCCACACCAGATCGAATGATTTTTTTTTTCAGCTCCACAAGCAGGCCCTCCGGAAAATAATTTCCCACAGCGTCTACGTCATCTTTGTGCATGCTGTGTGTAGGGATTTTATGGGATAGAAAGTAGAGAAAGATCTGGGAAAAAGATACCAGGGGTGGGTAGGAATCTGGGGGTCAATGTGATCAGGAGTGACGGACGTATAAATCCATCCCTCCCACTGGGTGAGAGGGTCGAGAGAGTCCTACTGAAGAGGTAGAAAGGTCTTCCTCAACCAGTCTCTCCAAATCCGGCCCGCCACATAGTAGGTGGGTAGACATATCCCCGCCAAGACCTAGACAATTAAAAAGTTTGAAAAGTGCCTGACTATTTAGATAATAGTTCTTGATAATTAAAATTCCTTCTATTCAACAAAACACTGTCGTTTTTTAGATTAAAAACTCTTATTATCAGGAACGAGTGTGGAAGACGGCCTGGAGACTAATGTCCTCTTATTATGCTCTTAAAATCTCTGATTCCTGAAACCTCCCGGCTCCCCGTATTGATATAGAGGGGCGACCCTATATACTACCGACATCTGTCGGATAACTCTGCTACCTATTTGATCTATCTACACTAGAGCCGTCTATGTCTCGTAGCTCGTACTACCACAGAAACTTTGTGCTGAACCATCACTCACAAACTATTGATTAATTCTTTTAAAAATTAAAATGCTTTATAATTTAGCCCTGATGCACGCCGTGGTGTTCGGAAACGTGACGGCCATCATCCAGCGCATGTACTCGCGCAGATCCCTGTACCAGTGCAAGTGGCGCGACCTGAAGGACTTCCTGACCCTGCACCAGATACCCAAGGAGCTCAAGCAGCGCATGCAGGACTACTTTCAGACCATGTGGTCGCTCAACCACGGCATCGACATGCATGAAGTAAGGACTACGAACATTATTCACCTACACAACTAGTATTTTTTTCGTTGCACTCAAAGGGGATGATTACATTTTATCATTATTCCAAAATGTAGAACCGACCCTTCCCGATCTGA
The DNA here is from genome assembly GCA_936435175.1 of Glyphotaelius pellucidus. Lineage (NCBI taxonomy): Eukaryota > Metazoa > Arthropoda > Insecta > Trichoptera > Limnephilidae > Glyphotaelius > Glyphotaelius pellucidus. The sequence continues at coordinate 39,338,638 of OW386543.1, forward strand.
ATAACAATGAGAAAAATCAAAACTACCCCACTGCAAAACTTGGCGCAAAGGCATATTAGTTTTATTGCTCCAAAAATGCACAATTCATTGCGCACAACCTTTAAAGAGACAATGTGTCAAAAACTTCTATCTTATAAAAAATATATCAAAACTTGACTAGAAACATTGAAATAAATATTTATTGCTTACAAGTTTTATCAAAGTCATAAATTATATTTATCGATAGATATATTATATTGTTTTCTATCTTTTTGCATTTTAATTGCACTAATAACATTTATTCTTCATAAAACTTTCACAAACGCGATAATAACAGTGCAGACTGTTATTACGCTCTAGTTTTTTATTGCATTTATTCTGTTACTCTTTTTAAATACCTTAATTTATATTTGATACTTAAATCTCCACTTTAACCATATAACTACATTAAAAATCAATATAATACCCACGCATAGGTTTTTGCCTTTGTGGGATTTTTTTGTTCATATGTTTATTATGTTAAAATTTTAATACTCTTTTTATTGTTTCGTGTTCTGTATCAAAAAACTTTCAATTAAAAAAATAAATAAATAACAACCGCAACCACAGCGAATAAAACATCAACAACCACAAAACATCCTAAAAAACAGCAAGAACAACGACAATTACAAACACAACTACAACCACATCTACAAACACAACAACCAAAACAACAACAGCCACAACCACAACCTTGTAATCACCCTCTTTGTCCGTTGAACTCAAAGGGGGTGATTACTTTTTTCTTATTCCAAAATGTATACCAGACCTGACCCAACCCGATCCAAATATAAACGGCAACAATCAAAAAAACCAACACAAAACAAACACAAAACAATTATTTCTTATTCCAAAATGTAATTATTTCTTATTCCAAAATGTAGACCAAACCTGACCCAACCCGATCCAAATATAAACGGCAACAATAAAAAAAAACCAACAAAAACAAACACAAAACAATCTAAAAACAGTAAAAGCAACCATAACAATCAAAACAACAACAGCCACAACAACTATAACAACCGCTACATCAACAACCACCACAGCCACCAACAACCACAACAACAACAACCACAACCACCACAACTACAACGACAACCATCCCAACCACAACAACAACGACCACCTCAACCACCACAATGATCACATAACTACTACAAGCAAGGGATATAAAAATGGTGACCGGAGAACTCAGAATCAACTCAACTCAACGTCTCTTTTGAAAAATCGTTAAAGGTGATGAAAAGGTATATAAAAAACGGTTAAAAATAGGTTAAATTCATAGCTTTCGATGACTTTTCAAAGACGTGTTGAGTTGATTTGATTCTGAGTTATCATGGAACTTTAAAATATGGTTCTCGTCCATTGTATGTTGAATCTAGATCGTAATTAGAAATGATATCGTTTATTTGAAAATCCTTGCTTAATACAATAGCATTAAGCTTTAAAATATCTACATTTTTAAAGTAAACACGCATTACCTATTTTAATGGGAATATTTCAGGTCTGATTTAAACCAATTATTTAGACATAAAAAGGACAAACTCGATTTATTTTCTTTCTGACTCACCTACTACCCAGTGAACCGTTTTGACAATCACATTAACTAAGGCTTACAGATTACACGGGAAAGGTACTGTATTTAGATTTCAATAAAGAACCCAGAGAATGTGATGAAGTGGGGACGACATTTTAAACAATTTGCATTTACCTCTTAATGGGATTTTTCTTTTATTTAAAATCTCAGTTTGACAGCGGAAAAGTCTCGTTAAAACCTGGGGAATGAAATTGAGAATAAATTACTTGCAGCATCTTTCTTGAATCTTATTAAATTGGATAAGTTAACAATACCTTCCTCTTACGAATCCTTTTAACTTAGTTTATAATCTCATTCATCAATATCTCTATCTTTATGGTAATTATGGGTAGAAACGATATTCATTTCGATTTTATTAATAATTCCTAAATATTCAGCAAAATGTCCGAAAATTTAATTCAACAAAAATATTTTCCACAAAATTTTATTTAATTAGTAATCGATGTGATTCAATATTGATGGATGTCAACTAAGATCCGACATTATTTATTTGCTCTATTTATTTTATAATCGTATTTTAATTTATGTTATGATAATTTTTGACGTGAAAACGTCATAGAATCGATGAACGCCGGCTGCACTCACGAAAAAGTATGACTCATTGTCACGTTGTCACGTTCCGCCTGAGCCGAGCGTGCAAGCGAGATTGCGGAAGAAGCAAAGAGAGGCACGATCGGCCTAAGCGTTCGGCTTAAGCGTTCGGCTCGTGAGGTTATCACGTAAAATTATCGTCCGTAAACCTATTTGGCAGACAACCAAATTTTTTTTTAACATTAGCTCCACAGGAAGCTCTGAGGAAAATAATTTCCCTCGGGGTTAATGTCATCTTAGAGGATGCTGCGTGGAGGGTTTTTTTAGGAAAAGAAGAAGAGGTGGGAAGGTAATAGGTTTGAGGGGTGCTCCTCCTTCTTTAGCCAACGTTTCGGACAGCGTCCATCATCAGGGCAGATAGATATCGCAACACGACATAACACCCTAAAAATAAATAATGAAAATACTTTTGGCCATGAAAATCTAAAATCATATCTATAATACATCTGTTTTCAATGTTCGACCTAGTAGCGCCATCTCTTCGGACAGCTAGAAGCCAATTTAAAAAATTAATAAAAATTAATTTGACTCAGCATTGAACCTTCTTCCCAAGGGACCGGTTTTTAAACCGTTGTAAACTTTAACGTGTCATTTTCAAATGAAAATTTTACTGTAATTATTTGAAGGTTTGTAGTCATTTGAAGGAGTCGTTTGTAGAAATAATGCGAAATTATACAAAATCATGCGTTTTGGGTTTGAAAATTTGATCACTTAGAAATATTATGCTTCAATTAAATACTGCAAGTAGAACACATCTTGGTCTTGGAAACAATCGAGTATTTTTTTATTCAGTCCTTTTGTAAATCGGGAAAAAGTATTAGGCCTGTAAAAAATACTTTCAAGTGCCAAAATCTCCTACTAATAAATCAATTTTCGGATAAAGATTCATTATTTATTGTTGCAAATTTAGTACTTTACAAAAAAATCGGAAAAAATTTTAATATTTGAGTATGAATTTCAAAAAATAAAACAAAACAATGCAATTTCGGGCTGTTGTTTTCGGCATGAATCAAAATGGTAGGCGTTCAACGAATTTGGATTTGAGAATTAAACCTTACGCCGTCCGACTACATGTACGTTTTGTATTGGTTATAGGTTTTGTGCAATCGATTTTTAATTTCCTCGTTATTAAAATAAACAATGCGTAAAAAAGGAGTTAATGTTTTTTACAGGCCTTAACGAAATCAACCTATGAAAAAAATCTCTCAAATGCCTTCTCCAACCTTTCCAAAAACTTCGTCTCAATTTTTAAGTCCCTTCCAAAAAAGGCGTGGATTCCGATGTAGAATTTCTCCAGGACCAGTGGATCGCCGTAATTTGATACTGGAGGCGCCATTTCTTGCCTAGACCGATTGCGTTTTAACCGCCCCTAGTATATGAAAGGTTTAATCAGCTTTTCACCAATCAACCTGAGCAACAACTAAGTTATAAATTGACTCAAACTTATAATACAACTAGCTTTTCCCCGCGGCTTCGCTCGCATGGTATTACGGGAAATTACTGTAGCGCTTGCACTTATCAATTATCTCCCCCCCCCCACCTCCACCCCCATCCCCTCCCGCATTCCATATATTCATTCCCTTACATTCAGTTTTCAAACATCTCGCCTACCACCTAAATTTCATAATGCTATAACTCAAAGAAAAAAAGAATTACTTATCCAATTTTGTTCATTCGTTCGGAATTTATGCGCTTACAAACATTTCGGATGTTAATTTTTATTTAAATATTTGGAAGTTCAGTAATATAATAAAAAATACTTTATTTATCATTCAGTCTTTATAATCGTTACGAATTATATTTTTAATATAGGAACTCTCATCTGACATTTATTCCAAGCTTGTCCAAAAAAAACGAATTCTAATATTTGAATTTTCTGCAGTAGTAGCCGACCAGTAGACTGAGTACCTACCAGCATAGAGCCCAAAAATATATCAACATTGTTTCCACGGAAAAGATTTTTTTCTGACGTTAGCAAAAACTCGCTTTTGTTAGCGACAGAAAACGTTTAGCAAATATAATATATTAATATTTATAATTTCATAACGCCAGAGCTTACCATCATATACAACCTGTAGTCTGCGCATATAATTTAGCTTTATATTGGTGAAAGAATTATTAAAGTCTTTATATTGTGTTATGCGTGAAAAGGTCATAAACAAACTCGAGCAGTTTCGCATTTATAATATTAATTATGGATTTTCATTTCGATATTCTAAAATCCATAACTACTAGAATATCATGTGATAGCAAATGTCACAAACTCGACGCAGGGGAATTAGATGAAGCTGTAGGTAATTTATTGCAGAGTCAGGTCATATATGAGTCAGGTCATATGTGAGTCCCCAAGCAATATCTTCTTGGACGTATCGATAAATCTGGTACTGCAAAAATGTGTTCACAAGCGAAAGAGGAATGGCTGTACGGTCTTTTTCACACAAAACTTTTATTTGGACTTGAGGCCTAAATATGTGTATTTAGGCCAAACCGTATAGTAATTTATTCAATCAAATATCTAGAACGGATATGTGTTATGTTTTTGAAGTAAAACTTTTTTACGCACGCTTGACTTGTGGCTTGAGTAAGCTGGTGAATATGTGACGAGAGCTTTACGAAAAGTGTCGGGCGAGGCGAACGGAAGTTGAGAGGGAGATATAAGTTAGTAAAGATAGAAAGAGAGAGAGTTACATTTTGTGTAATACGTAGGGGTAATAGAGAGAGGTGCGAGCACACATATTCTTTCTGTCTTTATCTCATAGCCAGTTAAGTTTCGTATATCTAAGACACAAAGCAGGCCTATTGTCTGTATCACACTGTAGGAGCAAGAGACAGCAGTGCGCGCGTTTTACTTCAGTCGTGTGGTCTAAAGCACACTCGTATTTTTTATTATAAATTATGATACATTAGTCATTTAAAAAAATCAAGTTTTTGAAGCAACTTCGACATTTTTTTTGCGAATTAATCATAATTAATAAATGAAAACAAATAACTTTGTGTACACCACTATTTAATCAACAATATCGACATGTTTCGAAAACTTTGTTTTCTTCGTCAGGATAATAAGTTAATAAAAAATAACAAAAGCCCAACAAGTATAGACAAATTTTGAGAGTGCACTTGGTATCTGTTATAACAACGTAAATCGGTTGTTTGTAATTTGATTTTCTCACATAAAAATGCCTTTTTTATCAATGAGCAAAATTATTTTTTAAATTCATCAACTTACAAATAATTGTAATAATTTAGTTGCCATCAAAATCATGAAAAACTGATTTTTTTTATTTACCTGTATTTAATTTAAAAGACAAATACATAAAGTAGCACAAATTCGTACTAAATATTTTCCAAACCTTGTGATTAAAAAAAAATTTTTTTTTTAGAATTCCATATTTAAATTTTGTATGAAAAGGGCGGCGCGGCCGGTTCCCTTTAATATCACTGCACTCACTCGCACCTATTGAAATTGTCCACATCAGCGTAGGTACCGCTAATAGCTCCGTTGTCCTTTTCTCCTTCTTATAAATGATGCACGTAACGGAAAGACAACGGAGCTCTCAGCGGCGGGAAAGAGGCATTCAACTTGTTTTACGACGCGGCGTGAGGCAGTCGCACGAGGCAACGAAGCAACACACGCCTCGCAGCATGTAGACGTGTCTCCGAAGTCGGTGTACTAGAGATGGTCGATATTTTATCACGGTTACTTAGAACCGGTTCCTTTATTGGCATTGAAACCGTTAATATTATTTATATGAGGAACCGGCTATTTTTAAAACGAACGGAGCTTTTCGGTAAAAATTTGAAGCCAAGGGGTGAGGGGGGAAATGTATGAAAAATGTCTTTAACTACTTAAGTTTTTTTAACGACAAATGTCCCATTCCCTGTCTCATCAAAAGTCGTTATAATTGCATTATCAAAATAAAAATAAAATTAAAGTAATTAATTTTTTACCCTTTCGCAACATTTTGTCATGCAAGATGGCTGCCAGGCAATTTCCCTTCATCTAAGATTTGGCTTCAAAGTCAATCGTATAAAATGAAACTAAAGCTCTGTCCTTGTCCATGGCTCCAATAGGTTCAAAATAGTAATTATCTAAGGAACCTGTTCATTTTGACATATTGAATGTTAAAACGCGACAAATTTTAAAATCTTTCCAAAAGTGACTGATTAAAGTACTGGTTCCACGACGGTCTCCGGTAACTGGAACTGCAATGACAACCCAGATATCTACCATCTCTACAATGTACGTCCGGCGAAACACGTCAACATAGCATGAAGCGAGCGCTTCGCCGCCTTGTCCGCATGCCTCCCACCGTTTAGAAAAACTGATGACCCGCAAGAATCCTGTTTTTCATCGCACACCTAACACGATGAACACATTGTCCCCCTTGCAAGACCTTAAAAGAGTTTCCGGAGGAGTTGCGAGGTGACGTGTCCATGCACCTGCACCGGGAGATCCTGCAGCTGCCCATCTTCGAGGCCGCCTCGCAGGGCTGCCTCAAGCTGCTGTCCCTGCACGTGCGCGCCAACTTCTGCGCGCCGGGAGAGTACCTCGTGCACAAGGGCGACGCTCTCTCTTACATCTACTACATCTGCAACGGCTCCATGGAGGTCATGCAAAATGACATGGTGGTCGCCATTTTAGGTAAGTCAATCATTCACTTTCTTAACTAATTAAATTTGCCCTTGTGTATTGATTTAACGAGCAGATGTACAAAAGCTATTAGGAATTTGCATCAATTTAACCCAATCTGAAAATTACAGCGTCCTAGAGGTGACTTTTCACAAAACCGGCGCTATAAAAATCAGTAAAATATTATTAATTTCAGGCTAATTTGTTCGCTTTTGGGAACAGCTCGTAAAAATCGTTGTGTCCCTTTCTACCATGGTAAGAAATATGATATAAACCAGGGGTACCCAACCCAAATTGCTGTAAATGCTGATCCCTCAATGAACACAGGTAAATAGCGGATATTACCGTTAATTTTTTCCGTGTTGTCTAAAATACTATTATTGTGAAATCGCGACGTTCCAAAAGGCATACACTGACTATACATACGCCAATTTGTGTCCTTTGCACTCAACCTCCACTTATTAAAATCAAGTAAGTTGCATTCGATCTTTCGAAAAATGTGTGGAAAAAATCGATTGAAATTTGAAATGCTATAAAGGACAATAAATTCAAACAAATAGTTAAATGCGTCATTTTTATTCATTTTTTCTCTTTCGACCTGCATCATCGAAATATTTCCAGGAAAATAAGTGCGTCTTTTACGACGTTCCTTTTAAGATGATTTTTTTTCCGAAAAATTGAAAATAAATTTAATATTGTTTTTTAATAAATTTACAAAAATTGTCAAGTATTCTGAAAGATCTATTGTTATTATCCGATGTTATTTAATAACAAAAATTCATATTTATGGATGTATAAAACAAGAATACGATTTTGAAAAAATAAAACAACTTTCTTTTGCCCTCCTGAACAATTAACACGTTGTCCTTTAAACTTCACATAGATCAAAAAAATCTAAATCCGAGCCAAAATTTTCCATTTTCCCTGAAGATATTTTTAGGAAAAAAATCATAACATTGGTAAATTTCCAAACTTCATATACTACCAAAAGGTTTTCTTGAAAAAATTTCTCGACCTATATTCCGATCAATTTTTCCTTTCCCCAAAAAAAGTTTTTACAGAAAAACAAAATTTTCCAGGATAAAAATCTATCTATTGGTAAACATAAATTTCTTGAAATTAAATAATCTTAACATATTTAACCACTCAAGCACATTTTTTCTGAAGGTCAAAATATTTCGGCGTTCCATTAAAATCCAAATAAATTAAGTATTTCTGAAAGCATCCGAAAACTAAAAACTGTTTTAGAAAGGTGATAAAATACGCTTTCAAATTTTAAAATGTTAAATAATCATTTAATTTTTGAAATTAAAATTTTTTTAAGGCAAACGTAAAAAGTCTTCAAAATGGCACAACTTAGGCTTTTTTAATTAAAATTACTGATAACGTCGAAAAATTAAAACGCGTATATGTTTTATTAGGCAAATGTATTTTAAACGTTATCGTCAACTCGCTTTATTGTCGTTTCATGTAAAAATAATTGATAAAAATTCCTAAAGTTTCATAATTGTTTTTCAAATTGCGGCGAGAAACTTTGGATTCAGAAAGGTGTACATTTAAATTATTTTGTGGTTAATTTGTAAATTTGAATATAAAGCGTGGTGTTTTCTCTGTCTAACGCCATTTAGATCATATTTCTTATAGTTATTTTAAGGGAGAGAATGATTTCTATGAGACCTGTATGAGTTGTTCCAAAAATCAATCAAATTAGCTTAAGAGGAATATAAACTCTAGAAATATTTTGATTCTTATGCCTTCAAAATTTAAAATCGAGCGTCTTATTTGCACGAGAAGCGAAAAACTGGTTTTTATTTATTTTTTGCATAATTTTATAAGAATGAAAAAAGTTAGAACATACAAAACCTCAAAAATAGTCTTAGCCATAAGGGGTATTTTTAAAAAACTGTTTTTTACATAACTTCATAGTTAAGTCATGCGAAAACATATTTCTTAGTGGTTTATGCTTATATTTTTTTATTTAAATAATTATTTTATTGTAATTCCAATACATAGAAAAGCTGGTTAAAAGCTTCAATTTATCCGTAGCATATTTTTTGATGTTCATGGTGTAAACCGATTCGTCGTAAAGATTAATATAAATAGTATCTAAATAGGATTTCACGTATAGCTTCATCTTAAGGGATTAATATTATTTGTGTTATGATCTTAGTACTTTTATTACGAATATTAACCGTCCTAGTTTTGTTGCGATATTACTCTGGATCGGAATAGAACGGTAACAAAAATAAGTTTGTAAGTCTCATACAAAAGTAGTTGTTTCAATCATGTTGTTTTTTTTTCCTTTTCATGAATGTAACCTTATTTTTCTAACATTTCACCCGAAAATGTTTCAAATAAAGAAAAATGCGGCGAAATTCCGAAATAGAGATAAATACCTTTAGCGAAGACATGTGAAGGGAGGGGAAGGGAAAAGGAACCAAAGGTTCGTCCCTTGTAATCTCTGCCATTTACCAAATCTCTTGCCAGATGAACCAGTAAGGGCCGTTGGGTTGAGAGATAACTTTCTAAAGAAATGGACTTCTTCCGTCTAAATGTCTACGATTGGCGTGATTGCAACCACGATAACGTTTATGTGGAAATATTATTTGGAGCAGGTGTTCCCAAACTTTATTTTTCATCCCTTCCGCCTTTCTTCTCTGCCGCTGAACTACCAACATTTTTCAAACAACTCGCTTTCCACCTATTGTAAAATTTTGATACAAATTCATAACGCCAGAGCTCACCATTATATATAGAAATGATCGCGGGCGTGCGCACAACAAATCACCAAAATTTTCATCGCAATCGAATCAAAGAAACACAAACATATACATCTATAGGATTTAGCCTGCGAAAGAATGAGATAGAATAATCGGTCTCCTCGTGCGGTGCTTCGTAGCCTCCCCACTCTTGTCTACTTTAGTTTTCTGGAGGTTTCACTTCTATCGCACGTGAGTTGCACTCTCTGTTTTTTTTTTTTTTTTTTTTTTTTTTTTTTAATTCAGTATGTGTGAATCGTTGGATCAAAACCTTGGAGGAAATACAAAATTATGGAGATAGCAACAATTTTTATCGAATTTCTTTTTAAAAAATATTTTAACCCCTCGGGCCTAGACAAAAAAATTTCATGTAATCATTTTTTTTATGTGAATACCTCACAAGAGTCTCAGCTGCTCCCGTCTGGAGCCAGTGAGACTATGGATCTTCATGAAAAAAAATATATTTTCAACTACACAAACATCAATGAGAAAGTCGCGGACCACCCCTGGTACTTCCCTGACTTCCTCTTTCCCTCTGATCTCTCTCCTTTCCCCACTACTCACAACATACCCCAATTTAAGGATGCTTTAGTCTCGCTGACTCCAGACGGGAACAATTGGGACTCTTGTGCGATAATCACAAAAAATAAATAAAAATACCAGTCCTTAGCCACCGTAATGCCCGTCGTGGTAATCCCATTTATTTAAAATTGTAAATCCGGCCGCACGCGAATGGGTAATCTAACCCACTTGATTGTATAAAGATCCGGTACTACTTTGATTTACATAATCCTCAATAAAATAACCAAAGTGCGACCGGAGGCACCCTTTTGTGTATTGTGGATTGTGCAACTACGAGGTCAATAAAAAATTAAGTCATGAAGAAGTCATAAACAGCCCTCAATAGAGAACTCCAGTCCAATTTTTAAATTTTTTTTTTATGAATAATGACCTTCTAACTTAAATAACTGCATTTTTATTTTTATAGTTAGTTAATAGTTAAAATAAATTTCAAAGTTTTAAATTTTCAAGATCCCCCGAAAACCACCGAATCTAGTGTGACGTCATCATGATCAACCGAAGTATGAATTTTGTATGGAACTGGAATCAGCTGTTCGACTCCCGCCATTTTGAATTTCGAGCGTTGGAGCGTTTTACTGGGCATTATGGTCGTTTTTTGTACAGTTAGACTTTTTTAATATTTTAAATAATATAGATAAACTAATAGAGATACTTTATTTTTGATACTGAATTATTTAGGCCTAAATAATATTTCAATAAAAACAAAAACTATTTTATGTCCAAATCTCTTTATAGAGGTTTATACCAATAACACGGAATGTCGAACGGCTTGCGTCTTACATTTCTATACAACTTTGATCCAGGCGACGCGGCGCGGTGACGTCACGCCGCCAAAATCCAGCAATACCAACTTGACAGGGTGTTTTAATGACACGTTTTAAAATGGACTTTTTAATATTTTTTTAAAACTCTACGTTTAATATTATTTAATAAAACTTATATATTCAGAATCAGCGTTTATTGGTCTATATGAACATATTTTTTTAAAGCCATAATATTTTTCACTTGAGTTCCTTATTACACGAGGCCCTGGACAGAGATATTCGAAAACAATTTTCAACCGCGGGGTGAGGGGAAGATGTTATATGAAGAATGTCTTAGCCTACTTAATTTTTTTAATGACGTATCCCATTCCCCGTCAAATATCCAAACTATCAAAAGGTGTTATAATAATCGCATAAACAAAATTATTTTAATTGATATTTGTAAAAAGCATTAACTTTGTGGCTCGCCATAATTTACAAAAAAAAAACACATAAATTTGTTGTAAACCACTTTTATTTTATACACTCTACCGGTTTCGGAAGCACCTTTTCTTCGTCGGGAGAATATTGTAACTAATCTATGACATAGAATATTGTCAGAGATACAAATTTTAGGTGTATGAGTGGGAGGTAAGCAAGGGGGTAGAGGTAATTGCGGGATTTCCGAGAAGAACAGAGCGGTTCACTGGAAATGGTGACCGGACAACTTGGAATAAAACCAACTCAGAACCATCTCAGATAAGCCATTTAGAGTGATTAAAAAATATAAATATAAAAAAACTGTTTAAATAGGTTTCGTTGGGTTGGGGTTATCGGCTAATTTAAAATTATTTTTTTATAGCTTTTAATGACTTTTCAGGGTAGTGTTGAGTTAACTTTATTCTCAGTTGGCATGGAACCACTGGAAATATGTTTAAAATGGGACTAAAAGATAAACTAATTAGATTATTATTTAGGAATTGTTTTTTTAATATTATTAATTTAATTGATTTTTACCACAGATACAAGTCATTTCAAAGTTTTGTCAAACAAGACGACTGCCGGGCGATTTCCTTCACATTTCAAAAGTTTGTCAAACAAGACGTCTGCCAGGCGGTTTCCCTCACATTTCAAAAGTTTGTCGAACAAAACGACTGCCAGGCGATTTCCCTCACATTTCAAAAGTTTGTCAAACAAGACGTCTGCAGGCGGTTTCCCTTTCATTTCAAAAGTTTGTCGAACAAAACGACTGCCAGGCGATTTCCCTCACATTTCAAAAGTTTGTCAAACAAGACGTCTGCAGGCGGTTTCCCTTACATTTCAAAAGTTTGTCAAACAAGACGACTGCCAGGCGATTTCCTTCACATTTCAAAAGTTTGTCAAACAAGACGACTGCCAGGCGATTTCCTTCACATTTCAAAAGTTTTTCAAACAAGACGTCTGCCAGGCGGTTTCCCTCACATTTCAAAAGTTTGTCAAACAAGACGACTGCCAGGCGATTTCCCTCACATTTCAAAAGTTTGTCAAACAAGACGACTGCCAGGCGATTTCCCTCACATTTCAAAAGTTTGTCAAACAAGACGATTGCCAGGCGATTTCCCTCGCATTTCAAAAGTTTGCCAAACAACTGCCAGGCAATTTCCCTCAACCTTGATTTGGCTTCAATGTCATTCATATAAGATCGCACTAATAATCTGTCCTGGGCTTTTTAGTTTCATACTTAATTACGACAGTGGTAAATTATGAGGGTGTGAACCTCGGGGTACTTAAAAAAAATCTCAAATTATGTTTTTGATCTCATTTTAAAATAACCTTTATGTGTGTAATCGTAGAATATCTGCAAATATTTTTTTACAATGTTTAATGGTCAACATAGTGCCACAGGTAATAAAAATTCGGTGTAACAAATTCGTACTTTATTGTTTGATTTTTTTTAACACAAGTAATGGTCACTTTGTTCTATAAATCAATAGGTATCAAATACGCGAGCTTCAAATATATTTGATTTCAAACACCCTTCGTGACTCACAGCTTGAGAGCCTCTGCTTTCAACTATTAATTTGTACTTGGAACAAAAAAGGAACAAAGAAAAGAAAAACAACAAAATCTTATAGATAGGTTCTTTGTAAATCTGTAAGACCATGACACACTTTTCGTATCTCGCAAAAAATAATGTTTTATATCATTGAAGAAGAAGATAACACTTTTAAATCTAAATGAAAATATGAAAGAAAACAAGACACAGAAAAACAAAAATAAAAAAATTATTATTATTATTATCATTATTATCATTATTCAATTTCTCGTAAAAAATTGAATAATGTTTTACGCTAAAGAATGAAGAAAGATTGTAGTTGTCCGTGGTAGGTTCTCATAGATAAATTAAATAAGTCAGTATGTACCTTACCTACTTTCTGAGCGAGATTTCTTTTATCGGGTTCAGACGATTCAATTCTCGGCACTTGAAAGCTTATTGACAAGTGTGAACCTTCTTTCAACAAAGTTAAACAAGTTTTTTCAAACAATTTTTGTCGTTCAATAAAAGTTGATCAACTAAAATTGAAACTTCTGAACCCGCTATTTTGGTAGAGTACGTAGGTATATAATCGGACAACGCAAGGCGTGTGGTATCGGACAAGTGTTCTTTCCCTTACTATTTTAGTGGTTGCCTGGTTCTCGCCAAAGGTAATTGTTTGTACAGAAATCTTATACTGTATAATATTATGTACTTACTACATTCTAGTGAAATACAAAATTATCTTAATGTTTTAAATTGTATCCCATACCATTAAAGCGGTATTTTTTTTCAAATCCACTTGGTTTGTGATACTCAAAAAAATCATAATCTACTCTTTGATAGATGGCGCGAGTATAATTATTTTAGGAAAAACGCTTTTTACGAGTTATGCTGTAAAATATTAAGATGAATTAATTGTTTGCGCTCGTACATACGCAATATGAATATGAATAAATAATAAATAAAATCAAATATTTTAAGAAAGGCTAAAAAATACAATATTGGATTCAGTCACCTACACAATATTTATTTTTTTAAATAAATCTTTTTTTTTTAAATAAAGCTGGCGTCTTGATGTATTTTACACCTTTCATTAACCGTTTTATTAAAAACAAAAGGATTTACAAAAGTAAGTATTGTTTTAACCATAGATCTGATTTGTCCGATACCACCTGACGTTGTCCGATAATATACGAAAATAGTGATAATTATTGATTTTCAAATTAGCTGATTGTATAGAACTGATCTTTATAAGTATTATTAGTTAATAAATTGTTTATAATTAAGGAATAACTTCCCATACTGATTTTTAAATTAGGTTTGACGATAGTTCTTAAATTTGATGCAATAAAAGGAATGATTATTTTGTAGGGAAGGGAGATTTGGTGGGGGCGGACATGAACGCGCACATACAGTCCTCCAGTTCACACAATAATAATGGGCAAATGGGAGGGGGAGGAGGGCAAGGGGACAACAGGAACAATGATGTTATCGTCAAGTCCAGCAGCGACGTCAAGGTAAGATTTAAAAATAAATATAATTAACCTATCTTTTAGGAACTTATCTCCAAATAAATGTTAAAAACGCCAGAAAACACTGTTATCTGCAAATAAAACCATTTATCTCGTAAAAATGCTGATGATGACATTTCTCTAAAAATTAATGTCGATAAAACCTACCTAATTGAAATTTTTGGAGTTAGTACCTATCAATGTATCAATATTTGATAAATATCTACCAGACCATAGACTTTCTATAATAGCTAGACTTGCCCTAACACGAAATTTGGGTAATAATAGATAGACTTGCCCTAACACAAAATTTGGATATCATGTCGACAAGCTGGAGGCAAACCATGTTACCATATTTTTGGCACCAGGAGAATTCGACAATGCTTTGAATAAACTATGACATACGGTTCTAGATTTTATCTAATATTAAAAAAAAATGCGAATAATTGATGTAATTGTAAGGCGCAGCCAGCTACAACATCAATAATGTCGTATTTAATTTTTAACAAATCCGAACTTTTGATTTGTAGATAAGTTTTTTACAGTCAGCAAGAAGACAAGACTAGTAATTTGTAAGCAGATTTTATTTTTATGGACTAAATGGTGATATTACAAAGCGAGTTGCCTGTAATACTATCAGATCTATTTATTCGCAAATCACTCCTCCACCGCTCCGCGCAACTTGGTTAGGTAATTCCCCTTTCCGTGATGGAATGGTCAATCAAAATTGTCGAAAATGAAAACATTTAAAAAATAAACCGACTACTCAGAAAAGACAAAAATATCAAATATTTGTTATTTGAATTGATCTTATCGTATTTTGAAAAATAAAAATTAATTGACCGTATTTTGAAAAAAATTATGGCTAAAATAGGTAAAAATGACGGAAAAGACGCAAATATGTAATAAACATCAAAAATGCCTCAAAATGCACTAACCAAAAAAATTGGCTCAAATATTCACTAACCGCTAAAAGTTACTCAAATATGCACTAACAAATACAAAGGCTCAAATGCGCACTAACCCCCAAAAATTGCTCAAATATGCATTGACCTCCAAAAATGGCTCCAATATGTAGAAACCATAAAAAATGGCTCAAATATTCAATAACAAACGAAAAAGGGCTCACTATAAAACAAAAAATGCTCACATATGCACTAACAAGCAAAAAGGCTCAAATATGCACTAAGCTCTAAAAATGACTCAAACATGCACAATCAAACAAAAAGGCTCAAATATGCACTGACCACCGAAAAGGGCTCAAATTCTCACCAACAAACTAAATTCATTGTCATTTTCATTAATAACATAATATCACAATTTTATTTAATTTTAGGCGCTCACATATTGCGATCTAAAGTGCGTTCACATGGGGGGATTGGCGGAGGTGCTTCGATTATACCCAGAATATCAACAAGAATTCCTAAACGACATCCAACACGACCTCACTTACAACTTGAGAGAGGGCTATGAAGCTGAGGTAAGTCAAATTACCACCATCATCTGAATGATATTTTTTTTATTAGCTTTTCTTGATGTGATACTAAAACAATTTAAATAAGAAACTTTTCTTTTCTATTGTTATGCATCTAACTTTGTAGTTTCATTTGAAAGAATAATTTATCAATTTTTACTGTGCAACTTCTATTAATTTGATCATTTATTTCTTTATCATATTTTTAATAGTAGATTAGATTGTGAGGTTGAATAACATTATGATTTTGATTCTCAAAACTAATTTTATGTTCCTTTTTTTATCATTTTATATTCTCAATAATAATATTATTTTTCAATTTATAAAAACAGTCGATTTGTAAACAAGTTCTCCTGTGTAATAATCAATACGCGTGAAAGCTGTTTCGCCTTCTGAAGACATTATAAAACTGTGGTTACGCTACTTACAGACGTTATATTTATATTATTTCATTTTAGGTACTTATTGCTTTTATTTTTATTACCTATGCTCTTATTGATTTCCGAGTAAAATGTTGAAAATCATTAATGGTTATTTCACGCTTTAAAAGTTTTCCCAATTATTGAATTGCTTAAATTTTAATGAAGTTCTGAAGGACAAGTGGCCTAAAGGTTTGTAAAGGTCTATAGTAGCCTAAAGGTCTGTAAGTAAGGCATTATCAAACTGAGGTAAGGCCACTTACCTCAGTTTGATAATGCCTTCACAAGGCGAAACAGCTGTCCCTTGTATTAATACTAGGGTCAGTCAAAAGTAAAGCCTCCTTTTTTTTCTCCTTTAATTGTCAAGAAATAAAAAATGCTATTACCTAGGTCATATACCACACTATAGATGATTAATTTGTCTTTTTTCAGTATAATCTACGTCCATTTTCAAAGTTTTGGTCCATCTTTTAACAAGGGCATGTGCCCTAGAGTGGTAAAAAGCACGGTCCTGCTTCCTTAGGCCATCCGCCATAGCTTTTGTTGGGCGAAAGACGTGCTTTAAGTTTTTTAATGGTTGTGATGTATTGGACAGAATTTATTGTGCATCCCTTCTCCAAAAAATCAACCATAATCACACCCTCTGCATCCCTGAACAGTGTCGCCATAACTTTCCCGGCCGATCGCACAGTTTTGAATTTGTTCGTCCTCGGTGAGTTTGTGTGATGCCATTCCATTGACTGCCTCTTTAAATCAGGTTCCATGAAACCCGTGTTTCGTCTCCTGTCACAATTTTTGTGCAGTTGCATCACCGTACACATTTTTCAGTCTTTCATGAATGCGAATAGGCGTTTCACCTTCTGCCTTCAAGAATTAAATCACAGAACGCTGGCTAATACGAAAATTGATCAGCTATTTTGCAAGTGACTGCAGTGCTGCCACCTGTCGATGCAGAAAGTTAGAAGATTGTAGATGAAGGTTTGAGGAAAAGCGCCAAATTCAACGTTTTCATTTAACTAACTTTATTTAATTAGAAAAAAATAGGAGGCTGAAATAAAATATTGACTGACCCTAGTAATTACACGGCAGAACTTGTTTATAAACTGTTTTTATAAGTCGAAAAATAATATTATTGAATACATAAAGGGACAAAAAATTAAATGGAGTTCTACAAATTAAACTTGATAACAATAAATAAATATAAATATTTTGGGTGCATTTAAATGTTGTCTAATAGTATCACTTAGATTCGGATTTGCTAAGAAGATGTAGCGTTGTTTATGCATTTATAAAGTGTATTTCAAATATTCCATCCGTCCAAACCTATCTAGGTTTCCATGACAGACCTGAAAAGCATCGGTCCAATTGCTGAAACAGTGCCTGCTCCAGAGGATACCCCTCAACAGCAGCCAATCACTGATGTAGGAATATGTATATCTTATACTTAGCAATAAGTATATCTGTGTTTTTCTCTAATGTCCCTCTAGCGGGAATGCATGCTGTAAAATAGTAACATACTTCTTCCTTTCAACCAATCTTTCACCATCTCTTCTGTGTCATTGCAATCATTTAGCGAGACTCTCCTATTTATTCCAACACCTGCAGCTCATAATGCTGACACTACTCAATGCTTGTTGTGATCTTGAGTTCAACTAGTTGAAAATGTTTCCATGACAACTCTGGACAGTGGCAATTCAAAACACTTTTGAAAAGTGGTATAAAGTCATCAAAAGTGATGGAAATAAATACATTGGCCTATAAACCTAACCTATCATAACTTATTTCATTTATCCTAGCTTTTTTCATCACTTTTCGTGACTTTATATCACTTTTCAAAAATGTGTTGAATTTACGGTGTCCTGAAGAGCTATTCTTTAAGAGATCCTTCTCCCGCGAGAAGTGCTGTCAGATTTGTGTGATTTTCTACAGCTGTTAAATGAATAAATAATCATGCATACTTGCAGGAATTCGTGTTTAAAACGACCCAAACTAAAATACGTGACAGCTCACAGCTGAAATTTTGACATCGGCCGATAGAAAAAGCAAATAACAGCCGTAGAAAATCACACAAATCTGACAGCACTTCTCGCGGGAGAGCGATCTCTTATCACGAATTTTAGGGAATAGCCTTTCTGGTTACCGTTGGAAACCTACCTCTTCCCTTTCCCCCAATCTCCCCTAACTCCTTCGACCGCAATAATTTTCTGAGAATAGTTATATTACTCACATGTTATTGGAAGACATGTCACAGGCCTTTTTCATGTGAATACCCAACTGCTCCCAACCGTCTGGAGCCAGTAAGACTATAGCATTCCCAATTGTGGTATGTTGAGGCTGAAGGTCATGAAGAGGGAAAGGATATGGCAAGAGTAAGATGGGGAAATACTCGACTATTCAGATCTGGTCACCAAACACTTAAATACTCGGCTATTCAGATCTGAAAGGCTATTCCCTAAAATTTGTGATAAGAGATCGTTCTCCCGCTATTTGCTTTTTCTATCGGCCGATGTCAAAATTTCAGCTGTGAGCTGTCACGTATTTTAGTTTGGGTCGTTTTAAACACGAATTCCTGCAAGTATGCATGATTATTTATTCATTTAACAGCTGTAGAAAATCACACAAATCTGACAGCACTTCTCGCGGGAGAACGATCTCCTATCACAAATTTTAGGGAATAGCCTTTCTGGTCACCAAACATATAAAGTCTTTTCAAGCAACCTTTCAATTCTGAATGGTATTCTTTCAGCAGGGTGATACTAAAAATATCTTGCACTCTGGAACGTGCTGCAAACATATTATGCACTCTGTTTTTGTTAATCAATTATTGAATTAAACTTAATTTACTTGAGTCTTCAGGGATACGAGTCCACAACGTCTGGATTCATAGTCGAGAGCCTTACATTATAACCTTTGATTATAAATCCTTGTCTAGCTGTCTCCAATGTCATATTGTAAAGGGTATCTATTTTTCCTAAAATTGCCTAAATTATGATGTAAAATATTTTATTTTTTTGTCTGTCTGTCACCCATTTTAATATTATGTATGATAATATATTTCCTTATTCTGTGAATATCAATGTTAGAAGTGCTTACACATGAAATTCTTTGAAGAGCTACATCTTACAAGAGTTCTACATAAATATTAAATATTTACTGCACATGTATGTATAATAACGGAATTCTTTTTTAAATATATTTTGCCTAGAAAGAAATCATTACAATCAAGAAAGTAACTGATTTTGACAAAACACTGAGGTAAAAGAATTTCACAACATGACACAATAAGCGCCTTTAAACCAATTTCGTCAGAATGATTTCATCAAATTAATAATGCTTTATTTCCTTAGTACAGTTTCGCAATTATTAGTTACTTAGGTATATCTATTTATTTTCATCTGTACAAAAAATTACACAATTAGTGTGTCGACATTTCATAGCAGCTAGCTTCATACAGAAATGTTAGAACTTTTTCAGTGTGATTCTCAGCAACTTTCATGGATCTTCTCTAATCATAAATTGACATTTAAGTTTATTGTAATGGAACTTTAAATTTATAAAACTGAAAAGATATATTTTTTTAAATTTCATAACAGTTGATCCCGCAACAGTTTGCCCACCGGCTTATTTATATACAATATATGTAGACGGTTTAGGGAAAATACGGTATAACTACTTACATAAAATATAACTACATGTCCGAAGGGGTGTGCAGAGAGGGTGTACCGCCGAATAACAAAAGTATAAAACATTTTTTCATTCAAATCAAATTTCATCAAGGATAAAACAACTTGTCTTTATGCTGTATATGTTAGTGTTTATGTACAAAAACTTGATACTGTAAATAAATTCGTTTGAGATCCATACCCACTTTTACGAAAGGTTGTATTGTAATATGGGAGCCTGGGGCGTGTAAATAACCCCAGAACTCTCTGAGCGTAATACTCAAAAATATGATTGTGAATTTACCTTGTGCTGACTATATATTAGGGGCCATCCATAAATGTCATACGAATAAAATGATTTCCCCCCCCCCCCCCCCCCGTCCCTATCACACAATGTCACATTTGTGAGACCCCCTCCCCCCTAGTGTGACGTCACATGTTTTGCAATTTTACATTTTTTCATTTACATTTAAGTTTTGCGTTTTAATAATTTAGATTTTTACATGTGACATCCCAGAGTTGATGACCCCCCCATACCCCTTGTCACACAATGTCACACTTCTCTACACCCCCCCTCTTAAGGTGTGACGTAATTTATGGATGGCCCCTTACAAAAAATAGCGATCTGACAAAATTTCAAAGGAAAAAAACAGGAACATTAACCTTGATTGTTGATATCTGCAGCGTGGGAGGCCTCCCAATAATTTCAATCCATTTGAATTAAGATCAAGATAACATTTTCAAATAAAAACATTTCAAACTGCATTATTTCTTCAAAAGAACAAGTGAGCGCTTCGACCAAAGTGAGCGCCATCTCTTGATTGATTTGGTTGAGCATGATGATTTAGCAGTTTTTTTCAACAATACATGTCAGCGTCTCTTGTAATCCAAAGAGACCGCCAAAAATCACCACTTTTGCAATATAAATTATTTTTGGAACTAACAAAACAAAAAACATATTACAATGCCTAACCAAGGGTGTTTTTGAAATCAATTTTAGATTTGAAATTGGTAAATATTTCACAAAAAGATATAATTTTATAATCATTATAATTTTGGGGGGCCAATTGTTGGGGGATCAACTGTCGGGTCACAATTTTTTTAAGTGCCACATTTTGATAAAGAGGCAAAAAACAAAGTTGTTGAGAAATCCAAAAATAAAATTAAAAGAAAAAGTTTGCTTATTTATGGTATATTATTTACAGGCGGAATCTGAAGGTAATGGGTTGCCATCCCTGACGTTACCTTCTATCTCAGAAGATGATGAAAATGCACCTGATGAACATCACGCCGCCTTGTCTCCAGCAAAGAAATCTCCACTTCATGCCCTGTCCACTTCGCCTTCACGACATCCCAAACTCAGTGCAAGGTATTTGAAACATTGTTAAGTTTTCTTAATCCGTTTCCGATAAATTTACCCAAATTATTGAAGCAACACTTCGATTCAACTTAATTAATACAAGAAACATCTATCTACGTGGGGGGAGATGGAAAAATATGTGCAAATAGGTTATCAGGTTATTTGTTTAGGTTATTTAAATAGTTTGGGCGAATTTAGATTGAAGTCGAAACTTTCAGCAAACTTCACCTGATACTAAGAAAATCATACATATAACTTCAAAACATCTTTTGAAAATTTGAATGTTTATTTAAAGAAATTAAACTTAAGATTATATTTATTGTACACTCTATTAGCCACTGGAGCGCTTTTTGCCACAATATGGCACTATTTAAAATACCTCGGATTGCTTTGCTGCCAATTTTGCCAAATTTTCCCTTATTTGTAAGTAATTAAGTAGAAGTTTACGATTTTATAATATTTTTTTTTTAAATCCTACGAATATGTGATAATCGACAAAAGATAGGTGAATTCATTGGCTATATAGTATATTGGCTATGTATAATCAGTTTGTATGTCTCCATATTAAAATTCTAAATTAAAGGAGGTAAGATTTTTTTTTAATTTGGGCGGAAAATATTCAAAATGATCACCAAAAAGTGTTGAGCAATCGGAGAAAAAAGTTTTAAATTGCGCTGTCGCTCTAGTGGTTAAATTATTTATGAAATAACTCCTACACCAAGCTCAAGAGCTAGCTCTCTTAATTGGCTTAGAAATCCTTGAAATTGTGTCTTTCACTATTTTGTTTTTGCCATAGTATTATGTTTATTACTGTAACAATGTTATACTTTAAAATAACAAAATTTAAAAAAAGCGTCTTTTACCATCTCCGCTGACGTAAATAGTTATTTTTTTGGGGTAATTAAGTTGAAATGAAGTGTTATTTTTATAATTTATGCGTATTAAGAAGTAAGAGGAGCATGGAAACTGTACTAAAAACATAAAAGAGACTAGCAGTTATTAAAAATTTTGACCAGCAATTAGTGATCTGTTAATTACATTGATTGTGTAATACCCTGTTCATTTTTTGAGTCTTTCACTCTGTATGAATGGGGCCAAGAATTATTTAAAATACAGCATATTTTTTATATTAACTACCACACAGCTCAGGGAAAACATTTCCCTCGGGATCTATATCATCTTTAAGAATGCTTTGTGGAGATTATTTTTATGGACGGGAAAGAGTGATCCTTGATCTTTGAAGAAATTCATGTTGTAGGAGGGAGAATGAATAAAAAAACAATCAGTTCTCATCTAGAAAATGTCAAGCACATGTTAGGTTCTTCTAGCTGTTAACATTTGCTCAAGAGTGAAGCTAGCACCAAACATCTTCTATTGAAAAACCAATAGAACAAATATATCTCAAAA
Source organism: Glyphotaelius pellucidus (assembly GCA_936435175.1). Taxonomy (NCBI): domain Eukaryota; kingdom Metazoa; phylum Arthropoda; class Insecta; order Trichoptera; family Limnephilidae; genus Glyphotaelius; species Glyphotaelius pellucidus. The sequence goes on from OW386543.1 coordinate 39,361,408, forward strand.
TTTGAATAAATACCTTTTTATTTTTATGTTTCATATAGGGTTGAAGAACTACGGGGAAGAAATCGATCAACATCTTTGACTCCTAGTATAGCAACCCACAGAGAACTGAGGGAGAGGGTGGAAAGACAGAGGTCTGTGGTGGTTCCACCTCCCCCTGGAGACGATTCTTTAGAAGGTCTGAATCTGGAGGTCCACCACACCAGGTCTTCAGTGGAGCGACTAGACACTCAAGTCTCCAGTCTACATCATGATGTGGCAGCACTTAGCATGGAGGTAATACAAATAAATCTTATTTATTTAACCATATTGTAACCCTAGAAAATTCCTCGTACTCAGTACTGTGTATTCGGTACACATTTAGAATTTTGTCAGTTTTAAATTGGATAAAAATGAGTATGTCACTTGCATTACTTAAGCAAATCATTGGATAAGTAAAATATCATGTATTTGTGCTGAAAATGGGGAAAAACATCAGCCACGCACGATAAAAAGCATGATATGTCCGTTACAGCTGACAGACCGCGTATCGTGTTATGGTGAGGAAAACCGCGTTTCCCTCTCACTCAGTACTACATCACTCGGCAAGTTATCAATGCAAGCAACAGACATAATATATGTATATTGATGAAATTTTTCCTTTTTTTCTTTTTTTTTTAATTCAATTCAATTCAATTCAATTTATTCACTTTAAAAACATAACAAAATTAAAATTTCAAATCGTTTTTAAAATAGAGAAAATATTAAGATTAAAGCGTATTTAAGCAATTTAAATAATACAAACAATTCAAACAAATTATACAATATAAACATCAATGAACAATTTAAAAATCAATGAAGCACAATCAGACTAACAGCAATAAAGCTTGCTGTCTAAATTGTGCTTCATTGATGCTAAACATGTCGATATTCAAAGTGATTCTATTTAACAACAAGACTGCTCTCCCGACTGGCATAACCATTGGCAAGTTAGTTCTGCAAGCCGGGAGATAAAACAGTCTATGCTGTTGTCTAAACAGTCTTTTCTGTTGCGTTCGATAAATAGTTACATATTTTAATTATTTTATCCAATATAAATATATTACTGAGGAACACCTAAAATACAAACTCTGCGTTTTTATACATTTACAGCGATTTCAAATTAATTTTAGTCATGTTAAATCAGTTGACAGCACCGGCAAGAAAGGGTTAAAAAAGTAATAAAAAAAAGTGCTGTTAAATCTAGAAAATAAATATAGCAGGTGGTTAATCTGTTGTTTTCAGTAAAATAAACTTTACCTTGCTAATTTTTTGTTTGTTCTAGGTACGAAATGCAATTCAAGCCCTACAAGAAATGACAACCCCGATGCACTGGCACGCCGCTCATTCCAACCCCAATTTGCAGTGGACACACGGGGTCACAGGCACCGCCAACGCACCCCTCGTCCGGAGTTCCTCCCACCCCCCAGAGATGTTCTGCTGGGTGGACGAGCAAACCGGCGTGCAGGAAACCCGATCAAGATCAAACCGATCCACCCAAACAGAGAACGACGAAATGTTCTTAATCCCGGCCGTGACGCAATACATAGCCGAAAACCCAACAACGGTTATGCTCTTACTAGGTCTAGACCCGAGCGATTTTACAACACTCCATGAAGAAAACAGGCGAGCCCTTTGCAATATTATCGAAATGGATGACATCAAACCTTTAAGTACCATCCAAGAAACATCGAGCCTTCAAGTCTCGTCAGAAGATGTATCCAGCTACACCCCTACACAAAAACTAAGCTTAGAAAAACTAGATTCAAATGATTCCAAAAAGAAAGCCAATGATTTTAAAAGGGAGAGCACTCGCGAACGAAAGAGCAGCAGCTTTCGGAGGCACAGATTCTCCGCCGGCGATCTCGATAGCGAATCGGAAAAGTTGCTTCCGAACACGGCAACCATCACCGCCACGCGTAGTTTGAAATTCCACCCCACCGAGAGTTGAAGTAACTAAAAGTTTTTACGATTGTGATATATTGAATAGTTAATTAATATTGTTAATGTTGGCAAAGCAAGAATATTTCTAATGATATAATATAAGGTGGATAAACTTCAGTTTATTTACTAAAAAATTACAATTATAATAGTCAATTTCATACAGTACCTACATAATAGTGAGTACCTTTTAAGATTCAAATTATATTGTTACAATGATGGCAACATCGCTCTCTCCTTGCATTTTAAAAAAAAAATAGATACCATCTCGTGTCATATTCTCTGTTATGTAGAGTTTTAACTGATCTTATAGACATTTATTTCAAACTCAAACTAATAAGGGGAAGTGAGAGACAAGGGGTGTTTAACGAACAGTAAAAATTATACATGCTTTCGGGTCATATTTGTGAAGCAGTAAAATTATTTACTGAATTTATTTAATAGAAATTTCTAAGAAACGAAACATGTTTTTACAACAACTATATAATATTTTTCATTCCAGACAGAATAATATAAAGTATATACAACTTTGCAATAATGTTTAACTTGTTGCTAACAATATTAGGATGCCCGCCGATGAGAGACTTTAGTCCCGGCAATAGTCTGAAAACTATTCAACATTCATACAAATTCACCTCCAAATACCGTAATGGAGTTTTACATCTGCAACTGTCTCCGCAAATAAAGTCTCTCGTCTGCGGGCCCCTTATATGTATATATTTGAGTATCTAGTTTGACCTTGTTACAAATGATTCATAGTACACAATTTCATAGCACAACGGGAAATTAAATCAAATAACTCTTACCTGTGGACCCTGTGGTAAGCAATGCAATAATTTTAATTTATATTTCTACTGTTAGATATTTTTATTGCACAAGATACCACTTATTTCATCAAAATGCATCCATAAATTCATGCCAAGAGTCGAAACAATATCGTCGGCCATTTTTTTTCGCACATACTGAAACAATCGTTTGCCCGCATTAGTGTATTATCAATTTGAGCGGTAGCTTGAGATCATGCCAATGGATCGATCTACATTTCCCCCTTTAACCCATATTTTTAGGTTTTATAAAAAAATAATAAATTAATTTTAATTAATAAAAATCACCCCCCTACAGCTACCCAAATTTGGGTAGCTATCGTTTGAGTGATTTGAATGAAATTTTTTGCTGAAGCTCGAGTCTACCTGAGTTTTAGTCTGTGGTTAAACCACTAACAATAATTACCTAACTAAAAATAAAAATAAATTGAAATCTAAGTTTTCAAATTTTGTAAATCAATAAATGTTAAACTTCTAAAACTTTATCAAGACAAAACTGATTTATGACTCCTACGCACAATGTTAATAATAACTACATTATTTCCTTTTTAGGTAGATATTGACAAATAATGTGAATAAACATTAATTATAACGTATAGATTTTTCAAATATAAATGTGATTTTCATTATAATCGGTATTCTTGTTGTAGGTATTCCTTTTCTCCAAAAACCAAACCCAACCCAAAACCAGTTCGTAGAAATAATTCCAAAAATGGTTTTAAACATCCCTAGAGAAAGACATTCAAATATTATAATGTATTATGTAGGTACCTTATATTTCTTAGTGTAGTTATTTTATGAATGCAACTTTACTTACCATTTCTCCATTTGAATCAATAAAATGACAAATTAAATTGTATTATGGTGTAAAAAATTTACGATAAATACTTCTGATTTGCCTCTATAACCTTGGTACTGTCATCATTTCCTAAGGCATATCAAATTTGATTATATTTCAAGTGAAAACCATTCATTACGAAGCAAGTCACACAATACAGTAAAACCCTCTTAAAAAGTTTTGTGGCTTAAGAAGTTTGGTTTTTTTGGTCGCTCGGCCCAAAATTGGTCAAATTTTTCCCACATGTAAGGTTTTCCTGATTAAGAAGTTTGTTTTGTCCCTTGGAAAACTTCTTAAGAGGGTTTCACTGTATATTGAAAAATACAAAAAAAAATACAAAACGTTCAATTCATGGGGTTTGGAAAATAACAGAAATATTTAATGAAAATATAATATGAAGTACACAGTGTCCGGAAACTTGCAGCACAACCACAGAAAACTGGCAAATATTCATCACATGGAGAATCAAAAAAAACTGATCTGATCATTTCTTTTTATTTTATCATCATTATCTTTTTTCCTTTATTTCGGCAACTAAAGGGTTAAAAAGAACTTTTAGAGCTGGTTCTGCTGTGCTACACTTATAAGTTGGCAAACAAGGAGGACTCTGTCATCTATGACATAACAATAGTTATGTTTTAGATGTTTTCATTATCAGTTTCTTATTTGCACTACGAGTTTTCGGACATGTGTAGAAACTAACAGGAAAAACATGTTATAGAGATTTTTTGCAGTTAGCTGTATTTCAGTCAATATAGTACGCAAGTTTATACCTATATTGTAAAAATTTGTAAATTGTTTTCTGTTACATCTTGACCATGGACATAACAACTGCGGACGATGGAGGTATCACTATATATCGATGGCTTAGAATCAAGGTTTGTAGATAATGCGCTTAACATGGTTAGCTCATCGAGGGGGTAGAGCGGTGATTGGCTAAAAATTTGTGAGTTGGCTTGAAGTCTATGTTCCACTAGGAGATTTGAATTAACCCCAATATAAGTGGCAGTGTTTGACTTCAAGCTAGAAATTTCGAAAGTGGCCTGACGAGTTTTTTTTTTTTAAAAAGGCCCATACGAGCTAACCTTGTTAAATGCATTTTCTACTAACCTTGGCTTAGAACACAAATATTCTATCCCCATGAACCAATAATTTTTTAAGAAAACTGTTTGGAAATAGGATCTTTAGGAATTTTTATTTTGATATCCTTGGAATAGTGTGATATAGAAACGTCATTTAACCGCTATATATGGCAAGAGTGGAGTTACAATGTCTGTGCCCTAAGCCACACTTTATCAATTATTAACAAAAATGTGAATACGAAAAAAGTTGGTGCCAAGAAGAACATTCCATTGAATCATCCAAAGATGTCAGAATATTTTCATTTAATTTAATTTTAAAATGTGTAATTATGGATTTTATGTTACAAACGAGATTTCCACTGAAAATAATAAAAATATTTAGTATCTATTTCAAGGAGAATATTATTGTAGTTAGTTTCATGTTCAATATTTTTTCACTTCCATTATACATAGAATATGCAATAGATTTCAATAGGTGCATAGATTATTGATAAAAAATTATATATTTAATAAAAATTTCAAATTTTATGAAAGTTATTTATGACTTAACCAGGTTGTTTGATGATTTATTTGATAAGTGTTTATAATAATTATTATTATTATGATTGTTGTTTAAACCGTTATGTAAATAATATTGAAGTTTAAATAGTGTAAAAATTTTGGTTTTTATTAGCATCACGTCTTACACTGTAAACATGAATAATTTAACTTTAAGCTTTTTTTTACCTGATGGCAAATAATGGTTTTTTACAATGTGACAGTGGGCGATAAAACAAGAGCCCCAGCGAAGGTGGACCGTGCTTTGTCTGATATTCTTGGTGCACAAAGCATTTATTGACTGTATTTTATTGATATGGAAAATTCGATAAACTATTTCACAATATTGCATTATACCATACGGTTCTGTCCTGTGACTCGGTAGATGCAGTTATACATATATTTTTTTTATTTGAAAGCGGAGACGGTTTACAAGTAATTCCCGTGAACATTTAGGACACAGGCCCATTGTGCTATAACCTATTTTACCTTATTCCTTTAATAATAACCTGGTCCTTTTTAAAGTTCACTATGGTTTTGATTGGATATATGGTTATATTGTATATTACAATTACGATGTTACAATTGTTACCTTCCCAGATGGCTAAGCCTTGTTCTCAATAGATCGGGACATTGGCATCGTAGTTGAATTGGAATCTCTTCAACCTCTTCATATTTTCCGCATCGATTGGTATTTTCCACTCCTAACAACTGCACTTGTCTCCTGAGATGGCAGTGTCCCGTTAGTAGTTCTACGAGTTCCCTCAGCGAGTTTCTGTCCATATCGAGTAGTTTCCTGGTCCGTCTAGAGCAGGGTTTCCCAACCTTTATTTCGCCGAGCCTCCCCAAACCAAAAAAAAAAATTTCATGCTACCCTTAATTAAGTTTCAACAAAAATAAGAAACACATGTTTTTATACAAACTAAATTATTTATTTGAATTTCAAATAGGTACAATACAGATACAATATATTTATTTAACTTGTATAGCAGCGATTGAATGGCAATTCGGAACTTTACCTATGCGTTAAATAGATTTTTTTTCGGAAATGCAAACATACCTATAATGCCCCCCCTGACATTTCTCTACGCCCCCCTGGTTGGGAAGTCCTAGTCTAGAGTCTGGTTTATGAATACTTTGGATTGCCTCTTCCCTCTCCCATTCCTTCCAGTGCTAAGATTTGACCCATCTTTCAATATGTAATTTAGTGTGTCAAGCTGCTACTCCTACGGCCGGCTTGGATTCCGCAGGTGCTTTCGCCCTTTTCCTTGCTAGTTCATCAGCCCACACATTGCCTTCAATGCCTCATGTCCTGTATATTTTTATAATAACCAAGGGTTACTGGAAACCTTTTGTTCACAATTTTAAATTTCCAGAAACCGGTTGTTAAATGTCATTATAAATAGGACTGTGGCCGTTATCGAGCCCTTGTCTAGAGCTACTAACCGTAAAAATCTAAAATCCCCACGTTAGAACAAAAAAGTATATAATGGTCGACATATTATTTTTTATTTAATCATTTACAACCATTATGATACAGCTAGTGCGACATATTATTTTTTATTTAATCATTTACAACCATTATGATACAGCTAGTGATGTGCACCTGGGAATATTCCCTGACTTATACAAATTCTCCAAATTTAAGATTTTTTATTCTAAATGAGATTGCCTCCTAATTTTTAACGGCAGTAGAATTAGTTTTTCGATATCTCAAAAAATCACAAAGTTATGAGCTTTCAAAGTGAACTTGGGTAAAATGAATACAATTGTGTCTCGTGATCTCGTGATAATTCGAATGACGGTACTGCCACACCAGTCATTATGTGTATCATCATACGTGATGTCACACACTTATTGGCCGGCCCCACCATCAATATTTATAACAACGGCTTACATCTTCGAAATTATTCGGTATTATATAAAAATTCTAAATGTTATCAGAATGCTCTAATTAATATGATAAATTTATAAATAAAAAGCAATTTCATTGTAGGAGAAAATCCCAATGGGATTTTACAATTTAGATGAAAATTTCCAGTTTCGGGAATATTCTTTAAAAAAATCCTGGGAATTTACCCACCACGTAATACAGCATTAGCTAAATGGTTGAAAAATATATTTTTGTAAACACAGCATGTATTGACACAATTCTTTGTTAAATCCTCTTTTACAAAAATCGGTAAACACCACACGGTAGACGTGCCGCTAATAATGACCAAAATTTTCAAGAAGAACCAAAAAGGAAATTAAAATTTTAGGGAAATGAACTGTCTTACTATTTTAGGTGACTCTTCTAAGTGTATTATATGTAAAAAAAAACACACAAATTTATTAAACTACATATGGGAAGAATCTACAGAAATCAAATAATATTGTCGCTGGTCGATGAATGCATATCAATGTGATGTTAAAGTGTAGTGCCTCATCTGTCAACCCCCGGAGCTGGTGCGGATGACGGGACGTGCGGGGTTAACAGATACTAGATAAAGGAACAATCATTTTTTCCATTAGTACAATAAGATGAAATACTGTAAATAAAGATTTAGCACTTGATATAACGTGTTTCATTGAATACTTCTATTTATGCTTCTTCATTCACTTTAAAAATATTTAACCTTTTCGCTGTATTCCCGTTGCATGTTGCATAATGTGAATAATGCACATAATAAAGGATTTGAATAAATAATAAAGTCAGAGAAGAAAAATATTGATAAATTAATAATCTATTTAATATCAAAATACAAGAACCCTGACTCTGTGCAGAAACGGGCGGTCTGTTTGATAGATTCCCATATCTTAACAATCGGATTGCAACCTTTAGAGCACAGGCCGTCACCTTAGTTCTTAATTGTCCAAATGACCATTTTAGTTTTTGTTCAATCCCCATTTTAAAATTTAAAATAAAGTATAAAAAATGATGGTTAATCATTTAACTAAGTATTTTTTAAACAAATGGGACCTTTACCTTTACGGAAGTAGCTTGTAGCTTTATCTTAAACGCCTATCATAATATTTCATTGAAATAATGAAAGAAAACTTTCTCCTACGCTACGAGGCGTCAGGTGGGAATCCTGTCCTTGTTCTACCGGTACTTCAATGAAAGATGCTCTGTGTAACTAAGGTCATCGATCCCTTCGGCACCGGTGCATGGCCTGGAAACACGCCAAATGTGCATCGAACGTGCGTTATGGCATACATGGTTGACATTTGTCGCTCATTCCTATTCTTGAGTTCAACAACTAACAACAGGTGACAAAGGCTCTGAGGGAAATTATTTTCCTCAGGTACTCCTGTTAGGAGGTGGAGTTACTGTAAAAAAACAACAAAAAATCCGAAGTGATTTGATTCAACAACAGGATTGCTCTCCTCGGCGTAATCGTCATGCTGTCAATGACAATAACCAACAAAATGAAGGTGAATCCTCTTTATAATCATTGAATATTCAAACAAACATTGACAATGTGAAGAAAATTGCGGGTTAGATTCTTGCCACACGGCAAAAGTATCCATAAATGGACACTCTGGATCTGGATGTTGTGATGTTGACTGATAAGTCTGATGGCTTTACAGCGGTCATTAGGAACATTTATAAATAAATAAACAAGTTTAAAAAAAACAATATTTTGAAATATAAAATATTTTATTATAAAATTATTAACACCTATATTTTAAAGAGTTGTCAGCTTTCTGCAAATTCATGAGATAGAACGCCTAATTTGTAAATTATGATTCGTCCAAAAAAATCTGAACTGGATATAAAGTTGAGAGATATTTGCCTGGTAATCCTGGGAACCGAGAGGCTGAAGGTTTGTATGGAGTTTATATCTTCGGGATAAAAAGGTTCCACCACTTTTTGTTCTCCTTCCAATGCAATTATTACTTCACATTCCTGGCCTACAAAACCACCCTAAAAAATAAAGAAAACAAACAGATAAAGTGTTAAGTTTTCAGGTCACATTCAGTAAAAAGCACACTGTATTCTGAGTTTATTTTACAATAACATGTTTATTTGATGATTTGCACTTTTTATTTCTACCTAGCTGGAATCCAGCCAGGTCTCAGTTCTAAGGTTTTGAAGTAACAGCTTGTTCTGCTTGTGAATTAGAGAAATAAAAAGAAGAAAGATTCAAGGAATTCTGTTGTATTTATAAAACTACGGGCCTAAAAAAAACTAATACCACAACAAACCGAGTGTCCATATATTTACAAATAGCTCACAATTACCTCTACATTACTGAATGAAAGAAAATTACTTGATCATGTAGCATGTAATTAACATAAATGACAGTAGGTTTTAGTCAAGTTACAAACCTAATGTCGAGTTTTTACCCAACAGAGGGCAGTGGTAATTTGTTTTAAGCATATTGCTTTTTTAGGGCCGGTTTTATAAACGAAGTACCAAATTTCAGTTACGTAATGAACCGTTTTTTGTTAACGGACCGCCATCCGTTCGTTATTTTATTTTGCGTACTATAAACAAATGTGCGTTACTAGCGGTCATCGGTTACATTTGGTCCTAAAGTTTTATTACTTGGGTCACTCTCTATAGAACAATGCACACCGTCGACTTGAAGATTCCTGTAAAATCGCCAGCTGCTTGCAGCATTGATCCCAGAGCGTAGAAACATAGTGTTAGTAATAACGGCTGGGTTCTGGGCTGGCCCAACTGACTGATTTCGATATGTCGCGTTCGCTGGCATTAGCTGAGCTCCAATTGTGTTTAAAATTTGAGCTACGGTCCTCTTTGACAAACAAAAACCTCAGTTTGAAATCGAAGTCTGCAAAATAATTGAAATAGTCCAATCTATGCGTAAAAACCCACGGTTTTCTGCGTCTTGCAGCTTCGTCTTCACTGCTACTGGATGAACTATCTTCGAGAAATGTCAATCAGTTATCTTAACTTCCACTGCTCGATGAGGAATCCATTGCATAAACGCAAATTATACAATATTATCTTTGAAAAATAGTATAGTAATAATAATATAATAGGAACACGGATCCAAATAACCGAGCGCCGAGAACAATTTCCTACTTACAACTGTCAAAAAACGTCAGCAAACGGATCGTTATCCATTTAACTGACCAAAATCGGTCCGTAAAGCGTTAACCGCTATTTAACCGAACGGTAGCCTGGCGAATGTTTATAAAACGGCGAAATCAGGCGGTAGACCAAATATTTGTTAAAAATGGTATCAAGTGTAACAAACGGATGGTTATAAAACCGGCCCTAAAACAACTACATAGCATGTAACCTCTTTCCCCTCACCACTCTGTGTCCCAATTCTTCCACAGGCATTCGCAAGTATCTGATACTCACATTGAGTACTCATGTAGCAAACAACTTGTTGCGCATTGTCCATAAATAACGAGACCCGCATCACCACCAATCATTGTTGAATTCTCGACACATCAAAACTAGGATACTTACATAAGCTGCTTTAGCTGTCGTTTTTATGTCCTGTCATATTTTACTGACTGTTTTGTTTCCAGCATTGATCTAAAGCACAAGCATTGTTACAAAATGTTTGACACAAGTGACGACGTGACTAAAGGCTCGACGATGTGAGTGGCAACTCACCCGGCCGGTTGTGGGAGACTGGCATTAGCGACAAGTTTACAAAATGTCGGCAACGTGAGTATGATGCATGGCTGTAGTCACCAAGATCCTTGAATCATCAAGTAAGAGTCCCTGAGGAAGAAGGACCTAATAATACACAATTGCTGATTACGTATGTAAAAATTTCAAGTGCACCTTATTGTAGAATTATCCCGCCATCTGTGGTCCGGAACCTGAAAATACCTGAAAAACCCTCAATTCTGCAGAAATTGAGATTCCGTTTGAAAGATTCCCCTTTTTTAACAAGAATAATTGCGATATAATAATATGGACCACCATAACATGGCCATGTGCCCAGACTGCCCAGCATGGTGGTTGAAAGATCCCCAAATTAAATAACCATAAAAACAATGAATAAAGAAAGAAAAAAAAATTGCATTGCAATTACGTGACCACCACCACATCGGCAAGTGTCTAGCACGGTGATCGAAAAATCCTCAAATAAAGTAATTAACAAAGCAGTGAATAAAGAAAAAAAAATTAATCTTTGGAGCACAGATGTCAGTTGGAAATGCCGTTCTTGTTTTTCTTCTACAATTTATTTTGTTTTAATACTAAGATCCTTTTAATCTCACCTGGAATTGTATCTGAAATTGTGATATGCTTATTGGATTCTCCCACAGCAGCTTTACCCATTGAGGAGAATCTTTATCAGAGCACCAACAAGTATCTTCCTTTCCATCAAACATCAGCAATCTTCCAAACTGTGTAGCATCCTTATTCAATACTGTACTGACCCTTGAACAAAATAAATCGATGGAGACAATTTATCTAATTGAATCCAACAGAATGAATTCGTGTGGCGATTTTTAATTATCTATTATCGCGAAGGATTTTATAGGTAAACCTTACTTGCATTGAAATTTTTGTTTGTCTAACACATTGTATCCCATTTTGAAGCGTTTTAAAAACCAATTATATAAAACGAATTCCTCTTTTTTAACACAGATACAACAGAGTTTCGGAACAACTGAGTAAACTTGTTAAATAAAATACCTACAACTTTCGAAATAGGTTATATTACTTTTTGAAAGTTGTGTTCTGTCAGTAGTAGCTGTCATCTGTCACCCGTTAACCAAAGATATGGCTCCCAACTGTCAATTAGCGGTGGGCATAATCGAAATGTTCAAAAGGATCGAATGATATTTCGAAAATAGCTCGAAGTTCACTGGGAGCAAAAGAATAAATAAATAAATACACCAACCAACAGCTGAGATCAAGAAAGCAAGGTAAGTAAACATTGAGAATAGAAACAATTCCAAAAATCCATGCATCGTGCAAAAAAATACTTTTAATTCAAATTATCCGGTTGTAAACAAATAAACAAGAGCAGCCCGCAGGCTCTCGCCCCACGTTGACGAGGGAATAAGACAAACTGAACAACATATATGCATATACATATATTTCTTTTACATTAACTCGACACAGGGGGCTCTGAGGAAAATATTTTTCTCTCAGGGCCTATGTCATCGTTGGAATGCTGTCTGATTTTGTGGAAAGGAAGGAGTGAACGTGAGACTTGAAGAGACCCATGTTGTTGGAGGGAAGAAACACAGAGGCTGGCAAATCATAACACAGCCGAGCTATTGAACTCAAGAACGAATCATAGAAACTGCGATCTCATGTTACAAATAACATCTGTGTTGTCCATAATACAAAATGTGTCTGGAGATCGATTAACTCTTAATGGACATTTGAAATTAATATTTTGCAATAATTTTTTGATAAAACTTCTGAAAGCTTTTCACTTTGTGATGGCAATATTTATTTCATTAAAATAAAAAACAGAGTATTCAATTCACACGCAAAGAGGAGACCGATATGCTATGAAGCACCGCACAAAGAGGAATACACCATCTCATTCTCTCGCAGACTAAATCCTGTAGTTTATGTGTTTGTCTTTTTTTAGGGTTGGTATTTTTCGCTTCATCGAGTTTCAAATCATAACGGTGCTTAGGAAGTTTTCACTTCAAAATATCATGTGTTCACTTCACACGTGGTAGAAGTGAAGTGAACATTCAGAAAACTAAACTTTGATAGAATGAGACTTTAGTCTTTATTTATATATAGGGGTATGGGCCATCGATAAAAATGTGGATTATAAAATAAAGCATTACTAGGTCTTTGATATCTTGTCGTTGATTAAAAAATCTCAGGTTCATGTAGTAGAATAGTTTTTATCATTTCGCATTCGAAAAGAAACATATTTGAAAACTTTTTCTGAACTCAAATCGTATTAAGTTCGCAGTTCGCTCAAATGTTTGAATAGTTCGATGTGTCTGATTTGCTTGGGTTTGGTGAGCGGTGACTCGCATAGAATCTTGACGTATCGGAAAGTTTGACACGCACAGTTTTACGTCGAATCTGGAATATTTATCTTTTGCTGATAGAGAGCATATAATGCAATAGTTAACGCGCCTAACTAATTTAAAGTACCGTCTGTGGCCAATAGATCCGAATCGGAGTGAATAATTCGAAAAAAAAAGTAGCAACATTTCGCAACGAGATTTCTTAAAATTATGCCCATCACTACTACTAAGCAATTGTTCCTTTTTCTTTTGACTTTTGATCTAAGCAGCGCAAGCATCTGTCAGTGCCGATAACGTCAGAATCTTTTGTTTTTGTTATCATTTATCAGATAATATGCAATCTTAAAAAAAGTTAAATTGTTACCAAAAGTTATTCTTCAAACATGGCTTATATTACTGGACCCATGCAACTTTTAGGAAATAATTCATCCAACGTCATATATCTGGCCCAGGTACCCGAGTAGTTTTTCATTTAAATTATAATATTCTTGTGAATATTCCGTACTCATATATATAACATTTTTCCTATATTTTAGGATGCGCTCGGAGGCCCCTGTATGACTCTCGACAACATGTCCCTTCAACAGCCTATAATAATAAGCTATCCGCCGCAAGTAAACACTCTCCCTACCCAAGAAAGCATCAATCAAGAAATTCGCGATCTTCCGCAATTAATTTACAACGATCTGAACCATTCTTCCTTTCACCAATTCGACAATTTGACGTTGCCAGACTCTGATACAATTGAATTAGAATCCAGCAACCCAAACAACATGCTGCCTGATCTCCCGCAGTTGATATTCAATGCCTCGTTTGATACGAATATCTCATACGCCAACGTCCAAGATGACATCCTGCCTCTAGCTGAGAAAATCTTGGATGTGGTTGACGATACGTTTCTCAAACCAATGCCCCCTGAATCTTTCCAACAAGTGATCAGCGAAGATCCAGAGAAACAAAATAAAATGGGTGGAACCATGTACCGTATAGCAGCAGTGAGTACCTAATTAAATATTTGATCCACAAGCCGCCGCATGCCGCTTCACTTTTAATGAGCATAGATTTTGAAAAGTAAACTACCTTTAAACTTAATTACCAAAAGAAACATCGGTTTCTGTCGGAATATTAAAATTAATTCAATTGAAATTAGATTTTCATTCCAGTTGAAAATTTCCCACATAAAACATCTCCAATGCTGCCATTTTTTTGGTATGGATTTGACATTAGCGAAGTTTTGTTCCAAAGTAATTATACATGAATTACTTAATTTACCTAAACTAAAAACCTAATAACCTATTTTGTGTATGTAAATAGTTGTTTCTTGTAGTAATTGTTGAAATGAAGGTGATTTTCATAATCTGTGCTTAAAAATGTGACAGCTTATGGATTATTTAATAAATATTTTTTCGATTTCATGGCAACATTTGTTCATGATTAATTTTGAAATGGTAAACACTATTATTCTTTATTCAAATTTTGTTGTTTCAGAAAGCTCCATGTAGACACTGTGGGAAATTATACTTCAGCCAACATGTTCTCAGAAAGCACATACTGCGATATCATTCTTCCAAACACAGCTGCCAAAAATGCACTAAGCAATTCGACACTTCTGTAAGTTGCCTACTAATTTATACAATAATTTTTCAATATCATTGTAGCCTGGGTAAAATCTGTAGTTTTTAATCATTACTGGCCGAATGAATTATAGATAAATTTCGATCATTGTTTGATAAATTCTGCTATGTATTCATTATATTTTCATTTTGGGTATGGGTACTGCCACATTGGGAACTATTTATTGGACAACCAACACTTCTATCATAGATCACCCCAAATAGTTCGCTACGTTTGGTGACTTATGAGGCATGTCCGGGTCTTGGTGGCAAATGCGTCTGCCCACCAACTGCGTGGCAGGACGGATCTGGAGAGATTGGTTAATCAAGACTTTTACCTCTCACTGAGCATTGCCTTGCACCGCAGTGGGAGGGGTGGATTCGTAACTCCCGTCACTCCTGGACACGCTGATCCCCAGATTCCTACCCGCCCCTCATACTTTTTTCCTTCCCAGACCTTCCTCTCCTTCCTTTCTTAAAGAGACCCTCCACACAGCATCCCCAAAGATGACATAGGCCCCGAGGGGAATTATTTTTCTCAGGGCCTCCTGTGTGGAGCTAACACAAAAGTCTCCAATCTAGAAGGAATGGTACCCTTACAGTAACAGCTTATAAAATTATAAACTATTACATTGATAGCCCGTACCTCTTAGAATGCTATAAATTGTTCGTACCGAACAACTACTGAGAGGGTCATCACCACGACTTGCTCTGTATCCCACACGGCAGAACAAGCACACCATGACAAGAGGTATGGTGCTGCTAAATGAAATCTCAAGGCCCCTTGACATTTTCAACAGTAATTTTAGGCAACAACTCTAAATTATGTATTATTATAATTTTTTTTCGTTAAAAGTTATGAATATTTTATGTGTATTGTAATAGGATTACATTAATCTGTAATGCACAGAAAAAAAAAAAAAAAAAAAAATTTAAAATATGAGGAATCAATTGTCTGATTGTCGTTCATCAATGGTATTCAAATCAATTATGGGCCAGTGTTGTTTGTAATATATTTTATGCACGTAAATTCTAATTACGGTCGTCTTATAACTTTGGGGGGTCGTTGTCCGATTTTCCTAATGTGTCAGCCGCCCATGATACCACAGATCTTGTGATTTCAGAGGAAATTTTGTTTTATTAACAAAAAAATAAACAATTTTTTTTCTTCATACGCCGGCGCACACCCGGCCAATGAGGGGTTAAAATAAGAAAAATTAGAGGAAATACTTTTTTGTTTGCGAGATCTACTAACTGTTCACAGAACTACTGATTGTTAAATCCGCTATTCAACCTAAGACCTGCTTAGAATTAGTTACGGAATATGTGTATCTTGGTGTTACAGTAGATTGTTTTTTTTAAATGGGACAAACATATTAAAAAAACCTGTAAAAGACTCATCAATTGCTAGCAGAATGTACACATTAATTTTTTTCCTATCAATTGATACACTTAAAATAATTTATATGTCACTAGCAGAATCAATAATAAGATATGGGTTAACAATATGGGGAAATACTACTGTAACCAACCTGAAACAAGTTCAAGTTGTACAAAACGCAATTGTAAAATTATTAGTTGTCCCTAATATTTTCAAACAAAGACACAATACTCCGTTGCTGTTTCAGAGTGCAAAAATTTTACCTGTGAAGGCAATACTATGGTATAAAATTATAATTCAGCATATATTTACCCCGCAGCATAAAGAGAAACTAGATCATAAATATAGCACTAGATTCAAGCGTAACGACAGGTTAATAGTTCCGAAATTTAATAATAAGTACGGACAGAGAATGTTTGAATACAACATACCGAAGATATTTAATTTATTACCTGACAATATAAAGCAACATAATTCTATGAATAAGGTTAAATATATGGTGAAAAATTGGTTATTGGAAAAAGAATATTTATTTTGATACTTATGATAAAATTTATGAAAAAATGTTTAAACTGTAGATAAAAGATGTAAATTATAACTTTAAATATATTTGTAAGTAATTATAAGGACCTGCTGTCAAGCCAATTGCAATTGGCTTGTTTGTTGATTTATAAAATAAATAAATAAATTTAAAAAAAAAAAAAAAAAAAACCAACTTTGATTGATTGTAAATGTTATAGGAAAAGTTAATACTTCACGAGATAGACCATTGGGAGTCTGGAAAGCAGTGCCCCCTCTCGGGCAGTAATGCTTGCAGTATGAAGTTCAGCAGGAGGGCCGCTCTGAGCACTCACTTTTTCAAATACCATGTTCCTGATGCCAGTAATGTATGGCACAATTATAATTCTTCCAATCTTTTTACATTGAGTTATTCACTTATTTTTATTGTGTTTACGAGATAATTTTTATTTGTTTCAGAATAATGAAATAATAGCTGAAAAGGGACAACACTTATTAGAAGTAGCAAATAAAAAAGTAAGTGTCTACAAATATATCACATATCAAACAGTATGAAATAGCCTTCCGTCTGCGTGGTTGAATTTCAGAACCCGACTTTGATTGCGTGTCTAACGCCAAGCCTTATGCTCCGCCCCACAAATAACATCTGTGTGTGTGGAATTTCAAACGAAGCTACCGTTGTAATTCGGTTTTAAATTCAAAAATTCGTCACAAGATGTCGCCACTTCTGTCGGCAGATTGGTGTGGACGTGCCCCAGGCAAGTATAAGTACTACGATTTAGTGAACTAGCAGTATTCCTCCGAATATGGAAAGATTGACGGTATTACTTAGATGTATCAAGCGTCTATATATTACATGTGACGTCATTGCCTATCTTGGTTACTTTGTCCCGGTGACTATCACTGGATGATAGTGGATCCGAGGAACAGGCTTTTTTGGAACCAGTTCCTGTTGGATTTACAAAGTGGTCAGAAAACACTAACAGGGCGAAGCCGAACCAAAAGCCGCCCGAAGCAAAAACCTGCAGAGCGGGTTTTTAACTGCTAGTGAAAATAATTCTCTCATCTAAATGCCCAGTGCACTAGTATTTCAAGCTTCCCTCAAGAAATCGATGATTTCTTTGGGGATGCTGTGTGGAGGGTCTTTTTGGGGAAAGGAAGAAAAAGGGTATGAGGGGTGGGTAGGAATATGGGGGTTCAATGTGTCCAGGAGTGATGGACGTTCAAATCCATCCCTCCCACTGCGATGCAAGACGATGGATCGAGAGTCCGGCTAGAAAGGTCTAGGTTAGGTCTCCCTCAACCAGTCTCTCCCGATCCGGCCCGCCACATAGAAAGGAGGCAAACGCATTCGTTGCCATGATGTAGATTCGCTGCCATCTAGGCAAACCTCACCCCATGAACCCAGGCCACAACTAATTACATTAACTAGTTTATTCTTTTCAGTTAAACCTCACGTGTAAAGTATGTTCAAAATCCTTTGACAAGCCCAGCCAACTAATTCGACACAACCGTATCCATTCTGGCGAAAAACCATTTAAGGTAACATCAATTATTTTGTCTATTGTTTTCAGATTTTTTTGGTTTTGTTTAAATTGGTTTGATTTAGTCATGGACGTAGACAATAACGGTTCCTCGACAACTCAACACAGTGGCATTTCAATGGCCCTTTGAAAAGTCATTAAAATTTAAAAAAAATAAAATTGAAAAGTAGCCCATAACTTAACTTAACGTAACCTATTTAACCATTATTTTTTGTTCAGCACTTTTAATGACTTTTCAAAGAAAGTGTTAACCACTCAGGTATTTTGCGATTATGCAAGTTTTTTTGTCTTTAACGATTTATAAAAACTTTGGGTTATTTCCGCTTCGCAATTAAAGCTCTATAAATGAAATATTTCTGAAAGTGAATACTAAAATCTGTTTTTGCAAGGTTATGAAAAAAGCTTTCAAATTTTTATATTACAAATAAATATTAACATTTGTAAATATTAAAATTTACAATGGAAACATAAAAAAATTGTAAAAATGACTTATGTGATGTTTTTATGTGAAAACGGTACTAAAATCAAGGATTATGTAAAGAAAAACACTTATCCTATCACATAAATGTATAGTAAACAATTTCGTAACCTCACTTTTTTACCATTTCATACAAAAATATTTAATAAAAAATTAACAATGTCTGACGGCGCATAGGCGATTTGGCGGATGAAAACTGTTTCTAAAAAATAAGTATTTTTATGTACTTCTATGGACAATTTTGAAAATAAATGTGAAGCTTGATTCAATATGGATCTACTACTTTTTGAATTTTCACATGTAGCAAACACATTGTGGGAATACATTATAATAAACACGATGGTATAACTTTGTTTAATTCCACTTTTTATTTTCTTATCCAACTAGTTTCGGTTCAACCTGAACCTTCTTCAGGGAAGAATAAAAATATACTTATACAGTATATTTTTATTCTTCCCTGAAGAAGGTTCAGGTTGAACCGAAACTAGTTGGATAAGAAAATAAAAAGTGGAATTAAACAAAGTTATACCATCGTGTTTATTACTACTTTTTGTTTTAGGGTTGTCACTAGAACATTAACAGAGTTATAACGATTTCTGTGGGAACACACGCGTTGATGTTAAAACACGATTATTGTACTTGACTGCTATTGTTATATTGCCGTGAAAATGCGCTTAGGGGTCGGAGTGGTTAAAGTTGTATGTTGTTGAGTTGTCCGGTCACAGACAATAACATGATATATTATTTTGGTTTTCTGTGTTTTAGTGCCAAACGTGCGGGGTGGCCTTTTCTCAGAAAAATTCTCTGGTACTGCACAAGTATACGCATTCCAAAGTGCGGCCATACAAATGTCCACAGTGTTCTCGTGCATTCTCTCAACCAGGTAAGTGATTTATTTTAGTTCAGTGTTCCTTTGTTATCTCTAGAAACTTGCATTTTGCAGAGTGATATGAGACATACTTGATTTACTTTGGCCAGTGATTCCTGACATTATTTGGAATAAAAAATGTAAATTAAATTTTGGTCTCCGGTGAAGTCTCCAAAATTTCATTTATACTTTTTACTCCAAACAATGTTAGGATATAATAAAAATAACTAAATAACCAATGTACAATAACTAATAAAATTTAAAAAAAAAATACATATAAAACTTTCTATTACAACAGTCATACATAAACATAAATAAACACGTAAACACCTCAGCACAGGTTCTCCTAGTGAGGTGTTCACGAAACATACAACAATACCTATCCACAGTTTCACCTTCACAAACCTACCTTACACCCAACATAATAAAATTGCAAAATATATTCTTTAAAAATGTTTTCAAAATTGATCTATTATGTAAAAATGTCAATTAATAGGTAAATACTGTAATACATAGAAATAAATAAAAAATTTAAAAAAATCACTGGTTAAAGTAAGTCAAGTATGTCCCTTAATACCCTTTATATATATATCTTAATCAAATTATGTTAGAATAGTGAATTAATATGCAGAAATAAAAGAAGTCAGTTAAATCCCAAAATTGAATACAAAATTTCACAGAATTTGAACAATTCATCTCATATCAAAGTTAATATTTAACTTCTGTGAAAATCGTATTAAGTTCTGTTTCTACCCAAGTACTGTGAAACAACCGACCCATGATGAAATAATAACAGAATTTGAATATAACTTTTCACAGAACTTGAATTTTTAGTTTGAAATTTAATGAATTGTTCAAATTCTGTGAAACAATCCGTCGTGTGTAAAAAATAAATTTGCAATTTATTAACTTTGAAAATGTTGTTTTAATAATTGCCAACATTCTCAAAATGTTTCCCATGTCTGGATTATGATTCTGGTTTTTTTTATATTTTGTAGGTAATCTCCGAACACATCTGCGTCAAATTCATCCCAAGACTACAGGAAACCAAACGGGCAAGCGCTGTCCGCATTGCCCGAGCATGTTCCAAACTAAAAGATGCCTTAAAGCGCACTGCATTAAATTTCATGAGGTACCTACTATTTTTTCACTACAAATTTTTTTAAGTGTGATACCTAGACATGGGATTATAAAATGCACTATCAATGCCCTAATATACACTAACGATGCCAAAAGATGCACCGTAAAAGCCAAAATTTATGCCTAAAGTGTACAATAAAAATCAAGCAAAAAAATTTTTTTTTGCAATACATCTATTGTCAAATATGTTTTAAATCTTAAAAATATGTTTACATATTTTTTGGTTTGACTGAGGTTTGAACCTTTGTACCCAGTGATTGGAATCAACCGCGCTACCAACCGGATAAAATCCCGAGTTGATAAGACCGAGACTTATTTTGTGAATTAAGTGTTTCAATTTCTTAGATTTTCGGAAACATGCGTATACATATCCGCATGTGTGTGTATGATTGTCACCAAAAGTTGTTATAATGCATTGTCATTGATAACGAGTCTATCTGCCGAGTTTCATCTCAATTGGATGTCGGGAAGTGGGTTAATTTCTACTTCCATGATTCCGCTTCATTCAAACAAACAAAAGTGAAATTCAAATATTAAATATTCAAATAATAAATATTAAGATGTATTTAAAATAATTTGAGCATGTCTTTTGGAACCGGGTTTTTGGAGGAAAATAATAGGTTGGTCAAAAACATTTTATTCCTCTTTATTTTGTACAAACAAAAGCAGCTTCTAGAAAACTGGTTCTTAAGAAATAACAAGAATATCGATCATTTCTAATTTGAACAGCTCATGTTGTGACGAGTTTATGGCTAAAGTTGTCATAAACAGATTTTCCGACTACCCAGAATCAGTTAAACTTTGCCATTCCCATTTAAGAATGGAAGCATCTCCGACTTAGATGGCCTCTGCGGTTGAGGGAAAAGACTCTCGACGAGCAATCTAAAGGTTGCGGGATCAACACCCAGCGTGCGCAAACAAATTTCATTTGATTTTTTTTTTTTTTTTATGAGAAAAACTCTCTTTTTATAACTTTTGAAGGTTATTCCCATGGAATATGGAAAAAAGAACTAGTTGGAGATAATATTAATGATTCTAAATATTTGAAATATGAGATTGACAAATATGACGGTTTGATAGAAGGTGGCAATAGCGAAATTGGAAAACGTGCACGTCCCGGTTAGACGAGAGGTCTGGGTTCGAGTCCCAGTTGCGACCATTGTTTTTTTCTGTTTTTCTGTGTCTTGTTTTCTTTCATATTTTTATTTAGATTATAAGTGTTATCTTCTTCTTCAATGAAATTTTATTTGATTAATTTGTGTTATGTCACAATTAATTAATGGCTTTAGTCTTGCTTAGTGACCAGATCTGAATAGCCAGGTATTTCCCCACCTTCCTCTTCTCCATCTACACTAAATTCAATTTTTATGTACAGCGAGGATATATATATATACATTTTTTTACAGAACTCTGTGAAGCAAAACAAACCTATGCCATCTCTTGCAGATTGTTTAATAACTCCAAAAAGTAAAGAACGGTTGAATATTCTAGAAACTGCTCTGGAGAATAGCGGAGTATCGGTAAAAGAGGTACACATATTACATAAACTTTTTACTATGTTTTCAGACACACTGACATAAATTATGTTGTAATATAATTTCATAATGCCAGAGCTTACCATTATATACAGCCTATATTACTCGCATATAATGTAGCTTTCTATTGGTGAAAGAATTTTTAAAATCGAAGGAGGTGTTGAAATTGCATGATTCTGAGTTGTCCGGTCACCGTGTGAATGATATTGGTTGTTATTTATAAATAATCTCTGTGAACATTCACTAATTATTATTTTTGCTCATTTATCTTTTTTTTTCAGTATTTGCCTAAAAGTAATAATGGTTTATCTCCTCCAAGTGGAAAACATGCAAAATCAAATGATAGGTAAAAATAACTCTAAAGTTGGTCTTTGTATGCCACATTATTTTTTATATGAATAATGTTTTGTTAAATGTTATCGTCTTCTGTTTTAGAAACCAAAACCAACAACAAACCACCAACCAAATACCAAAAATTGATTTAGTTCCCCCGGCTGCAGTGCCGCCATTGCTAAACGACGTAACTCAGTACAGATTAACTAAAATAGGAAAGTCGGAGAGTTATTTAGTCACTACTTGCAGTGGTTCAGAAATGCCTGAAGAAATATTCAGCAACACAAATATCTCAGACGCAACGCCATATTTTATAAACGATTACGACAACAAAATTTCAGTTCCTGGAAAGTTTGTCTTTCCGTCTGAAACACCCACTTTTATTATCGACAATAATCAACTCAACATCTTTAATACCGACATGGAAAATATAATATGTCTTCAAAATGGTGCCAATATCTTAGACAATCTCACAAACAGCAGCGACACTGATTATTATATTACTTTGGATAATGGACAAGTTGCTGTCTTGAAGGGGCAAGCTATTCCTAACCAGCAACAAGCGGAAGAAACGAGAAACCATATATTTATACAAGAAAATAATCAGATTGGATTAACAAATATTCAATCGCCGCTAAAACCTGCACATGATGGTAGTGCCGTGCAATACAGCGAGGTCCACACGCAAAAGGCCACTAAAAACAAAACTTTTAAGGCTTGCGAGTAAGTAAAAATCGATTTGAATATTAAAATAAAGTCTTTTCTTTCCTTGCTTTATTAAGGGCCACCTGTTTCAACAGAGAGCTAAATCTTGAGGTAAATTTAAATTTTAACCGTCGATTAAAGTAACGAGGATGTTAAATAGAACCATGCACTGTTTCAATTGTTTTTTTTTTTTTTTTAAATTAGCTCCACACAGGAGGCCCTGAAGAAATAATTCCCCTCAGAGCCTGTGTCATTTTTGGGGATGCTGTGTGGAGGGTCCTTTCAGGAAAGGAAGGAGAGGAAGTTCTGGGAAGGAAAGGCTAAGAGGGGTGGGTAGGAATTTGGGGGTCAGTGTGTCCAGGAGTGACGGACATATGAATCCATCCTTCCCACTGCAGTGCAAGGCGATGTTCCGAGAGAGTACGGCTGGAGAAGTCAAAGGAACTCCCTCAACCATTCTCTCCCGATGTGGCCTGCCATGCAGTATGAACCCGGGCACCCCTGCTAAGCCACCAAACGTAGCGAACCACTTGGCGTGACCTATGGCAGAGGTGTTGGTTATTCAATAAATGGTTCCTGGGGTGGCGTTACCCATACCCACCTTCCAAGTTGAACTTGTACTTTTGCTAAAGTAATAGTTATTTATGTGGCCAGTCTAAAAATCAGAATATTCTCCGAAATTTTGATGTGTGACAAATTTTATGAGACCTTTCGACATTCGATACCATGCCAAATATTCGGGATTGTCCCAAATAACCATATTATTAGAACAGAACTGTCGAAATGGTGGAGTAACTGCAGAGTAACTACCGGTTTTCAAAAAGTAAAAGCAAAAGTTAAAAGTGACATAAAACAGGCAGTTGAATTGATTGAAAAATGCATTTTTGTGAAATTTTACTTTAGCAATTTATTTTACTCTAGCAGTGTTACAGACGGCCTTAAAAAATTGTTTTGCTCATTTAACCTTTTCGTCCCGGAACGAAAAAAATCACACATGACCCGAAGGGGGGTCACTCGGGGACCCCAATTTGTTTTGCATATTAAAGGGTGTTAATGACATATTTTTTTGTAATTTGTTATGATAATAATTAGAGGGAAGTATAATCATCGTATTTCAGTAGTCATTTTCAAAATCGTTTCATAAATAAAGTCATAGTTAATATTCTAATGAATTTAGACCATAACGTGTATTTTTCCATAGAAAACAGAGAAGGCGGGCCGATAGCCAACATAACACCTTGTTTCCTAATCTCGACTGGCGATTGGCGTTCACCGGAAACGACTCAGACCGAATGACCTTTGACCGGCAAGCGAACATTATAGCATTGTAAAAAGAGCAAACGAGATGCGCAGTGTAAACGAACGCGATCTAGTCCTTTCCACTAACAACTTAGAAATTACTTGCTATCGCTTAGAATTATCCCGATACATTCAGCAGATAGGGACGGGGTACGCCCGAACAGAGGGGGAAGGGGGGCGGGTGGCACAGATTATTCGCCGGAATTTGTTATAAACTATTTAAATTTAAGAAAAGTAGCAATGCAATATTAATTTTTTTAATGCAAATCGATAACCAAATAGTTTTTCTAAGATTACTCAAATTATTGAGTACGTGGTTTAAAAAACAACATAGATACAGCATAAAACTCTCTTTAGTGTAGGTGCGTTCCCCCGGTCCGGTAAGGAAGTGTTTCATAATTCATCACATTCTATGGTCAAATCATTATATGATAGAATCAGTGCCATTTTGATTTTTTTTTCACATTAGAACAGTCTCTTTTTACCTTTCCATTACCAACCAACAGGTGTAATAATTTTAAATACAGTTTTGATATTTTTTGTAGTCCTACAAAACCTCTAAAAACATAATCTACCACTTAATTTTTTTTTAATTTAAGTTGTAGATTGAAACAAAGCCACAAATAATATTTCTTGTGCTCTGGAACCATACCTACAGTTGAAGCCATAGCGGGTGATGCGCACCATCTCATTTGCTCGCGCTATTACCAAAACTGCATGAGGGAGCAAGATAGCAAAACCGGTACCAAATGTTTATATGCATTAAGTCTGCACAACCCCGGCCGTCACCCGTTCAACACAATCTGAAGCATGCTAAAGGTTAAACGTCGATTCTCAATGCGTTTTAGCTCTTGATCAAATTGTGATTGGCATATATAAACATGACTTACGCTTGGCAACTGATCAAAATTTGACCAAAAGTTGAAGTGGTTCGAGAATCCGTGCTTAACTGGGACATTCCAAATGCCAAAAATTCAACACCCCAACCTTATGCTAATCTCGCGTGAGCGCCATAACCTCATAATGTAGGTGGGCTTTGTCTATTTCACCATATGGTCAGCGATATGGTGACACAGGCCAAACTTACATATATTATGAGAGTTTAGCGCTTGAGTGAGACTAACATCAATCTTGTAGATCTCTAATCGTAAATCATTTTTCTTTTTTCAGGACGACCATGGGTAACAAGAAAATACTGAAGTGCTACAGAAATCCACCTTTAGAGCACAAGTGTGATCTGTGTCCGGGAAGTTTTGCCAAGAATTGTGACCTGATTCGCCACAAACGAACACACACGGGCGAAAAACCTTTCTCGTGCGAAATCTGCAACCGGAGCTTCTCGTTGAAATCGTCTCTCAAAGTTCATCAAATTGTTCACAAACAAACTAGAAAACTTGCTAAAAAGAACCTAAACCTGCCGTAAAAGCAGCTTCCAATACACTATTTTATCACATTAATGGCAACTCTAAAAATTTGAGCAAATTTATATTAAATAAATTTATAAAATTGTTGTGTAGATACTGAAAATTATAGCCTTTTTCTCTACGACATAAAAAATTGGCCTATTACATTACTAGTTATCGAGTATCTTTGCACAATAAAATAGATTTTGGTCTTCTAATGGCCGCTGCTATGACGTTGCAATTTTTGTAATAATGCGATTTTTTTAAATATCTTTGTAATATGTATTATGTTTTAAAAAATTAACCTTGTGAATGCTGATCTTTTTTGATAATATAATAATTTATCATCTGTGGCCTGCAATAAATTGTAATTTCTTTTACATATTATTGTTAGCAAATAATTATTATGAAATATATAATTCGTTGTTCATAAACTTCCCTTTAAACTAAGACTGAACTATGCTGTTATGAATTTTATGTAATTTGAATTTTTTTTACATTTATTTTTTTATCACTGAATAGAATATAATAAAAGTTATAAGTGCCTTCTGTGTCGTTTTGAAAGAAATCCAGTGTAGACACTTAGTATCTTTTGGTTCTAGTCCATTTAGCACATGCTCTCTGTCTCCCTTACACTGCCTGACATTGTATATCGCCATTCCATTTGATTGAAATTAATTTTTTTTTTGGTAAAACACGTTCACATCGCATTTCTTGCGTTCTAAAATCTATTTTTAATGATCAAATAATTATTCAAAAGCAATAGCTTATTAGGGCATGTGCCATGCTTATTGTTTGTACAAACATTTGTATAAAACAATTTATTGTATTTAGTATGTTATATGTACTTTGTTACCAAATAATACTATTTAAGTTTAATTAAATATTGAATTTTTTAAAGTTGTTGTTTTATTTTTTTTAAGGATCGCTTTCTATTGTTTTACCAAAAATTCTATTATTTAATGAGAAATTAGAGTACCCTCCCTCTCCACAAAAAAATGATTCATCTTGGCCATTCAAATCTACATCGTCCATTTTAACATTACAACCCTATGGGACCTTTGGGTAGGATGCTCGATGAACAGCCGGGTGGATAGAATTTAATACTTGGCAACTTATTTACTCCCTTTTCAGAACAAGCTAAGGATTTTTTGTACAGGGTGTTAAGGGACATACTTGGCTTACTTTAACAAATGATTCCTGACGTCATTTGGAGTAAAAAATGTAAAAGAAATTTTATTCTTTGTTGACCTTTTTGTTGTTTTTTTTTTTTTCAAATATATTTTTTCAAAATCAAACAAAATAAATTCCTCCTGGTCACTCAGTCAAGTAACCGCCCAACCCCTCACCCCTTTAACTGTCCAATACCTACTGATTTTCTAATGTTTTTAGTAGGAAAAAAAATGTTACCAGCAACCAAAATTTCGTTTACCATTTTTACCCCAAATAATATCAGGAATCACTGGTTAAAGTAAGTCATGTATGTCCCTTCTCCGTATAATAAACTTTGGTGCCGGAACCATATCCACAGCTGAAACCGTAACACCCAGCAGTGGGTGATACACGCAATCACATGTGCTTGCGTTGTTTGGTAATAATCAAAACTGCGTGAGAGGGTGAGGTACCATTTTTTTATGCTCCATACACGCCATAGCCAGTACAACCCACGCCTTTTAAAGGAAAGGATGTTCTGAGAAAAAAAAGATATAAGGGATGGGTAGGAATACCCACAGTGTATCCAGGAGTGACGGACGTATAAATCCATCTCTCCAACTGTGGTGCAAGGTGGTAAGTCAAGAGAGACCAGTTGGAGTGGTCAAAGGATCTCCCTAAACCGACCTCTCCCAATTCGGCCCACCATGCAGCTGGTGAGCAGGCGCATCTGCTGCCAAGACCTGAACACCTCACCCGATGAACCCATGCACCCCTGCTAAGTCGCCAAATGTAGCGAACCACTTGGGTCGACCTATGGCAGAGGTGTTGTAGATCCAATAAATGATTACATACTCGCCTCCCATTTGAAAAAAAGTTGCTAGTAACAAATATTACTAACTCACTTGGTTGTAGCCATTGCAATTCCAGATTCCTACCCACTCCTTAAACCGTTTTCCTTCCCAAAACTCTCCTCTCCTTCCTTTCCTAAAAAAAAACCCTCCACACAGCATCCCCAAAGATGACATAGGTCCTGAGGGAAATTATTTTCCTCAGGGCCTCCTGTGTGGAGTTCATGTTAAAAAAAAAAAACATATTTGAGATTTAGTAACTAGCAAGTAATTTAGCAACTTATTAATTGGTTTTGTGTTTAATTCGTGGAACTCCATATAATTATTTTTTAATTTAATTTAAATTAAATCAGTTTAAAAAGACCTTGTAAGCCGAAACAGCTGTAACAAAAATAAAAA
Source organism: Glyphotaelius pellucidus (assembly GCA_936435175.1). Classification (NCBI taxonomy): domain Eukaryota; kingdom Metazoa; phylum Arthropoda; class Insecta; order Trichoptera; family Limnephilidae; genus Glyphotaelius; species Glyphotaelius pellucidus. Next base: position 39,389,794 of record OW386543.1, read on the forward strand.
CTAAGATACTTGCGGAACTTGGTAAGTACTAACATTATAAAATTTAATTTAAATAATTTTTTTTTTAAATATCAGCAACTTCAACAATTTCGCCACGTTCATTCAAGTCAAGTTTCTCGTCAAAATTCATGTCACGTTTCCGCGTGCGTGCATCCCCGTGTGATATTACACTGGAATTTTGTTTTTCCAAAAACGCTAACCCCGGGTGGCCAGAATTCAGAGACCTATCGACTTTGAAACATTTGTTATCTAAATTTCCAGTAAATTGACTTTTTTAAAGTATTTTAGGGGGCATACATTAACTACGTGAACTCAAAATGGCGGGGGGGGGTCCAGTAAAATCTCATTTAAACTGAGAAGGGGTCAATAAAAATCTCACATCAACTTTAAAAGAAAATACCTATATTATTATAGATATAATAAAAAATTAAATTAAATTGTTTCACTTCTTTTGAAGTGTCCCATTTTGCTTGCTGAAAAAATCTAATGGCTATTATGAAAAACATTTATTTCGGAATTGTAGCCCTCTAACAACTGTAAATCTCACGTAGGAGGAGGGAGGGTCCCACCAAATCTCACCAAGGAAGGGGGGGGAGAGGAGTCTAAATTGAAGAAAAAAAACTGCTCGCGTAATTAATGTATGCCCCTTATGTGTCCGTGTATTCCTGGACACATTATTATACGCGGACACGGACGTATATATACGGACAAAAAAAAGTTTTTCGGAACCGTAAGTTTCGAATGAAAAAAATTATTCGGTTGTGCTGTGCACGTGCCCATCACTACACTCTCCTTCAACTGTAATTATTTTCTATGGTTGTCATGGCCATGGCGGGAAAGACATGAACTGTCAAATAGTAGTTTTCCGTTTGTTTCTGTCGAGTTTTATTCATTTTTAACAAATCTTCCACATAAAAAGGGTTATTTTTGGTTTTAGTCTGATTTCTTGATCTTTTTGGCTTCACTCCACAGATGTTAAAATAAACAAGCATGACTTTCGATTCTAATCTACTTCCCGATCTCCTATCTATTTACTACAATCGCTTCTTCCCGAACAACATATTCTGCCGCTGGCTTAGTTGTGGAAATTCTCCTCATCCACTTTCGCACCGGGAACTTTCATTCACACTAGCGGATGATGTTTACATTCGATATCTCTCCATCTCAAACCAAAAGGAATTGATCGCTCTATTTCAGAAGAAATGTCCCTATAAAATAGATATTGGTGGAGTTTATGACAGCAAGTGAGTACCTAATTCCGTAAAGCATATTGACAATTAACATTGATCGTCGATCACTCCGACATTAAATCTGATCAGTGTAGGAATCCATTCCTAATATGCCCATTTGAAGTATGATCTGTTGACGCAACAGTGGTGAGGGCTTAAATCATGTTCTAAATTACATTAATATTTCCAGGCCATCCATGAGCAAGCACAGTTCTGTGGTGCTGGCAAGAGAGCTGGTATTTGACATAGATCTGACGGACTACGACGATATTCGCACGTGTTGCCAGGGAGCCGATGTCTGTGAGAAGTGCTGGAAGTTCATGGTGGTGGCCTGCCAGATTCTAGAAGCTTCTCTTAAAGGTAAACCAATTAAGTTAGATTCAGCTGTAACTTTGTATGTCAATTTTTAGGAATCAGTTGATTAGTCATTTCCAAATACTAGGATTGAGATAAGGGGCTGTTTGTTCCTAGAATGCGATTTAATACATTTAGTCTGTAAAATAATATCATTTGTAATATTCATTATTTTAGTCATTTAAGTTACGCGTAGTTTCTCCTTTTAAAATGTGCAAACAAAATATTATCTCACGGTTTCATGAATGAGGTCCGAACCTTGAATAATATGTTTATGGCTGGTATCATATAAATACATTCCCTTGCAAATTTGGGTCAAATTCTTTTATTATTTGTAAAGTCGGTACTTTGAATAAGTACCCTCAAATAGCACCTACTTATGTTTATGACACACCCAAGGAAAAGTGTTTGTTGGCGGCAGTTTATAACGCCCTCAAGGATAAATGCACCGCCGGCGTTAGCCCTAAGTGAGAATAGTAATAAAACTTTGCAATATTTTTTAATCCCTATAATGTAAAGATTTTATTAGTGGCCCTTTCGGCGACTTTTAGGAAATTGTTTTATTATTTTCTGGATGTTAGATTTTAAAATTAGTGTGGGAACTGCTAAAATTTATTTTCTCACCATTTTTTATGTACCATGTTTACTTTAAATAATAGTGATGTTGATATGTAGAGTCAGTATTGCTGTGACGGTAAAACGAGAATGTACATGTTGTACCTTCGGAGTTATTTAATTAATCTCGAGCTGGGGGGTACATATAAGTGCCTATCTCCAGAGTGTTGTAATTAATCTCTAGCTGAGGGGTACATAGGTGCCTATCTTCAGTAGAGTGTTGAGATATCGAGGGAAATAAAGCCTTCAATATTTGTCAGTGTGGTGTGGTCTTGGAGATCACTATTGTCACCAGTATTGTATTTTTATTTAATAAATTGTGTTAAAGAATAACAAGAAGTGTTTTCCTGCAAATTCCATCGAGTTGTGCTTTCGTACCACAATAGTAACAAACAGGGGCTATCCATTAATTACATCACACAAGTTTCATGATTTTTTACCCCCTCCCCCTGTCCCTGTCACACATTGTCACATTTGTGAGACCCCCTCCCCCCTAGTGTGACGTCACATGGTTTGCAATTTTACATCTAAAAAATTTTTGCGTTTGAATAATTTAGATTTTTACAAGCGACGTCACAGAGCTGATGACCCCCCCATACCCCTTGTCACACAATGTCACACTTCTCTACTCCCCTCCCTCCCCTTAAGGTGTTACGAAATTTATTGATGGCCCCTAATGGGGAAAGCAATATTCAAATGCTCACCATAAACCAAATATTATTTACACCTGTCTGTGTTTTATATATTAAATATGCAATAAAAGTAGCATAACGATTCGGTACAGACATTTTGAAATATCCTACTAATGATCCAGAAAGTATTGATTTTATTTATTTATTTAACTACAAGTTTTTCTATATTTTAATTGCTTTTATGGTGTTTATGAGTAACCTGAGTATTGTACCAGGTATAGGGTGCACTTTTAACTGCATACTCCACAAATTTCGATTTTTCGTAGATGTCTGACTAATCATAAATATAAATATAAATATCTCATAGTGAGTTTAAAAAGCAATTGAAATTCTGAACATAAAACATAATTAAAATTTATTTAACATGAAATTAACCCGTTAAACGTGGATGTCACAGCAGTTGCCATATACGCGGACGTCATGACATTGCATTGTAACATTACAGTTGTCTTGTAACACGTATCTTATATACGTAACACGTATATTGAGAAAGTGCCGCGCACAGGGGCGCCTGGCATCGAAATGTCACGCATTTAAAGAATTAAATAAATAAATCATGCAATTACTCACAGCTATTATACCAAGTCTATAAAATGCTTTTCCAGAGGATTTTGGCTTCAGCAGCGTGTTGTGGGTGTACTCGGGGCGCAGGGGTGTCCATTGCTGGGTGTCTAGCTACGAGGCTCGCTGCCTGACCTCGGCAGAGAGGTCGGCCCTGGCAGACTACCTCACCCTCATCTCGGGGGGAGACCTTCAGGCCAAAAAGGTCCATCTCAACACGGATAATATTCATTCTAGCATTAAGTGAGTACCACAATTGAATTGTCCCAACGTGAGAACTCCTCTCAGTGAGATATAACAAAAGCCGTTGCTGTAGATGCGACCCACATAAACAAAGAAAACATGACAGTTAAATCCTCATAATAATATGGTTCCCAAGAAAACTAAAAAAAATTGGTACCTACAAAACTAAAAATTCCATACTTGAAACCAACATACTTTTCCACAAAGTTTTTTTTTTCATGGTACTATAAATATTTTGATTTAATTCAAAAGCAAATATAACTTTGCTTTGGAATATGATTTGAGATTTCACGCCCAAAAATATTAGCTTGATTAATTTTTGGTATTACGCCATATTGCAATGTGCATGAAACAACTGAACTTAATAACGCTGTCAGATAGGCGGATCATCTCTGACCTGGTACTATTAAATAAAATTATCAATAATTGAATTGACAACCCTGAAATTCCGACCAGAAACACGAGGCAAAGTGCTACCTTTTTCTAATGTGCTAACTATGAAGCACATACACCTATAAACAGACTACATCATTTTGGGAATGTTGTAGACGTGTTTAAAGATTCCGTGTTAGTTTTAAAACAAAGTCTTTATAATCACTTTACCGAGATGTATGATTTAACGAATCCTTAGTGAATACAATTTTTTATTTTTATATTTCTTTATAAATATTTGCCTTCTTTACTACTTACTATTAATTTTAATTTGCCTTAATTTAATCATAAATCACTATGTATTGTATACTATGTACCTAACACAACTGTATTGCTTGTTTATGTATCTTGTAAAAGCCCACTAGGGCGTAAATAAATAAATAAATATGGCACTTTCTTTTTCCTAACCAACTTTACAGTGTCAATCACATCTTTCCTGATGATGCATACTGTAACGCTGTCTGAAACTTTAGCTAAAGAAGGGGGAAGCGCAACACAGCGTAGTAACCCAAAAATTTATCACAATAACTTTCCGACGTCTTCTTTGACAGTTTGTCAAATTAATTCACAAAATGCCTAACTAAGATATACTGATTGGTGTAAATTTCACTTGGCCACTGTAGAATGGTGTGGACAGACGGAGGTTACACATTTTAATGTGGTTTAGGCCAAATTATAGCAAAACGGTTGCTTCGTTTGATTGGAAACGACAACCTATTGTTAGTGTTGTGCTCTTGGAATAATTTTTATCACATTGGGATCTCTTTCATCTCAATCATCTGAAACAATGGAACCAAAGATGATTATCCTAATATTTTTATCATTTATTTATTTCTATTTCCAGACGAGCTGTAAGAATTTGCAGCAGCCTATTTGATGAAATTCTCAGTGACCAGCAGTTTATATCCACTCCAGAAGGAGTTGCCAAGTTTCTGCGCCTCATCCCGGATGATAGCCTGGCCAGCCAAGTCCAGAAGGCATTTGAAGGGCTTCCTGCAGACTCCGGAGTTCGATGGAAGACCTTTCAGCAAGTTTACATTGCCTTCTGGAAAGAGGTAATTTATGCATCAAACCAGAATTTTATTGTTAACTCATTTTAAAATCAAATAGTATTAATAGGCTTGGCCTGCGTGGTTCAATTTCAGAACCCGGCTTCGAGTGCATGACTAACGCCACGCCATACGCGCCGTGCCACAAATAACATCTGTGTACATGAAATTTCAAACAAAGCTATCGTTGTAATTTGGTTTCAAATTCAAAAATTCGTCACAAGATGTCTCCACTTCCGTCAGCAGGTCGGATGGGGACGTATCTCCTCTACGAATTTGTGAATATGTAGTATCTCTCCGGATATGGAAAGATTGCGCCAATACATAGCTGTATCAAGCGGCTATATATTACATATGATGTCATTGCCTGTCTCAGTTACTTTGTCCCGGTGACTAGCTACATTGGATCACAGTGGATCAGAGGAACGAGCTATTTTTGGAACCAGTTCCTATTGGATTTATAAAATGGTCACCAACACTCTGGGCGAAACCTAACCAAAAGCCACCCGCAGGGTCTAGCAGCAAAAACCTGCGGAGCGGGTTAAGTTATTATTTTGACCCCGCTGTCGGCCGCAATTACTGTGCGGCTGTCATTTAGACAACGCTCCTTCTGTTTCTGAGAGGCTTTCAAATCGTTCTACAGCTGGGTAGCTATTTCCGAGCAACGATCAATCGTTAATCGCCATGCGCCAGCTGCGAGCGAAAAATTCCTCGTCGTCGCGACCAACTTTTTCGAATGTTTCATATTTACATATTTTTGAACGGCGAGCGGTCGCAAGGATGATTATATTGGTAGCCCTGTAAATGTTGTCTATGTTCCTGATGTTTTTGAGATTTCTATGGTGTAACTTTGAAATGTCAAACAGTGAAACGGTAAGTTTGTTGGGTCGGTTGATAATTTTCGAAATGGCCATATAACTAATAATCAAAAGCAACTGCTCATAGAACTAGTTAGTTCTGATCAACAATAATGAGCGGAAAATTAGCCATTGTAATATGTAACCTTAAAACGACTTTATAACAATATTCGACGTCTTGCGGGTGCGAAATTTCGCCCGGGAAAACGATAATACTAGATGTTGACAGCCAATTGCATAGACACGCAAATAAACAACCACTCGCTTCTCCGTTTCTACTGGTCTACCCCACTCGTTGTTGTGGCGAATGACTTTTGGCATTTGGCGTCTAAAAATGTTCCGTCGACTGGCTCAAGAATAACCACGTCGACCAATGTACGTACTTTCGACGGCGATTGCGAGCGACGAGGGCTTGGAGAATAGCTACCCTGAACCGTTAAACTTAAAAAAGAGTCGTAGTAACGACCCATTCTCATGTAATAAATTTCGACCGTGTTTGGGCGTGCATTTAATGGTTTCCCAACTAGGGATCAATGACGCTCCTTGAAACATCTTCCATTGAAATACCAGTAGAACCAAGTAGGAGTAAGACATTCCCACCGATGCCTGCTCTAAAGATTGCAATCCATTTGTTAAGATAGTGGAATCTATCAAAGAGGACCGTATAGAAGTAAAGTAGTACAAAAGGAAACACTAGAAAATGCATTGATGCTTTAATTCTACTGCTGGAGTAATTTAACTTACTGTAATACATAAAGGTGTTTTTTTTAGAGGTTTGGTTTTTAAACTGGCAACATTGTTTCTACAGACTGTCAATTTGACAGTTGACAGTTGATTTGTAGTTAGTATGTTTTGCCATTTCACTATGAATAGACTGGCGTCAGAACGGGCGATTGCAAATTTATTTTGAAAATCATGGTTCGGTTCGCCAAACTTATCGTGCACAACGTACATTTTACTATCGATATAATCATCCATCCGAGCAAGTTATTCGGAAGATCGTGGATCGTTTACACACCACGTACACTCTAGTGGATAATATGCATCCACAAAGACGACAAAGAAGAAGCTATTGCTACTGTGGAGAGTAGTGTTGAGGAGAATCTGAATGAGTCGATTCGCCGTAGTGCACAGCAATTGCAGCAGTGCCCGTCCACTTTGTGGATGATTCTGCTGAAAGATCTGGGTCTAGGCCTCCACGATCGTGTGATCTCACACCATTAGATTACTTTCTTTAGGGGTATGTGAAGTCATGCTGATAAACCAGAAATGTTGGACCATTTGGAAGTCAACATTCGCCATGGTTTTGCCGATTAATGGCCCCAGTTGCCCGATAAAGTTGTCGAAAATTGGACTTCAAGATTGCACTTCATTTGAGCTAGCCGTGGCGCTCATATGCCCGAAATCATATTTAAACAATAATGGCATATCATTATCTATTAAATAAAGCCAATATCATGGATATTAACATTATTTTAATGTGTTTTTTTTCATTTTGAATTTGTATACCTTTAAAAAAAACACCCGTTTTATACCCACGCATATTGGTAACACTAGATTGCACTTTGAGCAAAATTTTAACATAGCTTTTGCTCAATTTGATTGGTGATAGTGACTATTCTATACCTAATCCATTATGTATCACTATTTTTCAGCATTCTGGAAACCGCAAGATAAAGCATCTAGTTGAAGAAATCCAGCTTCAGTGGTGCTACCCTCGCTTGGATGTTAACGTCACCAAAGGCTCCAACCATCTTTTGAAAGCCCCCTTCAGTATTCACCCCAAGACGGGCCGGGTCTGCGTGGTCTTCCGGGCGGTTAACGTTGCCAAGTTCTCCACCGTCACCGTGCCGCAGATTGGGGACCTGATGGATGACCAGGCCCCTGATCATGTGCAGGCCAAGACTCTGATGCAGGAGTCGGTGGCTGCGTTCCAAGATCATGTCTGGGCACTTGAGAAGGAAGAAGCCAAGAGAAAACGGATGGCCGGTTAGTTAAAAAATATTCTGCATAATATATTCATTTATCATTATTTTTAATTCCTAAGGTTGGTTGAGGAGAGTTTTGCTACTGAAATGTTTTAGTACACAAATTTACAGGCAAACCACTTTAAATAAAACACATTTGATTTTGTCTGTGCACACCAATAGTTTTGAAAGGTTCAAAAAAATTAGTTTTTCAAACTAATTTGGAACACCTGTCCGCGGTCCCCTCTTAACCCGAAAATGCCCAAAGATACTGGGTGCATAGCTACATTTATCAATTCTGTTTAAATTTAGACTTAAGACTAATTTTCTGTTCAATTTGGGAGGCGGGCATGTGTACCACCATCCCGGGACCCATTTATTGGATAACTGACACCTCTGCCATAGATCACCCCACGTGGTTTGCTAAGTTTGGTGGCTTAGCAGAGGTACCCCGGTTCACAGGGTGAGGTTTGTCCAGGTCTCGGCGGCAGATGCGTCTGCCAACCAACTGCGTAGTTTGCCAGATCGAGAGAGACTGGTTGAAGAGGACCTTTTGATCTCTCCATCAGGACTCTTAGAACATTGTCTTGCCCCGCAGTGGGAGGGTTGGATTCATAAGTCCGTTACTCCTGGATGTACTGACCCCCAAATCCCTATCCCACCCCTACTTCCACCCCTCATACCTTTTTCCTTCCCAGAACTTCCTTTTCTAAAAAGACCCTCCACACAGCATCCCCAAAATTGAAATAGATCCTGAGGGGAATTATTTACCTCAAAAAAAAGCACACAATGTGAATTGAATATGTACTAATATATATTTTTTCTTTTTCAGCCGAAGACAGCATCGAATTTTAATCAATAAAAATAAATTACATACCTCAAACGTCAACCAACCGTATAAATGTATTCTTGAAGAATGAATAAAACCTTTATTATATTTAATAAATTATTGTTTTTCTTGTACTGAACAACTATCTGTCTTCAATTAAGCCTGTCTCGACACAGGTATATTCTAGTGAGACAGGCATTGAAAAACCCATTGTAAACATTCTGTTTATAGATTAATAAAAAAAAATGTATTATAAGATATGAAGACAAACGGTGAACGGATGTCTGCACCCCCTCAAAGGAAACATACAATCATTTTCATATATCTCCCCCACTACGTATTTTTTTATTTTTTATATGAACACCGCACAAGAGTCCTAACTGCTCCCGTCTGGAGCCAGTGAGACCATGGCATCCCCAATTGGGGTATGTTGTGAGGCTGAAGGTAGTGGGGAGGGGAAGGAGATGGGGAAGAGGAAGGTGGGAAGTACCTGGCTATTCAGATCTGGTCGCCAACACGGCCAGAGCCATTTCAAGCAACTTTTCAATTCTGAATGGTGGTCTTGCACCAGTGCCACAAATACATATACTATATATTATTTTAAATGAATAAATTGTGAATTGTTATTTTTAGATTAGATTAGATTCGATCCCGCGACCTTCGGAATACTAGTCAAGAGCCTTACCCCTGGACTACGCCGGCCGTCAAAGAAAATGAAACGCAATTCCCGTCGTAAAAAGTAGTACTTTGGAGGAAACAGTCACACTTGTTTGGTGTCTCACCATTAGTTAATGTGTAAGAAAGAGCTTCAGCATTATAGTGATATGGAACATATGTTTAGTGCCTTTTTTGCCGTCACGGTACCGTTACCGTGAATCGTCATGGTAAATATAAAAGCATCCATAGAATAAAAAATAACACAGATGTGTCTTGTGTTATTATTTATTCTAGGGATATTGTACACACAAGCTGTGCTTTCAAATTCAAATGGAATGGAGGTCTGTGATTTCAGGATAAACAATTTTTCAAAACGAAATACTTGTTTCTATTCAAATTTGTATTGAAGGCATTTCTAGTTTTATATTCTTTATTCTATGGTAAAACCAGACACAATAGAATTATTTTTAAATACGACTATTTGAATTTCGATTTGTTTTCTTAATTGAATGAATGAATGAAATGGAATTTAGGAAGTGGAAATCAACCCACTTCCCGACATCTGACAAAACTGAAACTCGGCAGATAGACTGGTTGTTGATGACAATGCATTCTATATTCTATCAAATTTAGGTGGCAATCACGCATACACACCTGAACATGCACGCATTTCTCTGAAATTGGATGGCACTATATTTAAAAATTTACAGCAGTTTATATACAAAATAAATTTTCAGTCCTAAGGTTTTGGGTGTTAGCGCCGTTAGAGGTGTTATTATTTATTTTACTTATTTTAATCTGCCCCTGGGGAGGAAGGTTCAATCCTCAGTCAAACCAAAAAAAAATTGAAAATCAAATCAAAAAATATTAATAGGCTTGCATCTGCGTAGTTGAATTTCAGAACCCGGTTTCGAGTACATGTCTGATGCCATGCCATACGCGCCGTGCCATAAATAACATCTGTGTACGTGGAATTTCAAACAAAGCTACCGTTGTAACTCAAGAATTTGTCATAAGATGTTGCCACTTCCGTCAGCAGCTCGGTATAACTGTTACGAATTTGTAAATATGTAGTATCTCTCCAGATATGGAAAGATTGACGGTAATACATAGTTGTATCAAGCATATGACGTCATCGCCTGTGTCGGTTACTTTGTCCCGGTGACTAACTACACTGGATGACAGTGGATTCGAGAAACAGGCTATTTGGAACCAGTTTCTATTGGATTTATAAAATGGTCACCAAAACTAACTGGGCGAAGCCGAACCAAAAGCCGTCCTCAGGGCCTAGCAGCAAAAACCTGCAGAGCGGGTTTTTAACTGCTAGTAGACTTATTATTAAAGTAGAAAAACTTGATGTTTTGCGGGTTTATTTTTTATCACCTTTGAACTTGAAATCAAACCCGTAACATTTGACCAGAATCAGCACAATTACCACTATGCCACAATCAGTAAAAATCAATAAACCACCCACATGTTTTTATATAAGCTTTGAATATATTTCCCAATAAAATATTTTTGCAATGAATCCATATAAGAGAGGCAAGTGTTTCTAGTAATCCCCTAATTGGCTTTGTTCTGGAAAGTCCGCAGTAGAAATAACGTCAGTGTCTAAAGAAAGCTCCACGATGCACTTCAAATCTCTCCGTATGTACAATTTTCAATTAATATCAGTGATTGAATTCAGTAATGAGTGTTGAACTCGTCAATCAATCTTCTAACCTAGTTAACTAAATAATTAACTATTAGACAGTTCTGATAAGTTTTTTTTTAAATTTTTAGTGTTTAGTTAGCCTTGGGTATATTAACAACCTTCAGGCGGGTGAAAACAATTAACCCATTGGAGAAAATGAAATTAGTTTTAAATCGATATATCTTCGGAAATATTTTTATTTTTTTACGTTAGCTCCACACGGGAGGCCCTGAGGAAAATAATTCCCCTCAGGGCCTACGTCATCTTTGGGGATGCTGTGTGGAGGGTCTTTTTGTACATTTGAATGAATTTTTTTCTATAGTACTCGCCACACCCCGACTGTACAAGTTTTGTCCAAAATTATAACCTATGACTTGTAATAGGACTTCATAAATAGAAGTTAAAGTCAGTGTTAGGCTATTTAGTGACATTAGATGGGTAAAAAAATTATGTTATATTATAAAAAAGTATTTTATTACTTACGAAAAAATTTCACATTGTTACAAAGCATTACAAAAAATGAATGATTTGCGCTGCGCGCTGCCAAAGTGTATGTTTCTTTTTAATAAAATGTTATTCCACGCAAAAGACAAGGAGATAAGATTTCCCCATCTTGTATCGCATATATATTTATATATTTTTAAAGACTTTTCAAAGAGGTGTTGAGTTTTAAAAAAAAATTTTAAGTTAGTTGATTCTGTGTTGTTATACAACCGTTATTGGGAACCTTACAAAAGGATTGCCATACAAAGGGCATGTAGGACCAGCATAAAAGGTAGAACTAACCTTCCTGCCCAAAATGTGTTAAGTTAAAACATGCCTAATAATTATCAAAAAGTAGTACATTTTTAAGTTATCTAGTTTTTTGGAAAGGAAAAACCCATACAATTTTTGAAGCGAGGCTTACTTCTTTTAATTTAATTGTTAGTGACTCATTTAATCCTGCGCATTTGTTTGTTATAACAGGCTTTGCAATGACGACTTTACAGTGAGTTACAGCATCAATTTATATACTGTTTTTTATTGAAACTGTTTATTATTTGATCTGACAGTTGTCAACCTTTGGTGGATTCCTTTCCTTGTGCCCTCGAAACAAGATGAACTGTGTGGGATCTTCAATACACGTACCATTTATTTGCAACTGGGTGAGAACGGCAGCATCAATCATCGCAATCAAGTATGTAATAATGTGCATTATAATGTACAGGATGTTAAAGTGTCAATACTAATCATTATACTATTTTGCAGCTAACCGCATCTAAAGGCTCATTCGGATTAGGCTAGTAATTTGTACGAAAGCGAGTAATTTAGTATCAATGTGTCCGAACACCATAAATTTTTTAGTTTAGTCAATGGTTTTTTTTTTTTTCAAAGAAAGACAAACATTCCCGGGTTACAAATAACCTGACAATATTTGAAAATCTCCTACTGCAGTAAGAGGAAAATTTTGCTTGTGTCGTGATGGAGGATTTAGCCAGCCGAACACGCGACGTCTGGGTGGGACTCAAACGCAATGTCAACTCAGCCACTGACCGGACGTCATTCTTTTCAATTTGGTTTAGTCAATCCATTTTGTTCTATATAGCGCCCCCCCACCACATGTGACTGCTCACTGGCTCAACCACTAAGAATCGTCCCGTTGGCGCAACCCGTTGTTTTAGCAGAGTTTGTTAGTAGCCGCAGAAATTTCGTCTCATTGGAGCAAAGATGCCACTCTAAAATTATTTTATTTTTTTCTTCTATTAATCCAATTTCATATCCATTGTTTTGTTTCTGTATTTTTATCTCACTAATTTCTTCTTCTACCTCTTCTAATTAGCCTATTTACTTCGTTATGTTGCAGCCCGTTCATCTTTCAAGTGTCACTAACTAATGTACTCTACTCAACCGTAATATGAACACTTTTTGGTCAGTCAAGTGGCGAGTTAATCGCCATTTGACTAAACTACTAGCCTATTCCGAACAAGCCTTTATGATGCACAAACAGATTGTCATTGTCTGAATTGTCGCCAGCTGTACATTCACCGATGTGTTTGTTTATTTCGAATGGGAAAAATCAAAAGACTCGCTTATGAAAAACTATGCATAATTTTAAGAATATTTCGCTGTTTTTGTGCCGTCTTTAATTAAAATATATGAAAATAAAAATGTTTTTTTGATTTTTCATTGTGCATATTTTGGGCATTTTGTGACTTTTTAGTGCATATTTCGGCCTTTTTTAGTGCATATTTGCGTGCATATTTTGGCACTTTGTTAGTGCATATAATCCGATGTCTAGTCATAACATAAATGTTTCCATATTAAATAAAAAACACACTTATAGTAATATTATAAATTGTGTTTGACTTCTTGACCACTGATGCAAAATCTCGGCGTTGTGCCAGTTTATTCTATTTTCCAAATAACTTATTTGTTTTTTGCAAAATAATGTTTTTGTAAATTGTAAAGTCTTATTGTTTTTATATTTATAAAAATAGTACATATTATAATATACCATAAGTAGTTTCCCCAGAATAGCTAGTTATATTCAGAGAAATGTTTTTTAATGGTATTCTTAGGAATACGCTGGCAATGGAGTTTTTTTGGATTTCAATGGCGCTTAATTAGCACCCCCAAATTTTTGCTTCCTTCGAAAAAATAAATTGAGGTTTCTCATAATATTGTACTATGGATGCTAACTCATGTAATCTTAAAATACTTTTCAGACATGGAACAACAAGAATCTCTCCCGCTGTAGTATGGAATTAGTGACGTGCCCCTCCTGCTCCATTCAAATAACAATAGTTCACATGGATCTGCCACAGCTTTGCATTGAGTCCTCGTATGGTAAAAATCTCTAAGCTACCTTCTGCAATATTATTTTTTAACGGCAACACTCATGATGACAATGTCATACACAATAATTTTAGTTTTTCATGAACCTAAAAAGTCCTGGACAAAGCAATAGTATGATTTTGTATGAATGGCATTGAAGCCAAATGTACAGTAAGGGGAAATTGTCTGGCAGCCATCCTGTATGACAGACTTTTGAATTGATTCCTATTCATTATTGGAGAGGTGGGAATGGTTACCACCGCCCCGGAAACCTTTATTGGGTAACCAACACCTCTGCCATAGGTCACCCCAAGTGGTTCGCTACGTTTGGTGATTTAGCAGGGGTTCCCGGGTTCATGGGGTAAAGTTTGTCTAGGTCTTGGAGGCGGATGACCAGGACACACTGAACCCCAGATTCCTACCCACTAAACCCTTTTCCTTCTCAGAACTTTCCTCCCCTTCCTTTCCTAAAAAAAAACCCTCCACACAGCATCCCCAAAGATGACATAGGCCCTGAGGGAATTTATTATCCTCAGAAAGGCTATTCCCTAAAATTTGTGATAAGAGATTGTTCTCCCGCGAGAAGTGCTGTCAGATTTGTGTGATTTTCTACAGCTGTTAAATGAATGAATAATCATGAATACTTGCAGGAATTTGTGTTTAAAACGACCCAAACTAAAATATGTGACAGCTCACAGCTGAAATTTATCTATCGGCCGATAGAAAAAGCCAATAACAGCCATAGAAAATCACACAAATCTGAAAGCACTTCTCGCGGGAGAACGATCTCTTATTACATTTTAGGGAATAGCCTTTCAGGGCCTCCTGTGTGGAGCTCATGTAAAAAAAAAATGCAAAGTGGTTTACCACCAGTGGTTTACCACCAGTGGTTTATTTTTATTTTATTTTTGTATTGTTATTGCACTTATAACGGCCTATGATATTTTTTTCGGGTATTTAATGAGACAGGGAATGTGATATATCATTATAAAATTTAATCAAGTTTTGACATTTTTCTTACATCTTCTCCCTCACTCCACGGCTACAAATTTTTCTCCAGTAGTTCCAGGGCTTACTAGGTCCATATATGTGTTATTCTATTTAAAGTCATAGACAATTTACAATTACACTTTTTATGGCCAGTGAATGCATCGAGTGAGCAATGCCCCTGCAGTGCCCTGACTGTCTGGGAGCCTTCGGGACACTCGCTTCCAGCACATTTGTGTCTCCTCACCAACACGAGTGTGTTCACTAGTTCTACCCGTTCTGTCGGAGTATCATTCGATCTTGCCCCGCAAAACTGGACTGGTTCTTTCTTCATAACGTTCATTTCTCAGAGTATGTATATTAAATTTTTACAAATACTTCAAAGTCTAAAATTCTGTTTATTTTTATTGCTTTATTAGATCATGTTTATTATTACTTTCAGGAAACCAAAATTTCGTAAGTGGTAAAATCGGACAAGAAGGGGTGTTAACATCTCCTGATTTTCCATCGCTTTACCCACGGGATTTTGGTGTTGAACATGTTATATCATGTACGCAAGAAGATTGCATCATATTCCTCATCTTTGTAGATTTTCTTATATCGCCATCTTCGATCATGGAGGTAAAGATCTTAATATTCTTCTTTCATAACTCTTATATCGTCGCCGTAGATGTCAAGGGAGTCGAGCCACAAAATCACAAAACTGAGAAAACGGCCCTCAAAGATTTTTGGTGACAATAAAGTCACATTTTTTTGTTATAACTTTTTGTTTTTAAAGACAGAAGGGTGAAACTTTGGACGTAGATATTTTTTGATGTTATTTATACAGTTTATCGTCATAGACTGCTTTAAATTGAATTAAATTATTCGGAAGATCAAAAGATCTATGCCGCTTTTAGTCATTGACTGTTTTCAACGATGTGTGTTAGATCTGTTGGCAATTTTCAAGATTCTCATATTAAATGGAGTGTTTGAAGGAAAGTGAGTGAACTTTGAAGGATTTAAAACACTTCTGCATACTTAGCTCATTTTTGCCAAATTTTTGGCTTGGCTCCCTTGACGTCTACGGCGACGATATACGTTTATTAAAAATGTTACAATTTACTTTTTTTATTAGGTAGGTATATTGAAATATCTTATATATTTATAGTTGTAAGTTAAATTATCTAATACTACTATCTATTCTAATGTTTCCTTAAAACTTTAAATGTATTTACAAATTTTTTCTTAGATATTTTATTATGAATGTTTAAATTGTTAGAACCTGCAGACAAGCTGCTATATGACAGCTTTGTGGGTATACTCTAATTCTTGTACAAAAATGTTTTTCTGTAATGTAATAAATAAATTAAAAAAACTAATTCTAGTTTTACAACTCGGACGGGAAGCCAATACAACTAGTATCTGGATTGATTGCGAGACCAAAGCCTGTTGTATCTACTGGACCCTCTCTTATTATCAGATTCTTTGGAAATGGTGGAACATCAATGGGATATAAAGCTTTGTATTACTTTGTGAACCGAAACACATGGCTCTCAAGCGTCAACACAGGTGAACACATTTTTATGTATTTTTCAATTATGGTAAACTACCGATACCTGGCACTGACCAGACTTAGAGAAGATTTGACAAAAACACTATCACTTTTTTACAAAATCTGCTGCCATATTCGATTTACTTCTTGGATTATCCTAGCTTGTGGTTAGATGTCGCCACTAGTTACGAGCAGGGGCGGCTGGTCGCACAGTGTGTTCGTGTGTCGCACTGGCAAATAATTTAGCTTTATATACTGAAGACTATCAAATCTCTAAAACTCATTTAAAAATTTAGTTACCAATATAATACTACGAATATTATCAGGGAGAACGCTTTTAATCTCCTCAAGTACATTTCGTGGCCGCCGAGCGCCCTCGGATCGGCCCGGGCCGTGTGCAATGCGTTTGCAAGCGGACGAAATTGTGTTTTTGTATGGGATATTTAAAACATTGGAAGCGCGTCAATCTCGCGATTTGTACCAGAATTTGGCTTGGATCCGTGTGCCACCCGCAGCCGAATCCCGAATCCGATTCTTGCCAAAGTTTACCGATTGACCATGAACCATGACCTGAGGTGACACGAATACAATCGAAGTTCGGCGAAGATAATCGGCAGTGCCTTAGTGGGTTTTCATTTCTTGTTCGTACTATTTGTTATTATATGTATACTATGTGCTATTATACATTATATGTACAAAGAAATGAGAATAAATAAAGTTTAAAAAAAAAATTTAAAAAATAAAATAGATCAGTCTAGCTTGCGTCTAGCGGCGTTATGTTGACTTTTGACCTAGTCATTAGTCATTGTCATTGTTTTGTTTTTTTTTGTATTGATTGTGTTAATACTAATAGTATAATTTGTTAATATATATTTTTAATACAAAAATGAGTGCAATTAGTGTTGAATATATAAGAGGAAATAACAGTTTGTTTGAAAATAAATTATTAATTAAAAATTCCGGTCCACCTCGCCCCATACTTGTAATTAAGCAAGAGTGCAAATCTAAATCTAGATCATTTACACGGGTGTGTGACAAAAAACTTTATATGAAGCTTCTTGATTAATAAAGTTGAGTTGAGTAGTTGTTAGTATTAAAAAAAGATTTTTACAAACAATCTCAAATTTGAATACAAAAGTGATAGAAGATTTCGCCCTTCAAAAACGACGTAGAATAGACCTTCTCAACAAATTAATAAGGAAGTTGAAATTATTTTTACCCAATGTTGCAATAATTTTTTATTCATAAGTAGGTACGGATTGTCAGTGAACCACCACATTTCCAGGGCAGCGGCCGCCACTGGTTACGAGCCATATTGTAATACGGAGTTCTAATATTTTTATTTCTTTATTGATGCCCTGCCAGTTATTGGAGCCCTATTAGGTTTTGTTGAAGATTAAATATAATTGTAAATATTGAAGATTAAATTTGTTAAAGATTAAATGTAATGTATACATAGTATGTTGTACATTTTTCAGATTGTGGAGGAGAAGTGGATAACCTGGGTGGGACCATCTACATGACGGGAATCCAAGGCTACTACGACTGCATCTGGATCATACAGCCCGCAGCAGCCATATCGCACTTCAAAACACACATCTATCTGAAAGTTGTCGAATACCCTGAAGGTACTACGCTTATTTTTACTTGTAGGTGTCAGACTATGGTCGTGGCTCCATACTTTGCTGGAGAATTATGTCGATGTCAGTAGCCGTCTGGCCACTGAGCCAGCTCTTCCGATGCACAGAGAAATGACAACACGTCGATTATGGAGTGCTATAACATAAAATAACAGTTTTTATCACTGCCCCACGTTGGGCGCCAATTTATAACGTAAATTTATATTAAATACTGTGTAAATTCGTAACAGAGAGCTTTTATTGGAGAGAAAATATAACAAAATAATATTAAAACAATTAATAAGTTCACGGATATAACGATACTTCGTATATAAATGCGGCGCATAACCTCCGACTGAGGTTTGGAGGCTGACTATCTCTAGTAACTCCTCTACCGAACCAAAGTGGACAAAACAATATCTCACAGTTGGTTCCTTGGTATTAAGCCCTAGGACTATTTTCTGGATCTCTGGAGGCTCAAGGCCGTGCAGTCGTTCATATAGGCCTGCTGGTGGTACATCCTACGGTAGGAAGCGGTATTGTAATTGTGCAACCAATGCAAGTCTTACGGCACGCTATGTCAGCAGACAAGGATGCCTTATTATGTATGAGCGAGAAAGTATTCGAGTCCGCGCGGTGTCTCTCGTTACAGTGTTTATTTATTTATTAACGGAATTACATGATCTAATTTACGCCTAATATACTAAAAAAAATCAGAGTTTTAGTTTGAACTAAAATTTTAATTTCAACGAAAGCCAAATTTCTTCAATCTTCTGTTGAACTGGATACTCCATGAGCAGTCTTGGGAAATTCCTCCATCCAGGTGATAGCCGCCGATCATAATCCAGTGAATTCTAAGGATCAGCCTATCAAACGTCCAATTGGTTAGTCAGACATCTCCGAAACATCTAAATTTGAGTTGCGTGTGCAGTTATATGTAAAAATATACCCTCATATCATATGTTCTCAACGTGGGCGATAACGCCCCCTTGTGGGCGTTTGAGACTTTCAGGGAGGCGATAGAAGACCCAGAGAAAACTAGGGGGCGTTGAGATGTCATCGAGAGGGCGTGGGCAGGTAAAAAAATATGGTCTAAAAAAACAAAAACAAAAAAACACGCTTATCACATACTAATAATCTCACGTGCATTATTATTATTATGAATTGACACTATATCATGAATACAAGAAGGAAGGAGGTAGCAACCTGGTCCCCCCCTTCCTCCCCATTGTGGTAAATATAATCATAGCTACTACGACAACTTTCAACAGCTAAACGACAATAGCTGTTTCATATTCGCGACAGACGGTAAGTAAAAACAATTGGGGGGGTGCTAGAAAAAAAATATTCTCAAAGTGGGCGGTGTGCAAAATAAGGTTGAGAACCTATGCTCTATAAGATACAATACTCAGATTACTCACAAAAACCACGAAATCAATTAGGTATAAACCAGAAAAACTTGTAGCAAATCAAACAAAATTTTGATGTTGTCTGGATCACTAGTAGTATATTTCAAAATTTCATGCTAATGTACCGGACCATTGAGCCTCTCAGTATTATTTTATAACATATTTAATGTGTAAAACACAGACACTTGAAAATAATATTTGATTTATGGTGAGCATTCGATTATTGTTTTCCTCATTATCTCAAAACTTAGTATTTGGAGATGCCTGACTAATCAACTGGATGATCGATATTAGTGGACATTGGCTTCTTGAATTCGGTATAAGTGTAGCAATGCAAAAATACGCTGTACACCGATATTCATTTATTGACTTCCTCAAACTAATACTATTATTATAAATTTTATCCTTCTTCTGTTCTCGGTGATAAAGAAATTCAATTTCATAAACTAACTTCACTAACCCTCTTAGTGCCATTGTTTTTTTACTATACATACTTAGAAATGCCAAAGAAATCTTTTGATGTCATTTACCCTTGTCTCGAAAAAAAAACTGTATCTTCCAAAAATTATCCAATTTTAATAAATAAAAACTTGTACAAAGAAAATTATGGATATATATATATTGCAAACAAAAATTATAACAAAAACTGGAATATGTATTGCGTCAAGGTCACATCGTCATTTTCGCAGTCAGGTACATCCTCCATATCAGCAAAATAATTGTTATTGTCACTATTATCACTATCACTCAAAATTTGCATTACTCGGTGTGAGCGCACCACAATGTCACTCCCACTATCACTTTCTTCACAACTTGAAGAACGTTCATTTTCACTCGAACGATTTTCGTATTCCGACATTTTGGGTTAAAAATTTTCTTTTCCTAAATCCTTTTTATATTTTAATTACTAATAATATTATAATTTGAACTTTATGTAACACGTAAGAAGATAAAAATTAGCGATGCGTGCAAGCGACCTCCCCTCCCGCGCGCTAAACAGCAACTGATTTCGCGAGCGCTATTGCGCTCTCGGAAAATTTAGTTAACACGCTCACGCGCGCGATGGCGCTCGTCGGCACTCTAAGGGTTAATTACGCTGGTTTTTCTTGAAAACATACAAAAACTTTCCCCAGGTAATAAGTTTTTGATTAATTTCAGGAGAGTTGTTAATACAACACGGTCTTACGTCAGAGTCTCGGATAATTGAGGAGTTTGGTGAAGACCACCACCAGCCTGTGGAGCATGTCACGCCCATCTCTAAAGGATTCTACATCTCATTTCGAGGAACTCTGGCTTCAGAAAGCAAATTAGTTATTGTATACTCGGCCTTTGCTTACATGGGTAAGACTACTTACATTATATCTATATTTCAATAATTTAACATAAACAAGCCAAACAGACCCCTGCGCACAAGCAATTTTAGTTGCGGCGACTATTTCAAAATTTGTACAATTTAAAAAAAAGGCTCCCTAGTGATAATGTATTTTCATGCACGCAACTGTTAATTTTTTTTCTTTAACCTTAAGGACAGTAATGTTGGCATAAGATGTTATTTGATCATGTAATGGCTGAACAAATATATTATTTACATGCAAAATTAATAATGCTGGTCCCAGAACGATGCCTTGTGAAATACCAAAATTTGATGTTTCTTAGGGCTTTTGATCATGGAAAAACTGATAAAACCAGTTGTCGACGCAATCACAGTCAACCTCCTGAACAAAATCGATATTTTTCTGATCTGACATATCTCAGATTACTTGAAAACTTGACAGTTCGTGAGCCGCTACCATGGCAACCTGTCAACAAGGCAACCTGTCAACAAGGCAACTGAAACGGCAGTGCTGGTGCAGTCGCGTTTCAGTTGCCTTGTTGACAGACTGCCATGGTAGTGGCTCACGAGCTCTCAAGTTTTGTCATGTTTTGACATGTCAGATCAGAAAAATATCGATTTTGTCTAGGAGGTTGATTGCAATTGTGTCGACAAAGGATTTTTTCAGTTTCTCCGTGAGCGAAGGCCCTAAGTGTCAGGCTGAGGGATCGAGCGGTAACTTAGCTGATCAGAGATGACATGTGGAAGAATTTTTTTTGTTGGGTTTTGAAGACAGCTTTTTTGTTGATGTTATTAGTTTTCAGCTTTTTCATTAAACTCATTAGTTTTGCATTTGAGATACTATCAATTGTCTGTCTCAGATCTATAAAAATAATGTTCCTGCTCGCTTGGATTTAGATATTCTTTCCTTTACCTTTGATGTAATTTCCTTCAATGCAGACAAATTAATTTGCAGATTGCCTGTCTGGAGTTGATTTGCTGTGTGGTAACAAGAGATGCATATCAATACAATTAATGTGCGACTCCTTTGACAACTGCGGAGATGACAGTGACGAGGCTGGGGACTGTAAATCTGGTATATTTGCAATTTTTTTTAAATATTAACACTTTGTGCATCCACATTGCACTAATGTGGAGAGGTTGATGCCAATCATGAAGTCAAGACTTTAAACATGGCTTCACTTGTGTCAGATATTTTGTAATAATGCGTGTGCTTTAAATCATTGCTAGCAATGATGTTATATATAATGTATAGACTCGCCGTTGTCTCACAAACTCAAGATGGAATGCGGCAAGTAAGAAACACTTATTTTTTCAGTAACTTCTTAATTCAAAAGTTATTCATGTATTTTTTTATTTTTTTTATATGAATACTGCAGAAGAGTCCCAACTGCTCCCTTCTGGAGCCAGTGAGACTATGGCATCCCCAATTGGGGTATGTTGTGAGGCTGAAGGTAGTGGGGAGGGGAAGGAGATGGGGAAGAGGAAGGTGGCCCTCCACACAGCATCTTCAAAGATGACATAGGCCCTGAGGGAAATTATTTCCCTCAGGGCCTCCTGTGTGGAGTTAACATAAAAAAAAAAAAAAAAAAAGGTGGGAAGTACCTGGCTATTCAGATCTGGTCACCAAACACGACTAAGGCCCTTTGCCTTGCTGGGCGTTTTAAGACCTCATGCGTAACCAGTGCAACAACGTGGGCTGTACGCCAGTCGCTCTGTTATGGAGGAGGCATAATGGGATATGAGACGGGGATGTCATTAGATGGGATATGGATATGGGGCATGGATGGATCTCAATCGAAACCAGATCGTGGACCCCCACTTATAACTTGTGAACCCCCATTTCTTTATCGCGCCTGCTTGGACCCACGTCGGGTCTCCCGTGGACCCCTAGGGGTCCCCTGGACCACTTTGGGAATCACTGCTTTAGACGAATAAGGAATGCTGTGAGAGATGACCTACTGTCTTAAGTTGTCCTTATAATACTTAACTGTTACTATGTTTGCTATCTCACTTTCTCCAATGATGCTAAAAATCTTCAGGAACAATTGAAATATATTTATATTTATATTGAAATATAATAATATTTTTTATAATAATTACTAATTTAGTGAATGTACAAATGAAATTTTATTTCTTGGCTTTTACTAGTGTTTGCTGTGTAATGGAAATATTTAATGCAATTTACTTACTGCTAGGACCCTTTTTAATGCAATTTACTTACTTTGTTTTTGGCCTACCAGCTTGAGATTTCTACCAAGCGTCTAAATATTATATATAACGTCATTGATTGCTAGGAAGAAGCAGTCAACAAAGAATGACAAACTATAAAAATGACAGTTACTGCAACTGTTCGGTTGTGAGTGAGGTTATAGAAGCATTCTAGTTTTTACTTTTCGAGAATTCAATGGGTCTCGTGTTTTCAGTTGCGACATGCACGAACTGTACACATCAAGTTGTTTGCGATTTGAGTATGCAACATGAACACCTGTTTGAACCTGCGTATCTCTGTGGAATGAGCAATGACGTTACAATATACTGTATACGTGGGGTAGAAATCTCAAAGTGGGAAGCCAAAAGTAAGGCAATTGCACTAGTCTCGATTTCTAGTACTTTAGTACTAAACTGTCACTCGTTGAGTAAGGTCGTGTCTTTCCAGTAGGTAAATTGCATTTAAAAAGTGCCAATACGCCGTCCTGTGGGATGAGAAAAATGTTTCCATTACACGACAAACAGTAGTAAAAGTGAAAAAATAACATTTCATTTATAAGTACACTTATTATTATCGATTATTATAAACAATGCAATTAATTTTCATGTTTCCTGCCAGACGATTTTATACGTCATTAGAAAAAACACACACACATTCGTTGATTGCCTTATGGTACGGCCACACTGAGGCCAACTTCCAACTGCAAACATTCGGATGAATATGTAAAGGGGTAGTTCGTGCATTGGAAGTTCGAGTTGAAAGGTTGGCTTCGGTGTGGTAGTAGCATATCTTTTTTATGCATGAATAACTTTTGAATTAAGAAATTACTGAAAATTGATGAAAAGAAAAGAGTGTTGCTTACTTGCCACTTTATATTGTGAGCATGTGAGACTATGGCGAGTCTATTTATATAACGTCATTGGGAATGAGGGCCTAAAATTAGGCCCTCATTCATCACATGCAATCTTGTTAACATCAAATTAATGTTATACAAAATTTCCACTCAATTTTTTAGTCAGTTCAGATCAAAACTTAAGTTAAGTTAAGGGATTCAGGTACAATTTTGATTCTGAAATCATGTTGGTAGCATGTTTTTTGTTTATTTTAAAACACTTTTTTTACAGATGAAGTGGATAAAAGCCCTAGTCGTTACTGGTGGCCAGTGCGTGGCACAGGTGGGGGCTCCGGCCAGGGCCCTTCCGGTGCCCTGCTCTCCCTTGGAGCAGCCCTGGCGGGGTCGGCCCTGCTGCTGGCGGCGGGAATGTGTCGCATGGTGCTGCGGGTGCGTGCGCCCCCTTCCAGTCACGCCACGCACCACATGGACCACGCCAGGACTATAGCGCATCTGCTCAGTGAGTTTGCCAACCAGGGAGGTACTTACATCATCATCATTGGGTGTTCGCTTTCCATTGCTGGATGGGAGACCCCTATGCTTCTTACATCCTTTTTTTCATTATGACTTTGAACATTACATAAATTGGAAGTGCAATATTTTAGATTTTCAGAAAGTTATTCCTTTCTGAGTATCTTGCATGGTCATTGATAAAATCCTATATTATTACTATATAGACTAAATCCGTCATGTATGGCTGTTAGGTGGTATATGCGAGCATGGTCAATAATTGATATAAAACATTCATTGGGTGTCAGATAAGCTTTGGTTAACTCATACAATTGTAAAATAATGTCATACAATGTCAGAGTGGAAGATACTCTCAGTATCGCCCTAGTGTAAGACCACCGTTCAGAATTATAACATTGCTTGAAATGGCTTTAGCCGTGTTTGGTGACCAGATCTGAATAGCTGCAGGTGACCAGATCTGAATAGCAATAGGTACTTTCCGCCTTCCTCCTCCCCATCTCCTTCCCCTCCCCACTACCTTCAGCCTCACAACATACCCCAATTGGGGATGCCATAGTCTCACTGGCTCCAGAAGGGAGCAGTTGGGACTCTTGTGCGGTAATCATATAAAAATAAAAAAAATACAAAACTTTTTTAATAAATTATTTTTTTATGCAAAATTGTTGGCTTATTAATTAAATGCAATATAAACGCAGACTAACAAAGCTCGTAGAATTGAGGGATGTCATAAACGCGATCAATTGAATCTGTGGAAAGCTTTGAGAAACAGAATTTTTTTTTTTTATTAGCGAAATTTTTTTGATACATCAGAATAGGTACATACATAATAAAATAAATAAAAAATAGTAACAAAAAAAGTTCCCACAAAGGCGGAGCCTGTGGTATCTTTTTTTGTCAGAAAGTTGTTCAGAATATTACGAGTTACAGCTAAAGACCTCATTGACCAGTTAGCTCCCTTTTTAATATCGAAAAGGACAGCGCATACTGCCAACCAGTGGCGGGGCTCGTGACTTTTGGGTGTGCTAGAGTGCTGATATTTAAAAAAATAGCTTTATTGATGTTGTTAGAGCTGAAAAAAAATTTTTTTTTTTGGAAATCGTTCAGGAAACTTCCTGAAATTCTTCATACAATAAACCGATTTTTGAAAAAAAAAAAAAAATAATAATTTTTCGCATACGACAACATCCATGATGCCATTTTTTAAATATTAGCACCCTAACACACCCAAAAATCACGAGCCGCCATTGCTGCCAACATAAATTAAAATGAGTGTACATATTAGAACAGGCAATATTTCCTTAGAACAGGCAATAGCTAGGAACTAATATCGACCTGCAAGACATAATAACATTTGTACACATTTTTAATATTTACAGTTATCTTGAAATATTATTATTATGTTATTTTTGCTATTTAATTGTACCTTATGTAATATAATAAATAAATAAATATTTCAATTCGACTTTGACAATTTATTCGTATGTACATAGCTGTTTGACATTTGGGAATGTCAATCCATAAAGAATGTTGCCATTGTAAGGTGATTTATTTTGTTGTCAATATCGGCTTGGCTAACCGTGCTTAGGAAATTATCGATTTGACCGTGCTAGGCCCCTGGAGAAATGATGTTTTAAATTCGATATCGATATTGACAGTTTTATTCTTCGAAGAGTTGAAATTATAATAAAAAACTTTTTTAAATATGATTTTTTTTTAATTAAGTATAAAAAGAGACGGCGTTCTTCTACCATCTAGATTATTTTAATATTAAATTTAGCTCAGGCGACATCATATCCTCTGAAAGTTATTTGTCAAGTTCGTAGGGAAGTCATATATTATTTAAAATTTGTGTTATGTGTATTTTAAGGTGACTCTTTTTCTTCAGATATTGCCGAGCTTGATGAGAGAGATGATCCACCGACTTACGAACCACCTCCGGAATACAATCAGGTTGTTAAACCTGCTCACCCTCGAAGGAAACACTCCACGCAAAGGTTGGAATTTGTAATTATATTATGTACAAAGATAAACCACAAACTTATCAAAATTTCTTCTCACGTTCTGCGTATATGTTTTCCAATTTTTTTACCCGGAGGATATCGAGGATATGGAGAGACAAAAAAGAGCAATATCCATTAGATCAGTTATGCTGTCAAGGCATTTTCACTTTTGCAGCACGAACGTTAAAAGAATTACATTTACCGTTCATTGCATTCTCTGCACATCACTGTATATGTCAGAACTGCGTGCAGATCAAAGATATTGAAATATAGGGAGATGGGCTACCGGCAGTTTTACTGGGGGGACTGTGCTTCCTGGTTTAGCCGACATTTTTAACCAATACTACGGCACACCTTAAAATCAACTAAATTCCGTATTCTAACTAGGGGCCATCCATAAATTACGTCACGAATTTCATGATTAACCCCCCCCCCTGGCATATATCGTCACATTTGTGAGACCCACTCCACCCTAGTGTGACGTCACATATTTTGCAATTTTTACATCTAAAAATAATCATTTAAGTGGCTATTGTAACAATCATATTTACCACAACCGGGGGCGGGGGGGGGGGGGGGTATGGGATAGAGAAATTTTTTTGTGACAAATGCACTGCATATGACGTCACAAAGCTGACGACCCCCCCGTACCCCTTGTCACACAATGTCATGCTTCTCTACCCCCCCCCCTTTAATTTGTGACATGATTTATGGATGGCCCTCTAGCACCATAATCGTAATCCGCCGACAGTCGGGCGAACATCATAGCATATCTCCTTATATTTCAATATCTTTGGTGCAGACATACTGCATCCTAATGGCATAAGATAAAAGTCACCTACAATAATGCTTTGACGACCTCTGTGGTCAAGGGGCAAGGCTCTCAACTAGAAATCTGGAGGATGCCAGTTCAAATCCCGGCGGGTGCAAACAAATTTTATTTGATTAATTTGTTTTATTTCACAATTTTATTGATTTAAAATAATTTATAGAATATTTGTGGCACATTCCGGAGTGGAAGATACTCTTAATATCCCCCTGATATAAGACCACCATTCAGAATTGAAATGTTGCTTGAAATGGCTTTAGAGGTTTGGTGACCAGATCTGAATAGCCAGGTACTTCCCCACCTTCCTCTTCCCCATCTCCTACACCTCCCCACTACCTTCAGCATTCACAACATACCCCAATATTGTGGATGCCATAATCTCACCGGTTCGAGGCGGGAGCAGTTGAAACTCTTGTGAGGTATTCACATAAAAATAATAGAATTGCCAATTACTCTGCCTACCGAGATACTGCAGCCCTACAGAAATTTTCCCGGAGAGATGAGTGCACTCTTTCAGACATGGGAGACTCACAAACTGCACAAACGACTAGTAAAAATACCAGATAAGCCGTAAAATCTAGGTGGTTTGATTGGCTTGAAACTGCAGTAGGCAGTTGAAATGTTTCCGTATTAATATTTGGAGGTATGATATTAATTAAATCCAAGAACACCCAGAAATCTCCATCGCTCGAACGATTATATTTGAATCTGAAATTTTTCTCTAACATAAATATTTGCAACTGATTACAGACTGATTGATCGGGATTCCTCATCTCAAATTCAATATGGAGAAGAATCGACACCAAGCAGCTCATTGGTAAAAGCAAATATTTTTATAGAGTTTCAAACATTTATATGTATTATGAGCTTTCATTTTGAAATATTACCACAATTAATACCGGTATACATTCTTTTATTTAATTCTTGTAGGCAGCTGAAATGAAAAAGCAGTTTGTGAGTTTGCCAGCCGAAAGGATTCCAGAAATGATGAGTAGTGCATCATTGAGAGTTCCAGATTATTCACCTCCTGCCTCATTGGAACCTACTGGCCACAATGCTCTGGTTATAATTCCAGAAACTGCTCCTACAGTATCTCTGGAACCTACAAGTTACAATGCACTTGTTAGAATTCCAGATAACTCGCCTCCTGTTTCTTTGGAGACTACAGGTTATAATGAGCAAGAACTGGGACTTTCGTTGACTCTCTCAACATCATCACATAAAGGTTGGTTAAGTGACTTATAATTCATTGTCATAGTATTATTAATTTATTTGGAGTTGGTTTAAAGATGTATGATAAGTTGTTTAAAAAATATATATTATACATATTATTATATTGGTTGAAGTAGGTACTTACAGTTCCTACCTTGAGTATTGGACAAATAATTATTTCAAAGGTAAACCATAATATACTATTTACGAATTTTTTTAAAATCAAATGAACTGAATAAATTGTGACAAATGGAGGCAAATGCTATCCATGCTTATTGTGAAATTATGTTATAGCTGGTTCCCGGGATGCATTGCAATGCCATATTGAAAGAAATAAATTGTTTCTCCCTGCACATCCTTTCCCGTGCGTCCCTGTTCTCCTCACACCTTCCCCAACTTCCCTCTCCCCTCTATCTCTCCCAACAATCAATCAAATTTGGTACCTAACATAGGTACTCTTTAAAATATCTATAATTCTCGATTCGATTCAAAATATTAGGCGAGTACTTCAAATAAATTCATTAATTTAAAGAGTTTCGAAAATTGAATTTTGATTTAATAATCATTGTTTCGCAAAATGTCATTCTCAAATTTTGACATTTTTGACAGTTTTTGTAATGATTAAAAAAAAATCAGATGTATTGTCATGTGATTGTAATAATCCAGAAACCTTCGCGGGGGTTTGTTAAGTTGTGGTAAATATAATCATGGCAATAGTTGGTAAGTAAAACAAAAGTTGGGGGCTATAGAAAAAAAAATATTCTCAAAATGGGAGGTAGGCAAAATAAGGTTGAGAACCTATGTTTTAAAAGAAAAATACCCCAAGAGTGTCTTAAGGTGTTCACTTCTACGGTATCTAAATTGAGAAAAAACCTGTTATGTAATAATAACCAAAGAAATGATAACTCTTGTTGAAGAACGAATTTAGTAAACTTTATCTCTTTTTAATGTATTTTATTTTCTTTCAAGCTGGAAATAAGGATTCAAATCTCATGTGGCTCGCTTCCACGCCCAACAAGCCTGCATCCGGGCCCGCATCTGCAACCAATATCAGCGCCGTGTCATTTGATACTTTGTACTCCAACAGCGGTCAGGACCTGACCATTCCTCCTCCGCGTCTCGTCAAAAGCCAATCTCAAGACAACATCTTGTGGCTTCGAAGTGAATTCGCCAAGAACGTGATGCAAGAACCCTTGGCTTCAAATTTTTGTTCATTCGCGGGCGATCAGGCAGCGGGGAATGAGGCTGATAAGGATTATAAACGATCTTCTTATAGTCAAAGATCTCTGGATGATAATTTCTTTGAGTATTCTTCACCGTCTTCTTCGGGGTTTAGGAATGAGCCTTCTTGTAGCACCACAGAAAATGCTAATGGTTGATTTTTCTGGTTTTGGGTTTGGTGGAGTGTTAAAGATAAAATATATTCTAGATGTGATAAAAAGATTGAAATAATTGTCAAGTTATATGTTTTGTATTTAAAAACAGGTCTGGCTGTGCTGAATGTTGGTTTATGAATAATTTAGAGATATAAAAATAGTGTCGTAGCCGGTCTTTGTTTGTTTCCAGTTATATTGAACCTTTTAACAATTCATAATTGATATATATGATATGACGTGATATACATTTTGGGTAAATATTTTCATCTGCCAGCACATAATGTAGATGTTTTGGATGCTGTGCTTGAGACATTGCAAAACAAAATTGACCATGACAGAAAAAAAAACCGTCGCATTAAGTGTATGACGTTTTGAGGTGCAATGTTTTCAAAGGAATCTATAACCACCGGAGCGACCACGCGAAATAAATAAATTTACCTCAATTGCTCGAGATTTCCAGAAGATCAATTTTTTAATTTTTCACTAACATTAAAAAAAATCATACTTTCGAATTTTAATATGAAGACATAAAAACTTATTATATAGCCAATGAATTAACCTGTATTTTATTTTTAATATTGTTCCAAAATAGTCTACGAAGTTCAGATTCGCAACATCTATGGTCATAGTAGATAAAACATTTCAAAAGCTTCGTTTTAAAATAAATGGCTGACCATGGAAATATTTTAAATAATTACAATAAATGTTTCACAAATGGTAGGAAAATGTGGTCCAGTTTTGGACCGCTATCAATCGCAGAAAAATAAAAGTGGTCCATTTTTCGACCATAATCACTCCAGTGGTTAAAGGATCATATAAACAAAAATCTACAAAACAAAAAGCTTGGAAGTATAGCATACATAAATTATTTAGAAGAAATATTGTCTAAGTATGAAATTTCATATCATTTTATTTATCTCATTCTCGATTTTCTCCAAATTGCATTTTCAACATCATAAGAAACAATGTATCGAAATAATTATTGTATAAAAATATTTTATTGAACAATTATAAATAAACGTTGTACTGTCAGAATTATGTACTAAAACAGAAGATATTTTTGTTAAATGCAATCATAAATTGACATACCGAGGGTAACTTTTGCACAAATTGTTTTTTCTGACTACTTTGTTTCAAAATTATGGTTTACAATAATTTTCAATTTTCCCACTTGAAGAAGTTTGTTTCTCGAAAATAGCAGAAATAAAACAACAATTTGTTTCCAATAAAATATATTTATTATTCTTAATAATGGTTCACAGTTACACATTTATGAATCAATAGAATGACCAGAAAAACCACACAAATAAATTTTTTTTTATTAATTTGGGTTTAGAAAATGTTTTTAAACTAAAAATCATAACTGGAAAAATCCATTTGGTTCCTATAATAATAATTACAATATAATAATAATAGATAAGGCTATGGGGGTTATGAGTGTGTGGTTCACGTATACATATATGTACGTAAGACAAAAAACATTTAAGTATAATCTAATGTTGCCTCAACACAGTGTATACATTATTAACAGATTGGAATGTTTTCATAACAATAAACTATTAAAAATTCAATGAATGCTCATCAATTACTTCTTAAATCCCTGTCATATTTTTTCTGAATACAAAAATTACATTGAATTGATTCCCTAAGAATGAATGCATCTAAAAATAATTACTAGCAAGCAAATTTTATTTAACTATAATAAATGCTTTAGAGGAATTTTCAAGATCAACAATGAAATATAAATTCTAAAAGTAAATGACATTAAAAAAAACATTCAATACTTTGTGCTACAACCGTGCAACACGTAAGTTGGCGGTTAGTATTTTCTGTGGTGGAGTAAACATGAACTAACGCTATATTTTTATATTTAATCTGGCAACCCACACTTACTATCATCATGTCATAAACAGCACCCTCTTGTACATGTAGCACTGTACTAATGGAATAATAAATTTATTTTTTCGTCATGGCAACATAATGTTTTTAAATTTTAGCACTGAAGCTTTGAAGAATATTTTTTAAAACAAGCAAATATGAAACACTACATTATTATGTATTAAAAAATTAGTTGTTAATTGTAACTATTAATATAACTGAAACAGTTGGTTTTAACGTACCGTATACCATTGGCAATGAAAAGTTATATTGATTGGTTGGTAAAATCAAAAACCAAAAGTTCACTGGGTATCACTGGGAAAAGTATGGAAGGCAATAAATTGTCTTTGGCAAATTCAAAATGTTTCACTGTTTTATCACTAGGGCAGACTTTATTCTTTCAAATTAATGTTGTGTTAGTAAATATTAATGAAAATAAAAATCACAATGTTTTTTAACAGTGGTAAAATGGCACTCTACATACAAAATCAGTCAACAACAAATAATTAGTAGGCGTTTTTAACGTAAATTCACGAGTTAGTAACCCAAAAATATTTTTACTTCCCCAAAAAAAAAGATTGATAATTCCTGTTTCTGATTTTTAATATTTGTGTCACAAAAGGAAAGGGAAATAAGCCATTTTACAGCACCCCAAATTTGCATCAGGACTAGGCACTTAGAATAAATACTTGTGGACAGTGAGGATTACATCATATATAATTATATATGCACTTAAAATTAAAACATGTTTAATAACTAGGATGCGGAATGTGGAGGCAAAACGAACTTCCAGAGCCGCTAATTGTTAAAGGCAAAACAATTAAACTATCGTTATTTGACCAGTCTAATTTGTTTTATGGGGCCAACAGACTTTGCTATAAAAGATGAAATATCATTTGGTTTTGGCCTATTTCAGCATATCGCTCGCCATACATTCCTAACGTTTTTGCCTCTGCATACCGCCTCGTATTAATAACTTTTGAATACTTATTTTTTACCTTAATATTCAGTAATATAATCTCAAGTTGTGGATTTGCGTAACGGTACTTTCTCAAAATCCAAAAAAATTAAATTATTGGTCAAATCGATAATTATGTATAAAAATCTAAGTGAAAGAGGTAAGGTGGGAAAATAATGCAATAATCATGCAATACAAAAGTAGATTTGTTCTGTTTTCTAAAAACAAAAGTATTGTTTGAATAATGCAATATAAAAAATTGTGCTTTTAATAAAAATGACAAGTAATAACATCAAATTTTGATCAAAAAGGGAAGAAATAGTAAGAAAATCGATTGCACCTCTCCTTCAAAAATCATCATCACGAAGTGGCGGCGGCTCTATACGGCGGGGGTGTGGTCCATGGAGTTCTTCAGTAAATTTGTTGCCATTCTGCAAAACAAAAATGTTATGAAATTAATTTAGGTAGGTAGGTTATTTTACTTTGAAAAGTTCTTACATAGCAGTGAATAATTTCAAATGACCGCTATGTTCTATTTTCGAATCTGTTGAAAAATAAACAAGATAGAACAGTAAGGTGAAAAATGGGAGGGAATGTATGTAAATATTTCTTGTCCTGAATAAAGTCCTTTGTAAAATCTTATTATTAAAGATCATCAACCTTTTAATAAAACCATCATAATTACAACAGTTCTTTTAGCAAAAGTTGCATTGTGTTCATGCATTTGACAAACCATAATAAATTATCAATATGCAATTGCAATTCCGATTACATAATTGCTGTTTTTAGGTCTGAAACTATGTTTCTTTTGTCTGCCTGTGTAGGTTAACAGGTCCACCGGAATGCAAATTACTAATGGTATTTGATAATTGTCACACTTGCGCATAATGAAATGTGGTCATACATTCTCATAATGTTTGACAGAACTTAACAAATTTGTAAATATTATGTTATATAATTCGCATCACATTAAACTTTTTTGAAAACAACCTGGTGGCATCAGATGTCAGCCCACCCCAAGCAAATAGGCAAGCTAGCCATTAGCGTAGATACGACGCACTTGAGAGACTTGAAAGGCTTGAGATTAGGTGGATGAGGCTTGAGATGGTTTGGGGCCCGCACCAGATGAAGAATTCTCTCAAGTTGGAGAAGGTTCAGAAGAAATTTCTGAGATTTCTCTACCTAAGGGAGCATGGCTCTATCCTACCGACTTTCTCTTCGGTATGCTGGAAGTGAACCATCTTACGGGTCAGAAGCGATGTGCACATTGAATCACATTTCTTCAGATCTTCGATTGTTCAACAATTCGACTATCATGGAGAGTATTAATCCGATGGTTATCTCCTCACCGACTGTTTTATTCCCAGCCTGCAGACTAACTTGCCAATGGTCGTGCCGGTGGGAAGAGCTCTCTTGTTAAATAGAATCACTTCGGATATTGATATATTTAACATCAACGAAGCAATATTTAGATGGCAAGCTTTGTTGTTGCGGGTATAATTAAGCTAGTTTACAAGCTACTAGCCGGTAAGTTTAAAAGCGGGTGAATCGGCGAGTGAGATTGTCACGATGACACACAAAACTGTCTACTCGCTCAGTAGCGACAGTAGCAGCTAAAATAATGACTCCCGCGCCAAGCAATTCTGTCGACATTTTGTAGAAAACTTGAATTCGCAGCTGGCGCTACACGCTAACCAGTAGCGAGAATAGCAACTCCCGTGCAAACTAATTCTGACAGACGAAATCAGCTGTCAGCTGTTGATGGGCCGCCATCTTTAGGCAAACACTAGCGAGTAGCGAGTAAAGTTGACCACCTTTCAACTTTTTTCATAGATTGTCCACAATCTGCTAGTTAGCAAGTAATACGATGACACTGAGCGAGTTTACTAACAGATAGTG
Organism: Glyphotaelius pellucidus; assembly: GCA_936435175.1. Lineage (NCBI taxonomy): Eukaryota > Metazoa > Arthropoda > Insecta > Trichoptera > Limnephilidae > Glyphotaelius > Glyphotaelius pellucidus. The sequence goes on from OW386543.1 coordinate 39,424,395, forward strand.
AATTTCCCATAATAGATAGTAGCTTGTAAACTCGCTCAATGTCATCGAGGCTTTAGTGATGGGCTTGTTTTGGGTTTTGCATGGCTGATAACCGTCTAATCCACTAATCCAAGTGTCTTTTAAAGTGATTTGAAATTTTATTTTGTAATGTTCTTAAAATGAATAAAGTGATTGAATTGAGGCAAGCCAAAACTTGGCAAAACCAAATACATTTGAATATGCCCGTCAGTGAACACCAGAAGGCGTATTTATAAAATTAAGATTGGTAAGCTGAAAGTGCAGATTAACTTCCTGTATGATTTAATTCATCAACCTGTAATGAAAATTTGGTAATCCTATGACAATTTGTTAGGTGTATATCACATCTTTTATCCAATTTGAACAGCCTTTCTATCTTGAGATCGGGGAATCACAGTCACTGTAAAAACAGAGATTTTAATTATGTGTGCTTCCCCGTGACAGTAAATAAGATAATGGATTTAAATCCAAAGTTTATGAATTTATGATAAGCACTCACAACTCATAATTATCTATTGTTGTTGTAGTGTGTGTTATCAGCTAACCCATTGACCACGTTTGCTTCACAATAATCGCATCAATATTCACGTAATGACTTATTTATAACTTATATACCTATAGAGGTCAAAATGTTAAGGAGAATCTTTCTCTTGTAAATATCAATATTAGAATGCTATTTGTTAACCTGTCATTTGGCCATGAAAAAAATTTTGCTTTTTTTTTTTTTTTAAATGCGATTTTAACCCTTATGTATAAAGAAACTGAATGAAGGAAAGGGTCAGAATCGCTTGCGCCAATATCATTCTTGATGTAACCGATGGTTTCAATCTAGCTATTCTAGAATATTTTTAAATGAATTTTCTATGACTTGGCGGGTCATTTTTTGCAACTGTCAAAGATGAGAAATCGAAGTTTTATGTTTTCAAATGCGTATAAAGGTCTTTATTTATTTGCAAACTCCTTTCAAGTATGTTTCTTTCATTTGGATATGTATTCAGATCTGTGTAGAAATAATAAAATCAGTGATTATATTTTTGACAATTATTTCCAAAATGGGAGATTTTTTAATCTTTCTTTTAGTTGGTTAGCTATTCTGGAAAAAGTTCTTACGATATTATCACATAATATACATGAATAATCAGATATATTATTTGGTAAAGAGAAAACAATCGCAAGAAAACCAATTCCTTTCTTTTATGGATATTTGACCAGAAAGAAACAAGGTAAGGCAATCCGCACAGTTTTTCGAAACACGCCCAGCATTCAACAGGTTAATAATTTTTTAATTTTCATATATTTATTTTAAACTACAGGAATCCGTGAAACGAATAAAAAAAATTAGAAACAACATACAGATAAGTATGTATTTCTTATCTAATAAATTATACATACAAGCTTCTGAACCATTTCAATGCAATTTTTTCAGTACTTATCTAACTAACTAACTAAAATCTCTGATAATGAAAAAAAATTTAAAAAAAAACACATGCATATTTTATTAGGCAACTGTATTATAAATTTTATTGGGTCCCTTTTTTGTCAATTCATGTAAAAATAATTGATAAAAAATTCAGAAAGTTTCACAAATTTTTTTCAAATTGCGATTGAAATCTTTGGTTTCATAAAGGTGTATATTTTTAAAAAATTGTTAATTTTTAGGTTTGAATAGAAAGTGTGTTTTTTTAAATATAAAGTGTGGTGTTTTCTCTTTCTAACACCATTTAGATCATATTTCTAACCATGATAGGAAGGGAGATACAACGATTTCTATGAGACCTATAACTGTATAAGTTGTCCCGAAAAATGCACAATTAGACTCCCAGGGATAAACAGCTTTTGAGAGTTTCTACGGCAAGAAACTAATTAAAAATACTAATTCCGCGTAACTCTGGTTCAATGAACTCAAATTTGTCATTTTCAAAATCGGAACTAATTTATCAAGAAGTCAGACTATGTTTTGATTTTTCACGGGTCTGCACTAGTATAATATAATTATTATTGTTTCCGTGGGCATGGTAAAAAAAATCTATGCATAATGACAAACAATGCCTATCTAACTTTTTATGCAACATAATGACGCTCGTCTATGAAAAAAAAACAAACAATGCCCCTCTAACCTAGTTTATTACAATGGCTAGTGCCCTTGGAATTGAATAATTTCATGCAAGCACTCCATCTTCTTAATTTTGCGTAGTAAAAGGTGTTAAGATTAAAACCAATTTTTCATATGATTGTAAGTAAGTCTATTAGGACCGTGTACAACAAATTGGGGTGACCAACTTGACCCCACTGATCCTTGAGAGTGTAACTGTAACTCTTGGGTGGTATTTACATTTAAACAAATTATTAACAAAATAAAGGAGAGCATAAAACCACAAAAATAAATCACCTTAATAAATAAGAGTGTCTTTGGATTGGTTTATTTTTTATAAAAATTTACTGTTTTATTCAGAATTTCATAAAATTTTCACTCAACCTACTCCAAAAGAGAGAGGAAGGTCACTGTATATATGAGATTTAGAAAATGTATCCCCATCCCCTTTTTCCACCTCTTCTCTCTTAGAGTGCCAGTTGAAATGCCGGGCGGCCCACCATGCGCCGGGTGACCGAGAGTTACAATAATATAACTTACTTTTTGATCATGTGCTTGTAGATGGGGGATGGGATGATGGTAACGGTCACAATGGCATCGCCTTCCCCGATGATCTTTGCGATCTCCTTGTCTTTCAGTCCGACCACGTTCTGCCCATTTACCTCCACCAGCTGGTGGTCGATGAGAAGTCCGTTTCTGGCGGCCGAGGAGTCTTTCACTAGCCCGGTGATCTCTCCGTCCTTGAAGTGGAAGCCGATGTGGCCCACGGAATCCTTGTGGAGTGTCAGCGTGCGCTCGAATGGCCTGGAAAAATTATTATATTAATATGTGAATTTTTGTTTATAACTAAAATGACTGATGATATCATTAGAAAAAAATCATTACGTAATACTAAAACTGACTTTTTCCTTTCCAAGATTATTTCTCCCAATCTCAACTCGATACTGATTTTTTTAACCCCGACGCAAGGAGCGGTGTTATAAGTTCGATGTGTCTGTGTGTCTGTCTGTCTGTGGCATCGTAGCTCCTAAACGAATGGACCGATTGTGATGCAGTTTTTTTGTTTGAAAGCTGACGTAATCGAGATGGTTCTTAGCTACAATTCATGAAAATCTGTTCAGGCGTTTCAAAGTTATCAGCTCTTTTTTGTTTCGGGGGTTTCTTAAAATTTTGTAAATTTTACTTATTTATAATTTAGAAACTTTTATCATTCGTACAAACAAACTAGCCAATTTTCTACTGTTATTCACAAGAATATTGCCTCGTTCCTCTTCACCACTTTAAAATCTGTGAACCAACTCAGCCATTATTAATAAATTAGTTTTTAGAAGCTACATAAATAAAATGAAAAAAAAAATTATAAATTTTATACTCTCTCTCTTTCTCAGTTATAAGGCTCAGTTTAAGTCATTAGCTATATAAGTCTTAGATGTAAGTCACTAATATTGTAAAGTAATCTTGCTACAGAGAGATACTTACAAGCTACATGACTGATGCAACCACAAGTCGCCTACTGATGTGCTACACTTTCATGCTGGTTTCGTACACGGCGCTACCCGAATTATACTGAACTTGATCATTTTTTCAGCCGTGAAGTTAATACTATATCAAGTGACTCTGGCGATGAAGACTTTTTTTTTTTTTTCAAGAGCGGAGACGGTTTACATAAATAAAGTTCCCGTGAGCATTTAGGCCGTAGGCCCATTGTGCTATCTCCCATTTTACCTCATTCCTTTGACAGTAATCCAGTCCCTTTTACAAAGTTCACCAGGATTGTCATTGGAAATGAAGCTATATCTTCTGGTTCGACAATGTGTCTTCCCAGGTCTCATTTCTCTTCTTCACTCCTCCGTGGTTCCCTGAAGGCCCCACGAGGGAAGAGGGCTTCATCTCTCCTCTCCACTCCTTAGTTCCCTAAAGGCTCCACGACGGAGAGTTCACCTCCCCTTGGTTCCCTAAAGGCCCCACAAGAGAAGAGCCCACTCCACCTTGGCTCCCCGAGGGCCCCAGGAGGGAAGAGGACTTATCTCTCCTCTTCACTCCTCCTTGGTTCCCTAAAGGCCCCATAAGAAAGAGTTCACGGAGATGGCCTCATTTCTCCTCTTCACTCCTACATGGTTCCCTGAAGGCCCCACATGGGAAGAGGACATCATCTCTCCACTTCACTCCTCCTTGGTTCCCCAAAGGCCCCCGTGCCGGAAGAGTGCCCTTCCCCTTGATTCCGTGAAGGCCCCACAAGGGAAGGGTTCATGGAGGTGGCCTCAGCTCTCCTCTCCACGGCTTCTCCTCTTGGTTCCTCCTAAGGGCCCCAGGAAGAAAGTCCATAGAGGTGGCCTCAGCACTCCTAGGTTCCCAAAAGGCCCCTAGTTTTCGAATGGTCCAATTTTTTTGTCCCACGGGTGACCAGGGAAATAGAAGGTCCACTCCAGCAGAGCCCCGAATGTTGGAGTAAGGTCTAAATACTCCGAGATGCGACCTTGTTTCTCGGAGGCACCGTTCTTGACCCTGTTCCCCAGGGCATTCAGCCTGAGCACGGTAGCTCACACCTTGGCTTGGGATGGCTATTGCAGGTTTGTGTTTCCACTCCCTGAGCGATGGGTTCGCCACACTCCCTACGCTAAGGCGATGAAGACAATATTGTTCTTCTTTATCTTTATTATAAGCATAAAAAACGATTTAAAAGATTATTTTGGGTTCACCCATGCAACGAAATAAATATTAAATGTAGGACATTCGTCGCCGCCAAAGAACTTCATGAGAATGATGTCAAGTTGACGTTTTTTTACCAACCTCAATCCACGCCTTCTCCGTTCCTTTCTTACATAAACTTAGATATTTTCCCACCTACAGAACAAATTTAACAAATAGACAACTGGTTTATCCAGTAGTTTATCTGTTGTTTTTAAGAAAAATTATGGAAAGGGATGGAACAATTGGCTTGAATTAAGGAGGACGGAAGGATGGCCGAGCCTTCCAAAGCGGTGGCTTCAGTTGGTACCTGGCCATCTGTAGCACCTTAAGTCTTAGATTTAAGTCACTGCAATCAATCTTAGCTGTAAGTTATTAGTGATAAGTTAAATAAATTAAATTGTAAAGTGAATCCCACGAAAACGCTGCTACATTTGTAAATAATCCAGTAATAATTATTATTACTCATCTATGAATGCAGATTAACTAATTGTTGCATTGAAATGGGAGATAACAGCATATTAAATACATACTTTAGTTTTCCTACTCAAAACAAACATCCTATTTGCTTATCTAAAGCAATAGTGATCCTCCTTTCTAAATTATTATCGCTATTCTATGTTGATTTTTGACATACAAAGTCATGTGCATATTGCATAATATTTCTTTATAATTAATTCATTGTAACGTCCCAGCGGTATTTCGACCTGGAGGCGCCTCATCGAAATGATGGTCCCCGACCCGAATAGGACAAGAAGATGGTATAAGTTTCAATTTACCTGTCTCTGATGGAAAGACTGATTCCATTAACGGGAGCATTCTTCAATATCTTGTGCGCCTCATCCATAGACATCCCAGCGGCGGCTTTGTTGTTAATCTCCAGCACCTGATCTCCAAAGCGTAATCCAGCCATGGCCGCCACGCTCCCCTTCATGACCAGGCAGACAAACAGCCCGTTGCTGACGGCGCGGAGCCGCAGCCCGATCTTGCCCTTGTCGTCTTTGCAGAGCACTATTTGGCGGATGCCCTGCGTCACAAACGACTTCTGGAGGGCTACGGATTGCCCTGACAAGGGAGCCACCATGTTTCCCACCACATTTGGTCTTCCATTATTTGTGGCCTAAAAAAAAATTGTAAATTACTGTGTCGTAAAAAATAAGTTCCATGAGGATTCAGTCGGTGAAGGTGGAATTCTTGGCTCAATATTATGTAGATTGATTTTCAATAAAATCATGTACATTCACCATGCTGCCATCTCTTTAAGATTTTATCAATAATATTTTGTTCGTTTATCTATAATGGATCATGTTCAATGACTATTATTTATAAACAGTCTTTGCTAACATTAAAAGAGTAAAAAAAAATCATTTTATGGATATTAGAGAGCCAATAACTTGTATAACCACGCAAGTGATCACATTTAATTGAAAAATGAGTCAGACGACTGTGATTTCTGAGCATTTGATTTGGAAATTTCCCACCCACATTAAAAAATTACACCTCTGAATTTTAATATGGAGACATACAAATAAAATGATTATGATGCCATATATTTTTGAAGGCGAATTGAATTTAAGAATTCACTGGTTCACAAATATGTTTTAATAAAACACAAACTTGCGCCATTTTAAAAAGCATGCTTTCGAGAACAAACTTTTGTAAACTTAAAAATAATATTGGAATTTAAATGCATATAGAATTGGCCATGGAAGTTGATTTGAGACATATTTGATAAAATGGGAAAGTATTATATCAGCTTTCTACTAATGCAAACTGTAGCGGGAAAATTTGAAAAATGTTTTACAAAAGGTAGATAAATTTGCCACATTATGGCAAGCGATCACTCAAGTCGTTTTGGAAACTTGTCACAATATGCCGAAAATCGCTCGAGTGGCTATGAAATGCTAAAAACATAATTTAAAAATTTCACTTTTCAATAAAGGTCATCCTCCATTTTCTTAAAATTAATAGGTATAATTAGGATTAAAAAATAACAGTAGCAAGGATTAATATAAAGCCTATAAACCATATGCACAGTTATTTTACTATTTTAATTCTAGGATTAATTTTATTCAAGGTTAATTGATACTTTCGATTTCAGAAACCTAAGCTGGAATTAACTGAATTCCTCAAACCAAGCAAATAGTGAAACTAATTAACGGCCTTTGTGGTTGACGGGTAAGGCTCTTATCCGAAGGTCGCAGGATCGAATTCCGGCGAGCGCAAATAAATTTTATTTGATTAATTTGTATTATTTCACAATTAATTAATTAAAAACAATATATAGTATATTTGCAGCACCTTCCAGAGTGGAAGTTATCGGTACAGTATCGCCCTGGTGTAAGACCAACATTCAGAATTGAAACTTGTTTGAAATGGCTTTAACCGTGTTTGGTGACCAGGTCTGAATAGCCAGGTTCTTCCCCACCTTCCTCTTCGCCATCTCCCTTCCCTCTCGACTACCTTCAGCCTCACAACATACCTCAATTTGGGGATGGCAGTCTTACTGGCTCCAGACGGGAGCAGTTGGGACTCTTGTAAATACTCTTGTACTGAAGTTAAAAAGAAGATTGTTTAAATTTACTAAAAATTTAATAAAAAATATTATCTTGAGAAACGTAAATTGTGCATTTATTGTATATTGTCTTGGTTGTGGTGTTTTATCTTCTCTGCCTAACCCGTGTATTTAGATAGTAAGATGAGTATTGGTAATAAGTAATATTATTGTCCTTACAGGAACCATTTGAGAATACTCCGGCATATTGAGGGCAATCATTTCCTGTGAGAGTTCCAGCCCCATGTAGTCGGTCAGAGCGGGATACATTGTTCCCAGGTTGCCGCCCCCGGGCACCAGGGCTGACGGGTAGGCCTGCTGCTGCTGACTGGCCTGCATGTGGCTGACCTGAGCCTGCACCATGTGATCCACCTTCATATCCTCCAGAGATGGATAGAGAGCCATTCTGCAAACATCAACCAAATATATACTCTCACCCAAAGAAATCTTGTGACCAAGTCAGTCAAGTGATGCGTTTAACAAAACTTGCATAGGTAGGCACTGGTTTCATTTAAATATAATTGCACAGACATGGCAACACTGGCCGCAGTGCACACATTGTTGATTTTAAAAATATCACAAAACTGCATTTATGTGATATTCTAAAACCAATTAGGAAAAATTTATATTATAGTATTGAAGAATTTTGTCTATTGTATTTTATCAAATTTAATAAGATGTTTATTCTTATAACCACTCCGACCTGTAAGCGTAACAATAGCAGTCAAGTACAATAAGCATGTTTTCACTGTTCCCACAGAAATCGTTAAAACTCCGTTATTGTTCTAGTGACAACCCTAAAACAAAAAGTAGAAGATCCATATTAAGGGCGGCTTGCACCAACTATCGCTTATTTTATCTTAAATTGTATTTAACTAAACGAATTTAAGTCACTAAATACATTTAACTTAAATTCGTTTAACTCCATCTTGCACCACACAGTTGCAGTGACTATTTAGTTAAACGTTGTTAAGCGTCGGTAAAACAGTTACCGCCGTTTAACGCGTCGGTAAAACAGTTACGTCGTTCCTTAGCATCTCCCACACGTACTTTCTGCGCAGCGGCCTATAGTGGCGAGGGGCACGTTTGCTCCGAAGTGTGCGTGTGGGGGGTGCTTAGATTTACGAGTGTCAAAAATAAAAATATTTTGAGGTTATGTTGTGGTTGTATAATTTATTATTTTATTTTGATCTAGAAAATGAGTGCCCAAATAAATAAATCCCGAGCGAGAGCTCATAACTTTTCAAAGAGGAACATTTTTTGCTTTTGAAAGTAATCCAGTTGTTTCAGATAGGAACAAAAAGTCACTACAAATAGAAATTGAGCACAAATGAATCATCTAGAATTAGAAGAAAAAATAAAAGAAACAAACATAACTATGAAATGAGGCAAAAAGAGATTTTATTGTTAGATTTAAAAATAAAACAATTATCTGAATATTTTTTATTTTTCAATTATTTCTTTTTCAAAGATTGTTTTACTACAGAGTGTATCAAATAAATTTGTTCTTGTATTTACTCTCTCACTATAAACGATCTACCTACGTATAAAATCTATAATTTCTTCGTCAACGTCAGAATACAAAACCCAAATGTCCATCGTGAATACAAATTAATAAATTAGACATATTTCAGCAATATTAGACAATCGGAAATCGAAGGAATAACCTAAAAATTTTTGACAGAACTTATTCGCTAAACATGTTTAACTCAGTTAAACGGCCCTTTTTGGGTATTTAACTTTGACAGTTCTTAAATGCATTTAACGACTTAAATTTTGTGGTGCAAGACGCCAAGTCTACTTAAATCAAATAACGTGTTTAACTTGATATTTAAACCAAATTTAACTTTTGGTGCAAGCCGCCCTGAATCAAGCTTCACATCTCTATTCAAAGTTGTCCATAGAAGTACAATACTTATTTTCTAGAAACAGATTTCACCTGCCAAATCGCCTACGTTCTGTTAGACATTGTTAATTTTTTATTAAATATTGTTTGAAATGGTAAAAGAGTGAGGTGACAAAATTGTTTATTATGCATTTATACATAGAATAAGTGTTTTTTTTTTTTACATAATCCATGATTTTAGTACCGTTTTCACGTAAAAACGTAAGTCATTTTTGCATTCTAACTTTTAATATTTACAAATGTTAATATTTATTTGTAATACAACAATTTGAAAGCTTACTTTATAACCTTTCAAAAACAGTTTTTAGTATTCGACTACATTCAGAAATGTTTAATTTATACAGCTTTAATTGCGAAGCGGAAATAACACAAAGTTTTTATAAATCTGACGTTTAATACAAAAAAACTTGCACAATCGCAAAATACTTGAGTGGTTAACTGAAAGAATATGATTCACTGATTGATTAACTGTCAAAATATAATTGTGTCAAAAACGTTATAGTGTGCACCTCAAAACTACTAATTACAACAAATTAACGATATTTATTAATTTAAACATAAAAATATTTTAAAAATTATAAGTCAGCATGAGCTCCAAAGACAATCCGCGGCAGTACTTGGCCAATAGTACCCTTTACACGCAGAGTTCGGAGCGGGACGTGCCCCGCGCCACTTTAGGCCGCCGCGCAGAAAAGTCTCACAGTGAACTGCGCTGTAAACCGTTATCTTACTTTCGGTCTTTACTTTTCTGCGCGGCGGCCTGAAGTGGCGCGGGGCACGTCCCGCGCCGAACTCTGTGTGTAAAGGGTACTAATGACTTGGTGAATTTTTAAAATTTGACAATTATGGACCTAAACAACCGATTCAATAAACTCAAAAAGATTATTCCACAATTAAATAAAATTCAATAAAGACAAAATTATTACCCAAACTATGGGAACTGCTAGGTCTCTATTGGTCAAACGTGAGTAAAGTTGGGAATTATGAAAGGCGAATTAGGCGCCTACAAATCGTCCAAAACCAACCACTCCAGCCCAATCAATATACTCAAAATATAAATGTCCTCAATTTGGTGACCTGACAACTCTGAATGAATTCATCTCAACACCTCTTTTGAAAAGTCATTAAAAGCGATGAAAAAAAAAATTGGTTAAATGGGTTACGTTAGGTTAGGTTATGGACTATTTTTATTTTTTTTATTTTTAGCTTTTAATGACTTTTCTAAGAGATGTTGAATTGAGTTGTCATAGAACCCCCCCAATTTATGCAAGGCTCTCGATGAAATTAAGGATGGGAAAACACGATAAAAAATATAATCCTGTTTAACGTTCCTGAGAGTCAATCTACAACTCAAGCTCTATGTATTACGACGTATGCTCTATGTATGAAGACACAAATCATGTCACGGATATTTTAAATAAGGTCGCCACTTGAAATACCTATAATATAAAACTATACAGATTGGGAGCCAAGCGCAGCAACGAAACTTGACCCAGCAAAATGGAGTTTACTTAATCATCGCAAACAAAACTAATCTTACAAAATAGACACATTGCTTTAATTTTCCGATCCAGCGATGGAATTGGTTGATCGTCTAAGAAGCGATGAAGTGAATTTAACTATTAAGTATATATCTTCTCCAAAAATAGTAAACACAGTGCTAAAAAAACTTAGGTCACAATAAACACTAAGAAGTTCTTACCAAAATGTATGCGGGATGCATACAAAGTTACAATTTTCTAAAACCACACCAACTCTTACAGATGATGTCCTCATTCAAACAGAAACGATTCTAACGTCAATACAGCGGAACTGGGGCTACCGACTCACAATATTTACAGATTGAATAGAAACAAGAATATCTGTTCTAAATCAAGAGGTGACGGTGTTTTGTTAGCAATCTCTAAGAAATAGGAAGTTCAACGCTACTTAAACATATTTTTAGTACGGTTAACACAAACAAACATTAAATCAAGGTAGGTTATGTTTACATACCTCCTTCATCTGAATCTAATTATCTATAAAAACCATATTTATGAGATTCAACTGTTTGTTATTTACAATTCATACTACTCTTATAGCATCAACAACAGCAAACGTCGTAATTACAATAATGAATGAAAAATCAAAATATGTCAACATATTTGTGCGCTGCGCAAGAAACAAACTCGCAGCTTCCTTACCTACTCATATCAGTTTTTTTTTATGTTGCGTACTATCTGATTCGCCTTCAAGGGAATGATCAAAGCTGCTCTGAAGACCGAAACAGCTGTCTCACGATTTAAAAATTGCAAAACGGAAGTGAATAATTTTCAAAATTTGAGTTAATATTGATTTCTAAAACATTTATACTGGTTTCTGCAAACCATCACCAAAACCACCTCAATGGTGCAATATAACAAAATGCAAACAAATCTGGCCAACAAACTTTTATCTAATGAAATGAACTAGTTATTTTTATTAGGCACAAGAGCCCCAACTGTCCCCAACCATCTGGAGCCAGTGAGATTATGGACATCCCCGTTTGGGTGAGTCTAAAGGTTGTGGGGAGGAGAAGGAGAGGAAGGTGGGGAAGTACCTAGCTATTCAGATCTGGTCACCAAGTTCGGCTAAAGCCTTTCAAGCAATGTTTCAATTAATGATCTTACACTAGGGCAATACTGTGAGTTTCTTCCACTCTTAAAGTTATTAACTCCTTAGGTCTCAGGCATATTCTGTCAGAAGGTCAGAAAATTTCCAAATAAATGAGAATATTTCTGAGCGCATCCGAAAACTAAAACAATTTTTGAAAAGTTATAAAATTGGTTTTTTTAATTTTTATTATTAGAAATAAACATACAACTTATGAAATTTAAAAATTACACACCTATTGTACCGTTCTAACGCGAGTCCACTTTTCCTGAGAAGATTTTTTCGTTTTCTTAGTTTGGTAACAATGGGATATTTGTTTTTGTTTTTATTCCCCATCTTCAATTATGGACCTATAAAAACTTATCATTAGTCACCATAAATACAAACGGAAAGCTTATTTTCCATATGAATAAATCATAAATTTAAAAACTAAATCATAGATTCTCAAGCTTTTTTTGCCCACCGCCCACTTTGAGAAAATTTTATTTCTAGCGCCCCCTAACTCGTCACGACGGAGGGGGCGTAATGGGATACCACGAAAGGGTTATTTTTGCCACAACACAGGGGGCGTAATGGGATAGGGAAAATATTTTTGTGGATGGATGGTCCCTAAAGGGATGGGTTTTTCTGGGTCTCCTACCGCTCCCCTGAAAGTCTGAAACGCCCCTCCCCAATTTTCTCTTGGTCTTCTACCGCCCCCCTGAAGTTCTGAAACGCCCCCAAGGGGGGCATTGTAATATTTGGCTTATTTATAAAACGCCATTTTCATGAAAAATCACCTCAAGGGCGCTGTATCGCCCACGATGAGAACCTATGTACTAAATGACACTATTTTTTTTTGGTTTAACCTCCTTGTTTCTTCAACCATTGGATTATCATTTAAAAAGTACCACGCGCCTGATTGCTAATTATATCTATCTACCGATTTTCGTGGCGCCGCGATTTGACGATGTATACAAGCAGAACAGCTCAAAATAAGACGAAAATGAAGAATAAAATTTTTTGATATCTCGCTTAGTTTTCGAGATATCGATACTTAAAATTTTTAATTCTATGTAGGCTAATACCATAGATTGCGCTCAATGCTACGTCTCTAATAGGTTAGGTTAGGTTATAAATAACAAAAAGATTATTTCCAACATAAAGAACAGTACTTTTTGTAAAATTAATCAATTCGAATCTGAAACTTTAAGTATCGAAATCTCGAAAACTAAGCGAGATATCGAAAAATTTTATTTTTCATTTTTGTCTTATTTTTGGACTGTTCTACACGAATACATCGTCAAATCGCGGCACCACGGAAATCGTACTCGTGCCTACCTACCTAACGATAATATTGTCCAGTCGCATGAGTTGGAAATATGCATCACGTCAAGAGAAATTGAAAGAAAATTATGTGCCAATTAATAGACAAATATTAATATCCAAGCTTATAATATATGAGAATGATTCAGTGGTAGCGTCGTAGTGTTGTAGATACTCTCAGTATTGCCCTGGTTAAAGATCACCATTCAGAATCGAAACTTGAAATGGATTTAGCCTTGTTTGGTGAGCAGAAAGGCTATTCCGTAAAATTTGTGATAAGAATGTTCTCCCGCGAGAAGTGCTGTCAGATTTGTGTGATTTAATACGGCTGTTATTTGCTTTTTCTATCGGCCGATGTCAAAATTTCAGCTGTGAGCTGTCACATATTTTAGTTTGGGTCATTTTAAACACGAATACCTGCAAGTATGCATGATTATTTATTCATTTAACAGCTGTAGAAAATCACACAAATCTGACAGTGCTTCTCGCGGGAGAACGGTCCCTTATCACAAATTTTAGGGAATAGCCTTTCAGATATGAATAGCCAAGTACTTGCCAATCCTTGTCTACCCCAATCTCCTTCCCCTCTCCATTATCTTCAGCCTCACAACATACCCTAATTGGAGATACTGTGGTGTACTACTTTTTCTTCTTGGATGATTGGGAGTTTCAATGATACTAAGTTACGAGTCGTGTTTACTATAGTTTACAATTAAAATTTAACTGAACTAAGCGTCCGTTCTAATGAAGGTGCTCAGCTGTCGATCGGATATCATCAGCTATTTCCATAACTTTTTGGGTATTAGACAAGGACGGGTGACAGTTGACTGTCTCATTAAGTATAACTTTACTGACATCTATTGAGACACCTTAAAACTACATATAACTACCTACAAACGACATCTGTCGAAATAACTCACAACAATCGAAACTACATACATAGGATATATACCATAGACAAAACAGTTGTGACTCTTCTACAGTAAATAAATAAAAAAATCAAATCATTATGCATTCTTATCAGGTTGTGGTTGAATATGACTCAATTTAATTCATAATTTGTGATGTGACGGTGGAGAATCCCGTTTGGTGTCATGATTAGATTATATGTTTATAAGCATCGACATTAATAAAATTAGTCATGAGGAAAAAATAAGCAAATACAAGCAGGATCGAGGAAAAAACCCAAAAAAATAATTACTAATATACCCACTCTTATTAACTCCAACGTAAGAGAAAACAATATCCTGTAGTGAATCTTAAAAATAGTTACATACATAAGGGACCTATAATTAGAGATTGCACAATCCTGCACGGTTTTCTATATCGCTGTTTTCGCAAAGGATGTTTTCAAATCCGGGTCAACAGGGTTTTCGTTGGATTTTATAAAAAAAAAAAAACTTGTTTTTTTTCAGATTTTTCCGCTGGGTGAACCGCAAGACTATCAAAAAGAAGTAAGTGTTGTAATAACCCATTTGGAGTTAAAATAATAAAGCGTACGATGACTGTAATGTTAGATAGCAAAAAAAAAGTAAATCAGATATTAAATAATTAAAATGTATTTTGAGGAAAGCGCAAAATTAATAATTTACTGCAATTATCAAAATAATCTAGTACAAGAATTCACGAAGAATATTCCTCGAATCACAAGGTGACTCATAAGGAATGTTGATAAGGGATTTTTTGCTCTCTTCTATTGTTCTTCGCATCAAATGAGTCGAATCGAAAATGCTAAAAATACACTTACTTGACAAGTAGACTGTTTGCCTGGAACGTGTAAAACAACGATTGCCAAATGCCACACACTACTGGCTTCTATTATAAATGCGGAAATATAATTCGCGAAAGAGAAGCACGAACGAAAAACTGGTATTGCGAGCGAGCAAAGACGTCGGTTCAGTCAGACGTATTTTTGAGATAAATAAATAAAATACATACAATAAATTTAATAATATGTCAATTTAGTATTGCCAGAGTAGAAAAGTTATATGAAAATAAATAACACTCTTGAGTGGTAGCGGTAAATTCTCGAGTCAACATCAAAACAATTGTATTATTTGAGGATTCATTTCAGAATCAAGCCAATGAAACATTGTTTTAATTGAACAGTTATTAATAATTTTTAACTAATTTACAAAAAAAAATATGCTTTTATTTTTTCTGGTGGGTGGTATCAAGGTATTAAGAGGTTATGCTAAGGAATTGTGCAAAATTATGTTTTTTTTAATTTTTCAAAATGTTTTTTTTTTCGAAGAAACGCATTTTTTTTAATATAAACAGACGTGAACACTGAAGTAAGGCTTATTCTGCTCGGGCAACTTGGCAAACTCTGCCAATGGAATCTGCAGCGTAATGGCCGCAAAGAATGCAAATGAATTTTGACGGATAGAGGTCGGCCATATCACGTAGGCTTTGAGTGAGGTTATGTTTACTGGTCAGTTTTGTTGAGTCAGTCAGTTGAATATCGGGAAAATAATCATCATCGCTGTCGCATAAGCGTAGAACTAAAGTGGACGCGTATTTAAGTTTTTAGTGGACGAATAAACAAACAAAACGGCAAAATGTTAATCACTTTTAAAAATTTACAACAGCAAACTTTTCAAATCGAAATCGACGGAACCGAAACGGTAAAAGCTTTAAAAGAAAAAATCGAAACAGAAAAGGGTAAAGATTATCCCGCGGACAACCAAAGGCTAATCTATGCCGGAAAAATTCTTACTGACGATAATTTTATCGACAGTTACAACATAGATGAAAAGAAATTTATTGTCGTTATGGTGACGAAGCCCAAAACCGGAGAAACCGCCGTCGAGGTCCCCCCGCCGGCTCCAGCGGAGGCCGGAGCCGGAACGGCAGCTATCGAGGTCCCCCCGGCGCCAGCAGAGGCTATCGAGGTGCCCCCAGCGGCCGAGGTGGTGGCTGTAGACGCCGAGCACGAAGAGCGGGTGCGCTGTCTGATGGATATGGGCTACAGCCGGCCGCAGGTAGAGCAGGCTTTACGCGCCTCTTTCGACAACAGCGAGCGCGCCGTGGAGTACTTGGTGACAGGCATCCCCGAAGAGCTTCTAGCCGAGCGCCTGGAGGAGGAGGACGAGGATCCCTTGGGCTTTCTGCGCGGACAGCCGCAGTTCCAGCAGATGCGGGCCATCATCCAACAGGATCCCTCTCTGCTCAACACCATCCTGCAGCAGATCGGTCAGACCAACCCGGCACTGTTGCAGGCCATCTCTCAGCATCAGCAAGCCTTTGTGCGCATGCTGAACGAGCCAGCAGACGGGCGCCCCGGAGCGCCAACTGCTGCGGCTCCAGCCCCTGCCGTAGCTGCCCCGGCACCTGCCGCTGCGCCTGCGCCCACCTCCAGCCTGTACATCTCCCCTCAAGACAAGGAGGCCATTGAGCGGCTCAAGGCGCTAGGTTTCCCGGAGCATATGGTGATCCAGGCGTACTTTGCATGCGAGAAGAATGAGAACTTGGCGGCTAACTTCCTCCTGTCGCAGAACTTCGACGACTAGCCCCGCCGCCCGGAGCGTACTGTAAATATAGACTGTAACAACCTCCCGCGCGGCCAGTGTTATGAACTTAACAAGCATGTTGAAGTTGGGTTGTCTTTATTTCATATTTCAGTTAACGGCTTCAGTAATGGGGAAATGTGTTGTGAAATGTTTATGTCGAATACCTTCCACTGTAAGACAACGTACAAAAGGTTCTAGCCGGCGAAACTAAGATGGTTAAGCGCAATTTATTATTGGTAATATATTTTTAAAATAAATCATTTTTATAATTCAATCCTTATTTATTGTGCCGCATCGGGGCTTTAAAAAAA
This sequence comes from Glyphotaelius pellucidus, assembly GCA_936435175.1. Taxonomy (NCBI): domain Eukaryota; kingdom Metazoa; phylum Arthropoda; class Insecta; order Trichoptera; family Limnephilidae; genus Glyphotaelius; species Glyphotaelius pellucidus. Next base: position 39,441,412 of record OW386543.1, read on the forward strand.
CTAGAATGTAAAGCTTTTTATGCAGGTCCTTTAGTCTTCTGGCCAAACGAGCCCCCACTTCGATAGTCACGGGGCAGTAGCTAGGCATTAGTTTTGTTTAAATCTTCAGCTAAATGTTGGTTCTTCAACTTCACCACACAATGCGCAAAAATATATTGAATACTTAAAATATATTTTTTCAAAAATGCAATAAATTTTTATTTATACCGATTTTGGTTTACCTTTTATACAATTTTTATTTAATTACTTGGAAAAAAGAAGTCAATAAAACTAGAATTTTCTGAGATTATCTTACATTTCAACCTCCATTGTTTACTTTTCTCAAGATAAGGTGCTAAGGATGCATTTTCCACTCATTCTGTGCTGTCCAGCAAAATAGAAACAAAACATCTGAAATAATGAATTAATATGCTACTGTAGTATTTACCGGCACCTTACAAAGTCTCTTGCGTAGTTGATCTGACAATCTCATTAAGGAATTTATAAGCAATTTCCATTTCAACTTTCAGAACACTAACACAATATTACATTTGACTAGACTGGCTATTTGTTTGCAGGCAACCTTTGTTGCCTAATGTTGGTCTAATGCATTTGTCTCAAGAGTCGTAAAGTTGCTTGTACAATTCCTGTCACAGCACAGAAATAAATATGTGTAATTGGATTTATTTGGATACTGCCATTCTGGATATGGTGTTGTTTGTTAATAAATTGACGAATCTTGCAAAAATATAACATTACCTTTTCAATGAAAATGCCTAACGATTGAGCCACCAAATACCATTGTTATTGCTGAATTTAGAATAGGGCAGGATATTTTTACCTTCCTTGGTCATTCAGTTGCAGCTAGAGTGGCCATTCTACACTAGGTGCATGAAAATGTTTTATTTCAGATTCAAAGTTTCCATTGTTCGATTTGGGTTGGTATTTAATACTTTTTCAGCTATTGTAACCAAAAAGTATCTTTTTACAACGATGCATACTTCCATTAATAACTACATAAGCTTATCATCACACAAATAAATTACTTTATTATTGGATCGAGCCACTTCGAGGTAATTTTAATTCAATTGATGATAATCAATCATCAAAAATATTGTTTAATTTCAGTTGTTTGTGCGTTCTGGTTCAAATTTGCTTTGAATTTAAGTGCTGTTTTCAAAACTGGAATTGATTGTGCGAAGAATTCAGACAAGCAGAAAGTACCTACCTGCTGCATAATATTTTTAGCAGAAAATTATTCTAGTTGTCATGTTCAAATTTCGAATTGTAAGGATTCAAGAGTATCCGTGGCCTGGCCAATTATTAATAAAACCAACCATAGAGAAAATGACTAAAGTATGTGAAAACAATTAATTATGAAAGAAAAAATCGGTATCTGATGAAAACAGTCAGTCAACGTATTAAATCAAATTTAAGTTATCGACTTGAGTTTGAAAGATAAAAATTTAAAAATCCACTGTCATTCTATATAGAATCCAGAGTATGCATACAACTTGTTTGTAAACAACTCCAAGTCTTTGTCCATAAATTTAAGTGGGCGGTTTGGCTAGCTGTTATTATTTTTATATTTGTCGGAAAATTCATTGAACTGAAAAAGAATTTCTTCTGTTCCTCTTTGGGGCAACGTCATCTCACTTTAAACTTTTAAAATTTCTTCAATTAAACACAGTAACTATTAACTACACCATTACAGTACGCTTGCATAATAAACAGCAATGATAATTATTCTTAAATTGGTTATTTGTAATTTTGTAAAAAATGTAATAAAGGCAGTGATTCATATTATAAAATATGTTTTCATTTTCCAAGCTTCCGTTATCCTTCATTAAAGAAAAATAACTTCTCAAGCCTGAATGGAATACCCAAAATGCATCGAACATGCCTAATGACGAAGGGAATTGAAATGCACAAACAAACACCCCATTAACATTAAATTCTTGTTTGCCACTGTATCCTTAAGAATCCTCATAACTTATATATATTATTCTGGGTAGATTATACTATTATATAAATATATAAACACATTAGCTGGTAAGACGGTACAATTTGCAAAAACATAATTTTGCAAAAAACGAATAAGTTATTACGAAAAAGGCGAAAATTGTGCATCGGTGATAAGAATTTATTTGGTGACGGAGCTAAGCTAAGGTGTCCGGTATTTGATGGCTACATCAAAACGAATCGCCGAAAACCACATTAATTTAACTAATTATACTGAAATACCGGCCCTAAAGGCTTGTTCGCATTGAACAAGTAGTAAGTCAAGTAGCGAGTATACTCGAAAATCGTTCGCATTACTTTCAAGTAGAGTACATTATTGCCCGCCGCCCGTTGCAAGATGACGGACTGCTAAATACGCTAATTAGGCATATTGTAATGCTTAGAAGAGGTGGAAGAATAAATTAGTAAGATGAAAATAAATAAACTATGAACATGAAAAGAGATTAATAGCAGCGTAAATAAATAATTTTAGAGTAGCATCTTCACTCTATCGCCACAACATTTCGGTGCGTCTACAAATTAACTCTGCTAAAACGACGGATTTGTGCATGTCGGTGCGCAGGGACGCATGGTGAGAATTACTCGCCGAAAAAATAGAACGAAATGGATTGAATCTACTAAATAGCTGACTAACCCACTCTACTAAAGTTGTGGTATTCGGACGCGTTTAGTTACTACTATACTCTCCACCTGACTAAAATACTTGCACATGTGAACGGCTCTTAAGAGAATTAACGCGCACAGCATAGTATCACTTCTATATATACACTTTACCACAATCTATACATCAGCCCCGGTGATGGACACTGTAATGCTGTCCAAAATGTTGGCTAAAGAAGGAGGAAGTGCAGCCTGCGAACCCAAAAATTAATCATGATAACTTACATTATTCTCCAGCAAACAAAGGAAGTCATCCGAGAAATTAGACTACATAAATAAATATTGGTTTATATTATTTATTTTTTATTAATGTTTATGAATACACGTGTAATGATAATGGTAAAACAGAATGAGGTGATTTCATATTTTCTCATTGGACATATTGTTACATCAGCGTGGAAGCAACAAGGAACATGTGCATTTGGTACAAACATTTTATTATTAATCATTTTATGTAACAACTTTGAAATAACCTACCTTGCATAGATTGTGTGCTCCATCTTACATATTTTATTTCCAAGAGATAGAACTGCACTCCAAATAATGATTAAAATAATAGAAATACAAAATAAACATAAACATACATTAAATAATGGGAACTTTCCCGACTTTCAATGGTTATTGACATGTACACAAAGATGGCCGTTTCCACCAACTTCATTTAATATTTTTATGCTTATCCCAAAAAAGCAACTAAACTAAATTCTTCAGGACAGATACAATACTGTAAGAATAATAATTATATCTGTTATATACTACTAAGCCTATCAAATAAAGTTGCAGTGTTTTTATATAATTATTGTTTGAAAGCATGAAAAAACATTTTATTCGTTAAAAATAGTTCCTAGATTATTAATAATAATATATCTCATCATTTTTTACATTCTAACATACTCAGTTTAGTAAAATAAAAACTCTTTCAATTCCCAGAAAACTTTTCCCGCCATCTTTAATAATATTACACATTCCTAATTTATTATTTATATGGTAAAAATCCAAATATTAATACTTTAAATATAATAAACAACAATTTTTTTTCTTCCACCCAATGGTAAAAAAGTTGGGTGGCACAGACAGGACATCTGCCCATAACCCTTTGTGGTGTTTTTTTTTTTTAAATAATAGACAATATAATATTATATATGCTAGAAGCAACGGGTATAGGTACTTATACATATGCACATTAAAAAAATAGAGTTCATCTTACAGCGAATAATTGTCTATGTGCAGACCCTAAAAGCACCAACTTCCATTATTCGCACCTAAATTTCGTTACACACGACACCGAGGGCTGTGCATGCTGTTGAAAGCGACAACAATTAACCCCCAAAAAACGAAGAATATTAAAGTGTAGCCTATTCAAACAGGATCAAGAACTTTTTAACTCCCAATTCCAACAGAACTTTTTAAAAATTGATAATAAATACATTCATAGTCTTAACAGAAAACTACTGCTTTTACTTTGGTAATTTCCTGGAGAATAATAAAAAACGTTTAAATCTTTACACTACATTAGCGTAAGTGCACCGTAAGTTAGGCTCAATTTCCTTTGACTGCTTGTTGCAAGTGGTCAGTTTGATAAAACAATTATTACTATAATCAGGGCTGGCTATGTGCAGGCGCAATCGGAGCTCCGGGCGCTGACTTGCCAAGACGCCAAGGAGCCAACCTAACACCTAATACAGCATCCTTGAAGTTTTTACTAGCGCCAGGCGACGTTGGGCCCTATACATAATGATAAACATACTTTGGAAAAAAAAATATTAGGAAGGACAAATTCCAGACAATGCTCCTTGGACCTTATTAATTCTGCATTGGAACGCCTAAAGCTAAAGCGGATTATGTGCCGAGTAATCTGCAGCACGCCATAATCACAAATCGTTGAGTCTTCTTTACAAACCTGGCCGTTACTAACGTTACATACTAACCCGTACGTTACATACTAAACGCGGTACGTTTTGACACAATGTATGTGATTTATCACGACTCACATACGCAACATCAGCTGGATCATATATGCGACAACCGCTATCAGGTGTCGCATGTATGTCAAGACTCAACTGTGTTTCATATGGGCACAATCAGTGTAGGAGAATTTTATATCGGTGGAAGACCACCTTTGGATGAGCGATTGCTATTTTCACCTATTTTCTGGGATGAGATCTATTTGTAGGAGTCTCTCTCCTTCCATCCAGAAGGATTTCGGGATTTCAAGCAACATGCAAGCGGATGAAAAGCAATAATATACAAACATAAAGCGTTATTTAGCCGTGCAAGCTTACCTAACAGGTTATTTTTTATAAAATGCAAAGCATGGAAGGTGCAATATAAAGTTATATCCTCACTTCTGAGGTTAGTGTAACACCATAATATGTATACCATTTAGTTTTAATCAATGCAGAAAAGAACTAAGGATGGGGCATCAAAGATGTGATTTGTCTTCACTCTTTTAAAATAAGACAATCTATCTTTACAGTTCTGGAGAGATCAGAAAGATTGTAGAGACTTAATTTATAAAAATTTGAACTTGTTTAATAACAGATTTTTTTTTTAGAAAGGTTTGTATATAAACCGTAATGCATAATCTCTCAGGTTTACATCAGGGAATAAACCAGGTAAATATATTATATTAATCTCAAATTGGATGTAAAATGTTATTTATAAAATCGTTTTAAATGCTTGTAAGTATAAATAAAGATAGCTTTATTATCATTTACAATGAAACTCACTTAAGAAGTTCCCGCTCAGGAAATTTGGTTTTTTCGGTCCCTTGAAGACAAATTTGAAAAATGGTTCAATTTATCCCACATATAAAGTTTTCCCGCTTAAGCAGCTTTTTCCGGTCCCTTGGAAAACTTCTCAAGAGAGTTTCACTGTATTCATAATTTTCACAATTAAGAAAAATAAACCAACAATCATTTAAATAATAAATTCTCTCATTACATAATACACGGTGACTGATATTTAATGCGAAATTAAGATATCAAAATCTATAAACAGAAAGACTGAATGGAATATATTCAGCGAATCATCGTGCACCATTTATCGGTCACAGAATGCTGAAGGTCCAGTCTTTTTTATGTGCAGTATTTCACATCAAGTAACAGTCACCTCGTACATCATTACTTATGTGAACATATCGAGGACTTAAAGCCAAACAAAGTTATCTACAAAAAACATACACATAATTCTAAGCTTTAAAGTCAAACAATGCTATCTACAAACCGTGCCAATACTAATAATTGGTATGTCTTTTTGTAGATAATGTTGTTTGGCTTTAAATCCTCGAATGATTGGTTTGTTTTTTTGTAGATAATGTTATTTGACTTTAGGGCCTAGAATTATTTGTATGTTTTTGTAGATAACGTTGTTCGACTTTAAGCCCTCGATATACAATATATCAATTCACTTGAAAATCGAAACAAAATATATTATCCAATTTGCATCAACATTAGCCTATTCATGGATAAATCTATATAAATAAGATATCATATTATAATATTCATTTTACTATTTTAGTAGTTATGTAATATCAAACTAAAGCCACAACTTGTAGCTCTAAAAATATTTTATTTTAGCTTTGTATAACAATACACCAGTGGCGGCTCGAGCACTTCTTCGATGGTGGGGACTGACATTTTTTATGTGTACTGTACAGAAATCTCACTATCCGGTCAAAATATGAAATTTCTCAAACAAAATGTTCATAGAAAATCTAAAAAAAAAAATTTTAATAGTATAGAAATTTATAATATAGCATAATAAAAATAATGCAATATCTTGCAAGATTATCGTTGAACTTTATTGGAACATGCGCGATTCCCGCCCAAAATTACGTAACTATCTTGAACTAAAACAAATGGTCCAATAATACTCGTCAAGAAAGCAGGGTTATCCACGAACTGTATAAAATCCACGTACAAGTGCGCATGTGCGGTTTGCCTAGGATTGAGAAAGAAATGCATCCTTAGTAAACTAATTCATAATCTGCTTGTTCATAGGAAAAAACCCTTTTTGCAAGTTATGTTGTAAAATATTAATATGAATTTTTAAAATTTTGTTCATATAAGAAACCAATTCTTAAAAGAAAGGCGTACAAATACAATATTGTATTGGTTATTCAATCAAATACTGCATATTTGCATATCATTCTTCGAAGAGTTGAGTTTTTATATGGTCAAAACTATTTATTCATATTTATACCTGGGTTACCCGGCTTCGCTCAGGACAACATTCGAGAGTGTTCTGGAATGTTCCACAATTTATTTTATTTATTTATAGCGGACCTGACAGACGTTGTCCTGTACACAACTGTCGGGACAAACTAAAATTAAAATAGAATAATATTGAATATTCGATACTGCGATGGTAGCGCAGTCTGCCGGATCCAATGTAAAACATTCCAAAATCAACAACTCCTTAGAAATAAAAAAAAATAATTAAAAGAACATTTTCCAGTGGACCAAATTGTGAATCTAAACCATTCTCGCCTCACCTTGAACCCACACAAAAAATTTCATCAAAATCGGTCCAGCCGTTTAGGAGTTCAGTGACATACACACGGACAGAAGAAATATATATATTAAGATTGGGTATTTACGGATGCAAACAAACTTTTCATCTTAATATTCCACAGCATAACTTGCAGAAAGAGTTTTTGCCTAAAATAATTAAATAATGTATGAATGAGCACATTTTGAATTATTTTAAGCTTACCCAAAGGGATATCTCGGAATATCCCCATGTGCTTGCTAAGTACTGCGCACTGAGAAATGTATGCGGAATGTTCCCCTCACTTCTCAACAGTCACCTTGGTATCTCACCAAAATTCGACCTTGAAATGATCCAAAATAATTTTTTATATTATATTTCTGCAAATATTAATTGCTTTTATATTTAAAGAATTCATTCATTGTGGTGAAGACAAAGCATGGATTATTTTTATTTTAGTAGGTTTCGGGAATATCTGGTGGGGATCATCCCCAGTATCCCCGTGAAGAACCGCCACTGCCATACACTTAACTATGTGGCGCTCAGTTGCAAATTCCGATAAAACAGCTTTTAGATAGATCATGATGTTAGACTAGTTTGAAGTTGTTACTATCCGGATCTTCACACCTTCTTTTGTAAATCGACAAATTTTAAACATTTTGGCATCTTATTTTATTCTGGGGTGAACATAACCGCAGTGATCTTGAAATTCCACGACGATTTCATGATTGCCAGAACTGACCGTTCGAGAGTTTTTGCTCCTTTAGAAACAAACAGATTTGTGCTTTATTTACAGTTAAATAAAAATATATAAAAAATAGATTAGATCATAAAAAAATCAACATCGTTATGTAACACATTTTATTTGGGAGTTTTTATCGAGACACGTCAACATTGTGTTCCGTACGAAAACCAACACTTCAAGACATCAGATTTTCATGATCGCTTGAATGGATTTACATTTACAAATACCGTTTTAGGAGAACTTGAAACTGAGCACCGTATTTAACGAGTCACACATTTTAGGGTTAGCAATAGGCAAAATCGAGACATGCATTCAAAATGATCGATTTCTATAATAATTTAAACATAAAAATGCTTAAAAAATTCACTAGAATAAATTATTAGTGTAAACAAAATGGTAAAATATAATCTAACGAATTACAGTGAAACCCACGTACAAGGTTCTCAACCAAGAAGTTTTATTTTTTCGGTCCCTTTACATGAAATTTAAAAATGGCCTTAAAATCCTACATTTTATAAGTTTTTGCATAAGATATTTTTGTTTCCGGTCTCTTAGAACAACGTAAGAGAGTTTCACTGTAGTAATAGAAACATTTCAATAAAGTATGTATTTCAGTCGTCGACGTAGTTAAATATCTCGAAAGTACCCTCCAAGTGTGATGTGGCAAAGCCGTATACATTATATATAATTTATCGATGATCTAGGTTAGTAACAATACGCACAGCAACAATACAGCTCGCGCATTTGGTTTCCCCATCTGCGCTTTATTGGAAGAACAATGACAAAGTAAGACAGACGAAGATAATAAATATAAATATCTAAATCTTCAGAATGCTTGAGATTCTCGACAACGATTATTATTTTATTAAAATTTCGACAGTTTGTTAACTTCAAATTCAACTCTGCTTCCTTGTAGACTGGGACAGATCATATTATTCTTTAATATATCTAGAAAAAATAGATAAAGAACTGTGGTCGGTAGCCCGGTGGGTAAGATGCTCAGCTGGCTGGATGGATTGAGCGTGAACCCCAACACGTACATGCATTTCAATGTAATTACTTTACTTACTGCCTTTTCAACAAGAATTATGCTTAATGAAAAGGTATGGACTATTAATCCTAGGGTAAATATAGGCATTTTGCTGTTAACTCAGTTGTAATCTCTCGCTCTTTCTATTAAACAATGCACATATCAGAGAGAGGATATCTCAAACCTGCAGATCGGAGTATTGGGAGGGCTGAACTTGGGAGGATGGAGGTGTGGGACCCATACTGCAGCCTTAGGTCCTTCTTTGACAGGCATACGCAAGAGATACTGATGTGTGTTCACTTCGCAAACAACTTGTCGTGCACAGCCCATGCACGTCGCTATTTAAATCACAAGATCTGCATCATCACCACTTTCAAAATGTCGAAACTAGCTTTCATAACCTTACTCACAACTGATGTAGCTGTCATTTTTTTGTTGACAAGTGATGATGAGACTATCATTTTTATTAATTGCTCCGCTATGTTTGAAGTCTCGACGATGTGAGTGGTAAAGACCTCGACTGGCTGGTCATGGAAGATTGCTGTCACCGATGAGTTTACAAAATGTCAGCAGCGTGAGTACCCATGTGGAAGAAGGACCTTAGGCATAAGAAATTAAGAGGTAATTATAAAGATTTGCTCACTAATAATGCAGCCAATTGTCAAAAGATGTCTCTAGAAGTAGTTTATTTATTTATCGAAAGAGCGAAATTAGTAATTTCCTGTTTTACCACAGGAAATATGTTCTTTTATTTATGATACAGAATCAAATTTTATTTCTTTTAATTTTCGAACTTGAGAAAGTTGGGAGACTGAGGCATGCCACTGTTATATTATTTTATAAAAGAATTGATTGTGAAATAAATGTTATTGACCCATTGAAACGGGGCCTTTATTTAATAGAAAGAGCAGTAGAAGAGCTACAGTGAAAGTTTTTTCTATAATGGTTTTAGTGTCAATGATTTATGCATGTAAAAGAAAGAGAGATTGCAATGGAGTTTACAGCGACAGGATAATAGATTTAGTTATTTTTTTAAATATTAAACTTTGGTGACAAATTAACATCTATTTTGGCTGGACGGGTTGGAAGAATCAAGGAATATGCAGAGAGATTCCCAAATAATCAAATATCTTGAAGACAACAATCCTTTTCGAGAACATCTTAGCCCTCCGAGACAAGAAATTGTATCTTCTCTTCTGGATGGATGGAAGAGGGTATCAGAGAACTGCGGAGCCGGCCTCGGAGCGAGGCTGCGGCAGGCTGGGCGCGGGGGCCCAGACGTCGCGGCGCGGGTCGTAGAGCTCCACAGAGGCAGTGGAGGCGCGCGCGCGGTAGAAGGCGTCCCCCTCGTGCAGCTGATCGCCCCCGGCCACCAGCAGGCGACCCTCCGCGGCCACCACCGCAGGACTGGCGCGCCCCACCGACATGCAGCTCACAACGGACCACACATCCTGTACAATTCACTTTACTATTATTATATTAAAAAAAACTTTTATTGTTTTATTATTTGATAGTAATCTTTTAATTGTAAAAAGAAAATTTCAAAGCTCCATCGCTCATGATGGAAGTGATACTGTGAGCGGAACATGATTGCATCTAGAAATTCTAGACAAAATTTTTGCAAATCTCACAATGCTCCCCGTTTGACAGTTTTTTCTTTAACAAATTTCAGTTTTACTCGTATAGTAATGATACTTTGTTTTTATTGTGATAATAATGATGTTTTTTGAAGAGCTGAAGTATGTACATATAGATAAGCCTCCGTGGTCGAGAGGCAAGATTCTCGACTCGCAATCTCGACCGCGGGTTCGAACCCGGCGTGCGTGAATAAATTTTATTTAATTAAATCCGAAACCCAACCCCATATCATAAAAAAATTATCAAAATGGATCCTTACATTCAGTAACGATGATGAGTAAAAATTTGCTATTTTAATTGAATTGTAATATAATTGATACAACTCGTAACATAAATTAATTTAATGTGTTAATTAAATTACTAACTTAATTTGTTACTAAATATGTTACATAAACTACTTAAATGAATTGCATAAGTTAATAGCTGTACACTGTACCTACACAATCTGTAAACTTCATCCGCCATAACACAGGGACATCCCTAGCACGGCGGATGAATTAACACAATTTTTTGTTCATTGTATAAACTTCTTTTAATAAATAAATAAAAAATTTGTGTTATTTAACAATTAATTAATTAAAAATAATATATAGTAAATTTGCGGCACATTCCAGAGTGGAATACTCAGTATTGCCCTGATGTAAGACCACCGTTGTAAGAAATGTTGCTTGAAATTATTTCAGCCATGATTGGTGACCAGATCTGAATTGCCGGGTATTTTCCCACCTTTCTCTTCCCCGTCTCCTTCCCCTCCCCACTGCCTTCAGCCTCACAATGTACCCCAATTGGGGATGCCATAGACTCACTGGCTCCAGACGGGAGCATTTGGAACTCTTGTGAGGTATTCACATAAAAAAAGCCATTTACAGCCGGCTTCATACAAGCGTGAGTTTATTTTTGAAAAAATACGGGTGATTATTTAAATAATACAGGGGAATTCATTTGCTATATAGCAATTTATTCGGTTTGTGTCTCCGTATTGAAATTCGTAGGTATGATTTTTTTTAATGTGGGTGGAAAAAAAACGATGATCAAAAAATCTTAAGCAATCCGGGAAAAAATTGCTCTGTCGCTCCAGAAGTTAAATAAGGCAAATGTAATAAATAATTTAAACAAAAATTGACTCTACCGAAGACCATGGCTGTAGAAATTATTTGCACATAATCTCTCGCCCCTCCTCCAGTAGTGAAAAGAGAAAATGATCATGATCACTGGCATTTAAAAGTAAGAAAGGAATGAATTTTAAAAGGAAAACATTACCTCATCGAAATTATAGCGCTCAACACTAGAGAGCACCTCCTGAGACTTGCTGTTGCCCCCAACCACGTAGAGATATCCGTCCAACACGGCGACACCAGCCTGAGATCGCGCCGTGCTCATATTGGCCAACGACCTCCACTCGCCCGTGACGGGATTGTACGCCAGCAGCGAGCAGAGGTGTCTCTCAGCGTGGGTGCAGCCTCCGACCACATAGATGAGGCCGTCATAGGTCACAACGCCCATGCTGAAGCGGGGCTCGGGCATGGGGGGCTCGGGGGTCCAGGTGCCGCGGTAGGGGTCGTAGCACTCCACAGAAGCGCCAATGTCCTCGCCCACCCAGCCGCCCAGGGCATACAGACAGCCCCGCCAGGCGGCCAGGCCAAACTCACAGCGGGCCACGCTCATGGGGGCCATGGGGGACCACTGATCCAGCTATATAAAATTTATCACTTTTGTTAGAATGGAAAAAATTAATCTTGAAAAAGGGAAAAATTTGTGGCGATTGGGAGTATAAATTTGCTTAGATTTATTTAAGATATGTGGAAATTTCTAGAAAAAAATTTCTATGTAGAAAAACTTAAGACACCATGATTTTTTTGGTATACGTCTAAATGATTTTTGTCAAACAAGTGAAGAAACATTATAATAACTTTTTTTTTTCATTAATTCCACACAGGAGGCTCTGAGGAAAATAATTTCCCTCTAGTCCTATTTCATCTTTGAGGATGCTGTGTGGAGGAACTTTTTGTGGAAAGGAAGGAGTGGACCTGGGTCTTGAAGAGACCCATGTTAAAGTGGGGAAGAAACACAGGCCGGCAAGTAGTTCCACAGTCAAGTGACAAATGCCAACTGTGTACACATGTTGGGTGCGCATTTGGCGACTGTGCACTAATTATTCAATATATTAATATGTGAAGCCAAAACTTTGTACCCCTTTTTACGAAAATTGCGCGGACGGAGGAGTATGAAATTTCGCACACTTATAGTTTATATAGTGGAGGAGTGCAGAATGCTAATATTTTTTTTAAATTATGCATAAAAATAGATTAAATCAAAAACAAAAACATTACACACACTACCATGTATTTGACATACACACTCGCGTCTTTACTCTATTGTTTATTGTTAAAGTCTATGGTCAAATTGAGAATAGATTAATATTGTTTATCTTTAATATTATTTGTCTATGGTCTTACTGAATGTCCAACATAAAAAAAAAACATTACAATTATGGTCGAATTTCGACCATTGGGCGACCACTAGTTATGGGAAATATGTGACAATACTTATGGGTATGATACGATACGATTTATATATTGGTAATTCTGAGATTGAGATACAAGATTCACAACATTTTTACAACAAAAATTACATTAAAAAGTAATCAGGTCTCAATGGCTGGGTTAAAAGTTGTTCCAGTAATACAGAGATTCTGGATTTGATTCCCAGTTGCGACCGATATTTTTTTTATGTTTCATTTAGATTTGTCAATATTATCTTCTTCTTCAACGATTATATATGTTTGGAATGATTTGAATGTGCGAAAACAGAATGCTCAGAAAACAGTGCAGAAGACATTCATTGCCGTAAATATCTACAGATGATGCATAATATAATATGTAATTGAGTACAAGACCTGTGGATCGTAGACTTCTCCATCGGCCAGGATCTGACTGCCCTGTTCCCCGCCCACAGCCCACACGCGCCCCCCGAGGCACGCCACCCCGGGCAGGATGCGCCCCGTGCTCATGGGGCTCAGTTGCTTCCATTCCCTGGACACAAGACACCTTACCGAGGTGACATACAGTCAAATTATAACAGTTACAGAAAAAAGGAAGGAGGGGGGATTGGCCCATGCCTACCTACCGCCTGCGAAAAAACCTATTTATTGTTATCGAAGAAATCAAACACTTTGTGCCTTGACATTAAAATAAAAAATGAAATAAAATAAGTTCTTTGTTACCACTTTATTTTATTTATTCACGTCGACCGGTTTCGGTTAATATCAACCTTCCTCAGGAAAATAAACATAAATCAAATTACAGCCCAGAAGAAGATTATACAGTGAACAAAAGAGAAAGCATATAAGAGAGGGTTGGGGGTTACATAGAGAACCGAACCGACAGTCCAATTTTAAAGTTCTCCTTATGTAATTCCCATCCTTCCCCTGCCCTTCTACCAGCCTATCTCTGATGGTGTCTCCCTCTCTTGTATGCTTTCTCTTTTGTTTACCTTTGTACTGTAATTTAGTTTCTATGTTTATAGTCCTGATGAAGGTTGAGATCAACTGAAACCGATCAACGTATAAATAAAATAAAGTGGTTTTAAACAAAGAACTTTCATTTGTCTTTTTATTATTATTATTCAATGTCAGTATTCTGCTGATGTACTCAAACCTAATTTTATTAGTAACCAATAAGTTCATTTTTATTATAATTATAAAAACAACAGTAATTGAGTTGATTTAAATTTAAAACAAAGTTAATCCTTTCTTATCTTCAAATAAGAGTCAAATCGAGATTGATTTATAATAGTAGAATCAACGACATGTTGTGAAAGTTGTTCCATGCTTGTATAACTCTATTTCCAAGGAAGTGTTTCCTGGATTGGATGCAAACGGAGTTTTGTTAATTTTTTTGAGAGTTGAGATTCACATTTTTGTCGGTGGTGAAGATTTCTATAGTAGCAGGGCAATTATAATGACCAGACAAAATTTTTAAAATCTCAATTAAGCCACCCCTTTTTCTTCTTTCTTTTAATACTGATATTTAATTCCTTGAGTCTATCTTCATATTGCTGGCCTTTCAAAGCTCTTAGTATTTTTATATTGTAAACCTGTTTAAAATATGTATATGTGAACATAACGTGTAAATAATTTCACTACAACAATTCAAAATAGTTAAAGAGTGCTGAAACCATGAATTTAATACCCAAAATAGAAATTTATAAACCTAGGGGTAAACACGTATTTCACTTTTGTTTTTTTAATCTTGGAACTGGAAACTAACCCACTTCCCCATTTTCGATTTAGCTGAAACTCGACAGATAGACTCGTTGATAACAATGCATTCTATCAACTTTTGGTAGCAATCATGCACATATACGCAGATATATACATATCTCTTTTCTCTGAAACTCAGTGACATTACACCAGTTAACACAATACGCAATAAATGTTGGTCGATTCTGGAATCAGTGTTGTCGCTAGAGTTGTCGACTCCAGTTCCTGGACAGGAAGGTTCAATTCTCAATCAAATCAAAATAATATATATTTTTAAAATTGTTAAAATTTTTTAAATATATGCGGAGCCGCGCGAAAATTACCTTGATGGGTTTGTTCAAAAATCGGACTAAAAACTACCATTTTTTTTTTTTAATTGTTTTATGTTAACATCATGTTTAAATTGTAACACTTTTCCCCAGAATAGCTAACTTTCTCTAAATAAAAAAGAAAAAAATCACATTTGTTAAAAAAATATCCCATTCCAATTTTATGTTTTATTCTTTCTCTTCTTTTCATTTCTTCAATTTTCCCTCTTTTTGTATAAATCATGGTCCATATATATTCACACTTATCCTAATTTGACTGTCCTAAAACGGGAATCATCCTAGTTGGACAGTCAAAACATTTTATAAATAATGTACATAAATGTGTAAATATTTTACTAAATAAAAAAAAAAAATAAAAAAAAAATGAAAATGAAATGAAATTTTGATAAAAACGATTTGATAGAAATGACGTACCAGGTCTGCAGGTCAAAGAACAGCACAGTGTCAAAGGTGATGTCGGTGGCTCGCTGAGCAGCCCTCGGGGGCTCTCGGCAGGACCCTCCCAGCAGTAGGAGGCGGCGCCTGGCCCTCTTGCGGGCTATCGCATCCAGCTGCACCAGGGCCCCCTTTCTTGACACCTGCGGAAAATTATTTACCGTGATGCACCTTGTATTTTAATTTTTAGTATTGTGGTCTGTGGCGATGTTCGACATCAGTGTTTTTCTTTAAACCTGTACAAGTGAAAAAGCTTTTAGCAAAGTTTAGGTACAATATAAAAGTATTACTAAACCTTGTGTAAAAAAAAAAGTAAACATTGTGTACTAATGTAAAAGCCTCAAGGGCAAATAAAGGAGTAAATAAATAAAATAATTTACCAGGTCAGCGCGATGGTTGCGCAGTGCCACCCTTAGTGATGCGTCCCTACACCTCAGCAGGGCTCTATCGAGCGCGGGGGCCCCGAGCAGCACGAGCCGGACAGAGCGCAGCACCTCGAACACGTGGCGCCGGCGCTCCGAGGGCTCGTGCTCCACCCAGCGCATGGCCGCTTCCAGCACCTCACTCTCCGACTCCACGCGCAGCTGGTCTGAGGAGAGCAATCGCGCCAGCAGGCTCGCCGGCAGCTGGAGGAGCTCGTCCCCCTCGCTGGCCACTGAGAAGTGCCACTGGACGTGCTCCAGCGCCGCGGTGGCCAGATCGGTGCAGTTGTGGGCCTCAGCAAACCTGACACATTATATTATTAGCAAATTTAAACTAACTAACTAACCATCACGCCGTTTCCCCGCAGGGGTAGGCAGAGAGGACGGACCGCCAAACAACTCGATCTTGGCACACACTCCTTACTTCGTTCACATTCATACATCGTCTCATACATGCTCTTCTGTTATTCTGACTCTTGACATCGCCCGACTCAAGTATCTGATTCACTTGGTCGTGCCATGTCTTCCCCGGGCGTCCCCGACTTCGTCTACCATCCACATTTGCGTCATATATTCTCCTTACACTCCTTTCCTCATTCATTCGCTCTACATGCCCAAACCATCTGAGCGTCCCTTTCTTAATCTTATTCATTACGCTTACATCAGCCTTGCATTCTTTGCGGATCTCCACATTTCTCACACGATCATACATGGTTTTACCACACATACTTTTCAGGGATCTCATTTCTACAGCATTCAGCCTACTTTCATCCTTTCTCTGCCAGTTCCATGCCTCACTGCCATACATCAGGGTAGGTACCAACACTCCATTATGGACGGCTAGCTTCGCTTCTTTTGACAATTTTTTGTTGCTGCCAACGGCGTTCGGTCCTCCATTAATGGAGTTACCGGCATTTACCCTTCTTTCGATATCTCTATCAGTCTTCCCATCTCTCGTAAACATACTTCTCAAATGCGCAAACTCATCCACCTGCTCCAAGTATTCGTCATTCACAACTATGTTGCACATTGTTTTCGTACTCCCTCTTTCAAATACCATTACTTTAGACTTACTTACATTCATCATTAACTCATTCATTAGCAAATTTGAAATGTCTATTTGTATTATCAATGTACCATCCTTATTTATTAAGTGTACAGATTTACAATACATATTTATACATAGTTATGAATTATTTGGAGCAAGTAGATGAGTTTGTTTATTTAGGAAATGTGTTGACAAGGGACTGGAAGGCTGATTGACATTAATAGATGGGAGAATGCAGGAAATTCAATTGACAAATTCAGTAGTTGCTCAATTTGGGAGGCGGGTATGGATACCACCGTCCCGGGAACCATTTATTGGATAGCCAACACCCCTGCCATAGGTCACCCCATGTGGTTCGCAACGTTTGGTGACTTGGTGCCCGGTTTCATGAGGTGGGGTTTGTTTAGGTCTTCGTTTGCGGCGGATTCGTTTGCCCATCTGCGAGGATCGGGAGAGACTGGTTGAGGGAGACCTTTTGAACTCTCTAGCCGGACTCTCTCAACCCACAACCTTGTACCGCAGTGGGGGAGATGGATTCACACGCCCGTCGCTCCTGGACACATTGACCCCCAGATTCCTACTCACCCTTCATACCTTCTCAGGACTTCTTCTCTTTTTTTTTTAATATCAGTACCGCTCAAGAGTCCCAACAGCTCCCGTTTGAAGCCAGTGAGACTATGGCATCCCCAATTAGGGTATGTTGTGAGGCTGAAGGTAGTGGGGAGGGGAAGGAGATAGGGAAGAGGAAGGTGGGAAAGTACCTGGCTATTCAGATCTGGTCACTAAACACGGCTAAAGCCATTCCAAGCAACGTTTCAATTCTGAATGGTGGTCTTACACCAGGGCGATACTGATAGTATCTTTCACTCTGGAACGTGCCGCAAATATACTATATATTATTTTTAATGAATAAATTGTGAAATAACACAAATTGATCAAATGCTAAGTCCTCCATCACAACACAAGCAACATTTTCGGCTTTCTGTGGTGGTAGTAGGAGATTTTCAAACATTGTTGGGTTATTCGTAACCCGGGAATGTTTGTCTTTCTTTTTAAAAAAAAAAAAGTTTATTTGCCACGCCGGGATTCCATCCCGCGACCTTCGGATTGCGAGTCAGCGCCGATCACGCTAGACCACGCCGGCCGTCTTTCCTTTTTCTAAAAAGACCTACCACTCGGCAGTTCCAAAGATGTCTTAGGCCCTTAGGGATTTTTTTTCCTCAGGGCCTCCTGTGTAGAGCCAATGTAAAAAAAGTGTCTAATAAATAATAAATAATAAATATCAAAGTTTAGGAGTTTACGAAATCTAATGACAGCCCAGATGTATGGCGGTACGGCATGAAACTGACAGAGCCTTCCTCCGAAGAATATTACAAATGAGATTCCTGAAGATTATCGAATTCAGTGTCACGCGAGAATGAATTTTATCAAAAGAGGAATTCTTACATGTAGATTCCAATGGCGTTGGAAGGGTGCAGTTCCCGTATGAGGAACTCCTGGCAACCGGAGACCAAGTCCCGCAGCTGTAGCATGTCCGCCGCCGCCAGCACCTCTTGCACGGTGTCTCTGGACAGCATTACCTCACCTAAACGCAGACATTTTAAATTGGTTAATATTGGACAAGCTACAAGAGACATAGGTAAAAATCACTGAAGAGATACACCCATAGAAGTGTGTTTTAGGCGTGTCTGTTTGCCCAAATTAAGTACATTTTTTGAATAAAATGTTCAAATATGGATACCGGTGTCCTGGGAAGCATTAATTGGATAACCAACAACTCCACCATAGTGGTTCGCTACATTTGGTGACTTAGCAGAGGTGCCAGGGTTCATGGGGTGAGGTTTGTCCAAGTCTTGGTGGCAGAAGTGACTGTCCACCAGCTGCGTGGCGGGCAGTCAGAGAGATGCAAGATGAAGGAGACCCTGTGACCTCTCCAGTTGGACTCTCTTGACCCCAAATCTTTGCGTCGCAGAGGGAGGGATGGATTCATGACTCACTCCTGAACACACTGACCCCCAGATTCCTACCCACCCTATCATACCATACATTTTTCCTTTTCAGGACTTCCTCTCCTTCCTTCCCTTTAAATATCCTTTGCACAGCATCCCCAAAGATGACATAGGCCCTGAGGGAAAATATTTTCCTCGAGACTTCCTGTGTGGAGTTAGTTAAAAAAAAAATTATCATCGTGGATATCTACATAATTCTCGCTGCCACAAGGAAATTACATGCTTCTTTTTAACCCCCGACGCAAGGAGCGGTGTTATAAGTTTGACGTGTCAAACGTCAAACTTATAACACCGTCTGTGTCTGTCTAACTGTCTGTGGCATCGTAGCTCCTAAACGAATGGACCGATTGTGATGCAGTTTTTTTTGTTTGAAAGCTGACGTAATCAAGATGGTTCTTAGCTACAATTCATGAAAATCTGTTCAGGCGTTTCAAGGTTATCAGCCTTTTTTTGTGTCAGGGGTTTCTTAAAATTTTGTAAATTTTACTTATTAATGATTTTTTTAGGAAAGTGCGGATACAATCACTTTTCGAAAATAACTGTCCAATTAACTGGTTTTTAGTTACATTTAAACATAATATTGTCAATTGAATTGTGAGCTGCTTTTTTAGATATTATCAGACAGAAATAATGTAATAAGCTAAAAAAAAAATGGAGTATCAAAGTCACCCCACTTCGTAAGGTAAGTTTGATCACTATTTATTTTTTCACTTCCCTAAAGCACACAATTTTATTTCGATAGCTTAAACATGTCTAATAAATAGGACACAAAATTTTAAAATACAATTTTTTTTATAAAAAAGTTATTTAGTTTTAAAGTTGGAAATTGATAAAAATGACCCCATTTTACGGTATTGAAATTCTTTCTTGGACAGACTAAACTTGAATAAATATATATTTTTTTTAAGATCAACAAACATTCCCGGGTCACGAATAACCTGACAACATTTGAAAATCTCCCACTACCACCACAGGAAGCAGAAAATTTTATTTGTGTTGTGATGGAGGACTTAGCCAGCCGAGGAATTGAACACACGACGTCTGGATGGGACCCAAACGCAATACAAACTCAATCATTGACCATTCATACCATTTACCTCTCTAGGTCCTAGGAATCGAAAGGTCTTATGTAAATTGTCGACAACCGTTTTCTTTGAAATCTTCTGGAAAATATCTCGTAATTTTTTGTTAACCCTTTGAGGAGTATCGCCGCACGTATGCGGCGGCACTCGGCCGTACGCGGCAATACTCCAGATAGAGTATACGACC
This sequence comes from Glyphotaelius pellucidus, assembly GCA_936435175.1. NCBI lineage: Eukaryota > Metazoa > Arthropoda > Insecta > Trichoptera > Limnephilidae > Glyphotaelius > Glyphotaelius pellucidus. Next base: position 39,461,750 of record OW386543.1, read on the forward strand.
GCATACTTGCGGTTGTACAACTTTATTGAAAAATTTTTATTTGTTAAATGTTGAGAACTACTGAATTTGTCCAACTATAATTTATAATGCAATAAGAAAAGGTTATAGTAATAAAAAAAAACTCCGAAATTATTTTGTGTAGTAAAAAAAGGTAAGAAGATAATTAATCAAATCGATTGCAAAATTAAGAAAAACTTGAAAAATAACTCACTCCCACAATGTAAATGGCTAAAAAATAACTCGCTAATCAAAGGGTTAAGAATGTCAATAAACTATGATAAATTCTATTTTAAACACAAATAGTCCATTAACCAAACAAACCAGATAAAATTCAATGTTTAACAAAAATACAGGGACAATTAAATTTATTGAATTATTATTTTTTATGAATTATTTTGTATGTAAACAGAAAATATTTGGCTAATATAAACTGTTCAAGAGAAAGTGACCTGTGTAGATGAAGTCCACGATGAGAGCGAGTGCGTGCGACGGCACCGTGGGCAGCGACACGGCGGAGCGCTTCTCTTCCGCCAGCCCGCTCCCGAACATGGCCGAGAAGTAAGCGCTGCCCGCCGACAACACGAGCCGGTGCGCCTGCAAACAAATAACGCCTCAATTGGTGACGAGCGACAACAGATAAAAAAATATTGATGTCTACCGCCTCCAAGAAACAGTCTATCTATGAGTATTTGATAGCTTTGTTGTATTACTATTAGATTACTCCAGGCACACAAATGAGTCTATTCTGGAAGAGCTAGGCATCCACAATAGGCTTCCAACTGTCTGCTTATAACGCATTTTAAGATACTTTGAACACGTTGCTTGTCAAACTTGGAGAAACTCATAGTCACTGGTATGGTGGAAGGCAGGAGAAGAAAAAGAAGGTCACTAACGTCCAGTACGTCGGTGTCCGAAGCTCTCCACGCAGCGCAGAACCACAAGGAGTGGAGGAGCCTTGTCCACTATGGAAATTGGAGTGGGGATCACGATCCTCAGCAATGAGGAACTGACTTTTTTTTTATTTTTAAATTAGCTAGTTAGATAAATGAACAAAAAAATATAATTCACTCGCCACTGTCGTTAGAGTTTTTATTTTTAAAGCATAATGATGAAAAATGTCATATAAAATTTTGTTAAGAGTGCATAGTTTTGCGTTTTCAAAAAATTTTCATGAAATTACTATGCTTTGTGTTGTGAAACACAGATAGAAGTAGTTACATGTTTGTAAAGTATAACAATGAATTTGATGATATTAAGTTAAATAGCATTGTATTGCAAACAAATATTACAAAATACAGTTGAAAATCTGTGTTGATCTAGTTAATAATATTGCATTGCAAACAAATATTACAAAATAGAAAGTCTGCATTGTTTGAGTAAGTTAATAACATTGCATTGTAAAAAATATTATAAAATACAGTTGAAAGTCTGCGTTGATCTAGTAAGTTAATAACATTGCATTGTAAAAAATATTACTTATTTATTCACGCCTTGAAGGCTTTTACATGTACATGTACACGTTATTATAGTTACATAAGTTATTTAACATTGTATTAAAAATTATTTGTAGAATTAAAAAGAAATGAAAATATTAGAATAATAATAAAATTTATGTCAGAATTTTAAAAATTTCTGATATAAATTTTGGTAAAGAATAAATGAAAACGTCAACGGAACTGAATTTATTACCAAGCCTATGTAGTCTTTGGATTGGGGAGTTAATGAAAAAGTTAGTTTTTGGCGGATAAAAAAAGAACAGTTCTGGCAGTCTCGTGTCACGATTTGGTACTCGGAATGTTATTAGTTTTGTTAAGTCAGGTGCATCAAGTGATCCATTAACTAATTTGAATAAAAGTACCAGATCGCTCTTGGTTCTTCTACACGATAAGTCAGTTAAATTAAGTATGTAGTTTCATTAAATTATCATAATTAATTTGTTCAATGGGTATAGAGAGTTTGAAATTAATAAATCTTAAAAATTTATGTTGAACTCTCTCAATTTTTAATTGATGAGTTTTATAGTATGGGAACCAAATAGTTGAATTGTATTCTAAAATTATAAAATACAGTTGAAAGTCTGCGTAGATCTAGTATTCTAGGCAGAAAAATTTGTGCAAAACTTAACATGCCAGAGCTTGCGTGATATCCAAACCAGCAAAAACACCGTTCAGATTTTCTGCTTTTTAGTTAAGATAGATGCTCTCGAAATTTGATGCTGGAGAAAAATGCTCAATGTTCAAATTCCATGGACAGCCAGGCACACAGAATGGACTCATTTGGTCCATTCTGGAAGAGCTAAGCATTCACAATAGGCTTTCAACTGTCTGCTTATAACGCATTTTAAGATACTTTGAACACGTTGCTTGTCAAACTGAGGACTCAAACTTGGAAAAACTCATAATCACTGGCATAATGGAAGGCAGAGGAAAATCACTAATGCGTTGAGATAGCCAAGTATCACTGGCGCCCAGTACGTCGGTGTCCGAAGCTCTCCACGCAGCGAAGAACCACGAGGAATGAAGGAGCCTTGTCCACTATGGAAATTGGAGTTGGGGTCACGATCCTCAGCAATGAGGAACTGACTTTTTATTTTATTTTTAAATTAGCTAGTTAGATAAATGAACAAAAAAATAAAATTCACTCGCCACTCCTAGACATGTTATGCAGTTATGTACTGCAATTATGCAGGGAAAATAAACCCCTGAGTCATCATTTGGAAAACACCTCACTTAACGACCTTTAGCCAAATTTAAACAATGTGGTAATTAGGGAAACTTTAGGGTAATTAATAATCATTAATAATTTCCAACAGTTTACTCAGAAATTAATAAGGTCATAGGTTATAAAAGTAAAAGTAATTAGTTTTATAAGTACCCATATAGAAACACATCATCTGAAAGTGGCCAAACCACAGTTTGATAATGCCTTCAGAGGGCGAAATCGCTGTCAAGGGTAATAATAATTACACAGCAAAACTTTTTTATTAAGAGGGAATAACCAGACAAAACCGGAAATATGTCATTTTTAAATCAACTTTTAGACGTATTGACTCTTTTCCACAAAAAATTATAAATTGATTTCGAAAGATTGTTCTTTTATCCAGTAAAGCTATTTTTAAATTTTGAGAAAATATGTTTATTTTTAGTACAATAAGGTTTTACCGTAGGTCGTTGGCAGATTTGTTAAATTTTCAAACAAAATTTTGTATTATACAACATACTTTTCAAATCATATAATCATGCAGTAAAATAAATCAATAAATTATTTGGGAAAGCTGCTTTTGAGAAATTTGATTTTAGTTCAAATAAAATCATAAAGAAAAGATCCGCGCCCTTACTTCAGTTTGTCTATTTATTTACGGTCTTACAAACTAATACACATAAAAAAAATTACATTTTTTATTCTGCTTAGACTTTATTAAAAAACTATAAATACTAAATATCAAAATATAATTACAAAAAGTACATAATTTTAATTGTTTTTTCATCACGAATTTGATCATTTTTGAATGTGGGTATTTATCAAAGCAAATTTGGAATTAAATAAAATCGATATTGAGTTATTACGTTAAAATGCTAGTATAAAGAATAATTAATCTTCCTCATCGGAACCTCCCTGTACCATTACAAGGGTACGATTGCAAGATCATTGTTCGACGAAATTTAAATTCTCGGCCGCTGGTTAATGGCTCTTAATAAGTCAGGTACGTCTCATATCGCACATATGTCTGGTAATATTATATTATCGTGAAAAGAAGCTTATGGGTCCGAGTGGAATAAACTGTTTTTATAAATTGAATAATGATATTATTTGTATTGAATTTTTAAAAGGAAAAAAAGTTTAAATGTATTGTAAAATATATTTACAGATGTTTATTCATAAAAGGGTAAGTATATAAATAAACATGAGATTAACAGTAACTAACAAATAATCATCTTTTCTTATTGAAAAAAAAGAAATTTGTACAAACATTTCCGGTCATTTGATTTAATGGAGGAATTCACTTGCGATTAAACCCAACGCTTTGGACTACTAAGCTAAAATTGAACTTACCTTGATAGTAGTATCTCCAGAGATGAGCTCCACATCGCAGAACTTGCCGGTCTTGCGCAGAGAATTGAGATTGCCGATGACACGGTGGGCGTAGTTTTTGCACATGTAGGGCCGCTGCCCTGAGCCTGGCCCCATTGCAGGCCCGTCCACGTTCCCGTTCAGCCCCGACATGCCCACACCATCTGCCACCTCGTCTATAACTGCAGCCAAACACAGTGTGTTCCCATTAAATAAAGAATTATCCATAATATAAGCTTAAGGATATTGTAGAGGGATCCTAAAGTCATAATTGTGGTGACTTGGTCACATATTAAGAATGCCAAAAGACCAAATTCCACTGAAAATACAAAGGTTGGGTTGCTTTACAGAAATTCAAATGTAAAAATTCAACAAAACAAAATGGCCATTCAGCGCCATTTTGTTTTGTTGACATAAAAGTTAATATTCAAGTTCTGTAAAGGTCCTATTCAAGTTCTCTTTTTATCCATCAAATAACTGGCCCATGATGAAATAATAACAGAACTTGAATAGAACTTTCACTAAAAGCTTTCAATAGCTGAGGAAAGCACCGGCTGAGGCATTGCAGAGAAAGACTGTACCTGCAATAGACCACCTGTACCAAGGCCACTGAAGCAGTGCAGGAGACGTCTCATTAAATAAGGTTCACAACCTGACTAACAAAAGGAGAATAAAATGTGATAATAATGAAGATTCATTCAAGTAATGAAATAAAAATTCTTCTTCTATAGTATGGTGGGGATCAAAGAAGAACATTTTCACTTCCCTGGGCCAATTCAGTTGCAGTAATACATTTACATTTACAAACAGGTGATTTTCCGGAACATGAACAATGCTAAAAAGGAAACGACAGCAGATAATCAAAATAATAAATGAAGTAGATATTACGTGTCCACCCAAACGAATCGCTGAGCATTTTTAGAACAAATCAGGAGACACTGCTTAGTGAGCATGAATCAAAAATGAATTTCGAATATCGTGATAAGTTTACTGTGGTTCCCTTTATTATCAAAATAAGTCCAATATTTATCTTTTAGTATTATTATATATTTTGCACTTAATAAGCAGAGCAAATATTAAGTCAAATAAAGATAATGGAAATATTAATTTGATTTAATATAAACATTACATTATTCAGCAGTTGTATGAACTGGTGGCAGATTTCAAATAGAACTGGGGTCTTTGAATTGTTAGTAATAATATAAACAGCCATTATCTATTTAGCTAAGCTAGAGAACATTAAACTGCTGCCTAGTAACATCTGATAAACACATGACATAGACACTGTAAGTAAATTATTATAAATAAAACGATTCAGCAGAATGTTGAAATATTCTCTCCGTATCTCTGTTATTAATTATCACTTAAAATTACAATAGCTTTATACTTTCCAAAGTTGAGCAAACGAATAGTTTTGTAAACTAATCAGACCCACCCACTTCAGTTATAGAATCTACAAACAGGTGGAAAACTGTCTTTTTGTGCTCCATTTTTATTACAGTGTGGAAAACAAAATATTTAACAAAAATGTATATAATGGAAAAAATAATAAGCCGATTTAGTAATATGGAGTCAGATAATGTAAATGCAAATGATTGTTAATTAAGTGAAAGGTCCTTCAAACAAAATTTCAATAAGCTGTCATAAGGCGTCTTCAAAGAGTTATACAATTTATAAATATCACAATTTGTAGGTAATTTATTTTGGCGTTCAGTAAATAAGTTGAGTAATTATTTTGCAGGTATTTAAAATATTAATAATAATAAACTAACCATTTTATTCAGCAAATGAAATCCTTATTCTTAAAGGAAACGTACACGTCAACCTAACTTTGGAACAATTAAATGATCGAGCCTTTTGTGGTATTAATCATAAATTAATAATTCAGTTAACAGTTGGAGACGGTTGGGGACAAGATAATGGCTTGGTGTTCTGAGTAATTATTGTCAATAAACTAAATTGTTGACGTTTAAAAAGTCATTAATGAAAATGGTAGGCAAATCGTCATTACACATTTTTTCTATGGCTTTCCATCTTCGCATCAAAAAAGCAGCCTTCTTGATCCGAGTCCAAATATATCATATATATCCATATTTTGCTTACATTTTACACAAATTATTATTATTATTGTGAGCTCCGAATATTTTTTTATGAATGAAGCAAGTTAAAAATTTAATCAGGGGCGTAGCTACCGTCGTATTAGCCATATCAATGATACGGCCCCCCCGGGCTTTTGTTTCTTTTGTGAGAAGTATTTACCCTTCAATTAGGCCCCCCAACTAATTTTGATACAGGGCCCTTCCAAGGCACGCTACACTGTTGAATTCAATGCATACATAATTTGAAGTAAAATTGGGTTGGGTCCTGCAACTGTGTTTGTGCACCCAATAAATAAATAAATCCCCCCACACCCCCATACATCTCCCACCTAACTCAAGAACAGATCGATTGTTAATCAAAATTTCCATGGGAATTAATCATTTTAATGTTTCAAATATTTTTTTATGTATGAAAAACAAGCATGATGCTTAAAACTTACATACTTACATGAATGTTCAGTAATCAATTATATTAAATTGAAAAATAAAAAACGGAGAAAAAGGGTAAAAGGCAAGATCACTGAAAAAAGTATAATACAAAACACCTGTAAAATACAATTTATACGATTCGAAAAGTAAAGATATTCGAAATAAAATATTTTTCTGTTGTCTATGGCAAAGTGTCAAAATAAAATATATTGTCTATCCTTCGCATACTCTATACTTCAATCCTGTCATCGGGACCATTTAGAAATAATAAAAACTTGTCCCTTGTCTCTTGTATATTTATGTTCGGGCTTTCAGAACTTTCCACTGTCACCAGCCGCAATAATTATTAATTTTCAAATTTCTCAGTGGAAAATCTTTCATATTCCCGATCCAGACAAGTGTATTCCAATACCAATTTTGACGGTAAGTCACGTGTATTCACCAATTTATTATTTGATAAAACATCTTTCTAATCAATGTGCACGATCGTATTCATTTTTACGTGCAGATTTATTTATTACGTGCACGGAGTTCAGTTAAAAGTACACATTCGTCGGCGTGGCCTTATAAAACAAACGCTTTACTAACAATACTATTACTCGAGATTCCGCGGTCTAGTTACTAGTTTTTATAAATTATAAAACTGGTAGGAACGTATTTTTTAATAATACTTTCATCACACATCAATCTTTTCCTTGAAACGCCACCCACAAACACTTGTGTTGACCATTTTTTTGATGATGAATTATCATCATTGATGTTTTTTTACACAATAATTTATTGGTAATTACTTGTGTCTAACCAAGCCCTGATCAAGCGAATGTTCTCATGACAATTTTACAGGCCTTCAATTTGTAATGAATTTATTTTCAATCACTCTTATTGGGTCTTGGATTGACAAATTACAATAATTCATCAATAAATCTATCCACTTCCTTCAGAATAGATTGATTTAAGCATTTTTTTTAAACTCAGAATCAGTGGAAGTGATTTTTAAATCGGGAACTTGTTTCAGAGTGAGAATGGGCAAACTGCAACTTGATCAGTGCTTGGCGGGACACAAGGGCCGAGTGTGGAACGTGGCATGGCACCCCCTCGGGGGGTCCCTGGCCTCCTGCGGCCAGGACAAGACCATCAGGCTCTGGGGCCAAGAGGGTGCCCGCTGGGTCAACACCACCATCCTGGCTGATGGACACCAGAGGACAATCAGGGAGGTTGCTTGGTCCCCTTGTGGAAACTTCCTCGCTTCGGCTAGTTTTGATGCCACCACTGCCATCTGGGATAAGAAAATTGGTAAGTTGACTTGGATTTATTTATTAAGATTCCATTTAGCAGTGGTGAAAATATTCTGATTATGTTATTTTACAATTGAAAAAAAGGTAAACTTTCAGGATGACTGGACATGTCGCTTGCTGAGAATTGGTTTGTACTATGTCCACAAAAACTCGTATTGAAAAATAAAAGTTTTTGAGTTTCAAAAAATTATATTTTTGTTTCCTTTATTTCAAACTAATTGCTATAAATATTTTTTAAAAATACAAGATCTACCCATAAGTAAAAGAACAACTTATTTGGTTAAATTTTGGACGAAGTAACATTTACTTCAATTCACAGCTTAAAAAAAACCTAAAAATACAGGAGTACAAACCAATCCTCAGCAAGCGATGTGTAATACAAATATTTTTTGGGAAAAACCTTTTGATTCATCTTATTTGCTACAAAAGACAACCATTTCTTTTGAGGCGCTGGAAATTACTATAAATGTAAAATTTCAATTACGTAAAATTAAAATTTGCTTTTGTCGTGTGGGATACCATTTACGATAATTTTGAATAGTGTTTTCCATCGCCGAAATAGTTGTATTTTATATTAATTAAGGGGGTATTCTAGTCAAGAAGCATGAATTGTAGGTATTTTTTCAGGTGCAAAAAAAAACAATAATATTTTTACAAGCCATTATTTTACCAAATATTGATTAAACATTAAAGAATACATGAAAAAAAAAACAAATGAAAAAATTCAAAAAGTTACAGGGTGTTGAAGTGGGGGGTCTCAAAAAAATGGCGCGCCCTGGTTGACACGATTGCAACCCTCCTAGTAATCTAAAAAAAAAAACAAATTAATTCTTAATCCAAACAAATGCCTATGGCCCGAACTAAGGAAAAGTCCAAAAAATTTTTTTTCGCAAAAAGCGGCTCTCTGAAATAAAAAGACATTTTTTAACCAGTTTTTTTAACTTTCCAAATTTTTTAAGAATAGTAAAAATTGAAATTTTGTTATAGTTTTAGTTAGCACGATAGAGTAATGCATAGAAAAGGCTCACACCAAATTTCAAGTGAATTGGTTCAATAAAACTTAAGATCATCTCATCTGCCCTGATGATGAACACTGTAACGCTGTCCGAAACACTGGCTATAGAAGGAGGAAGCGCAACATGGCATAACACCCCAAAAATAAATAATAAAAATACTTTTGGCCGTGAAAACCTAAAATCACACCAGATGAAATAATGGATCAACCCTAAAAGGTTGCAAAACTTCGAGCTTTGTTTTGTTAAATCTAGAACAGCCAATTAGCTTAAGCCATGTATATGTCACTTCTGTGCATCTTCTATGTATTATGACTGTTGACATAGTTTCTAATGATTGCAAGATTTTGACTTAAATAAGTGAATCAAATATTAACTTCGTATGATTTAATTATTGAAAATCTACTATTGTCACTACTGCAACAAAGTATACAGCACACGATACGTCATTAACATTTGGCAATGTTTCAGGGGAGTTTGAGTGCAATGCCACGTTGGAGGGGCACGAGAATGAGGTAAAGAGCGTGGCGTGGGCGAGCTCCGGGCAGCTGCTGGCCACCTGCTCGCGGGACAAGTCCGTGTGGGTCTGGGAGGCCAGCGGGGATGACGACTACGAGTGCGCCGCCGTGCTCAATGCGCACTCGCAAGATGTTAAAAAGGTTACTATACTATCACTGATTGTTTTATTTTCATGTTAAATCCGCTCAAACCCTGAGCTTTCCATCAAAACCTAACTCACCTTTGGTGATGCTGTGTGGAAGGTCTTTTTGAGAAAAGAAAAGAGTGAATGCAGCTGTAGAAGGGAGTTAATACAAAAGCCAGAAAATCATTCCACAGCCGAGTGTTGAGCATGAGAACAAGTATTGAAAATGGCCTGTTCTTGTGTGGCAAAAGTCAAGCTGGTTGGACATACATTTGAGATGTCTGAACACTGGTAGGCGATCAATAATGCTAGGTCTTTAGAGCATCCTCTGTCGAAATGCCTATAAATTCTATTGGTAGAATAAATAAAGTTAACCTATTTGAGACTATTCTATACATAATGCATATATGTGAGAATTTGAAAGACCCGTCCACGGGTATTGCAAATTCTTTAACGACGCCGTCGTAAAAAGGTTAAGGATTATTTTTTGAAGACAGGCAGAACAGGTTTGGTGAAGAGGGGCCGAATTAGGCATAATCCCATTCTTCGTCTTCTTGAGTTACTGCTGTAACCGCCACTACCCACAAAAAAGTTTTATACACCATTACAGAATATTCATTATTTGTGAAATAAACATCTTGTTTACTTTTTAACTTTGGGTTGTTTTTTTTTTTACTTTACTTTTGGTAAAATAAAATTTTGGTTGTCGCAGTGTATTTTTTGAAAAATATTTTAATTATTTATATCAATCCAATAGATGTTTTGTGTCTTATAAATTTTTTTTTTCCAGGTGGTTTGGCATCCAACACTAGATATTTTGGCTTCCGCTTCTTATGACAATACTATTAAGATATTCAGAGAGGATCCATCCGATAATGACTGGTTCTGTTCCGGCACTCTCACGTCCCACCAGTCCACAGTGTGGAGCTTATCCTTCGACAAAACGGGAAGTCGCCTAGCCAGCTGCAGCGATGACCAAACCGTTAAGATCTGGCGGGAATATCTGCCCAACAACGAGGAAGGCATCGCCACTCCGGACAACATATCCGTCTGGAAGAATGTCTGCACAATCTCCGGTTTTCACACGAGAACTATCTATGACATTGATTGGTGTCACGAAACTGGTTTAATAGCCACAGCTTGCGGAGACGACATTATCCGAATATTTAAAGAAACCGAGGATTCTCAACCCAATGAGCCGACTTTTGAGTTAGTCTGCTCGGAGCACGGAGCACACACCCAGGATGTCAACGCCGTGAAATGGAACCCTAAGAATCCTCAGCAGCTGGCTTCCTGTAGCGATGACGGAGAAATTAAAATATGGACCTACGTTGACTAGTGTATTTTAAGGATTTCAAGCTAGAAATTTTACACTGATTATGTTTAACTTTTTGTTTTTATACTTGTTTTATTGTTATTATGTATGTAATATTAAGCGTTTTAGATAGTATTTTTTTGTAAAATATTGTATAGGCTTGTAAATAAAAATGGGATAACTTGTTTTTCAATTTTTTTTCTCACGCATAAAAACATCTAAAGGGTGATTCTGTATCTTTTGCATTAAGTCGGCGTTACGAGACAATTAAGACAAAGAGGCAAAGTCTGTCGGACGTCGGAAGGTGTCCACCGTGCGTTATCAGCTGTCAAATTTTTATTATTTTCTATGGATATTAATGGCTTGTCTATGCCTGTCGATGTCAGTTGATGTGGTATAATTGACTACTTAAAAACGAATTACTATTTACTATAACTACTTAGCCTAACAGGCATTCGTAAATGGCTACACAGATAGCCATTTATGGCACAACAAACAGTTGTTGCATTATTTTGATGTTTGTACAAGATGATATCCAATTCACAAATTTTCCCCGCAACTGACAGCTCTCAACGAGGATTACGCGGCAAACGTGTCGTCATCTTTGGCGTTAGGATAACTACTTTGAAGAGTTAGGATGGGTTGTTTCAAAAAATTTGATGGATTCATCAAATATTTGAAGTTGATTTTCACGTTCTGTGTAAGTTCTATTCCTATTCCTATTCTAGTCCTGGGGACGGGTTGTTTCAAAATATTTGACGGATTCGTCAAATATTTGAAGTTAATTTTCACGTTCTGTGTAAGTTCTACTCAAGTTCTATGATTATTTCAGTTTTATGAAGCAACTGGCCTATAATGTTGTAAAAACAGAACTTGAATAAAACTTACACAGAACGTGAAAATTAACTTCAAATATTTGATGGATCCTTCAAATTTTTTTAAACAACCCATCCTTAGTGTCTTAACATAAGCGCATTATTTAGCTTGTTAGCGTAATACGTAAGAAAATTGTGTTGACATGCAGTTACGCTGTTGCAAAAGGTACAGAATTGCTTTTGGTAAGTAAGCAATTTGGGAGGCGGGTATGGATACCGCCGCCCTGGGAACCATTTATTGGACAACCAACACCTCTGCCATAGGTCAGCCCAAGTGGTTCGCTACGTTTGGTTACTTAGCATGGGTGCCTGGATTTGGTTTGTCCGGATTTTGGTGGCGGATAGCGGATGGCTTGTCAATGTCTCTTATATAGAAAATTTGTGACACTGATTGCCGAACTTTAGATTACCTACTTGTGATTTACACCTTTTACGATCAGAAGAGCTAGTCTCTATCTTTCGTGAGAACGAGATCGTTCTCCCGCGAGATGTCCTGTCAGATTTTTGTGATTTTCTACAGCTGTTAAATGAATAAATAATCATGCATACTTGCAGGAATTTATGTTTAAAACGACCCAAACTAAAGTACGTGACAGCTCACAGCTGAAATTTTGACATTGGCCGATAGAAAAAGCAAATAACAGCCGTAGAAAATCACACAAATCTGACAGGACATCTCGCGGGAGAACAATCTCGTTCTCACAAAAGATAGAGAATAGCTCTTCAGGTCTTAATATCTGGGTAATACAGATCAGTCCTGTTTTATGGCACTGAAACACCTATTTAAAGCGTCAATAAAAGAAGAAATCTCCATATAACTGGATGCAAACAACCCAAATCCAAGGGACATAAAAACTTATCGGTGCTAATATTCATTTTAGGAATTCAATGAGAGTCCTGCTGACCTGTGGAAATATTCTTATAAAAAGTCTAAACTTCCCAATTAGACAATTAATTAGGAAAATGGCAGATATCCAAATGAAAGAGGGCTTCTCTCTTGGTGTTGTTGTGCAAAAACTGACAGAATTTGCACCTGCGCCTCTGGCAGAGAAATGGGACAACACCGGGCTTCTGATGGAACCTTTTACTCCCAAGTAAGTACTAAAGACATGATAATCAGAACAGATGAAATTAAAATCAGATGAGTGTGTTTTATGAATGAGCATCTATTTGATATTATTTTGTTTTTCACAACCTCTGAACGGATCAATTTTTATATTAGCTCCACACGGGAAGCCCTGAGAAAAATAATTCCCCTCAGGGTCTGTGTTCAGGAGAGGAAGTTCTGGGAAAAATGTATGAGGGATGGGTAGGAATGGATTTTAACTTAAACGAATTGCAATCTTTAGAGCACAGGTGTCAGGTGGGAATGCTGTCCTTGTTCTACCGGTATTACAATGGAAGATGCTCCGAGGAACTAGCGTCATTGATCCCCTCGGCACCGGTGCGTAGTCGGGAAACACGCCAAACACGCGCCCAACATTTGTACGCGGTTGACATTAGTCACATGAGAACGGGTCGTTTCTACGACTCGTTCTTGAGTTCAACAGCTCGGCTGTGGAATGATTTGCCGGCCTCTGTGTTTCCTTCCTCCTACAACATGGGTCTCCTCAAGACACATGTCCACTCCTTCCTCTCCTGTAAAACACCCTCCACACTACATCTTCAAAGATGACACAGGCCCTGAAGGAAATTATTTTCCTCAGGGCCTCCTGTGTGGAGTTAATGTAAAAAAAAAAAAAAAAGAATCTGGGGGTCAGCCGCACAAAAGTGCGGACGTATGAAACCATTCCCTCCCATTGCTGTGCAAGACAATATTCTGAGAGAGTCCTGCTGGAGAGGTCAAACGATTTCCGTCAACTAGTCTCTATCCCTGTCCGACCTGCTAAGCAGTTTTTTTAAAAAAGGACAAACATACCCGTGTTACGAATAACCTGACGATGTAAATCTCCTACTACCACCACAGAAAATTTTGCTTGTGTCGTGATGGAGGACTTAGCCAGTCGAGGAATCGAACATGCGACGCCTGGGTGGACCCAAATGCGATGCCAAACCAGCTACTGACCGGACAACTAGAGTGGATGTGCAGATGCATCCGCCGTAAAGACCTGGACAAACTTCACCCCATGCACTCCTGCTAAGTCACCAAACTATGCAAACCACTTGGGGTTACCTATAGCAGAGGTCCATCCAATAAATAGTTCCCGGGGCAGTGGCACCTCCCAAATTGAAGTCAACTCCCAAGTCTTGTGGGAGTCTGTATATTGTTCTTCAAATTATGCATTGAATAAAGAATAACAAAAGAAGTTCCTTGTGGATGTGCTTCGTGATCCAAATATAGGCCCAATTTGGGCCTGTATTTTCAAAATTCAAATGAGATGGAGAAATATGATTTCAGGCGAGTGTAAGAGAGACGGAATGCTAGGGGTTGGGCTGAAAGGAACATTTGTTTCCATTCAAATTTTTATGGAAGGCACTTCTAGTGTTATATTCTTTACTCTATTATATTATGTACACGATTTTAATTTTGTTATTAATTTATTATGTTTCAGAATTATTCAAAAGATTCTATTAACAAACGACCTGACTGAAGATGTTATGGTTGAAGCAGTGGACTTGAATGTTGACATGATTATTTCCTACCATCCACCTATATTTTCCTCCTTGAAGTCTGTCTCCCAAAGGTAACAGAATAATTTGTACTTACATATTTCACAAAAATTACATTTATATTTTTAAATGACCTACTTTATAAATTATCAACTCAATCTCTATTCATTGGAAAAGAACTTGCAAATTTCAATTGCGATCTGCTCACTGGCAACTTGTTAAAGACCTGTTGTCATGGGTGATGCGGTGACTCGCAGTGCTAGTTGCCGCATTTTGTTGCCAGGTTGCCATGGTTGCGTCTCAAGACCTGTCAAGTTTTCCAGTAATTTGCGATATGTCAGAGCAGGAAAATATTGATTTTGTTCAGTAGATTGATAAATTATTATGAATTTTAATTGATAAATTGTGTTTTTGTTAAATAAGCTGATATAATTACTATTAATCGTAAAGTCGAGTTGCGCCGTGAATTGAGTTGCCAACCAGTTTTCGATTTCTTCATGGGTGAAGGCCCTTACCGAGGCAGTTAAGTGCTACGAAGTCCTATGTAAAAGCCCCACAGGGTGTAGTTAAATAATACTTTAAAAAGCCATAAATGATTCTGAGCAAATCTCTTTATAACACAACTATACTCAACTGTATGTTAACAAATTTGATGATATGCTACATCATATGAGAGAGCTACAAGAATAGCATAGACAATATAAAAAATTTTGGCATAAACAATATTAGTTAAACTAAAGGCCCGTATCCTGCGCCACAATACACATGAACACTAGCTTGAACAGCACCCAAAACATTGAAAATTTGAACACTTCGTGTTCAAAAACCCTGTGTTCAAGCTTTACCACAGCCGACGGAAAACATTCATCTCCCGGGCGAAGGGGGAAGGCTGGCGGGGGGAAATGTGTTCATATTTTTACAAGAGCCGCGCGATGCGGTCATGTATGGAGAATCAAACCGAACAAGTTTTTGAGGTTATGCGCAATGAGCAAGCTTAATAATCACTAGTTTAAAATATTATGATACCTAAATACAATATAATAAATATATTTGATAATAAAATTATAACATAATAACGAATATTAACAATATTAATATTAATATTATTTTTGAAGTGGGTGAAGCGGGAGCGGGAAGGCAGGCGGGGCCGGCGGGGCCGGCGGGGGGGGAAATAAGTTCATATTTTTACAGGAGCCGTACGAAGCGGTTGGTTGGTACCGGAGGTAAATCGAATGACGTTTGGGGTTATGTCAACCGCGCGAGCCTAATACCTAATTATGACTTTAAATTCCAAATAAATACTGTCGTAATGATGATTATATCTTTCGTGATCTCACTTGTAAATAAAGTCTATTAATTTATAAATCGGTTTCAGAGACACGGAAGAAATGACCAATTAAAATAGGTATTCTATTCTTTCCCTGATTAATAAATACCTAATAAAAATCTAGTTAGGTAGGTTAGGTCTAAGTTGAAATCTGCGTGTTCTCCTTTATATTTCGTTTACAATATCATCGCTAAATTTCTTAACAGAACTCGACTTTTGACGTTTGAATTTCGAATGCGTAATTAATTACGCATTCGAAATTCAAATACTGACTTTAGGTCATAATAATTGATATTAGTCGGAAAGCTTTCCTGGTAAATAAACATCTATTAAAATATCTCTGTTTTCTCCCTGATGTAGCATCTCTTCTTCATCGGAACATATTTTAACATTTATCTAAACGCTAAACGTCAAACGTCAAGTCAGTTGTGGACGCGTTGACTCATGGACAGGCCACTAGCAAAGTGTGTGACCGCGCGAACTTCACACCTGTTCACACCAATCTTTCAAACCATGTTTAAAAAAACGCAGGAGACGGAAAACAAAGAACGTTTATAGTGGGGTTCAAGCTAGTTTTCATGTGTGTTCTGGCGCAGGAGTTCCGCCTTTAAGGCCCGTATCCTGCGCCACAATACACATGAACATTAGCTTGAACAGCACCCAAAACATTGAAAATTTGAACACTTCGTGTTCAAAAACCCTGTGTTCAAGCTTTACCACAGCCGACGGAAAACATTCATCTCCTGGGCGAAGGGGGAAGGCTGGCGGGGGGAAATGTGTTCATATTTTTACAAGAGCCGCGCGATGCGGTCATGTATGGAGAATCAAACCGAACAAGTTTTTGAGGTTATGCGCAATGAGCAAGCTTAATAATCACTAGTTTAAAATATTATGATACCTAAATACAATATAATAAATATTTTTGATAATAAAATTATAACATAATAACGAATATTGACAATATTAATATTATTTTTGAAGTGGGTGAAGCGGGAGCGGGAAGGCAGGCGGGGCCGGCGGGGGGGGAATTAAGTTCATATTTTTACAGGAGCCGCACGAAGCGGTTGGTTGGTACCGGAGGTAAATCGAATGACGTTTGGGGTTATGTCAACCGCGCGAGCCTAATACCTAATTATGACTTTAAATTCCAAATAAATACTGTCGTAATGATGATTATATCTTTCGTGATCTCACTTGTAAATAAAGTCTATTAATTTATAAATCGGTTTCAGAGACACGGAAGAAATGACCAATTAAAATAGGTATTCTATTCTTTCCCTGATTATAAATACCTAATAAAAATCTAGTTAGGTAGGTTAGGTCTAAGTTGAAATCTGCGTGTTCTCCTTTATATTTCGTTTACAATATCATCGCTAAATTTCTTAACAGAACTCGACTTTTGACGTTTGAATTTCGAATGCGTAATTAATTACGCATTCGAAATTCAAATACTGACTTTAGGTCATAATAATTGATATTAGTCGGAAATCTTTCCTGGTAAATAAACATCTATTAAAATATCTCTGTTTTCTCCCTGATGTAGCATCTCTTCTTCATCGGAACATATTTTAACATTTATTTAAACGCTAAACGTCAAACGTCAAGTCAGTTGCGTACGCGTGGACTCGTGGACAGGCCACTAGCAAAGTGTGTGACCGCGCGAACTTCACACCTGTTCACACCAATCTTTCAAACCATGTTTAAAAAAACGCAGGAGACGGAAAACAAAGAACGTTTATAGTGGCGTTCAAGCTAGTTTTCATGTGTATTCTGGCGCAGGAGTTCCGCCTTTACCTACACACAAACTCTTTTTCCTTTTGCTCTAAATTATTGTTAGTAGGAACATAATATTATTATGAGATCATGGACTTATTTTGGTATATGTTATAATAAAATGTAATTTTTCAGGACATGGAAGGAGCGAGTAGTGAGCCAGTGTCTGGAGAACAGGATAGCCGTGTACAGTCCTCACACCAGCTGGGATGCAGTGGTGGGAGGGGTCAACGACTGGTTGGCGTCAGCTCTGCCCGAACACACCCGGAGCCCGGTCACTCCTGGACTTGAAGACCCTACTACGGGATGTGGAAGGTGAGTGGTTAGCTACCAGTGCTCTGCTATATTTTGGTTTCATGACAAAACAAAACATTGATATAAAGAAGTAATGAAAATTATCCAAAAAACAACAAACCTTATCTAACCAAACTTGTTATTTTATCATGATCCGTTTTGTTGTTTTATGGTTATGGTTTTTTCGACTAACCAACACTCATTAAGGCGCCGTATCTCAAAAGAAGAAGATGGAGAGATATGTAATTACGAATGTTGGAGAGAGCGCTCTAATATTTCAAATGATAAAATTGAAGTGAAAATTGTGAAAATATTTAATAAAACATGACTCGTTTAGAATTGAGCAAAAATCTCGTGGGCTTGTCTAAAACGACGTTCAAAGAAACACTGTGAATTTTTTCATACACATAACTTGTTAAATAATAGACAGGCGTGAAAATAAAAAATTTCGGAGCATACTTTGCGATTTTTTTGCTATCGAGTAAATTTCATATAATTTGCCCTTTGGCGTGGGGATTGTATAGATATTATCTTCAAAAATAACATATATTTTTTTAAGAGCTTAAAAACTTCAAATGTTCTAGGGAGATATGCAAGAAATCAGTAGAAATTCGGGTAGCGACGGCTTAAGAGGAACGGTTGCGCAGCCTTTTTCATAGAAAACTTAAATTTGGATTTAATTTGAATAATAATGTTTTTGATCAAAAGGTATATCGAACATACAGAATATGTAGAATATGCACTGCTTTATTTCTAATTGATTAATTTTCTTCTAGAATCTGTATCCTGAAGTCTGACATCGCTCTCTCTGAAGCTGTGGAGCTTGTGAAAAAGCGCTGTGGTCTCAGTCATGTGCGTCTTGCCCTGGCGCGGGGGACCTCCCCATCTTCTCTGGTGACCAAGGTGGCCATCTGCGCTGGCTCGGGGGCGACCCTTCTAAGGGGGGTGCCTGCCCAGCTCTATATCACAGGTCACTACTACATGGATCATATTTTTAATTTTATTATTAATAATTTTATAATCATCAAAATGTACGATCCTATCTCTATCCCAATTTATGCTCTGTTCACGTAATTAGCATCAAGTTTCACAACCGTTGTGTTTATACAAGATTTTGTATCAACCAAAGTAATTTATTATCCTTTTTCATAAAAGCTTCTTTTATCTCTCTAGCGTGGTGCCCCAAATGCTTGTTAAATCTTCATACAAAATAATATTTTATATGAGTATAGCTTAGAATTAGGGGATTTTACCATCCTCCTCGTAGATTATTCACACAATAACGTGCATTTTAGATTAATTAAACACAATTTATTTATTTAAAAAGTATGAGTTTACCTTTTGAAACTATGAATAGTGGCTATGTAGGATAACTTAGCTGAGTTTTTTACCTGTTGCTAGCATTTATTTATTAATATTCATATCTTATAGATTACCTATTAGGAAGATGGTGAAATATCCCCTAAGAATAAGATACAGAGTGAAACAGCGCGTACCCGAAGGGTTTTAACCACCGATTCCTGAGAGTATTTGGAATAAAAAATGTGTTCATATGTCATTTTGCTGCCTGATGATTTTTTCTTCAATTAAAAACAAAAATAAATGTTTCTGTCATACTACTGATCCACGTGGAGATGGGATCACGTAATATGCTCTCTCTCTACTCTGTTACCATGCTGCTAGAACGAGACGGATTCCGTAGCACGTGCTGGCTATACCTGACTACTTGGGTGTGTGATAGAAAATATTTTTTTTGTTTTTATCAGAAAAAATATCATCAGATAGCAAAATGGCATCTATATTGTCCACTCCAAATATGCTCAGGAATCGCTGGTTAAAATCCTTCAGGTATGTGTTATTACACCTGTACAATCGGACTTTTATTGCCATTTGGCTTTCGCCTGATATTTTTATTGAATAGTATGGTGTTTTGTCTTATTTTTAGATGGTTAAGTTTTAAATATGTAATATCAAAGCACCTTGATGAAAATAAATTTGTGAGCTAAAAATAGTTATGTTGATTGGGAAATTCCAGTCAGCAAAAAACTATTTGTATTTCTTGATGCCAGAGAGCCTCACCATTTGAAAGACTTTTTAAAAACCGAGTTTTTGATGTATAATCCTATATTACATATTTGAGATTCTTTCTCTAGTGTTTTATTATTAAAATCTTGATGCATATATTATTTTTCTACAGGAGAGATGCTACATCATGACGTGCTAGACGCAGTCCACAACGGTGCCTCCGTCATCCTGACCAACCACTCGGACTCCGAAAGAGGGTTCCTCCGGGAGTTCAAGCCGATCCTCTCTCAGCTATTGGAAAACCAAGTCCAGATCTTCATCAGTGAAAAGGATAAAGATCCCCTCGTTACAGTTTAATAAACAACGACTTTAATAAGAATAAGCTTTATTAAATATTTCTAAACATGATTATGATTGTTTTTATTTATAATTACAATAATTGAGATCTATTCGTGTGAGATTGAGAATAGGGATGATAAGTATTGTACAGTTGCCCTATTTTTATGAAACAACCAAAGAATGAAATTAATATCACATAGGTTATGATGAAGACACCACAAAGTGGTCTTTAACAAAGTGTTTTTATTGTAAATTATGGCGAGCCACGAAGTTAATGCTTTTTACAAATATGTAACTATTATTAGTCTGGTGCAAAATTTAGTGCATGGCCGCCTAAAAGCTGTTTCGATATTGGTGGTGATTAGGCATAAATAAACTAGATTGGATATAGCATTTATGGTTTTTGTGTTATGACAATAATACCATACAGATAGGCGTTCCGAAATAAATATTGGATATCTCATAGTTTTTAGTCTGTGGTTTAGGTTCATTATGTTGGCTGACTGTTTGACATTCTGGAAGCACCGCTGCTCTACAACATTACATTTTAAAACATAGTAAACTTGGTAAGTGTGAAATAATCAGTATCACTAGTATTTTTTTTTTTTTAAAAGAAAGGCAAACATTCCCGGGTTACGAATAACCCAACAATGTTTGAAAATCTCCTACTACCACCACAGAAAGCCGAAAATGTTGCTTGTGTTGTGATGGAGTATTCATCTCATATCCAGATAGCCCCTTTGGAATAAAGGTGAAAGTCTCCCACGGTCAGAAAGCTCTCCGGGAGATTTGTGATGAATCTAGTAGCTGATTTCTCACAAAAAATTGTATTTAACTGCAGATCTCACTGTTGCCAGGGTTCTTTCTCGGAAAGCATGAGGGAGTACCCTCGCATCTGGTACATAGAGACAAGGATAGGATTCTGCATGGTGTGAATGTGGATAGCTTCAAACGACGATCGCACATTGTCGAAGAATTTACACCGTCAGTTCTCCATAGACTGCATGATGCAACGTTGGATACCATTAAATGACTGAAGAATCTGTTTCCCTGTGGAGCCGCCAACATATCAATCACACAAAGAAAAAGTCATCAATCCAAAGAATTATCGATTCATAACATCTTTTCACTTTTTAACTCACACTTTCCACTTATATTAAATGTTAAACTGAGACACCGATTATTTTTTTCTACACCGTTTCTCATTATAAAGTTTTAATATCTGAGGGGTGCAGGGCGAAGTTTCCACAACTTTCAAAAAGGCATTGCTTTTATCTGCGGTACGAGTATTTGGCACCCGTTGAAAAGACAAGAAAAAAACATCCTTATTTTGTGTCGACGAACAGAAATAATAGAATATTTTTTGTTCAATAGAATGTTTATCATCGAGCCCTAATCTGTAATAGCGAAAATATAATTCACCGACCGAAGCACTGATCTTCTCTATTTCCGACCATTTTTGGGGAGTTATTCCAAACAGTACGGCTATCTGCGATCCTTCCAACATCATTACAACTTTGCCGTACTTGTCTGCAATTTTAATAAGCGCCGTGGAACGGGTGATTCCTCTATATGTGTTTATCTTGACAGATTCTAACCAAAAACGCGTGATGGGGCCCCAACCATACGCGTGCATTTGCAAACGCCGTGCAAATGTCACTTTAGAGGGGTCCCGGCTTTTGAAAATACTTGTTACACCGGCTGACATGTTTATTTTTTTATTTCACTCGAGGGTTTCATTTTCTATTCACAAACCACATCACCGAAAGTGACAGCTGACAATTGTTTGAAACAAATATCCAGGTTCCCGCGTCGCAAACAATAAAGTTGCCATATTTAAAAATGTATTACCGATCTTTATAAATTTAATAATATTGGTAGGTACCCAGTCCCAGCAAAATAAAAAAAAACTATACAAAAAAAATACTTGTAAAATAAGTTTAAAAAACTACACATTACATAAATAAGAGATTATTTATTATTTTTAAACGAGACTTAAAAATTCCTCTATCGGTAATTTAGTTTCACATTGGGATCACATTACTCTCTCGGAACACCGCCATGCACCACGGTGTGAGGGATGGATTCATACGTTCATCATTCCTGCACAAACCGAGCCCCGAATTCCCACCCACTTATACCCTTTTCCTTTCCTGAAAAGACACCCACACAGCATCTTCCAAAGACGACATAGGCCCTAAGGGGAATTATTTTCCTCTGTATGAAGCTTAAGTTAAAAAAAATATATTTCACGGTGACTGTACGCTGGTTTATGAAAGTCTTAATTTTTCGCTAGGTTCTTGAACTACTTTTTTTACTTCGGAGGAGTGCCGAAAACTTGAAAGAAGAGAAAAAAATATCTCATATCAATATAATAAGATTCATTCATATTATTTTTGTAAAATCTTGGAGCTGTTCAAAAGAAAATTAATTATGATTTTTTTTTACATGCAATTTATAGATACATAAATATTTATTACAAAACAAGTTTTTTTTATGAAAAGTATTAAAAAAGAACAAAAAAATTAAACAGATAAAAGATTTAAAGAAAAATATAAATTAACAAAAAATATTCTTATTATATGTATAAGTATGATATCAAAAATCTCATATCGGTATAGCCAGTTCGTGGGTATTTGTAATTTTTTTACAGCAGTTAAAATTAATTTGTCTTGTAGGGTCGTTCTTATTGAAGCTACAATAGCATTATAAAATGTACATGAATGTACAATGGTTTCAATGAATTACTTATTACTACCCCACCATCATCTTCCTCATATCATTCCCCTCCTCACTACCTTCAGCCTCACAACATACCCAATAGGGGATGCCATAGTCCTACTGGCTCCGGACGGTTGGGAGCAGTTGGTACTTTTGTGTGGTAAAAAGGTATATTTATACACTAGCAATGAAAATACCTACGTCGCGCCTAAAAGGGTTTTCCTATTCCATTGATTTATTTACGTACACACGATGTGTCCGGGAATTCGTACTTATATCGTACAAGCGGAAACTTGTGAATCTGCACCAGTTTCCCGCCTGCATACGAGTTTCCGGGCACTGTGTATTATGATTTTTAAAAAAGTGATTACCTACTAACCATTAAATCATTTCCTTTTACTATTCATAAAGTTAACTTTGGTATTACCTTTACATGTTGAAATCAATTTTCTTTTAGAAGACTTTCATAATGGAATGAGGTCGTTTTTTAGCTGAAATCTTCCGTAAGTAAATGTAAATCAAGCAAATAATGTTTTTATTTATTTTACAATGTACATTGCTAACAAGTTTCAACCAGCCCCTGACTTTCCAACAAGAAATTCATTAATTTCGTAAGAGATTCTTATTGTAATTATTGATACCAAATTCCATATTTAAATGTAAACCTAGGAAATATTTTTAATATCCAATAGATACATTCTATCAAAACTGATATAGCTTTGTATTTTTCTTTTCTCATTTTGATCTTATATTTTGAATGTCGTTTTTATTGGTCAATGATATGAACATGTCGAAATGAACGTGTCAAAATGAACGTTTGGATCAGTGATTCCCAAAGTGGTCCAGATGGAATCCTAGGGGTCCACGGGAGACCCGATGGGGATCCACGTTTGCGCGATAAAGAAATGGGGGTTCACAAGTTGTAAGTTGGGGTTGTTTCGATTGAGACCCATCCCGTGCCCCATATCCATATCCCATCCCACCCCCTGTCTCATATCCCATTACGCCCCCTCCATAACAGAGCGACTGGCGTACAGCGCACGTTGTTGTACCAATTATGCATGAGACCTTAAAACGCCCAGCTAAAGGGGGGGGGGGGGCGTAATGGGATATATATAGTTGTACTGTACTGGGAACATACCCATACTCCCCCCCGTCCCATATCCCATCATGCCCCCTCCGTCGTGGCAAATATAATCTCGAATACTGGTCCATTTTGCCCCCGTTTGAAAAAGTCGTAGATCCAGTACTGCTCCGTTATGAAAGACCACACCTCGCCATTCAATATTCAGTACAACGCGTGTCGAGTTTTGGGAATATAGTAGAAATGTACCAGCAGGGGGTCCATCGTGACCAGTAAAATTTTGAAAGTGGGCTACGAGAAAAAAAAGTTTGGGAACCTCTGGTTTAGATTGTTTATAATTTTCTTTTTATGTGTGACTTCTTATCATTTTTACCAATGTATTTTATTTTTTGTTATGTTCCTGCTTTTGTTGTTACATTTTTTTCATTATATTATATTTTCTTTATTGTTTTAGTTTTAAAGTATTTTAAAGTACTGTGATACTTAACTTATAAACAATGAATGTAAAAGCCCATAAGGGTGTGTAATAAATAAATAAATAATGCTAATTAATAAAATTATATAAAAAATGTACGTATTCTCTTATTCGAAATGTTTTATTTTATTTTTTAATCCAACAAGACCGGGAGGAGAGTGCAAAAATTTAAATCCCAGTCTGCCATATTACATGAGATGTATAGGTAGATTCAACTTAAGAGAAAAAATAAAATTAATTAAAATCAAAACTAAAATGAAAAACATAATAGCTAGGAGTCTAATGGAGTCTCCAAATTTTTTTTACATGAATACCGCACAAGAGTCCCAACTGCTCCCGTCTGGAGCCAGTGAGACTATGGCATCCCCAATTGGGGTATGTTGTGAGGCTGAAGGAAGTGGGAGGGGAAGGAGATGGGGAAGAGGAAGGTGGGAAGTACCTGGCTATTCAGATCTGGTCACAAAACACGGCTAAAGCCATTTCAAGCAACGTTTCAGTTCTTAACGCTGGTCCTACACCAGGGCGATACTGAGAGTATCTTCCACTCTGGAACGTGCCGCAAATTTACTATATATTATTTTAAATGAATAAATTATATAATAACACAAATAAAATTTATTTGCCACGCCGGGATTCGATCCCGCGACCTTCGGAATGCGAGCCAAGAGCCTTACCGCTGGGCTACGCCGGCCGTCAATACGCTGTGGTCAGCTATGGAGTTGCATACAAAACAAATCAACTCCCTGTTGAAATTGTGCAATGTCTAATTATAAAAACAATATTGGAAAAACAAAGAAATTATCCAACACACCTTATTTTTGAAAAATTTAAAGACCTAGTCCGAAAAAACATAATAATTCAAATAATAAAAGAAAATAAAAATCACAGCTTTTTAACTGAACGTCGTATCCATCAAAAATATATATAATATTCTAACGAAAAAATGAAACATCTCATTTGCACAACGTCAATACATAAGTATATCTAGGGAAAAAATGCTTTAACAGCCTACCCGAAAATATTAGAACAATCGAGTGCCTACTAAAAGCAATTCAATATAAAAATTACAAACTGATGAACATATCTTCCTTTAATTTTTTTATTTGTCTATTAATTAATTACTATCACGTTCATATTTCCTCAAATCGTAATTAATTATAGATTAAAAATATTTTTCATCTTGACGCTCGCTCCTCTCGGTTCCATGCCATCTCAGAACCAAGTCAACTCAACAACTCTTTAAAAATTCATTAAAAGCTATGAAAAAAATAATTTTAAAATAGCCGTTGACCCTAACCTAACGTAATCTATTTAACCATTTTTTTATATTTTTTTATCATCACTCTTTATGACCTTTCTGAGGTGGTTCTGAGTTGGTTTTATTCTGAGTTAGCCGGTCACCCTTTTAAACATAAGCCCCGATTCTACAGAAGAGAAATATAAAAAATGTGAAAACTAATTTTACCCTTTTTATTGACCACATTATTATATTCTGTAAACTGATTAATTAATTAATAAAAAATATATTAAAAAAGGGTGCTAGTATGTACCTACATTATTTTTAAGAAAGACAAATATTCCCGGTTACTAATAACCTGACAGTATTTGAAAATCTCTTACTACCACCACAGTAAGTGGAAAATGCTGCTCGTGTAGTGATGGAGGATTTAGCCAGCCGAGGAATCGAACACGCGACGCCTGGGTGGGACCCAAATGCGATGCCAACTCAACCACTGACCGGTCTGAGATATTTTGTTATGTTTTGCCATTGATGTATATTATTTAGGGAGTACCTACCTATGGTACTTACCAGTGGCGGTCCGTGAGTTTTCAGTGAGCTAGAGTGCTAAGATTGAAAAATACGACGTTATTGATGTTGTTGTAGCTGAAAACATATATTTTTTTCAAAATTTTTACTTTTTGTATGAAGACCTTTCTGAAACTGAAACTAAACTGAAACTGAACTTCCATACTGAGAGGATCCTTAAGATCTTCATTAAAAATATTGAAATTTGGAAAAAAAAATCATTTTCAGCTACAACATCAATAACCTCGTTTTTTTGCAATCTTAGCACTCTAGCTCACTGAAAACTCACCGACCGCCACTGGTACTTACCTACCAGGTACCTGCACTTTATGAATTTATTTATAAAAAAATGTATGTCAACTAATGTATGACTGAATCTAGAATTTAAATATCGAGAATGACTGTATTAATGGGATTTACAAAACTTTATGAGTGGGTGATGTATTATTATCATATGGATTAAGGAAACCATCTTATTTTAATATCATGATGATCACACGTCTTCTACGAACCTGGGGCGGCCCTGCTCCAGCGGCCAGTGGGGTGGGAGGCTGCGCCCCCCGGCCCCTCCACCCCCGGCCCCCACCCCCTTCCTCCGGCAGCAGGCTCTCGCGGCAGTGCGCGGCGCGCGGCCTCCCTTCACGCTCGTGTCTCGCGAACAGTGCCAGTGTATAAAACACCTCTCCTGTTATGTTCAGGTGACTAAACACACCGGGACGGACTTGCAGTGAGTTATTTCTTATTATAATAGATCAATTAATTTTACCGTTGGACGGTGCTATCGACCGCTCTCGATAAGAACAGGTACCTACCTGGTTTATTACAATGTTGCAGTATTTTAATATCTCTCCACTAACCTAGCTGTGTGCAGCCGTCACGGTAGCACTCTACTTATATCTCAATAGCAGCTTCCTCCTACCTCCTCTTCGTCGAGACGACGGACATTTCAACTCGACTGCAGTCTGCAGTGTTCAATTGTTCCGCAAATTACAAAGCAACTAAAAAACTAAACTAAAGTACATCTATCAATAGAATAATAATATTATGTTTCATTCATAAATAATGTAAATAAACAGCATAAAAAAACACACCTGCGTAGGTACCTATGCCAATAATAGACACAAAAGATTTATTTTTATTTTTGAATGACGTTCTACTCCAAAGTAATTAGGTTAGGTACCTACCTAACCTCAGATCATCTGAGTACCTAATCAATATAAAAATACGTATGTTATTATAAACATTGTTTCAAAAGGGTAAGTTAGCAAGTAGGTACTAGTGTTTACAGACAAATATTGGTATATAATATTTTATACAATAAAGTTCTAAAGAGTGTTGAAGATCTAGTTGTATTAGTGGCTGCACACTGCACATTTACGTAATATTTAAATTTTCTTGCTTTCTCAAAGATCCGTACGGTACACGGTATCATTTGGCAATTCCGTTGCCCGCAATCCACTGTTTCAAATAATTATTATTACCGCGAGCACTGTTATCCGAGAATAAAAAAGCGGACATACCAACTCTCTTTCAAAACCATAATATTATAATATGTTTCCAGTTGGAATATTATACCAAATTGAATATCTAGTCATTATTACTTTCCAGTTGGAATGGGCTTAGTTGGAAATATAGAATTAATTCGAGTCTATTACGGATTTACCGATATCCAGACGTTTTCTGATGATTGCATTATTTGATACACAAGTACTGTTGTTCGGTGCCCACTTGTGTATGTATGTATGTCCATATGCAATGAGTAAGTACCTGGCAAACCTCAATATTATGAAGGCAGTGTTTGCGTGGGATGGTTTATTTATTGTATTCAACTGCCATCTGTCTTGTGATATTCTGGTAAGTGCATACACATGCTATTTAACATAATGTAATTGTAGAATTTAACAAATAACTCTGACGATGTTTATAAATAGATCGAAGATGAATGCTTAGTTTATCAAGTAAACTATCTGTACCATTCTTTGGCATTTGATTTGATTAAGATAGGGAAATAATGCATCTGTAATCAGTAGGTAATGAAACTTACGGCAGTGAGGCAATATCGTTGATTTAACGTTGCTGAAATGCATTTCGTAATGGCGAATCGGATCGGTGCCATAAAACAATCCCAAATATATACAATTCAAAGTTTCGTTATAAAAATACAGACATAAATAAATAGTTCGCTACTATTTCTCCATGAAACTGTTCATTTATTTTGCTTTCAATACACGTTATCTAAATATTATGGACAAACACAACAACTGACGAACCCTGGGTAGGGAATTATTACAAACCTGTGCAGTATCTAGTCTTTTTTATAAACTTTCTTTCCGCTCATTGGCCCACAATCAGCAGTAGTGACGCCCCGACCGCAAATATTATATGTTTGCAAATTTGTAGGTAATCTATGCCAAGATTGTCGGAATTAAAGTTTACATTACATAAAAATGACACTTCACATCTACAGTATAAAATCTGTGTGTTGAAGCAGAAAAACACCAGAACTGAGAGCTCTGGCGGCGTTATGAAATTTGCACAACCATTTCTATAAAAAACGTTAGATACAAAGCAGAAATAATATTATCTGTTGGTTATTCAAAGAAATTTGTGAAACTTCACTTTAGTGCTGTGTTATGAGTTTTGTTATCTCTGGTAGGTACTGGCTACCTCCAAAAACGATGACATATTATTTTTTTATCAGAAAAATGACTAAAGACGCCTTGGGATTCAAGTAGATATCAAGGTACCTACCAATTTCCTTTTTAGGGATCATTAGCAACACTTCTTAAAATGCAATACGAAATAATGATGTGTAGAAAAAAGAGCGTTTGTGCTTATTCTGTTTGAGGTAATATTTTGTTAAAATAGTATTTTTGTTATTGTTTTTGGGGTGTTATGCCGTGTTTCGCTACCTCCTTCTTTAGCCAACGTTTCGGACAGCGTTACAGTGTCCGAAACGTTGGCTAAAGAAGGAGGTAGCGAAACACGGCATAACACCCCAAAAACAATAACAAAAATACTTTTTGGCCGTGAAAACCTAAAAACATACCTTTGTTAAAATAGGCCCATTTCAATGATAATGAAATACTTTGTTTTCGTGACATAATGAAATACATTGAATTTGGTTGAAGCATAAATACAAAGAAAATGTACATTATATTTTATATTTGCACTTGGTTCTAGAGTAGAAGATACTTTCACTGTCATCGTGGTGAGAGATCACTATTCACAATAGAAACGTTGCTGGAAATGTCATTAGATGTATTTAATAACCAATTTTTTTTATATTGGGAAGACTTCTAGAAATTTTAACATTAGAGTTAAGGAACATCTAAGATGATTAAATAATAATTATTATTCAGAATTTGCCAACCACATTTTGGAAACAGGTCATTCTTTTGATATTAATAAAGGTTTAAAAAATTTACACTCTAACACAACGGGTATACAATTAGATAATTTAGAAATTTTAGAAATTAGGAAAAATGTTAATAGTAAATAAAATATTAAAAATAACCAAACGTTTTTTAAAAATAGCCATCTTTTAAATTTATTTTCATATTAAAACTTATATTTATAATAATTTATTTTGTTATTTAGACTTCCTGTTTTGTTTTGAAAGATTTTTTATTATGTTAATGTAATATTTTACCCATACAATAATAATTTTTATATTTTATTTTATACAATTGTTTTTTTATGATATTTTAAGTAATTAATCACCTCTTCTTTCTAATATTTTGTCTATGTTCTAATTTGTCTATACTTGTTTGTCTTTTGTTATTTTTTATTAACTTATTATCCTGACGAAGAAAACATAGTTTTCGAAACATGTTGATATTGTTAATTAAATAGTGGTGTACACAAAGTTATTTGTTTTCATTAAATTAATAATGACGCCACAAAGTGAATTTGCGAATTTTGAAGAAAAAAAAAATTGATTAGATTATTTTCAACCTCATCTTCCGCTCTTCCATCCCCCCCCCCCCCCCCCCCCCCCCCCCTTTTTATTCAATCCGTCAATTGGGGGTAACTAGCGTAGTTCCACTGACTACTCACATAAAACCTTATGATTGTAATTTATCTTTTTTTTAGATATTTAAATGTAGGTATAGTTTGCTTCACCGTCATCCTCAATAAGTCTCTTCTCCGAATGTAATATGTTGCGCTTGGGTATTATAAATTCACATTGCTTTATTTTGCAGTATTGTCTATATTAAAAATGGCTCAACGTTAAAGCACGCTAATACGTTTTTCAAACTACGCATTACTGTGGTCAACTATTTTTAACAGATCCAGACATATTTGTATAAGATAAACTTCACATAAATCAATCCGAAGAGGCAAGGACTTACTCTGATTCGAGGATCAAAGGATTTGAGGCTGCATTCTGCTAACTGACACATGTTTGACAGTGAAAGTAGATGTATTGTTTAATCGGCCAAAATAATTTATTTATTTAAACGCCCATAGGGCTTTAACATCTAAATGCAGTACGTGTTTAAAAAAAATTACACTGAAAATAAAGAGTTGACAAAATACAGGTAACGTAAAATATGAAAAACAAAATATAGGTTTCATAAAATATAAGAGTTGACACAAAGAGGTTACATAGAAATTAAGTTAAGTAAAAATAGATAATCTACCAATATCCTCCAAATCAAGAATAAAGTTAATACAAAAGTTTAAAATTGGTGTTCACATTAATTTATGAAATGTGTAGAAATAGTTCAAATTGTTGTAGAATACATCCATATTGTTTAAGTATTTGTTACCAAGACTATGTGAACGTTGTATTGGGGAATGCAAGCTATAGTTGGAATGAGATGAATGTATATGAATGTTAAATTAAAGTTTGTCTATTGGTTCGTGTAGGTACACGTAGATTTATTAATTGCAGGAGTTCACAAACATATAACTATTATTGCTTAGGGACTGAACTCTAAACATTCGAGTATCTAAACACGCGAGTATGATGAGTATGAACCCAGTGGCCGTCCAGCTGACCAGCCGTTAGCCGTTAGCCGTTCAGCCGTTCAGCCGATGTAACTTGAAAGCGGATTAACCACTAACCAGTCGATGCTTCTGACTGATTTTGTTGTTTCCGGTTATTAAAGAGATTGCGCACGCAATAGAAAGATATACATTTAATTCTAAAGGCAGTGCAAAAAACTTTCCTATGTTCCTGACTTTTAATTTTTCATGAATATTTTTTTCTCATGTCCCCCGTTAAGGCATAATAGCGTTCTTAACATTTGTTTATGTTTATTTATGGCAGTTAGCGTAAAAGTCATTAGGCAATAATTTTAAGGTTAAGGACAACTCCTTATCCGTAAGTAGAACCGGAATCTCACCCCAAGTGGGGTTACAACGTTCTTTTAAAATGTATTTATTTGTAAGAAATAATCAGCTGTTGTAATACAAATCATGGATATACACAGGAGGTTGGATATTAAGTTTCTTATGCTAATGTTGGTTAGAGACGGGAGTTTTGTTTTACCTTAAAAGGAAGAGAAAGCGCAATATTGGATAAGGATAGGAGATGCTCTCTATGCATTATATGCTCATGCATTAATAATTTATGATCGTAGATATCTCATATCGAGACCGCTTGGAGCAAGTAGGATCAAAATCCAACCTCTTTAAACAATCGCTAGACCAGTGTTAAACTACTAATTAGAGAGCTGAGTCTTCACGAATA
The DNA here is from genome assembly GCA_936435175.1 of Glyphotaelius pellucidus. Lineage (NCBI taxonomy): Eukaryota > Metazoa > Arthropoda > Insecta > Trichoptera > Limnephilidae > Glyphotaelius > Glyphotaelius pellucidus. Next base: position 39,493,646 of record OW386543.1, read on the forward strand.
ATAATAGTGAAAGGGTTATTTCATGTTTGTGAGAGGAAGATCTTAAGAAGAATCTTTTGATCCATTCATGCCAGACGAGGTAAAACAATTACTAGGTTTAGAAATATACCAGTTTGAAGAGCTGTCAACAAATAGATTTATAAAACTGGGACGTCTACGTTGTGCAGGTCGTTATTTAGTAAAGATGGAAGATAGCCGACCAGGAAAGAGGCTTCGTTATAATATTCCTACAGAGAAGCCAAAACCTCACCCTCGAGCATCAAGAACCACAGGAAGACACCAGGATACTGGCAGGAGTGGTGACGTTTTCTAAAGGTCGTTGAAATCTAAATATATAATTGAGGCACGTACTGCAACACCGGCCTTAGTAACAAAAATATCAAAACGACACTTTTGGTCTAACTGTTCCATGATTGCATGATCAATCCAAAAAAACAATCTTTCTAACGTGAGTTCAAGTTTATTTCCAACAGATGGGGTTGTTTTTATCTGTTTTTATTAGCAGTTGTTTCGTGTTTGGTAGGGCAGTACCGGCTTACCTAAGTGAGTCAGGCCACTTTTGCGTACTGGCAACTCTGAGCACGCTCTGAATAAATAATGAGAGTTAATTTTTCCTTTATTAGTTTTTTTTATTATTTATAAGCTGTCTCGCAAAATCAAATGGTGAACCTTGTATAAAATATCAATTTATGGTATTAAAAGCGACCTACGCTTTATTATTTAAAAATTTAGACAATTGCTTGTGCAAAAGTGGCCAAACTGGGATCTACGTCCAATGTCTGTGTGTTACCATTTAAAAAAAAAAAAACATCGCTGGAAAAATATACGCATTTTTTTAAAGCACCCCTTAAACTGGTCATAGATTTTTTTTAAATATTTTTTGACGTCTGAAAATAATTCACAAATGTTGCATAAGCGTCCACTCAAAATTTTATTGGATATAATATTTTAGCAATGAACAAAAATTTTCACACCGATGTTAGAAATTTCGCGGGGTTTAATTACTTTGATAGGTTAGTATTAAGTTTGCGCGTTTGTATTATGTCCTAGCGGGGGGCTAATGACCCCTCCGCCCCCTGCCGTCTGCCCCAGCTAGTATAATATATAAACAGTTAAACAGTAGCTACGCCACTGTCACATTTAATCACAGTCATTTTTCTAACATGGTGTCGAACACATTGCAAAGAACAAACCAGTTGCAAATCAAATGATATATTTCATCAATTATTTAGTAAGTGTTTCTTATCGTGTTGATTTCGCTTACATGATTCGCGTTTTATTAGCTAGATGTATGAATAATGCTACTGTAAAATAAATACTGTTTAAATAAAGACGAATATTAAAGATTGTTATGGTAATTGTTGCCAAATAATATTTTCCCCGAATACAAATGAACAGTAAGTAGGTAAACAATGATGAATTAGCATAATTGAAGTGAAATTACTCGCAGCATTATTATAGTTTTATAAGGCAGTGACTTTCTTCTTCCGCGATGCGAGACATGCCGGAACAGTGGCCAGTTAGGTTGCTCCAACAAACCAACAACTAACCCCACTCTCTGTGGAAATATCAATCATATCCGAGTACAGCATTTGCCCGACTCTGAAGTGCAGACTGATTGTCTGCTGACCGCATAAGTTCGAAATCAACGGTAGATTCACCATGTTCTCTCCATCCCTATCGTTTTTCACTAATAGTGATGGGCAAAATCGAAACATGGTAATATTATACATTAATATCTCAAATTAATCACTATATTTTTTATGTCCCAAGAAATGACTCCCGGCAGCTGTAAAAATTACTGTCGTTTTAATTATCTTCTAGCGCAGACCTCTGAAAAATCACAGTACATTATAATTCCAATCTTGAAAAAGAAATCAAAAATTATTTTATATCATAATATTATATATTATACCTATACTTATTTATCGCTTGTCTGAATTAATTCAAACAATTATTTACAATTTTGAAAATCACACTTATTAATTTTAATTAAGAAATATTGAGGCAACTCCAGAAACTGTGTGAGGAGAGAAGGGGCTGCCATGGACGGAGGCCGAACAATCGTAACAAGACAGGGACGTATGGAGGAGCCTTGTCGATGCAGTGGGTCCCCGACCCGAATAGGATAAGGGAAGAAGAAGATGAAATATTGAAACGAAATTATAATTTTTTTTAAATAAGTCAACCCTTCTCCGTAAATATATTTTATATCGTATTTTTTATGCATTTTTTTTCTTTACAATAACACGACACAGGAGGCCCCAAGAAAAATTATTCAGAGTCTACACAATATTTGAGAATGCTGTGTGTAGGATCTTTTTAAGGAAACGAAGCAAGCCCAGCTTTATATATAGATGGCATACCTTACTCCCCACCCCCCTTGAACTCTTAAAAATTGTTAAAATCTGATGATCGAATATTTCATCATCTCGATTAAATAAATTCAATATTATTTCGATTACATGTCAAACACCATCTTTCTGGTTAACACCTTGTTCGTTCAATTGCGTTTTAACTCATTCGACTTCAATATCAAACTGCATGATTTTCCAATTTTTCTCGAGTCGTGTGCGTGAGATAAACGGACCACAAAGCGTAAATCCGCCGGTAGTTACCTACACCAAGAAACCGCAGAAAGATTGAACCAAGGCCCCAATATCCCATTATCTCATACGTAACATTATCTATGTAGTTCATTGTCTTGAAAGTACCTACTCCAGTTTAACTTTTTTATAATAGTGATGTGCGGCTGGAGAAGTAGGGCGCATCGCGTTTTGGACAACAATAAATTACATAATATTATATTCTGTTTATCAAACACTGTAAACCTAGTATTCAATACTCATTCTATGAACTTTTAGATTGTTTTTTTAATTAGCCTATTGTCATTTTTTAAAACTTGGTTGGCACACGTACATTATTTGAGCATTGTACATAATCTATATACCTTTATATAAATGAATATATGCTTGCTTATTTATTTGTTTATGTATTGCTATATTAAGAATAGGAAATGTTGGAAACTTCCCAAATACCTCCTATAAACCCCCGCGAAGGTTTCTGGATTATTACAACTACATGACTTTACATCTGAAATGTTTTTTAATCATTATAAAATCTCTTATGAAACTGTCAAACATGTCATTTTGAGAATGACATTTTGCAAAAAGATTGTTCAATCAAAATTCAATTTTCGAACGAACTCTTTCAATTAATGAATTTAATTGAAGTACTCACCCAAATTGAATAATCAAGAATTATAGATATTTTAAATAGGTACCTACGTTAGGTACCAAATTCGATTAATTGTTCTTATAATAAATAAAAATGAATGTTAGTAATACAGTGTAAACTCCATGTAACGTCACTCGATTTAACGACAAACTCCCTAAAGCGTCGAAATCACTCGGCTTTGGTTGGTTTAGCTTAGCTTCCATACAATGATACACTCTATTTAGCATTGCACCCACTCTCAATAACGACAAGAATTAAGTAATAAAAAGTTATTTTTTAGTTGCCAAAATTAGTAAAATCGGCCCAGATGTGTACGTTCTTTTGTCGCTTTATTATCCTACCCCGTAATAAAATGTCGGTAATGCCCGTAATAAACTGACCGTCATAAACTGTCAGCATCATACATACCGAACTTTCTAATAAATCCGTTCTTTTGTTTAAAAAATTGGGATTCCCTGCACCTGTTGATTGTTGTTTTCTAAGAAATCCCTTCTTTTGTTTACAAATTGGGATTGTTTGCACGTGTAGACTGTCGTTATTAGGTTTCATGGATTATCTATTCGTTATCATATTGTTAGTTGCCCACAAACTTTCAAACTGTATAAACATGGCAAGTAAGAGAAAATCACTGTGTATTGACGAAAAAGTTTTACTGATACGCGCAATAGAGGCGGGAGAGAAGATAAGTGATGTTGGCAGACGCTTTGGATTTAGTCGCTCTACCGTGTCCACAATATGGAAAAATAAAGAAAAAATTCTACAAGCAGAGGAGGATGGAAAATCTTCCAAAAAATTAAAGAAACCTAAATACGAAGATTTGGATCAAGCTGTGCTATCATGGTTTCACCGACAGCGCCAGAATAATATGCCTATCTCGGGCCCGATCGTGAAAGCTAAGGCGGAGAAGTTTGCCGAAGAACTTGGTTTACTTTCTTTCAAAGCATCAGAGGGATGGCTCGGAAAATTCAAGCAACGTCACCATATCAACTATGGCAAAATTAGTGGAGAAGCACGAAGTGTTGATACGAATGTTACTCACGACTGGATTAATAGAGTGTGGTCAAAATTGACAGAAAAATACGCCTCAAGTGACATTTTTAATGCTGATGAAGCAGGAATTTTCTATAAGTTGACCCCAGATAAAACTCTGAAATTTAAAGGGGAAAAGTGTGTTGGAGGAAAGCTCTCCAAGGAGCGTATTACAGTACTTGTGGCTGCTAATATGGATGGCACAGAAAAAAAAAAGCTGATGGTAATAGGCAAATCGAAAAATCCGCGGTGTTTTAAGAACATTAAAAAATTGCCAGTGACGTATAAAGCTAATAAATCAGCTTGGATGACCAGTCAACTTTTTGAAGAAGAAGTCCGAAAGTGGGATGCAGAATTAAAGGGACGAAAAATTTTACTTCTTGTTGACAATTGTCCTGCCCACCCTCTTATATCAAACCTTCAAAACATAGAGTTGGCATTTCTTCCTCCAAATACGACTAGTGTGTTGCAGCCAATGGATCAAAGCGTGATTAAAAGCCTCAAGGGTCACTACAGAAAGAAATTATTGATGGAAATAGTCGAATCTGAGGGTAAAACTTCTATTAATGTGCTGCATGCTGTAAATTTTTTATCTAAAGCCTGGGAAGAAGTGACACCCACAACTATACAGCACTCTTTTCGACATGCTGGACTTTTTACAAATTCTATGAGTGATGAGGTGGAAACGGAACCGGAGTTTGATAGCGATGACGACCTTTTATTAACTGAGTGGATTCAACAGTCCAACATGGCAGGAAAATTTACAGAAAATCTTCAAACCTACATCGAAGTAGACGACTGTCTGCTTACAACGGCTTCACTCACAGACAAAGAAATTTTAGATTCGGTGAGAAAAACTGAGGATCAAGAACAAGGAGATGAAGAAGATGAGACGGATGAGCCTGAGCCTCCGCCGAGCATTAAAGAAGCTCTGGAAGCAGCAAAATTATTGGAAAACTACTTTCTTTATCACCAAGATGCCTCAATATCGCACGATATGAATAAAATAAGTAAAAAAATACAACAAAATTACTGGTGCAGCAAAAGACGTCAGACGAAAATAACAGACTATACGCAATAGCGTTCAAATAAATATTGTTTTTTATGTATATAATTACTAAAACTAGTCTGAAATAAACTTTTCTTTTTCTAATACAGATTTTTCTTCTCTCCATTTAATGACATCTCTCTATAACGTCAAAATACACGATGTCCCTTCAGTGCCGTTATATAGAGTTTACACTGTATATGAAAATTGAAAATTTGTATAAATCAATTGTAATAGGTGGCACGCGAAGTGTTTGAAATCTGAATATACTGGGACTGAATATATGGAGCGCGGGAGAAATGATGGGAAAGCGGAAGGGGGGTTGGTGGGATGGGGGTACGGGAGAGGGGAAGGGAAGGCGGGGAAGGTGGAGGGAAACGCGTGAGGGGAAGGGGACATGGTAGGGTAAGGGAAAGCGGAAGCGGAACGGGACGAATGGGAAAGGGCACGCAGGGAGATTTTTTTCTTTATTAAATGTCATTGCAATGCGTGCTGGGAATTTGCTAGAATTACATAATATTTTATTATATTCGGGACTTAGTCTGCTCGCTTACCCGTTCGTTTATTTTATGATTACCTAATGTATAAGTTTCCCACACAACTAAACTTAGATTTCGAAGGGTTTTTTATCGCCTTTTTGCCCTTTGAAGCTTCTCTAAATTTATCAGATTACAGAATACCTAATTAAAGTTATATTTATAGAAATGGTCTAGGTATTTTAATTTATTTCATGTCCTTGTGATAAGTGCACAAGCGTAGAAAATACCTTTGGCATTCCCTACAAGACTGATAATCAACTTCAATAATTATATATAATTGTTTAATAGTAGGTTAATGATTCCAGCTGATCCTAACGGCTTTGTTTTGAAAATAATGAGTCATTGAAACCACGAAGTGCATTGGCAGTTTCCAACTAGAATCGTGTTAGAATCAAACAGATAAATCGTCTATGGTTATATTTTATAGTAAAGAAGAATCAGGCTTAAATGATTAGCTTCTCTAATCTTTTTCGTCTTAGCGTAAATTGCAACTTTCTTCCGACTAATCTGATAATTCGGATATTGGGGCATAGTAAAATTGCAGAGTTACTAGTCACAAATAATTTAATAAAGAATAGTTGTGTTCTTTTTATAAATAGCGAAGCAACGATATTTATGAAATAATGAAATACATATAACAATGCGAACAAAACGTATTTTTCTATGGAAAACTAAAGGGTCCACCTACCTACGCGTGGTTTGCTGGTACCTGATCACGTATGTGAGAGACTCTTTATTAGTATTTTTTATTTTTTATCCTAATGTATTATCAAGTTTGTTTATGATTTTTATTTTTCTCACTGCAAACTTTATTCTTTGACCATGGAACCTTTGCTTTGTAAACAGTAGTTACAAGCGTGCATAGACTTTTATCTATTAACAGCTCAATCAGAAAAAATCTTTTTTAGGTTTTGTGTTGGGAAAATGATTGTAAGGTGAATACTTACTTCAGGCCAACAACAAAGCAGGATTTTTTGCGAGCAAAAAGTGCCAGAAGGCCTTGAAAGTGCCAGATTTTTGATATAACGACAAAATTAACCTGAGTTTTATCGTTATTAATTTTCGGGTTATTATACGGTGTTGCGCTCCAGCCTTCTTTGGGCAATGTTTCGGACAGCGTTACAGTGTCCATCATCAGGGAAAATTTAAAAATTGTGATGTAGTGTATGTTTATATATGTAGATATATAAACATACACTACTCACATGTAGATGTGATACCGCGTTGCAAGCGTTAATCTCTAAATATGATTTTTTGCATTTAGTTTTGGGGTTGTACAGACTTTAAAACGAAACCCTTTTTTGCACACGCTTTTTAAAAATGATGTCAACCGGGTTCATTTTGATCCGAGATTCATCAGGGCTTAAAATACATCTATTTCATTTTCAAGGGCTATAAAAAAATAAAATTACTGTAACTTGTTCGCTTTATATCCAATTAATCTCCAGTGTTTCTCTCTGCAAAACCATAGAAATTGCTTATCGTGAAAAAAAAGTTGTTTATCTGTGGTACCTACCTTATCTTATTCCTCAGTGGTAAAACGAGAAAAAACTTGACATTTAATCATTAATTAAATATTTACAATTATTTCGTAGAAGTACCCTACCTAGCCTAGAGCCAAAGTGAGTAATCGGATCAATGTGTAGAATTCTCCTGCATAAAGGAGAAAAAATATCGTTTAGATCTCTTACCCTTCAATAAAGTAATCATTTGTAAAAGTGCATTTTATCCAAAGTTTGTACATACTTTTATGCATTCCATTCCGTTGCTTTTACGTTCCACTTACAAGTTTCCACCAATATACATAGTTTCGGAATGAACGTAACGGATTCTATACCAGAAATGTTAACGTGATTGTTTTCGATGTTGGTCATAATTTACGTAAAAACTGGACGAGTGTATTTTATAATAATTGCGAAATCAAACTTTGTTTAAGCCGCCGCTACTCGAATTTTTACCGATTTCTTACAAATGTCCCTTACATTTGAATTTTTTAAGCTCTTAAAAAAATATATGTTATTTTTGAAGATAATACCTATACGCGTTCCACGTATTATATGAAATTTCCTCAATAGAAAAAAATCGCAAAGTATGCTCCGAAAATTATTAAAAACACGTCTGTTTTTATTATTTTACAAGTAATAGTTGTGAAAAAAATCACAATGTTTCTTTAAATGATACTTAAGACGCCTTTCACGAGATTTTTGCTCTATTTTAAACGAGTCATGTTTTATTAAACATTTTCACAATTTTCGCTTCAATTTTATCATTTAAAATATTAGCGCGCTCTGTCCAACATAAATAATTACATATCTCTTCTTATTGTCCATTCCATCTTCTTCTTATTGAGCGGGGAAGCGGCGCCTTAATTGGATGTAGAGGTGTGTCATGGTAAAAAAACACTTGGTACTTTTTGATCTAAATTTAAAAAGTGAATAAAAATTTAAACAGTTTTTGTTGGACTGTTGTAGGTACTTACTGTCTAAATAAAATAAATCAATTATATTGCCTAAATTTTGTAAAAATGTCAAAAGGAACCTTTTAGAATTTAGATAAGGGACTAGATTTTTTTTTTAATTTACTCCACATTGGAAAGCAGTTTCCCTCAGGGCATATGTCATCTATGGAGATGATGTGTGAAGGAAACGAATGAATGAACCTGAGTCTTGAAGGAACCCATGTTGTAAAAACAATAAAAACATCAAACGTTTCCGTTCAGAGTCGAGGATTTTTTCAGGTATTTTGGAGCTACAGACCAGAGGTGGCTGCCAAATTCAACCGTGTGAGAAAATTAGATATTAAAATGATGGTTGACAATTTATTAACATCGTAATTTAAAAACACATGAGGCTAAAAATGGCAACATTATGTAAGTCGGAAGCCTCGGTAATATATATGGCCAAAAAAAGTTCGCCTGTTAAAAACATAATAACTTTCCAATATTCTAGAATATCTACATAACTGCAAAAAATCGATCGAAATCGTGGGACATGACAAAATACAATGTAATAACTCAGACGAAAATACCAAAAAAAAACACTATAGAATCCCAGGAACATTTTTTTTCCATTTCGTCGAAAAGCCATTCGAACGCCATAAAAGCTTTTGAGTCGCAGCCGGCCGGTCTCTCGGTAGAGCGGAGTGTCTGCGCCTCCCCCCCCCCCCCCGTGCGCCCGGTGTACCGCCCGCCCCGCCAGAGATCACCTTATTAGGAGACACGGCCAGGACAAGTCCTCACCACGCACTGAGTCTTAGGCAATATTTCTAGGGTACCTACCTTTGAAGCGACAGTATAATGTCGATTGATGATGTGACGATTAACCGGGATGTAAAGTAACCGGTACGATTCAAAGATAAACAAAATTAAAATAAACGAGAACTTTATACAACAATTTCTTCCCAACAGGATATTCCGTTAAGATTTATATATTGTCGTGTATTGCCTATTATTTTTACCGACGTATTGTCTTGTCTTGGTGGTGAATCGCTCAGATTTTTTATATTAGCTCCACACAAGAGCCTATGCCATCTTTAGGGATGCTGTGTGGAGGGTCATTTTAGAAAAGGAGGGGAAGTCCTGGGAAGGAAAAAGATACGAGGGTGGGTAGGTATCTGGGGGTCAGTGTGACTAGGAGAAAAATACAAAATTAACCCGTGAAAACTGAAGTCTTTTTAACAATAATACATATTTTTTTAAGTGTCTTAATGTTATTTTGTTGTTTGTTTGCGGATTAAACATACCTAGTAATCGGAATCAACCGCGCTACCAACCGGGCCAAATCCCGAGTTGATAAGACTGACATTTATTGCGTATATTAAGTGCTGTATTGTCAGCGAATTTCAGAGAAGTGCGTAGGTATATGTCCGCGTGTGTGCGCATCGTTATCGGCAACAAGTCCATCTGCCGAGTTTAACCTCAGTTGGATGTCGGGAAATGGTTTAGTTTACACTTCCAAGATTCCACGTCATTCATACATTCATTAATTCAGGAAAACAAAATTGAAATTCAAATAGATATATTTAAAAATTAAAAAAATATCTATCCCAGTAATTCGAGAGTGTACATCTCGTTTCTTGATAGTTCGTATGAAAATGATCCGATATGGCCCTGCCGCCGAGAGCTCGTCCCTCCTATCTTTCCGTCACAAGCGTCGCTAATGAGAGAGAAGGAGAGGCTGCGACGGCCCTACCGGTGGTAGGTGGGTGCGACATGCGACAGCGCTGACCTCTAGCTGTTGTCAGTGACAGGAAACTGAGGACTCGCACAAAGCTTTTCCTGTACTTTTGTTTCCCGATCGTTTACGTCCATTGCGAAATAATTGATCGCTCAATTATTGAGGTTAGGTTTACTAGGAACTCCGGGATTGTACAATGTTGTTTATTTCTATGACAATTGAACATAAAACTTAACAATAGATCGATTTTCACAATATTTTACATAAAAGATTTACGAATGCGTAAATTTACTGGTGCAGTCAAGAGTATCGCTGTTACCTCTCTACAGACACTGTTAATAAAACTAAAATTTGGATTTATTTGAAATACTGTCGGTTTTTTTTTAGGTTAGGTTTGAGGTTAGGCAAGGTTTTATCAACCTGTATATCTATACTTACCAAATCTTCATTTAATGTTAACTTTGTATATATATTTTATACAATAGTTAGAGTTTATAGACGGGTTATTATTATTTATAGTATCAGAAGCAAAAATAATGTTAAATCAATAAAAATGTCAAAAAACAGATAAAATGTGAGAAAAAAAAGATTGGTACAAAAAAGAATACAAAACAATTTTCCAGAATTCATCTCTTTCTGAAAATGACATAGTTGACAATTTTTTTTATTAAACAAGATAAAAGTTATATTATTTATTTTTTTTACATTAATATACGCCTTTACGGACTTTTACAAACACGTGATAAACATAATATTTTTGTGGAACAATAATCATGAAGTAAAATATGCAATTTTAATTATATATATATGTTATGGTTAATTTTTTCACGGGTGTAAGATATAAAACAATTTTCTCGGTTAAAAATTTTCTCAAATAAAATTAAAACCATTTATAAATCTGAAAATAAAATCTCGTCTCTATTAAGAAGTCCGAAAGACCACATTCCACTTGAATCACATGGTATTTATAAAATACCTTGTGGGACATGTGAAAAGGTTTATATTGGACGGTGTAATAGAAAAATATCTTGTAGAATTGCAGAACATAAAGTAGATGTCACTAACAAACGCTTAACTTCATCCATAGTTCAACATGTCCTTAATGAAGGTCATAAAATAGATTTTAACAACGCCAAAACAATAGCTAGCATAAAAAATGAATCGAAAAGAATTTACCGCGAAGCCATAGAAATTTATAAACATAAAAATAATATGAACACCAGAAATGACTCAATTAGAATCCCCAACACCTGGAAAGTCATAATTGATCAAATTCCCCAAAAAACGGCATTTCCAAAATCCTCAGAAATAATACATCCAATTAAATTAAAGCAATCCAATCAAATCTCTACACGTAATCCGCCTGATATTGCCGGCCCCGCCCCCACCCCCTCTACCGTCAAATCACCTTCTACTCGCATACTTCGATCGAGACATAAAAATTGACAAGCACTCACTTAGGTTTTGACTTTTGAACCGAACGGACACGCGAAAGCGAACAGTTTGAGACAAAAGCCAAGACATAAGGCCTCTGAAGATGGACAGTGAGATCTGTCCGAAACGTCAGGAGATAAAAAGTCCTTTTAAGGACTACGTTACGCGGGTAAACCGAGAAAATTGTTTTATATATATATATATTTTACATTAGTTCCACAAAGGAGGCTCTGGGGGCCCCATCTTTGGGGATGCTGTGTGGTGGATCTTTTTAGGGAAAGGAAGGAGAGAATTTGACTGGTCAGTGTGCAACAGGTTTGATAACAGTACCTACACGCGACGATTTTACGGCTGTCAACACTACGTGTTGGAGAGAGAGAGGGAACGCAGGAGCGGGCTCTTTCGACGCTGGCAGTTTCAGCTGAGCTCTCATGTGAATCACAGTGTGTTCGAGCCTTGCAGTTTGGTGGGTCGGAGACCGTGAGAAATATTCATATCTTGTTAGTCGATCATGTTTAATATTTTATAGAATATTTGTTAGTGAATTACCATGATTCTATTATTGTCTCATGCATCACATGAGGCTGGCACCCATAACCAGGTTTGATTTATTTTAGCATTTCAAATATGTCGGTACATGTAACTATGACGCAGCAGTTTGTAACATCTTTTAGATTCATGTTTTCTAGAAGGCCACCTCTGAATTTAATTCATTATTTATTTGTAGTCTGATTGTCTCTAATAGAAATTCTTAAATAAGAAATATTTTATAAATGAATTGCCCACAAAGATTGTGAATTAATTTTAATTGTTCTTAACAATACGAGTGTTAATTTCAAATCTACCCTTTGTTGCATTTACTATTGAATACTTTACATTGATGGCGATCCTGGGACACCATTTAGTCATTGCTTTTCAGGGTTCCTGCCTGAGCAGAGAAGTGGTTTTGGTAGGTTGATATGAAATTACACTTATCATTGTTACAAGTGGCTGAGTGGGCATCGCGTTTGAGTCCCACCCGGGCGTCGCGTGTTCGATTCCTCGGATGGCTCCATCACGACTCGAGCAACATTTTCGGCTTACTGTGGTGGTAGTAGTTGTTCGGTTGTTCGTAATTCGGAAATGTTTGTCCTTCTTTTTTTAACTAAGAAAAAAAATTAAGGAGGTTCTAGGTTCTAAGGAGGAAAAAGGTATGAGGGGTGGGTAGGAATTTGGAGGTCAGTGTGTCCAAGAGTGACGGACGTATGAATTCATCCTTCCATCTGCAGTGCAAGGCAATGGGTCGAGAAAGTCTGGCTGGAGAGGTTAAAAGACCTCCCTCAACCAGTCCTCTCGATCCGGCCTGCCACGCAGCAGGTGGACGGACGCTTCCGCACCAAGACCCGGACAAACCTCACCCCATGAACGCGGGCACCCCTGTAAACCAAACCCCTGCAGCAAACGTAACCACTTGGGCTGACTTGCAATTCTTCATTTGTTTTCTATCTCTAGGTCTCGTAACTATTTTCAGGTAGAAATGTCATTTCCATTACGATCTATAAAGGTTTGAAATTCCAATCGAACTTTTAGAAAAAGGCAAATCACTTTATTTTTTTCTACATTCTTTTACAATCAATACTTAAAAAACATGTTAATAAAAAATTGCTACCTACTAGTATGAAAACTTAAAAAAAAGGTTCCACGATTTTTTTTTGCAAAATAATGGCTTGCGCCTAATTACAATATCCACAACACTAAACACAACGCAATATGATATAATATTAATATTAACGTTCAGACCGCCCGTTAGCCAAAAAAAGAAAGTAGAAAATCGGAATTCCCATGCATAAAACATATCTTTATGAAACGTAATAAAACTATTCTGCATTCAAACTCACTAGATAGTTAAATTTTCACCAAGTAACTAACAACTGCCAAGTACAATAATAAAATTATAATTTATTTTGAGTAATTGACTATCTAAAGTAAAGGAATTAAGTAATTTAAATAAAGCATTAAATTCGTGTTGTATAATTTATGCGAAATTATTTTGGACACAGCATTAATTTGACAAGGTTTAAAGCAAAACACGCATTTTATATATGGAAATCCGGATGATTGACCGCCGACGAATGTAAATTGAATGTTATTTCGCGGCATCACAATAATTCCAAATTTAATAGACGCTGTTTTTTTTTTTAAATTTGGTGTTAGAATAATCTATTGTTTTTGTGGCCAGTAAAAGATAAGTAGGTACTTTATTTATCTCCCAATGACACAATATTTCGTAGTAAATTCATTTGCATAATAATAATTTGCGATGAACATAATGTTGTGAGTTCCATTTCAAAACATTATTCGAAGAATCGAAATGTTAAATCCTTATTAGAATACTAAATAGTAAGCCAAATTATTATAGTTAAAAACACTAATATTTAAGTTAGTTTTACCCTAGTTAAGGAATTGTTTTTTCCGAAGACATACAAAATATTACGACAAACAACATTAGTTAATATGTTGTGTAGAAAATCATACCGTGTTAAGTGAAAATTTTGACATTTTATTTATTTATTTATAGGAAAAATGAGTCTGTTTCGGTTGAGAAACATCACTTTTGAATCCGTATTTTGATCACAAATAATGATGATTTGATCGAAAAAAATCAGATGTCTCCCTCAAAGACATAAAGACTCCACCATCTGATAGTATTAATACGCCAACGTCTGTACGGTTGAGTTTTAAGAACCTGACTTCAAGTATATCTCTGACGCCACGCCTTATGCAAAACCATCTTCGTAGTTTGTTACAAAGCTACTGAGGTGGCACCCGCCGCCCGCAGGGCCTAGCGGCAAAAACCTGCAGAGCTGGGTTTTATCTGCCAGTATTAAATTATTGCTGTAAATTTAATATTTTGGCGAAATCGCGACTGAATAGTTCATGCTACAACATGATTTTGTTTTTTTTTTTATTTCTTTTATATATTCAATAATATTATTATTCAATTTATAAAAACAGTTTATTTATAAACAAGTTTTGCTAGGTAATTATTATTACACGTGACGTTTCGCCAAATAATAAATAACAAAAAAATTAAAATGGAGTTCTACAAATTAAATTTGATAACAATAAATGATTTTGTTCTCTGTTATATTCGTGTAATTAATTTTAAACATTATATTACAAGCACGTGTTTGGATTATGCCCATCACTGCATTATATTAATTTATCTCGTTTGATAGCTCAATCAAATATGTTCTAAATTTGAAGTAAAACTGATTCAATGTTTATCTGATAGTTTTGACGGAGGCTTTTGATCCGTTCAATCAGATGTTGCCAGTCAAGAAGCTGTAAACATCTCCTGTCGACTGCAGCTGCCAGCGATACGATTTGGACTTCCTGTTCAGGAGAAAAAAGTGGTCACAATGTAGCGGCTGTACCAACGCCCAGTACCCACATACTACAGCCAGTGCTATTGGAGGCTGAACGCACAAAAGATTTTATTTGTCGTTCAGTTACGCAGCGGTCGGGGAACTTTTTTAACCATTACCCCAAAATATTTTTGCGTAAGTCGATATTACCCCTTCCCCCCATTTTGAAAAGAAGACAATCAATGTATATTTAAATAAAAATTATTTATTGAATTAATTTACAAGGAAAATAAAAAAAAAAGTTACATGAAAATAGTAAGTATGTAATAGACAAACAAAATAAAATTCTCAAATTGGATCAAACAAAAATTCAGATTTTCAGGTTTCCCTTTCAGTTTTTGGAGAAATTATGTTGCTTCATGTTTGATACAATTACTTCAAAATTGGGACTTTTTGATGTAAGAGTAATTTGAAAACAGTCTTCGGCGTTTAATCGATTTCTGTTCTTCGTTTTTATGTTCGTTAGAGTTGAAAAGCCTTATTCACAAAGAAAGGTTGTTGCAAATGGCAGCTACTTTTTTACCGTCTCATGTGCAATTTTGAAAGCCTTCGTAGTTTTTGACATCCAAAAAGACGACAGATTGGCTTTGCTCTCAAATTGAATACGTGCTTCAATATTAGATCGAAGTTCAAGTATTGTTTCTGCCAAACCCGGAGGTTCTTCTGGTATGTTAGCAATTTCACATAAAAGGATCTACAACCCAATTGAAAGTATGTATATCAAGATCTTGAAAGTAGTTAGAGAACCGCTCTCTGAATTTGGCAAGATGTTTTATAACTGTATCTTTAATGTCATTAAAAGTGATATTTTGACAGTCTTCCAAAAACAAAGTTAACTTTGAAAAAAAAAGCTATCTTGTTCTGTTTTGCTTTCCGTCTCCAATATTGAAGCTTTAATCCGAACGCTGGCAGTATTTCCCTGGCTGAAATGATATCAATATTTTTTCCTTACAATTTTTTGTTCAATATATTTATATTCTCAAATATGTCAGTCAAATATGCAAGATGTGTAACCCACTAGGGGTTTTTAAACTTATCTGCGAGAATATTCTTTTGATCAAACATAAAAATTTCCTTATTACCCAAAAAAAAAAAATATTTTTACCCCATTTGGGGTAATTTACCCCGGTTCCCCGACCGCTGAGTTACGGGAATTGCATTCACTTACGAGAAATCTATGACAAAAATTGTTTTTTTCTTCTTACAATAGCATACACGATAAACCGCTCGTTTGATAGAGATGTTCCACACTTCATAACCTACGCCTTTTACTAGTTATTAGTACAGTTAGTTAAAAATATTATTAGTTCATTTTCTACGTCATAAGACTCTTACAAACGAGCAACTTTTTATTGGTGAAAAAAAAAGCCAGGACCTTCCTTTAATTGAGTGAAAACGTACTCCCTGTGAACATACATAGTTCAAATGCTTAAATCATTATAATTTCTGCAACAGTATCAATATATCACATGTTATGTACTTATTTACTGAATTTTTTGTTTTACTTACGAGGGCATCTGTAAATGTTGGGTGGGGAAGGAGAGAGGGTAAGGAGGGGGGAGGGATTGAAGGCGGAGATATTAATATTAATTGATTTTTAATCATGCATGAAATATTTTAATTGATATAGCATCTAAGATACTAATAATCGTATATATTTATAAAGTCTGTGTGAAAAATTTTTGATCACTATATTTTTAAGAAAAATGTGGTACTTTTGAAATCAAGCGCAAATTTTTTTACATGCGACTTTTCTTTGAAATAATTATCTTTAAGTTTAATGTTATATGACTTTAATATCGAATTTGTGAGCAGTTTTAATACAACGCTATAACAATTAATTCAACAATAAGTTAGCTAACTACAAATTAATGCACATTAAACTGGGTAGGTACCTACTGCTGAATATTACCTATACGCCATTAATAATAATGGTTGTTAATAGTAATTCTTGTTACGACTTAATTGACTACTTCCGATGGTGTTTCAATAATATTACTTGAATTTTATGACTCAATTTCAATCTAATCTAGCTATCAGCGCACTTGTAGTGAAATTACACAAAACTGCGCTGTAAAACGTTTTGGTTTTTTTTATAAGTGGTGAGCAGTCCATAATGACTCAAGCGCTGCATCTACACTAAGAAAAACAAACCATAGAAATAAATTATAAACTATGCAAAGCATACAACAGTAATAATCATACCTTAATTGTTTATTTTATTTTTTTATTGTTTCTGTTCTCTTTATAGTTCTCATTAATAGGACTACATTACGAAATGCAAACACCAGTTCCCTTTATGTTTAAGTGTAAAAATATTTTTATTCCTTTTATTTATTATTATTATCATTTTAATAACTGTTGTATGCCATGCATACACAAGTGAACTATATGTTTAAACCCTTTTTTTTCAAGAACCTATACATATAAACCTTTTTTTAAAGTAATATGTTAATACGCTTTTAACTTTCCAATTTTATGTTTTATTCTTTCTCTTCTTTTCATTTCCTCAATTTTCCCTCTTTTTGTATAAATCATGGTCCATATATATTCACACTTATCCTAATTTGACTGTCCTAAAACGGGAATCATCCTAGTTGGACAGTCAAAACGTTTTATAAATAATGTACATAAATGTGTAAATATTTTACTTAATAAAAATTTTACTAAAAATAAAAATAAATAAATTAATAAATTTCAGTTTGACGTTCCAAGTACACAAAAAATCTAAGCCAAACATTTATTTATTTATTTATTGGAACAAAAATACATATACATTATAAAAAAAACTTTGACTGTCCAACTAGGAGATTTTCCGTTTTAGGACATTCACATATATTATGGTTCATCATCTCAAAAAAGACACAGAGGCAAACACCTCACACAATCATAAAACTAGAGCCAACAAATAGACACACTAAATGTATTTTAGTGTAATTCTACCTTTGAACAAAGAAGCTTTGATTTTTTAGCAGTACAGTTAAGATGAAGCCATGCGAAATAATGAAAAATCATACAAAATAACGTGTTTTTGTTTTGAAAATTTGATCGCTTAGAAGTATTATAGATGCTTCAATTAATACTGCGAGCAGAACACATCTTCGCCTTAAAAATATCGATAATTTTTTTAAAGTCTTTTATTTATTAATAATAAAAATTAATATTAAAATACCCTCGTAGTGCATTAAAAAACGTTGTAATAGAAGATACTGAAAAAAACCTTACCCAAAACGTGAAGTTGTAACATAGAAGTCATTAAAAACTTATCCAAAACATAGTCCCCATCAACACAGTGCCTCCTAATGAGGAGGATTACGAAAGTAATCTACATCTCTTTTATATTTATATTTCACATATATCTTTTTTAAATGTAAAAATATGGTAAAGTAATTATATGAAAAAGATAATGTCAAATAAATTGACAAATTTCTCATTGAAGAAGAAGATAACACTTTAAATCTAAATGAAAATATGAAAGAAAACAAGACACAGAAAAATAGAAAAAGACAATGGTCGCAACTGGGACTCGAACCCAGACCTCTCGTCTAACCGGGACGTGCGCGTTATCCAATTTCGCTATTGCCACCTTCTGTCAAACCGTCATATTTGTCAATCTCATATTTCAAATATAATCAACAATAATCAACAATATTATCTTCAACTAGTTCTTTTTTCCATATTATGGCCAACTACTCTTTTTATTGGAACAATCATTCTAAGAATTGGTTTGTAACCTGAATAGCGTCTCGGATAAATGTATCCGAATTTATTCATATGGAACTATTTATTGACTTTATACAAATTTATTGTTTATGAATTTTGTCGGATTGTTATTGTTCAGTCACGAATGCACCTGGCTGTACTTGCAGAGTCTTGATATATAAAGGATGATTTTATTATAGTTTAGATAGAACCTACAAAAGGGTTAGCTGCCAAACCAACTACTATGCTTACTTTACTATACTGTGCTTACTCTTTAACATTTATACTTAGCATGATCTGACAAACCGTCATAAATAGATTTATTTACATAAAACGTTATGAAAAACGCTTCCAAAACATACAAATTTGATTCGATAATCGGTTGTTAATTCGCCTGACGTTAATTGCAGTTTGTTTTTGCAGAAATTGTGTTTCTAGGCTCGTTTCTTGCTTGCGGATTTTTAAAAAGCAAGTTTGTCAGCTTTGTGGGACATCCATACATCCACAAAATATACCATTCGGTGTGGTTCACACGCTGGCGGAATCATTGGAACTTATTTTTAAAAAATGAGGCATGAACTCGCATTACTTTTACTTCATTATGATAATTTTTTTTTTTATTTGAAAATATGAATTATTATTTTTTTTATTTTTTATTATTATTATTTCCAATTTGGGAGGCGGGAAAGGGTACCGCCGCCCCGGGAACCTTTATTGGATAACGAACACCTCTGCCATAGGTCACCCCAAGTGGTTCGCTACGTTTGGTGATTTAGCAGGGGTTCCCGGGTTCATGTGGTGAGGTTTGTGTAGGTCTTGGAGGCGGATGACCAGGACACACCGAACCCCAGATTCCTACCCACCCCTTAAACCCTTTTCCTTCCCAGAACTCTCCTTCCCTTCTTTTCCTTAAAAAACCCTCCACACAGCATCCCCAATGATTACATAGGCCCTGAGGGAAATTATTTTTCTCAGGGCCTCCTGTGTGGAGCTCATGTAAAAAAAAAAAATATATATATATATATATAAGTATGCCTGGCGGCTAACTTTCGCGGATCAACTGTCATGGAATTTAAAATAACATCAACTTTTACCGATTTTTCCAACGATATTGAAATTTGTTCATGAAAAACCTATCCGAAATGTGATTTTACGATATTTATTTGTAATAGCTGCGTTTAAAGCCGAGTTAAAATAACATTTATTTTTTGGGAAGATAAACCGTGCGTAGGTACTTAATAAATATAATATAAGCTGAGAATAACACTAACGCTTTGTAAATTGGGATAGCAGGTTTGGCGCTTGACCACTAGTTGGTACTTTTTGATGTCTTCTTTAATATATTCTCATTAGCGCCTGTTGCATACAACAGGAAAAACAACAATGAAAATTATTATATTTTACTAGTAGGTTACCAGTTACTACTACCCGGTTTCGCCCAAGATTCGTCGCTTTATTTCCTTATTAATTTTACAAATAAAATTAAACTTTTTTTTTGCCATTTAAAAAATTATATTTTATAGCTGTTTTTTTTATTTAATTCATGTAAAAGAAAAATACATTTTCACTTTAAGCCGAAAAATAAATTTCAATATTGTGCAACTAGATTATTTTGTTATAAATGTAATTGATGAAGGAATCATTTTACAACTACTAGACTTTTTGTGTTTTGTCGTCTGGAAAGCAATTGCATAAATTGCCTCCCTCGTAGCTAATGGATTGCTTGTCATATCGTTTATGTAAATGTAGAGTGTTAGTGCACTTTTTGCATTTTAATGGAATTCTATCTTTGCATTTATGAGTTTATTATTAAATTTATACAGGTATTAAAGACACGTATTATTTTAATGTTTTCTTATCTGGTGGATGTTCTGGAATAAAGTTAAATAGCTTTTTGATTACCTTTTTTATGTAATAATTGTAACAAATTTATTCATGTTTAATATGCGTTTCCCAAGGCTCTTGAAGTTCATCGTGTCAATAACGTTGCGACTGAAAATAGTTTCGTTGACCTAGATTTTGCAGACCGTAAAAGCTGTACAAATTTCACGAAACCAGAGCTTTACATCATGAAAGTAGAATGTCATTTCATTCCACTAAAATGTTGATTATATTGCATGCCTTTTTGCACCATTCCATGAAACATAAATAATAGTTTAATATTTGTATAACTCTGTTTTTTGCTACTTTACTTTTTTGAATAATCTTTAAAATAATCATTTTGTTATCAATTTGGGAGGCGAGAATGCGTGCCGCCGGCCCGGAAACCATTTATTAGATAACCAACATTTCTGCCGTAGAGCGTCAGCGGTGACTGGATCCGTTGGGTGAGGTTTGTCTAGGTTTTAGCGGTGGACGACGTGAACACACTGAACCCCAGATTCCTATCCACCCCTCATTTTTTTATTATCAGTACTTCCTCTCCTTAGAGACACAAAGACAAAGACACCACACAGCATCCCCAAAGATGACGTAGTCAGTTGTCATGTTTTGTTTTAAACGCTTCCACAGTGCTCCGTACACAATATTGATAGAATAACACGACATGTTTTATATTAGATAAGATTTCTTAAACAATTTTGTTGTTCAAGTTTCAGAGTTCAAGCGGATCGGTTTTCGCTGGAACAAGATTCTGGATGATAGCAATATAATATGTATGAAACGTTCACCAAATTGACTCGAGTCAACGTTATTATAACGATTCTTTTGTGTCGTTAAAATTGAATGAAGAAGTTTCGGCGTTTTATTTTGTAATTGCCACTCAAGACTCCCAACTGCCCGGAGGCAGTGAAATTATGACTATTAATTGTTTTTGTGTTTAATTCGTAGAACTCCATTCAATTTTTTAAAAATGTAATTAAAATTAAATTTGATACTTTTATTATCAAGCTCTGCAAGTATTTTAAATGTATTTTTGTTATAGCTTTTTCGGTGTACAAGACTATTTTCAAATTGTGGTTAATATACTGTTAGACGACTTATTTATACGATTGTAAATGTTAATTTTTTAAGGTGTCTATATTGATTTATTGATATTGATATTGATACACTAATTGAGAGAGTATTATGTGGGGTTTGGCGTCTGTTGTGTTAGGGTTTTCTTAATTGCTTTAAAATGATATTATTGCTGTAACTCATTTAAGTGTGTTATACTTTTAGGTTTTGTAAACAATCTAAGAAAACTCTAACACTCAGTGGGGGAAACAGTTTCCGAACCCCACATAATACTCTCGCAATTAGTGTATCAGAAAATTGGTTCAACCGGTAATAAATCAATAAAGACATCTTAAAAAATTGACATCTAAAATCGTATAAATAAGTCGTCTAACAGTGGACTAACCACAGTTTGAAAATGGTCGAAAGCGAAAGTGAAAGTAAACCGAAATAGCTGTAACAAAAATACATACTAAAATACTAGCAGAACTTGATAATGAAACTATCAAATTTAATTTTAATTGAATTTTAAAAAATAAAAAAGATAATGACTACCCCATTTACGTAAATATGTGAGGTAGGTTAAGCTATATAGAAATGAACAAAGACAATAAGAAAGGACTAAGGAATGTTGGTTGAACCTATTATTCAGATCTGATTACTAAAAGACATTTCAAGAACAGTAACATTTCTGAATGGTCACCAGTATACGCTGGCATAGAAAATTAGTTTGAATAGCAATAATTATTATTTATAAATGCATCAATATATAAAAAAATGCATTATGCAATTATATACATATTTAAAATGCACGTTTCTTAAACGTATACCTGACCATGCATCAGTTTCTAAGATTAATTTAACACTATAAAATTATTGAGGTTTATAACCTATATTTCACTTTTGAAAGAATCGTAAAATTTATAATAGCGTGAATAGAGAACACCAGTCCAATTTTTTAAAATTTTTTATGAATAATGACCTTCTAACTTAAATAACTGCATATTTATTTTTATTTTTATAGTTAGTTTTAATAGTTAAAATAAATGTCAAAGTTTTAATTTTTCAAGATCCCCCGAAAACCACCGAATCTAGTGTGACGTCATCATGACCAACCGAAGTATGAATTTAGTAGGCAACTAGAAACAGCTGATCGTCGCCCGCCATTTTGAATTTCAGCATTGGAGCGTTTTACTGGGCATTATGATCGTTTTTTGTACAGTTAGAGTTTTTGAATATTTTTAATAATATAGATAAACTAACAGAGATACTTTATTTTTGATACTGAATTATTTAGGCCTAAATAATGTTTCAATAAAAACAAAAACCAATATGTCCAAATCTCAATAAACTAATAACACGGAATGTCGAACGGCTTGCGCCTTACATTTATTGATATCTATACAACTTTGACCCAGGTGACGCGGCGCGGTGACGTCACGCCGCCAAAATCCAGCAATACCAACTTGACAGGGTGTTTTAATGACACGTTTTAAAATGGACTTTTTAATAATTTTTTAAAAACTCTACGTTAAATATTATGTAATAAAACTTATATATTCAGAATCAGCGTATATTGGTCTATATGAATATATTTTTTAAAGCCATAATATTTTTCACTGGAGTTCCTTTTTCTATATATTAGTTAGCCATTGGCTCTAAAAGACTCGTGCAGCTTTTTTACTTTAAAAATGCGATCAGAATGATAGTTGCATTTAATCAGAAATCTTTATCATTATTTATTGGTATCTGCTCAAATTTATTAGGTTTTTGTTAACATCATGGCTACCTTTTTATGTGTCACGATACCTTTCCTTTCCCGTCGCAATAAATCAAACTGACCGTAGGTCAACTCAACTCAACTCAACTGTCGGCTTCTGTTTTCTAAGCCAGTCCTTGAAATGTTTTCGAGAGTTGTGTTTATTCTTGGTATATTTACAACATTTTATATTATGAATACATTCCTAGATTAGGTACGAATAAGGAACGTTCAATCACACCATATTTATAACTTACTTATAAATAATATCGTGAATATTTTTTTTGCCTTTGTAGAAAGATTTGATTTGACGAGTGCATGACTGCTTCAAGGTAAACGGAAGCTTCCTGATACTTTTAACTGATTTTGTATTGAATAATTATTACGTATTTTAATTTGGTTATGATTAATGATAATGTTATTGCTTCAAACACACTTACATATTTTGTGGCACCATTTTAATTAGAAATTAATTAATTGCTTAGTTTTAACCATGTTTATTGGTAAAAAAAACCCGACATGTTTCGTAAGCAATGAAGGGTTATTTTTAAAATAATTACAACAATATACATAGAATTAAAGGTGTCAATGAACAAGTTTAATAATGGGTCAATAAAAAATATTTTTGATTATTTATAATATTTATTGTAGACGAATTGAGTTACTACCTTGTAATTTGAATGGTTTTCATTTAGACAAATTAGAAAAGAAATTATAAAGAGCGTAAATATGAATTTAAATATTATAAATAATCAAAAAAATATTTTTAAATGACCTGTTATTAAACGTTTTCTTTCTAAATTTTGCTCTTTTACCCTCCTACCCCTCTCCCTTCCCACTCCCACCTTTCCATTGGCACCTTTAAGTTTACTTATTTATTTATGTTAAAGTCTGTGTCTATCGTATTAATTAGTTTTAAGTAAACCCTGAGGAAGTAAGCATTGCTTACAATAAACGTGGTTAAAACTAAGTTATAAATTAATTTTAAGTTAGGTAATAAATGAAAAATTATATATTGCATGATTATAAAGAGTCTTTCATTAAGCGCTTCCTTTTTTTAAATTTAAATAAAACAAAGTGTGGGTGAGATATCATCGAAATTTTTCGTTTGAAATTATTGGTTTGAAGATGCCATTATGTATGGAATATAACATCGTTCAAATGTTCGCAACGGTTTCTCTGGGTGGCGCGCATCCGAAATGTGGAATTTTCCATGATTCTGGCGCATAAATCAGGCTAAATTTGACCGATGGCATGGGTACGGTAGGCTTTGAGGGCCGTTGTGGTTTGTGGCTTATTCGCACAGACCTGCGACTTGAGAAAACCCCGCAAGAAAAAGTCTAACGGGGTCAAATCGCACGATCTCGGTGGCCAGTTCAAGTCGCCTTCACATGAGATTTTATCATTGAACAATTTTATCATTTGCACGTGTTGTTGAACGCTATATCCGTCCATGGTGATTTGGCAAAACATACTGAATAAATGACAGCCAATTTGACAGATGTCGTTTCAACAATATGGCCGCTATCAACTGTCAAAGTTCGAAAATCCCTATTGGAAAACCCTACTCACCGTTTTTTTTTAACGATAAGCGTGGTTAAAACTGAGGAATCTATTAATTTTGGATAATGTTACTATTGTATAATATGCCAAAAAACTCGAGCTTTTTTGCTTTAAAAATACAATCGAAGTCATGGTTGTTTTTTGCATTGTATTAAAAGCAAGAACCTGTTTTTCTTAAAATCGTGAAGTTAGGTATTGACATTTTCAAGATATACGACCAAAAATATCTCTGGTGGTTGTTGGACAAAAGAATGAAATATTAAAGTACCACCGAACGGAATCAAACATACCAATTTGGTTGTGAGGTGGATGGTTTGGTATATTTATGGTTGTGAGTCTGTCTGTAAGTGATTATAACTCTTGTTCAATTAACTCAGATTTGTTTCAAATTTAAGTGTCTTAAAATCGGAACTTATCGTGTGAACAAGTCGGACAAGTGATACAGTATCTTACTATAATCGAACATTTTAAAAGAAAATTATTTCAATTGTCATTTTCAAAATTGGAACTGATGTGCCGAGAATTCATACAAGCAATAAATTAGCAAATACATTAGCAAATGTACGTTTATGTCTCTCTGTTGATAAAATAAAACCAGGCAGAGGTCGACTGTCGGCTTCATCATGGAGCGTGATCGAGGAGCATTTGAAAGGAACTTGTTAACTAGTGACTTACTTACTTGGTAACTTGCTTATAATAATATTAATAGGTGACAATACCATTCTCTCATAATTGACGGGACCTTTACAATATAATTTATTTATATTAATAACGTTATATCAATAAGTACCTACATCGATGATTCAGATGCATATTATTTTATTTGTATACATACATTAATAAACATGTGCAATCGAAATGAACTCGCGAGTTAGTACAAGAATTTTATTTATATATAAGCACATAATATTTACTTGTTTTGTTGAAAATGTATATCTGAAGACAGTGGCTGAGTGAGTATCGCGTTTGGGTCCCATCCGAGCGTCGCGTGTTTGATTCTTCGGCTGGCTAAGTCCTCCATCACGACACAAGCAACATTTTCCGCTTAGAGTGGTGGTAGTAGGAGATTTTTAAACATTATTGCATTATTCGTAACTCGGGAACGTTTGCCTTTCTTTAAAAAAAAAAAAAATTTATTGATGAACAAACATAAAATTGTGCCGAAATACAATTTGATTTGTTAGTAAAATAAATAGGTACAGTTTGTCAAATAAGAGTAGAAAACATAGGAGGGCGCCACTGTTGTTCAAATGGCAATACTAAAAATATAACTCATGGTGAAAGTGTAAAGCTGTGTAAGGTACATTTTTCATTGAAATATAGATACCCACTGATCTCAAAATTAGAATTGCACGTATGTATGTTATACCTTTGCAATTTTGTGTAAACCTACTGAAGAATAACGATATTGTAATAAAATATAGATCACAGATTAGAAATTGTTCACATTTATTTAATATTAGCAGTACCTACCTAACATTTCCCGGGCTTTACGTAGATCTTGTCTCTAATTTAAGATTTGAATATATTATTTAACTCATTCAGATCTAAAAGTAATGTAACTAAACTCACTATTAGTGATTCTTCCTTTCTACCTACTGTTAAATTCAAATTTATGTTAAATTAAGTGAAAGCATTTCGCTTTGTAAAACACTTGATAAAAGAACTTGAATAGAACTTTCACAGAATTTGAAACGAACGGTGAAATTCGAACTATTCATCAAATTTCGAAATCAGTTTTCAAGTTCTGTAAGGGCTCTATTAAAGTTATGTTATTTTATCATCATAGGTCAGTTCTTTTCAAGGTTAATATTCAAGGTGAAATTTCTGTTCAAATTCAATTATTATGTTAACTTTCAAATGTCAAAAAAAAAACAAAATTGCGCTGAATGGCCACTTGATGACAATGTTACAATTAAATTTCCGTGAAACAACCCAACTAACTAGGTATAAATTGACCATGAGAAAAATGATTTTGATCACACTCACGGACTGTTCGCTGTTCTTGTGACTTGTTTGATTGCCCGAGCTAATGACAATTTTCTAACTGTACAGCTCTACCAACTATCACCATCTGAACTAGTCTTGGTAGTTGTATAACATAACCAACTATATAACGGTTATTTAAAAATACCCACAACTACGCTAGCGGCAGCTCGGGTATTTGGTTATTAGGTTATGGCGGTTGTGGGGGTTGTTGGTCGTTGGCGGTAACTACGGATAACTAGACAACTTGATAACTATCACAATCTCATACGTCATACATAACCAGTAGTTGGCAACTGGCAACCTAAGCCATCAGTTGTAGCTACGCGGGCCGGCGTGCGGAGCTATATTTATGTAATATTATACTGAATTTCTTTCGAAAAATTTTACGATTGCGGAATCTTTTAGAAGTAAAAAATATTATAAGACGAATTTTGAAGAAATAAAGTAAAAAATTGTGTTTAATTATTTTAGTTTTTTGCTTCGCTTAGAACATTATTAGTAAAGTTAGATATTATTACGTAAGTGTAAGTTTTATATTTTGTTTATAATTTAATAATAATAATAATAATTGGACAATTTGTAGAGCGCCGTTTTTGTGAAAAATCACCTCAAGGGCGCTTTACAATTTTAAATTTTTTTTTTTTATATTCTTAGAATCTATCTAATTTTATTATTCGAAAGTTTTGTTAAAAAATTGTGACTTTGTTAGTATGACAGGCAATATTTGGACCGATTTTGACAAACATAACGTGGAAAAAAAGCGAAGTGTAAATTGTGTAAACTTGTTCTGAGTTGTAAAAATTAAACGGGAAATTAAACTTCCCATCTAAAAATAAAACATATTTCTGCATTTGCTGAATTAAATGCGTTCTCGCCACCTGAAATCAAAAGTGCCACAGTGCCGAACGCTATTATTATAGCGCCTGAACAAGGCGTTACTTTAAGATGCTCCATCTACTTCATCAGGACCACCAAAACGCAAAGGCAAATGGATGCACATATACGAAAAAAGGGAACGCACAGCAAAAAGGAAAAATCGACGTGGATTTATTCATCGATAGTATCCAGCCTTTTTGCTTGGTGGAAGTAAATGTGCTTATTGTCGGAATTTCCCATCCTAATTTCTAAGGTATTTGAACTCATCGATTTCCAGTAATTTGGTAATCACTCTGGCCGGAATATTGTTCATAATAATAACTTTTTGCCAAAATATTAACGATTTATGTACTAGTTGCACTTGGGAAATAACGTATATAAATATTTTATTGTTTTGTAAAAATATTTTGTAGTTGACATTGAAAGAAAAAAATAATTGTCCGTTGTAATTTTTTTTTTTGGAAATCAAGTAACTCTGTGATTAGAATGATGTAAATAAAATATTTCATTTTATAAATAAGTAATGTGTATAATAATGGCAACTAGTTATTTACCCTCATTTACATGTATTTCTTTCGAGAAATTTTTAGTTCTTACTTATTGTAATCTTTGTTGTGTACAGCAGTTGTGTGAAATTCCACCTCAAATTCAGTTCATCAAGGTATTACAATAAATTTACCTTTTACAATCTTTTAATATATTTTCCATTGGAAGTGTTTATTCAAAATCGCTTCAACAATAATATTGTCTACTTCATAATTTATATGCAACCTATAACCTGCACTACAAAAATGCAAATAATAAAAATCATGCAAATTTAATTTTATTTTTTATGTTCCCCTCTAATAGATTAATGATTGCTGCCCTGTTTGTAAGTGGTAATTATATTCGTTAAAAATGGACAGCGCTATACGGGCCACATGTTTTGTCTTTATTTTTCTTTAGTGAGGCGAAACGGTAGTAACAGATAGTTTGCACAGCGTTGTCCCTTTTCGTGGGTCAAAAACTCACCCGATACCCAATACCCACGGACAAAACCATATACCTCCATAACTCCATAACCATGACAAATACTGATAACTACTAATACCTAGGCAACTAGCATCAACCGTAACCGGCAATAACTGAGATAACCAAATAACCGTTTTATAACCAGTTATTTACGTACTAATAACCAGTTGGTTATGTTATTGAAATTCTGGCCAGTTACCCAAGACTAATCTGAACAAGTCTAGTCTAGTATCATTACACTGTTCCTGCCTATAGTCTGTAGCGCCTATGGCTTATTACAGGTAATGTATCTATATACGGTACTCTGCTCAAGTGGCCTGTACCACTTCACTGTGGCGTGCCGTGACAGTCCCAACTAATAAACTTCAAAACTAACTAACTATTGACTCCGCGAAAGTATTGCGATACCTGATAATGTAAGAAATATATATTTATTTATAAATATATTTTATTTATTTTTTAAAAGAATAAGAACACAATGTAAATATATTTTTTGTTTCTTTACATGGCAGGTATTATTGTTTACGATTCAATTTTTAACCTCAATAGGACAAATCTATGTTGATATAATACAGGTATTAAAATGTTGTTATATTAACCGAATCTTATATGTATCATAGAAATCGCTGTCTCCCTTACTATCACGGTTAGAAATATGATCTAAACGGTGTTAGAAAGAGAAAACACCACGCTTTATATCCAATTGAAAAGGTTAACCGCAAAGTAATTAAAATGTACACCTTTATGAATCCAAAGTTTCCAACTTGAAAAAAAATTAGGAAAATTTTGGAATTTTTTTATTACTTATTTGATACATGAAACGATAAAAAAGCGAGTTGACGATAACGTTTATAATGATTCCGACATTTCATTCCACGACAAAACATCCCCCGACAAAATATCCTTATGTAACCTAACCTAACCTAACCCAACAAAACCTTTCGGCGCCAAATTTAAAATTTTTTCCTTGGGATATAATGTCGAGGGATATTTTGTCAGAAGATATTTAGTCGGGGATATTTTGTCGGGGGATGTTTTTTCCTTGGGATATAATGTTGAGGGATATTTTGTCAGAAGATATTTAGTCGGGGATATTTTGTCGGGGGATGTTTTTTCCTTGGGATATAATGTCGAGGGATATTTTGTCAGAAGATATTTAGTCGGGGATATTTTGTCGGGGATGTTTTTTCCTTGGGATATAATGTCGAGGGATATTTTGTCAGAAGATATTTAGTCGGGGATATTTTGTCGGGGGATGTTTTTTCCTTGGGATATAATGTCGAGAGATATTTTGTCAGAAGATATTTAGTCGGGGATATTTTGTCGGGGGATGTTTTTTCCTTGGGATATAATGTCGAGAGATATTTTGTCAGAAGATATTTAGTCGGGGATGTTTAGTCGGGGGATGAAAACGTGCATTACCGTTAATATATATATATTTGACCACAATATTTTTGATAAAAACGAACCCATTTTCATATGACAGATATCAACCATGTACCTACATGTACAAATGTACATGGTTGACATTTATGTTCTAAAATATGTAAAAAAAAATTAAATGATTAAATATATTTATTGTTTATGTAGAAAACCATATCTATTAGGTGATCATAAAAGTAATGATAAATGAATATCGCAAAAATCATTTCTAAATAATTATTGCGCTCACAACCAAGCGTTTCTTCAGTACAGACCTCCGGGGTGAGGCTCTCACTAGCAATCCGAAGGTCGTGGGTTCAAATCCCAGCGGGCACAAATAAATTTCACGTGATTAATTTGTGTTATTTCACAATTTATTAATTAAAAACGATATATGGTATATTTTCCCTCACCTTCCAGAGTGGAAGATATTTCCAGTGTCGCCCTGATGTTAGACCACCATTGAGAATTTAAATGGCTTTGAAACCGCGTTAAGTGACCAGATCTGAATAGTCAAGAACTTCGCCACCTTTTTCACCATCTCTTTCCATATCCACTAGCTTAAGCCTCACAACACATCCCAATTGGGGGTGCCATCGTCTTGCTGGCTCCAGACGGGAGCATTTGGACCCTTTTGAGGTAGGTACTCACATAAAAAATATGCTAACAATCGTCTTTATTGTATTCAAAACTTTTATAATCAGGTAAACACATAAAATCTTAAATAAAAGAAACAAATTCTTAAATAACGAGTGCTGGTCCGCTAAACATTTTCTTGCTGCAGTCACCAGAAAAAAAAAATCGTTGTCTTTGTGTCGAACTTTTCAATGCTAATCTGCAGCACGCCCCTGATCTATACTTGGACGCCGTGGCAATAGACAGTCCAACTGCACACGAGACGTAAGATGCATACACATAGCCATACTCACACACACACAAACAGACACGACTTGACCCGCCATACAACAGTTTGATGTATTACCAGAATGTATATTCGTCGACGTTTCTATCGGACTTTCACACATTGCTTTTTAAGAGTTTTCTTACATTTTAACCTCATTTCAATGATCTACGTATAAGTTTTTTGTTACAGTGAATAATTAACGTCGCTCAAATTTGTGTAGATAAAATTGTGGATGGTGAGCGAAATTTTTCGACCAGATGTGCAGAGATCTCGCTCCTCAATAATAACTAGTGGGAAATTTATGTTGATAAATATACACTGTTGTTTATATTTCTCGCAGAAGTTGTTGAAGCGTTCATCCGGCTTTACTTTAATTGTGAGAAATTGATAATATTTAAGGAAGTAAACAATTATCGCTGGGAATTGTATGAATTGATTTGTATGAAATTATAAGTAGATAATTATTAAAAATGTGGCCTTAGTTTAGGAAATTGATATTTAATGATCATATAAAATATTTATTGGTTCAAAAATTCAGCATGGTTTTTTGCGTTTAGCTTTGGTGTAGCCGTCAATTACTGGATACCAAGAACTAAGCTAAGCTCAATAGTTCTTGGTATCCAGTAATTGACGGCTACACCAAAGCTAAACGCAAAAAACCATGCTGAATTTTTTCTAACACCAGCACGTAGAGAAATGGAGCTGGCAGCACGGTATCGCTTCGACACACATAAGTAAACACTCTCACCAATATCATTTGCTCATCTGCCCTGATGATGGACACTGTAACGCTGTCCGAAACGTTGGCTAAAGAAGGAGGTAGCGAAACACGGCATAACACCCCAAAAATAATAACAAAAAAAGTAACATAGTAGTTCAGTTTTAAATTTTAATTAATTAAATTTGTTCAAAATATTCATTTTTTTTTATTAATAAAATAACGTGTTCAAATAAGGAGCGTGTTAAACAAGTTAAGTTAAGTTCACGCTTAAACAATGTTAAATTTATGTTATTTGTTGATGTTGTAAAAACTTAAAAGAAATAGCCATATTTGATTGCCAAGACCTTTATTGTATAGTATAATTGGTGTTTAACTAAAAACCTATTTCTAAATATTGACAAATGTAAATCTGTCAAAAAACACAAAATGGCGTTTATAGGCCATTTGATGACAATGTTACATTTGAACTTTTGCGAAACAATTGGGCCTAAAATAAAAATATAAAGCAAATTTGAAAAGCAAATCAATTTTTGGTAAATATTTACTAATAGGGACACGCTTAATATTCACTTTTTTATTTCAGAAACACTTAATATCAGTTACATAATAACTACAAGTAAGTATTTCACTTTCCGAAATTGGAAAATAATGCATTTTAGAGGATATTTCATTAAAAAAACAGACAATTTCACATCTTTTCTTCAGCCATGTTTTGATATAATAATATTAAAATATTTAATTAAATGAAGACATTATGAGCGAAACTCAATCGACTTTAACTCAACTTTATGAGTAAAACCTCAAACTGTAATATTTAATTAAATGAAGACATTATGAGCGAAACTCAATCGAAAATCTGGAATAAGAGCGCCCAACCCGGAAAGTAGGGAGGTCCTGGGTTCGAGTCCCAGAGGTGCCAATATCTTTTTCTGATTTTTCTGTTTCCAGATTTTCGATTGAGTTTCGCTCATAATGTCTTCATTTAATTAAATATTACAGTTTGAGGTTTAACTCATAAAGTTAAAATAATAAATAATAATATTAAAATAGCTTTTTAGGCTAGTTTTTTTTCCTTTTTTAATTAAACCCAAACTAAGAACCTATTTTAGGGTCATATATTTTGGATTAAAAAAGAGAAAAAAAAAACTAACCTCAAAACTTTGACATCAATGACAATGGTCGCCGAGCGAATATTCGTTTTTAATTTTAACGAAATAACTATTAAAATTCATTATTTTTCAATTCCGGAAACTGAAATACTTACTTCCCATTATTATCTAACTGATGTTAAGTGTTTTTGTAATAAAAAGTGCATATTGAGCATGTCCCTATTAGGGAAATAAATATCCGATTTTTTTTAAATTTTGATATTATTATAAAGGGTAAATTAATGAAAAAACAAAAATACATATAAGAAACAACAAAAATTAACAATAGGTGTTGTGGCAATTATTTCATCGTTGAGGCCTTTCTTATGAAATAGTAAGCTGTAATTTCTTTAGATATTAGATAAACACTAAATCCGGTTCTATTGTCAACACAAGTACAAAACATCAAAAATTCTCTGTTGGTCTCGATAAAATTGATCCTTGCGAAACGAAATCTGGGTCACCGTACTTGGAAATATTGATCACTGCAACTAAACCTTTCTTTAGTGAAAATAAAACTGGACTGCACCAATAGAAAATGATAAAAGAAGAGCTCTTCTACTCTCTACTCTCTCCCAGTCTCTTCGGCTCTGAAGGTGACTTGCAGTCGCATCAGTGACGTCCCAACTTGTGTAGGTATGAGTGAGGTCGCCCACCGGCGTCACCTTCTCAGTCTGACAGTCTAAAAATGGGTTGATCGATAATTTATTATCAAACTGTTCATGGCGTTATTAAATCATTACAGTATGACACAGATAATTTTGTAGACAGAAGGGGAACAAATAAAGTAATTTTTGAAAAATTCGGCTTTCAAAATATCTTCATTTGGATTTCTTCGAACCTGTGAAAAGTGAAGCACGAACATTTTTCCCAAGGTTTTTTCAAGGTTTTTTCAAAGGTATCCGACCTTTCCAGTATTAGGACGAACTGCTGTTTGTTTTATGTGTGTTGTTAGCTATGCAAAAAATAATTATTAATTGAAAGAGTTTATTTTTTTATTTGTTTACTTATTTAAATAAGTTTTTATATTGATTAACTAGAGCTGAAAATTTAAATATATAAATCATTTCCCTTAAAAAAAATTGACAATTTTCTTTATAATATGATTATATTTTTGTTGACATAATAAAAACCTTGAAAATCTGTAAAAAAATTTCAAATACATGTTTTTAAATTAATAATCTAAAAAATTAATAATTTATTTATTTATTTATAAATAAACGCCCTTTTTCGGGGCTTTTACATATACAGCATAGAAAAAACATTTTATTGTACATAACTGAACTGCCTCAATAACAATATTTTAAATTTATTCAAAGATAAATTGAAGATGTCCACTGACTTGGTATAATTGTTTCCCTCCATTAGTATTCTGGGTAAAGAGGAATACATATGGTAGTTAGTCCCAGAATTTCTGCACTGAAATAAATCCTGACTTCTAGTATTACGAAGTGGAATTCGGAAGCTTATCAATTCAAGTAATACCGGACTATCAACTAAATCATTTAGAATTTTATATAAAAATACCAAGTCAGTGAAAATTCTTCTGTCTGACAATTTAAGCATATTCATATCGTTTAAAAGTGTGTTGTAGTTTAACATATTTGCTGAAATACCCATTTTAAAATTTAGAAAACGTAAGAATTTGTTTTGTATTCTTTCAACAGCTTGTACGTGCATATTATAATGAGGATTCCAGACAGGAGAATTGTACTCAAGTTGGCTTCTAACATAAGCAAAATATAACATTTTAATACACTTTATATTGTTAAAGTTTCTAGTTAGCCTAGTTATAAACCCCAACATTTTTAAGCCCAATAATCTTATTATAGTAGGTAGGTTCTATTTTCGTTATTTATTTTTGGGGTGTTATTTATTTTTTGGGTGTTTGGGGTGGTCACAATATCCATCATCCATCATCAGGCCTGATGTCTGATGATGGACACTGTAACGCTGACGAAACGTTGGTCAAAGAAGGATGTAGCACAACACGGCATAACACTCCAAAAATAAACAACAAAAATTCTTTTGGCCGTGAAAATCTAAAATCATACCGGTAAGTACCTACTTTATCGCTTGTCCGAATTATCCCTCAAATTAGTTTCAATTTCGAAAAGTACACTTAAATTCAAAGCAAATTTGAGGAAACGAAATTAGTATTTTTGATGATTGGTAGCGTTTAATTTAATTTACGCCTTGTTACGTTTTCAATTCAATAACTTTTTTGACCTAATAATAAAAAAAATTGGAAAAAAATAGTTAATTTATGTAAAATATACGTTTAGTGATTTTTTCGCACTGGCATCCCTCGTTGTGGCGACGCCATTGGCGGCAAAGCTATACATGTCAAGCAGTATTCGTGTTCTTTTTTTAAACGATCACTTAAAGAGCAGAATCTAATTATTCTGACAACAGATGGTGTTAAAATAGGAACTAAACGCACAAAAAAGAAAGTAGGTACCTGTCTACTTTTTATTATCATTACAATAAGTCACTTTGGCCGCGAGTTATTGAAGATGATTTTCATATCAAATTTCCCATTGTTTTAATCTTTTTACTGCCCATTGTCTTTCAAAATGGTATCCCATCCTAAACTCACGCGTGAAACTAATAAATTCATTTCAAATTGGTAATAATTTTAAATTCTGCCTCTAAAAATCATTTGTTTATGCTATAAAAGTGAGAGCTAAATATATATGTAAAATAGTAGAGGGCACTGTTATCATTAAAATTATTTTAAATGCCAAAGCCAAGATGGCTGAAAGGAAAAATGTAAGCAATTAAGAACTTGAAAGTTTTTGAGGTCGTTTCATAAAAATTTTCCAGCCCTAAAGTGTCCTAAAACCTCACGTCTTTCAAAATAAATATCAACTTTACTTCTCATAAACGTAATATCAATAATACCTAATGGAGGGTATCAAATGTAAAATTATGCAATTTGCAGTATTTTAAATGTAGTGTCCTCTACGTGCATAATCGCATGTTTTCCAAACACAAACTTTCTAATAAAATTGTGTTTATCGGAAGTAACCTGCCAGGTACATACGTTTTTTTGTATCTGTTTGTAAATAATAAAATTAGGTAGAGCCTAAGAACTCATATTAAAGCGCCCCTGAGGTGATTTTTCACAAAAATGGCGCTTTACAAATTATTGAATTATTATAAGTATCTTTAAAAGAATGAACTATTTTAAAAGCATAGTGCTCAAATATGGCACTTGAATAGTAGCTATTCAAGTGCATATTTGAACAGAATGTATAGGTACACGGTACAATTAGTGCTGCCTACTTTCAGAAAAGAGAAATACGCCGTATTCTAAGGTACTAGATGCTACATACTCTCAGTATCCCCCTAGTGACAGACCATTCAAAATTTAATAGTTGCTTGAAGTGACTTTAACCGTGTTTTCGAACAAGTTATTTTTTACGCTGTATAAACTAGATAATTGCTCGGATTTTTTTTTAAATAACTAGGTATATTATAACATTTTAAATCAATATTATAACAACCACGTAGAATAGGTGCACATTAAGAAATAAAAAGAAAGTGTAGAAAATATTGAGTTATCCGTTTTCCTGTAAATCTGTCGAATTCGGGAGTCAAACATAACCTCACATCTGAACGCACTATAGATGTTTTGAAATCGACTATAACAAATCAGCGTTGCCATACTTATGAAAAGAATAATTTCCACTTCATTAAACTTCTACAAATTATCGTCAAACCGAACACAAATTATATTATTATCTGTTGTAATGTTGGTATGATCCAACTGTTGTAATGTCCCTCCCACACGGGGACTAGTACCTAATCAGACGCCCACCTGAACCAGTGTGACGGAGGTCTAACCTAATAATGTTATTTTGAATAAACTCGAACGTGTTAAAATAAATACGACACAATTAAAATTAAATTCACCGCCGTGTTCACTAATTTACTGCAGCATAAAGACATGGTCTGAATATTCGTCAAATAAATGTCACAAGTTCGTGAAATCTGTTGCATTGCGGCAATTTGTGGCTAACCACAATTGAATTAAATTAAACAAATTTAATACTTTGTTCTTAATCATGAAATCAGTGATGATCAACAATTTTAGCCGCTGAACCAATTTATCAATTTTTTAATTTGTTCGCGGGCCGCAGGGGGGAGGGTACCCACAGTTTGGCATTGTTAAATTTGCTGTGGGTGGTGTCGCCAACTTATTTGTATTTTAAGATGAAGCCATGCGAAATAATGCAAAATCATACAAAATCATGTATTTTTGTTTTGAAAATTTGATCGCTTAGAAGTATTAAAGATGCTTCAATTAAATACTGCGTGAAGAACGTATCTTGGCCTTTGAAAATATCCGTAATTTTTTTTAAGTCTTTTTAAGCCTTGAAAAAAATAAACTATTAGGTCTTTAAAAAAACACTTTCAAATGCAAACTCTCCTACTTATAAACCCCCTTTCGGATATGATTTTATTTTAAAATGTGGCAAATTCAGTTTTTTTATAATAATCGCAAAAAATTGATATTTATGCCTGAACTTCACAAAATAAAATAAAATATGCATTTTTGTCATCAATCAAGACTTTTGACGACAGAAATTTGGATTTTTAAAGTGAACCTTATGCCTTCAAAATAGGCATATTTACTTTGGGGTGTCATCATTAATTTAATGAAAAACAAATACCTTTGTATAACACCACTATTTTATTAACTATATCAACATGTTTCGAAAACTATGTTTTCTTCGTCAGGATAATAAGTCAATAATAAATAACAAAAGACAAACAAGTATAGACTAATTAGAACATAGACAAAATATTAGAAAGGAGAGGTGATTAATTACCTAAAATATATCATAAAAAAAACAAAAAAAAAACAAAAAAAAAAACAATTATATAAAATAAAATATAAAAATTATTTTAGAATGGGTAAAAAATTACATTAACATAATAAAAAATCTTTTAAAAGGAAAACAAGAAGTCTAAATAACAAAATAAATTATTATAAATATAAGTATTAATACGAAAATAAATTTAAAAGATGGCTATTTTTAAAAAACGTTTGGTTATTTATGATATTTAATTTACTATTAACACTTTTTATAATTTCTAAAATTTCTAAATTATCTAATTGTATACCCGTTGTGTTAGTGTGTAAAATTTTTAAACCTTTATTAATATCAAAAGAATGACCTGTTTCCAAAATGTGGTTTGCAAATTCTGAATAATTATTATTATTTAAACATCTTAGATGTTCCTTAACTCTAATGTTAAAATTTCTAGAAGTCTTCCCAATATAAAAAAAGTTACAATCATTACAAATTAATTTATAAACCCCAGATTTGTTCAAAAACACACCTTTGTCCTTGTTATTTAATATATAATTTTTTAATTTGTTATTGGCATAAAAAGCTGGTTGGATATTATCTGGCATGTTTTTAATTATCAAATTTGAAGTGTTATTATTTAAAAATACAATTTTTCTCCAATTATTATTCTTGTCAACTACGTGTGGATAAACAAAAGATCTAAAAAACTTTTTCTTATATTTTTTGTTTAACATATTATCTATTAATTGTGTAGAATAACCGTTATTTATTGCAATTTGTTTAATTGTATTTAATTCTGTTTTAAAATTTCTTAAAGATAGGGGAACATTAATTAGTCTACTTAGTAAGGTATGAAACGCTGCTAATTTTTGTGAAAATGGATGATTAGAAGTTTCATGTATAATGATATCTGTATATGTGTCTTTACGAAAAATGTTAAATTCAAATTTATTTTTGACAATAGAAATACTTAAATCCAAAAAATTTAAACTGCAATTTTTTCCAATTTCTAGGGTAAATTTATTTTTTTTGTGGAGTTTATTAATGAAATTTAAGAAAATATTTAATTGCCTATTAGTTCCAGTCCATATACAAAAAACGTCATCTACATATCTTTTCCAAAAATAAACATATTTTAATAATAAAGCACGACTATTAAAAATTTTTTCTTCAAAATTGTTTAAAAATATATCTGCGACTAGGGGGCTAGTACTTGAACCCATTGCTAAACCATCTTTTTGTTTGTAAATAATATTATCAAATTGAAAATAATTTTGTTTAAGAATAACATTAAAAATTTTATATAAATCCTGAGACAAGTTTTTGGAAATGTTTGAAAAATCTAACAATTCTTTAATAATAGATTTAGTTTCTAAAAGAGGAACACTTGGAAATAAGTTTACAACATCAAATGATATTAACATTGCATTTTTAGGTATATCCAAAGATTTTAATTTGTCAATTAACTCAAGGGAATTTTTTATTGTATGTTTAGGGTTAAAAATTT
Source organism: Glyphotaelius pellucidus (assembly GCA_936435175.1). NCBI lineage: Eukaryota > Metazoa > Arthropoda > Insecta > Trichoptera > Limnephilidae > Glyphotaelius > Glyphotaelius pellucidus. The sequence continues at coordinate 39,532,874 of OW386543.1, forward strand.
TGTTATCAAGAATTAATTTATTGATTGTAGAAGCCAATTTATAACTAGGGGCGTTACAATTGGACACAACCGGTCTAATAGGTTTTTCTAATTTATGGATTTTTAGCAAACTGTATAATTTTGGTAATATAATATAATATAATAATATAATATAATTTTAATAAAATAGTGGTGTTATACAAAGGTATTTGTTTTTCATTAAATGAACCTTATGCCATCAACGTAAGAACTATCATTTGTCAACACCCATTTTGTTTCAGTTCCGCCCCGTCTGCGATGGGGAATAGACGTCCCTAGACTCCGCGTTGCTTGGTTCCGTGAAATCAATTTTAAATTTCCTTGTTATTACAATAAAAAATGCGTAAGAAGGTAGTCAATGTTTTTTACGGGCCTTTACTAAATCAACCTGTAAGAAACAAATCTCAAATACCTTTTCCAACCTTTCCAAAAGCTTTCTCAAGTCTTGTCAAGTATTTTTAAATCCCGCCCAGAAATAGGCATGGATTCCGATTTAGATTTTTTCCTGGTCTATTGGACCACTTTAAAACTCGTTATTACCGAATGGAAAAAAACAAAGCTCCGAAGGCGACAATTTTATATCTCTAGGGCGAAACCAATGCTGTAGATTTTTAACATTCTGAAATATCATAAAACATATTTAATACCTGCTTTTAATTTAAGCTGTTGATTTCATTGATATTCGGAAAGTTAAACAAAATTTAGTCAAGAAAACTGTTTTATGAAACGAAAACATTTAAGATATCAACAAAAAACGATTTGCCGGCTTCTGTGTTTCTTCCTCTCTTCAAGACCAATGTTCATTCCTTCCTATCCTCAAAAAGACCCCCCACACAGCATCTCAGATGACATAGGCCCTGAGGGAAATTATTTTCCTCAAGGCCTCCTGTGTGGGAAGTTAATGTAAAAAAAACAGTTAAAAAAGAAAGCGCTGCGCTGCGAAGGTATTTTTTTCTTCTCTTTTGCAAAACGACAGTTTCTGTTTTTTTTTACATTAACTCCACATAGGAGGCCCTGAGGAAAATAATTTCCCTCAAGGCCTTTGTCATCTGGGATGCTGTGTGGAGGGTCTTTTTGAGGAGAGGAAGGAATGAACATTAGTCTTGAAGAGACCCATGTTGTAGGAGGGAGGAAACACAGAAGCCGGCAATTAGTTCCACAGCCGAGCTGTTGAACTCAAGAACGAGTCGAAAAAATGACCCGTTCTCATGTGACCGTCAACCGTGTACATATGTTGGGCGCATGTTTGGCGTGTCTCCCGACTATGCACCGGTGCCGAAGGGATCAATGACGCTAGTTCCTCAGAGCATCTTCCATAGAAATAACGGTAGATCACGGATTGCATTCCCACCCGACGCCTGTTCTCTAAAGATTGCAATCCGTTCGTTAAGGTGGGATAACCTATCAAGCGGACCGCCCGTTTCTGCACAGAGCCGAGGGTATTTTTCAAGTATTTTGGAGCTCCAGACCAACTGTTGAATATTCTTTAATGCAATTTTTATTTTATTTTATTTAACCACGTGGGAAGTACGAAAATGGTTCCCGGGCCGCGTGCACTGTACGTCATCAATGCACTAAATAAAATATTGGATTAATTCTTAGAAACTTTATGAATCAGTCAAATCCTTCATAATATTGACAGTGGAATCAATTTATTTATTTATTTAACGTTTCTTCACAATTTAATAAATTTTTTAGCCTGTAACTATTAACCCCACTAGGATTCGCCTGTATACGCAACCATTTTAATTTAACAGAGTGGTACATTAAACTCTCTGTATCGCCGCGGTGACGTTTGGTGCCTAAGTCAGGGTACTCGGATTCATTGGGTCATTTGTCCAGGTCTTGATGACGGATGCACCTGCCTACCAGCTGCATGACGGGCCGCATCGAGAGATGCTGGTTGGGGGAGACATTAGTAAGGGGGAGACTTAACCTATCCAGCCGGACCCTCTCCACCCATCACCTTGCACCATAGTGGGAGGGGTGGATTCATACATTCTTTATCTATGGACACATTGATCCCCAGATTCGATTAGAAAACGTTGATAGGAAATAGAGTACTCAGTTTTACTATATAGTAACATGTGCGTCGAAAGATAGTTGCTGAAATGTTGGTAAGTGAGATTAAGAAATGTCAATGGTCAATAAGTATCGTGTTATTCAATATAATGAAAGACTTAGTCTTGCCTGAACTCCGCTCTAATTCGAACCTATCCCTTTCGAACATATTTAACAGTTATAACATTTGGAACTGGTCCCGGTTCCCGGTTTCAATTGCTAGATGTGACCGAATCTTTTTCTTATTATTTATTCTCTTTCAAATTTTCGTTTAAAAGTCGCTAATATTTTCTTTAATGATTAAATATTGTAATTTAAGGTTTTGCCAATTGACTTTTTGATTTATTTAAGATTGATTTATTCGTCCGTCACTCCTGAACGCATTGACCCCCAGATTCCCATCCACTCATCACACCTTTTTCCTTACCAGAAGTTCCTCTCCTTCCTTTACCTAAAAGGCCCTTTACACAGCATTCCCAAAGATGACACAGGTCCTGATTGATTTTTTTCGTCAGGGCCTCTAGTGGGGAGCTAATGCAAAGAAAAGAAAGCGAAATGGAACAATTTTACTTTTTTTTTCATAATTCTCTACTAGCAGTTAAAAACCCGCTCCTCAGGTTTTTACTGCCAGGCCCTGCAGGCGGCTTTTGCTTCAGCTTTGCCTAGTTAGTGTTGGTGACCATTTTATAAATCCAATAGGAACTGGTTTCTATACTGGTGAGTTATACTAATATTACCGTCAATCTTTCCATATCCGGAGAGATACTAAATATGAACAAATTCGTAGCACTTGTACCTAGGGGAGACACGTTCCCATCGGACCTGCTGACGAAAATGGCGACATATTGTGACGAATTCTTGAATTCAAAACCGAATTACAACGGTAGCTTTGTTTGAAATTCCACGTACACAAATGTTATTTGTGGCACGACGCGTACGGTGTGGCGTCAACGTGCACTCGAAACTGGGTTCTAAAATTAAACCATGCATACGCAGACATATTAATACTATTCGATTACGTTTCGCTCTATTCCTTCCTTATAACCAACAGACCCAATACCTGTCCCTTATTTTATCTTCCTGACACGCAAATTCTTTCTGTGTGCATTTGTTATTTTGTGAGTGTAGAACAAACTTCTTCATGACATGGAAGATTCTAAATAACAAGTCCCAAGACCAATGAGTTAATATTTTTATAATATGATCCAAGATAAATTCCACGTCCTTTTGCATGCTGACATAAATTGAACGCAGAAATTACAGTGACAATATGGAAGTGTCATAACTGCTTCACCCATTGAATCTAATTGGCGATATCGTTCGATGACACCCGCATTGCATGGTACAAATAATGGCTTCCGTGACAAATTATGGAAAGACACCACCCGTAAAGAGATTAAATGTACATGTTAGATTGGAAGCTTTATAGATTTGACCTCAGAAGTTGAAAGGATCATAAACTGTGTGATACGTCCTTAATACTTAGAGACATATCACTGATAATAGCTTTGTTTATTTATTGGCTCGCCAACAGAAGACATCACAAAATTATTGCAGGGATTTACATTTTCAATACGGTTATAGTGATGACTCTAATTTTATTATAGACTAACTTTTCCCCGCGGCTTCGCTCGCATGGTGTTACGGGAAATTACTGTAGCGGTTGAACTTATCAATTATCCTCCCTCCTCCCCACCCCACCCCCTGCCGCATTCCATACATTCATTCCCTTACATTCAGTTTTCAAACATCTAGCCTGCCACCTAAATTTCACAAAGAAAAAAAGAATTATCCAATTTTGTTCATTCGTACGGAATTTGTGCGCTTACAAACATTTTGGATGTTTATTTTTAATTAAATATTTGGAAGTTTGTTGATATAATACAAAATTACACTATTTATTATTCAGTCTTTATAATCGTTACGAATTATATTTTTAATGTAGGAACTCTTATCTGACATTTATTCCAGCTTGTCCAAAAAAAACAAAACATATTCTAATATTTGAATTTTCTGGGGCAGTAGCTGACCAGGGGGCTGAGTACCTACCAGCTTAGAGCCCACAAATATATCAACATTGTTTCCATGGGAATGATTTTTTCTGACATTTGCAATTAACTCGCTTTTGTTAGCGACAGAAAACGTATAACAAATATAATATATTAATATTTATAATTTCATAACGCCAGAGCTTACCATCATATACAACATATAGTCTGCGCATATAATTTAGCTTTCTATTGGTGAATGAATTTTTAAAGTCTTTTTATTGGTTAATGCCTGAAAAGGTCATAAACAAACTCGACCAGTTTCGCATTTATAATATTAGTATGGACTAGCTTTTCTCCGCGGCCTCGCTCGCACGGTATTAGGGGAAATTAAATTATGTGGAAGTTTGTAAATATAATAAAAAATAACACTATTTATTATACAGTTTTTATAATCGTTACGAATTATATTTTTGATGAAGGAACTCTCATCTGACCTCTTTTCCAAAACATAAGCTTGCCCAAAAAAAACAAAACATATTCTAATATTTGAATTTCCTGGAGCAGCAGCCGACCAGTAGGTAGGGGGATGAGTACCTACCAGCATAGAGCCCTCAAATATATCAACACAGTTTCCATGGCAACGATTTGTTTTCTGACGTTAGCAATAACTCCCTTTTGTTAGCAACAGAAAACGTATGATAAATATAATATATTAATATTTATAATTTCATAACACCAGAGCTTACCATTATATACAGTTTAAAGTCCTTGCATTCATTTCATTGGTGAAAGAATTTTTAAAATCTTTTTATTGGTTAATGCGTGAAAGCGTAACAAACAAACTCGAGCAGTTTTGCATTTATAATATTAGTATAGATGAGCATACCATTCAGCTCAATATTTTTTGTGCAACGATCAAGTTACAATAAGTAATAACAAGTGTAATGAATGTGGATCCAAGTTTAAATAGGAATAAAAGAATAATGTTTGGGATTCTTTGTTTGGACATGAATTAAGGTATAAAAGAGCGATAAACGTTACATTTATATATTTTATATTAATACGAGTAATATTATTTTATTTAACGGTCCCGAACACAGTAAAGTCACGACATCTTAATAAATTAATGTACAAGTAGGTACATGAAATAAGGAGAATAAAAATCTAATATTAGTACATACACATTAACGTATGTAAATATATACACACGTATACATATGCGTGGGTACATTTTACGCACATAAGTACACATACATATGCACATTATATACACATATTATAGAGCCAATGCATAAGTTGTTGGCTCTAAGTGAGGAGATCATCAGGTATATGCAAGCATTAGTTCGTTCTGAAAGTAGTGATTACATTTGAAAATATATCCAAGTCTTTACGGTTGCAGGGTTTATTATATATATAATCGAGTTATTCTTGACGCTGGTTTGAAAACACTTGTATTAATACGATGTGTATCGATCCAAAAGGTTTCAATATTTCTCGTGAATTTCGGCCTTATATTAAGATTAATTTGATTAATTAAAGATGAATCATGTATTTTACATGTTCTTTATGATTTTAAGCAGAACAATTATATCTGATGTGTCTTTTTGGCGAGTGAGACTGCTCTAAAAGAGTACCTAAGTCTTTCAGCACAGTTACTTAGATTCCGATGTACTCCTTATATATAAGCAAGTATTCTTACGTACTTTTTTAACATCTTTGTTTACTTTTGAACAATTATAACATCACTTTCTTTCTCACAAGCGCTTGTCACATCACTATGTGTTGCACATCACTAATGCTGAACTACTTGTCATATGATTGTTGTCTATGGTCTCTCTCTGAGTAATGAGTAATGTCAACTCATAATCAATAAAGTCTGTATTATAAAATAGTAAAGAGTGTTTTCTATAAGTCATCCATAAAATATATACAATGAAACAGCACTGATGCTTGTAACAGAAAGAGATGTTATGTTGGAGGACCACTCAGCGGCAGGACGTATCAGATATCATTGTCATTTACAGCTAACTAGCAGGAAATCTTAGATCGTAGGTGAATGATTATTGATTTGAGTGTAGTTGAACCTTTCCGCGTTGTTTTCTCGAACATTGCTCGAGCATTGCTGAAAATAGAAGCGGTTACATTAAGGCGGTACGTGACCACCGTGGACACTATGAACAGGTGAGATCTCTCCCAGGTATATCAGGTAACCCCACCTTTCAGTTCTAGTGGGCGACACTCTACAGGGCCGGTCCTTAGATACGATTATCTTACAATTCCATTAATGTTAACTATAAAGAAGAAACTGTTTTGAATTGAGCAATAAATATTAGTAATTCTGAACTTTTTCTGAGGGTCTGGCACCATGAAAATTGCACAGAGTTTCGTATTTCTACATTTTGTAGGTTAACGAAATTATTTTATACTTGCTACGCCATTTCTTTCGCGAGTTTGCAGCTTTGAAAAGCCTACCCGTACAATTCATAAAAATACAAATAGACGCCATATTGTTTGTTCTATATATTGATTTTATGAAAAAATTCCAAGTTTTTTTTTTATATGAATACCGCACAAGAGTCCCAACTGCTCCCGTCTGGAGCCAATGAGACTATGGCATCCCCAATTGGGGTACTTTGTGAGGCTGAAGGTAGTGGGGAGGGGAAGGAGATGGGGAAGAGGAAGGTGGGAAGTGCCTGGTTATTCAGATCTGGTCACCAAACACGGCCAAAGCCATTTCAAGCAACGTTTCAGTTCTGAATGGTGGTCTTACACCAGGGCGATGCTGAGAGTATCTTTCATTCTGGATAGTGCTGCAAATATACCTTATATTATTTTTAAATGATTAAATTGTGAAATAACACAAATTAATCAATTAAAATTTATTTGCCACGCCGGGATTCGATCCCGCGACCTTCGGAATGCGAATCAAGAGCCTTACCGCTGGACTACGCCGGCGAAAAAAGTGTTGCAGCTCGGCAAATAAATAGGTATATAATAATACAACAACAACTCAATAAAGACGTAAAAACATCAACGAATGGTCAAATTGAGAACCCACTGAGGTTTCAAACGGTGACCGGCCAACTCGGAATGAAACCAACTCAGAACCATCTCAGATAAGTCATTTAGAGTGATAAAATAATATATTTAAAAAATTAGTTAAATAGGTTATGTTAGGTTAGGGTTATCGGCTAACTTAAATTTTTTTCTTTCATAGATTTAAATGTCTTTTCAAGGTGGTGTTGAGTTGACATTATTCCCAGTTAGCATGGAACCGTTTCAAACAAATACTACCAAAAATTACTCCAGAGCGAAGCCGGGTGGCAAAATTGGTGCTACAAAAGATAATCGATCAAAATAAAAATTGAAAAATATTTTTTGTTCTAACTAATTGGTCGAGGTCAGCTTCGAGATACACGTGAACAAAAATTGACATATAATAAATTAAATACATTACACAATGTGAAGTGCATTACGCTACACGCATATTTATAATGACTTACGCTCATTATAGCATCTGTATTGAATTATATTTATAATTAATCACCATCGTAAGGCCATACATACTATATGATCCATACCATACAGCTAATTATATGATCAGAAACACAATAGCGGCTGGGGACATCTCGTGCTCGAATAGTCTAATGTAGTGTTTTCATTTGCAAACACTTTCTTTTTCTTTGGACAATGATCGTAGAACATAATTCATTCGTTTTCTATAGGAATTATTGACATTCTATCATCGGGTTGCTGGAGAGTGCCGCACGCAGTCTCTGCGAAAACAATTGAATACAAGTATAATTAAAAAAATGCTTTTTGCACTCGCCACGCAGAATGTGCAGTACAAGGCAAGAAGATGCATTGACGTATGTTTCTGTACTGGACATTGTATATTCTTCTTTCCATTTGTCTTCGTTATTTCAAGTCGTTTTATAATATTTTAATGACTCTTGTGCTATCAAGGCATACCGCTGATTGAACCATCTTCCTTTTTCTCACAAACAACACATTGATTACTGAAAGATAGGTTGTAAGGGTGCACAGCGTTAAAACCTTAGTTTCATAACTGTCCAGTGTCGGAGTGAATCGAATTTTTTTTAAAGGAACCGGTTCTCTTTTCTAGAATTTCTGTAGCATTCACTAGTTCACATCCCTAGTGGATTTTCTTTTCATTTTGTGGAACCGGTTCCAAAAGTAACCGGATAAAGAACCGGTACAACATCGTCGCTTAATTGGTCGGAAGAGGTTTTTTAGAAACAAATGAAGATCGGCACACGGATGGAATGGAAAGAGAATTTTTAGAAATAAATAAAGATCGACAGATTAATGAAATTCACGCCGTAATAGTAAATAGCAAGTAATATACCCTATATGGGTAAACGCGAGTTAAAAAATGAATGAGATGAATTTTAACGCTGCAAATTGTGTTTTGAATCCGTCGCCCAAAATTACAAGATTTTTAAATATGATCTTAAATATCTCAAAATTATATAAATTGGCAACAACAAACTTCTTTCATTTTCCAACTTTTTCATTATTGTTGTGTTTTATATTGGCAACTTTGCACAAAAACACTATTCATCAAGGAAAGCACGTATTATTTTTGGATTCTTAAGTCAACACTAGAACCTTATGTTCAACGGCCATCAGCACAGACTATGTGAAAAGTAATTAAACAATAAGAAAAAAAACATTGTTATGACTTTTGACAGCTGAGTGTCCTTGAACAGTAAAGGAAAATACATTTATTTTGTCTCTGACACTTCATTGAAAACTCTCTTTAATTCTCATAAATGACGCATGTAACAGAAATAAAGGTTAGAACAACGTCTCAACGGTGGACTTAAACTTGTTTTTCTAACCTACATATAAAACAGAAGCGAAAAAATCGAAAAAAAATCGTGTAAATTCTGTAGGTTGGATCATTTTTTTAAATGATGTGATAGGGGTATAATTCGAGGCTCTGGACTGTTCAGAGTCGGGGCTCAGTTTCAGGTCAGGGCTAGCTCAACTAGGCCAGGGCCAGGCTATCCAGGCGGCGCCCAGGGCCGGGCCTAGCCAGGGCGCCCACGGCCCCCGAATGGGGCCCCCGCCCACTCCACCCGCTCACAGCCAACGGGTATAGACGTCACCAAGCCCAAACAACCTCACCGTACCACGTGTTGACAAAAACAATATCCAAGTTTTACTAAACACGACCTGCACAGCGGTTTATTAATTAATATTCAGCTGTTATAACAAGTTAATTGATATGGTTACCGTGGTTGTAACTAAGCATATATTTAGCATGTGAAGTTTGGCGAAACTTTTCATTGTCAACTGTACTTTCTTCTTCTTCTTCTGGTGCCCTCTTATCGACGGTTGGCAACCATCAGAGCTAGTATTCCAGTCTGCAAAAACTTTATTTCTTCCATCAATTTATACATCTTTGTTCATATGAAGCAGATACTGTGTGATGTGACATTATAATTTTAAATAAAGCACTATCTTGGTAAAAATCACTTTTACCAAGTACTTTGCCATTAATGTTTTTGGCTTTCCGTAACTCGACATCGTATTAAAATTTTCGAAAAGATGGCAGCCAAAAATATTGGAATTAATTGAAATTAGTAATTCAACAAATATTAGTAATTCTGAACTTTCTTATGTCTATTTTTATAACTTAATATTATCAAAATGTTGTTTTTTAAAGTAATTACGCGGAATTATAATTGTGTTCATTCAACCACCAAATCAGATATTAATTGAATTCGCGACGTTTTATCGGACGCGTGGATCAGATGGTACATTTACAATGAATACATAATTGAAATAACCTACCTAACTTCTCTCCCACAGTATCGCCAATAATCCTACGTTTTATGTCACTCATAGGAACAACGTGATACCCCAAACTCCAAAGACACGCGTGATATCTATTATTATCAAATTAACCGATCGAATAACAAAATGTATTGCACGACATTATAAAAAATGGATTTCGTGCAGTCGATATGATATTTTTTATCTCTCTTGTCGCAATATCCGATCGAATGCATTGCAACGGTGATCGGCAGAATAAATAGTGCACGACATTGAACCGAAATGTCGAAAGTAGATAGACTAACAAATAGAGCATTTGGGAATCGCAAAACTGAATGCAGTTCATTGGAAAACCTTCATATAATATAGGTCTACTAGTCTAGGAACTAGTTTTACAGGGTACCTACCGACTTCATGGATATTTATCATCCAAGTTCGGTAGGTACCTACCGATAATTTATTGAACATATTGTAATAATATTGGGGTAGGTACTTGTTGTGGAATATTAATAATTTTTAAATGTGTTCCTAAAGTGTTCGAAACAAAATCAATTAAGTCTATTGACAGGAGAATTTAATTATTCCGTTATGACGTTACAATGAATAATTCCCACTAATGCGAGAAATCATAGTTTCAGAGGGAAATCAGGAAATAAAATAGAGGTTGAACTTAAGAGGTTAGGGCGTTAGGTAATGTCATTAATGTGTTGTGCACATGACATATTTGAGGATAATTTGCTCTAGTACTGTAGTGAAACTAACAAACTGGTGTAATTTAAGTATATTTGGAATAATAATTAGAATGAAAATAGTCACGTAGGTACTTCAGAAATAATTAAATAATATATAACCCGCAATATTTTTAAGCACAGATTATTGAAATCACACTTCATTTCAACAATTATTACAAAAAACAATAATTTACGTACACAAAATATGTTATTAGGATCTTAGTTTAGGTAAACTAAATAATTCATGCGTCTTTATATTGAAACAAAACATTACAAATGTCAAATCCATACAAGAAAAATATGGCGGCAGTGGAGATGTTTTATATGGAAAAATTTTAACTTTGAATGAAAATTGAATTTTAAAGCATATTTTTCCGTTTATCCCAACTGAAATCGATGTGTCTTTTGGTAATTAAATTTAAAAGTAGTTTACTTGTAAAAATCTATGCCTATTAAAAGTGTAGCGACATGTGGCGGCTTATGGATTATTTACCCATACTTATTTTACTAATGAGGACAAACAGAAGAGGATGTACGGGGGATCAATTGTCAGGTGAACAACTGTCGGGGGGGCAACTGTCAGGGATTAAACATCACGAAATCTTAAAAATACTGACATCTTCAAATGCCCGTTCGTGTCTCTTCCTCTTCATTATTTCACTTATAGAAAGTATTCGACTTCCTTCTAAACATTGTATTTATTTCCAGTTGAATTTAAACACGATCTGCCGCAAGCCGAGTACATCGAACGATCGATCCGGCGACCCGACTAGGCCCCATGCGTAGAGGGCACGTCCGCTAGCAGCGCCAGGAGCCCGAGTAGCGCCAGAAGCGCCAGGAGCCCGAGGAGCCCGACAAACCAGCAGCCGGCTGCCAGCATGCTGGTCAGCAGGGAGACGGGGGCCCCAACGGTGAGGAGACAGGAGTGGAGCAGCGACCAGGAGGGTTTGCAGCAGCACGCGCAACTTGAGACAACGCACTGGAGCGCACCGACGCAGTCCTATGGAAAGGTCAGAGATGTTTTTTTTTAACAAATATCCAAAGTGGGTAAAAACGCAGAATTCAACTTCACACGAAAAATAATTTAGTTTTAACTTGATACTATACAAGAAACAACTATTTACGTGGCGTCGGGGAAATGGAAAAAACGTGCAGAAAATAAGTTATTAGGTTTGTAGTTTGGGTTATCATTCAATATATTAATATGTGAAGCCAAAACTTTGTACCCCTTTTTACGAAAATTGCGCGGACGGAGGAGTATGAAATTTCGCACACTTATAGTTTATATAGAGGAGGAGTGCAGAATGCTAATATTTTTTTAAAATTATGTATAAAAATACATTAAATCAATAATAAAAACATCACACACACTACCATGTATTTGACACACACACACGCGTCTTTACTCTATTGTTTATTGTTAAAGTCTATGGTCAAATTGAGAATAGATTAATATTGTTTGTCTTTAATATTATTTTTCTATGGTCTTACTGAATGTCAAACATTAAAAAAAAAACATTACAATTATGGTCGAATTTCGACCATTGGGCGACCACTAGTTTTAATAATTACGCCTGTTTCCGAACTTCCGAACCAAATCTACGATGCAAGATAGATCGTACAAACAAGAAAAACATGGTTGTGGAAACTGTCAATGCTCGTGGAGTTTCATTGTTTCTCAACAACTTTGATTGAAATAAAAGGAAAATAGACTTAGATGCATTTTTTACCATCTTCTTCTACATATGACATTTATGCCATTTGTATATGTAAAAGCCAGCTGGGGGTAAAATCAATTACTAAATAATCACATCTCGTAGTTTCCAGCACTAAGTGTTAGTTTAAAAAAACTTGGATATTAACTATATTTAAAAAGCGTGAGGTTGAATTCTTCACTTTCACTTCAAATAGTTGCGTATATTCTTTACCTTATTTTATTTTCAAACTTACCAGGAGTTTTTCTGAAAATCTACAATGGAATCACTTGTTTTCTATTGTAGTTGTAGGTACTAGTAGCAATGACATTATAAAGAATAGAAGCTGTTTTCCCTTTTTAAATATTTTTCAGAATAAATAGGAGAAAACAGCTGACTAGTTATTTTTTTTTTAAATGTGTAAGTACTGATATGCTTTGTTTACACAAGCTGGATTATATATGTAGGTTATATTTATTTCAATTTGGGAGGCGGCAATGGGTAACGCCGCCCGGGAACTAATTACTGGATAACCAACATCTCTGCCATAGGTAACCCCAAGTAGTTCGCTACGTTTGGTGACTTACCAAGGTTCATGCGGTGAGGTTGGCCTAGGTCTTGACGATGGATGGGTCTGCTCTCCACTGCGTGGCGGGCCGGATCGGGAGAGACTGGATGAGAGAGACCCTCTGACCTCGCCAGCCGAACTCTCTCGATCCATCGCCTTGCACCGCGATGGGAGGGATGAATTCATCATCCGTCACTCCTTAATATACAGATTCCTACCTACCTTTCATAACTTTTTCATTCCCAGAACTTCCTCTCCTTTCTTTCCTTAAAAATATAAAGCATCCCCAAATATGAAATTGGACCTCCCGTATAAAGCTTATGTAATTTCTTTTTAAATAATGTGGACTGAATGCCCATCGAAATTTTGATACCATTCCACATCTTTGACGGTAACGCATGAAACTGAGAGAATTTACGGAAGCTAACTGAATGCTGGACGCCCTGAGACGTTTTTGTGGTAGCTTGTCACATGCAAGTGGATGGACGAAGAGTCTAGAAGAGTTTTTTTTTTGAAAATTATAAAGAAATTCGTGGACACGCACCGCATTCACATTTACTTTCGTTATAAATAATGAACAATCATACAGTCCTTTTAACGTGTGCGTGAATATTCTATCGGTTAGTTACTATGTGTAGATTCGATCATTGAACCAGCGACTTCCAGAGTAGCCGGAAACTGCTAATATATAAAAACGTCTGTTAGTTGCACCCCCTTGATACCTTGTTATCATTACGGTGTTGCAGCACACCCTAGGAGCTCCTCTAGTTCGCCACTGTCAGACTCTCAACTATCGTACATGAGATCAATCAAACTCATAGGTTAGACGTATAATAGTCCATTAACATCTCACACCAGGCATTCCTCTTCTTGTATCAAATTGCACTTAATTCTCCATTACAGCAAGAAAGTTAATTGCATCCGATCGTCAAACCGAGTAAATAATTGATGTGATGCTGTGAAATCAGATGAAATTATAACAATCATTGTAATCAATATCTCCGTCCAAAAAACAGACAGATGAGAATAATTTGAGTAGATTGCCACACGAGAAAACCTCTCACAATCTCACCATTGAAATTGACTACCAATTCAATATTTAAAAAATACATTATATTTTGAAACATTTTAAGAGGAACGTATACGTGGCCCATTTTGGCCAGCTTCATACAAATCTTAAATTTGGATTTAAAATCAAAACACCCAACCAAACTGACAAATTATTTTTGTAATCAAAAGGTATAACAAATATCTAGTACGGGTGTGAGCTACTTTATTTATTTTTGCTTTAAATTATAAGATATGGCCATTAAAGATTTTGGTGTTTTATGATTTTAGAGGCAACTTGGGCAATTATATATGAGTAAATGAAAAACGATAAAAAAATAATTTTACTATATTTATGATAGAAATGTAATGAAATATAAAATTAAAAATAAAAATTAAGAAAAAAAATCATTTTGACAGGTGTAAATTTAAAATACAAATTACCTATTTACGGCGGAACAAAAATTTGTCGTTTATACATTAAAATTACTACCCAAAAAATGCACTTTTAACAATGTTTTATTTTTTATTTTATTTATATTTGTAAAATAAACGTAGTAAAATTATTTTGTTAATGTTTTTCATTTACTCACAAATAATTGCCCAAGTTGCCTCTAAAATCATGAAACACTAAAATCTTTAAAGGCTTATATCTTATAATTTAAAACAAAAATGAATAAAGTAGTTCACATCCGTACTAGATATTTGATATAACAAAAATAATTTTTCATTGGGTTGGGTATTTTGATCTTAAATCCAAATTTAAGATTTGTATGAAACTGGCTGAAATGGGCCGCCCATACGTTCCTCTTAAATCACGCGTGCAAATAAATATGCATTTTTTAAACGTTAGCTCCACACAGGGGGCCCTAAGGAAAATAGTTCCCCTCAGGGCCTATGTCATCTTGGGGGATGCTGTGTGGAGGGTTCTTTCGAGCGCGAACTCGGCCATCCGGACAAATCCGAACTTGCCGAGCATTTAATTGAAACCGGCCATTACTTTGGATTTGTACCTAAAGTGCTGGGAAGGCCCAAAACGCATCGAGCACACTTGAATTCCACAAAAACCCCGTGAATTTATTTTTATTTTATTATTTATTTATCTATATACAGTATGTTTACATTGGGTTTAACAGGTACAAGCTAAGCTTAGTTGTTCTTGATATCCGATGTTAGACGGATACACTAAAACTAAACGCAGGGAACCACAATAAGTGGATTAACGCTTGTAACACGGTATCACTTCTTCATACATAAGCACGCACTTTACTACAATCTGCCCTGCTGATGGACGCTGTAATACTGTCCGAAACGTTAGCTAACGAAAGAGGAAGCCCAATACGGCATAATAAACGGAAATTAATCACAGATACTTCCCAACCCCCCTCTTCTCTCCCCTTTGGGAATGCCGCCATCTCAGTGACTGCAAACAAAAAAAAATCTCGTTGAGTAAACAAAAAAATTTAAAAGGTTTTCGTGAATGAAGCACAGAACACAATGGCAGCCGATTAATTATTAAAGCTGGTTCACACAGAGCTATAAATCTGCTAGCAGATATCTGTTGAATCGCGAGCGCTTATCTTTTGTGCTTTCACACGAAGCTATCAAATATTTCTTCCTGTGGTAGGAGAGGGGGGTCAGTCGAATTAGGGAGCGGCAACGGAATGCATATTTTTTGTACTGAAATCTGTCAACTTGACATCTGTCATCCACGGATCTAGGCAGCTCCGTAATTACAATGACCCCCTCTCCTGTTTTAGTCGGAGAGGGGGAGACTTATCTTCTGGTATATCGCGTCTGGAGAGGTTCCGTCGTAAGATGTGTATTGTCTATGATTATATGCGCTTAAAAACGCTTAGGTGTGAACGGTCTGAAGGGATTGTATGGAGAGCGTTATTTGGCGTATGATATTTTATATTTGATAGCTGCGTGTGAACCAGCTTTTATGAACAATTTTACTATTGGTGTTTAAAATAATGTAGATTTTGGTGATGTTGTTTTTCATTTTCGTATTTTTGTTTACTATCAGCATCCGCTATCCATCTGTTCTCATAGGTGAAATCTGACAATACTGCCTGTATATATTATATTTTCTCAAAGACTGCATGGGTTGGAGAAAAAATAGGAAAGCACAGATGGGCATCGCAGCTTCAGCATGACTGTTATAACGCTGCGGGGGCGGATCTGAGACTCAAAAGGCAATCAGCAAACATAACCAAGAGGCCCTTCGGCGCCCTGAGTTTGGGGGCACATTTTGAAACAATAAACCTACAAGAAAACATTAAAGAACGTTTATTGAAAGGTTTTATGTAAGAAAGTGATCTGACACCTAATCGTGGTTTGGAAATATATGAGCTTTTGAAAGATAAAAATTTTTAATTTTATTTTGAACCAGCAAGTTCCGGGCATGCGTTGCAATGCCACTAAAATAAAGATATTGTTTCTAAATGCGTGTACTTTTCCCCCTCCTGCGTTCCTCTCCACCTTCCTCGTCTTTCCCTCTCCTCTTTTCCACTTCCACCCGTTTCTCCGCGAGACCCCTCCTCACGCGTCCCCCTCTCGCATTTTCTTTCCACTTTCCCCGCCTCAACCCCCTCCCTCAACCCCCTCCTGTTACCCCCCCCCCCCTTTAATTCCCCTCCACCCCTCACGGGTTTCCCCCCCTTCCGTATAATTTCCCTGTCTCTAAACTACATGAAATACACTCATTTTCAAACAATTCGCGCGCTACCCATTGCAAATTTTTATACAAATATCGTAACGACAGAGCTAACCAGTATAAATAGAAACCTTTGACAACCTAGACAACGGCAAAGAGAGTGGACCATAATTATTATTCATATTAATTATTTATCCTGGAATAAAGACCATTATTATTTGTTTGTATTTTGACAAAGAAAAGCGCCGCAGGCGAACTATTTTACATAGTATCACCAATTGAGGTACCTATGTGTTGTGGAAAAAGGATGTGGAGTATGAAAAAATGCGATTTTTTTCAGTTCGGAGGGAAAACCAATAAATACTTTCGATTTTTTGATTATCAGAAAATCGGGATCCGAAAAATATTTAGACGGAAATCTTTCAGTATTTTCTTTAAAATAAAATGTAAAAAAAATAAATTTCAACACTTCCATCGCATTCGGAAAGTGTTTAAAAGAAAAACCGTTTTATGTGGGGGCGATTTCTAAAGTTAAAATAATGAATTATAAATTTGTAATAATTACTTAATTACCAACACACCTCGCCCAGCCTCTGCTTGAGATTGCAGTACTGCAGTGTATTTATAATACATCAGCGAAACTAAATAATTTTACTTTCCAACTTGCAGTTTCCAACCTGTCGAAAGCATCCTGAGTCACTTTATTCTGAAGCACTTTTGTGCCTCGGGCAACATGAAAAGTGGATTAACAACAATGCACATTCCGTGCGTTATCCTTGAGACGATAGTGCATTATTATCATCATCAAGTTGATTTCTATGGTGATCGACGTCAGACATCATCAATAAATTGCCGTTTTAGTCTTAGACTTGGTTGACCATCGGGCTATTGATAACCTCAAGTTTGTTGCGTTATTTCTAAATCCATTATTTTGAAAGGCTGTAATTTACTTGATTGTATGAAAAACTATGAACTATTAGAGAAAAGTTTGTAATTTATAAAAAAATGTATTTTCTCAATACCTTCCCGAATTAGAGAAATGCACACTGTTAAGGTTTTAGGTCACTTTAATTTAAAAAAAAAACTTTCCATTGAGACAAGTACTGAGACAAGCATTGAGACAAGTATTCCGATTTTATTTTACGATATCACGTTTATATGATGATTTCGCACTTTTTATTTCTACCCAGTTTAACATCGACCCGGTACCCCTGCTTTTCTGAAGGAACCGCTTGTCTCGCTTGCAAATGAGAAAGAAGAAGGATTCAAGGAATCCAATTGTATTTAAAAGCAACGGGTTTAACTCGGATCCATAAGCTTGTTTTCACGATAATACAACATTACCAGACATATGTACGACATATGAGGCGTACCGGACTTAAAAACTGACACCACAACAAACCAACTGGCAGTGTGTTTGAAATAGCTCACAATAACACTCTTCATTACCGACTGAGAGAGAGAGAGACAGAGATCTGATCATAAAGTAATTAACATACATAACAGTAGGTTTTAGTGAAGCTCCAAACCTTTGAGTTATTACTCTACAGAGGGCAATGGTAATTAGTTTCAAGCGTATTGCTTTTTAAACGCAAACAAATAAAATAGTGTAAATACAATATAATTTTACTCAGTTTTTAGGTATGTTGATGTATTAGATATATTACTCTTAAACGATGATTTATAAAAATATGATTGATCGTATGTTTACAAATACTTTTGAAAAACCTTGCACCTGGGCATTGCATATTTATTTTTCCCGTATAAATAAATATGCAATGTTGAAGTGGAATCTTCACAAAGGAAGTTGATCGAAGATCGCATCGCTTCAGGATTGTGTATTTATTTATGGGTAGGTACTTAATAAATGTTGGTAATTTTAACGAACATCTCCGAAGACACGTTTTGCGTTCGGCCCGTATAAGGTGGATGCGGAAGTACGTCAACCCCAACGGCTCGTGACAGCAATAAATGACGCGCACTTCGTACTCGAGTTGCCGGCGTTTTTGCATGGCATTGTCTCGTATTGTGCCGTAAGGTGTTGTGTCAGAAGTTGCACGGTGTGGCGTGCAACTTCACGGCGTGGCGTGTCGGCCATCTTGCAACTCCCGTCAACTGCCATCTCGGTCTGACACCTATCTTCTTCCTACTTTTCCACAGTAAAACGGGTTGTTAACGTGAATTGATGTCATGTTCTGAAGGCAAAATGTAGAGAATGATAAATATTAATAATCGAAACATGTTGATAATATTTATTGATTTATTTATTAACGGACACATCCACTTTACAAAATCATAACACAAAATTAAATAAAAATGTTGATTTAATTTAATTAATAAAGATAATTAAGATTAATAATTAATTTAATTAAAAATTAATTAAATTAATAATAAATTAATTAAAATTAATAATAATCTTAATTAACTTAATTAGATAATTAATTTAATTAAGATTCTTTGACAAATTTGCATAAAAATGCAAATATCAGTCATATTAAACACATGTAGGATTACGAAAGATTTTTTAAATTTTTATATTGAGGGATCAGTAGAATTTATCGGTCCAGTTAGGAGTTCTATCGAACCGAACCCTCTGATATGAAAATATCTGGAGTCGGTGAAGTATTTTCCCATATGGTCTCTGGTAGGTTGACGTGTTGTTCTTGTATAGTTTTTTTTTATTATTTATTATACTTATACAATGCAATTACATCGCGTGGATTGACTAGACGATCATTTGTGGAAAAGTGTGTGGAAGGGTAAAGTTTTTCCTGTGGGGAAGATTTAACCCGGACATAGTCTAGAAAACAATAAAAAGGAGTAAACGATGGTAATTATATGAAAGCAAAGACAAAAAACAAATGTAAACATAAGAAAATAGAGTTCCATGACAGTTGATCCGCCGACAATTGCTTCCCCCCCCCCCCCCCCGAATCTGCTTATCGACTCTGTATATAAATTCGTTAGATATTCATACCAACATAATCATATAATTAAGAGTATTTTTAAAGTCGATTTTATGCTTGAAATTGATAAATAAGGCCCAAAAAGTTATAATTTTATAGTATATATTTCGGGGGTTCAACTGTTGGCGGATCAACTGTAGGGTCACCAGAAAATAGAAGTCATGTTTAAACCTAGCTGCAAGTCAAAATATTTCTTCACATAATTTAGTGACCGACAAAAATTATTTAGACTTGTACCAAAAGAATCAAGGACTTGAGTTGACCACAGAACAGTCTAAACATTCTGGGCAATGGTGAATAATATCCATAATTAATTGAGTTTTGATTGAGGAAGAGCAGTTCATTATTTCTGAGTCTACGGGAATGTATGTTCAAAGATATGAGTTGTATTAAAGTAGGTGAATCAATAATACTATAGGTACATACAATACAATACATACATACAATTAATATATAAAAATGAAAATATGTTTGCTTCTGTCTATGCATGTATGTATGCTTTGCGTTGCTAAACCATTCATCCGATTGCGATGAAACTTTCGAGATTTCATGTGCGCATGCCCGCAATTCTTACTATATACAATAGTGAATTCTGGCATCATGAAATTATGCGTTGCTAACAGTTCATCCGATTGCGATGAAACTTTGGGGATTTGATGTGGATGATTTGTAGTATCAAAATACCTTCTTTCCGTCCTCTTGAAGGTTTCTGGATTATTACAAATTACAACCACATGACAATACATATGAAAAGTTTTTTTAATCATTACAAAAACTGTCACAATTTGTGAATGACTATTTGCACCATAAATTAAAATTCGATTTTCGAAAATGTTTGAAATGAATTGATTCTCACCTATTGTACTAACCAAAATCGAATACTTTGAAGCTTATCAAAATGTATATTTATTTTAAATAGGTACCTATGTTAGGTACCAAATTTGATAGAAAATTTGGAAAAAAAATTGCAATAGGTGGCACGCACGAGCTGTTTGAAAATCTGAATGTACCGGGACTGAATATATTGAAAATGGGAGAGGGGAGAGAGAAGGTTGAAGGGGAAAGGGACGAATGGGAAAGGACTCGCAGGGAGAAATAATTTCGTTCTTAAGTGGCATAGCAACGCATGCCGGGAACTCGCTAGTACAATTAATAATTTTGAAGAAAAAAGTTAGATCAATTTTTTTCAAAGGAGAAAGGTTTTGATTTCAATTTCGTCATATCTCTCTTTCTAATCCTAGCCTCCTAGCAATCCTAATTCCAATATTTTAAAATACATTACTACATATTACGACCAAAATGTACAGATCATCAGAACGTGGCAACCTGATGAAGAGGGCCGTGAACTCATTTAACATTAGTCTTGTGAAAACTGTCACAATTTGTGAATGACTATTTGCACCATAAATTAAAATTCGATTTTCGAAAATGTTTGAAATGAATTGATTCTCACCTATTGTACTAACCAAAATCGAATACTTTGAAGCTTATCAAAATGTATATTTATTTTAAATAGGTACCTATGTTAGGTACCAAATTTGATAGAAAATTTGGAAAAAAAATTGCAATAGGTGGCACGCACGAGCTGTTTGAAAATCTGAATGTACCGGGACTGAATATATTGAAAATGGGAGAGGGGAGAGAGAAGGTTGAAGGGGAAAGGGACGAATGGGAAAGGACTCGCAGGGAGAAATAATTTCGTTCTTAAGTGGCATAGCAACGCATGCCGGGAACTCGCTAGTACAATTAATAATTTTGAAGAAAAAAGTTAGATCAATTTTTTTCAAAGGAGAAAGGTTTTGATTTCAATTTCGTCATATCTCTCTTTCTAATCCTAGCCTCCTAGCAATCCTAATTCCAATATTTTAAAATACATTACTACATATTACGACCAAAATGTACAGATCATCAGAACGTGGCAACCTGATGAAGAGGGCCGTGAACTCATTTAACATTAGTCTTGTGAAAACTTCTTTCGCACTTTTAACGCTTCTTAATTACCTGCCTACTCACATCCAAAATTTTGTTTACAGCCGTAGACATCCTGTCTACGTTTATAGCCAATAAAAAATAGATTGACTATGGGAACATGTTCAAGCCATGAACAAGCCAAAAGATCGTACTCTAAACATGTTAATTATTAAATCGGAACATGCTGATTATCGAAACAATAAACAAATAATCCCAAGTGCAAATAAACACGAAAAAAATTCATCCCGAACGGATCAGATTACCGCAAATCACATACATTACATTATTGACTTTTCATATCAATATTAATTTCTTTACAAATTTCCATACGCGTGACAAACTGAAGAACATTTCTGGGAATTTGTTGGGCAAATTAGGTGTAACATTCCTGTCTCCGCCAGTATTTTTTCTTGGAAAACCGATGATTTTATAGCGGTAGGCACTAGCGCAGATTCGTGAAAAATCGCTGTATAATAAAATTGAAAGATTTGTGAAGCTAAACGTATTGTTAAGCTAAAAGTAAAAAAAAATGCCTCAGGATCATTGCCTTTCAAAAGAAGAAAGTCAACATCCAAATGTTACAAAGCTTGAAAAATTACGACATCTTTAGCGCATCTGTCAAACATTTAAACGAAAAAAATGCGCATTTCAAAAAACAAATTTTGGTATGTACTTTAATCGCTTGCCTGATATGATTAATCAGTTCCAATTTTGAAAATTAAACTTTTCATTGAACTTGAATAATTTTACGGTTTGCGCAGATATACAATTTCAAATCACGCACTCATGCAACGACAGCCGAAATTAGTATGTTTAACTAGCGCAGACCCGTGAAAAATCATGGGATATTACAGATGAAAGATTTGTAAAGCTGAAAGTATGCATTAATGTATGACCGTGGATTATTGCCTACCAAAAAAAAAACAATAAGAGACAATCAGAAATTTACCATTCCAATGAACACCCTTAGTAAACTTTAAAAAGCACGATTTTGATTTAGATCTGTCAAAAACGTTAACAAAAGAAATACTTATTTCAAATATAGATTTTTACATAGTATTATTATTAATTATTAAAATAAAATAATGTTGGTACTTAACAACTTCATAGTTTGTCTGAAGTGATTTAATACTTATAATCTGTTCAGGAACGGAATAATTAAATAAATCCACACTTTTTTTCCTACTCCTAATAAAAACTAACACAATTAGTTTTTTTTGAGTAGGCACAATCAATTTGCAAGTATGGTAAAACAAGTATGGTCAATAATGGTAAAACAGTACAACACTATAATAATAACTTTGTGGGTACTTTAACAATGAATAAGCCAAAGGAAACTAATTTTTCCCTCATCCGCTCTTTAAATCTTAGGAAGGTTTGGGTTAGCAGCAAGAATTTCAGTCCCGCCAGAGGTTTTTCTTTGAAGATGCGCGGATAGATCCGGGAGGCAACTTAACTTACTGGAGTTAAAACATGAGCTTATATCGGTCAGACCATCTGTGACATCTAACCAATAGCATCCCTTGCCCCTTATTAGTAAAGGACGACGCGATGCGGGAATGAGAAAGCATTCGAAATTGAATAACTGTAAAAAAAATGAGATTTGTCACAGTTCCAACGTTGATGGCCGGAGTAGTCCAGCGGTAAGGCTCTTGACTCGCATTCCGAAGGTCGCGGGACCGAATCCCGGCGTGGCAAATAAATTTTATTTGATTAATTTGTGTTATTTCACAATGTATTCATTTAAAATAAAATATAGTATATTTGCGGCACGTTCCAGAGTGGAAGATGCTCTCAGTATCGCCCTGGTGTAAGATCACCGTTCAGAATTGAAACGTTGCTTGACATGGCTTTAGCCGTGTTTGGTGACCAGATCTGAATAGCCAGATACTTCCCACCTTCCTCTTCCCCATCTCTCCCCCCCCCCCCCCACTACCTTCAGCCTCACAACATTGGGGATGCCATAGTTTCACTGGCTCCAGACGGGAGCAGTTGGGATTCTTGTGCGGTATTCATATAATTTTTAAAGAGTTCATTTTTCGTAAACCATATAAGAATTTTTTTAATTTTTTTTTTTTACATCTGTCTGATCTATATTTCTACTATCTAACAGAACATTTTATTTAATTGATAATTATCTGATTTTACTCAACATGATGCAATCGCAGTTAAATAAATTAATTTACTTACGCAATTGTTTAATTAGAAGGTATCTCCAACTGCGCCTGATATTATATATTCCTGACTGACATTTTAACAGATTATTACGCTGGTAATTAATTTATGAATATAACAAAAAACGGCAGATTAATGATCATAATGAAGCCGAAAGTGCCCGATGTACGATGAAGTCCGCCATATTTTTTGCTCCACATTTAGCGACTAGAAAGTTGCCATTCTTTGTGTTGGATTGGGTAATTTCTCTATTAATTTAACGTGAAGCGTTGTGTGCAATATGGAAAATTGCATGTGCAATGAACATTGTTTGCGAGGAAGTGTTGAGAGGAACTGGATTGGATTTATTTATTTGTACTCTCGTACTTTCAGTTTACATATGTTTTCAGTTTACGTAAATAATAAGTAGGTACCTACCAGTAATACAAAAGATTTTAACTTTAATAATCAACTGTTTGTAAATGGATTGGTAGTAGTGTTTTGTGAACACCTCACTAAGAAAATCTGTGTTGCGGTGTTCGCTTGTTGTAGATTAAGTGCTATTCTGCCTCATATGTAAAACCACTGCATCGTCCTAGGGACTTTCAATGAGGATACTATGGTTCTACCCATGGTGGCAGTATTGTATTGGTTAATAGCAGTTAGAGTACATCATAATATTAAATACAACGTACTAAAAGAAAAGAAAAGTATAGGTACTGCATGAAGTGAACGAGGCAGTTATAATTAACAGTTACAAATTTAAAAAAAGTAGACGATATTTAATGCAAGTATTTAAAAATATTGTCTTATAATATACAATAAAATATTGTATACAATGAAAATCTATTTTTATGTAGATCTAATTGTATAATTTAAATAAACACTAATTAAATTGTGTTATGTTTGGTTTGGGATGAATAGGTTTTTGAAAAAAATGTGTATAAATAATTTTATCCAATCTGTGATGTTTTTTTAGTTTGTTTTAGTGAATTATCAGCAGGTTGTTTCAAAGTAGGTGACATGGAGTTATTTATTTATTTACTTATTTACGCCCTAGTGGGCTTTTACAAGATCAATACAGTTGTGTAAGGTACATAATATACAAAAAATAATGATTTACAATATATAAAATTAATGTTAATAGTATATAGTATGAAAAGCGAAATATGTATAAAGAAACATAAAAATAAGGAAAGTGTAATACGATTTAATTAATAGAACTAGGCCTAGGTGATGCACAACGTCGTGTAACATTTGGAATAGGACCGCTAATAACACTCCTCATGTAGATGGTGATAAAGCAATAGGGATAAAGCTGTTTTGACTCGCGCAAGGAAAAAAATATCGCCAAAAAGCGTGTTTTTATTTTATTTTGTGAAGTTCAGACACAAAAAAATAAATATTTAAGGATAATTTTTTAACTGACTTAATTTACCACATTGTGCAATAAAACCGTAGCCGAAAAGGGTTTCGTAAAAATTAGATTTTAAACTTAAAGCTGTTTTTATAGCCCTGATATTTTTTTCTGGGATTATAAAAACCTATTAAAAATTCTCGATTATTTCAAAGGTCAAGATATGTTTTACTTGTAGTTTTTAATTAAGACATTTAAAATATTTCTAGACGATCAAATTTTCAAACCAAAAACACATGATTTTGTTTTGCTTCGTAGTGCGTCGCCTTAAGGCGGCGCTTCCCGGCTCAAAAATAAGAAGATGAAGAGATATGTAATTACGAATGTTGGACAGAGCGCGAATATTTTAAGTGATAAAATTGAAGCGAAAATTTCGAAAATGCTTAATAAAACATGACTCGTTTAAAATAGAGCAAAAATCTCTTGGAAGGTATCTTAAATATCATTCAAAGAAACATTGTGAGTTTTTTTCACAAATATAACTTGTAAAATAATAGAAATAGTTTAATGAAAAACAAATACCTTTGTATAACACCACTATTTTATTAACTATATCAACATGTTTCGAAAACTATGTTTTCTTCGTCAGGATAATAAGTCAATAATAAATAACAAAAGACAAACAAGTATAGACTAATTAGAACATAGACAAAATATTAGAAAGGAGAGGTGATTAATTACCTAAAATATATCATAAAAAACAATTATATAAAATAAAATATAAAAATTATTTTAGAATGGGTAAAAAATTACATTAACATAATAAAAAATCTTTTAAAAGGAAAACAAGAAGTCTAAATAACAAAATAAATTATTATAAATATAAGTATTAATATGAAAATAAATTTAAAAGATGGCTATTTTTAAAAAACGTTTGGTTATTTATAATATTTAATTTACTATTAACACTTTTTCTAATTTCTAAAATTTCTAAATTATCTAATTGTATACCCGTTGTGTTAGTGTGTAAAATTTTTAAACCTTTATTAATATCAAAAGAATGACCTGTTTCCAAAATGTGGTTTGCAAATTCTGAATAATTATTATTATTTAAACATCTTAGATGTTCCTTAACTCTAATGTTAAAATTTCTAGAAGTCTTCCCAATATAAAAAAAAGTTACAATCATTACAAATTAATTTATAAACCCCAGATTTGTTCAAAAACACACCTTTGTCCTTGTTATTTAATATATAATTTTTTAATTTGTTATTGGCGTAAAAAGCTGGTTGGATATTATCTGGCATGTTTTTAATTATCAAATTTGAAGTGTTATTATTTAAAAATACAATTTTTCTCCAATTATTATTCTTGTCAGATAATATCCAACCAGCTTTTTACGCCAATAACAAATTAAAAAATTATATATTAAATAACAAGGACAAAGGTGTGTTTTTGAACAAATCTGGGGTTTATAAATTAATTTGTAATGATTGTAACTTTTTTTTATATTGGGAAGACTTCTAGAAATTTTAACATTAGAGTTAAGGAACATCTAAGATGTTTAAATAATAATAATTATTCAGAATTTGCAAACCACATTTTGGAAACAGGTCATTCTTTTGATATTAATAAAGGTTTAAAAATTTTACACACTAACACAACGGGTATACAATTAGATAATTTAGAAATTTTAGAAATTAGAAAAAGTGTTAATAGTAAATTAAATATTATAAATAACCAAACGTTTTTTAAAAATAGCCATCTTTTAAATTTATTTTCATATTAATACTTATATTTATAATAATTTATTTTGTTATTTAGACTTCTTGTTTTCCTTTTAAAAGATTTTTTATTATGTTAATGTAATTTTTTACCCATTCTAAAATAATTTTTATATTTTATTATATATAATTGTTTTTTATGATATATTTTAGGTAATTAATCACCTCTCCTTTCTAATATTTTGTCTATGTTCTAATTAGTCTATACTTGTTTGTCTTTTGTTATTTATTATTGACTTATTATCCTGACGAAGAAAACATAGTTTTCGAAACATGTTGATATAGTTAATAAAATAGTGGTGTTATACAAAGGTATTTGTTTTTCATTAAATTAATGATGACACCCCAAAGTAAATATGCCTATTTTGAAGAAATAATAGAAATAGACTTGTTTTTATTAATTTTCGGAGCATGCTTTGCGATTTTTTTTCTATCGAGGGAATTTCATATAATATGCATTTCGGCGTGGAACGTATCTGGATATTATCTTCAAAAATAACATATATTTTTTTTAAGAGCTTAAAAACTTCAAATGTTTAAGGGAGATATGTAAGAAATCGGTCGAAATACGAATAGTAGACCCTTAACAAAGGAGGCCCTGAGGAAGATAATTTCCCTCGGGGGCTATCTGAGATACTGTGTGAAGGGTCTGTTTGAGGAGAGGAAGGAATGATATGTAAGAAATCGGTCGAAATTCGGATAGCGGCGGCTTAACGGATCTTTGTCGGTTTGGTGATGTTAGGAAACAATAGACAAATTGGTGGACGAAAATGTTAACGTTGAATAGAAATAAAGGAAAACGAGTCAGTCTGTATGTCTCTCATAGAGGGGAAAAATTAAGATTAGGTTGATGGAAAATCAACACAATTTTATGTAGATACATAACACGACACCATAATCAACTGTTTGTAATTGTTCGAAAAATTATTCAATTCATTGAGGTGGATCGACGCAAACAGGTACCTACCTACCCGCATGTTGTTTTTAATAGAAAAATAAGTAGGTACCCATCTGGCGGATATCGGGCCGTGATTTTTCACGCGTGCACGGTAGTTTACGTAATAATTTTGAAATACATTAAAATTGTATTCTGAATATGGATTGAACGTGAGGAAGAGTTATCTTTTTCCTACATTTCCTATGTGAAAGAAAATTTTCTGAAAGCGTGTAAATCAAATTTAATAATGTTGTTTTTAAGTTCAGCAAGTATTTTAGTTTTTTTATTATTGTGACAGCTGTTTCGGCGTTCAATACCATTTTTGAACTGTGGCTAGGCCGCGTTGAGACGATTTATTTATATGTTTCCATTTAACCCTGCACAATAATATTTTTTTTATGGTGCTTAAATTGATTTATTACTGGTTAAACTGATTTGAAAAAATAATTGTGACAACAGATTCTCTATTCTGTGAGGTACTTTGAAATCTCTTTTCCCCATATTACATGGTAATGGTTAATAATAACATAACTGCTATTGACTTATTTATATGTTTTGTATTGTTCAGATCTTTTGAACATACTTGAGAATAAATGGAAGGAAGGGAAAGGAAAGATTAGGGAAAACGTGGTCTCGAAAAACGTCAGTTGTAATGGCTGAGAAACTGACCCGGAATAGATGTAATTTTTCTCCTTCGTAGACAGGTATTGCAGTATTTTCTACGGTGATACTTTCAAAATGGTTGCCGAAAATCTCAGTCAGAAGATGTCGTCACAAGAACAAGAGAATGACATTAAAATATCGCCGAAAACTATATTTAAAACAAATTGCCTAAAAACACAATCAATATTCTACGGCCGGGCATCTTCCAACGAATGACATTCATCAATTCAATGGTAGATGTATGCGGGAATCTGTCACAACTCTACGTGTTTGGAATAAATTAAGATGTTTATTAGTGGGGATGTAGCGGCAAAGCCTGTCGCCGCCATTTTTACCATAAATGGATGCGCTTTTTCTTTGACGCTTCATGTTGCGCTCTTTTTTGAGTGCCCTGATTACTCTGTGGCTTACATCACTACGTTGTATGTTTCAGCAACAAACTCTACGAGCCATAAAATTGTAGAATGTAATATGTATCAACAATCCACAACATGTCTAATAATAATCGCGTATTATAATTCGTGGACAGGGCCGCTTTATCCAATGAACATTGCCCACTGCCCGCGGGGTCTACAAATCTTTTCGGACCTACGATCCTATACGCCTACGAACCTTTAAGTACCTACCCGCGAACCGTTTTAGTACGTAAGAACCATTTAAGTACGCTATAAAACTCAGCTGCCTATACAGCTCTTAACCCGTGAGATACTGGTAAGACAAGGACAGCATTCCCAACTGACTCCTGTGCTCTAAAATATTGCGTTCCGTTTGTTTAGATAGGGAAATCTATCAAACAGGGCAGAATCTATCAATCAATCTATCAAACAGGATCTATCTTCGGACAGAATCAAGGGTTTTTCAAGTATTTTGGGGCTCCAGAGCGGAGATGGCTACCAAATTCAATATCGGGGTTTACTTGCGATTTGTACAAGGTCAGCAGTTGTGTCAATTTTGGTCAACATATTTATAACTAGCTGGGTTAACTGGGTTAACTATACAACTAGCTGGGTTACCCGGCTTCGCTCAGGACAACATTCGAGAGTGTTCTGGAATGTGCCACAATTTATTTTATTTATTTATAGCGGACCCGTTGTCCTGTACACAATAACTGTCGGGACCATGTCGGGACAAACTAAAATTAAAATAGAATAATATTGAATATTCGATACTGCGATGGTAGCGCAGTCTGTCGGATCCAATGTAAAACATTCCAAAATCAACAACTCCTTAGAAATAAAAAAATAATTAAACGAACATTTTCCAATCTAAATCCGAATCTAAACCATTCTCGAATCCCCTTGAACCCACACAAAAAATTTCATCAAAATCGGTCCAGCCGTTTAGGAGGAGTTCAGTGACATACACACAGACAGAAGAAATATATATATTAAGATTAAATTACATTTGAAACAGAATGAGCATTTTTCTCGATCGCGCCATTCACACGACAATTTGGGAGGCGGGTGTGGGTACCGCCGTCTCGGGAACCATTCATTGGATAACCAACACCCCTGCAATAGGTCACCGAGATGCTCCTAGAATCGGGAAACACGCCAAACGCGAATCTAACATTAATTCTTTTTATGTGGATACCGCACAAGGGTCCCAAATGCTTCCGTCTGGAGCCAGTGAGACTATGGCATCTCCAATTGGGATATTTCGTGAGGCTGAAGGTAATGGGGGAGGGAAGATGAACTAGAGGGAGGTGGGTACGTCACCAAGCCATTTTAAGTAATGTTCCAATTCTGAATGGTGGTCTTACACCAGGGCGATTATCAAATGAGTCTCATCACCAACTGAGAGTATCTCACACTCTGTAACTTGCCGCAAATATACTATATATCATTTTAAATTAATAAATTGTGAAATAAAACAATAAAATTTACTTGCGCACGACGGGATTCGAACCCACGACCTTCGGATTGCTAGTCGGAGCCTTCCCCCTCAATCACGGAGGACGTATTAGGCTTACATTTATCACATGAGAACGGGTCGTACAGTCTACAGCTGGGCTATGAAACGATTTGTTGGCACTGTCTTTCCTCCCCCCTAAGAATTGGATCTGTTCAAGATTCAAAACATGTTCACTCCTTCCTCTTCAAAAAAAAAAAAAACTCTCAAATAGCATCCCCAAAGATGTTAATGTTAATTAAAAAAAACACTAATTTGAATAGAATTGTATTTTTAAGTTGTGAGGTTCAACGGATCCCTGGTTTTGGTGGGATCACTATTTCAGAATTAATGTCAGCGATAAACACGACATAAAAAAATTGAACAGTTAATAGCGCGTACGACCTTCGATGGTCTTAAAACGGGCCTGTCGTAGGTAAGCACCTACCCGATAAATCAGTCTTCGCCTTTATCCCGCCCAATGCTGGTTCATTCAATTAAGTTTCCCAAACTTATGAATACAGATTTGAAAAAATCGTTTATTGTAGGTGAGGCAGATTATTCCATCAGTAAGCAAACTCCATCATTCAACTTTCAAACAAGTTTTAGAATACATCCATTACATATTATTTGGTATGTTTATCACCGTACAAATTGATTCCACTTTATTATTTAATTTGACTGAAATGATTGATTTACATTACTTTCTTAATCACGATAATAGACTAATTTATTATTTTCCCATACAGATTTCTAATTGGAGTTTGGATAGCTTTGAGTTTACTTACGAGAAATTTGAATCTTTGAACCGATCTACGTTATTATTTTAGCCATTAATACAGTTGAGTTTTTGGTTTAATTCATAATAACAATTATGTTGTATGTTTCCAGTTATAAAAATCAATGGACTGAGCGTAGTGAAGTCCTGTTTTAACTCGACTGTTTTGCAGTTCGTCTGTCCGTAAATTTTATTGTGCGTTCCGTTTCCGTTTCAACATGGCGGTCGTTTTAATAATTCAGTAAAGATTATTTTTTCAAATTTGAAATCAACGTGTTTATTTCGAATTTCTTATTCGAATTTTATTAATATCTACATGGTACCTACCTACCTGCCTGAAGAAAGTTTAAAAGAAGAATTGTCATCTAGGTAGTGACGTTTCTTCAGACAAATTGTATGATTTCTTTTTTGAACAAAATTGGTTGTCTGTAAAGTCGATTTACGGACGATAATTTTACGTGATAACGTCATATAATAACGATGGAGTGGAAGAGAGATGCGTCACAAGCCGAACGCTTAGGCCGAACGCTTGTTCCGCGCTCTCGCTTGCACGCTCGGCTCAGGCGGAACGTGACAATGAGTCATACTTTTTCGTGAGTGCAGCCGGCGTTCAATTTATAAGACGTTATCACGTCAAAAAAACATAAAATTTAAGGTAGGTTGGTATTTAAGTACGTACTTAAAAAAATTATGATTTCAGAGGAAATTTTGATTTAGTAAACCTACTAATACAAATAGTTATTAGACTTAGATGATACTAATAATACCTATGCATTGGATAAATATTGATATTTACTCCAGAAGGTTTGCCGGGGTGCCTAGGCCCTAGACAATCCAGGCCGTTACAATTATCTTAAAAAGTTACGAAAAAAAAAACAAAGCAACAATGTATAAGAACTTTAATAACAAATGTGCTAATTTTATTATATCCCAACTCCAAGCTAATATTAAAGATGCGAACGTGTGTTTGTTTGTTTGTCCTTATTTCTTGTCGTAACGGAGCGACCGATCGACATGTTTTTTTGGGTAAGGATAGCTGGAGGATCGGGATAAAGGGTTATAGGGATATAGGCTACTTTTTGTTCTGGAAAAATATTTCATTCCCGTTGGAAAATTATTTGCTGAGTAATTTTCCCTTAATATCACGCGAGCGAAGCCAAAAACAGAAGCGAAGAAACAAGAGGCTCTAAGGAAAAAAGATTCCCATTTGGGGATGCTGTGTGCTGAGGATCTTTTTAATGAAAGGAAGGAGAGGAAGTCCTGGGAAGGAAAAAGGTATGCGGGGTGGGTAGGAATCTTCAGGTCAATGAGTCCAGGAGCGAGGACGTATGAATCCATCCCTCTAACTGCGTTGCAAGGCGATGGGTCGAGAGAGTCCGGCTGGAGAGGTAAAAATGTCTTCCTCAACCAGTCTTACCCGATCTGGCCGCCAAGACCTAGACAAACCTCATTCATGAAATCGGGCACCTCTGCTAAGTTACCAAACGTAGTGATTCAATTGGGGCGACCTATGGTCGGGGTGTTGGTTATCCAATAAATGGTTCTGGGGCGGTGGCACCCATAGCCGCCTCTCGCTTTGGAGGTATGATATCGTACCTCCAGAGAACTGTCAAAGGGTGACTCCATCCATGCGGCCTTGGCCTTGAGACTAGTATTGCTAATAAACCATTTGTTTTTAATAATAATATTCACAATATCGTTTGTTTTTTTTAAGTAATTTCATTCAACAGTAGTTTGTTCACAGTAGGTAATTATTAACACTTAATGATCCTTTGTTAGAGCGATCTTCTTCAAACTAAAGATACCAGTCGGTAACCATTGTTCGGATGCGTATTTTCAAACATAAAACCGTCTGTTTCCCGTATTCAATTCATTTTATTCCGAGAAGAGCTTGGTGCTCTTTGTGGACAAGTTGACATTTGTCGACAGAACTGGCAGGTTTCAGTTGGCGAGGATTGAGGCAGGAACCAAACCGGACTTTTGTCTTGACTGGAGAAGTGTGGCCTGAGGTAGAGTAGGTACGGATGTGGCCGGTCAATACTCGCTAATGACTCCTCTTTCGAGAGGTGACAGTGTGGGTGGTTGTTCAATGTTCAACGACTATTGACTGCTGATCGACCGACACAACGGAATCATTATTGTAAAGTGGTTTACTTTGACCCTTACGGGGTAACAGTGCCAAAAGCGGTACCTATTTGAAAAAAAAGGTTATTGAATTTTTTATCAATAACAACATTTGGAGTGACACATTGGTTCTGATCGAAGGAACGGAATCAATGCCATTAACCACTCGAGCGATAGATCGAATCAAAAACCACTAGAGATCGGTATTCAATTCGGCCGCAGATACAAAATTGTCACCGAAATATTAATACAGGAGCACAATGAACCGCTCACTGCAGTTTACATGAATCCGCCTAAATTTAATCGTTTATTCGATTATTTTAGGTTTTATATAAAGGAATACATTCGTTAAATCATAATTAATTTTTCATTCATAAAACTCTCCTACCCAAATTTGGGTAGCTATCACCCGACCGATTGTGTTTCAATGAAATAATTAAAAACACTTTGTTTTTACCACAATAAACTTTATTTAAAAGTCAACATGTTTCAAGAACGATGTTCTCTTCATCAGGACATAAAATGTACTAAAACTAAATGATCGAACATAGAACGGCGTGGGTAGAAATGGATGTAGTGGGGGAGGAGAGAGGTGGAAAGGGGAGGTGCTTAGAAGATCAACAAGGGGAGGGGGGGGGGGGGCGGTGGAAAGGGGGTGCTTAGAAGAACAAAGACAAAAAATTACAATGGAAATATGTTTAAGATAGGGTTACTCACAAAATTAATTTGATTGTTAATAATATTTAAATTTCTATTGACATTTTTCCTAATTTCTAATATTTCTAAAAGATATAAGTGAAAACCACTAACGTTAGTGTGTAAAAATTTAAAACCAGTATTTATATCAAATGAATGGTTAAATTCAATTAGATGGTTAGCAAATTCCGAATAATTATTGCTATTTAGACATCTCAAATGTTCCTTAATCCTCGTTTCAAAATTTCTGCAAGTTTTACCTACGTAAAAATGATTGCAGTCATTACAATTCAATTGGTAAACTCCAGATTTTTTCATTTTTTGGTCTTTGTCCTTGTTATTTAAAAAATAATTTTTTCATTTATTATTCGCATAAAAAGCAGGCTGTATTGTATTAGGAATTTTTTTCATGATTAAATTGGAGGTTTGATGATTTACAAACAATATTTTTCTCCATTGTTTTTTAATATTATCAGTAAGCAATGGGTAAATGTAGGACAAATGAAAATTTTTCTTAAATTTTTTGTTTAATAAATCGTCTATTAATTTGGAGTTATAACCATTATTTTATAAATTAATTTTGTGAGTAACCCTATCTTAAACATATTTCCATTGTAATTTTTTGTCTTTGTTCTTCTAAGCACCCCCATTCTAACCCCCCCCCCCCCTCCCCCTTGTTGATCTTCTAAGCACCTCCCCTTTCCACCTCTCTCCTCCCCCACTACTTCCATTTCTACCCACGCCGTTCTATGTTCGATCATTTAGTTTAGTACATTTTATGTCCTGATGAAGAGAACATCGTTCTTGAAACATGTTGACTTTTAAATGAAGTTTATTGTCGTAAAAACAAAGTGTTTTTAATTATTTCATTAATAAAATGGTGCCACAAAGTGAATTTGAAAAATTTGAAGAAGTGATTGTGTTTCACTTCCCTAAGTGAAATGTTCGCGCGGCCCGTTTCGGCCCGCTTCATACAAATCTTAATTTTGGATTTGAGATCAAAATACCTAACCAAATTGAAAAATTATTTTTGGAATCAAAAGGTATATGAAATATCTAGTAAGAATGTGAGCTACTTTATTTAGTATTGCTTTAGATTATAAGATACAGGCCATTAAAGATTTTAGTGTTTCATGATTTTTGAGACAACTTGGGCAATTATTTGTGAGATGAAAAACATTTTTTTTTACTAAGTATATTTGTTTTAAAAATACGATGAAAAATAAAATTAAAAATAAAACATCATTAAAAATGCATTTTTGGGTAGTAATTTTGATATATAAATGACAAATTTTTGTTCCGCTGTAAATAGATAATTTTTATTTTAAATTTACACCCATTGAAAATGATTTCTTTAATTAATTTTTATTTTTTTCTTTATATTTCATAAAATAAATAAAGTAGCTCACATCTGTACTAGATATTTAATACACCTTTTGATTCCAAAAATAATTTTTCAGTTTGGTTCAAATCCAAAATTAAGATTTGTATGAAACAGGCCGAAACGGGCCGCGCAAACGTTCCTCTTAAGGGGTAACATTGCACAGTTGGAAAAAAGAGTTTTCGAATACATAATAATGTAATTGTCTCTAAAAATCATGCGTTATAGAATTTTTCAAAATTTTTAATAATGTATCACTTGCTGTTGGTTATATATTTTGCACGTGGTGCGAATTATGGAGCATTTATCATTCATCGTATTTTATTAGATTTTTTGTACCTACGTAATTATCTATTTTCAATAAATAATAAATGCAATTCTAACAAATAGCTCGACATCCCAGAAAGATGAAATTGAATGTCTTCTCATTAAGAATGAAGAAATAACATGCCCAACACAGATAGCTTCAACTTTTAACAACTTCTTTATATCAGTTGGGGAAAACTTAGCAGCTACAATTGCATCATATCCAGATGATTCTATCACTATATATACGGACCAAAAAGCAATCCAGTCCTTATATATGGCCAAAACAAATAAAACAGAAGTTCTCAGTATCATCTCTCAACTAAAGTCCAATGCATCTCCAGGTTTAGATGGAATTACACCAGTGTACCTGAACTTTTGCAAAGATATATTAGCTGACCACCTTGTTTTTCTTATTAATCAATCCCTGGATAGTGGAATCTTCCCAGATCAACTAAAGATAGCAAAAATAATTCCGATTTACAAAGATGATTGCAAAAAAAATCCTTCTAATTATCGTCCTATATCCATCCTCTCTGTCTTCTCTAAAGTTTTTGAAAAGGTTATTAAGCTTAGGCTCACTAAATATCTCTTATCAAACAATTTATTCGCATCCCAACAGTATGGATCCAGAAACCAATCTAACACAAAATGTGCTGCCTTCGATTTTGTATACGCCCTCCAAAAGCATATAGACCAGGGTAAGCACACTGCAGGCTTATTTATAGATTTAAAAAAGGCTTTCGATACGGTTGACCATGGGATACTACTAAAGAAGCTAGAACACCTAGGCATAGTAGGCACTCCCCTGAAGTTACTGTGTAGCTACCTCTCTAACCGACACTGTCAGACCTTTGTTGGAAAAGGGACAAGCAGCATGGGAACGATAAAATGTGGCGTGCCTCAGGGCTCCGTACTTGGACCATTACTATTTTTAATATATATAAATGATATTGCTAAATGGGGACTTAAGGGTACAATACAACTCTATGCAGATGATACAGTGATTCTTTATCACAATAATGATTTAAACGAACTTGAAAAGGAAATGGAAAGGGATATAGCTTGCCTGGCAAACTGGCTGCGACTAAACAAACTTAGCCTAAACATAAAAAAAACACATTACATACTGTTTGCAAATAAAAAAAATGTAAGTCTTAATATAAGTCTTGATAATAACCGCCTTGAAAGGGCTGATGTTACAAAATATCTTGGCCTTTTCATTGATTCACAACTCACATGGAATCACCAATTTAAACATGTTCTATCCAAAATTACTCCTATAACTGGTGTTTTATATAGACTTCGCGTCACTCACATCTAATATATCTCGCCGGAATTTGGGGATTTGCTACAAAAAAAATGATTTCAGAAGTCCAAGTCGTTCAAAATAGAGCCCTGCGAAATATTTTCAGTCTACCTTGGGACACACATGTCAAAGATATCTACAGAAACACCCAAATACTTCCTTTTAATACCATTCCCACTTTTGAAATAACTAAAACTATATTACAAGTAATTCAACACTCGGCACATTCCAACACTACACTCTATTACAATTGCGACGTACACCAACACAACACAAGAAATCACAACAAACTTCTTATATCAAAAATCAAATCAACAAAATATGGACTAAGATCCCTAGAATACATAGCTCACACAAAATATAATCAACTACCCAACGAGATCAAACGTGCAAGTCAATGTAAAAAGACCCAAACTAACATGCTCAAACTTCATCTTATTAATGACTATCTGAAATAATAATGTTGTGTATGTCCCCATCATATGTCCATTTAATACATACAGCTATATGTTTCATGTAATGCGTATCATTCCCGCAATGAGTTTATTAACTCCTGGGAGTACAATGCTTTATATAATATACTATATTCTGTATTGTATACTTTTGATAAAAAAAAAAAAATACTTACATCCCAGTTTTTGCATAGGTGACAGGTTCACTGACAACATAACTTACAAAAATATGATTATTTTCGAGATATTTTGAAACAAACGCCTTTTCCGATTTGTGCAAAGATACCCCGTAACTGATGAAGTAATGCTATTTTGCGGTTATACTTTATCCACTCGCGCCATGGCAAACGTAAAGCACGCTTGGCTGCAGATTTTTTTTTCTCATTTGGGGGACACGAAAGGCGTTCGCTCTACACAGTCAAGTCACAGAGCACACAAACTTACACGCGGGACTCGCCTGCCTTATTACCGTTCCAGGTGTATGCACTTTTGCCTACAAGCAGGGCCGGCATGCCACTATTTGAATAATAATGATAATTATATACGTAAAATGGAGTGATCGAATGAAGCTCTTTTCATGTTAGCTTTTTCTAGTCAATGAAAGCTGCCGCGGTAAATGGGATTGGAACGCGGCATTGAAATTAAGCTATACGTGAAATCCTATTTAGATACTATTTAAATTCATCTTTACGACGAATCGATTTACAGTATGAACATTAAAAATATACTACGGATAAATTGAAGCTTTTACTAGCTTTTCTAGGTATTGGAATTACAATAAAGTTATTATTTACATAACAAAAAATATAAGCGTAAACCACTAAAAAAAAATTTTTTCATGACTTAACTCTGAATTAATATAAGAAAAAAAAAAAAAAAAATACTCCTTAATGGCTAAGACTATTTTTGAGGTTTCGAATGTTCTAACTTTTTTCGTTCTTATAAAATTATGCACAAAATGAATAAAAACCACTTTTTCGCTTACTTGCCTCGTGCAAATACGACGCGCGATTTTAAATTTTGGCATGGGAATCGAAATATTTCTAGCGTTTATATCCTTCTTCGGAAAATTCACATACGGATTTGTTCGGCGGGGTTCCACGCCAACTGAGAATAAAGTCAACTCAACACCTCCTTGAAAAGTCATTAAAAACTATGAAAAAATAATTTTAAATTAGCCAATAATCCTGACCTAACGTAACCTATTTATTTTTTTAGATATATTTTTTATCACTCTAAATGAATTATCTGAGATGGTTCTGAATTGGTTTCATTCCGAGTTGTCAGGTCCCCGTTTGGCGGATATGTATTTCTGCCGAGCAAATCCATGTATGAATTTTGTGCTTTAGAGACACTTTTGATATACGTATTGAGCGGTTTTATTATTACCGTGATCCATGAATACGGTACCGTGACGGCACAAAAAAGGCAATAAACGTACGTTCCTTATCACAATAAGCTGCAGATCTTTCAAAAGATGAGATACACAATGTACGTAGGTCTGTTTCCCCCAAAGGAAAAGTAATAATTTTCTTGGATCTCTCTCACACACCGCACCGTGACGACTCCGTAGACCCCTACAGTACTACTAACCGTGACAATAATTTTGAAAGTATGTAATATAGTTAGGTACAAGGATAGATAATATTGAAGTGTGAGTGAATTCTAAAAATTCAAACACGTCAAACGTCAATGCGCTGATAGTTTTGCTTTTGTTCTCAGACATGTAATGCTGCAGCTCTTTCTTACACACTAAATAATAACAGTCGAAAATGAGACAAACAGTGAACGTATGTCTGCACCCCCCAAAGGAAACGTACAATCATTATCATACATCTTCCTCACACGTATAAAGAAAATGAAACACCATTCCCGTCGCCGTAGCAGCCGCAATAAGATATATCTGTTTCCTCCACACGAAAAAGGACACACGTATTTTGGTGTCTCATTTTTTTCCATTATTTAATGTGTAAGAAAGAGCTGCAGCATTATAGCGATAAGGAACATACGTTTATTGCCTTTTTGTGCCGTCACGGTACCGTAAACGTGGGTTGTCACGGTAATAATAAAAGCGCTCATTGGCTGCTTTTATTATTCCTACAGCAACTGGCGACGTAACGGTTTGGGGTTTATCATTTCTTTAATACGAGTGAGGGAGATGTAAGAATATGTAAGAACACCATTCAGAATCGCAAAGTTGCTTGAAATGGCTTTAGCCGTGTTTGGTGACCAGATTTGAATTGCCAGGTAATTCCCCACCTTCCTCTTCTGCATCTCCTCCCCCTCCCCACTACCTCCAGCCTTACAAGATAGCCCGATTGGGGATGCCATGGTCTCACTGGCTCCAGACGAGAGCAATTGGGACATTTATGCGGTATTCACGTAAAAAATATATAATAAAACTACGAGAGGGAGTTGAGAGAAGGTTAAATTGGTTATTTGGAAAGGAATATGGAAAGTGTCGAGGTTTCTTAGCAGACGGTGATTAATTATGCATGTACAAACATCAAATAAATAACGGGATATCTTAGTGTAATTACAAAGGTCAAGAAGAGTTGAGATCAACGTGCGAACGATTTAAGACTCCTAGGTAGGTCCTAATATTGCCAATAGCTCTTCGTTGTAAACTCCCCCTATTTCCCCAATTCCGCTAACTTTGGGCAATTGGAGCTTCGGTGCGAAACTAACATTAAAAAAAAACAACAGAAAAATTCTACAGTCATAAATAACTCACAAGTCAATCTAGATCTAAAGTTTATTCAATCGCTGCGTCAAGTTTTCTCAATCCGCATAAATTACGTCATTATTAGATAACATTGGAGTCACCAGGCTTGCATTCAATTTAAATTTGCTATTAAAAGTGCAAGTCCTGGCCTTATCGTCTGAAGCATGGAGTGAACCAACTAACATAACTACAGCTGCTAACAACGATACAACATAGGTAAGTGCCTATGCCTCGTAAAATCACGGTCAGAAAGTAAAAGTTCAGCATGTTTTATAAATTGTCAAGACATTGTCATTCAAATGCAATAACCACTATCTATAGCTATAATACACGCCTATAGTTAGCTAAGCGGTTAAAATTCAAGATCGTGTAATGAGTTCTATTACAATTAGACGTAATGTTCAAGGTTTTCTGGACAAAAACATTAATTAATATGCATTGTGTTTGCAGTAATAATAATATTATTATTAATGGGCTAGGTTTAGATAAATAATATGACCTAGGGCGTTGAACTTTATTGTAGCTTGGAGTGAATGTAATCAAATCAAAACATGGTATGTTTTTAGGTTTTCACGGCCAAAAAGTATTTTTGTTATTGTTTTTGGGGTGTTATGCCGTGTTTCGCTACCTCCTTCTTTAGCCAACGTTTCGGACAGCGTTACAGTGTCCATCATCAGGGCAGGTAGCGAAACACGGCATAACACCCCAAAAACAATAACAAAAAAAAATCAAAACATGGTTTATTAATTTAGTATTTTTAAATTGAAATCTTACCCATCTGCGGCAGAAGAAAATCTAATATCAGGTGATTTGATATTTTAACGCCAAAAGTAAGTGATTTATTTTTGGGGTGTTATGACGTGTGCGCTACCTCCTTGTTTAGTTGGGACAGCATTACAGAGTCCATAATCTCATCCGTGTTGCCAGCTCCAATCCTCGAAGAGCTGGTATTACATAATAATTTTATCTCTGTTTTATCCCGGCTTGCAGAACTAACTTGCCAATGGTTATGCCAGTCGGGAGAGCAGTCTTGTTGTTAAATAGAATCACTTTGAATATCGATATGTTTAACATCAATGAAGCACAATTTAGACAGCAAGCTTTATTGCTGTTAAGTCTGATTGTGCTTCATTGATTTTTAAATTGTTCATTGATGTTTAAATTGCTTAAATATGCTTGAATCTTAATATTTTTTAATATTTTCTCTTTGAAACGATTCTTTAAAACGATTTGAAATTTTAATTTTGTTTTGTTTTTAAAGCGAATAAATTGAATTGAATTGAATTGAATTTTAAAAGGTTTTACTGTAATACAGCTCTTAGTGAATTGTAGCTGGCAACACGGGATCACATCTACATACATAAGCACAGACTTCAACTGAATCTTCGATTACACGCCTGTTCTGATGTTGAATATTGAATTGAGTATTACCATGATTTGCATTGATGAATATTACCTTGATTTAAATTATGTATGGATTATTACGCTCTTAATATTTGGGTAATCACATATGCCCTGGTGATGGACACTGTCCGAAACACTGTCCGAAATACTGTCCGAAACGTTGGCAGGAAGCAGTTAGCGCAACACGGCATAATACCACAAAAATTAACACTTAGGGGGTTATCTCTTTAGTTTTACAGTTTATTAGAAAGATGGGTAGGTGGTTACTTTTATAAAAGTAGGTTTGTCTAATAAGACTAGAAAGCATAGGAGGGCGCCACTGTTGTTCAAATGGCAATACTAAAAATATAACTCGGGGTGAAAATGTAAAGCTGTGTAACCTAAAATGGCATAAAAGTGAAAAAAAAAATATTTTCATTGCAATATAGATACCTACTGATCTCAAAATTAGAATTGCATATAGGTATATTATTATTTTACCTTATAACGATATTGTAATAAAATGTAAAGCACACTTTAGAAATTGCTCACATTTATTTAATACTAGCTTAAGTAGGTACCTAGCGTTGCCTGGGCTTTATATCGTGTCTCTAATTTTAGATCTGAATAAATTTACTCATTCAGATCTTAAAGTAGTGTAACTAAACTCACCATTAGTGATTTTTCCTTTCTGCCTACTGTTAAATTCAAATTTATGTTGAATGAAATGAAAGCAAATCATTCTGTACAACACCATTTAATCAAATTTATGTCATTAAGTAGGTATCTTAACAACAGTGCTTCTTCGATTTTATTTTTTTTTCTTTAAGAACAAAAATGTTTTTTAATGTGTGATTTACTGTGTTCTATATATTCAGTGTCATTGCGTTTTAAAATAATATTCTACGGTTATATTGGTGTTGCCAGCCTACAAATATTGTAGTTCCATTTTTAATATTTCGAAAAGAAATCAGAAAAATAATCACTTTATATCCGAAATTAGTTGGAATGATTCATTTCTACTTAATCTTAACAAATTAACGAATCTTCGTGAATCTTGAATTGAACTCTTAAATTAAATTCCTTCCGATGTGTTCCGGTTGAAATCAAAACGAATCGATTCAAGTTTACGATAAATCGATTAATTTAATAAGAACGAATCGATTGACGATTAATTTTATACATTCAACCGAAAGAAACGATTTATTTTAAAGCATTAAATTTCAAACCACTAGTTAAAATCTAATTTACCTACCTTCATACATTTTCCGCCACTTATATTCCTTTGCCTTTCGAAACAAATACATACAGTACTTACCTAATAATTTACTAGAAGCGTTTCTGGGTAGAAATAAAAAGTTCACAAAAAGCATCATAAAAGGTATTATGTAGTACCTAAGTACCTACCTACTGGAACTTAGTGAATGCAAATTAAATGGTTTCCGGTTGGGTTATGTTTGGAATCTGACAGGAAAAATTAAAAAAAACTTCCACTACACATTTATTAGCATGCAAGATAGTGTTCCCGTGTTGTTTTTCAAGTCTGATACTATAAATTTATAACGGCATTTACCACCATCAATTCTTGCGACCTTTTAAAAATGTTCCGTCTTTGTCGATCCAGCACGAGAACGGAGGCTTAGATGTGAATGCAGAAATGCTGATTAACGCTCACTTTCACTGCTTTCAGATGGTGGCCGGAGTGGCGGTGCGGTCTGGCGGGCACGCCGTGCACGCGCGCCGCCAGGTGGAAGTGATGAGCGCGCGCGCGCCCGGCTCTCTGCGCGTGCTGCGCGCCACCGTCACCACTTCGCACTCCTCCTCCTCAACATCCACTCAGGGACATCGAACCTTCGATGACCTCAAGGTGACTATTCAATCATCTCGTCTCCATTGTGTTCTTACGTAACACTTTCGATTAACTGTGTATAGGGAGCAGTATGTTTAATTAAGATGAAGCTATACGTGAAATCCTATTTAGATTATTCTTTACAACAAATCGGTTTACATTATGTACATAAAAAAATATGCTACGGATAAATTGAAGCTTTTACTAGCTTTTCTAGGTATTGGAATTACAATAAAATTATTATTTACATAACAAAAAATATAAGCGTAAACCACAAAAAAAATGTTTTTGCATGACTTAACTATGAAGCAATATAAGAATTTTTTTTTTAAAATACCCCTTTTATGGCTAAGACTATTTTTGAAGTTTGTATGTTCTAACTTTTTTTTATTCATATAAAATTATGCAAAAAGTAAATAAAAACCACTTTTTCGCTTACTCGTGCAAATAAGACGCTCGATTTTAAATTTTAAAGGCACGAGAATCGAAATATTTTTTAGCGTTTATATTCCTATTAAGAGGCTGGTATGGATAACCAACAGCTCTGCCATTTGTCACCCCAAGTGGTTCGCTATTTTTGGTGACTTAGCAGAGATGCCCAGGTTCATGGGGTGAGGTTTGCCTAGGTCTTAGTGGCAGATGCGTCTGCTCACTTACTACGTGGTGGGCCGGATCGGAAGAGACTAGTTGAGGGACATCATTTTGCCTCTCCAGCAGGACTCTCTCGGCCCATCGTCTTGCACCGCAGTGGGAGGGATGGATACATACGTTCGCCGCTTGGACCCACCGACCCCCAGATTCGTACCCACCTTTTTCTCCCTGCCTTTTTCCTCCCCAGAACTTTCTCTCCTTCCTTCCTTTTAAAAGACCCTCCTCACAGCATCCCCAAAGATGACATAGGTCCTAAGGGAAATCATTTTCCTCTGGGCCTCCTGTGTGGAGCTATTGTAAAAAAAAAAAGTTTGACTGACAATCCATTGTTAACAGACCAATTGCCATCTCTAATGCACAAAC
This sequence comes from Glyphotaelius pellucidus, assembly GCA_936435175.1. NCBI lineage: Eukaryota > Metazoa > Arthropoda > Insecta > Trichoptera > Limnephilidae > Glyphotaelius > Glyphotaelius pellucidus. The sequence continues at coordinate 39,577,187 of OW386543.1, forward strand.
GCAATGTAAGCACACTGAGTCTGTTCTACGGGTATTTTAATGGAGTCTGCTCTAAGGAGCTAGCTCCTTTGATGATATACAAGAGACATAGTTTAGAATCAATTCTTCAATAGTAAAGTAGCAATTTTTCTTACTGTAATGTGTGCAAATGCAGTTTTCTGATATTGGAAACGGACAGTATAAAAATACGTTCATTACAGACTGAAGCCAGTGTTACCAATAATATTTTCAGATGTTGGTGAATCCATTGGATATTAGCTCCCAGAGGGATCGTTCCAGCATAGGGCGGAGTGGGGCCCTGGGGGCACGTAGGCCCCCTTCGCGGGTACGCCCTACCCCCGCGCTGGCCGCTCAGGTCACCAGGGAAGCCAGGGAGGGCCTGGAGAGGCTCACATCACCCTCCATCGTCGCCAACGGCATCTCCAAGCTGAGCAACTCCAGCAGTGTGGACATTGTGGAAATGAGAAGTGACAGTGACAAACGTTCCAACAACTCCGACGAAAAAAGAGACTCGGGAACGAAATATAAAGTGAATTACCCTGATAACGAATCGGAAGAAAGTTTCTACGATAGTTGCCCGGAAAAAGACAGTATTTTCAAAGACGAATCGGAACAGCTGGAAGAGTGGCGGAGATCTTCTAAGATACGGAGATCCCTACAGTTCCCACGGCGAAGTCCATCTCAGGGAAAGTGCCTGGACTTGCCCGACAACTGGGGCAGCGTCAGCAGGATCAAACGAGAACTGGAAAGCGTTCAAAACAACGCATTATTTCCGAAAACTTTATTTCACAATCCGTCCCTATTTGGGCCCACGGAAAACTCTATCATTCGAGAAGAAGAAACGGAAAGTATAAATACCGAAAGCATGGACACAAGCTTTTCTGACACTTTTCTCGTAAAACCGAGCACCCTCAAGACCAAAAGTTTCATAAGTCTGGAAACATTGAACGAGGTAAGGGGGCGGTTAAAAAACCATTCAACAGAAGTCGAGGGAGACAGTAGAGTCCTTCCGCCACCAGCTGAGAGAGACGATGGTATTGAAGCTGAAATTAATCCTCCTAAAGCTGAAGATAATTCCCCAGCTGAACCCAAAGTCACGAGAGTTCGTTCTTACGTGTTTGGGATGGAAGCCATGCTCAATGCGCAGAATGAAAAGAAGCAAAACTATCCCGGTGGATCCAACAGTTTGGAATCCAGAGTTTCCAAAATCTCCAGTGCCTCTTCTAATCGAAATGATGATTGGTATATGCGGAGAAAGTCTTACGGTTTCGAAAAAGTCGCTAACAAAAGTGAAAACAATTCTTTGACTAGTCATGATAAAAACAACATTGAATCCTCAACCGACAGCGGGATTTGCCAATCGTCTGAACTTGTCAATTCTTTATCTAATGGCGTTAATAACCGAAGCACAGTTGTGACTCTCGGCCAATCTGAAAAACGTGAAACATTTGAAGATTGGCTGCAGAAAAACAGAAAATCTTTTGGGTCAAATAAATATAAATGTGTGCAAGACGAAGAAGGAAAAGAAGGCAGCAACCAGAGAGACCATAACCGCCCCGATTCTCAATACCCCGATATCTTGTCGGTGCATGTCCCAGTCAAACCAGATGACTCCATGGCAGGAAATAATAACAAACAGTTGTTCTTTAGGAAATTGTCAGAAGGTACTACCCTCAGCGTGGAGAGCTCCGCATTGGAAAACTCGACAAAACCAGAAGCCACAGTTCCATTTGCTTTTAAAAGACACACGATTGCCGTTGATGGTATAAAAGAAATTAGAGACTTGTACGAGCCTAAAAATTCTGTGACGAAAACATTCTTTTCCAATGCAAATTCTGGCCTTAAAATTGAGGAGAACAGTGAAGATAGCACCGAAAAGAAAAGTAAAAAAGTCGAGTTTTGTAAAACTGAAGTACATTTTACTGCTGAATCAGGTCGTGTCAATATTGTAGAATCTGACGGAAAACCACCATCCACCAATAATTTCAGGAGAAGGCGACGAAACAGTGGTGCCGCTGCTGCCGTTAAGGAAGATAAGAATAACAAACTTCCTGTGACTCGGTTTGGTGATAGTGTAGAAGACAATAAGGTTCTAGGAATAGAAGATCCTATGGCCATTTCTAGTGAAAAGATGAAACTTAATTACGCTGTCATAACAGAAATTAAATCAACAGCCAAAGATTCACCAAAACTCGCAGAAAAGAAAGAGTGCCCATCGATAGTCCAGATCAACGGAGACTTATCAGAAGGCGACCAGCCTCGTGGGATTTTGAAAAATAAGCCCATAAAGCCACGTCCTTACCTTCTTGGTGAAGATCCAGAACCTCCCACTGAAAACGAGGCGGCTGAACAAAACTTATGGGGAGTTAAACTTCGACCTGTGAAACGTACCGAGGAACCGTCAATTTGGAAGTCTTCTGTTTTACTCAATAATGATCCGACTGATGATATTTCAAATGACTGTGTGATCAAATCTCTGGGCCATTGTGAGAATTCGCTTAAGTCAAACAAAGAAACTTGTATGTTGGCTTCCGTCAGTGAAGTCAGCAAAGTCAATAAGGGTCTCTTATCGAGTTGTAATAAAATAAATTTGGGTAATGGCACTCCCAATATTGAAGCTAAGGGCTATTCAACCAAAGTGAACTTTGGGAATGGTGGTGATGCGGTTATAGAGACATCATTCCGCCAATCGGAAAATAAACATGATTTTGTCAAATCTGAGGGTAAGTTCATTTAACTCCGCTTGCTGGTTGTTGAACAAAATAATATTTAATCAAATCACTGATGAAATACATAGCAAGTCGTAAGAAGAGCCGGGAAAAGAGTGACAAAGTGCATTGGCAAAATTGGCTGACAAAAAAAACATTTGGTTCGCTTTAGTTTGAATGTCACCATAATTTTGATTAAGCACTTTTATGAATTATTTATTTTTTAAGAGCGGAGACGGTTTACATATAGTTCCCGTGAGCACTTAGGCCGTAGGACCATTGTGCTCTCCTATTTTATCTCATTCTTTTGCAGTAACCCAGTCCCTTTTATAAAGTTCACCAGGATTGTCATTGGAAACAAAGCTTTATCTTCTGGTTCCACAATGTGTTATCCCAGGTCTCATTTCTCCTCTTCACTCCTCCTTCGTTCTCTGAATGCCCCACAAGGGAAGAGTCATCACTCCTCCTCCTCATTACTCCTTGGTTCCCTGAAGGCCCCACGAGGGAAGAAAGCTTCATCTCTCCTCCACATGCCTTAGTTCCCCGAAGGCTCCACCACGGAGAGTTCACCTCCCTTTGGTTCCCTGAAAGCCCCGTAAGGGAAGAGTCCATTCCACCTTGGTTTCCCGAGGGCCCCAGGAGGAAAGAGGACTTCATCTCTCCTCTTCACTCCTCCTTGTTTCCCTGAAGGATCCACAAAGGAAGAGTTCAACTAAAAAGTAGGAAAATAGTGCAAAAAAATGACGCCTTATTGTTGGGGGCACACTTGTCGTATAAACACCTTGTTCCGGCTCTGATCATAAGTCACTTTAAACTTTTTTCTGGAACTGATGATTTTATTTGAAACTAATATCTATATAATAAACACCAAGAAAAACTATGCACAAAACAAACCTCTTAATATTTAAACCAAAATTAATTAGTGAACTTGAAAACTGCACAGGTCATGTGGCCCATTGTTGCTTTGCATGTGGGAAACTGGCACTAACTCACAACTTGGTGAAACAGGTGTCCAAATTAGGCTATTTACATATTTCTCTCCATTGTGTTATTATTTAAAATGTATGATGTATGCATGTAGTCACAAGGTTTCAGGAAATGAAGTGCACAAAATAATAAATTAATAAATCTGTGGGTGCCTGCTCCCTGGCTGATGTAATTCACCTAACATTTATGTGGTTTTTTTCAATATCTGCTATGTAAATGATGATGATGTGATTTATGAATACAAATGATACATTTTAATATTTTCAGATTGTTTAGTTCGATCAAATCAACGGCCAACTAACATCTCCAGCATTAACCGTATAAACTCATCCGACTGTAAAGGGGAAAACATTACGACCAAAATATCCATAGACTTATCGCCGACCAAACCGACTGCCTTTAAGCGTAATAGAACATCCATTGACGATCTGTTCCAATTGAAATCGACAGCGTTAGTAAAAAATTCAGTTTCGAAAGCAGAAACCTGTAATACCAACAGCAACATGGTACTAATAGGAGAGAGTGACAGATGTTTTGTCAAGACCGCATACAAGAGCAAGTTGTGCGAGTTGCGCAAGATGTATGACAATAGGGAGTGCAGCGAAGACAGCGCGGATGAGGAGGTGCGTAGCCTCATGGGGCGCTCCGGGGGCCTGTCCTGGGGTAGCCTGCGGGGTGCTGCGGCCGGGGGGGCACAGGGGGGCGCGGGGGGAGGGAGCGGGGGCAGCCTGTCCTGGAGCCGGCGGCGTGCCCAGCGCACTGTACTGCCGCAGTGTGCTCCACTAACCGCTATCCGCCACGACACTAAACCACTCGCTAACAACCCCATTAACAGTTCCCATACTCTCATCAGCACAGGTAAAATAACCAATTCAAACATATTCCATTTCATGTAGATTGTGTGAATATTTATGTTAGAATATGTTTAGTCCGATGCGAGAGTTTCCTCACAGGTCTGACAGTAATAATGCCAATATCATTTAATTGAGTCGCCAAAGCTTACCTTGTAAAATCGTCATTGTATAAAGATTACAAATGTTCAAAGCATGGTTTCATCCAGGAAACTTAATACTCATCCATTTTCATCAGCATGATCATAATACCACATATTTCATTGAGGAAATTAATCAAATTAACGGTGGATGGTCATGAATGTTTGCAAAGACATGCAATATTGCACCACCCTTCTCACACCACTATAATACATACACAAACACACACACACACACAACTATACAACACATGCAACAACTTGATAATATTATTTTATATTACATGACTCCAAATGAAAACTGAGCGTATTCCTCAGAGCAATTATAATTACTCTCGGGCATAATTGCTCCTTTACGTAACTTTACATGCACTAATTGTTAGAGAGTGATTTCATTAAACTCGTTAATATTATTATACTGCATGCTTTTATTGTTACTCTTCTTACTGCCAGCTGTTAAAATTTATTTTATTTTTAGGATACAAAGAAATATTTGATAATGGCAGGAACCTTAGTGGCCGCCCTGACAGAACTCACGCATCTACACTGGCCTCGCAACAAAATGTCCAAAAGAATCACATTGTCACAGAGAAGAAGCAAATCTTCGATAAGAGTGTGACCAGCCTGAACTCGGCTAAAAAAGAAACGTCGCTTAATATTAAAAAGGACTCTCCACAAGCAGCGGAAGAACGGAACCAGACAACATTCGCTGATTCCATTTCCACTCCACGTTCCCTGATGCCAGCTAGGGGATCTGCGAGGAAGTTAAAACAACATGAACTTTCTTATTTTGGCGTCACCGATTCTCACTCGAGAGAAACATCAGCAACGAAGATTAACACTTTCGAAAGTAAAGATAAAAACATTAAAATTTCTAACACACCAGCAACTAATACATCTTATACACAATCTAACTATACAATGCCACTAAACGTAAGTTCCGAGGTGAGAAAATATGAACCCCGAACTGAATCGCCGATATACGAAAACCTTGTCATTAATAACACCAACACTGAAAGAAAACTGACAAAGGTTAAACATCCTGGTGAGTCCATTATCGAGGAACTAACTAAAGCTGCAGATGAAATACTTCAAGCATTAAATGGATATTCTGACGAGGAGTCAAGCCACGTCAGTTCAGGAGACGACGGCGATCCGAAGAACAGAAACAAAAAAAGATCCATCAAACCTTTGGAGACAATATCTGAAACATTTACTCACAGAGCCAAGACTGTGGAAACTAAAGCTGTGCAGGCAGACTACGGAACTAGAGAAAGGAATCGATCTCAACTGGCCACAAACAAAAAAGTTGGCAGTAAAAACTCTTCGAATTCAAGCATTGAAAGCATTGTGAGGGATTCAAAGAACTCTGCCCATAGAGTGAAAAGTAAAGTAGTGGAAAATGTTGCACCGGAAAAGCCACAGCGTAAGAAGGTATCCTCTGTGGAGGCGGTCAAGGCCCGAAGACTGCACCGAGCCAATAGCAGGGATGCTCTGTACCAGATCCATGGAAGTTCCTCGGAAGATCTGCCAGGAAACACGGTGGATGTTGTCAAGAAGAAGTCTTCTAGGCGAACCAAGTACGGAGACGTGAAGAGCAACTCAAACACGTCCATTAATATTCATTCATCATCTACTGTTATAGATGAAAATAAAGATAATAAATATTCATCCAGGTGAGAAAAATATTAATTCCTAAGATTTTTTCATATGGTTGATGAAGTTCACTCGATCAGTAATTGTGAGGTGAGATTGCGTACTATTTTTTTAAAATGTTCTTTTTTTTGCAGAACACTTTCAACTGTATTGCCGGAAATTCGCCACAAAACAGCTGTGTCGACTATAAAGGCTGTTGAAAGGAATGGAACTAAAGATAAAACCAGCAGCCGAACTAAATCAAGCACTAAAGAGAGGAGTCGTCGCCGAGAAAAACTGCAAGAAGGAACCATCTCTTCCCTCAACCGGGTGAAGGTTCTACATCGGGAGAAATCCCGGAGTGCCGACACATCGCTAGACCGGGAGACGGGACACCAGAGAGAAAGAGTCAGAGCTAAAGACACCGCATCCTACCACGGTGATGAATCTTACGACCCTATTAAAGTGCGCCACTCTTCTTCACGCGTTGCCTCCCAAACCAAAACCCATAAGGAAGAATCTCACGACAAAGTTAAACCTAAGGAATCTTCATCCATTCACAGAGATAGAACACTTCGCAGCGATAAAGATGGATCTCACGAGAAAATCAGAGTACGCGATCCGTCAGATCACGGACACAGAACCCACGAGAAGACAAGAGTCAGAGACACTTCATCACACCGAAGAGATAGATCACACGACAAGGCGGCTAAAGAACTCACCCCACACCATGGTGAAAGGTACGATGAAAGGGCGAGAGCGAAAGAACACTCCTCGCACCACCGAGATAGAGACAGGTCCAAGGATAGGCGCAGAGAAAGGGAATCCTCCACTCTGCACCGGGATCGCTCCCAGGACAGCGCCCGACTGAGAACTCCTGAAATTGCTAAAAAGAAAACTCTTTCATCTGGTAGCACTAATCTTGGTATGTTGAACATTATTAAATAATTCACTAATGCAGACCTGTGAAAAATCACGGGATATTATAATTGTTGGATTTGTGAAGCTGAAAGCATTTATAAAAAAAAATTGTTTTTTTTTTAAATTATCAATTTGTAGACAATCAGAAATTTACCTTTCGAATGAACACCGCAAGAAAACTTTAAAAATTATGACACCTGTCAAATATTTAAACAAAAGAAATACACTTTACAAATATGGCATCATTAATTTATTATACATTATTGCCAAAAATAATAATCTTAAGCATTGTTTGATGGCTAAATAGTTGGGGCGAGCAGTCACGGCCATGAGAGAGAGTCGGGGGGCCCCACACACACCCCCACACACGCCAGACGCACACGGACGGAGTATGTACTGTGCCACATACTGTGATATTTAAACCTTAATTTGTTCAATTCCTTCTCCCATCATCACCAAATTAATGAGAGAGGAATTGAATACTTACATTTCTATAAAATAAATAAAACTCTCCAGTATTTAGTTTTCTAAACAGACAGACGGTAAGATATTAAGTATTTTAGTTAGGTAGGTATATTCTTCTTCTTAAGGATTCCTCATAGCTTAGGATCATGATCCCCACTCCAATTTCCATGGTGGATAAAGCTCCTCCGCTCCTCGCGGTTCTGCGTGGCATGGAGAGCTGCGGACACCGACGTACTGTACGCCAATGATACTAGGTCACTCCAGCGCATTGGTTTCCTTCCTCTGTTTCTTCTGCCAAACACTTTGCCAGTGACTATAAGTTTCTCCAAGTTGAAAGCCTTTTGTGGATGTCTAGCTCTTCTAGAATCCACACATTTGTGAATCTGGCTGTCCATGGAATCTTGAGAATTTTTCCCCAGCACCACATTTCGAGGGTGTCTATTCGCTTTCTTTCGCTGGCTCTAAGTGTCCATGTTTCCACCCATTTAGAAATGTGGGGAAAATCAACGCTCAGATATTGTCTGTCAAACAAAACTAGAAAATATAAAAAATGGAACTACAAAATTTTTAGGCTGGCAACACCAATTTACCTGTTAAATATTCTTTTAAAGTGCAATGACACTGAAAATACAGAACACTGAATACACCTTCAAAAAACATTTGTGTAGTTAGTTAAGTTAGGTATACAACTACACATAACTTCACAATGTTTTTTTTTTAAAAGGTAACACTCCATAACATGTTACATTATTTTGTATCAACCACTAACAGGTAGTTTTGGGATGACATCTTTCACCTCATTGAAATACATCTAATTAATTTAACATTTTAAATATTTTCTAACATGTTTTTTTTAAATTTGCATTCAAATTGATTGACTTGCTCTAATGTGAAATCTGGGTGTCGTTTCGACGAGCTGGAGGCAAACCGTATGACCATATTTTTGGCACCAGGAGTAGTTCGAGAATGCTTTGAATAAACTATGTCTTCAGTTGTATATTGACCGCCGAACAGCGCACATTGAAATAACCAAAACCTGCGCATAAAATAAAGTTTGCTAAAATAAGGCAAAGGTTTGCAGCGCAGTCCATTATAGGACTTTTCTGCGCAGGATCTGAATGTTCCTTTTTAAACGATCTGCCTGGCATTAGGATGCTAAAAATGAGCAAATTGGGTAAATTATATCACATTAGTAAAAGTGTCTAACTAAATATAGTAGTTTTAAAATATATTTAATTTTGGTTACAAGCCCCAACTTTTATTTACCCGATTTGGGTTATGTAGTTAAGTTTTTTTACGCATAATTAATTTGCGTGCCAATGTAAAAAGAATTAGTAATTCCAAAGCAGATTTTATTTTCGAGGATGGAATATTCATATCGTTCAATGCGAGTTGCCTGTCTGTCAGATTTATTTATTGACAAATCACAAAAAGGGAGACGGTCATGTCGCCTCCCGCGCTCTGTGTAATTAAGATTGTTCCTCTTTCCCTGATTGGCTGGTCTATCAATTTGAATTTCTATGATTTTTGCACAGCGATGGCTTAGAGCTAAAATAATACATTTCTTTGGGTATAAATATTACATCATCTAAACCTTATGTCGCAAAGATATAAGCATATTAAAATATATTGTAAATCCTCTACTACCTTATTCGCTACGTTTGGTGACTTAGTAGGGATGCCTGGGTTCATGGGGTGAGGTTTGTCTAGATTTTGGCCACCAACTGCGTGGGTTCTCAGACTTCTTCTCCTTCCTTTCCACAAAAAGACTCCACACAGCATAATGTAAACAAAAAAAAGATTTAAGGAGACACAATATTTTAACTCCAGCCATCGCTACTTGAAATATTTCTAAGTAATAAATAGTATTATTTTCTTGCACTGTTAACACTCAATGAACAAAGTGGTTGGTAGCTTATTGAAGAAAATATTTTAGTCTGATTTAGTTCCTTCTAATTTGTGTTCACGTTCAGTAAAGCTAGTAAGCTTTTAAGGATTTCTACAAAATGAATTCAACGGTTTCATGACAGTTGATCTGCCGACAGTTGGCCCTCCGCCATACTTATATACAATATGCAGTCGGTTTAGGAAAAATATGGTATACCTAATTACACAAAATATAACTAAGTGACCCGAAGGGATGTGCAGAGAGGATGTACCGCCGAAAAACAAAATATAAAACATATTTTCATTCAAATGCATCAAGGAAAAATCTATTTATCCATATACTATGTGTACCAGCGCACAAGTCCAAAAATTTGACACTGTATATAAATTCGTTTGATATTCATACCAACCTAAGGGTATTTTTGAAGTCGATTTTATTATTGAAAGTGGTAAATAATGCAAAAAAAATTATAATTTTGTAGTAAATATCATTTCGAGGCGCCAATTGTCGGCGGATCAACTGTCGGGTCACCGAATTCAACTAATATTCTAACCCCAGCTTACTATTGTTTTGAAATCCTGGCGCCCTCTAATATTTGGTTTTTGTTTCAGGCTTGATAAAAGTTTACGATAATGCCCCACTTCTCCGTAGTTGAGTATAAAAGAAGAATAAATTAGTATTATGGAAAAAATCGCTTTGTATTAATCATGACTTTATTTTATTATTCCACTAAATCATACTTCAAATTAATTTAATTAATCAAAATGAGAATTCATAATATGCATTTAACTCCTCTGCTAATTCTTTATTATTTAAAATATAAAATAAAACTCATACGAACAAAACTTTAAAATATTGTGAATATAATATGTAAGTTATTGTGTTCAATATGTTGTTCCTACATAAAATTACTTTTGTATAAAATGCCTTTCAAAGGAAAATAAAGTTTTATTTTAAACAAAAACTGTTTTATTAATATTTACTTTTATTTTAACTTAAGTAAAACCTGAAATTGTAATATTTAATCACTGAATACAATATTAGCGACTCACAATCAAAAATAGATAAGATAAAATCAAGAGCATCACCACTGCGAGGTTAAGGTCCCGGATCCATTCCTTAGATGTTGCCATCTTTTTCTGATTTTTCTTTATCAATTGAGAGTTGCTAATATTGCCTTCAGTTATTAAATATATATATATAAATATAAATATACAGTTATTAAATATTATTAAGTAATATTTACCTCCTGCACCTATTGTTTGAGAAGGCGCCAATAACAAGATTTGTAAAGCTGAGATGGTTCCGCTGGGCAGGACAGGACAGCAGAGAGATTTTCGATATTCCTGTGTCGGTTACTTGGGACCGGAACCTTTGCTATCATCTGAACCATCGATATTATGGATCGGTATTTCTGTTGCTTTTAAGAGAGGTATTTACATTTACACACATTTACATGTGTTAAGTTGCTCTCTGGGAAGGGCGCTGGCAAGATAAACTTGATGATACCATTACTAAAAAAATACTGATATACTAGGCTTATTTCTCTGAGTTATGTATTCATGTGATTGCTGAAATTGATAAATAATGCGTACGGCAAATTTAGCATAACAATTTTAACATACAAAAAGTTTGTGCCAAGATGGTGCCTAAAATTCTCACAATTGAAAAACAAGTTGCTCTCAAAAATGTTTGGAGCTACGAAAGAGAAAGCGGCACACGTCCTGAAGGAACTGACAGAAGAAGACTTCCAGCACTGTTTCGAACAACGGAAGATTCACTTGGAGTGTTGTAGGGATAGAGGAGGGAAGGTGATAACAAGTAAATATGTATGAAATCAAAATAAAAAGCCACACCTCATCTTAATATATATATTTCTTCCGTCTGTGTGTATGTCACTGAACTCCTCCTAAACGGCTGGACCGATTTTGATGAAATTTTTTGTGTGGGTTTCAAGGGGATTCGAGAATGGTTTAGATTCACAATTTGGTCCACTGGAAAATGTTCTTTTAATTATTTTTTTATTTCTAAGGAGTTGTTGATTTTGGAATTTTTTACATTGGATCTGGCAGACTGCGCTACCATCGCAGTATCGAATATTCAATATTATTCTATTTTAATTTTAGTTTGTCCCGACAGTTGTGTACAGGACAACGTCTGTCGGGACCGCTATAAATAAATAAAATAAATTGTGGAACATTCCAGAAGCCGGTAACCCAGCTAGTATACATGTTTAAATAAAGCCACGATGGGAAAATGGTCTGTGAATCAACCATCTCTAATGTGGTAATGATGTAAGATAGCCACGCACCAGAAGTTTCTTTATGATCAGCCTGAAGGAGTGTTAGGTTGACAGAGTGCTGGAAGATCCTACACAGAAAAGTCACACAATGGCTGCCCTGTAAACCGAAGCAAATTTTACTTTTATGCGCAGGGTCTTCAGTTTATATCAAATCCTTACTATTTCCTTACCCTTTCCGACCCAATGGGATGACGGGCTCATCTTCCAAGAAAGATAACTTGATTCTTCTAGCTTCACACTTGCTACTGAAAGTCTGACCATTTTGCAAAAATTAAGAGTTTAAGCCGAATTGTTCAACTTTAACCGCCCTACGGGTTATTTTAAAAAAAAAGGTAAAAAACATCAGGTTTTTTAAACGGTTTTATAAAACGCGCCACTTGCGTAAAGAGTACCGCTGACTAGCGGCATTACTTGTACGGGAGAGACGAAAATACCCGTCCCATGACCCTTAGCTTCGCGATAGCGCAGGAACAAACTTGATGTATACGAACGCATCGCGAACGTTTTGTGGGTTTCGGGTATAGTTATTTTTTAACTGAACGTACGTGATACGGTTTGTTGCATTCGGGCGATAAAATTGCAGATGTATCACGTACGTTCGTATGTGTAGAGCGGTTAAATACAACAGATACAAACCTATAAAGTTTTGACTACGGAAAATAAATTATTTCCTCTCTAAATAACACATATTTCTGGTAACTATTTTACTTAACTGTCGTACTTTGGCACAAATTATGGAAATTATACACCGTTTCAACAATTACTACAATAAACATGCACAAAATAGATAATTAGGGTCATTGACCTAGTATACCCTAGACAAGCCGTCTCATAGTAAAAATCTGAAAAAACATAACCCCAAGTATCAGTAATTTCGCAATACAACTCTCCTTCGAATTCCGCCGTCTTGCATGCGAATTCTCGACAATATAAAACTGAGCACCGACTTAATCCCATAGGGCCCGTATATCAGTTTCTGCTAAGGAGCACATTCCTCGCTCAACTTAAACCGACCAAATCGGCCGCTTAAGCCGCAGAATAGTTCCATTTCTGGACGCGATGTGGCGCTATTGGCAATAACACATCTGTCAGATTTGACATTTGACAATGGTTCGATTTCGATATGCATTTGCTACGTACGTAAATTACATTTTAGGAATAAAATAACCAACAGCATGGAGTTTGAGCTTTCTTCGAGCGTTGAGGATTTAGATATCGATAATTTCGTAGAACATTTAACAGACCACGCAAAGTGCGAATATATAGAAGCAGGGCTGACGACTTCCTGGCGTGGATTAAATTGAATTTCATAACAGGTCTCGTCTCTCCAAAAGGGTCGTAAATTGCTTGCTAGATTTGATAAGGGATGACATCAAATCTAAAATGAACTGGTAAGTGAAAATGCTTTTTAAAAGGTATAAAAAAAGTAGCTAACAACGCAAATTTCAGTAAACACATCTATTTTTTATGTATTTAATTTTTTTTTTTTTTAATCTTCTACAAAGATAGTGTATGTTTATTAGTAAATTTCTGTCTTAAAAACACTCAAGTATACCCACGAACTGGCAATGCCTATGTGGGATTTTTTTGGTTAATCTGCTAATCTATTTGTATTATTTCTCCACTTTTTTAAAACTGTTTATATAAAAATTTTGTATTACAAAATTTTACCAATTGTACCAAAAAAATTGTTAATAAATAAAAAATGTCGCCCCTTTGCTTGCTTACCTTATTCAACTCATGAATGCGCAGACTAATCATTAGTGTACCATTATTTTAGGTGGACGCAACCCGAGATTTATCGGAACCGAAAAGGTTTCTTTTCTGTCAACCTGCAAGCTATTTGTGATGCTGATCTCAGATTCACCGATATTGTTTCAAGTTGGCAGGGGTTACATGTTTTATATTAGTGAAATTATTTATCTTTTGCATTAACATAGTTGTAAATTTATCCCAGGCCTCTTCAATATTCTATCATACTGTAAAATGTAAATTAATAATGTATCAAAATAAAAAATTGTCTGAGGAAGTATAACAGGGTGTTTATTTTTTAAATGTCTTTATTAAGGTGTAATATTCAAAGGAATACAAACAAATTACACAAAAGAATTCTTTACAGACTACTCCGAATTGAAGACATTAAGATAATGATGGATCAAAATCTGGATATATTTCAGGTGAAAGCTATCACCGACAACAAAGAAATAGTCAACTTTATCTAATGGTTACCAAATAAAGTTGGTTTATATTGTCATGCTTGCTAATTGTGACAATCTGTATAGTTATAGTAAGTATTACGTATGTCTGTTTAAATTGTAATTGAAAATTAACATCCTGTTGGCAAACTACTAATTGCAGTTTAACGGGAATGTACCTTGAAAAACAATAAAAAAGGTAAGTATTTTAATTTGAATTATAAATGTTGTTATTTTTGTGTACTAAAGTACAAATATTACTTCATATGGAAGTAGTATTAGTTCTTAAGTTTTTTCTCCTCATCAGCAGTTCCATCCTGAGGAGGTGCTCCTCGTGTTCTTCCTGCATTTGGTTTTGAGGTTTTCGGCCCTGCAATGCAGATGTTCTTTCTCGTCTTCCTGGCGTTTAGCCTTGAAGCCCTCCACCTTGAGGAGGTTTTGGAGATTTGAAGTTTAATTTTTTATTTTAAATTCTGCCAAAGATCTCCACTGGTGGTTGCGGTGGTAGATTTTCTTTTCGCTGAAACAGAAGAATATAATATTATAAAAAGTTGTACATAAAAATACCAACAGTTGCTTTAACTCATGTATTTCGCAACATAATTGTTAAAAAAATTTATATTATTACATATATGTTTGCAAAATAAACATTTCATCCTGCCATTTTGTGTTAAGAACCTAAGAATCTTCTTTGATGTCAACTGATCAATTTGAAAAGTGATGTAGGAATTAACTAACCGAAATTTCAGCGGGCAGAGAGGACAGACCGTCACACAACTCAGGCTTAGCATAAATTCCTTGCTTCATCCATATTCATACATACTCTTATATTATACTGTATTTAAATCATCCGTGTATATAAATTTCTGGGCAACATGCCTGTTTTATGTACTTAAATAAAAATAAATAAATTATTCTGATTCTTGACATGGTCCGACCCGCCATTGGTCTTGCCGACTTCTTCTACCATTCATATTTGCAACAGATATTTTCCTAACACTCCTTCCTTCGTTAATTCGCTTTACACACCCATGCGACCCTTTCTGTATTATATTATAAATAACGCAGGTTATTTTGTTATGAGTACTAAAAATGCATTATTGAAAAATAATAAAATTAAACAACACAATTATAAAAACTTTTCTAAAATAAAAAACCTATCACCTTGGTGATACATCCACTCAGAATCCAAATGCTATTTGAAATCAGTGGCAGTCTGTGACCTTTCAGTGAGCAAGTTCTTTTTTTTTACATGGGCTCCACACAGCAGGCCCTGAGGAAAATAATTTCCCTCAGGGCCTATGTCATCTTTGCGGATGCTGTGTGGAGGGTTTTTTTTTAAGGAAAGGAAGGGGAGGAGAGTTCTGGGAAGGAAATGGGTTTAAGGAGTGGGTAGGAATCTGTACTGGCAAGGTGTTGTGTGAGCAAGTGTGCTAAGATATAATACAAACCCAGGTAGCTCGTGTTGGTTTGATAGTGCTCTCATCGTTTTGGTGTAATTTGGCTGCATTCTGATCAATTTTAGAATGCTAAAACACAAATAGTAATATTACTTACCAAAATGATGTAAAATAGACAAATCTTTAACATGCCATGAACACCAGAAATGGAAACAGAATTTTTTATGAGTTCAAATCAATTTTAAGTTAAGTAAGTAACTAACTAACTGTCATACGAGAGAAAGAATCGCCAAACGTGCACAACTCAGGATTAGCATAAATTCCTTGCTTCATTGCTTCATCCTTATTCATACATACTCTTATATTATACTGTATTTAAATCATCCATGTATGTAAATTTCTGGGCAACATGCCTGTTTTATGTACTTAAATAAAAATAAATAAATTATTCTGATTCTTATGGTCTGACTCGCCATGTCTTGCCGACTTCTTCTAACATTTACATTTGCAACGTATATTCTCCTAACAATCCTTTCTTCGTTAGTTCGCTCTACACACCCATGCTACCCTTTCTGTATTATATTATAAATAACGCAGGTTATTTTGTTTTATGAGTACTAAAAATGTATTATTGAAAAATAATAAAATTAAACACAATTATAAAAAAATTTCTAAATTAAAAAAACCTATCACCTTGGTGATACATCCACTCAGAATCCAAATGCTATTGGAAATCAGTGGCAGTCTGTGACCTTTCAGTGAGCAAGTTTTTTTTTTTTTACAAGGGCTCCACACAGGAGGCCCTGAGGAAAATAATTTCCCTTAGGGCCTATGTCATCTTTGGGGATGCTGTGTGGAGGGGTTTTTTTTAAGGAAAGGAAGGGGAGGAGAGTTCTGGGAAGGAATCTTGGGTTCAGTGTGTCCTGGCAAGGTGGTGTGTGAGCAAGTGTGCTAAGATTGAAAAATATTTATAACAGTAGTACCTAGTTGAAAATGTTTTTTTTTATTTCAATTTTTTTGTATGATATTTTGTGGCTGCTTTTCATATAAAAGATTAAAATTTTGAAAAAAAAATTTTTTTTTTGTTACAACATTATCAATTGGTATTTTTCAATCTTACCACTCCAGCTACGAAAAATCTAGAACTGCCCCTGCTTCAAATGCTTTAGCTTTCTTTGGTTATCATTTCTGATAAATCAGGTACTTCCTTACCTTCCTCTACCCTAACTCCTTCACGTATCTATCTCATTTGCCCCTCACAACATACCCCACAGAAGATGCCATCTCACTGGTTTCAGTTAGCAGGGAGAGGTTGGGACTCTTGTGCGATATTCACATTAAAAAAATTAACAATATATTACAAACCCCGGTAGCTTGTGCTGGATTGATAAGTGCTCTCATCGTTTTAGTGTAATTTGGCTGCAATTCTGATCAATTTTAGAATGCTAAAACAAAGATAGTAATATTAGTTACCAAATGATTTAAAATAGACAAATCTTTTGAGATGTTTTGAATGCAGAAATATGCCGTGAATAGCAGAAATGGAAACATAAATGTTTATGAGTTCAAATCAGTTAAGTAAGTAACTAACTAACTGTCACATCAGAGAATGAATCGTCAAACGTGCATACATCATACCGTACTGTGATTCTGACTATTGACGTGGTCAATACGTGAAGTATTAGAGTACTTGATCAAGCCTGATGTCAACCTCGGCTTCTTCTACCATTCACATTCATGCCATATATTTTCCTTGCACCCTTTCTTCGTTCATCCTCATATACCTAGTCAATTGATATGACAAACATAATAAGTTAGTATTTCATATTACAATTGAATTTGAGGGGCTTTTTTCAGAGAGGCTGCTCAAGGGAGTTTTGGATAGCCAAAATTTAAACTTTACAATCAATGAAATGTCCCTTCGACAGCTGTCAGAGTTGTGAATTCTAAAAAATTTAAAATTAAATTCCTTGGTTACTTGATATGCATACTTAATAATAGTTACCTTTGAGGACTGTTCATTCTACTCCGGTCGACTGGGTGGGCAACAGTCCCATTATACTCCCATCGATCTGGGTGTACCTTGCATCGACAGCAGGCCCTCCTGTCTGATACGATACTTTATATTTGTGGCAAATTTTCGCCTCATGTTCATTTTAATGTTGTCCCACTTTTTTCCCAATGCATCTGCCGAAATTGTATTGAAATTGAATTCTCAAGTCAGCTCATTCAATTCCAATTGACCGCATCGGCCGCTTTATTATCCAGCTCTTTGATGAGACCAGCTTAACCAGCAATTTTATCCCCTGTCTTCCGCGAAGTTCGGTGTTCTAGTATTTTTGATTTCTGAAATTATTCACGTAAAGCAAGGTAAACAAATAATTTCAAACTCGTTATTCAACTAGTCAATTTTAATAATTAATCTAAATCGAAGTAAAAACATGAAAACTATAGTGAACAACAATGAATAGAGCTTTTAAATACACAATTGTGCATAAAACTTACCACAAATTAATAAAAGCATTGACACTTGACGTTGACGCCATTGACGTTTGAAGTTTGAAGCTTACCATAGAGTCAATAGATATTAACAAAAATAGATTGGTTCGACATAGAAATCCTCGATTAATATCATAGACTAAGCGTTTAAAATTGGCCAACTCTAGGTTTACGACTGATATACGGATTACGTGCAAAGCCCGGCTTAAGCCTCACTTTGCGTCAAAGCCGAGCTTTGGGACAACTGATATACGGGCCCATAGTGTAATTTTCGAACTAATACATCGATAGGTGATCACGTGTTGCATGCGTGGACATTTAGACAAGCTGTGTTGTATAAAAATGGTTTTCAAAGTGGGGATCGCGAGACATTCATAAATTTAATTAGACAAAAATATTTTTTTACTTTATTATGACAAGCGATTCAATTTCGGAGGCGAGTATGGGTACCGCCGCCTCGGGAACCATTTATTGGATAACCAACGCCTCTGTCATAGGTCACTCCAAGTGGTTCGCTACGTTTGGTGACTAGGCAGGGGTGCCCGGGTTCATGGATTGAGATTTGTCCGGGTCTTGGCGGCGGATGCGTCTGCAAATTTTTAAATTTTATTTTTCTGTTGAACGTATGGCTCGTTGTCAACCACCAAGCAGCAATTTCGTCGGAGTGTCCTGTCGAAAGCGGTGTACACTGCAAACCATACTTTAGATTCGTGTACAAAAACTTGTACACGGTCCCGTATATGTATATATTGACCATGAGTTTTAAAATAAAAAAAATCCATTTATCGTTTGCTTGAAAATAATGACGAAAAATTTACCCTTTTACCGCCCACGCACCGTGGGCTGCCCAGGTTGGTTGCTTATCATTAACACAGTGATGAGCAACCAGCAGCCCGCAAGCCCATTTACTGCTTTCCGGACTTTTGACTACAAAAAATATCAAAAAAATTGCACTAAAAAATATTCAAAGGCTTCTGTTCTGTTTTGCAAAATGTCTTAGCCGAATCTTTCTTAAAAGTTTTGAATCGGCTGCTCAAACATTAAGTTTTTTTTTGTATATAGGTAATAATTAAAAAATGACAGAAATTTGTAGTTAATTAAAGCCCGTTAGTAAGCGCTCAAAAAGAAGTGGAAGGTGAGATATGTAAATACCAATGTTAGAGGGAGCGCGAAAACGATAGATAATATTTAAGCGAAAATTGTGAAAATGTTTAATTAAACATGACTCGTTTAAACTATTTTAAAATAGAACCAAAATCCCGCGGAAAATGTCATAGCTTTAAAGATAAAATGAATTATGATTTTTTGCATATATATAACTTGTAATGTAACAAAAATAAAGAGCTTATAATAATTTTCGAAATATACGATTATACGATTTTCTTCTATCGGAAGAATTTCATTAAATTACCGTTTCGGCGTGGCAAATGTATAGATATTATCGTCAAAAATAACATATATTTTTTAGAAACTTAAAAACTTAAAGTGTTCTATAGAAATATGTTGTAAAACGGTAGAAATTCGGAATGCTATGGCTTAAGATAGGTTAACTTTCGACCTTAATTGAAAGATAGTGCAGCGGTTTTTTGTTAAGATCTGCGTTTAATGTATTTTAAAGGTTTCCGTTTTATACAACCGGGTCGCGTTTTTAAAAAGTTTAAAAACCATTGCCATATCGTGCCGCAAGCCCTTCGTCTATGTGTTAGTATCGGTGTGTGGTGACGTCACAAGCATTTGTGTGATTAAGTGACGTCAGAAACTTTGCTTGCCAAAAAAATAATACGTCAATATTATTACATTTATTAAAACGCTGCCTTAAAGCTATCGGTAAGGAATACTTTTTTTTGTGTATTCAGATAGCTGGCTACATTATCAAATATAAAGTCCGCGGACTGTACCTTGTACAATATTCGGAAGTAGGATATTTTTGTGTTTGAAAAAATTAACTCCGTCAGGACGGCTGGGACAGCAATTAGTTTCAGTGTGGACCGATAAAAGGTAAAACACAAAGCACTATGCGATCTAAATAGTACGAAACAATGCTCGCACTTTTTCATAAATGGGCCTTGAGCCAATTTTATTTGGTTTCTGGCGTCATTTTTAAATTCACAGGGCACGTCTAGATATACTTGGTCGAAGATTAGGGTGGGTTAATTAAGTACCGAATTTATGCATATTTAGATTGAAAAGAAACTTTCGCAAACTCCATACCAAAAAATATCCAATATGACACCAAAGGAATCATTTTATATCCCAATACAAAGTTTACATAGTCTTGGGAACAAAACATACTTAAACAATATGGATGTATTTGAACCACAATTTGAACTTGGAAATCTTCAAATGCCGCGTGTTGCAACTATTTCTACATTTTTCATTATATGAACACCAATGTTAAGCATTTTTATTAATATAATTGTTGATTTGGAGGATATTGGAAGATTATCTTTATTTTCTTATCTTAAATTCTATGTTACCCGTATTTTGTGAACTCTTTATTTTCACTTTTTTTTTTTTTTTATGTTAACTCCACACAGGAGGCCCTGAGGGAAATAATTTCCCTCAGGGCCTATGTCATCTTTGAAGATGCTGTGTGGAGGGTGCTGTTGAGGAGAGGCAGGAGTGAACATGGGTCTTGAAGAGACCCATATTGTAGGAGGGAGGAAACACAGAAGCCGGCAAATCGTTCGACAGCCGGGCTGTTGAACTCAAGAACGAGTCGTAGAAACGACCCGTTCTCATGTGACTAATGTCAACCGTGTACAAATGTTGAGCGCGTGTTTGGCGTGTTTCCCGACTATGCACCGGTGCCGAGGGGATTAGTGACGCTAGTTCCTCGGAGCATCTTCCATTGTAATACCGGTAGAACAAGGACAGCATTCCCACCTGACGCCTGTGCTCTAAAGATTGCAGTCCATTTGTTAAGTTAGGAGAATCTACCAAACGGACCGCCCGTTTCTGCACAGAGTCGAGGGTTTTTTTCAGGTATTTTGGGACTCCAGACCAGAGGTGGCTGCCAAATTCAACCGTGGGGCGCACTTGCGATTTGTACAGGGTTAGCAGTTGTGTACTATTAAAGTATCTGCGGGCCCTGTACAGTACGCTCAGTTTCTGAGAGGCTAACTTAACTCTGGCCTCGATGGAGCCCCCGTACCTGAGCTGGTCACTTAGAGTTACACCAAGCATATCAATGGAAGGCCTGTTCGGGAGATTGCTTCCGTTGAAGGAGACTAGATTATCATTCCGATCCCTTTTAGACGTAATTTAAAAAAAAAATTTACTGTATTATATGTAAAAGCCCTATGGGCGCATAAATAAGGAAAATTTCGGACTTATTACAAATAAAGATTTTAAAGCATCTTTTACCATCTCTCCCAACGTAAATAATTGTTACTTGTAGTAATTAAATTGAAACGAAATGTAATTTCCATTATCAAAAGTGTAGCGGTTAGATAAATATTAACTTTTTTTTCCATAACAATGAACTTTTCCACAGCAATTTTTTTTTACTTTTATTTACGTTGACTGTGTTCATATTGACTTGAAAACTCTGTTCAGTGTTATACAATGCCACTTTTAAATAATAAAAGTATGGGCTTGGCAGATGAAACTAATATAATATCCTACTACTTCTGACTTCAAATAAACAAAAGGCTGCAAAACGGGGTGTAATGAAAGTGAAAGCAAATACAGAACTGTAACAGTAAACAAACAATAATATTTATTTCAACACTATTTTACATTGTAAATTTAAACAATATAATTATTAACTCTTAACATTCTAGAAGTCCTTAAATCACTTTTTCAATCTAAACATATTTGTTAGTCTTGTGTTGTAGAAGTATCTACTTTTAGTGGTTGCAGTTTTAATCTCACTTTTTCTTGGAACTCGGGTGGAAGGTTGACGATTTCCCTTTCAACGTAGTCAGGGAAATCTTTTAATGGTTTATAATGATGGTGAACAATTTGAGACCCAATCGCCATACTTATTAAAGCGGCTATGCTAAACCTGATGTATGAACCGGCAGACACTCCGACAGGCATTTCTACTGTATTTATCGCGGTTCTAAAATAGTATTGGATACGAATTCCTTCGCTTGGCGTTTCTTAACGCTTTTGTAAAAATTGGTGCCGTTAGGATTCCAATGGATCATTGAAAACTCCAAGCCAGCGCCGAGGAGGAAGAACCCAGGCAAAAACCTATACACGCCCAGATATGCTTTTCCAGGCCACTTGTCCAATGCCTTTTGAATCAGATGAATTTTCATTACGTGTGATGTAAGAATTCGACAAGATATAACACACTATAATAGAAAATTGCAGATGACATAACAATTCAATATACGAACATAACCTAAAGTCAAAAATGACAGCTGTATGGAGTGTTCTATGCGTTCTATGCATTGTTCTTTGTGGCTCTATGGTTTATTATTTAAATAAATGATAATGCTATATGCACCACATAAATTTTATGTTAAAGCAATTATAAGCCTTAATCGTTGTTGCATCAAAGACTATTTTCTTACGCATAATTTTTTTTTCACCCGTTAAGTAAGCACTATGGAAGTCTATGGTAAGATATTTTGATTCAAAATCTATTCCGCAGATGGCGCAGATGTAAACACTCATTTGTGCTTCAGTTTTGAATGTCAAAATATTAGAAAATACCGTGACATCGTGACTTGTCGTGTGCGAATAGACGATGTCAACAGTTTTTTCAAGGTTTCCCAATATCACGCGTAATTCGCAACGGAAATAAATAATAACATTACCCGCGCACAAGTAAACGTAGGAAAATCAATCCGAAATAGAGTGCGGTCGCGTTATGTTCCTACTTTTCTATTCTAATAATGTGCTGTGATTTTTTTGGTGATATTTTTGCAATGTGATTTTTGGACGTTGCTAAGTGGTGTTGATTTCAATAAAACGCATATTGTACGCTGTACTTCGCATCACAAAGAAAATCTGAGTCATTCAGGATGACATTCTTTTCGAATATTTTCCGACGCATTAAAAATTGGCGGCGTCCCAAGCCCCCCACGAGCATCGAGGATCGCCTTCTCTGGCTGCTGCGGCCCCACCTCGCAACGCTTGAGCATGTCCTCCTCTGGAACAACCCGACCCTTAGCTTCGGCTTCCTGCTGTTTATCAATGCGCTCGTTTGGTAAGTCATCTTTTTACCTAAATTTTATCTTAATTTCGCTAGGATGACTGTTCAATAAGTTGTCAATACGCATGTTTTTATTAAAATTGTAAACATAAACAGAACGTGTATTATTTTTACAGATTGTGAAATAACACGTTTTTCATGAATTTTTGTTTTCGTTTTCAAATACGTTATTGAAATTTAAAAAATATAACATCGTAAATAGTAAAATTATAAGATAATGTCGTCGTAAACATTTAAACAATACTACGATTAAATCTTTGACATTATAATGAAAATGTCGAATAAACAATGGAGAAGAGATGTGATTTAAGATTTTCGCGACCAAAACTATTTCCGTGATTTATTTTTGGGGTATTGTGCCATGTTGAGCTTTCATCATCAATTATGCAGCTTCCCTCTTGGTGGTTTTTTTTAAATTATATAACTAGCGAATTCCTGGCTTGCTTTGCAACGCCACTCAAAGAAAGAAAGTGTTTGGGTTGTTTCATAATGTCAGAGCTCACTATCACTACTCACCAAAGTTTCATTGCAATGATTTTCCAAATTTACCCCCTACTATCCCCTACCATTACTATATCTCCTTTGCAATCCCGACTCGCCCCCCACCCCACTTCTCCCTCACCTCTTTCCCCACCCATCCGTCACCCCCTGCGTGTCCTTTCCCATGCACCCCTGTCCCGCCATTGTTCCCTCCTACACTCCCTTCCCCTCCCGCTCTCCCCTTCCATCTTCCTCACCTTCCCCCACCCCCGAACGAACATCGTCCCCCCCCTCTCCCAGATTCCCTTCCATCCTTCCCTCCCTTCTGCTAAACTATATAAAATACACATATTTTTCAAACAACTCGCTCACCACTTGTTGTAAAATTTTGTACAAAATTCATAATGCCATAGCTCGCTATTACATAATATAGAAACCTTCGCGGGTGTACTACAATTGACCAAAGTTACATCGACGGCCTCCGTGGTCCCGAGGTAAGACTCACAATCCGAAGGTTCCAAGCCATAAAAAATGACACAAATCTGACAGGAAATCTCGCCTGATATCTATCTTGATCTCACAAAAGATATAGAATTGCTCTTCTGATCACGCAACAAACATAATAAAAAAAAATAAAAAATTATCTCTCACTGCCCCATCTACAGATTTGCCGTAGAACTCTTATAATCTTCTTAATATATAAAAAATGAATGTTTCTTTGTTTGTCCCTTATGCCCTCCTAAACCAATCATCCAATTACGATGAAACTTTGGTGATCTGATGCGCGCATGCCCACGATGGTTCTATAGATATATATGGTTCTGGCGTTGTGAAATTATTTCCCATACTATTCATCCGATTGCGATGAAACTGGTAAATTGTTGTGCGCCTGCCTGCGAAGGTTTCTGTATAATTTGTATTAGAAAATTGCAATGTGTGGCGCTATTGGTTTTGCAATTTGCAATTGCAATTGGTGAGTTGTTTGAAAAATAAGTTATTTCCTGTAGGTTAGGGGCAAGGAGGGAAGGTGGGTGGGGAGGGGGTAATCCGGGAGGGGGGAGGGGAACAAAGGAAGGCGGGTTCGCAGGAGGGTGAGGGGAAGGTAGAGAGGGAACGCGGGAGAGAAAGGGGACGTGAGAGGGGAACGGGAGGCGGAAAGGGAACAGGAACGAATGGGAAAGGATATGTAGGGAGAAACAATTTCTTTATTCGAGTGGCATTGCAACGCATGCCGGGAACTCGCTAGTAACATATATTATGCAAATTCTGAACAAACTCTGAACATAAATCCAGCGATTCTTTTTTATAATAATAATACAAATATATTGATTAGATGGAGCAGCTCTAGAATGGATAAAAAGCTACCTTTTCGAACGTCCTCAAGTCGTTAAAATCAACGATGTGCTTAGCCAACAAGATACGAGTAACTTTGGCATACCTCAAGGTACAGTCCTGGGACCGTTACTGTTTATCATCTATGTAAATGACATATTCACACAAAGAATAAACGGAAAAATAATATCTTATGCTGACGACACTGTCATAGTAATTGAAGGTGCTGATTGGAATACTGTGAATAATCTAGCGAATATTGATATTAATACGCTGAAAAACTGGTTCGATAAAAATCTCCTCTCATTAAATACTGAAAAAACAAAATTTATCCCTTTCTCTATCAATAAATGTAAATCAAATCCAGAAATAAAAATTGTAATACATCAGAGTAAATGTGGTGGAACTAGTTGTAATCAAACATGCTCTACACTTAATTCAACTTCAAATATTAAATATCTTGGTGTATATATAGATCAACATTTTAAATGGAAAACACATATTTGTGAACTTGTCAAAAGAATTAGGAAATGTATATATATATTTATCAGAATAAGAAATATTCTTAGACTAGAAAACCTCAAAAAAGTGTACTACGCAATTGTTCAATCTATATTACAGTACGGTATTATAGGGTGGGGAGGAACTTATGATGTTATTTTAAATCCTCTGAAAATAGTTCAAAGATTGATAATTAAGGTTATCTTGAAAAAACCATCTACATTCTCTACTGAAAGAATCTTTTCAATATTCAAAGTATCTACAATAGACAATATATATAAAAAATATGCAATTCTACAGACTTTTAAAGAAATACAGCTAAAAAAATTACAATTCAATATATCAGCAAGATTTCAAAACAATATCAAAATCCCTAAATTTAATACCAAGCACATCCAAAATACCTATCTGTATCTAGGTATAAATTATTTCAACAACCTCCCTTTAGAACTAAAAATTATCGAAAATATACATAAATTCCAAATTAATTTGAAAAATCACCTGACACAACTGTAAGAGTCCATTTCTACCGCTAATATTTCATTTAAATCTTGAAATTTATTTATTGTTATATCCCGAGTTTTCTTACATATCTTTTGTTATTAGATGCAATATTATTATTTTCTACTAAATTTTACATATACTTGAGCTTGAATTCCCTCACCAAACACAAGAGCCTTGTCTCTTTATGATGAGGAAATGCTATTGTTATGTTCATTTTACAACTCTGTTTAACATGTAAAAAAAAAAAATGTATACTTATTGTAAAAACATACAAATATTAAATAAAAAAAAAAAAAAAAAAAAAAAAAAAAATATTCTAAGTGATGCAAATGCAGTCGACTCCACTTAATATTTACCAGTTTATTGGGATAGGCGGTTATTTGGGACAAAATCCAAAAAACAGAAACTAAATAAAGAAACTAATCTATTAATTTTTTTAAAAGAAAAACTCTCTTTTTATAACTTTTTAAGGTTATTCCCATCAATGTTATATTTCATTGAAGAAGAAAATAACAGTAATAATCTAAACGAAAATATAAAAGAAAACCAAGACACAGAAAAACAGAAAAGGATAATGGTCGCAACTGGGACTCGAACCCAGAACCTCTCCAATATGACGGTTTGACAGTAGGGGGCAATAGCAAAATTGGTAAACGCACGTCCCGGATAGTCGAGAGGTTCTGGGTTTGAGTCCCAGTTGCGACCATTATATTTTTCCGTGTCTTGTTATCTTTCATATTTTCGTTTAGATTATTATTTTTTCAATGATGTAAACTAATACTATTTTACTTTGGTTATCTGGGACGCCATCCATGAGCAAAACATGTCTCAGTAAATATATATAGGGGATGCACCGCATTACCGCATGGTTCCGAGATCATTAGGTAGTAATTCGGTAGACTTTGCCCACGCTAGCTTTTCGCCGTTTGCCGACATTCATCAATGAAATATTCTTCAGTTTGCAGTACACTGCCACGGGTGAAGGATTTTAATTAATGAATTTTTTAGTTTACTTTTATTATAACATGTAATTGTTTGTTCATGATTTTTTTTTTATTTTGTTTTTCATTCATATGTACTTATAGTTACTACCTACATAATTATTTTTCCTTAATTAAATACTTTTGAAAAATTTAATAAAGTTCACAAACACAAATGAGAAAACTCAAATAAATTTAATATGTATGCAGTAAGTATATATATAAGAAAAGCTTGATATTGCATATTTTTTTTACTTTGGACGCCACACAACTGCAAACATCTGTAAATAGACAGAAATATCAATTTACATACGACCTAACCCATATAAAATAAATTAAAACAATAGAATCCTGTCAAATTTAACTACATAAATAAATTCGACAAGATTTATTACTTCACTTCACCTCTTCCTACATTTATAAGATAACTCCCTTTAAAGGATTTGCTCATACTTCCAATCACCTTTCTGTTTTCATTGTATTCAAATTAATATGTATTTAACCTTAACTATTCTTGTAACTATGATATTCATTTATGTACCTCTACACAGGTATATCCTAGTGAGACATATATCAAAATACCTAATATAAACAAACTTTATAAATAAATCAAATAAAAATATAACTTTTCTTAAACATTGCTTATTTGGGACAAAATTTTGGGCCCGATATGTTCCAATTATGCGAACTCGACTGTATATACATGTCCTGATAGGAACATCTCAAGAAAAATTGAATAGGATTCGATGCTATAATTTTCTTATGTTCTGATCTATTTAAATATGAGGTATTCAGTATCATTGATGTCTTTCCTCCTTCAGCCAACGTTTCAGAAAGCGTTACAGTGTCCATCATTACTGTAACACTGTTTGAAACATTTTCTAAAGTCGGAAGAAGCGTAATATGGCAAATAAACCCAAAAATGAATCATGATAATTCTTTTTGCCGTGAAAATCTTTAATCATATCCAGCTTTTAAATACGTTTAATAGCCAGGCACTTCCAACCATCTGCCATTTGCTTCCACCTCAAAACTTTGGCAATAAGAGATCCTTAGTCCCAATGGCTCCGAATAGAGGACCAGGTTTCGTGATGTCACTCAAAACCAAAAGAAATAACACGAATTTTTGCTTACTTTATCATTCTGGCTGTGAAAACAAGATAAAACTTATCTTTTTTATCAATCACTAGCTGTGGTACCCGGCCTCGCCCAGGGAGGTGATATGAGATTGAGCTGACGTTCTAACCCACAACGGATCTTTCTTTATACCCCTACTAATGAGTAGTCACACCCATACAAAAAAGGCCTTGAATGGTCCACAATTCATTTCAAAACATTCAAGAGTGTTCTGGAATGTTCCACAATGATCTGGTATGTTCCCGAACATTCCACAGCATTTCACCTCTGTTATAGGTCACCCGAAGTGGTTCGCTACGTTTGGTGATTTAGCAGGGGTGCCGGGGTTCATGGGGTGAGGTTTGTCTAGGTCTTGGAGGCGGATGACCAGTACACGCTGAACCCCAAATTCCTACCCACCCCTTAAACCCTTTTCCTTCCCAGAACTCTCCTTCCCTTCCTTTCCTTAAAAAACCCTCCACACAGCATCCCCAAAGATGACATAGGCCCTGAGGAAAATTATTTTCCTCAGGGCCTCCTGTGTGGAGTTCATGTAAAAAAAAAAAAAAATCCAGAATGTTCCAGGATGTTCGGGAATGTTCTGGAACGTTCTAGAAATGTCTAGAGTGCAAAACTTCTAGCCCTTGTATCATCTTCAAAAGCGTTCAGGTAAAAACGCAAACCTTCTTCATGGATGGGGAATAAAGGGCTACCACACCATATAACTCCTTTCATCGTACTGGGACTCGTTTCTAAGTTTTAGCAGTTCGCACACTTTCTTTTATAATATTTATTGATTATTGTTTATCTATCTTGATTAGAAAAGTATTGTTTTCGCATGTTTTAGATTAATTTGATTTCATGTGCAATAAAATATTACCCTCATTGTCATAACTGTTCTAAAAAGTTGGCAGGTGACGGGGGCAGTATGTATATTTTGACCCACAAAAACAATTTTTTTTCCATACATAAATCATATTTTAAACCTGACACTGATTTTTTTTCATCAATCGAGTATATAAAATTATGCATATCTAACTTTTTATGACTGTTTTTTATGAGTAGATAATTGATAGCATACTTATAAACTCATATTTCTTATGAATCAGAATATATAAAATTAAATAGCTTTAAAGTACGAATAATAAAAGTTAACCCCTTAGGCTAATTTGTTCACTTTTCAGAACAACTCATATATATTTATAAATTTGTATTAAAATGACCTAAATATATAAAATTGTATTAAAAATGTCAGTAACAGGTCTCATAGAAATCGTTGTCTCCCTTACTATCAGGGTTAGAAATATGATCCAAACGGTGTTAGAAAGAACAAACCCCGAAGTTTATATTCAAATCTAAAAATGAACCACAAAATAATTAAAATTTACACCTTTATGAAACCAAAGTGCGACCGCAATTTGAAAAAATTATGAAACTTTGGAAATTTTTTATTAATTATTTTTACATGAAACAACAAAAAAGCGAGTTGACATAAATATTTATAATACATTTGCCTAATAAAATGTGTGTTTTTCGTTTTCAGTAATTTTAGTTAGAAAAAACGTAGGTCCATTTTTAAAACTTTTTTATGTTTGCATTCAAAATTTATTTATGTTTGCATTCAAATGTTTGTTTCGAGTTATAAAATTTTACATCGCGTTTTATCACCTTTCAAAACCAATTTGTATTTTTCCGATGCTTTCAGAAATATTAAATTAATTTGGATTCTATTGCAGAGTGGAAATATTTTGACCTTCCGCCAAAATAATCCCGAAGCCTGAGTATTAAGGAATTGATTTATTTGTTTTTCCGGCAACTCAACAAAGTGGCCCTTCATCACTGTTTTGAAATTGTTATGTAATCAAAAAAAAAAAACTAGGTTAAATAGGTTAGGTCAAGTTAGGTTATTGGCAATTTTTTTTTTCATCACTTTTAATGACTTTTTAAAGGGTGTTGCCACTTGTGAAACCGGAAATTTAACACCCGATCGGCCAAATATTTTGATCACGAAACATGTCCACAAGGTATTTCTTGTATTCTTCCTTATCCTATGTTTGTGAAGCTCAAGGAAGCGGAGAGAAGAAAGATCATTCAGACCAGGACACTAAACACGGCTAAAATCATTTCCAGCAAATTTTCGAATCTAAATGGTGATACTGAAAGTATCTAGAATATTATTTATAATATTATATTCAACCTATCATAAAATTAAAATGTATCAGTCTGAGAATGTCAGTAACAGGGTAAAACTGGTCCAATAAAAAATAAATTGCATTACACCGGTCTCATTAAAATGTGCTAACGTAAGTTTTAAGTACACCACTCTGAAGTGGCCAACAGCAAGGTGTAACTGGTTAGGTCTAAAACAAGTGGGAAAAAAAGCAATTTTAAAAAAAATATATATTCGTAAAAATGTATTTTTTTTAACAACAATTAATACCAAGTTGCATAATATATTCAATACACACAAATTATTATGTATTCGCAAGTTTCATAATAGAAACTACATGAGTAGATTGCAGAGGAGGTGGTAAATAGAAGGTCGAGGAAGTGTTGGAAATAATAACATTATTATATTGAAAGTGAATGGCCAACGTCTGGCCTACATTTTTTTCTATTACCAAATTGTTTTATAGTCAGTAATATGGCCCATTCAGACTGATTTTGATTTGCAAGTGTAGCAATGAAGGTGATTCATTACATTTGTATTTAAATTCTGCCCTGTAACTGGTAAAATTCGTATAATGATAATATAGTGTTTATATTTTATATTAGAAGTACTAAGTTTTGCATTTTGGCTTAAAGAGGGCCTGAAATCCTCGACCTTATTGAATTTAGAGTAGTTAAATATATTATGTAATTGTCAGATATTCAATTTTTTTTTAATGAGCTCTTACATTATTCATAGGCTTTTAACCAAGGTCAGGCGACCAATATGGTTGCTAATATTTTTAACCCTCCATGTACCAGGTGGGGTGCGACATACCCCAGTTCTTCAAAAATCGCAATAATTTCAAATCTGTGATAGTGCTGAAGTTCGAATTCTCAGTAGCTGAAATTGCGATGTGTTGATTGCGAATTGGAATTGCGAATTGATCAGTGTTGCTAAGTCGTCCGGTGGCGACCGCCAAGTGAGTTACACGCCCCTAAAGCGCGTATGGGTATCACACACCCCACCTCATACTGCGCGTTGATAAAAAGGTATATATCTTTCCCAAGTTAAATTTATGATTAACATAGGAAAGATATATAAATATGTCTTTCCTATGTGTAATTTATGTTTAATTATTAGAAAATATATTGTAGTGTGTTAAATTAAAACGATTGTGATATTTAAAAGTGCCATTTAAAAATCGTATGTAAGAAAATGATTGTTAAGTTACAAAGATTACAGAAGTTATGTTTTTTTGTTATTTTATAATAAATTTTTTTAACACATGCTTTCTAATCAGAGTTTTACTTAAACCTAATTATTACTATGTATTTATAAATACCAAAAAAATTTTAATTCCACTGAAAAAAATAAACATGATATCACTTTTATATTTTGGGGTATGTCTAAAATCTATCACCAGATGACTAAAATCTCGTCCCAATTTGGGACGAGATTTTTAGTCATCTGGTGCATGGAGGGTTAATACAAATTTACGTATTTAGTTTATTTTTTTCAAACATAGAAATCAAATAAATTGATGGCCTACAGAGTCTAGGGCAGAGGTTTTCAACCAGCGTACCCCTTGGGGTACGCGAAGCAAAAATTGGTAGTACGCAATATTGTGGCACGAATGTAGATTTTAAAACTCAACGTTTTCGAGACTTTTTTTTTTTGGTTAAAAAAATTCACCCTCTCATTACATTTTCTGAGATTGGTGTTGTGTTTGGAGAACATACATTTTTTTCGTTGAAATAAAAAGATGCGGAATAAAATTCATTCAATTTCGGATGGAGAATCACTGGTTAAAAATGCCCGAAGTTGTGTTACATTTTGTACAAAATTGCATTAATTGTATTTGTGTGATTTGATTGTTAAATTTATGTAATAATGAGAGTATTAAAAATTACAATTGAAAGATGTCTTTCATTACACGTGCATACAAGATACATAGAGGATACAGCTACAACAAATTTTTAGTAAGAGTAAAGGGGTGCTCAGGCTCTAAAAGGTTGACAACTGCTGGTCTCGGGTAAGTCTCTACTAGCAATCCGAAGGTCGCGGTTTCAAATCCCGGCAAGCACAAGTAAATTTTATTTGATTGATTTGTGTTATTTCACAATTAATTCATTTAAAATAATATAAGTTATGTTTGCGGCACGTTCCGGAGAGGAAGACACTCTCAGTTTCGCAGTGGATTTTCTCAGTTTCGCAGATCACCATTCAGAATTGAAACGTTGCTTGAAATGGCTTGAGCTGTGTTTTATGACCAGATATGAAGAGCCAGGTAATCCCCACCTTCCTCTTCCTCATCTCCTTCCTCTCCACAGTAACTTCAGCCTTACAACTTACCCCAATTGGGGATGCCACAGTCTCAGTGGCTCCAGATGCTTGGGAACAGTTGGGGCTCTTGTGCATACCACTTAAAAAAATTAAAATAAAATGGTGTACCATATTCCAGAGTGGAAGATACTCTCGGTACGATCCTGATGAGAGACAACCATTCAGAACCAAAGCGTTGCTTAAAATGGTTTTACCCATATTTAGTGACTAACTATGAATAGTCAGGTACAAACAAAAGGCAAAAGAAACGTTACAACTTCTCCAAAATTAATGATATAGAAACATGTGATGCTTTGGATTTGTTTTTTATGATAGGAAATTTTTATCTTTGTTATGTTTATAAAAATATTAGAAATTGATTATTCTTGTTATTGCATTATAAAACTATATGTATAATGTACGAGGGTCAGTCAAAAGTAATGCCTCCTATGTTTTTCTATTTAAAATAAAGTTAGTTAAGTGAAAATTTTGAATTTGGTGCTATTCCTCAAACCTTCGTCTACAATCAATAGTAAATTTTTGCATCAACAGATGGCAGCATTGCAGTCGCTTGCAAAATGGCCGACTTCGATGTTCATAATAGACAGCGTTCTGTGATTGATTCTTGACTGTAGAAGGTGAAACGCCCATTC
Source organism: Glyphotaelius pellucidus (assembly GCA_936435175.1). Lineage (NCBI taxonomy): Eukaryota > Metazoa > Arthropoda > Insecta > Trichoptera > Limnephilidae > Glyphotaelius > Glyphotaelius pellucidus. The sequence goes on from OW386543.1 coordinate 39,610,388, forward strand.
GCGTTTGTGAAAAACTGAAAAATGTGTACCATGATGCAACAGTGGATGTCAACACTGCTAGATGATGGGTTCGTTGCTGTAATGAAGCTGAAAGACAAAACACAGCTGGCTGACAAAAAGTGGAACGGCGCAGGACGTTGATTGCGGTGACTGCATGCGAGTTGATAACATCATTCGTGGTGCCCCAGATAACTACAGATGTCGCTTTTCCCCCTCAGCAAAGTCAGTGTGATGATGATTATTCGACAACTGATTATTCAACAGAAGTTTGTACAAGGTGGGTACCAAGAAAGTTAAGAAAAACAATAGTCTCACAACACTTGCAGCGTTTGATTTCTAGAAAAAAATTGTGACCGGAGACGAAATATGGGTTAATTTTTTTTAACCTGAATCAAAGAGGCAGTCAACGGAATGACATCACACAAACTCACCAAGGACAAAAAAATTCAGAACTGTGTGATCGTCGGGGAAAGTTATGGCGATGGTGTTCTGGATGTGATTGTGCTTTTTAAAACACTGTGATTCATGCCCTTGTTAAAAGATGGACCAAAGCTGTGGAAATGGACGGATTTTATATTGAAAAGTAACAAATTAATCCTCAATAGGGTGATTTTCAACCCATGTGATTGCATTTTTTATTTCTTGACAAAAGGAGAAAAAAAATTGGAGGCATTACTTTTTGACTGATCCTAGTACCTACTCAGCAAAATATTTCTCTCTACCATGAATAATATCTTATCTGTATTTTATCATGTACATATATTAGGTATAAAGCATGTTGATGTTCCTTTGCCGTCATTATTCTTATTTTAATTTTATTTTTTTATGTGAACACTGCACAAAAGGCCTAACTGTTCCTAACCGCCTGGAGCCAGTAAGATTATGGCATCCCCAATTGGGGTATGTTATGAGGCTAAAGGTAGAGTGGAGGTGAAGGAGATTAGGAAGAGGAAAGTGGGGAAGTACTTGGTTATTCAGATCTAGTCACCAAACACAGCTAAAAGCCATTTCAAGCAATGTTTCAATAATGAATGGTGGTCTTACACCGGGGTGATACTGAGAGTGTTTTCCATTCTGGAACATGGCGCAAATATACCTTATATTATTTTAAATGATAAAATTGTGAAATAACACAATTCAATCAAATAAAATTTGAACCCTCGACCACGGAGGCCGTTAAATTTTTATTTTACTTTCTTTTATAACGCTTATTCTACATCAAAACTGCCAAGAATTATGGATATTTCAAATAGGAATGCATTTAAAGTTTTCGCTTGTAACCAGGTCTGTGCAGTACTTAATCATTTTATATGGTTAGTTTTTGCTGGCGAAAGGCCGTGTGATGTAACAAATTGTCTAACATAATAAGTAAAGGTTAGGTTTTCAAAGCACCTAACAAAACAATGCGATACACAAGAAAGAGACATTCTCCTAGAAAAGGTGGAAATTGTCTCAAGAAAGCAGACCCGCATTTGAACAGGTCACCAATAATACAAGACAAATAATATAATTCAAAATTTGCTAACTTTGAATCGAAAAAGAGTAAAATTCCCATATTCCACTTCAATCTTAAAATATACACAATTATTGAAACTAGTGGTAGCCCAATGGTCGAAATTCGACCATAATTGTATTGTTTTTTTTATTGATTTAATGTATTTTTACGCATAATTAAAAAAAAATATTAGCATTCTGCACTCCTTCTCTATATAAACTATAAGTGTGCGAAATTTCATACTCCTCCGTCCGCGCAATTTTCGTAAAAAGGGGTACAAAGTTTTTGCTTCACGTATTAATAAACTGATGATGATAACTCTTACTACAAAACACAACCACTTATTTATAGACCGATTAGTGGACTCGGAACTCGGGTAGGGGGTTTGCGGGAGGGGAACCAGGGAGAAAAATTTGGGAGGGGGTAGGGGGTTCGTGGAACGGGGAAAGGGGGGAGTGGAGTGGGGAGAGGGAAGGCGAAGGAGATGGAGTGGGAACGCGAGAGGGCAAGGGGACGCGGGAGAGGAAGGGGAACGGGACGAATGGGAAAGGACACACAGGGAGAAACAATTTTTTTTAAATGGTTTAGCAACGCATGCCCGGGTACCAGCTAGTATTACAATAGATTTCTACATATTAAATGTGAATTGAGCAAGGAGTGTCTGCAAATGTGTTACTTAATTTTAAAGTGTATGTTAATTATGCCTTATTATTTTAATCATAATTTATTATTGGCTCGCCAACAGAATACATCACTTAATTATTACGTTAATTTACATTTTCAACGTATTATAACGATGATTCTGATTATAGGTGAGCGCACCATTAATCTCAACGTTCTTACCATAAGTAATAATAAATTAAATTACAAGTGCATCAAGCAAAGAGGAACAAATAATATTACTAGCACAGATCCGTGAAAAAATAGTTTCAATTTTGAAAATCACAATTAAAATAATTTCCTGTTAAAATATTATATTTAAATATTAAAATATAATATAATATAAATATTAAAAAAAATGAATTTTATAAAATATATTATGATAAAACTATACTAACAGACAGAACGATTCGTTATAATAGACCCGATATAGTTTTACACGACAAAATTAAAAAAATAACTTATATCATTGATGTCGCTATTCCAAATTCCTGTAATATTCAAAAATCTGTTTCTGAAAAAAATAGAAAATATACAGATTTAGGAAATGAGATTAAAAGAATTTGGCATTCTCGGACTATAAAAATATTACCATTTGTTATTTCGGCTACTGGCATTATACCTAGCTCTCTCATTCAAAATTTAGGCTTATTAGATTTGTCAAAGAATCTTTATATAAAAATGCAAAAATCAGTCATATTAAACACATGTAGGATTACGAAAGATTTTTTAAATATTTATATTGAGGGATCAGTAGGATTTATCGGTCCAGTTAGGAGTTCTATCGAGCCGAACCCTCTGATATGAAAATATCTGGAGTCAGTGAAGTATTTTCCCATATGGTCTCTGGTAGGTTGACGTGTTGTTCTTGTATAGTTTTGTATTTATTATTCTTATACAATGCAATTACATCGCGTGGATTGACTAGATGATCATTTGTGGAAAAGTGTGTGGTAGGGTTAAGTTTTTCCTGTGGGGAAGATTTAACCCAGACATAAAGTCTAGAGAACAATAAAAATATGTAAAATAGGTAGGTTTTTATCGTTTATTTGAATTCTTCACACGATCAGTTCCAATTTTGAAAATGACATAATTTCAAAGCAAATTCTATTGAATCAGAGTTTCGCAGGACAACCAAATTAGTATTAAGATACGTTTCAGGACAACCAAAGGGGATGCAGGACAACCAAATTTGTATTAATATACTTTTCTGTGTAATAATGTACTTTTTTAAGTTAACGCTTTCTGACCGGCTTCATACGAGCGTGAGTTTGTCTTTAAAAAAATCTTTACAGCAAATAAATCTGTTTTTGGGAACCACACCGGTGTCGATTGAACGTGCGGGAGCTGCTTATGCAGGGTACCTTCGCGCGCTTGTGTTTCAACCAGTAAGTTGCTAGGCCTCACGGAATCATAATTAAGAGTTTTACTGGTGAGGCCCATCAAAATTAGGACATTTTTTGTCAGTCGGAAAGGGTTATATAAATAAAATTAAAAAAGGTAGAGTTGTGTGGCAATCTATTCTCACTGCCTACCCTTGTGGTAAAATGGTGTGATGATTAGTTACTTTGATTAAAAAAATAATATTAGAACATCTCTCTTTTATTTACTTGTGAAGGTTATTCACCTCAATATAATATATCATTGTCCCAGTTGCGACCATTACCTTTTTGTTTTTCTGTGTCTTGTTCTGAATCATATTTTCGTTTAGATTTAATAGTATTATCTTCTTCTTCAATGATGTAAGATTTCTACTATAAATTCATCCTTATTTATATATTACTAGCTTTTACCTGCGGCTTCGCTCGCATGGTATTTGGGGGAAATAACTGTAGCAATTAGCAAAACATTATGTCCTTTCCCGAACTTCACCCTCCCTCGTCTCTTCCCTCTCTGCAAACTCCACCTTCCTCCTGCCTTTCCTCCGTGCCGCTAAAATTTATGAAATACACACATTTTCATTTATATAAATTTCATAACGCCAGAGCTTACTATTGTACGCAGCCTATGTTACTCGCTGATAATGTAGCTTTCTATTGGTGAAAGAATTTTTCAAATCGGTTTGGTAGTTTAGGCGTGAAAGCGTAACAAACAAACACACTCACTTTTGCATTTATAATATTAGTATAGATGGTTTTTTTATTTGATTTCCCTTTCGTTATGTGTCTTAAGAACAGACCGAGAAATCAGAATTATTCTGAAAGCATTGCACATCTGTGTACATTTGCAAAATAAATTACAATATGTTTTCTTATCTTATCTTTTGGTTTTATTTTTTACAAGCTCTGCATCAGTCTTTGCGTCACTCTGTTTTGCAATATAATCTAATACACGAGTATGGTACTGAAGCAATACATTGCAGGATAGACACTTCCTCTTTTATAATAATATACTATCTTAACTATAAAGCAGAAAATCTGTGTGCTGAAGCAGTCAAAACTTCAAACAACTCTGTTGTCATGAAATTGAATAAATATATTTTTAAGCTCACAATGTGATTTTTAATATGAGCTACAGAGCTTTGAAATATCCTCTTAATGTGACTGATACACTTATTCTCGCCTTACGTTCCCAATATGAATGTACGGCGAGCAATTTGCTGAAATAGGCCAAGCCACAAAAATATTGCGCGCGTATAGCGGGACACAGGCAAAATTGTAACTAATAGTTCTGTGAGCATTGGATCCAAAAAAAAATTCTCTTATTAACACATTGTGATCGGGCAGTTTTCGGCCGCGTATCGTGCTGGTAACGGGTGATTTTTCGCGTAATTTCGCGCTAACGTAGACCTCTAGAAAAATTGCGATAACTTCAAAAATATTTGTTTGATTTCAATAATTCTTTTTGCAAATTATTTATTTTATTTCATTTTATTTTATTATATTTAGAAATGTATTCTTTATCGTTAAACTAGTGCAGAATTTCACATAAAGCAGGAAAGTTATGAAAAAATTAATATTTACACTACCTCGGTACCTACCGTACACCCCATCTATTGTTCTCAAAAGGTTTTTACCTGCATGGCTACAACCCTACAGAGGCTATATAGCGAAAACTCAAGTATATTGGAACCCGCATTTTAACGTGACCCGCGCTCCACTAACAATCTATCAAAAACGTATAAATACGTGTTCCGCTCTCTAGCATTAATTTGCTAAACACGTATTAATACGTGATCAGATTACAATGTGTTAATAAGTCAAAGTTCCTCTTATTAATAAGTTAAAATTCCTCTGAAATCATAAGATTTGTAAGTAAGTACTTAAATACATAACTACATCATCTCATGTCTGGAGCCATCTCCAGACGAGCCCCAAAATACCTGAAAAAAACCCTTGACTCTGTGCAGAAACGGGCGGTCCATTTGATAGACTCTCCTAACCTAACAAACGGATTGCAATCTTTAGAGCACAGGCGCCAGGTGGAATGCTGTCCTTGTTCTACCGGTATTACGATGGAAGATGCTCCGAGGAACTAGCGTCATTGATCCCCTCGACACCGGTGCGTAGTCGAGAAATACGCCAAACGTGTGCTCATCATTTGTACACGGTTGACATTAGTCACATGAGAACGGGTCGTTTCTACGACTCGTTCATGAGTTCAACAGCTCGGCTGTGGAACGATTTGCCGGCCTCTGTGTTTCCTCCCTCCTACAACATTCACTCCTTCCTCTCCTCAAAAACACCCTCCACACAGCATCTTCAGGGATGACATAGGCCCTGAGGGAAATTATTTTCCTCAGAGCCTCCTGTGTGGAGTTAATGTAAAAAAAAAAAAACTGAATTATGAACAACATATTTTAGGTAACTTTTTTAATTTCACGTAAGGAATTATACAATTCAAATTTCACATAAGAAATTATAGTCCAAAGAAACTTCAACATCTTAATTTTTTTTTCAAACTTTCTTCAGGCAGGTAGGTACCGTAACAGGTATGAAAAAAATGCTAATAAGAAATTCCAAATAAATGCAATGATTTCACATTGAAAAAAAATAATCTTTACTGAACAATTAAAATGGCCACCATCTTGAACAGAAAGCAGAATGTAAAAACAAATTTGCAGACAGTCAAAATGCAAATGGTTTAGTTAAAATAGGACTTCACACGGTAAGTCGGTAAAAAAATGACGCCATGTTGTTTATGAAAGCAGTAAAAACCCTTATTCTGACGTAAGAAAATTTGCACAACCATTTCTCTCTGCTAATTCTAGGTCAACACAACTATTTTAAGCCAGCAATGTCATTTCAATCATGTTCTATGAAGTTTTGAAATATCCATAAGGGGCCATCCATAAATTACGTCACACGAATTTCATGATTTTTTGACCCCCCCCCCCCCCCCCGTCCCTGTCACACATCATCACATTTGTGAGACCCTCTCCCCCATAGTGTGACGTTACATATTTTGCAATTTTATATCTAAAAATAATCAAAATAACGATTTTTACATGTGACGTCACAGAGCTGATGAACCCCCCATACCCCTTGTCACACTTCTCTACACCCCTCCCCCCCCTTAAGGCGTGACATAATTTATGGATGGCCCCTAAGTCTAAAAAAAAAATTCAAGAAGCCATGTTGTTTGTTCCATATTTTTCAATTGTTCTTTTTTTCAATATTTTTATTAAGGGGGCATTCTAGTCTAGAGGCACGAATTGTAGGTGTTTTTTTAGGTGCAACAAAAAAAAAACCAATAATATTTTTACCAACTTCTATTTTATGAAATATTTATTTAACATTAAAGAATCCATTAAAAAAAGAGTCAAACGAAAAAATTAAAAAAAAAAAATGGCGCACCCTGGTTGACACGATTGCAAAAAAAAAAAAAAATAATAATTCTTAATCCAAACAAATGCGGCTATGGCCCGAACTAAGGAAAAGTAAAAAAAAAAAAATTATTCGCAAAATGGCGACTGTCTGAAATAAAAAAGACGTTTTTGTACCAGTTTTTTTGACTTTCCAAATTTTTTAAAAATAGTAAAAATTGAAATTTTGTTATAGTTCTAGTTCCCGCCATAGAGGAATGTATAGAGAAGGCTCACACCAATTTTCAAGTAAATTGGTTTAGTAGAACTTGAGATATCGTGTCAACCGCCTCGAAAAAAGTGGTTTGGAGAAAAATGGGTTTAAAATTTTGTTCTATTTAGATTTTGGTTAGATTCCGTTTAAACCGCGACATTAAAATGGTTATAACTTTTAAAATATTGCGAATTTCGAAAAATCCTTTTAAGGAGATATTTTTGAATATTTAAACTTTGGAAATATGAAGGAAAAAAAAAGTTTTTTTTTTTTTCTAGACTAGAATACCCCCTTAAGCACTCAAATTTAAAAGAGCTTGAAAAAAAAATTGGAAACACCGAGATTAGTTTATAAGAAGTACAATGTTATTACGACCGACACTCAAGACAGAATAACGGTTGGTTTCAAAACCGCTCCGTCATTCAGAAGCACGTGTTGCAGTGTGGCAACTAATTGAAAATTGCCAGTATTTAAAATAAAATTACAAGTAGTTCCTAAGTATTATTTTCTCAGGTTATATTAGGTTTGTAAAGCTAGTATATTTTATTATAAAACTAGATGCTTTGTGCGATTTCTTTAAATGTGTAATTCTTTAAAATTGAATCGATAATTAATTTGATTGTGTTTGATTCAAAATCAGTGATCCTGACATAATTACAGTAGAATTAATATGGTGGATTGTCAATAAAAGTGACCCAAATGGAGAACAATGGGCATTATTATCTGGCTATAAATTAAATCATTGTACAAGTTGTAGTCAACAGGAAATAACTACAGCAGTGATAATAATTTGGCCTGGCTAGATATCCCGTTGCTTTTCTTATTCTTGAATTTTTGCATAAGTCGGAGGCCAAGTACCTGACTGATTATCCATTATGCCTTCAGAAGTAGGTGGAGAGGATGATCACCATACATTTCTGTTTTGACATGCACTCCTTGCCTTATCCACATTTATACATTATCTTTTGTTATTCCAATTCTTGACATGACCCGACTCAAGTATTTGACTGGGTTGTTGTTGTTTTTTTTTTTTTACATTATGGGCCATCCATAAATTACGTCACGCATTAAGAGGGGGGGGTAGAGAAGTGTGACAAGGGGTTTGGGGGGAGGCATCAGTTCTGTGACATCACATGTAAAAATCTAAATTATTAAAAAAGCAAAAAAAATTTAGATGTAAAATTGCAAAATATGTTACGTCACACTAGGGGGGATGGGATCTCACAAATGTGACAATGTATGACAGGGACAGGGGAAGGTCAAAAAATTATGAAATTCGTGTGACGTAATTTATGGATGGCCCCTTAGCTCCACACAGGAGAGAAAAGCCCCTTAGCTCCACGCAAGAAAACAAATCCTTCAGAGCCTACGTTGGGGATGCTGTGTGGAGTGTATTTTTAGGGAAAGGAAGGAGAGGAAGTTCTGTGAAGGAAAAAGGTATGAGGGGTGTGTGTCCAGAAGTGACGGATTATGAATTTATCCCTCCTACTGCAGTGCAAGGCGATGTTCTGAGAGAGTCCTGTTGGAGAAGTCAAAAAGTCTTCCTCAACCAGTCTTTCCCGATCTGGCGTGCCACGCAGTTGGTGGCCAGACGCATCTGCCGCCAAGATCCCGACAAACCTTAACCCATGAACCCAGACATCCGCCCAACACCCAAACATCAAACCACTTAGGGTGACCTACCCTTGGCAGTGTTGGTTATCCAATAAATGGTTCCGGGGTGGCGGTATCCATACTCACCTCCCAAATTATCTTCAATTGCTACCTGAAGTCTGCCCTTTGAAATGCAAAACATCACAACATTGTATTTCTTGATCTCAAAAACATTAAAATGCAGAACAAAACTTTAAACATCTCTACTACAAAACTACAAAATCGCACAACCATCTTTGTTCTTTGGGACTGTTGAAATAAAAAAGTAAAAAGTAGATGACCAAAGATATTTTAATGATTTCATTATATTTTCATAAAGCTAAATAAATATCCTTCACAATGAAAATAATGATGTTTTTTCTCAATTATAATGAAAAATTTACTATATATATATATATATATATAAATAATGAAAAATATATATATAGTATTTATATATAATTTTAATTTATATATAGTATTATGAAATAATTTTTCATTATAATAGTAACAGGTCGGTGACTCTTATAAATCTGATAAAATAAATATGTTTCCACATGATGAAACAATAAGATAGAATAATATTAAGAAAAGTTATTTCATTGCCAAGCGATTGTGCTGCTAGTATATCCTTTAGGGATATGCTGACCTTAAACTGTTAGTTCGGTTTACAGGAACAGGATATTATTAAAATTAGGGCAAACATGCTAAGGTTGAGACAGCGGAAATAATAATGTAGAATTTTTCCTTGTACTTAATGAATGAGTTTTGTTTTCTCTATTTATCCTTTGATTTAAGGCAAGGTTTAAAGATAAGCAACTTTGTCAACATCCTCTGTCTGATAATAATAATATAATTTATGGAATTTTCACTAAAACAACTAAAAATACGATTGAAAATTGACTGAGTCCTGAGGGTGATTTTGTATCTTTTATATTATCTTTTGTGTTAAGTCATCGTTACGAGACAATTAACACTAAAAGGCCAAATCCATTGGATATCGGAGTATAGTAAGGGAGACGCAAAAATTTCTACGAGACCTATGAGTTGTTCCAAAAACTGAACAAATTAAATTAGCCTCTGGGGATAAAGTACAATCGAAAAATTATACTGCCCCTGCGATTTTTTTATTTGCCCACACTGAATTTTGAACCTGTTAACTTTCCTCGGTTCTTCGGGTCATTATGACCCGAAACTGAAATTTAACTGATCATTAAAGTCATAATTATTAATATAATTAATAAGGACTTCATGACAATTACTAGTTATCCATTCACTTATTATCAGTATTGTAAAATTATGGATAAGTCTCTTATGTTAAGAAAATTAAGTTTGTTCTATCTTAGGTTTCTCGGGTCAATAATACCCGAGTATGAAAAAGGTCCATTCAATTCAAAGATGGTTCTTGTCTAACACATTCCGAAAAAAAAAGTCATTTTGTTGATTATAATGCAACAAAGGGTGCTGTTGATTTTCTAAACAAAATGGTTTCGACCCATAGTTGCAAACGGATGACAAGAAAGTGGCCTATAGCCATATTTCATAATGTGATTGATATTTCGTGTTTCAATGCTAACGTATTTATACTGTGACACTAATACTGGAAACATTTTTATTAAATAAATAATTGCCAAATTTTAAACCAACAATTAGAATTAACCAACAGTCCCATTTTAAAGTTATTCCCTTTCCCCCCCTCTCTAACCCCCGCCCTCCCTAGACCCCTCCTCCTACCCCTCCCCCAACCATTATCTGATGTTCTCTCCCTCTCTTATATGCTCTCCCTTTATTTTGTGTTTACCCCATTATCTTAACTCTGTACTTTAATTTAGTTTTTATGTTTATTGTCCTGAAGAAGGTCGAGTTCGACCGAAACCGGTCGACGAATATAAATTTATATAAAGTGGTTGTAAACAAAGAACTTGTTTCATTCTGTAAATAATCAGATTTTGTATTTGATTTAAAACCATTACTCAATATTTTTGAAGTCGGGTCACATGACCCGAAGGCCTAAAGTCTACATAGTATTTGAGGAACCGAGAAAGGTTAAAGGCAAACCATTTTCTGTTATTCTCAAGAAAAACAGAAGTTATAACTTAGTTCTCAGTGACAAGAAACATAACATAATCGCTGCTTATTTATTGTAGTTTCTTTATAAAAATAATTTGTTTGTTTCAGGTTGCTCCGAGTCAGCGGAGTCCCCGTGCTGGGCATTGTAGGCTGCGTGCTGACGGGCGCCGTGGTGCTGGACTCGGTGGCCAGCGCTTGGCGCAGCCGGCTGCGGGGCCGGGGAGGCAGCGAGCCCTCGGGGAGCGCCAGGGGCCCTGCAGTGGCCCCCGCTCCGCGTCTGCAGGCCGCCGCCCACTGGGCCGCAGAGCATATGGCTACCACCTATGTGTACCTGAGGGACTTGCGTAATGAGAACCATTCCAAGGTATGTTTATTATTACCTATTTTATACTTGTTGCCAATGAAAAGTTGTTCAAAGCAGTGAGGCTAACAGTCTACAATTGAGTGCTGATAACAACCCTGACTTGTGGCAGTGAGGAACTGGCAGAAGAAGGATGTACCACTGTCGTGTGTTAAGCCGCCGCTATCCGAATTTCGACTGATTTCTTACATATATATCTCCCTTAAACATTTGAAGTTTTTAAGTCGCTTGAAATGGCTTTAGCCGTGTTTATTGACCAGATCTGAATAGCCAGGTACTTCCCCACCATCCTCTGCCCCATCTCCTTCCCCTCCCCACTACCTTCAGCCTCACAACATACCCCGATTGGGGATGCCATAGTCCCACTGGCTCCAGACGGGAGCAGTTGGGACTCTTGTGCGGTATTCATATTAAAAAAAAATCTTTTTAAAAAATATTTGTTATTTTTGAAGATAATATCTAGAAACGTTCACGCCGAAACGCAAATTATATGAAATTCCCTCGATAGAAAAAAATCGCAAAGTATGCTCCGAAAATTATTAAAAACAAGTCTATTTCTATTATTTTACAAGTTATATTTGTGAAAAAATTCACAATGTTTCTTCAAATGATACTCAAGATACCTTCCACGAGATTTTTGCTCTATTTTAAACGAGTCATGTTTTATTAAGCATTTTCGCAATTTTCGCTTCAATTTTATCACTAAAAATATTAGCGCGCTCTGTCCAACATTCGTAATTACATATCTATCCATCTTCTCGATTTCGGGCCGGGAAGCGCCGCCTTAAGTGGATTAACTATCTACTTAATAGCATGAATTACTGTTTATTAGTTATTAAAACTATTTACAAGCCCAACAGGTGTTCATAAATGACTATCCGTTTATTGTATTATTTTGACGTTTGTACGCGATGACATTCACTTTTCAAATTTTCCTGCGACTGACATCTCTTAACGAAGATTGCGAGGCAAAACACGCCGTCCTTTGGCGTTAGGGTAACTATTTTTAACATGTTGAATGCCGGGCATATTTCGAAAAACCGCGCGGATTTTCCTTGTTGCTTTCTGGTCAAATATCCATATAAAAACAAAGGAATTGCTTTTTTTTCCGATTATTTTCTGTTTACCAGATAAAATATCTTATTATTCGTGTTTATTGCATGATAAGAGGTTTTTCCAGAATAGCTAACTAACTAAAAAACAGATTAAAAAATCTCCCATTTTGGAAATAATTGTCAAAAAATATAGTCACACAAATATAAACTGATTTTATTATTTCTACACAAATCTGAATACACACCCAACAAGATCTTTATACGCATTTGATAACGTAAAACTTTGATTTTTCGCCTTTGACAGTTGCAAAATATGACCATATAAGTCATAGAAAATTCATTTAATAATATTCTAGAGTAGCTAGATTAATGAAACGGTTACGTCAATAATGATATCGGCGCAAGCGATTCTGACCTTGTCCTTCATACAATTTTTATATTCATGACGGTTAAAATTGCATTTAAAAAAAAAAGCTACAATATTTCGTGGCCGCTGGCGGCTTTCCGGCAAATGACAGGTTAAGAGTTGGTGTCTTAACATAAGCGCTGTATTTAGCTCGTAAAAAAGCTGTCAACATAAGTCTTATATGGCTGATTTGACAAGTGTTACGGAGAATATACTAGAGAATATATGCCGCAAATTTGAATGGTAGAAGAAGTTGGGAAAGCCCGAAGAAGGCATGGCACGATCAAGTGAATCAAATACTTGAATCGAATCAAGTCAAGAGTCAGAATAAGAGTATATTGTCGGTGCAAGACCAATACCGCGGAAGAACCATTTGAAAATGTTCATGTGGGACAAAAAACTATCCAGAGATATTCGCGCTTTTGTTTGGAGATGGTTCACTCGCGGTATTGACTTTTTAACCCAGTTCAAAGAGTCTATTGGTCAAATTCAAAATTTGAAGGCACAAGGGCGGCTTGTGCTGTGTTCAACTGAAAGCGCCAAAAAAATGTATGCAGTGTGTGCCAAGACAGAGTTGTGTAGCGGTCCATCCTCTCTGCCTACTATGGGTCACGGCGTTATGGTTAGTCAGATATTTATTATACTTACAATATTAAATAACTTTGTAATACGTATTATTGCTGTACTTGCAACGCTCTATCATAAATTCTTCATTTGTTTTGTGAATTTGGCAAAGTTGAGATCTTTGTATTACTTTCCTGTCATTACTTTTAGTACATGAAGACAGATTTGCAATTTCCATTGCCAAATTATTTCAGAATTCAAGGCCTAAATAATTCACTACTCAAGAGAATGGAAATTTTGTTTTATGGTTAACTTATATTTTAGAAGCCTTATTTATAGAAGCCTCCGTGGTCGAGGGGTAAGGTCCTCGACTAACAATCCGAACAATTTTATTTGATTGACTTGTGTTCTTTCACAGTTCAATCATTTAAAAAATAATATAATATGTATTTGTGGCACTTTCCAGAGTGGAAGATACTCTCAGTATCGCTCTGGTCTAAGACCACCATTGAAAATTGAAATATTGCTTGAAATGGCTTTAGCTTTGTTTGGTGACCAAATCTCAATAGGTAGGTACTTTCCCACCTTCTTTCCCATCTTCTTCCCCTCCCCACTACCTTCAGCCTCACAACGTACTCCAATTGGGGATACCGTAGTATCACTGGCTCCAGATGGGAGCAGCTGGAACTCTTGTGAAGTATTCACATAAAAAATTAATAATAAAAAAGTGAAATGCATTTTTTGTTTTTGTGCATCACAAGTCTGGCAGTTATTGTAGACATGGTTGGAAAATTGATAAATGAAAAATTGGTGTACATGTTATGTACCGAATATCGTTATTATCATTGTGTAGGTGAGAACTGAATTATCAGTTTTTTGTCTTCACGTTCAAAACCTGTTAATTAGTGAACAGGTTTTTAAACTTTGTTTGGTCAGCAAAGTTATGTAATTAGTAAATTTAAATCTTAATGGTGATATATGTTTTGTATACATGTTAGTAATGGTACCCGGTACCCCTTGCGTGCTGTGTGCGGTGTGTACACAAATTAGATTAATTTAGTAATGTCCTAATACTCGTTACACATGAAAATAATTGGCCTGCCCGATGTTTTTCAGATAGTTTATTATAAAATTAATTTAATTATTACATTTGTTTAATAAATAATAAAACAGTAAATAATAAAACATGAACTGCAAAACCTCAGAAATTAATGAAGATAGTGGTACTTACCTGTAAATTAACTACACCTGAAGAGCTATTCTCTATCTTTTGTGAGATTGAGATAGATCTCTGCCGAGATCTCCTGTCAGATTTGTGTGATTTTCTACAGCTGTTATTTGCTTTTTCTGGGGGCCAATGTCAGAATTTCAGCTGTGAGCTGTCACGTATTTTAGTTTAGGTCGTTTTAAACGCGAATTCCTGCAAGTATGCATGATTATTTATTCATTTAACAGCCTTAGAAAAATCGCACAAATCTGACAGTAGATGTCGCCTGAGATCTATCTCGATCTCACAAAAGATAGAGAATAGCTCTTCTGAATAAAGCAATGACAAATCGCTGAAAATTTTCAAAAAACCATCTTCAGAAATGTAATTTCAAATCGCTGAAAAAATTTGAAAAAATCATGTTCAGAAATGTAATTTCTGAACATGATTTTTTTTAAATACCCGATTTAAGCAATATCTTAAGTTTTTCTAGTTTTACTGTAATCCAGCCCTGAGGAATGTGAAGCTATTTACAAAATTTCTTATTTTTCAATCCAAAAGCAGCAATTTTTCGATATTGTGCACAATGCGTTTTAATTTTTTTTTTTCATTAGCCCGGAGGAAAAAAAATCCTTCAGGGCCTGTGTCATCTTTGGGAATGTTGAGTGGATGGTCTTTTTAGGGAAAAGAAGGAGAGGAAGTTCTGGAAAGGAAAAAGGTATGAGGGGTCGGTAGGAATCTGGGAGTCAATGTGTCCAGGAGTGACGGACGTATGAATCCTCCCTCCCACTGCGGTGCAAGGCGATGGGTCGAGAGAATCCGTCTGGCAAGATGTAGGTTAGGTCTCCCTCAACCAGTCACTCCTGATCCACCCTATCGTGCAGTAGGTGGGCAAACGCATTCGCCGCCAAGACCTAGAAAGAACCCGGGCACCCCTACTTAGTCACCAAACATAGCGAACTACTTGGGGCGACCTGTAGGAGTGTTGGTTATCCAATAAATGGTTCCCGAGATGATAACGTCTTCAGGTCGATATTAGTTCCTAGCTAGACAGTTTGCCCGTTCCAAGTGTCCAAAAGCTCGTGAAAATGTCAAATGTATTATGAGGCAATAAAATTATTGTTCTAATTAAAACTATCTACTAAGTTGAAGTGTGTCATTAAAAGGTACTAAGTGGGTCATTAATAGGTACCTACCTATGTATAATTTTAAGTGACATTGTATAACGGTTTTTCAGATTCCTCCTACCCAAGCTAATCAACCATTAGGTATTATTGGACCGATGAGGGACATTTTGCATGTTTTTGTATGCATTTATTTACAACAAGCATTCATTGCTCTGTCAGGGACATAAAACACAAGTTACCCATAAATATATGCATAAAATTCCGATGAATGTTTTGGTACTTATAAGTAATCACCACGAATAATATACGTAATCTCAGTAGGCCATTGCATTTAAATGGTAGAGCAGACCACAGACTGCCTGTGCGTAATGTGTATGAAACAATGAACACCATAAAAAACTATTTTTATATACCCATGCATTGTGCAATTTTATTAAATTAGTACAAACATACTATGCATTTTTGTATATATTAAGTAAAATAACAAACAATTAACCCGTCAGGCCTCGAGTGTATTCTGTCAGAAGATCAGAATTTTTTTATTTAAGTAAAATAAGAAACAATTAACCCTTTAGGCTTCGGGCGTTTTCTGTCAGGTCGAATTAAAAAAAAATGATTTAACCCCTCGGGCCCCATCCATATTCAGAGGGTCAAAATATTTCTGTTTGCAATAAAATTCAAATAAATGGAATATTTCTGGACGTATCCGAAAACTAAACCTGTTTTTGAAAGTAATTATATGTTTTCAAATTTTACTATTAGAAATAAACATATAATTTTTCAAATGTTAAAAAAGTTTTTATAATGGCTCACCTTACGTTTTTTCTATTACTGATAATGAAAAAAAAAATCGAATGCTGTTCACGCGCAGTAGAAGCGAAACTTCACCAAAACAATCTCAACCAATAGGAGGCTTGAAAAGAGAGATCATAATCAAAGCGGCCAATGAGCGTAGTTTGACGCTTCGTAGGTACTGTAATGCGTCATTTCAGTTTCATCTGATTTTCAAATCATAATGGGCTAAAGAAGTTTCACCTCAAAAAGAAAAAACCCATATTTTATTAGACAAACGTATTATAAATATTGTTGTCACCCCATTTTTATGTTGTTTCATGCAAAAATAATGAATAAAAAATTCACAAGGTTTCATAATATTTTTTTAAATTGCGGTTGGAAACTGTCCAATTCAACTACTGCCACTCTGAGCATGATGACTCTTTTATGTGAACTAATTTTTAAATGATTTCTTTATAATAATTTCAGTTCTGCTTCCTGATGAGCGTGAGCATCAGCACCCTGTGGCTGGTGGTGTGGCTGGGGGGCTCCCTCCTTGTACATGCCGCCATCTCCGCAGCCCTGCTTGCCCCGCTGGCCCCGTCGCTGCATGCGGTCCTCACTGCCGCCCTGCATCAACACGCAGGTTAGACGCTTACTTGTTGTGTCTATCATTGTGTCACCTATACTAACTAACCGATCAAGTCCTACAGCCTAATCTATCACCCACGTAAGATGCTGTACTACTTGTTATAATCTTAACCACTGGAGCAATTAACAATTTTAGTGGTCCAAAATTGGACCACATTTTCCTACCATTCGTAAAACATTTCCATGGCCTACCATTTAAAACATTTCAATGGCCAGTCATTTATTTTAAAACGATGCTATTGAAAAGTTTTATCTATTATGACCATACAGAAGGGATGTGCTCATTTTAACACATTTCTTCAGACTGATTCGTGGACGGTTCGAAAACTCAGCTGTTATGGAGAGCATTAGTTTCTATGTTCCCGATGGTTATCTTCGTCACCGACAGCATAGACAGTTCTTAGAACACACGAGAACATAATCATTTCGTCGCAAATCTGAACTTCGTAGACTATTTTAGAACGATGTTAAAAATGAATTGATGATTGACAGATGATAATGACTTGAATATTTCACAAAAATGTTTGGGCAGTGGGCTACCTTTATTGCACGTGGCGCACGAGTGTTTAAAGGGTTTCGCTTAACACACATCATCGGGGTACAAAATTAAACTTAAATATATTGTGTAAGCTTTTATATGCATGCAGAAAGAGACAAAACATAACATAGGATAAAGGAACAGTGAGAAAGCATGAATTTAAAATCTTACATAATAATAGAGAGAAAGAGACAGACGTGTACACAACGGGTTGTATTATATCTAAAGAGACAAAACATCACATGAACGGGTGATTAACCTCTGGTTTGCCGATTGCGCGCCCAGGACGCGCCATAAAAAAAAAAAAAATTTTGAGATGCGATTTTAAACCTTATGTATAAAGAAAATGTATGAAGGACAAGGTCAGAATCGCTTGGGGCATTCTTGTTCTTGATGTAACAGATATAAGGAACACGCCTAGCCTCTCAAATAATCATCTTCGCACATATCTATGACTTTCGAAATGACATTTCTGCCGCGATTTGAGCTGTCAAACTTTGAGCGTCGCATGTCATAAAAAGATCGATAAAACTATCAATTTGTCAAATAAACGCAAATAATATTATTTGTAAGCATAGTTTATTGTTCAGGGAACGTGTTTCGGTAAATATTATTTACGATAGCATAAAATAAATCCGCAAAATATTACGTCAAAGTCAAAACATCGCGAAATTTTTGAGTTTCTTCCCTGGCATTTAAGAGGTTAAAGGGTTTCGCTTAACACACACATCATCGGGGTACAAAATTAAACTTAAAAATATTGTGTAAGCTTTTATATGCATACAGAAAGAGACAAAACATAACATAGGATAAAGGAACAGTGAGAAAGCATGAATTTAAAATCTTACACAATAATAGAGAGAAAGAGACAGATGTGTACACAACGGGTTGTATTATATCTAAAGAGACAAAACATCACATGAACGGGTGATTAAGGGATAATGGGGTTTTTATGAGCTAATGGGGAAAATTCCTAATATAGGGCTAGTGGACACATTTAATTGATTATTAAGAATTTGGGTTTTGTTTTTAATGACTTTCTTTATTTATTCAACCCATTAGCCACAAACCCCTGCAGCCTGCCGGGTTAGAGTAGTAGAGCATGACAGCGACATTTTTTAATAAAATTTTAAATGCCGAACGCTCCGTAGGTAATTAATCATTCATTTCGTAGAATTGGCAATAATATGTTTCTTATGTTTTTTCCCTGATATTTGTGTTTTGTAAGCAGCCAGCAGCCATTTAATTTCCTTCAAAATTGCGAGCGGTTCTAGGCTTTTGGCAGTGACCTATATGTCCCTGATTGCTTTGAAGACTATCATACCTAATTATTTTATTAGTTATTAGTATGTATGTATGCAAAAAACAAAAATTATTAATGTTCGTTTTATGAATATATGTTTTTTTTGTAAACTTTATGAATAAAAATGTGAAAAAACTAACGAAAAACGAGAAGGTATCCTTATTTACACATATTTCAATATTTAAAAAAAAATTATTTAATGTTTTTCTCCAATATATAAACAAATTTAAATAAATTAATTCATTTGAGTTTATGGTTCAAAAGTTACAATAGATTTAGTACACCAATGCAGGTTTTCAATTTTTGGTACGAAATTAATTATTTGATTAACTCTTTACAACCGACTTCATAAGAGCATGAGGTCTTAGAAAAAATCCTAAAAGAAAATAAATCGGTTTTTGGGAATGGAACCGGTCTCAATCCAAAATGCGGGAGCTGCTTCTGTAGGGTACCTTCATGTGCATGTATTTCAATCACTAAGTCACCCAGCCCCTTTGGGATCATAACTAAGGACTTCAAAGTGTGGCCCATCAAAATTATGATTTGTTTTGCTGATTGCAAAAGGTTAATCGAATTTTTTGCTTTGTCATCCTGCTGCCGCTCTTCTTTTAAAAATTACAATGTATTTATGAAGTGCAACATATAATATGCTATCAGATATCGTCTGACGTACTACTTTAGGTTAATGACTTCAAAATACAAATATCTGAAATATTATGAATTTATTTGAAACCACTGTTCTGTGTGCATTTAATCATAATTTGTACTGATAAAGTAAGATCATAATCAATGTTTATAAATAATAGTACTTATTACTTATTGTGAATGAATTTAATGAAATATAATTTATATGGCGTGTTGTATTTGCTCCTGCCTTTTTAATAATAATAATAATAATAATTAGTTATAAACAATTATTATCTGTATGACGTAGTAAGATATGGGAGACCAATGACCTAGTTGCAAATTGTGATTAGATAGAAGAAGTGGGATGGGAAGTGCCCTTGATTATGTATTTCCAGCACAGCATCAGGCGGTACAAAATTACTTATCATATTTAATCATATTCTGTCAGAAGGTCAGAAAAAGTTTTGCAATAAAATCCATAAATTAAATATTTGAAATGAACCCGAAAACTGTGGTGATGAGTTAAGCTTTCAAATGTTATTATTTGAAATAAACATATTTCTTTTTAAATATTGAAATTTTTAAGAGGGGGGGGGGTGCAATTTTACTAAATTAGTACCATTTGCCCGAGTGATCTCGGGTGTGAGATTTTGCGCACATAAAAGCCACCCAAGTATACTCGCGGGTGTTCCTTAAGTGGTTTTAATGAACAAAAAAATAATGAACACATACATTTTTTTTATTAGACAATTGTATTATAAACGTTTTTGTTCACTTTTTTTGTTATTTCATAAAAAAATAATTTTAAAAAAATTTACAAAGTTTCATAAATTTTTCTCAAATTGCGATCGGAAACTTTCATTTCATGGAAGTGCATGTTTTAATTTTTCTGTGGTTAACTTCTGAATTTGAATATAAAGCACGATGTTTTATCTTTCTACCACCGTTCATATTATACTAGCTGGTACCCGGCATGCGTTGCAATGCCATTCAAAGAAATAAATTGATCCTCCCTGCATGTCACCTTCCCTTCTCCTCCCACGTTCCCCTTCCACCTTGCCCCCTCCCTTGTCATCCCTCCCACTAAGCCCCTCTCCCCCGTATCCCTCCCCCTCCTGCCTTTCCTCCCTACCGCTAAAGTATGTGAAATATTCACATTTTAATTTACACAAATTTCAAAACACCAGGGCTTACCATTATATAAGCCTATAACCTTCGCGGGCATGCGCATAACAAATTACCAAAGTTTCATCGCAATCGGATGAATGGTATGGCAGCGCATAAAATACGAACAAACAAATTTTAATTTTTATATAAAAGATTTCACACCATGACAATAAGGGAGATACAACGATTTTTTGAGACCTTAGTGAGCTACTACCAAAAGTGAAAAAAATTATCCTTAAGGGGTAAAGACCTACATATTCCTTCTCAAGGCGTACACAATGATATATACACAATGATAGATGTCCGAAACATTGACTTAAGACGCAATATGCTTTATTTACCCAAAAGTCTAATCACAATGAAACTTTGTTTCTTAAGCAATAATGTTTTAGACGCTGACCATTCAGTTGGACCCAAGCTTAATCAGGGCTGTACAGTATTATCAAAAGTGTAACAAAGAGATGGTCGCGAAAGAGAAACAGAAATCATTTGCAAACGAGAAGGGACAGCTACCTAAGGGGAAGGGAGTAGGCTAACCTACATCCAGTGCGTTTTCCTTAAACTGATGTATATGTTGTGTTTGCAATGTTAACATAATCAAATGATAAACTTGTATTGCAGTGGAATCTGACGGAGAGATGGAAGGCTTCCTGCCAGAGATGTCCCCGCTGGCCCTCCACGAGCTGCACCAGGCTGGCGAGCAGCCCCTGCAGCTGCCCTCGCTCTCCTCCGACCTCTCCCTCCCCACAGGTACCTACTGCACCCTTATAGCCGACCAGTATGCAGTAAAACCTGCCCAAGAAGTTTTTACACTTTTTCAGTGTTACAATTCTTGGAGAGTCTTGGCTGCCTCCATGAAACACTTCCTTCTTTCTCTTGTGGATATCCTTTTTCCTTTAATTTCCTTGTGCTTAACCCCTCATTTGCCGCAAGCGTGCGGCAAAAATTTTGTCTTTTTTTTTTTAAATGCGATTTTAACCCTTATGTATGAAGAAACTGTATGAAGGACAAGGTCAATCAATGGTCAATGGTCAATCAAGGAAGGAAAATCGCTCGACCCAATACCATTCTTGACATAGCCAATGGTTTCATTCATACAGCGACACTAGAATATTTTTAAATGGATTATCTATGACTTAGCAGCTCGACTTTTACAACTGTCAAAAGTGAAAAAAATCGATGTTTTATGTTTAGAAATACTTATAAAATGCTTATTTATTTGCAAACTCCTTTGAATTGTGTTTTTTTCATATTGGGTGTATGTATTCAGATTAGTGTATAAACAATAAAATCAGTTTATATTTGTGTTATATTTTTTGACATATTATTACCAAAATGGGAAATTTTTTAATATTTTTTTTAGTTAATTATTCTGGAAAAATCTCTTCCAATATTATCAGGCAATATACATGAATAATAAGATACATCATCCGGTAAACAGAAAACAATCGCAAAAACACAATTCCTTTGTTTCATATGGATATTTGACCAAAAATCAGAAAGTTTACTTCAGCGCGGTTTTTCGAAATACGGTTGGCATTTGAGAGGTTAATAATAAAAGCGTAATACACTATAAATTAAAGTTCTTATCTGACAAATAAAAGTGAAATAAACACACTTATCTACAACGTATTAAAAATAAGTGCATTTATTAATATGTAACTATCAAATACGTTCATGTAAGTTTCTACTATGAATATTTCAGAAACATAATATTATAAACATTCGATAAAATATCTTTAACCCAATATTACACTATAAAACCAATCAAACGTTACGAAATAACAATTCCTCTTTGTGGTAACCTGATTAAAGAAATGTGTTTTTTTTTTATCTACAATGTTTACTTTTTTGCCTGCAGATGTTGTTAAACTTTACAACACTGACCTTTTCAATAGAATCTATCCCATAAAGCGGCGCGTTGACACTTCTTCTTCTCAAGTCGGTTCCCAATTCCCGGTTCCTTCACTCCTCGCGGTCTTGTACTGCGTGGAGAGCTGCGGACACCAACATACCAGAAGCCAGTTGGTCACCCCAGTCCATACTTCTTCTGCTTTTTCTGCCTTCCACTTTGCCAGTGAATATGTTTTTCTCCAAGTTGGAGTTCTTAGTTTTTCGAGCAATTTGTTCAAAGTATCTTAAGATAAATTGTAGGCAAATAGTTAGTTAAATGCCTATTGTGGATGTCTAGCTCTTCCAGAATGGACACATTTGTGCATCTGACTGTCCATGGAATCCTGAACATTTTTCTCCAGCACCACATTTCAAGGAAGTCTGTTTTCTGTTGTCTAAAGCCTCGAGTACATTGAGCGAGTTTACAAGCTACTAGCCTGCAAGTTTATAAGTGGGTGAATCGGCGAGTGAGATTGTCACGACAAACAAAACTGTCCACTCACTCAATAGCAAACTACCTAGGGAGTTGAAACCACATGTTGCTATATTTTCTGGGTGTTCTAGCATAAAAATGAAATGGAACACAAATCATATCCGTTTTGCTTTCCTTTTTAACTCCTTTTTGATAATATGAGCTAAAACAACGGCTCCCGCGCGAACCAATTCGGTCGACATTTTGTAGGAAACTTGAGCTCGCAACTAGCGCCACACGCTAGCCAGTGCGAAACGACTCCCGTGCGAACTAATTCGGACAGTTACGAAATCAACTGTTGGTGGGCCGCCATCTTGTGGCACACGCTGGCGAGAAGCGAGCAAAGTTGACCTCCTTTCAACTTTTTTCGTAGATTGTTCACAATCTGCTAGTAAGCTAGTAATACGATTACACTGAATGAGTTTAAGTGTCCATTTGCGTATTTCTACACTGTATAGAATAATATGGGGAAAATCAAACCCCGACGTTTTGCCATCGTCAATGCCCAACAATGTTTTGACAATGTATGTATTTTATTGAAACTTTATAGATCACATAATGTAATATCTGCACATGGGGATAACTGCCGATGCCGCGATAGCCAGGTATATCGGCTTAAATATTGTGTTTGATCCAAATGATGTACTCCATTGTGTAGATGTGGGAGCTGCCCTGAGGTACGCAGCGGGCGAGGCTAGCAGCAGCGAGGATGAGGGGGATGGGATGAGGGACAGCCGCATCCGAGGGGGGACTCCAGACTCTCTCTCCGCTGAATCCACCACCGACAGTGACACTGAATTTTTATTGACTGGTAAGTTACATTAGGTGTAGTCATTTTATCATATTCCTTGATTTCCAATGTTATTATTTCTGATTTTAATTATATTGTCTTAGTATTACTTATTTTTACCATGAGAATAATTCATTTTTCATTCTCATTTTTTGTGAAATGGCAATTGTGTTAATAGAGCTGTAAGCATTCATCTTTCCTCCTTAATTTTAACTGAGCTCGTATAACCTTCATGAAGAAATCCCTTCCTTAACCACTCCGACCCATAAGCGTGTTTACACGGCAATTATGGTGTGCCGATTACGCGCCGGCATGTCAAATAAAATTAAAAAAAAAAACTTTTTGAAATGCGATTTTAAACCTTATGTATAAAGAAAATGTATGAAAGACAAGGTCAGAATAGCTTGGGGCATTCTTGTTCTTGACGTAACAGATATAAGAAACACACCTAGCCACTCGGAATAATTATTTTTGAATTTATCTATGGCTTCCCAAATGTCATTTCTCCCGCAAACTGTCAAACTGTGAGCGTTGTGGGTCATGAAAAGATCGATAAACCTATCAATTTGTCAAATAAACGCAAGTAATGTTGTTTTTAGGCGTAGTTTATTGTTCAAGGAATGTGTTTCGGTAAATATTATATACGATAGCATGAAATGAACGAGTTAACAATAGCAGTCAAGTACAATAAGCGTGTTTTCACGCTAATGCATGTGTTCCCACAAAAATCGTTATAACTCTGTTATTGTTCTAGTGACAACCCTAAAACAAAAAGTAGAAGATCCATATTGAATCAAGCTTCGTATCTCTTTTCAAAGTTGTCCATAGAAGTACATAAAAAAATACTTATTTTGTAGAAACAGTTTTCACCCGCCAAATCACCTATGTGCCGTTAGACATTGTTAATTTTTTATTAAATATTATTGTATGAAATGGTAAAAAAGTGAGGTGACAAAATGGTTTATTATACATTTACACAATAGGATAAGTGTTTTTTTACATAATCAGTGATTTTAGTACCATTTTCACATAAAAACAGCGTGTGAGTCATTTTTACATTTTTTTAATGTTTGCATTTTAAATTTTAATATTTACAAATGTTAATATTTATTTGTAATATAACAATTTGAAAGCTTATTTTAAAACCTTTCAAAAACAGTTTTTAGTATTCAGCTACGTTCAGAAATGTTTCATTTATAGAGCTTTAAGCAGTAAATTTTGTTTTATGGGGCCAACAGACTTAGCTTTAAAAGATCATTTGGTTTGGCCTATTTCAGCATTTCGCTTGCCATACATTCTCAATGGTTTTGCCACCAGATACATAGATATAAATTATATTTTTTGCTTGTGAAATTAGTGAGATTTGGCTCAACATGTACATTTTATTTAATATTTCCAGATAGAACAAAGAAGGCCAAGATAGTGAAGGCGACCGGAGCTGGAGTGTGGGCGCCCTCTGCCCCGCCCCCCAAGGACTCTGACTCGGACGAGTTCGAACTCATCGATAAGGACGACTTATAGTTTCCGCCAACTGCCGCATTCAATTTTCACTTCACTCAAAAGCATTATTAGCGTTTCGGTAATTTGCAAATATTGCTATTTTACATATTATGTGCTGCTCATTTATGAACCAATTAAAAAATAATAAAAATCGGTGGTAATTCACAAATTTTCTCATATCTTGATGTAACTTTTGGTTTCGGCATTGGCCTGGCCGGGTTCATCGATTAACCAATAAATGTCGCTGTTTCTAGAATTATTAATTACTTGATTCTTTGACATTTTTAAGTGAAAGGTTTTTGAATTTTATATCCCGTGTGTTTATTTGGGAGGTCTTCTAGTCGGTAGCGACTTCCGTTTCTGATGATGGTTAAATGCCAAGAATTCGTCTCGAATAGATACATGACATGCAAAATTCGAAAATCAGTCATTATAAAAAGTTGCCAACTATTTGGTGCAATTTTTTGTGTAGTTCCATTTTGCAATCTCCCGCTTTTCTGCTTATTCCTTTGACAGAACCCCATTTGACCCCTAGGATTGGACCCCCGCATTTGCAGTGTTGAAGAATCGTGCCCGCGCACGGTACAAAGCACTGCAATTGCAGTGTCAACCTTATACATTCATTTTGTCTTCAGATATTACCTCAGGACAGACACTGGCACCAAGCGATGCAATGCAAGAAAATATTTCTTTTGTGAATTACCACCTTTAACAATTTCAATATGTAGTAATAGAAACTGCATCTAGTTAACTCACTTCACATTCTAAGTGTCAATTTAGCCATTTAATTGCATCTTATTTGATATATAATTATGATAATGAATATTGCTTCAATCAAAATTAGGTATTGACAGAAAATGTGAAGACATATTTTAATTATTTTCATCATTTTTTCCTTCTCCGAATTAAACTTTGTTAACTAAATATTTATAACCAAGAAAGCCAATTGAAGATTTGTCCAAAAAATTTTCAATATGCCGAACCAATTAAATAAATCAGTAAAAATATTAATAAATCAATTTTTGTAGAACAATTATCATTTTTCTTGCAAATTTTGCAAAGAATGCAATGCTCTGTAGCTTGTGATGGAAGTGCTTGAAACTTTCATGACATAAGAGCTAGCTTGTAATTTTTAACCCACCGACGCTAGGAGCGGTGTTATAAGTTTGACGTGTCTGTGGCATTGTAGCTCCTAAACGATTAATGGAATGGACCGATTATTATGCAGTTTTTTTTGTTTGAAAGCTGACGTAATCGAGATGGTTCTTAGCTACAATTCATGAAAATCTGTTCAGGCGTTTCAAGGTTATCAGCTCTTTTTTGTGTCGAGGGTTTCTTAAAATTTTGTAAATTTTACTTATTGGGGGAAATGAGTTTGCAATGTGTAATTCGGAGCAGTCGATTGGTGGATGTAGTCCACTCATTATGAAAACATTTTACTTTTATAAATATCAGGCTGCGCCTTTATAATGTAAAAGTGATGGATGTGACCATTTATTAAAAATTATCTTTTAGCAGCACTTCCCATCCTTAAGTACTTAAATCGTAGATTATTTGTTGAAATTTTTTGGCAATTTCTTCAACTTGCAATAATAAGTGGATGTGAATTATTTCTTTTATATTATTTATGATAAAATAATATAGGTCTAATTTTTATTCTTCGAATAAATTGTTTACTGCTATTTAAAGCTGGAATCGAATCCTTAAATTATGTCATGGTTAAAAATTTGAAATTGACATTTTTTTCACTTTGTATTTTTATTTAATAAATAGATGGCGCCAAAATAACAAAACGAAATCAAAATGGTGAATGAATACTTAAAAGCTGGTTCACATTACGCTATCAAATATAAAAGATCATAGCACGCCAAATAACGCTCTCCATACAATCTCTTCAGACCGTTCACATCTAAGCGTTTTTAAGCGCAGATCAATCATAGACAATACACATCTCAGACGTAACCGCTCCAGACGCGATATCCCAGAAGATAACTCTCCCCTTCTCCGACTAAAACAGGAGAGGGGGTCATTGTAATTACGGAGCTGCCTAGACCCGTGGATGACAGATGTCAAGTTGACAGATTTCAGTACAAAAAATATGCGTTCCGTTGCCGCTCCCTAATTCGACTGACCCCCTCTCCTACCACAGGAAGAAATATTTGATAGCCTCGTGTGAAAAGACAAGATAAGCGCTCGCGAATCAACAGATATCTGCTTGCAGATTTATAGCGTAATGTGAACCAGCTTTAATTCTTATTTTTCTTGCATCATTGCCTACAAAATGCACATGAAAATATAATTTTTGCTTTAATTGCTTCTCCATTGTTAAATTCTCTAAGGGTTTTTCCAATAAAGCTTAGTTCAGACTGGGAACCTTTTTTCAACAGACGCGCAGAACACTCAGCATCTGATCTTTTTTCTCCTATTCCTAAGCGCTTAAAATTTTTCATCTAAAAATAACAATAGAATGCAAAATAAACTTATTTTTAGACTGTATAAAATTTTGCGCCATCCTAAATTTCAAATATTTTTTTTTTAATATTTCTTAATGGTTGCTATTTTATACAATATTTATGTTGTATTGAGGAATAAGATCATCTGAAGGCAAATGGTTGGTGAACCAGCCGGAGTCAATAGTGATGGTTTGCAGCTGATTTGATAAATGCTGAAACATTTATATTATGTAAATAAATATGTATCTATTTTATATTTGAATACAATGATTAGCTCTGAAAACTTTCTTGTGCTTTTCTTTTAGTTTTTACTTAACTAACTTGAATATTAATAACATTTTATAAAGTAATTATTTTAATTAGATAAAATTTCGAATGTATTTGAACCCTTTTGACATCAGCCATTTTCAGTTTTTGATGTTTCACAATGTTTTCTGTTCTTTGTCATTGTCTTTTATACATTGTACATCAAATATTGCGTTTTGAGGCAAAGAGGGTTAAAATTTACCTGTTTTCAACCAACTGCAACTTGTTAATTCTACCAAGGAAATAGAAAATTAGAAATGCAATGACTAAATTCAAAATAAGTGCATTTTTTAATCCGAATGAGCCAAAAATGGTGAAAGCTTTTCAGTGTTGGATTTTGGCATTTAAGAAAAACGTTGCACTGGTGCAGAATCAATGCACGAACGTAGGAATGAATGCATTTCAAGTGAGCTGTGTGATATTTTCAATAAGATAGTAATATAGATATGTACCTTCCTATATAATTCTATTTCGCTGGTTTAGGAACATTATATTTCTGTATTATCACCACATAATCTCGTAAGATACAATTTTTATTTAAATAGTTTGAGTCACTCATTTTTTATATATTATTTTATGACAGTTTAAACTGTAATCTTTGTAAATACTTATATTTCTCAATGTGTAAATAAAATGTTTTCAAACATTTGCTCAAACTTTTCTTTTTAATTCATGCTTTTGTATAAGCTTGTATAATTACATAATATCCATACATACATATAAACTCATCTTGCACAAAAATCAGAAAGCCGTTGTTGTCTATGCCTGAAAAGCCCCCATTTTAAAAATAATTGCCAGACTTGTATGTGCTATGTTAAGTAGGAACCAAAAACAAATTTTTATACTCTACCTGGCACTCTGTTACAACTTATTATTATTTGTGAGGTTAACTGCTTTTCTAATTTGGTATCCTAAACCAGTCAGGTTTATAGTTCTCGCATACGAAACGCCTAGTTTTACAATTGAGCCCGAGGAAAAATGGTGTTATTGAAAAAGTAAGTTCCGAGATATTGGCTGTTGAACATTTCATTTGTCTGTAGTGAGCATTAAGAGTCAAATAAATCAATTTATTCATAAGTTTTGAGTGCGATTAACAGAAAAGAAGAAAAAAACAAAAAATTTCATAAATCCATGTTTTTTCATTTTATTGACAAAAATTTTTGGAACTTGTATTGACTACCATTGTATAGAAAAAGAGCATGCTTCCGGCTGTCATCATAGGCCTTGTACTGCCATCTGTGGTTGAGATATTAAAACAATTTTTGCTGTGAGCTTAGATATGGCATGTAATTTGAATGGATCTGCATAAAAACAGAATTATTTTGCATAAGAGCTCAATTGTCGAGAACCAAATTTGCTTCATGTGTAGTCAGTAGAACTTATACAGGGTGTAATACTGTAAAATACATATTCTAAGGGTTCATTATTAATAATTTCTATTTATATGCATGTAATAACGGACGTAAATGGCACTGATTTATTTACATGTAATATAATAACTTTGTAACAAAATGTCTGCTTTCTATAGTGCCATTTTCCGTAATTTCTAGAATGCTGGCTTCTCTATGGGAAATAATGCAGTCTTATACCCTGTATAAAATATATTTTATGACGTGTTACCTCTGTCACATATTGTACACGGTGAATGCTTTATTTGAATAAGTAGTATTGCTTGAGCTTTGCTGGAATTTCGGTATTTAACCATTTCCCTCTTAGCTGCAGAATATTGTAGTCAACTGAAGGGACAGTACAACATAAATGTGATAGCTCTTGATCAGCGTTGTGCACAGTTTTTAATTAGGGTAGGCAATAGATAAAACAGTGAATTAATTGATTTTAATTTACCATCTTCCTACAGATGTCGAAAGTTTTTACTGAGAATGACTAAATTGTAGACTTTAGCTGATGTTGGTTAAGATTGCCAATCAAATATCCATATAACCACTTTATTTATTCATATTAAAAGCCAATTACGGATACATAAAATTTCCATATTTTTTTATATGTCGCAATTGCATGAATTTCACTTTTTTATTATCAATTTTTTATTTCATTAGTAAAATTGTACCAATTAATAGAGGTATCAACAGATGGCACTGATTGCCATTTGCGATTTTTACCGAAAGGCATGGCCTTTTTTGTTACTAACACAAATGAGTCTTCCCTTGAATGCGCATCGCGCACACTACAACATTTTTTTTGTGGAATACAGAAAAGAGTTTTTATATTTTTTTACGGAGTCTCCCTCAATATCTACTTTTATTTGTAATTCTCAAAAAAATTCAAATTTCAAAATCATCAAAACTTGAATGTGGAATTTGTGTAATTTTGGATATTTAATTCTTGCTTTTGACGCATTATAGTAGAGTAGTCATAGTAGTGTGCGCGGTGCAGCTGGCACTGCAATTTGTAGTTGAAACTTCACGGGTAATTTAGAAGTAAAGAATGATTTTTTGCAATGGTTTTATAAATTCTACCGTGTTAACCTTATTTTGTTGACAGCATCCCAGTTCCTTCAATTCACCGAGGGTTATCATTGGATGTTGGCCACGTCTCTTGGTTTCAAAGATTGTATTCAACTCCCCAGATATCTGAACCTCTTTCCGTCAACACGGGACATTGGCACCGTAGATAAATCGGTCTTGTTTGTTCCAAGTTATGCTCGGAATGGAAGTTGCATTGTATCATCCTCAAGAAAGACTAAAAAATGCTGTTAAGAGCTATGACATTTATTTTGAAAATAAATTGGAATTAATGTTACATATTAGAATTTTTTGTGATGTTTGGTAAAATCAGGGGTGTATCTGTGATGGAAGAATAACTTTAAATAAATATTAGTTTTATGTTAGCAAATAAATCAATTTAAAGGATGTAAAATTAAGTCGAAGCAGTTTCAGATTGATTGATATCAAGAATATATCAATATTTTAGAGGTACATTCATATTTAAGCATATAATTAATTATACTATTTGTATAAAATTATCAATGTTAGTATGAAGGAATAAAATGTGTGATTTCTTTCCCTATGTTTGCATTTTTTTTAATGTGGTTTGACACAAGAGTCCACAACCGCCCACAGCCAATGGAACATCCATGGCATCCCCAAGAAGAATGATGAAGCCGCAAGAAGTGATGTGGAAGAAATGAAAGAGGGTGGTTGGAAAGATCTGGTCACTAAACATAACTAAAGCCGTTTCAGGCAATGTTTCAATTCTGAATGGTGGTATCTCATCGTTGTTATACTGAAAGTATCTTCCACTCTACAAAGGGTGAAAAATTAAATTGGTCGATTTTTGATTTTCAAATCATTTATTTACATAACATCAACATTATGTAATTAACAACTTCACAAAATATGGTAATTTTTAAATACGTAAACATACTTAAGAGTTAAGCACAGCTGGCAATATGAGGTTACAATCTTAAGACAATAACTTACATAATATGTAATAATATTATTTAATATTGCTTAGTCATTCGTACCTAGAACATTGAGAATAACAACAATTAAAAGCTGCGAAGCGCCAACAGCCTAATATAATAGTGAATGGTTCATAAAATAGAGATTTTTATAAATTCAATGTTTAAAATGTCATAGATATTAGGGGCCATCCATAAATTACGTCACGAATTTCATGATTTTTTGACCCCCCCTGTCACATTTGTGAGACCCCTTCCCCCCTAGAATTTCATGATTTTTCGACCCCCCCATACCCCTTGTCACACTTCTCTACTCCCCCCCCCCTTAAGGTGTGACGTAATTTATGGATGGCCCCTTATAGAATACATAGTAGATCAGCCATCTTGGTATAAAATGTCATAGATTATTATTTAATACATAGATGAGCCATCTTGATATAAAAATTGGTTAATTAACACATTGTGATCGGGCAGTTTTCGGCCGCGTATCGTGCTGGTAACGGGTGATTTTTCGCGTAATTTCGCGCTAACGTAGACCTCTAGAAAAATTGCGATAACTTCAAAAATATTTGTTTGATTTCAATAATTCTTTTTGCAAATTATTTATTTTATTTCATTTTATTTTATTATATTTAGAAATGTATTCTTTATCGTTAAACTAGTGCAGAATTTCACATAAAGCAGGAAAGTTATGAAAAAATTAATATTTACACTACCTCGGTACCTACCGTACACCCCATCTATTGTTCTCAAAAGGTTTTTACCTGCATGGCTACAACCCTACAGAGGCTATATAGCGAAAACTCAAGTATATTGGAACCCGCATTTTAACGTGACCCGCGCTCCACTAACAATCTATCAAAAACGTATAAATACGTGTTCCGCTCTCTAGCATTAATTTGCTAAACACGTATTAATACGTGATCAGATTACAATGTGTTAAGTACTTAAATGTTAAATTTGGTACTTATTTAAGTATTAAACCGGAGGTTTATTGAACCCTGAATGTTATAGTGACTGTACATCATTAGCTTGAGTAAGGTCCCTTTTCTAGGGATATGCAAGTTTCCATACTCGCGTTGTATACAAGGGCGTAGCTACAGCATTCACATGGGGATTCGAACCTGGGGGTGCAAGGGAGAAAGAGGGATAGGACTTAAAATTTATTGGAAAGTTTTTTGGAACTTCACATTAACTTATTATTACATCGCATTGTTAAAAGGGATGGTGTAAAGAATATTGTTGTATTTTCCAGGAATGTAATCTACGAGTACTATTCTATTTATTTTCCTACGCAACACTGCGGCCGATGAGGGGGGGGGGGGTGAAACCCCTAAACCCCTCGTATATATATGCCCTTAGTTGTATACTCACATTGTCACAACTTGTCGCTGTACATGAAGCTACTGAAAACACAAGACCCACATCGCCACTAATCATTGTTGCATCTCGTAAAATGTCAAAACTAGAGTGTTTTCGGTACCTCCCTCACAGCAAAACGGTTGCTGAGGTAGCTGTCATTTTTGTATCCTGTTATTCTTTGTTGACAATTTTGTTCCTAGCATTGATCTAAAACAATATTTATAGTTACAAAATGTCTCACAAAAGTGACACCATGTTTAAAGTCCCGAAGACGTAAGTCAGAACAACCTTTTTGGAAGATTGGCATAGCTGACGGGTTAACAGAATGTCGACAATGTGTGCCTGTTTACGAACCTCTGCACAAATGTATGGCGGTAGGTGCAAAGCTCTTTGAATAGTCGAGTATAAGATACTTGCGTATCCCTGTAGAAGGACCTTACAGTATGTAACGTAACATCTTTGGAGAGGGTTAGAGCTATGCAGAGGGTATTTTAAGGAAGGGAAAAGTGGACACGAGTCTTGAAGAGACTTTCATTGCAAGACCGAAGAGGTGGAAACCTCTTTATTACATTTAGTAAGACCTATCCTATGTATTCCATTTCTTTTATAACACTAAAATGTTTAAATTTAGCTTTAGAGTTAACTTTGTACTTCATCATTATCACATTTGGTTGTGGAAGTATCACTCTTCAGACTAGGGCAACTTTCAACAAGCTCAGAACTATCAGCGGCTGCGACTGGTGAATTCTGTGATGACCCTTCATCGATCACACCACTGGCTTCCTTAGCGTCGTCATCTTCACTATCAGGGCTATCCTCATCCAGTTGAGAGTCACCAGCCTCGGAAGTCTGCAAGGACTTCTTGCCGGTCACGCTGGTAGCCCCCTTTCTCATCGGCACAACTTGCATCAATGCCTCCGGCCAAGTCTTTCCTTCTGATACTCGTAATAAAATTTCAAAAACTGAAATTAAAAACAATTTATTAAAGTAAGAATTCAGTTCACATTTTTATGGAAGGGTACATTTCTTTGACTCGTTGTGAACTACCTAATTAATTAAACAATTTTTGTAACTATAAAATTAAATTTTCAGTTATAAATAGTAACAATAGCAGAAAGAGAGAAAAATAATTGGGTCAAAATCTTTTTCAAATTTGAATTTCACTTTGAAGATTTTGAATTGATTCAAACATGCTGTTTTCATTGCAATAAAATTGGGGTAGGTATTCTCTAGGCAATATTCTTCATATTCGAACTTGTTCTGTATTCAAAGTGAAATTGTTTTGACAGAGAGATATTTGGCGGGAAAATAGTTTAGGAGGGAAGCAATTGTAGGTTCGGTTAATTTCAATTTAACGTGGCATTAGGGAGTGATCATATGAAAGATGAAGCAAATTCAAAAATAGTATTTGAGCTTACCATGGTCTATTGTGAGCACTTTCCTCGATTTCATATTTAAATATTTATCAATTGGTAACCTGGCATGCTGTATGCCTTGCTCCACCGCTATTTTATGGCACAGTCCCTGAAAAGATTAATTATTTAAGCAGAGGAACATAGTATTATTAAAAAATAGACAATCAGAGGTGTATGAAATTCCATTTCTCTGCCTGCACCTGCAATGAAATGAATTCATGATTAGCGTTTTAATAATATATTAATCTCACCTTGTGTGCATTGTGGTCCACAAGCCCTCCAATAATATACATCTTGTTTGGTTCTACTGCTTCTATAACATTCTCAGACTCGCTGGACAAGTAAACTAATTGCTCCTTAGCGAACACGTCTAAATAGCCATTTTCTTCAAACTTTACCTGAAAAAATAAAAAGAATACACACAATTAAAAAGAAAGAATGGTTCAATGACTAATAAACTGATTTCGTAATTTGATATAAAGCTACATACATCCCAATATTCATATCCATTGTGCCTTGCCATTTCCTTTTTGGTTCTGGGTCCAAAGCTACACACGGTAAAGTTCATAGGGGATGGAGACCTTCTGTTGAGCGAGTAACAGCGGAGGATCTGCTTGATGACCTTCGCCCTGTCCTTCTCTATCATGAGGTTGTCAAAACTAAGGTCAATTATCATCCCCGAGGTACAGCTGCTATTTGCAACTTTGCTGTGTTTCAAAGCTTTCCTGCTCGGGCCGATATCAATATTGTTAACTTTTGCCTCGAATCGCTTTAATTTAGCCTTTGCCTTTTCTTTCGCTCGCTTTTCGTTTTTTCTAGCTTCCCATTTTTCTTTCTTCAACCATTTTCGCATTTGGTTTTTCGTGAATGGTCTCTGCCCAAAGAAAAATTCAGTTTCTTCCGCGGTGTAATTGATTTCTAAGGGATTGTCATTTGATATTTTGCTACCATTCTTTTCGCCGATTATATCCGTTATTTTAAACGTATTTTCATTTGGTAATAGAGGATATTTTTCTTCAGAATTGTCATTTTTTTCTAAGTTGTCTTGAGGCGAGAGCTTGACACGTTTGGCATCACTTTCACCCTTTTCATCAATTCCGAGAAGTTCATCTTCACTGAGCATGATGGCATCAAATAACTTTGAGCTGCGTTTTATATTCTTCGTGTTTAACGTCTTTCAGTATCGATTCTCGTTTAAATGAATGATCAAAAATCAAAATAAATATAACCTCTAACTTCAACCCGCTCCCGCTAATTATTTCTCGCTCACTTTTGACAGATCGCAAAATAAATATTTGACGTTTCATTTTCGTACACTGCGTAACGACCAGGATCTAATAAAATGTCAAGCAATAATAGCCGTTAAAGTTATAAGCAAAGGGCTGTTTGTGTTCTGAAGTTGGAAATAACATCTCGTAATATTCTTATAGACGTTCGTAACAATATGTAGGGTTGCTGTATTTAGAAAATGAAATCCCCATTTAATGCAACTCACGATACCTGTAAATTTTACCCGCCGATCGTATACGTCCAATGCGTCGTTTTGTTAATTTACGGCTTAAGCTTCACAAAGTATTATTGGATGACTTCCAGGAGTTATTTTAGTCAAAGTACGTAGAAACACGTACTTTGATAATCGTATTAGCACGGTGAAAATAGTTTGTAAGATATTATAAAATATTATCCAGAAAAATAGATTAAAAATAGAACTACTACTATTCAGAAAAATAGATTTTAAGATGTGATAAGAATAAACTGCTAATATTTCAGTTTTTTCAGTAATGACATCAGTCGGCTTGTATATATTCTCAGAGTTCCTAATATAGAGCGATTTGACGAACATACATATCTCTACTAGTGAGCTTAAA
Organism: Glyphotaelius pellucidus; assembly: GCA_936435175.1. NCBI lineage: Eukaryota > Metazoa > Arthropoda > Insecta > Trichoptera > Limnephilidae > Glyphotaelius > Glyphotaelius pellucidus. The sequence continues at coordinate 39,646,523 of OW386543.1, forward strand.
AAGCATCTGACTTTTACATTCACTGGCCAGTATGGCATGATGTCACTATTATAAGTATAATTTAAAAAAAATGATGTATATGTATTACATTTATAAACAATGCATGACCCTAAATATTGTTATAATTACATGATTGATCTGTTGACATTATCTTTTTAATTAAAACTTCTAGGGTAATTTCCGATGGATAGCAACTTTACAAGTGTCAAAATAATCGGAAAACCTCTCATATGTTTTCGAACGTATGACGTATTTCTCACATTTTCAAATTTCCAAATCTTAGACGGTGACCTAATGCCTTACCTAATCGTATAATAATTCTACTTACTACAGTGACGAGTAGACCTGTCGGAGAGAACTCAAAGTCCGTTCATAACTCGTTATCATTTCAGACCTCGAGCATATATTATATCTGCCGGGACATCGTGACAGACACATTTAATCTTCCGAGAAGATTGGCGACACATGCTTTCATTTGTTCCCTCGCTTTTGCGCAAAATGTATGAATAATTTCGTAATAAAATCAAATTGTTAATTAAAAATCTGCAGAAGGTAAGTCAACTATTTTTTGTCACATTGTTCATTTATAAATTTATAAACCATATTAAATTTATTTTGTTGAATTTTCTTGATATCGCAATAATTCAAATTGATGCAATGAAATATATTTTTATAACATTGACTAACTAGTCCAGGATTTGCCCAACGTATCTCATTATTTTGTGTGTCTTCACCGTCTACTTGTATTTTGAATGTAATTATTACTTTATGTTGCTTAGTTTAATATGAAAAACCTGATATTATAATTTTGTGATAGAGGGAGGGCCTTCGAGGAAAAATGCTTAAACTTTTGGAACTCCCAAGTTCTTAGAAGTCAGCTAAAGACAGAATGTAATATATTTTATTAATATTTTTGCGTCAGATCTCTATATGCAGTCAATAATACTATTGAATCTAGCTCATGTTTTGGATGTTACCAAATTTAACTACTATTTATTAAATTTAATTTAGTCCTCCAATTATTGGGAAAAATTCCGTACTCTGCTAACTTATCAATACGCACAAATTATTTCAACTTAATTATACTACAAAAAACCTGTTTACTTGGGGGGAGATGGTTAAGGATTTATTAAGCTAAGCCAATTTTCATACACAAGCTTAAAGTTATAGTTTTTCAAAATTCAAAATTTGTCATGCATTGATGTGTTTTGCTGCCATGTTTAATCTTGTTGTTATGATGTTTACCGAAAGGTTCCGCTTCAATCTAAAAACTGACAAATTATTTAAATAAACAAAACTAATAACCTTTTTTGTGCATGTTTTTCCATCTCCTCCGATGTACATAGTTGTTTCTTGTGCTGATTAAGTTTAAATGAAATGTTATTTCAATAATTTGCGTGTATTTGAAAGTAAGCGGCTACTGGAAATTTTACCCTATTATTATTTGGTAAATTTGGAAAAGTTTATTTTAATCAAAAATATAACAAACAACCGAAAACAAACTATTTTACACAAAATATTTATTTTCATTTTGAAAGTGGACGAAAGAAGCTTGTTTCAAAAGTTTCGTCATCGGTTTATCATCTGAAAAGATATTTTTGTATTTTGTGCACGTCCTTTTGAGAAGTGAATGTTGTGTTTTAGAAGTGAATGGCTATTTCAGATGGGGTCTGTGAAGCTTTCTTTGAATGGAATATACAACACGGTGCACTCCGTCACCACACCGGTGCTAAAATCCTGCTCCCGGAATATCTCAACTACCTTCTACAAGAGTGGACGCACATTTAAACGAAAGGTAATAATTTTTAAATATATTTTTCATAGAAAGTAAATACTTTGCGGTGTGACAACACATTAAAAAAATGTGTCTCATTCATTTAGACTTTAGACTGAAAATTGGTCAAAAAATGGGTTGAGAAATTTTTATAAAAACATTTTATTTTTTATTTTTTTTATTTTATTATTTATTAAAATTACAGAGAACATTTTGTACAAGAATTAGAGTAGACCCACAAAGCTGTCATAAGGCAGCTTGTCTGCAGGTTCTAACAATTTAAACATTCTTAATATAATATCTAAGAAAATATTTGTAAATACATTTATAGTTTTAAGGAAATATTAGAATAATCACATAGTAGTATTAGATAATTTAACTTACAACTATAAATATATAAGATATTTCAATATACCTATCTAATAAAAGATATGTAGGCAGCTATATTAAGATATTCAAAGATACATGGAGTTTTCGTTCATTAACCATAGTTTTATCATTTTAGGACTTGGTCTCTCATTTTTTCAAATTTTATGTTTTTATTGATTTTATTGAAAATCACTGGTATTAGATTTTCAAGAGTACGGCTTCCATATTTATTTAATATTCGAGGAGTTTTTAGGCCCTTTCCTTCTCTAAATCTTGTGGTATGTTTGTGTACAAGTAGGTGTTTGTAAGGGCTTTCCCCCAAATTATCCATAATAGTAGTGAACCAGTGGAGACCTTTTATTGTAAGTAAGCTCTCTGAGCCATACAGTAATTTTAAGTTATGTCTCTGTTTGTAAATCTTAGTTGTGACAATTTTTTTTATTATGGCGGTTTGTAAATTTTCAATATATTTAATGTAAGTAGTGCTTGCATGTCCCCAAGTTCGAATACCATATCTAAGGATGGATTCGACCATAGAAAAATATATGAGTTTAAGAGTACAATGAGGCAAAATAAATTTTAATTTGTAAAAGTTACTAGCTAAGGATCTGAGCTGGTTTCAAATTTTAGCCACTTGTTTATCCCACTTAAATTTGTTATCAACAATTATTCCCAGATAAGTATATTCATTTGTGAAATCTATTTTTTCACAGTCACAAACATTAATAATTCCTCTATGTATGCAGTAAAAGCTATGAGCGGTTATTTTAGGAACATTCCACATTTTCAAACTTGGTGATTTTATGTACATGCATTTGGTTTTTTTTACATTAATAATTAATTTAAACATTTATCTTTTTGATTTTGCTATTTTTTTATTATTTCAACATGAAAATCGGAAAATTGGTCAGAATTTGTTTTAAAGACTTATATTTTTATATTTAATGTAATTTTAATTTTTCTGAAAAATTTCTTCTGAGAAAATTGGAAAATGAGAAAAAATTTGCTGTGAAAATTGGTCAGAAAATGGGTCGGCAAATTGTATAAAAGTTTTTAAAACTTAGAACTTCCTAGTTTTGTAAATTTTATTTTTGATATTTTGTCATCAGGGATGCTGTATGAAAACTTAAATAGTTTTTTTTTTAAATAAGGAAGAAAGGACCCCACTTCCTTTTACAACAATTCCAACTGTAGTCATTAAGATAATAATACTATCAGAAGACTGATAATACAGTTCATATTGCTAATATAAATACATATTCTGCCATATTTTTACACAAGTAAAAGTAATAACATGCTCCGTGCATTTATTTTTATTAATATTACATTAAGCTGCATGTTACCTGTGATTATAGTTTGAAATGTGTAGGGGGAAATCAATTAGTTTGAGTGAGATATGATATTGAGTCAAGTCAGCTATTACACATTGGAAACTGATGGTTTTTTTAGAATATTTGTCATTATTAAAATTCAGGAAAAAATTATATTTAAATCGCATGATATTTTGAGTGCATATTCTCACTATTTTTCGACACAGTCCCCGTTAAGATCAATGCACTTGGTGAGCCATGGCACTCTAAGGTCCTTGATTCGCTTGTTGTATAACTCTACCGCCAAAAATGCTGTAACCTCTTCCTACGCATCCTAGTTGGTCTCCAAAGGTTTTCAAATTATGTCATTGATTTTTTATTTTTTTTTATTTTTTTTTTTAATTTACATACTATTCTATTCTATTCTTGTACATACACTTTACAAATTATTACATAGTTTACATAGATAATAGGTTTAGTAATAAGAAAAAAAAATGTTAATGATCCGTAACTGTATGTAAATAGGTTAGTCGTAGTATTTTGTGAACACCTCACTAGGCGAACCTGTGCTGAGGTGTTCCCATGTTTGGGATTAAGTGCTATTCTGTCGACCTAAGTAGAAACACCGTATCCTTGATATTGTCAAGAAGGGCACTGTGGATTGCTTTTGATTCCGGGGTTAGGTGGTGAATCCAGGTTTCATCCCAAAAAAGCCTCGGCTGGAAAAATGGTTCAAAGAGACCCGAGAGCTTTCCACAAGATTTTGCTCTTCAGCATTTTGGGAAGCCTACGAGCATGTACTTTGCATATGCCTTTTCTCCCTCAAAATCGTTTGTACTATATGTGTCAGTTAGGGACCTTTATCAAAACTGATTATTACCACTGATCTTAATTAATCATGTTATGATAATTAGGGCGAGGAGGTGAAGATCCCCACTCCATGGGGACACATTGCGGCAGTCTGGTGGGGCCCCCGGGATAAGCAGCCTGTGCTGGCGCTCCACGGATGGCAGGACAATGCCTATACTTGGCGCCCTCTCATGGAGCTCCTGCCCCAAGATGTGGCTGTGCTGGCTATTGACTTCCCCGGACATGGGCTGTCCTCACGCTACCCACCCGGTAAATATATTTTTTACTAGTAGTTCTGTGAACAATAGACCTTGCGCCCAAAGTAGTATTGTTGCTTCCACTGCAAAATTACCTAACTGCATAAATGTAGTTTTACAGGAAAATGGCAAATCCTTCCCATATTAAAATGACATGGTTTTTTTATTTTAATAAAACACGTGCATCATGACTATATTTTAATTTTTTTTTATTTAGACAAAAAAAAATTTTAACAGTGTAGTTAGTGGTTGGTAGTGTTAGATACGGATTTTCGCTTTGAAAATAATTGTCACTTATAGGGAGAAATAATTTCTTTATTTAAGTGGCATTGCATGCCGGGAACTCGCTAGTTATTTATAAAATAACAATGTTCTTCGACACTTAAAATAATCATTAATGGAGATGTTTATCATAAATCTCCCGACTGAATTTTGGAAGAACACTTTTCTCTGACACGTTCAATAAATTTATATTAATCATAACTGACTAGTTATAAGTGTATTTTAATTTATGTAATACCTTAAATCTCAGTCACATTGAATGGTAAATTGTAGTTAAAATGATAATTTTGGAATTTATTTATTGATCAATGCCCTTTTTTACAATTTTTTTTGACCGCAGCACCAACACAATACGTCCAAATCTCTCGAGGTAAAATGGCAGATAGATAATTTTGCAGTCAAAAATGAGAAGCAATCAGATAGGCAATTTAGTATTTGAAGTTTTTTAAGAAAACCATATTTTTTTAGCTGTGTAGTTTTGTATGGACTTAAGGATGATAATTGCATACAATATTGCATCATTAGACCTAATAGAGAAAATTGTCAGTTAGGTAATTTTGCAGTGGAAGTAACAGTATGTCTAATACTCTCTTACTTATTATTAACCAAAATTTCCTTTGAAATCATAAATATTATTTAAGTAGGTACTTGAATACCCCCATAATTAATAATAAACAATGTAATTTTTAGTAAAAATTTTTTATTTCAAATAAGGAATTATTTAATTTTTCCAAAGAAACATCACTATTTTATTGATGATTCTTTTATCAAACTTTCTTCAGGCAGATAGGTGCCACGATATTGAAAAAATGTTAATTCGAAACTCCAAGTAAACACGATGATTTCACTTTTGAAAAAAGAATCTTAACTTTTTTTTTTACATACCTCCACACAGGAAGCTTGAGGAAAATAATTTCTATTAGAGCCTATGTCACCTTTGAAGATGCTTTGTGGAGGGTCTTTTTAAGGAGAGCAAGGAGTGAACATGAGTCTTGAAGAGACCTGTGAGGTAGAAGAGAGGAAACACAGAGGCCAGCAAATCGTTCCACAGCCGACCTCTTGAACTCAAGAACGAGTCGTAGAAGCGACTCATTCTCACATGACAAATGTCAACTGTGTACATAATATATCGGGCGCATGTTTGTTTACAGACGAAATGCAAAATGATCGAGTTAAAACAGGACTGCCTTAAGCTCAATCAATGGATAATGAATATCTCATTGTATTTACTCTGGCACTGTATTTATAATAGCGCTGTTAAAAGGCCGGAATAGAGGAAAACTTTACTTATCACCATGGAATAGGAATACTTATTATTAAATGACCGTAAATCAACATATCAACACTGCACCACTGGTGCGTAAGAATCTAATAAGTAAGACGGACAATGACTAAAAATTATTAATAAGTATTTTTACCTATATCTCAAGCAAAGTATAAAGTCAAGAAGTTTCCCGCTAGTGAGAGACCGTCATTTAGAATCGAAGACAGAAAAAAAAAGCTCGGTTTTTCCCACGTGTAAGGTTTTCCCATAAAATAAGTTTTTTTTCCGGTCCCTTGAAAATCTTTGTAAATGAGTTTCACTGTATTATTTTAACTTCTCACTTGCTCACTTTGACTTGCTCACTTGGTTGGAGATTCGCGAGAGGCGGGAGCGGGAGGGGGGGAAAGCGGGGAAGGTGGAAGGAGGACACGGGAGGGAAAGGGGACGCTGGAGGGAAAAGGAGGTGGGAACGGGAACGCTTGGGAAAGGACACACAGGGGAGAGATGACGGAGGAATGAGGACGAGGGAGGGGCAGAGGGAGGGTTTGCAGAGGAGACATAATAGCAGTAGAGGATGGCAGGGGTAAATTTGGAAAATACATGCTTCTCACATGGAAAGCCTGCTCACATTGTAATTTTACCTTATCTTGAATATCATTTAAATATACTTAGATTGAATAATATGCAGCAACTAATTGTGCCAGGTGTAAGATTTATGATTGCAATAATGCTAATTATTAAAATTGTATAAAATAATCAAGTGAATCAGATACTTGAGTCGGGCCATGTCAAAAACCAGAATAATAAAAGAGTATGTATGAGACGATGTATGAATGTGAGTGAAGCAAAGAGTGTGTGCCAGGACCGAGTTGTTTGGCGGTCCGTCCTCTCTGCCTACCCCTGCGGGGAAACGGCGTGATGGTTAGTTAGTTAGTTATAAAATAATCTCAACATTGTGTGTTCTGAATAAAATTTGACAATTTAACATTTATTTTAAACTTAAGCCACAAGGAGACAATCATAATATAAATGAAACAATGAGACTCTATAATGTTATTTCTCAGGTGTGGCAAAAGACATTTTAAGATGCCTTCTGCTGGTTTAAAGTTACAAGTCAAGCAGATGTCTAGTTCAAACGAAAGAAAAGATATCTAGTAAAATTGTGGTGCTAAAACTGAAAGGGCGCCAGTCCCGTGGTAAACCACTGAACAAATTTATAATCGGTAATCCTCTAAAATTAAAATACTAATCTCGATTCAGTAAATGGAATTCTCACGCGTGTTTCCCTGGAATAACCGCCATCCTACGGTCCGAACACAAGCTGCTTCCCGTCACGCCGGCTCCGAAACAACTAAAGTTGTAGTCGAATTCTGAACTAAACGGTCATTGCGCCGAGCGGCTACCGCCTTTCACAGACTTACGACCGGCTGGGCCATTGTCCAAGTAAGAACTCGCAGAGGTAGCTACTTGCTACAATGTGTTGGAAAACATTCTGATTTATTTGTGTATGCACCAGAAGGAAAAATAAAAAAATATTGTGTATCCAAAAGTGCTCCAATAAAAAGAAATAAAACACAAACACTTTCTTGAGTGGTATTGCAACGCACGCTGTGTACTCGCTAGTTGTATATTATTATTATTTGTGCTCTTTATTTCTAAACCATGCCAACTATTAGCCAAGTATTTACAAATTGCTTTAGTAATTATATTCACAAGCAACACATCAAAGCTAACATTATGTTGAGTTCAATCACTATGTGAGGAAGTCAAATAACACAATTAGAAGAGTGTGATATATATCCAACATTGTTGGCAATGCATTCAGCAATGTTTGGCTCCGAGATTCTCTTATATTTCTCCCAATCGATTTTAATTGCATTGTATCATGTACATTACATTCCACTATTTCAAGTCCCTTGGTATTTAAACTATAATTCAAATGATTCAATACAACAATGTGGAAATTAGATACGAACATGGCAGCAAGATATTGCGGGCTCATGAATAGTACTGTCAGACTACGCTATAAGCTCAAAGCCTTTTTTAGGTGTGGCTTGTATCCATATATTGCCTTGCAATCCCAGAAAGACCCGTCACATTAGACAGATGATGTGTTATAAATGTGGGCGTGGCAATGATGATATGTCGTGATCTGCTAGCCAGGCGATATTTGAAAATGACGTCAGATCAATTAGGGAGCCGCCGTAGTCACGCGGCTGTCAGCTGTCAAGGTGATAGATTCCGTACAAAGAACCAGACCTTCTGACAGAATACGCTTGAGGCCTGAGGGGTTAACTTAAAGTAGATACGGCATATATAAGGTTAGTAAAATTATAAAGTGAAGCAAAAGTGCAGGTAAATCATTTTAAATAGACCCTTGCGGGTGTAGTGGTGTACTGGATGGAACAAAAATTAACTTAATTTAATAATAATTTTGTTTTCATTAGGAAGCTGAAGAATGAAACAAAAAAATAATAAAAGAACATTGGCTAATTGAATTGCCAATCTAAATTTAAATGGAATCGTTAACATCGCTACGCACCCAGTATCTTAGAGCATTTGCGGGGTAAGAGAGGACTGCGGGCGGGTGCTTCAAACTAATTTGAAAAACTGTTTTTAAAACTTTCGATACTATCGGTGATCGGTGTGTACAAATATGTTTAAATGTGTCCTCTTTAAAAATATTAGACTGTAACTGTCTAAAAATCTACAATCGTAGATAACTTCTTTAACCCATTAGCGCTAACGGTATTAAATAATGCCGAAATAATCCTCGCTTTCAGATCCAATATTTTATTATTTTTAACCTCTCCGCGAAAAAATGCTCAGAAGAGTAAGGACGAAACGTTTCGTTCGCGGCTATTATTCAAATACCGTCATATTTAATGAAACAATTTGACTTGAAGTGGCTTCTATTGACATCTGCGCATAGTTTGTTGAAGTTTTGGAAGACATACCTACAATACCAACTTCATAGTTTTAGTTTAAAAATTATTTTTTGTCATTTAGCGGTCGTCAGAGGAAGGAAGCAGTTTTTTATATGGACAATTTTTTTTTCGATGTTGGTTTATTTTTGTGGATTGATGTCGATGACGTTTTAATAAAATATAATATTATTTTTAGTTAATCTATGATAATTTATAAAAAAATATTAAAAAAATTAACCAAAAAAAAACTCACTCCCCATGTACAGTTTTGTTCACCAAAACTCACTCGCGGGGAAGTTTAAGTTAATTAACCCATGCACAGCTCAACACCTCAGACATCCACTGTGCGCGATTTAAAATTTTTTTATTTATCATTTAAAAACTTTGAATTATTTATTACAATAACAAAATGTAAGCTACGGAACCAACCAATACAAAATTGTGATCATAATTTATGATACAGACAAAATATAAATTTAAATAAATGAAACCGAACCAAGAGAGATATGCTTAAAGAGATTTCTTCTTGAATATTTCAACAGAAGATGTCAATGGGGTAAAAATAAGCCAAGTTTCAAACCCGCTTTGAGCACCATTTGACCTATAGGTATCTGTGAAATTTTGAAATCACATTCGTGTGTGTCAGCTGCAACATTTAAAAAATATTTATTTTAGAATTTTTATTTTTAAGGGCGGCTTGCACCAAAAGTTAAATTTGGTTTAAATATCTCAGAAACTGGGCGTACTGTACAGGGCCCGCAAATGCTAACCCTGTACAAATCTCTAGTGCGCCCCACGGTTGAATTTGGCAGCCACCTCTGGTCTGGAGCCCCAAAATACCTAAAAAAACCCTCGACTCTGTGCAGAAACGGGCGGTCCGATTGATAGACTCTCCTAACCTAACAAAAGGATTGCAATCTTTAGAGCATAGGCGTCAGGTGGGAATGCTGTCCTTGCTCTACCGGTATTTCAATGGAAGATGCTCTGAGGAACTAGTGTCATTGATCCCTTCGGCACCGGTGCGTAGTCAGGAAACACGCCAAACACGCGCCCAACATTTGTACACGGTTGACATTAGTCACATGAGAACGGGTCGTTTCTACGACTCGTTCTTGAGTTCAACAGCTCGGCCATGGAACGATTTGCCGGCCTCTGTGTTTCCTCCCTCCTACAACATGGGTCTCTTCAAGACCCATGGTCACTCCTTTCTCTCCTCAAAAACAGCCTCCACACAGCATCTTCAAAGATGACATAGGCCCTGAGGGAAATTATTTTCCTCAGGGCCTCCTGTGTGAAGTTAATGTAAAAAAAAAATATATCAAGTTAAACACATTATTTGATTTAAGTTGACTTGGCGTCTTGCACCACAAAATTTAAGTCGTTAAATGCGTTTAAAGAACTGTCAAAGTTAAATACCCAAAAGGGGCCGTTTAACTGAGTTAAACATGTTTAGCGAATAAGTTCTGTCAAAAATTTTTAGGTTGTCCCTTTGATTTCCGATTGTCTAATTTTGCTGAAATCTGTCTAATTTATTAATTTGTATTCACAATGGACATTTGGGTTTTATATTCTGACTTCTGACGTTGACGAAGAAATTATAAATTTTATAAGTAGATCGTTTATAGTGAGAGAAGTAAATACCTACAAGAACAAATTTATTTGATACACTCTATAGTAAAACAATCTTTGTAAAAGAAATAATAAAAAATATTCAGATAATTGTTTTATTTTTAAATCTAACAATAAAATCTCTTTTTGCCTCATTTCATAGTTATGTTTGTTTGTTTCTTTTATTTTTTCTTCTAATTCATTTTCTGGATCAAAATAAAATAATACATTACGCAACACAACATAACCTCAAAATATTTTTATTTTTGACACTCGTAAATTTAAGCGCCCCCCACACGCACACTTCGGAGCGAACGTGCCCCTCGCCACTACAGGCCGCTGCGTAGAAAGTAAGTGTGGGAGATGCTAAGGAACGATGTAACTGTTTAACCGACGCGTTAAATGGCGGTAACTGCTTAACCGACGCTTAACGACGTTTAACTAAATAGCCACTGCGACTGTGTGGTGCAAGACGGAGTTAAACGAATTTAAGTTAAATGCATTTAGTGACTTAAATTCGTTTAGTTAAATACAATTTAAGATAAAATAAGCGATTTTTGGTGCAAGCCGCCCTAAATGTAAAGATACGATTACAAACATCATTTTAAGATGTGTGCAATACCAATATGTTTTGCAATAGAGAGCTTATCATTTAAAAATTATTCACATTAACATTAAATATATTTTGACTGGTCAGTGGTTGAGTGGGTATCGCGTTTGGGTTGCGTTCGGGCGTCGCTTGTTCGATTCCTCGGCTGGCTAATTCATCAACAACACAAGCAACATTTTCGGCTTTCTGTGGTGGTAGTAGGAGATTTTCAAACATTGTTGGGTTATTCGTAACCCGGGAATGTTTGTCTTTCTTTTAAAAAAAAAAAAATATGTACCAGCATCCAAGGGGATTTTGTATGCAGGTCGGAAGCCTATTGATAGATAATACATAGGCTTCCCCAAGCATTTTTTTTCAATACATATTATGGAGTGTGTACATTCATATTTCAATTAACCCTACAATCAAAATTGCTAATCTAATCGACTTCCGAAAAGTATATTATATATTTATGACAATAAGCACTTCAGAATTTCATGAAAGTTTAGCAATAGGTTTGTAATATGATAATTGGAATGTTCACCAACACGATAAAGCTGTGTGCATGTTTCACAAATATATTTTTTTATGGAAAATATCCAGCAACGCTCTTCATCCTAAATCTTAAAATATAAAAATGAATGTTTCTTTGTTTGTCCCTTACACGCTCCTAAACTATCCGATTACTATGAAACTTTGGGGATTTGATTTGCGCAAGTCTGCGATGGTTTCTATATAAAATAGTGCTCTAGTGTTATGAATCTCTATGCTTATGCTATCCATCATTCATTGAAGGTGGGTAGATGTATGCAGAAGAGTGAAGGGGTATTTTTAATTTTTACGAAATATTAATTAAAAGCATAATTTTACTTCTAGGGCGATTGAAATAGGAGTCCCTCATTATAATTAAACTGATTAGAAGTGTTTTTTTAAAAATAATTTTTATGTATTAAATATGAATAGCTTTGTTAGATATTTATAATTATTTTGCTCGTCTTCAATGTAATTTTTATTTTGCAGGTATGTTCTATCATTCTCCGGATAACATCATCAATGTGAGACGTGTGGTGAAGCACTTTGGATGGAATAAAGTCTCCCTGATGGGCCACTCGATGGGGGCCATCGCATCTTTCTCGTACACCGCCTTCTTCCCCGACGAGGTCAACTTCAGCATCCACCTCGACAACCTCAAACCGATAACCACTCGGAGAAAAAACGCTATTCAGTATGCCGCCAATTCCATAGACCATCTAATAGTATCGGATGAAAGGAACATTGCGGGGTCTGAACCTCCAGCTTACAAAGAAGCAGAGTTAGTTGAAAGGCTTCATAAAATGTTAGGTAATTCAGTCGATAAGGAATCTTGTCCTATCTTATTCGATAGGGGAGCGATTCAGTCAGAGAAAGACCCGTTGAGGTATTTCTATTCGCGAGACGCTCGGTTGAAGTATCCCATGACGATGGGTCTGTCTGAAGAAGATGCGCACGATATGGCTCTCCGTATACATTCCCCGATGATGGCTGTCAAGTTTGCGCAGGGAATATTATTTGAACCTAAGGAATTGTCTGAAAAAATCAACGCTCTTATAAAGGCTAATAATCCGCTATTTGAAAAGCACACTATACCTGGAACTCACCATTCTCATCTCAACAATCCTGAGCTTGTTGCTCCACTCATTATTGACTTTTTACAAAAGTACTATAAGTAGTGCAAACAATTCATTTTTTAGCCAATTAATTCTCATTCCTAGTTACCCTAAATTTAATAAAACTAGCGCAATACATAAGTTATTATTATTAATTGAAAAAGAATTTTAAATTCCTAACACTAGTATTCTTATTTATTTATTCTTAAAACCTCTTGCACCTCGTCAAAATAATATCACATTATCAAATATTTCAAACTTTCATAGAATGAATTCAATTTTTTCAGAAGTGTCTATGGTAAATTTTTGCATGCAAACTGAAGGCGCAGTGTTGTCTCTATCAAACAATGTTTAAATCATATATCTCACCATAATACAAAATGAGATAGCATGAATTTTACGAGTTCAAATCAGGCTGGGAGAAATATCTCCCAAAAAGACCTTAGGGGTTAAGAATAATGATTTTACATAACATAATGTTATTCTGAAGTAATTTCGGTTCTTGTTATTTATTTTATCTGTAAGTTGTTTGTCTAAACCTGTTACCTGTTATGTATTTATATAAGTTTACACACCAGTGTAATAAAATTTGTGATCTTGCTTCTAATTGCCGCTGTGACCATTGAAAAATGAGTGAACTCTAAGGATTACTCATTTACTTTTCACCATTAATTGGCACAATTTTGACAGGCAAAACTTAAGTTTTGCCTGTCAAAATTTTAATTAAGTACTTAAGTGTTTTATTTTATGTGCAGCAAACATAAATCAACATTGTTAACCACACATTTGTTAAAAAGGACCATAATTTTTTACCGCAAAAAAGTGCATTCACCTTAACCTAAAACGTAAAACCATATAAATAGATTTTTTAACTTTATGCACATATGACTCCTATAATTTCTATACCTGCTGTATCCGTTTTTTTTGACAAAATGATCTGGGTATGACATATTGTTCACATTTTTGCGAGGAACAAGAGGAACCTAAAATCGGGTTTCATAACCTCCCTTATCATAACCAAAAACCATGTTAAAAGTGCGAGTGAGAAACGAAATCCGCTATATCATTAGAAAGTTACTATCAAAACCCGCTATATCGAATTCAACCAATCACGAGGAGTTACTTTAGCAATCGTACGTCAAAATTATCTAAGCGCGAGTTTCTAAAACCACCATGTCAGGTCAGTTGAGTTTCAAAAGCCTCTATATCCTTAATGAACTCACGAAGTGAGTATCAAAATTCGCTATATCCATTTTATTTATTGTAATTACTTAAATATTGCTAGACATACATACAAATGTACATTTTTTGAAATTATATTACTCCAATTCATTATTCGAAAAATTGAAATGCAATTAATTAGTGACAGTTTTTTGTGGTTTCCTCCAAATCAATGAAAGTTTATATAGGGAATATAGAAATTACATGACTCGTTTGTGAAAATTCAGTTCTGTAAAATGATAAAACTGCAATAAGGAACTCCAGTCCAATTTTTTTTTTTTTTTTAATGAATAATGACCTTCTTTCTAACTTAAATAACTGCATATTTATCTTTATTTTTAAAGTTAGTTTTAATTTGTTTAAATTTAGTTTTAATTGTCAAAGTTTTAATTTTTCAAGATCCCCCGTAAACCACCATATCTAGTGTGAATCGTGTGACGTCATCATGACCAAAAGTTTTATTTATTTTCAACAGGTGTTGTCATTTTGTATGGAAGAAGCTATGAAACTATTCAATAAGTAAAACATTATTTAGGTGGAATTATTTATTTATTATATTATATTTTTAATATTGTTACGGGAGAGTGGTATAAAAATTGTTTGAAATTATAATTTTTTTAGCTTTACGAATTGAAATCAATATTATGGAAACCGAAGCATCAATTTTGTAGGCAACTGGAATCAGCTGTTCGACGTCCACCATTTTGGAATTCAAAGTTGCGATAGGCATTACAATTGTTTCTGTACAGTTTAAAGTTTTTGAATATTTTAAATAATATAGATAAACTAATAGATATACTCTATTTTTGATATTGAATCATTTAGGCCTAAATAATGTTTCAATAAAAACAACTATTATTTGCCTAAATCTCTATAAACCGATAACACGGAGTGTTGAATGGCTTGTCATACATTTCAATACAAATATGACCAGGTGACTGGAGAATTATGGACGCTGTGACGTCAGCACTAAAAAGCCAATAATACCAACTTGACACGTTTTAAAATG
Organism: Glyphotaelius pellucidus; assembly: GCA_936435175.1. Classification (NCBI taxonomy): domain Eukaryota; kingdom Metazoa; phylum Arthropoda; class Insecta; order Trichoptera; family Limnephilidae; genus Glyphotaelius; species Glyphotaelius pellucidus. Next base: position 39,661,628 of record OW386543.1, read on the forward strand.
GAAATTTTTTTAAAACTCTACATTATTTAATAAAACTTATGTATTCAGGATTAGCGTTTATTGGTTTATATTCTATATGAATACATTTTTTTAAAGCCATAATATTTTTCAATGGAGTTCCTTATTGTGGATTTAAATCAAGTTTTCACTCAACGGTTGCTCTGCTTGTTTGGTGAAAGTAGTCTTAAGAAGTAAGGCTAAAAGCTACTTAGTAAAATAGAAAAAAATTGATTTAGCTTAGTCAAAGACGGTATTAAATACCAACTTACTTTTTACTAATCAAGATCTGATAAAAAACTCATTATGTGAGCTTATCTTTTGTGTTATCCTCGTTTGATTACACTGAACTTGCTTACAGCAAATTCCACTGTTTATCAGTCAATGGCAATTCATTTTGCAATGTATTATAATATGATATTACTACGTATGTAGATGTTACCCATTAAAAATCACGGGTTCTAGGTACTTGACTTACCAATATGAAAATTGATTTTGTTTGAACAGAATCAAAAAATGTTACACATTTCAAATGTTGATTAGAAATAATCGCATAGTAAAATATATTATAGGTAGGTACCTGCCATATCTACTCACTTGTCCCGCACTTTAATAAAAACAGTCAGGATTGCCCAGGATTAAATGGGCGGCCGCGTGAACGCATTACCGAAAATATAACATAATTACATTATTTTCTATGTTAAGTGTACAAGGTTAATAATTGTCTGACATGGACAAATAAACAATAGACAACAAAAAACAAAATTGTTCATTTTTATCATAATTGTGTAGTTGGATATTATTTGTATTTTATTTTTTAAGATTGCTTAGTGTAGATTACCTGACCACCATATTGTGTTAACTGTAAAACAGTATTTTTGTGAAATGTTCAAGCAATGCTTTTATTTTTTCATTGGCGATAATAATATTTATTTACTCGTGCGTAACACACGCTTCAATCCCATTTTAAAAAATGTTACATACTTACACACGAGGAACCTATATTGTTTAAGGGGGTATTCTAGACTAGAAAAAAAACTTTTTTTTTTCATATTTCGATAGATTTGATTTAGATATTCAAGAATATCTACTTAAAAGGATTTTTCGAAATTCGAATTATTTGTAAAGTAATAGCCATTTTAGTGTCGTGGCAATTCGACCTGTTCATACGAAATATAGCTAGAATCTAAATAGTAACGCGTTTTTCTCAAAACTACTTTTTCAAAACATTTGTTACGAAATCTCAAGTTGTAATTGATTGATTTTTTTGAAATTTGGCATGAATTTTCTTAATATATTCCTCTATGGTAGGAACCAACAAAAAAAAATTTTTTACAATTTTTAAAAGTTAAAAAATAACTGAAAAAAACAATTTTTTTTTTGAGTAGCCGCCATTTTGCGAGAAAATTTGTTTTCTCATTTTTCTTGGTTCCTACCATAATGACATTTGTACTGATAAAGAATCTACCTTTTTTTAATTTTCAAACGACCAGAAGGGTTGGTTTTTCAGGGTTGGTTCACTTTTTTTCCCCCCCCCTCTACTTCAACGGCGTGTAACTTTGTGAAATATATATGTATATATATATTTTTTAAATTTTTTTGTGAATTCTTAAAATGTAATATAATGTAGTATAATGGTTAAAACATTAATGGGTTTTTTTTTATCGACCGTCAAAAAACGCCCGAAATTCGGGCTTCTAGACTAGAATACCCCCTTATATAGATGTAGGTGGAATATTATATTATTTTTTGAAGATATATTTGTAATTTTAGTGTAGATTACCTGACCACCATTGTGTTTAAAACAGTATTTTTGTTAAATGTTCAAAGGGTGCTTTTATTTTACTGTTGGCAATAATTACATTTTATTATACATACATTGTTACTTTAAACATAGTGATCTGTAGTTAGCCAATTTTATTTTGTTAATAACTTTGTTAAATTTGCTGCCCATTGTTATTTATATCTATTAATAAGGTACAATGTATTAGGGTAAAAATATTTTATTGTATCTCATTTAATTTCTGAAATTTCTATGAAGTCCGGTTACTTATTGACTTCTTAAGCTTGGCACAACTTTGAAAAGCATCTCTGTTTAGCTTGGTCCCTGTTAAATGCCCAAACTCGGCTCATTTCAGCGTGTCATCAAATTGATGATAATCAGCCAAGGCATCGGCAATCTTGTTGGATGTTGAACCGCCACAAGCTCAGATATTATGCAAAACAAATATTTTATGTTAGTAATGTTATCTGTAACCAAGCACTAGAAAAATGTTGTTATTTATTATACTTTTATTAACATGCATAATTGAATTATTAATTTATTGTTATCCTTATCTTCTGAGCAAGCAAACCTGTTGAATAATGGATATTATTAAAGAATATTTCAACAAATTAATAGCAATATTTATTATCGAACTTTTTTTTTACAAAACACTTTGTGCTCTGAAAAAATACATATGTAATGGTTCATTTAGTAATTACTTAGTCTGTTACGTTGAAAATGTTAGTACGAATAAGAGATTTTGAAATCAAACATAATATTTTTTCATTAACATTTGCGCTGCGTCATCGAAAGAAACCCACTGGAGACCGCGCCGGGCCCTCATCAGCGACCCTCGCAGTCCAAGGGTTCTCGGTCTGCCGACCAGTCTCCATGCTTGACACGCTCGCAGATATGAAAGAGAAATAAATATTCAAAATTTGAAATCAAATCAATTTGGAACTTTTGTTAAAAATGTATATTTATACTTTATTTATTTGGGACAATAACTTTACATTTTAAAACATTTTTTGATAATGTGGGCCTCACTGGGTGCCTTACCCATGCTGAAGGCCCAATTTTACAATTTAATAAAATATGAAATTGTAAATTTTAATAAAATAATATAAAACTAAGATGAAATAAAGTAAAACACATAAATAATATAAAACTGCTTTGTCTTGTCTCCAGAAGAGAGAAAAAGGAAAGTCTTCATTATTAAACTAAAACCCTTAGAGCAGTTGTTTTTAATCGGTGCTCCACAGAACACTGGTGCTCTGCGATATGATGGAAATCCAAATTTAATGCTACCTCATCTACTTATAATAATAATAAATTTGTTTGTCAATAAATATTATAATATATTGTTAGCAGCACGTTTTATTTAAATATTGCCGCCTCACATGTTTGGTTCGCTCATCCGCCGCCAGAAGTACTGCTTGCGTCTCTGGCGGCCAACAGAGAAACTTTTCCAGCTACTGCGGTCGGTAAAGAAGGGATTGACTGTAACTACTAAGAGTCTCCGCTCATGGACAAACTTAAAAGAAACCAGTTCTCAACCCAATTGCAATCAATCTCCTTAACAAAATCGATATTTTTCTGATCTGACATGTCAAAATTTGACAGTTCGTAAGCCGCTATCATGGCAATGCAACTGAAGCTCAACAATGCAACTGAAACTACATTGCCGTGGCGACCAGCAGTGCTGGTTTTTCTAACAGTGCTGGCATTGTTAACAGGTTGCCATGGTAGTGGCTCACAAACTGTCAAGTTTTGACAAGTCAGATCAGAAAAATATCGATTTTGTTGCATTGGAGCCCACCACTTTCCCAACGGCGTCTTAAGGAAACATATGGTTTTCTCCTTCACTGCACACGTCAAGACTCTACTTTTTTATTGAACGAAGCTACATTTATTTGAACGACTCTAGACCCTCCAATGTCCATGCATACGGGGTTAGTAAGCAGAATGCAAGTACTTACATTAACATTATACAAAAGGGAAATAGAAGTAACAGCCCGTGGAATAATTCTTCTGAAATAGGTAACATAAAAATAGAGATAATAGTAAAAGAAAAAGCGAAAATAAGAGCTATAACAAGTCGAAGAAACGTTCTGAAAATAAAAGTAATGAGAAAAAAAAACAGTTATAATATAATCATATAATGTAAGTAATTACTATAATAGCCGAAAGAAAATAAAATATATCAAAAGAAATGAATAGCCAGTGAAGGTATAGCCACAGACTACCGGGCAGTCCCAATGAGAATGCATATAGCTATCGGCCCAACCACAGATGATGCCCGAAGTCCGCGCCCTTTAGCCGGCTACCCGATTTTGCCTCGAAGAAATGTACTTAGGAGAGAAGGGGAAGTTTTTGAAGACCCTGAGGAAAAGATGAGAGTGAGGTTGCCGGAGGGGGGGTGGAAGGGCGTCGAGAATGCAAGGTTACACCTCAGGTTTATGCATGTCATTGGAGGAGGCGCGGGATCGTGGGAAGACCGCTCCGGTGTATGTTCACCTGGGAATGTGCACGGACAGGGTCTATCCCACCCCCATTTTATGGGGGAACAACGATACATAATATGTACATTTCAGTTGCGCCACCAAAGAATGGAAACCAAAACTAATAAAGAAAACTAGAAAATAATAAGAGATTGATTGAAATTTTGTTGAGAACTGGTTTCTTTTCAGTTTCTCTATGAGCGGAGGCCCTTACTCCTGATGATTGGCAGGACTGGCCCCTACTACCAGCTAACAGCTGGGATTTGAATGGCGCAACGTAATGTTGACGATTGTTGGATGTTATTTTGGTAAGACCGTGAAGACAATACATTTCATTCTAAATATTCATTGCATTTTATTATCACTTACAATATATCATGCTGGAATAAATTTAATGCTGCCTTATCTATTTATGAAATACAAAGATTCGTCTTGGATCTCCTTAGAATATTCAAGACTTATATTCTTCTTGATGGCCCAGCACACTAAGCCATAGATTTAAAGCTGGTTCACATTACGCTATCAAATATAAAAGATCATAGCACGCCAAATAACGCTCTCCATACTATCCCTTCAGACCGTTCACACCTAAGCGTTTTTAAGCGCAGATCAATCATAGACAATACACATCTCAGACGTAACCGCTCCAGACGCGATATCCCAGAAGATAACTCTCCCCTTCTCCGACTAAAACATTGTAATTACGGAGCTGCCTAGACCCGTGGATGACAGATATGTCAAGTTGACAGATTTCAGTACAAAAAATATGCATTCCGTTGCCGCTCCCTAATTCGACTGACCCCCTCTCCTACCACAGGAAGAAATATTTGATAGCTTCGTGTGAAAGGACAAAAGATAAGCGCTCGCGAATCAACAGATATCTGCTCGCAGATTTATAGCGTAATGTGAACCAGCTTTAATACTGGTCTGGTGAGTGCTTTACTTTAAAGTTAAAGAGATTGCATTTTGTTTTACCTTTTGCCACAAGTCTCGATTTTAATTGTGTTTGGAGTTGTGGTAGAATAAACATGTGTTTACCAAGGTGATTCTTCTATAGATTTCGTTCATTCCTACAGAGAAGTTATTGGATAACCAACACCGCTGCCATAGGTCACCCCAAGTGGTACTCTACATTTGGTGACTTAGCAGGGGTTCCCGGGTTCATGGGGTCAATTTTGTCCAGGTTTTGGTGGCGGATTTGTCTGCCCACCAACAGCGTGGCAGGCCGGATCGGGAGAGACTGGTCGAGGGAGATCTTTTAACCTCCAGCAAGACTCTCTCAGAACATCGCCTTGCATTGCAGTAGATAGGATGGATTCATTCGTCCATCACCGACCTCCAGATTCCTACACACCCCTCATATATTTTTCCTTCCCAGAATTTCCTCTCCCTTCCCCTAAAAAGACCCCCTGCACAGCATTTCCAAAGATGACATAGGCCCTAAGAGGAATTATTTTCCTTAGGGCCTCCTGCGTGGAGTGAAAAAAGGAGGTTTAGTGTTTTGATTGACAACTCAAGTCATGTGACCAGCAGTGGCGGTCTGTGAGTTTTCAGTGAGCTAGAGTGCTAAGATTGAAAAATACGACGTTATTGATGTTGTTAGAGCTGAAAGCGAATTTCATTTTTTTTCAGCTACAACATCAAAAATATCGTATTTTTCAATCTTAGCACTCTATCTCACTGAAAACTCACGGATCTCCACTGGTGACCAGTATTCTGTTAGGGAAATCTTTCAGAAATTGGATGCATTTACGAATATTTTTTGAAATAATAAAATAATTGAGTTAAGTACCAAAGTTACGTTTTTTCATGCTTTCTTTCTTTTCTTGTTCGACTTTTTCGTATAAGCATATCAAGCGGTTCGAAATTTAGTTTTAGCTAATCACAGCAATGAATTACTTAAATTAGACATTACATGTGACATACAATCACTTCATACCCACCCCGCCCTCACCATCCCTCCCTTTCCATGTGATTCGCCTTGTGTCCCTGCGAAAGTACTCAGTACTACAAGAATAATATATTTGCATGAGGTACCTATTCATGGTTACAAGATGTACTACACTTTTATTATACATATAGGTATTGTAAGGTCCTATGCTGTGCAGCCCACCTCACCACTCTAATACAAATATATCGATAGGACAAATTTGTTTTGTGAGATGGTGGGACATTTTACGTTTTTGTATGGGACATTTGTAGTGCATCTTGTATGAGGTGACCCTCAGGCCGAACCATAAATGGGCCGAACTCTACGTGTAATCCGTGTAATGGCCACTTAACTACCCTCATTTATTTGTTTTCTATACTAGCGGTAGGAGCGGGTCCTTTTTTATCCATAGAAACCAACGAAATAGAAAATAAATGTTAAATTTTATAACCTAAAATACAGCTGACAGGTGTCATAATATTATATCACGCAACTTCAGTTAGTGATGTGATGAAACTTAATTCTATAAATCTTAAACTGTGTTCTTTAGATTATAATATACCAAAATTCTATAAAATATTCAAATCAAAATGAGTGCAGAATTAAATAATATTTTATATAACGCTAAACCGACTGTTGCCAGTGCCGAAAGTCCAATTATAACAAATGTCGAAAGTTCAATTGGAACAAACACCGATAAACCAAAAGAAATTAAAGAAGTTCTCGCGAAGGGAGAAAAACCTTGGGGCTACGATCTCTATCCTGAAAGAAGAGGAACTTTTAAAAAACAATGGAAAAATATATTTTCTGGTAGTGAAGGGTCGGAGGCATTGGAAAAAAATAAATGCGAAAAAAATGTAGTTGCTACTATCAAGAGAAGTAAGTATTACAAATTGTTAAAATATTTTTTAATTGTTGAACAAATTAAGTTTAATTTGATTAAGAAATAAGATGTGTCGTGTATCTGTCTGTATCAATTGAATCTTGGTAAAGCGCTTTTAATAAGTCCTTGTGGTGTTTATGAATGTAATCCAATCAAATCACTGTGCTACGTTAAATGGACAGTCATCGTTGCTTGGTCACCGGATATATAAGATAATAAGTTAAATTTCCACACCCCACTTACTTCTGAATATGCACAAATTAAATAACTCTTCGTTTCAACTTTATTAGTACAAGAAACAACTATTTACGTCAAGGGAGATGGAAAAACATGCACAAGGTAGGTTGTTGGGTTCTTGGTTTGAGTTATTTAAATATTTTGTTTGTATTTAGATTGACGCAGAACCTCCTAGTAAAACGTCCCGTCATACTATCAATCAAAATCAAACATGGCAAATGTCGTGTGTCTTGTTTTATTAATTTTGAATATATGAATGGAATATGATATTTGAATATAATATTTGAATATAAGAAATGGAAATTTAATGCATCTTTTACCTTTGCCTCCGACGTAAACAGTAATTTCTTGTGATAATTAAGGCTGTTCTTGTACAAGAAAATACTTACATGCGAGTTTTTGAGCATGGCACATGCGCCGCTCGTGAATTTGAAAAAAATGATCAAATTCAGTATAATTCTGATAACGCCGAAACAAGTATTAAAAAGTAACATATCAGTAGGCCACTTGCGGTACGTCACAGTAATTTGTAAGTATCTCCGTGTACAAAGAGCCTAATTTTTCAATTTGAGAGGCGGTTATGGGTACCGCCACCCAAGGAACTATTTATTGGATAACCAACACCCCTGCCATTGGTTACCCCAAGTGGTTCGCTACGCTTGGTGATTTATTTATTTATTTATTGATGGGCCCGGGTTCTTGGGGTGAGGTTTGTCTAGGTCTTGGTGGCGAATGCATTTGCTCACCTATTGCGTGGCCGGCTGGATCGGGAGAGACTGCTTAAGGCAGACATAATCTAGACCTCTCCAGCCTGACTCTCTCGGCCCATCGCCTTGCATCTCTCACTCCTGGACACATTGACCTCCAGATTCCTACCCATACCCTTTTCCTTCCTAGAACTTCTTCTCCTTCCTTTCTTCTCAAGACCCTTGCGTGGAGCTATTGTAAAAGAAAGGGTAAAAATTTTGATAATTTGCGCATAAAGAAGTAAGCAGATTATGGAAATTTTACAGATTGTAATATGTATCTAATAATATTTTTATTTCAGGTCCTATGGTTAAGTTAATGATGGCAGCATTAAAAAGTTCTGGATGGTGAGTACAAAACATGAAATCTATATTTTTGACGACTACAGTAATTTTTATTTTATTAATTGAAGAAATATCAAAATTTAAGGTTACTAGAACAGTCTCCACGGCATAGCGGTCTATACATTTGTTGGGAGTTTGCATGTTTGATTCCACATAATGCAAACATGTAATAATTTAGATTCTTTAATAATCTAATTAATAAAAAATAGTATTTGTTCTCCTAACTTTTTCTAGCCCCATCGACATCAGAAGGCACATCTCTTGCGAAGTTTGTGATCCTTCCGTCACTGGAGGCTACGATCCTGAACTAAATCAGGTGAGTTCATTTTTGGAAAATCAAACACATGATTAGTGCGCAGAAGGCCGGCGGCCTCCGTGGTCGAGGGGTAAGGCTTTTGACTCGCAATCCGAAAGTTGCGGAATCGAATTCCGGCATGGGCAAATAAATTTTATTTGATTAATTTGTGCTATTTCACAATTCATCAATTAAAAATAATACGTATTTGGTATATTTGCGGCACCTTCCGGAGTGGAAGATACTCTCAGTATCGCCCTGGTGTAAGACCACCATTCAGAATTAAAATGGCTTTAGCCGCGTTTGGTGACCAGATCTGAATAGTCAGGTACTTACCTACCTTCCTCTTCCCGATCTCCTTCCACACCCCACTGCATTCAGTCTCACAACATACCCCAATTGGGGATGCCATAATCTCACTGACTCCAGACGGGAGCAGCTGGGACTCTTGTGAGTTATTCACGTATTATGTAAAATATCATAATATCACGTTTTGGCAAACAAAACTGTATGTGAAGTGTGAGTTTTTTTTTGGTTCATTTTATTGATATTTTTTTATAAATTATCATAGATTAACTAAAAATAATCTTATATTTTGAATTAAAACGTCACCGACGTCAATACACAAAAATAAACCAACATCGAAAAAAACATGTCCATACAAAAAAACTGCTTCCTTCCTCTGACGACTGCTAAATGACCCAAAAAGAATTTTTAAACTAAAACTGTGAAGTCGATGTTGTAGGTATGTGTTCCAAAACTTCAACAAACTTCTTGCAGATGTCCATAGATGCCACTTCAAGTCAAAATTTTCTTTTTTTTGTTCATATGAAGCAGATACTTTGTGATATGACATTATAATTTAAAATAAAACAATAACTTTGTAAACACCACTTTTTATTTTTTATGTACTTAATGCCGACCGGGTTTCGCTACCACCGTAGCTTCTTCAGGGCAGTACAGAACTCTACTAAAATTAAGTTACATGTGTTATAGATAATATACATATGGGTTAAAAACAAGAGTAGTCCGGCCGATTTTGTTTTTAACCCATATGTATATTATCTATAACACATGTAACTTAATTTTAGTAGAGTTCTGTACTGCCCTGAAGAAGCTACGGTGGTAGCGAAACCCGGTCGGCATTAAGTACATAAAAAATAAAAAGTGGTGTTTACAAAGTTATTGTTTTATTTTAAATCAAATATTTTCATTAAATATGACGGCGTATGAATAATAGCCGCGGACGAAACATTCAGCCAACCTCTTCTGAGCATTTTTTCGCTTCGCCGAACCGTTTCGGCCATACTCCTGGAGAGGTCAAGATTAAAAAATTTATATTTAGAATAAAAATATAATATTGAAGATTTTCATTAAATTTTTTGTGCAAAGATAAATTTTTGATGGTACTAATTTCATTAGAGCTTATTTTGACTTGATCTCTTCTCATTTTCACACAACATTTATTTTTATAAGCCCAACTGATCTCAACTGTCCGGAGCCATTAGGACTATGACGTCCCCAATTTGGGGTTTGTTACGAGGCTGAAAGGAGTGGGAAAGAGAAGGAGAGGGGGAAAGTTAGATCCGGCTACTCAGATCTGGTTACCAAAAATGGCAAAAACCATTTCAAGCAACATTTAGATTCAGAATGATGGTCTTTCACCAGGACGAAACTTCGGTCCTGTGAATGTTTTTTATATTGTTATATATATAAAATATATATTTAATGACCCGTGAAAAATCACAGGATATTTACATGTACATTTTTGAAATAACAATTAAAATATTTTTTTGTTAAAATATTGGGTAGATACCTACTTTATCGCTTGTCTGAATACTTCAGAAAATGAGTTTCAATTTTGAAAATGACACTTGAAAATAACCCCTCAGGCTGATTTGTTCAGTTTTCGGAACAACTCATATAGAAATCGTTATGTCTCCCTTACTACCATGGTTAGAAATGTGATCTAAACGTTGTTAGAAAGAGAAAACACCACACTTTATATTCAAATCTAAAAGTTAACAGTAAAATAATTAAAATGTACACCTTTATTAATCCAAAATTTTCTGACCACAATTTGAAAAAAAAATTATGAAACGTTGGGAATTTTTTTGTTTATTATTTTTACATAAAGAACATATAACAACCAAAAAGTGAGTTTATAATACATTTGTCTTATAGAATATGTATGTTTTTTTTTTGTTATCAGCAATTTTAGTTAGAAAAAATGTGAGGTGAGCCATTTTTAAAACTTTCTAAAGTTTGCATTAAAGAATTATATGTTTATTTCGAATTGTTTAATTTGAAAGTGCATTTCATTACCTTTCAAAAACAGTTTTGAAAAAAAACGGATGCATTCAGAAATATTCCATTTATTTGAATTGAATTGCAAAGTGGAAATATTTTGACATTCTGAAATAATAAACCCGAAGCCTGAAGGATTAACGATTAATTAGAATTCATTGAACCAGAGTTACGCAGGACAGACAGACTGCCAAAATTTTTTATTATCTTTTTTTATAGGATGCTTATTTTCCATTTTGATTTGTGTTCCAGATAGTTGTTTGCCAGAATATGTGTAAATCCGAGGGCCTGATTCAGGGAGTCCTGTCTCACGAGATGGTCCACATGTTTGACTTCTGCAGAAACGAGCTGGACTTCAAGAATACGGAGCACCTGGCTTGCACGGAGATCAGGGCTGCCAATCTCACGCATTGCTCCTTCATGAGCTCCATGGTGCAGGCGGATTCCTCCCTTACCAACATTAAACAAACTCATCGGGTAATTAATTATACCATTAAATAATTGGGTTCCGTGATAAAACAGAACATTGAAGAAAAGTGAAGAAAAATAACATCAAACCTAACCTAACCTAACTTAACCTATTATTTTATTGTGCTCTTGTTTTGTTACTGCTCTATTTAAAATTCCCTCAGAGCCTATGTCATCTTTGGGGATGCTGTGTGGAGGGTCTTTTTAGGAAAGGAGCGAGAGAAAGTTCTGGAAATGAAAAATGTATGAGGGGTGGGTAGGAATCGGTGGTGGTCAATGTGTCCAGGAGTGACAGACGTATAAATCCATCCCTCCCTTTGCATCACGGTGCAAACCGATGGGTCAAGAGAGTCCGGCTGGAGATGTCCTGGCTAGGTCTCCCTGATTTATCCCATCTCCCTCTCATCGCACGAACCCGGGCACCCCTGTTTAATCGCCAAACCTAGCGAACTACTTGGGGTGACCTATGGCAGGGGTGTTGGTTATCCAATGAATGGTCCCTGAGGCGGCGGTACCCATACCTGCCTCCAAAATTCATATTTAAAAATATTTTGAATTCTGTGTCATCTGAGATGCTGTGTGGTCTTTTTAAGGATAGGAAGGAATGAACATTGGTCTTGAAGAGACCCATGTAGTAGGAAGGAGAAAACACAAAGGCCGGCAAATCGCTCCACAGCCGAGCTGTTGAACACAAGAACGAGTCGAAGAAGCGACCCGTTCTCACGTGACAAATGTCAACCGTGTACATATGTTAGGCATGCGTTTGGCGTGTTTCCCGACTATGCACCGGTGCCGAAGGGATCAATGACGATAGTTCCTCGGAGCATCTTCCATTGAAATACCGATAGAACAAGGATAGCATTCAATACAGCGTTTACACAGTCTTGGTAACAAATATTTAAACATTATGGATGTATTTCATAATAAATTAAATTTGTCAAACTTCACACAACGTATGTGCCAACTATTTATTCCTACTTCATAAATCATCTTTTACTTACTTATATGAGTGGTATTCTTTCAGGAATGTGTCAAGACCAAAGCTGTCTATTCGGTGCTAGCCGTTAGGAAAATATCAGAGGAAGAGGCACGGGCGGTAGTAGATAAGGTCTTCGATAAATGCTACGCTGATTTGGAGCCAGTTGGAAGACGTATCCGAAGAAACTCCCGCGATATGCAAAAGGCCTACATCGAGGGGCCTATGTATGGATATGATTATGACTAACAGTTCCATGACAGTCGATCCCCGATAGTTGGCCCCCCGGCATACTTATATACAATATGCGGTCGGTTTAGGAAAAATGCGGTGTACCTACTTATACAAAATAATTCTAAGTTCACCTGAAGGGTTGTGCAGAGAGGATGTCCCGCCGAATAACTAAAGTATAAAACATATTTTCATTCAAATGTATTAAGGAAAAAACTACTTGTCTATATACTGTGTACACCAGGGTAAAAGTACAAAAAATTGACACTACAAATAATTTTTTTGATAAACATACGAACTTATCATTAAAGGTAGTATTTTTGAAGTTGATTTTAGGTGTGAAATTGTTAAATAATGCACAAAAATTTATAATTCCATAGTAAATATCATTTCAGAGGGCCAATTGTCGGGAATCAACTATCGGGTCACCATAATTAACATCGTTACAGATCGACATACTTATCTCTGCAGTCGGGAGGTTGCCAGTGTTGATTTTGTGGATACAAAAATCTATGGATGTTATAATAGTTTGTTGTTTTTGTTAGTCCTCTTTTGGCCACCTGCAGAGATAAGTATGTCAAAATGTATGTTCGTTTTGTTTATAGAAATTGTTGAATAGTGTATATTATTATTAGTTATGGTTTAGTATGTTAAAGAAAATGCAATTTGAAAAAAGGTTTTTTTTATTAATAAATGTTATTGAAAATATTTGTCTATGGTGCAGAAAATTTGTTGGTGTATCCATCCTAAAGTTCTCAAGGCTCAATTGGCGAGCTCTGATGTCACGCATTACACAAAATTTTCTATGGAATTTCAGCGTGTCTATATTTAACTTACATAGTTACGAAGTTGACAGTATTCGATAGGTCTTTTCCAGGGTTGTCAATATTGATATATTGATAATGGAAATTTGAAATGCTGTAAAGAACAAAATGTTAATTGTTCAGGAGAGTGAAAAGAAAGATATATTTTTTTTCTAAAAACCTTATACATTTTTTCCAGTTTTTGTAGATCATGAATTTTTAATATAAAATTAACTTTGAATACTTTTTGAATACTTTTTTGTAAATTCTTTAATAACAAGAGTTTAATCTATTTTTTCCCTTTTCAAACCTATCTCAAAATGCATGCCGTAAAGCTTCCCAGAAATATTTCAACGATGCAGATGGAAAGAGAAAAAAAATGGATAAAAATTACATATTTAACCCATTTTTGGATTTCTTGTTGTTTACAGCATTTCAAATTTCCACTATCAATATGTACTAAAATATCCACGATAGATTAGATGAATTTTTAAATTCCTAACAAGTTCCTTTGCCTCCAAAATGAAACAAAATTTTTTGAAATCAGCATTTATTTTTTATTATTTAGTCATTTTTGTTTTTCTCTTTCATTCAGGCTTAAAAAATAGAAATTTGGTTGAAAACTTGCTGCGAAAGAAAACAAAATTATAATACATTCTCTCATACGTAATTGGTTTCAATTCTTAAAAATTACCTGCAATTTGGGAAATTTTCCACGAATTGGCAACCCTAATCCATTAATGACAGGAGGACAGCCTTCAATCTAACGAATATTTTGGAACTACTCAGAAAACGGCCCGTTAGTCCAGATATTTGCTTACGATGCATTTCTCACCTTAATCTACTAAACAAAAAATGGTTTGAGACGTACTATTAAATGGTTTAAGTTGACGAATATCTTAGCATTCACCAAACAACATCAAACAAAAGAAGGTAGAAATAAAAACAATTGTGATGTTTTATATATTTATTAAAGATTAAATAGAATTGCACTTGAGAGTTTGATAAATTTATTAATGTCATAAAAACATTGGACTAACAATTATTGATGTTCAATCATGATAAATATAATAATATATTATTTGTGCTATGTCTAAAATATAACAATAGGTAATAATTACAATATAATAAAGGTATTTTGGTGATTGATATGATACATTTTAAATATAATGGACATTTTGTTTAGAGTGAAAGCACTGCGTGAATAATGAATACTACGCGTATATACTTTTAACAGTTTCATTTCAACAACTTTCGCAAAAGTTTTAACGTTCTTACACTTTGTTGAAACACCACTGAGATCACAACCGGACTCCGGAGCAGTTAGGGAATAGGCTACCGCTGATAGCTCCATCGGAACCCCTTCCTCTTTCTCATAATCTAGCAGAAAGAGAGGTTACATTGGAGTTCTCAGCGGCAGGACATGAAGGCTTTATATACAACATAACAGCTGCCCCTCTCATCAACTTACATCACTAATTATATAATAGCACTTGCAGTGTTCAGAACAATATTATTTTCATTTTAAAGTTTAAGAATAAAGTAAGGATTAAAATCGATTATCACCGTCCATTCAAGGCACATATTGTCATTTGTATATAATGGGACGTAATTTTTTTTACAAAGTATAATAGAACAATAGGATTGATACTACTGCGGTTTAAGATTAATTTATTGATTGACGTTTTCAAGATTGCTGTTGACTTTTAAAGACCTCCCGGCAATAGAAAGGTAACATTATGGCTGCGGGAGGCAGTCGTTCCACCATGAAAGAAGAAGGTGTTAAAGCTTTTCCGCCACTTATTTTAATCTAACAACTCCCAGCCGCGAAAAGGTAACTTTGTGGCATCGTGATGTTTAAGATTTATCGCCACTGATTTTAATTTAACAACACTCGGCCACAAAAAGGCAACTTTGTGGCATCGCCATGATAGATTGACCTCCACTGATTTTAAATTAAGATCTCTCGGCTGTAGAAAGGCAATTTGGTGGCATCACTGCTTGCGCCACGCAGCTTTTCCAACGTAAAAGGTAGGGAAAGAAGGTGTTTAAGATTGATTGTCACTGATTTTAATTGAAAGGCAACTTTGTGGCATCACTGCCTGCACAACGCATATTTTCCACCATAAAAGATAAATAAGATGTTTGTTGAGATTAGTCACCACTGATTTTAACTGAAAGGCTACTTTTGCCACAGCCTTTTATAAAAGAATAAGATGTTTAAGATTTAGCGCAGAAAGAATCCATCATCCATTATGTATGGGGGTCATTGCTTCATCTGTTGCTGCGAGGCATTGAGGTAAATGATCCAGTAGACGGTGGCGAAGATGATGAAGCAGATGGGGAAGATGATGAGGGAGACCTGATCCACCATACCGCGCTGAGAGCCACAGTACAGGACGGCTTGTTGGGCCACGGCGCGGAACCTCGCTCCCCGCGCTGCATCCTGCTGAGCAGCTTGCATTCCTGCCTCTGTGGACTCCAGATTTGCCTCCTGCTGTAATATGTAATAAAATGTATAAAAGATATACATAAATCCAGTTGTTTTTTTTTTGGATGGCTGAGATAATGTGAGTTGCCTCAATCTCTAAAAACCAACAATAATCATTTTTATTTGTGACAATGTAACACAAAATATGAAAAACGAATTTAAACATTTAAAGATCAATAATGTCAATAAAAGATAACCCAATAACATAATAATTATTAAAAACATCAATAGAATACTCGAGAACCGGTTTTACACAGGTTATTGAAACAAAGTACGGTTTTACACAGGTATTGAAACAAAGTGCAAACATGTAACACTTTAGATTTAAAATTATTGGAACTATTCTACTGTCCAAATTTGCTGGGTAATTTTTCCTTGTGAAGAAACACAAAGTATGAATTGCATTGGTAAAGAAAGGTGTTGAAAGGCAATGGAATTCAAAAATACATTAAGCATTGTGGTCGATGATTCTAGGCCTAAATTTGGCGGTGCTGATCAATAAAGTAAAAGAATTTTTGTTGCACTTCTAAAGTGATTCTTTCTATTGGTGCAATGCTTTAAACCAAGGGTCTCCAAACTTCTTAGTCCATGGGACACATTGACTCCTCCACAAAATTCTCTAGCCACCCTCCTCCCTTATCTGATAGTATTAATATTCTAGCGTCTGCACGGTTGAAATTTAAGAGCCCAACACTTAACACTTCGAGTACATCTCTGAAACTGCGCCTTATGCAAAACCATTTTTGTACACGAAGGTTGTTACAAAGCCAATGTCGTGTCGCCCGCCGCCCGCAGGGCTTAGTAGCAAAAACCCGTGGAGCGGTTTAACTGCTAGTACTTATAAATATCTTGTGATGACCTACAATTTTTGTCATTAATCTACCAAAATTTTTCAACTCACATTTACTTATAGATATTTACAGATCCAAATTAACTGTAAGTTGCTTAAACTTGATCCACAATTGCAAACAATTGTCATTGGAAAGTTACAGCTAGATAAATCGCAATTGCACTCATCGTAATTATAATATTTAATTACATTATGTGAATTATCTATGTATGTCACTTATTGTAAGTTTTTAGGATAAATCTAATTTCATTATGAATGTCGTTGTGTTTCTTAATTGGTCGTTAATAATCATTAATAATCATAATAATAATTATTACTTATCCCAGGATGTTAAATAAAAACATCTGATAATTATTTTTTGTGATTTACTCGCATTGTAAATTTTACAAATTTGTAAATTTTACAATGTAATTGATAACACCACCATTATGGCGGGCCAAATTGGTGGTGTTCGCAGGCTGGTGTTGGCCTGCAAGCCGTAATTTGGAGACCCCTGCTCTAAACATTTAAAGATATTGTTGCAAATGCAAAATAATGTGAACATTACATATTTAAACTCTATAAAAACAAATTATACATCGACTACTCTGAATACAAAGCTAATTCAGTTAATGATTCAAGAAAGTAGATTTTAATTAGAATGTAGGTGCCTACGTTCTCTTTTGTTTCTTAGAATTATATATATATATATATTTTTTTTTTGCACATATTGCCATTTGGTGAAAAAATTCTGGCAAGGATGAAAGTTGGTACACGCTGTGAAAATGGAACTTAATCCGTTTGATTCATTGGGCCTTTGAGTACCTCAAACAATTAAAATTCTGAACAGTCAATGTATTGATGGTCATTGTAACGTAATCAAAGAAGAGATTTCATTCATTTTTATTATTTATTAATTTCATTAACACTCTGTTTTCACTTCACTGACTTAGAAAGGCTTAATGGGGTTAGAGTTATAACAATATTATTGTATTACATACAACAATGTTTGAATATTAATTGTGTACACCGTGTTGCGTGCTCATACCGCGAAACTTTGGGGCGATTGATTATTCAAAACTTGGCAAAAAATGTTGACATTTTTTTCACTAGTATAAAAAAAATGATGTGATTAATTTTATTTTGTACAGTTTACAAAATGTTTGTATATACACACATTTATAATAATTATCATTTCTCCGCGCTCGGTCAAGTTATATGATTTTTAATTTACATTCCTTTATTTATTTCTTTTACTATAACTGGAATGACCACTGGAGCATTCCGCCATGTTATCAATTTCGACTCTGAGCGCTCATGAATTTTTGAACCTTCGGTTTGGAAACTTCCTGCCCTCTTTCAAAAGATCATACCTCCGAATTTTAATATGATGTCATGTAAACTGCTTATAGTGTTAGAGAGCCGTCTAATGCGTCTATATTTGACCATTTATGCAACATTTTTAGGATTCATAAAAATTTATAAAAAAATCGTCGCATGAATTCTGCGAATTGTTTATTTTAAAATTGGCATACATAGTACCTAATTAGAGAATGTTAAATATGATGACTTCTTTATGTTGTCTATTTATCTATAGCCTAATTGATATTCACAATTAGTAATCTAAACTCAAACATGCGTTTTTTTAATACGTAAACACAAGGTGTTTGTGAGAAATTATATTTCAACAATTTCGGTTTGCAAAATGTCAATAACAAATAATCCAGAAGAGATGCGAGACATCTATTGTAAGTGAAAATATTAAGTTATATTTTGATTAATCGAAGTATGCAATGTGTGGTAACTTTTGAAAAAAATTCTGATAAATGTTTTGAAATATCTCTTCTAATTGGCCACATTTTGGCCAGCGAACGCTCGAAGGTATTTGCAAACGTGGCCAAAAGGCATGTATCTTACGCCGCTCAAATGTTATCTGTACTTGTGTATTCTTTAGTAAAACCTGCAAAAGTAGTGCTACGATTACATAAGACAATTTTTTTTGGTAATTGGAATTGCTTAGTTTAAAATACTTTATTAGAATTTTTTCCTATGTATTCATAAATAATCATCTCCTAAAGTTTTGCGGTATGCACGTGGAACACGGTGTATAGTCTGTTGGGAAAATAAAGCAATTATTTGAAAAGTGATAACTAAGTAATTGAAATTATTTTTAAGTCATAAAATAACTAATGAGCGACTGTTATCAATGAATGAATGACTCCAAATTGGTATTCTTTCCATGTTTTAAGTAGGTTTTGTTAGATGAATACATACTGTGTGCAGAGGCTGTGGTAATGCCGTAGTATCTTTGTGCAGTACGTCTTCAGGACCGATCTTCCTGTGACCAAACCTGATGTGCTCTATGCGGTTGCCATTGAGCCCACGATTCACCAGTGGGGGTAACTCAGTCGTTCCTTGTATCAAAGCCTGTTAAGTTATACACAACTCATATACACTTCAGTCATTCCTCAATGTCTGCAAACATGGATACAACCAACGTCCGAGTCTTTAACATACAAATACTGTTTGCTGTTTTTCTCTTAAAATGTAAACTAAGAAAGAAATCTAATTCATTTTACTTTAATATAATAACCATAAGGTGCCTTGTGTAGAAGCATGTAAATAAAAACCTTAAAATATACTATGGAAAAAGTGTTGTGTAAAAAATTTATGTGAAGAACAGCAAACAGAATTCATATTGAAATTCATGCAAAAATTTGGGGGTGGATAATGAAAATGAAAGTTTTCTTCAATTTGCACCAACATAACAATAAAAATATTTAAAATAACAGATAATTTTCATAACTTTTGTGTGTTATACATTAAACTAAACAACAACTTGATAAGTTTTGTTAAAGTGTAGAACATCTAGGTACAACTCAGTGGCTATCACAAAAACGTTACAACTTTCGATATATAACGTTATAACTCGGTGGGTATAAATACAACACAATCTTTATAACTTTGATGAAATTGGTGCAACCACAACATCTTGTTTACCGTTTTTCCTGTAGCGCTGTGTCCGAAAACTGTTGTTTGTATGTCCAAGCATGATGGAATATTCTAAAAAAGAAATCTTTTAAATGTATGCCAAATTTATGTCTGCATGATTGAAAGGTTCGGTAATAGGGATAGCGTGTCTCTAGAAAATTAAAAACTGCATGTATTATGTCTTGGAATACATGGTCTTAGCTCAAAATACAATAAGTGGCAAGGGCAGATATGATATTTTACCCTTTGTAATTAGATGCGATCACAGTTGGCACTTTATTGGAGTTTAAAACAACAATTGCTCAACCGATCTTGGAAATTTGGCGAAGTTTGTAAGCACCGAGTGCAGCAAACAGAACCCCTCTCTACGCGACTTATCTCCTGACAGCCAAATGGTACACGATTTGAAGTCGCTCTCTGTATTGGATGTCTACTCTATATCAAAAATCTCTGGAGTCTAGAACATAGGTTTCCTTGGCTCTCCATGATGGGAATTGGAATGGTGATCATGTCCTCAGCAATGAGGAAATGACTAAAGAAGAAAATATCATCTGTGTCTAGACGCACATGTGAAACTTTTTTTTGTTTTATTTAACTGGATAATTTAAAATTGTCCTGTGAAATCATTTTCTTCTTTAGTCATTTTCTCGTTGCTGAGGAAAATGACCACCATTCCAATTCCCGTCAATTTATTTTTATCAAAGTTTTGTTGCAACAATAGACATATTTATCATAAAATCAGTTACCACTTATCATTTTTTGATCTAAAACCACAGAACTATAAAGCATAGTTGGATCTGAATTTTACTCAATACAGTGAAACCCTCTTAAGAAGTTCTCTCTTAAGAAGTTTTGTGGCTTAAGAAATTTGGTTTTTTCGGTCCCTTGGCCCAAAATTGGCCCAATTTTTCCCACTTATAAGGTTTTCCTGCTTAAGAAGTTTGTTTTTTCCGGTCCCTTGGAAAACTTCTTAAGAGGGTTTCACTGTATGGCGATCATAAAGTATGTTTAATCAATGGCTTGTGCTTTATTTTTCTAATATGTAGTATTTGGATGAAGCGTGTAATTGTTGTGTGTGATATATGTAGTTAGTTTTACCTGTGTGTGGTTGACAAGAACAGTGGGTGGAGGTGGCGGAGAAGGCGGTAGGGGAGGTTCGCTGAGTTTCTCCAGCTCTTTCTTTTTGTGGCGCCAGTGTTTGTCGTAACGAATTCCAAACAGGACGATGAAGTATTCTATCAGGGCCAGGAATACAAACAGTGTGCAGGATATGAGCCATACTTCTATGCACTTCAGTTCCAAAGCTCGTGGAGAGTTGTTTCTGTAATGAAGAGGTGTAAAAATAATTGATTTATTAGGTTTGTTTTATGTTGGGTTGTTTGGTCAACCGTTGGTCTAGCTGTCAACTATAACGGCCATAAAAATTTAACTAAATATTAACTAGTCAAGTGTCGGTAGTTTGTACGGTCCCCGTTAACTGCCGAGCTGGCAGAGAAATGTCTTTTTTTTTAAAAATTTTTCTTTATTCATTGAATTGTTTTTTACATGAATTTTAGGATTTTTCGACCACCATGCTAGGCACGTGCCCGTTTTTGCTTTGTCTCAAGAGGGAATAAAAAAAAGCAATGTAATATACAGCATGTAATATACATGTAATATATATAATATACAGCATGTAATATATAATATACAGCATGCTGACTGTTGCCGAGCTACAACCAAATTGCATAAGCTGTCAA
Organism: Glyphotaelius pellucidus; assembly: GCA_936435175.1. Lineage (NCBI taxonomy): Eukaryota > Metazoa > Arthropoda > Insecta > Trichoptera > Limnephilidae > Glyphotaelius > Glyphotaelius pellucidus. The sequence continues at coordinate 39,683,162 of OW386543.1, forward strand.
AGCAGTGGATCCAATGAAAGTTATGCATTTGGTGTATAGATGCGATTCGCAGAAGTATGATTGGCAACACTTATATGCGTACCATTGTTAATAATGGTTCATGACTCATCTTCCTTATCTACGGTCTCACCTGACAGTATCAATCATGGTGACCAGCGACAGCAGCGTTGTGACCAGCAACACCATCCTGCCGGGGACAATCTCGGGGATGACGCAGAAGCCGCCCCAGGACATGACCACAAAGAGCGTGGAGGGCAGGTAGCACTCCAGCAGATAGCTGCGCAGCTCCCGGGACATGGTGATCAGCAGGCGGGCCGTGGAGTGGTTGCCTGGAATGAATTGATTGACTTATAAGTGAAAGTAATATAAATTTTGCACACTTGACATTCAAAATAAGAGGAAAATTACTGTCTAGCTGGGGATATCTGATCAGCTATACGTTATAATATTAATATCTATGGTTACATATAAAGGAGTATCCCGGTGTGATTTGTTTTTTATACAAATCTTCAGTTTTATTTCTAGATCAATGAAAGTTCAATACACTCGACCTTAAAACCAAGAGGAAGGTCACTGTTCATTTGAGATTTTTAAAAACTACCCCCATCCCTTAAAACCGAATTTTGACACTACTCAATAAATTTTTGAATATCAGACATTCAATATTAGAAGACTTTATCTGATTTCGAAAAATTCTGAATAAAACCCTGACAACGCCAGCTATGTAATACTATGTATCTATTTATATTTGTAAAGAAGAGTGTCCTGGATTTGTGGTATGGTTTTGTTTTTTTTTTAATGTAAACCTACATTATACATCCAAGCATACCTACATTCACCCTTCCGTGATTGATGAAACTCTTCACACTTGACCTTCAAAAGAAGAGGAAGGTCACTGTTCATACAAGATTATAAAAAAAACACCCCCATACCCTTTTCCTACCCCTTAAGGCACTAGTCCACTGTGAAAATTTTTTGTAATTTAAAAAAAAATTATTTTCTGAAAGATGCATTTGTTAAAAATGCTCTCACCAAATGTTTTAAAGAAATTCATAAAATTGTCAGAGATACAGCATTTTATGTGAAACCGTTTGAAACAGTTTGTATGTTGAATTATCCTTCAGCAAAACTTTGAACGCGTTTTTCTAGAAACAATTTTTTTCAACCTGGTTGACAGCATATTAAAAAAACTGTACATCTGATTTACATGCACCAAACCAAGTATCTATGTCACCACATAGGGATTTTTTTATAAAGGGCCACCTTCCATTTTTTTTAATTTTTATGAACGATGAAATTTTTCCAAAAAAACCGGAAACAAAATTTGCTGGTCTGCCATTTTTTTTCTCTCTAGATTTCAAAATTCCCCTACGTGGTGCCATAAACCTATATATCTAGTATCTAAATATATTTTTATTTTATTTTTCTGAACCGTATGGTAATCGCTGTCGGACACCAAAAAACAAATGTCATGTTGAAAGCGGCGTACACCGCAAACCGTACTTTAGAGTCGGTAAAAATTTGTTTACACTCTTCTATATGTATATTTTGACTATGAGTTTTAATAAAAAAAAATCTATTAATCGTTTGCTTGAAAATAATTACATAAAAATACACCCTTTTACCACCCATGCACAGTGGGCTGCCCCCTTAAAGCAAAGATTTTTTTATTTATTTTTTTTATTAATCTATAAACATAGGGTTTTACATAGGGTTTAATTGATGCCTGTCTCACTAGGATTTACCTGTGTTGAGACAGGCTTATGCGTTGCGATGAAATTAATGGTCAAAATAAGAGGAATAATCCTGAAGGATTACCAGAAACATTGCGAAAAGCTCGGGCAATGCCGGGGATATAAAACTTTCTTCGACATTCTTGACCAACTACCTAAAGGTAAAAAGCTTAGCTAAAAAGCTTAAAGCTCAAAGTTCAAAGCTAAAAGCTCAAAGCTCTAAACATAAAGCTTAAAACTTAACGCTCAAAACAAAATGTCAACCAACGTCATTGTCGTGGTTCAGCTCTCCACTCAATAACAGATGCGGTATTATGCAGCGACCGGCGACCATCCTGATGGATGTTCCGGTAATTTTAATATAACTTATTTCCATATTTTATTCATTACCTGTTATTTTAATTTTAAATTTTTATCTTGAAATGTAATTGTACTTACTTCATTTTTCTTGTGTAATATGTCTGGGATTGCATTTTCCGTTTAGTTGATAATTATATTGAATTACGAAGTTGAAGTGGATGGAAAAAAAAGTTGGGGACGCCCGAGGAAACATGGCACGATAAAGTGAATGAAATAATTATGTGGTAAAATAAAACGTGTGTGTTGAACTAAGAAAGGTGTGTAAGCAGAATGGATGGCGTGGGAATGAATGGTAGAAGAAATCGAGGTTGCCCGAGGAATACATGATACAAATAGTTACTTATCTACTGTAAAATGAAGCATATATAAAAATCCGATATAAGGGAAATGGATAAGATTAAGAAACGGACGCTTAGATTGCATGGGATTAGAGAGTGGATGGGCGTAGACAGGAGTGTTATGAAATTATAAGACGTGGAAGTGAATGGTAGAAGAAGTTGGGGACACCCGAGAAAGACATGGGCTGTCACAATGACTGTAAGTCAGATCAACAGAACCGTTCAGTTAAAAATAATGAAAAAATATCACCTTCTCCATAGTAAATATTATGAAGTTCGTGATCGATTTTGAAGGTTACAACATATTTGGGGAGGCGATATCCATCCCCAAAGTCACTGGGAAAACTGACGGGGTCCTCTCCCTTCCATCTGAAAGTCATGTCCTGCATCATGTATTTATCTGAAACAGGATTTAAAAAAAAAATACTTAACGACAAATACCGGACACTCTGTACAAAGGTTACTATTGGCTTAGTTTTATAAAATATATATGAACATTTTTTGATAATATTTGATGGACTCTGCTTGAAAAACAAGCAATTTTAAAACCGTGTTGTTTGATCGATTCAATACACTAGTTTCAGAGTGTTATAACTCAGAAATCACTGTTTCAAGATTATTTACAATAAAGATTTTAGTGAGAGTGTGAACTATCACTACTGTTCTGGTGGATTGGCTTGAAAGTCTGGAATTCAGTAGTTATTATGCTGCTGTCATAAGCAAAAAGGCAGCTGGAAAATTTAATGGTCACATTCAATGTATTTTTTAAAAATTTTAATAGATTGATAAAAATGAAAGGTCTCACACATCAGAATGTGACCATTGAAATTTTCCAGCTGCCTTTTTGGCTATGATGACAGTACCTATACTCCTGATCACAATGTAGATATAATATTATATCTACATTGCGAAGTGCATCATTTCGGCATATCACAGCCCAAAAATAGCAAGTTTAAAAACATATTTCATATTTTATTAAGATATTTTGAAGAACCTACAGGTAACGCACTGCACATTCAAGTCTGCTCTTTGGAACTGATATGTTCTATATTATGATCTATATGTATTTAATCTGAACTACTTCAATACTACTGAACTCGGAATTTTTGCTCTAGAAATTGTACTGTTTTGCCTGGAGCCCCAAAATACCTGAAAAACCCTTGACTTTGGGCAGAAATGGGCGGTACGTTTGATAGATTTCCCTATCTTAACAAGCGGATTGCAATCTTTAGAGCACAGGCGTCAGGTAGGTATGCTGTTTTTGTTCTGTCAGTAATACAATGGAAGATGGTGGAAGGTGATAGCGTCATTGATCCCTTCGTCACCGGTGCATAGTCGGAAAACACACCAACATACGTACACGATTGACATGTGTTACATGAGAACGGGTCGTTTCTACGACTCGTTCTTGAGTTCAACAGCTCGGCTGTGGAACGATTTGCCGGCCTCTGTATTTTCTCCATCGTACAATATGGGTCTCTTCAAGACCATGTTCACTCCTTCCTCTCCTCAAAAAGACCCTCCACAAATCATCTTCAAAGATGACATAGGCCAGGAGGGATATTATTTTTATAAGGGCCTCCCGTGTGGAGATAATGAAAAAAAAAATTTTGAATTGATCGCTCCGGTTAAAATCAGAGACCAAAATTCTGCATCGAAATATTTAGTCACTAGATCCAGCTTTCATCTTCCCCTCTTCCACTATCGTACCTTTAGTATTCCACAAATGAAAAAATCAAATGGCTCCGAGAGTTGGAACCTTACTATTGCGTAGTAGATATCATAAAATGATTTTATATTATAAATAATGTGGTTTTTGACTTACAACTGCTAAAATCCACTGGACAGATTTGCACATCCAATGGGTACAGAACGAAGTCCATGTCACATCTTATTATTACTGTTGCCCTGAAATTAAATGAAATAAAAACATTATGATTTCAGTTATTATAGATTTATCAATTGAGTACATCGGTAGACACATAATCTAACTTTTATACTTGATGGCTATTAAATTATACTTTATAAATTACATTATATACTAGCGAGTTCCCGGCATGCGTTGCTATGCCACTTAATAAAGAAATTGTTTCGCCCTGCTTGTTTTTTCCCACTCGTCCCCTTCCCCTCTTGTGTCCCACTCCGCCTTCCCTCTCCCCACTCCCCTCGCCCGCTTCCCCTGGTCCGCAAACCCCCCTCTCGAGTTTCCCTCCCCCTCTTGAGTTCCCTTCTTCCCTCCGGGTTCCCCTCCCTCTCCCCTCCCGGATTCTCCTTCTCCCTCCCGCGTTTCATATACTCAGTCCCGGTACATTCAATTTTCAAACATCTCGCATGCCACCTATTGCAATTATTTTTACCAGAAGATTTTATGAATAAGTTATTAAATTGTTATTTTACTTATATCTAATAACCGGATTTAATTTCATATTTTAATATATTACGTACTTACATAATAATGAAATAATTCAATTTGTTTTTTTTTTTTGCCTGCACTCCACCGTTCGCACATAATTATATAGGTTCCATGCCAACTCAGAATCAAGACAACGCGACACCTTTTTGAAAAGTCATTAAAAGATAAGAAAAACATAATTTTAAAATAGTCCATAACTCTAGCCCAACATAACCAAATTTTTAATATACCTTTTTCATCACTTTTTAAAGAGTTTTCAAAGGAGGTTCTGAGTTGTCCTGTCACCAATTGTACTTCTATAAAAATGTATTTTTTATTATTTATTTATTCATGAAATTAATATTAATTATAACATGTAATTTTTAACATTTTTTTTTATCAGATAGGTAGACCAACAAAGATGTCACAAGCCAGCTTGTCTGAAGGATCCACCAAATCAATAAGTCTGTAGTCTATAATCTTGTACAACTATATGTTCATGAGTAATATTTATTTCTAAGTACATTTAGTAGAAAAATATTATTTGAGTTTTACAAAAATATTAATTTAATGGAAGATATTTGTGAATATATAGCTTGATTATGAATACATAATATATCTTAATGAACCTACTTAAAACAAATAATATGTACATTGAGGTATTCAAAGGTACACGAATAGATCATTTATGAACCACAGCTTTTTCATTTTGGGGCAGGGTCTCTCATTATTCTCAAATTTTAAGTTTTTATTAAGTTTGTTAAAAATCACTGCTACCAAGTATTCAAAAGTACGGCCTCCATATTTATTTAAAGTTCGTGGAGTTTTTAGCCCTTTTTTCTGTAAATCTTGTGGTGTGCCCGTGTACAAGTGGCTTTTTGAAAAGGCTTTGTAATTTTAATATTTTCATTTATAATTATTGATTTTAAAAACCGCACATTCCGAAGCGGTTCCAAGTTCCAACCGTCGCTATGACAGAAAACGCCACTGGCTGGTAAGTCGGCAGTCATCAACTATGCTCGGCGTTACGTCAACGCCGCCGAATTCACGAATAAAAAAGTAATAATGCGTTTTGGTGTCAAATCCAAAATGGCACATTTTAAATCGTTGTAGAAAATTTATTCGTCCACATTAAAATAAAATAAAAATATTTTCACTATCGTAATTTTTTTAGAAATGTAAATACCCTATCCCATCGGTAAATTTTGTTACGGTATTGCCGATCCATTGAAAACCATGTAAGTATTTTGTTTGAGAACTTCAACATTGTTTTTGCTGTCATGGAAATAATGGCGTAAAAGTTAAACCAATCAATCATAATACAGCGGAATTTTTTCACAACAATCCAAAATTATAATCTTCCAATTTTATATGGCAATATAAATCACGGGGCGATTTCTTGGAGCCCGCCTTACCCAATTACATGTAATGAGGTCGGTTATAAAAGGAATATTTTTTAACTAAAAATAGTCCAAGGGCGTTTTCGGCTACTCTGTTGTTATCTTGTGATGAATTCGAACACTCGTGTGACACGCATCATAAAATATTACTATTTTCCATTTATTTAAAAAAAAAGTACTATGATTTTCAACTCATTGTCACGGCAATCTAGGATGTTTGTCCTAAAAGCAATCATTACCTACTTCTCACATATATAATACTAGCAGGGGTCAACATTCGAGAGTGTTCTGAAACGTTCCACAATAATGTTTCTGATTTCCTATTCCCGAACGTTTCACAAATTCCGGAATGTTCTGGAATGTTGACGAAGGTTCCATGCCAACTCGGAATGAAACCAACTCAGAACCATCTCAGATAAGTCATTTAGAGTGATAAAAAAATAATTTTAAATTAGCCGATAACCCTTACCTAACTTAACCTATTTAACCAATTTTTTATTTATATTTTTTTATCACTCTAAATGACTTATCTGAGATGTTTCTGAGTTGGTTTCATTCCGAGTTGGCCGGTCACCGTTGACGAATGCTCTCGAATACTTTTTTTATAGTACTTATTACTCGAATACTTTTTTTATAGTTTTGATTAAAATTAAGATTATCGAACCTTCTAAAACTTTCCAGAACCTTCTAAACTCACCGCCACTCATTTCTGAAAGCTTCTAGAACTTTATCTTTCCATAACTTTCAAGAGCACTTACAAACCATTCAGAACGTTCTGGAACCTTATAGGCTCACCGACATACTCCGCCACACCTTCCAGAACTTTCTAGAGTTTTATCAAACCTTCTAGAACTTTCCGGAAGACTGTTTTTGAAATTTCTAGAATGCGAAACTTCCAGCCCTTATATCCTCAAAAGCACGGCCTTTCGGTAAAAACCGAACCACTCATCCTGGAGGGGGAATAGAGATCTACCACACCATATAACTCCCTTGATCGTACCGAAACTCGAGTACTCGAGTATTTGCGGGCCGCTCGTTTTTTTTGGGCTTTCTTTTATAATTTATATTGATTAGTAAAATCAAAGTACCTACTTACCTACATCTTTTTCATTATTTTCATTATTTATTATTTCATATTAAATCAGGTCTCGGGCATATTCTGTCAGAAAGTCACAAAACTTCTGCTTTGCAATAAAATCGAAATAAATGCAATATTTCTGAATGTATCCGAAAATTGAAAACTCTTTTTGAAAGGCGAAAGAATATACTTTCTTATGTTGTTATTGAAAATAAACATATAATTTCTGAAATATTATTAATTCTTAATACAAACATAAAAAGTTTTAAAAATAGCGCATCCTACTTTTTTCTTCCTAAAATTAGGTACACATAACGAAAAAAAAAACACACACATAATTTATTAGGCAAATATATTATAAACAAATATATTTATTATCACCTCAAGTTTTCGTCGTTTTATAAAAAAATAATGAATGAAAAATTCTCAAAAATTTATAAATTTTTCTCATCGGTATCGGAAACTTTGTTTTCATAAAGCTGCACATTATTTTTTTTCTATGGTTAAATTCTTGATTTAAATATAAAGCGTGTAGTTTTATCTTTCTAACACCGTTTAGATCATTTTTTAATCTTGACAGTAAGGGAGATACAACGATTTATACGAGACCTGTGTGAGCAGGGGACAACTTTGTCACCTGTGATTAAACGGGAGATGTAATAGTTTTGTTTTTATTGCGAATGTTTGTTTTATTTTAGGTGTTCGATTGCATAAACCAAAATTATTTTCTTTCATTATCACAAAGTTGTTGTTATGATCTTGGTCTGCAAACAAGTACCTGAACGGTTACACAGGGGTTACTTTGCAAAAATATAACGTGTTGGCTTTGTGCGTGAGTAATATTTCAAAATATCAATGTGGATACCAAAAGGACAAAGATGTGATTAATTTATTAGAAAACAAAGTAAGCACATTTCAAGCCGCCACTACCCGAATTTCTACCCATTTCTTGCACATCTATCTCCCTTGAACATTTGAAATTTTTAAGCTCTTAAAAAAATATTAGTTATTTTTGAAGAGAATTTCTATACAACCCCCACGTTGAAACGCAAATTATATGAAATTCCCTCGATAGAAGAAAATCGCAAAGTATGCTCCGAAATTTTTTATTTTCAAGCCTGTCTTTATTATTTAACAAGTTATGAAAAAATTAATAGTGTTTCTTTGAACGTTGTTTAGACAACCCCCACAAGATTTTTGCTCTATTTTAAAGGAGTCATGTTTTATTAAGCATTTTCTCAATTTTCGCTTCAATTTAATCATTGAAAATATTAGCGCGCTCTGTCCAACATTCGTAATTACATAACTCTCCATCTTCTTCTTTTTGAGCCGGGAAGCGTCGCCTTAAGTAGTATTCATTATTGGAATTGATAGATATTACAGTATTCATAATATGAACCGATTCGTGGTAAAGATTGATAAAAAAGTAATTTTCACTGAATGTTTCGTCGAACTTAAATTTAAGTAATTTGTCCACTATGTTGTCTTATGGTTAGTCTGAATTTCTTACCCAATGCTGACGGCGAGCGTGCTGTTCTTATAGAGCCTCAGGGACGCCATCTCCTGAAAGACTGACAGGACCTTCATCTCCCGCAGCTGGCGGATGTAGAGATCTGGCATCCAAAACATGTGGCGCTGTTCCCATGTCAGCTCGATGAAGGGCAGGTCCGACACTGCCTTCATTCGGTGGTCCTCCCAGTACACCTGCATGAACACGTCCAGCGATATCTCCTGGACAGAACAGAACAACAGAACACGGTAAATATATAGAACAGTGAGACATGGGAACATTTTGCTTTAAAACACATTGTATCAGTTAGACAAAAATGAGAATTTATAAGAATAACTCTCGTAATGTCGTAATAATAACTTTTGAAGGTGATGCCCATCAATGCAATACATCATTGAATAAGGGCCAGTTGCATCGAAAATAGTTAAAGTTAAATAAAAGTAACATTTTTATCATTTTAGATAATACTAATACTAAACGAAAATATGAAAAAGAACAAAACACAGAAAAATAAAAAAAAGTAACGGTCGCAATTGGGACTCGACTCAGGATCTCTCTTCTTACGGGGACAAGCGCCATAACCTCGGCCATTGAGACCTTTTATTATTAAATAATTTTTATCAATATCATATTTCAAATTCAGAATTATTAATATTGTCTTAAATAATTTTTTTTCCAATTCAGTAACAGAAAATGGAAAACAAAGCATTTTAACAGCTATTTTGTATAAAAAAATTGACTTCTTTTCTTCAAGCCATGTTTTGTCATAATAATATTAAAATCGTTTTTGTAGGCTAGTATTTTCAATTTATTTTTAATTAACCCAAGCTAAGAACACAAAAACAAATTTTAGGTTCTTAGGTTCACATTTTGGATGAAACCAACTCAGAAACATCTCAGATGTCATTTAGAGTGATAAAAAAAATATATATAAAAAAATCGTTAAATAGGTTACTTTAAGTTAGGGTTACAGGCTAAATTAAAATAATTTTTTTCCTAGCTTTTAATGACTTTTCAAGGAGGTGTTGAGTTGACTTTATTCTCAGTTGGCATGGAACCATACAAATGTTTATATTAATTATGGCAAACTTTCAGGATGACTGGACGCGCTTCATACAAATATTTTCGTAGAGAAAACCTTTCGATTCATTTTAATGACTGTAAGAGACAACCATTTGCATTCGGGGCGATGGAAAATACTGCATTTAAAATTTCAGTTATGTTAAATGAAAATTTGCTTTCGTTGTATGGGATGACAGCTGACAACCATTTACAATAATTTTTATTTATATCCGTTATAGACGTTTTGTACTGAAATTTTGAATGCATGTTTCATCGCCCCGAATCTGTATTTTATAATAATAAAGGTGAAACAAAGGTTTTATTGTTAAACAATATTCGTATTAAGCGTGTCCAGTCATCCTGAAAGTTTACTAGCATTACTCTTTTTTAATATGCAACTGAAATACCGGCCCATGGATTAACAGCAAAACAAAAGAAAAACTTACATTTATATTGCATTTAGATACGTAGGTACCATCTTCGTGCTATATTCTTTCAGAAGAATAAGTATTTGATTTGTCAAATATTTAGTTATTTATTCTTTAATTAGTACAAGATTATACATTATTTTTTATTTGTTCTTTAGACTTTATGTCCGGGTTAAATCTCCCCCACAGGAAAAACTTACCCTTCCACACACTTTTCCGCAAATGATCATCTAGTCAATCCACGCTATGCAATTGCACTGTATAAGTATAATAAATACAAAACAATACAAGAACCACATGTCATCCTACCAGAGACCAAATGGGAAAATAATTCACCGACTCCAGATATTTTCATATCAGAGGGTTCGGCTCGATAGAATTCCTAACTAGACAGATAAATCCTACTGATCCCTCAATATAAATATTTAAAAATCTTTCGTTATCCTACATGTATTTAATATGACTGATTTTTTCATTTTTATGTAATGATTCTTTGACAAATCTAATAAGCCTAAATTTTGAATGAGAGAGCTAGATATAATGCCAGTAGCCGAAATAACAAATGGTAATATTTTTATAGTCCGAGAATGCCAAATTCTTTCAATCTCATTTCCTAAATCTGCATATTTTTTTATTTTTTCAGAAACAGATTTTTGAATATTACAGGAATCTGGAAGAGCGACATCAATGATATAAGTTATTTTTTTAATTTTGTCATGTAAAACTATATCGGGTCTGTTATGGCAAATTATCTGTTAGTATAATTTTATCATAATATATTTTATAAAATTCATTTTCTTAAAATGAATTTGGTTCGTATTCATAATATGGTACTACATTACGGCAGTCAATCAAGTTATGTTTAATTACCAAACTTTGGTGAATTATTTTTAAAACCTGATTGTGCCTAAATGTATACTCGGACGGCGCTAATACACACAAACATCCCGATACAATATGTTCTATAGTTTCCGGAAAAGCCAAACATTTTCTACATAAATCATCAATTTGATTTGTATCTTTGATTATAAACTTCCTATAATTTTTAGTATTAATGACTCTATCCTGAATGGCGAGCATAAATCCTTCTATTTCTGCGCTCAATTCTCCAATACTCAACCATTTGTTTGACGAAAGTTTGACAACATACGTTTGGTTGAGATAATTATTGAAGTGTTTGGCGCGAATAATTTTATTTGACCAGGAATCTAATAATTCCTGGTTGGTAGTTAAAAGAATGTTAGCATTCTTGTCGTATAAATTTAAATGTGTAATGTTTCTATCTGCCTTGCAAATTATAGTGTCAAATTATGTGAATTAGGTAAAATACAATTATTCTCCTTGTATTTCTCCTTCCTTAACCACTGGAGCGTTCCGCTATAAAATGTATTTCAACCTTGAGCTCTCGGGAATTTTTGAGCCTTCAGTTTGAAAATTTTCCACAATTTAAAAAAATCAAACATCCGAATTGTATAATATGGAGACAATAAACTGCTTATAGTGTTAGAGAGCCAAGAATGAAGCTACATTTAATCGTTTTCCCTATATTTTTAGGATTCACAAAAAAAAAAGAAAATCGTTAAATTTAAAAACGCGAATTACTTACTTTAAAATTGGCGTGAGTAGTACTTATTAAGACAATATTGAATATTATGACTTTTATATTTTGTCTTTAGCCTAATTGCTAATCACGAAAATGAAATTAAATTCGAACATGCATTTTTTAATATATAAACACATGATCAATAATTTGTAAGAAATTATATTTCAAGAATTTCGGTTCGCAAAATGTCAATAACAAATAATATAAAAAAGATGCGAGACATCTCTTGTTAAAAAGTGAGAAGAGGAATACAAACGCTAGAAATATTTCGATTCTTATGCCTACAAAATTTAAAATCGCGCGTCGTATTTGTACGAGGCAAGTAAGCGAAAAAGTGGTTTTTATTTATTTTGTGCATAATTTTATAAGAATGAAAAAGTTAGAACATACAAAACCTCAAAAATAGCCTTAGCCATAAAGGGGTATTTAAAAAAAAAGTTTATTATATTCATAGTTAAGTCAGTTAAGTTTAATATATTCATAGTTAAGTCATGAAAAAACATTTCTTTTAGTGGTTTACGCTTATATTTTTTGTTATGTAAATAATAATTTTATTGTAATTCCAATACAAAGAAAAGCTAGTAAAAGCTTCAATTTATCCGTAGCATATTGTTTGATGTTCATAATGCAAACCGATTCGTCGTAAAGATGAATCTAAATAGGATTTCACGTTTAGCTTCATCTCAATAGAAGTATACAACGCGCGGGAACTTTTGAAATTATTCTAAAAAATGCTTTGAAATATCTCTTCAAATTGGCCACGTTTTTGTCAGCGAACCCTCAAGGATTTTAGCAAATTGGTCAAAATATGGCCTAAAGCGCTCCAGTGATTATTGTGATTATTTAATTACTTAATGCAAAATAGTTATGCATAAACAAAATAGTTATGTTAAACTTATTGTGAAATTAGATATGAGCGCATCAGCGGAATGCTGCCTGCATTTATAATAATAACAATATGCAAAAAATAAATAACTAACCAATAATGTTTTGCAAATTTACGATGGTATGGTATTTTTTCATTAGCTCTACACAGGAGGCCTCGGGTAAACAATTTTGCGGGCGAATACCTCATCTCTGGGGATGCTGTGCGGAGGGTTGTTTTAGGAAAGGAAGAATATGAAATTCTGGGACGGAAAAGGTATGAGGGGTGAGTAGGAATCTAGGGATCACTTTGTCCACATACGAATCAATTCTTCCCACTGCTGTGCAAGGGGATGGGACGAGAGACTCCAATTAGGTCTCCCTCAACCAGTCTTTCCCGGTCCTACCCGCCACGTAGTAGGTGGACAAACGCATCCACCGCCAAGACCTAGCTAAGCCTAAACCGATGAACCCAGGCACCCTGCACACTGCTAAAGTAGCGAACTGATTGGGGTGACCTATGGTAAGGCTGTTGGTTATCCAATAAATGGTTCCCATCAATGTAATATACCAGTGAAGAAGAAGATAACACGAATAATCTAAACGAAAATATGAAAGAGAACAAGACAAAGAAAAATAAAAAGAAAACGGTTGCAACTGGGACTGGAACCCAGAACCAATCGTCTTACCGGAGCAAACGCCTTTCCTATTCGGCTATTGCCACCTCTTATTTGAACGTCATATTTGTCAATCTCAAATTTAAAATTTTAAATAAACAATATTATCTTCGACAATTTTTTTTTTCGTATTATAACCACCCTTTTCATTGGAAACAAGTGTTCCAAATTGGTAAGGCGTTTGTACCGGGAAGACGAATGTTCTGGATTCGAGTCTCAGTTGCGACAGTAATATTTTTATTTTTCTTTGTCTTGCTCTCTTTCACATTTTTGTTTAGATTATTAGTTTTATCTTCTTCGAATTTGGATATATTTGGTCTGAAACAAATACGGCCGGCGTAGTCCAGCGGTAAGGCTCTTGACTCGCAATCTGAAGGTCGCGGGATCGAATCCCGGCATGGAAAATAAATTTTATTTGATCAATTCGTATAATTTCACAATTTATTTATTTAAAATTATATAAAGTATATTTGCGGCACGTTCCAGAGTGGAATATATTCTTAGTATCGCCCTGGTGTAAGATCACCAATCAGAATTGAAACGTTGCTTGAAATGAGGTTAGTTCGTTCGCCTAGTGAGGTGTTCACAAAACACTACGGCTAACCTATTTACATACAGTTACGGATCTTTAACATGTTTTTTTCTTATTACTAACCTATTATCTATGTAAACTATGTAATTATTTGTAAAGTGTATGTACAAGAATAGAAATAAATAAATGGCTTTAGCCGTATTTGGTGATCAGATCTGAATAGCCAGGTACTTCCCACCTTCCTCTTGCCTATCTCTTTTCCCTCCCCACTACCTTCAGCCTCACAACTTACCCCAATTGGTGATACCATGGTCTCACTGGCTCCAGACGGGAGCATTTGAGACTCTCGTGCGGTATTCATATAATTTTTTAAAAATTTGTTTTAGGCCTATCTCTTCAGAAGTATAGAGATATACTATCAATGCATGGGCGTAGCCCGGTTTTGATATAGGGTGGGGTAAAAAATAAAAATCTAGAGTAGGCACCGAAAAAAGTCGGATTTTACAGCATATTCATGCTTTAGGCTCTATGAATATAAAGAATATGAACGGAAGGAGGAAAAATTATCTAATAAAGTGCTGTAAATTTGAAAACGCGACTCGGTCGACAATCCCAGAGGTCATGCATCGGTCAGCCAGGGTGGGGCAAGCGCCCCACCGTGCCTAAAGACCCCTTCGCATTGTTCGAGTATTTTAGTCGAGTATTGAGTTAACAATTTTAGTAGAGTGTGCTAGTCAGCTCTTTAGTCGATTCAATCCATTTCGTTCTATTTGTTCGGCGAGTAGCGTTCCCCTCCACGCGTCCCTGCGCACTAACATGCGCAAACCCTCCGTTTTAGCAAAGTTCATTTGTAGACGCGCGGAAATGTCGTGGCATTCTAGCGAAGATGCAACTCTAAAAATTATTTATTAATGCTGCTATTTATCTCTTTTCGTGTCCATAGTTTATTTATTTTCATTTTACTAATTTATTCTTCCACCTCTTCTAAAATTTCATCTCTTCTAAGCATTACAATATGCTTAATTAGCGTATTTACTTTGCTTTGTAGCAACCCGTTAACCGCCGTCATCTTGCAGTGGGCGGCGGGCACAAATGTACTCTACTTGAAAGTAATACGAACGATTTTCGGCGAGTCGAGTGGCGAGTTACTAACTACTAACTTAGTCTGAACAAGCCTTAAGCCCATATCAATGTACGGAAGTTGGTTAGCATTTTTTGTCAAATTTACAAAAGCAAAAAGTATTTGATAAAGCAAAACTAAAATTTTTGATTGGACTGCCTCCTTACCTGCAACGTTATTTCGTTTGTGTCTCTTAGCCAAGTGGGTAAGTACGGCGAATCCTAAAATGGGAAATGTGTGTTGAATTGTGTGTTTTAAAGGTGTAATAATATACAAGGGCGTGGGAAAAGGAGGAGTCTAATTAACATATCAGTCGACATGGTTAGTCATCGACAAAACTGTATTAATACATTCGTTGCATAATGAATAACGGATTTTAACACATAATAAACACGAGTGACCTATTGATCTCACTATGAATACAAGTAGATACACTTTATACACAAACAAGACTGGCGATTCATTATCACTTGAACTGGCAGTATTTCCACACGGCACACAGTATTAAATATAGATTGTTTTATTAAAATTCACCAAAGTAGGAGAGTTGCAAAGACTGTTGTTTTTTTATATTTTAATGACAGTGACACTTTACAAAGTTAGCCTCGATTACATTGAGCGAGTTTAAAAAGCTACTAGTCGGCAAATTTAAAAGCGGGCAAATCGGTTGTGATGATGACACATAAAACGTTCCACTCGCTCAGTAGCGAAAAGCTGAGCTAAAATAACGACTCCCGCGCGAACTAATTCTGTCAACATTTTTGTAGAGAGCTGAGATATTCGTAGCTAGCTCACCGCTAGCTGCTTTTGCCGGCTACTTAACAGATCGTAGAACAAATAATCCAGATCAAGCAGTAGTTTGACAGTTATGAAATCAGCTGTTCGCGGGCTGCCATCTTGCCATCCGCCGTACACGCTAGCGAGTAGCGAGCAAAGTTGACCCCCTTTCAACTTAATTCGTAGATTGTTCACAATCTGCTATAAAAAGTCAGACAGATACCAAGTGCACTCCCAAAATTTCAAACGGGGAAGAACGTTCTTCCCCGTTTCAAATTCTCGGAGTGCTATCTGTTTGACTATGGTTAGCTAGTAATATAGTATAGTATCTGTTTGACTTTAGTTAGCTAGTAATACGATTACACTGAGCGAGTTTACAAGCAGATAGTGAATTCGCCGGCTAGTAGCTTGTAAACTCGCTCAATATAATCGAGGCTTCAGAAAAAAAATAATGGCACCTAAAAAACTTTTGCTCCTTTTGACGTGACTGCAAGAAAAAAAATGCAACTAAAATATTTACACTGTTTGCTGATTACGTAGGTCAGTAATTTCGAACATTTCAATATCATTAATTTTGATAATATATATCAAATTAAGCTAAATATTTGTTTCAACTTGATTTTAATCTGGTCTCTCTTTGCCAAAAATGATTTTGTTGAAGAACTTAATGGAGAAACGGAGTAACACAATGCAATACAAAATTCATAACATAATACATAATTTTTTTAAATATAAAAATACTAGCTTTTCCCCGCGGCTTCGCTCGCATGGTATTACGGGAAATTACTGTAGCGCTTGCACTTATCAATTAGCTCCCCCCCCACCCCCACCCCAATCCCCTCCCGCATTCCATATATTCATTCCCTTACATTCAGTTTTCAAACATCTTGCCTACCACCTAAATTTCATAATGCTATAGCTCAAAGACAAAAAGAATTACTTATTCAATTTTGTTCATTCGTTCGGAATTTATGCGCTTACAAACATTTCTGATGTTTATTTTTATTTAAATATTTGGAAGTTCGTTAATATAATAAAAAATACTTTATTTATCATTCAGTCTTTATAATCGTTACGAATTATATTTTTAATATAGGAACTCTCATCTGACATTTATTCCAAGCTTGTCCAAAAAAAAAAACGAATTCTAATATTTGAATTTTCTGCAGTAGTAGCTGACCAGTAGACTGAGTACCTACCAGCATAGAGCCCAAAAATATATCAACATTGTTTCCATGGAAAAGATTTTTTTCTGACGTTAGCAAAAACTCGCTTTTGTTAGCGACAGAAAACGTATAACAAATATAATATATTATTATTTATAATTTCATAACGCCAGGGCTTACCATCATATACAACCTGTAGTCTGCGCATGTAATTTAGCTTTATATTGGTGAAAGAATTATTAAAGTCTTTATATTGTGTTATGCGTGAAAAGGTCATAAACAAACTCGAGCAGTTTCGCATTTATAATATTAGTATGGAAGAACATATTCTAGTTATAATAATTTGAAATGCAAAATATACCTACTCGCGTAAATTCGTTATTTTCCCATTGCAAGGAAAATAGTAAGAAAAATGAATGATCCAAAAATCATCGAAGAATATCAAAAAATCTAAACGAAATGTAAAAAAGAACAAGACACAGAAGAGGTGCCCGGGCTCGTAAAGGGTGAGGTTAGTCTAGCTCTTGGACGCTAGGAGACTAGGACACACTGAACCTCAGATTCCTACCCACCCCTTAAACCCTTTTCCTTCCCAGAACTCTGCTCTCCTTCCTTTCCTTAAAAAACCCTCCACACAGCATTCCCAAAGATGACATAGGCCCTGAGGGAAATTATTTTCCTCAGGGCCTCCTGTGTGGAGCTCATGTAAAAAAAAAAAAAGCTTTTAAATTTATTTTTCTGTGTCTTGTTCTTTTTCTTATTCCGATTAGAGTAATTAAAATGATCTTTTTGTTCAATGATATATTACATTGGTGGGAATAAGCTTCAAAAGTAACTATAAATAGAAAATTATTCTAATAAAAAATTCAATCAATCTAAAAATCATTCAAGTTCGTATTTTGACAATGAAAATATTAGTAAACCAAAGAAAAATGGTAAAGAAGATTCCAGAAATCATTTACCTTTAATTGAAAAGTGTATTTAAGAACTTCAATTTTCCTGTCATATTATTTACTTTCGTGAGGAACTCGAATTTCGGACAGGATTGACACATTCTTTGGAAGTAAGGCAGCTTTTCTAAGAAATAACATTTCACTCTACTTGCAAATTCAACCAGCTTAAGTTATTTAAACCCATCGCACGTCAATCCGATTCACGTGAAGTTTAAACCTTGACCCGTAGATTTCCAAAAAACGAATCCTTTACAAAATTACATGGCATTACGGAAAATGAGGTTTCTATTTAAACCAAAGAAAAATTACTGCCGGTAAAATAAATTATGTACACGTCAAGGCCGGCACTGTTTTGATGACCTTACATTTCATTCTAGAAAATATTTATCGGGCAGGGGATCAGGGTCATATTTCTCCAGGAAGGCACAATCGTTTTAATGTTTTAATCTCCCCAAACCACAGCCTTTATAACCTACTAAATGAATTATTTTACTCGACCCATTAAACTGCAAAGCTGAATTGCATGAAGCAAAATATTTTCAACAGATCGCGAGCAAACAACACGCGTTTCTTTCAATCGGATTACATCTTTCATTAGATAAATACCTATTAATTTTTTACTAGCTTTTCCCCGCGGCTTCGCACGCATGGTATTACGGGAAATTACTGTAGCGCTTGCACTTATCAATTATTCCCCCTCCCCCTTACCCCCACCCCCTCCCGCATTCCATACATTCAGTTTTCAAACATCTCGCCTGCCACCTAAATTTC
Organism: Glyphotaelius pellucidus; assembly: GCA_936435175.1. Taxonomy (NCBI): domain Eukaryota; kingdom Metazoa; phylum Arthropoda; class Insecta; order Trichoptera; family Limnephilidae; genus Glyphotaelius; species Glyphotaelius pellucidus. The sequence continues at coordinate 39,701,926 of OW386543.1, forward strand.
ATAATGCTATAGCTCAAATTAAAAAAGAATTATCCAATTTTGTTCATTGGTTCTGAATTTATGCGCTTACAAACATTTCGGATGTTCATATTTATTTAAATATTTGAAAGTTTGTAAATATAATAAAAAATTACACTATTTATTACACTATTGCCTCCGTGGTCCCGAGGCAAGACTCTCGACTCACAATCCGAAGGTCGCGGGTTCGAACCCGGCGTGCGCAAATAAATTTTATTTGATTAATTTGTGTTATTTCACAATTTATTCATTTAAAATAATATATAGTATATTTGCGGCACGTTCCAGAGTGGAAGATACTATCAGTATCGCCCTGGTGTAAGACCACCATTCAGAATTGAAACGTTGCTTGAAATAGCTTTAGCCGTGTTTAGTGACCAGATCTGAATAGCCAGGTACTTCCCCACCTTCCTCTTCCCTATCTCCTTCCCCTCCCCACTACCTTCAGCCTCACAACATACCCCGATTGGGGATGCCATAGTCGCACTGGCTCCAGACGGGAGCAGTTGGGACTCTTGTGCGGTATTAACTATAAAAAATAAAAAAAAGTCTTTATAATCGTTACGCATCATATTTTTAATGTAGGAACTCTCATCTGACATTTATTCCAAAACATAAAGCTTGTCCAAAAAAACTAAAACATATTCTAATATTTGAATTTTCTGGAGCAGTAGCCGACCGTTACGTAGGGGGCTGAGTACCTACCAGCATAGAGCCCACAAATATATCAACATCGTTTCCATGGAAACGATTTTTTTTCTGACGTAAGCAAGAACTCGCGACTGAAAACGTATAACAATATAATATTATAATTTCATAACCACAGCTTACCATCATATACAGACTAAAGTCTTCGCATATAATTTAGTTTTCTATTGGTGAAAGAATTTTTAAAGTCTTTTTATTGGTTAATGCGTGAAAGCGTAGCAAACAAGCTCGAGCAGTTTCGTATTTATAATATTAAGTATTAATTTTAACTTAATAAGTAAAACCTCAAATTTTCGAATTTTTTTTTAGAATGCGATTTTAACTTTTTTTTTTACATGAGCTCCACACAGGAGGCCTTGAGGAAAATAATTCACCTCAGGGCCTATGTCATCTCTGGGGATGCTGTGTGGAGGGCTTTTTTAAGGAAAGGAAGGAGAGGAGAGTTCTGGGAAGGAAAAGAGTATAAGAAGTGGGTAGGAATCTGGGGGTTCAGTATGTCCTGGTCATCCACCGTCAAGATCTAGACAAACTTCACCCCAAGAACCCGGGCACCCCTGCTAAATCACCAAACGTAGGGAACCACTTTGAGGTGACCTTTGGCAGAGGTGTTGGTTATCCAATAAAGGTTCCCGGGGCGGCGGTACCCATTCCCGCCTCCCAAATTGAAAACTCTTATGTATAAAGAAACTGAAGGACAAGGTCAGAATCGCTTGGGCCATTCTCGTTCTTGACAGGTACCCGAAATACGCCGAGCCACTCGGAATAATTTATATTAAATTCTCTATGGCGTCGGACTGTCAAACTCAGAGCGCCGTAGGTAGTGAAAAACATCAAAAAACCTATCAGTTTATCAAACAAAAAGCAAGTAATATTGTTTTTATGCATAGTTTATTGTTCAAGGAATGTGTTTCGGTAAATATAATATACGATAGCACAAAATAAACCCACAAAATGTTACGTCAAAGTCAAAACTTTGCGAAATTTACGTAGTTTCCTCCTTGGCCTTCGACAAGTTTTAAGAGGGAATACCCAGACACAACCGAAAACATTTCATTTTTAAATCTAATTCTTGACACATCGACACTTTTCCACAAAAAATATAAATTGAATTCGAAAGGTTGTTATTTTATCTAATAAAGTTATATTTTTAATTTTGAAAAAAAGAATTGTAATATGGTAAAATCTTGGTAAATAAAATCGGATATATTTATCCGAGACACTATCTAAGTTACAAACCAGTTCTTCGAACAATTTCCAATGAAAAAGATAATTACCAATAATGTGGAGAAAAAAGGCGAGAGATTCTGAGTTGGGTTGGAGAGATTGAGTCCCAGTAGCGATTGTCATCTTTTTATTTTTCTGTGTCTTGTTCTCTTTCATATTTTCATTTAGATTATTAGCGTTATCTTTTTCTTCAAGGAAATAAATATGTTTTACATTTCCCCGTTAACACGGAATTTAACACGCTCTCGTTTCGTGAACATTAATTTCTCTAAAAAGAGTTACAACGACGTATTCAGATACTTGAAGGGCTTCGTTTCTAATCGCCACCCCGACTTCTGGACTACTTCATCATTGCTACTTGGTTACCCCTGCTCGTAAGTGGCATAATCCAGGGCTTGCTAAAGGCTTAACGACGCCCCCGCTACATAACCTTACAAGGTGTGCGTGGAACATTGCAATGGCCTTAGTGTTGTTAAAATATATAAACAAATCAATAACAATCATACTATTACTTCTCTAACGTTACCTGGAGCTCTAGCGATGATCGCAAATATTGAAAACTTACACCTGGAGCTCTAGCGATGATCACAAATATTGAAAACTTACACAGATGAAGGATTTATTCAATATCGTATTGATATAGGGTTTTATCGATCGTCCATTCTGAGGGCCTAAAATGATTCAACGGCAAAGAATAATTTAATGAATAGTTACAATTTTGTTTGCAACCTTGAAGACGGTATTTCGGTTGTGTTTCAATTGGTATTCGGGTAGAATGATCGCGCTTGATTCCTGCTATAAACTTAGTAGTGTTAAATTCTTTAAGCAAATCAATATTGAAAATATTATATTTTTATTTAGTTCGAAGTCAAGTCGAATATAATTCTTCTCTCTGGTCTCCACACTTTAAAATCCACGTTGATTCCATTGAAAATATTATTCAGCGTAAATATTACTGAAACCCGATAGAGGGAGTTATAATGGAAGTCAGTATTTTGATTGTGTATAAAAATGTATTTAAGAAGGATTACGGTAGTTATAATGGAATTAAAGGTAGAATGTGATTCTTACGCGGTGATTAATTAAATGTGTATAAAATATACCATATCACCAAGCAAAATAAGCCATTGTTAGTATTAATTCTAATTTCTAATAAAATAAAATATCCGCAACCACACAACAGTATCCACTTCTGGAAAGGATTTTTCAAAAGGAAATTGTGGAATCATGCACTAAAATGATTAGGAAATGACGCTGTAGAATTCTTTTTTTAGACCAAAATTTACAAGGGTAGCCACGAGCGTTGCAAAAATATATTTCGAGATGATTTGAGGCAATACTAAATGATTTTTACTCAATACACACATTCTAAATGATTCAAAAGAAGTTAGCCATTGAAAATTATTGTTCATGATTCTACGTTTTCGATTTGTAAAATGAGAATTGTGAATGAGATGTCTAAGACGGTAACCGAATAAAACAGAACAATTAGCAAACAGAACATAATAAATTAATAGGTTAGCTAAGGTTAGATTAAATTATGTTAAGTAAGGTTAGGTTAGGTTCGATAAGGTTATGTAAGGTTAGATAAGGTTGGGTTTGCTCTTCTTCTTAATTTTTCTGTTTTGTAACTGTTCTGTTTTGTAATGTAACCGTCTTGGACATAAAAGAGAAGATAGTCTAATGATCCCACGCTATGTTCTAGTAAGTAGGCTACAAGATGGTCACTAACCTCCGGGCCGTGTTTTAGAGCCTGTTCTCGGTAGTCGATTTTAGCTTGCCCCCGGTCGGGATCGAACCCCGGCTTCCTTAGCCAGATACCGGGACGCTATTGAAATCGCCCAAAAAACACGTCTTTAATTAATTAAACAACAAAATAAATGACATGAAAAATAATAAATTAAAAATAAGAAACGCGCCTAAACAGTGAATGGGAATCAATAATGATGGGGCACACATGGAAATGAAGCGACTACAGTGGCCGGGTCTACTTGAAATTAGACAAACAATTAGGCTGGTAATAGTGCCAGTCGGTTGCTTGATATGAACAGGTTTATCCTGTGTATCCTCGCTATGTACGACATTCCTTGCTCATATTTAAGTGGGTTACATCAGCCGCTTAAGCCTTGATAAGCCGCAGAAATTTTCATTTTTTATACGTAGTGGCGCTAGCAATCTCATGCCAAATTCGACGTTTACATAAGTAATTGCATCTCACAGAAATTTACGTAAATAGCATAATTTTATCAGTGTGGACTATTATATTCATCGTGCGAGGAGGAATGTCAATGTTTTTAATTGATAATCAAGCTAAATTATTCTAGTAAGGCTTTTTAATTGTCAACGTGAAGACAGTGTGTTTACAGCAGTTAATAGTTATAATTTCATGAATATAGCACTGACTTCAGCAAAAAAAAATATTTAAAATTATTGTACTCCAAGTGTACTCGCACATAGCACCAGGATGATTTGAGTTATTTTTTACAATAGCTCCACACAGGAGGCCCTGAGGAAAAAATCCCTCAGGGCAAATGTCATCTTTGAAGATGGTGGATGGAGGCTCTTTTTTGGGAAAAGAAGGAGAGGAAGTTCTGGGAAGCAAAAGGGATGGATGGTAGGAATCTGGGGGTCAATGAGTCCAGGAGTGACACACGTATAAATCCATCCCTCTCACTGCGTTGCAAGGCGATGGGTCGAGAGAGTCTGGCTACAGATGTCAAAACGTCTCCCTCAATCAGTCCCTCTCGATCCGGTCCGCCACACAGTAGGTGAGCAAACGCATCCGCCGTCAAGACCTAGACAAACCTCACCCCATGAACTCGGGAACCCCTGCTAGTCACCACACGTAGCGAATCACTTGGGGCGACTATGGTAGGGGTGTTGATGTTAGAAGCGGGGATAAAAAAATCAACTCGTAAATTAAACCCACCTAAAAATAAACTACCGTCATTTTGAAAGATCGCATATCATAGATATCCTATTCTATCCTATCATAGATATGCCCCGATGGCATTACATTTTGTTTTACAGAAAAAAAGAAACACGTTCCTCCATTAAGGTCACAGACATTAAATATAATGGTGACGTCTAAGCATTCGACCTATATACGGATAATGCTCCAAGCAGTTCTAAGCTCTAAATTCCAACCAAGCCGAGCTTAAAATCAATTGACATACTGGGCCTATCTAGAGGAATGAATGAATACGCTTGGCGCTGCGTACGAGGACCATCGTGGCACTATTTCCAGCCGGTCATTGTGAACTATTGTTTGTTCGTCGATGATCTGCAGACATTCTCGGAACGATGACAAGTTACTACGTCGATAAAACCTTTATCGATCGACCGCGATTCATACTCTTGAGGCGCCTTACAAGGTCAAGGGTCCACAATGAAAAACAATTTGATAAATATGTACTTGTGTAGGTCGTAAAACTATACCGTATCACAGTAGATAATACTCGTTAACGTGTGCAAATTCAGTTACTTGTGGAAATACATTTCAAATTTTAGTACAATTAAAATTCGGTGTTAACCCAACTTAAAAGTCATTAATAAAATAATAAAAGTCATATAAAACTTATTTCCACTTAATTTATTTTTGACCGTAACCGATTTCAGCCTGTTAAAGCCATCTTCGGACTGGTACAAATAATTCTTAATTCTTAATCTGCAGTTTACATATACATAATATACAAGCTTTTACCCGCGGCTTCACTCGCATGGTATTAGGGGGAAATTACTGTAGCGCTTGCACTTATCAATTATCCCACCTCTCCCCCCTCCCCCCCTCCCCCCTCCCCCCTCCCCCCTCCCCCCTCCCCCCTCCCCCCTCCCCCCTCCCCCCTCCCCCCTCCCCCCACCCTCCTCCTCCTCCACCTCCCACTCCCCCCTCCCACCACTCAACCCTCCCGCATTCCATACATTCATTCCCGGTACATTCAGTTTTCAAACATCTCGCGTGCCACCTAAATTTCATAATGCCAGAGCTCACCAGTAGTAAAAAAAGAATTATCCAATTCGGTGCAGTCGTTCGGAAGTTATGGGCGTATAAACATTTCGAAATAAAATTTCCCGTAAATATATCAACATCGTTTCCACGGCAACGATTTGTTTTCTGACGTTAACAATAACTTGCTTTTGTTAACAACAGAAAACGTATAATAAATGCAATATATTAATAATTATAATTTCATAACGCCAGAGCTTACCATTATACACAGCCTACATTACTCGCATGTAATGTAGCTTTCTATTGGTGAAAGAAGGTTTATTGATTTATGCGTGAAATCGTAACAAACAAACACACGCAGTTTTGCATTTAAAATATTAACGTAGATAACATAGGTGAGAGGGATGGGGATTGAATTTAATTGAATTTATATAGTTTTTCCATATTTGTTATTTTCTCACGTCATTTTTTTTCTTTTTGTTTCGTCCGACGATTGGATTCTAAGTTATTTGTATGTTAGTTAGTTATTTATTTACAAATATGGAAAAGCCATATAAATTGAATAAAATCCTAGTCGACTACCACCTCCCTATCCCTCATATGATACGTATATAAACTGTAGATTAAGAACTATTTGTACCAATTTGAAATCTTAATCTTAACATGCTGAAACCGGTTACGGTCAAAAATAAATTAAGTGGAAATAAGTTTTAAATGTATTTATTTGTAAAGGAATTCCACCACGAATTGTCGGAATCAAAAAAAAAATATTCAAAAGTCATTGTTATAAAAAAATATTATTCTTGACTGTCCCCAAATAAATTGTTGGCAAATTTGATTGTTTGTTTGAATAATAAAATGAAAAAAGATTCCATCTATCTTCTATAATAATATTTATCTAGGAACCGATCACCTCTCTGAAAATATTTCGGCTTTGTGTTGATCCGTCTCACTTCGGAAGCACTTTGAAATATCACGTTTAGGGGCTGAAATATTTGTATAGATTATTCGTGACTCGCGAAAACTAACGCCGATACCATTTCCTGCATCTGATGGGTATGCACTTATAAGCGTCGAGAATAGTCGAATTTTCAAGGTACTTAAACATCTAATTGATTTTGTGTAGAATATTTGTGTAGATATACCCTCCTGCTGTTCTGCCATTCAGTGAGATTTAAAGGGTTTCGATTCTTTAGAATTTAATGTTTCTAGTATATTCTGATACAGGTCTTATAAAGATTGTTGTATCTCCCTTACTATCATCGCGAGAAATAGTGTGATCTAAACGGTATTGGAAAGAGAGTACACCATTCAAATCTAAAAATAAACCACAAAAAAATTCAAATGTACACCTTTATGAAATCAAAGTTTCAAACCGCGATTTAAAATTAATGTACTTAGAGAATTAAAAAAATATATATTTCTGTATGAAACCGTAATTAAAATATGTGTGTGTTTTTTTTCATTACCAGTAACTGGAAAAACGTTAGGTTTGCCATTTTTAAAACTTTTTAATGTTTAAATTCAAACAAAAAATTTCAAAAACAAAATTAAAGCGTTTTTTATCACGTTTCAAGAACAATTATTGGTTTTCGGATGCATTCACAAATATTTTATTTATTTGTATTTAAGATTTAATGCAAAGCGGAAATATTCTGATCTACTGTCAGAATATTGTCGAGGCCCGAGGGGTTAATAAACTTTCGCTATTACTTTACATTTTTGTATGTTTTCTACACATTGGTAACTGATTTTTTTATTTTAGTAAAGATATATGGAAGTACAAAATGTGTTCTGGAGTCTTCCTGATATGATGATTGGAAGAATTATTTGTTCAAAACTGAAGATTCATTTGTTGGAAACGAATTGCTACGGACATTGGTTCAAGACCCTTTTCTCCAGATAACCATCAAAGGATCAGATAGCCACGTCAATGATGACAGAGTTATTGGATAGACGCAAAGATATTTGAATATAAGAGATGTGCTATCGGCAGTTTTTACTGGGTGGGACTGTGCTTCCTGGTGTCGCCGATATTGTTAACCAATACTGCTGCACACCTTAAAAAAATCAACTATATGAACGAATTCTTTTCGTATTCAAACTATATTATTAACCAATACTATTAAACACATTAAAAAAACCCATATTATAACTAAATTCAATATTCAAACTAGGACCATTAGACCATAATCGCCGACAGTCGGGCCGCACATCTCTTAGATTTTAATATCTTTGGATAGACGTAAAAATATACTAAAATTGTTCTAACCGATGTATTATTAAATACTTCACCGTTTTTATTATTAGTATAATCCCAGAAAAATATCCAGTTTTTAATTAGGTCCCGATAAATGTTATTAACATATATATCGATCATCCATTTGATCAGGCAGACATCTCCGAAAATTCAAAATTTGAGTCGAGTATGCAGTTACATTATGTAAAAGTATACCCTCTATCTTGTCTAGAACAATACTCAGATTACTAATAAACACCACCAAATTAATTATCGTGCCCAATAACATGTAGTGAAAAAAAATAATATGTGTTTTGGATTACCAGTAGGAAATTTCAAAACGTCATACTAATGTACCGGACCGATATGTTTCCCGGGTAATTTTATAGCATATTTATATGTAAATATATGTAAAACACAGACACGTGTGTATAATATTTGATTTATAGTGAGCATTCGAATATTGCTTTCCTCATTATCTCAAAACTTAGTATTTGGAGATGTTTGACTAATCAATCGGATGATCGGGTGACCGGACAACTCGAAATGAAACCAACTCAGAATCATCTCAGATAAGTCATTTAGAGTGATAAAACAATTGTTTAAATAAGTTACGTTAGGTTAGGGTTATCGGCTAGTTTAAAATTATTTTTTTCATAGCTTTTAATGAATTTTCAAGGAGGTGTTGAGATGACTTCATTCTCAGTTGGCATGGAATCGGATGATCGATATATCCAGAATTTCACGACGACCTCGGATTATTTTCAAGGAAAAAACAGGGCCAAAGGGTGCAAAACAAATCAAGCTGCCGGCCTACCCCTTAGAGTGGAATAGGGTGAAGGTGTTTTGGTGTACTACTAATTTTACATAATACATAATACCTTAGAATACGTGTAAAATGAACAACTCTGTTATTTATACGATAGTGAATATAACAGTAACCGTTTGTGATCGCGCTTTATTCCGAGAATCGATAAATCAAACCTGTTTTCATTATCGTTTTACTGATAATGCCGGCATAAAAATCGGTGTTAAAAACAGTATTTTTAGAGTTAAGTTATCAACACAATTTCTCATTTCTCTACGCACGAAAGCAATTATTTTGGTTAAATGCAATGACCTTTTCAATAAAGTTTAATCATAAAATGATAAAATGTGTTATGACGCGATAATTTTATTCAAAAATATATAGATATTAAAGTGAATTATTTCAAAGTTTTCATTGGTGCCTTACCATTTTAGTTATCTGCCTATCAATATTTACAAGTATTTTTACTGTTTTTTAACTACATAACGTGTAGATAGCAGGTAATTATCTAAAAGAGGAAACATGGTCGCCGACAAAATTGAATATTAGGTATTTTACCAAAATTTTGCTGAGACTGATACCCCATGAATACCAAACGAAAGAGACAACTGCACCTTAGGCTGATCATTCCTAAATAAAATCGTCAAATCAAGGTTTTGTGTTCCCATTTTTTCTCCTCCAAAAGTAGACCGGTTTTTAAGATTTTTTTTTACCGGAAAGATGAAAATATACCATGTCTGCACGATTTGTTTTGAACGTCTTTTGATGGCATTCAAACCAGGCTATTTTAAAGGGTAACTTATCAAAAAAAGCAAAACTTTCCCACACATAAGTGGTCGATATATATATCAAATTACAAAATATTTGCACTAGTGTCAAAACCAGAGAGGAAATTGGGGAATATATTTGTACGACAAAGCGCAGCTCGGTTTCCTCTTTAGCAGTCCATGTATCTTTATTTTAAACTGATAATGTCATTTCAGATAACAAAATGTATTTTAAATTTATTTATTAATTTCTTTATATTACAATGTTTACTTAATTATTTACTTTTTTACATAAAATATTTTGAAAATTTATTATGTTGGGTGTAAGGTAGGTTTGAGAAGGTGAAACTGTGGATCGACGGTTCAGTTAGGACTGATTGACTGAAGCAATTTTTTTTTCTTTATGCATAAATGATTTTCTACAAAGTTTTTCAATATGTTTTTCTAATACCACACAAGGCACATGTATCATGGTAGTCGGAATGCCAAATCCTTCTTGCAGGAGTGAAAGGTACAAGGATTAGTAATCATCGACAACAGTGTTGTCATATAATAAATAAAACTAGAAGTGCCTTCCATACAAAATTTGAATGGAAACTGACTAAGTATCTTTTGATTCTAGACTAGATTCTAGACACTAAATGACACAGACTTAGTATCTTTCGATTATAGACTGTTTAGCACGCAGTCTGTCTCTCTTCCACGTGCCTGTAATTGTATATCACCATCGCGTTTGAATTTCGAAATCATGGAATGATGAAGCACAGTCTTATTTGGAAATATTGGCCAAAATTATAGGATATTTCGCACGCCAGAAACCCGCCCCCCAAAATATTTTTATCTTTTATTACATTTACGGAAATCTGTCAATTTTGCTAAGTTTTTTACACATTTTCTGATATTTTTGAATTCTAAAATTAGTTATCTGTGTTGACAAAACGCGTTACAATTGTTTTTTTATTGCATCATGGCAACACGCACGTCCACACTGTTTGGCTACCACTCAAACCGATGAATGCAGTACAGTTTATGTTATTATAACGGTCTCAGATTAATCTAATCAATATGAAATAAAGATACGTGGGCTGCAATAAAGTAAAAGCAATATGTTGTACCTCCTTCTTTAGCCAACGAAACGTTGGCTAAAGAAGGAGGTAGCGAAACACGGCATAACACCCCAAAAATCATAACAAAAATACTTTTTGGCCGTGAAAACCTAAAAACATACCTAAAAGCACTATGGTTACTACAGAATATTTTAGAAAGGAAATTTGTGAAGTGCTAAAAAAAGGAGAGTGTAGTACCCATGGTCGAGTGATTCAGATAGGTACTCACTTTTAAAAACAATTAAAATAATTATTTAAAATCAAAAATAATTAAGTACGTTATATTAATATATTTACCTCTTTGCTCTCGTCCACGGCAGAAACCCGGTTGATAAATAATGAAATAGAGACATTGGTGTTTTTTCCTGCAACAAAGGAAATAAATTTGTTTAGTTTGTTCGAAATCATATATGAATTTTAAATTACAGAAGGGTGATTCCGTATCTTTTGCGACAGTGTAAAGCGTGTTAAATTGGCCGTATACGACATATACGTCAACATTGTTCTGGAATGTGTTCCGGAAAGTGGAGTGTTCTGGAATGTTCCACAAGATGTTCCCGATTCCCTATTCCCGAACATTCCACAACATTACAGAATGTTCCAGGATGTTCTGGAGTGTTGTGGAATGCTCTCGAATAGTCTCGAATGTTCTGGACTGTTCTAGAAATTTCTAGAGGGCAAAACTTCCAGCCCTCATATCTTCAAAATCACGCCTTACAGGTAAAAACGAGAACCTTCTTCATGGATGGGGGATAAAGGGCTACCACACCATACAACTCCCTTGATCGTACCGGGACTCGTTTCTGAGTTTAAGCGGGACGCACACTTTTGTCCACTTTCTTTGACAATTAATACACTAACTGACCCGGCCACGTGTTGCTGTGGCTAACGAAACATAACGCCACCTATCGAATAGTTACCAAACCTTTTAACCCACCCTGCCCTCTGTTAATTTGCATACAAATCAAATTCAAACCGCCCGCTTGCCAGCCCGTTCGTCCACCACATACAGAGAGTCTCCTTTAATTATATATTTCAACCAATTTACACAAAACCTTGACAAATTATATACTTAAACCTTTCTCATAAATCACTCTATCTATTGGCGAAAACCACATGAAAATCCGTTCCGTAGTTTTTGAGTTTATCGCGTACAGAAGGACAGACGCGACGGAGGACTTTAATTTATAATATGTGAATAAAAAATAAACATCACCCGGAGAGCAATAATCATTGCTTTTAAGAAGTCAATTAGATTTTAAATGTTACCATTTCAAAAATCTAGTTTAATGTTGGGACCAGTGATTGTATTGTAACATATCGTATATATCCTATTCGAAACAATGATATTGGTTCTTTGTTTATCGACAAGTTTGCAAATAAACCAAAATCTGATCCCTTATTTACACGTATTGCTAGATTATGTTTGCATATTGATTCAGTTCATCCACTTCAGAAAAGCCAACAGACTGAAATATCAATTGTGATGTTTCAGTCTGTTGGCTGTCTGTATGAAACAATTGATTGAACTGAATAAAGCAATAATCGAGATTATTCTAATAATTGATGATTGTAGACAACGGATTCATATTTCTAATGTAATACCAGTTCTTTTGGTAAGTGTATTAATTAATTTAGTATATTACATTTTGAAAGTTCGCGAAACCAAATTCTATGAAATATTTTTTCATACAAATCTTTCCAACAACTGTTAACGTTTAAAACTTGAGTTTTATAAATGTATACTAGCTTTTACCCGCGGCTTCGCTCACATGGTATTAGGGGGAAATTACTGTAGCGCTTGCACTTATCAATTATCCCCCCCCACCCCCCTCTCCACTTTCCCCCCTTCACCCCCCCGATCCCCATCCCCTCCAGTATTCCACACATACATTCAGTTTTCAAATAGCTCGCGTGCCACCAAAATTTCATAAAGCCAGAGCTCAGCAGAAGTAAAAAAAAGAATTATCCAATTTGGTGCATTCGTTCGGAATTTATGCGCGTACAAACATTTCGGAGATTCGTTTTTATTTATATAGATATACATTAATAATAATAATAATAATAATAATAATAAGGTCTTTATTCCAGGATGTGGGGAGGGGAGTGCAATCCCACACATCCCATATAGGGTATAATTACAAATGTTATTGTGAATAAATAAAAAGATAAAAATTAACAAAATAAAAAATAAAAAAGCATCATTAGATACACTATTCACAAAAAAATATAGTAAAGTCTTTAATCAGGTTCTTGTTGTTCCAACGGATCTCAGATTGTAGGAGCCAGTGTTTTTCTCCAATATTCATCTATGCTCGATCCTGGAATCAGACGGGCTTCCATGATGAGGATATTACTGGAGTGGTTTGTCCTTCCCCTCAGTCCTGCAATCCTTGTTCTTAACAGGGCTTCGAATCCTGGAACTCTCCCTTCTGTGAACATTGAAGAGGCACTACAGTACCTGGGAAGTCCGAACATTAGACGGTATGCATTATTATATTGCACCCGAAGCCTTTCCATGGTCCTTTTTTTGAAATTTGCCCAGAGCTCGCACGTGTACAGGGTGGTACAAAAGGCTAGGAAGAGCGTCCTTTTTACCCGTGGGCTGCAAAGCCGAAATCTTCTGCTGAGCATATTGCACTTTATGCTAAGTACTCTCCTCTGCCTGTCGATGTCTTCATCATCCGTTAATTTGTTATTGATAACATGTCCTAGATACTTTGTAGATTCTATTATTTTCAGAAGCTCACCGTTCAAAAAGGCGGGTGGAATATTTTTTGGGCCTTCCCCGTGTTTTATGACCAACAGTGCTGTCTTTTTCGCATTATAAATCATGTTGGTTTCGTGTGCGAATTCTTCACAGATCTTCAGGAGGATTCGTAATCCCCTAATTGACGGTGCCATCAAAACCATATCGTCTGCGTAGCTCATATTGTTGACACATTCTCCTCCTATGTGGCAGCCCACTCCAGCCTTGTTTAACCTGTGGGTTAGTTCATCCATGTATATGTTAAACAGTACTGGGGACATACATCCTCCCTGTCTGACCCCGCTTTTCAGGTAATAAGGTTCTGAAAATCCATCTTTCCACTTTACAAGGTTTTCCTGTTGACGATGCCAAGTTTCGAGAATTTTTACCACTTTCCATGGTATACCTCTTTCCTTTAGTTTTTTCCATAATAAGGGGTGGGAAACACGGTCGAAAGCCTTACTAAGGTCCAGAAAGCATGCATAAGTAGTTGTTTTCTTCTTCCTGTAGTATTCCAATGTCCGTTTTACGCAATATATAGCCGAGTCCGTAGAGCACTCTCTCTTGAAACCCATCTGATTGTCTTTAGTTTTCATGTGGGATCCGACTTGGTCCAAGAGTACTCGTTCAAATATTCTAGCGATTGCCGTGGCGATGGATATTGGTCTGTAGTTTTCCTGTAGAGTTATATCTGTCAGTTTCGATTTTATTATCGGTATGATAATTGTTTTTGTCATGTCTTTAGGTAGATAGCCACTCTTTATAATATCGGTGAACAGTGTTGCCAGTAGTTCGATAATCGCTGCCCCTGCATGTTTGACGTGTTCGATGCTTAAACCGTCATGCCCCGCAGACGTTCCAGATTTCATATTACTAATAGCCGATGTTATCATGTTAGTTGTGACGATGGGACCAATATCATCATAAGCAGTCAAATGCGTTTCGTTTGAATCGATAGTCGGCGTGGTAGTTGCGAAGTGTTCTTTAAAAATGTTTGCAATTACTTCCGGATTCGTCTCTCCGTTTATGTTGCACGAGATTTTGCAGCGCAAATTTAACAGTTTATTAGACTTGTTCCAAAATTTTTTGAAGTCCCGATTATCTAAATCTCCTGCTATTTTATCCATCTGAAGTTGAATCGAGTTCTTTTGGCATTGTTTAAGTGCTGTTTTAAAGGCAGCACGCTTTGCTCTTCTATCCTCTGCGACAGGACCCTCGCGCGGTCTCCCGTTAATTAGCCATGTTTGCATCGCTTGCCTAGATTCGTCGTATTTGTCCGCTACAAATTCATTCCACCCACATACTTGCTTATGTTTTTGGGTTGTACACTTGGTAAATACAGAAATGGCACTGCTTTGTAGGGCTTCTACTATACTCCCATAGAGGTATTTTATTTTGTTGCGTACAGGGTTGCCACCGTCCTCAGGAAATGTATTTTTTGACCTGATTTTGACGAGATAGCTTTGCGAGCATGAGTTATATTACATTACATTAACTACGACGCCTGAAATAAAATTTTCCGCTTATATTTCAACATCGTTTCCACGGCAACGATTTGTTTTCTGACGTTAGCAATAACTCGCTTTTGTTAGCGACAGAAAACGTATAATAAATATAATAAATTAATATTTATATTTCATAACGCCAGAGCTTACCATTATATATAGCCTATATTACTCGCATATAATGTAGCTTTCTTTTGAAATAATTTTTAAAATCGGTTTATTGGTTTATGCGTGAAAGCGTAACAAACAAATATACGCAATTTCGCATTTATAATAATGGTATAGATTTGTATCTCTGGTTATCGAATAGGTCATACAGAACATAAATAATTGGTAATATTCAATAAAGAACAGAATAAGTAGCTCTCAAGGCAATTTCAAAGAAAAAAATTTCAATGAAAGACAATTTGAATAGATTTTACAAAAATTTCAGCCATAATTTGTTGAACCTGTGAATGTGTTGTAAAATATAATTAGCTGAAATACTTCGCCATTGGTTTTTTGACTGTTTGTACCAATGATTTCTTTGTTTGTCGACATTGTAAACACAAATCTGAGCCTTTATTTACACAATTATACATTATGTTTGCTTGTTGATTCAGTTGACCAACTTCAGAATTACTAATAACACGGATAGCGAAAGCTAAATCTTTTGAAGCAAGGATTATCTAATATTGTTTGTTGCAATATCAGTCGAAGCCACGCTTCTGCTGTGTAATCAGGAATTTACGTACAGGCGTTTACGTACAGTTTACACGCGCATTAATTGGAAAAGCAATTATGGTTATTTCTCAACATCATAATTTAGATAAGCTCCCCCGATGTTTGCCCTAAATTGAATTAATTCCGACAGGTGTTGCTTGTGTTTGTGGAATATTGATAGTAAATATTTGAAATATTCGAGTAAATATTAGAAAAATTTGAGGAATTTCAATATTGAATTAAATATTCTAAAGCAAATCGCAATCACTTACGGTTATGCTTCAAAATTAATAGACAAAAAATTAAAGAAATAGTCAGAGAATTCAATATCAAACCGGGAGTTAAGTTAGCCTCTCAGAAACTGGGCGAACTGTACAGGGCCCCCAGATACTTTAATAGTACAAACTGAAAACCCTGTACAAATCGCAAGTGCGCCCCACGGTTGAATTGGCAGCCTCTGGTCTGGAGCCCCAAAATACCTGAAAAACCACTCGATTCTGTGCAGAAATGGATTCTCTTATCTTAAAAAACGGATTGCAATCTTTAGAATACAGGCGGGAATGCTGTCCTTGTTCTAACGGTATTTCAATGGAAAATGCTCCGAGGAACTAGCGTCATTGATCCCTCGGCATCGGTGCATAGTCGGGAAACCCGCCAAATACGCGCCCAACATATAAATGTACACGGTTGACATTTGTCGATAACGTTTCGTTTCTACGACTAGATGTTGTTATTTGCGGTCTGTTATTTCCTACCTCCTACAACATAGATCTCTTCAAGACCCATGTCCACTCCTTCCTATCCTCAAAAAGACTCTCCAAACAGCATCTTCAAAGATGACATAGGTCCTGAGGGAAATTATTTTGTACGATTTGTACGACGATAATATATTGAACGACAACAGAGGATGTAAAAGACGAGTGAGCATGTTAGAAATTCTCTTAAGTAAGTTTATTTATTTAACGCCCAGAGGGCTTTTACATGATTTGTAGCATAATTTTAATTTGACAGATACTTTGAAACTTAAGAAATAATAAAAATAAAATTACATTTGATTTGAAGTCATACAAACACAGAAACAAAAACCGAAAAATACAGCTATTTTATAGGTTTACAAGATGTGTATAGTAGTGTTGAAACAAATGTTTTGGATGATCCACAAAACTCGCCAAGTTGATATTGAATATGTCAACATCACCCAAGTACTGGTTTCCCATGGTTTGAAGTCGTTGTATCGGAGAGTGGGCAACGTAGTTACGCTTATGAGTGCTGCTGTAGAATATTGTATTTTGTCGTGTTGTTACTGTGGGTGTTCGCAAGTTAATGAGTTGCAGGAGATCACAACAGCCGAATTTAGAGTTAAGTATTTTGAATAAAAATGTTAAATTGTTGATTCTACGTCTATCTTCTGATGTATGTATTTTTAGAGTATTTAATAAGAAATCGTATTTTAAGTCTTCTACTGGGATATTAAGATGTTTCGATTCTCGATCGGGGCAATTTTGTAGTTTTTTTTTTTTTACATGAGCTCCACGCTCCAGCTCCTGAGGAAAATAATTTCCCTCAGGGCCTATGTCATCCTTGGGGGTGCTGTGTGGAGGGATTTTTTAAGGAAAAGAAGGAGAGGAGAGTTCTGGGAAGGAAAAGGGTTTAAGGTGTGGGTAGGAATCTGGGGTTCGGTGTGTCCTGGTCATCCGCCTCCAAGACCTAGATAAACCTCACCCCGTGATCCCGGGCACCCCTGCTAAATGAAAACTGCTGAGATGAAAATTTATGGGTCAAAGTCATTATTAACGACGTATGTTTATTTGTTTGTACTGTTTACATTCCACCCAGTTCTAAAACAAATGTTTACACGATTTTTTTTGAAATGTTAATTAGTAACTTAAGCTACCTTGTAGATAAAATTTTTTTAGTGATTGGTGATTTTAATATCAATTCTTCACAAAATCCACGTGCAGTGAATACCGAACTTTCATATGTTATGGAACTTTTTCAACTGAAGCAGTTTAATACAGTACTGAACTCATGTAATCGTACTTTGGATCTAGTATTAAGTAACTTTAGTATGTTTACGAAAAAATCCGATTTCTGTCTTGTTCAAGAAGATAATTACCATCCGACGCTTTTGTCAGAAATTAGTCTTAAACATGCCAGACCGTTGAAAAATCGTTGTCTACCTCTAGAAAATAATTTTTTTTATTTCTTTTATATATTTAATAATATTATTATTCAATTAATAAACTGTTTTTATAAATTGAATAATAATATTATTAAATATATAAAAGAAATAAAAAAAATTATTTTCTAGAGGTAGACAACAATTTTTCAACGGTCTGGCATGTTTAAGACTAATTTCTGACAAAAGCGTCGGATGGTAATTATCTTCTTGAACAAGACAGAAATCTTATTATTAGAACTTTTATTATTTGTAAAAATAATTACCTAGCAGAACTTGTTTATAAATAAACTGTTTTTATAAATTGAATAATAATATTATTAAATATATAAAAGAAATAAAAAAATTAAAATGGAGTTCTACAAATTAAACTTGATAACAATAAATAAAATATCTAGAAAATAACTTCCGTGGTTGGAATTTCTACAAAGGCGACTTTGAGAAGCTATACAGCCAACTGCGTGACCACAATTGGCAGGCTATCTTGGAGATTTCCGATGTTGACGAGGCAGTTAAATACTTCTACGATACCCTGTATGCGTATTTTGATAATTGTTTTCTAAGAAAAAAAGCGCCGCAAACTGAAAACTATCCTAGATGGTTTTCACGTGAGATTATCGGGGACATAAAGATGAAGCTTATACACCATCGGCGGTGGAAACGATCAGGTTTGGAAAGTGAATATGAATTGTTCAAATACTATCGTTCTAGGATTAAACTTAATATTTCGACAGCCCACAAAAACTACATTTTAAAGGTAGAAAATAATGTGAAGCACGATCCGAAGTCATTCTGGAAATATGTTTCTGATAAGAGACACGACAGAGGCCTCTTAAGTCGTATTATTCTGAATGACTTCACTCACAAAGGTACTGACATACCGGAAGCTTTCGCAAAGTACTTTCAATCTGTCTTTAATCAAGAAAAAGTTGATTTTGAATCATATGTGCCAGGACAGATTGGATCAACGAATTCTCATAACATCACTATTGAAAACATTAATATCGTTGATTTCAGTTTAGCAGTAAAAAAGTTGAAACCAAAAACGTCGTTTGGTCCTGATTTGATTCCACCCTTTGTCATTAGGGGGGTTTTCTGAACCACTATCTAAGCCACTTCTACATTTATTTAATCTTATTATTAAAAACGGAATTTTTCCTAAATTATGGAAGCTGTCGAAAGTCACCCCCTTGCACAAAGATGGTGACAAATGTCAGGCAACCAACTACCGTCCTATAGCGATTCTTTCATCACCCGCCAAGTTATTAGAAATAATTATCCATAAATACGTATATGCCAAAGTTGAACCATTTTTGATCGAACAACAACATGGATTTAGACGTGGCCGATCAACCACTACAAATTTAATGGTATTTACAGATTACATGGCGAGAGCACTCGATAACAATGAGCAGGTTGACACATCATACCATGAATTTGCGAAGGCTTTCGATAAGGTAGATCACTTAGTGCTCCTAAATAGGCTCGAAGAAATGGGTTTTTCCGAAAACTTAATGAAACTTTTTGTTAATTATTTGAACGAAAGGGAACAATTCGTGTCCTATGGTGAGTTTAACTTTAACACGTATCCTACAAACTCTGGTGTACCGCAGGGATCCAATTTAGGACCCTTATTGTTTTTAATTTTTATAAACAATATTCAGGAAAAAATCAAATTCGTCCGTTTTTTACTTTTTGCAGATGACATTAAACTCTTCTTGAGAATAAGATCCTTAGAAGACTGTAGAAAACTCCAGGAAGATATAAATGCAATTATCGACTGGAGTATCGATAATAAACTCGACTTCAACTTCCAAAAATGTTCAGTTATGTGCTTTACGAGGTCACAAAAGACCAAATATTTTAATTATAAAATGAAAGACACGTCATTGAAACACATGGTGACTTGCAAGGACTTAGGAATTGTGTATGACGCTCGCTTAACATTTCACGCTCACATTGAAAAGATCTGTAAATCAGCGACAAAGATGCTGGGTTTTGTCATACACAATTCTAAGGATTTGACCAACCTTACAGTAATAAGGCTGCTTTACTTCAGCTTAGTGCATAGCATTCTCGAGATCTCAGATATGGGGACTTGAGGACATCGTATATGTACTAATGGTTGAGAAAATACAAAAAAAAATTTTACGATACCTCTATATGAGAGAGTTCGGTTTTTACCCATGGCTGTTTCCAACAGCATTTATCTCGGGAATGCTGGGTATCTGAGCTTCGTTCCAGAAGAGATGTCGCATTACTGCTGATGGCATATAAGCTTCTAAATGGTTTTATATCGGTACCAGATATTCTGGCTGAAATAGGATTCTATGTCCCGGATAATTTCACGCGAGGTCGCCATCACAGGCTTTTGATTCTTCCCAGGTGCAGAACTAACTTACCAATGGTTATGCCCCTGGGAAGACTTACTAGGTTAATTAACTGCCTTGCAGGAAATGTGGATATTTTCCACATTTCCTGCAATGATTTTAAGCGTGAAATAGCACTTATTAAATAAATGTTTTAACTGTAAACGTAATGATTATGTATCTTGTACAACCGTTTTTGCAATATATTGGTGTAATGCTGTTTTTGCTAATAAATAAATAAATAAATAAATAAATCACCAAACGTAGCGAACCACTTGGGGTGACCTATGGCAGAGGTGTTGGTTTCCCGCCTCCCAAATTGTTATTTTTTTAATTTATTTTTTTTATAAACGTGTTGATTTTTATACAATTATTTACTTTTGCTTTTGAAATACTTAAAAATGTTTTATTTTTCCAAATATTATATCAAAGATTTCGAAATCAAAATACGCACATACACAATATTGAACAGTAATTATATTATTGCAATTGTTGACGAGGGCTGAGTGTGATGCTCTTCTGGTGTTGCGAGGAGATACCAATTCAATTTACACTACGGAGAATGGCTTCTAGCGTGTAAGTACTTTGCTAACCTCGCTAATTATTTAGCAGGTGAAAAAACAAAAGTGTGTCTTTAGGTGATGTGTTTTATTTAAAAAAAAATATATATAAGAGTTTGGTGTGTTTTTTTCACCGGTAATCAATAAATTAACTTTAGAAAATTCCGTTTTGAAAGTCTGAAGATGCCCGTTGCAAGGTGAATCATGTACAATAAAAAAAATCAGAGTGTGCAATTCACACGCGGTAGAAGTGACACGTTCAGAAAACTGAAGTAGGCAAGAGTGGGGAGACTACGAAGCACCGTACAAAGAGTAGATCGATAGGTTACGAAGCACCGCACAAAGAGGAGACTGATTATACTATCTCATTCTTTCTTGTTTGTCTCTTTTTAGTATCGCTATTTTTCGTTTCATCGAGTTTCAAATCACAACGGTGATTAAGCAAGAAGATGTCTCTGCTGACATTTTCTTGCTTTATCTTCACATTTTTTCCTTATCGTGGCCTTTCTTGTCTCTTCTTGTATATTATTGATTTTTTTGGTTCTTCAGACTTGCATATTTCCTTGCATATTCTTGCTTCGTGGCTCTTCTTGTTTTTTTTTTCTTATCACTACTTATTTCTTCTAGCCTCTTCTTTCTTATTCTTGAATATTCGAATCAGATCATCAAAAAGGTTTTGAAAAGATCTGGTAAGTTCGTCAAGACATATTCATCTCTTTTAAATGATATGTATATGCTTATCAGATAGAAAGATTTTCACTGACTACATAAAATATTTAATGATGTAGTTGATAGTCCAGAATTGCTTGCATTGACAATCTTTCGGATTGCACTTAATGCTGTAAGTCGGGATTTATTTCAGTGTAGCAACTCTGAGACCAACTACCACATGTATTCTTCTTTGCTCCTGGATCTGAAGATCCGCAAAATATCTAAATAATATAAAATAAAAACCTAACCATGAAACAATGGACAATCCGTTTACAATAAATACAAAGGACACCCTCTGAAATGTAATGACTAAAGACCCACTTGAGATTGGCCCTCAACAAGCGATAAATAAACATAAACATAATTTACCATCTAATTTAGATAAATTGTATTATTGGTGTGTAATCAACTCATTGTTTCTTAATATTCAAAAGTGTCAAGTTATTCGTTTTCGTAAAATCCAAAGTCATGTAACTTATGAATACTCTTAAAATAATGTACAATTGACATAAGTCGCTCAGATCAGGGACCCAGTTGTTATATTTGGTGAAAAGCTAACATTTACTCTGCACATAAATGAATTAACAAAAAAAGCTATAAAAATTCTTGGTTTCATATGCAGAACAACAAGTGATTTCAAGTCACTAAAATGTTTGAAAACATTGTACACTTCTTTAGTAAGAAGCCGGGTTGAGTATAATTCGCCTATTTGGTCCCCGTTGTATAAATTACGTTCCGACAATATAGAAAGGGTACAGCAAAAATTTCTACGATTTATCAACCTTAAACTGAATATTCCAATTCAAAATATTAACTACGTCGTTTTGATGAAACAACTCAACTTAATTACGCTGTCAGATATACGGATCATCTCTGACCTGGTACTATTAAAAAAAAATATTAACAATTGCATTGACAACCCTGAAATTCTCGTCAAAATAAAATTTTATGCACCGACCAGAAACACAAAAAAAGGTGCTACCCTTTCCTGTGACAATTTTAAAACTATCTATGAAGCTCATACACCTATAAACAGGCTACACCATTTTGGCAATACATTTGGAAATATTGTAGACATGTTAAAAGATTCCGTATTAGTGTTAAAACGAAGTCTTTATAATCACTTTACCGAGATGTATGATTTCACGACTCCGTAGTGAATACACTTTTTTATTTTCATATTTCTTTCTAGATATTTCACTTTCCATACTATATACTTTTAATTTTAATTTGCCTTAATTTAATCGTAAATCATTATATATTGAATACTAAGTACCTAACACAACTGTTTTGCTTGTTTACTTATCTTGTAAAAGCCCACAAGAGCGTAAATAAATAAATAAATAAACAATTAAAGTAAGTATTTAAATATCAAAATTGACAAGGCCCTTTCTCCAACCTTTGTTGTGAAATTGGTATCCGAGTTCACTGCTCTGAAATATTATGTAAACAAAACAATCTATTTTTATAAACACACGTGAACTGGGTCTTATCTTGAACATTGAAGTCAGGTCTTTAAAACATCCCAAAATAATATTTAGATAAGTACATCATTTTCCGCCTCAAAGTCAATTTATACTGACTGAATGCTGTAATATCTCACAATCATTTGTGAAATTGTCTAATTTTTTGTTTGTTTCTTCAGTTTAGAATCTATTTACAGTATGTTAGAACTATGTTCGAGTGAAACAAATACCCTCTAGGTCACCTTGATGAGGGAGCACCATTGACAAGATAAATATTACTCAAAATAGAAATCCCAACTCTGCTTGGCGACCAGATCTGAATAGAAAGGTTCATTTAGAGATCCAAGAGTCATAATATGTTATGTCTTGTAGCCTATCACTGGATCCGAATCTGTATATATGTAGGTATGTGTAATAAAAATGAAAAATCACATTCAAATTTATGATACCAAAAATGGCATGCGAATAAAAATCGAACAATATTTTCAATAACAAAAATATATGAAAAAGGAAACCATGGTATAGATATGTACCTACTGTACATAGACACATACCTATCTTTTTTTATGTGATTACCGCACAAGAGTCCCAACTGCTCCTAACCGTCAGAGGTCATATTAGTTTTATTTTTTTACTTTTTTAAATTTATTTATTTATTTATTGAAGTATAAAGTTTACATAAAAACCACAAGCTAGGGCATTTCTGTATCGAGATGTGCAGTTTTACAATAATAGTTTCTACATATGTTCCCGATGGTTATCTCCGTCACGGACAGAATATACTGTTATATCTCCCGCCTTGCAGAACTAACTTGCCAATGGTCGTGCCAGTCGGGAGAGCTTTCTTTCTGTTAAAATGAAAATTTGTTGCTGGTAGTTTAAATCTGCTCGTATTATTAATTAAATATTTTCTCTCTTTTAAAAACGCTTTGAAATGTAATTTTTGTAATGTTTTTAAATTGAATAAGTTAAAATGAATTGAGACTGTGGCGTCCCGAATTGGCGTATGTTATGAGGCTGAAGGTAAGTGGGAAGGGAAGGAGACGAGAAACAGGAAGGTGGGGAAGTATCTGGCTATTCAGATCTGGTCACCAAATACGGCTAAAGCCATTTCAAGCAGCCATTAAATTCTGAATGGTTTCTTACACCAGGACGATTCTCAGAGTATCTTCCACTCTGGAACGTGCCGCTTAACATTATATTATTTTAAAAGATCAAATTGCGAAAACACAAATCAATAAAATATAATTTACCTACTTGCGTACGCCGGGATTTGAACCAGCGATCTCCGGATCTCTAGTTGAGAGCCTTGCCCTTCGACCATATCTATTTTGGATTTTTGGCACGCGTGCCCAGAATTATTCAATTTCACCCGACAACCGCCATTACGTTAACCTAGGTTAGGTTAGGTGAATTTATGTTGGTTTGAACTTGTATTATAATTAGATACCGGCTTTATATGATACTAGCTTTTCCCCGCGGCTTCGCTCGCATGGTATTACGGGAAATTTCTGTAGCGCTTGCACTTATCAATAATCCCCCCTCCCCCACCCCCACCCCTTCCTGCATTCCATACATTCATTCCCTTACATTCAATTTTCAAACATCTCGCCTGCCACCCAAATTTAATAATGCTATAGCTCAAAGAAAAAAAAGAATTATCCAATTTTGTTCATTAGTTCGGAATTTATGCGCTTACAAACATTTCGGATGTTCATTTTTATATAAATCCTTGGAAAGTTACATTATTTATTATTCAGTCTTTATAATCGTTACGAATTATATTTTTAATGTAGGAACTCTTATCTGACATTTATTCCAAAACGTAAGCTTGTCCAAAAAAAACAAATCATATTCTAATATTTGAATTTTCTGGAGCAGTAGTCGACCAATAGGTAGGGGGCTGAGTACCTACCAGCATAGAGCCCACAAATATATCAACATCGTTTCCATAGAAATGTTTTTTTTTCTGACGTTAGCGAAACCTCGCTTTTGTTAGCGATAGAAAACGTACAACAAATATAATATATTAATATTCATAATTTCATAACGCCAGAGTATACCATCGAATACAGCCTATAGTCTTCGCATATAATTTAGCTTTCTATTGGTGAAAGAATTTTTAAAGTCTCTTTATTGGTTAATGCGTGAAAGCGTAGCAAACAAACTCGAGCAGTTTCGCATTTATAATATTAGTATGGGTATAGGATTTTCGATCAGCTGTTGTACAATAATACACCACGTGGTCGGGATCATTAGATAGGAAAATATTGTAACCATATTCTACAAAAATAATGTATCTACACACAAAATGCACCTATGTAAATTTAGTTTATCCGTTCTTTTTTCATATGGCCTTCTGTACAAATATTTTTGTTAACTTGCAACAAAGATAACCTATATATTATATTGATATAGTGACGC
This sequence comes from Glyphotaelius pellucidus, assembly GCA_936435175.1. Lineage (NCBI taxonomy): Eukaryota > Metazoa > Arthropoda > Insecta > Trichoptera > Limnephilidae > Glyphotaelius > Glyphotaelius pellucidus. The sequence goes on from OW386543.1 coordinate 39,727,410, forward strand.
ACTACTAAGTAATTATGTAACAAATTTATTTTAATTTCATGTGGTTTGAAAATTAGATCACTTAAAAATATTTAAGATGCTTTAATTTAATACTGCGAGTAGAACACATATTTGCCGTTGAAATAATCGAGAAATAAAGTATCAGGCCCATAAAAACTGTTTTAAAGTTCAAAATCTCCTACTCACGAACCTCTTTTTTGGTTATGTTTGTATTGAATAATGTGGAAAATTAAATTCTTTAGAAAATAATTGTAAAACATTTACATATTATTGACTGCAACATAAAATACAACACGCTTTTTGGCGATGTTTTTTCTTCATTAAATCAAAACAGGCGGCTGGTTTAAGGCGCCGTATCCTCGCTCGAAAAGAAGAAGATGGAGAGATCTGTAATTACGAATGTAGGAGAGAGCGCGCTAATATTTAAACCGATAAAATTGAAGCGAAAATTGTGAAAATGTTTAATAAAACACGACTCGTTTAGAATAGAGTAAAAATCTCGTGGGGGTTGTCTAAAACAACATTCAAAGAAACACTGTGAATTTTTTAAATAATAGAGACAGACGTGAAAATAAAAATTTTCTGAGCATACTTTGCGATTTTTTCTATCGAGGAAATGTCATATAATTTGCGTTATGGCGTGGGGAATGTATAGATATTATCTTCAAAAATAACATATATTTCTTTAAGAGCTTAAAAACTTCAAATTTTCAAGGGAGATATGCAAGAAATCGTTAGAAATTCGGGTAGCGGCAGCTTAAACGGGAATTCAAATCTTATCGCCATCTACATAAGGAGTGTTGTTGTTAGCGGCTTTATCCCGAATATTACAAGACGTGGTGTACCGCCTTCACTGAAGGGTATGTAGGTAGGTAGCCTTAAAATTTTAACTATTCATAAATAGTAGCGGTCGCCCGATGGTATAATTAATTTAATGTGTAATTTTTTTTTTATTGATTTAATGTATTTTTTATGCATAATTAAAAAAATATTAGCATTTTGCACTCATTCTCTGTATAAACTATAAGTGTGCGAAATTTTATACTCCTCCGTCCGCACAATTTTCGTAAAAAGGGGTACAAAGTTTTTGCTTCACGTATTAATATACTGATTAAGTTGATAATATTCAGAAATTATTATCCTATAATGAAATCTTGCAAGCACTTTATGAAATGTAGATTTATAGGAATACTGTTTTATGATAAATCACTTATGTGTGTTATTGACATGACTTTATTGGTTTCATTAGATTATTGAAGTTATTGTTGATTTGCTTTGAATTATTCAAATAACCTTTCAAGGTTAGACTGACGGAATTCCTACATTGATTTGTTATGTGTTTAATATAATGAGCGATAAATTTGATTAATAAATTGATGACTAACTCTATATTTGAATTGTATGTTTATTGTTTTGTTGTAATTATGAACAGATATCATTGTTATTTGATATTGAAACAGTTTTGTGCACAAAATTCCATATCCCGAAATCCTATCTAAAATATCTTAATATCCCTTGTTTCGCTCTTTACCCTGAAAAGCCTAACTTATTACTAGCAAGAAAGAAGAAAAAATAATTTGTGATATTTCGTTGTGTTGTGGAATTATAAATAAGTAATTGTAAGGTGTACACCTAAAAACTTAATTGATACATGCGACGTGAACGCTTCAAGAAACTAGCAGCGAGTAAGTAAGGCTTTATTCCCTATGTCATTTCTTACCTATTGCCCTCAGAAAAACCAACAAGTTGTAGGAAGGTGTAAGCTGAGACTTAGGAGAGCCAAGAAGACGCAAGATAAAGCCAGAAGAATCAAAAATGAGCAATCGTAGGCTAGTGGTAGCAAGAGTGGAACAAAATACTAAAATAGTCACGAAAGAGCCAAGAAGAATAAAAAAGAGACCAGAAAACGCAAAAAAATTATAGAAGCTATAAGATGGAAGTAGAAGAAGTGATTAGCTAAAAGAAGGGGGAAACGAGAAAAAAGGTTCTATTTTTTTGTTATCATCTAATTTAATCCTGCTCATTCTTGGATCCAATATTGGCTTACTAATTTGTCATACCTACTGGTCGATTAAACAACGCAAGAAGATGTAAGAGGAGCCAAAAACAGACAATTGGAGGTTGCCCACCATTTTTCCACGGCGTTCTAAGGAAACATGTGGTTACCTTATAAAAAAAGGCAAACAGAAGAAGAGACTAAAAGAGTCAAAAAGAGCAAAAAAAAGCCAAGAAGAGTTAAGAAGGGCCAATGAAAAAAAGGAGAGAGAAGAAGAGACAAGAAAAGACAAGGAGAGACAAAAAGAGACAAGAAAAGCCAAGAAGAGCCAAGAATAGACAAGAAGAGCTAAGAAGAGCCGAGGAAAGGAAAGAAGAAGAAAGACAAGAAGAAAAAGAACAGTGCTCAATCAATTTCCTTATTCCTGCATTGGGTTCCAATATTGGCTTGTTAGGTTGCCACTTATAATGGTCGATAAAACTCCGAACTCCTTCCCATCTTCGAGACACAACAAAACCTAACAAAACAATAACCCTTGGTGTACCAACAGGAGTGCTCTTAGCCAGGATGTACAATCGTATCGTATGCATAGTTTTACATTGATTGAATGAATCCGTTTGTATGCACATTTAGAGATAATTAGCTATATAGTTTTAGCAGTCCCAGTTCGTACGTGACGTCATCGTTCTAGAATCTATGTATTTTTTGTTTTCAAACCAGAAGTGAGAACAACTATGAGTACGTGCTCTCGACGGGACTGGTATATAACAGGAGTTCTAGATCTATATTATTTCTTTATTATGCCTACAACAAGAATAACAAGTTTTAATTAAATGTTTTCGAAGCGGTTACTCTATTCATGGAGTTTATTTCGGGCCTCAGATTATTTTGTAGATCATTATCACAATAATCCTTCTACTATAATATTTGACCAAACGTTGTTGTTATGCTAGAGCACTGACACTGTAAATATCTTGTGAGTTCTAGAAGAATCAGAATAGATTACCCAAACATTCGTGAATGTGTTTGCTTCAGATCAGTGTTTCTCAACCTTATTAAATAAACTAATTCAACAAATTTTGTGCCTTGCGCCATGCAACGCTTCAACGTTTTAAGTCTGTAATCATAATGTGAATATGCGTAATAACTATAACAACCCACAGAGCGGGTTTTAACTGCTGAGAAATTTTGAGAAATTTTTTAACTATTGGAAACTTTTTACTTTTTTTTTTTTTTTTTTGAACTTTGTACATTGAAAAAATTCTGTGTTATTTTATCCGCCATGCTAGGGTTGTCCCTGTGTTATGGCGGGTGAAGTTTACAGATTGGAAATCATTTATATTAAGGTTGATAAATTAAAATAAAAGTTATTAAAACATACAAATTAAATTAAATGGCAGATATTATAAATTATATTGAGAAACATCGCTTTAGATCATTCTAGAACATTGATTCCCAAAGTGGTCCAGTTGGACCCTGGGGGTCCACGAAGGTTCACGTAGGCGCGATAAAGAAATGGGGGTCCACAATTTGTAAGTGGGGGTCCACGAACTAGTTTCATGGACCCCCACTTGCCCCGTATCCATATCCCATCCCACCCCCGTATCATATCCCATTACGCCCCCTCCATAACAGATAACAGAGCAACTGGCGTACAGCGCACGTTGTGGTACCGGTTAGGCTGGGCGCATACATCCAATTGTCTGATCAGACAACCGGAAGACCTTCGCGCCATACATTTCTTATGAAAGCCCGCTCGCGATTCCAGAACCTGATCGGTAATAAAAATAGGCCACGCCCTTCCGCGCCGGCCGTCCAATCCAGTTTGTTAAAGGGCGTGGCCCCGGTTGTATTACCTACCCGGTTCTTGAATCGGATGTGTGCGGTGTTTATCCGATCCGATTGTCTAATCAAACAATTGGAAAGCAAAATCTGATGTATGCGCCCGGCTTTATGCGTGAGATCTTAAAACGCCGAGCTAGGCAAAGGGGGGGGGGGAGTAATGAGATATGGATGTACTGTACTGCGATGGAAACATACCCATATCCCCCCCTTGTCCCATATCCTATTACGCCCCCTCCGTTGTGGCAAATATAATCTCGAATACTGGTTCATTCGTTTGAAAAAGCAGGGGGTCCACCGTGATCAGTAAAATTTTGAAAGTGGTCTACGAGAAAAAAAAGTTTGGGAACCTCTGTTGTAGAAGATCGTTGTATGAAAGGTGGGGCATGCATCCCTCGTTGAGAAACACACTTTGGATCAGGGGTGCCCAACCTAAATCGTTTCATTGTCAACAAAACTTTACTGAGCTTTGGCATAAATGGTGGATATTACCGGTAATTCGCTATCCAAAAATGCTTTGATTGGGACCGATTTTCAATGCTAGAAGGCATAAACTGACTAAACACGCGCCTGTCAGGCGCGGTCCTTCCATACATACTGTGGATGCGGCGCTTCCCTTCCTCTCTAGGCGTATAAAAAATATTATATTAATTGTTATTTATTTTATCCTGCAATAAAAAAAGATTTCGGCTTATTTTTTTCTAGCCGTAAACATTAAAATACTGCAATTTAACTACACCGTCCCAATTTCAGTGGTCAAAAACAGCAAAACGCGACGCGCGGACCGGGCCAAAATACATATAATACCGTTCTCGATGCTCGTGTGAGTCATGTGTCAAATGTCGCGTAAACACACCAATACCAGCAACAGCGGATTCTCTGCTTCATTCCGCATCCACGATGTTTAGAAAAGTTTGATTTTCGCGCATGCGTATTTAGTTCTGCCTGCCGAGATTTGTCTGAAGCCAGATACACATTCCGTGGGAGCATCCAACGCGCAGAAAAGACTTTAATGCGCGTAGGCATAGTTCGCAGAATAGCATAACCAAAACGCGTGGATTTAATTCGGTACGTATTAGATTTGTTCGCGCAACCATTTTTACAGTTTGACTTGGCAGTTTGGTTTGAATAACTGAAGCCGATTCATACGTTGAATATCTATTAAATTAAGTTAATTTTAGAACTGTATATAATAATTGATGTGAATGTGTATTAATTTGAAATACTATTTTTGTCAGTAATCTTGTTCGTGGGCTAGTCTTAAGATATTTATGTTTGATATTAGGTAGGTTTATACTTCAGCATCCCTTACACAAAAAAGTCACCGACCGCCACTGGCGCCTATGTGTGTCCTTTGCACTCACCCTCCACTTATTAATATCAGGTCAGTTGCATTACATCTTCCGAGAAATGTGTAGAAAAAATATATCTTTTTTTTTTACATGAGCTCCACACAAGAGGCTATGAGGAAAATAATTTCCCTTAGGGCCTATGTCATCTTTGGGGATGCTGTATGGAGGAGGAGGAAAAGGAAAATGAGGAGAGGAGAGTTCTGGGAAGGAAAAGGGTTTAAGGGTTGGTAGGAATCTGGGGTTCAGTGTGTCCTGGTCATCCACTTCCAAGACCTAGACAAACCTTACCCCATGAACCCGTGCACCCCTGTTTAATCACCAAACGTAGCGAACCACTTGGGATGACCTATGGCAGAGAGTTGGTTAAAACTGATTGCGAAAATTTCTAGAGCGGCCGTGCTCCTGGCACTCTTCAAGCAATAAATCAAAACCCCCATCGAGAGTCCCAGGTCTAATAACAAGAAAGCTCTAATTTCACAAAACAAAATATAAATGTGATGAATTTAAAATAATGATTTTTCTTATTTGCATGAATACCAAAGTCCAAAACAAAGAAATTCTAAAACTTCGATTTGACCGACAAAAATCTTCAATTGGGCCGCAGGTTGAGCATGCCTGCTTTAGATCATTCTAGAACATCATTGAATGAAAGGGAAGTTCTGCCTGTTGTAAAATGGGGGATAACATTTTACAACCTGCCATCCATTAATTTATTTATTTATTTATTGTTTGAAACATTTACAGAGTGTTAACAATTATTACAGTAATAGAATTGCCATTATATTACATAGATATTAACACTCCAATTAGAAATGTTCACAGCATGAGAAATTAATGTTAAGTTTATTCTAGACGGAAATGCTTGTGACGGAAAATGTGAAATGACGGAAGTGATAACAGAAATAATGATAATCAAAATGAAATATAAAACATAGTAGTGTCAAATATAATACCCTGCAGAGAAAAACAAAAAAGGAAAATAGAAAAAAGGGTATGACAATAAAGTAGCTACATAACTGTTCTCCACAAATATAAACTTTACAAATTTTGAAACATTATTTAACTACGTGAAATATCAAAAAATAATAATTTTAATAAAATAAAAAAAAAAATACATAAAAGTGGTGATAAAAAAGGCAAATATTATGAGGTACGGTTATATATAAAGATGTTTGTTTTATAATGGTTAAATATATATAATTTTTTCAAAAAATAAAATTGTCTTCTAAATTTCCAAGACTGTAGTTAGAAGATTCGCTTGGAAGGCAAAACAGCTGTCGCTTATGTCTAAAATTTGTAATCTCACTTACCTTAAAAGTATTTACATCCTTCTTATTAACACTAAGTGTTGAAATTCAATTATTTATAAACATATCATGCCGAGGTGTTTGCTAATTTGTTTAACAATATTATGGTAATTTATATGCAGAGAAGGTCAATATGGTATCCGACATCATTGTTTATAAAATAGTCGATATTCTAAGTACGCCAGCCATACACAACATCTAAATTTTTGTCAATAACAACTGAAATTAAGTATGTAATAATAAGCCGCAAATTCACATTTTTGCTTTAACATTTTACTGTGTTTAATTTGCATACGTGCCAAAAGCAAAGAAAACAGTTTAAAAAGCTGACAAAAATACCTCTGATGTATTTTTTTCATTTCTTATTTACGATACATACTGATTATATTTATTAATACGATTTGGTGCATGTTTACTGAGATTAGAATCCTTGCTATAAAAGTTGCGTGTGCGGAGAGCCGAGCCATTGGTATCTCGCAGTTCCCGGAGAAACATCTCTAGAGTTCAACTCAGCTAGTTTACTTGTGTTTGTGGTTTAATAAACGAATTTAACATGGATCTAAAAGGAAAGTTGGCCCTTATTACCGGAGCTGCCAATGGCATTGGAGTCAGCTATACCAAGGAGCTTCTGAAGGCTGGAGTAGCGGTCAGTCATATTTGTTATTATTTTTTTAATAATTACTTACTTATTGATTGACAAACTGATAATCGAATCAGCTATAGCTAAAATCGATGTGTATGCATTAAGGAGAAAATAAATTTAGTATCCGTAGCTTTAAAATGTAATTTACATATTTAAAAACTTAAAAATATCGTAAAGTAACATTTCTCTTTCTGTATTTGTTGTTAATTTAAATTATGTCCTGTGAAGGGAGGCAATTTAATTTATTTTGATCTTATTATAATAAACTGCAAAAGTGTACCTGCTTTCTAAGAATATTTACAGTTATCATTTTGGTTTTTGGTTTATATTTCACATTAATTTGGGGACTGAATCGATACCCAGGTTTTGAAGTTTCGTAGAACAATATATTGAGTCATAATCAATCTTTATTCAAATTCTGCAACAATAACATTTGTTTGCTTTTATTATATATAATCGGTTATAAACACTTGATATAATAATGGCCGGTTTATAAATATCCGTTCGTTACGCTTGATACCATTTTAAATAAATATTCAGTCTCCCGCCAAGCGAATATTGTTAAAAATGTGTCAAGCGTAACGAAAGGATGGTTATAAAACCGTTCCTAAATTAGTTCAAATTTTATCAATTAAGCAATGAAATGTTAGTATAATTAATCTCTTCGTAAACATCATGAATTTTTGGTAAACTTTCGCTATGACTGGAGCACGCTTATTACAAATATTTTTAAAGAAAAAAATCCTTTATTATTTACTCTAAAAGAACTATTTTCATTCGGGGCGATGGAAAACACTGCATTCAAAATTTCATACAATACGGATATTAATTATTGTAAATGGCTGTCAGCTGTCATCCCATACGACGAAAGCAAATTTTTTTTATCAAATAACATCATCATACATTCACATTCTTTTATTTTACAAATTGTGGAAGAGAAAACACAAGAACAGGTTGTTTCATAGAATTTCAACAATTTATAAAATTTCAAGGTTCATTTGCAAGTTCTGTGAAAATTCTATTAAAATTCTGTTATTACTTCAGATATGTGAAAAAACTGACCCGTAATGAAATAATAATATAACTTAAGTAGAACTTTCACAGAACTTGAAAATCAACTTCTAACATTGATGAATTTTTAAAACTCTCTGAAACTGTCCCATTAAACAATTTCTACATATTGGTCGGGCGAGATTAGACCCGAAGTTTTCCTATTGAATTTCACATCAAACGTTAGATTATAAGCGCATGACAAATATCATATACCGCTGACGAGATAAATTGATAAAAATGTATTGCGGCGTGTTCGTGTGCCAAAGTAAGCAATTTTTGTCCAACTCCTGGTAAAGTTGATTAAATATGTTAAAATATCGGTATTATCATATCTCGAAAATGAATATAACTATCGATATTTATTTTTGAGGTTCTATGCCGTGTGCGCTACCTCCTTCTTTAGCCAACGTTTTGGACAGCGTTACAGAGTCCATCATCAGGGCAGATGTGTAATAGATGGTGTTGAAGTGTGTGCTTATGTACGTAGATGAGATACCGTGTGGCCTGATGATGGACACTGCAACGCTGTCCGAAACACTGGCTAAAGAAGGAGGCAGCGCAACACGGCATAACACCCCAAAACTAAATAACAATAATTCTTTTGGCCGTGAAAATCAAAAATCATAGAATGTTTTATGTGGCGACATTGGTTTTCTTTTAAATCATTAAAGCGTCATAATATTTAAAATACAGCTAGGGATTATTTTTTCAATGATATACTTACATAATAATAAAAATTTATGCATTTTATATACCACGGGATTTTGTTCATGAAAATATTGTTTTACTCTTTTATATGCCTACACTGCTTCTCTTATCAATGTGTCAATACGGGTTTTAAATACATTAGTATTTCCTCTCTGTGAAAATAAGTTCATCTGCAATAAAGATTATTTTAATTAATATCCAATTGGATTAAATTACTGGACAAACCCAGAAAATTTAGCAATCAATATTTGGGAATAATATTTATCTGAGGGAGTATTTCACCATCCTCCTGATAGCTTATCTGTAACAAATATGAATAAATAAACAAATAAATACTCAGGAAAACTCGGCTAACTTATCCTACATATAGCCACTATTCATAGGTTCAAGTACTGAATAGTAAAATCAGACATTTAAATAAATAAATCGTGTTTAATTCATTGAACATGTAGAGTATCGTTTGGATAATCTATGAGGAGGATGGTGAAATACCCCTTGTATCTTATAACATGTATTTGACCTTTGCAGTTAATTCAAAGTCATTCAGTTGTAAACTGAAGACAATGTAAGAAGCACGTCCCCACGAAAACAGTTTTGACGATAAAAATACTCAAAAAAGAAAACATTCCTTTCGGAAATAGAATGAATTCATTAAGGAGAGTTACCGATATAGACATTTACAGACCGACTGTAGTCAGTTTGAAAAAAATATCCCCCTTTTCTCATAAACGTTTCAGTTACAAGAAAGTTATCAAACAGCAAATTACTGGGAAAACAAAGCAATGCAATGTGTATTTTAACACGAATTTATTGATGACGGGTGTACACGAAAGTTTTTAAAGTTTTATTTGAATACCTCACTAGAGTCCTAACTGCTCCCGCTGGAATGTTGCGAGATTGAAGTTAGTGACGAGGGGAAGGCGGTGGGAGAGGAAGGTGAGGTTAGTACTTGGCTATTCAGATCTGGTCACAAAACATAGCTAAAGTCATTTAAAGCAATGTTTCAATTCTTAATGGTGATCTTGCACCAGGGCGATACTGAGAGTATCTTCCACTCAGGAACGTGTCGGAAAAATGCTACATACTATATAAAATAAATTTTAAAATATCGCAAATTAAATAAATAAAATTTATTAGAATCCGTGACATCCAGATTGCTAGTCGAGAGCTTTGCTATATCGGTGAAAACTTTAAATTATTCATTTATAAATAACTGACAGTTTACTCGAATTAACACACTTCACGAAACAACTGGGCCTAAGTCTTAGGACGGGTTGTTTCACAGAATTTGAACAATTCATCAAATTTCGAAGTTAATTTTCAAGTTCCGTGAAGGTTCCGTTATTATTTAAGTTATGTGAGTCCACTGGCCAATAATTATATAATACCTTGAATAGAAGAGCCTATTGGTCTACTTCCCGCCTTTATAGATTTTCAACAACATACAACGAGTACATTTTGCAAAAAGAAATCCTGTCGAATTGAAAATTAAATTAGAACTTCTCCATTCCAGAAAGTGGCCATCTTGGACGTGAGCGTCGCCGCCGGCGAGGAGACCGTCGCCACTCTTGGCGCCGAGTTCGGCAAGGACCGCCTGAAGTTCGTCAAGTGCGACGTCACCAACAAGGCGGAGTTTGAGGCAGCCGTCAACTCGGTGGTGGCCGAATTCAAGACGCTGGACATCTTCATCAACAATGCAGGCATCATGAATGACGGACTCTGGGAGAAGCAGATCCTTATCAACTTTGTGAGTATTTTTCAAAGAACTTGCCAAAGGAAAAATACATCCTAGGCTCTCCTAGGTTCCCCGGGTTATCAGCCGTTCGCCGAGGTTTCCCTAAGTTCCCTTGCTTTCCTTAGAAAGCCTTTGGTTTCCCTGCATTCTTTTGGGAGAAGCAGAAACTCAACTTCGTGAATACCCACTATTCAAACAACATGCTAAAATTCACAGATAACGCCCTGGGTTCCACTATATTTCTCTAGGTTACACTTTGTTTCCAACGGTGCCTTGTGTTTGTTTCCCTTGGTTATTTAAATCCCCGTAGGTCACCCTCGAATCCCCTACAAGGTCCTCGAAGATTGTCTCAGATACCCCTAAGTTTTTTTTACTCCCAAATCTTTAAAAATTCTTTTGGCATCTCCTATGGCCCATGCAGGCCACTCCATGTTATTCCAAGCAGATGCTTTATAGTCCAGCTGTTTGAATCTCATTTAGACAGTTATTTTTCTCTCGTTTCGAAGATTAAGTGTGCAAAATTTCTTCCGTATCGGAATAAAAATTGTACAAAAATCAAATCAACGCCATTCACCCGCAACGATCACTCTTCTGCAAATAGTAAGAATATATTGTTAGCTCTTTTCCTTTTTTTAACAAGGTAGATAACTCCTTATTTGAACTTGAATGTAACCCAAAATGTCACTGAATATTTACACATTGTGTTTTGACTCCATTTTTATTGATTTGTCAATGTAGAAATGATGATTGACTCATAAGAATATTTTAAGAAATAGACTCCTAAATTTCAATGAAACCATTTGTTTTCCTCCTTTACTTCATCCAAATCTCTTTTCCAGATGTAAATTTTTTTCCATTGAACTTTTGACCATAATCATTGTATATTTTTTTTATAACATATAGTTACTACCTATTTTTTTATGATAATTCCCAGTGTTTTGTTTTAACCGTGTGCGGAAGTTCAACAATGTTGCCGTTTCCAATCAGTACCGACTTTTGCTCTATTCTTCATTCCAAGCCTTTTGTCTTTTTGTCGTAATGTAAATAAAACATAAATATTTACAAATATGTTTCTTCTTCTAGAACGCCGTCGTATTCGGAACCATATTGGCTGTTAAGATTATGAGCAAGCAGAACGGCGGCCAAGGAGGAACCATTGTCAACATTGCCTCCATTCTTGGTCTGGCTCCCATGGCTGGATGCCCTGTCTACGTAGGAACCAAGCATGCAGTCATTGGCTTTACCACATCCTGGGCGGTAAGTTGAACTATAATTAACTACACCTACATATTTCATTCAGTTATCATCTTTCATAAACTTTATGGATACTTCGTTTGAGATTTAAAGTGGGTACCTACCTGGAGGCTTGTGGAATACTGTGTGCGGTGTTCCACTTGGTTTGCTGTCTGACTGTCCTATGCGGTTATATGTATATAGGAACCAAGAGTGCCGTCGTTGGCCTCACCACTCTTGGGTGATAGATAAACTGAACAATGTTTAAGAGATTTTTTTTCTACAAATCCTCTTTTAAAGGGCTAAATGTTTAAGAGAATTAGAACAGTTCATCAAATTTCAAAGATAATTTTCAAGTTCTGCTATTTTTTTCAGTTATACTACGAAACAACTTTGAAATTTGATGAGTTGTGCGGATTCAATCCTAAGGTTTGCCTTGATTCGGTTTTGTAATTTTGAGTGTATTCATTTGTGATGCCATTTGAAAAATTGCTTTTGGAATTTAAAAAAAATTCCTTCAAAAATTTGGTCATGTGTTGCTGAAAAACTTGTTTAATATCAACCAATAAGAGTAATGCAGTGTTCACCTACCGACAGATATTTTACTGAAAAACTTAGAACCATTGTCGTTGTCAGGTGACAGTTGTAAAGTACGATAAAAGAAAAGTCGACGCTATTGTCAAGAAACATTATTCTTGTAACGTTGCCAAAAAACATAATCACGGGCGGTCAACAACGAACCCACTGTCCATATGTCTATCCACGTATTTAGATTTAAAATATTTTAGAACTACATACATGTTTTTCTTTGTTGATTACTTTTGGTAAAGACTTTTTCTGATAAATACGTAGTATGAAATTAGATTAATGTATATTATTATTATTATAAAACATAGATTAGCCGTGACTTGAAATCATGAAGTCAGTACAATTAATTATTAGTAACGTAATATTTAAAAAGATAAACTTTCGAGTGTAATAAATATAAGAAAGTAGTAAAAAGTAATGATAACCTCTATTCGCGAAACAAAACATAACAAAAGTCATATATAAAAAAATGTTGTTTGTGTACACGATGCGAGAGACTTTGAAAAAATTTGGCACCATCTCAAAATTAGTTTAGATTGTAGATACTTATTGTTATGTGTTTACTACAAACAAATAATTGCAATGCTTTGATTATACTAAAGATCTAGTTATTTTGGTAGTTATGACACATTTTATCACAGATTTGTACTTTGCTTTGAAATTCACGCTCTGTCGTTACGAAGATAAAGTAAGAGAGGTGTTTACCACAGAAAAAAATTTGAATTTTGCAGATACCGTTTTATTGCAGATGGAAAAACTTCATTATATTATTATAATGATATAAAATATTATACGGACTAAAATACAGATAGTTTGTTCGGTAGTTATGTGTCGGCCGCCAGCACAAATTTGTTCGTAAATCTGTACTTGCAAAAAACAGACGAACATAATATGTTTCTGTGGAGTGGGAGATACTATGTGCTACTGTAGATTTCACTTTGTCGAGTTTTTGAGTCTACAGAAACGCTCTTAGATTGTACGACAGATGTTTAACGATAATTTAATAATATCAAATTTTTTTTTCCATACATACTAATTTATGCAAATAATTTAGAACTCACCAGAAAATTTGGAATTGATTCGTTTGCAAAAGCTTAGGTATTTTAAAATTGTACATGTAAAAGACACTGAAATTTCATTGTAATATTTTCGCGTGACAAAATAATATCTGTGATTTCTAACCCTTTATTTGAGTACCACGAATTACGACTGTTCCACAGTAAAATACTTACCCTAACTTTCGTTTCCCGAAATAAGTAATTCTTCCTAACAATGTGTAGGTACATTTTGTTGTTATGAAATTTTTTGTGTTACGAATTCGTCTTTCACCATTGAATTTATTTGAACATGCTAATCATTCACCTTATTGTGAGCTTTTCGTCGATGAAAAAATAAATCAAATTCAATGGGGTAAGTGGAATTGTAGAAATTAAATAATTTTACAAAATTAAGTACGAATGCGGATACATTTAAGCGCCCTTGAGGTGGACTTTTCGCCTGAAACGATATGAAAAAATTTCTCCTAAGATTTAAATAATCGAAGTAGAAAGGTATCCAACATAGAAAGGTAAAATAATTGCCAAATCTATCGGAAGAGTCAACAGTGATATTTTATAATACTTAAATATACCTATATTTTTTGCAGTATTTCTGAATATTGCGATAACAAATTCGAATGGGGAGATTAGAAAAGGACCAGCAGTGATTTAATTAAGCTTGTGACAATTCGACATTATATCCAATAATAATAAAAATATAAAAGAATTTACAATTTTGTAGATAGTTTCAAGTTGGACCAGTATTTGAATCTACTAAGAATTTTACTTTCATTTACAATTTTAAATCCATTGAGAATTTTGATTTCAGTATTAATATTGTTACATCCAGTGAGAATGCTGTTAAACTAACTGTAAGTAGCTTAGTAGGTTCTAATTCTGCTGTGCTGAGAAATCTATAATTTGCTTTAAATTAGGTAGCAGGACAGACTGTTTCAAAAACCTTTAACAATTCACCAAATATTTCGAGTTAATTTTCATTATGTGTACGTTCTATTATTATACATTATTATGTTATGTTATTATATAATTACAGGTCAGTTGCTTCATAAAGCTGAAATAATCGCAAAACTTGAATAGAACTTTCACAAAACGTGAAAATTAATTTAAAATATTTGATGAATTGTTCAAATTTTTCATCCAGATTTTTTCATTCATAGATAATTTCGACAGCGATATGAGTTAGTTTGTTGATTTTGATGATGATTTATTTTTGTTGCAGCTCCCATTCCACTACAACAAGACTGGCATCCGCTTCCTGGTAATGTGTCCTGGAGTGACCAGCACTGACCTCATCTCCGGCTCCGGCACCCGCCAGCTCACCGAGGATGTCAGCGCGGAATGCCACAGGGAACTCAGTGCGCTCCCCGCACAACCGTGAGTATATTATATTACGCTTTCTAACCAAAATTTCGTGAATGAATGAGGAATTTATGAATCTAACCAATAAATACTTGCTTTATTTTGTAAGTTTTTGACAAAATAAAAGCACATCTATGCACCGAAGAAATCTAAAGGAAACATAACGTATTATGAATTATTGACGATAATACTGAAGATGGTGATGGGATGTCAATGGTGAAGATGTTGAAAATTATGATGCTTGTGAAGTTGATGTTTAAGTCAATATAATGGTGATTTTGAACGCGATGATATTGAATATGGTGATATTAATGATATTAATGTTGATGTGCAGTCAAAAATTTTGATCGTCGTGGTAAATATGATCGTAAGGATGATGACTTATCTAACGCTCATGATTTTTTGATAAAGATGTTAGAACTGTTAATAGTATTGGTCGAGATGAAAGTGATAATGTTGAAACTGATAATAATGTTGAATAGAAAGATAAGATAGAGGATAACTATGATGTTAAACAAAAATTTAATGATGCTGAAGATATTGAAGAACTTTTTAGAATTTTAGGAAATGATGCTGTTGATGTCCATGTCGAACATGACTCGTTACTCGTGAACATTCAACCAATGTTTCTTTTTTAAATTCCAGGACTGACAATGTCGCCCAAGGAATGATGCACATCCTGAAGACGGGAGCCAATGGTTCAGTTTGGGTCAGCGAAGGAGGCAAACCCGTGTACGAGGTTCTGATCCCAGACAGGAACGCCATGAAGAAGTGAACTGACTAAACATTCGTACATCTCTAGAACTTAAGCAATGAAAAAACAATCACACAAAGCATATTCCGACAGATGTATTTTTGTAATTATGTAGTTTGTCCCAAATAATAATTTATACGCTTTAACTACGTAATTATCGTCAAACAAGAACAATACTGTTTTATGTATTTTAGAATTGTTACGCTTATATTATATTTTAAATATAAATTCGTTACCAATACACATTTATATGTACTTAACACCCCTTTTCACTGATCATAACGGAGAGATTTTTGGACTTCATAATTTTATCATATTATGTATATTCAAAGATAACATAATAAAAAGATAAAAATTCAGTTGTGTAATTTTTAATACCTTCCCTTAGACTTTCTATCTAATGAATAAAGATGAAAACATCGAACCAAACCAAACACAGCATTTAAAATGAAAGGACATGCTTGCATAATATATTACAAAAACGTTAATATCGGAAATATATCCCTTTATTATGTTTTGTTCTATATTGGATATTTTTTCGATAAATACCCCTTACAAACTTTCGAATAATAAAAGGTTTCATTAATTTAAAATAAATCATACGAAAATGGAAATCCATCATAAAATAATTTATGAAATAAATGTTAATTTTTAATAGTTTGGTTAGAACGAGGGTTGGGATTGTTGGCATGAAACGGTGCATATAATAATTGCAGCAATTGATATTAACAGAATTATATATAATATAGAATTTACATATTTTTTTAAATATTTAAATATCAGCATAAAAAATGGGCCCTTATGGTGAATGTTTCCTTTTTTTTTCATAGAATGAACGACCTAATCAAAATACTTTTATCAGAGTCTCAAAATTCTTTCAGTGAGAGCAATTCTGTGGTACAAAATTATATTTTAGCACATAATAACAGCACCCTTTATATATATAAACAGGCTGAAACACAACCATAATACTCGCTTTATATTTGTAAACTGTGTAAAAAAAAAACTAATCGAATCCAGAATCAATAAATCGATCATTCAGTTTATTATATGTCAGACATCCTCGAAAAATCGGAATTTGAGTTGAGTCCACAAGTCATATAGAAAAGCGTACCCTCAGAATTCATACTCAGAATTCTCCACCAAATCAATTCAATAGCGGAAATTGGAATGCTGTAAAGGGCAATAAAACCAAAAATAAATTAAATATGTAATTTTTACATTTCAGGATGATTGTTTCTGAAAAATTAAAAATACAAAAAAAATATTTGGTATTCTAAAGATCTATTCAATGCTATTTTATAATATTTGATCAAAACATCACTATACATTTTTTGATTAAAATAAAATTATAGTTCTAAAACAGGAGATTTCATTTAAAAATTAAATTTTATTTTTTTCGCTCTCCTGAACAATTAACGTTTTGTTCTTTACAGAATTTCAAATTTCAGTGATTGAATTATAATGCAAAACAACTTGTAGTGAATTAAATAAAATGTAAATGTTTTCTAGTCACCAGTAGGATTTTTCAATGTGTCATACTAATGTACCGTTACCGTTATGTCCCCTGGTGTTGTTTTATGGCAAATTTATTACGTAAAATACAGAAGCATGCAAATAATATGTGGATCAATGATGAACATTCGAATATTGCTTTCCTCATTGTTTTCCCCATTATCTCAAAACTTGGTATTTGACTAGGAGCACTGATTTAAAGATTTATTCCTCAATTTAGTTGTTCATTGAGATTTTCGACAATTAAAAGTGAAATTTATTAAACCTCTCAAGCCTTGAGCATATTTTGTCAGAAGATCAAAATAATTCGCTTTGTCATAAAATCCAAACAAATTAAATATTTCTTAACGTATCCGAAAATCAAAACTGTTTTTGAAAGATGAAAAAATACGCTTTCTAATTTCATAATTTGAAATAAACGTAAAATTTTTGGAATTAAAAATTTTTGAATTTAAAAATTTGAACACATTTTTTTTAATGTTCAAATTTTATTTACTTTTTTCTAACTAAAATTACTAATAAAGAAATGGAACCCCCCCCCCACACAGACACGCACACGTCATACATATATTTCACCTTCTCACCTTTCTGTCGTTTTATGTAAAAATAATGAAAAGAAAATTCGCAAAGTTTCATCAATTTTGTTCAAATTGTCGTAGGAAACTTTGATTTCATAAAAATGTACACATAGATGATTTTGTTGTTAATTTTTAGATTTGAATATGAAGCGTGGTGTTTTTTTATTTCTAACACCGTTTAGATCATATTTCTAATCATGATAGTAAAGTCTCATAGTAATCTGACGATTTCTATGAGACTTATATGAGTTGTTCCGAAATCCGAACAAATTAGACTGATTAAACAAACTGAATGTGGAAAATGTGAACATTCTTTGACATATGATTTTGATCTCTATGAAAACATTTAATATTTCAATGGAAAGCTTTATGTTTTTACATCATAATGATACAACATACTATTATAGCATGTATACTCTATGTTGAAATGGTATTATTGAGGATTTTCGGTAAAAATATTTTGACCAAGAGAAACAATTGGCGATTAGAATAACTAAGTTCTAATGTGTTCTTACAATAATAATGAGTAGGTGAAGTCATCTAATATATATTAGTCGGCCTTGATGATTTGCTTTGCAATAAAATCCAAATTACAGATATGAAAAAAAAAACCAAAAACACACGCATTTTATTATTATTTTTAGAATTACCCAGTGGCAGTTCTTCACAGGGAACAGTGGGGACCGTCCCCATATATATACAGAAATTTGCAATTATTTTTTATTATAAAGTCATTTTCGGATTTGTTGCCATCTTGGACCCAAATCAACCGTGTTATTTTATTTCGTCAAACGATTCTTAAATAATTTCGTAGCAACAATAAGATTATTTTGTTTAGTTCTGGGTGAATGGAACTGACTATTTGTTGACATTTATTTGACTAGGGCATGCTCATAAAAAGCATGTGTGTTCAATTGTTTTATGAGCAAATGTGTACAGTTAATGAGCATGCTCATTCATGTATGCTCAAAGCAAGCATGCTCATTTGTGAGCAAATGTGTACAATTGATGTGCATGCTCATTCACGTATGCCGAAAGCAAGCATGCTCATTGATGAGCAAATGTTTAAAGTTGGTGAGCATGCTCATTCATGAGTACACTTTAAGCAAGCATGCTTATTTATGAGCAAGGGTTACAGTTGATGAGCATGCTCATTCATGAGCATGCTCATTTATGAGCAAATGTGTACGGTTGATGACCCATTCATAAGTGTGCTCAAAGCAAGCATACTCTTTAAACAGCTGATGAGCATGTGTACAGTTGATAAGCATGCTCGTTTACGAGTTTGTACGTCAGTACCATAACGTTGTAATCCAGTTAGCATGTCCGGTGGCCACAATAAAATTTTCAATCGTTTTATTTTCTAAATCTACTTGGTCAATGTTAAATCGCATATTTTGACGATATCTAATATTGGATCATATATAGGAACAGAATAAAATTTTGACCATCGCAACGCTCCTCTTGCAAATAATGAATAATCATTAGGTGGCATTACTGTACGAATAATGTATGGTAATCAGTAATAAGTATTCGGTGCGAGCGGTCATGATCCCATTTTTCAATCTGTCAGACCCGCCAAGGGACAATGTTAAGGTAGACATAGTAAAAAAATGTACTTATGGAGGGCAACAAAGGTTTAAATAGTACTTATGCGGTCGGAGAATCGACGCGGCAGTTATTCGCTTTTCCTCCACTGAGTAGTAAGGAAGTAGTTCACCAGGGAAAATGTCGCAAACTTTCGCAGATTCCGGGACGGAGGAGTTTAAAGGACAATTTGGGCTCATCACCGGGGCTGCCAATGGCATTGGACTCTTCATCGCTTCGGAGTTACTCAAGAGAGGAATTCAGGTAAATGTTACTTACTTCTTTTTCTTCTTACTCTCCTAATAAAGCAGATTTTTATGCTTAGGATAGGACTTCATATAAAGGGTTTTCCAATAAGAGGTGTTTTTTTGAATAGCCCGTGAATGGGTTGTGCTATAGGTATAGAGAGATGATTAAAGGCCCGTTTATATTAAGAATAGTCTGTAATCCGTATTCGATAAGCCCTAGGCCGTAGAAGTTGGAAGATAGGAAACCTGTGTAACCGTTTATAATAGATGGCAATAATCTTTAATAATTTACCATAACCGAAAAGATGGTTCAACTTTATCTTTTACGGTTATGGATTACAGAAAGCTTAGATATATGCTGAGATTTACGTATTTTCGATCAATACTCTATGGTATCTACAATTCACTTTAGTTGAATAATAATTTTGTGAACAAATATTTACGCGGAGTTAATAAATACTTTACCGAATTTAAATTTATATTCGCTGAAGACGAAAGTGATCTAAAAAATAGTAATGAACATCTCTTATAATCTAATGTAATCTCCCGGTTGACAGTTGACATAGACAAGTGATAGCGGCATTGTCACTTCTATGGGCATATTCTATTCTACTCCTATTCCAATTATAAACGACCATCTAAAATATTACGGATTACGGATTACGGCCCCGGCCTATTCTTATCGCTTATTCCCAATATAAACGGGCCTTAATGATTTTTTATGGCCGGAATTGGGTGGTATTGATCTGGACAACGTTTACTTTCAACAAGACAGCGCTAAGTGCCACACAAGCAACGAAACCATTGATCTTTTACGGGAAAAGTTTCCGGACCGTGTTATATCTCGAAGAGGTGATCACAATTGGCCACCGAGATCTTGTGATTAACACCTTGCGACTTCTTCCTTTGGGGCCACGTGAAAGAAAAGGTCTACGCCAATAGCCCAGCGTCGATTCAAAACCTCAAAGATTGAATTCGTGAGGCTATCAAGGACATAGGGCAGCCATTTTGCGATTTGGTTATGGAAAATTTCATGAAAAGGATATGGTCCTGTAAGCGTAGTCGTGGTAGTCATTTGCCTGAAGTTATTTTCCACTATTAACGGCATACTTTTTTCTTTATAATAAAATAAACATCCGATCATTTATATTAAAAAATAGCATTTTTCTTTGGGCAGCCACTTTGCCATTTGGTTATGGAAAATTTCATGAAAAGGATATGGTCCTGTAAGCGTGGTCGTGGTAGTCATTTGCCTAATGTTATTTTTTGCTATTAACGGCATACTTTTTTCTTTATATTAAAATAAGCATCCGATCATTTTTATTAAAAAATGGCATTTTTCTTTGAAAATCAAAATAACATCTCTTATTGGAAAATCCTGTATATTATTGCAACTATTAGAAAAGTAACAGAATGCAGCAAAATAATAATAATTAACTTCCGATGTGAATTATTACTAATAAATCTGAAATTACATGATAATGAAACAAAAACATATTCATTTGAAGAGAGATGGTAATTTTCAAAGATAATATGTAAAAATAATAAATAATATAGATAAATTGTATATAATACATTAGAAATAACAATCAAAACATAATATGCCGAAGAATCAGTAAAAATTATATTGTGGTACGTACTATTAAATTAAATTTTTTATTTATTTTATAGTTGTAATATTTATTCTTCTGTTTGCGTATCAAGAGGTAATTGAATGAATAAATTTATACCCTTATGTAATATTACACAAACGTGTTATGGTTCGTACGATTGGTGCAGTTAGTCCACCAACAGAACTATTTCTTATGCTAATATTTAATAGTGGGATATTATTTTTATTAAAGAAATCTTTACGTAATTGAAGTAGTTCAATTTTGTCGTATATTTTTGTAAGTGGAAAGGGGAACTGGAAAATCTTGGAAAACATTTATTGTTGAGTAGTAATATGGCCTTTGAAGATAATTTTTATTAGTATTTTCTAAGTGTTTCAAGTGGAAGTAGGGATGGTTTTTATGCACCTCCCAAAGTCACTATTCTATTTTGTAGCACAGAATGCGTAATTGCAAAGTAAACATCTTTTGGTCTGTTAAATGATGTAGTATTTCTAAGTCTAAAAATTTATGAATCAGTTTCCTCATTCTTTCTACTGTGGAGTTTATTTGGCTTTCTCATTTGAAGTTATTATTGATAAATTATTCCAAGTGATTTTAATTTTTCTTTCCTACTTATGTGTATACAATCTGAGTTCAAAGGTGTAATTCTAAGTTTTGATTGAATTTGAGGCTTATTAGTATCTTTTATTTTTCTTACCTTCGTGTAGTGTGTTGAAGTATTTTATTCATTGGTGTGAGTAATGTTGTTGAGCAACTAGGGCATTGATTTTAGATGGTGAGAGTACAAAATTGTATCTTCTGTGTGGAATTGATATATTAATTTTTCTTTTAGTGTTTGAAGTAAAGCATTTTTTAAAAGTGTTTATCTAAGATTTGGTGCTCGAAATTCTTTGAATAGTATTTTTGTGCAATAATCTTTAGGTTTTTTAGTAATATTGTAATGATCAGTTTTTGTATAATATTTACTGGAGTATTTTAAATATTATTAAGCTGATCTCCAACTAATTGTGGCTTATTATTAAGTGGTTTGAATAAGTTCGTAGAATGTTAAATAAATTTTTTATGATGAAAATGTTTCATTTGTAAAAATGTTTATTAAATTGATCTTTTTTAACAACTAAACAGATTTGGTCATTCCATTTAAGATTTGTATTATTAATCATCCCGAGATATTTGATTTTATTTTTGGTTTTTAATTTTGAGCAGTTTGAGAGACAAAAACATTGATTGTGAGACGTATTTTGAGTAGAAGGTTCATAGATTAATATGTGAAAATCTTTTGGAAAATTTTCGTTTGAATTCAAAAAATCTTTCGTGCGTAATGCAAATGGAACACCAAAGGTTTTTTCACGAAGGAGTCTTACCAAGAATAAACCAATTCTTTTTTTCCCAATAATATTATCCTAACTGTTATTGAGTGACCTAGACAATAAATTTTCTGTATCATCATCACCGTCCGCGCAATAATCGCTGTCTAGTGGTCCCCTCTAATATATTGTTTGAGAACTCTGGTGCAGATAACTTTGTTTCGATCAAGTTCAAATCCATCAAAACATCAAAACGTTCACGACGATGACATCCTTTGTATTCAATTCATAAATTTAATAAAGCAATATGCTGACGAATGGATAAAACTGGGGATCTAACAAGTGTTTAATCGGATATCTTGAAATTTTAGAAACTGGCCGTAGTGGACCGAATGGTGGCGCAGGACTCTTGCCGAAGACTCGTAGCTGAATTCGGCAAGGATCGGCTGGTATTCGTGAGGTGTGACGTCACCATTCAATCAGAAATGGAGAACACCTTCAAGGTTGTGTTCGACCAGTTTGGGAGATTAGACATTGTCATCAACAACGCGGGAATATTGAATGACTCACTCTGGGAGAAGCAAATTCTAGTCAATTTGGTAAGTCATGAAATGCTTTTGGATTCTTACTACCATACATGTAGTCGATGAACGAACATTTATTCATTCTATGACGAAATTGATGAGGTTTACAGGAGGACGCCTGAGTGACTTTGATGACCCCCTTTGACCAATTATAATATATAATTTCTTTAGACTGATTCGTGGATGGTTCGAAAACTCGACTATCGTTGAGAGCATTAGTTTCTATATTCCCGATGGTTATCTCCGTCACCAAAAGCATAAACCGTTTTATCTCCCGGCTTGCAGAACTAACTTGCCAATGGTCATGCCAATCGGGCGAGCTGTCTTGTTATTAAATAGAATCACTTATCGATTGATATGTTTAACATTAATGAAGCACAATTTAGACCTCAAGCTTTGTTGCTGTTAGTCTGATTGTGCTTCATTGATGTTTAAATAGCTTAAATCTGCTTATCTAATCTTAATATTTTCTCTCTTTTAAAAACTCTTTAAAATTTTAATTTTGTCATGTTTTTAAAATGAATAAATTGAATTGAATTGAATTATAGGAAAAAAGAGCATAATATCTCCGAAATGTTGCGCAAGTACATATAAGTGAAGTATTTTTATATTGGTACCACACAGCGGCCCTGATTTTTCAGAAAAACAGGGCTATAAAAATTATCCAGTTATTATTATTATTATTATTCCATCAATATTCAGCAATGGTGGCATTTTTTTTTAAACTTTTAATGTTCTGTTTGATTTTTTTTGTGTGAAGGCCGTACAAGACTTCCAACTGCTCCCAACCGTCATGAGTCATGCCAAACGTGACTATGGCATCCCCAATTGGAAATGCTGTGAAGCTGAAGATAATGGAGAGAGTAACGAGATAAGAAATAGGGACGTGGGAAAGAACCTGGCTTTTCAGATCTGGTTACCAAACACGGATAAAGCCATTTATAGCAACGCTTCAATTCTAAATGGCGGTTTTACACCAGGATGATACCGAGAGTATCTTCTACTATGTTGATCACCGTCACTATCATTGATCTAATCATAAAAATCTTCTGTTTTTTAGAATGGCACCATTCGTGGAACACTGCTAGGCATCAAATACATGAGCAAGGATGAAGGAAAGTCGGGAGGAACCATAGTCAATGTAGCATCAGTGGCTGGAGTACGTCCCTCGGCAGGGTCTCCCATATACTCATCCCTTTCTACTGGAATCATAGCACTCAGCTCCGCCTTCGCCGTATGTTACATCATTATTTTATCATGTTTACGAGTTAATGGAAACTATGAGAATATTTCACTTTAATATTTTGATCTGGAATCGAAGGGGTCAAGCACAGAGAAATCGATAACTTTACAATATCGGATCGATAGGCTTAACTTCCGACGATTTTATATCGGTATACCAAGCACGGTTTCACTGTGGACAAACGAACTGATATTGAAAGAGAATTAATAAAAAAATCGATATACGCTGGCGACAGCGGCGGATCTGTCTACGAATTAACGTTCTGAAACTTCAAATGCCTAATAATTAAGTAAAAATATTAATTTATTGGTAATGTTGAATTAAAATACTAACTTAAATATGCATTTGCCGTCAGCATTTACTTTTTGATACTAAACGGGAGTTAATTAGTTAATCAGATCTTTAGTCACATTTCAACTACTTTATCGATTCTCAAAAATCGAATGGAATAAATTGGTCGCGTCTTTGAATTGTCAGTTGAATTATTCAAGTCTATGAATTGCGTGTACGACTTCTTTCACTTCTCGATTCGTTATTTCAATACATCGAGTAATTTACGTGTAATGAATGACATTATTTATTTATTATTTGTATTTTTTGGTTAGCTGGAAGAAATAGAATGTATCTATAAGCTACACCTTTTGTACTTACTTGTATTTTTGTGCAATAAATGGTTTTTTTAAATTTGAATTTGATTTGAATATCCAAAAATATGTGTTTATTGACAGTTAATTGAAACTTATCTGATACTATGGAGGCCGCGCGAAAATGTATCAAACTTCGGTCGGAATATCTGTTAACAATCGTTGACCGTGCCCGCAAATATTGACAACAGACCATAGATGACAGATTTGGTCAATATCGCATTGATATAGGGTTTTATCGATCGACCATGTTAGACCTCTTGAAGGAATTTGTGTTTGCGAATTACACCATGTATTTTGTTAACCAGTATAATCTCGGTAGCGTTATTAAATGTATTTAAAAACCAATTCCAAAATTGCCTAATCAAAAGCCACTTTAAAACAATTAGTGTTTTTTCACTGTCAAAGTTTCTTTGTACATTTACAACTTGTAGACCGACGCAGACTATTTTCTACCTTCTTAATGAAACTTAACTCGTTTGGTAACGAAATACTTTCATTATTTTTCTCTGTTTCATTCAGATGCCTTATCACTTTTCAAGGACAGGGATACGAATGATGACGATCTGCCCTGGCGCGACTTACACTAATATTATTTCCGGAGCCAGCGGGAAGATGCTAACACGAGATATGGGCAATGAATGGCTCAAGGAACTCTCCACCGAAGCGACACAGAAGTAAGGACTTTAATCTATTATGCAATATACAGTCTGCTAGTCAATCCAAGAGAGCCAGCTATGCCTCAATACAAAGGACTGTCCCATCAAAACCGTAGCTTCAACAGTCCCCCCATTTTTCCAAAAAAGATATTTCCTCGCTTATCCGAATGAGAATCAGACATTGTTCCGTTCCTTAACATCTTTTTAAAATTCATGTCCTTGGCTCCCCAGATTTTAGATCACATTTTTTGGTTGTCCCTCTTCAAACAAATATCCTCTCTTTTATCAAGTCTTAACTAAAATTGCCTATCTTCATCTCTTCTAAGTCTGAACTTGACTCCGATATTCTTCTCTTCTATCAAGTCTTAACTAAAATTGCCTCTCCTCATCTCTCCTTAGTCTGAACTTGACTCCAATCTTCTTCACTTCAATCAAGCCTTAACTAAAAGTGCCTCTCCTCATCTCTCCGTAGTCTGAACTTGACTCCAATCTTCTTCACTTCAATCAAGCCTTAACTAAAATTGCCTCTCCTCATCTCTTCTAAGTCTGAACTTGACTCCAATCTTCTTCTCTTTTATCAAGTCTTAACTAAAATTGCCTCTCCTCATCTCTCCGTAGTCTGAACTTGACTCCAATCTTCTTCACTTCAATCAAGCCTTAACTAAAATTGCCTCTCCTCATCTCTTCTAAGTCTCAAATCGACTCCATCTTCCATATAATTTAGAAATTTGTCCATTTGAAAACAATTAAAAATAAATTCACCTTTCCTCTCTCCACAATTTCAAATGATGGCCTAGAACCCCATTGAGGGGTGAAAGCCAGAAACATTGAAACAATATACAGCCATCCACAGTAATTGATAAAATGTGACCTTACCATTTTTTCATTTCTTTTCTCCAGACCCAATAATGTGGCGACAGGCGTAATCCACATGTTGCTGAATGGACACAATGGTAGTACTTGGATTAGTGAAGGAGGGAAAATGGCTTACGAGACCAACATACCCCTTCGTGACGACATTAAATCTGGATGAAATAACAGAATAATCGAAAAACTGTTTGATTCATCACATTACTTGGGCAGAGGGATATATTAAGTTAAATTGATTTTGCTGTGGCAGATAAACCATCAATTCCGATCATTCATTTCTTTCTCAGACAATTGGGTAAAAATGTATTAACGTATTATCTTGCTTGGGTTGATTCACTTTAGTTATTATACCATGTTTTTTCATGCTTCAGATTGTTTTCTTTCTGATTTTTATATAAAAAAAACGCTGGAATTTGAGAAAAACAATAACAATTAGAGCTTTTACGAAGAAAACAATAAATTCACACACAAATTGTAATGGCTGCGGGAAACGGAAAAAATGTCACGTACAAGCTTAAATATTTGATATAAAAAAATACCAGGGCAGATCTGCCCTGATGATGGACACTGTAACGCTGTCCGAACGTTGGCTTAATAAGGAGGTAGCGCAATACGGCATAACACCAAAAAACAAATAACGAAAATACTTATGGCCGTGAAAATCAAAAAACATATCTGTTTAGAAATTATTATTTATTATTTTAACTTTATGAGTAAAACCTCAAACTGTAATATTTAATTAAATGAAGACATTATGAGCGAAACTCAATCGAAAATCTGGAAACAGAAAAATCAGAAAAAGATATTGGCACCTCTGGGACACGAACCCAGGACCTCCCTACTTTCCGGGTTGGGGCTCTTATCCACTGAGCTAAGGTGTCGATATCCAATTCGTGTCCCAGAGGTGCCAATATCTTTTTCTGATTTTTCTGTTTCCAGATTTTCGATTGAGTTTCGCTCATAATGTTTTCATTTAATTAAATGTTTAGAAATTGTTACAAGTTAATGCCCAAGAAACACAAAAAACTGAGGCTTTATTTCTGGATTTATAAAAAGACTTGATTATTTCAAAAGGCAGTACGTGTTTTTAATTTAGGCATCCAAAATATTTCTAAGCGATCTAATTTTCAAACCAAAAGCAATTGATCTTGAATTGCTTAATAGTGTATCACATTAATTCAAAATGTTCGCGATTTTATCGCTTGAATTTTGGAATTTAGATATTTGAGAGTATCAATATCGTTCGACATAATTAAGGCACTATGCGAACCACTCAGCAGCAGGTAGGCATTCAATATGATTAACGTAATTTGGCAATTCAGCTGAGGTAGTAATTTAGATACTTGATATTGATGCTTGAGAAATTAACTGGCAAGAACAACGTAACTGGAAACTGTGCAGGAGATACAATCAATCTGAATTGAAATAAAGCACTAGGTATTGTACTTGATTCCTAATCTAACCTAACACGGGGGTGTAATGAGAAATGTGATATACTTAACACTTAGATAAATATAACAAATAGTCTTCTAAAAACAAGATCTTTTTACTACAATAAAGCTATTTTCAATTTTTCACCGAGTTCCGCCATCTCTTGGACCAGCTAGAAGCCAATTCCATTGAGATGTATTTAAAGATATATCTTTTTTTGGTTTGACTAAAGATTGAACCTTTCTCCCCATGTACGAAGTATCGAGATTTATGTTGTAAATTAACTGCAATAAATTTTTAAAATTTTGAAGAGTTATTCGTATTTTTAATAATATCAAACAATTTCAGAGAAATGCGTGTGTTTGCGCATGGGCGTTTGAGTGCCACCAAGTTGATAAAATTCTTAGTAATCGACAACTGTCGAGTTTCCGCTCGATCGGATCGTGGGTTAATTTCCACTTCAAAGGTTTTCATTAATTTTCATCATGAATGAAAATCGAAATTCAAAGAGATGTATTTTAAAAAAGGCTAACAACAGATGGATATTTATGGTGTTTATTTATTTTATTGATTTATATTTATTAACGCCCTAGTGGGCTTTTACAAGAATAGAAGGAAATATATATTGACAATATTAATTACATGTTTTACATAATCAATAAAACAGAATAAATAAGAATGCAATCGACTCGTTAGGTAAAGAATATTACAAAATAAATTAAAAGAAATGAAATAGTACGAGTTGTACTTACAAAAAAAAACCTAATACAATTCAGCTTAAAATATTTATAAGTGTTATATAAATCAGTTATGGAAAACTTTTTTTTAAATATCTATTTCAACGTCGATTTTTATCTTCCTAAAATTTATTTTTTCTTAACGACTATTAAACAAAAAAAAATTAAACTAGTTTTTTCAAAGTCCTCCTCACTAGGGATTCCTGTTCCGAGACTATTGTAGGTAAGTGTTCTGGAATTAAGTTATGATTTTCTCATCTTCATGATTGTTGATTTCCTCATTTTGATGTTTGGTGGCCAAATTCGTCGATTTCCAAAGCTTTATGTTTGGAAAAAAAATATATACATGGTGTCTGGAAACTCATAGTACAAGTGAGAAGCTGGCGAATCTGCATCATAAATGGAGTCGATCTTGCAGTAAAACATTGATTTTAGAGCTGTCGTTTTCGGATAAATGGAGTCCAAAATTGGATTTTTTTTAGTTTAAATTTGAAAAAATCAGCTCGCAGTTGGTTAATTACAACTGTTTGAAGAAAACTGTTTGTAGAACCGCCCACAAAAGTTTTTTTAAATCTTAAAAAAATCTTAATAAAAAATGCCGAAATAATTGTAAACAAAAAATCTGAAATATTTAATTTATTTTGGTCTCTCTATGTATACAGATTCACCAGTTTCTCGCTTGTACTATGAATTTCAGATCACCGTGTATTTATTTTTAAGAATTGTTGGCCTTTCTTAAGAAAAAAAAAACACGGTACGCTTTTGAGATTTCGTTCTTTGTCTAGAAAACGTGATTTAATCAATAAAGTTCATGGAAAAGTGTTTCGTCTTTTGGTATTTTGTTGATTTATTTATTTTTAATCTATTTTTAGGGGTGATTTTAATCTGAAACTCAAAGAATATCTCAATTGGATTTATGTGAAAATTATTTGAAAACGATTTAGTAATTTTTAAAATAAGATTTTACGCTCGGCTGGGCTATTATACATTTAGTTGATACGTAATAATATTATGGAATAAAATGTTATGAAAAATTATACAAAATTTTTGAAGTATGCATTGATTAATAACACTATTGTTAATTCCAATCAATAAAGTTCATGAGAAGAGGTTCGTCTGGGTCTTTTTGGTGGATGCATCTGCCCACCAAATGCGTGGAATGCTGAATCAGGAGAGACTGCTTGAGGGAGACCTTTTGACTTCTTCAGAAGGACTCTCTCGGAACATCGCCTTGCATCGCAGAGGGAGGGATGGATTCATACTTTCATCACTACTGGACACATCGAACCCCAGATCCTTACCTACCTCTCATACCTTTTTACTTCCCGGAACTTTATCTCCTTCCTTTCCTCCAAAATTACTCCACACAGCATCCCCAAAGATTATATAGGCCCAGAGAGGAATTATATTCCTCAGAGCCTCCTTTGTGGTGGTAAAGTAAAATTAAAAAATAAACGCTTGTAATTTGAACCTCAGAATTTCCCACCTGTGTCGCACGGTGGTTTAAATTATCAATCTCTTTGCGTCGTTATAATAAGTATTGGAAAAGTTGAAAATGAAATTCATTATATTTACGGGAATTTAATAAAGAAAATTCAGCGTGAGATAAACCCCTTTACTTTTGAGTCGATAGTTCGGAAGTAGTTGGCAAATTTACCCAATCTTCGAAGTAGCTCCACTTGGGAATGTTATTGGTCGGGATGAACTTGCCTTGAGGTGGCAACGTAACCAGCTAACAGCTACCTGCGACTCAAAGTTTTAAGGCTAAACTCGACTTAGCACCGTAATCCACGTGTTTCGTGAACTTATGTTTGAATAACGGGTTTCAATATCAAGACGTCATCCTGTCTAGTTCACGGGGGGATGTGGGAGGTTTGGCAAATCTAATTTTGTATCAGGATGGTGAAATTACCGTTAAATTGGTATGTAAGAAATTGGCTAAATAACGCCCTAGATTTAAATTGACAAATGGAATACCCATTACGGCATCTTTTCTTATTAGAATGGGTTGTTTAAAAAAATTTGATGGATTCATCAAATATTTGAAGTCGATTTTCACGTTCTGTGTAGGTTCTATTCAAGTTCTGTTATTACATCGTGATAGAACAGCTGCTTCACAAAACTGAAATAATCACAGAACTTGAATAGAACTTACACAGAACGTGAAAATCAACATCAAATATTTGATGAATCCATCAAATTTTTTGAAACAACCCGTCCTATTTTTGTACAGTTACGTGGATACAAGGTCCATAATAGCATACGGTGAAAATTAAGTTTAGTGAAAGAAACAGTTACATTAGACGAACAAACCAAATTTCAACTTTTTAGTTAAGGGGGTATTCTGGTCTAGAAGCATGAATTGTAGGTGTTTTTTTAGGTGCGATAAAATACAAACCAATAATATTTTTACCAGCCATTACTTAACCAAATATTAATTAAACATTAAAGAATACACAAAAAAAAAATCAAACGAAAAAATTAGAAATTCAAAAAGTTACAGGGTGTTGAAGTGCGGGGTCTCAAAAAAAATGGTGCGCCCTGGTTGACCCGTCCCTTCCTAGGGACTTTAGAGTCCTTCATACATGTAATAAAGGTCATAAACTAGATAGACCAGAGTCTTTAGAAATTTCCCGCTTAACTAAAAAAATAGACCATAATTTGGTAATGAATAAGCAATTAGAATCATTTGCTAAGTCTTCACTTTGATATCCATTGTAATTTTCATAATAACTTCGAAATTTAAACCGAAAATAAAATATGTATTTAGTTAACATAATGACCATTCCTAGTCCAATGTAAATATGTACCCATTCAAAAAGTAATAAAAAATATCCCATGCATCATAAATATAATAACGATTTGACAATAAAATGAGGTCATTTATAATTCATATTACTTGTAAGGTTTTTCCCTGAACAATATTGAAGTGAGCTACAAAACCATTCTAATCAGCCCACCCCAAGGTCACCATAGGTCACCCCAAGTGGTTTGCTACGTTTGGTGATTTAGCAGCGGTGCCCGGGTTCATGGGGTGAGGTTTGTCTAGGTCTTGAAGGTGGATGACCAGGACACACTGAACCCCAGATTCCTACCCACCTCTTATACCCTTTTCCTTCTCAGAACTCTCCTTTCCTACCTTTCCTTTAAAAAACCCTCCACACAGCATCCCCAAAGATGACATAGGCCCTGAGGGAAATTATTTTTCTCAGGGCCTCCTGTGTGGAGCTAATGTAAAAAAAATCTATAGCATTTAACCTGATGGAGTATGAGCTAGTGTAATCGGTCTTCTCTTTGTGCGGTTCTTCATATCCTATCGGTCTCTTCTTTGTGCGGTGCTTCGTAGCCTCCCCACTCTTGTCTACTTTAGTTTTCTGAAGGTTTTACTTCTACCACGTGTGAATCGCACACTCTCTTTTTTATATGTACTCCTCTTAAAACCACGACCTAAACTCACGGATAATATAATGAAACAGAAAAAAAAATCCATTATTAATATACCTTTGTTGAAATGAAATGTTATATCATTGTGCTTCTATGTTTATGAATCAAATAAAGAAATAATTTTTGATCTTGGTATTTAGTGTTTATTAGTACACACACCAAATTAATAATATATTAAAACAAATTTAAAACTTATTGCCACTTCATTTAACTTATGGTATTTTCCACTCTTCCGACTTCATCACAAACTCTGGAGTTCCACAGGGGTCGATTCTTGGACCCTTACTTTTCTCGCAATTTATCAACGATATTATTTACCATTGCATAAAATTCCCCTTATTCGCGGATGACATTAAACTATTCCTTTTAATAAAATCTTTGGAAAATTGCTTGCAGCTACAAAGTGATATAAATTCTATCGTCGAATGGAGTCACACCAATAAACTAGGATTTAATATTAAGAAATGCTCCATTATGTGCTACACTGAGGCAAAAAAAACGATTTATTATAAATAAAAAATGTCTTATTCATCTCTTTAGCACATTATTATTTTGAAAGATTTGGGAATCACATTTGATACGCATCTACCATTTCACGTCCACATAGAAACGATTTGCAGCAAAGCTCTAAGAATGCTAGGATTTGTGCTAAGCAACTCCAGACATTTTTGCAGTTCGGCCGCGATTCGCGTGCTCTACTATAGTTTAGTACATAGCATTTTGGAAAGTGGTTCAGTAATATGGGAACCAATGGATTTAACTTATTCTCAAATGATAGAGAAAGTACAAAAAAGTTTCTGAGATATCATAGAGACTTTGGATATTATCCCTAGTTATATCCATCAGCCTTTTTGTCCGGCGTGCTGGGTATTAATAGCCTCGCCGAAAACTGTTTTGCAACTGAAAACTGTTACTGACAACAGCATAAAAACTTCTAAACGGTAACATCTGTATTCCCGATATAGTACAAAAATTTGAGTTTTATGTCCCCGACAACTTCAGAAGAGCGCGCAGACACAGAACTTTTGTTGTTCCGAGATGCAGAACTAACTTACTTTTAGTGTAAATTATCTGTAAATCTTAATATATTATATATTACCAGGTTAATTCGGTAAATCCGATTATTATATATGCTACCAGATTACCTTTCCTACTTTGTCACAAAAAAAATGTATGTGTACCTACTTATATTTATATATATTATATACATTTTCTTTATTACACACCTTAGTTTCAGAGAAAAATGAAACTTTTTTTTTGTTTTTGTTTTTGTTATGTAATTATGTACATTTCAGGAATAATATGAACTAAACATGTCAATTTGTCTGTCCTGGAACGGGAAGCTTTCCTAGTTGGACAGGCAAAACTCCTAATATGTAATTTGTACTTTCATTTGTATCTATCTATAAATAAATAAATAAATAGTTATACCGCTCGGAAAAATGATTCTGTTACTTAATTACCTGTCCTCTATTATATATATATTAAAAAAATCTAAAACGCTATTATTACTTTATAAAATAAAATTTATATTTTATATTGTTTTTGTATATATGATGTACATTTAAAATAAAATAAATAAATAAATTACACATTCAAATGAAGAAATAATTAACATAAATGGCTGAAAGGTTTATAGTCCACATTAGCTGTGCTATATTTTAAATAGAATGCACGTGACGTTACTTTCGTTCCTAAGACCCTATTTTATTGTTTATTTTCAAATGCATTAGTTTAATTTCTAAAACACGACACCAGTTGACATTGATTTCTTGAAGCAAACAATAGTGATGATAATAAATTATTACACTCCGGACACCTGTAGGTTGCCAGCGGTTAAATAATGGCCTGCAGTACAGTTCAGTTCCTGATTAACCAGTTGGCATTCTCTCGATGGTGGAACTTGGGTCGTTTATTTATGCATAATTTTATCTGTTATTTGAAACCCGTGAGAGTTTTGTATAATTTTGATTGCATTATGGATTTTTTGAAGGGAAAATGCGCTTTAGTGACAGGGGGCGCTGATGGATTGGGGTTCTCATATGTTCAAGAGTTGCTTACACAAGGCATTTCGGTAAGTGGAACATCGCCCTGGTGTAAGAGAATTGGCTTTTTCCATGCTTGGTGACTAGATCTGAAGTGCCAGTAATTCTCATCCTACCTCTTCCCCATCTCTTTTTTCTTCCTATTACCTTCAGTCTTACAATGTACCCCAATGATTGGGGATGCTATAGCCTTATTGGCTCCAGACTTTACAATTTGGGAGGCGGGAATGGGTACCGCCGCCCCGGGAACCTTTATTGGATAACCAACACCTCTGCCATAGGTCACCCCAAGTGGTTCGCTACGTTTGGTGATTTAGCGGGGGTGCCCGGG
This sequence comes from Glyphotaelius pellucidus, assembly GCA_936435175.1. Classification (NCBI taxonomy): domain Eukaryota; kingdom Metazoa; phylum Arthropoda; class Insecta; order Trichoptera; family Limnephilidae; genus Glyphotaelius; species Glyphotaelius pellucidus. Next base: position 39,761,874 of record OW386543.1, read on the forward strand.
TTCATGGGGGGAGGTTTGTCTAGGCGGGTGACCAGGACATACTGAACCCCAGATTCCTACCCACCCCTTAATACCTTTTCCTTCCCAGAACTCTCCTTCCCCTTCCTTTCCTCAAAAAAACCCTCCACATAGCATCCTCAAAGATGACATAGGCCCTGAGGGAAATTATTTTTCTCAGGGCCTCCTGTGTGGAGCTCATGTAAAAAAAAAAAAAAAAGACGGGAGCATTTGGGACTCTGGTGAGGTATTCACATGAAAAAATATAAAACCTTTTCACTCCCATGCCCTAGCTCCTAGCAGCCAATAAAATCTACTCCCTCAATATAAAGTAAATTTCCATTTCTTCAAAAACACCAAACAGTTTTTTAATGGTTTTTTCGGCGATTTTTCTGGATTTCCGGATGCTACATGTACTCTTTGGTGGTGGAGGTGGAACGAGGAATATGGAGAAGAACCCAGCTATTGTAATTCCGGTCACCGGCTAAGTGATTTCAAGCAACGTTTCAATTTTGTATAGTCTGACGCACCGGAGCCGCGCGTTGCATATTTTTTGAACACGCCTTCCTAAAATATATTCATAATCAGAAAAGAAGCCGTGTATACAAATTGCAACTTGCGACCCGTGTATTGGACGGACCTACTGTTGAATTTGCCCTATCAAAAAGAAGAAGAAGAAGAAAAATAATGTGGGAATCTTAATGACGTAAGTGAAGAAAGCGTGTAAACAAATGTACGCCCGTGGCATTGGATGGACGTACGGTCGTATTCGCCTTGGCAGGCTTAGAGACTTGACCTTTCCGCCGGGTTCATTTTAATTCATTCTGAAGAACGTGTTACTAATATTTAAGATGTTTCTAAAAGAATTCCTCCCGAAGTTATTAATTCATCGTTTAGAAAAATAAAATCTGATGCTCACCGCTAAATTTATAGTTACATACGGGAAATAAATTTTTCAAACATTTCTACGTAAAATCAATAAATGGTGAGGTATTGTTTTTATTAATCTTTATAAATAATTCACATCTTCAGTTCGCGGTTTGAAGAATAAAGTTAGTATATTACGAATTCGTCGGAATTTATTAAAATGTGAGCCTTGAGCAAACCCCCAATATTAGGATATAATACCGCGTAATCATAAGATTCCGTCTTTTAGGATAGTAGAGTACTTTGAGACTGAGTAGTCTCAAATATTCAATATCGTCTTGATGGTCAATATGGTTAAACAGTGTTGTAATCGTCTTCTAGTTCTCCCCCAATACACAGTCCTTGCTTCTCCCACATTTATGCATTCTCTTCTCGTATTCTGATTCTTGACTTGACCCAAGTACATCATTTACTCGATCGTGAAACGTCTTACTGGTATACCCGGAAATTTTAATATTATTCCAGAATTAGCTTAGATAAGATAGAATTTTATTAGATCGTCGCATATGGCACGGGTGTCTTTATAACATTTTATATTTTTCTTTATAACGTTTCAGAAATGTGCCATCATCGATATTAATACGAAGATGGGCGAAAAATCTCTTGGAATTTTGACGACTGCATTTGGTAAAGATCGTGTGATTTTTGTTAAATGCGATGTCACCTTCGACCAAGTATATCAAGACATGCCCTGTGAAATTAAAAATGACGCCAGAAACCAAATAAAACTGGCTCAAGGCCCATTTATGAAAAAGTGCGAGCATTGTTTCGTACTATTTGGATCGCATAGTGTATGCATATGTTTTACCTTTTATCGGTCCACACTGAAACTAATTGCTGTCCCAGCCGTCCTGACGGAATTAATTTTTTCAAACACAAAAATATCCTACTTCCGAATATTGTACAAGGTACAGTCCGGGGACTTTATTTTTGATAATGTAACAAGCTACCTGAATACATAAAAAAAATTATGCCTTAACGATAGCTTTAAGACAGCGTTTTAATAAATGTAATAATATTGACGTATTATTTTTTTGGCAAGCAAAGTTTCTGACGTCACTTAATCACCCAAATGCTTGTGACGTCACCCCACACCGATACTAACACATAGACGAAGGGCTGGCATCACAATATGGCAGTGGTTTTTAAACTTTTTAAAAACGCGACCCGGTTTGTATAAAACGGAAACCTTTAAAATACATTAAACGCAGATCTTAACAAAAAACCGCTGCACTATTCTTCAATTAAGGTCGAAAGTTAACCTATCTTAAGCCATAGCATTCCGAATTTCTACCGTTTTACAACATATTTCTCTAAAACACTTTAAGTTTCTAAAAAAATATATGTTGTTTTTGACGATAATATCTATACATTTGCCACGCCGAAACGGTAATTGAATGAAATTCTTCCGATAAAAGAAAATCGTATAATTGGATATTTCGAAAATTATTATAAGCACTTTATTTTTGTTACATTACAAGTTATATATATATATATGAAAAAAATCATAATTCATTTTTTTCTTTAAAGCTATGACATTTCCCGCGAGATTTTGGTTCTATTTTAAAATAGTTTAAGCGAGTCATGTTTTATTAAACATTTTCACAATTTTCGCTTAAATATTATTGTTTTCGCGCTCCCTCTAACATTCGTATTTACATATCTCATCTTCCTCTTCTTTTTGAGCGCTTACTAACGGGCTTTAATTAACTACGAATTTCTGTCATTTTTTAATTATTACCTATACACAAAAAAAACTTAATGATTGAGCAGCTGATTCAAAACTTTTAAGAAAGGTTATAGTTTTCGGCTAAGACATTTTGCAAAACAGAACAGAAGTCTTTGAATATTTTTTAGCGCAATTTTTTTGATATTTTTTGTTGTCATAAGTCCAGAAAGCAGTAAAAGGGCTTGCGGGCTGCTGGTTGCTCATTACTGTGTTAATGATAAGCGACCAACCTGGGCAGCCCACGGTGCGTGGGCGGTAAAAGGGTCAATTTTTAGTAATTATTTTTAAGCAAACGATGAATGGATTTTTTTTATTTTAAAACTCATGATCAATATATACATATACGGGACTGTGTACAAGTTTTTGTACATGAATCTAAAGTATGGTTTGCAGTGTACACCGCTTTCAACAGGACACTTCGACGAAATTGTTGCTTGGTGGTTGACAACGAGCCATACGGTTCATCAGAAAAATAAAATTTAAAAATTATCAGACGCATCCGCCGCCAAGACCCGGACAAACCTCAATCCATGAACCCGGGCACCTCTGCATAGTCACCAAACGTAGCGAACCACTTGGGGTGACTTATGACAGAGGCGTTGGTTATCCAATAAATGGTTCCCGAGGCGGCGGTACCCATACTCGTCTCCGAAATTGAATCGCTTGTCATAATAAAGTAAAAAAATATTTTTGACTAATTAAATTTATGAACGTCTCGCGATCCCCACTTTGAAAACCATTTATATACAACACAGCTTGTCGAAACGTCACGCATGCAAAACGTGAACACCTATGGAAGTGTTAGTTCGACAAATCACACAATGGGATTCGTCGGTGCTCAGTTTTATATTGCCGAGAATTCGCATGCAAGACGGCGGAATTCGAAGGAGAGTTGAATTGCGAAATTACTGATACTTGGGGTTATTTTTTTCTGATTTTTACTATGAGACGGCTTGTCTAGGGTATACTAGGTCAATGGATGTCACTAATATATTGGAGTTTGAGGAGGCAGTCAAAGAAGTTGTGACCAAGTTTAAGCGCCTGGATATTTTCATCAACAATGCCGGGTACGCCGATGAAACTAAGTGGGAAAGAATTCTGGATGTCAACCTGGTAAGTATAACATACCAACAAAGTATACATTTTTATCCAAGGCACTATATAGGTAGTATTTAGTTCGAGTTGAATCTTGCAATCATATATAAAGATAGCAGCCAATAAAAATATGCTTTAAGAAAATGAAGATAATGTTTTGTAGTTTTTATTTATTTATTTAATATCAACGGTATAAATATACCATAAGCACGTATGTCACAAAATTATAGGAAAAATATTAGAAATAAAAAAGAGTGAGTATAACAGATAATTGTGGCGTTTGAATGAGGAATGACACCAGAGATACAATTACATACAAACATCTATAGTACAAATAAAATTAATATTGATTGAAAAGATTTGATAGTATAGCCCCCTTGTACACACCTTCTGTGCAGTTAAATCAGCGGTCGGGGAACTTTTTTAACCATTACCCCAAAATATTTTTGCGTAAGTCGATATTACCCCTTCCCCCCATTTTGAAAAGAAGAAAATCAATATATATTTAAAAAATATATATTTATTGAATTAATTTACACGGAAAATAAAAAAAAAGTAACATGAAAATAGTAAGTATGTAATAGACAAACAAAATAAAATTCTCAAATTGGATCAAACAAAAATTCAGATTTTCAGGTTTCCCTTTCAGTTTTTGGAGAAATGATGTTGCTTCATGTTTGATACAATTACTTCAAAATTGGGACTTTTTGATGTAAGAGCAATTTGAATTCAGTCTTCGGCGTTAAATCGATTTCTGTTCTTCGTTTTTATGTTCGTTGTGTGGAAAAGCCTTGTTCACAAAGATAAGTTGTTGCAAATAGCAGCAACTTTTTTACCGCCTCCTCATGTGCAATTTTGAAAGCCTTCGTAGCTTTTGACATCCAAAAAGACGACAGATTGGCTTTGCTCTCAAATAGAATACGTGCTTTAGGATTAGATCAAAGTTCATGTATTGTTTCTGCCAAACCCGGAGGTTCTTCTGGTATGTTAGCAATTTCACATTTAAAAGGATCTACAACCCAATTGAAAGCATGTATATCAAGATCTGGAAAGTAGTCAGAGAACAGCTCTCTGAGTTTGGTAAGATGTTTTATAACTGTATCCTTGATGTCATCAAAAGTAATATTTTCACAGTCTTCCAAAAACAAAGCTAACTTTGAAAAAGAAGCTATTTTGTTCTGTTCTGCTTTCTGTCTCCAATATTCGTCTCTTACTTCTCACGCACACTCCTGAATTGATTAATTTTGTAAAAATACTAACATGTTTATGATAGCAAACTACTTTTATTATAGCAAACTAGAAAAATCTCCTTATTACCCAAAAAAAACATTTTTACCCCATTTGGGGTAATTTACCCCGGTTCCCCGACCGCTGAGTTAAATAGATCTGCATATCTATTAGTAACTTTATGTAACCAAGGTACAAGCGAGTGTTTCGTATACTCAGTCCTGTTATTGTTGCATTGAAACAGCATTTTAGAACGAGTGGCTCTCGTGGGTACATGAAATTCAATGAGCTTAGTAAAATCAGGATTTTTTTTTATTCTACCATTTACAATTTTGTCGAAGTATGATACAGTTGCATGCGACCGAATCGGATAGGGTCACATTAGCTCAGTGGTAGAGCAACGCTTTAACGCTTTATTTTCCACGCGTGTGCTTTTATAATTTGTTTTAAATTATTTTTTACAGATATTATGTGGACATCCTAAACGTTTTATCTTGAAATGTTGCAGCGTGGTGTTATTCAAGGCTCCATCCTGGGAATGCGTACATGGGCAAGGACCAAGGAGGGCGAGGTGGAACCATTGTGAATATAGCCTCCGTCGTAGGTCTGGAACCCATCGTGGGCTGTTTTCCGGTCTATTGTGCTACAAAGGGCGGAGTCATCGCATATTCTAGGGCTATGGGGGTATTTTTGAATTCTGTTTAAATTTGTATGTTAGAGTATGAGTGCGCGTGTCTTTTACGAGGAACCGCGACGGCCACTGTTGGATAATGATTTTTGCTGGAACTACCAATCGATTGGAGAGGACTCCCACCCGTTTGCCATGCCCTTATTATTTGTGTACTGTGTCTTCCTCCCATACAGGAGCTTGTACGATACGCTGGATGCAATCACCCAGCGCTTGCCGCCTCGTGGACTGTCACCAACCTGTCCCATTGTCTTGTCTATATTTTGTCATAATAACACATATTGTATTTTGTATTTCCCGCTAAGCACTTGCATACGGCTTACTAACAACGTATGCAGGGACACTGGAGGTCTAGATTCGTTCCAAATTAAATGTAGCTTCGTTCTTTCAAAAAAATTAGAGTCCTTGTGAGAGCCTTGAAGGAGTAACCATCTGTTACTTATACCAGGGCGGGTAAGTGGTGGATAACCTCCAATGTTGCATGACAAAGATATTCCTTGACTAGCGGCTTCTCGCTTCCGTCACTTAACTCCCGGAAAGTTTACCGAGGATATTGTAATAACTGATGATCACTTCAATGTGCCATATTACTCCATTTGAGTAATAAAAATATTTAAAGTTATTAAAACATTTTCAGGTTTATTAGTCAGATTAAATTCACCCAATGAAATAATATTTTTATTTTTGAGGAATATTAACTTTATTTTTAATAAATTCGATTTCGTATCTAAATGTTCATAGATGTTGCGTCTATTTACAACATCGTCTGTGTAATAAAAATACGCAACACATGATAAACAAACTGTGTAACTGCACGGTAGTTATTCAAATAAACAAAAATTGAATAATTAATATAATAATAATAATAATAATAGCCTTTATTCAGACAGTAAATTATATAACATTATTTATAATAAACTTTTCACTTATCATGCATCGACTCCCTGTCTGTATGTCACTAGTTGACAAAGGCCTCCTCCAACTGTCGCCATTTCTCTCTATCATTAGCTGTTCTTGTCCATGTACCACCTGCCACGGCTTTGATGTCGTCAACCCACCGTCTAAATGGTCTACCTCGTTTTCTCTTCTTGTCACTTGTGAACCAATTCATGACTAATTTTGACCATTTTTCACTTCCTCTAATTGTGTGGCCTGACCACTTCCACTTTAGCTTTTTTATTGTTTTTATGGCATCTTTTGTTCTTGTTTGCTTCTTAATGGTTGCAATTTTTATTCTATCGGACAGTCTTTTCCCCATCATACTTCTTTCCATGGAGTTTTGACATGTTTCGAGCTTCTTATTGTGAGTTTTTGTGAGTGCCCAAGTTTGGCAACCATAAGTAAGTACAGGAAGTATGCAGGTGTCAAAAAGTTTCCGTTTGATAGCTATCCTGATTTCACTGTTTTTCATTATTTCTTTCAAACCCCAATATTGTTTCCAAGCATTTCCAATACGTCTGTCTACTTCTTTTGTGGTTAAATCTAAAGGAGAAATGATTTGACCTAGGTATACATACTCATCCACATAATCGATCAGATTGTTATTGATCTTGATAGGTTCTTGCTTCCCGTTTGTCATTGCTTTGGTCTTTTCTGTGTTCATGACTAGTCCCACCTTTCGGCTTTCTCTATCTAGTTCATTCAACATCATCTGCAGGCCTGCACTCGTCAGCGAGAGGATTATCAAATCATCCGCGAATCTTAAATGTGAAATGTTTTCACCGTTAATGGACAGCCCACATTGTTCCCAATCTAATTGACGAAAGATCTCCTCCAGGACTGCCGTAAAAAGTTTAGGTGAGAGGGGGTCGCCCTGGCGTACACCTCTTTCTATTTTGATTTCATTTCCTTCTTTATCTAGTTTAATTTTAGCTTTGCTGTTATCATAGATGTTTTTTAGAATTCTTATGTATTTGATTTCGACACCTTGATTCTTAAGTGCCTGCCAGATCTTTTCATGTTCTATTGTGTCGAAAGCTTTACTGTAGTCCACAAAGCAGCAATAAAAGGTGAAGTTGAATTCTTTACTTTTTTCGAATAATTGTTTGATAACATAAATATGGTCTAAAGTCGAGTATCCGCTTCTGAATCCTGCCTGTTCTCTTGGCTGACTTTCAATACAATAATTAATACAAGAGTAAAATCTCGATGAAATTGGGCGAGTTTACAAGCTACTCCCTGGGATATTTACTATCTGTTAGTAAACTTGCTCAGTGTAATCATATTACTTGCTAACTAACAGAATGTGGACAATCTACGAAAAAAGTTGAAAGGTGGTCAACGTAACTCGCTACTCGCTGGTGTTTACCTAAATATTTCGTCTGTCAGGATTAGTTCGGGTGGGAGCCGTTATTGTCTAGCTTTTGCGAGATGTCAGTTTCCTATAAAATGTCGACAGAAATAGTTCGAGCGGGCGTCGTTATTTTAAGCTCATATTATCAAAAAGGAGTTAAACGGCACAGAAAAGTGTGCCATTTAGCTTTCCAGCACAGAAGATTCTAGCCTTCAATTGCGTCATATTCATTCCCATAATTGAGGCTTTAGCAAGTAATTAGTGACCCTCATTGTGATTTATTTTTGGGGTGTAATGCCGTGTAGCGCTACCTCCTTTTTAGCCGGACGTATCAGACAGCGTTACAGTGTTATCATTGGGGCAGATGTGTATTTGAAGATTGTGGTGAGTGTGTACATCTTTATGTTTTTTTATGCATTCGCACCTAGCAGGAGGTCCTGAGAAAAAAATCCCCTCAGGGCCCATATCATCTTTACGGATGCTGTGCGAAGAGTCTTTTTAGGAAAGGAAGGAGAAGAAGTTTAGGCAAGATTGGCAAGAAAAAAGTTATGAGGGTGGGTAGGTATATAGAGATCAGTGTGTCCAGGAGTAACGGACGTATGAATCTCTTTCTCTCTATCTCTCTCACTGCGGTGCAAGACGATGTTCCGAGAGAGTCCTGTCCTGAACCTTACCCCATGAACCCTGCCAAGTCACCGAACGTGCCGAACCACTTGAGGTGACCTATAGACGTGTAAATGCGAGACCGTGTTGGTGATCCAATATCTTCTCGGCGATGGTTTATTTGAAAACCAAAAACCAATTTTGGACAACAAAATTTTAACGAATTGTGAAAGAGCAATTTTCTAAAATTTTTTTTCTTTATTATGTTATTTCTTTCACGTGAATTTATTCTACGTGTAATTTCGTTGATTTATAATTTTTACATTGTAATTTTTCTTCGATAGACTTCGTACCACTTCGACAGAACTGGCGTAAAGTTCCTCATCTTGTGCCCCGGACTGACCATGACTGAACTTGTGAAGGGAGCCATGACTATGCACCCAACAGAAGAACAGAATAAGAGGACGCAAATGGCAATCAACTTATTTCCAACCCAAGGGTACCTACCTGCCACATTATTTTTAGAGAGTTTTAGTGAATGCGGTTTTACAGTCAATCAAAAAAGTCTAGAAATTTAATTAAATGAAACTAAAATTAAAAATTTCTGTGGCAACACCGGTATCACCGATTCTTAGAACAAAATTAAAGTATATTCGAAATTTGAGGTTACATTTGATTTTCGAATCTGATGCAAAACTCATCTCAAATATCTTTGTGAAATCTGTTCACTAATTGTAAATTTGTAATGAGTATTTTAATGTTCTTTCCAGACCAGAGTACGTGGCCAAGGCAATGATGATGCTATTGCAGCAGGGAACTAATGGATCCGTTTGGGTCAGCGAATGCGAAGAACCCATTTATGAAGTCGATTTTAAATCAAGAAAAGAACTTCAAAAACGTTGATTTTAAATGATGTGAAAAATGATCGTATGTTTTTAGGTTTTCACGGCCAAAAAGTATTTTTGTTATTGTTTTTGGGGTGTTGTGCCGTGTTTCGCTACCTCCTTCTTTAGCCAACGTTTCGGACAGCGTTACAGTGTCCATCATCACAGTGTCCATCGTCATCTGCCCTGATGATGGACACTGTAACGCTGTCCGAAACGTTGGCTAAAGAAGGAGGTAGCGAAACACGGCACAACACCCCAAAAACAATAACAAAAATGAAAAATGATCATCACTTAAAGTAGCCCATAAAAAAAAACGTAACTTAAAATGTAAAATTGTAAAGATATATTTTTATTAATGCAATCACAATTAATGTTTTTTTTAAATTCACTATCATACATTTTTTCTTAAAGTGGCAGATTTGCCTTTTTTATTCGTAAAAATCTAATTTTGCATCAATGGGTGTTTTTGGAAATAGGATTTTTTTATTGTAAGGATTCACCAGAATCATTTTTAGTATTTTTGTTTTTTTTTACTTATTGATATTATGATTTCATTATTGGAAAAAGTCATCTTTATCGCTAAAGGATTTGTTAACAGTTTAACGCAATCATTCCACCGTCCCACCATAGCACACTCTAGCAACAAATAATTTGTATATGGAAATGAAATCGATGCAGATTTTCGATGGGACCTCCACGTAAATAGCATTACTAAGAAACTTACGAAGTTCAAGTTTGATAATCCGAAGACAGTTTGATAATGCCTTCACAAGGCGGAGCAGCTGTCAAGTTTAATAACAAATAATCAGCAGGAATTGTTCATAAATATATTTTTTTGAATAAACTGAATAATAGTATCATTAAATACATAAAAAGAAAATAGTTTTGTTAGAGAACAACTGGTTGCGCAAATCAATTCGTTCGCAGGCGGGTGCGGTGCGATTCTAAAAACAATTACTGAAAAACTACTCAAAGGAAAAGGAAAAGGATGGGTATTGCCAAAACTTACCGAGTTCACTATACATTTGCCACTGGTTCTGTGGTCCTTTTAATTCTCCCGTCTTTATGATAGTTCACTTTGTACACATATATACGTAAACACGGTTACTTCTGCAGCCGCGGCGGTGTGGTCAATAAGTTCGCAAATTAAACTTATGGCGTTTCAATTAAAGTAAGATGCACAAATTTTCTCCGAACTCGAGACGGGTGCGTTTTCAACAAGTCAAATAAAAAACAAGTGAATGCGGAAATCGAACGTTTTATTGGGTTTTTTCTTGGCGTGGGATGGGTAGGTACTTGGATAAAGGAACTGGGCAGGTACTTGGGTAAAGGAACTGGACAAAGGGATAAGCAGTTTTCCAGTAGGTACTAAATCAAACAAAAAGAACATTGATTGGCGCAAACAACAACATTAACAAGTTTATATAAATCCCGAGTCATGTTTTTTGGTAAGTTTTGAAGAATCAAGTAATTCTTATCCTAATTATCCTAATTCTTTTATAACAAATTTAGTTATCTATTAATATTCAAAGAATTTGTTTATGAGTTACGATTTTAGATTTTTACGTCCGAAAGTCAGTTCTTTAGTTATTTATTTATGGGGTGTTATACCATGTTGCGCTACCTCCTTCTAGCCAACGAATGTCAACAACTAGCTCCGTCGTTTCTCATTAATGTTAATGGGATTTTTGCGAATTTCAATTGTGTCCGTAATTAGGAGTGCTATGAGTTTTGGATCTACCCAGGACGCTCAAATTACTGATATTTTTTTATGTAAGAGTCTCAACTGATTCTAAGTCATAGAGCCAGAGAGATGGGGTATGTCGTGAAGCTGAAGTGGGGAGGCGGAATAGAAGGGAAAAGGAAGGTATTGTAACACCTGCCTATTCAGATCTCATCACCAAACATGGCTAAAGCCATTTCGTATATATATTATATGCATTCAAAAATATAAAATTGTATTACCTGTTGTTAAAATACATTAAATAAGTAATGCGTATTCCTGTATAATGCATAAAAGTATAAAGTTCTACTATATTTTTTGAATAAAATAAACGCGTATTTATTTTGTTGAAATGTATGACAGTTGTAATTATTCAAGTTGACTAACATTTGAAAGGTAAATTTCTTCTTTTAAATCCTGAGGCAAATATTTTTCTAATGAATGCATTCAGCCTCACAAATCATTCAATTATAATATCCTGTGATTATAAATTCAAATGAAGAAATAATTTACGTAAATGATTTAATGATGGAAAGATTCACAATCTAGGTGCGCTCTAATTTAAATGAAATACACATTACTGTCGTTCCTAAGACACTGTTTTATTGTTTATTTTCAAAAGCATTAGTTTAATTTCTAAAACATGACATCAGTTGACATTGATTTCTTGAAGTAAATAATCGCGATAATAACAGTTTATTATACTCCAGTCACCTATAGTTTGCAGCGAATGTTAAATGATGGTCTGCAGTGCACAGTTCAGTTCCTTATTAACCAGTTGGCATTCTTTCGGTGGCGGAACTTAAGTCATTTATTTGTGCATAAATCTAGAAAGAAATAATTTTTTCGCAATTATTTTTGTTATTTGTGAGAGTTTTGCATAAATTCGATTGCATTATGGATTTTTTAAAGGGAAAATGTGCTTTAGTGACTGGAGGTGCCGATGGTTTAGGATTCTCCTATGTTAAAGAGTTGCTCACACAAGGCATTTCGGTAAGTAGAAATTTTTGAAAATGTAATAATTTCATTAAACGAGACTGTTGTAAGGGTCATCACTGAAGATATATTCAATTCAAGTTCGTTCTATACCGACTTAAAAATTATATTACATGTATTATATTTCACACCTTCACGGCCTCCGTGGTCGAGGGTCAAGGCTTTCAACTAGCGGTCCGGAGGTCGCGGGTTCAAATCCCGGCGTGCGCAGATAAATTTTATTTGATTGATTTGTGTTTTCACAATTTGATCGTTTAAAATACCATGATGTATATATATTTGCGGTACGATCAGAATGGAAAATACTCTCAGTATCGCCCTAATGTAAGACCACCATCCAGAATTGAAGCGTTGCTTGAATTGGCAGCCATGTTTGGTGACTAGATCTGAATAGCCTGGTTTCCCCCAATTTTCTCCTTTCCATCTCCTTCACCACCCCACTGAACTTCAGCCTCATGACATACCCCCAATTGGGATTCGTAGTTTCACTGGCTCCAGACGGAAGATGTTGGGACTCTTGTGAGGAATTATTAAATAAAAATAAGGCATTTTCACTCTCACGCCCCAGACCCCAGCAGCCAATGAAATATATTCACTCCGAATAAAACAAGTTTTCCTTACTTCGAGAGTTTCACAATAAGGTTAAAGGTCAAAGTTACAAAATTCGATAGCCTGACTCGGATTGTCTCTTCAGTGACCTCAACATGTAAAAGTATCTACCGTAAAAATTACACTTAACTATGTTTATTATGTTAATAAATTGTCATTATTTAAAATAATAAAATATAGACAACAAAGAAGTCGATTAGTGCATGATCAGAAAGGAAAATCTTTTTAATTATTATTGATTTGTGAAAAAATGGTAGTTTTTTCCGAAGTTTTTTTTATGGATTTTCGGATGCTGTATTTACATACTCCTTGGTAGTGGAGGTGGAAAACGCAAGGCGAGGAAGTACTTAGCTATTTGGATCTGGTCAACAAACACGGCTAAAGTCATTTCAAGCTACGTTTCAATTCCGTACCGTAGGTCCATCCAACGCACCTTTACGCGTTGCGTATTTTTGAAAACACCTTCACATATGTGGCGTCGGGTCTTTTTAAGCTTTCAAAAAGAAGAAGAAAAGGCGATATGAAGAAAGAGGAAGCGCGCTAATGTTAAAAAGCAATTATAATTAAGCGAAAATAGTAAAAATATTTAGAAAATAGTAGTACCGGGCATTTCAATAAAAAGAGGGATTTTTCAAGGTGACTCATTGAGTCCTCTTTGGTTTTGCTTAGCATTGAATCCTCTATCTAAAATGTTAATTAAAAGCAAGTTTGGAATAAAAATTAAAGGTAATACGAGAGAAAGTGGTATAATTTCGCATTTATTATTTATGGATGATATAAAATTATATTCGAATTCTAAACCAAATTTAGAGAAAATGATTAAGGTAGTTAAAATTTTTTCAGATGATATTAAAATGACTTTTGGTTTAGATAAATGTAGAACGATCCATATAGAGAAAGGCAAAATTGTAGACGGAGACGAGGGTATATTTAGAAATTTCAAAATTAAAAGTATGAAAGGGGATGAGGTTTATAAATATTTAGGATACCCGTAATCGAATAGATTAGATCATACTAGTATTAAAAATGATATCAGGATTAAATTTCAAAGAAGAGTCAGAAAAATTTTAAAATGCAATCTATCTGCTAAAAATTTAGTAAAGGCAATAAATACTTGGGCAATACCTTTATTAACGTACTCATTTGGCATAATTAAATGGTCCAATACAGATTTAGATAGCTTAGAACGATTAATTAGAACTACGTTAACAAAGTTTAATTGCCATCATCCAAATTCAGCTATAGAACGAATTAATTTACCTAGAAATTTAGGAGGTAGAGGTATAGTCAAAATAACTTCTTTGAAATACAATCAGGTAGAAATGCTAAGAACTTTTTTCCATAGGAAAGCTAATAGTTCAGAAATGCACAAAATAATTTGCAAGGCAGATAGAAACATTACACCTTTAAATTTATACGACGATAATGCCAACATTCTTTTAAATACCAACCAGGAATTATTAGATTCCTGGTTAAATAAAATTATTACGCCAAACACTTCAATTATCTCAACCAAACGTATGTTGACAAACTTTCGTCAAACAAATGGTTGAGTATTGGAGAATTGAGCGCAGAAATAGAAGGATTTATGCTTGCCATTCAGGATAGAGTAATTAATACTAAAAATTATAGGAAGTATATAATCAAAGATAGAAATCAAATTGATGATTTATGTAGAAAATGTTTGGCTTTTCCGGAAACTATAGAACATATTATATATATCGGTATGTTCTATATTAGCGCCTTTCGAATATACTTTTAGACACAATCAGGTTTTAAAAATAATTCATCAAAGTTTGGTAATTAAACATAAATTGATTGACTGCCGTAATGTAGTACCATATTATGAATACGAACCAAATTCGTTTTTAGAAAATGAATTTTATAAAATATATTATGATAAAACTATACTAACAGACAGAACGATTCGTCATAATAGACCCGATATAGTTTTACATGACAAAATTAAAAAATAACTTATATCATTGATGTCGCTATTCCAAATTCCTGTAATATTCAAAAATCTGTTTCTGAAAAAATTAGAAAATATACAGATTTAGGAAATGAGATTCAAAGAATTTGGCATTCTCGGACTATAAAAATATTACCATTTGTTATTTTGGCTACTGGCATTATACCTAGCTCTCTAATTAAAAATTTAGGCTTATTACATTTGTCAAAGAATCTTTACATAAAAATGCAAAAATCAGTCATATTAAATACATGTAGGATTACGAAAGATTTTTAAAATATTTATATTGAGGGATCGGTAGGATTTATCGGTTCAGTTAGGAGTTCTATCGAGCCGAACCCTCTGATATGAAAATATCTGGAGTCGGTGAAGTATTTTCCCGTATGGTCTCTGGTAGGTTGACGTGTTGTTCTTGTATAGTTTTGTATTTGGTATACTTATACAATGCAATTACATCGCGTGAATTGACTAGATTAGCATTTGTGGAAAAGTGTGTGGAAGGATTAAGTTTTTCCTGTGAGGAAGATTTAACCCGGACATAAAATCTAGAGAACAATTAAAAAAAAAAATACGACTCGTTTAAAATAGTGCAAAATCTCTCGACAAATCCTTAAGTTGCATTTAAAGATACATTGTGAATTTTTTATAATTAATAAATAATATAGTCTTAGTAAAAAATGTGCTTTTAATAATTTCGGAGCATACTTTGCAATATTTTTATATCTAGGGAATTTCTATAATTACTATTTCGGCTCTACAAATATTTTATCTTCAAAAATAACATATATTTTTTTAGGAACTTTTAAACTGAAAGTGTTCACGAGAAATATGTTATAAATCGGTAGAAATGCTTTGAGTCGTCTCCCGTAAACACAATATCGTCTTGATTACTTACCACCTAATATCAGTAAATACTTACTTCAGTGTTGTAAACGTCTTGTGATTCTGCCTTGCTTCTCCTACAGTTATACATTTTCTTCCCTTTTCCTATTCTGATTCTTGACATGACACAATTCAAGTATATTATTCATTCCATCGTGCGACGCATTTTTCTTTAAAAACCCTTTTTATTATTCTCGACTAACATAGATTGGATTAGATACAATCTTTAGTAGTTTGTCGCATATGGCAAAGGTCTTTAAAGCTTGTAAATTTTTAATTCACTTTACTTTATAACGTTTCAGAAATGTGCCATCCTCGATATTAATACGAAGATAGGCGAAAAATCTCTTGGAATTTTAACGTCTGCATTTGGTAAAGATCGTGTGATTTTTGTTAAATGCGATGTCACTAATATGTTGGAGTTTGAGGAGGCAGTCAAAGAAGTTGTGACCAAGTTTAAGAAACTGGATATTTTCATCAATAATGCCGGGTATTTAGATGAAACTAAATGGGAAAGAATTCTGGATGTCAACTTGGTAAGTATAACATACCAACAAAGTATACATTATTTATCCAAGACACTATCTAGGTAGCTTTTAGTTCGAATTGAATGTTGCAATCATACATAAAGATAGCAGCCCATAAAAATATGCTTTAAGAAAATGAAGATAATGTTTTGTAGTTTTTATTTATTTATTTAATATCAACGGTATAAATATACCATAAGCATGTAGGTATGTCAGAAAATTATAGGAAAAATATTAGAAATAGTAAAAAAAGAGTAAGTATAACAGATAATTGTGCGATGTCACTAATATGTTGGAGTTTGAAGAGAGAAGTCAAAGTCAAGTTGTGACCAAGTTTAAGAAACTGGATATTTTCATCAATAATGCCCGGTATTTAGATGAAACTAAATGGGAAAGAATTCTGGATGTCAACCTGGTAAGTATAACATACCAACAAAGTATACATTATTTATCCAAGACACTATCTAGGTAGCTTTTAGTTCGAATTGAATGTTGCAATCAAACATAAAGATAGCAGCCCATAAAAATATGCTTTAAGAAAATGAAGATAATGTTTTGTAGTTTTTATTTATTTATTTAATATCAACGGTATAAAAATACCATAAGCATGTAGGTATGTCAGAAAATTATAGGAAAAATATTAGAAATAGTAAAAAAAGAGTAAGTATAACAGATAATTGTGCGATGTCACTAATATGTTGGAGTTTGAAGAGAGAAGTCAAAGTCAAGTTGTGACCAAGTTTAAGAAACTGGATATTTTCATCAATAATGCCCGGTATTTAGATGAAACTAAATGGGAAAGAATTCTGGATGTCAACCTGGTAAGCATAACATACCGACAAAGTTAAGTGGGATTATATACTAACAATAATTGTAAAATTTCTAGAACACTGTTTTTTTGTGAAAAAAAACCTCAAAAGGGCTGTAAAATAATGTTGTTGTTGTTGAAATAAAAATAATATTAGGCATTGTTCAACACTCATAATTTTTTTTACACTCCACATTGATCCCCAGACTCCCATTTACCCATCTCTCGTATCTTTTTCGTTCCCAGAGCTTCCTCTTTTTCCTTTCCCTAAAAAGACCCTTCACACAGTATCTCCAAAGATATCTTAGGATGTCCTAGTGAAGAACACGTAAACAAAAGGAGGCCCCGAGGAAAATAATTCCATGTGTCATAGTTGGGGATGTTGTGCGGGCTCTTTTAAGGAAAGGAAAGAGAGAAAGTTCTGGGAAAGGAATGATATGAGGGTGGGTAAGAATCTGGGGGGTCGGTGTGTCCAGGAGTGTATCCACTGCGGCGCAAGGCAATGTTCCGAGAATGCTGCCGTAGAGGTCAAAGATCAGTCTATCCTGATCCAGCCTGCCACGCAGTTGGTGGGCAAATGTATCCGCCGCCAAGACTTGAGCAAACCGGGCAAACCTCACTCCATGAATTCGGGCATCCCAGATAAGTTACCAAACGTAGCGAATCACTTGGGGTGACCTATTTCAGAGGTGTTGGTTATCCAATAAATTGTTCCCAAATTGAAAAAAACTTTTTCTAAAAGTTTATCCTATTCTGTTTGTAGTTTTATTATTAAAATAAGACAGTTTATGTAATCCATTTTCACTAATCTAAATTCACTTAACTTGTAATCTTTCTTTGTTCTATATTTTGATCTTATCCGGTTAGACGAGAGGTCTGAGTTCGTGTCCCAGTTGCGACCATTATCTTTTTCTATTTTTCTGTGTCTTGTTCTCTTTCATATTTTCGTTTAGATTATTAGTGTTATCTTCTTCTTCAATGATATATTACGTTGATGGGAATAACCTTCAAAAGTTATAAAAAGAGAGTTTTTCTTATAAAAAATTGATTATAAAAATTTATTAAATATTAAAAAAAACATATTAGCGAATCTCAAACGAAAATTTGAAAGAGGAAAATCAGAAAAAGATTCGGTCCCACATAGTCACAGATCATAAAATGTATTTTTAATCGCTCTATAATTTTTCATGAGAGGTGCATGTATAACTGGCTTTTTAAATATTTAATCCAGATATTATGTGGACTCTCCTAAGCGTTCTATCTTGAAATGTTGCAGCGCGGCGTGATTCAAGGCTCCATCCTGGGAATGCGATACATGGGCAAGGACCAAGGACGGCACGGAGGAACCATTGTGAATATAGCCTCCGTCGCGGGCGTGGATCCCATCGCGGGCTGTCTTCCGGTCTATTGTGCTACGAAGGGCGGAGTCATTGCATATTCTAGAGCTATGGGGGTATTTGAGAATTCTATTTTAATTTAAGTAGTAATTTTGGGATTGTTACAGTTGTAACGAGTACGCGTGGCTCGTACGGGATGACGATCTTCCTTGACTAGCGGCTCCTTGTTTCTCGTCACTTCACACTCGGACAGATTACTTAGGACGAGGTCCAGGATATTGTTTTAACTGTTTAACATTTCACTGTGTTAAACAGTTTTATGTTGACACATATAACTGTTGACCAAGTTGACCAAGTAACCATAAAAATTGACAACCAACCACTTGAATATGTGTCAGATTACATGTATTTAGGACAGATAATATCTCACAAAGACCAAACCACTAAGGAAATCGAGCGAAGAATAGCAAATGGATGGAAGAAATACTGGTCTTTGAAAGAAGTCTTGAAATCCAAGGAGCTAAGTATGTAAATAAAAGTCTTCAACACATGTATACTTTCAGTCATCACCAATGAAACTTGGGCACTCACCAACACCACAGAGAAAAGTTGGAACGCTGTCAGAGAGCCTGACCATGGAGAGAAGTTTGACAGGAATAAAGAAACAGGACAGAGTGAGATGTAGCATAATAAGGGAGAAAACTAAAGTTGCTGATATAGTTACCCGAATAGACCAACAAAAGTGGAGATGGACGGGTCACATGATCCGCGATCCACAAGAAAAATGTTGCAAAAATGTCACTGACTGGTATCCCAGAGATGGCAAGAGAAGTAGAGGACGTCAACAAATAAGATGGGTAGACGACCTAAAACTCACGGCTGGACATCATTGGAGAAGAGTAGCGCGTGACAGGTCAAGGGCAAACTGAGCTTCGGGATATATTATAAAAAATAGAACACCAAAATTTATACCCAACAGAAGTTCAGAATAAAAAGGCTTATTATTATTATTTTTAATTTTCCATGTGGATTTCTTCGATGCATTATTTTCCATTTTTAATTTTAGCACTTTATTTTTCAGACTTCGGACCACTTTGACAGAACTGGCGTAAAGTTTCTCATTCTGTGCCCAGGAGTGACTTCAACTGAACTTGTGAAGGGAGCCATGACCATGTACCCAACGGAGGAACAGAATAAGATGACGCAAAATACATTCAGCCTATTTCCAAATCAAGGGTACCTACCTGCCAACTTATTATTTCATAGCTTGTGAATGCGTTTTACAGTCAGTCAAAAAGTCTAGAACTTAAATAAAATGGAAATAAAATTTTAAATTACTGTGGCAACACCGAGTTTCACCGATTTTTAGAACAATTTTATAGTATATATATTCAAAATTTGAGGTTACGTTTGATTTTCGAATCTGATAGAATGACAATGGACGTGAAAAAATGCAAAACTCATCTCAAAACATCCTGGCGAAGTTTGTTCACTACTTGTAAATATGTAATGCTAGCGAGTTTTCGGCATGCGTTGCTATGCCACTTAATGAAGAAATTGTTTCTCCCTGCGTGTCTTTTCCCATTCATTCCGTTCCCTTTCTGCATCTCCTTCTTCCACCGCGTCCCCTTCTTCTATCGCGTTCCCACTCCGCCTTCTCTCTCCCCACTCCCCACGCGCTCTTCCCCCGTCCCGCGAAACCCCTTTCCCGAGTTCCCCTCCCCTCTCCCGAGTTCCCCTTCCCTTCCCGGGCTCCCCTTCCCTCTCCCGCATTCCATACATTCATTCCCGGCACTTTCAGTTTTCAAACAGCTCACGTGCCACCTATTGCAATTTTTTTATACATATATGATAATGCCAGAGTTTGAGTATATATAGAAACCATCGCTGGCAGGCCCACATCAAATTCCCAAAGTTTCATCGCAATCGAATGACCTGTTAGCAATGCATAATCTCATGATGACAGAACTCACTATTGTATATAGTAAGAATCGCGAGCATACGCACATCAAATCCCCAAAGTTTCATCTCAATCGGATGAATGATTTAGCAACGCATAGCGTACATACATATATACATAGACAGAAGCAAACATACTTTCATTTTTAATATATAGATGTATTTTAATGTTCTTTCTAGACCAGAGTACGTGGCCAAGGCAATGATGACGCTATTACAGCAGGGAACTAATGGCTCCGTTTGGATCAGCGAAGGCAAAGAACCCATCTATGAAATCAAATTTAAATCAAGAAAGGAACTTAAAAAACAATGATTTAAAACGATGTGAAAAATGATTACTACTTAAAGCAGCCCAGAATAATAATATTATTAAAACAATCATAATTAACGTTTTTTGAATTCACTCTCATATTAGGTATATAGTATTTTACCAATGTACTAGATTCACTGTTCTTATTTGTAAAATACTAATTTTACATCAATGGGCTTTTGGATATGGGATTTTTTTTAATTTGAGGTTAGCTAGTCAGCAGAATCACTATTAGTAATTAAATGGAATAATTTGATACATTTTATTATTATTCCTAGATGATTTGTTACTATTAAATAAAATTGTAATATATTTTGCTTCAACTTAACGACTTCTTTATTTGCCCTTACCGTTACGTTGTTAGAAATACTTTTGGAATTTCAGTTGAATTTCGATATCATCACTTTAATTACACAAATTAAATAAATAAAATTTATTTGGGCGTGCGCGATTTGAACGCGTGACTTCTGGTTTCGTAGTCGAGGATCTTAACCGCTCCACCACCGAGATTGTCAAGGTTCATCTTTGGGCTACTTCTTAAAAACAGATTTCAGATTAATACAACGTCACATGACGTGCTTTTCATTTGTAACACTTCAGAGACTTTAAAATACAGATTATTTTTAAAGACAGTTTTTAAAATATCAAGTGTTCCTGCTGATAAAAGTTTCAAAGCTAAAATATCGATCAGCAGTTTGGTTTATGTCAACGACCCGATACCCGATCATTTTTGCAAATCGTCAAAAGCCCCGAACAAAGCAGCTCGAAAGTTTCCATTCTCAAATTCCATGAATTACAACAGCTGTGAATAGTCGGCTTTAAACAGGCTTTCTTATCACAGGCAGAATTGGCTTTTCTAGTGGCAATGTTGAAAAGCGCGTGTTGAGACTTGACAGCCGATATTTTAGTGAAAGCTTCACTTTCATGACACGCACTATCCGACGTCCGCTCTATTCTTATTGTCTGTGTTATTTTAGGAACCACGATTCCATTCAAACACTTTTGTCAATAATTCTAATATCAGTCAGTCAAAAGCATGGGGGGACCATGTAGAGGAAAATTTATTAGTGCAAATATTTAACTAGTATAACGTAAATTTATATAAAATACTGCGTGATTTCGAACAGACAGCTTTTAATAAAGAGAAAGAACAACAAAATAATATCACAAAAATAATACGTTCACGGATATAACGATACTTCGTATACAATCGCGGCGCATAACCTTCGACTGAGGTTTAAGGGCTGACCATCTCTAGTGACTCCTCTGCCGAACCAAAATGGACAAAACAATATCTCACAGTTGGTTCCTTGTTATTAAGCCCTAGGACTGTCTTCTAAATCTCTGGCGGTTCATGGCCGTGCAGTCGTTTATATAGGCCGGCTGGAGGTACATTCTTTGGTAATTAGGTGGCCGGAAGCGGGGAGCTGCTCGCTGATTAGCCGTTGGATTGAATTGTGCAACCAATGCAAGTCCTACGGCAAGCTGTGACGGCAGACAAGGATGCTGTATTATATATGAGCGAGAAAGTGTCTCTCGTTACACTAGTAAATAAAAAAAATACCAAACTATGTTTGTTTCATCTTTTGACAATTACTAAGAAATAATCCGCATTCGTAAGTCTCTCTCTCTCTCTCTCCGATGGCGCTACAGCCCATATCGAGCCTTGGCCTCCTGCAACATTCGCCTCCAACTCCTCCCGTCCTCAGCGGCTGACTTCCAGTTTGTTATTTGGAGAAGCTGTGCTGCATCCTGTCGCACCTCGTCTTCCCACCTCAGTCTGGGTCTTCCCACTTTTCTCTTTCCACCTGGGTGTTCAGTCAAAATTCTTTTGGGGACGCGTGTATCCGGCATTCTCTGTACATGTCCAGCCCATCTCAACCTGAGGAGTCTCATGTGGGCTGAGATGTTAGGGGCCTGATATATATCATACAGTTCTTTGTTGTGCCGGATGCGCCGCTGTTCTCCCTCTTTCACGGGTCCACATAATATGTGGAATGGAATAAGAATATTATTCTTCATTCGTAAGTAAATTTGGTTTTTCATCCTACTTCTTGTTAGAATGTTTTGGATAGTATTGAAGTATAGATCAGAACAGATGTAAGGCTTTTAAAATAGGTTGGCTCAAACCCTAAAGATCAAGCTACCTAATATAGAAGAGGTTTACCATGAAAGAGTCATTTTCTGTTAGCTTTCATAACTCTTGTATCAAAAGTAAATTGGAAAAAAACAACTTTGTCTTGCTTTATGATTCATTCATGACATTTATGGTAAAAGTATGCTTTACTATGTTTATTCTTCTTCATGCATGGTAAAAGTATCCATTTAGCATGGGTGCTCTAAGAATCGTATTAAAAAAAAAACAAACTGTCTGTTTAATAAAAGTCTTGCTTTGAAAAGGATACTAGTACACCTTGAACGGAACGTTCATTAAAAAATAGTGTATTGTGCGCGTAGAATGATTTATACATTGATCTAAAATAGTATTGAATTGTAGTCGTAATTATTGTATGTCATATTGCTTTGTGTATTGTAATTTGAGAAAAATATAAAAAAAATCGATAATGTTTTATTCATCATTTTTTTATGAAACGACGATATATTTTAAATTCTTTTTTTAACTAACTAACTAACTAACCGTTACGCCGTTTCACCGCAGGGGTAGGTAAAGAGGACGGACCGCCAAACAACTCGCTCTTGGCACACACTCTGCCTTAATTATATCTCATACATACTCTTCTATTATTCTGACTCTTAACATGGCCCGATTCAAATATCTGATTTACTTGAAAGTGTCACGTTTTCCTTATATTTTTATTTCGAAAAACAAAATTGGTACACGTATTTCATCACCTTTCAAAAACAGTTTTTGACGTTTTCAGATGTGTTCAGAAATGTTCTATTTATTTGGATTTTATTGCAAAGTGGAGATATTTTGATCTTCTGACAAAATGCACCCGATCCCCGAAGGGTTAGTTAAGCATTTATCGATGTATAGACCAAGATTACTGCACAAGTGTTATCTTTCTGTGCAATAAAACACAAATTAAAAAAAAAATGGAAATAATCAGAACACAGGCATGAGGTCTAAACTGTGATGTAGCAGATACACTAAGATAAAAACCATTCAACGCCAACTCAATATTATAAAAGTCTAGCAGTTTTTGGTAGTTTATGTCTCAATATTGTGAAGTCCAAATTTTAATATTATTGTAGTTTAAGATTAGATTATATTAGAAATAAAATGTTAAGTTTTATAGCTAAATAAAATATTCTTAAAAAAAAAGATATTTTAATTTTCCAGGATTTGTAAATCGCTCTTTTCTATTTTACGTGTATACGATGAGAAACTATTTTATGGGTTGAGCTTAAAATTATGTGTTCTGTTTTTTTTAATTTATTTTCTTTTTATATAATTATGTGAATCTAGGTAGGACGCTATGAAAATGGGGATTGAATTTAGATTCCAGTTGCGACACTCCGATCGAGAACACGCTGCTAAAATCTAAATTCAATCCCTATTTTCATAGCGTCCTACCGCGATCTTTAATATGTAAATGTTGTCTAACAAAATAAATTATAAAACGTGTGCGAACTCTTTAATTACTTTCTCCGAACACAAAGATCCTTCCTCGGAGTCTCGTAAGTATTTTCAACATCACAAAGGAAGTCCTGAAAGTAAGATTCGCTACACTTATATTAACATTCATAGGCATGATGTATGTTTGTGGCTAACAAATGTTAATTTGGTTTAGGTATCTATGTGCATTTTCACAGATAACAAAGTGCACGTAACGTTATCTACTGTCATTACTAAGTATCTATTTTTAATGTCTTTTTACCAACCCATTATTATAATTTCCGACATTAATTTCACGGAGTAAAAAATAGTGATAACTGCCAACATAGATTACTACACTCCGGTCCCCGAAAGATTGCCAGCCGTTAAATTAGAAGTTGTAGTTCACTTGGAAATATATATAACGCTAAAACATTCAAAGGCAGTTCATTCTGCAGTTCCCGACCAGCACCTGGAATTCTCTCGGTGGTGGTACTCTAGGTTACTTGTGTATAAATCTAGCACAGATAATTCATTTCTCGCAATTCTGTCTGTTATTTGAAACCAGTGAGAGTTTTGTAAAATTTTGATTTCATTATGAATTTTTTCAAGTCAAAGTGTGCTTTAGTGACAGGGGGCGCTGATGGATTAGGATTCCACTATGTTAAAGAGTTGCTTACGCAAGGCATTTCGGTAAGCCGAAAAAAAAATAAAACTCACACATTTTCAGTACTTTACTTAGCGTAATTTATATTTTGAAATTAGTGTATCAACAAATTGGTTTAACCAGTAATAAATCAATATAAACACCTTCGAAATTGACATTAAAAATCATACAAATAAGTCGCCTAACAATGGATTTAACCACAGTTTGAAAATAGTCTTATAAACCGAAACAACTGTAACAAAAAAAAATAAAATACTTGCAGAACATTATAATAAAACTATCAAATTTAATTTTAATTAAATATCAAAAAAATAAATGGAGTTCTACGAATAAAACACAAGAACAATTAATATATATGAACATTTTTATCAAACAAAACATTGGAGGCAATTTATTATCATAATAAATACATGTTATTTCCGTTTTTACGGTTCAAGCTACACCTTGCGTTGTTTGAAGAGATAATCTGAGAGAAGTTAAATGTGTTTTGTGGGCGCGTGCGGTGTTATCGAGGTCGAAATTTCCTTTATTTTGGGTGAATGGATTTAATTAGCTATGTGGGGGCGTGGGAGAAGAAAAGTCTTCTTTGAACTGTTCACATGATACACATATATTTATAAGGTTTATATTCTATGTGGTTACATAACATAATATATATGGTAACACTAAGTGACCAGCTCGGGTACGGGGGCTCCATCGAAGCCAGAGTTAAATTAGCCTCTCAGAAACTGGGCGTACTGTACAGGGCCTGCAGATAGTTTAATAGTACACAACTGCTAACCCTGTACAAATCGCAAGTGCGCCCCACTGTTGAATTTGGCAGCCACCTCTGGTCTGGAGCCCCAAAATACCTAAAAAAAACCCTCGTCTCTGTGCAGAAACGGGCGGTCCGATTGATAGACTCTCCTAACCTAACAAACGGATTGCAATCTTTAGAGCATAGGCGTCAGGTGGGAATGCTGTCCTTGTTCTACCGGTATTTCAATGGAAGATGCTCCGAGGAACTAGCGTCATTGATCCCTTTGGCACCGGCGCATAGTCGGGAAACACGCCAAACACGCGCTCAACATTTGTACACGGTTGACATTTGTCACATGAGAACGGTCGTTTCTACGACTCGTTCTTGAGTTCAACAGCTCGGCTGTGGAACGATTTGCCGGCCTCTGTGTTTCCTCCCTCCTGAAAAATGCGCCCGATTCCTGAAGGGTAATTTAAGCGTTTATCGATGTATATATAGCCCATGATATTTTTAATTTTTCGGGATTTGCAAATCGCTCTTTTCTATTTTGAAGTGTACATGAGGAGAAATTATTTTAAGGTTGAGCTCAAAATCATGTGTCCTGATTTTTTTATATTCTTTGTATATTAACATCAGTGCCGGATTAAGACTACTTGATGCCCTGAGCAATCCTCGCCTGTGGGCCCCCCTAACCACAAGTAAATTAGTATCGGTCTTTAAAAAGAAATTACGTATTTAATACAACGAGATAGATCATTACGTACCTTAAAATATGTATGAAAGACGAAAGAGATATGATAGGTATTAAATACAATAAAAACCAAGGCCTTTTTTATTTATTGAAATGCAACTTGTGAGTTTTTCGGGCATTAAATTCGCGGAAAATAGTTGTTGCGTCCAACATTTTTAGCATATCTGATTTTATATACATTACTAATTGACCCGGCCACACGTTGCTGTGGACGTGGAATAGATTGACGTGAAACACAACGCCATCTACTGGATGGTCACTCAACCAAGATAACCAAATATTGTGTCGATAAATTAGCTCACACCGCCATCTGTTAGAAACTTATGGATCTTACAAAAAATTACAAAGCATTGTCCTGTAACAAACATTTGAACATTTAATTCGCAATAACAAAAATCGAGGTCAATACAAAATAAAACTATCCTATCTTTCAATTTGGACCAAATTACATACAGTAAGCCAAATTTCATCAAAATCGGTTGAGTAGGTTTGGAGTTTATCTCAAAAAAAAACATCGTGATGCGAGATTTTTATATATAAAGAAGATGACAAAACACCGACTCTTTCCTGCACTCGTCGTTCTGTTCTATTTTTTTATTATTTTCAATTTCGAAAAAGATCGTTTCGCTTTGCAGTTTGATATCATCAGGCATAAAAGTATACCCTGTTCCCTATTGTGGACACAGGGCTGTGTCAATATTAGGGAACGCTGATTCAATTTTATCATCATGTATTATTTTGTACAATTTTGTGTGAGTTTGATGTGAACTTGTGCGAGGAAAATCACTGAACCTATTTTTTATGACATGTGAATGAAATAGTTGAATTTCGGTTCATAAATCAGTATTTCAAGCTCAAAATCCCAATAGAAAACGTTAATTATTTAAGTTTGATGAATCGACTTAATTTAATTACGCTATCTGACAGAAGAATCATTTCAGACCTAATTTTATTATACAGAGTCATAAACAACCTAATTGACAGCCCTGCCATTGTTACTACTATTAAACTCCATGTACCGACAAGGAATACTAGACAAAATATTACATTCTTTTGTAACACATACACAACCAACTATCAATCACACTCACTTACCAATAGGATGCATGATTTAGGCAACAAGTTTGGTGATATTGTAGATATATTCGCTGATTCCCTTTACAATCTAAAATGCAATTTAAACCAACACTTTGTGGAATCCTACAAATTATTGTAACTTGGGTATAATATATTTAACGATTTGATGTGTTATTGTAATGTTTTATATTATATTTTATTCTATGTTACTGTCAAATGTTATGTTATTTCAAATATTTCACGGTTTTACGCTATATTCTTCAAAAACTACCTGTATATTTTAAAAATGTTTTCATTTTTATAACTTTTGATATAAATTCTATGTATGTATAATCCTCGATATCTTAAATATTATTTTATAATCTATGTAAAAGCTCCTATGGGCGTATAACAACAATAAATAAATTAAGGTCTTGTTGGTTTACTAAATTTCTACAATGCTGACTGTATTCTAAAGTTTGATCGGGACACATAATTTTATCGACATCGGGTATTTTATTCAGGAATGAGAATGTGTCTGCTATTTTTTGGTATATCTCTCCCCTTCTTCGCATCTCTACATTTAATTTATCAATGACGCTATAAAATATCATGATTTTAAATTCTTCTCTCGGGCTTAGACTTACTTCAGGAGCTGGACCGTTATTGGTCATTTTCTTCCTTCGTCTTTGACGGGTGTCTTTAAAATCCAGGTAGCTTCCGTCCATCATGGTAGCTTTTCTTTTGCATGGGCTTCTAAATTATCGAAGTCGCTACATTATTTTTCTAAAAACTCAATGAGCGATTTATAAAGATTAGCGCACATTTCTAGAGTGACTTTCGGGTCTTGTAATACCTTGCTGACTTTTCGGAAGGCTTGCAAATTTTCTTCCCGAGTAACATAAGTACGAACTCAAATTCCTGTCTGAAAATCTGAAAAAATAGCTGCTTCTCTTCTGGTTCCTCCTTTTTGCATGTCATTCACAGAAATGACGTCTAACGCATCTATAATTTTATTAAATGTTTCTGAAATAGCTAATGTCGCTTGAGCGTGTACTTCCCATCTGATGTCTGATAGAGATTTCATTACATTTTCCTGATGATTTTTTAATATCCGCCACCTAATGGTTGAACCAGAAAAAAAAAATTGTATAAATTTCGGACTAATGAAAAACAATTTACGGCTGATAGGCAACAATTGACGGCGCTTCGACCTTCTAGATTGAGAGAATGGGCTGTGTAGTGTGTATGGGGTATTTATTGCAAACGGATTCGACTCTAGAATCTTTTGCTGCATGCCATTATGAGGCCCAGACATATTTGAGGTGCCCCCCAAGACTTGATGCCCTAAGCAATTGCTTAATTTACTTATGGACTAATCCGGAACTGATTTTTTTTTATTTTTATTTATTTTTTTATTTATTATAAATACAAAGTAATACAATATGATAACAAAAAAAAAAAAAAAAAATTCATTGTTATGATGTACGGAGTTATTAATTTAAGCCAACAACTTTTTATTTAGGTCTCTGTGTGCATTTCCACCAAGATAACAAGGTACAGGTAACGTTACTGTCGTCGCTAAGCTAAGCTATCTATTTGAACTGTCTATTTACAAATGCATTATTATAATTTCCGACATTAATATCACACAGTAAATAATCGTGATAACTGTTGTTTACTACACTCTGGTCACCGAAAGATTGCCAGCGATTAAATTAAGAGTTAGGCTGCATTTACACACGTAAAATTTTCCCGTAAGTCGCTCACGTAAGCAACTTACGGCTAAATTACCAAAGTTAAGACACCAAATGTCACTTAAGTACCTTAATTCATAGCAAGTAACAAAGCATCTCAACTTATCAAATGAGTATGGTAAGAATTAGTAAAAAAATGCGCAGATGCAAAATGTTAAAAATTAAAAAAAAACAGTTGTTTTCGTAGAATTTTTTCCTATAAAAACAAGTTAATTTGTGTACATAATTTATTATTTTAACTAAAATCTGATTCGGTTAAGTAGATAATTATCTACCTTATTATCTCCCGAAAACAATATGAAAATAACACTAGATAAAACTCAAATACACACTTCACTCAAAAACGAATATAAACGGAAATAAAGTTTTCTGATTCCATAATCCGATAACAGATCATTTATTTTTCAGGTTGAAAAAAGCTTTCTGAAAATGAGCATCCTGCTATTTAATTATCGGCCCAATCTTTTCTAATCTCAATGTTTCAGTTTATTTACATATTTGAATTCGAAGTCGCTTGCTGTCAGGCAGATTTCATTCCGATAAAATTAAAGAACTCATTAATATCCGTCTTTAACGGCACAAAAAAGCGTGGAGAATTGTTGATTTCAAGACAAATTCTATTTCATCTCTTTATTTGGGCCTTTTCGTCTTTATTGACGACATCGCGTAAATTTGACAGCAGCAGATAGTTGTCGATATGACCATCTTACCGCAAATAAATTTACAGATGTAAACGGGCTCTATCGTCGCTGTGAGCACTTATATATGTTGAACTTCCGTGAGCATTAATTACCATAAGTCAGATCATTTGTAAACGCTCCTGTGAGTAATTAGTCAAATACTTACATAAGCCGTAAATTTTACTTATGAGTGTAAAGCTAGCCTTACAGTAGTTTACTCAGTAATAAATAAAGTTAAAACATTTAAAGACACAGATTCTGCAGTTCCTGATTAAGACGCTGGCATTCTCTTGGTGGTGGTACTATTGTCATTTATTGTGTACAAATCTAGAGAGACAATTTATTTTCTCGCAATTCTGTCTGTTATTTGCAACCTGTGAGAGTTTCGTAAAATTGATTGCAATATGGATTTTTTAAAGTCAAAGTGTGCTTTAGTGACAGGGGGCGCTGATGGATTAGGATTCCACTATGTTAAAGAGTTGCTTACCCAAGGCATTTCGGTAAGCGAAAAAAAAATCAAAAACCTAAAGCTCACAATGTTTTTAATATTTTATTTAGTGTAATTAAATTCTATCAAGTTTATACGTGATACCCGATTGTCCCAGTTATCCAGAGCCAGTGCCAGTGGAACTACGGCATCCCTACTTTGGCGAAGTTGTCGCTGAAGTACTCGTATGTGGTACACAAATTTGATCACTAAAAATAATTTTCAAATTGGGAGGCGGGTATGGGTACCGCCAATGGATAACCAACACCCCTGCTATGGGTCACCCCAAGTGATTCGATATGTTTGGTGATTTAGAAGGGGAGCTTGGGTTCACGAGATGAGGTTGGCTTAGGTTTTGGCGGTGGATGTTTTTGTCTACCGACATATTCCTACTCACATCGAATACCTTTTTCGTTCCCAGAACTTCCTCTCTTTCCTTCCCCTAAAAAGACACTACCCGGCATCCCCAAAGATGGCCTAGGCCCTGAGGGATTTTTTTTCCTTAAAAAGTAGATTATCAGGTTGATATTGTGAATATTCCTACAATCCAGAGCGGAAGCAATCAGTATCGCCCCGAAGAAAGACCACATTTCACAATCAAAACTTTTCTTTAAAAGGCTTTAACCGAGTTTTGCGACCAGATCTGAATAACTAGGTACTTTCCCACTGTCCTCTTCTCTATCTCCTTCCTCTCAACAAGGAAATACCGACTTAAATGAAGTCATAAACGATTATTTACAATTTTTCCTCTTTTTATGAATTATTCTCGAGGGTTATAGAAAAATGCATTTTTAATAAATAAAATATTATTTTATTTTGTTTAAAATATATATTTTTTAAGTACTTATTATTTAGTATTTACTAGCGAGACCAGGCGTGCGTTGCAATATCGCCAAAAGAAATAAAGTGTTAAGTGTTTTAATTCTGTTTGTGCTTTTGTAATCACAATATTGTTCGTTTTCCGCGTATACGAATAATTCAGAAACGACTTCAAACGGGTGACCAAGCCACATACTACTATCATTATGAGAAGCGTGGATTTTCCCAATTTAGTTATGTAGGTATTCTCTTCCTATGTGTCCATCGCTTCAAGAACCCATTCCGACTGAACTTACTAAAAAATAATAATTGTCACCTACAAACATCAATAATGGCGTATTTTAGCACTTTAGCACTTAGCACTTTAGCTCACTGAAAAGTCATGGACCGCTCCTGATTTAAGCATCAAAACAACGTATTGAAATTAAAATAAAAAAAAAAAAAACAATGATACCCCGCGTGGTTATCATTTTTCCACAGAACACACTTCTTGGTTCTTCCGTATTTACATACACATTCTCTTTTCTGATTTTGACATCGCAATCCTATTCGCGAATGCTAATAACTGATCTTGACGCTATTTATGGCTGAGCGTTCCGCACTCTGCGCTCTATCTTAAAAACGGTTAGGCGAATAAAAAAATATTTTAGCCGAAATTTGTAGAGAATTTTAAACTCTACAACTTTTATAATGCAAATACGATTCGAGGCAAAGGAAGCGAGATATTTCCAAAAAACTGATTTTCGTGACCTTACCTTGAATATATAAGGACACTCACATGTGACATCATGAGACTTTTGAGACAACATTAAAAATGCCAATAAAAGGTTTATACAAATTTTCAGCTTATTTTGTTTCATTCCGAGGTGAAGCCCTGTATTGACTGGACTATATTATTGTTATTCCGTATTAGATTTTGAAAAAATATTTGTAATATTTCATTTCACATGGCACGGGGATTATGAATGCATGGAATGCGTGAGTGGAATTTTGAATGCATCTTTATAGTTTGTAAGTTTTGAACTAATTTTGATTTTTTATCTTTCCAGAAATGTGCTATCCTTGATATTAACACGAAGATGGGCGAAAAGTCTCATGGAATTTTGACGGCTGCATTTGGTGAAGATCGTGTGATTTTTGTTAAATGCGATGTCACTAATGTGTCGGAGTTTGAGGAGGCAGTCAAAGAAGTTGTGACCAAGTTTAAGCAACTGGATATATTTATCAATAATGCCGGGTATTTGAATGAAACTAAATGGGAGAGAATTCTGGATATAAACCTGGTAAGTTTATTAATTATAGATTACCGGGCATTTAAATGAAACAAAATGGGAGAGAATTCTGGATATAAACCTGGTAAGTTTGTTAATTACAGTTTACCGGATATTTAGATGAAACTAAATGGGAAAGAATTCTGGATATAATATACCTGGTAAGTTTGTCAATTATAATTGACCGGGTATTTAGATGAAACTAAATGGGAAAGAATTCTGGATATAAACCTGGTTAGTTTATCAATTATAATTGACCGGGTATTTAGATGAAACTAAATGGGAAAGAATTCTGGATTTAAACCTGGTAAGTTTGTCAATTATAGTTTACCGGGTATTTAGATGAAACTAAATGGGAAAGAATTTTGGTTATAAACCTGGTAAGTTTGTCAATTATAGTTTACTGGGTATTTAGATGAAACTAAATGGGAAAGAATTCTGGACATAAACCTGGTGCGTTTGTCAATTATAGTTTGCATGAATTTTTGATTTCCTAAAGAAAAAGGGTGTCGATAGTTTTCGAAACCTTTCGAAAATATATAATGCAATTTTTTTTTTACATTTTTTCGAGAGAAAAAAATCCCTCAGAGCCTATGTCATCTTTTAGGATGGTATGTGAAGGGTTTTTTTAAGAAAAGGAAGGAGAGAAAGTTCTGAGAAGGGAAAAGGTATGAGGGGTGGGTAGAAATCTAAGGGTCAATATGTCCGGGAGTGAGAGACATATGAATCCACCCCTCCCACCGCGGTGTAAGGCGATGGATAGAGAGAGTCCGGCTGAAGAGGTCTAGATTATGTCTGTCTCAAGCAGTCTCTCCCGATCCGGACCGCCACGCCTCAGGTGAGGAAACGCATTTGCCACCAAGACCTAGACAAACCTCACTCCGAAAACTCGGGCACCCTTGATAGATCCCCAACCAACGCAACGTAACGAACCACCTGGGGTGACCTATGGCAAGGGCGTTGGTTATCCAATTAATGGTTCCCGGGGCGGCGGTACTTACACTCACCTCGAAAATTGAACATTCCTCAAAGTCTTTTTTTCAAGAATAAATTTTTTACGTGATTTATTGAATCAAAACCAAATAACGAGGGTCTTGAAATGAATGTAATATTAAGTCATAGATATTGTATCTATTATCTGTGCTTGTCACTGACTAAATAAATTAACCTGAGTGAGGACTTGGCATACCAATAAAAAATTCTGTCCAAACGGTTGTACAAAAATGGCGGCCAAGTTGCGAATGGCGACAATCATGTAAAGTGAATAATAACCATGGAAACCGCCGCCATTTTTGTATAACCGTTTGGACAGAATGTTCGGTATGTATTTGGATCGGTCTGTACTTCTCTTAGGTATTGTTGCTTACATTGTTGCACTCTAAACAAATACTTACTAAACAAATTAACGTGAAATAAAAATAATATTTTGCATATTATATTTAATACTCAGATCGTGGAAAGAAATTTTTCTAATCTATTTTTAAAACTTTTATTACAAAACACATAAGACGGTTTATTATCTACTAACTTCACTAAACTTGTAATCTTTCTTTGTTCTTATCTTTTTGTCACTTCATTCTTAACATTCATGTTATTCATCATCATAACATCATATTATTTATGTTATTTTTTAAGATGTCGTGACTTTACTGTGTTCGGGACCGTTAAATAAAATAATATATCTCGTATTAATATAGAATATATAAATGTAACGTTTATCGTGTGTTGGTCAATGGTGAAGAGAAGGCTCTCATACCAGGCATGTCTTTTAAACCACAATCCTGTTTTTGAAAGGTGATGAAATACAAATAAAAAAGTCATTTTTTTACCAGTTTTTTTGACTTTCCAAATTTTTTTAGAGTAGTAAAAATATATATTTTTTTATAATTCTGGTTCACGCTATAACATAATGTATAGAGAAGGCTCACACCAAATTTCAAGTAAATTGGTTCTCTAAAACTTGAGATATCGTGTCAACCGTCCCGAAAAAAGTGGTTTCGAGAAAAATGTGTTTAAAATTTTGTTCTCTTTAGATTTTGGTTAGATTCTGTCTAAATCGCGAAATTAAAATGGTTATAACTTTTAAAGTAGTGAGAATTAAAAAAAATCCTTTAAGTATATATTTTTGAATATTTAAACTTTGAAAAAATAAAGAAATTTTTTTTGGACTAGAATACCCCCTTAAATAGAGTAAAAAATAAATAGGTTGATTTAGTTTTAAATAATAACATATTCCGTTCATTTTTAATACGAGCATTGCCATCAATGTCGCAGATCTGAAAATAATTTGTTTTTAACATGGTAATATTATTTATATGGACATGCCTATTTTCTTCCCACGACCGTTAAATTTGTTTTTTAATTATTATTTTTTTTACAATAGCTCCACACAGGAATATTTTTACTAAGTGGTAATTGTCTTGAATGTTACAGCGTGCCGTGATTCAAGGCTCCATCCTGGGAATGAGATACATGGGCAGGGACCAAGGAGGCTGCGGGGGAACCATTGTGAATATATCCTCCATCGCAGGTCTGGACCCCAACGCGGGCTGTGCTCCGGTCTACTGCGCTACGAAGGGCGGAGTCATTGCGTATTCTAGGTCCATGGGGGTATTTTTGAAGTCAATTTTTATCTATGTTTTAATTAATTGCCCCTTACTGTACTTGAAATGGATACACAATCTTAGACTCCAGACAATTTGAAGGACTTTTGTGCTGTATTCACTTTAAAATACCCAGCTCAGCAAACGGTTGGATAAACGAAATGTGAGTAAGCAAGAAAGATGAAGAGATGTGCTCGTTCAAGTTTAGAGTCGCGAATGTCTTCTTTTTTTGGATAACCGCATCTAGGACGGTTCCGCTGGTGGCGCTAGGATAGTAAGTTAAATACAGTAGAATCCGTTTATTATGACTCCGCCTATATTGATCAACCGCTTAATATGACGTAATTACACAGCGAAGTTTGGTTTTCATTTATTTTTCAAAGTCGGATATAATGACTTCGCTTGTAGTGACTTGTCGCTTATTATGACCCATTTTCAATAAATTATGTCCTAATTTCATAGAAAATTATGTCGGTTATAGTGACCGTCATGCTTCTTAACACCTTTGGCAGTGTTTGGGAGGGTCACGTGACGCCCGACGACATTAATATGCTGTGTTTTTCTCGTCACGAGTCTTAATATGCTTTTTTCTCACGTCACGAGTCTTAAAATGCTGTGCTTAACAAAAACAGGAGGTTGTTTATTTTCTACAAAATGCTTTGTATGACGTCCGCTTAGTATGACGTGTTTGTCACTTACCTTCGATGTCATTATAAACGGATTTCACTGTACATCTAAATGTGCACAAATATTCTGGAAAATGTGTAGGTAATTTTATCCATGATTTTCACGGTGCTGTTTCCTCTCTCTCCTACCTTCTCGGTAATGGGTTATGTAAAAGCAATTTTTTCCATAAATTCAACGGATGTTATTTGAGCAAGTGTAATTTTCTCCAAGTTTTATTTGTTCGTAATTTGTAACACTGTAATTTTCAGACTTCATACCACTTTGAAAGAACTGGCGTAAAGTTCCTCACCTTGTGCCCCGGAGTGACCACGACTGAACTTATAAAGGGAGCTATGACCATGTACCCAACAGATGCACAGAATAAGTTGACACAAATGGCATTCAACTCAGTACCACATCAAAGGTTTACCTATTTATTATTTCATAGCTTTAGTAGAGCTGTTTCATGACATTAGTTGCAATGCTGGTTTCACGGGAAAACATATAGATTCATCATGTGTGCTTTAGTTGTGTGCCACAAAATGAATGGCTTAGCGGTTCGCAACCATTTGCAAAGAGTTAAAACGTGATGAAACTAGTGTCGCGAAACCATTTCAATTAAGCGGATTTTCAAAAAGCCATAACAATTATGGTTTGCAGAAAAAAAAATTGGATGTAAATGTTGCCATGATTGATGGTTGCACGATATAATTCTTTTGAAGTAAAAACTTCTTTAGTACCGTTGTGATTTGAAACTTGATAAATCCGGAAACAGGACAGAGTGAGATGTAGCATAATAAGGGAGAAAACTAAAGTTGCTGATATAGTTACCAGAATAGACCAACAAAAGTGGAGATGGACAGGACACATGATCTGCGATCCACAAGAGCAGTGGTGCAAAAGTGTCACCGACTGGTGACACTTTTGAGACGGCAAGAGAAGTAGAGGACGTCAACAAATAAGATGGGAAGACGACCTTCAACTCACTGCTGGACATCATTGGAGGAGAGTAGCGCGTGACAGGTCCCAGTGGAAAATGTTAGAGGAGGCCTATGCCAAGAGGCAAACTGAACTTCGGGATATATTACAAAAAATATAACATGCCAAAACTCAAACCAAACAGAAGTTCAGAATAAAAAGGCTTATTATTATTATAAATCCAAAAATAAAGTCACTAAAAATAAACAAACACATACATCTATAAATTTTAGCCTGCTAAAGAATGATATGTGCTTCAGTTGTAAACCACAAAATTAGCATCGCTACAGCGCAAAATTGCCACACCACTAGTGGTATGCAATTAATTGCGAATTGTAAACATGTGATGAAACTAGTGTCGCGAAATCATTTCTTTTAAGCGTGAGAGATATTCGCCACAACATTATGTTACAGAAAAAAGCTTTGATGTTGATGGTGCCATGGTTTCCCGCGATACTAAAAGTTGTACATTTGTGCATTTTTCATTTTCTTTTTGGTATCAAGCTATTATTTGAACCAAGCATGCAATTAGTTGCGTAATGTAAATTCGGCTTAGAGTCAGTCAACAAACGCTACAAATATAATAGAATGGAAATATAATCTTAAAGGTATCATGGCAACACAAAAAATCAACAATTTTGGAACAAAATTAAAGAAGATTCAAATGTAAGGTTATGTTTCACTTACGAATCTGACAGAATGACAATGGACACAAAATGACACAAATGGACAGAAACAAATTATTATTTCATAGCTTTAGTGAATGCGTTTTACAGTCTAGAAATTTAAAAAAATTAAACTAAAATTCAAAATTACTGTGGCAACACAAAGTATCACTGATTTTTAGAACAATTTTACAGTAGATTCTAAATTTGAGGTAACGTTTGATTTTGGAATCTGACAGAATGACAATGAACAGGAAAACATGCAAAACTCATCTGAAAACATTCTTAGAAAGTTCATTAATTACTCTAATTTGTATTTTAATGTTCTTTTCAGACCAGAGTGCGTGGCCAAGGAAATGATGACGCTGTTGCAGCAGGGAACTAATGGCTCCGTTTGGGTCAGCGAAAGCGAAGAACTCATTTATGAAGTCATTTTTAAATCAAGAAAGGAACTTAAGAAGCAGTGATTCAAAATGATGAAAAATATTCATCATTATCGTCTTATTACAGTTAACTTACCTCAGTGAAAAAAAGTTACTAAGAACACATTTATGTATTTTTAAATAATACAATTATTACATTTCCTTTCATTTATTTTGAAGTGAAAACCTCTTTAGCACCGTTATGATTTGAAACTCGACGAAACGGAAAAGCGACATTGAAAAGGGATAAACAAATTCATCTGTAGGATTTAGTCTGCGACAAAACGTGATAGATTAATCGGTCTCCTCTTTGTGCGGTGCTCCCTAGCCACCCCACTCTTGTCTACTTTAGTTGTCTGAAGGTTTCACTTCTACCGTGCGTGAAACGCACACTTATATATTTTTTCGCTTACTTACTATCTATTAATTTTACAAAAATATTTTTTTTTTGTATGGAAAAGAATAATTCATTGTCGGCTTTAGGTGTTATTATTGCATGCCGGGAACTCGCTAGTATGAAATAAAAATACATTAAAACAGCATTTTAATGAGCGTAAAATTAAATTATAAATGACTGATTAACAATGAAACACATATTTGTGGAATATAAAATAAAATTTCTTAGTTTTATTTTTCCCTATATTAATCCAAAAGGCAGGGCGAAATTATTTTTTTAATAAATATAATTAACTCACGCAAAATGGCCTGTGTTTTATAATTTAAAAAATAAATTAGTTAATTAGAACATATCCGCCAAAGATATTTAAAAATAAGAGATGTGCTTTCTGAAATTTTCGATTTAGAGTCGCTTATATTGTCTTAAGACGACAATATACCCTAAAATATATTCAGAATCTTAACGTCGTAAGTAAAGGAGCCGTGTATACAAAATTGCGACTTGCGACCCGTGTATTGGACGGACGTACTGTCAAATTTGCCCTATCAAAGAAAAGAAAAAGAAGAAAAATAATGTGTGAATCTTAACGACGTAAGTGAAGAAAGCGTGTAAACAAATATACGCCCGCGGCACGTACGGTCGAATTCGCCCTAGCGGGCCTTGAGGTTTGTCCTTTCCGCCGATTCATTTGAATTAATTCTGAAGAACGTGTTACGAATATTTTAACGTTTCTTAACGTTTCCCTCCAGAAGTTATTAATTCATCGTCTAGAAAAATAAAATCTGGTGCTTACAGCTAACTTTATAATAGAAAAACTGTTTATAAAGTTTTAAAATGGTTGTACGTAAAATATGTTAATGGTAAGGTAGTATTTTTATTAATTTTAAATATAAAGAACTTACATCTCCAGGGGTCTGATGGAATAAAATTTTTATCATAGTTACGAATTCGCCGGAAATTATAAAAAATGTGAGTTTTGAAAAAACAAAAATTATTAGGGTTGTGTACCGCCGATGAACGTTGGATAACATTTCGGAAACGGCACGAAAATTACCTTGATGATTTCGGGTCAAATATCGGCATAAAAACAAAGAAATTATTTTTTTGCGATTGTTTTCTGTTTATCAGATAATATATCCTATTATTGAAAATAATATTATAATTACATGATAAAATCGTAAGAAGTTTTTCCAGAATAGCTAATGAAAAATAAAAATCTCCCATTTTGGATTTATAATTTTCAAGAATAAATAATATTCATTCAAATTTAAACCAATTTTGTTTACTTCTTCTTAATATATTTAAAAAACAAAGGTATAATATATTGTCCTCCACACTAGGAGTTCACCTGTGTTGTAGAGGACATTTTTCAATTATAAATTATAAATTGTATATCGTAAAACAAACAGTAGGATTAGTTACAGTACATAAAAAAAGAAACAATAAAATTTCAAAATAAAATATAAAATCGACTTCTACATAGTTTCAACAAAATAGATGTGTCTTGTAAGTTATGAGTGAGGTAAAAAAATTATAAATTAAAAGTTATAAGGATTGTAGTCAGTTCTATATGCGTTTTTTGTATTCTGTAAGATTAGTTATTTTATATTGTGTTGGAAGTGAATTATATAGTTTTATATGTATCTATAGTATTTTCTACACACATTCACTACATTTATATTATTTCTACATAAAAGTAAATGCGTACCCAATAAGAAAAATGAGCTTTCAAAGAAATAATGACCTTGATACTCTTTTGAAAATGGAAAATATTTTTTTTCCGCCATTTACAGGTGTAAAAAGTGGCTATCAAACATCATAAACCTTTCATTTGAAAGCATTCAGAGTAGCTAGAATGATAAAATAAACAATAGCTTCCAAATTGATATTGACGCAAGCGATTCTGAGCTTGTCTTTCAAACATTTTCTTTATACATAAGTGTTAAAATCGCATTTAAAAAAAATCAAGAAGACCCCGCCGGATGCGCCGGCGTGCGAGCTACAAATAAGAAGTGATAAAACTGATTTTTGGTTTGTTTTAGAGACCTACCATTATTTATTTTAATTGTATACAAGCAGGATCACTGCAATAATCAGACACTTTATACAAAATATCAAACCAGTTATACTGCTGGCATATTTATATCATTTGTAATCTAACCAATTTGTATAGTTGTTAATTTATTCATCAACATCATACATGTATACCATTTTAAAATCAACGTGTTATTGCATAAAATGTTGTCACTATGTACCTGCTGACAAACTACATAAATAGTTAAGCAGGTTTTAAATGTTAATAAATAAAAAATAAATAAAAAGTTACTGCTTTTACGCAGTGTGTGAATTGTAATAAATTGTTCCACTTTTTAGGTAGGTTCCCTTTTTGCCTGCGATGATTTTGTACAGTATAATTAGTGAGATGACGATAATGATGTAATTAGTGAGTTCTCCAGGGAGGCGGGAGCAAAAAGTTGAATTTGCATAAAAACTATAATTAGGGTTAACCGACTGCCACACGTGTTCAGTACCATGTTAACAATAAATAATATGGTTGCCAATTTCTTTTATCAAAGAAATACGATTTCCCATTGAGCTATAACCCTTTACAAGCTAAAACTTTCTTTAATGTAGTTTTGAAAGAAACCCACCGTTTATTAGGTTAGTGCAAATTGATTTTTTATTGAATAAACAAATTAATATCTATGTTAGTAGTTCTACAAATTTAAGTTTACAACAAACGTATAACGAAAGATTAATAGAGTACCGTGCTACTGCTTATACTAGGAATTCTAAAAAAAATGAATTTGCGCCGCAGATTATATTTTGTGCCGATTGTAGCGCTTTGCTAGACAGGTTATGAGCGACTGAAACCAAAATAGGCCGAGAGTGCCTTTCTATCGCTTGTTCCGCCCTCTCCCTCGCACGTTAGGCTCAGGCGGAACGTGACAATGAGTCATGCTTTTTCGAACATGCAGCCGGTGCAACACCGATTTATAAGACGTTATCACGTCAAAAACTTAGTTAAACAGGTTAGGTAATGGGCTATTTAAAAAAAAATTGATCGCTAAATGACTTTTCAAGAGGGGTTGAAAGGCTACGTTGTTGAGTTGTCATGGAACCTTTTCTTCGAACCTTAATTTATGTTATGAGCAAAGCATAACATGTGGGCCTGCGTGGTCGAGGCGCAAGGCTCTCGACTAGCAATCCGAGGGAAACAGGCTTAAATCCTGGCTTGCGCAAATAAATTTTATTTCTTCAAACACGGCAAACTTATTTTGTAGCACCATTTTAATTCAAAATTAATAAACACTTATTTTAAATTACTGTATTTGTTTAAAAAAACAAAACATGTTTCGCATTGCTTACTGTATCAGGGTTAGATAAAACGCATTGCTTAAGAAACATGTTATTTTTTTTAAACAATAAAAGTGGTAAAAACTAAGTATTTTTATTTTGAAATTTTATTCGATTAATTTGTCCTATTTCACAATTAAAGAATAAAAAATATTAAATAGAATATTTTCGGAACTTTTCAGGTTGTTCTCTCAGTATCGCCCTGTTAGACCACCATTCAAAATTGAAACGATGCTTCAAAAGGATTTAGTTATGCTTGGTGGCCAGATATGAACCCACCTTCCTCTTTCCATCTCCTTCCCCTCCTTACTACCTTCAGCTGCACAACGTACCCCAATTGAGGATAACATAGTCTCACTGACTCCAGGAGGGAGCAGGGAGCAGTGTGGACTCTTGTGCGGTATTCACATAAAAAAGAGTATTCAAAATAATAATATCAATATTCGCTGAGATACGTCATATTTAAATAAAAAAACAAAGATGATTTGAGTAGGTAGTAAAGATAAGACCTTTCCAAATTTTTAAATTCTGGCAACCCTGGCACTTGAAAGCATTCGGAGCTAATTTTACAACAACGATTAAATATTCACACGTGTTTTAACATTATTTGTTTTTGATGCTTGCAATGTGCTCACACGTGTCGTATCATAAACTGAATAACTCAGTAATACCTCGGTTAGACAACAGATGTCTCCGTCACAAAAACAACTGTCAAATTAATCCATAATAAAATAATTATTAGCCCTTAATTAGATTATTAAAACACAGAGTAAGATCATATTCAGCCTATAAAAAAAAAATTGTTTACGGAAAGTATATATATACATTACTTATTCAGCCGAAGAGGGTAGCTTATTTGTTGTAAATCCTATTTGTTTTATTAATAATTTCGGAACGTTTCAAATATATTTTAAATGTCTTATTTATTTCTTACTAGCTTTTCCCCGCGGCTTCGCTCGCATGGTATTACGGGAAATTACTATAGCGGTTGAACTTATCAATTATCCCCCCTCCTCCCCACTCCACCCCCTCCCGCATTCCATACATTCATTCCCTTACATTCAGTTTTCAAACATCTAGCCTGCCTCCTAAATTTCACAAAGAAAAAAATAATTATCCGATTTTGTTCATTCGTTCGGAATTTATGCGCTTACAAACATTTCGGATGTTTATTTTTAATTAAATATTTGGAAGTTTGTTAATATAATACAAAATTACACTATTTATTATTCAGTCTTTATAATCGTTACGAATTATATTTTTAATATAGGAACTCTTATCTGACATTTATTCCAGCTTGTCCAATAAAAACAAAACATATTCTAATATTTGAATTTTCTGGGGCAGTAGCTGGCCAGGGGGCTGAGTACCTACCAGCTTAGAGCCCACAAATATATAAACATCGTTTCCATGGGAATGATTTTTTTCTGACATTTGCAATTAACTCGCTTTTGTTAGCGACAGAAAACGTATAACAAATATAATATATTAATTTTTATAATTTCATAACGCCAGAGCTTACCATCATATACAACATGTAGTCTGCGCATATAATTTAGCTTTCTATTGGTGAATGAATTTTTAAAGTCTTTTTATTGGTTAATGCCTGAAAAGGTCATAAACAAACTCGAGCAGTTTCGCATTTATAATATTAGTATTGATTTTTGAAGATGTCGTAAAAACAAATACCATTATAGAAACTAAATAAAATCATATTTTAGATTTTTATTTTTGATAAACTTTGGCGCCTAAAAATTGCCATATTTTAAGCTTCAAATATCAAAAAATTTATAAAAAAAATTATCACAAACTTTTTTAATCAAAATGTAAAGAAATTAAAAAAATATAAATAAAAAAAGCTTCTTCTTCTATTCAATGGATTTGGCAGAAAATTGCCATTTTACTTTATCTCGTTCATATAAAAAAAAAAAATTAGAAGTTTGCTTTTATTTCCCAAAAATTACAATACAAAAACTGACGTTTTAATTCATTGCTTGCACATTTTAAGACGTTTATTTCTTTGATACGTGTATCAACACATGTATTAGACATTTATGTTATAAAAAAACATCACTTTCAAGAAATTCTTATGAAACAAACACCCTGCAACAAATGCAATTTGAATATTGATAAAACCATTCCTGACAGTTCAACGATTATTATTTTTATCATTACGTACGATTATTGTATGAAAATTTGTCTAAAGCTGATGAAAAATTACACAAAAAATTGAAAACACAAGGAATTTTACAGGTATAATAATAAAATGAT
The DNA here is from genome assembly GCA_936435175.1 of Glyphotaelius pellucidus. Classification (NCBI taxonomy): domain Eukaryota; kingdom Metazoa; phylum Arthropoda; class Insecta; order Trichoptera; family Limnephilidae; genus Glyphotaelius; species Glyphotaelius pellucidus. Next base: position 39,805,588 of record OW386543.1, read on the forward strand.
CGTTTTACGAAAAAAAAAAACACGCGATCTGTGTGGAGATTTCTAGACATAAATGGGTATTTCTCATCAAATTTCAAAATTTCTGATATTATAATTTTTTTTTTTATTTTGTAAAAATTGATATTTTTTGCAGAAATCAACATATTTTTGTATATAATACGTACATACATATTTGTTAATAATGTATATGTATATACTCGTACAACCATCATTCTCTCACTCCTAAATGCAGTGAGGGAATGACCGTGAGGGAATGATGAATTTTAACCTACAAAAACACCGGCACATAACCTCAATTTGCTTTTAACATTTCGAATATGCATTTTACTCCCAAAAACGCATAAAAGCAACAAAACATATACATGTTTACTAAAGTACCTTATACATATGCGTAACGTAAGGTAATGACCGCAATAAATGCAACTCATAACTATTTTCAACGTAATATTTTTTTGCACAAACCCACCTAGGGAAATTTCGAACTATTCTGGGAAAATCTAAAAATGTACAAATTTTCTCGGGAAAATTTTATCCGAAATTCTACAGTCAGCCACACCCCACTCTCTCCGGGAGAGGGGCATGATTCTCCATTAAAATTCTGTCCATCCCCCCCATGATTCTGAAATCTCGGGCATACCTTCACTCGGTCACTGGGTTAGTGATTCATTCATTCTTCACTGAGCATTTGGATGAGACGCTCGTTCTCCGAAAGCTGAAGTACTTACTCGAATAACACCAATCATGGAGTTTGCCCTTGAAGGACGAAATGCCGTAGTAACCGGAGGAGCCTCGGGCATTGGATTATCGTGTGTAAAGGAACTTCTGAAAGCGGGTGTTTCAGTATGTATATTGCATTCATTCTTATCTACTGATTCGTTCTGAAATGATTGTAAGGAAACAAGTGTGTACAGTTTTGCGTTCAGGGTCGGATTAAGACCTCCAAAGACCCTTAAAAAATATTGGTACAATGTTTACATACTGATGTTAATATTATGGAATCTATTTAAAAAATAACTGAAAGGTTATTTTTGTGGCGGCCGCATTTTCCGCAAATTTCCAGTCCCAAAGAGCTCTAAATTCACTAGGTTTTCAAAATAAATACTAATTTAATTTTGGCATTAATCTATACTAATATTATAAATGCGAAACTGCTCGAGTTGGTCCGACGCTCTGTAGGAAACCCGCTTGCACAGCGCGGGTGTAAACTGTGCGACCTAAAGTTTAAGTTTAGACTTACGGAATTCAATACTTCGTTTGTGTGAAAGCACTATGAAACCATACATGATTTTACTTCAATGGCAAGCCAGAGTTTGTTTATGACCTTTTCACGCATAACACAATATAAAGACTTTAATAATTCTTTCACCAATATAAAGCTAAATTATATTCGCAGACTACAGGTTGTATATGACGGTTAGCTCTGGCGTTATGAAATTATAAATATTAATGTATTATATTTGTTATACGTTTTCTGTCGCTAACAAAAACGAGTTTTTGCTAACGTCAGAAAAAAATCTTTTCCATGGAAACAATGTTGATATATTTTTGGGCTCTATGCTGGTAGGTACTCAGTCTACTGGTCATCTACTACTGCAGAAAATTCAAATATTAGAATTTGTTTTTTTTTTTGGACAAGCTTGGAATAAATGTCAGATGAGAGTTCCTATATTAAAAATATAATTCGTAACGATTATAAAGACTGAATGATAAATAGAGTATTTTTTTTATTATATTAACGAACTTCCAAATATTTAAATAAAAATAAACATCCGAAATGTTTGGAAGCGCATAAATTCCGAACGAATGAACAAAATTGGATAAGTAATTCTTTTTTTCTTTGAGCTATAGCATTATGAAATTTAGGTGGTAGGCGAGATGTTTGAAAACTGAATGTAAGGGAATGAATACATGGAATGCGGGAGGGGATGGGGGTAGGGTGGGGGGGGAGATAATTGATAAGTGCAAGCGCCACAGTAATTTCCCGTAATATCATGCGAGCGAAGCCGCGGGGAAAAGCTAGTCTTCTTATAAATGTAAAAGCAACAGTGATGAGGGTAGCAAAGGTAAATTCATGCAATGTACAGTGTTTTTAATATAATGTCCTCCACGTGCAAAGTCGTATCTTCCCCAAGCATAAACTTTCTAAAAAAGTGACCTGCCAGGTAAGTATGTTTCTGTCATCTATTTGTAAATTATAAAATTAGATAGATCCTAAAAATATAAACAAAAAAAAAAAAATTGTAAAGCGCCCTTGAGGTGATTTTTCACAAAAACGGCGCTCTACAAATTGTCCAATTATTATTATTATTATTATTGACAAAAAGATTCATTGTATCAAACATAGGTACAAATTATTACAAAAAATAACTATATATATATATATGTCGTTTTTATTATTTTGTTTTTATAAACAAACTAGCTGGTACCCGGCATGCGTTGTGATCCACTCGCATACCACCTGTAGTAAATTTGTTATACAAATTTTGTAACGCCAGAGCTTACTATTGTATATAGAAACACTCTTCTTTTAAAATGCAATCTTCTGTAAAAAAATTGAGTCAATACATCGATTACTCCGAGATTTGCGGATCCAAACACACGGAACCTAAATTTTTGTATTAACAAATACATATAATGTTATCATCTTTGGGATCTTCCGTGCTGAGGATTTCATTAACATACTCGTATTATTAAATAATATGAATTAATTATAAATATATTATGTAACGTTTTTCTAAATATAATTGTGTTTTTAGTGCATTTGAGTGGTTTTGGTTTCAGTCTGTATTTGGTATATTTTCTATGTCTGTGTTTTGAATCCAGCTTTTTATTTGAGATCTAAATGTTGAATCTTTTTGAGATTTTTGAATGAGAGTGAGATGCTGTTGTCTACAACAGAGTGAGATGCTGTTGTCTGAACTCTAGTTCAGTATCAAAGTATGAGAAGTTGTTTTTGCCAAAATGTAATTGAAGTTACTTGTACTCTTATTCAATGTTTTTGGCCCTGAACTCTAGTGTTTCCAATATACTTGAAAGTTGTTATTTCTTGTATTTACGTAAAGGAGAATTATTTTAGAACTAGCTTTTCCCCGCGGCTTCGCTCGCATGGTATTACGGGAAATTACTGTAGCGCTTGCACTTATCAATTATCTCTCCCCCACCCTACCCCCATCCCCTCCCGCATTTCATATATTCATTCCCTTACATTCAGTTTTCAAACATCTCGCCTACCACCTAAATTACATAATGCTATAGCTCAAAGAATTACTTATCCAATTTTGTTCATTCGTTCGGAATTTATGCGCTTCCAAACATTTCGGATGTTTATTTTTATTTAAATATTTGGAAGTTCGTTAATATAATAAAAAAAATACTCTATTTATCATTCAGTCTTTATAATCGTTACGAATTATATTTTTAATATAGGAACTCTCATCTGACATTTATTCCAAGTTTGTCCAAAAAAAAAACGAATTCTAATATTTGAATTTTCTGCAGTAGTAGCTGACCAGTAGACTGAGTACCTACCAGCATAGAGCCCGAAAATATATCAACATTGTTTCCATGGAAAATATTTTTTTCTGACGTTAGCAAAAACTCGCTTTTGTTAGCGACAGAAAACGTATAACAAATATAATATGTTAATATTTATAATTTTATAACGCCAGAGCTTACCATCATATACAACCTGTAGTCTGCGCATATAATTTAGCTTTATATTGGTGAAAGAATTATTAAAGTCTTTATATTGTGTTATGCGTGAAAAGGTCATAAACAAACTAGAGCAGTTTCGCATTTATAATATTAGTATGGATAGAGAGGTTTATTTAAAATTGTTGAAGATTTCGTCATTGTTAGTTCTTTCAGGAACTTTCAGCCTAATTTTTTGAAGGCTTTTTGGGTTTTAATTAGTGATTTATAATTTTGTCATTTGCCAATTTTCTGCGGAAGAAGTACCTTACTTTTAGTTATTGCCATTATTATTGAGGGGGGGCTCTGGTATATCGGAGTGTTTGTTCAATGCGTTTTTTTCAAAGTTGAAATTTATTATCATTCGCGAAACTTTTGTTACCTGTAAAGGTACATTTGAATAATTAAAAGTGATATATTAAAATAAAAGAAATAAAAAACTTTTTTCCACTTTAATTTTCTTGATCTTAACCGGTTTCAGCTTGTTAGAGCCATCTTCAGACTGATACAAATCATTCTTAGTCTACGGTTTATAAACATAACGTATGAGGGAGCGGAAGCGGGGTGGTCTAAAGGATTTTAATCAATTATATTAATTACATTTGTTAGTAAGTCGTTTTAGACTGAGGAATTTCTAAATATTTTGGTAATTCCAGTAAGCTTGGAATAAATTCCAGTAGCTCTCTTCAATTTTGTTTAGGGAAAAACCTTAAAAGTAATTTAGTAAAGGGAGTAAAAAAATCAGTAAAAAAATCCCATGCATCATAAATATAATAACGTTTTGACAAAAAATCGATCTTTAATAACTCATATTACTTGAAAGGTTTTTCCCTGAACAATATTGAAGTGAGCTACAAACCCAAGGTAATTGGCTTACTGAAATTACCAAAATATTTAGAAATTCGACAGTCTAAAACGACTAAGTAACAAATGTAATTAATATAATTGATTAAAATCCTTGGGACCACTCCACTTCCCCTCCCTCATATGTTTTGTATATAAACCGTAGACTAAGAATAATTTGTACCAGTTTGAAGATGATTCTAGCGAGCTGAAACCGGTTACGGTCAATAAAATTAAAACGGAAAAAAGTTTAATATTTGTGTTATTATAATATATTAAAATGAAATTCCACCATGAATTGTCAGTTTCAAAAATATAAATATTAATTAAAAGTGAGATTTGATGGATACCTAACTGATTTGGTGATAAGCGGAGTGTTCGACCAAATCGGCCGGAATCCCGGAGTCCTTGAAAATCATTTGAAACACGAAATTTAAAAAAAAATCGTTAGTGTGAATGTAGAATGCGCATTTACCACAGTTTGCAAAAAAAAGTTGTTGATTACAAAAGTGGCGAACATTAAATGCAAAAATGCCGGACAAAAAAAAACGGTTTTAATTTTGCAATAACATAATAATTTAGTATAGTTCTAAAATAATAAATTTCATGAGTTGTGGTTCATTCGCATACAATTTGAATTTTCATTGATTTAAACTTTGAATGAAGTGAATCGGATGAAAATTCGATGAGCTATGATTCTAGTCAAATGAATGACGTGGTTTTGAGAAAAACGCGTTTAAAGTTTTCGCTTGTAACGGGCCGTTCCGATTTTCGGTCTACCTGCTTGGCGCATAACGTTCCTAACTCTATTTAAAGTGGAATCTGATGCTATAACATTGAAAATGTATTTATTTTGTATAGCAAGATTTTTAGGCAACAAAAAAGTCTTTTGTTGATCCAAAAAAGATTTTTTGGATCATCAAAAGACCCCCCTTAATCCCATCCTGTTCGACATCAACGGGTATTGTACGATAGCAAATGTTTTACCAATTAGTTTACAATGGCGTTTACCAATTAGTTTATGTACCACATATGATATCTGTGCTGAGGTCATGACCGGCGACCAACCGTTGCTGAGAGTGAGAAGTAAGTAAATAGAGCCAAGATAAATTTAACATGATGTGTGGAATTTATTCCTTACCATATTGCTGATTTAAGTGCACGTGGATAACTGATAACGTGATGTTTGTATGACGAGTTTTAAAGTGCGCCCTTGCAGACGTTCTAGGGAATCCAGTTTCATATTCATGGCGGGAGTAGATTTGGTAAAAATAGATTCAAAGAGTGGTCTGTGCTTTTTTCTGTTCAGTTTAGAATTCAACGATAATACAAATATTGTGGAAGGTAGAAATGATTTTTTTTTAAATTTTTTTTTTTTTTTATTCTTCATTTTAATCACCCGCTAAACTGCCAAGGCAGTTTGTCAGCAGGTCAATTTGACAATATTAATAAAACACTAAAACATAAAATATTATAAGAAAACACAATAGCAAAATAGTTCCAGAAGAATAACTTTTAAGTACCTACAATACAAAAGCATAAAATATACAGACAGACAGATATAACACAGGTAAATTACTGATAGATTAAATTAATTATAGATAGTATTTATACATAAGATTACAAACAATATCAGTACAAAAAGTTTTGACCCATTAGCCATTTTTTAATTTTTCTTTTGAGATCAGTGGGGCAATTGGATTCGATTTTGAAATTCATCGGCATCTTATTAAATATGGTGGGGACAAGATAAGTGAATGTCCGTTGGCCGTATTTATTTATAATTTTCGGAACGGACAAACCCTCATTTTTACTAAATCTAGTGCCATGTTCATGATCTACTTTTTCTTTGTAAATTGAGTCCGACAATAGGTTTTGGCATACAATTTTAAACCATAACATTCCTCGCACAGGTAATATGTTAACTGATTCATATAGTAATTTTATGTCCCTTCTTTGTGCATAAACACTTTTGCTTACCAAGAGCTTAGTCAAAGAGTTTTGAATCGTTTGAATATAACCTATATTTGTCTTGCACGAGTTTCCCCAAGATGTTATTCCATATCTGATAGTGGATTCCGCTAGTGACAAATAAATTATTTTTAGCGTACTAATGGGCATAAAATATTTTATTTTGTAAATTCGCCCCGCAATAGCTCTTAGGCGTTTGCAGATGTTGCTTATGTGGGTATCCCATTTCATGTGCATATCTACAGTTATCCCCAAATATACATATGTTTGTACAAGTTCAATGGTTCCGCATTTGCAGGACTGTGACGAATTGTGTATGCACTCAAATGTATGCGACTTTATTACAGGTGTGATGGTATATTTGGCATGTGGAGATCGTAAATGCATTAATTTAGTTTTTTTTGAATTTATTATAAGACCCGCATCATGTGACCATTTCTGTAAGGATAAGAAATCGTGCTGTATGAGTTTTATTGCAATTTCTAATTCTTCATGCGAAATAACTAGTGCCGTATCATCAGCATAAACGTAATGTTTAACAAATGTGAAGATTTTATTCATGAGTGAAACAAATATTATGTATAATGTTGGACCGAGGATTGACCCTTGCGGGACTCCTGTTGACATAAATTTAGCTTTGCTGTAAGTTTGAAAGAGTTTCACTTTAATTTGTGACATGAGTAGGTAATGTGAATGTTTCATAATATAATATATTTGACGAAAGGCGTGATCCAGGGGTAAGGCTCTTGACTCGCAATCCAAAGGTCGCGGGATTGAATCCCGGCGTGGGAAAATATATTTATTTGATTAATTTGTGTTATTTCACAATTAATTAATTAAAAATAATATATAGTATATTTGCGGTACGTTGCAGAGTGGAAGATACCCTCAGTATCGCCCTGGTGTAAGACCACCATTCAGAATTGAAACGTTGCTTGAAATGGCTTTAGCCGTGTTTGGTGACCAGATCTGAATAGCCAAGAACTTCCCCATCTTCCTCTTCCTCATATCTTTCCCCTCCCCTCTACCTTCAGCCTCACAACATACCCCAATTGGGGATGCCATAGTCTCACTGGCTCCAGATGGGAGCAGCTGAGACTCTTGTGAGGTATTCCAAAAAAAGGTAATAATGGTGATTCCTGACATTATTTGAAGCAAAAAAATATTAAAAAAAAAATTATTAATGATAATATATTACAAAATTTTTACAAAATTATTACATAACATTTATAATTTACATTATTCTCGATGAGTTTAATAAAACTCATTTCTGGAAGGACAACATTCTACAACTAAAAGAAAATTATTTTACACAAGAATACGAATTTAAATGGGAGTTCAATGAACAGTACATAGATTTTAAAACGGACTAGACACACTTGATACAGTTAGTTGAAGAATATACAAGGATTTACAAAGAAAGACAGCTAAATTCGGCACCGGTTAAGCTAAAGCTGCTGAGAAAATATCCTTTTAGGGCCTCTGCCAATGTTTTTTGTTTGGTGCTGGAAGTTTTAGGTCTTTGGGTAATGCTTAGTTCACACTGAGCTATATATCTGCGAGCAGATATCTGTTGATTCGCGAGCGCTTATCTTTTGTCCTTTCACACGAGGCTATCAAATATTTCTTCCTGTGGTAGGAGAGAGGGTCAGTCGAATTAGGGAGCGGCAACGGAACGCATATTTTTTGTACTGAAATCTGTCAACTTGACATCTGTCATCCACGGGTCTAGGCAGCTCCGTATTTATAATGACCCCCTCTCCTGTTTTAGTCGGAGAAGGGGAGAGTTATCTTCTGGGATATCGCGTCTGGAGCGGTTACGTCTGAGATGTGTATTGTCTATGATTGATCTGCGCTTAAAAACGCTTAGGTGTGAACGGTTTGAAGGGATTGTATGGAGAGCGTTATTTGGCGTGCTATGATCTTTTATATTTGATAGCTGAGTGTGAACCAGCTCTAATGCGTTGTATCGCGTATGTGCGACGTATTGTAAGGAGAGAATTTCAAGTCTAGCCCCTAGGAAAATAGCGTAATGGTAATTTCAAATAATATTTTTTCTGTGTTGGGTATTTATTTTTGCCATAATTCTGTGATTTATAAAAGTTTACAAACAAATAATTTACTGGTATGTTTTTAGGTTTTCACGGCCAAAAAGTATTTTTGTTATTGTTTTTGGGGTGTTATGCCGTGTTTCGCTACCTCCTTCTTTAGCCAACGTTTCGGACAGCGTTACAGTGTCCATCATCAGGGCAGATGACTGGTCATCTGCCCTGATGATGGACACTGTAACGCTGTCCGAAACGTTGGCTAAAGAAGGAGGTAGCGAAACACGGCATAACACCCCAAAAAAAAAAAAAAAAAAAAAAAAAAAAAAAAAAAAAAAAAATAATAATAATAATAATTTACTTTTCAGAAATGTGCCATCTTGGATTTCAACACAGTGTTAGGGGAGAAGAGTAGAGATGAAATCGCAGCAGAATTTGGAGAAGATCGAGTGATATTTGTACCCTGTGATGTCACTAGCCAAGAATACTTTGGAAATGCGCTGAAGACCGTTGGAGAAAACTTTCGTTTCGAGATTTTCGTCAATAATGCGGGATTATTGGATGAACGGAATAATTGGGAAAAACTCGTTAAAACCAATGTGGTAAGTTTTAAGATTCAATAAGTAATATTTACAATATGAAGTGTGTTTGGTGTTGAAACGAGAATAAGCATAGTTCCTACTGGGATGTCATTTTACTCAGTACGCAGCTTTTCCCAACCTCATTATTTTGGTGGAAAATCATTTTGAATTTGGAACAATGACAAGATAAAAGTAGCAAATTCGATTGCATTTGTTTTTGAAAAACAGAAAAAGAATTTGAACTACCTTGGAACTTACAACTAAAAGAAAGATTTTTGACCATCTTGAAAGTAAACAATACCGTTTTACATTTATTTGTTTGTGGCGATAATTACCTCGAGGTGTCGCAGTGGAATTATATTTGTGATTATGTTGTGTGCTCCTTCGCAGAGGTAAGTGTTTGGTTATTCTCTTTTCTTGCATCCCTTGTTATTCCTACACACATTTTCACCCAATTACAGCTTTCGTTTTGTTTCATTATTAGTTTTTACAGTCCATTTCCAAGTGCATCTGAAGCTATAATTCGAAAGGAGTTTCGGATGCAATATTTTGGTCTCTCGGGCCGGATATCGTTGTCGGTGTTTCCATTTTTAAGTGCATCTGAAGCTGTAATTTGTAAGCAGTTTCGGATGCCATAAAATGTTTTAACGTTATTTTAACGAATTCTTAAAACTGGTTTTTGCAAAGGTCTTATTACCAGTTCTCCTTCTTTGCTGGAATAGCGTTCGTGTTAATATATTTTATTTTGCATGAAATTGGTAAACGATTAAGCGGTAACTAAAAGGCTTGGGAATCTCTGCTTTAATGTTGACATTTTTAATTTTGTGTATACGAACGACAACATTAATTCCACCAGAAGAGTTTCATGATGTGATTGTTTGTTCAGTTGTAGATTAGGACGTCAAACAAAACACATAATAAAAAATAAATGTGGCGAAATGTGACGGTATAAGGGAGACCTTTCAAATGTAAAATTTTCAAAATGTTGTTTTATTTTTATATTAACATCACCCAGGAGGCCCTTGTGGGTTTTTTTTTAGGAAAGGAACTACAAGAAGTTCTGGTGGAAGGACGTGAGGGGTGAGTGTGTTCAGGAGTGATGGACATATGAATCCATCCCTCCCGCGACGGTGCAAGACGATGGGTTGAGAAAGACCAGCTGGAGAGGTCAAAGAGTCTCCTCAAATCAGCCTCTCCCGATTTGGCCCAACACGTTTCTTTAATTTAACGACACGATACTTTACTTTAATTTACCGACACGACACTTTACTTTAGTTTTGAACCCGCAAGTCACCAAACATTAGCTCCACACAGGAGGCCCTAAAGAAAATAATTCCCCTCAGGGCCTATGTCATCTTTGGGGATGCGGAGGATCTTTTGAGGAAAGGAAGAAGAGAAAGTTCCAGGAAGGAAAAAGATATAAGGGGTGGGTAGGAATGTGGGGGTCAGTGTCTCCAGGAGTGACGAACGTATAAATCCAACCTCTCACTGCGGTGCAGTGCACTCCGAGAGAGTCCTGCTGGAGAAATCAAAAGGTTTCCCTCAACCACTATCTCCCAATACGGCCTGCCCTCGATGCTGGCGGGCAGATGCAATCTACGAAAAAAGTTGAAAGGGAGTCGATTTTGCTCGCTATTCGCTAGCGTGTACGGCGGATGGCAAGATGGAAGCGAGCGAGCAGCTGATTTCGTTAACTGTCAAACTACTACTTGATCTGGATTATTCGTTGTACAATCTGTTAAACAAATGACTATTAGCAGTGAGCTAGCTGCGAATATCTCAGTTTTTTACAAAATGTCGACAGTTCGCGCGGGAGTCGCTATTTTAGCGCAGCTTTTCGCTGGATAGTTCGCTACTGAGCGAGTGGAACGTTTTATGTGTCGTCATCACAATCGTAATCGCCGATTTGCCCGCAATTAAATTTGCCGACAAGTAGCTTGTAAACTCGCTCAATGTAATCGAGGCTTTACTTAAAAAATAATAATGTTTAATTATATTATTTCAGAATGGTTGTATTATAGGCTGTACTCTGGCGATGGAATACATGGGAAAGAATCGGGGCGGCCTCGGTGGCTGCGTTGTCAACATGTCTTCCTTATTGGGGGTGATTCCAGCCGCATGGTGTCCGATATACTCCAGCACCAAGCATGCTATTACAGCATACACAAGGAGTTTGGGGGTATGCTACTTTCTAATGCATTTATTTTTATTTTATTTATTTATGAAGACGCCAATTGGCATTTTACATACATAGCTAATAATAAAATTGTAAAGATTATAAGTACATAATAGATTGTAATAGCAATAAAATTTAACCAAAAGCCACATAAAAGCAGGTAAATACACACGCATACAATAATTATAGGGTAAATATTCCACTATCCGCCGCACTTTTGTTGGGCACAGAATTTGAAAATTACACTTAATTATTTCAATAAACAACTAATTATTTTTGAATATATGGTAAAAAATGCATAAATTTTCCATCTTTATTCAAAGTTCAAAATTTCCCACATTTCCCGATTCCTTTGCCATCATTTTTGTTTCAATTTAAATACAAATGAATTACTTGGTTCTATAACAAATCAGTATTATGCAATTTCAACAACTCTTTGAGAAGTCGTTAAAATTTATGAAAAAATGAAATATAGCACATAACCTAACCAATTTTTTTTGTTTATCACGTTTAATGACTTCTCAAAGAAAGTGTTGAAGTTGCAAGATTCTGAGTTGTCCGATCACTGAATTAATTACGGTAAGTTCACACGCGGTAGAAGTGAAACCTTCAGAAAACTAAACTTCGAGAGAATGAGACGAAAGCAGAGTAGGATTTATTTATTAGGGTTTATTTATTATAATATTGTTACCAAGTTTAAAAATTATTTTAAATTTTATTCTACGATGCATCGCACAAAGAGGAGGTCGATAAGGTACGAAGCACCGTACAAAGAGGACAACGATTAGTCTATCTCATTCTCTCGCAGGCTAAATCCTGTAGATGTATGTGTTTGTCTCTTTTTAGTGTCGCTCGTTTCCGGTTCATCGAGTTTCAAATCACAGCGGTGCTAAAGAAGTTTTCATTTCAAAAACTAAAAACCTAATAACCTAATTTGTGTAGCGAAATAGTTATTTCTAGAAGTAATTGTTGAAACAAAGTGTTATTTCCCCAAACTGTGCCTGAACGCGTGGCGGTTAGGGGAATAATTACCAATTTTATGAGTAGTACAAACTTGTTATACGAAAAATAAGAATATGCCTATTCGTAAGGTGTAGAATTCTGCATTTGACAATTTTTGAAGTGAAACTTCTTTAGCACCGTTGTGTTTTGAAACTTGGTGAAACGGAAACGACACTAAAGAGACAAACACTTACATCTATAGGATTTAGCCTGCGAGAGAATGAGATAGAATGAAACCTTACCGTATTGGCCGTTTTGATTATGAGCTCACTTTTCAAGGCTCCTCCTATTGGTTGAGATTATTAATACATTTTTGTGAAGGTTTCACCTCTACCGCATGCTAACTGTAACCTTTACATAGCATAAAATAAAGTCACTCCCGCTTACTCTGTACGCTTAGATCTTTTAAACTACGCAACAGAATTTCATGCGTTTTTCACCAATATATAGAGTGATTCAAGAGAAAGGTTTATACGCATAATAAATGCATATTATCGTAGAGAAAAACCGAAAAATTCAAATATTCAATTCAGGCTTCGGGCAGCGGGCTGGCAAGCGGGCTGCGTGGATTTGATGTGTGCAAATTACCAGATGGCGTTGGTTATAAAGGTTGGGTAATGGCGTTGTGTTTCGTTAGCCACAGTAACGTGTTAGTATATTATAAATTACAAAACTAAATAATTTAAAATAAAATGAAAAAATTAAAGTATACTTTGAGAAACAAACTGTAAATTCGCCTTAGAGCGGTGAATTCTTGCATTTCAGTGAAGTATTTATGTAAATTTCGTTTCATCACTTATACGGGAACTTTAAATATGTTTGCCACTTTTCCAAAGATATTAACATAATTATGCAGTCTATTCATAGTTATAAGAGCCTGATAATTTGTTTGTAAATTTACACAAAAATGGTAAAATTTTGAATCGTACTTTGGTCGGAATATAGATTTTTTTATACGGAGAATTTCAGGGCTGTCAATACCATGATTAATAATTTTATTTATCATTTATAAGGTCAATTCACGTATCTGACGGTGTAATCTAATTTAGTTGTTGCATTAGCAGGATATAATTAAAGTCTTGGATTGGAATATTTATGAATCTGAGAAATTTGTGTTTTACCCTTTCTACATTTCTGGAATGTACTTATAAAATGACAACCAAATGTGCGAATCATACTCTACTTGACCTCTTACTGTTTTCAGACACTTGAAGTTCTGCATCTAAAACCAATCATTTTTAAAGATTTATTTGTTATTTAATTTACGTACAGAATAAATGTTAACTTTACGTCAAAAAACACCCGAGTCCTTTATTCAAGCGACTGTAATTTTACACTATTGATAAAGTATTAATAAATTGTAGAATTTATGTTTTACAAAAACGATTTACTCGACACTTCTGAATATTAGGAAATTAAGGGTTGATTAGGCACCATCGATAGATTTTTGTTATATATTTTTGGGGTATTATGTCATGTTGCGCTACCTCCTTCTTTAGCCAACGTTTCGGACAGCGTTACAGTGTCCATCATCAGGGCAGATGAGCAAAAAATCTTTTACTTTGAAAAAATCTTTGCAAAAAATGTTTTGCTCATCTGCCCTTACGATGGACACTTTAACGCTGTCCGAAACGTTGGCTAAAGAAGGAAGTAGCGCAACACGGCATAATACCCCAAAAATAATAAAAAAAAGTATTTTTGTTATACATTATGTAACGCGAAACCGGTAGGTAGTAGAAAAATCAAATAAATCGTGGTTACAAACAAAATTATTGTGTTATTTCAATGTATAATATGTCAAACCACAAGTTACTGCTTTCTACCAAAAAAAAAATTAAGTTTTTGGTTATACGGTGTATAGCATTTATGTTTAATCTTTTAGAGACCTATTTACTGGAAAAGAACCGGAGTGAGAGTGTTGTCTCTATGTCCCGGACCTACGAGGACCAAAAGTCCTGTCGGAGGTAGTATTGATGATGGAGATGAAGATATGAACAAAGATATGCAGCAGATGATACAAGACCATGGAAACTTTCAAGAGTAAATATGGAATTTGACCATCTATTTAGCATTCTTTTTTTGATAAATTTAGTTTTAATTTAATCAGTTAAGCATATTTTTCAATATAGAACCAACATTATTGTACTCCTAATCCTAAGAGATATTTAGAACTCACCATACAAAAAGGAGAGTATCGTCGCTCACTTTAAAATACCATCTGTCTAAAAAAAAATTGTTTTTTTTATTTGATTTTTTTTTAAAACGCATGTGCCCTGGATTGAATCGACCAACAAATGTTTTGACCAATCACCGCTCCTTTTATACAAAGTTTTGTTACAAAATAATTGGTACTTATCAATGATCAGCAGTAAATATGTTTATACAAAAAAATTATTTAGTAATAAGAGTAAAATTATAATAATTTTTGGATGCTCTTACAATTTTTTTTGTTTTATTAAATTTGAATAAAATAATTCGAAGTGAAAACTTCTTTGGCACCGTTGTGATTTGAAACTCGATGAAACGGAAACTAACCGTACTAAAAAGAGACAAACACATACGTCTGTAGGATTTAGCCTGCGAGAGAATGAGATAGACCAATCGTTGTCCTCTTTGTGCAGTGCTTCGTATCATAAAATGTAAAATAATTTTTACATGTAGCAATCACTTTTTTGGGAATACATAATTATAATAAACACAATGATATAACCTTGTTTTATTCCACTTTATTATATTCTTCTCCAACCGGTTTCGGTTCGACCTGAACCTTCATCAGGGATGAATATATAATAATGAAAAATATACTGGCAGTATATTTTTATTCATCCCTGATGAAGGTATAAAAATAGTAATAAAAATAGGTAATATAAAAATAGAAATAAATAAATAATTTCGGTTCAGGTCGAACCGAAACCGGTAGGAGAAGAATATAATAAAGTGGAATAAAACAAAGTTATATCATTGTGTTTATTGTAAAATAATTTTTAATGTTAACAATATTATAATAAATAAACCCTACAATTATCCTATTCCTGATACTCTGCTTTCATCTCATTCTCTTTCATTAATTTGTGAAGGTACCTTAGATACCATTAGATACCACACAGAAAATCTATCAAATACTCCTCAAATTTATAACAAAAATTTGTATCAAACAACGTTTGTTTTAACAAACACGTATAATTGCAAAAACATATTCCTACAGTAAATTTGTCCAGTATCACAATTTTCAGATTGCAAGATACTCTCAGTGTCGCCCGAGTGTAGGACTACTTCCCCTCCTCACTACTTTCAGCCTCGCAACATACCTCAATTAGGAATGCCATAGTCTCATTGGCTCCAGATGGTTAGGAGCAGTTAGACTTTTGTGCAGTATTCACATTAAAACAAATGCAAAAAGAGAACCAGAGATTTTTTTTTCATATTTCATAACATTAAAACATTTGTTTTTTTGTATTTAATTTAAGATAATTTTAATCTTTGTTTGAAGTTATTTATTACTAAATAGCTTTTACCCGCGGCTTCGCTCGCATGGTATTAGGGGGAAATTACGGCACAAAGAATTTTCCCACGGGAATGAAATGTTTTTCCGGGATAAAACGTAGCCCATTTCATTTCCCAGTCCTCCTTCATGGCGCCAGAGCTCGCTATTATATATATAAACCATCGCCGGCATACACACTTCAAATCCCCAAAGTTTATTGGCAATCGGATGAACGGTTAGGAATGCATAATTTCGTTATGCCAGAACTCACTATTGTGTATAGAAACAATCGCGGGCACACGTACATCAAATCCCCAAAGTTTCATCGCAACCGGTCGAACGGTGAGCAATGCATAATTTCGCTATGCCAGAACTCACTTTCGTGTATAGAAACAATTATGTGCACGCGTACATCAAATCCTCAAAGTTTTATCGCAACCGGAAAAACGGTTATCAATACATAATTTCATGATTCCAGAACTCACTTTTGTGTATATAAACAATTATGTGTACGCGTACATCAAATCCTCAAAGTTTTATCGCAACCGGACAAACGGTTATCAATACATAATTTCATGATTCCAGAACTCACTATTGTCTATAGAAACCATCGCGGGCATGCGCACATCAAATACCCAAAGTTTCATTGCAATCGGATGAACGGTTAGCAACGCATAATTTCATGATGCCAGAACTCACTATTGTATATAGAAACCATGGCAGGCATGCGCACATCAAATCCTCAAAGCTTCATCGCAATCGGATGAACGGTTTAGCAACGGATAAAATCTCGCCCACATATGTACGAACCTAGAGGCATACATATTTTCATTTTTATATACTCGTATATAGATGATTTCATTGTAATTTCTCAATGATATTATTTTTTGTCATTTTAAAAATGATGTTGCTGTTTGTAGTAAAGCAATAATGATGTTGTGTTTATTCCAGATCAGAAGCAGTTGCGAAAGCGCTGATTACCATAATAAGATCAGGAGAAAATGGATCCGTTTGGGCTGCGACAGGAGGACAACCGGCTTACGAGTTGGAAATACCAGATTTAGAAGGATTGAGAAAGAAAAAAGTTCAATAACCAATAAAATAGTACTAGTTTTCTGTTAGTAAGAAAATGTTGGATTTAATTGACTTGTTGACAAATAAATTGTTACCACTTAAGAGGAATGTAGCGCTCCCTATTTCAAACAAAACTTGAATTGGGATTTCGCCAAAATACCCAATCCAACTGAATTATTGTTTTTTAAATCAAAAGGCAAAGCATGTTTCTACGGATACATGCTATTTTTTTTATTTGTGTTTTAAATTATGATACGAGTAATATATAGGCATTTTCAAATGTTGTCAGGTGATTCGTCACCCAGAAATAATAACAATCTTTCTATACATTTATTTTTAAATTTCGGCATAACAGTTCTATATTATTTTTTCTTGATCACAGAAAGAAATATTTTCCACCCGTGTAAAGTCCCGCAATTAATTATATGGAATGAAACGTTTTTTCGTGCAAGAATTCATTTAAAGATCCACAAGATTTCTTTTCAATTGAGGTAAGGTTTAATAATTGGCTCTAATTATTATTGTTCATATAATTATTGTGTATTATTGCCAACATACAAAATAAACGTAGAAGTAAAGCCTAGCTAAGCTGTACAATAATAGAGGAAGTGTGAGGCAGGAGGTTGGATATTGCATGCGTTCAGGGTTCATGCAGCCTACTTATCCCTTCAAATAATAATTATATATTACTTGAGGTCGAGTACAAGAGATGTTCAAACTACAAGTAAGCATATTTTATATTTAAAAAACGGGAACGAGAAGCACCTAATAGATGAATTTGCTTCAAGGGAAACAATAGAGAATATTTTTTTTTCAGATTAGCTCTACAAAAGGTCCTGAGAAAGAAAATCTCTTAATGCCTGTGTCATCTTTGGGGATGCTGTGTGGATGATCTTTATGAGGGAAAGGAAAGAGAGGAATTTCTGGGAAGGAAATAGGTATGGGGGGTGGGTAAGAATCTGGGTGTCAGTGTGTCCAGGAGTGACGGATGTATGAATCCTTCCCTCCCACTGCGATGCAAGGTGATGGGGCGAGGGAGTCCGACCGAATAAATCAAAAGGTCTCAACCAGTTTCTCATGATCCGGCCTGCCATGCAGTAGGTGGGAAAACACATCCGATGCCAAAACCTAGACAAATTTCACTCCATGAAGCCGGGCATCCCTGCAAAGTTACCAACATAATGAACCACTTGGGAAGACCTATGGTGGAGGTGTTGTTTATCAAATGCACGGTTCCTGGGGTGGCGGTATCCATACCCGCCTCCCAAAAATAAAATGGTAAGAATATATTGATAAATTAATACATATTTTTAATCCCAGGCGAAGCTGAACGATGTAATTCACTATCAATACGTATGTATACTTTTTAAACCGAAAAACAAAAAAATTACCGGGTTACGGATAACTTGACAACATTTGAAAATCCCTAGGAGATTATCAATATTTGAAGATCTCTAGAGAACTTAGCCAGTTGAGAAGTTGATCTTACGATGCCTGGGTGGAAACCAAGCGCGATGCCAATTCAGCCACTGACCGGTCACTATTAGTCAGTCCATATCCTCGCTTTGTACGATATAGGCGGGCTAAATCCACCCCCAAAGCATTGATAACCGGCAGAATGGTTTTTGGACGCCAAGGCGCTAGAAGTCACATGTAAGACATTTACGTAAATAGTTGCGTACTTATATCTCACCGAAGTTTACGTAAATTGCTTAATTTTATGAGTATTAATTACATTTAAAAAATCAATCTAAAATAGCTCAGTAACGGTTTTTAAAAGTTAAAAGCCAGGAAATTTGTTTTCTGCGGTTAGTTTGTCATAATTTCAAGAAGAGTGCACTGACTCCAGCAAAACAAATACTATTTAAAATTAGAATCCTCGTATACACCATGTAACACACTTTGGTAACATCATGCTGATTGCAGTGGGGTACTTCATCAAAACTCAACTCAACATTAATTAAATTCTTGTCGATGATATTCAGTAAACTAGTTATCTCTAGATTGCAGTAGAAAGCATAGATATACCACTCACGTAGATAGAAGTTTGAAAAAAAGTAACACATTCCTCTTTTAAAATCATAAATAATATTGGTGACATCCAAGCTTTCGACCTGTATCCGGAAGCTCGACATTCCAACCAAGCCGAGCTTAAAGCAGCTGATATATCGACCATATATTGCTGTCCCGCAGAATAGTTTGGAATGTGAAAGATTACTTCTACAACTACTTCCCACCTTCCTCTCTCCCATCTCCTTCCCGTCCCCACTGCCTTCAACCTCACAATATAACGCAATTGAGGATGTCATAGTCTCACTGGATCCAAACGGGAGCAGTTAGGACATTTGTGCGCTATTCGCATACATAATAAAAACAAGAAAAAAATCCCTCTCACGTCAGAGAAATAGTAGAAAAATGGATTCGCCAAAATGTCAAAGCGTAGACCAGGCTGTGAGGAAAAATATGGAATGTATTATATAACAGATTGTATTATAGATTGTATTGTATTATAGAGAAATCAAAGATTAAGAAAAATATTAAGAAAATTAAAAAAAAGGAAAAAAAAAACAAATAACAAAGAAAAATAAGAATATTTTGTTTATGTACATGTTATTCACATTTAAAGGCTCTGGTTTGCGAAAGTTATGCCTTGCGTTACACGATATGGTGACGATGGCTCATTTGCGGTATGAAACCACGTACTCCCACCCCCCTTCTCCCTACCTCTATGTGTAAAAACTAGGTTTGCGTGTGAAGGTAGAGAGGGCGGGGGCGAAGCCAGTCCAACTGGGAGACGCAACCCCTTGATCAATCTACCCCGTGCTGGTGGAAAAGAAAACAAATAAAATCTGTTTTAATCTATTTTATCCTCTCAGACCTCGGCCATATTCTGCCAGGAAGAAGGTTAAAATATTTCCGCTTTTGCAATAAAATCCAAAGAAATGGAATTTTTCTGAACTTATCCAAAAATTAAAAAATGTTTTTGAAAGATGATGAAACACGCTTTCAAATTTAAAAAAAATTGTACCAATCTGAAGATGGCTTTAACAGGCTGAAACCGGTTACGATAAAAAAATTAAGTGGAAATAAGTTTCACATAAAAAAATAAATAAAAAAAAACCCTTGACTCTCTGCAGAAACGGGCGGTCCATTTGATAGACTCTCCTAACCTAACGGATTGCAATCCTTAGAGCACAGGTGCCAGGTGGGAATGCTGTCCTTGTTCTACCGGTATTACGATGGAAGATGCTCCAAAGAACTAGCGTCATTGATCCCCTCGGCACCGGTGCGTAGTCGGGAAACACGCCAAACGCCCGCTCAACATTTGTACACGGTTCATTAGTCACATGAGAACGGGTCGTTTCTACGACTCGTTCTTGAGTTCAACAGCTCGGCTGTGGAATGATTTGCCGGCCTCTGTGTTTCCTCCCTCCTACAACATGGGTCTCTTCAAGACCCATGTTCACTCCTTCCTCTCCTCAAAAACACCCTCCACACAGCATCTTCAAAGATGACATAGGCCTTGAGGGAAATTATTTTCCTCAGAGCATCCTGTGTGGAGTTAATGTTAAAAAAAAGTGTTTTATTATATTATTATAATGGAATTTCACCACGAACTGTCAGTATCAAAAATATAATTAAGTTGTGTTCGAAATTATCACATATTTAATTATAACAGAGATTTGCAAGTGAGTTTTGCTACTTTTATAATATTCTTATTGAAAAATGTTAAATGTTTCAGGTAGACGGGGTGTATGAACGAGAGGAGGATGGGGTTAGGGGTGAACGGATGGTTTAACAGAATGAACAGCGTAAAGGAGTGGCCGGTGACAAACTGGAAAAATCCACACTAACTTCATAAAGATGTTTCACTGGACGTAAACACGTGTCTCCCAGTGTACATATTTAGTCGATGAGGGTGGAAACCTGGTACGTAATTGGTACACATAGCAAGCTTTTGTTTTTTTTCGACATTGCAACTAGAAATATGCCTGTATTATGTTAATAGAAATTTTTTCCACATTTATTTGATTTCTGCGTTCAGTTTGGGAGAGTTTGTGCTGTATATGCATTGTTTAATGTTTCTTTACATATTTACTATTATTGTTTTCATTTGAATTTTTAACCTCCCTGGGACAAGCCTGTGTTGACGTTAATAATTTTATGATTTAATAAAAATAACAAAAAATAAAATATTGAGAAAAAAATATTTTATCATAAGGTCAAAATATTTCCGCTTTGCAATAAAATCCAAATAAATGGAATATTTCTGAACATGTCCGAAAACTAAAAACTGTTTTGGAAAGTAGTGAAATTAACATGTTAACAAATGAAATTAATTTTTTCTTTTTTCTGTATAATATTTTATTTTTTGCTGTCACATTGTATTACTTTGTATTAAAATAAATAAATTAAACCTTGAAAAAAAAATTGAAATATTTAATTCAAACATAAAAAAAGTTTAAAATGGCTCACCTTATATTTTCACATCTAAATTTGCTTATAATGCAAAAAAAGAAAAACATTTAAAAATATTTTTATAATCTCATATTGTATTAGACAAATGCAATATTAAAGTTATTATCATCTCACGTTTTTTATCGTTTCATAAACAAATATTTATAGAAGTTCTCGAAAGTTTATATATTCTTTTCAAATTGTAGTCGCAAATTTTGGTTTCGTAAAGGTGAACAGTTAAATTTTCCTCTAGATTTGAATACAAAGCTTGAAAGTGAAGTTTTCTCTTTCTAACATCGTTTAGATTATATTTCTTACTATGACAGTAAGGGAGATACAACGACATGATCAATGAAACCTATGTGAACCCTGACAAATTTGGTTTTCTGTGATTAAACAGGTTAACGTTTCATGCAAATAATGGGTACCTACTAAGTTGAAGGGAACTGTCGCGGCCGAATACCACGACACGAGAGTGTGGACTTTAAATCCTTTTTGTAAACGTAATAGACCATGTATCGTGTTTTGAAGGCAGATCGAAGGAGAATCGGTTTGACAGGAAATCTCCTACCTTTTGACGGCTTCTGAAGGCTGCTCAGGGTCGTGTCTGGTATCACACTATAATGCACAACAAGGGTTTTTAAACACGACACTATTATTTTATAAAAAAGCGAAACTTTGCGATTATTTGCGATATCTTGACGAGAGCTACTTGTGACCCATATCACTTTCGAAATGCAACTATTAACAAGTGGGTAATGCGCACTTGGGTGGCAATATTGTTCAACGTGTAGGTAAGCACATCCTCTTCCTTACTGGTGGAGATTTTGAGGAAAGGAAGAAGAGAATGGATTACAATGGAAGGACTAGGGGAATATGGATCAAGTCTTTTAAGAACTGTTTCAGAACCAAACAGGAACTATAACATTATATTAGAGTAAAAACGCATACAATATTTTTATAAAAACGACCCCCAGACTCCTTCCCATCCCTCATACTTTTTGCCTTCCCAGAACCTTGCCTTTCCTTAAAAAGATACTTCACACAGAATCCTAAAAAATGATACAGACCCTGAGGGAATTTTTTTCTACAGGGCCTCCTGTGCGGAGCTTGTGTAAAAAAATCCTAAAACTGATCTCTTGTAAATTTTGATTAATATTGTGATTCCAATAATTTTGGCATAATATTAGGCATAATATCATTTGGCATCATACAGAGTAAAAATGCTATCACCACGTTTATTTCTAAATCACATAGGTAACGAGTAGGTACTGTGTAGTTATACTGTGAAGCCATTGCCACCGGATATATAAACGCGGGAAAGGTGTCATGGCAGCGCATCCGGCGGCACCGGAACCGGCGGACATTGGCCGTGGGATCTTCATTATGCGCGGGAATCCCCGCGAGTGGTGGAAAGCGCCATTTTGCATTAGTTACACGTCAGAAATATAGACCCTTGAGTGCTTTTTGAACTTTAAACACCTTTTAGTAAGTCATTGTTTATCGAACTTCAATAGAGGAGATGTACCGAATATGGAATAGCTTAGGTAAAAAAAGTCTGATTAATTATAATTGAATAGTTTATCAAGTATTACACGTTAAGATCTTTCGAAATATAGTTACGGAACTTAAAATGTCAACGAAATATTAAAAGGAATATTTTTTTTATTTTTTATATGAATACCGCTCTGGAGCCAGTGGCGTCCCTAATCGGGGTATGTTGTGAGGCTGAAGGTAGTCGGGAGGGGAAGGAGATGGGGGAAGAGGAAGGTGGGGAAGTACCTGGCTATTCAGATCTGGTCACAAAACACGGCTAAAGCCATTTCAAGCGACATTTCAATTCAGAATGGTGATCTTACACCAGGGCGATACTAATAGTATCTTCCACTCTGGAACGTGCCGCAAATAAACTATATATTATTTTAAATTAATAAATTGTGAAATAACACAAATTAATCAAATAAAATTTATTTGACACGCCGGGATTCGATCCCGCGACCTTCGGAATGCTAGAAGAGCCTTACCGTAGGACTACGCCGGTCGTCACCATATATAAAAGGAATATAAATATAGAAGGAGTAAAACCTTATTATAATAAAAATAAATTTATTTATTCAAAATTTAAAACATAACCAGATAAAATAACAATCTTCCGAAATCTATTTCAATTTTTTGTAGAAAAGAATTTAATTTAAATTTTTTTAATTTAATTTAAAATTTTTAATTAGAATTTAAATTAATTTAAAAATTTAAATAAGAATTTAATTTAAAAATGACATATTTACGGTTGTGTCTGATTATTCCCTATGATTGGCCACGAATCTAGATGGCAGGTTATGAAATTTTTTCAATCAATGTTAATTTAATCGACGTCTAATACAATTGGTATGTAATTGTATCTCCTATTTTTATCTCTGAAGTCCGATCAAATATTATTGTGTTGTTTTTCTTTAATTTTTTTTCTAATATTTTCTTTAGCTTTTAACTGTGGCACGAAAGCATTGTTTATGTATATTTACATCGTGGATACTAAATAAATAAATCAGTTGCCAACAAAAATATATTATTCATAAAAATCGTTATTATTTTATTTCTACACGGTAGTAAAATCCATTTTCGAACAAGGTTACTCCGTGATTTGTTTCAGTAAAAATAAAACAATGTAAATTTTACATGTTTATAAACCATATAACGACAATACAATGACCCTTTATTTTTATATATCGTTGTTTATATTTTATTAGGCGGTGTGTTCTTGTTAGCAAAATGTTGTTTAAAAAAAATAAATCGCTATGGTAACCTCAGTCAGGCAAAATAAAAGTGGATAAGTCTAAGTGTTGCACAACATGCAACTATTTGCAAAACTGGAAAGCATTTCCGAGACAAATTGAAATTTCATTCTCTTTCAGTTCTACGGTACGAAAAATTGTCCCATGAAGATTTATAAAGTATATGCCACGATTTTGTATATTAAAACACTTTATTGGATCTTTCACTCTTAACCCATCATCCCCTTCTTCTGTCTAAGTAGGAGGACTGAACAGTGTATTAATTTTCAACTAAATACTATGATACACGATTGTATCTAGTCGACTTAGGGTGGGTAAGAAAAAAAATGTGGGTAGGAATTATAAGTTGGAAAAAAGATACAAGGAGGAATGCTAAACATCAACATTTCCGCCCACCTAATTTGAACGAATTAACAATTATTTTTTGTTTTTTTTTGTTTTAGGCAATTCACCCTGGAGAGAGTGCTTTGTGCCGGTAATATTTAAAATGGATAAGAAATTTCGGTTAATCTAATGGGAAAATAATAAAACAAATTAAATATTGGACTCATTTAGATCACTAAAACAAATTAAATATTGAATTCATTCAGGTTAATAAACTTACATAAAGCTGTATGAACACGAGAATTGTTAAGAGATAAAAGGTATGAAATATTAAGGGGGGACTGGTGTGTGATTTTAATAAGCCGGCGGTATATGTTCTTGAAAGATGAATGGTTTTTACAGTTAAAGAAAACGTGGTCGAGGGTTTCCTCTTCCACACCACACTGGCAGAACGGATCATCTAAAACTCTAATTCTAGACAAGTGAGATGCAATTGAACAGTGGCCAATTCTCATTCTCGAGATACATGAAATGAATCGTTTTGAAAGTTTTTTACCGTGAAACCATGGCTTAGCAGGGATATGGTTTTGAATTCCCGCATAGAAAGATCCAGTTCTTATTTTGGAGACTGCCCAATTTTCTTCCCAGGCACGAGTCATATTGGATTTAAGAATCGGAAAGACATCGGATATAGGAATTCTAAAATTTAGTGGAATAGTTCCGGAATCTGAACCAGATTTGGCGAGAAAATCGGCCATCTCATTACCCTCGATACCCAAATGGGCAGGGACCCAGGCCAATATCGTCTCAAACCCAGATTCACTAAGAGAATTGAGAAGATTTTTTATTTTACATATAATATTGTCTTCCGGATAACGTAAAATATTTGACCTAATTTTAGTTAGAGCACTTAGCGAATCAGTACATAGTAAGGCTCGATGAATGTTGAGAACCTGAATTTGATTTAGCGCTTGTTCAATTGCAAAACATTCGGCTGTAAATATGGAAGCTTCTTTCGGTAATTTATAGGTGAGATTGATGTTGAATTCTGGACTATATATAGATGCTCCACATCTTTTATTTTCAAATTTGGAACCATCCGTGAAAAGGATGGAAAATCCAGGGAATTTCGAAGCCACTATGCTTTTAAAGCAATCATCCACATTTTGAAATTTATTTGGGGAAGATAAAATATTCTTCCGAAAGACTGATGTTATTGTGTTCGGCATAAAAGTGATTGCCTTAAATGGAATATTGTATATAGGAAGATTGGGAACTTCTTGAAGATATTGGAGGGAAGATGATAGAGAATTATAGAGATGAAAACTTTTAATTAAGAGAGGAAAACATTGTTTTTCTCTCAATCTTTTGTTAGAATTCAAATTAACACTTAACCTATTAAGACTTTGTTTAATAGGATGATGTGATAACGATAAAGCCTTGAAAATATATTTATTGGCAAGGAATTGCCTTCTGAAATATAATGGAGGCTCCACACATTCCACCTGAAGCGCTTTAATTGGAGAAGACTTCATAGCTCCAATAATCATTCTGAGGGCTTTTGATTGAATTCTTTCCATTTTCTTATCTAGATATTTAGGGAGTGGGTCAAAAAGAAATGAGCCATAATCCAAGTGGCTCCGAACTAGGGAATTATACATTAATTTAAGAGTGGTAGGATGAGATCCCCACCATACTCTGGAAACTGCTCGCATCATATTAAGTCCCTTTTCACACTTTGTAGAAATTATCTGAATGTGTGGAAGCCAGGAAAGTTTATGGTTCAAAAGAAGACCAAGGAATTTGATTTGAGTAGCGGTTTGTAGAGGCACATTATCAAAAGAAATTGAGAATTGGGGAATTTTTCTTTTGCGCGTGAAAGCCACGACCCTTGTTTTAGATGCCGCCAGATTCATCCCATTTAATGACAACCAGCTTTTAATATATTGTAAAGCCAAATTCATTTCCTTAGCTGCAAGAATAATATTTTTATGTAACAAATATATAAGGATATCATCCGCAAAGTAAAGACGCTTGATAGAAAAAGGAATTACTGAGTCTAGGTCGCTTATATAAATATTAAACAACAGAGGACTAATAACAGAACCCTGGGGCAAACCTCTCCATAGTTTGCGCCTTAAGCATTTAGAGGAAGACTCAATAATAATGGACCTATCTGAGAGCAAATTAATAATAAATTGGACTAATTTCGGGGGGATTTGTTTTTTAATTAGCTTTTCTTTCAAAACATTCAGTAAAACATCATCGTAAGCTGATGAAAGGTCAAGGAATGTGGCCAATGTATAAGAATTTAGGGATTGGGAAACTCGGATATCAGTTGTGAACAAACTTAAATTATCCATTGTAGATTTCTTTTTCCGAAAACCATACTGATTTGGTGAGATAATATCTTGACTTTCAACAAACCACTCTAATCTGTTCTTCATCAACCGCTCCGCTACTTTCATCAAACATGATGAAAGAGCAATAGGCCGATAAGACGAAATTTCAGATGGATTTTTTCCAGGTTTTAAAATGGGAATGATTTTTTGAGTTTTCCAATCATCCGGAATTAGTCCTGTTTCAAACATATTATTAATAAGAGATAAGAAATATTCAACCGCCATATCAGAAAATGATTTAATGAAACTATTAAGTATTCCATCGGGACCCGGAGCAGAGTCAGAAAGGGTTCTTATTACTAGTTTCATCTCATCAATGGAGAAAGGAGCATCTAGCCAGTTAGAGTGAGATGAATATGGCTTAATAGAAGGCATTTCTTCACATCCGGCCACTGTTGGGGGGGCTATTTTATCCGCAAATCCTATAAGAATTTCTTCTGATATATGCTTGGTTCTCGGCGGAGAATACGATGATCCGAATTTTTTTTAAGCTAGACCAAACTGAAGATTGGGGAGTTTCCGGAGACAGGTTCTCACAGAACTTCCGCCATCCAGCGCGTTTTTTATTTTTCAAAATTCGTTTGGTTTCTGCCTGGGCTTTTTTAACTGATAAAAAATTTTCTAGTGACATACACTTACGAAAAGAGGAAATTGCTTTTTTACGAGAGTTGACGGAGCGAGTGCATTCCTCGTCCCACCACGGAGTAGAGTGTTTTATTTTAATGTTCGCATTGCGTTTCGGGATGGATTTTTCTGCTGCATTTATAACCATAGAGGGAAACGTCTCACATTGCAATCTGATGTCTCCCGGGGACGATTTTTTTTTAAAATTAATAAGGTTATCTAGTTCAGAAGAGAAAGTGCTCCAATTCGCATCATTTATTCTAAATTTGAGATTATTTTTAACTGGTGGAGGATAAGTGTTAGATTGATGTTGGAATCGGATTATAATTGGAAAATGATCACTAGAGAGGGGATCGTTTAGGATGTCCCAAGAGCATTTAGATGCTAACGAATATGAACAAAGAGATAAATCAACAGCACTTTTCCGTTGATGAGGGGGGGTGAATCTGGTTGGAGATCCGTCATTTAAAAAACATAGGTTATGGGTATCAATAAAATCTAAAAGATTGCGGCCAGAACGATTTGTTATTTTGCTACCCCAAGAAGGGGAATGTGCATTAAAATCTCCAAGGATCATAAAAGGGGAACAAATCTGGGTTAAGATTGGTGCCCATTCATTTTCAATAAAAGTGGTAGAGGGAGGAATATATATTGATAATATTGTGATATCAGATAAGACAGCTGCTATTATCTGGATATCGTCGGAGGGAGTATGTATATTAATTTGTTTAAACGGGATAGAATTATGGATTATCAGAGCCGTGCCGCCTTTACCATCCGGTCTGTCGTGTCTGAGACAATAATAACCCGGAATTCTTAAGTGAAAGGAGGGTTTTAACCACGTTTCAGAAATGGCGGCCACTGAAACGTCGTGTTCGTCGAGTAATTGAATTAGGTCAGATTTGTTAGCGAAGAGGCTTCTACTGTTCCACTGAAGAATTTTGTTCAGTTTCGAAGTCATTGGGGAGGCAAGATAATAAAGATTTAATGTAATCGGCAGCGTTGGACGGTACAGTATTGTTGTTTGTAAGGATAGAAATTAAAAGGGTAATTAAAGTTTGTATAAAAGAATTATTATTCAATATTTCGGGGAGAGCAGGAGGGGATGTATTACTATTAATGGCACACCCATTGGGGGTCCGAGATTTGGCATTCCCATTCGGGCTGGTCAAAATATTATTCAATTGTTTTTTATCAAGGTAAGGAGTATATTTTGGGTTGGGTTTGACTGGCTTGAGAATGGTTTCTCTGTGAGAAGATGACGTTGAATTTAAAAAGGTGGTTGATTGGAAAGGAGCTGAGGACGATGTCATCTCTGCGAATGATTTTTTCGCAGGAGAGAATAACTTTGAGGCCTGGAAGTACGAAATGTTGTCGGTAGCCATTTTATGTTTTATGTTCCTCTGTCTTGTCAATTCCGGACAGGCTAGACTGACCGCGGTATGTGCACCCGAACAGTTAATGCAAATGGGATTATTGGAAGATTTTGGACATTGATCAAATGGGTGACCTTCTCCGCAACAGTAACAACGTGGAGGGGAGCGGCATACGGATTTTGTATGTCCAAACCGGCAGCAATTGAAGCATTGAACAGTTGGAAATTTATAAACTTCAACGGGAAGCGAGGTATAATAAATAAACACACGAGACGGAAGGGATTGTCCCTCAAATGTAACAACAACAGATTGGGAAGGTTTCCAGATCGTGTTCCCATCAGTAGAATCCTTGTAGTTCAGTCGACGTGCTTTTATTACTTTCGGGGTTCCTTGGGAATTATTCAAAGCATCAACAATTTCAGCCTCTGGGATCTCCGTGGGTATTCCTCGAACAAGACCCATTCTCGTAAGGTTAAATGACGGGATGAACGATTTATATTTATGGTTTGAGAGCGAGTCAATTTTTTTTACAAATCCATTTGCGGAAGCGGCAGTATTAAACTCGATAGATAATTTATATCGCCCTTCCGGTTTAATTGAACCGTTAACAATACCAAGGTTATTATTTTTTGAGTCAAATAAGAATTTTCCAAAATCTAAAGGATGAATAAGTTTTCCTTGTTCAGTTCTCTGAACAATTACGATAAAAGGACCGGAAGCGGAAGCAGGATAAAGTAAGTCAGTACTTTTTGAATTATCGCTAGCTAAAGTACTTGTCTGGGTGTTACTATTGGGGTTAAGGTCGTTAGAGGTCGAGGTTTGTTGAATCGGCGGTATAGTTTTAATTTTCGATGGGATGTAAAGGCTATGCGATGGTCGTCGTTTACGAGATGGAAGCGTAATAGAAGCCTGGCTAGTGGTAGATTCCGAATCAGAAAAATCTAATATCGATCCTGGGTCGGGAGGTCTATCTTCGTCTTCCTCCATTGTATAAAAAAAAACTTAACTTTTAAAAATTAAACTGAAAAAATAATACGCAGTCTATTTCATTGACTGTACAAACAAAAACGGATTAGCCGTAAGTAGGAATGCAAACAAATAAGTATACGATAAACAGAATTAAATAAAATGTAACAATAATCTCTTATCTGTATGAGGCACGGGAACGGGCGAACGGCACTAAGCAATAGGTAAGGTACACACAACCACTGTTGACCGCGGCTCGAATCGGACTCTTTAACAATTATTAATATGACAAAGAATCTCCATGGAGGGCACAGTGAAGGTACATAGCATTTTACGTAGCATTTTTTATTTATTTTATATGGATTAGGTCGTATGCAAATTGCTTTGTCTGTGTGTGATTTATTTTACAGATGTTTGCAGTAGTATGGCGTCCAATATTTACAATCCATTTTTTTACATCTTGTTTGAATTTTGTCAAGGATTCAGTTTGTCTGATCGTACCTGGTAGTGTATTGTAT
Source organism: Glyphotaelius pellucidus (assembly GCA_936435175.1). Classification (NCBI taxonomy): domain Eukaryota; kingdom Metazoa; phylum Arthropoda; class Insecta; order Trichoptera; family Limnephilidae; genus Glyphotaelius; species Glyphotaelius pellucidus. The sequence goes on from OW386543.1 coordinate 39,835,911, forward strand.
AGTTTGCAAGCTATGTATTTGAAGTGTCTTTGTCCAACGGGAGTTTTGGAAAAAGGAGTTTGGAGAAGTTCTTTATTTTTGGCTCGAGTATTGTGCATTGTTTATGTTGCTTTGAATGATGTTTTGTTATTTTTGTGTACTCGTAAATCAACTAATATGAATCTTGCATAGAGTTGTTTTATGTCCATAACGTTGAAAGTATTGAAGATCGTAGCAGTGCTGGTAGTAAGAGGCATGAACAAGAGAGATGGGACCCGAACCATTATTAGTACCTACCTTCAAGGTGGCGGAAAAGTCCTTACTCGATTTCCCAAGGCAGAAACTTTTTTACAAATAACATTATAACACAACCAGCAATCGATTTGATTACAGAATTACGAATAGCAATCCTTGGTTTGCCAATTGTATTCCGTTTCTGCTTACTTCACAAATGTTAAAGTCGTAATGACATAAGATGCCATCAGCAAAAAAGAGTGCATCTTCCGGTAGGGTGATAATTTTTGTTATAACAAAAGACGCCATCAGCAAAAATGAGAGCATCTTCCGATAGGGTGATGATTTTTGTGAAGATGTAAGACGCCATCAGCAAATATGAGAGCATCGTTCGATAGAGTGATAATTTTTGCGGTAACATAAGACGTAGCACGTAGCAGGGGTGCCCGGGTTCTTGGGGTGAGGTTTATCTAGGTTTTGGCGGCGGATGCAGCGGCGGAGGCGCTGGATACACTGAACCCCAGATTTCTACCTACCCCTCGTACCTTTTTCCTTCTCAGAACTTTCTCTCCTTCCTTTCCTTAAATTGACCCCTGTAATTATTTTCCTCAGGGCCTCATGGAACTAATTTTGAAAAAAAAGACATCCGACAAGACGTGGGAATCAGAAAAATTTAAAAAAAAATCCCCTCAGGCCGGGTTAGCCAAGAGCATTTTCAACAATTATTACAAAACAGTATATTTACTACAGTTTTAATTCATGTCCAATCAAATTGATTATAACTTTACGTTATTCTTTATTGGTCTCGTCTAAACAGACGTCTTTGTTTGCAGAAAACCATCGGCGACGAGTTGAGCCCGACCATTGTTTAATCGGCCTAGACACGCCAGGTATCGTGCGGCGTGCGGTCTCAAGGAATGGGGGACAGAAGGTGACGTGCCTCCCTCCAAGGTTAAACACAAAGCTACCGGAGACTTAAACGCTAAACACACATTAATTCGCAGATAAATTTAATAAAATTAGGTGAACTTGTAAAAATTCCACAATATTTATCTGTAAGGTGGTTAATCTTTGCTTCTTTTGACAATAAGCTGTCAAACAGTTGAGACTTAGGAAATAATATATAATCGACTTAAAATTTTTGGAAACAGAGAAGTTTACTAAAACGGTACTCCAGCTTCAGCCTTTAAGGTGAAGATTGCCCTGGTGGTAGCCAACCTCCAATAGAAGTTGGCTACCATCGAATAAAGGAGTCATTTTATGAAAATGTACGTAGTTTTACTACCCTGATTCGCTTGATACACTTAAAACAAAAAATGGGAAAAAGATAATGGCATATATCCTTATTTTTTTGCTAGAATCTCCAAAGCTCTAAACACTAAAAGCTGAACTAAATTGAAAGTGCCATATCGAGATATCAAATCGAATATGATAGCTGAGAAAAGTATTTACGTCAATGTAAAAGAGCAATATGTTATAAAGTACAATAACACCTCTTTCCTGATAAGTTGAAATGTCCAAAAATGCTCTTTATGTGATATTTTGTTAAAAATATGTGTAAAATGTTACCCATATTTTTAATATTACAACAAATTTTTAATATAACAAAAATATGTGTAAAATGTTACCCATATTTTTAATATTACAACAAATTTTTAATATAACAAAAATATGTGTAGAATGTTACCCATATTTTTAATATTACAACAAATTTTTAATATAACAAAAATATGTGTAAAATGTTACCCATATTTTTAATATAACAAAAATATGTGTAAAATGATACCCATATTTTTAATATTACAACAAATTTTAAATATAACAAAAATGTGTGTAAAATGTTACCCATATTTTTAATATTACAACAAATTTTTAATATAACAAAAATATGTGTAAAATGTTACCCATATTTTTAATATTACAACAAATTTTTAATATAACAAAAATATGTGTAAAATGTTACCCATATTTTTAATATTACAACAAATTTTTAATAAAATAAAATATGTCTAAAATGTTAATCATATTTTTAATATTGCAACGAATTTTTAATTTAACAAAAATATGTGTTAAATGTTACTCAAATTTTTAATATTACATTTTTTTTTTGATATAACAAAAATATGACAAAAATATATTCAATGGGAAGACTGCTTCCCCTATTTTCACATGAATGTAACACTAAACATTATACTTGTTTTAACTCTTACAGAATACATGGATGTCTTTCAGTTAAAGGGTCTTGATTGCGATGTGTTTGTATTAACTGTACTAATTATATATGTGAAACACATGACTGTTTAAATGTTTAAATAAAATGTAAACTCTTCTTCCATCAACAAGCAAATGCTTTTAATGGAAGATCAGTACTACTATAATATGTACCAATTTTAAGATAAATAAATTTAAAAAAATAAAAATGTGTAAAATGTTACTCAAATTATTAATATTACAATTTTTTTTATATTACAAAAAATAAGTGTAAAATGCTACTCATATTTTTAATATTACAAAAAAATATCTTCTTTAAACACAGCTTACTTAATTTGTGGCACCATTTTATTTAAAAATATTAATAAAATTGTTGGTCATGTAAGCAATGCTTACTTCATCAGGGCTAACTTAGACCTAATAATTTAAACGGCCTCCATGATCCTCCATCCCTGTAAGGCTCGCAATCCGAAGGTGACGGGATCGAATCCTGGCAATTTTATTTGATTTATTTGTATTATTTCATAATTTATTTAACATAATATACAGTATATTTGCGGCAAGTTTCAGGGTTGGAGATACTCTCAGTATTGCCCTGGTGTAAGACCACCAATCAGAATTGAAACATTGCTTGAAAAGGCTTTAACCGTATTTGGTGACTAGATCAGCATAGCCAGGCACTTCTCCGTCTTCCGCTTCCCCATCTTCTTTCCCACCATTCTACTTTTAGCCTCACAACTTACCCCAATTGGGGGTGCCATAGTCTCACTGGCTCCAGACGGAAGCAGCTTAGATTCCTGTGAGGTTTTTACAAAAAAAAATTATAACAATAGATGACAATGAATAAGCGGATAATAATGGATCATTTAAAAATATATTTTGGTTATTTATAATGTTTAAATACTATTAACATTTAAACTCCCAAACCCCCTTTCCCTCATGCCTATCCATTGACATCTTTAAGTCAATTTTTTTTTTATTTTTTTATTTATTAAGGAGAAAATACAGATACAGATATTAATTGACAAGAACATACAAGACAACAACTAGAGAACTCACCTGCATCCAAACTATTTCTCACGAATTGACATTAACAGCAGATAAAAACATTTACAAATATTTTTACATATAAATAGGGAAAAACATAAGAATATTATTTTACAAAAATAGAGATGAGAGAAATGCGCAATATCCTTACAAAAGTTTAAAAACTATATTTGCAGAAATTGAGATGGTAAGACAACAAGAAAAAAATAATAACGAAATACATAAATAGATAAAAAAAATAATGTTATACAGAATTTAAAAGAAAAAAAAAGTACTTAAAATCATAAACCAAGCATGTCTAAAAGAAAATAACTTAGACTTATAAACAAAGTATGATGTCTAAGTTGTTGTACTTTGTAGGAAAACAGCCTTCAATTTTCTATTGTTGTAATTAGTTTTAAGAAAACCCTAATGTAGCAGTGTTTACGAAATATGCTGGTTTTAAACAATAAAAGTGGCCACAAAATAAGTTTGCTGTGTTAATCTTTTAGCACGTTATTCAATTTGGGAGGCAGGAATGGGTACCGCCGCCCCGGGAACCTTTATTGGATAACCAACACCTCTCCCATAGGTCATCCTAGCTTCGCTACGTTTGGTGACTTAGCAGGGGTGCCCGGGTTCATGGGGTGAGGTTTGTCTAGTTCATGGAAGCGGATGACCAGGACACACTGAACTCCAGATTCCTTCCCACCCCTTAAACCCTTTTCCTTCCCAGAACTCTCCTCACCTTCCTTTCCTTAAAAAAACCCTCCAAACAGCATTCCCAAAGATGACATATGCCCTGAGGAAAATTATTTTCCTCAGGGTCTCCTAAGTGGAATTCATGTAAAAAAAATCTACTTTGATATTATTTCTCTTGAATATTACTTTTCTGCAAAAGAGCTCACGTGCTCAAAATAACTTTACACATCCTTTTGAAAATATAAAGAAATTTGATGAGGATAAATGAACGTATTTGAACTATTTACATATCTTATTATTCACGGATTCATCAAGGAAATGAGTTTATTTTGCATAAGTAGTGTTTTTTACCCCCTGGCAGGAAGGTTTGCGCGCACTGCGACAAATCCATCACCATTTATTATGATGTTATTTTTAGCCTCTGACTTACTTATGTTGATTACATAGAGTATAGGTTTGCGGTCAGATTAAAGATTATATTATATTAAGTGCTTTAATAATATAGAAAACAGTTACTTCAATGTAAATGGTTATACATTATTATTTAGTGGCAGTAAACATGTTATTATTAATTTTTGTATGACTGCCACTAATATAAAGCAGTAAATGGTAAATTTCAGTAAGTGGCGATGAAGCTATACGTGGAATACTATTTAGATACTATTTATATTAATCTTTACGACGAATCGGTTTACATTATTAACATCAAAATATATACTACGGATAAATTGAAGCTTTTAATAGCTTTTCTATGCTTTGGAATTACAATAAAATTATTAATTACGTAACAAAAAATATAAGCGTAAAACACAACAAAAAAGGTTTTTTCATGACTTCAATATGAGGTAATGTAAGAAACATTGTTTTAAATACCTCATTACGGCTAACACTATTTTTGAGGTTTTGTTCAAACTTTTTTCATTCTTAAAAATAAAACTCTTTTTCGCTTACTTGCCTCGCGCAAATAGGACGCTCGATTTTACATTTTGAAGGCCGAGAATCGAAATATTTCTAGCGTTTATATTCCTCTTAAACGTTGAATGTTAAGCTTTTTGATATATGTAATATTAAAAAAACTTCCAATTCCAATACTTTAATTAAATGCTGACAATATTAGCGAAACTCTATTGAAAATCAGAAGACAGAAAAAGTTATGGTCAGATCTAGGACTCGAACTCAAGACCTACGCCTTGCCTAGGCGGAGTTTTACAAAACTGAGCTCATGTATCCTTATCCGTTTAAGTCATATTTAACTATATCATACTTCGACTAAGAACTATCAAAATTATCTTCGATTTTTCTAAAATACATTTTGATAGAGTTCAACAATTGTACTTGCTTCTGATTTCTATTGTTATTATACTATTAAAGAACTATTTTACTTGGTATGTGTAATGATGTTGGACAAAAGAAGTGCTTAGTTTGGGGCATACAAATACATATTCTAGTACGATTTTCAGTTATGAATGAGTATTTACCTTTTTGTTTTATAATTTGTGCGATTGAATTTTTCACAAATAAGTTTTTAAAAGTTGGAACTTTGAGTTCTTCGAATATGCGTTCAGGGTCCTTCTACTGAGTTTACTCTGAAATTCAATTACGAGATGGTAATCAATATGATTAACCGGTTGTTGAATATTTATACTGATAAAATTGGTTAAATCGTTAATTTGCGAGTTGGGAACCGTAATACTTATATTTTGGAAATAAAAAATGGCAAATTTCTTTTTGTAGATTTATTTACAAAAAGGAATGACTTGCCTGGATGTTACGTACAAAAATGCAACAAAAACAACTTAAAAAAATTCCAAAAATTTTAATGCTACAACTAGCAAAGTCTAGCTGCCTCATTGATACATGGAAACACACTTGTGGTTACATAATTATAGGGTTAAGAGAGAGATTAAGGAGATACCCACAATGACCTTGATGATTCAAATGCGTTACAACTTTTCTGTTTGTGCCGTTCATGGCCGATGAAATAAAGTTACGGCTTTAGATCATCACTGAAGACCTCTCGGATGATGGTGATATTGAACGACAGAGGAGAAGTATCAGTGTATTGTCCAATATGATTGCCCGAAGATTTTTCCAATGCAGTAACCATGTAAAAAAAACATTGTTCAATGCATTTTGCACTAATCTATATACATGCGAAACTTGGTGTAACTACCGAACCACCTCGATGGAACGACTCCGGATCCAATATAATGATGCATGTAGAATTATATTTGGATTCAGAAGATATAGCAGTGCATCGACAATGTTCACTGAACTAGGACTGCACGGATTCGCCGGTCTAAAGAGACATCGGGTCACTGGAGCCAGGATGCGGCTAATGGCTTCCGACAATGCAGTGGTGACCGCAGCGTTTCAGCACCAAACCCCACTCCTGAGTGAGCGCTGGGCCCGAGCTTGAAGAATAGAATTGATTAGTTATTTATTTTTTTATATTTAATTTTTATATATATAAATATATATTTTTTTTTTATTTTGTTTTTTTTTCCTATTCTATGTTAAAAAAAAAAAAATCTGTTGTTTTAAAATGTTATAAAATATATTATATAAATATGTACAATCATATGGGACGTGTGGGATTGCACTATCCTCCCCACATCCTGGAATAAAACTTATTATTATTATTATTATTATTATTATTTAGAGCATAACTCAAAAACATTATTATTTTGTTATAATAGGTTTAAAAAGGAAAAAAACTAGGCAATGTATAACATTATACATTTATAATAATCACCATGATTCATGGAACAATCGATATCACATGCCACGTGCGTAATTTTCTTAGAATTTATTTGCTGTAACTACTATTTAAGAAAGGTTATTTTTTGTACCATTCATGTGGAGTTGACCTTTTTGAAATATGTTCGTAACACAGTTTGGATCATTAGCCTTTCGCGAACCTTCGATATTTTCATGGCATGCTTTAGGATTTCTTTTTGCGGTCAGAATTAGCATAAACTTGTGTTTTTGAAGGGTGTGAAATTAAAGTAAAGGTTTGAAACACAACTGCTAAAAGGCAACTTGGGCACGCAAATCAGAAACCGTTTAAAATTTCTCTCTCGGGCTTTCAGGAGCTTTCAGAACACACCCAACATCCACAAACGTAACGAGTAGGTGAATGCTACTTGGCTTTTTTAAAAATAATATGTAAACTCTAACGGCTTACTAATAAACGGTTTTTAATTTTATACAACTGATAAACAGTCGTTAACGAATAGTAAATGGTTGCTTGTAAGTATGTTATGTTTATTAGTTAGAGGACGGAAGATAATATATTTTTGATAGAACAGCGGATAGTCAGAATTTTTCTGACAAAACTTATGAATAGGTGTAACAGTTGTTATTACATCTTGAACAAAATAGTGGGTACGAGAAACTGGTAAAATCATATTGACGATAATGCATAACAATTTTTATCGTGAAAACTTAGAAAACCACCTTACATGCCGCGCGCGCGCCGGCGCGGTCGGAACAAAAGTTTCCAAATCTTTTTTAGAATGCGATTTTAACGCTTATGTATCAGGAAACTGTATGAAGGATAAGGTCAGAATCGCTTCGGCCATTCTCGTTCTTGACGTAAGAGGTGCCCGAAGTATGCCTAGCTAGTCGGAATAATTTGTATTAAATTCTCTATGGCGTCCAGGCATCCTTTTTTACCGCGATTTGAACTGTCAAACTCGGAGCGCGGTAGATAGCGAAAAAGACCGAAAAACCTATCAATTTATCAAATAAACGCAATAATGTTGTTTTCGTGTATAGTTTATTGTTCAAGAAATGTGTTTTGGTAAATATAATATACGATAACGCAAAATAAACCCACAAAATATTACGTCAAAGTCAAAACTTTGCGAAATATACGGGTTTCCTTCTTGGCATTTGACAGTTTTAACTTAATACAACAGATGTTTTTAATATCATTACGTCCGTTTTGCATTAGAAAGGATGTGTAAAATGAAGTATTTTATATACTCAGTTAAAGAAATTTAGAAACCTATTTCACTTTCTTTTCTTACTCAATATGAATTCCCAATTTTCAACTATTTAATTTATTAATCAACATTTTAATATTGTTCAACTCCACAGTTTAAAAAAAAAATCGTTTATTCGGTTATTCGTTTTCAGACTTTCGGAAAGAAGATATAACGCATGTATTATATTAGTGTGTATTCTTATCATGGCCCGTACGACTTTTATCATTGTTAAGTATGGAAAAGTAAAAATTCACCCTGTTCGTATATTTAGTAAATTTTTCACGGTAAATGAATCGCATGATTGGCCAAGCAAAAAATGATTTTTTTATCATGAAGAAGATTATACCAATAAACCTAAAAGAAACGTGAAAGAGAACAAGACAAAGAAAATAAAAAAAGATAGCAGTCGCCACTGGAAACCGAACCCAGGATCTCTTTGTTACCAGGACAACGCCGTAAACTACTCGCCCATTGGAACCTATTTAAATTTTAAATTTAGAATTAATAATATTATCATCATTCAATTTTTTATTTAAATATAGTTATATTAGTTTTATATTTTTATTTAATTATTACTAATATTATATTGCTTTCTTTGATGAAAAATCGTACCCAGACCTTTTAGACATATTTTCAAAACCTCTCAGTCGTGAATCAAACAGAAAAATATTTGCTCCAATTTCTCCTATTTTACTTTATTATAAGCGTTATGTTTGTAAAAGTATTTATTATTTTATTATACGTTATTTTGTACGTATCATGTTTGCAAAAGCCCTACTGGCGTTTATTAAAAAAAGCTAAAGAAGTATACTTACGTACAGTATCAACACAGCCATCTCAAAAACAAGTAAATGGTTCAAAAGTAGCGCCTGTTCGCCGCAACACCAATAACGTGGAGTAACGCAGTTTGCGGAGCGACGCCCTACAAATTGGCGCACGCACAGGTGCGCTGTAACGCCGAATAAAACTTTAAATACAATATCGCTTTATCAAACACTCTTCCGGGAATTCGGCGTAACGATGTGCTTTATGAGTTTTTGGTTTAAGAGTTATTTCAAGAGTCATTAAAACTATTTATGTGTTCATTTTATTTGCAATTTCTTAGTGGGTTCCATTAATAATATTATCACAAACCAGACTCAATGCCAATACAACCAACAAATATTATTATTTATAATCAATGTATTTTTGCTTTTTTTAAAAGTATTGTATACCTACTAGTTGTCCAAGTTTGTCTTTTACACGCTTTCAATATTTGATTAGAGATCATAATATGTTTTAGTTTTTTTTTTTACATCGATTATAAATTAAAACTAGTAAAGTATATCACAAAGCGGTTGTTTGGTTGTCTCTGTGTACTTTCATGGATACTAAAATGTTTTGTGCCCGTTTGAACTGCGAATAGACCACCACAGACAGCAGATGTCGCTGAAGTGTCCTTTTCGATACAAAATTTAATTTATTGTAATATTTTTGCAACATGACAAAACGAAAACAGAATAATCATTGAAATTTATTAATTTAAAATAAAACAATAACTTTGTAAACACCACTTTTTATTTTTTATGTACTTAATGCCGACCGGGTTTCGCTACCACCGTAGCTTCTTCAGGGCAGTACAGAACTCTACTAAAATTAAGTTACATGTGTTATAGATAATATACATATGGGTTAAAAACAAAATCGGCCGGACTACTCAAGTGGAGGAGGAAGTAGGGATAAGTGTAGATGGAGCATTGGGTAAGGAAAGGGAATGTTTTTTGTCAATAGGGAACAACTTCAGTATTGGACTATTATTTAGATTTATTTGATTGTTAATTACCTTGCTATTAATATTTTTGGCTTTTCTTAATTCTAGGGCTTCTAAATTATCCAATCTGATACCTATAGTGTTTTTATGAATAAGGGTGACGCCTGAGTTTTTATCGAAATTATGGTTGGTTTCTATCAGGTGGTTTGCAAATTCAGAGAAACCATTGCTGTGTAAACAAATAAAATAAAAAGTGGTGTTTACAAAGTTATTGTTTTATTTTAAATTATAATGTCACATCACAAAGTATCTGCTTCATATGAACAGAAATTTATTAAGTTATTTATAATATTAACGCCTTTCGCTTTTACATAATATAACAAAGATAAGGTATAGCAACAACATGAAAAAGACAGCTCTAGTGAGCTTGTATATTTAAATATTACAAAATTGCAACAATGAAAAAATATATTTAAATATGATATATATGTAAAAAACTTAATTTAAGAGGCACGTTGAAAATGTTTAATGGTAGGTAAATAATAAGTAAAATATATTACAAGTTAAGAAACAAACCTTATTTCCAATGAAAGAATACAATAAAGAAAATCTGTGAACAACATATTAAGAAGCGCCACTTTGTAAGATAATACTAATATTTGTAAATTGGTAACAATGAAGAAATGAAAAAAAGTTTTAATTTCTTAAAAATTATTAAATAATATTACAGGTTGTGATGGTTTATAAAATTACTTTAAATCATACAATTAATAAATAAGATGCATTAATACGATACGATAGGTAAAGATATGTTGAAAATATATTATTTCATATATATAAATTTATTTCACTAATTTACCGAAGAACTTCCTTACTTGAATTATGAATAAATGATTACATTATTTCATGTTTATATTTTATCAGCGACACATGCCATACATCTATGTGCGAATACATATTGCCTACGTTTTGAATTCTATGTAGTGGTATATTGAAATGGGCCATGGTCGCAGTATTACCACAATAAAACGGTAGTGCTGACCTTGTGTTTCTGGCTGGCACATTATTTAAAACATTGTGAATTTTACTCTCTCCCGATCAACTTGATCGGTGTTCGGCGTGAAATATTATCAAATTGTGCACTATTTCTATCGTCCGAAAAATAACTAAAAGGCCGCCTTTGCAGCAGACGATTGCTCTACACCCTCTACAGAGTTAGTGTCTCTTATTGTACATCTAGAGCAGTGCTGATTGCCAATTTATTGAAATGTTTTTGTCCGAGTGTAGATTCATCAACCAAATAATTTTATGGGTATTATGCCCAGCGAGTTGTTATGGCAAGGGGGTATATAGACACCCCGGGTCCACATATAATGATTCAATATTTTTGTAACTGAAAGAAGTATGTGAATAGAAAATGTAACTTACCAGGAGGTAGATTTTTATTATAGTCCGGGTCGAGTTTATAGCCTGAGGCGTTAGGTAAACATTGAACACTGAAACAAATAAAAAATAGCATTGAGATGTGTGAAAATTGATAAAAACATTACAGGTAACTAGTAACAAGTTCTGTAGAAGCTTAGAATCTGAGTCAGAAGGGAATATCGACGAATTTTTCGTCAGTGAAAGAGATTGAAAAGCGAAAACTTTATGGTTTTTTTAATCGCACAAGAGTTGGAACTGTTCCCAATCGTCTGGAGTCAGTGAAGCTATGGCATCCCTAATAACCTATGTTATGAGGCTGAAGGTAGTGGAGAGGAGAAAGGGAATAAGGATATGAGGAATAAGTATTTAATGTTACGAGAAGATTTTTATATTGGATGCTTATTGATTTTTTTATTACATTAGCTCCACATAGGAAGCCCTGAGGAAAACAATTTCTCTCAGGGCCTTTGTCATCTGAGATGCTGTGTGGAGGGTCTATTTGTTGCTATTTTTATTTGATCCCGTCTCTGCATTTAAATTTTCCACAGGAGGTCTGGGGAAAATAATTCCGCACCGGGCCTATGTCATCTTTGGGGATACTGTGTGGAGGGTCTTTAAATTGAAAAGGAAAGAGAGGAAGTTCTGGGAAGGAAAAACTATGAGGGGTGGTTAGGAATCTGGGGTTAATGTGTCCAGGAATGACAGAGGTATGAATCCATCCCTCCAGTGCGAGCCAATGGATCGAAAGAGTCCGGCTGGAGCGGTGTAGATTAGGTCTCCCTCAACCAGTCTCTGCGATCTGTAGCAAGTGAGAAAACACATTCGCTGCCAAGATCTCGGCAAACCTCACCCCGTAAGTTCGGGCACTTTTTCTAAATCACCAAACGTTGGTTATCCAATAATGGTTCCCGGGGCGCCTCCGAAATTGAGCGTATAAAAAAACACATACTTGGCAGAACCATGTAACAAAAACATAAAAAATTAAAGATTTTCTAATAATAAACACATTAAGTTCGGGCACTTTTTCTAAATCACCAAACGTTGGTTATCCAATAATGGTTCCCGGGGCGCCTCCGAAATTGAGCGTATAAAAAAACACATACTTGGCAGAACCATGTAACAAAAACATAAAAAATTAAAGATTTTCTAATAATAAACACATTCCGAAAACATTTTTTTTTGAAATAATTAAAGAAATTAAATATTCGAACGGGTTGATTTATTATATGATAATTACGCTTAGAAAAATACTTTTAATGTTGAAAAATTAAAACAAAGCTTTTACTGTTATTATTTTAGTGACCGCAGAATTGTGAAATTATTAATGAATTATTAATTTTTATTTTGAAATTATGGTGATTCAAATAAGCTTATATGACGTGCTAACAAATCACCTTCAACAAATTATTCTGACGCATTGCATATTATATTTATTAATTCACGCAAGCAATAATTATTCTGATTTTCCCCTTCATAATTAACGTCACATTTACATAAATGTTAATCGGAATTATGTAAATTATGGGCTTCATGTAACCTTTTTATTCGATGCCATTACTTTTGTTTGTTTTTTTCATAAATATTTACATACGTAAATGAAATGGAATGTGTATTGTATGATTTTGGAATTATAATGTTTGAGTTGTGGAAATATGTTGAACGAAATATGTTATTCATGTTAACATTTGAGGGTTTTCATTGCGATAATGCATGCATATTTTGGAAATGTGAAATATATTTGTGAATATTATGCAAATTAAAACAGTTAATTACGGTTTTTTTAAACAAGCACGTTTGATATTATAGATTTCTACATTTGTTTCGTTATATTGTAGGCTTGTATAAAAGTAACAACTTACCAGAGACGAATATTTTATTATCGCAGTGGTACCATCGCCATTATTTAGATTTTAAGGCTTTTGCTGTGTTGATTGACATCCCTTCAGCATCCTTCCTCCCTTTCTCATCCTTCCTCATCCTTCCTCATCCTTCCTCATCCTTCCTCATCCTTCCTCATCCTTCCTCATCCTTCCTCATCCATCCTTACCCTTCTACGCTCTTTTCCATGCTTTTTCCAGCTTTTAACAAAACAATTTTTTTTTAAATATTAATACCGCACAAAAGTCCCAACTGCTCCCGTCTGGACCCAGTGAGACTATGGCATCCCCAATTGTATGTTGTGTGGCTGAAGGTAGCGGGGAGGGGAAGGAGATGGGAAAGAGGAAGGTGGGGAAGTACCTGACTATTCAGATCTGGTCACCAAACACGGCTTAGGCCATTTCAAGCGACGTTTCAATTCTGAATGGCGGTCTTACACCAGGATGATACTGAGAGTATCTTCCACTCTGGAAAGTGCCGCAAATACACTATATATTATTTTAAATGAATTAATTGTGAAATAACACAAATTAATCAAATAAATTAATTTGACACGCCGGGATTCGATCACGCGACCTTCGGATTGCGAGTCAAGAGCTTTACCGCTAGGCCACGCCGGCCTTCTAAAGAAACATAAGAAATTAACCCGTCAGGCCTCGAGCCTATTTTTTCGGAAGGTCAAAATATTTCCCAAATGAATACGCCAAACGCGAGCCTAACATATGAACACATTTGTCACACAAGAACGGGTCGCTTCTTCGACTCGTTCTTGAGTTCAACATCTCGGCTGTGGAATGATTTGTCGGCCTCTCCTGTGTTTCCTCTTTTGGGTCATTAAGATGGGTCTCTTCAAGACCAATGTTAATTACTTCCTCTCCTCAAAAGACCCTCTACACAGCATCTCAAATGAAATAGGCCCCGAGCAAAATTATTTTCCTTAGGGCCTCCTGTGTGGAGTTAATGTAAAAAAAAATCCGCTTTGCAAATAAATTCAAATAAATGGAATATTTCTGAAAGCATTCGAAAATTTAAAACTGTTTTTGAAAGGTGATGAAATACGCTTTCAAATTTTATAATTAAAAATAAATATATAATTTTTGAAGGTCAACGTATAAAAGTTTTAAAAATGGCTCAACTTACGATTTTTCTAACTACAGTTACTGATAAAGAAACAAAATAAAAACATAACCATATTTTATTAGGCAAATGTACTGTAAACCGTATAATCGACACAATTTATAGTCATTTCATGTAGAAATAATTAATAAAAAATTCTCAAAATTTCATAAATTGTTTTTAAATTGCGTTCGAAAACTTTGGTTTCATAAAGGCGCACATTTAATTAAATTTCTATCACCGTTTAGATAATATTTCTAACTATGATAGTAAAAGCTGGTTCACATTGAGCTATCAAATATAAAAGATCAAAGCACGCCAAATAACGCTCTCCATACAATCCCTTCAGACTGTTCACACGTAAGCGTTTTTAAGCGCAGATCAATCATAGACAATATACATCTTAGACGTAACCGCTTCAGACGCGATATCCCAGAAGATAACTCTCCCCTTCTCCGACTAAAACAGGAGAGGGGGTCATTGTAATTACGGAGCTGCCTAGACCCGTGGATGACAGATGTCAAGTTGACAGATTACAGTACAAAAAATATGCATTCCGTTGCCGCTCCCTAATTCGACTGACCCCCTCTCCTACCACAGGAAGAAATATTTGATAGCCTCGTGTGAAAGGACAAAAGATAAGCGCTCGCGAATCAACAGATATCTGCTCGCAGATTTATAGCTCAATGTGAACCAGCTTTAAAGGAGACACAACGATTTTTATGAGACCTATATAAGTGGTTAAGGCGGCGCTATTCAGCTGAATAAGGAGAGATGTGTAATTACGAATGTTGGACAGAGCGCGCTAATATTTTAAGCGATGAAATCGCAGCGAAAATGGCGAAAAAGCTTAATAAAACCAGACTCGTTTAAATAGAGAAAAATCTCGTGGAAGGCGTATCAAGTATCATTTAAAGAAACATTGTGAATTTTTTCACAAATATAACTTGTAAAATAGTAGACTTGTTTTTAATAATTTTCGGAGCATACTTTGCGATTTTTTTCTATCGAGGGAATTTCATGTAATTTGTGTTTCGGCGTGGAACGTATCTAGATATTATCTTCAAAAATAACATATATTTTTTTAAGAGCTTAAAAACTTTAAATGTTTAAGGGAGATATGTAAGAAATCGGTCGAAATTCGAATAGTGGACCCTTAAGAATTCAACCTATTATCAACTGGTTAAGAATTCAACCAAATTCTCAATATCCTTGTTCACAAATTTCAATAGAAAAATCCTCAGGCCCTTTCTGGCTCGTAAATAGTTACAAAATAATCGCGCTAAATATAGATTATGTAAAAATCAGAGCACTGTTAATGTTACCGAAAATTTTATGCATAATTCAAATATGATAAGGGCAGCCTTTGTTTTTTTTTTATCAAGAACCTTAAATTAACTTCTCATCCTCCAAGCCCTTACGCCGAAATCGCGTGTAAGGAAAAGATTTGAGATTTCTCGTAAAGATTAGCAAAACCTTACCTTTTTTCAATATGGCCAAAGAACGCTGAAAACAGCATAATGTTATGTAATGATTTACAAACAAAACAACAAACGAATTATGTATTGGTAAATTATAAATGACTATTGATTTCGAATCAAATATTATGAAATATTGGCTTGAATAATAAATTTTTGCCGGATTTCCAGTCAATTTATCTCTACTACATCATCATTGGAATAATTCGCTCAGTATCTGTTGTTCCTCACAATGTGACAAAGATTTTACTTGCATATACCTGACGATTTCCTCACTTAGAACAACTTTGTAAGCATTAGCCTACTTATGCATTGGCTCTATAATATATATATATATATTTTTTTTTTTATAAAGAAAGACAAACATTCCCGGGTTACGAATAACCCAACAATGTTTGAAAATCTCCTACTACCACCACAGAAAACCGAAAATGTTGCTTGTGTTGTGATGGAGGACTTAGCCAGCCGAGGAATCGAACACGGGACGCCCGGGTGGGACCCAAACGCGATGCCCACTCAACCACCGACCAGTCATATGTAGGTATATTTGTGTGCGTGTGCGTGTGTGAATGTACATGTTTACATATATATGTGTAGAGTGTACAGGTATGCTTATATATGGATACAAATGATTTGATTTTGATATTTGATTAATAATATTTGACTGAAGGAGAAGATATCAATATAATAATAATAAACGAAAATATGAAAGAGAACAAGAAACAGAAAATAGAAAAAGATAATGGTCGCAACTGGGACTCGAACCCAGATCCTCTCGTTTATCCGGGACGTGCGTTTACCAATTTCGCCTTTGCCACCCACTGTCAAACCGTCATATAGTCAATCTCAAATTTCAAAATTTAGAATTAACAATATAATCTTCTAAATTGAAATAACACAATAATTTTGTTTGTACCCTCTCACTCTTTCCTTATATTATGTTTTGTCCTTTTCTATATGTATGTCTCACACAATGTATATTTTTGATCAGTTTAATTTTTATACCCTGAAGATGCTTGTGTAAAGCGAAACCGGTCGGTAGTAGAAAAATTAAATAAATCGTGGTTACAAACAAAATCATTGTGTTATTTCAATTTATAATATGTCAAACCACAAAGTTACTGCTTTCTACAAAAAAAAAAAAAATTATCTTCAACAATTTTTTTTCCATATTGTAGGGTTATCCGACATGCACACCGGGAGTTAAAATAGACACTAACTCAAAATTAATGAAATACTTGGTTTTAACCACTTATTTTGTAAGCATTACTAACGAAACATATTGCTTTTGAAGTGAAAACTTCTTTAGCAGAAATTCGATAAAACGAAAAAGAGACAAACACATACATCTGTAGCATAGATTCTCAACGTGGCGACAACGCCCCCTTGTGGGCGTTTGAGACTTTCAGGGGGACAGTAGAAGACCCAGAGAAAATTAAGGGGCGTTAAAATGGCATTGCGGGTGTGGGCAGGTAAAAAAAAATATGGTGTAAAAAAGACAAAAGATCATCATATACTAATAAAGTAAAGTAAGCTTTATCATTTGTTAATTTTTGTTTTGTATGTACTGTAATCATTTTTATCGCTTGTGAAAAAAATCACATATTTCGGTAGTTCGGAAAGTGGGTGAAATTGAACTGAAACATTCCATAACATTGAAATCTACGTTAAATTGGATGACATGCAAATATTTACTTTTTATTATTTATTATAAGGAATTGACACTACATCATGAATACAAGAAGGAAGGAGGTAGCAACCCGGTACAAAATAATTGCTTTTTTAACTTGTTAAACAAAAAGTAAAGTAAATAATTTTAAATATTTATAATCGAATTATTGATTCCGTAAGTAAAAAAAATGAGGGGGCTCTAGAAAAAAAAAATTTAAAGGGGGCGGTGGGCAAAATAAGGTTGAGAACCTATGATCTATAGGATTTAGCCTGCGAGAGAATGAGATAGAATAATTGGTCCCCTCTTTGTGCGGTGTTTCGTATCCTCCCCACTCTTGTCTACTTTAGTTTTTCACGTCTGCCGCGTGTGAACTGCATACAAAATATATATTTTTTTAAATAAAAGTGGTTAAAACTAAGGATTTTATTAATTTTGAATTAAAATGGTACCACAAAATAAATATGCTGTGTTTTAAGAAGCAAAATACTAATGATTTTTATTTTATTTTTTATTTTTATTTATTTTGGAAAATCAACAGATATTACACTTATAATAATAACGTTAATAATATACATAATATCCAATGATAGATTTTCACATAATTAAAATTATAATTAAAAAGTAAAACAAAAAAGTAAGAGTCCTGTACCCGTAAGAACTTAAAAATATAAAAATTATTAAAAAAAAAGATATAAAAACACAATATAAACTATAATAACCTGCTTACTAAATTTCAGCATGGAGTATTCTCACTCCACAACAGCAATAATAATAATATGTACATTGTACACACCTACAACTCAATAGTTAAGTCGAATGACAAGTATGCAACTGGAAAGGATTCACAGCAATATTATGGTAACTTGCAACACGGTCAAAAAATTATTTAATGTTGGCTATGACATACTTTTTTAAGGAACTTAAATTACATGAGAATATGTCTACATTATTAAAATTCTTATCAAATACATTGCATGTTCTAAATATAAAAGCATTTTGTCTGAGATTAGTAGAACATTTTTGAAGATGAAAAAGTGATTTTTCTCTGGTTCTAACACCTGGGACTCTAAAATTAATCTCAGCCAAAAGGGGCGAACAATCAATAAAACCATTGATAATTTTATGAAGATATATTATATCTGCAGAGTCTCTTCTAATTTTTAATGGTTTAAGTCCATAAAGGTCCAACGAGCTGTTTATGTCACGATAACTGTTTGCGCCAATCAATGTTCTTTTTGTTTGATTTAGTACCTACTGGAAAACTGCTTTACCCAAGAACCTGCCCAGTTCCTCTATCCAAGTACCTACCCATCCCACGCCAAGACAAAACCCAATAAAATGTTCGATTGTTTCATTCACTTGTTTTTTTATTTGACTTGTTGAAAAACGCACCCGCTTCGAGTTCGGAGAAATTTGTGCATTTTACTTAATTGAAAAGTAACGCACTAAGTTTAATTTGCAAACTTATTGACCACACCGCCGCGGTTGCAGAAGTAACCGTGTTTACGTATATATGTGTACAAGTGAACTATTATAAAGACAAGGGAGAATTAAAAGGACCACAGAACCAGCGGCAAATGTCGAGTGAACTCGGTGAGTTTTGGCAATACCTATCCTTTCCGTTTCCTTTGAGTAGTTTTCCAGTGATTGTTGTTTTAGAATCACACCGCACCCGCCTGCGGACGAATTGATTTGCGCAACCAATAACCAATATTAAACTTGAAATTTAAATGATAAACAAATTTTCTTTGTATGGCTTCAATGCGTTTAATATAAATATTATATTGAGGATTCCATATCTGAGAAGCAAATTCAAGATGACTGCGAACATACGAAAAGTACAATATTTTAAGAGTTTGAATGTTCTTGAATTCTTTTCCAATACGGAATAAGAATCCTAACATTCTAAGGGCTTTCTTCACAATCATGTTAATATGTGCCTCGAATGTGAGTTTACTATCAAGTAGAACACCTATATAACGTATTTATTTAAAAAACATAATAACGTATTTATTTAAAAAAGTGTGCGAACGCCATTGGTGCAAAAATAAATTTTCACGTGGTTGATATAGGTACGGAAATTTGGCTGTAGGGCAGGTCCATTTATTCTGACGTCAGTCGTACATAACTATTTTATTCCTTTCAACTGTTTCGTGTTCCAAAAACATTCCTTAGAAAAACTTAAGTGTTTGCACCTATTTATAGAAAATCAATAGGCGCCTTGACAGACCATTAGTTTAATTTTTTGACCTTAATCACATTTTTTAGACTTTGGCAAATATTATTTATATCATTTACCCCACAAAGTGTTCACTTTTTTGCGGGTTGTTAATGTACTACTCCATTGTTATTTTTTAAACCTATTTGACCTGTATAAACAAGAAGTCATGGTGATTAAGGGCTAGTTTTCAAATTTTATGTAAATTGGTTGGATAAGTACCCACTAAGTACATATCTCTATTATAATCCTATTATATTGTTTGGTAGAAGCGGAAAATTAAAAAAAATATATATATATTTTGTGTTCAGTCTGTGGCTTTTATCCCCCACAAGAAGTAAGTAAGAAGTAAATGTTCAGAGCTGGGAACTGATTTGTTGGTTTGTTTTGGGTTTTCTCTTCTTGTAAGAACAGCGAATTTCAGACAAACTTCAGACAAAAGCGAATTTCAGGGAATATTTAAGAAACACGTTTTACTAAACAAAACAAAAAAAGTTTTATTGATATTCATAAAGTATTTTCATATAAATAATAATATGTAGTTTCAAAGTCTCTCAACACATGTCATTAGAATGTGTAGTTTTAAGTAGTTTTAAGGTTTCTCAATAGGTGTCATTGGTAGTATTACATGATAGAGATGTCATACGATTAGGTCTAATATCCGAACGATTACGAAAATATTTACAGGCGGACGTCTTCAGTGAACGATTCCTCTGCCGCAGATTAACACAGAGCACAATTTAGAATGGACGTTAAGTTCAGTTAGACATTCATTGTAAATATTTGTATACATTTTTCAATTATTTTTTTTTCAATTTTGTATCTTGAAATTTGTACTGATCTACCATTGTGGATGGAAGAATAGTGTACATTTAAAAAAGGATTCACACAGTTTCTGGAGTTGCCTTGCCCAGCTGTGTCTGGGGCGGCCCACTGGACGTCTACCCTCTGGAATCGCACATAGTATCTTCCTCGGAATTCGGTCATCACACATTCTTAGTACATGTTCAAGCCACCTCAGTTGCGATATTTCTATGAAGAGTAGCAGTGGTTCAATGTTTAGATGGTCTCGGATCGTCGAGTTTCTTATATGATCCCATTTCGTAACCCTTGCCACTCCTCTCAAGTTGAATAATTGCGATTTTTTATTATTTATATATAAAAATATGTTTAAGTCTAGTATGATAGAGTAGAGTCTAATGATGCAATAATAAACAAGAAAACTCCCAATCATCAGAATTGTGTTGCTAATCAGAGGAATTAACAGAACACCATACAAAGGTAATTAAATATTCTCTTTTTATATCTTGGCGAGTGTCTCTTGAATCATTAATAATGAATTATTTAGAATACCGAGTAATGATCTGACATGATTATAATGGGTAAGACTGAAAAGCTGTCACGGAGTTTTCTCTGCTCGGTGGCGTGAGTGGCGTGAGTGGTGTGAGTGGCGTGAGTAGCGTGAACGTGAACGGCGCTCGCCCATGTTGAGTGTTGAGTGTGTCATGAATACAATCCGGTCGCAGTGACCTAGTCCTAGTGGTTAATTCGCAGCAACGTTAATTGAGGCGAATTATGCGCACGATTTGCTCGCGCACGGTAGCTTCCAGCTTCATGGTGGCTTCGAAAAAGAGCTTTTCTGTGACTTAAAAGAACTTTACGGTTAATCAGAGCTTCTGTATTCTGTTGAGTCACAAATAACGAATGAAAACACTTGTTTGTTGACGAAAAACATGAGGTGATGATTTAATTATTATTATTGTTTTTAAATTTTCTTTTATTCGCCTTCACAATAATTTAATGTTTAATTATTGAAGACAATATTAGCGACTTTCAAATCAAATATTTGAAACAGCAAAATCTGAAAAAAGATTTGATCTTATCCAGGAATTGAATCCAGGACCTCAGCCTTGCCGGGGATCTGCTCTAACTCGACCCTATCCCCTACTACAATTTTTAACTGTACATTCATTCAACCAACATTATCTTCATTTTCCTAACGCTTATTTTAATTGGCGAGCAGAACCCCAGCAGAAAAAAGTAAGAGAGAAGTTAAAAAAATCAGTTTTGAGGAGCCGTGCATCTAAGAACTCTTTAAAATAGGTTCGTCACAGTAAAATGAATATAATATTATTACATATATTCTATCCTTTTCAATTTATTTTTATTTCCTCATCATCATCATCTTCTTCCCCTTATACTATTCGGATCGGGGACCCACTGCATCGACAAGGCTCCTCCATACGTCCCTGTCTTGTGCTGATTGTTCGGCCTCCGTCCATGACAGTCCCATCCTCTCCTCACACAATTTCTGGAGTAGCCTCGCCCAACTGTGTCTGGGGCGACCCGCTGGACGTCTACCCTGTGGAATCGCACTTAGTATTTTCTTCGGAATTCGGTCATCAAACATTCTCAGTACATGCCCAAGCCACCTCATTTGCGATTTTTCTATGACGAGTAGCAGTGGCTCAATGTTTAGAAGGTCTCTGATCGTCGAGTTTCTTATATGATTCCATTTTGTAACTCCTGCCACTCCTCTCAAGTACCTAATTTCGGCAGCTTCGACTCTAGAGTGTGTTCGTTTGTTTGTAGCATCCATATCTGGTGGCCGTCAGTGAGCGTCGGGTGGTATAAGACTGCCATCTTTGTCTTGATCCTGAGCAGTAGAGAGGACGCAACACACCGCTTGCCGCACTAATTTTTAATTCCTATATATTAGATTTGACGGCCTCCATGGTCGAGGTATAAGGCTCTCGAATAGCAATCCGAAGGTTACGGGTTCAAATCCGGGGGAATTATAAAATTTTTCCAAAGAAATATCACCATCATGAGAATTCTTTTTTAAATTCTTTTCAGTCCGTTAGGTACCATAATATTGATTTTTTCCATTTTGACAGCTCATAACAGGAAATAAGATCATGCGAACTCTGGCGAGATAAAAAAAGCATGTAGTATCCGACAAAGTCACCATCTTGAACCGGAACGGAGCGTAAAAAACAAATTTATAAACAGATGAGATGCCAAATGGTCGAGTTAAAAATAATAGATTTCTATTTCTTACTCGATTAGTAAAGGTATAATGTAAGGAAGCTAGCGAAACTGAAATGTATCCCAACATTCAACTTTTGAGACACAAATTACATTCAAATGTTCTTTCTATTATTAATTTTACTTTGCTAAAAGCTTTTTAATGTTCTGGTATTCGGAGAGCAGGTTAACTCCAGTATTTTATAATTGTTCTACCGTAACGTTGCTTTTTTAAATAACAAATAATTGCACCTTGACCGAGATTCTAGTTCATTGATCAGAAAAAAACAGAGAAACTTTCTTGACATTCAGAGAAAATTGAACACTGAACATGCAAACAAGCACTTTAAATTTTGCCTTTGCAAAAATTCGAAAAATGACATTAATGTTCATTTATTATAGTGGAGGTTGGTAACTGCTCAAGAAAGTTCTACTGATATAATTAATAAAAGGTTCTGGGTATTTATTATACGAAAAAAACAACCAACCATGCATAAAATCGACTGATTACGTTATAAGTCTCAAAAACTTCTAAATGCTAAAAGTGTTCTGAATTTTTTTGAAAATAAGTTGTAGACAAGAACTTTAATTTCAACAATATTCAAATTCATAAAATACCCGAAACAAAGAAAAGATGACACCACAAGACTAAATCAAATTTCAAAGTTAAAATTCAAGTTCTGCGAAAATTTTATTCAAGTTCTGTCAATTTTTCATCATGTGCTGGTTGTTTTACAGTTCGTGAATAGTAACATAGGTAAAAAGACCCTTTTTTTTACATTTACTCCACACAAGAGGCCCTGAGGAAAATAATTTCCCTCAGGGCTTATGTCATCTGAGATGCTGTATGGAGGATCTTTTTGAGGATAGGAAGGAATGAACATTGGTCTTGAAGAGACCCATCTTGTAGGAAAGAGGAAACACAGAGGGCGGCAAATCATTCCACAGCCGAGCTGTTGAACATAAGAAGAAGCGACTCATTGTCATGTGACAAATTTCAACCGTGTACATATGTTGCGCACGCGTTTGGCGTGTTTCCCGACTATGCACCGGAGTCGAAGGGATCAATGACGCTAGTTCCTCAGAGCATATTCCATTGAAATACCGTTAGAAAACGGATAGCATTCTCACCCGATGCCTTTGCTCTAAAGATTGCAATCCGTTCGTTAAGTTAGGAGAATCTATCAAACGGACCGCCCGTTTCTGAACAGAGCTATTTCGTTGTCGCCATTTCCAAACAAATTATGTAGCAAACTCACAAATTCCTCGCTTGAATAGTTTAACAAACTAATATACAAATGATATCAACATTTTTAATGTAACAATTTCGATGTTTAAAATTTTTTTTATCTGATTGTAAACTACTGTAAAATAAGAAAAATACATTTGCAACCTATTATTTATTCTAACTTACTATAATTATGTGTAAAAAAAGTGTTAATATTATTAACACTTTAATGGTATATAAAAGGGCAAATTACAATAAATAACTTGAATAGGACTTTCACAGAACTTGAATATTAACATTGTAATTTGAAGAATTGCTTAAATTCTGTGAAACAACACGTCCTAAAAGTAGATGTTATAAGTTGATTTTCTAATTCGAATCACCACACCTTCTTTTGATAATACGCTATGTAATTTTATTCAGATCTTTTATTATTACATGGACTGGTAGCTAGTACAGGTTATAGTGGACAGTATGGCTCTCAGAATGATCCTAGTGCAATGAACCACCACTTAGGATTCAAGAGTTGCTTAAACTGGCTTTAGCCAAGTATCAATCTTCCTATTCCTATTTCCCTTCCGACTTACAACATTCCCAAAACTCGTGACAATGAATCCGGACAATTAGAAATCTTGTGTGGTTCCCTTAAAATAAAGAAAGGAATGTCTTATTTTAAATCAACTAAACATTTTGATTTCAAAAGCTTAAATTGAAATGTCAGGTGGATCATTAATTCAAACCGTGTTACGTCCAACACTAATTACTGTTTAACAATTATAATTAATTCTTCAGCCAGCTAAGCTGTAGTGTCCGCGAGGTATTTGGCGAACTGTTGTCGTATGTTTACGTCTGGTTTAATCTGGCTCGATACCAAGTGTGACGCTTACTTCGCCACTGAACCCCGGGTGTACAAGTACAGCGTACACCCGGCGCATTTATATGTACAAATGTGTATATACATACATATGTGTATACGTACAAATGTACACATGGCGTAACCACAAAGCTCGCATGTGGTACAAACACAAGTAGAAGGATTTTTTTATTGTCAGTAGCGGACTTTTTTCTATTTCAATAGCATTGCTCATCGAATTTTATAAAGAAAAGATTAAAGCATATTCATTTGCAGGTGTTTTTCTTGGGTCTGAGTGTCAAGTCTTCAACACTAATTGTTTTATATACCGACTATCTTGTGTTGAACAATAACAAATAACAAGGTTATATTTAAAAAGCGTTTTGACGAGATATAGTTATAAATGTACAATATTATGATGATTTCATATTATTACAATATTGCGGCATGGCTGTGGAACAATTTGCCGGCCTCTGTGTTTCCTCCCTCCTATAACATGGGTCTCTTCTAGACCCGTGTTCACTCCTTCCTCTCCTCAAAAACACCCTCCACACAGCATCTTCAAAGATGACATAGGCCCTGAGGGAAATTATTTTCCTCAGGCCCCCTGTGTGGAATTAATGTAAAAAAATAGCGGTAGTATCGATATGCTACATTTTTGTATTTCAGCTGCTACTATTACAGCTTTGTATTATGCTACATCGGTAGTTCTGAAATTTGGGAGGCAATCACCATTTATTGGATAACCAACACCCCTGTGGTTCGCTGCTAACTTCGGTGACTAAGCAAGGGTTCATGTGGATAGGTTTGTCTAGGTCTTGACGGCGAATGCCGTATGGCGGGCTTGATAGAGAGAAACTGGTTAAGGGAGACCTAATCGACCTCACCGTCTTGCACCACAGTCGGAAGGATGGATTCATATATTCGTAATTCCTGGTCGCATCGCCCCTCGAACTCATCCCACCCCTTATACCCTTTTTTCCGAGAACTTCTTCTCGTTCCTTTCCCTAAAAGGATCCTCCACACAGCATCGTCAAATATGACCTAGGCCCCGAGGGATATTTTTTCTTCAAGGCCTCCTATGTGGAAAGTGGAATCGCTGTGAATTATAATTTTAGTGCTGTGCAAGTCGGTAGTGTGTATTTCTGTTTTTATTCAATTTTGCTTTGTATTCATGACATACAAATTATATTTTAAGAACCCAAGAATTACTATTGTTTGTTAAATGCATATTATGCCTTTCTGTCTCTCTTATTGTATAATGCTTTATTTTTTAGCAACAATCTTTACTTCTCTGTACCATGTGTAATACCTATTTATGTTATCTTTGCCATCTAAACACCGTACGACACTGCCTGATATCATGAATAGAAAATGAGAAAACTTGTGTCAGTAATATTTATTTGTGTTTCGGTATTTTTAGGCCATCCGCTTTATTTATGTTCGTGGTTTTTTTACATTCGGACATGTATTATGTTATGATGGAAAAAGATTTGTTTTAATCAAATCTGTGTGGTTTTACTTTTATGTGCAAGTATTTTTATGCTTTTTAAGCTTTTACGACCGGTTTATAAAACACGAGTAGAAATTTTTACATATCTAAAGCACAAAAATTGTTTTCAAGCAGTAAAAAAAGCCATATATTTTATTCAATGTTCAAATGACACGCAGGTGTGTCGGCTTGTAAATTTGCTTTATATGGACTGAAAATCAAAATTTCAAAATTCATAGATTACTAAATCTTTTCATAAATTAATGTTCAAGTATCATCTCTTTCTTTACTTTACTTGTGTTTTTGGTATACCTAATGTTAAAATTATAAAATTCAACTTAACGATTTCCCAAAGATTAAAAAAAAAATAGAGGACGGTAATATTTGTTTGGTAGCTTGATTGTATTATTGGAAAAGATAGATTTGGGTAAACACATATATCTAAATCTTCAATTTAAGCTAATTCATTTATTTACTAAAGTTTTTATTCCAGCAGGACTGGGAGAATCTCAGACCTTGATCAAAAAGTTTTAGGACTTTATTAAAAAAATTGAAAATACAAGCTTATTCATCGAATTCGGTATGGTACCTTTCAAAGCACTCCCTATCGACTGCAACGCATTTACGCCTTCGCCTGATCCAATACTTGAAACGTCATTGGTACTCAATTTTCGGTATGTCGATGAGAACCGTTTTCGATTTTTTCATGACATCCTCACGGGTGCTGTAGCGAGTTCCGCGAAGCTAAGTCGGTTGAACAGGAAAAAGTCGCAAGAAGCCAGATCAGGTGAATTTGAAGGCTGCTGGATAGTATTTGTCTTGTTTTTGGTGAAAAACTCACGGATAAGGATCGTACTGTGAGACGGTGCGTTATCGTGGTGCAAAATACACGAGTTGTAAAAAATCGAAAACACGGGTAAAGGTAGATGTACAGCGTATGTACAGTTAGATGTACAGCTATGATTACTAGCTACTACAGTTAGATGTACAGGTAGATGTACAGCTACTACAGTTAGATGTACAGGTAGATGTACAGCTATGATGCTGAGATTTAGAGAGAAATGTCAATGACAGATGTGGAAACCTCACAAAAAAAATTATTCCAATCGGGTGACTGACAGCGCCACACGGTGGCCGGTCCTTAAAACTCTTTAATCAAGGGGTATACACCTATAATACAGAGAAAAAAAATTATTTAAATTTTTTTTTTTAAATTGATAACATAGGTACCTAATGATATCACAAAATAAAAATAAAATAGATCATTTATCTAAGTGATACTAAAAATTAAATTATATTAAATTTTTTATAGCCAGTTAGCTTTTGGAAGCGTATACCGTGAGGAACAAATTAAAAAAAGTTATACCTACCTCTATCCAGAATTTACAAATAAACAGCTCTCTATCAAACTACTGTGATAGATGTTGCGATCGTTGCTAAATGTTGTAGACAGGAGTTTTTAGTCATATTAGTAGGTTAAGCCTTATTAGTGATGGAATATTTTATAAAAGTTGTTCGGTAAGTAAACTACATCATGGGTAACTTTTAGTTACAAGCACCTCTTAAACTTCAGGAGTAGGTTAACAACTTAATAGTTAGGTTGATTTTTAATGTCGGTGAACGCGCGTTGTGGAGTTAGTATGAAATCGTTTAAAGTTAATATTCCCTACATAACGTAAGCACAAGTTATATAACCACCCATTTGATAAAGCAGAAAAATTAGAATTCACATAACGCAGGACGTTATTACGGTAAGTAAATGGTAAATGGTAAAGTGGAGGTTGTATTGCAAAAGCCTCGATACGTTAACACGGTTAGTGCGGCGTTGCGTGAGAAAAGGGTAGATCCAATCTCTTGAAAATCACGATGGAAATTTTATGAAACCCGCGGTAGAAACACTGTAAAATACACTTAATAATTTCTTTCGAAAGTGGTTCAAAGCCAAAATATAAGGGGAAACATGTTCTAGTTGGATTTTTATGTTGGTTCTATAAATCAAAGCTTTTTTTTTAAAGTTGTGTTTCCAACGCAATTGGGTTATTAATCATTACCCACACTTACTGACCTGAGACACAATCGAGACTGGCTATTTGTGAAAGGGTGGGTGGAAAGAAATAAAGTGATTCAGTGAAAAATCTTGTGATTTATTATCGTTATTTGAAAATGGTAACTATCACCTCTGGTAGAAAGTTATTTGTAACATTAATCTACAATTTGGGAGGCAGATATGGGTACCGCCAACCCGGGAACCGTTTATTGGATAACCAACATCTCTGCTTTAGGTCACCTCAAGTTTGGTGGCTTAGCAGGGGTGCCCGGGTTCATGGGGTGAGGTTTGTCTGGATCTTGGCGGCGGGTACGTCTGCCCACCAGCTGCATGGCAGACCGTATCGGGAGAGA
The DNA here is from genome assembly GCA_936435175.1 of Glyphotaelius pellucidus. Classification (NCBI taxonomy): domain Eukaryota; kingdom Metazoa; phylum Arthropoda; class Insecta; order Trichoptera; family Limnephilidae; genus Glyphotaelius; species Glyphotaelius pellucidus. The sequence goes on from OW386543.1 coordinate 39,864,592, forward strand.
ATGGTTGAGGGAGGCCCTTTGACTTCTCCAGCCGTACTCTCTCGGAACATCGCCTTGTACCGCAGTGGGAGGGATGGATTTTTATATCCGTCACTCTTGGACACATTAACCCCCAGATTCCTGCCCATCCCTAATGCCCCTTTCCTTCCCAGAACTTAATCTCCTTCCTTTCCTAAAAAACCCTTCACGCAGCATCCCCAAAGATGACATAGGCCTTGAGAGAAATTATTTTCCTCAAAGCCTCCTGTGTGGAACTAATGTAAAAAAAAATTGAGGATGTACAAGGATTTTATTTTATTTTAATTTTGGACGTTCTTCAGCACGCTTTCATTCGGCAAAAACACAAGATGCTATCGCGAAATTAACGAATTACCTATGTCTAGGAATATATACAGACTTAAAAGGTCTTCGATGATATATCATACAAAACTATTAAATAAATTATAATCAATTGGAACAAATAGAAAAGTCTTAGCATAGATAACTAGATAAAAGATATTACCTAAATAAAAGGCTCCAAGAAGTAAAATTAATTGGTCATTAATGACTCTGAATGAAGTACATTCTCAATACCACACGGAACAGCATTAGGCCCTTTTCTATTTAGCGAATTTGTGAACGATATATTTAATGTCGCTAAATATGGAGAAAAAAATATGTCCCACACAGACCACACAGTGCTTCTACTAAAAGTTGATACATAGTTGAAAATAATAACATGGCCGTCACAAAACATCAACTATAAAAGTGATTTGACATAAACTTAGTAATACTGAATTTAAAAGTAAAACTCATTTTATAGCATTTGCCATAAAAAAACAAGAAAACTCCTAAAGAAATCAAAATTATAATCCACTTTTAGGCAAATACACAAAAACATAAGTGCAATATCTCGTGTGTGGTGATAGAAAGTTAACCGAAATAAAATACCTAGGTATTACAATAGACCAACGCCTAAAATGGTCCACACTCATAAACATACTCAAAGTCTTAAAGACCGAGTAAGGAAACTGACTTAGAAATCTTTAGATGCATAAGTTATGTCCTAAATAAAATTTTGCTAAGAATGACGTATTTTGCCATCTGCCAATCAATAATACTATATGGCACTACAGAATGGGGTGGAAAAAACACACACAATCGCTTTATATAGCAGAAAAATTAAAAAGAATTCTTCTTAAACCACATATATATTCATCATAACATCTGTTTAAAATTTTAAAGTCAGTAAACTAAAAACATTTTACTTCTAGCATTCATCGTTACAAAAATAATATTCTAAATCAAACTGCATCATTTAAAAATAATAGAAAACTGAGATAAACATCAACTCTCCCAACTCCAAAATGATAAAAAATCAATACACAATTTAATTGTGAATATCTTGGAGTAAAGTTATTTCACACATTACCAAAAATGTATTTAACAATTTCAAAAATTTCAATTTTTATCTTTAAAAACATACCAAAAACATAAACTGAAAACTTTAAAACATACATACATACAAATCTAGCTTTATTGTGGTGTTACAACAATATTTGAAGTAGATTTTAACATATTTCTATAAATGACGTAACATTATTTTTTTGGATATAAAAAAAAAAAATCTGATCGTCTATATTTTTTTTTCATTTCTTATAGTGCCTTCAGAATAAGCTTTCTTGGAAAAATTAATTACTCTTCATTTACCTAATTAAATTTGGTTGAGAACTTTATTTGTACATATTGGAAACGAAATCAAAATCACCATCTGCTTAAAAGATAGCAAACGAATTCACGGCCAATTTATATATCACTTTAAGACACGTCTCAGACGTTCAGTGGCATTGACCTTATCGAAGCACTATCGAAAACAATGTAAACATCCACTAAATATAGGCCAACGCACACAAGGCGAGGCGAGGAATCGCTGCACCGGGCGGGAGCGAGGTCGGACGGTGCAGCGATTCAGCAGATCGCCGGTTCTTGGCCGGGATCAAATCGCCAATCAATTTCACAATGCAATTGACGTCAATTGCATTCGGGGTTTTTCTTTTCCCGATCAAAAGGGAACTAGGCGCGTAAGATTGAGTGGCAGGTAACTGGTGGCAATCGAAAAGAGAGGCTTATTTTTTATTTATTAATTTTCATTTATGCATCTACGTTTACAAATGACTAATAATAATTATAACTAAATATTAGATTTTCTCTTTATTGACCCTGAGGCATCGGGCCTAGTTGCGCTTCTGCTTTCTGTATTTATGTTTTGGACAGGATTATAGTATCCATCATCATGTATCATCGCTGACATCTACCCTAATGATGGAAACGTTGGCTAAATGAGGAAGAGCCGCATGGCATGAAAACCCAAAATTTAATCACGATAAAACATTTATCTTCATGGTATTGATATTGAGAGATGAATATAATTGCGTTGACCTAGAAATTTCAGATAGAATAAGTATCGCCGATTTCACAACGCCAGTGCTCACCGTTTGGGAGTTATGATCACTAGAAAATCATTTTTGCTTGGTTCATTCGTTTCAATTTCAACAGTACATAATAACTTAGAGTCAATATACATGCAGATGAGGAAATCAACATACATGAAAATGAGATCCACAAACATGAAGATGAGGCTTACGAACATAATGATGAAAAAAAAATCATAAAAAATACGATTCAACTTCCACACTAGTCTCCATCCTCCATTTAATATATTTGCTTCTCGCACTAATTTTATGTTCAACTCTTGTCTTCAGAGATTACATCGTGTGGAGAATGAAACTTACTCTGTTTACATATTTTTTTATAAAAACATCGCTTTCTTTAAAAACGTATATGTATGCAGATATTACGCAACAATCCTTGAATATCAAATCGTAAGCAGTAACAAATTCACTAAACACTGTTCTGTAACTGATATGTAATAGTTGTGTGCCTTTTATTTTTTGCTGTATGTTGTGATACTCCTTTATAACTTACCAATGATGTGATGCTCCTGTTTATCTTACCAATGTAACATGTAAAAGCCATTAAAGCGTAAATAAATAAATAAATAAACATAACATTTGTCAAAGAGCCGCAATCAAGCAGCCAATGAGCTGCATGCGACTCGCGGGCCACAGTTTGCGACCACTGCCCTAGGCAACAAATTAGATGTTTTATTAACAGTTTGGTATTTAGCACAGATGATCTTATTAACATTCACACGATCAATTTTATTTCAGTCTCACTTGACACCACTCAAACCGCAAATAGCTGACTTACCCCGTGGTCCATGAGAGGCGTTGACGTTGGAATATGAAGGATTTATGATAATGGCCTACCCCGCATACCGCTATGTTGTAAACTCTCCCTCATCTAATATAACTGACATGTAACAGAAAGAGAGGGTTCAACGTAGCTCTAAAAGGCAGAAGACACTATTGGAGTAGATTTTGTGGTACAACTTTTTCATTTAAGCTTTTGTACTAAGATATATAAAAAAATCTACGTTAAGAGATTTAATAGGGGTGCCCGGGTTCTTGGGGTGGAGATGGTTCGGGTCTTGGCGGCGAATATGTTTTCCCGCCTACTGCCCGGGAAGCCGGACCGGGACAGGTTGGGGGAGACCTAACCGAGACCTCTTCTGCCAGACTTTCTCGACCTATCGCCTTGCAACGCAGTGGGAGGAATGGATCGATACTGACGATCAAGTGACAACCGTCACTCCTGAACACATTGACACCTAGATTCCTAAGCACCCCTCATACCTTTTTCTTTCCAGAACTTCCTCTTCTTCTTTTCCCTAAAAAGACCCTTCATAAAACATCCCCAAAGATGACACAGCCCTCAGGGCATGCAGGGCGGATGCGCCTGCTTGTCAAGCAGGGTGGTAGGCCTGATTGGGGGAGACTTGTTGAGGGAGAACTTTTGACCTCTCCAGAGTGGAAGGGATGGAATCGCAATGACCCCCAGATTCCCAACAACCCTACATACTTTATTCTATACAAAACTTCCTCTCCTTCTTTTTATAAAAATAACCTCCATACGGCATCTCAAGAGATAACATAAGCCCTGAAGCCTGAAATTATTTTATTATTATAAATTAATTTCAGTTACCTAACCTAACCTAACCTAACCTAACCTAACCCAACCCTACATACTTTATTCTATACAAAACTTCTTCTCCTTCCTTTTATAAAAATAACCTCCATACGGCAACTCAAGAGATAACATAAGCCCTGAAGCCTGAAATTATTTTCTTCAGAGCCTAGTAAAAATAAAATAAATTTTTTAATTATTTATAAACAGCGTATTTGCTGCATATTCAGGTGTGGCAAATAGCTACTTTCAGCATTATCCTGATGAAAGGCTACAATTCAAAATGGAAAAAATTGTTTCAATTATCTAATAACGAGCTTTAGTGACCAGATGTGTATTCTTAGCCATGCACTTTCCAATCTTATTCCACTTCCAATTTTCTTCAGCATCAAAATTTACCCTCAAAATAGTGTTTGTTGGGTTTATTTTTAAATAGGAACAAGCTACTCTGAAACTCATGATATTGCTAGTGTTTTGAACAATAGCCCCGCGTAGACCAAGGAGTTCGTTAACCTTTAGTTTAGTTTCAAAACGCGATAAAAGTTTATTTAGGCTGTTACCGAACATCGTTAATCAGCGAAGAAACTGTGACGTACTTTATTTTACGCACGACAAGTGGAACGGAAATTTTAGGCCCTTAAAGAAAGTCAATAATAGGCGGAATATATTCCAATGAGGGTTGTAAAAATAAGAAAATAAAGAAATGTATAAATTGAATGAATTGAAATAACACAATAACTTTGTTTGCAACCACGATTAATTCATTTACATTTTTCTTACTACCGACCGGTTTTGCTAAATAAAAGCATCTTCTGGGTATAAAAATTAACCTGATGAATGATCCATCAGTTTAATTTTTATACCCTGAAGATGCTTGTGTTAAGCGAAACTGGTTGGTTGTAAAAAAATTAAATGAATTAATCGTGGTTGCAAACAAAGTTATTGTGTTATTTCAATTAATATGTCAAACCACAAAGTGACTGCTTTCTACCAACAAAAAAAAAACGAAAAAAATGAAAAGCGTATTTCTGTTCAACTCCTTTAACAAAACAAAGCATATAATTTTATTAAAAAAACAATGATGCAGATACTTTTTAAATTATACATAAAAATACTAATTAGATGCAGAGGGCTTAAGAACAAAACAGAAGCCCTGGGAGTCTAGTACAGAGAAATCAATATCTTTACAATATTGAATTGATAGGCGTTATTTCCGATGATTTATATCGATATCCCTTGCATGGTTTCACTGTTTACGGCCGAACTGATATTGACAGGGAATAAATTAGAATTCGATACACGCTGGCAATAATGAAGGTTTTTATATGAATTGACATTCCTAAACGTCAAACAATTACGTAAAAATATTAGTAAATTGACAATACTAACTATGAATTCAAAAACTAACCTAAATATTCATTGGAAGTACGCATTTACTTTTTGACACTAAACGAGAGTTAATCAGTTATTGAAGTCTTTAGTCATATTTCAGCCACTTTCGTTTCTCAAAGATCGAGCGGAATAAATCGGTCACGTCTTACGAGTAGAAGAAACATTCAAATGCATAAATCGCGTGTAAGATTTCTTTGAATTCTAAGAGCTTTGTTAGTTTTTCGCCATTCAATAAGCCAGTTATTTTGCACAACGAACGACATAATTTAAAATGTTTTGAATATCGACAGCTTATCTGACCCTCAGGATGCCATGCCAAAATTTGTCAATCGTCGGTCGGTTGTCATCAATTATCAATTGTTGACCGCGCTAGAAAATATTGATATTGACAACAATGATGGATTTAGACAACATCGTCTTGATATAGGATTTTATCGATCGTCCGTGCTAAACCTCCTGAATGGAGGACCCAAATCAGAGACAAATTGAGTTCACGCGATGGACCGTTTTCTCTTTGATTTAAGAGTTAGTTGTCGATGGTTCTGTTCATTACTAGGCAAAACGATCATTTGTAGTTGATCGTTTATTACTAGGCAAAACATCATGTAGTTGATTTGTAGTTGATAAAATTTAGTTTGAGGTAGGGAAAAATCCCTACCTCAAACAAAATTTTTTAAAAAGTTCGTGAATGTTATTTATTTATTTATATTCTCGAGCATACAGTTCACAGATGTTTAGAGTTTATTAAGTTTTAAGTGCTAATAATAAAAATGTATTAATCATCAGTAACTGTATGTAAAAATAAATGTGTTAATAGTAGTACTTTGTGAATATCTCACTAGGAGAACCTTAGCTGAGGTGTTCGCACGTTTTACATACAATGTTATTCTGCTGTCATAAGCGAATATACCACATCGTGCTGGTGGTAGTGTTTTGTGAACATCTCACTAGGATAACCTATGCTGAGGTGTTTGTATGTTTTACGTACAGTGTTTTTCTGCCGTCGCGTCGTAGGCAAAAATTCGGCATCGTCCTAGAAGTAGTGTTTTGTGAACACCTCATTAGGAGAACCTGTGCTGAGGTGTTATTTATGTATTTTCCATGCAGTGTTCTTCACTTAATTAAGCAAAACACTGCATCGTCTTTGAGACTTTCAAGGAGGATACTTGTGGTTCTACTCATGGTAGTAATATTAGTATAAGTCATTAAAAAAAAATTCGTTATTTATATTTGGGCCGTGTTGTGTGCTTCACGTAATTTCGAGTGATTACTCACTCATCTGCCTTGATGATGGACACTGTAAAGCTGTCCACGTTGGCTTAAGAAGGAGGTAACGCAACACGGCATAACACCCCAAAAATAAATAACTAAAACACCTTTGGCCGTGAAAATCCATAATCATAACATTCAAAAAATGGTTTATAAAAAGTAAATACGAATTTTAAAATTCTAAGCAAAACAGGAGAAACATATTTTCTTTAGAATATATGATAAGGGAGGCGGGGATGGGTATTGCCTCCTCGGAAACCATTTTTGGATAACCATGACCCCTGCCATAGTTGTTCGCTTCTTGACGACTTAGAAGGGGGACCCGGGTTCATGGGGTGATGTTTGTCTAGGTCTTGGAAGCGAATGCATTTTCCCACCCTCTGCATGGCGCACCGGATCGGGAGAGAATGTTGTGAGGCTGAAGGAGTGAAAAGGGGAAGGAGATGAGGAGAGGATAGCGAGGAAGTACCTGGCTCTTCAGATCTGGTAATCAAATACGGCTAAAGCCGTTTCAAGCAACTTTTCAATTCCGAGTGATGGTCTTACACCAGGGCGATACCGAGAGTATCTTCCACTCTAAAACGTGCCACAAATACACTATATTTTATTTTAAATGAATTAATTGTGAAATAATATAAATAAATAAAATAAAATTTATTTGCGCACGCCGGAATTCGATCCCGCGACCTTCGGATTGCGAGTCAAGAGCCTAACCCCTCGACCACGGAGGCCGTAATGGTAATACGTTTCACTATTTTATTGAGTCTATTTTTAAAGCCAACTAATTGTACTGCCACTTCGTGCAGGCGACTATTGTAATGAACATAGGAAGGTCTGTTGGGAATTATCTGTGGGACAGAAGTTTCTTTTGGGTGCGGTATCGCAGTCAGGCAAGCGTGGAAATAGTCATTTTACGCTTTCCTCTTCTGTCGCCCGGGATTAAAATACTTTCATGTTCCGAATGATGATGCGCCAGATTAAACGCGGATTGGATATTAAATAACTAAAATGAATGTTATTTTTACGTTAACGCCATCTCTCGCTCACTCCTGCGTAGGAATGAGAGAGGAAAGGTCATGAACGGGGTCACGTGATCCGACGAAGTCTGATAGAGATTAGGGACTGACCGGTGACTAAGAGCCAACTGTTTCTGTGAGAATTTTTTGAAGTGAAAACTTCTTTAGCGTTTTTTTTCGTTACTTGTTTTTGGGGTTTTATGCCGTGTTGCGCTACCTCATTCTTAAGTCAACGTTTCGGACAGGATGTGATGATGGACACTGTAACGCTGTCTGAAACATTGGCTAAAGAAGGAGGTAGCAACACGGCATAACACCCCAAAAACAAAGAACGAAAACACTTTTGGCTGGGAAAATCTGAAAACGTATTCTTTAGCGTCGTTGTGATTTGAAACTCGATGAAACGAAAATTAGTGACACCATTTATATGATTTATTCTGCGAGAGAGTGAGATAGTATATTTGGTCTCCTCTATGTGCGGTGCTTCGTAGACTCCCTACTCTTATCTATTTAAGTTTTCTGAAGGTTTCACTTCTACCGAGTATGAATTGAACACTCTGTTTTTTTTATACGTTAACTGGACACAGGGGGCTCTGATGAAAGTAATTTCTCTCCGTATCTGCGTCATATTTGGAGATGCTGTGTGGGGAGTGTTTTCAGGAAAGGAGGGGGAGGAATTTCTGGGAAAGAAAAAGGTATAGGGGTGTGTAGGAATCTGGGGTGACCAGGAGTGACGAACGTATGAACGCAAGGCGATGTTTCGAGAGTCCCCTTCTGGATAGGTCAAAAATCTCCTTCAACCAGTTTTTCTTAATCCGGCCTGCCACGCAGTTCGTGGACAGACGTATCTGCCGCCAATACCTGGACAAACCTCACCCCATTATCCCGAGCATCCCTGCGAAGTCGCCATACGCAGCGCACCACTTGAGGTGATTTATGGCAGAGGTATTGGTCATCCATTAAATGGTTTTCAGGGCCGCGGTACTCTTACCCGCCTCCCAAATTGAAAACGAATATCTAATTTGTGTTTTGTGGCTGGTAGAACTAGGAAAGTAAAAAAATACAAGTGATTTACTGGGTGTATTGAAAAAAAAAAATTAATAATATTTTTGTTTTGTATGTAACAAAAATCATAAAAATAACATTGATGAATTGAACCGCAGTCTAAATATAAATGGAATTATAAATGTGTTCGAAATTAGTTCTAAAATATATTTTTTTTAAATTTGATACACAAATGCATTAAATAATAATCTTTGACGAAATGGCTTTTCGATGTTTGTGATTTATTTCCGGAATTTTCGCTTTGATGTGACAAGTGATACTCGATGTGTGCTTATGCTTGGGGAGGTTAGCAGAATAAAAATATTCGTTAAAACACGTTCGAGTTTCTTAAAACCTTTATTGGCTGTGATGCGCTTTTTAAAAAAGGCACGAGAGGTCGATTAAAAAATTAATTTAATGAATAACATGATTATAATAATCCGTTTAATCATAGGAGACATAATTTGCTCCAGCTCACAAAGGATTGTATCTCCCTTACTGTCATGTTGAGAAATATGATCTAAACGGTATTAGAAACATAAAACTCCGCGTCTAAGGGCCTTTGCTCATGAAGAAACTTAAAAAAAGACAGTCGACGCAATCGCAAACAACCTCCTGAACAAAATCGATATTTTTCTGATCTGACATATCGCAAATTACTCGAAAACTTGACAGACAGTTCGTGAGTTGCTACCATGGCAACCTGTCAACCTGAAGCGTTTCAGTTGCGTTGTTGACAGATTGCCATGGTAGTGGCTCACGACCTTTCTGATCTGACAAGTCAAGTTTTGACATGTCAGATCAGAAAAATATCGATCTTGTTCAGGAGATTGCGTCGACAACTGTTTTTTTCACCATGAGCGAAGTCCCTTATATTCAAATATAAAATTAAACCATAGAAAAATTTTAATATGAAATTTATCTTTCATTTATACTAAGAAATCAACGTATCTGAAAGCAATGTAAGAAAAATGTATAAAATTTCTAGAATTTTTTATTCATAATTTTTTTATGAAACGGCAAAACATGAGATGCCAATAGCGTCTGTAATATATTTGTCTAATAAAATATGAGTGTATTTTTTCGTTAGCAGTAGTTTTAGATAGAAAAAACGTAAGGTGAGCCATTTATAAAACTTATTTGTTTGTATTAAAAATTTTTATTAAAAATGTTTCAAAAATTATTGTTTTTATATCTAACAATAACATTTGCAAACATATTTTATCACCTTTCAAAAAAATTTTATCACCTTTTTGTGTTTTGAATATTTTCATAAATATTCCATTTATTTGGATTTTATTGCAAAGGGAAATATTTTGACCATCTTGACATAATACGCCCGACTCCTGAAGGGTAATATACTCGTAAATTGAAAATTTTAAAACAAAATGTCATAGCAATTGTATAAATACGTTATATACCTCATACGTTAAGTCAAAAATACACCTTTATATAAAATCTAATAAAAAATGATCTCAATTAGGTACAGACCTACACAAATAGCATATCATGATAGTTTAGTATTTGTTTATTTTCATGACAATTGAATGATTTATCACACATTTTATACAATTTATCAGTCTGTATAACTGTGTGTAATGGTTATTCGTGATGTTTGACAATGTAAGCTAATACTTAAAATGAGTTAAGCGCTGAGGCAACGCGACGTCGCGTCACGCAACCTATCAATTACACAAGGACTTAAGCATAGAGCCTAGAGGAAGTAGGCTTTCGAGCCAAGGTCCTCACGGGGGATGATGGTTCTGCTTAAGTATTTATAATGACATGAGTTATTTTATTGTAGAGTGGACTTAAATGGTTTTTTGAATAAAACGGAGCAAAAAATTCCGTGTGTATCGCAATTTGTTTCCGTCGTAATAGTTTTCAATATTTACCGCATGACATCTCGTAATTAATTTTTACAATGCTGAAACTAATTGTTTAAAGATAATGACCATAACATGGCGTTTTGGTAATCTATATGATGTGTTTAATATTTATGCTAACAAAAAATTGTAAATAATTTTTTTTCATGGCCTAAATGTGATTTATTGAACTTTTAAATTAATTAATTATCAGCACTGTATTCCGGTTTCAAAAGGTGAACTATTTTAACCTCGCAAATGACACATGTACAAACTGAACTGTTAAGTTTGGAAATGAGAAAATGCCTAGTTTCTACCGGGAAGTCATTTGTCCAATTCCTACCTCTCCTTTGCCATCCTTTCTGGAAAATTATTTGAAATTTGGAATAATGGCGAGGAAAATAGCATAATTCGAGTCTATTTGTTTTTGAAAAACAAGAAGATTTGGACTATTTTCTGTAGAAATAAGAATAGAAAATATTGAAAGTTGAACTACAAAATTTGTAAGCTGGCAACACCAAATTGAATGTCAAATATTATTAACAGCTAACCACATTTTAAAAAACTTTTTTGTTCTGAAAGAAAAAAAATTAAAACCAAAGAAGCACTGTTGTTAAGGTACCTAATTAATGACATAAATTTTTTTAAACGGTGTTTTACAAAGTGATTTGCTTTAATTTAATTTAACATAAATTTGAATTTAACAGTAGATAAAAAGGAAGAATTACTAATGGTGAGTTTAGTTACACTACTTTTAGATCTGAATAGTTAGGTAGATATATTCAGATCTAAAATTAGAGACACCATCTAAAGCCCGAGCAACGCTAGGTACTTAAGCTAGTATTAAATAAATGTGAGCAATTTCTAAACTGAACTGTATATTTTATTACAATACCGTTATTCTTCGTTATGTGAACACAAAATTGCAAAGGTATAATTATAATATACCTACATGCAATTCTAATTTTGAGATCAGTGAGTAGGTATCTATTTAAATTGCAATGAAAAAATATTTTTTTCACTTTTATGACTTTTTAATTTTTTATAAAAATGTAGGTTACACAGCTTTACATTAACACCTTGAATTAAATTTTAAGTATTGCCATTTGATCAACAGTAGCGCCTTCCTATGTTTTCTACTCTTATTTGACAGACAATATTGTTAATGGTTTTTGTGTACATAATCTCAATTTTCAACTAAAAAATGGTATTTTTGTTATTGTTTTTGGGGTGTTATGCCGTGTTTCGCTACCTCCTTCATTAGCCAACGTTTCGGACAGCGTTACAGTGTCCATCATCAGGGCAGATGACCAGAAAAAAATGGTATTTGACCATTTCGAAAGTAAATAATGTCGTTTTGTACTTTTTCGTTTTGTTGTGCCAATAATTGCCCCAAGGTATCGTGATGGAACTATGTAACTTCATTGTGATTGGGCTTCTTCGCAGAGATACTGTGATAAGTGATCCCTTTTCCTTGCAAACCTTGTTTTCCCTAAACATATTATCGCCCAATTCCAGCTAACATCATTTCATCCCGTTCTGTTCTTTAGTATTAAGTTCATTTTCAAGTACCTGAAGCTGTAATTTGTAAGCAGTTTTGGATGCAACAATATCATCACAACAATAACAATAACTTTGATAATGATAGCCATAATACAGGGACAAAATAGTATGAAAACGTATTGACTTTTTTTGCAGTAATAAAAAAAAAAGTGAAAACATATTTTTTATATCATTGAAGAAGAAGATAACACTTATAATCTAAATGAAAATATGAAAGAGAACAAGACACAGAAAAATAGAAAAAGACAATGGTCGCAGCTGGGACTCGAACCCTACTCGAAAATAATAATAAATATTTTGCCATATCATCTCTTCAGGCGCCGTATCCTCGCTCGGAAAGAAAAAGATGGAGAGATATGAAATTACGAATGTTGGAGAGAGCGCGCTAATATTTAAAACTATAAAATTGTAGCGAAAATTGTGAAAATATTTAATAAAACACGACTGGTTTCGAATAGAGCAAAAATCTCGTGGGGGTTGTCTAAAACAACATTTAAAGAAACACTGTGAATTTTTTCATACATATAACTTGTTAAATAATAGAGACAGTCGTGAAAATAAAAATTTTCGAAGCATACTTTGCGATTTTTTTCTATCAAGGGAATTTCATATAATTTGCGTTTCAGCGTGGAGAATGTGTAGATATTATCTCAAAAAATAACATATATTTTTTTGAGAGCTAAAAAAATTCAAATGTTCTAGGGAGATATGCAAGAAATTCGGGTAGCGGCCGCTTCATGCGCACATGTTTTGAATATTAAAAAAATCAGTTTCAGAAATAACATCGCACAAATTAAAACACTGATAAAAATCTTGCGTTCTTAAAAATTTCTGACAACCTTGACATGTTTTACTCTAATTTTATAAAAAAATCTAGTTTGAAGTCATGCTTATAAAAAAAAACACAAATCAAACACTAATTTTCTGATTCGCTGTGAAAAAGATCTTTGAATAGATCTTCTTCTACCGATCTGATTGCTTCGCCTATAAATCATAAGGTAATACAGCTGTCTTCAACGCGACAGCGTCACATTTAGCTCGTTCAAATAATTCAAGTGTGACGTGCGTCAGGTATGCCTAAATAGTTTTTTTGATTTGCAGAAAAAAGTGACGTGAAACGCCAATGTTTTTCAATTGGCGTCATTTGGTTTCAGAGAATGCAACGAAATATAATTTTTGGCGGCCAACATTACCGATATACATTTTATGTACGTTAGTTATGTGCACTTATTTAAGAAGTGCAATAAAAAGTTCGTTTTATTTTGAGATAAATTCTCAATGATTCTAAAGCGATTTTCGTTCAATTTGTCACAAGTATTTTTTGTCCATGTGCAAATCACAAGTGCGCCCTACGGTTGAATTTGGCAGTCACCTCTGGTCTGGAGCCCCAAATAACAAAAAAAAATCCCTTGGCTCTGTGCAGAAACGAGAGGTTCCTTTGATATGTTCCCATAACTCAAGAGCAACATCTTTAGAGCAAAGACGTCAGTTGGGAATGCTGTCCTTGTTCTACCGGTATTACAATAGAAGATGCTCCGTGTAGATCAATGAAGAGCGTCATTGAGCGTCATTGATCTCCTCGGCACCGGTGCATAGTCGGAAAATACGCCAAACACGCGCATTTGTACATGGTTGACATTAGTCACATGAGAACGGGTCGTTTCTACGACACGTTCTTGAGTTCAACAGCTCGGCTGTGGAACGATTAGCCGGCCTATGTGTTTCCTCCCTCCTACAACATGGGTCTCTTCAAGATCCATGTTCACTCCTTCCTCTCTTCAAAAAGACCCTCCACACAGCATCTTCAAAGATGACATAGGCTCTGAGGAAAATTATTTTCCTCAGGGCCTCCTGTGTGGAGTTAATGTAAAAAAAAGTATTTGTTGAAAAACGAAAACAAATAATTAGTATGGTCTTTTGCGAGTTTCTTTAGATGGCATGTTATTATTATTTTATCCGTGACATTCTTAACGACAAATGTCGCCGTCAGAGGGAATTGCTCTGAAATAGCGCAGGACGAGTGAAAATAACACATAATACATTTTCTGAATGACCAAGTATTACGAAATAACGTCAAGAGTCCGTGAAATTCTCAAAGCGTTTGTAGCTGAAACATCATTATTATTCTCTTCAGAAACAAGTACTTACTTGCGTACAAATTTAACGTGTGATGATATTACTGAATGATCTTTAGAAATGTCTACTAGATCTTGAAGTACTGGATATTATAGTCCATTATGCATTTATCATATATAAGTAGATAATTTAATTTTAATATATATTCGTATTTTGGGGAATAAGGCTGAACGAATTGAACAAGGGAAAGATAAATAAAATTAGATAGGTGGGAAGACCCTGGTTATTCAGATCTATTTGCTGTACATTACGGTGTATCAATTATTTCAACTTTGAATTCAGAAACGCCTGGAGTCTCAAAAATTGCGTCTTATAAAGAAAATGAGAACTGCATTCAAATTTATTTAAAAAAATGGTTATTAGTTCGCTAAAATGCACTGAAAATCAGAAAAAAAACCTACAACAAATTTTTTTTTTTAAATATATGAGCTCCACACAGGAGGCCCTGAGGAAAATAAACTCCCTCAGGGCCTATGTCATCTTTGGGGATGCTGTGTGGAGGGTTTTTTAAGGAAAGGAAGGAGAGGAGAGTTCTGGGAATGAAAAGGGTTTAAGGGGTGGGTAGGAGTTTGGAGTTCAGTGTGTCCTGGTCGTATGCCTCCAAGACCTAGACCTCACCCCATGAACCCGGGCACCCCCGCTAAATCACCAAACGTAGCGAACCACTTGGGGTGACCTATGGCAGAGGTGTTGGTTATCCAATAAAGGTTCCCGGGGCAGCGGTACCCCTTCCCGCCTCCCAAATTAAATAATGGTAATTAATTTTTTTTTAACAAGAATTTGCCTTTAATCGTTCGATTGTTATTAAAAACTGCAAATAGCTGACAAAAATGTAAAAAAAAAACAAATTTATGAATACAAAAAGTCCACAAGAATACTGATTTTATCCAGAAAAAATGTTATTTTCCCCTTTTATATTTTTAACAAACACTTCACATATAAGTTTTTAGTAAGCCCCCATTTCACCACAAACAAGTACACAGTTACACATCTGCCCTGATGATGGACACTGTAACGCTGTCCGAAACGTTGTCTAAAGAAGGAGGTAGCGTAACACGGCATAACACCCCAAAAACAAATAACGAAAAAACTTCACATATGTATCAACATTTTTTTTTGCGTTCTTTGTACTGCAGTTATGGAATACAAATTAAGTTTGCTAAAAAATATAAAATATGGACCCTTTGTTTTATTTTTTCTCAAATCACGAAATCTATTTTTTTTCAAAACTTCCAGCTATTTTAGCGAGCTAATAGTGAAAAACCAATTTCATTTATTTTTACGTTTTCGAAAAGCTACAGATCATACGCAACTTTTAGCACCCGGGCGTTTAAAAATAAGGCAATTTTTTTTCTCTCTATGGGGAGCGACACAAACCTGTTTTGATTTGTTCAAGAAAAAACATCACCAAAAAGCGTGTTGTAATTTATTTTGCAGGACTCAGGCAAAAATATTTAATTTTTTTATTTTTTATTTTTTTTTATTTTATTTTTTTTTAATTTTATTTATTTTTTTTTTTTATGAGAAAACTCTCTTTTTATAACTTTTGAAGGTTATTCCCATCAACGTAATATATCATTGAAGAAGAAGATAACACTTATAATCTAAATGAAAATATGAAAGAAAACAAGACACAGAAAAACAGAAAAAAACAATGGTCGCAACTGGGACTCGAACCCAGACCTCTCGTCTAACCGGGACGGCGCGTTTTCCAATTTCGCTATTGCCACCTTCTGTCAAACCGTCATATTTGTCAATCTCATATTTCAAATATTTAGAATCATTAATATTATCTTCAACTAGTTCTTTTTCCATATTATAGGCAACTACTCTTTTTATTCGAAACAATCATTCAAAGAATTGGTTTGTAACCTGAATAGCGTCTCGGATAAATGTATCCGAATTTATTCATATGGAACTATTGACTTTATGAAAGTCTATATGGAAAAAGAACTAGTTGAAGATAATATTAATGATTCTAAATATTTGAAATATGAGATTGACAAATATGACGGTTTGACAGAAGGTGGCAATAGCGAAATTGGAAAACGCGCCGTCCCGGTTAGACGAGAGGTCTGGGTTCGAGTCCCAGTTGCGACCATTGTTTTTTTTCTGTTTTTCTGTGTCTTGTTTTCTTTCATATTTTCATTTAGATTATAAGTGTTATCTTCTTCTTCAAAAAATATTTAAATTTTATACGGTCATTTTCTAAGGAATTTAATTTTCTACATTATACAATTAAACCGTAACCCAAAAAGGGGTTTGTACGCAGGAAATTTCAGACTTTAAAGCAGTTTTTATAGGCTTCTTCAAAGGCAAATGTGTGTTCTATTTAATTAAAGCATCAAAAATATTTCAAAGCGATTTCATTTCCTAAACAAAATCACATGATTTTACATTGTTTGGTAGTATGTCACCTTAATTATTAAACGCGTTCAACAGAACATTTTAATTTTCCATTTGATACTGGTTGCAATACTTCCATGGAGCCAGAAAAATAAAAAGAAGAATTAAATTTTCATTTCTGGTGATTTCTCACCAAAGGTGATTCTGAAACTGTGTTACCACTCTTTAATGAGATGAAAATATATAAATTTTTAATTTTTTACATCCTATACGTGTACCGTGAAAAATATGCGTTTGTGATAAAAAGAAATTCGCAATTTTCAGGCAAATAACGCGAATTTTCTAATTTAAATTTTCTGGTATCATTATAAAATTAGATAATAATATTTTTTTTGTCTTGTTTTAATAGCTATCAAATGGAACGCAGCTAACTTCACATCGAAAATGTCAAGTAGGTAAGGCCATTCGTTTTACAAAAAGCGTTTTAAAAATGTATATTCTTCAATAAACCAAAAAGTTGGCATTATCACTTCGGTCAAAAATTTACAACTACCTTTGCTGAAATACCACACCTCTTTTTACAAAAAATAATGCAAATTACGCCAAAATTATGTGAATTTAGCCAGAAATAATGAGAAACTTTCAGGACCCTAACGGCATGTAATTTCTACACAAGTAAGAAAGGTTACATCATGCATATCTTATTTTAAACTTATGACCCTTAGATCCAGGAACAGCAGAAACAAGCAGCTTAAAGTTAAATAGGTAGGTCACCTCACGCAGGCAGGTCTTTGTCTTCTTTTTTAGGCAGGTCACAGAATGACACAGACCATATATTCAACATGTTTGAAGTACTAGATATACGCCAATTGTACATGAAAACAATACTAAACTACATTTTTGTACATAAAACAAATTTCAACAAACACAGACCGTTATTAATGGACCAAGCCAAGCGTACAATAAAACGTTAAAAACTCCGACGGTAAACACAAGCTTTGGACAAAGACACCACAAATACCAGGCAATAAAAGCATTCAACAATCTTTCATTAGATTCAAAATTGAGGGGAACAAAAAAAAATCGAACAAAAAAGGTAGTATTATAAAAATTTAACAACATAAAATAATTAAACAAATTATGTACGTAATTCACAACACCGTTATAAAATACACATCCTTACATACAATCGTTCTTATAATATTTGCTGATTCATTTCGCACTTTATAAAAACTTTTTAATTCATATTTTATTGAATTTTGTATTGTAAAATAGGGTAAGACAATCATTGAGGTTCACATTATAAAATAATGTTTAAAAATATAAATTATTGTACCAAATAAATAAAATAAAGAGAGAGTATTACTCTTTCTACCGAAGCATACAACTTCTGTGTTATCAAATTTGACTTCTTATTTTGGGTGAGTTTTTTTTATCAGAAATAACAAGCGATGATTATCGGCGTCGGATTTTCCGATGCTATCTGCAATTGCCGGATGTTCTCTGGGCGTCGATTTATTTTAGTTAGTCAGCCTTGATTCCCTCGACCTTGTTTTCTTGGCGGGCATTTTTTCCTCCCGCCACAGAAGTGTGCAAGTAAGTACTCTGCGACAATAGCGATGAATTGGCAATCATATGATTCTCATGTTCCAACACGCGGAGATACAAACTTTAATGTTGTGTGTGATTTATAAAACTTTTTAAAACAAGCACGCTGTATGGCTGGCTACCTGGTTTTACTTGGGTAGGCACATTATTCGAGCATTTTAATAATTTTGTTTTAAATTCTGTATTAATTACTATTATCATGTGTTACATTATTAGTTAAAAAGTAAAGAATATTAAAAGTTATTTATATGGTCATTTCATCCCACCCGAAATTTCTGTTACGAAGCGGAATATAGTTAATTGTGTTTGTATTATATCTATGCAGTCTTCATATTTTTTTTAATAATTTCGTCATCTCTATGATTACTGGATATTTTTCTTTAATGTGAATACTGCAGAAGAATCCCAACTGCTCCCGTCTGGAGCTAGTGACTATGGCAACATTAACTGGGGTATTTTGTGAGGCTGAAGGCAGTGGGGACAGAAAGGAGACGGAGAAGAAGAAAGTACCTGTTTATTCAGATCTGGTCACTAAATACGTTGGTGCCGAATTCTGAATGTTGGTATTACACCAGGGTGCTTTTGGGAGTGTTTTCCGCTTCGGAACGCGCCGAAAATAAACAATATTTTATTTTTAAATGAATAAAATGTTTAAATTAATCAAATAAAATTTATTTGCGGCGGGTTTGGAATCTGCGACCTTCGGATCGCCAGTCAAGAGCCTTACCCCTCGACCACGAATACCGTCATAAAGGCACATTTTAATGTTGCTTATTTATTAATTTTGAATTATGAAATGTTTATATTTTAGTAACTAAAGTTTTTAAATCAGTTTTTGACTGCCGGCGTAGTCCAGTGGTAAGGCTCTTGACTAGCATTTCGAAGGTCGCGGAATCGAATCCCGGCGTGGCAATAAATTTTATTTGATTAAATTGTGTTATTTCACAATTTATTCATTTAAAATAATATATGTATTTGCGGCACGTTAATGGACAAGTTTTTTTAATGTTATTGAATATCTAAATAGGTAATGAATCACGAGTGTTGTATTAAATTAAAACACTGTGTGTAATATAATTTTAAAAAATTTAACAGATGGCAACATAAACAAAATTATCAATTAAATAACAAACAGATTAAAATAACTGGAATATATATATATATTTTTTATTTATTTTTTGTTATTGTGTACGAAAGCATTATGCAAATATGTCTGGTCATTTCTGTGATTTATTTTTTTTTTAAATGATAACGATTCCTGCTTTCTTGTATTTTTACATGATATAGTTTTGTTTGAGATTCCAATGTAATAAATACTGTTAGAATTGTAGAACTATTTATTCCTATCAGAATTATATTATTAGTACTATCAGACTTATAATCTTTCTCAATTTTCATTTACGGAGAAGAACTCTTTGATATCTCGCATTCACTTTACTTGATTAAATTATTTTTATTATTTATACATATATATTTTTTTTTTTATAAAAAAATATGAGATAGATCATGAAATTATTTAAAACATAAAAAGAATGAGATTGCCTCTACTCAAACCTATCGTATATTTTCTTGAAAACAATTTAAAAAAAAAAAACAAAAACAAAACTTCGATATATTTCCTATTCGATCATTCGGATAGGAAATATATCGATGAAAGATTTAATTTTTAAGATTAAGTTTTCATTTTTAAGATTTAGTTTTTATTTTATGTTCACAAACCAATGAGTTTATTTATTTTGTTTTCTTTATAGTTTTAATATATTATCATTTTATTATTTTAAACTTTTTAACTTTTCTCAGTAACTTTTACAACTATTACTATATTTAACTGCTTTACGGGCCTTATAACCTTGTACTTGAAATGATGTTTACATTTGTATCTAACAATTACAAATGTAAACATCATTTAATATTATGTTCTACAAAAAACAACAACTACCTAATGTGAACTAAACCAGGAAATTTGACTGTCCTAAAACGGGAAATCTCCTAGTTGGACAGTCAAAATATTTTTTTTATAATGTATTTTTGTTTCAATAAATAAATAAATAAATAAAAAAATAAAAAATAAAAAATCTGTCACTAGTAATTATCGATGTATCGACATTGAACAGTGAACTTGAATGAAGTACTTTATCCTTTGGCTACTGATAAAACTATTTACAATTATAAAATCACAGCTTAACTGCTGTCACCAATACAGTCTTCGTGACCTCAAGCCTAATCTTATAAGCTCTTTGCAATAAGTATGTCACTTCAGCTGTGCTACGTTGCGTTTTTCTCTAGCGGTAATAAAAGTTTGCACATTTATCTATTTTCATATTCAAGGGCCC
The DNA here is from genome assembly GCA_936435175.1 of Glyphotaelius pellucidus. NCBI lineage: Eukaryota > Metazoa > Arthropoda > Insecta > Trichoptera > Limnephilidae > Glyphotaelius > Glyphotaelius pellucidus. Next base: position 39,885,229 of record OW386543.1, read on the forward strand.
GTGTGGTGTGCGACAACGAAATTTAGAAGCTTATTTCGTTGGGGATTTTCTTGATAACTAAATAAATAAGATTTCTGAAGAGAAATTATGTTTTTGCAATTAACAAACCTTGTAAAAAGCAGTATCAATCCCGCAAAGCCGAAGATCCTCATAATGCTGAAGTTTCTAGCCATAATTCAGCTCCAGAGGCACTTAACCAAACTCACTGTTTTTAAGGCACAACGTTACTTTTTGGGAAGTCAGAAAACCCTTGTCACCATCCCCAAAAGGCACTAAATACATTGGTCGAAACAGCGTAGAAAACATCATCATACAACATTGCTACACGAACTTTATCACATTTTGACAAAAAAACAGTTAAAAAATGTTAATAAAATTATTTTTTTCTGAAATAATTCAAATTTTTTTTAAATATAAATTTTCAGCTTAATTTTCACAAGCTTTCGTAGAAACACTCGTAACTTTCATGGTATCTTCACTGAAGCTTCGCGTATTTTATTAAACAAGTATTGACATATGTTAGGTGAAGGTTTACGTGATGCTTTTTCGCGCGCTTTTTGGTTTTTTCCTCTTAGGCAGCTCCCACAGGGCACTACGGCACTACGGGGTGGCGCGGCCACTGCGGTGGTAGTGCCGACGAGCGGTTGTCGCGAGTGCTTTTGGCACGCCTTCCGCTAGGTCACGGGCAGAACCTTTACGTTTATTATTTGCAATTTCTGCGCAGATACACACTGCTGAAAAAGGGCTGGACTGAATTTAAAAATATTAAAAGTTATTTAATATTAATGGAACGTAGTATATAGTTAGAATGATAAGGAAAGCTCACAAGAAAGCTATTAAAGATAATATTAGTTTATGAGAAGTTTAAATAGAGGTAGCCACATATTTTGGGTGCTCAGTATTGAAACTCTCATTTAATATTATTATTTTTTTATTTATTTTAACTTTTTATGAGTTAACTCAACTTGAAATATTTAATTAAATGAAGAAACTACGAGCGAAACTCAATCGAAAATCTGGAAACAGAAAAAAATCTTGGCGCAAAAAAAAATCTTGGCTCGGTGGTCAGCGCGCTCCCCCGGAAAGAGAGGTTTCGAGGGAAAAAGAGGGTTCGAGTACCAGAGATGCCAATATCTTTTTCTGATTTTTCTGTTTCCAGATTTTCGATTGAGTTTCGCTCATAGAGTCTTCGTTTAATTAAATATCTCATTTAATAGTCATCTTTATACGTAAAAATGAATGTTTCATCCGATTAAAATGAAACTTTGCTGATTTGTTGTGCGCATGCCTGCAAAGGTATCTATATAAAGGGTTGGCCATTAACATGTACACGTTTGAAATAATCATTAAATCAAATACAGATTGTGTTTAAATAAATGATTATTGATAAGAACCAAATTATGCTGGAAAATCATTCTCTCTCAGATGGCGCTACAGCCCATATCGAGCCTTGGCCTCCTGCAACATTCGCCTCCAACTCCTCCTGTCCTCAGCGGCTGACTTCCAGTTTGTAATTTGGAGAAGCTGTGCTGCATCCTGTCGCACCTCGTTTTCCCACCCCAGTTTGGGTCTTCCCACTTTTCTCTTTCCACCTGGGTGTCCAGTCAAAATTCTCTTAGGGACGCGTGTATCCGGCATTCTCTGTACATGTCCGGCCCATCTCAACCTGAGGAGTCTCATGTGGGCTGAGATGTTAGGGGCCTGATATAAATCATACAGTTCTTTGTTGTGCCGGATGCGCCATTGTTCCCCCTCTTTCACGGGTCCACATATTCTTCTCAGCACTTTTCTTTCAAAAGTTAAAATAATTTCGTCAAAATGGCTGCTGTCAGCAAAATGGCAGCCCATAGATTTTTGAAAACATTCGACACAAATCTCGGGTTATGTTGAACATTTCTTGATGGATGTTCTCATTTGATTGGAGTATAGTCGCTGATTTATTTACGTAGATTCGACTTTTAAGATAAAATATATCCCATAAAAAATCTGCTGGGGTTAGATTCTGGCTGCGGGGATGCCATGGATTATCTCCTCTGCGCGAGATCAGTTTTTAGCCATGGGTACACCTCGTTGGAAGTATGGCAGGTTGCACCATCTTGCTGCACCCAAGTCTATTATTGTAGTTAATGAAAAGATGAATTATGGTTGAAAACTATCTATCGCCAAGCATCTGAACGCTTGCGCGTCGACTATTCGGATCGTCTCGTACAGACATGTTTACTGACGCCATGTTCTCTTCGCCCCTCCTTCTCCATGGCCACCTTGTTTGTTTTCGATTGAGAGTCGTGCCGATTTCTTCGAAGTTTTTAAACCACGATTTAATTAATTTGACACTTGGGCACTGATTAATACTCTGTAATTGGTAATACGTATGAAATAGGTGGCGTGCATCATTGTTTTATAAAACAGAATAGAATCATTGTTGAACAGAATAGAACAAAATCATGTTTCTGTAAAAATGTTTTACCCAGAAAGTGCATTGCTCTCCCGTAAAGTCATCCATTGTGAATAAATTTCTAAGAAGCGAGGAGCTGCATGTGAGTGGCCCCGCTATCTTCCCTCGTTCGGAATCCCCGCTAGCACGACTACAAAAATGCAAAAGTTTATGGACCACCCCATATATAATGGTGAGCTCTGGCGTTATGAAATTACTTCCTGCACCATTCATCTAATGGCGATGAAAATTTTATGAGTTGTGCGCACGCCCGCGAATGTTTCTGTATATAACGGCGTTATGAAATTTGTATTAAAATGTTACAATAATGATTGTTTTTATAAATTTTACAATAACGAGGGAAAGGGGGTGGGACCGGAGTCGAATGGGGAGGTGTGACGGAGAGGTGGGCACGCCGGTGGGTCAGGGAGAGGGATTCAAGGAAACATAGTAGCATTTGTGTATAGCAGGGGGTAAATTTGGATAATTCATGTTTCTCACACGGAAGGTTGTATGTGACCTGCTCACGCGTCGGATAACCTTCTGATTTATTCGTATTGAGACGGAAAATCAAAAAATGTCGTATACTCAAAAGCACTTCAAGAAACAGAATTAAAACACATTTTTTTCTTTAAGTGGCATTCAACGCATGCCGGGTACTCGTTAGTTTTATTATAAAAAAGTGTTCTATTTTTAATACACTACCCAAAATACAAAAATAATTTATTACGTTTTTTTGGTGACTGTAAAAATTTTCTTTTGACTAATAGTTTTTCCAATGCCTACGTATTTTTTCTACTATTGTTTTTCTTTAAAATGGTACTCAATAATGTTTAAGCTTAAAAAAACTTCGGTTTTATGTTTAGTGAACTTGGTTTGCCTCTAATTTAATTTGAGGACCGTTTTCAAAATTGGAACTGATTGTGTGGAAAAATCAAACAAGTGATAAAGGAGGTACCTTTTTTATGAATACCATACAAGAGCTCCAACTGCTCCCGTCTGAAGCCAGTGAGACTGTGGCATCCCCAATTGGGGTATGTTGTGAGGCTGAGAGGAGAGGAAGGAGATAAGAAAGAGGAAGGTGAAAAACCTGGTTGTAACCATCAATGTTTTATGAAACATTTTTTTAATTTTGTACACGCAAAATTACACAATGTGTTCAAAAAAACGTAATCCAAGGAAAAACCTAATGGTCACCATCTCAATGAAAATAATTATTTGTTCAAACTTTTGTCACCAGAATATGTGTTGATGATTAATGGGTACATACCTTAAAATGTAATTATTATTCCGATTTGGCAGCTCGTAGCAGGAACCACGCGGAATAAAAATGCAGTATCCAATATGGCAACCGTCTTGAATCGGAACGAACGTGATGAAATACCAAATGGTCGAGCTAAAACAGAACTTTTCCACGCTCAGTCCATAGAGATAAATTATACTACTAAGGAGACACAATATTTGTGCTCATAAAAACATTACCTGGAGGGTTTACAATATATTTTAATATGTTTATATCTTTGGGACGACGGGTTTAGGAGATGCAATACGTAACCCCAAAAATATAGGTTATCTTTTGCATTTTAGTGCTTAACTAATTTTCAAACTTATTATTTTGTTTTTAATGTCCGTATCTGACGTGAATATAATATTTTGACCTGATAGATTTCATTTATCATAAAGATACATTATAATATGGAAATTCAATATAGTATGTTCTTAAAAACATTACTTGGAGATCTTTGGGACTTAAGTTTAGGAGATTCAATATTTAAACCAAATACAATATAGATTTTCCATAGTACATTTCCACACTTATTTTCGAGCAATATTGGAGATTCATTTATTTATCGTTTGAAAAATTTGAGAGTGTGAACAATTATTACAATAATAGAATTGTCGTTGGGATGTACAAAGATATTAACACTCCATTTAGAAATGTTTACAGTATGAAAAATCAATGTTTAGTTGTTACTGTACAAAAATGCTTGTAGTGATAACATAAATAATGATAAAGAAATATAAAACATAGTAGCGTCAAATATAAAAGGTAACCTGCAGAGAAAGAGAAAAGGGGAAGAAAAGAAAGAAAGAAAGGGTATGACAATAAAGCAGCTACATAACTGTTCTCCACGAAGTGTCATAGTAGGAGTTTGATCATTTGTTTTTTGAAATATGTGAGATTGTTTGCGTAGATATCTATATGGTCACATTCAATGGTGTTATATAGACAGTGGATTGAAGTATGCAATATTGTTATTGAATAATTCAGGATGGAATATTTTATGACTCCTTAAATACGTCTATTAGGAACTTTAATATGAATATTGCGCAGACAACGAGTGATTTGAAGCTTATCATGATTAATTTTGTATAAATACATCAAGTCAGCAATTTTTTTTCTTTTTTCCAGGGTTGTAAAATGAAATTGTTGGAGATACAATATTATAGCTGTAAATAAAGAAGATAAATGAAAATCCACCAACAAAATATTTTTCCAGTGTTTAGTCCGGCCCCCACTTGGCGGTCTTCCCCAGCGACCACGTGGCTACCTCGCCTCTCCATTCCCCTCTCCTCACCCGTTACTATGACTTATTTTATTGCATTAATAAACAAGGAGAAAGTCTTCTCGTACTAGAATGTTTTGCATTAACACTTTTACCCGTTTGCCTCAAATTCGCAATAGTAAAACGACTTTAAAGTCGAGGGTTAAAGATCTCGATAAAAGTTGCGGGTTCAAATACCGGCCTGCGCAAATATACTTTATTTAATTAATTCGTGTTGTTCCAGAGTGGAAGATACTCTCAGTATCACCCTGATAAAATGTAATGAAATGATTCAGAATTGAAACTTTGCTTGGAGCTTTAGTTGTTGTCGGTGAGCAAATAAATTTCTCATTTCCTGCCTCTTCACACTATCTTCTACCATCATCATTCCCTTCTTGAATTTATGTTCAACTTCCAATTTTAAACAATAATGTCTAAATTTAAAAAAAAAAATTTAAAACCTTTTCTCAATTAGAGACAAAGCAATAAAAAAAAAAGAAATGATTCGGGAAAAAAATTTACCACCGACAAATATTAAGTTTTGAAAAACAGCTCTTTAATTGGGGTTGCCATTGTTTCACTAGCTCCAGACCTTTCAATTCAAGGCGGACACGAGTACCGCCGCCCCAGAAACCATTTACTTGATATCCAACACCTCTGCGACTGTTTAGGTGACTTAGCAAGGGTGAGTGCCCATTCGTAGGTAGGATAATTGTCTAGGTCTTGGCGGCGGACGCATCTGCACACCTAATGTGTAACGGGCCGGATTTAGGGAGACTGGTAGATACAAACTTTTTTTCCTCTCAATCGTCTTGCACTGCAGGAGAAGGGATGGATTCATACTACCGTAACTCCTCGACACACTGATCTCCAGATTCCTACCCATCCTCATCCATTTTTCTTTCCTAGATCTTCCTATCCTTCTTTTCCTTAAAATTAACATCAACATAGCATCCTCAAAGATGACAGGCCCTGAGGGAAATAATTTTCCTCCAGGCCTCCTGCGTGGATCTTATTTAATAAAAAATACGCTTGAGAGCACTTATCGTGCGGCGTTCACATAAAAAATCAAAAGCTCAGCAAAAGTTCCATGCGTTATATAATAGCGACTTTGAGCTTGAACATCATAAATTTTGCAATAATTTCTTGCACAAATTTTCATTAAAGTTGTTTACAAAAGCATTTAAAAAAAAAATGTTACAGAAAAAAGAAAATTACATTTTCACGTATTTAACTAAAAAAACTAAAACAAAATATTTTAGCTTAAGTACATTACACATAAATACATTATATTAACATAATTATTTATTTTCATTTTTTTATTACTAAACTTAAATTAATCTTCTTTTTATATATATTTTAAATGTTGTTTGAAAGGCCATTATATAAATTGCCCTCCTCGTAACTAAAATTAATAATGCTGTTATTAAGTTCTGCAAGTATTTAAGTTTTTTATTATTGTGATAGCGGTTTACAAGGCCATTTTCAAATTATGGTTAGGCCACTTTAAGACGACTTTTTGTATAATTCTATTTCTTATAATAAGTCATCTCAAAGGAGGCATGTGAGTATCATATTAACATAGTTTTCATAAGGTTAACAGTTTTATTTCTATATTTAATTTTCTTTTTGTAAGTTTCTGGATCTGAAGTGAAAAAGTTTTTGATTAGCTTGTTTTGAATTACCTGTAATTTATTTATGTTTGTTACATATGCACGAGGCTATACTTTAATTTTTTTAATGTTTATAGGCATAAATGCACAATAACATTTATTTATTCATTTAAAAAAACTCCTTCAAGTCCGGGTTGCAAAGCCAGTGAAATCTTAAAAAAATGCCTTTTTTCTTATTAATTACTTGACATCGGATAGATAAATAAATGTAAATTATTTTCGTTATTTATTTTTGGGGTGTTATGCTGTGTTGCAATACCTCCTTCTTTAGCCAACGTTTTGGATAGCATTTCAGTGTCCATCTTGAGGCATCATTCATCTGCCCTGATGATGGACACTGTAATGCTGTCCGAAACGTTGGCTACAAAAGGAGGTAGCGCAACACGGCGTAACACCCCAAAAATAAATAACGAAAATATTTTTGGCCGAGAAAATCTAAAATCATACCAGATGCAAATTAAATTGTATATGAGTTCATTAAAATTACAGTCTTATAAATTTCACCATCAATGTCATCTAATAATTCAAATAATTAATCAATTTATTAGAACTTCTCAATGCGGGTAAATTATCTTTATAAGAGAAAAAACCTTTGAAGGACAGGTACGTGCGTACACCTATAAAAAACTGCATTATTCGTTACACTTAGATTAGGGACTTACTAATTGCTTTAATATTGACCCAGTAAATTTTATCAATATATTTTTAATGAGTGGCCCTTATCTTAATTTCCTGCGATTGCTTTATTTGAGATATTTGTAATGTTATTTTATAAATGATAAAAGTTTTTTTTAGCAAATATTCAATAATACTGCATTTATTTCAACACACACGGTGCATGTTTATCAAGAAAATAAATACAAAAAATTGTTCGGGTAAGAACGAGGAAATAATTAAAAATGTACATAATAAAATGAAATAATTAAAAATGTACATAATAAAATGAAATAATTAAAAATGTACATAATAAAATAAATTAATTTGTTGAATTGAATTAAAATTTGGGAGGCGATATGGGTATGGGTACAAAATTTCCATTTTTGGAGGCAGGTTGGGTACCACCGCCCCGGGAACCATTTACTGGATAACTAACACCCCTGCCATAGGTCACCCCAAGTGGTTCGCTGCGTTTGGTGACTTAGCATAGGTGCGCGGGTTCAAGAGGTGAGGTTTGTCTGAGTCTAGGCGGAGAATGCGTTTGCTCACGAGAGAGACTGTTTGTGGGAGACCTAATTTAAACATCCTGCGAGATTATCTCGATCCATCGCCTTGCACTGCATTGGGATTAATGGATTCATTAATCAATCTGCCCTGATGATGGACACTGTAACGCTGTCCGAAACGTTGGCTAAAGAAGGAGGTAGCGAAACACGGCATAACACCCCAAAAATCATAACAAAAATACTTTTTGGCCGTGAAAACCTAAAAACATACCTAACTTTAGCCGTGTTTGGTGATCAGATCTAAACAGCCAGGTACGTCTCCATATTCTCCGTCTCCTTCTCCTTCCTTCATTCTGAGCAACATCACAACATTCCCCAGTTGGGGATACCATAGTCTGACTGCATAGGGTTGGGAGCGGGTGGGACACCGAATGGACGATTTTCCTTCCATTTTGACTTCGCACTTGACCTTCAAAACAAGAGAAATGTCATAAAATTTTGCGCATAAAATTCACATAAAATTTTGCGCATTTGGCCTCGAAAACAGGAGGAATGCCTCTGTCTACATGAAATTTTGCGCACTTGGCCTCGAAAACAGGAGGAATGCCTCTGTCTACATGAAATTTTGCGCTTTTAACCTTCAAAAAAAGAGAAATGCCGCTACCTACCTGAAATTTTGAAAAGCTTTTCGTAGAATCCGCCAACGTTGGAGAAGTAATAGTAATAAATAGCTTTAAATATCATTATGAATATTTTATAAATGAATGTTTGTCAACGAATCGGAATTTTAGTAGTATTTACTCAGAATTAAAACCCAGCTTGGGGATAGAAGACTATCTTTTCAAAAATATTTATATTAACTCCACACAAGAGGTATGTCGTCTTTGAGGATGCTGTGTAAAGGGAAGCTACATTTAATTTAGAACGAATCTACACCTCCAGTGTCCCTGTATACGTTGTTAGTAAGCAATATGTAAGTGCTTAGCGGGAAATACAATATACAGTATGTGTTAGTATAATAAGATATAGACAAGACAATGGGACAGGTTGGTGACAGTCCACGAGGCGGCAAGCGCTGGGTGATTGCATGCAGCGTTTCCTACAAGCACCTGTATCAAGTCTCTTCAAGATCAACGTTAATTCCTTCCTCTCCTCAAAAGACCCTCCACAGAGCGCTCAGATAACATAGGTCCTGGGGAAATTATTTTTTGGGGCCTTCTGTCTGGAGCTAATGTAAAAAAAAGTTACTTTTTTGCGAAGTGAAGTGTATGCCAAATTCAACATTTGAGTACACTTGCATATGTATATGTTATATAGATAGCCAGGAATTTCCTAATCTTCTCAACTCCTTCCTTTAGCCTCACTTACATCTATTCTTACATTTAGGAACCACTAGCTACAGGCAGTTGGGACTGGATTGCACGTAGATATAAAATGCATTAATAAAGTCTTTATAAAACTTCTACAATACTGAACTTCAAACCAATGACTTAATGAAGTAAACAGTAGACGCTTCCATTACAATATTAAAGCAGCCAAGAAAAGAACACCGCTAATGGTGCTAAAATTATGAAAATTTAAAAATAGTCCGTTCGGTCGGTTGGGTAAAATTCAATTTCGTAATTGCCTCCATTACGCCCGGATATTGCCGGCAAGGCATATTGCCCCAAACTATAAGGGATGACCTAACGTACTCTGTATTTTGATGCATTCAAATCACCTAAAACCCAAAATTAAGATAATTTTTATGGTAGATTTTAATGTGTGTGAGAAACCAATACTTAATATGTTTGTGGTGAAATGACTTAATGAGTTAAACCTCAAATTGCATCTATAATACTTAATCATTCAAGACAATATTTAAGACTTTCAAAAGAGAAATGTGAAATAAAAAAGAGAATACGTCTCATCTAAGAATTGAACCCAGGACCCTTGCCTTGCCGTGAAAGTGCTCTGGGGCTTTATCACAGTGAAATCGTTAATTTTACAATATCGGATCGATAAGCTTAAATTCCGATGGCTTTATATCGATATTCCGAGCACGGTTTCACCGTTGACAGCCGAACCGACATTGACAGGGAATAAGTAAAAAAAAAAAAAAAAAATTGATATGTTGGCAACACTGAAGGTATTTTTTATGAATTGACACTACAAAAGGTCAGAAGCAAGGCAATTACATAAAATATTAATAAACTGGCAATTTTTTTAAAAATGTGAATACCTCGCAAGAGTCTCAGCTGCTCCCGTCTGGAGCCAGTGAGACTAGGCATCCCCAATTGGAGTATGTTGTGAGGCTGAAAGTAGTGGGGAGGGGAAGGAGATGGGAATAGGAAGATGAACCAAACACGACTAAAGCCATTTCAGGCAACGTTTCAATTCTGAATGGTGGTTTTACACCAGGGAGAGTATCTTCCACTCTGGAACGTACCGCAAATATATTATATATGCTTTTAAATGAATTAATTGTGAAATAACATAAATTATGAAATAACGGCAATGCTGAATTGAAATACTAACCTAAACATGCAATCGCAGTCCGCATTTACTATTTGGCACTAAACGGGAGTTAATTAACTAATCAGGTCTTTAGTCATATTTCAACCACTTCAATTTCTCAAAGATCAAACAAATTATATTGGTTGCATCTTAATTGAATTATTTAAGTCAACGGGATCGCATATACGAATTCTTTCAATTCGAAGAGCTTCATTAGTTGAACACCGTTCATTAATAAACCAGTAATTTTTATTATTATCCAAATATTTGCTTATTGACAGTTAACGAAACTTATCTGATGCTAAGGAGGAAGGGTAAAATATATCAATCGTCTAAGTGGTCCCCAACCTTTTTATCTAAACGCAAATAAAGTATTTTGTTGTTAAACGGGAATAAATTCACCAACACAATCAAACGCCTGTTAGTACCTACGTCACGTGTTCTCAATAAAACGATTCCAATGCATTTGGGCAAGCAGAATATAAGAGCGATGACTCACGTCGTTGCGTCTCACTCAAGCTCTTAACGTTAAATATGCGAGTGCGCAAGATGGAAGCCCAGTCGTGTTTTTTACTTCGAAGGTATTATGTCGTCGGTAACTTGGGGTGAAGGGGTTCTTAACTTAATAATTATTTTTTGTCGATAATTATTTATTTTTTTATTGGGTATGGTCGATTTTTGACGCATTTTTTATCTTTAAGCAGGGCCTTGGGGATCACTGGTCTATTGGAATATCTTTTACCAATTGTTGACCGTGATCGCAAATATTGATAGTTACTGTTGACTATAGAGTTTTATCGATCGTCCATGCTAGATTTCCAGAACACTGAGCTAATTTTACCATATCAACATTGACTGGGGGTTATAATTTTCAGCAAGATGGCAATTGTTTGTTACTATCGTGGTACGAAAGCACAACTCGATGGAATTTGCAGGAAAACACTTCTTGTTCTACGATGACACAATTTATTTAATAAAAATACAATACAATTACAAAGGTTCTATTTTCCTTTGCTTGGGTGATCTCCAAAACCACACCACACTGACAAATATCGAAAGCCTTATATCCCTCGATATCTCTATAGTCAGTTCTTTACAACACTCTACTGAAGATAGGTACCTAAGTACCTCTCAGCTCGAGTTTAACAAAATAACTAACTCTACATTATCACCTCTCTGTTATTTAAAGTAAACCTACAGAAAAACACATTACATAAAAATGGTGAGAAAATTATATTTTAGCAGTTCCCACAGCTAAGATTTTAAAATCTATCGTACAGAAAATAATAAAACAATTACCTAAAAGTCAGCCCAAGAGGCATACCAATAAAATACATCTGAATATAGGATTAACAAATATTGCAGATTTTATTACTATTTTCACTTAGGGCTAAAACAAACACTTCTCCTTGGGAGTGTCATAAACATTTTTAAGTAGGTGCTATTTGAGGGTACTTATTCAAAGTACCGACTTTACAAATAATAAAGAATTTGTCCCAAATTTGTAAGGGAATGTATTTATACGATACCAGCCATAAACATATTATTCAAGGTTCGGACCTTATTCATGAAACCGAGAGATAATATTTGTTTGCATATTTTGCACATTTTTAAAGGAAGAAAATACGCGTAACTAAAATAATGAATATTACAAATGATATTATTTTACAGACTAAATGGATATTATCGCATTCTCGAATAAACAGCAATGATAATGAATGGAAAGGGTTACTTTGAAAAAAAAAAGTATTTTAAAGAAGATATTTTTTTTCTGCCAAACTAAATCTTTAAAGTATTTATCCAAGTTTGAACTTGATGAAAGATTATACGGGCTTTAACAATGTTGTCTATTGCTCTCGGATCGACCAGCAAGTATAGTACATTTTCTTTTTTATTGAACATGTTCGCATCGTAAGTTGTCGGACTAATTCACTTAAAGAGACAGGTAAAGCGAACACCCCATGTAACCTGCAGTGTCAGTGGCGAGTCGGGGGTGGTTCTGGGTGACTGGGGGTGGTAGGGGGCGGTATTTGCCCTGGGGTGATCGATTGTCTGGCTGGCCGATCTGGTAAGGACGGACTTATCTGGATACGGAAACTAAGTACATACAGCCTTATGGCCTTTAATCAATCAATCGAAGACGTTGTACGTGGAGGTGATTTTTAATTTCAATGTCTCTTTGTGAAGTATTTTAGGATTTAATTTCTTCATAAATAAACCTCTATGAGTAAATTTTTTAAAATTCTATTGCATTTTTGATAATTTTTTGATGAGTTTAAGCCAATATTACGAAATTTAAAGGTTAGAGTCCGTGAACAGGGTTACAACTAACGTGTTGTCTCTCTGCAAACACCAAATAGTGCATAAATGCACTAATGAAAAGGCGGATCACCAACTACAGAACGCTACTAGAGCCTCGAGCGAAAACAGTCTTGTGATGGCAGTATTTCACTTCTGGCAGGGTCCCATCTACAAACGATGGAGCCACTTCATGATGACGTAGATTTAAAAGAAAAAGTTAACTTTTTCAAATTCTCTTTTTTCATTTTCGTATTATTATTTTCTTTTAACACGCATTTTTTCTCTTTTCATTTTGCAATATTTTTATTTTTACTTGTTATATTACATATGTGTAAAATGGAACTCGTGGGACTGCACCATCCTCCCCGAGATCTTTTTGCTTAGTTCACACTGAGCTATATATCTGCGAGCAGATATCTGTTGATTCGCGAGCGCTTATCTTTTGTCCTTTCACACGAGGCTATCAAATATTTCTTCCTGTGGTAGGAGAGGGGGTCAGTCGAATTAGGGAGCGGCAACGGAACACATATTTTTTGTACTGAAATCTGTCAACTTGACATCTGTCATCCACCGGTCTAGGCAGCTCCTACAATGACCCCGTCTCCTGTTTTAGTCGGAGAAGGGGAGAGTTATCTTCTGGGATATCGCGTCTGGAACGGTTACGTCTGAGATGTGTATTGTCTATGATTGATCTGCGCTTAAAAACGCTTAGGTGTGAACGGTCTGAAGGGATTGTATGGAGAGCGTTATTTGGCGTGCTATGATCTTTTATATTTGATAGCTGAGTGTGAACCAGCTCTTTATATGAATACCGCAAAAGAGTCCCATTGCTCCCATCTGGAGCCAGTGAGACTATGGTATCCCCGATTGGGGTATGTTGTGAGGCTGAAGGTAGTGGGGAGGGGAAGGAGATGAGGAAGGGAAAGGTGGGAAGTACCTGGCTATTCATCTCTGGTCACCAAATACGGCTTAAGCCATTTCAACTACGTTTCAATTCTGATTGGTGTTCTTACACCAGTGTGATACTGAGAGTATCTTCCACCCTGGAACGTGCCGCAAATATACTGTCAATTATTTTAAGTGAATAAATTGTGAAATAATACAAATTAACTTAATAAAATTTATTTGCAAACCGGGATTCGATCCCGCGACCTTCGGAATGCAAGTCAAGAGCCTTACCGCTGGGCTACGCCGGTCGTCGCTCCGAGGTTAGGGTTACAAATTAACGTTCTGTCTCTCTGCAAACACCAAGTAGTGCATAAATAAACAGTTTTCTGCATTTTTGATATTATTTTTAATCTAAAGACCTTGGTTATTTTTTTTAAGTTCTTCAACTAGTCAAACTATTTCAAGGTAGACTGTCAAACACCTCTTGCTTCATTCGAATTCAAACATACCCGTATGTTATTCTGACTCTTGACTTTTGATATGGCCCGACTCAAATATTTAGTCGACTTGATCGTGTAATTTATGGTCTATATCTTATTTGGGAGGGTCTCTTTAGAAAAGGAAGAATAGAAAGTTCTGGGATGGAAGAGGTACAAAGGTAGGAATATGGGGATCAGTGTATCCAGAAGTGACGGGAGTGTGCATCCATTCCTCCCACCGGGGTGCAAAGCGTCACTCTCTCTCTTAGGGTTTTCGACGTCCTTTCCTATAACTTAAAATATGTAGATATGGATAAAGCTAGGAGAGTCTGACATATGAAATGATCATACCCCTGCAGAGCAGAGATTGTTACATTCGCATTGGGTTTTACCTCGTCGCCTTAGTTCTTAATCGTCCAAACGACCATTAGAAAATTTACAGGCGGAGAAGGTTTTCTCTCGTTATTTCAATGAAACATTATGATAGGTGTTTACGATAAAGCCATTTCCGTAAAGATAAAGGTCTCATTACTTTAAATTATTTTAGTTAACTGATTAGCTATCATTGTTTTATTTTAAAGTGGAGATTGAACAAACACTAAAAAATGGTCGTTTGGACAATTAAGAACTGAAGCGATGACCTGTGAGAATGTTCTTTCTTATAAATGTAAGAGTGTTCTTTCTTAGTAATGATTCTGCTAACAATTGTAAATTATCTACCATCTTAAGGATTTTTGTTTAATTAGCGGCATCTTCCAAAAGGTTACGATGCTACTAAGATCCGGTGTGCTGGACAAATATCGGAGACGCGATTAAAAAAACTTGGGTACACAATTTGGCTATTTTTGGTGTGTATTTTTGGCGCTTTGTTTTAACTGATAAAATATCATGTTTTATGGTTCTACTATATAAGGTCCACATAGATTCGCAACATAGATTAAAATAATATTTACGATCAGTGAGTGCAAAGATTTGCAAGAAAAATAAGATACAAATATTATGTTTGTATTCCACTATGTTATTTAAAATACGGGTATGGGTACCGCTGACCTAACGGTCAGGCAAACGGACCGCATGATGGTTAGTTAGCTTGTAACAACATTTATTGCTTGTTTAAACATTTTCTCAACATTTGATACAGTAAATTTCACGGAAGCATTTTCAACACTATTTCTTTTGAATTTTTGCTCCCTGCATTAACCACAAGGGACTTTGTAGCTATTTTTACCAATCCAAACTTTTAAGGGTAATAGTTAGCGATATAAAAATACATTGTTAACCGAAAGCAGCTGCGTTATTTTAGAAATTCGTTGCAAAATGTTAGTACCTAATAAAATTCATATCTTTCAGATGAAAAGAAAATTATTACTTATTATATAAATATTAAAAGAATATTATTCATATCTTGCAGATAATAAGAATATTATTACTTGAGATTACATCCCAGATGTAAATCTGGGATGTATCTCAAGGATCGTATTTGCATAACAACTGCACATCTACGAGGGTGGGTTTTTAAGTTCGCGGAATGGGTAGGTTGGTGAGTAGTGGGGATGTCGCTGAATTAGGTACTAATTGAACAACTCATTATTAGTATAAACACCGGGTTTTGTCGTTATTAGGTCATTAGTCTTTGAGCTATCGTCGACCAAATAAGTCAATCGGGAAGACATTGTGAAATTCGGAGAAAATTGAGTTCCGCGCTGTTATAAAGTTACTTACCAAGTAAGGAAAATCAGTTCAGACCATACTAAAAGAGATGTCATACGTTTACGAGGATTCTTGTCCTATGTAAGTAAAACTATGGTTTACAAGTGGCATACCCTATTTAAACAAGGCAGGGGGTCACTTGAAGACGACCCACGGCCAGGAAGGCCGATCGAGGTGACCACTCCGGAAATTATTCAAAAAGTCGAAAAATAAATATGAAAAGATGCCCAACTGAAGAAGAAACTGTTCCGCAGAAATGGTTAGAGTATCAGATACAACCATTTCCAGAATTCTTCGCGACCATCTTGGCATGACTAAAGTCAGCGCAAGATGGGTGCCGGGAATGCTAACGCCGTGAAAAACAGCGTGTGGAGTGTTCTCGTGCATTTTTGGACCTCTGTAGGGAAGACAAAGATGGAGTGCTCAAATTGTTAATGGTCATAAAACTTGGGTTTATCATTATGAACCTGAATCTAAACTGGAATCAATGTAGTGGTACAGAAAGGCACACCACCACCGAGAAGTTTAAGGTATCACAATCGGCTGGGAAAATCATGGCCATGGAAAATTAAGGAAGCCATCAAGGAGAAAAGAAGGGGAAAATTGACCAAAGAAGTCCTCCTTCTGCACGACAACGCGCCTGTTCACAAGAGCCCTGTTGCGAAGGCTGCCCTGCAGAAGGTGGGCTTCAAAAATTTGCCACACCCACTCTACAGTACTGACCTGGCTTCCAGTGATTATTACCTATTTCCAAACACGAAAAAAAACCTCGTGGGAAAATTTTTTCAAGTAATGAAAAAGTGAAAAATGCATTTCGGCGTATTTTTTAGACAAAATAAATCTTTTTTTTTGAGGGTATACATAATTTAATTGAAAAATCCGAAAATTGTATTAGAGTAGCAGGTGAATATTTTGAAAAGGAAAAATAATTTTAAATTTTTATTTCCACTCCTTACCCCCCATTTCGCGAACTTAAAAAGCCACCCTCGTATTTTGAGCAGGTTATGCTTTAGATATCCAAGTATGTAATGTCAGAATAATAGAAGAGTATGTATTAAACGTCGTGTCGTATGAAAGTGATTAAGAGCCATTAACCAGCGGCCGAGAATTTAAATTTCGTCGAACGATGATCTTGCGATTATACTCTTGAAACGGTACAAGGCGTTACGATGAGTAAGATTAATTATTTTCCATATGAGCATTTTAAAATCGATAATAAAATAACGAAATTATATTCAGCATTTTTGTTATTGTTTTTGGGGTGTTATGCCGTGTTTCGCTACCTCCTTCTTTAGCCAACGTTTCGGACAGCGTTACAGTGTCCATCATCAGGGCAGATGAGTGCCCTGATGATGGACACTGTAACGCTGTCCGAAACGTTGGCTAAAGAAGGAGGTAGCGAAACACGGCATAACACCCCAAAAACAATAACAAAAATACTTTTTGGCCGTGAAAACCTAAAAACATACCTATATTCAGCATATTTTTGTTATTATCAATAATCATTTATTTAAAAACAAACTGTTTTTGTTTTGATGGTTATTTCAAAAGAGCACATGTTGATGGCCCACCCTATAAATATAGATACTTACGCAGGCATGTGCACAACAAATCAGCTAAGTTTCAATTGGATGAATGGTTTAGGAACCATCCAGGGACAAACAAAGAAACTTCATTTTTATAAAAAAAGATGACCATTAACCAGCGGCCAAGAATTTAAATTTCGTCAAACCCTTGCAACTGTACAGGGCGGTTCCGATGAGAACGATTAATTATTTATACCAAGCATTTTGTATTACATCAGCATTTTAACATAATAACTCAATATCGATTTTATTTCATTTCAAATTTGCTTTATAAATACCCACATTCAAAAATGCTTAAACTTGTGATGATAAAACGATTAAAATTATGTACTTTCTATGTACTTTTTAATTAAAATTCTGAAAAGTGGCTTTCCCAAACAATTTATTAATTTATTTTACTGAATGATTACATGATTTGAAATGTATATTGGAGATTACAAAATTTAGTTTGAAAATTTAACTAATCTGTTAACAACCTACGGTAAAACCTTATTGTACTAAAAATAATTATATATTCTCAAAATTTGAAAAAATAGCTTCACTAGATAAAAGAACAGTCCTTTTAAATCAATTTATAATTTTTTGTGGAAAAGAGTCAATACGTCTAAAAATTGATTTAAAAATGACATATTTCCGGTTTTGTCTGGTTATTTCCTATTAAGGCAAGGGGTGTGTTTAAAGTGGGTCGTCTTCTCTGCCTACCTCTGCGGTGAAACAGCATTATGGTTATTTTGTTAGTTTTTTTATAGCTACTGAACAAAAAAAAATAAAGTACCTCATACACTCATTTGGATTAAGCAGTACTTAAGTACTCGTTCACGTAAATAAGCCAGGATTAAAAATTAACGTATTGGTTTCCGCAGTGAAGTACTTTTATAAACTGATTGTTAGTACATACTATAAAACCAAAGGTATTATTATTATTATATTATATATTATATTATTATTATTATATTATTATACTATGCTCTTCAGATAATGTGGTATAATAATGTTATTGCAGCCTCAAAGGTGCGTACGTTTTGAGTTCAAGGCAAACAGTTCCAGTCACAAAACCTGCTCTAATTTTTACTGATGTGATCACTTGCTAATCGTATGAAAACCTGAAAAACCTGAAATCACTGAAAGTGTTAAAAAAAGGTAAGGTGTATTCAATTAGCTTCAATTACGGAGGACTATTAACACGGTTATTTCAGTTTTAATCATACTTACAGAATAATCAGAACGGACAGTTGTTGTTTTTTTATTTGGTACAATAGCTTTTACATTTTAAAACAGATTGTAGATTCTGTGGTCTAGAAGTGGGAACATTAGATCACACTTTTTTTATAATACGTTTTATCCCTCTCTAAACAAATACCCTCTATTCTATCAAGCGCCACCTAAAATTGCCTCCCCTCTATTCAACATCACATCTCTTCTTAGTCTGAACTCGTCTCTAATTTTTCATAAAATTTTGAAATTTTCCCATTTAAATAAAATTATTATTGTTACCTGAGATGAGGTGGCAGCAATGTAAGTAAGGTAGATTATTATGAGCAGATGTAAGAAATATGTTAATGTTTTTTAAAGAAAGGAAGGCATTATAAATACAAATATATTTAAAAATAAAATGACATCCTGAATAACTAAGGCTGTCTGGCAAAGGGCTTGCTTAGATTAAGTAGTTCATGTTTATAGCGTGATAAGTTGAATTGAATCATGATGAAATCTTCTTTTATGAAACAAATCTCACATCATGAGAAGAGCAGGACTCCAGGGAAGGCTCCCAGCAAGCACCCTCCAGAAGCAGAAGAAGCGGATGATTCTGGATGCTAATCATCCCTCCAGGATGATTTCCAGTCAGCTCCCAAGATGGTGAGTATGACGACCAAGGTACACAATCACAATCGTAGCGATCTTCAAAAAAATAGAATTCGTCGTGTTGTGGTCGAGAGGACCGCCCTAAAGCTCTCGGCTGCTCCACACAGAGTTGCTGGCTTTCTTTTCAAATCTGCTGATTTGAATCTGTGCAGGATCAAAAACTGTTGATCCTGCACAGATTGTTATTGTTAATGATGTATTGGAGAAATAAAATCCTTGACTCTGAACTAAGAGGTAGGCGATTAAAATTCTTGTTAATATCTGTATATTCATACAAAGGATATGATTAAGGAAATAAAAATAAAGTGAGCTAACATCTCGAATCATATAATTGGCATTGTCTCGGTGAGAGACCACCAATTAGCAATGGCTGTGAATGAAAAAATTTGCAAAAACGGCTTTCATGATTTTGTTATGTTTACATACATTAATTCGTGATAAGTTTGAAATCATTCGCTTCGCAATATTCACGTTGAAGTTCCTAACATATATGTCATTTATCACTTGTCACCACCTTCCTCTTCCCCATCTCTTTCCCCTCTTCACTACCTAAATAGAAAAACAAAATATGTGGAAAAATTTGGGCATCATGCCTGTCTTATTAAAAAAAATATTTTTTTGGAACATTACTAATAACAAAATGTCAGTTTTTTGTTTGCAGCATCAAACTTCGGTAAATTTGCGCATGCACGGCCGCCATATTTTTATCTTCATTTTTCACAGTTTTAGTCCTTTTAAGGTCATGTTTTTTATTTAATTTTGTTAACTTAAAAATATAGGTTATTTCGGATAAATTATAATTCAATTTAATTTATCCACGTGAGTGTAATACTTCCATACAAGTAATGTTATTTAAAAACATAAATGGCTTTTGCATGTGTATATAATACCAACTTTGATAAATCACTGTTTAAATTGTGCAAAAAAATTATCTACAATGACAGATTTTTGCAGTTACTCTCGGGGAACAATTATAATATCTTTTAAAAATTTTAATTGAATGAACGATATAAAAATTGAGGTTACAATTTTGTTGCAAATTCTTTATATAAAAGGACGGTTTTTTTTTCATTTTGAATTTTATGAATTTTTTTTCTTTTTACTTAAAAATGTTTGGGGTAAGCTTTTTTCTACTTTTTTCGTGCTTGAAGCTTACAAATTGCATTTTTTAACACTAAACTATATTTTTCAAATATTAAAATCTAAAAGGTAATTTTATCTAGTTTTTTAATCCAGTTCTTTAAACAAGTATTTTATTAAACATTTTCACAACTTTCGCTTAATCGTTTTTAATATTAACATTCGTATTTATATACCTCCTCCTTATATTATTTTTTAGTGCTTACTATCAGGCCTTAAGCCACCAAACGTCATCCGAATTATTTTCAACCATTTTTATTCACTATAATTGTTCCAAAACAATAAATAAATAAATGGGTTCTTTCGTTCCCGGCAGTTGAGACTCTTGCGCATTACGAAAAAAATATGTGTACTCAATCACTTAATGAACTCAGATTCAGTTTATTTTGCAGTAATTTGTCACTAGAGACAGTAATGATCACGGTACCTACTTTTCAACATCAACGTGGAACGAACAGAACACTCAAATTACTCTCCACTCCCCTAACGACTCTGTTCTAATAATGTTTTGCTGTACCTTGTAGATAATTATAGCGCTGCAACAACGTTTGACGTAAAATGTGCCATCGCTGCATTCTTGAATAATGTCAGAAAGCATTATTTTAATCGTAACCGACTTCCTACGTACACAATAAAATACATGCAAAAATCCCAAAGCATTTTTCCAAGAGGGGGTACCACCTGTTGAAATTTTCCGGAAACTTTTTCATAAAAATAAATTTTCATTAACTTGCTTTGACTAATTTAGTTACGATTGTTACAAAGGTAGGTAGGTACTCATTATTGTTTTATTAATTTGCCTACTTAATTACTGCGAATAATAATTACGTAATTGAATATTTTGCGAATAAGTTTTTTTTTAATTTATATTTTTTAATAAGGAGTGACATCTGTGTGATCACGCGGAAAGTTTTCCGTGATAGAATTTTCTTCAGTTTTATTCACAGTTTTTCCTGATAGCGGAAAGCAAACGAGTATAAAAAAAGTCAATGGGTGGCGTTAATCTAATTTTTTCTTCGAAAAGTAATACAATATGTAACAAAAAAATGATACTCAAGGGTTAAAGTCGTTGAAAAATAATTTAAGAATTCAACAATATTATACAGATTTTTGATACTAAGCGATTGCAAATATTTTAAAATAGGTTCACGAATATTTTGAAGCTCCATAGTTTATGCTAGAAATAATGTTCCATGCAAAACACTTTCAAACAAAATCTTTTAAATCGAAGGTAAAATTGAAACGATGCTAAAAAAGCTTGACCTGTGGACAAATCGTACAATAAAAAAATAAAAAACAATAATCACTTTCCTATACTGTCAGCGTTTTTGGAATCCTCTGATGGAGCAATGTTTCTAACACAAATACAAGACGAAATGATTAAACACATCCGCGTTTTAAGGTCTTCGTTTCGGAATTATTTTTCAGTACCGACAAAAATAAAAATTGTAAATTAGACCCTTTCAACACAGATGTTGTTGGAAAACCAATTAATAGAAATATCTTGCGATTCAGTTTTAGAAAAAGAAATTTCTAAGTATCCTGTTTATCAAATTTTTGGGTGAATGTAAATAAAGATTATTTATAAGAAAATATCAGAAGACGCACTGAAACATTTAATGCTTTTCTCAACCACAAACCTCTGTGTAAAGGTATTCTCTGCTCTTGTATATACTAAAAACAAATACAGAAACAGATAATAAGTGGAATCCGATTTGAGATTACAACGTAGTAATAACATCAACCCGAATATTAAGAAGATGGAACTAATCGCATTCCACCATGGAAAAACTCTCGAGAAGGTAATCCCCGTAAATGAGGAAAACATAAGCACATCAACGATTGTAAAATGCTTGGGTCACATCATCACTGAAAACGTCTCGGATGATGGTGATATTGAACGACAGAGGAGAAGTATCAGTATATCGTCCAGTATATTGTCCAATATAATTTCCAATGCAGTAACCATGTAAAAAAAACCTTGTTCAATGCATTTTTCACTAATCTATATACATGCGAAACATGGTGTAACTACCGAACCACCTCAATGGAACGACTCCGGATCCAATATAATGATGCATGTAGAATTATATTTGGATTCAGAAGATATAGCAGTGCATCGACAATGTTCACTGAACTAGGATTGCACGAATTCGCCGGTCTAATCGGGTCATGGTCATGGTCATGTCATAGGTCGGGACATCGGGTCACTGGAGCCAGGATGCGGCTAATGGCTTCCGACAATGCAGTGGTGACCGCAGCGTTCCAGCACCAAACCCCACTCCTGAGTGAGCGCTGGGCCCGAGCTTGAAGAATAAAATTGATTATTTTTATTTTTTTTAAATTTTTATTTAAATTTTTTATTTTTTTATTTTTCCTATTCTATGTTCTAAAAAAAATCTGTTGCATTAAAATATGTTATAAAATATATTATAAAAATATATACAATTATATGGGACGTGTGGGATTGCAATATCCTCCCCACATCCTGGAATAAAACTTTTTAATTAATTACACGGGCCAACAAAAAAAATGTTTGTGAAAACTTTTTAAACAAATTTACCAAAATCTTATGTAATTTTGAATGCATAAACCGTTTTTCATGGCAGTTTTTTTTATCACCCACCATTCTTTCACAATATCGATTCAATATTTCATCATTCTTTCACAATATCGATTTAATACAACACGGGCATGTGCCTAGTATGGTGGTCGAAAAATCTCCGATTCATGTAACAAACAATTCAAAGAATAAAGAAACTTAAAAAAAAAATATATAAAAAATAGGTAAAATTTGATCTATAAAAATTTAAAAATTCATAGTTTTTAAAATTGGTTATATTTTGCCTACAATCATGTTTAATTACTTAATTTTGAATATTGATGCTTATATTATTCTCTTTCTTGCGTAGCTTTTTCGCCGATGTGTTGCGTTTTGTTGTTCTCTGTGAAGTGACCAACAGTAATCACCAATCATTTTGATATATCACCGTCCCTGGTATCGTTTCTCCATCTCTTTTATGTCCCGATGAAACAGTTTCCCTTGCTCTTCACTCACCTCACCTAAATTTTCAGGAAAAAAGTCAAGATGGTTGTGCTAAAAAAGGACTTTACGGCTCAACAGGCATATTTAATAGTGAAATAATTGGTCGGTGAAACGACTTTTTTATAATTTTTTTCAGGATACCAAATTACGCAGGAATTAGTAAA
Source organism: Glyphotaelius pellucidus (assembly GCA_936435175.1). Classification (NCBI taxonomy): domain Eukaryota; kingdom Metazoa; phylum Arthropoda; class Insecta; order Trichoptera; family Limnephilidae; genus Glyphotaelius; species Glyphotaelius pellucidus. Next base: position 39,908,718 of record OW386543.1, read on the forward strand.
AATTATCAAAAAAGTTTTTTAACTGTTGGCCTGTGTTATTATTATTATTATTATTACCAATTTAGTTGCAAAAAAGCAACACCAACCTCCACATTAATTAATCGTTAATTAACGTTGGTGTTCCTGTTATATGTTAATTATTAACATATTTTTTATAAAAAAAAGTATTTTCTTGTCTTTGTAGTACGAAAATAAATGGTTCAAAATTTATGGCTTGTTTTTTATTACGGGGGTCCTTGAAAATTGTGCTTGATTTCATAGGGGTCCGCGGCTGAAAAAGGTTAGGAAACGCTGCCCTAGACAATTAGATTTCTGAATGATAGTTAAGATTACTGACCATAAATCCTCTTCGTATACTTAACAAGTAATCTTTACTTCCCAAAGAAAACATTAAAGAAATGTCGTCATTATCAAGTATCGCAATTAAAAAACAAACAAAAAACTTGGGTAAAAAAAACCGTTCCATTCTTCGGGCTCCCTTCCACTCGCAACTTACGGCTTTTGTTATCTCTCTCGTACTTTGTATCCACCCTCATTGGAATTTCTCAAAGGATATCTCGCTTGGACGACTATTCATCGCTTAATTGTGAAAATTCTCCTTGTTTTTTGTTCCACAAAGTCACCAAGAAAATTGTGAATAAAAACTCTGCGACGATACCGCGAGCGTTGTTTTAATAATTTTTATAACAATTTAGCATAAATACACACTCATCAGCTTATAGGTAACTGAAGAAAACAAAAGATGTCGAAAAAAAAATAATTTCATACGAAAAAATTTTTTTTTTTTTTTTCAAGAGTCCCAACTGCTCCCGTCTGGAGACAGTGAGACTATGGCATCCCCAATCGGGGTATGTTGTGAGGCTGAAGGTAGTGGGGAGGGGAAGGAGATAGGGAAGAGGAAGGTGGGAAAGTAATTACAATGTTTTATTATTAATAATAATAATGTTTTATTCCAGGACTAGCGTTTACCCGCGGCCACTCACTCACTACATCAAATCCCCAAACTTTCATTGCAATCGAATGAACGGTTAGCAATGCATAATTTTATAATGCCAGAACTCACTATTGTATATGGAAACTATTGCGGGCATGCGTAGGTACATCAAATCCCCAAAGTTTGAAAAAAAAGGCTAAAAAATTCACCCTAAACCAAAATTTCGCAATACCACGCGCATTGTCTCAGTAACGTATTTTCACTCTAATTCATCTAAACATCTGTCAAGTATTTGAACAAAAAAAATACACATTTTGAGTAGAGAATTATTAAAATAGTTTTGGTACGTACTTTATCGCTTGTCTGATATGATGTGATTTAAAATATTTGACCATTCAAATTTTTAGAATTAAAAATTCATTGAACTTGAAAAATCATAACGTATTGCGTAAGGATATCGGGGGAATATTTCACATTACCAAATTAACCATGGATCAACACCACTGACTGTATGTCAAATAAATAAATGAACGAATATTAGTTTATCACCGAAGTATAACGTTATACTAAAAATCGAAACGAAACGTGAAACAGAACAAGACATAACTACAATAAGTTAATGGTAACATTTTGTTCATGGCAATATCGACGCAATAAAAATAAATGATAATATTGATCACATATATGTGAAAAGCTGTTGCGACATAATGCCAATTGTTCAGGAGAGCGAAAAAAATGTTTTTTTTTTATTTTTACAAAAAATCTTATCTCTTGTTTTTGTAGACCTATAAAATTGAAAAAAAAAATTCCGAATACATTTGAAGGAAATTTTTTTAATAACAATATTTCATTTATTTTTAATTTTTCAGAAAAAAATTGTTTTAAAATGCACGATGTAAAAGACGCATTTATTTTCCTAGAAATATTTACATAGATGACACAGATCGAAGGAGAAAAAGGACAAATTTAAGGCGGCACAATACCCTAATAATGGGGGTTTGCGCAAGTCTCACATTTTATTTAATTCTGGTGAATTCGTAACTATAATTACTTTTTTTTCAAATTGATAACCGGGTATGTAAATTATTTATATTTAAGATTAATAAAAATAGTTCCATACCATTAATATATTTAACGTAAAACAGTTTTAAAAATTTTATAATCTGTTTTTCAAATATAAATTTAGCGGTAATAACTTTCGGAGGGATTGATTGAGGAACATCTGAAGTATTAGTAATACGTTCATCAGAATACATTAAAATAAACCCGGCAGAATGACCAAATTTCCAGGCCTGCCGGGGCGAATTCGACCGTAGGTCCGTCCAGTAGGCCGGGCCGTAAGCGTATATTTGTGTACACGCTTTCTTCACTTACGTCGTTAAGATTCCCACATTATTTTAGAGTGTTTGGTAGGGCAAATTCGATAGTAGGTCCGTCCAAAACACCGGTTTGCGAGTCGCAATTTGTGTACACGGCTTCCTTAATTACGTCGTTACGTGGACGCATTAGAAAGGACACGCAGGGAGAAACAACTTTCTGTGTACATTCTTGACAAATCAGATCAAATACTGAAAATGATAATTAAAATAATTTTCCGGTAGAACAATTTATTAAAGGCAGGTACTTCATCGCTCGACTTAATTCTTAAGGCACGGTTCTTAACATTTTGACTCGAAACTGAAATTCAACTGATCATTAAAGTCGTAATTATTAATATAATTTATGATGATTTCATGACAATTATTAATTATTAATCCTTTCACTTATTATCAGCATTGTAAAATTATGAAAAAGTCTATCATGTTAAGAAATTTGCTTTTTTCTATTTTAAGTTCCTCGGGTCATTATGACCCGAAACTGAAATTTAACTGATCATAAGAGTCGTAATTATTATTATAAATTATAATGACTTCATGACAATTATTAATTATCCATCCAGTATTGTAAAATTATGGATAAGTCTCTTATGTTAAGAAAATTAAGTTTTTTTTTCTTTCTTGCGTTCCTCGGGTCAATAAATCCCAAGTTTGAAAAACTCCTTGGGTCAGAAAAGCCCGTGCCTTGTAAATAGAAATGCTTTGTGTTACAACGATAAGGTTTCTACGAATATACTTACAGACTTATACTTACACTTTGCTTGTGTATTTTTATTTAAAAAAATGTATTACAAATAATTTAATTTAAAAACCGTTATATCATTTTTTGAAATCGGGTCAATATGACCCGAAGGCCTAAAGTTTACATAGTATTTGAGGAACCGAGAGAGGTTAATGTATTTAAGGGGGGGGTAAGGTTTTAAAGGCGAAAAAAGGCATATTTTCATGATGTTTTATCGGAGATATGAATAATGTTGGCTTATTTTTTTTTATATACATGTTATAGTATGACATCTGAAGTATCTTTGATAATATTTTTTATTAAAAAATGGAAATAAATAAGTCCGTGAGAGTGAATCTCCGGAGGCGCCTCGAAAAAAAGGTGTTATGCGGTGAACATCATAACTCGTTAACAAAACATTTAAAACAAGATAATTGAAATTAATTTTAAATGCAATATGTTTTTTCAGGTAGTGACGAAGCGTTTTCTTTTTGAGTTTTTTTTTTTTTTTGCAGCATGTTGAAGGCAAAAGTGCGATTTTTGCTAAAATTTTCGGTGAATTTGTTATTATAAAATGGAAAAAAATGGTAAAAAAAACCTTTCCGTCACTACCTGTTGACTTACGTGATTAAATAGTGTACACAATTTCCAAAAGATCGGTCAAGTTAATTTTGAGTTATGATGTTCACGGACTTTAAAAATTTATTTGCGAGAAAATCGATTTAAAGTTTTTGTAAAATCGAAATATACTTGAAAAGAGCAAGAGGGCCGGTCGCTTGAAATGCTGTATCTTCGTTAGTTTTGCTTCGATTTACTTGAAATGTTGACACAATAATCTAAACATGTTGTACATTTAGAAAAAATATTTAAAAATTAGTTTTAAAACCTTACCCCCCCTTAAGGAATGTGTGGAAGAAGGGAAAGTAAGCCGGGCCTTAACGCAATCAGTTTCAATTTTTCAAAATGACACTTAATTTTTTTTTTTTTTAATTTCAATAACATTAAGATTAAAAGTAAGTCAAGGTTCCAAATTTCATTGAACCAGAGTTACACACAGCAGACACAGCCGAAATTAATAAAAAATGATGAAGATAGAAAACAGTGCTAAACCTAAAGAGATGTTTTATTTTTTAAACATATGAATTTAGATATAATACGCCAGACTTTTGCTATATAAAAAGGCCTCGATAATATCGCAAAGTTGTTAAGTACCTACTTACTTACCTTAGCAAAAAATATTAAAATGTGAGTAGAAATTCAACCTCCATCGGACGCAACCTTTTATAGGTCGGAAACATTATTTACCGAGGCATGGAAAGGTCCTTCCTTCCACAAAAAATAACTTCCCCCTCTTAATGATGTGTCAATATAGAAAGATCATATAATTTTTTTCTCTCAAGAAATCATCGTGACATCGAAATCAACGCTTTCTTTGACGCATTGCTATTAAAATTTAAAAAAAGATTCTACGAAAATTTGGCGGTAACCATTAATTATTTCTGAAAGGCGGCAATTCTTTTGAAGTTTCTGAGATTTACGGAAATTATTTTTAAGACATTTTGAACCTCTGCCATCTTCAATCATTTTGTCATTTTGGTACAATATCAAAATTGAAATAAGCATTTAAATCTTAATTTGGTTAGCACGTTGCTTTATTTTGTTTTTAAATTATTCTGTCTGAGAAACTATGTCAATAAATTCAATCAAATAGTTTTTTTTACCTGATGTAATGAATCGATCAATATGACCTTTAGTACGATTTTTCTCTTTTGTTTGTTTGTTGGATCTAAAATCTATTATTTTTTTAATCAAGTTAGTTATTTATAAGAGAGATTTTTGATATATTAAGTAGGTATTTAATCTTCTTCTTCTTCCCCTTATCCTAATCGGGTCGGGGACCCATTGCACCGATAAGGCTCCTCCATACGTCCCTGTCTTGAGCTGACTGTTCGGCCTCCGTCCATGGCAGTCCCATCTTCTCTTCAGTTTCTGGAGTTGCCTCGCCCAGCTGTGCCTGGGGTGGCTCACTGGACATCAACCCTCTAAAATCGCAATCAGTATTTTCCTAGGAATTCTGTCATCAGACATTCTTAGTACGTGCCAAGGCCACATCAGTTGTGATTTTTCTGTGAAGAGTAGTGGTTCAATGGTAGGTACTGTGGGAGGTACCTAATCTTTATATATAAAAATTAAAGTTTCTTTGTTTGTCTCATAAACGTTCCTGAATCATTCAACTGATTGTTGTGAACTCAGTTGATATGAAATGTGTATAAAATTTTTACAATAGGTGACGCGCGAGTTGTTTGTATTATTATAATGTGTGTATTTCATATGGCTTAGGGGCAGAGAGGTAAGGAGGGAGGGGGGAAGGTAGTTTGGATGGGGGAGGGGAACGATGAAAGGGGGCTTCGCGGAAGGTGGAACGAGGAAGAGGGAAGGCGGGGAAGGTGAAAGGGTAACGCTGGAGACATAGTAGAGGTAGGGGATAGCAGGAGGTGCATTTGGAAAAGCTATGCTTCTCACACTGACAACTGTACGTTGACTGCTCCATGTGAGAAAAAAACATGAATTTTCCAAATTTGTTATTTGCAATCCCTCCCTCTCCCCCACTCTTCCGTTGCCCCTCCCCTGCTAGTCCTTTCCCATGCGTCTCCGTTCCGGCCACCGTTCCTCTCCCGCGTTCCTTTCAAGCGTCGGAAAACCTTTTGATTAAGTCGTGAGAAAAGCCCGGGCAACGCCGGGGACTTAGGCTAGTTCTAAAATACACTTGAGCCACCTATTTAAGTGTGCATTGAGATAGGATAAGCAAACAGTTCTATTAACGAGAAACAGATAAAGCAATATTACTCTACTAATAAAAATTCTGCTGAATAGTGTAAACCGAAATTAGCTCAAAATATCTGCAATGGTATAACTTTAAACTAATGGCATAGTATTTCTCTTAGACTGGCTGCCAACTGTTCTATATTTCCTAGCAGTATTTTTAGCCGAAACCCCCAAACCCTATGGGGTCAGGAAGAGCTTCCATGTCGGTGACTTTTGACCCGAAGAGCTTGCCAAAGAAAAAGAAAATGAACCATAACAGCTCGTATCGTATTTTTAATCGAGATCGATATACGAGGAGCACCTACATTATGTATGCAGGACGCATAATATTACGGTCAACCGAATTCAAAATATAAAGGGGAATAATAAATTATGTATGCAGAACATAAGATTTTGGTTATCCCAACATTCAATACCCATGACATTTTATATTATGACCTGTTCACGTTGGGAGTTAACAACCTTCGGGAGTTTATTTGGTAGTCTCAAAAGGAATAGCCGATGGTCGCCATTATTGCATGGCGGTCATCATTGTTAGGAAAGACGCCGGAGATTTTCATTGTCCTAATATGAATAGGGCATTATGCGAACATGCACAATTCAAAAGACCACAATATGAAAAGCATGGGCTTCAGACTGAGAGGACATATTAATACCTATCATGAATAATTTTCTTGGTCTTCATATTCATTTTTCGAAGAGTAATCTGAAAGGTTCAGTTTCTTTTCCGCTGCTATTGCAAATTTTCAATTTCACTTCTCAGAATTGGATAATAATAATAATAATAATTGGACAATTTGTAGAGCGCCGTTTTTGTGAAAAATCACTTAGAGGGCGCTTTAAAATTTATTATGAACTAGTGGTCGCCCAATGATCGATATTCGACCATAATTGTAATGTTTTTATTATTGATTAAATGTTTTTTTATGCATAATTTAAAAAAAATATTAGCATTCTGCACTCCTTCTCTATATAAACTATAAGTGTGCGAAATTTCATACTCTTTTGTCGGCGCAATTTTCGTAAAAAGGGGTTCAAAGATTTTGCTTCATATATTAATATACTGATGATGATTCTGAGGATCTATCTAATTTTATTATATTACAAAAAGATACAGAAACATACTTACCTGGCAGGTCACTTCCGATAAACACACTTTTTTAGAAAGTTTATGCTTGGGGAAGATACGACTTTGCACGTGGAGGACATTATATTGAAAACACTGGACATTGCATGACTTTACCTTTGCTACCCTCATCACTGTTGGTTTTACATTTATAAGAAGATTAATGCCAAAGTTGAGTTTATATTTATTTTGAAAGACTGGAGAATTTAGAACTCTTTGGGACTATTCATGACTTTTCAAATGAGGTGTTGTATTTTTGTTATTTATTTTTGGGGTGTTATACCGTGTTGCGCTACCTCCTTCTTTAGCCAACGTTTCGGACAGCGTTACAGTGTTCATCATCAGGGCAGATTTGTCACTCATTTGTAACGCTGTCCGAAACGTTGGCTAAAGAAGGAAGTAGCGCAACACGGCAGAACACCCCAAAAACAAATAACGAAAATAAATATCTTTGTTCACATCACTATTTAATCAAAATCATCGAAAAGTTTCGAAACCAATGATGAAGAAGCCATTAGTTTCGAAACGTGTCGATTACAAAATGCTTGTATTTATTTTCATTAAATAATAATTTGGAAGCCGGGTATGGGTACCGCCGCCGCCCCCAGAACCATTCATCGGAAAGCCAATACCCCTGCCAAAGTTTTCCCAAGTGATTCATTACGTTTGGTGACTTAGCAGGGATGCCCGGGTTCGTGGGGTTAGGTTTGTCTAGGCGGCCAATGCGATTGCCCACCTACTGCATGTCGGGCCGGATCGAGAGAGATTGGTTGAGTGAAACCCAAAACAGACCTTTCCAGCCGTACTCGCACCACCCATCGCCTTACACCGCAGTTGAAGGGATGGATGCATGCGTCCGTACTCCTAGACACATTGACCTTAGATTCCTACCCACCCCTCATACTTTTTCCTTTCCAGAACTTCCTAGAAATTTCCCTAAAAAGACCCTCCACACTGCATCCCCTAAGATGAAATATGCCCTGAGGGATTTTTTTTTTACTCAATGAAGACTAAACCACCTTTGTTTGAATTGGTGACAAGTTTTGGAGTTGTAATTTAATTTTTGAATATTCCGATGAGTATTTATTATATTATGTACTGTACAAACGGTAAAAAAGTACATCCTTAAGACGAAAATACACCCTAAAATGTATTCAGAATCTTAACGACGTAAGTAAAGAAGCTGTGTATACTAATTTAGACTCGCGACCCGTGTATTGGACGGACCTACTGTCGAATTTGCCCTATCAAAGAAAAGAAAAAGAAAACATATAATGTGGGAATCTAAACGACGTAAGTGAAGAAAGCGGGTAAACAAATATACGGCCGCGGCACGGCGTATTCGACGTACGGTCGAATTCGCCGTAGCAGGCCTGTAGATTCGACTTTTCCGCCGCGTTCATTTTAATTAATTCTGAAGAACGTGTAACAAATATTTAAGATGTTTCTAAATTAATACCTCCCAATGTTATTAATTCATCGTCTAGAAAAATAAAATCTGGTGCTTACCGCTAACTTTATAGTTGAAAAACTGGTTATAAAGTTTTAAAATAGTTGTACGTAAAATATATTAATGGTAAGGTATTGTTTTTATTAATTTTAAATATAAAGAACTTACATCCCCAGGTATCGATTGGAGTAAAAAAGTTATTTTAGTTACGAACTAGCCGGAAATGATTAAAATGTTAGTTTTGAGCAAACGAAAATTATTAGGGTTGTGTACCGCCTTAAGATAGGCTTCAACCCCGAAGAATATCGCCCTTGATTTATTCAATTTCCACTAAATGATGAAATAATGATTGGTGGTTTACCAACGACAATTTATACGTATTTTAATGATTATCCAAACCATTGAAACGGTGTCTGCCGTTTGGCGCATCAAATTGTTTGGATCCTTTCCAACCCGGAGACACAAAATATGGGCCATTTAATACAAAATTAATAAGGACATTGTATGCGGATATGCGGAAAACCATGTCAATTTTGTCGGACCGATATTATAATCCGTTTATCTACCGCTTGGGGGCAGCACGTGTATTAACAGATTTAATGTTCCATGAAGCAGAATTAAGAGGTATAAGAAAAAATTACTGTATACAATGTTTAAAATATATATTTATACGAAATATTCGTTTTACAAATAATGAAAACCGATTTAGTAATAGGTTAAATAATGTATTTGAAGTTCCACTGTGTAGAATTAGGCTTGCCAAAGACTTGCGATTTTTTTTTTTTTTTACATGAACTCCACACATATGCATGTCTATGCCTATGTCATATTTGGAGATGCTGTGTGGAGATTTTTTTTAAGGAAAGATAGGAGAGGAGAGTTCTGGGAAGGAAACGGGTTTAAGGGGTGGATAGGAATCTGGGGTTCAGTGTGTCCTGGTCATCCGCCTCCAACACCTAGACAAACCTCACCCCATGAACCCGGGCACCCCTGCTAAATCACCAAACGTAGTGAACCACTTGGGGTGACCTACAGCAGAGGTGCTGGTTATACAATAAAGTACCCATTCCCGCCTCCCAATTTACACCAACAATTTGTAATGCTCTCTTTAAGACTACAGAAATTGAATGTAAAAATACATCCTCCTACAGCAAATATAAAAAATGTAATAAAGGCTTGGATAAATACCATTGATACAAACATTTACTTGCTCTAATATCTGACCTGTTGTAACATCTAACTTAATGTAACTTAACAAATTTTTATTAACCTTTATCAACATGTCCTTTGAATTGTAATTCAGTAAGCACTGATTTTATTTATTTAATTAAGTAAAATTTTAACTGTTTTAAAAACACAAAAGTATTCCCTCGAAACCCCCCACCAGCATTGTCAGGTGTGGGATTTTTAGGTTAATCTGCTAATTGCATTATTCTTTACTTTTTCAACTGTTTATATAAAAAAAGCTTGTACAATAAAATTCTACCAACTCTACCAAAAAAATTGTTAATAAGAAAAAAAAAATTAAATCAGTTAAAATAATGTAATTTTTACTATTTTATCTGTAATTAAATGAAGACACTATGAGTGGAACTCGATCGAAAATCTGGAAATAGAAAAATCAGAAAAAAATATTGGCATCTCTGGGACTTGAACCCAGGACCTCTCTTTCCGGGGGAGCGTGCTGACCACTGCGCCAAGGTCGATATCAAATTCGGTCACTTTTAACTGTATCATACTTCGACTAAGAACCAACCATATTATCTTCATTTTCTTAACGCATATTTTATTGGCTGCCATCTTTATGTATGATTGCAAGATTCAAACCCGAACTAAATGCAAGCTAGATGATGCCTGGACTTATCAGAACACCATCTGGATTTATCCAGACACCATGCATTTCCTGGGGTCCTGGTTTCGAGTCTCAGAGGTGCCAATATCTTTTTCTGATTTTTCTGTTTCTAGATTTTCGATTGAGTTTCGCTCATAGTGTCTTCATTTAATTAAATATTACAATTTGAGTTTTTACTCAATTCCGAGGAAGATACTAAGTGCGATTCCAGAGGGTAGACGTCCAGTGGGCCGTCCCAGACACGGCAGCTGGGCTAGGCAACTCCAGAAATTGTGTAAGAGAGGATGGGACTGACATGGAAGGAGGACGAAGCACAAGACAGGGACGTATGGAGGTGCCTTGTCGATGCAACGGGTCCCCGACTCGAATAGGATAAGTGGATGAAAGTGGTGAGTTTTTTCTCATAAAAGTTAAAAATAAAAAATAATAATATATTATCTATGTTTTTCGACTGGTGGTTTTTCATTCACGGCAAAATGAATTTACAATGATTTTTTCTATTCTCTACAGATTAGAGTATTTTTAGGAAGGTATTCACGAAAAGTGAAGGTGTGCTGAATTCGCTGCAATTTATTGCACTGAAAGGTGAAATGACTTTTCTGCATATGGTTCACAATGGTTCACAATATAAATAGTCTTCAAAGAAATCTTTGCGATTCGTGTTAATATGTGAATTATAAAGTCAAGTTGATTGCGAACACTGAAGTACTGGGGGGACAAATGGAGAGAGGGGAAGATAACAATTCATGGCCATAGAAAAAATATTTATTCCCGAAAAAACACAAAATAATTCGCCGGGTTGTCTCCCGCAAAGGGTTATTTCCATATTTGATATTATTTGATTTTTTTTGGAATAATGCAAGCCTATGTAGTTGACTTTTAAGTTGCAGGGGTATTAAAGACCATGTTGTATTTAGAAGGGTGGTATTTATGTCGCCCACATGGCATCCCAGCCAATTTACTTTGTAACGTCATATTTAATACCATTAACCAACCTGCCAAATGGTCTAGCAGATGAGCAGAGGTATCTAATTATTATTCCGAATAGGATCGCTTCGGAAAACGACACATTTCATGTTAAAGGGGACAGGTTTAACAGCATGAAATCCCTTTGATTCAGGATGAAATTTCGATAATAATGTGATACACGAATTGGCCAACAAACATATACAAACATATAAGTTAAAAACAAAATAGTGAAATACATATTTTAATGAATTTCTACGCCAATTAAGAGTGCTAGCTCTTGAGCTTGGCGTAGGAGCTATTTCATAATTATTCCATTATTATAACATAATTTTACATAGAGTGTACAATAAATATTAACTTAAGTACTAAGATGTTTTGACGTTAATTTTTAATATGGCATGAAATGAAGTTACAAAATTTTGATTGGTGATGTTATCGGTTGTTAATTTTTTTTAAAGATTAATTTGACCTTATTCTTAAATGATACGAGATCTGTTATTTTTTTTTACTTCTTCGGGAAGACTTTTAAAATATGTGATGCCTTTGTAAATAAAGTTAGTGTTCATTTGTTGGGTTTAAAATAGAGGAATTTGGATATTAAATTTATGCCCTTATGATGAGTTAAGTTTAAATTTTTTGATTACATTTTCTTTGAATATTTGAAATATTGAATCTTTTTTATAGAGGACTTAAATTTTTGGTTTTTTGAAAATTTTTAACAATGATAAGGGAATGCTGGTTGTTTTTTCAAAATTACTTTAATAATTAGTTTTTGTCCCACTTTCACAGAACTTACAATTTTTTCATATGCGACTCCCCATCTATTGATTCCATACTGAATTACTGATTGGACTGGTGCGTAACACACTTTTTTTAGGTTGTTTAACTTGAGAATATTTATTAATATAATGAATATATAGATACATTTCTTAATGCGCTTAACAAGTTTGCGTATGTGTCTGTTCCATTTCATACGTTGGTCTACAAATACACCGAGGTACTTTATAAATATTATTTTCCAAGAAAGTGAAGGGTATAATTTATGGACATCTGGAAAAGGAGGTTTGTGTCAAGCGTGCGTATTAAATATGTTATACATATTTGAAACTCACTATTGTTGGATATAAAAGTACTATACATATTAAAAAATCACTGATTATGGAAATAAATATATTACAAGTATTTCTATTTTTCATACTGACAATCGTGATGGAATTCAATAATAATTATAATAATAGTTTATTTCAAAACGTAGTGCAATGCAATCCATTCCATATTGCAAAATAACAAAACGAAATTAGACAAATAAAAAGAAAAAGTTTATAACAATACAAAAGTAAAATAAAAATTTAAAAAACATGAGAAATAAGTAAAATGAAACAGAAAAATGTTAAACACAAAAATGAATAATGAATTAAAACAGTTAAAAAAATTTTCCACTAAATTTATTTGTGACCTAACCGGTTTCAGCCTGTCAGGCCGTCTTCAGACTGGTTACTCATCAATAAAAAATCGAAACAAATAAATTAAGTGGAAAAAAGTTTAAAATTTTTGAAATATATTTTACAGTGATCCGACCCCCGATTTGCCCTAATTGGCCCCCCGACACTTGGCCCGTGAAAAGTTGATCCCTCCAACAGTTTACTCCCCCGACAGTTGATCCTTCGGACAGTTGATCCCCTAAATGATTATTTTTTCAAGTAAGTATACAAAGAGGATATACGGCGCTACACCTTAAGTCGATATACATATATCTGCGGGCATCCTGACTGGAAATCCGCTGTATAAATATTTTTACTAACAATAATTTCGACTCTCCGAATGAGCCTGCGGTAATAACAAAACACGACATACTATCACGTGCAGGTTCCATGTCAAATGAGAATAAAGTCAACTCAACACCTCCTTGAAAAGTCATTAAAAACTATGAAAAAAATTATTTTAAAATAGCAGATAACCCTAACCTAACGTAACCTATTTAACCAATTTTTTTGACTCTCTAAATGACTTGTCTTAGAGGGTTCTGAATTAGTTTCATTCCGGGTTTTCCGGTCGCCGTACGTGCAGTAAAGTTTTTTGGTTAACTGTCGGGGGATCAACTGTCGGGGGATAAACTGTCGGGGGATAAACTGTCGGCGGGCCAACTGTCGGCGGGCCAACTGTCGGGGGGTCAATTGTCGCCGGATCAATTGTCGTGGAACTATATTATACATTACACATACTTGAAACTCACTATTGTGGAATATAAATTTATTATAAATCTTTGGAACCCACTATTGTTGAATAAACATATGTTATACACATTCGAAACTCACTATAGTTGGATATAAATATATAATACATTTTTGAAACTCATTATTGTTAGATATACCTAAATTTATATATTTGTTAGATATATATTTGAACCTCACTATTTTTGGATGCCAGTGTATTGTACACATTTGAAACTCACTATTTTTGGATGCCAGTGTATTGTACACATTTGAAACTCACTATTTTTGGATGCCAGTGTATTGTACACATTTGAAACTCACTATTTTTGGATGCCAGTGTATTGTACACATTTGAAACTCACTATTTTTGGATGCCAGTGTATTGTACACATTTGAAACTCACTATTTTTGGATGCCAGTGTATTGTACACATTTGAAACTCACTATTTTTGGATGCCAGTGTATTGTACACATTTGAAACTCACTATTTTTGGATGCCAGTGTATTGTACACATTTGAAACTCACTATTTTTGGATACAACTGTTTTATGCATATTCGAAATTAACTATTTTGGACATGTTTGAAACTCACTATTGTTGAATATAAAATTGCTTAGAAAAATTCTTCGATAATCGTCACTGTACGCGGAGAAAGGTCCAAAACCAGTCACAGACAAGAGATATAACCTTAAAATGTAAGCGGGCTTTGCCTGTACCAGAATAATAATATATTATGGTAATATAAGCCAAGCCCATATTTATTATGAGGTTATTTATATCTGTCATCTGTGAATAGCTTTAAGCTAAGCAGAAAAATAACAAGTTAGTTGAGGATTTTATCGCTGGATACAAAAGCCGAGAAAAAGATATTTTTACTGTATATTTCAAATCTCACAATGAAGCGTTTTTTTCCATTTAGAATGTAATATTTATATTATTTCCATAATTACTTAGTTATTTTTCTGCCTACTTTTTTAACAGTTGAACATGATGCTATGTAAATATCTGATAACGTTAAGTTTTGAAATGACAATAGTTTAGTTAAAATCAAGTGCTGGAAAATAAAAGGTTACATTTATTAAATAAAAGTTTTTCTATGATTTGTCACGGGTATGAGATAGTTTGTTTGCAATATAAACTTCGAAACTTCATACTTCGAACAATAGATTCGACATTCCAAATTTGAAATTATTAATCGCATAAAATTACTTGAGTCACATTTATTATCATAGGTTGTAAGACAGTTCACTTTATTTCAAACTTTGAAACTTTAAACTTCGAACGACTAATTCGAACATTCAAAATTATTGATTACACAAAACTAGAGTGAATTAGGTAGGTACCTACCCCGCCAATAGAGGAATTGGTGCCGCTGTTATTTCGATACAATTTGATTTTACGAACGAATTTAGAACCAGGGTCTTGTGGTCCGTAGGGATAAATAGGGTATTATTTGTTTTCGACATGGCACATCGGGGCAAAACTCCAGCGAAGAGCGTGGGATAATTCAGTTACACGGGTAAATCAAAATATTTCGAGTCCAAATGGTGATGTTGGTGGGATTTTGAAAGCGTGACCAAATATTAATCGGCTGGATCAGTCCGGTTGGAAATTGTGAACAAATTGTGAACGAATTAATGTCCGAGTAGTGGAAATGTTTTAACTGAGCTAGTAGGTAATTAATTCCTCTGATTTTTTGTATTGCGAGATCTAATTCATTATTTTATGCGTGCGAAATGCAGCTTGCTGTGGGTTTTAATTACTTCAACCGGTAGGTACTGGCTCAAGCACTGTGCACTAAATATTATCTGAGTTATAGTGTAACTGATGAGCACTATTTTTCTCACAATTATTGCGAACTACGCCCAAGGTTTTTAGAAAATAAGGGATGGAGCGGCGTTTGGTTATAAGGTCGTGACGTAGCTAGGAGTCCTTTTCCATGGGGAGATTTGAATTTACTGCAATAAAGGGGCGCCAAGCGAATCAGAATCAATTTACAAGTAATATAAGAAAACATATATAAAACTTATTTTATTTTTGACCGGAATCGATTTCAGCCTGTTAAAGCTATCTTCAGACTGGTACAAATGTTTCTTAATTTACAGTTTATATATATATAACATGTGGGAAAGAGGGAGGGAGATTTTATTCAATTTGTATGGTTTTTCCATATTTGTTGCCATGTTGTCTTTGACGATTGGATTGGAAGATGGCTTTAACAGGTTGATTAATTTTTATATGTATACCTCACAAGAGTCCCAGCTGCTCCCGTCTGGAGCTAGTGAGACTATGGCTTCCCCAATTGGGGTATGTTGTGAGGCTGAAGAAAGTGGGGAGGGGAAGGAGATGGGGGAGGGGAAGGAGTGGATGAACCTGGATATTTAGATCTGGTAACTAAACACGGCTAAAGCCATTTCTAGCAACATTTCAATTCTAAATGGTGGTCTTACACCAAGGCGCTACTGAGAGTATCTTCCACTCTGGAATGTGCCGCAAATTTACCATATATTATTTTGAATGAATAAATTTTAAATGAATAAATTGTGAAATAACACAAATAAATCAAAAAATTAAATTTATTTGCCCCGATACCATTTATGCTAAAAAACGTGTTTTGTTTAAATTAAATTATAATTGTAACAAATAATTATTATAATGGAATTCCACCACGAATTGTCAGTATCAAAGATAGTCATTTACAATAAAATTATTTATAACATTTTTAAAAATTATTATTTTACTTACTATTCATTAATACTCTTATTCAGAATGAAAAGGAAAAATCCCTCGAATATTTTCAGTGTTACTTCCACATTATTGAAGTAGATTCGAGGTTTTTAGCGCCTTGTACAATTATGATATCTAGATCCGTGTTGCCTGACAAATAATGTCAATTTTCCATGTTGAAAATCTCATTTAACCAATGATAATGGACAGGTAAAGTGACGGCAGAGTCCCTTTTTTCCCACAGTACACACTGAATCCACTTGCTGCGTCAGAACTGTGATTTCATAGAAAACAGCTGGGACAAGCACAATCAATTTAATTAACAGAATAATCGAATAATAAAAAAACGGCACGGTCAGAATGGAAATCTTTCAAAACAACCAGAGCTTAGTAGGCGATATGCATATAGACGATGACCGGCTAGAGTTTCGGATAGAGATGGTCGATATTCCAGTCCTGGTTTACTGGAACCGGCTCCTTTGCTCACCTTAACCGTAGATATCATTTCTCGGAGGTACAGACTATTTTTGGAACCGGTTCTTTGTGGAATATTAAAATATTTATAAAAAATGAAAATTATTAGAAAAATTTTTAAAATGACAAATCATTTTGAAATTTTTGAAGAACCTGTTAAATTTTTCTCAATTTTGATGTATTCATCCCTCCTGGTTTTTTTAAAGAACCGGTTGCAAAAGAAAATGGAAAAAGAACCTGCAAAATGGACCCGTAGTGACAACTTTACTTCGTAAACATAACGTAGAACTCGACGCAACTTTTAAATGCGGTTCTTTATCTATTTTGTTCATGTACACATTATTCTTTGCATGTCTATCTTTGTCATGAACAACATAAGAGTGTTTTTTACTAATCACATTTTGTCTAATTTTCTCGCTGTTAGTATTGTAACGTCATTGTCATTGTCATCATTATTGTAACGTCACAAATTTGACGTAAGTGATAAGTTCTTAAGCCTAACGCATAAAAAAGTGTGACAAACTTTAAGAAACATTTTTTGTTTCTTGAAAGCTTTTAGGTTTTGTTGAATATATCAATAGACGCACTGTTTAGCAGCATCATAGCCAGGGTCTTGTTGCGCTGAATTAATACATAATATAATGAAAACAAATAACTTTGTGTACACTATTTAATTAACAATATCAACATGTTTCGAAAACTATGTTTTCTTCGTCGAATGAATATCACAATTGTGTGAAATTTTGAAATGTAATCAAAAATGAAAAGATTAAGTTCTTTTATTTATTTCAGAAACACTTGTCTCGCCAAGAAATGGCATTGTTGAGCAAGGAAAATTATTTGACAAAAAAGATGAAAGAAAAGGCTGTAGGCTTTCCTTAATCACCTGAAGGAATATTGGGTTTGTGTTTTCCTTTGCGAGAAAAAAAAATTGAAAGTTCATTCTACAGTATGAAAATTGTGGTTACATTATAGAGACATTTTCGAAGAATTTTTTAGATTTAATCCAAAAAAAACCAAAACGAAGAACCTTTATTTTGTAACTTTTTCTTCGCTGTACAAAGTTAGGTAAGTGGAGTTTTTAAATTAATTTTTAACATTTTCGTTATTTGTTTTGGGGTGTTATGCCGTGTTGCGCTACTTCCTTCTTTAGCCAACGTTTCGGACAGCGTTACTGCGTCCACCATCAGGGCATATGTGTAATTGTGTACTTGTTAGTGATGAAATGTGTGTTTATGTACTTGGAAGAAATACCGTGTTGCCAGCTCCACTCCACTACGAGCTGGTACATTTTTAACATGCTTCGGTGGGTACGTTCGTTGAATTGCCGTGAATATACAAAGTCAGATGATCCGCTTAATTTAAAACTCAAATTGATGAATATATTGAAAGCAGCAACATTCCATTATCGATTAGGTACTTTGAACGTAATGTTTAATTTTAAAAGATAGTTAGATTTTTAAATTGTTTATCAGTTTTGGAAGCCTTTTAGTATAGTTTAACAAAATGTGTAATATTCTCACAAGTAGCTAACACTTTGTGGGTATAAATTCTGAACAATACCTACAATCGAGTGACAGCTGTGTTTTGGCTCTGCTCCCGAAATTAATTGTTATTATTTGGTTATAAGTGAACAAACGTCAAGTGCATCTGTCAAAACAGATAAGAATTTATTATTTTATACTTGGACAGTGTTTGTTTTCCACTGGTGAATAATTAACTGACAGTTTTGCAAAGGAAATAATTATCTCAACATCGCAGTGTCAAGTAAAGGGTAACATAGGCAGTGTTTGACCTTATAATCAAAACCCCGTTTACAAAATGTCAACATCAGAAAAAAATCTCAGAAGTAAAGGGCAAACGACCGGGACATCGGTTACATCGGAGTCCCAGAGTATAAATCTTGAAGTCCTACTGGAGAAAATGGAGACGAAGATGGAAAAAAAATTAGAAATATTTAAACAAGCAATAATAAAAAAAATTGACGAAGAAAATCAAGAAAGCAAAAGCACAAGAGACTTCATCAGCCGTCAATACGATGACATCCACCTCAAGATGGAGACCATAATAAAACTAGTTTCTGAAGTCGAATCGATGAAAAGAGAACTTACGGCAAAAGATGGAATAATAAAGAGCCTTGAGGTCAGGTTGGCAGAAGTGGAGCAAAAAACTCTTGAAGACACTCTTGAATTTGCAGGGATTCCAGAAAGAGAGGGTGAGCAGCCTGCAGAAACAATTAAACGAGTGACCGCAGTCACAGGGGTCGACTTAAAAAGTGATGATATTTTTGATATCAAGAAAATTGCGGACCGACGACCAGGAGCCCCCCCAAAATTACACGTTAGGTTTACCAACCCCCAAAAAAGACGGCAGATTCTCCAGAACAAGAAGCAACTGAACCTAACCTCAACCCAAGGAAACGTATTCCAGAAGATCTTTGTTAGTGAAATCCTTGGTGCCTACTTCAAAGATCTCCTGTGGAGTCAAAAACGATGGCAAAAGAAATGGGATACAAGTTCGTCTGGTATAAAGCATGTAAAATATTAGTGAAAAAAAATGAAAGTGACAGATTAATACACATCAAACATTCGGATGATCTAAAAAAAATTGTTTAGCTTTTTTTAGTGAGAGCCCCTTTCTCACCGGTCGTACACTGGGTCGATTCCCCTCAGTTTGGTGAGTCCATATTATTTACTTTTATTTGTTCACTGCAACAATAATTCACCTCCTTCACATTCAACCAGAGGTTGAAATCCCCAGTGTCGGCCACGGAGTAGTGGAGCTCTCATTAAAATTAATTAAACTGTTTTTCTTTTTCTAATATATACTATAACATGGCTATTACTATTAATAACACATATGAAGAAGTAAGAGATCAAGATAATTTGTTTACAACATCGGATGCGAAAATATGTAAATACCTGACAGCCGATCCAAAAAACATTACTATTATGCAACAAAATATTAGATCAATAAATAAAAACTTTAGTGAACTACAGATACAGCTTAACCATCTAAATATAGATTTTCATGTAATCATCCTCACAGAATGTTGGTTGACAAATACTTTTACTCCAAAATTTATAACTCACTACTCAACCTTCAATTCGTCAAATCATTATAGTCAGAACGATGGCGTAGTGGTGTACACAAAAAATGTTCTTAATTCCGTTGTAAACGAAATAAACATTATTGACGCTAGCTGTATGCAAATAATGTACAATAATGATACGTGCATTCTAGCAATATACCGCTCTCCATCCATCCGTAATATCACACCATTTCTTAACAGTCTTAACAGCATACTCCGTAATCTTTCCTATATTAAAAATTTAATAATTATGGGAGATTTAAACATCAACATACTCCCAAATAACCAACACCACCAATGTCACGACTATCTGAACATGTTAGAATTCCATGGATTAATTAGTACCATCAATACACCAACAAGAATAACTAATGAATCTTCATCATGCATTGATCACATAATGGTTAAAACTCATAAACAAAACAAAAGCATCGTTTACAAATCTACAATTACAGACCATTACACAACAATATTCACATTACAATCCGACATCTCAAAATACAGAAAAGATCAGACAATCGAATACAAGAATATAAATTTTGATAATTTAAAAAACGTAATTAAAAATAAATCTTGGCATGAGCTTTTCCAAATAAAAACCTCTGATGATGCATGGAGGTATTTTGTTGACTTTTTGAAAAATGAAATAAATAATAATACCACAAATTTGACAAAAAAAATTCCAAACAAAATTAAACCCTTGAAATCGTGGATAAACTTTTCAATTATCAACTGCATTCGTAGAAAAAATGCACTTCACAAAAAAGTGAAAGAAAATCCTTACGACATAATATCACTAAACATCTACAAAAGATATAGAAATACGTGCTGTGAAGTAATTAGAAAGGCAAAAGAAATCTATTACAGAGACAAAATCAAAGAAAGTAATAACGATCCCAAAAAAATATGGCAAATTCTAAGAGAAGCCACAAATACACAAAACACCACAAATAAACAGGACATAAGTAAGCTATGTATTGATGAAAAAATTATTGACACCTCAAAAAATCCAAAGCTCGTTGCGGATCACATCAATAACTTCTTTACCAATATTGGTTCAAATCTTGCTTCTCGTCTACCAAATTGTGGGAATGTTCTACCTACTGAAGAAGAAATTCAATCTTCCAAAACAAATTTCAATTTTCAAACTGTGTCGGGGGAAGAGATCCTAAAAATAATTAATTCCCTAAAAAACACTTCTTCTGCCGGGGTTGATGGAATAACAACCAAGATTTTGAAAACTTTGTCTACGGAAATTGCATTGCCCCTAGAACATCTAATAAACCTTAGTATCAGTCAGGGACACTTCCCCACAAACCTTAAACAAGGTATTGTTATTCCTATACATAAAACAGGTAACAAGACAGACATAATCAATTAAAGACCAATAACTATACTGACCAATCTATCTAAAGTATTTGAAAAAATTATCAATGCTCAGTTGATAAAATTTCTCAATAGAAATAAACTGTTATCAGAAAACCAATATGGGTTTCAAGAAAATAAGAGTACCTCAGACGCTATTGCTGCCGTAACTGATTTCATTGTTAAAAACCTTGATAAAAGCAAAAAATGTATTTCAATCTTTTTAGATCTTTCTAAAGCCTTTGATACAATATCACACAGTAAATTAATAAACAAGCTTGAAAAAATCGGTATTACAGGCAACGAACTAAACTTTTTTAGAAGCTACCTACATGAACGCAAGCAACAAGTCAAAATAAATAACACACTTAGCAACCAATGCTCAACTAACTATGGTATACCTCAAGGTAGCATACTAGGACCGTCTTTGTTCCTGTTATATATTAACGACTTATGCAACATTAATATTCAGGGGAAAATCGTTAGTTTTGCCGATGACACTGTTTTACTGTTTGAAGCCGACACTTGGCTTGCTGTCTACAAAAAAGCTCAAACGGATATAGGCATTGTAAAAAAGTGGTTGGACACAAATACGCTCACACTAAACACCGAGAAAACTAAATATGTCACATCAAGCATAAATATTACGGGTCAACCTCATGATGATGCCTCTATTAGAATACACACATGTTTGAATTCCGATGAATGTTGTCAGTGCCCCTACATTGAGCGCACTACGCACATGAAGTACCTCGGCCTCACCATTGATCCATATCTCAAATGGAATCTTCACACACAAATAATTGCAAACAAAATAAGAAAAACCATGCACTTTTTCAGAACGATACGAAACTTTCTCGACTTACAACACCTAAAAATGATTTATTTTGCAGTCTGCCAATCTGTTATTGAGTACGGTATAATAGCATGGGGAGGTGGCACTGCATCTGCACTAGACCCAATCATAAAGGCACAAAAAATTATTATAAAAATTATCCTTAAGCTACCTTTAATTACCGACTCGAATTTAATATTTAATGTTATGAATGTTTTTGACGTTCGGCAGATATATGCAAAAACAATCCTCATTCATCTATACACAAACATACATAAATACTATCAAAAAAGATTGAATACTCACTTAAATACTCGAAACAATAATAAAGATTTACTACAAACTCCCATAATGCATACTACTTTTGGTCAACGTAACTTTATATACCTTGCAACAAGACTTTACAACATTCTTCCAGACTTAATAAAAAAATGCGACTCACAAAAAAATTTCAAAGAAAACATAAAAATTTGGATTAAAAGTAATGACAGGGCCTTTACCGGTGCACTCACCCAAATCCGCAATTACTAAAGACACCAATGTATTGGTTGGTACTATTAGAGCTTATCATTAAAGTAACCATCATATTATTAATACAATAATGTAGGTATGTTAGTAAGTATTTTAGATTGATGTACAAAATGACTGCCTCAACACAGGCTAGCCTAGTGAGGCAGGTTATAAGAATCTTCAACTATATAACTAACTACACAATAGTATTCTTTAATTTACCTTTAACCTACTGTTCATATGTATACTACTTTCTACTTGTAAACTTTTTGTACTGATATAATCTATTGTAAACTACACTGAATATGTATTTTCTTAGTTATAATGTTCCAAATTTCACTGAATAAAGATATTATTATTATTATTATTATTATTATTATTAAATAATTATAATATATATATTTTAACATTAACTCAACACAGGAGGCCCTGAGGAAAATAATTTCCCTCAGGGCCTATGTCATCTTTGAAGATGTTGTGTGGAGGGTTTTATTAAGAAGAGGAAGGAGTGAATACGGGTCTTGAAGATACCCATGTTGTAAGAGGGAGGAAACACAGAGGCCGGCAAGAGTTCTACAGCCGAGCTGTTGAACTGTGTACAAATGTTGGGCACGTGTTTGGCGTATTTCCCAACTATGCACCGGTGCCGAGGGGATCAATGACGCTAGTTCCTTGGAGCATCTTCTTTTATAATACCGGTAGAACAATGACAGCATTCCCACCTGACGTCTGTGCTCTAAAGATTGCAATCCGATTGTTAAGTTAGGAGAATCTATCAAAGCCCATTTTTGCACAGAGTCAAGGGTCTTTTTAGGTGTTTTGGAGCTCCAGATCAGAGGTGGCTGCCAAATTCAACCGTGGGGCGCACTTGCGATTTGTACAGGGTTAACAGTTGTGTACTATTAAAGTATCTGCGGGCCCTGAACTCTTGTCTGCTTTAGTTTTCTGTAGGTTTCATATTATCAAATTATTGGTGTCCGATAGGTATTTGATGGCTACACCAAAAATAAAACCGATGAAATACAGGCCTAAGAGGATTGGGGCACGTGAGGCACGTGATATCACTTCCATAACGTGATATCACTTTTGTATACATAAATACACACTTCACCACAATCTAGACATCTGCCTGATGATGGACCATGCCTGTAAGTGATTTGCTACGATTGGTGACTTAACAGGGGTGCCCAGGTTCACTGAAAAAGATATTGGCGTCTTTTCCACGTCTTGGCGGCCGATGCGTCTATCCACCAAATGCGTGGTAGGCTGGATCAGAAGAGACCGGTTGAGGGACACCTTTTGACCTCTCCGGCAGGGTTCTCTCAGAATATCACCTTGCACCGCAATAAGAGGGATTGATTCATTCGTCCGTCACTTCTGGATACATTGACTTACAGATTTCAACCCACCCCATACCTTTACCTTCCCAGAACTTCCTCTTCTTCCTTCCTAAAAAACCTTCCACACAAGATAAAACCATTGGAGCGACAGCGCAATTTAAAACTTTTTTCTCCGATTGCTCGACATGTTTTGGTGATCATTTTGAATATTTTCTGCCCAAATTAGAAAAAATCATACATCCGAATTTAATACAGAAACATACAAACTGATTATAGATCTATATAGCTAATGAATTAACCTATCTTTTTTGATTATCACATATTCGTAGAATTTATCAAAAAAATATTATAAAATCGTAAACTTCTACATAATTTTTTTTTTCTTTTGAATGAAAGACAAACATTCCCGGGCTACAAATAACCCAACAATGTCTGAAAATCTCCTACTACCTCCACAGAAAGCCAAAAATGTTGCTTATGTTGTGATGGAGGACTTAGCGAGCCTAGGAATCGAACACGGGAGGCCCGGGTGGGACTCAAACGCGATGCCCACTCAACCACTGACCGGTCACATTACTTACAAATAAGGGAAAATTGGCCAAAATTGGCAGCAAAGCAATCCAAGGATTTTTAAACAGTGCTATATTGTGGCAAAAAGCGCTCCAGTGGTTAGAAATACAATATACCCTGAGGAGAATTATTTGAAACGTTTGCTAAAGAAGGAGAGAGCGCAACACGGCACAATAACCTAAAAATAATCGTGATTATTTTATTAAAGTGTAAGGGTATGATGGGAATTGAAAATTCCATGAAATACGGCGTACAATAAGCAACGACGTTAGCACCGTAAGTAGCCATAAATATGAATTTATAGACGTTATACTTTGTTTCTCTGGTACTTTTCGTACTCCTACAGAACTAACTCATATCGATGAAAGCAATAAAGACGTCTACAAACCAATACTGCTGCTATAAACTTTAGAAACCTAAGTCGTTTTCATAGAAGAATAAAACTAAACCAAGAACTGCTTGTACCTATGTAAAAACACGCGATCATGAAAATATTAATTACTTTTACATTTTAAAATCCGTTCTTGTTTAATTATTTTGTTCTTTGTGTTGGCGCCTACGAAATCACAAGGCAGATGAAATCCACCGAGCCGAAGTTGGGATTGTATTTCTGTTTTAATATGGAAATGCTAATCAGACGAAATTTCGGTAAATAATTAAACAACGTGTGGAGTAGTAACCAAACACGCCATAAACAAAAGTTCAACTTAATGTAACAGCAGTAAATCAAGAGGCTTCTGTATCCAAACCGCTTTCATACGTGCAGAATAAAGTTTAATTACTCTGATTCTACCAGTGTTGAGAAAGCTTGCGAAATAAAAGCTTTTAATAAGTTTATATGCCACAATTCTTTGTTTCGTTAATGTCACAGTTTCACGTAAATTGTAATTTTTTTCACCCACTTTGTCGCGTAAGCTTTTGATTTCCATGGAAGTACCTTCCCCAAATGATGTTATACCTCTAGACTTGCTGTTGTCTTACAAACACAAAATTAAATGTGGCAAGTAAGGGAAACTCTTAAGTTTCCAGTAAATTCTTAATCCAAATGTTGTTCATGTATGACAGAGATAGGCATTCAAAGAATATGTGCGTATGGACGAAACAGCTCGTCTTCAAAAGTTCTAAGAAGTTCTCCTACTAATGTAGGAGGCCTGTGGGAGACCACCAAATGAATTTTGAGGTGTCAAGTAATCACGTATGGGCATCACTTACATGCATTTTTACGTGTGGTATCATTGCCATCTCTCCAAAAAATATCTCGGCACCGCTCCGAGAATGACCGTGCAAATCAGTCCATTCCTAGCACTCGATCCAACCGCCCGTTCGCGTTTTGTACCTCTCTACCCGTTTCATACGTGAACACTAATTGTGTAAATTATTAAAATCTTAAATAAATGTTAAATCACTCAAATAAGAGTACAGTGTTATCAATCATCATCCAGTATAATCATTGAACACAGGGCGCGGCCTGAAAGTACCGTGACCCCCAGGAGCCTGACTATTCCTCATAATTAAATATTAATATACACTCGTCTGATGAGAAGACGGAGCACAGGTCAAACATCCTCCACCAGCTCCTCAGCCAATCCAATCAGGAACCAATTCTTTCAACATTGGTAATCCCGACGCTCAAAAACTACTTTCCACACACGCTATAATAAAGCAACGATAGTTTGCTAACGACGTTCATTGTTATTTTACTCGTTGATAATGCTGATTTGTTTTACATCAAGCGTAGAAATAAACAGATTGAGACTGTTTTAACAGTAAAGTTTACTTAGCGACAGCACTGACTTCGTAATTTGGCTATTGCGCACCCGGACCCCTCATTCCAGAAGGCCTTGCATTTTCTCTATGACGCATAAAATCTTCGGGCGGAAAATAATTTATTTAAAACAATTTATTTCAATTCACTTATTTTATTTTTATTTTTTATTTATTGTATTATTTGTGATAACAAGTAATCGCATGAATTCTCAAATTAAAGTTATTCCTCAGCTTTGAATTTGCCGAGTGATTAAAACTTTTTATCATCACTTAAAAGGACATTTTGGCACATTTTAATGCAATTTACTTAGGGGTTGGACACCACCTCAAGCGATGCGTGGCAGTTTAGTACTAAGACTACGAAATTGAACACAATACAATTGCCTTATTTTTGGCTTGCCACTTTGAGATTTCAACAACGCGTCTACGCATTGTAACGTCTTTGCCTACGCTGTTGTAGTTTTATAAAAACTTTCTTCTCCTTATTTTCCACGGATTTCTTCTTTTTTCTTACGTTAACATTTTGTATGAATGAATCCATCCTTCCCACTGCGGTGCAAGGCATTGTTCCGAGAGAGTACGGCTGGAGAAATCAAAGGGACTCCCTCAACCATTCTCTCCCGATCTGACCTGCCATGCAGCTGGAGGCAGACGCATCCGCCGCCAATACCCGGACAAACCTCACCCCATGAACCCGGGCACTTCTGCTAAGTCACCAAAGGTAGCGAACCACTTGGAATGACCTATTGCAGAGGTGTTAGTTATCCAATAAATGGTTCCCGGGGCGGCGGTACCCCTACTCGCCTCCCAAATTGAAGATAGACTAATCAACTAGACGATCGATTTTTACTGAGGTCATATTTGCTTTGCCATCCTTCCTGGCTCGATTGGGTCCAAATCTCAAAACGGTATTGTTTTTTTTCTTCAAATACTTCGTTTTACAAAATGTTTTACTATGGTTGCCAAGATCTGGAACTGTATAAACTGGAATAATAAGGAGGTACGCAACAAGATGGAGGAAGGGTCGGTCAGACTTGGCAGCGGTAGTGACGGCACCTCCCGAGGCGTTTACGGGATTTCGTGAGGTCAGGGGCCAGCGGTCGACCCTAAAAAAACCATAAGGTTGTGTTTATTTTCAATATTACCTTTTCTCGGCCAGTAGAACCGAGGAAAGGGGATTACCACGATAAGCTTATTAAGCGAATGTATTCAGGATGCAAATGGAAGAAAAATAGAGCTTTCAACGGAGGTTCGAATGATGAATGAGCTAACATTATTTTGAAATGAAACGCAATAAGTTTGAATACGTCACTTTTAAATAGCCGCCAACTAGTTTATACATTTGACCCGTCAGTGGCTGAGTTGCCATCGCATTTGGGTCCCACTCCGGCGTCGCGTGTTCAAATCCTCGGCTGACTTGTCAGGTTATTCGTAACCCGGGAATGTTCTTCTTTCTTTAAAAAAAAAAAATTATAAAAATAATCAGTGGCGTGTATTTCACATAGACACAAGAGCTACTTATATACGCGGGAAATCAATTTAAATAAACAAAATCTTCTGTGCTGCAATTCTAAAGTGAATTAAAGTGACATTCAAATCATTTTCGAGTGCTCAAATCATCGGCGTCCTTTTAATATGACGCTTTAACAATAAAATAAAAATTATGTAATACTTAAAAAATATATATATTTCTACAACAACCAGCAACTCACATGAAGATTTCGGCAGATGCCTACAGAGCACAATTTTTAAAAGATTTCGTCGATAAAAAGAAGATGTTGCCTCTGTTCAAATGAAAATCATAAAATACAACAATGCGTCCAAAAATTGAAAAAAGCGATACTTTAATCAAACAAAATTTTGATCACTTCAGAAAACAGTTACTTCAAACAATGAGTAAAATAATAGACGCTATGAAAGAAATCCGAGATCTGGTGAAGGGTGCGGAATCATGCTCAAATAAAATCAGTGATTTTGAAAGTGACATAAAAAAACTAAAGATAACCTTAAAAATAATGACACGAAAATGCGTGTGTTTTTGCTTGTGTTCTATTGAATTTGATTTGATGAGAGCCAAATGCGAAATTTTGTTGCAATATAAAAGAGAACGATTTATGTATTATGAATAATAAGTACATAGCCAACCGCTACTTAGAATAGATAATAATATTTATAATTATTCTGCATTTATAAAGTGTTCCGTTAACAGCGCGCCGGTTTACCTATAAATAATTTAATTAAAGTGTAGTTCACAGTTACAAACCAGAATATTCATTACCAAACTTGCGGTTATCTCCTGCGTAATTAAGTCGCTGTTGGGTAGAAGGAAGCTGGAAGGGATGACGCGCGGGGAGATAGTAGATACATACCGTAAAATGTGGATAACTTTGCTCCTTAGGGGTTAAAATTTCCCAATTAGAATTTTTGTTGTTGTTTTCAAGTATCTTCCTATTTCGAAAAATACTGTACGCTGCCCTAGTTCTTGTAAGTTCAATAGACCATTAGTTTTTGTTCAATCTCCACTTTAGAATTAAAAATTGAGTATAAAAAGGTATAGTTAATCACTTAACTAAGAATTATTTAAATTAAGGAGACCTTTACCTTTACGAAAATAGCTTTATCTTAAACACCTTTCATAATGTTTCATTGAAATAATGAAAGAAAACCTTCTCTTCCTGTAAAATTTTCTAATGGTCTATTGAACATACAAGAACTGAGGCGACGTGTAGTTGCTCTTGAATTTTTTTTTTTTTAATAGTTAATACCGCACAAGAGTCCCAACTGCTCCCGTCTGGAGCCAGTGAGACTATGGCATCCCCAATCGGGGTATGTTGTGAGGCTGAAGGTAGTGGGGAGGGGAAGGAGATAGGGAAGAGGAAGGTGGGGAAGTACCTGGCTATTCAGATCTGGTCACTAAACACGGCTAAAGCCATTTTCAAGCAACGTTTCAATTCTGAATGGTGGTCTTACACCAGGGCGATACTGATAGTATCTTCCACTCTGGAACGTGCCGCAAATACACTACATATTATTTTAAATGAATAAATTGTAAAATAACACAAATATCAAATAAAATTTATTTCCGCACGCCGGGTTCGAACCCGCGACCTTCGGATTGTGAGTCCAGAGTCTTACCTCGGGACCACGGAGGCCGTCAAAATATATACAAATATATATTATTTATTAAATTTTATCACGTAGTTCATCTTGGAAGTTACACCGTACTTACGACGTAATACACCGACTTATTTAACTCCGTAAGGGGTAAATTTGAACTGCGAAAAAGGTTTTTTTTAATCTTAAAAAAATTTTCACTCGTACATACCTACAATTAGTTTTTAAGGCATTAGGTGAAAAGGCATTAATTTGTAGTAACATTTTTTGTCAGTGTAACTTGCCACATTGGCTAAACTTGCGATTTCTTCCCCTGAAACGGATTTTTTCGCACACAAAAGATGCACTTGCATGACCTATAACGAATGCCCTGTATTTCACAAAACTTACTTACAAACTAAGTCACAACCATTGAAAAGTGATAAAAATTTCAGAAATTCGAGGTATTTTACAACACTTCGTTATAAAGTTAATCCGTGAAAAGTAGTTTATAGTAAATAAATAAAAAAATAAAATCAAATAAAAAAATTTACGTCTAACCACAATTCGAAAATGGCTGCGTGATCCGAAACAGCTGTCGTAATAATATTTTTCTTCAATGGCGCTACAGTCCATTTCGAGCTTGGCCTTCTTCAAGATGAGCCTCCACCTTCACCTGTCCTCGGCGTCGTCTTCCAATCTTCAACATGGAGTAAATCTCACGTATCCTTCCTGACATCATACTTCCATTTCATCATAGGTCTGCCCACCTTTCGTTTGCCTCCCGAGTGTTCTGTTAGAACCTTCTTCGTAACAATAATTAAAAAAAAAATGGCTGTCTGTAAAGTCGGTTTACGGACAAGAATTTTACGTGATATATATAATAACGATGGAGTGGAAGAGGGATAGATGCGTCACAAGCCGAACGCTTAGGCCGACCGCTTGTTCCGCGCTCTCGCTTGCACGCTCGGCTCAGGCGGAACGTGACATCAAGACATGCCTTTTCGTGAGTGCAGGCGGCGTTCATCGATTTATAAGATGTTATCACGTCAAAAAAACTATAATACTTGCAGAACTTAATAATAAGATTTTTAAATTTAATTTAAATAAAAAAATTAAAACTAAAGAAAGTAGGGCTAAGTTACCCTTAAGAATTACATATGGCATAATGCAATATATCTTGTATTATCACTGTAATTGTCTTTTCAACGTATAGTATTTTACAATATAAACATATAAAATTAAAACATTTTTTTTCAAATGAGACAAAGTTACCCTTAAAGGGCAAAAGTAAATCCCATTTTGGTACTCGGCGAACCCACAGAATCCGCTTAACATTCAAGCACCAAGGCCGGAACCACCTGCCCAGAAAGGGTATTGATTACATCTTACGATACATCACTGGGCTTAGGCCAACTCTCATTCTGGACATCTTGGAAAGGAAAACATATTTCCATTTCACGATCCAACATATTCTTTATTCAGCGAATGTCTCAGGATGATTGAATGATGGATTCCCCAATTACTTAACGGCTCAATGAAAAAAGAGTTTTCCATTTATTTTCATAGAAATGCTTGTTAGAAAACGGCAATTTAGGTACATAACGACCAATTAAAGTATGCAAGAGAATGTTAAAAAAATACATACCTTTTGTAATAAGCGCAGATTGGAGATTACAGAATAATAGTGAACGTATGTTTCTGGCAAATGTAACAGGCCTGTTCGCATGTTAGTGAGACTCTTCTGTTTATGACCGTTATAACATGTTATGTATGTAACACGATTCCCCTACATTCAAATGGCCGCGATTTGGCGCGAGAACACACAAGCTCCTGCGCTTCCAGCATTTGCCCAGTCACATAAAAACAGCTGTGACGCGGAAGGGAAGCATTCCCCCTGCACACAGTCAATAATTTGAGGTATCTAGCGTAACTTTATTATAAAACCCAAGGTTTCTTTCTGGATTTCATTTTATTTTAATTGGGGACTTAAATGTCTAACCATTTAAGAATTAAAAAAAAAACAAACATTTTAGCTGGTATGTTTTTAGGTTTTCACGGCCAAAAAGTATTTTTGTTTTTGGGGTGTTATGCCGTGTTTCGCTACCTCCTTCTTTAGCCAACGTTTCGGACAGCGTTACAGTGTCCATCATCAGGGCAGATGAGTAAATGATATTGGTGAGAGTGTTTACTTATGTGTGTCGAAGCGATACCGTGCTGCCAGCTCCATTTCTCTACGAGCTGGTGTTAGAAAAAATTCAGCATGGTTTTTTGCGTTTAGCTTTGGTGTAGCCGTCAATTACTGGATACCAAGAACTATTGAGCTTAGCTCCGTCGTCTCTGTTAATATTGATGGGGTTTTTATGGATTTCGATTGCCTCCGTAATTAGGCATGCTCTGTAAGTTTTGGGTCTTCCCAGAACTTCAGGAACAAATCCAAAGTAATGGCCGGTTTCGATTAAGTGCTCGGCGATTGCCGATTTGTCAGGGTGGCCAAGTTTACAAGCACGAAAGTGTTCCGAAATCCTTTTGGAGATCGTTCGCTCTGTCTGGCCTACATAGACCTTGTCACATCCGGAACAGCTGAGTTTATATACTCCATCTGTTTCCAGAGGAAACTTAGTCTTTGCCGACCTCAGTAGGTCTTGGATTTTTGTCGTGGTTCCGAAGACCGTCTTTTTTTTTTTTTTTTTTTATTTATTAAATTAAAGAAAAAACATTTTGTACAAGAATTTGTATACCCACAAAGCTGTCATATAGCAGCTTGTCTGCAGGTTCCAACAATTCAAACATTCATAATAAAATATCCAAGAAAAAATTTGTAAATACATTTAAAGTTTTAAGGAAACATTAGAATAGATAGTAGTATTAGATAATTTAACTTACAACTACAAATATATCAGATATTTCAATATACCTACCTAATAAAAGCTATGTAGGCAGCTATATTAAGATATACAAAGATACATGGAGTTTTCATTCATCAACCATAGTTTTATCATTTTAGGACTCAGTCTCTCATTTTTTTCAAACTTCATGTTATTATTGATTCTATTGAAAATCACTGGTATCAGATACTCAAGAGTACGGCTTCCATATTTATTTAATATTCGAGGAGTTTTTAAGCCCTTTCCTTCTCTAAATCTTGTGGTATGTTTGTGTACAAGTAGGTGTTTGTAAGGGCTTTCCCCCATATTATCCATAATAGTAGTGAACCAGTGGAGACCTTTTATTGTAAGTAGGCTCTCTGAGCCATACAGTAATTTTTAGTTATGTCTCTGTTTGTAAATCTTAGTTGTGACAATTTTTTTTATTATGGCGGTTTGTAAATTTTCAATATATTTAATGTAAGTAGTGCTTGCATGACCCCAAGTTCGAATACCATATCTAAGGATGGATTCGACCATAGAAAAATATATGAGTTTAAGAGTACAATGAGGCAAAATAAATTTTAATTTGTAAAAGTTACTAGCTAAGGATCTGAGCTGGTTACAAATTTTAGCCACTTGTTTATACCACTTAAAATTGTTATCAACAATTATTCCCAGATAAGTATATTCATTTGTGAAATCTATTTTTTCACAGTCACAAACATTAACAATTCCTCTATGTATACAGTTAAAGCTATGAGCTGTTATTTTAGGAACATTCCACATTTTCAAACTTGGAGATTTTATGTACATGCATTTGGTTTTTTTAACATTAATAATTAATCCTACATCATGAGCCCATTTGAGAAGCTCGTTAAAATCTCTTTGCAATTCTTGTATAGCAATTTCAGGATTTTCATTTGATACAACAAGAGCAGTATCATCAGCAAAAATGAATCGACGAGCTTTTTTGAAAATCTTACACATAGCAATTACATATATAATATATAATTTTGGACCTAGAATTGACCCTTGCGGTACTCCTGATTTGATGTATCTTGATTTACTAATTATATTTAAAATCTTCACACTCATTTTTCTATTTGACAAATAGTTTTTAAAGAATAAGAGGAGTTTACCCTGGATCCCTATAAATTCAAGTACTTTAATTATTTGTATATGGCTAAGTGTGTCGAAGGCTTTTGAGAAATCAATAAATAGAACCAATACATGTTGTTTACAGTTTAGTTGTGAATTTATATGATTAGAAAATTTTTCGAGCAATTTATCGCAACTTTTATTTTTTTGAAAGCCATACTGGCATTCATCAATAATACTCAGCTTATTTAAGTATTTATCTAGATTTATTGATATATATTTTTCTAAGATTTTTTCTAATGCATTTTCTTCATGTTCTCTTTTCTCAACAGCCTGGCAATTCTGTCTGTTACATTATGGACGTAAGGCAGGAAAGCGCAGCCTTTTGACTCTTGTTCACCCCTGTCTTCGTTTCGTGCTGATTTGGCTCTTATGATTTGCCTTGTCTGCCTTGCTGGGTAGCCGTTACGCTCCAGTGCATCGGTGAGTTTGGTCAGTTCTAATCCGAGTTTTGGCTCCTCACATATTCTGGTCGCTCGGGTTACCAAAGTATGGATGAGACCTCTCTTCTGAGCGGGGCGATGATGTGAATCAGCGTGGAGATACCTATTTGTATGTGTTGGTTTCCTATAAACTGTGTGTCCTAGGCTACCATCCTCTTTTCGCATCACCTCCACATCCAGAAAAGGCAGGACTTTTTGGTTATTTTCCAGCTCCATCGTGAATTTAATTTTCAACTCACTACACAGCAAAATTCATCGGGACTTTTAAAAATGTATTCGAATTTATCCGGCAAAATTTTACGTTTTCTGTATTCAATGGATATTAATGTGTCAAATTAACTTTAGTTTTGTGATGTATTCAGGGTTTACTCAAACAACTTTTAATTTTTTCAGCACCAATGCGATTTTTGATATATAGATCGATGTATACAAATTTCATATATCCAGAGCTTACCATTATATATAGAAACACTTTTCTGCTAAAATGCAATGTTCTGTAAAAATTTTGAGTGAATCTATTGATTAGCTTCCGAGATTTGCGAACGCAAACATACGGAAGCTAAATTTTTATATATTTAGATTGTAAGTATTAAAAACGACTGTACCAGGTTGAATCGCGCAATATATATTTTATAACAATTTTTTCATATAATGATAATTTGTATTGACCCAAAAACATACCAAAATAATAAAGTTACGCTAGATACTCAAAATTACTAACTGTGCTGCGCACGCATTCTTGGCAGATCCCCGACTTAAAAGACACTGCACGGAACTGTGTGTCGATTTGACTGGCGCTCGCCTTTAAACACGAGTAGCCGCATAGCCCAAAATGGCGATAGTTACATTTTTGTTTATGAATTCTCGGAGAACTGACGTCGATGGTAGTCGACCATCGTACGCTGTCCTGGACCTCCCTCTACTTTTGTAGTACGCTCATCTCCTTCCTCACCTATCTTGTACCTAATTTTCTAACTTCTTGTGGTTGCCTTTGCGGAGAGAGAGATTCCATGTCAGATTAAGAATTACTATGTATTGAATTCGTAATAAACTGTAGTTACATGTATTCTTGAGTTGATATTGGATAAAACTGACGAGCTCCTTCCATTGCGATGTGCGATAAGATTGCGATCGACCTTCACCTTAAGGCTCCGTAACCGCTCTCGAAAAGAAGAATATGGAGAGATTTGTAATTACGAATGTTGGAAAGAGCGCGCTAATATTTAAATCGATAAAATTGAAGCGAAAATTACGAAACAGCTTAATAAAACATGACTCATTTAAAATAGAGCAAAAATCTCTGGAACCTTTCTTTAGTATCGTTTAAAGAAACATTGTGAATTTTTTTCACAAATATAACTTGTAAAATAATAGAAATAGACTTGTTTTAAATAATTTTCGGAGCATACTTTGCGATTTTTTTCTATCGAGGGAATTTCATATAATTTGCGTTTCGGCGTGGAACGTATCTAGATATTATCTTCAAAAATAACATATTTTTCTAAGAGCTTAAAAACTTCAAATGTTTAAGGGAGATATGTAAGAAATCGATCGAAATTCGAACTAAAATAGAAATAGTGGACCCTTAAAAAAAGGTCACGTAATAAACACTCCTTTTCCGTTTCCGTTCCAGCCCCCAAAATGCAACCCCAGTTGTTCTTGTTACGTGTTTTTGAATAAGAAAAATGTATTTATAAATGACAAATATTGTTTAAAAAAATTATAAAAGAGAATTTAAAGATATAAACTGGTTTTATAAAGTGTATTTGTATTATTGCCACTTAAATACAGCTTACACACAACTTAAATGCTATTGTTTGCTTAATTTTAGTCACTGATTTTCTTTTCACTGGCTTTTTCGCCGGATTAAAAAACAAACCTGTCAAAGGAAGTTTGTTTCTTCCTCTCTTTGAGAATATTGCGGGAATGGGTTTTTTATTTTTTATTAATCATAAAAAGATACATGTATTACAAACAAATTCTTAATAATAATCAATTACATACAATGATTTGATGTACCCCCATAAATAAACAGGGCTTGTATGTATGGGGGGGTGCTATCGTATTGGTTTTATTTGACATTAGTCATTTCAAATTTAGTTACGCAAATGTCATTAAAAATAGCTCCGATGCACGACCAGTTGTAACTTTTCGGGGTGTTCCTCATGTCTCAAATGTTGCTCGTATTTGAATGCAAAACTTTGCTCGCTCGTCGGCTCGTATCTCTAATATCTCGTATGTTAGGGCACTCGTATCTCAAGGTACCACCGTATATACAGGGGTTTATCTACAGGTTTAATTAGGACAGGTAGTGAATTATAATTTCTCCCAACTTGCTAACTTTTTTTAACTTTTTACTATTGTTATTTGATTTTAGAATAGCTGCTAATAGATTGAAAACTAATCGGCTCTATGTAAATGGATTATCACATCATTTAGGGACACTGACGTAGAATTTTTGGAGGCTGGAGAAATGACAACACTTTGTTTTCAGAGGTTTATGAACAAAACATAGAAATATATGAACCTTGATACCATGTTTCCGAATTTACGTAGACGAAATTTAATCAGCATTACAGACGAAAACAAGAAAAAAACAGATAATTTTCCCCAAAGTAGTGTTTGTCCTTAATTTTGACTTATTACGGATTAATCGTTTTCTTCATAACCTAAATTAAAATAAAAACTAAGAACTTGACGGTTGTAGAAAAATCAACCATTGAAAACAAAGTTTTTTTAATATAATAAATCTGTTTTCATTACGTGGTGCATCTAGTTGTGCCAGCTCTTGGCACAACTAGAATTCCCGGCTATTCAGAAAAAGGCAATTTCAGAGAAACGCATGTATGTGCGTTCTGTTGTAGGTCGAGGAATAGGTCTCTGTTCAAAGAGAGATTGGACCCCGACCTCATTTTATGTGATGAAAAATTGTTGTCATCTGAATGCAAAACAGCGTTTTTATTAAGCTTAATGAAGAAACCGTTTCTTTATTGAAGTAAAACTTATTTAGCACCGTTGTGATTTGAAACTCGAACAAACGGAAATGACGCTAAAGAAAGAGACAAACACACATCTATAGAATTTAACCTGTGAGAGAATGAGATAGAAGAAACCCTACCGCATTGGCCGCTTTGATTATGAGGACACTTTTCAAGGCTCCTGTATTGGTTGAGATTGTGTAGGCTTCTACCGCGTGTGAATTGCACTCGATTTTTTATTTTTTTTTATTTATGCGGTGCTCCGTACCCTTGTCTACTTTATTTTTCTGAAAGTTTCACTTCTACCGCGTGTGAATTGCACACTCTTTTTTATGTGATATTTTCAAAAAAAAATTCCGGAACTCCACTTCAGTGGCAGTGCATTTTTTTTAATTCTCTCTGTTTTTATTCTATTCACAATGTTTTTGAATCTCGTGAAATATTTTGTAGGTGTAAATAATCTGCTAGCGAATCTGTTCGCTGAAAAATTCGATGCAAAGTTTAAAACGTATAGTTATTATGTAATTTTGAACAAAGGTTAAAATCTTGTCTAAAAGGCCATTAGTACTCGTACAATGGCGAAAAGCTGGTATCTACAAAAAATCTTTATCGTCCGGTTAGTTAAAATAACTTTTCGTAAAAAAATACTTATTTGCTATTCATCAAAAGGTTTCACTTCCCTTTGTAAGCTAGCTGGAACTAGCTGGGGATGCGAGGCCAACACGCTTAGAACGGCATCCATTGCTCTGGTTTTCTCAGCAGCTGAACACTGTGCTCCAGTAT
Source organism: Glyphotaelius pellucidus (assembly GCA_936435175.1). Lineage (NCBI taxonomy): Eukaryota > Metazoa > Arthropoda > Insecta > Trichoptera > Limnephilidae > Glyphotaelius > Glyphotaelius pellucidus. The sequence continues at coordinate 39,946,189 of OW386543.1, forward strand.
GGGCTAGAAGCGCCCACACTTCCATGGTCGACGTTCAGCTAAATGCCACAATGAAAACCATAAGCGGAACGTTAAAATCTACTCCTCTCCCTTGGCTCCCCGTCTTGCAAATATAACCCCGCCAAATATCAGGCGAGAGATTGCAACACTAAGGGAGTACAAGAAGGCGCTGCAAAAAAGCGCAATACCTTTGCACGGTGATGTCGTCTCTCATCCGGCATGCCGCTTAAAGTCCCGAAAACCCTTCTGGACAGAAGGAGAAAGACTCCTCCATTCACCTCTCACCCCAGAAGATAGGTGGAAGCTTGAGTGGCAATCGGCCAAGGTGAAAAATGCCCATCTCGTACTAGACCCCACTGAGAGACAGCCTGGGTTCTCATTGCCTCGCAAACTCAGGTCCGCCATCAATAGGATAAGGTGTTCGCATAGCTGTTGTGCCCATATGAGGTATAAACGGGGCCTTAAAGAGTCGGAGATGTGTGAATGTGGTGGGGTGCAGACCACTGAACACGTGGTCAACGAATGCCCGCTTCATTCATTCTCCGGCGGGATTGATGAGGTCCACAGGGCAACGCCTGAGGCGTTGCACTGGCTTGACTGGCTCGCAGACCTAGATGTCCCCCTCTGACCCCTCCCCCACCATACGAAAGAAGAAGAAGACTTCCTTTTGTAAATAAGTTTAATTTTACGTACCTTGGCAGCCCAATGTTAATTTCTACCTATCAATACCATTTTAACCCATCTCAAAAGTAAATTAAATCTATTCCATCTCTAGTAACTGAATTACGAACACGTACCATTTTTAATGTTATTGACGATTTGATCGTAGAGATTAAAATAATTAATCAGATATAATTCAAGCCCCTTGTATTTACAAGACATAATCTCGATTCACACTGATTTAAATTAACACACATGAAATGCTCGGTAAGCATTGTAATTTCATAACTAAGGAATGTTTAATAATAAATCATTATTATTATTCTGATTTGCTTACAAATATTTGTTTTGGAGGATATGAATAAGTAATGTTTAGTTACCAAGCAAACCATATTTGTTCAAAACACGTAATACTATTAAGTGCGATGTTTGGTTTTTTGCGGATGTTTAATTAATGTGGATTTACGCAATATAATGGCATTTGAAATGCCTTTTCACTGATATCGGTAAAGCAGACATTTAATTATAGGATTATTACATAAAACATTTCAGTCACATTTGCGTATGAATTAATTCACAAAAAATATATAATATTTTGTTTTATTTACTTTAATTTTTTATTAGAGACTATATAAAATAATTGTACATACAAAATATAATGTTAAATATTGTATTTCTTAGTCCTCCTCACTTGGGGGTCCTGTGCCGAGGCGGACTAAAATTATTTACATATATTTTATTTGTCTTTTATGTCATTTTTAGTGTCTCTATTGGGTTTTTTTCATTGACCTCTTTCAGCAATATTTTTATTCTTGATTTGTATACATTAGAATTTTTTATTAGTTTCATGTCTTGGGGAAGGATGTTATGAAGTTTTGTAGCAAAGTATGTGTAGTTTATTTGTCCGAATGAGGTTCTGTAACTTGGAATGTTTTTTATATCATTTTTATTCGACCTAGAGTTATGCATACATGGTCTAGTAGAGGATTCATTATTTTTGAAAAGCTTTTATAATATTTTTTGGCATATATTTGTTGCACATTTGGTACGTCAAATGTATTGAAAATTTTAATTGAAGGCGTTCTAATGGGTACTTTCAGTATGGTCTTTCTGATTCATTTTTGAATCGTATTCAGGTTGTGTATGTACTTACGTGTAGCAGATCCCCATCCTATTATTCCATATTCAATTTGAAAATGACAAAACGCGTAGAAGACCTTTCTCATATCCTTTTTATTTACCACGTTTCTTAAATTTTTAAAGAAATATATATAAGGCTTGTGAGTTTTTCGGTAATTCCTTTGATGTGTAGGTCCCATCTAAGATTTTCATCAATTATTACTCCGAAATATTTTATTTTATGTAGGTGCTTTAAAGAAAGGAGCCACCTCTGGGCTTAATAACATAATTAGCTCAGCAACAGTGATAAACGACGAAAGGGGTATAAAGAGAATGTATAACGTGGAAGTGAATGTTGGGAACGTCCGAGGAAGACACGGTACGATCAAGGGTATCAAAAGATAGGTGTTGTAAAACTCGTCGTACATGATGAACGAAGAAAGTTGTGTACGGAGAACGTATGACGTGAAGATGAATGGTAGAAGAAGTCAAGAACGACATGGCACGTTCAAATGAAACAAATTAACTTTTTCAATTTGAAATGTTCTATGACTCTGTGTCCGGGTTAAATCTTCCCCACAGGAAAAACTTAACCCTTCAACACACTTTTCCACAAATGATCATCTAGTCAATCCACGCTATGCAAGTGTATTATATAAGTATAATAAATACAAAACAATACAAAAACAACATGTCAACCTACCAGAGACCAAATGGGAAAATAATTCATCGACTCCAGATATTTTCATATCAGAGGGTTCGGCTCGGTAGAACTCCTAACTGGACCGATAAATCCTACTGATCCCCAATATAAATATTTAAAAAATCTTTCGTAATCGTACATGTATTTAAAATAATTAATTTTTACATTTTTATATATAAATTCTTTAACAAATCTAATAAGCCTAAATTTTGAATGAGAGAGCTAGATATATTGCCAGTAGCCGAAATAACAAATGTTAATATTTTTATAGTCTGAGAATGCCAAATTCTTTTAATCTCATTTCCTAAATCTGTATATTTTCTTTTTGAATATTACAGGAATCTGGAATTGCGACATTTATAAATATATATAGCGACAATATCACATTTCTTAACAATACTATTATTGCCATTTAAAACTGCGCCGGGATTTTTGTACTCTATAATTCTCAAGGTTAACCGAACCATTAATAACCTCGCGCAACGCCGGGTACACGTCAGCTAGTTTATAATAAATGGCAACAGGTAGAATCGCGAGAAAACAATGATGAATATCGCGCTATATCTCACATTACGAGAGGTGTACCAGCATAATTCCATTATTCTTTATGATTAACTTATCACCTCAACATGACGTTCTTGTGAATATTCCATACTGCAAGCTCACGATCTGATGTGTTTTGTGAATATGACAAAGTAGTTTATTACGATGAACATCATCACAACATGATTTATTAGGTTACGAGGCGAGGGGAGGTCTTACCACGTGCTCGGAGTTAAAGTGACGCGGTGGATATTCAATTACTGCAGTGTGATTCAATTTACGTCGAGTTTCCGGGCCTCAGTGCTCAGAGCTGTGCTGCCAGTGGGTTTATCGTGAAAACATTCATTAATACAGAAATAAACTTTATACAGCTTACTCTGTGACGAAACTAGCTTTTTTCTTACGGTTGTATGACTAGTTTCGTCGGTAATTTTACTAATCTCGACAAACGCATATATATATAATACAATATTACCGTGCAGACACTGCAATGTTCACCTCAGTGAAGTCAGCGGAGATGCACAACAGAAACAATTTTCCCGGTGACCGGACAACTCGGGATGATACTAACTCAGATTCATCTCAGATAAGTCATTTAGAGTGATAAAAACTATATACTCAAAAAATTGGTTAAATAGGTTACGTTAGGTTAGGGTTATCGGCTTATTTTAAATTATTTTTTTCATAGCTTTTAATGACTTTTCAAGGAGGTGTTGAGTTTGCTTTATTCTCAATCGGCATGTGTCATCAGTGTGGAGAGTCTTTTAAAAGAGAGGAAGTTGGGAAGGAAACATGTATGAAGGGTAGGTAGGAATCTGGGGGTCAGTTGGTCTAAAAGTGTTGGACGTATGAATCTATCTCTCCCACTGCGGTGTAAGGCGGTGTATTGAGAGAGTTCTGCTGGAGAGGCGTGATCTCCCTCAACCTGACTCTCCCGATCCGGCCCGCCAAGCAGTAAGTGGGTAGAGTAATCCGCTGCCAAGATCTAAACAAACCTCACCCCATGAACCCAGGCACTCCTGCTAATTCACCAAACATAGCAAACCACTTGGAGTGACCTATGGCAGACGTTTTGGATATCCAATAAATTGTTCCCGGGGCGGCGGTACCCATACCCGCCTCCCAAATTGAAATAGTCCAATATCACTTTTGTTCATTTGATAAAGAACTTTGGGATTAATTACCGTCTATGTCCGGAGTATTTTGAGGTAAGGCCTTTATATGAAATATTATCTTTACATTGAATAAAACACTTACTGTAATAAAAACACTATTTTCAGTTTTTTTATGATTAAAAGAAAGCAATCAGTTTCGTCGGTAAATATGGCTTCAAGGATATTTTTATAAGGCAGAATTTTATAAGGTAAACAAAGGCAGTTTTTAGTGAAATAAATTGACTCAAGAAGCGCCACACGATAAAGTAATCCAAAAACAAATCACAATACCTTTGGCCGTCAAAAAAAAAATCTCAAACTGTATTTAAATTGAATCAGATGAAAGAAAAATAATGTGAAAATTTCATTTCTTTTCAGCAATTTAATTTAGGATATTTGAGAGCTGTGCCGTTTTCCAATAATCTCTTTGCTTAAACGGAATGTATACATAATATATTCGCCTATCTTCCAATATATTACCATTTCGGCGGTGGAAAGTTTCTACCTAGACTTTAATATATTGGCGAAAATCACGTTTTATTTTGCAACCGCAGTATAAAAATCAATCAAACGAAGCTCATTTTGGATGCTTGGTCCTTGAAACGTAGGACGAAAGTGCTACCTCGTTGATCATTCAGTTTTGATGTCCGTTCCACTTGGCATAAACTTTATCGACTTGATTCTGTCCACATGAGTTCTGCAATATTACCACTGAATTTACAAAGGATTTAGTTTTCCATTTGACATGGAAGTGTATTATAATAAGTAAATTCTTACATTTATATTAACTCCTCAACCCTCTATTTGGTCAGAGGGTTAAAATATTTCCGCTTTGCAATAAAATCAATATAAATGGAATATTTCTGAATGAAACCGAAAACTTAAAACTATTTTATTTATTTATTTAAAATTTACGGCACAAAGTGCCATTTACAATCTTGTGTATATTTAATTACAGTCGTAGTACATTATACAGGCATTAAAAATAAACAATAATATCAAAAACTCATTATGTAGTGACCTCGTTAACGTATAATTGGCTGAAATGTTCGATTAGTACAACCTTGTATTTCAGTATGGAAATATTAAAAATATCAGCCACGTTGGCATAAAAATTTCCAATGGTGTGTAATCTATTTACAACTGAATTGGAGCCTGATACCGACATATAGTTGTCACAATAAAACAAACTAGGGAACCTTGAAAGATTTTAGAAAGGTAATAAAGTGCGCTTGCTCACTGAGAAGTTTCTTGCAAAAAATCAGAAAGTCTTCTGTGCCTTTGTAGATCTACAAAAAGCATGCGACCGTCTTGACAGGAAAAAGCTGTGGAAGGTGTTGTCCAAGTATGGAGTGAATACGAATCTCATTGCGAACATGCAATTGTGTCTCTATATGAGGGAAGCGTTGCATGTATTAGGGTGAATGGTAATTTTACGGGGTGGTTTGACATCACAAAAGGTGTTAAGCAAGGCTGCGTAATGTCACCGTGGTTATTCAATCTATACATAGATAATTGTATGCAAGAATTGAAAGAGATGTCTGAGGGGTTAACTCAAATGTTATTTGAACTGCCAACTTGAATATTTGATTTTTCAGATTGATTGACCAGCTTACATACCTCACCCCCTTCTCCTCTCATACACACTAGGGCAGATTTTTATGGGGGATAAATGTTTAAATTAAAATATAAACACAAGTACATAACACCAAAATATTACTGCATCAATAATTATATTATGCAATTAAAAAAAATATATCTATGCCAAGCAATATTCATAAAGATATAGATCAGTGGGAAAGTTTAAAAAAATTTTGGCTATGAAAAACTATCACTGTTATGTATCTTAATTTCCAATAATAAGACAACGTAAGATGTGTGGGGTATCTTCCTAATACGTTAAAGGTTCGTTTGGTTACTAGTTGTTTTATTGAATTATCGTTAAAGTTACAATGAATAATAAATTGGACAGACGTCATTATTAGACCAGGCTCTAAGTAGTTCTGCCGCTGCTGCAAGCGGACTGGAGCAGCCCGCCCATCCTCGTCGACGCCATCATCGTAACTGTTCGTACCTGAGACAAACGAAATAGATGGTACTCTTCTGATACCATACTCAACTGCCATCTATTGGGATATAGCAGAACTTCATATTAATAAATAAGCTATCGACATCTATTGAATAATGCTGAAAGTACATAATCCTCAATACACTAGAGTTACCAAGCATGGGTTAAGCCATTTTAAGAAACGTTGTACTTCTGAATGGTATTTTAAGTGAACAAATTGCAAACATACTGCATTATAAAATGCAAGCCTGGGGTGTGTAAATGTCCCCAAAACTCCCTGAGCTTAATACTAAAAAAAACTGATCATGAATCTATCTTGCGCGGATAATGTGTCACAAAGAATGGCGATACGACAAATCTCAAGGGAGAACAGATTCACTAACCTTTTATGCAGTTCTTAGGATCTTGGGGGGGCTCTTGATAATTTCATCCCTTTGAAATTACGATCAGTCCAATTTTTTGTAACTTTGAAATATGCACGCGTCAGTTGATAAATGTACACAACTGGGGTAGAATTTACAATGAACTTGCAAAATATTCAGACCACAAATGATGACAGTTATTTTCATACGTTATAATAATATTTTTGAAACAAATACATTTTTATACTGCACTTTTCTCCAAACAGACAAGCGGGCGACATCTCTGATCCATTGTAGTCGAGATCATGATAATTTAGCAATTTTTCGAATGATATATTTAAGTGTTTCTGAAAATCCATAGATATCGCCATAATCACCCTTCTTGCAATATAAATGTATTTAATTATTTTTTCGAACAACCATAAAAACAAAAAAAAACATATTACAATGCCTAACCACATACTTTATTAAAATCATATTGTCACACAACGAAACGGTCTCGAACCGATCGAATGCAAATTTATTTACACGTCAATTTATAGAGACAATAATTAATATACACAGGATGAACTTCATACTTAAATCTTTACCAGCCAGCTCAATCTGTAGAGAATTCGTGTTTTGAGTTCGTTAATGCATACCCGACTCAAAATGATTATAGCTTAATTATTGATAGATAAAATGCAATAAAGGTTAAAATAAATAAAAAGATCTCTTATTTGCTATTAAATTAATTTGAGTATATTTAGCTTGATTCGACGTTTCTAGGAAAAGCCTTAAATCTCTTTGTGAACTCAAAGTTACTGATTTTAGAATGAAGATAATAGGTCACTGATTGTAATCAAATTAACCGTTAAACTGTTTTTAGTGCAAATGTTGAATAGAAGACTCGAGGGAACCTATTCGTTCGGGATCTGGAAGCCAAGAAAGCGTGGTCAAACAACCCTTTCTCCAGGCCGATTTACAACCCCCACCACCCCCGCCGGGAAGGGTACGATTGGTCCGAACTCTCCATCAGTGTTGTCATTATCCAAAATATGAATATTAAAGTACTTGTTTTCAAAAGCTCTTACGGGGTTACATGTTACAGGTTCATGAAATAGATTTCATAACAATATGTAAAATATGTTACTTTCTCAAGAGAAAACAAAACCACTCACATTGCAAGGATATCCTCACACGAGTACTTATGCAATCATTGTGTGACCATTATCGGTGAGAGTGGTATTGAATTTTCTTTTAGTACACACTTGGCGGAAATCAAGTACGGTCTGCAAGCGTACACACTATGCACTCCGTAAAGTGCAACCACCACTTATGTCGTGGGGGTAAGTGCAGATTGGGTGGCGTTTACACTTCAGATGAATAACTTGATTACATGATTGCATTGATTACTAGGGTTGCACTATGGCGTTGATTGCGATGTATATCTACCGCCAGTTTGCATCCGGTTGATGCAGTTTCCACGTAAATTGTGTTCGGAGTGGAAAGTTTAAAAAAAGATTCTGTTGTCAAATATAAACATAGGTACATTTTTACACGTTAATTTACCCTTCTACTACTAATAACGTAAGTATTTTTAACATCTTTCTTTGAATTCGCTTGTAAAAAATTTCTACACTAGAATATATTTAATATAGTTTTTTTTCATATTTCCATAGTTAAGATTTTAGATATTCAAAAATATCTCAATTTAAGAATTTTTCGAAATTAAAATTATTTTTAAAGCTATTTTAGTGACGCGGTTCAGAAGGAATCTAACTAGAATCTAAATAGAACAAAACTTTAAACGCATTTTTCTCAGACGGACTACTTTTCGAGACGGTTGACATAATATCTCAAGTTCTACAGAACCAATTTACTTGAAATTTAGGTATGATTTTAGGTTTTCACGGCCAAAAGTATTTTTGTTTTTTATTTTTGGGGTGTTATGCCGTGTTTCGCTACCTCCTTCTTTAGTTAACGTTTCGGACAGCGTTACAGTGTCCATCATCGGGGCAGATAAGTGGGCACTCAATAATGTTGGTAGGTCTTTGTGAAAGTATGATACACTTAAATATAACCAAAGTGGATAGGGTCGAATTACCTCAGTGGCAGAGTAGAACCCCGGCAAGACTAAGATCCTGGGTTCAATTCCCAGTTGCGACCTTATCTTTTTCTATTTCAAATTGTCAATTGAGATTCGTTAATACTGTGTTCAATGATTAAATATGACGATTAGACGTTTTACTCACAAAATTATTCCAAAAATTAAATAATTATATAAATAATATTATATTTATTTACTCTTTGTGAACTCGTCTTTTCACCGTCAGTTACTAGTGAACAGTTTGATGTTTATTTTCATATTCTAATATTATGCTGTTCATGTGAAACGCCGTAGGTATGAAAGGAATTACTTCCCACATTCGAACACCTTAATTATTACAAAGCGAGATACCCGAGTTGATTACTCTAGATTCTAGATGAAAGAGCAAAGTTATCGGCACGAAATGGTAGCAGCGCTAGTTATCTACTAAATCATATTAAATCTATGTTATTATGAACTCTAAGTAAGCGCGGGTAACATAAACTCAGTGTGGGTGTGACGGAGGTGTTAAAGTTTGAATTCCGAGTAGTTCATTCTCTACGGAAGGATATAAACCTAATTAAATTTAATTTCGCCGAATCAATCATTCTTAGCATCAAACCATATAACACGATTTAGTACCAGTGGATAAATTTTAAAGTAACTTTCATTTATTAGGATAGAGTCATTTTGTTATGGTCGTTATGTTGATATTTATATTGATTTTTTTTTCTTTTATATTTTCAATAATATAATTGTTCAATTTATAAAAACAGTTTATTAATAAACAAGTTCTGATATATCATTATTATTATTACGCGTGACAGCTGTTTCGCCTTCTGAAGGAATTATCAAACTGTGGTCATGTCACTTATAGACGAGGTATATATATTATTTATATATACGTATTTACGATGACTAATTTATAATTTATGAATAAACTGACTGAAATTATTAATGGTTATCACCCTATTTAAAGTTTCTCCAATTATTTGCATTGTTTAAATTCGACTGAAGGTCGTTTTTTACTCTAATCATAATGTGAATTATTCCCAAATGATGACTCAAAGTTTTATTTTTTAACATAATTAAGTTTTTGAAATTGGCTTGAACATATCTAATAAAGGTGAGTGAATTATATTTGTTTGTTCATTTATCAAAATAGCTTATATTTAACATCGTCCGTAAGTGGCATGACCACAGTTTGATAAAGCTCTCAGAAGACGAAACAGCTGTAACGCGTAATAATAATTACATAGCAGAACTTGTTTATTAATAAACTGTTTTTATAAATTGAATAATAATATTATTGAGTATATAAAATAAATGACAATAAAAATGGAGTTTTACAAATTAAACCTGATAACAATAAATAAATAAATAACACACCCATGTTTCCAGTTTAAGTTTCAAAGGATAAACATCTCACAACATAGGAATCAATAGAATTTAGCTTTGTATGTATCATTTTTATTATTCTGTAACAGTTACCCATACCGATCTCTTTGCAAGGCATGCGTGGGTACCAATTACCATTGTTGGATAACCTACGGCAGAGGTGTTGGTTTGTTGCGTTTGGTGACTTAGCAGGAGTACTAAATTCATGGGGTGAGGTTTGTTCAGGTCTTATCAGCCAATGCGTCTGCTCACCTGCCGTTTGGTGGGCAGGATCGAGAGAGACTGGTTGAGGAAGGTCTTTTATCCTCTCTAGCCGGAATTTCTCGACCCATCGCCTTGCACCGCAGTTGGAGGGACGACACACTGGTCCCCGGACTCTTACACACCCCTCATACCTTTTTCCTTCCCAGAACTTCTTTTCCTTAAAAAAAACCCTTCACACAGCATCTCCTCAGATGACAAAGGCCCCGAGGGAAACTATTTTCCTCGTGGCCTCCTGTGTGGAGCTTATGTAAAAAAAAACAGTATTAATGAATTTGATTTACTTATTTTCATTGCAATATGGAAGTCAAAATCAGCAGAGGAAATAACCTATGCGTTATATTGTTCAGGTGGAGGAGTTTGGGTAAATAGAACCATTGGAGTGGTTGTCACGATCTTCAACAATGCGGGAACGATTCAAAAAGAAGAGATGGTGTTAGTCGTGCTACGTGTTCAGCATTTATAACTCTTTTTCCTTGTTATGGTTTACTAAAATCGTAAAATCAGACCAACCAGTAGACCTGTAAGTAGTAGTCCTCGCATATAAGCAAATCACCCCTATATTAATACGTGAAGCAAAAACTTTGTACCCCTTTTTACGAAAATTGCGCGAACGGAGGAGTATGATATTTCGCACACTTATAGTTTATACAGAGAAGGCATTCAGAATTCTAATACTTTTTTAAAATTAGGCATATAAAATACATTACATCAATTAAAAAAATATAACACCTTAATTATGGTCAAATTTCGACCATTGGGTGACCACTGGTATGTTTTTAATTTTCCTTATTTAATGAATCAAAATCAAAATTTCCGCTGAAATCATAAGATTTGTAAGTAGTTACCTAAATACCTAAGCATTTATTTATCAACCATTTATTTTACATAAAATTAAGATTTTTTTTATAATGAATTTTACCTTTTGTCGAAGGAAACACTAATATCTCAATAATGGTGACCGGACAACTCATACAACACCCCGTATGATTTTAGGTTTTCACGGCCAAAAGTATTTTTGTTATTTATTTTTGGGGTGTTATGCCGTGTTGCGCTACCTCTTTCTTTAGCCAACGTTTCGGACAGCGTTGTAGTGTCCATCATCAGGGCAGATAGCTCATCTGCCCTGATGATGGACACTGTAACGCTCTCCGAAACGTTGGCTAAAGAAGGAGGTAGCGCAACACGGCATAACACCCCAAAAATAAATAACAAAAATACAACACCTCATTTGAAAAGTCATTAAAAGTGATGAAAAAAAAAATGGTTGTATAGGTTATGTTAGATTGGTATATGAACTATTTTTCAATAACATTCATAACTTTAAATGACTTTTTAAAGGGTTGAATAATTCATGTTGTCATGGAACCATGCTTACTTTTTTTGACGCCGTGTACGTATAATGGCATTAAGGGCCTCATGGAGAAACTGAAAAAAATCAGTTCTCAATTGCAATCAACCTTCTTAACAAAATAGATATTTTTCTGATCTTGCATGTCAAAACTTACTGACAACTAATATTTCTGATAACGAAAAAAAATACACAAATGTTTTAATAAATATATAAATAATTGTCACATTATTTGTCATTTCATGTAAAAATAATTCTTAAAAAATTCACAAAGTTTCATAATTATGTTTTGAATGGCGTTCGGAAACTTTGGTATAATAAAGGGGTACATTTTATTTATTTTGTGGTTAATTTTTAGATTTAAATACAAAGCGTGTTGTTTTTTTTCTTTCTAACACCGATTAGTTCATACTTCTCACTACAATAGTAACGGAGACACAACGATTTCTAAGAGACCTATGTGAGCTGGAACAAAAAATATGGTCTCCTCTGATTTAACAAGCTAGTATTGGCAAAAACTTAAAAATAAAAAGTAAAAGTAACGAAATCTAAAACGTAAAAAAAGAAAATGCAAAACGATCGAGTTTAAAAATTCGATGCGCTCATTCAAAAATAGAGCAACTGCCTGTTCTCATTTAAAAATGCCCTCTTTTCAAGCACTGTCGGAAAACATATCGACATCGGGTGTTTCGTGTTAAAATAATTGAACTGTGGTCCGCTGCGAACTTCGACATTTCCTTTGTTATTAGCCCCGCAGCCAATTTCCTCGCGCTCATTGGAGCCACCAAACTTTACGCGGAACATGATTGTTACACAATAGCCCCGCTGAGCAGCAGACATTGCACGAAGACAACTTTATATTTTTGGACAATGTCGGCTTGATTATTCAATTTTCGGATTATTCAAATTTCAGAGACGTAAATAAATCATCACTAGGGGCGGATTGGTCAGAAATCCCGATCAGCTTTCATCCGAGATGCAAAATTATTAATTGAGTGTAATATGGAGGTATATTTATAAAGGATGTTAAGAAGCGTACTCGACTTACTTTAACCATTGATTCCTGATATTATTTGGAATTAAAAAAAATGTAAGTGAAATTTTATTCTTTTGTGACATTTTTTTTCCTACTAAAATTAAAAAGTCAGTAGGTATTGGACAGTTAGAAGTAGGTGAGGGGTTGGTAGGTTACTCAGCTAAGAGATGACATGTGGAAGAATATGTTTTAACGTAGTTTACGTATACTCACATTAAAACGTATAGTTTTGGAAAGTAGGTAAATAATTATGGTAGTTAAATAATTATTGTTATGCATATAATTTACGTTCTTCATTTCTAATTATGACCTGAAATTTGTACATCACTGTTTTTCACAATTTAATTTTGAAGTGAAAATTAATTCAATTTTTTATTAGAATAACTCTGTAATATATTACAATGATGAGAAATATGACATTAATGTTAATATAGTTAATATATACAAAAATTACTTTTAAATAATAGGTCTCAGGAGTCGAATTGGTTTAGGCGCTTATCCTGGTAAGACAAGAGATCGTAGGCTCGAGTCTCAGTTGCAACCGTTAGCTCTTTATTTTTCTATGTCTTGTTCTTTTTCATATTTTAGATTTAAATTTGGATTTTTTAGTATCAACTTCTTCTTCAACGATTTATTACTACTTATATTGTTATGACGAGAGATACTGGGTTCGAGTCCCAGTTGCTACAATTAGCTTTTTATTTTTCTGTGTCTTGTTTTTTTTTTCATTTGTTAGTGTTATTCCATTCTTCAATGCAAGTTAATCATTGATAAAAAATAATTAAACAATCAAATGATAAAATTCGTGCATAAAGAGTGCAAATTTTCAAAGAAATAATTAGGGTGCACCCCTGTTCCCCCTCTTATTGAAACAATAATGGTGCGTTTAGTTTTACTCCAAACGCGAGATGTTTATTAATAATTTTGTAATGTAAAGGAACAAAGGTATACAGATACAGAACGTAGGCCCAAAATTCTGCTTGATGAAATCCTCGCTTTAATTTCTTGTGGGTTATCTTTCCGTCTTTAATTCTGTTCATTCTGTTTTACGTATCTCTTTGAGTATAAAACCAGAATACTAAATACAATGGGTAGAGTCTAAGCTAAATTTTACTAGAACGATTGCAATTTAATGCAATGAATTCGACGCTCTTTTTTTAATTACTGTGAAATTAAAGTGAGGGTAAAGTGGTTGGAATCATTTAACCCACCAGGTATCGGGCATATTCTATCAAAAGATCAGAAAATTTTCGCTTTGCAATAAAACCTAAATAAATGGAATATTTCTGAATGTATCCGAAAACTATAAACTGTTTTGAAAGGTTGTATAATATGCTTTAAAATACGATAATATAAATAGAAATAAACATATTGTCTCCGAAATATTTATTTTTTTATAAAAACATAAAAAATATTGAAAAATGGATTTTTTTCTATCTAAAATTACTGATAACGAAAAATAAGAAAAACACATTTTTATTACAAATTATGTAGGGGAGAGTGGGCGAATTGGGAACACTTAACTTCTAACGCTCAAAAATAATAGAATAAAGTCACAAGCCTAATCAACTTTTATTGCGATACAAACTTTGCTTATCTATCTAGTTATAAGTGATAATAAAATCTCAAAAATCAACGTTCTACTAGAATATAAACGAAAATAAAAAACGCTTTCGTTCCTTTTTACCAGATACCCTATGGGGTAATTGAGATCATCCCTCGGGGAAATAGGAATGATATGGGGTTTACTGGTTTACTAGTCTCGCCGGCAGTATATTTTTCATGTGCCCAGAGCTTACAGATGACGCACAAGATCCAATCTTCTGTCGGGGGGATTCACACTTTTCAATGTACATTACACAATTAAACTTATCTTCTCGTTTTTTCTCTTCGTGTAATTTTCTTGTAAGGTCTTCTTTAAATTTCTCACACCTTTACTATTGGTTACTTTTGTATGGTTTTAATGATCTTTTTTAATTCTTTTGACATTAACATTCTTACAAGTCTAGGATGAATAATATATAGAGTATGGATAGAATATGGAATAACTTATTGAGTAAGTAAATGATTAAGATTAAAATCTGTCCAGAGTATTGCAGGTCCATGAGTGTAATATTCCACAATCTGTTGTACGAAACCATTGCGTTGCTCCGTTGTTTCATTCCAACGAATCTCTGTTTAAATCTGGCACAGGAAAGGAAAGACTTCAAAGACAAACCTTTTCAAATAATTTTATGGAACAGAATTACCTATTTTTGCTAAGATATTTTTATGGAAGTTTTGTTAATGTTTTCAGTAGAGATTGGTCCGGGTTTAATTCGATCTCGGGAAAAGGAAGTCGTCAATTAGGGGACATCGTAATTAATTCTTGTATTCTTTTTTTTGACTCCTCAGGCCTCGACCATATTTTGTTAGACGGTCAAAATATTTCCGCTTTACAATAAAATCTAAATAAATAAAATATTTTTTAACGTATCCAAAAACTTAAGTCCGGTTTTGAAAGGCGATAAATTTTGCTTTCAAATTTTATAAATCGAAATAAACATGTAATTTTTGATTTATAAAAAATTTGTATTCAACATAAAAAAGCTTTAAAAATGGCTCATATTACGTTTTTTCTAACTAAAATTATTGAAAAAAGCACATTCTTATTTTATTTGACGAATTTATTATAAACTTTCTATATAAAAATAATGAATAAAAAATTGCAAGGCTTCATTAATTTCTTTCGAATTGCGAGACTTTGGTTTCACAAAGGTCGACATTTTACTTCATTTGTGGTTAACTTTTATATTTGAATTTAAAGTGTGGTGTTTTCTCTTTCAAGCACCATTTTTTATCATATTTCTCACTATGATCACTTGGGATGACATATGGCAATGGTGTTGGTTATCTAATAAATATCCGGGACAGCGAAACCCGCACTCGAATACCAAATTGTGAAAATTGCCTGTGCCTACATATTGAAAATAAATCTACAAAACATGTGAAATAATCCCCTCAACAATTTATTTTCTACGTGGCTCTATTCATTCCCACCCGCCACCCCAATAATCCCGCTGGAACCTCCCATTCGATTTTCCAGTCTGCGCCGATGTATTGCTCAAGATTAGCGGGAATAAACTCGGCTTTATGGAGAGGTAGTATCACCAAGACCCAGGGGACGGAGGCTAAAAACCTGAACCAAGGGAAGTAGGTGCCTGAGTGTTTCAAAGGGTGTAAAGAAAGCATAATGTAAGCCTTAACTTATTCTTCCCATTTTAAAAAGTACGTCATTCTTTATATCTGCAAATATACCGTTGATAATAAAAGACCTTGAAACATTACAAAAAACCATATTTATTTTAATAGAAAATTGTTGAAAAATATTTTGTTAATTTTCTTTATATTATTTAAGCGCCCGTAGCGCTTTTACACGTGCATGCAGTACATGCTTAAAAAATACAATGCGTATAAAGAGTCAACAAAATAGTTAACATAAAAGATAAGAACAAATTATATGTTTCATAAATAAAAGAGAAAATATAATTAATATTGTTGGGTTATTCATAGCCCGGAGATGTTTGTCTTTCTTTTAAAAAAATGAAAATAAAAATAAGAGTTTTTTTTTATTTTTATTTTTATGTGTATGTAATATATAACCTTTACGAGAGTGTAACCACTCGTGTATAAAGGGAAAAAAATTAAGAATTAAAAATTATAATTTATGCATATATGTACACATATAATCACATATAATGTATTTATACATATAATCACACATAATCAGAAACCAAAAAAAAATTATATATATATAAAATAAAAATAAAAATATGAAAAAATTGTTTATTTAGTGTTATTAATTTATTATTAACGTGATTTAGGTAGCTAAACTTTTTAATTGTTTTTGAGACTTTATGTCCGGGTTAAATCTTCCCCACAGGAAACACTTTTCCACAAATGATCATCTAGTCAATCCACGCTATGCAATTGCACTGTATAAGTATAATAAATACAAAACAATACAATAACAACATGTCAATCTACCAGAGACCAAATGGGAAAATAATTCACCGACTCCAGATATTTTCATATCAGAGGGTTCGGCTCGATAGAACTCCTAACTGGACCGATAAATCCTACTGATCCCTCAATATAAATATTTTAAAAATCTTTCGTAATCTTACATGTATTTAATATGACTGATTTTTGCATTTTTATATATATATTCTTTGACAAATCTAATAAGCCTAAATTTTGAATGAGAGAGCTAGGTATAATGCTAGTAGCCGAAATAACAAATGGTAATATTTTTATAGTCCGAGAATGCCAAATTCTTATAATCTCATTTCCTAAATCTGTATATTTTCTAATTTTTTCAGAAACAGATTTTTGAATATTACAAGAATTTGGAATAGCGACATCAATAAGTTATTTTTTAATTTTGTCATGTAAAACTATATCGGGTCTGTTATGACAAATTGTTCTGCCTAAGTATAGTTTTATCATAATATATTTTATTACTATGAAATACATTACTTTTCCATTCATTTTTTAATTTATTATAGTTCGTTTCCAATCTCAGCTCTCTTGCCAGTTTATCAAATCACACCGCTCCATTGTACGCGCATTAGTGCTGTACAAAAGTGGTATGCATCAATAGCGTACATAAGCGACCCACTATGTTTTGCCTATTGCTCTCAACGCGTACCATGGCGTGGATTGTCTTCTTAGAATTATCTATTAAATATAAGTGTGAATTATTTATTTATATTATATTAAATATTTAATCTTTTACTTCAAATATGCTTAGGAATCGCTTGTTAAAATCCTTCATTACGTGCGGTTACACTCTGTCCGTATAAACATTTTAAATAATTTTTTAAAGTGCAAATTTCACTTTATTTACTCCTGAATGCCTGTGAATAAACGGATGGCGACAAACAGTTTTATTACCTTCATAGTATCTTCATTAGATACGCAACTCGGTACAATAAAATTTCGATGGTTTCAAGACTTCAATTTCGCATTTAATACCTCCATTACCGGGGTACTTAACCTCTTTCTGTTTTGAATGTAGACTGAGGCACCCATTTTAAAGGCACGCGAAATGTAATCTTTTTGTTGGCACCGCTTTAAAAGATTGTTCTGATGTTATAGCGCTGGGTACCACGGAAAGATAGCACGCTCCTATACAAATCTTATTTAGTATGAAAATCTCTATTCATTCTTCTTGGATATTAGATGTTAGTAGAGGCGCGCCGAGACAATTGATTGTCCTTAGAGATAACAGAGTTGTTTCAGAGTTCAGAGTTGCTCTTAAAACCTCATTTTATAATAGCTCAATGAATTAAAAAAAACACACACACTTTTTACAAACAAGGATATTGAATGTATAGATACAAATATATATACATTTTTTAAGTTAACCCATATAAGAGGCCCTGAGGAAAATAACCCCTTTCAGGGCCTGTCATCCTTTGAAATGTGCGTGTAGGGTCTTTTTAGGAAGTAAGAGCGGCTGACATATGAATCCATCTCTCACTGCGCTGCAAAGCGATGACTCGTGTTTTGCTGGAGAGATCAAAAGGTCTCCCTTAACTTTGATCCACGCAGTTGGTGGGTAGACGCATCGCCGCCCAGACCAAGAAAAATCTTACCCCATGAACCCGGGCAATCCTGCTAAGTCACCAAAAGCAAACTTGGAGTGAACTATCACAGAGGTGTTGGTTATCCAATAAATGTTCACGGGGCAGCGGTACCCACATCCGCCTACCAAATTGAAAATGTTTTTTTCACACGGTTTTTCCACAAATCAACAATTATTATCTACTAGCTTTTCCCCGCGGCTTCGCTCGCATGGTATTAGGGGAAATTACTGTAGCGCTTGCACTTATCAATTATTCCCCCTCCCCACACCCTCTCCAGACATTAATTCCCGTTACATTCAGTTTTAAAACAGCTCGCGTGCCACCTAAATTTCATAATGCTAGAGCTCAAAGAAAAAAAGAATTAACACTTTGGTGCAGTCGTTCGGAATTTATGCGCTTACAAACATGTCGGAGATTTATTTTTATTAAAATATTTGGAAGTTTGTAAATATAATTAAAAAAAACACTTTTTATTATACAGTCTTAATAATCGTTACGAATTATATTTTTAATGTAGGAACTCTCATCTGACATTTATTCCAAAACATAATTTTGTCCAAAAAAAACAAAACATATTCTAATATTTGAATTTTCTGGAGCAGAAGCCGACCAGTAGGTAGGGGGCTCAGTACCTACCACCATAGAACCCACAAATATATCAACATCATTTCCATGGCAACACATTGGCAACACATTAAGGAAGCACATTGGGACCTCTTCTATTCATAATTTACATAAACGAGTTATGCGAACTAACAGTAGGCGGAAAAATTATTACATTCGCAGACGATACAGTAGCTTTATTTGAAGGAGATGATTGGACACAAACTCACAAACACGCTGAAAGTGGAATCAACGCGATAAAACAGTGGCTTGACAAAAATCTATTAACTCTAAATATAGCAAAAACTAAATACATAAGATTCAGCTCAACTATAAAAGGACAACCTAGTATGTCATACACAATAAAAACACATAAGCCTAACTGTGATTTCGATAATACAGATTCTGACTGCAACTGTGAAGCTTTGGAATGTGTGAAAAACATCAAATATCTGGGCGTTATTATAGACAATCATCTTAAGTGGAAATATCACATTGACAACCTTGCAATAAGGGTAAGAAAATTAATTCACATATTCTTTGTATTACGAAATGTAATTAATCAACAAGACCTAAGAAAAATATATTTCGGATTATGCAACTCCATCTTAACGTATGGTTGTATTGGTTGGGGAGCATCAGGTAAAACTATTTTAGATCCGCTTGTGAAGGCCCAGAAATCAATAATTAGAGTCATATTGCGTAAGCCCTATAGGTTTTCTAGCGATCAGCTCTACAAACAATTTAATGTACTTGATGTTCGTCAAAACTACATAAAAAGGGTTATTATCCATGTACACAAAAATCTAGAAAATCTTCATAAAATTGAGCATAAATATATCACAAGAAGTCATACTAGAAAGGATCTCGTGGTCCCAGAGAGCAATACGACAAAGTATCAAAAGACATATACATATCTGGGACCGAAATTGTATAATAAAATCCCCCCAGAATTAAATATTAAGACATGCAAAATGTCCTGCATCGGTTCATTAATAACTAAATGGTTGATTGACTTGGGTAGGATGGAGTCTGAAAAACTATTAAATAATGTCACTTAAAGTTTTACATGGTTACCTAAAAATGGCACATTAAATATAAACTGAGTACATATTTTATTAGAAAAAATAAATAAAAACAACATTTTTTTACAAAATACATGTCTGACTTTTTCATCAGCAATTGGTTCCTTAGAACAGGCAATCTGCCTAGCTAGGAACTATGTTGACCTACAAGACATAATAACACTTGTACACATTTTTAATATTTACAGTTATCTTTAAATATATTATCATGTTATTATGTTATTTTGCTATTTAAATGTATATAATGTAATATAATAAATAAATAAAAAATAAATAAATGGCAACGATTTGAAATCAACTCAGAACCTTCTCAGAAAAATCATTAAAAGAAATGAAAAAAAAATATATTTAAAAATTGGTTTAATAGGTTACGTTGGGTTAGGGTTAAGATGATTTTTTTCATCGCTTTTAATGACTTTTCAAAAAGGTGTTGAGTTGACTTGATTCTGATTTGGCGTGGAAATAACCGAAAGATATCGTAAGTAAGGACGTTTTTCAGTATGGGTAAGCCTGTTAAGAGGAACGTATGCGCGGCCCATTTCGGCCCGTTTCATATAAATCTTGGATTTGGGATCAGAAAACCCAACCAAAATGAAAAATTATTTTTGTAATCAAAAGGTGTATCAAATATCTAGTACGGATGTGAGCTACTTCATTTATTTTTGCTTTAAATTATAAGATATTGGCCATTAAAGATTTTAGTGTTTCATGATTTTAAAGGCAACATGGGCAATTATTTGTGAGTAAATGAAAAAAGATATTTAAAATACTTTTCGATTACAAAAATTATTTCAATTAATTCAATCTCAAATCCAGAATTCAGATTTGTATGAAACTCTTAATTGCGTTCACAATCGCGGCATTTCACGAGATACATGTGCACGTGTGGAGTTTCGTGCGATACCCCACAAAACTATTTATTAGTGCACTCTTCTTGCTTTACCCACATTCATATATGATTTTTCTGTTATTCGGCTCCTGAAATCACCTTCCTTATTTTCTTTATTCGGATCGTGCCGTATCCTGGGGCGTTCGTAATTGTTAATTCCATCCACTTGCACAACAGAATATATTCTCAAGACGATCCATTCTTCATCCACCAACTCGACATCTTCAACAAACCCAAACATCCTTTTATCTGCCTTCGCATTATTTTCGAATTTCCTCATTTGTAATACGGTCATACTTGGTTTTAGGTCTCCCGGGATATTTTTTTCAGCACGACTTTGATCTTAAAAACAGGTCACAGCACGCGCAAGAAAGATCGTCAGAATATTTTTCTTTTCACCAGGCTGGACAAACGAGAAAGATTACATACAATACTAAAATCTTTGGTTTTCTCAATAAAAAAAAAACAATTTAACTCTAGGAATTCTCACAGCACTGAACCACTTCCAGCTAGAAAATAAATAATTTTGCAGTCAAAATGGCAAAATAAAGTCCGACCGGTCAGGGGCTGAGTGGGCATTGCTTTTGAGTCCCACCCGGGCATCGCGGGTTCGATTCCTTGGCTGGCTAAGTCCTCCATCGTGACACAAGCAACATTTTCCGCTTATTGTGGTGGTAATAAGAGATTTCCAAGGAAAATAATTTCCCTTAGGGTCTATGTCATCTTAAAGTTTAGAGGATGCTGCGCGGAGGGTTTTTTTAAGGAAAAGAAGGAGGGAAAGTTCTGGGAACGAATTTAAGTATGAGGGGTGGGTAGGAACTGGGGGTCAGTGTGTCTAGGAGAGATGGACGTATGAACATCCCTTCAACTGCGGTGCAAGGCGATAAGTCGAGATATTCTGGCTGGAGAGGTCATAAGACCTTCCTCGACCAGTCTCTCTCTGGCCGACCACGCACCAGGTGGGCAGACACTCACCAAGATCTAGAACAAACCTCACCCCATGAACCCGGGCAGCCCTTCCAAGTCACCAAACGTAGCGGACCACTTGGAGTGATCCGCCAACCACGCAGCAGGTGGGCAGACACTCGCCAAGACTTAGACAAATCGCACCCCATGAACCTGGCACCCCTGCCAAGTCACCAAACAAAGCTGACCACTTGGGGTGATCTACGGCAGAGGTGTTGGTTATCCAATAAATGGTTCCCTTGGCGGCGGTACTCATACCTTCTTCCCAAGATAAATTGTAACAGTATTAGGGTTTTCGGGCATTTCTATCAATGTTCAAGTATTTATTAACTTCCTTGCTAGTAGAGAAGGGCTCAGTGGTTTGTGCGGGCATCATGTGGCTTAGCCATTGAATTTGAGAACAAAAACACGAAAAGTTAGCTCTCTATTACAAATACATATTTTCAAAACATTTTTCCACGATAAGGTAGAAGCAAATACTGCTGGTGTTTTAAAGTTAAAAAAAGTTAATACACAAAGGACTTTGATGTTGTCATAGCGTAATCAGTTTTGCTTCTGATTTTCGAACCGAACAAACAGAAATATGTTTATTTCCATGAAACGATTTTGTTCCTTAGACTGTGAATCGTTTGAAGTTCATAGTTCAAAAACTGTTTTATGTTATTTTTCAAGTGTTTACAATAAATACAAATTTATAGTGAAATGCCTGGCTGCTCTACTGATCGTGGTTTTGAAATGTGGAGTAAGGAAAAAAAAAACAAATTTAATTGTCACGAGTCGTGAGTCAAGAGTCGTGGGGGGGGGGGGGGGGAGTAGAGAAGTGTGACAAGGGGTATGGGGGGGTCAACAACTCTGTGACGTCACATGTAAAAATCTAAATTATTAAAACTCAAAAAAAAAAATTCATGTAAAATTGCAAAATGTGTGACGTCACACCTAGGGGGAGGGGGTCTCACAAATGTGACGATGTGTGACAGGGACGGGGGGGGGGGGGGGGAGTAAAAAATTATGAAAATAGTGTGACGTAATTTATGGATGGCCCCTAAGTAAAAACACAGCTCACGTGGGGGTCATTCTCCAGAATGAAGGGTTGCGGTGGTATTACGTTTTTTGTTTAACCTTGTATTATTTATATTTTGCTTATCATTTACAATTGACCTAATGTACAGATTTTTTCCAAAATACTTATTCTGTATTTTCGTTAAAAAAAGTTTATAAAATATAAAACTCTTTTGAAAACGTGCGTTTTTCTGTTTTTATTCAAAATTGTAAAGGATTTGAAGTGCCTTTGGTAATTAGGTAAGTTTTTTTTATATATTATTTTTTTTCAATTTTTTGTAAGAAAAACTTTCGTTTTATAACATCAATCATCATTGAAGAATAACATAACGCTAATAATCTAAACGAAAATATGAAAGAGAACAAGACAAAAAAAATGGAAAAAGATAATGGTCAAAACTTGGACTTGAACCCAGAACCCAGAAAAAAAATTGAAATATGAGATTTACTTACAAACGGTAGGTGGCAATGGCGAAATCGGTAAAACGCACATCCCGGAAAGACGTGAGGTTCTGGGTTCGAGTCCCAGTTGCGCCCATTATCTTTATCTGTTTTTCTGTGTCTTGTTCTCTTTCATATTTTCATTTAGATTATTATTGTTATCTTCTTCTTCAATGATATATTAATATTATTTTAATGTTTGACTACTCGGTTTCTTAGATGCGCAATAAAATATATAATAAAATATGAATGTAAGTGAAATACGAAATTTCGCATTAAACGTGTGACGAATGAAATGGGCGGCTATTCAAAACTTAGCAAAGTTTAAACCTTTCAAACCTCGTGCCAACTTAGACACGTGTACAAGAGGGAAGAAATACGTTGCCCGCGGGTCATATCTTGAGTTTATGTTTGATCTGCTTAATAACGGTTTTCCTTTGATATCAAATGCAAAACTTGTGCGCACAGAATTTCTGAACAATGTTCCTACACGTGATTCTCGATCACTTCTCGTGATCCTTCATCTAGTAAATACGTTTCTATTTTAGTATGACCTTTATTAACACAAGGTGGTTTATAAGTTTATATATGTAGTTGCAATATCCTTCAACAGTCGAGGGCACCCACCACTTTCCCAAACCGTTTTAAGGACCAAATTGGTCCCTCTGATGGTTCTCACATCAAGACTCTACATTTATTTTAAAACGAAGCTACTATGAAATGATTCTAAAAGCCCCCGACCGTCCCTACACGGCACAACGTACATTTATGCATACCAAATTTTTTTAAAGTGTTTTCATCCGAGGCAGTTTGTTCCTGTTTTTGAAGCTAGCGGAGAGACAGCATTTATATAGAGGAATATAAATTAGAAAGTAAAAGTAATTCAAACATGTTCCCATGGCAGCGTACAACACAAGAGCAGCATCTAGAGCTTCTGGCAAGCCACAGGCAGTCCTGAGGATAGACAGTGAGCAGTGAAAGGAAAGTTGGTCCTTCAAACCCTTCACACCGTCCCCGGCAGCACAGTGGCCAGACGTGACTCCTATGAAGATGGTGGGATAGTGGAGAAGAGACTTTTGAAGAACCCAGGGGACTTAGTAACTCACAGACAGGACCACAAGAGAACTGGAGATCAGGGTCGAAGGGAACCCCCCTCTCACTGCTACCGCTACATCAGGGGTGGCGCAGCGGACAGCGCAGGAAACTAAGTGCTTGCAGAAGGTATAAATTAAGGGCACCACCTGTGCCAGGCAGGGACAAGGGGGCTTTTCCACCCCTTATGGGGAGGGAGTAACAGTACAGACGAAGAAACAGTACAATTCTAGCCAGTTTGATAATCGGTTAAAATATTTAAGGATTCCAGTATCATTCCTAGAAGAAAACCTTCAACATTGGAGGTTATCCACCACATACCCACCCTGGTATAAGTAACAGATGGTTACTCCTTCAGGGCTCTCGCAAGGACACTAACTTTAAAAAAAACGAAGGTGCATTTAATTTTGAACGAATCTAGACCTCCAGTGTCCCTGCATACGTTGTTAGTAAGCAGTATGCAAGTGCTTAGCGGGTAATACAAGATACAATATGTGTTGGTATGATAAGATATAGACAGGACAATGGGACACGTTGGTGACAGTCCACGAGGCGGCAAGCGCTGGGTGATTGCATCCAGCATATCCTACAAGCACCTGTATGGGAGGAAGACACAGTACGCAAATAATAAGGGCATGGCAAACGGGTAGGAGTCCTCTCCAATCGATTGGCAGTTCCAGCAAGAATGCACAAGACGTTCGGTCTAGCCGTAAACCGCACTCAGCTTCCGCGCCCCTTAGCCGGTTCCTCAACAGATATTCTTAACCTTCAACAGATATTCTAAGTAAGGATAGTTAGAAGTGATTTTTAACTGTCTCAACAAACATCAGTTAATAAGTTCGAAGAGTGGCGACTATCGCCGTTCGTAACTAACGCACGAACGGTTACGGAAATAGCTGATGATAAACGATGAAAAGCTGGACTCTCTCCGGAAACGTGTTCAATTGCCGTTCAAAAGATAAATAAATAAAATAATGTAATTTAATGAAAACAAATAAAAATAAGAAAAAGTTTTTTAGATCTTTTGTTTATCCACACGTAGTTGACAAGAATAATAATTGGAGAAAAATTGTATTTTTAAATAATAACACTTCAAATTTAATAATTAAAAACATGCCAGATAATATCCAACCAGCTTTTTACGCCAATAACAAATTAAAAAAATATATATTAAATAACAAGGACAAAGGTGTTTTTTTGAACAAATCTGGGGTTTATAAATTAATTTGTAATGATTGTAATTTTTTTTATATTGGAAAGACTTCTAGAAATTTTAACATCTAAGATGTTTAAATAATGAAAATTATTCAGAATTTGCAAACCACATTTTGGAAACAGGTCATTCTTTTGATATTAATAAAGGTTTAAAAATTTTACACACTAACACAACGGGTATGCAATTAGATAATTTAGAAATTTTAGAAATTAGAAAAAGTGTTAAAAGTAAATTAAATATTATAAATAACCAAACGTTTTTTAAAAATAGCCATCTTTTAAATTTATTTTCGTATTAATACTTATATTTATAATAATTTATTTTGTAATTTAGACTTCCTGTTTTGTTTTAAAAGATTTTTTATTTTGTTAATGTAATTTTTTACCCATCCTAAAATAATTTTTATATTTTATTTTATATAATTGTTTTTTATGATATTTTAAGTTATTAATCACCTCGCCTTTTTAAAATTTTGTCTTTGTTCTAATTAGTCTATACTTCTTTGTCTTTTGTTATTTTTTATTAAATAATGATGCCACAAAGTGAATTTGCGAATTTTGAAGAAAAAAAATAATGTATATTCAAAATTAATGCAATTTAAAAAACAGCTGACCGAGCACGAAGAATTAAAAATAATACGAATTTATTTTAAAACAAACAAAAATAAAAATTCATCATAAAATTCATAACATTTTTTTCCTGAGTACCTACTATCATTCAATCACCCCGAATTAGATCACTGGTCAGTCGAGAAACCACCCAACCCCTCATCCCAGTCCCAACTTTCCAGTTCCTACTGATTTTTTTATGTTTATATTAATGTCACCGGAGACCAAAATTTAATTCACATTTTCACTCCAAATAATGTTAGGAATCACTGGTCAGTGAAGGACGTCCTTTAACACCTTGTATATAGCTGTACGACAGTCAATGGATCGTCAGATCTTCTACTTGAAGCTTATAATTCAAGACAAAAGTTCTCTCTCGATTTCCTTAGGTTGGGCAGCGTTGTGAGGCGGGTTATGATAGAGACTGTAGGATGTGAACACATCAATGCGGGTCTCGCAGAGGCACGGATTATATGAAGGAGGAAAACAGCAAAACAGTTTTCTTCACAAATAATATCAAAATCACGATGATAAGACGCCATTTGCAAAATTAACAGCATCTTCCGATAGGGTGATGACTTTTGCGCCACCTTTTATTATGATTAAGTTAGCGTCTTGTCCCAGTCGTTGAAGTGAACGCACGCTTTATGATGGCTAGCTTTCAAACACTGAAAACAGTTTTAATACCTACATCGCTCGCGTTGCCACTTTATATAAGGGTGTTTCAAAATTGAACTTCAACTTTGCTTTATTTTATTTTATTAGAAACTAATTGTGTATACGTGTAAAGTAGCTACAAAGGGTACGTAGCTGCCTGCTAATAGTAGGTACCTATTTACCAGTTACCTGAAAACCGCTAACAATTAATTCAACGGATTCTCAACATGTCAGCCAAGTCAAAGTCCTGACAACCCAAATAAGTTGGTGATTTAGCAGGAGTTATATATATCGGTGTGAGGTTTGTTTAGGTCTTGGCGGCGAATGAGTTTGCCCACTTACTGTTGAGGATTCACCTATAAATCTCCGGCCGGAATTTCTCAACCTATAGCTTTGCACCGCAGTGGGAGGGTTGTATTTATCCTTCCATCACTCCTGGGCACACTGACCCCTAGATTGCTAACCACCGCTCATTCCTTTTCCTTCCCTGAACTTCCTCTCCTTCCTTTTCCTATAAAGACCCTCCATATAATATCCCAAATTATGGCATTTGTCTTTTAGAATTTGTTTTTCCTCACGGCCCCATTTGGGTCCCACCCGGGCGTCGCGTGTTCGATTCCTCGACTGGCCAAGTCCTCCATCACGACACAAGCAACATTTTCGGCTTACTCTGCTGGTAGTAGGAGATTTTAAAATATTGTCAGGTTAATTACGTTTCCTAAATTTTAAAGTGAGTATTTCAGCAATTATGTTGAACTACAACACTATTTTAAACGGTATGAATATGCTTAAATTGCTGTGATGCTTAAAATAATATAATATTGCAACGATGGAAAAAATATGTAAATATATTTATCTGATATTTATGTAGATAACTTAAAAATGAGGAACGTTAAAAATGTGTAATCGTAGGTATATTATAAGTAAGATATAGGTATTTCAAGTTTAGAAGATGATTACATGAAACAGTAAATGAATCTAAATTCTAACGAAACAATTAAATTTAAAATATCTGTAAATAACATAGCAAGGAGAGCCCCTTTTGTAGGTCGGAACAATTAAATATTTTGAACTGATGAATAGAAAACAAAGTTATAAAAAAAAATTTGGTTGTCTGTAAAGTCGGTTTTCGGACGATAATTTTACGCGATAACGTCACGAGCCGAACGCTTAAGCCGAACGCTTAGGCCGATCGTGCCTCTATCGCTTGTTCCGCGCTCTCGCTGAACGTTTAGGCCGAACGCTTGTTCCGCGCCCTCGCTTGTACGCCCGGCTCAGGCGGAATTTGACATTGTGACATCGTGACAGCGTGACAATGAGTCATGCTTTTTCGTGAATGCGGCCGGCATTCATCGATTTATAAGACGTTATCACGTCACTAAATAAATAATGTATACAATAAATAAATAATTGACGAATCACACTTAGAAATGAAACCCTTGTACTACTGTACCGCCCACTATAAAATATTGCTTTTGATTTCCAAAATACACTCATTAAAGAATGTATTTTATACTAATATTAAAATATATTTCAGAATTAAATACACGTAACAAGTGTTCACAGTAATGTCCTCTGCGTGCAAACTCTATCTAAGTTTCTTAATAGACAATAAACAGGTGTTAATTTCAAGCGACCTCCCAGGTAAGTATGGTCCTGTATGCATTTTTAAAAATCATCGCGTTCATTGGTCGAGACATTGTACATATATTTGAGTATGAACCGGTGGATGCAATTTTTAGTAATAAGTTGTTTTTAATTATTATTTATTATTTTAACTTTATGAGTAAAACCTCAAACTGTAATATTTAATTAAATGAAAACATTATGAGCGAAAACTCAATCGAAAATCTGGAAACAGAAAAATCAGAAAAAGATATTGGCACCTCTGGGACTCGAACCCAGGACCTCCCTACTTTCCGGGTTGGGCGCTCTTATCCACTGAGCTAAGGTGTCGATATCCAATTCGGTCACTTTTAACTGTACCATACTTCGACTAAGAACCACCCATATTATCTTCATTTTTCTTAACGCATATTTTTATTGGCTGCCATCTTTATGAATGATTGCAAGATTCAACTCGAACTAAATGCAATCTAGATGGTGTCTGGATAAATTATTATCCATTTTATTTAATGTGCGACATCTATTGACTCTTCTGCAAGTCTGGGATGAATATTATTATTTATTATTTTAACTTTATGAGTAAAACCTCAAACTGTAATATACAATAGATGTCGCACATTAAATAAAATGGATAATAATTTATCCAGACACCATCTAGATTGCATTTAGTTCGAGTTGAATCTTGCAATCATTCATAAAGATGGCAGCCAATAAAAATATGCGTTAAGAAAAATGAAGATAATACGGGTGGTTCTTAGTCGAAGTATGGTACAGTTAAAAGTGACCGAATTGGATATCGACACCTTAGCTCAGTGGATAAGAGCGCCCAACCCGGAAAGTAGGGAGGTCCTGGGTTCGAGTCCCAGAGGTGCCAATATCTTTTTCTGATTTTTCTGTTTCCAGATTTTCGATTGAGTTTTCGCTCATAATGTTTTCATTTAATTAAATATTATTGTTTTTAATTGTTTGTCTAGTTTGTAGTTTTCTAGATTTAAGAAATGTATTGTAAGTCTGTACAGCGCCCTTGAGGTGATTTTTCACAAAAACGGCGCTATATAAATCATCCAAATATTATTATTATTATACAAGTTGTAAGGGTTCATAATATTTCTTTAAATCATAAGTTTAATTACTAAAATAATTAAATTTATTAATGTAGGAATTGTGATGTTTAAAGAGAAGTTAGAGTGGCCTTTCTGCAAATTGCTAAATGACGCTTCACGCTGCAAAAATAATCGCATTTCAGGTATTTTATCGCGAGGTGCAGCACTACTCAGTACTCACAGTGCCCTTTAAATCCACCATATTAAATTTCCGGCTTCTTCTCCTATGATCCCGGGCGTTTAATCAACTTACCTCTACAGTTTCGTTCACAGAATTGGGAGCAGGTAGAGAAATTGTTAACAAGGGACCAGCGAATTTATCTCAAGGGAGGACGAAACAGAAACCCTAATTAAGCGTTGAAACTTGTGACGGGATATGCGAGATGAAATTAATAACAAATTAAGAATAATATTTGGAAAACTATTTTATTTAATGTTTTTGCTTATAAGAACAATTAACAAAGTAAATACTTAGGAAGCGCCCTTCAGAGGAACTTAACAAAACCTAATTTCCTTGATTTTATAAACAAATTTGTCAACAACTATTTGTGAGTAAATGGTAACTATAATAATTACGTCATAAAAATTGTAAAATGATTTTATGATAAAAAATAATCTTACTCTACCTACTTCGTAAATAATTGATGATTTACTGAATAAAATTAAAAAAAACAACAACGTTGTAAGAACTTTTTTTCTCCCTTAAGTATCCCTTTACCAGAACTTTTGTTGTTTTTATCGCTTTCAACTAACAAATATGGGGTAAAAGCCGGATACATGCCCCAGTTTTGAATACACTAGGTTAGGGATGTTGGTGGCATTAGCGCTTTACTATAATTAGAAGTGCCCCTCTCGCAGGCCTCAGTTACTAATCGTCTAAAAAAAAAAACTATGTTACAAGAACATTTTTCCTCCCTTACATATCCCTCCACCAGAACTTCTGTTGTTTTATCGCTTTCAACTAACAAATATAGATTTAATGCCGGATACATGCCCCAGTTTTGAATACACTATGTTAGGGATGTTGGTGGCATTAGCGCTTTACTATAATTAGAAGTGCCCCTCTCGCAGGCCTTAGTGACTAACCGTCGGAGTAGGCGAACGCGTTTTGTTTGTGAGAACGAAAATATTTGTGCGTCGAAATTATATTGGTAAGTAGTTTCTATTGAATATTTATATTGTGGTTTCGGTCAACAATTTGTTTCAATGCAAGCATTAGAATTTAAATTACACTGTTTATCACGTTTTATTGCCGAATAATTTTTATTCAATTGGCAAATAAAAAGGACAAGAATCCGTATCAAAAAGGATAATCGCCCTATTTACTTTTGGGGATGGTCGTTCTATCGTCGCGGTTGCATGAAACTAAACTTGTACAACATTCGAAAACCATTGAATAAGATGTGGAAAGATGAAAACCTGGCTTCTTTTGATAACTAATGCTAATGCCAAAGCTTATTGCCATTTTGTTCTATCTTTAAGATATATACTATTATTTTACTAATAACTTACGTAACTTAAAGTTTGCAGGCTATTTTTGTTGTATTTTTATTTTTTACAACGTCAATACTACTTAATAATTAATTTTTAGTAATAAACAAAGGATCCCAGTTAATAATAAAGACTGATTACTTGAATTGATATAAATTGGTTTCTATCTAATAATTTCATAGCGAGGCGTCTATCCCCGCAAAACGCATGAATCCCACGAAGCATTTTTAAAATAATGCAACTACCTTACTTTATCTATCTTTATTTTAATACGTGAAGCAAAAACTTTCTACCCTTTTTACGAAAATTGCGCAGACGGAAGAGTATTAAATTTCGCAAACTTATAGTTTATACAGAGAAGGAGTGCGGAATGCTAATATTTTTTTTTAATTATGCATAAAAAATACATTTAATCAATAAAAATAAAAATTACACATCAAATTAATTATGGTCAAATTTCGAACATTGGGCGACCACTAGTTTTTATAAATCTGTAATACTGCATGGTATCAGTATAAAGCGTTTTGTTTTCTGAATTTGAATTCATTAAACAGAAGTTCTGACGAAAATGTAATTGGTTTAAGTAAAATTGTTTTGAATATTTATTTTAGTGCTGTGCAAATCGGTAGTGTGTGTTTTTTAATCGACCTCGTTAAATATTTAGCACTTACAAATTATTAAGAACCCACAAGTGATTATTCTTTGTTATATTTTATGCCATCTGCAGTTCAAAAACTATTTTTTTTCTGTCTCTTTTATTGTATGACGTTATAGTTTTTAGGTTTTCACGGCCAAAACTATTTTCGTTATTTATTTTTGGAGCATTATGGGTGTTAGCGTGTTGCGCTCTCTCCTTCTTTAGCTTATGTTTTGGACGGCGTTACAGTGACCATTATCAGGGCAGATGTGTCATACATATACCCAACGAAACGTTGGCTAAAGAAAGAGGTAGCGCAACACGGAATAACACCCCGAAAACAAATAAAAAAAATATAACGTTTTACTTCACCTTTACCTCTTGACGGCCTCCGTGGTCCCGAGGTAAGACTCTGGACTCACAATCCGAAGGTCGCGGGTTCGAACCCGGCGTGCGCAAATAAATTTTATTTGATATTTGTGTTATTTCACATTTTATTCATTTAAAATAATATGTAGTATATTTGCGGCACGTTCCAGAGTGGAAGATACTATCAGTATCGCCCTGGTGTAAAGACCACCATTCAGAATTGAAACGTTGCTTGAAAATGGCTTTAGCCGTGTTTAGTGACCAGATCTGAATAGCCAGGTACTTCCCCACCTTCCTCTTCCCTATCTCCTTTCCCTCCCCACTACCTTCAGCCTCACAACATACCCCGATTGGGGATGCCATAGTCTCACTGGCTCCAGACGGGAGCAGTTGGGACTCTTGTGCGGTATTAACTATAAAAAAAAAGAAAAAAAAAGGTACAATGTGAAATTTCCATTTGTGTTATTTTGACACATGTAAGAACCTTTTTTATTATTTATTTTTATTTATTATAAATACAAAGTAATACAATATGAGCAAAAATAAAATATTGTAAAGAAAAAAGAAAAGTCCCAAATAAACTACTTTTAAATAGTTGTCAATGGGTACTTTTACTTTGAAGATATAAATTAACTTATTTTATTTTATTGTGCAGTTAGAATTTTTGTGTTAGTCTAATACAAAATATTTCTTTCGGCGAGCCAATTCTTCAACATCATATTTGTTTTACCATTTGTAATTTTTTTTAATTTCGGCAGGTAACATATTTAAGCAGTTAGGTATCATATAGTCCAGCGTTCTTTGTCCATATTTGTTTAAATGCTTAGGTACAATTAGAATAATCATAGAAATGTTAAATATAGGACAAAGCATATTTTAATCACAAAAAATGTAAATATTGGTCAAGCCCATAGGGCGTTGATGATTATTAAATAAATAAATAAAAATGAATATTCTGTTCTTATAATCTACATTAAAGACCACCTAGGCGTAGTACTAAAAAAAATTATCCCGAAGATGGTTTTTCGGTTGCGTATATAAAATTTATTTAAAAAAATCTTTCAATCTATCATACGAAATTATGTGCAAAATTTCGCCTAACCATCACAATGTAATTTAACCTCTGTTTTAATTAACAAATTTCACGACATAACTATATTATGAGTCTCGTGTGAATCAATATACTTTAATTAGTAACATAATAATATAGACTTGCTAATTGAATTTCATTTAATCCCGAGGGGAGGCATTCAGGAGGCTTCATCGATATTCGATTAAAACTGATTGTTGTCGAGGGCATTCTAATTTATTGAAAACACAACGCCAAATATTTCCAACGAGTTTTATCACCTCGTATAATATAATTATTTGGGGAAGGGAAAGAGCTGTGGTGATTTTGATTCAATTATTGATGAAATTAATTTTTTTATTATAATTTATATTATTTTTTGTCTTACTCCGCTTACTGGTTAAAACGCAATATTTCTTAATCAAACAGTTAGATTATCTTTATTATCACGAAAAGTGAGTATTTACGTTGGGGGAGACGAAAAACTTACATGTTACATTTAAATTTTGCTAAAATTATTTCAGTCGCGCGGCATACGCCATTTTTATTTTCTTCATTTTTTGGTTTACATTTCATAGACAATCAATCATCAATCAATGCTTCAACGCATCAATCAACTATTATTGCCATATAAAACAATACTTTATTCGAGTTATGAAGTGAATGAATTATTGACAAGTTTGAACCCGTATTTTTAACAGAAGAACATGGAAAGAAAGGTATTAGCATAATTACACATACCCGTTAGAGCGTTAGACAAACCCTGCTTTGCCAAACAAACCATTAAAAACCTGGGATGTATACCTATCTAATTTATGATCACGTCCAGCTTTTGCAGTTTGAATCCTCAACCCAGGAATAATTCGAAGTAGGTACTTTTCTGTTTTTATTTTAGTTGGTACTCCCGACAAATGTAATATTTGATTGTCTCGTAGTTAAAAAAGGAATATTCCGTTAAAAATGGAATTATCCGTGTATCGTTATTCAACAACACCAACGTTCCGTATTTACCGTGAGGTGGGCTTATACAAATTTACCTAAATTATGCTTCCTATTAGGTTCCCTTTATGTAATTTAAAATTTATACTCAGTTATAATGGCGTTTTATTTTAACGTATTACAGTATTCTATTCTTTTTTTTTTGTTTTAATACATATTTGCATAATTTACGTATATAGGTACTAGCTTTTATCTTACCTACACAATATTGTTTTATGTCAGGTCTTATATAAACCTAGCATATTATTTAAATATTGTTTAACTATTTTTTTATTACTATTAAAATACTGCTACCCCCCCTGTGTACCACTGTGTGAATTTAGTTTTTTTTTACATTATCTTCACATAGGAAACCATGAGGAAAAAGAAATACTTCATGGCGTGTGCCATATATGGTGATGTTGTGTGGAGGGTCATTTAAGGGAAAGGATGGAGAGAAAGTTTTGGAAAGGAAAAGTATGAGGGGTGGTTAGGAACCTAGGGGTCAATGTGTTCAGGAGCGATGAACTTATGAATACATCCCTCCCACGACGGTGCAAGGCGAGGGTCGAGAATGTCCGGCTGGAGAGACAAAAGGGCTCCTTCGACCAGTCTTTCCCGATCCGGCTCGCCACGCAGCAGGCGGATAAAAGCGTCCGCAGCCAAGACCTATTCAAAACTCCCCCCATGAACCAGGACACCCCTGCTTAGTCACCAAACGTAGCGAACCACTTGGGACGACCTATGGTAGGGGTGTTGGTTATCCAATAAATGGTTACCGTGGCGGCGGTATCCAAATCCTCCCCCCAAATTGTGAAATCTGTGTAACATCTATGTACCTTTTAACAAATTACTGCAATATTTGTACATCTAAAATTTTATTAAGCAACCAACAGACACGTGAAAACTCACGGCATATTATAATTTATTATTCCAGGATTGATAACTTTGTATGTTAGTTAAAGTTAGCGCAGACTCTTGAAAAATCACAAAAACTGACTTATCAAGATTAACTTTACGGCAGTATTCTAGTCTATATTTCCAGAGTTTAAATATTCAAAAATATCTCCTTTAAAGGATTTTTAGAAATTCGCATTATTTTAAAAGTTATAACCATTTTAATGTTGCGGCTTAGACGGAATCTAACCAGAATATGAATAGAACAAAATTTTTAACGCATTTTTCTCAAAATCACTTTTTTCGAGACGGTTGACACGATATTTCAAGTTCTACTAAACCAATTTGCTTTAAATTTTGTGTGAGCATTCTCTATACATTAATCTATGGCAGGAACTAAAACAATAACAAAATTTCAATTTTTACTATTTTTAAAAAATTTAGAAAGTCAAAACACTGGTAAAAAATGTCTTTTTTATTTCAGATAGCCGCCATTTCGCGAAAAATAATTCTTTTGACTTTTTCTTAATTCGGGCCATAGCCGCATTTGTTTGGATTAAGAATTGATTTGTTTTTTTTTTAGATTACTAGGAAGGCTGCAATCGTGTCAACCAGGGCGCGCCATTTTTTTGGACCCCCCACTTCAACACCCTGTACTTTTTGAATTTTTTTGTCTGATTTTTTTTTAATGTATTTTTTAATGTTTAATCAATATTTGGTAAAATAATGGCTTGTAAAAATATTATAGTCTTTTTAATTGCACCTGAAAAAATACCTACTATTCATGCTTCTAGACCAGAATACACCCTTAAGAAATTTAAACCAAAAAAATACACAAACAAAATACAGAGTTCAAATAATTTACTGGAAATAAAAATATTATATTGCAGGTGAATTCCTAAATTGCCTAAACATAAGTTCCAATTTCGAAAATGATGCTCCAATTCAAAGCAATCCGAAAACATTGAACCAGAATTACGTTCACAGACAGAATCTAATGGAATTTAATGGAATCTATGGAATTAAGCTATATTCGATACAATCCATTTTTAATTACTGTTTATATACCTAACATATTATTATTTCTTACTACTATATAATTTTGAATTCGCTTATTGTTATTATCAACTTAACTTTTGTATAATTTTTTACTTACTGTAAATACATAATTGTTTAATATTATTAACTAATAATTATTATGTATTTACTTAATTTATGTTCATGTTTATTTACTTACTATTTTATATTTATTACTTACTCTATTATATTTATTACATAATTGTTTATTATTATATACTTGTTATTATTTGGCTATTATTATTTACTTACCTTTATTTTTTGTTAATACTCGTTAATCTATTGTTACTGCCGGTAGACCACCCTATAAATGCATTTGATAAGCCACTGCACCTTGTGCATGTTTAGTTTAGAATAGAATGTTATTATAGCCAACCATAAGCATACCGCCCAGTTGTAATTAATATTTGAGTAACTGTATTTAGTGCTTATTTTAATTGTTCCCTAGACTTTATATCCGGGTTAAATCTTCCCCACAGGAAAAACTTAACCCTTCCACGCACTTTTCCACAAATGGTCATCTAGTCAATCCACGCGATGTGATTGCACTATAATAAATACAAAACTGTACAAGAACAACACGTCAATCTACCAGAGACCAAATGGGAAAATAATTCACCGACTCCAGATATTTTCATATCAGAGGGTTCGGCTCGATAGAACTCCTAACTGGACCAATAAATCCTACTGATCCCTCAATAGAAATATTTTAAAAATCTTTCGTAACCCTACATGCATTTAATATGACCGATTTTTGCATTTTTATATATAGATTCTTTGACAAATCTAATAAGCCTAAATTTTGAATGAGAGAGCTAGGTATAATGCCAGTAGCCGAAATAACAAATGGTAATATTTTTATAGTCCGAGAATGCCGAATTCTTTTAATCTCATTTCCTAAATCTGTCTATTTTATAATTTTTTCAGAAACAGATTTTTGAATATTACAGGAATTTGGAATAGCGACATCAATCGCTATTTTTATAAGTTAGTCTAGTAAGATGTGCAGCTTATGTTTTCATGTAGGTATGCCTTTTTATTTCAATAAATAAATAAATAAAATAAAAATAAATTTAAAAAATCATAACCGAAATTAATATTTTTGAAATGAGATGATAAAATTGCATTAAGCGCAGGTTCGACAGTGAAATTTTCAAAATTGGAAC
The DNA here is from genome assembly GCA_936435175.1 of Glyphotaelius pellucidus. Classification (NCBI taxonomy): domain Eukaryota; kingdom Metazoa; phylum Arthropoda; class Insecta; order Trichoptera; family Limnephilidae; genus Glyphotaelius; species Glyphotaelius pellucidus. The sequence goes on from OW386543.1 coordinate 39,983,571, forward strand.
GAATGTGGATATTTATACATAAGTGACTTCTTTGCCGTAGGGCAAAGAGTATTTTGCTTTGAAATACCGCCTAAAGGAAAACGTTTATATAGCAGTTATGCAAACATTATTTATCCTAAGGAAAACATGTTTCTCTGTCTCTAGTCTAAGCATAAATTTGATGTTATTTAGTCATTTTTTGTTAATTTAGAACGGCTGCGCGGCCTTTTTTTTACATTAACTCTACATAGGAGGCCCTGAGGAAAATAATTTCCCTCAGGGCCTATGTCATCTTTGAAGACGCTGTGGAGGGTGTTTTTGAGGAGAGGAAGGAGTGAACATGGGTCTTGAAGAGACCCATGCTGTAGGAGGGAGGAAACACAGAGGCCGGCAAATCGTTCCACAACCGAGCTGTTGAACTCAAGAATGAATCGCAGAAACGACTCGTTCTCATATGACTAATGTCAACCGTGTACAAATGTTGAGCGAGCGTTTGGAGTGTTTCCCGACTATGCACCGGTGCCGAAGGGATCAATGACGTTAGTTCCTCGGAGCATCTTCCATTGTAATACTGGTAGAACAAGGACAGCATTTCCACCTGGCGCCTGTGCTCTAAAGATTGCAATCCGTTTGTTAAATTAGGAGAATCTATAAAACGGACCGCCCGTTTCTGCACAGAGTCAAGGGTTTTTTTTCAGGTATTTTGGGGCTCCAGACCAGAGGTGGCTGCCAAATTCTACCTTGGGGCGCACTTGCGATTTGTACAGGGTTAGCAGTTGTGTACTATTAAAGTATCTGCGTGCCCTGTACAGTGTGTACAGTATGCCCAGTTTCTGAGAGGCTAACTTTTATTTTATTTTTATTTATGAAAAGTATACAATACAGAATATAGTAAATTATATAAAGCATTGTACTCCCAGGAGTTAATAAACTCATTGCGGGAATGATACGCATTACATGAAACATATAGCTGTATGTATTAAATGGACATATGATGGGGACATACACAACATTATTATTTCAGATAGTCATTAATAAGATGAAGTTTGAGCATGTTAGTTTGGGTCTTTTTACATTGACTTGCACGTTTGATCTCGTTGGGTAGTTGATTATATTTTGTGTGAGCTATGTATTCTAGGGATCTTAGTCCATATTTTGTTGATTTGATTTTTGATATAAGAAGTTTGTTGTGATTTCTTGTGTTGTGTTGGTGTACGTCGCAATTGTAATAGAGTGTAGTGTTGGAATGTGCCGAGTGTTGAATTACTTGTAATATAGTTTTAGTTATTTCAAAAGTGGGAATGGTATTAAAAGGAAGTATTAACTTAACTCTGGCCTCGATGGAGCCCCCGTACCCGAGCTGGTCACTTAGAGTTACACCAAGCATATCAATGGAAGGCCTGTTCGGGAGAATGCTTCCGTTGAAGGAGACTAGATTATCATTTCGATCCCTTTTAGACGTAATCAGACATGATTGGGTCTTTGAAACATTAAATTCGACAAGGTTATTCTTACCCCAAGAGAAAACGCTTTCGAGGTAACCGTCCATTCTTTGCTTCAAAGCCCTCCGAGCCATTGGTGTTTGAGTGCCCTTCGGGGGCTTGTCAAACAAAAAGCTATCATGGACTGTACTGTCATCCGCGTAACAATGAATCGGTGCACATGTCAAGAGGTCATTGATGTGCAACAAAAACAAAGTCGGAGACAGAACCGATCCCTGTGGGACGCCAGCACTTATCAAATGCGAGGAAGAGGTGAAACCATCAGCAACCGCCTGAATCGACTTCTCCCTCAAAAAGTCGGCAATCCACGTACAGAAGGATGCGGGAAGTCCGTAAGAAAGCAGTTTGTTGACAAGCCCTCGGTGCCAAACCCGGTCAAAGGCTTTTAAAATGTCCAGTGCAACCGTTTGGGTCTCACCAAAACGTTCCAAGCACCGCCCCCAAACATGCGTCACATACGCGAGAAGATCACCGCACGAGCGGTTCCACCGGAATCCATATTGACGGTCGTTAATAATTTTGTTCTTCTCGAGGTATGCCTTTTTCATACAAAACTAAATTTTGGATTATAGGCAAAAATACATAACCAAACTGAATAATATATTTTTAAATTAAAAGTTATATTAAATATCTGTAATTTGTATATTTCATTTATTTGTATTTAAATGGTGATGTATTTATGGTAATTATTAAATTCAATTTTACTTCATTTTGGGGGCAACTTTGGAATTATTTGTGGGTTAATTTTTTTTTTTTAAATACAGCCTTTCCTACTGTGTTAATATAATCTTTGTCTTCTTCCTTGCACTGTCCCAACTCATTGCCTAGGTAGGCTGTCGAGGTCGGCTCTTCTGGTTCTCAGGCCATAAATTATTCAGTTCTGGGTATCGCTTACATCCTCTACTGTGCTAAAAAAAAAATTAAAAATATATTTTTTTTTTAAAGTATAAATAGATAATTTTAATTTATACACGACCAATTTGTGTTCCGACATAAATTTTAAGAAAATGAAGATAATATGGGTGGTTCTTAGTCGAAGTATGGTACAGTTAAAAGTGACCAAATTGGATATCGACACCTTAGCTCAGTGGTCAAGAGCACTCGCCCGGAAAGTAGAGAGGTCCTGGGTTCGAGTCCCAAAGTTGCAAATATCTTTTTCTGATTTTTCTGTTTCCAGATTTTCGATTGAGTTTCGCTCATAGTGACTTCATTTAATTAAATATTACAATTTGAGGTTTTACTCATAAAAGTTAAAATAAAAATAATACCACATTTTAATTTACGCCCATCAAAATGTTTTCATAAAAAAATTTTATTTTATATTTAATCATATTTTTGTATTAAAAGAGTATTTTTTTTAAATAATTATCAATTACTCACAAATAAATGCCATATTGTCTGCAAAATCGTGAAATATTTAAATCTTAATTGGCCTATATTTTGCAAAATAATGAAATATTTAAATCTTTACTGGCCTATACTGGCCAAATAAATAAAGTAGCACACAAAGATATTTGATTTTCTTTATGATTACAAAAATACTTTTGAATAGTTTGAATTTTGTACCAGAATCCCTTAAAATCGTTCACATATTAAGGTTCTACTATTCGTGAACACAGCGCTGAAAAAGAAGAAGATGGAGAGATATGTAATTACGAGTGTTGGACAGAGCGCGCTAATATGGTTAGTCGTAGAATAGCAGCGAAAATTGCGAAAAAGCTTAATAAAACATGACTCGTTTAAAATAGAGCAAAAATCTCGTGGAACGTATCTTAAGTATCGTTCAAAGAAACATTGTGAATTTTTTCACAAAAATAACTTGTAAAATAAAAGAAATAGACTTGTTTAAAATAATTTTCGGAGCATACTTTGCGATTTTTTTCTATCGAGGGAATTTCATATAATTTGCGTTTCGGCGTGGAACGTATCTAGATATTATCTTAAAAAATAACATATATTTTTTTAAGAGATTAAAAACTTCAAATGTTAAAGGGAGATATGTAAGAAATCGGTCGAAATACGAATAGTAGACCCTTAAGCCGCCGCTATCCGAATTTCGACCGATTCCCTTCATATCTCCCTTAAACATTTTAAATTTTTAAGCTCTTAAAAAAATATATGTTATTTTTGAAGATAATATCTAGATACGTTCCATGCCAAAACGCAAATTATATAATTAATTCCCTCGATAGAAAAAAATCGCAAAGTGTGCTCCGAAAATTATTAAAAACAAGTCTATTTCAATTATTTTACAAGTTATATTTGTCAAAAAATTCACAATGATTCTTTAAATGATATTTAAGATACGTTCCACGAGATTTTTGCTCTATTTCAAACGAGTCATGATTTAATTAAGCTTTTTCGCCAATTTCGCTGCGATTTCATCACTTAAAATATTAGCGCGCCCTGTCCAACAATCGTAATTACACATCTCTCCATCTTCTTCTTTTTGATCCGGGAAGCGCCGAGATATTATTAAAAAAAAGTCTTTTTGTTTAAAATTGAAGTTTTCCAGCTCGAAATTGGTCAACTAGAGCCACTGATCATATGGGAATCAACTCACCTTTATCTGGCCTTTCTGGCTCTCTAGGAATAGCATTTATCATCCTTCACAATAAGAAATATGGGAACGACGTAATACGTTCTTCATAACGTGTGCTTATGTGGATGTTACTTTCACAGTAAACTTTATGTTGTAGTTAGGTACAGAATCGCATTCGGTAAGTAACACCTTTTTACTTAAATAATAAACACCTTTAACTGCGGGTTTAAGTGCCATAAGTGTGTACATTTATTACCCTCAGCGCAAGCATCCTCGGGCAGTAAAAGTTTGGAGATGTTTATTATACCTACGTACAGTTGACTGGATATAACAACTGTTAAACTAAATAACATACTCCGGAGAACTGTTGTATGTAACACAGTAACTAGTGAACCAGTTTACTTAGTACAAATTACAAGGACACATTACAAGTAATTGTGTTCTAACACTTTCAAACACGACTGGTCGAAGATTAAAGTCAGGCACGCCCAACCTGCGGCCGTACAAGGGTCATCTGAAGTTTTCTTGCAGCCCGAAATGCAGTTTTCAGCTTTCTGTGTTTTGGATTCGTCGTTCGTCGAAAAAATCGTTCTCGTAAATTTATGACTTAACAAGGGAGCCCGGGTTCATGGGGTGAAGTTTATCCAGGTCTTGGCGGCGGATGCGTCTGTCATGCACGGTTGAGGGAGGCCTTTTGACCTTTCCAGTTGGACCCTCTCGACCCATCGCCTTGCACCGCAGTTGGGGTGATGGATTCATACGTCCGTTACTCCTGGACACACTGATCTCCGGATTCCTACCCACCCCTCATACCTCTTCCTTCCCAGAACTTTCTATCCTTCCCTTCCATAAAAATACCCTTCACACAGCATCCCCTAAGATGACATCGGCCCTGAGGGAAATTATTTTCCTCAGGGCCTCCTGTGTGGAGCTAATTAAAAAAAAATCACGTTTAAAATATATTTTAAAACATTATAACTTTTTTATTATTAGACCTCGGACTCTCGATGAGTGTCTTAATTTATTGCTTGAAAAGTGCCAGGCGCATGGCCGCACTAGAAAACTACTTTCGCAATCAATTCAAACTACTACATTTTTTCCGAACTTTTCTCGGAAGATCTAATGCAAATGACCTATTTTTTATAAGTGGAGGGTGAGTGCAAAGGACACAAATAAGCACAGGTATAATCAGTTAATGTTTTCTATTATTCATGGACGGATCCAACAGTCAGCATTTTAGAAGATATTGACTGTCCCCCCCTTCCCTCCCCCCCGAGTAGCCCGTCTAAGCTGAATAATTTTTTTATTGTTCACCAAACGACTTGGGTTGGGCACTCCTGATTAAAACGAAGTTGCAAACGAACAAAAGACTGTTCGTGTCGATTAAACCCTCCTTACTGTAATGTTACTTTGACAAATTATTATACGACATTGTCGATAAAAACTTTATCGATGTGCTTCATCTAACTCTTTATCGAATCCCTCGATTCTGGCAAGTTGTGGATGAAAACCTGTAAATACTTTTTAAAAGATACGAATGGAATTAATGTCGAATGTTAGTAGACAATTTCAAGTGCTTATTTGGGAATTCTGACAAGCGATAAAATACCTACCTAACTATAATTTATTATTTGAAAAGAAAATGATTTTAATAACTATTTTCAAAATTGGAGCTGATTTGTCAAGAATTCAGAATACCGTTATATAATAATAAAAGGAATTATATATTGTATTTACCTTAATATATAAAAATGAATGTTTCTTTGCCTGTCTCTAATGCCGATCCTAAACCATTTATCGGATTGCGATGAAGCTTTGGTGAGTTGTTTGAGGGAGGTTATTTTTCTCCGGGCCTCCTGTGTGGAGCTCACGTAAAAAAATAATAAAAAAGCTAATCTAACATAAATTCACATACGTCATTGAAGTATTTGAGCTTAGTAATTAATAATATTTAATTTTCTAATTTTATTTAATTTTATTTTATTTTAATAAGCATTTTTGCGCTTCGTATATCCGTAAAATGTTTTATCGTTTCAAGAAATGAATTATTCGATGTTTTTAATGCACTTTTACGTGTTCGCCAATGATGTTTTATTGTCTGTGTATGGTGCACACCCTTTGTAGATAATATCGATGAGTCATCGGCGATGACGTGGATTTACCCAATAAAATGAATGAAAACTCTAACAAAGTGATCACCCAACTAACATTCGTGCTGAGACATAAATGAAATTGCTGGCAGCTGCGCGGTCCTTTTCATTCAAACCTTAATTTTGAATTTGAGACTAATTAACTAAGAAATAATTTTTTAATCAAAAGGTATAGCAAATATTATCAACGAATATTTGCTATTTTATTGATTTGTGTTTTAAATTAAAAAATATAAGTCATTAAAGATTTCAAATTTTCATTATTTAAGAGGCAATTTTGGCAATTATTTGTGAGTTAACGATATTTATTAAAAAAAATTTACTCTGTTAATTCTACAAATATGATGAAATAAAAAAATTATAAAGTAAAGCATTTTGATGGGGGTAAATTCAAATACATACGACCGATTAACGTTAAAACACAAATTTGTCAAAAATAAATTTAAAATGTCTTCACGAAAAACGCCACTTTTACGATATTTTATTATCTTATTTTATTGTTGTTATTTTTTTATATGAATACCGCGCAAGTGTTCCAACTGCTCCCGCCTGGAGCCAATGAGACTATGAGGCTGAAGGTAGTGGGGAGGGAAAGGAGATGTGGGAGAGGAAGGTGGGGAAGTACCCGGCTATTCAGATCTGATCACCAAACATTTAAATTCTGAAAGGTATTCTTACACCAGGGCGATACGGAGAGTATTTTTCACTCTGGAACGTACCGCAAATAAACTTTATATTATTTTTAATTCATTAAATATGAAATAAAACAAATTAATCAAATAAAATTTATTTGCCACCCCGGGATTCGATCCCGCGATCTTCGGATTGCGAGTCAAGAGACTTACCGCTAGACAAATTATTTTTAAATGGTAGATTATTTTTTAACGGAGAGAGGTCCTGGGTTCGAGCCCCAGAGGTGCCAATATCTTTTTCTGATTTTTCTGTTTCCAGATTTTCAATTGAGTTTCGCTCATAGTGTCTTCATTTAGTTAAATATTACAATTTGAGGTTTTACTCTTAAAAGTCAAAACAAAAAATAAAAATATTCATCCTAGACTTGCAGAAAAGTCAATAGATGTCGCATATTAAATAAATGGAAAAAAATTATCCAGACACCATTTAGTTCGGGTTTGAATCTTGCAATCATACATAAAGATGGCAGACTATAAAATATGTGTTAAGAAAACGAAGATAATATGGGTGGTTTTTAGACGGAGTATGATTCAGTTAAAAGTGACCGAATTTGATATCGACACCTTAGCTCAGTGGACAGCGCTCTCCCCCGGAAAGAGAGAGATCCTGGGATCGAGTCCCAGAGGTGCCTTATCTTTTTCTGATTTTTCTGTTTCTAGATTTTTGATTGAGTTTCGCTCATAGTGTCTTCATTTAATTATGTAATTTTATTTGCTAGTCCTAAAGATTTTAAAATTTGATACTTCTTAGTTTTTTCGTTGAAACCGACAATTGGTCAGCGTTCTCCCTATACTTTCATGCAACGCTATGTCGAAACTAGATACTTTTTGTATTTCTAGAAGTCAACCTGAGCTGAAAATAATACCGGCCATCTGGGGAACTAAAGTTTAAGAAACTAAACTACTTTTAAAGGAAATTTATTTTATAACTTGGAAACTTTCCAGCGAATAAGGCTTATTATTACTATATAGAAAGGAAAAAAACAAATGCCAATATTTGAGCCCTTGCCCGGAATAATGTTGTATCCATCAAAACTAAGCCCGCCTTCCACTGCGAGCGGAGCGAACTCCGTACGGACTCCGCTCGACTAGCAAAAACGATAAGCCGCCGCTACCCGAATTTCTACCGATTTCTTACATATCTCCCTTAAAGGAAGATTTGAAGTTATATATATGTTATTTTTATTAATTTATTTATTTAAGGAACATAAACAGTCTTAGTAATACAATTTACATAAGAGGATAATAAAAAACAGACGAATTATTAATGTTCACAGATAGGTATTTAGAAAGACTAACTGAATGTAAGCTAAAATATTTAAGAAAAATTAAAAAAAAAAACAGAACTAAGCAGCAATTTAAAAAAATAATAATAATACAAATCCAAATTCAACAAATAATAAACCAATACACAACAATAAAATAAGTACGATTATAACTGTAATAGACTAAAAATTAGGTATTTGGGTTGGGAAGGGTAGGGGGAGTAGAGGGAAAAAGGAAAGTTAAGGAAAAGTTGCCACGCAAGTAATATAAAAATATTAGATACAATTAATTTAATCATCATGAATATGTGTTATTCGCACCTAGAATGTTATACAGTTAAGTTCTGTAGCGACAGTAACTAGCAGTAATTACGTCAACACGTGTGTCTATATTTACAAATTTGTTGTTATAGTAGTTACATGTCCTTTGTATAAATTCATTTTGATTGGAATTGGTGTTGCATCTGTCAATATAGAAAAGGGTATTTTGTCTACTATATCGAATCGGCGCGTGGAAATTTATTTTTTTAGCAACTCCGGGCAGTCAACTTTAGAGTTAATAATTTTGTACAGGAGCATCCGACAAGTCTCCTGTTAAGTAGTTTCGTGATTCGAAAATGTTTCTCGATTTCGTCGTAAGAGTTGTATATGTTGAATGATTTAAAATTGAGGAATTTAAGAAATCGAAAATTTTTGAAGATAATATCTAGACGTGTTCCACGCCGAATCGCAAATTATATGAAACTCCCCCGATAGAAAAAAAATCGCCAAGTACGCTCCGAAAATTGTTATAAACACATTCATTTCAGTTATTTTAGAAGATATATGTATGAAAAAATTCCAATTAAGTTAAATGTTATTTTACGCAAATATCGCAATGCTGTCCGGAATCAGTGGGAGTATGGCATGCTCAATTGGGTATGTTGTATGGCCGAATCTAGTGTAAAGGGAAGGGGACCAGTGGATGAAGGTTTTAAAGTAGTACCAGATTATTCCGGTCAAGTTAACTAGCAATTATCAAGTTATTATCAAGTTAGCAAGTTATCGGTCAATTGGTCAAGTTTTTTCTTTAAGGGGTTACATGGGTTTAATCGGGGTAATATCGGCCCATTTTCAACAATTTTTTTACATACAAAAAATAAAATATTTTATTAAAACTTTTTATTTTCTTGAATATACACATTCGACAAAGAACTTTTGAAATTTTCGAAGGAAAATATTAAAAACTCTGCCATTTCGACGTCATTTCCGGTGACCCTTCGGAAAAAAGGTGCGTCCGCGTTGATAGCAGAACTCACGATAGAATCATTTGAAGTAAAAAACAAAAATACGTATTTCAGTTAAGACCATAAACTAGAACTTGGACGAAGGGTAAAAAAAAAGTAGAAATTGGATTTTTGGTAAGCCTTTTTACAAAAAAATGCAAATTTCGGTGAAATTTGCTCTACTTTTTAATTTTTTTTTAAAAGTTGTAATCGTAAGAAAAATCAATCCTTCGTCCAAGTTCTTAAGAATTTTATTTCAAAGACGTATGTAAAATTTCATCAAAATCGGTTGACTAGTTCTCGAGAAATCTTGACAACCGACTTTGAAAACACAGCTTCGAGAAAAATGTTTTTAAAGTTTTGAATGACAATAAAACTGAAAATTTTATTTTTATTTTCAACTTACAATGAATCGATTCCAGGGTCATAAAGTTAATGAAGCTGATATTCCTTCATTAAAAGTGCAAGCAAAAACTAATGCAGCAATATCAACGACCTTTGAACCAGCAGGAAGTATTTTTGGAGTAACTTTCCAGATAAACTGGTTCAAGTTTTCATTATTATTTAGCCTTGAGCGCGCAACTTCCTAGGGCTGTATCTCCGAAACTATTTCTCGGATCGTCTTGAAAATTTAAGACAATACTCTAGAGATGTTGTAGAACCTAATAAAAATAACATAATAAAACAATAATAAAAAAAAAGATTTTTTGAAACCGTGAAACCCATGTAACCCCTTAACGTGCGTAACTTGACATGGGTTCAGAGCGCAACTGCAGTTCACCAACGAACAACAACAGCTCACAACGATAAAGTGTTCTTAACTATTTGTGCGTTAGCGATAATGATGACAAGGTATCGACATTATCGATTAATCCTTTATCATGTTAACAAAACTGAAATACTGGCAACGACGGTTTAATTCTGAATGGTGGTCTTTCACCAGGGAGATACTAAGAATATTTAATTAATATATGATTTGTACCTTGTAACGACGGTTTAATTCTGAATGGTGGTCTTTCACCAGGGAGATATTATATGGAAAAAGAACTAGTTGAAGATAATATTGTTGATTCTAAATATTTGAAATATGAGATTGACAAATATGACGGTTTGACAGAAGGTGGCAATAGCGAAATTGGATAACGCGCACGTCCCGGTTAGACGAGAGGTCTGGGTTTGAGGCCCAGTTGCGACCATTGTCTTTTTCTATTTTTCTGTGTCTTGTTTTCTTTCATATTTTCATTTAGATTATAAGTGTTATCTTCTTCTTCAATGATATATTACGTTGATGGGAATAACCTTCAAAAATTATAAAAAGAGAGTTTTTCTTATAAAAAATTGAACATTAAAACTTATTTAAAAATCATTACAATTGATAATCCAGGCGACGATTGATTGGAGAAAACGCCCCGCCTCACGGTTTTGAAGTTGAAATTATTTAAGTGGTTTATTTTTGGGGTTTTACGCCGTGTTGCACCACCTCCTTCCTTAACCATCGTTTTGGAAAGAGTTTCAGAGTCCACCACCAAAAAACTCAAGTCACTCCTGACATGATTATTTATTCAATTTTATTTTGATGTTTCGGACTGAACTTCTATCATGTCAGTTGAACACGATCGAAGTATTAAACTGTTATATTTTGTCTATGTCAGAAGTCAGCTTGAGTACAATTCTTCCGTTTGGAATCCACATTATAACACTCATGTACATACAAGCTGTTGAAAGATTACAAAACAAATTCTTACGTTTTCTTAATTTTAAAATGGGTATTCCAGCAATTATGTTGATCTACAACACTAATTAAAATGATATGTATATGCTCAAATTGTCGGACAGAAGAATTTTCACCGACATGGTATTTCTATAAAGAATTCTTAACGATTTAGTTGATAGTCCGGTATTGCTTGAATTGATAAGCTTCTGGATTCTCCACAACGTAATGCTAGAAGTCAGGATTTATTTCAGTGCGAAAATTCTGCGACTAACTACCTACCATATGTATTCCACTTTGCCCAGAATACTAATGGAGGTAAAAAAAATATACCAAGTCAGTGGACATCTTCAATTTATCTTTAAATAAATATAAAATATTTTTACGGAGACAGTTCAGTTATATACAATAAAACTGTATATGTTTTACTATTTATACGTAAAAGACCCAAAAAGGGCGTCTATTAATAAATAAATAATTTTTAAAACATATGTTTATAGATCAGGCCTCCAGCGTCATAGCCAGGTGAGAAAAGGTCAAGTAAAATAACAAAAAAAATTAAAAATGTACCTTATCTATAAATAAAAATTAATTCGTGTTATTTTTTACTTAGCCCCAGGGACTCGTAAGTACCTTCCTGTTTGGCTTATAATTTTCACTTTTCGTCAACCAATTTCCCGCCGCCAAATGACATGACATTTAACTCATTTCCACATAAATAACGCTCACGTGCGAAATGTTATTTGAAGAATTTTTGCGACAGAATGAGTAATACCCTGAAGCCTTATGTGCCACCATAACCCAACATCTGGAGGAAAACTTATAATATTTCATACGAGGGTACATTAGATACCATTACTCCGGGAGCAGACGGAGTGAAAAAGGTAACATAAATGGAATCAAATAACTTAGCCTTAGAATGTCTCACGTCTCGCTGGAGAAAGCCAATAAATTAATTGTTCCTTACGCACAGACAAATAAAATAACTAAAATGCTCCCAAGAGAGTGAAATACGTTGTGTTTCACATACCAATTATGGATTCACAGCCAAATGGATGGCTTTCGCTTAGTATCATAGGATTTTTGCAAAAAGCAAGAATGTTTCTATAGAAATTGAGTTATTTATGTATTATTCAGCATCGTTTATGTTTTATTAACACCTCAGGATAATCTGTTCGCTTTTCGGAACAACTCATATAGGTCTCATTGAAATCGTTGCGTCTCCCGTATTATCATGGTTAGAAATATGACATTTTTTTTACTCCACACAGCTCCACACAGGAGACCCCGAGGAAAATAATTTCCCTCAGGGCCTATGTCATCTTTGGGGATGCTGTGTGGAGGTTTTTTTTAGGAAAGGAATGAGAGGAGAGTTCTGGGGAGGAAAAGGGTATAAGGGGTGGCTAGGAATCTGGGGTTCAGTGTGTCCTTGTCATCCGCCTCCAAGGCCTAGACAAACCTCACCCCATGAACCCGGGCATCCCTGCTAAATCACCAAACGTAGCGAACCACTTGGGCTGACCTATGGCAGAGGTGTTGGTTATCTAATAAAGGTTCCTGGGGCAGCAGTACCCATTCCCGCCTCCCAAATTTATTAAATCAAAGAAAATTAGAAAAATATTTTTTTGCGTGTTTATAAACGCGATGACGACTGAAATGGTGTAGGATACGTCATGCGAAATCATCTGCACGGAGTATAGAATTTTTTTTTTTTTAACTTGAGCTGATAATTTAGAAAAAATCGCTGTCATCAATAATGACTGAATGCCGTGGAAAAGAAATCTCCGAGGCGCATGTGCGCTAAAATTTCATATGACAGTGTTAAAAATGAGAAGATCCAAAAAGATCGCAAGCCTGATATTTCAGAGCGGATAAACGACAAAAAGTTTGTAAGAAAAATACATGACGCGGAAGTTAATGGTAGAAGAATTCGGGGTCGCCCGAGGAAGATATGGCACGATCAAGTGAATCAAATGCCGGATTGTGTCAAAAGTCAGAATAACAGAAAATTACCTCTTTATCAGACGATGTATTTAATTTTGGATTGATTATGTACACAACTGACGGTTAACATAAAAAAATACAATGAACAAATGCCAATCACGGTTTACAACAATATGTAAACATAAAACAGTAATTTGGTATTTTATTTTTATTTTTATATGAATACCGCACAAGAGTCCCAACTGCTCCCGTCTGGAGTAAGTGAGACTATGGCATCCCCGATTGGGGTATGTTGTGAGGCTGAAGGTAGTGGAAAGGGGAAGGAGATGGAGAAGAGGAAGGTGGGAAGTACCTGGCTATTCAGATCTGGTCACCAAACACGGCTAAAGCCATTTCAAGCAACATTTCAATTCTGACCGGTGGTCTTACACCAGGGCGATACTGAGAGAATCATCCACTCTGGAACGTGATGCAAATATACTATATATTATTTTAATTTAATAAATTGTGAAATAACAAATTAATCAAATAAAATTTATTTGCCACGCCGGGATTCGATCTTCGGAATGCGAGTCAAGAGTCTTACCGCTGGACTACGCCGGCTGTCATATGTATGTAAAACAACAACAACAAATATACTATAAAATAAGAAAATAAAGTTTTAGTTAGATCAATAGAATGGGATAATGAATAATCAATTAATGAAGCAAGCATGTGCGCCGAGACCGAGTTGTGTTACGGTCTATCATTTTGACTACTTCTGCTGAGAAACTGGGAGTGAAGATTAGTTCGTTAGTTGGTTAGGTAGTTAGTTTGTCTATCAGGGACCCATAGATAATGTTACACCCTCGTTATTTCCCAATCTGTTCCCCCAATCAAAAAGTTTCGAGCAGTAGTTACTTGAAATAAAAGATACTTTCACATTCATCCAGAATTTTATTTGTATTTATTTATTTCTATTCTTGTACATACACTTTACAAATAATTACATAGTTTACATAGATAATAGGTTTAGTAATAAGAAAAAAAATGTTAAAGATCCCTAACTGTATGTAAATAGATTAGTCGTAGTGTTTTGTGAACACCTCACTAGGCGAACCTGTGCTGAGGTGTTCCCATGTTTGGGATTAAGTGATTAAGAAATTAATTAAGATTAAGAATAAACAGAATAACAAATTTATCGTCCTTCACATCACGCTGGTTTTAATTAATTAGTCGCACAATTGTATATTCATTTTGTGAGTTCCAAAATCCCAATCAAAAGTTGATTGGTTTGAGTTTAAATTGAAATTGTTTAATTCACGAACAATTACTATGGCTTGTGGTTTTCCGTCATGAAAATACTTCGTAACTTCATCACTTTTTTATCTTTTGTTTGATGATAGCGGTGAGGATTATTTTATGTTATCGTTTGACAAAGTTCTTCATAAAATATTAAAATAAATTATTATTCATCACAAGAAAACTTCAACTACAAAACTGAAGTAGTTAAGAGTCTCGCAAAACTCCAACAATCTTAGTTTGTTATTTTATTCATTAATTCAACAATGTTCTTTGCGATAAGAAAGTGACTCAACCACTTTCAAAAAGAGCATCTATAGCCTCGATTACATTAAGCGAGTTTACAAGCTACTGGCCGGTAAGTTTAAAAGCGGGTGAATCGGCGAGTGTGATTGTCACGATGACACACAAAACTGTCTATTCGCTCTGTAGCAGCTAAAATAACGACTCTCACACGAACCAATTCGGTCGACATTATGTAAAAACTTGAGCTCGCAGCTAGCGCCACACGCTAGCCAGTAGGGAGAATTACGGCTCCTGCGCGAACTAATTCCGACAGTTACCAAACCTGCACTTGGTAGGCCGTCATCTTGAGCGAGTAGCAAGTAAAGTTAACCACCTTTCAACTTTTTTCGTAGATTGTCCACAATCTGCTAGTTAGCAAGTATTACGATGACACTGAGCGAGTTTACTAACAGATAGTGAATTTCACAGATAGTAGCTTGTAAAATCGCTCAATGTCATCGAGGCTTAATTTAAATACCTAGATACATAAAATTGTTTGGAAGGAATCGAACTAAGGTTTGTAGAAAATGTATTTAACAAAGTTCGTTCTTACAGCCACTTTTCGGGAAAAAAATATCGGGCCGCTCTCAAGCTCGTGACGTACTTCAGAGTCCAGTTGGAGTCCGAAAGGAACAATCTCTTTCAATTTTCATCAGGTATATACTTTTTAGGTACATATTTTGGTAAAGTCTTAAGTAAAATATTACCAACACATTAAAAATAAGTAATAACAAATGCATTCAGAGTGGCTTGACGCCACGTGCATCGCAGAAAAATAAAATTTGACCCGTGGAAAATGGAATTTTTGCTACGACGCTTCTTTCTAGCCAATCACCGCTCTACCTGTTCGATGAACAGACCTGAAAACATTTTTTTGAGAACCTCGGAATCGAACCATCAACATGGATGGATTTCAAAATGGTTGTTGTTTTAAAGGTTCAGAAAAGATTATTTTTTAAAAATGTGAAATTGTTTTTGTTTATTTGGACCACCTTGTCAATATTTTTTTTAATGTTTTGGAACGTATCTTTTTTTACAAAAGCTCCACAAAGGAGTTTGGGATACCCTAAAGAAAATGATACCCCTCAGGACCTATTTTATCTTTGGGGATGCTGTGTGAAGGATCTTTTTAGGAAGGAGAGGATGTTCTGAGAAATAAAAAGAAGCATATATTTTAGCAGTGACGGGCGAATGATTCCATCCCTCCCACTGTGGTGCAAGGTGGCATTCCAAGAAAACCCTGCTGGAAAAGTCGAAATTCTGCCTTAATCTGGCCTGCCACGCAGTATGTGGGCAAACGCATTCAATGCCAACACCTAGACAAACCTTACCCATGCACTCAGGCAACGCAGCTAAGTCACCAAATCTAGCGAACCACTTGGAGTGCCCTATGGCAGAGGTGTTGGTTATCCAATAAATGGTCCCCACCCCATACCCTCCTCCCAAAATGAAGACACATCAAAAAAAAATCTCACTCCACGACTTGGAAAATTTGTATAGTTATTTGTAGAAATAATAGTAAATTATTTCCTCTTTATAATTATTTTTAAATGGGCATTTAAGTACCTAGGTAATAACAAATCATGTGATTGATGAACACACAAATTAAGAAAAAAATGAAAACTAGTTAATGCCTGCTCTAAGTCATTGGCGAGGCACCTCGCCGAGGTCTCCCTCGCCCCGAGTGCTACCGCCACACTCTCGTCTCTTAAATTGCGTCCTCTTTTAAAGGTTGTTGGCTGGTTGTCAGTAATAAATTGAATGGGAGAAAAGATGTCTGTAACTGTTTTTAAGATTCACATTCATGGCTAAATACACGCCCTTCACCATATATTTATTTCGTAGTAACTATTTGGTTTAGTATGTGATAATAACTGTGTAAAACTAAAATCTTCCGGTAATCTAAAATAGAGTTCTTAAAAGAAAGGTCAAAGAAACTGTTAACCTTAAGTCGTCCAATTTAAACATGTTCTATCCAAAATTACTCCTATAACTGGTGTTTTATATAGACTTCGCGGGTTACTTCCTCCCTCTCTATTAAAATCGATTTACCATGCTATGATTCACTCACATCTAATATATCTTGCCGGAATTTGGGGATTAGCTACAAAAAAAATGATTTCAGAAGTCCAAGTCGTTCAAAATAGAGCCCTGCGAAATATTTTCAGTCTACCTTGGGACACACATGTCAAAGACATCTACAGAAACACCCAAATACTTCCTTTTAATACCATTCCCACTTTTGAAATAACTAAAACTATATTACAAGTAATTCAACACTCGGCACATTCCAACACTACACTCTATTACAATTGCGACGTACACCAACACAACACAAGAAATCACAACAAACTTCTTATATCAAAAATCAAATCAACAAAATATGGACTAAGATCCCTAGAATACATAGCTCACACAAAATATAATCAACTACCCAACGAGATCAAACGTGCAAGTCAATGTAAAAAGACCCAAACTAACATGCTCAAACTTCATCTTATTAATGACTATCTGAAATAATAATGTTGTGTATGTCCCCATCATATGTCCATTTAATACATACAGCTATATGTTTCATGTAATGCGTATCATTCCCGCAATGAGTTTATTAACTCCTGGGAGTACAATGCTTTATATAATATACTATATTCTGTATTGTATACTTTTGATAAATAAAATAAATAAATAAATTAAATAGCGATTTCATTCGCAGCCTTCTTTGATTTTCACCAGAAAGGTCATGGAACATTAAATTTACGTTTAAATGTTTATTCTATAAGACGGGAAAATGTTACTTGATATAAAGTGATCAAACGAAAAATTTCACTAAAAGCATTCAAAACTTTCAGAAAAATAATTATTTCATTGTTTTACTCCCCCTAGATTTTCGTTTTAAGGTCAAGTCGCGAAAAATTGCTTTTAATCAAAGGTCTGCTACGAAGTGTCAATAAATTCACCGAGTTAAAACCAATTCTAAAATATCTTACGCAAATGTCAATAAAATTTATATAATAATTTAAAATACTCAATCAAAAATATCAAATATTTAAATTGTAAATCATATCAGATTTTAAAATATTAAGATTCTTAAAGAAATCACAAACGCGTCTCACAAATGAATGGAAATTGAATGGAAACAGTGTCCTTAAAGGAATAAAAAAAATTATTAAGTAATGGGAGACAGGTTCTCCAATGGCCAATTGTTTCACAAAACTTGAACAGTTCATCCGATTTCATTCAAGTTTTATTGTAGTTCTGATATTATTTCAGTTCTAGAAAAAAATGACCCATAACGGAATAACAACAGGACTTGAATACATTTTTCGCAGAACTAGAAGATTATCTTTAAAACTTGATGAATTATTCAAGTTCTGTGAAACAACTGATCCTGAGTATTGTCGGCGTCGTTTTCATACATCAGAATCGAAACGTGGCGTTTTTTTACACAAGCTCCACACAAGAGGCCCCGAGGAAAATAATTCCCCTTTGTCATCTTTGGGAATATTGTGTGGAAGGTCTCTTCAGGAAAGGAAGGAGAGGAACTTGTTTTGTTAGTAGATCTAAAAACCGGGTATTGAATATATTTATATTCCCGGGTTACGAATAACTCAACAATGTTTGAAAATCTCCTACTACCACAACAAAAAGCCGAAAATGTTGCTTGCGTTGTGATGGAGGACTTAGCCAGCCGAGGAATCGAACACTGGACGCCTGGGTGGAACCCAAACGTGATTATCTTCTTCTTCAATGAAAATGAAAGAGTTTGTTGCATATTGCCATGTCTTTCTATTTCCCGTTTGGGATATTTTCCGTTTGCAACAACTTAAGTTTTCAAATGGAGACAGTGAAACATGAAACAATTGAGGCAACCGCCGCGAGGAAAAGTGCGCTTTCTTTGTGAATCTCGGAGTTTAGAATAATAGTTCCGGCAATGGGGAACAACGGCAGCGGCAGTAGTGACTAGCGACATCGGTTCCCACTGCGGCCGTAGAAGGGAGCTTGGGATATCAAACGTAGTACCTACCGGCAAACCAAACAAGTTCCTTTTATATCCCCCGTCAGCGGTATAAAAATAGTACCTTTTATCTCAGATGACAATAAAAAATAATTGAAGCGGTTCTTCTAGTCTGAGGAGGGCGCGTACTTATACTTGTGATGCACCTTTCTTGGCAATATATCACAGCATTTTACGATTAGGGAGTATTTCACCATTCTCTTGATAACTTTTCCATGGAATCGCAACGTGCTTTTCGATATAAGATTTATTTATTTATAAAGTCAGGGTCTGCTATTCGGTACTTAAACTTATGAATAGTATGGATCGGATAAGTTTCTTCTAGATAATTAAGTTTTCTACCTATTGCAAGTATTTCGACGAAATCCGCAAATCCGAAAATCGCAGTTCTTTTATTGTTTTTTATTCCGGGATGTGGGGAGGATAGTGCAACCCCACACGTCCCATATAATTATACATAAATTCATGACAGATTTTTTAAATAAATAACTAGGTACATAAAAAAGGAAAAAAAAAATAATAAAAATAATAAATCAATTGCATGTAGGGTGTGGTCTGGGGTGAGCTCGGGCCCAGCGCTCACTCAGGAGTGGCGTTTGGAGCTTTTTTTTTTACATTAATTCCATACAGGAGGCCCTGAGGAAAAAATAATTTCCCTCAGGGCCTATGTCATCTTTGAGGATGCTGTGTGGAGGGTGTTTTTGAGGAGAGGAAGGAGTGAACATGGGTCTTGAAGAGACCCATATTGTAGGAGGGAGGAAACACAGAGGCCGGCAAATCGTTCCACAGCTGAGCTGTTGAACTCAAGAACGAGTCGTAGAAACGACCCGTTCTCATGTGACTAATGTCAACCGTGTACAAATGTTGAGCGCGCGTTTGGCGTGTTTCCCGACTATGCACCGGTGCCGAGGGGATCAATGACGCTAGTTCCTCGGAGCATCTTCCATTGTAATACCGGTAGAACAAGGACAGCATTCCCACCTGGCGCCTGTGCTCTAAAGATTGCAATCCGTTTGTTAAATTAGGAGAATCTATCAAACGGACCGCCCGTTTCTGCACAGAGTCCAGGGTTTTTTTCAGGTATTTTGGGGCTCCAGACCAGAAGTGGCTGCCAAATTCAACCGTGGGGCGCACTTGCGATTTGTACAGGGCTAGCAGTTGGAACGCTGCGGTCATCACTGTATTGTCGGAAGCCTGAAGAAGATTTAAATCTCGCCGTGCAGAAATAAGTTTGATTGGATTACATTGTGTTATTTCACAAACAACAAATTAAAAATAATATATGGTATATTTGCGGCACGTTCCATAGTGGAAGATACTCTCAGTATCGCGCTGCTGTAAGACCTCCATTCAGAATTGAATCGATGCTTGAGAAGGCTTAAGCCGTGTTTAGCGACATCTGAATAGCCGTGTACTTCCCAACCATCCCCTTCCCATTTGCTTCTCCTCCTCATTACCTTTAGCCTCACAACGATTGGGGATGCCATAGTCTCATTGGCTCCAGACAGGAGCCGTTGGGACTCTTAAGAATCCTTTCATAATTAAAAAAAATATATATTTTTCTTTACCTAAAGTGGAAGTATCGGACAACGCTTCTATTTTTTACCAATGTGAATTGTTTTATACGGTTAAGATATTTCAACCTTTGTATTGCGAGTCAAGAGTGTTATGAGAGCCTTTGAGATTTAATGCAGCTTATTGTCATGTACTAAAAATGAACAACGAAGAAAAGTAAATATTTTTTTCTTGTTTTAAAATTATCCCATGAGAAGATAGACCGCCAAATAACACTTTTTGGCACAAACTATTTGATTCATTAACTTTCATCGATCGTCTCATGCATACCCTTCTTAACTATTACTTATTCTCATTCATATATTAACTCTTAACACGGCCCGAATCAAGTATCAGATTCACTTTTTCACATGTCTTCCTCGAGCGTCCCCAACTTCTTCTACAATGTATTTTCGCGTCATGTATTTTCCTTACACTTTCTTTGTATTCGCTCTACATGCCCAAACCATCTTTTATTGCCTTGCATTCTTTTTGGATCTCCTCATTTCTCACACGATCATACAGGGTTTTACCGTACATACGCCTCTAGGGATTTATTTCTACAGCATTCAGCCTGTTATTAATGCTTAGATATATTGTTATTTTAAATTAGGAGAGGAAGAAACAATTAGCTGTGCTTTTTCATAAAAATAACCTTGTGAAACATTAGGTAGTATTATTCAGCTATTGTCTCATAAAGTTTCTTGTTTGACAAATGGTTCCATGACAGTTGATCCCGACACACTTATATATAAAATGCAGTTGGTTTAGAGAAAATACGGTACACCTAATTACACACAATATAACTAAGTGACCCCTAAAGGATGTGCAAAATCTACTTGTCTATAAACCGTGTATACAGCGCAAAAATTGACATTATATAAATTCGTTTGATGTTCATACCAGCTAAGAGATATTCATAGCAGTGAGGGTATTTTTGAAACCGATTTTACGTTTGAAATTGGTAAATAATGCACAACAAATTATAATTTTATAGTAAATATCAATTCGGGGGGCCGTTTGGGGTTATCGGGTTACAGTTGATAAAAAAATTCATAAAAATATGAAGTTCATAAAAAAATGTCCTTGTGAAACGCTAGGTAGTAGTATTACGTAGGTATTATCTCAAAAATGTTCTTTTTTGTCGAAGTTCATGAGCATTTGATAGATAATCGGACACTGCCCGCATATAACATTAAATTGCGATTGATAAAAAGTTTACTCAAACGTCACAAGGATGTAATGAAGCAGTTTAAATTGTTCAGCTCCCTTGATATTTTTTCGTCGTGTTTTCCTCATGCAGTTGAATTACAATTTTTTGGAAGTGATTTGAGATTTTTAGGTTATTATGCCGTGTTTTTTAAAATTACACAACCTTTAAGTTAGAAATAATCCTTAATTAAATGAAGACATTATGAGCGAAACTCAATCGAAAATCTGGAAACAGAAAAATCAGAAAAAGATATTGGCACCTCTGGGACTCGAACCCAGGACCTCCCTACTTTCCGGGTTGGGAATCCCGGAAAGTAGGGAGGTCCTGGGTTCGAGTCCCAGAGGTGCCAATATCTTTTTCTGATTTTTCTGTTTCCAGATTTTCGATTGAGTTTCGCTCATAATGTCTTCATTTAATTAAATATTACAGTTTGAGGTTTTACTCATAAAGTTAAAATAATAAATAATAATAGAAATAATCCATTTTTAATATTAGTGACGTGCAGTTCATAAAGGCTAGAAAGCAATACACCTATCCTGTAATGTTCAACACTTTTAAATACTCCGACACTATAAATGTGGAGAATAACTCAATAGACAATAGATTCTTGTTGACAATCTGGTTTATTTTTATTTACATATTTACAATAAGAAGGCTACAATGTAGCCAAACTAACTGGAAAGAAGTAAGATTAGATCTTCCGCTCATTGCAGAGCCAACCGCTGGGTTCGGCAGAATTGATCCCAGTGCCTCTGTCGGTCACGCAGAGAAGTACTTCAATGCTAATGGAGTAGTTAGAAAGCTTTTACACTTATCATAATAAAGAAAAACCGTGAGGAGAAAATACAAAAAAATAAACAGGTAGGGCGAACAGCCTAATAATTAACAAAAACTAATTTTACCGTCTGGCAACACCACGACCTACCGATAGGCTGAGTGCACGAAATTTGCAAGTTCATTTTGCTGCTTACCCCCCGGCCTTCTGGGTATTATCAATCTCCTCCAGTGTACCGTGACTTGACTTAATTTGTATAAAGTTATTGTAAATAAAAAGTGACTGAGTAAATCCGAAGTATTATTCACACACATCTCCATACACACGATTGCGGCTACGACAATTGAAAAGGGCTAGCTGTCAATCTGAGAAGGTTAACATTCAGCTCACCATAACAAACAACCCCTTTCTAAACAGGTAACAAATTAATCAACCAAATGAATTTTTGTCATGAAATTGGTACGCTAATTATGTCAGTTGGCCATAGCAATCAGCGGAACATAATAACAAATAATCAAAAAATATATGATAATTGCTTATTAAATAGTGGTGTTACACAAAGTTATTTGTTTTTCATTAAATTAAAAAAAAATAAAAATAAAAATATATATATATATATTTAATGTATCAATTTGGGAGGCTGGTATATGGGTACTGCCGCCCAGCTAACCGTTTATTGGATAACCAACACTCCTGGTATAGTGTGGTAATCCCGTGTGGCGTGCTGCGTTTGTTGACCTAGCAGGGGTCCTGGGTTCATGGGGTGTTCAAGTACACCTACTGCGTGGCGGTCTGGATCAGGAGAACAGGTTGAGAGTTGAGCTCTCCAGTCGAACGCTCTCGACCCGTCGCATCGTCTAGCACCGCAGTGGGAATGTTTTTGGAGCCTTTAATGGGTAGAGAGTCTGGGAGCTTGGTAAATATCATAAAGCTCATTATTGTGGCGGATTCTCCATGCTTCTCCCTCTCGCAATGCTTTTAAGATTCTTCGAAGTACCTTTCTTTCGAAAATGTCCAGCTGTTCCGCAGACTTTGCTGTCAGTGTTCCCGCCCTACATCCATAGGCCAAGCCCATTCTAATGATTGTTTTGTGTGAGGTTAATTTGATTTTTCTACGGACATTTCGCGATTCGAACACTGGCAGCAACGCGAAGTAGATGTTGTTAGCGGCTGTGATGCGCTTTCTTACTTCTATTGGGTCCTCGTTGTCCTGCGTTGAGATGCAGCCCTGATAGGCAAACTCTTCGACTACTTCGAAGTTATTCTTCTTCTTTTTCGTGTGCCCTATCAGGTCCCCCCGACGTTGGCGATCACTCTGTAAAATGTCTCTCTATCTTGTGCTGCCCGGAATAGCTCCTCCGCACTTCTAATGCCGGTCCACTCTCGTATACTTCGTAGCCAAGACATTTGTCTCCTACCAGGCCCTCAGCGACCTTCTATTTTTCCTGTCAATATTAATTGAAGCAAGTGATACTTTTCCCCTCGAAGTACGTGACCCAGAGAAATTTTCCTGACTTTTATTGATGTGAGCAGTTCTCTATCTGCTCTAGCCCGCCTGAGAATTTCGATGTTGGTGATCATGCTGGTCCATGGAACCTTGAGCATTCTCCGGTGAAGCCACATTTCAAAAACCTTTAACCTGTTCATGGTATTTACTTTCAAGGTCCATGTCTCACATCCATACAGCAAGACTGACCACACATAACACTTCAACATTCTCTGCCTTAGTTTTAAATTGAGGTTATCATTGCAGAAGAGGGATTTCATTTTACTGATTGCAGTTCTTGCTGCCTCAATTCTGCACTTAACCTCTACATCTGGGTCAAGAGTTTCCGCGAGAATGCTGCCGAGGTATTTCAATCTCGCCACCTTTTTGACATTGCAATTATTTAATAGTATCACTAATCCAGAGTGATCTAGTCGCCCAAATGTCATCCATTTTGTTTTATTGACGTTGATTTTTAGACCCAGTTGCTCACCAAAATTATTAAAAAGATTTAATAGATCTTGAAGGTCATCGATACGGTCAGCTAATAAAACAGTATCATCCGCATATCTTATGTTATTAATGACAATTCCGTTGATCTTCAGACCCTTCTCGGTATTACTTAGGGCTCTTTTAAAGACAAAGTTGGAATAGAGATTAAACAATAGTGGCGACAGGATACAACCTTGTCGTACTCCACGCTGAATGGCGATTGCATTAGATCTTTCATTCCCATGTCTATAGTCGAAGTTATAGGTGTATTTAAAACTTGAAAACTATACGCATAGTAATAAAGCAATTCACACTATTGGTACATATAGGATAAATAATAAGTTAAAAAAGCAACAACAAAAATATATTTTAGACGAAAGAAATGTATTATAGATATTTTGTATAAAACGAAAGTAAGTGAAACTATTTTTATTCGTATGGAATTCTATTTTATATCCCTAATGGTGTTCTAATCTAATGCACAATCTACCGCGAATCACGCAAATTGGATCATTTACCGAATAACCGTAATGCATATAACAGCTTATTTACAAGTGTAATTGAGACAAACTAGGCAAATAACAAGAAGTTAGCAGCCTTTCGCACGAATGCCTTCAGAGCTTCGGTTTGGTGGCTTGGACGGTCGTCCGCCGCAGCTTGCATTAATGTCGTTATTAATTTACCTGTTCGTTAGGCGGATAATTGCTCAGCAGGGGTTGGAGATGCCTTGCGTTTCAGAAACTCCAGCTGTGATTGTGCCTAAGGGTTGGATGCTCTTAACCACTGAACACAAAGCCTTCGGAAGTGCGATCTTCACCGATTTGAAAGAAATCTGATACAACTGCCTCCAATTATTACTGGCAATCGGTATTTTTATGCGGAATCCATGAAAATATTTGTTTCATAAATCTTTCTTAAAACTTATTAATAAATTATAATAAAAAATGTTTGCTTCCGAAGTTCTGGGAATACCGAAATCACATCGAGCACGCTTAATTACAGATATAATAGAAATTCGATAAAGAAATGCATTAAAATTGACGTAGACGACGGGTTTAAGCTTTATAATTCATGGTATCTGATACTGGACGGCTATCCAAAAACTAAACATTGAAAACCACAATAATATTTTTTTTATATGTCAGCTCTAAACAGGGAACAAATCCCTAGGGGCCTCCATCATCTTTGGGGATGCTATGCGGTGGGTCTTTTTATCGAAAGTAAGGAGAGGAGGAATTATGAGGTCAGTGTATTTAGGAGCGTAAAATACGACATTATTGATGCTGCAAGATTTTCGTAAAAAGATTTTTTTTTCACTTTTTTTTTTTTTTTTTTTAAATATTTTTTTTATACGAAATACCGCACAAGAGTCCCAACTGCTCCCATCTGGAGCCAGTGAGACTATGGCATCCCCAATTGGGGTATGTTGTGAGGCTGAAGGTAGTGGGGAGGGGAAGAAGATAGGGAAGAGAAATGTGAGGAAGTACCTGGCTATTCAGATCTGGTCACTAAACACGGCTAAAGCTATTTCAAGCAACGTTTCAATTCTGAATGGTGGTCTTACACCAGGGCAATTCTGATAGTATCTTCCACTCTGAAACGTGCCGCAAATATACTAAGTATTATTTTAAATGAATAAATTGTAAAATTGTGTAATTCGCGGGTTCGAACCCGAGACTTTCGGATTGTGAGTCGAGATCTAACCCCGGGACCACGGAGGTCATGTTTATAAAAAGCGGTAACTTTGTGGCTCGCCACAATTTACAATAAAAACACATAAATTTTTTGTAGACCACTTTATTGTAAGATTTTTTTTGTTTGATAACAAATGTGTTTTTTAACAAATTTATGTGTTTTTATTATTGTAAGATTTTTTTTAGTTTGATGTACTTCATCACATTTCATTCGATATTTTTTTAAAAATTTAATTTGCGATCTGCGTTCAATCGGTACATACCATTACCGTACATAAATTATAATCTTGGTTAAGGTAAGAAATAATAATATTACCTTGATTATAGTAAACTTCGAATGCTAATTAATATCAAAGTGTATTTCAATGGATGTCAATGTAAATAGAGCAATACATAACATTACAAGCAGTTAACAAGGGTTGGGTTTCAGAGATATTGCTACAATCCACAGGGGATTAGAGGGTGGGAGATAGGAGGAGGAGGTGGATTAGCATTCATTTGAATCAAGGACAAATTACACCTGAATAACCATTTCAAGAGATTTATCACCCCACCTGATACATTTTGGATGAAGACGTAGTATCGAATGTACAGCTTGATAGGCTAATCTTGCATTCGGTCAGAGAGGAAGAACGAACGAATTGTTTTAGTAAATCTATTCATTTGTCGTATCGACAAAATTTACAATTGCGACGTAAACGACCGCTTAACTTAAACTTAAACTTTTTAAGAGGGAATAACCAGACAAAACCGGAAATACGTCATTTTTAAATTAAATTTTAGACGTATCGACCGACTCTTTTCCACAAAAAATTGTAAGTTGATTTAAATTTAAATTACAAGTTTTTTTTTAAATTTTGGGAAAATACGTTTATTTTTAGTACAATAAGGTGTTACCGTAGGTTGTTAATTTTTTAAATTTTTCAAACAAAATTTTGTATTATACAACATACATTTCAAATCATGTAATCATGCAGTAAAATAAATCAATAAATTATTTGGGAAAGCCATTTTTCAGAATTTTAATTTAAGTTCAAATAAAATCATAAAAAAAGATCCGCGCCTTTATTTTTTGGCCAAAATATTTGAGTTAATCTATTTATTTACGGTCTTACAAACTAACATACTTTTAAAAAAAATCATTTTTATTTTGCTTAGACATTAGTGAATATTTGCGAAGACGCAGCGTTTTCTATATATGTAGGAAGCAAATAAAAATTCTGTGATCGTAAATACAACCGATTTTTAATGTTATCAAATCCTTTATTATGGGTAGGTCCGAGGTTACTTTCTTAAAATCTATCGGTTGAAATTTTTTATGCAAACGAGCTATCTATATACACATCAAAATCAAAATATGCCTACTTGGGGATACATAGGTACTCATATGAGTTACAAGTTACTTAATGATTGCTCTATTGAGCATAGGAAATGTTTGAAACTTTCAAAATACTTTCTTTAAGCCCCCGCGAAGGTTTCTGGATAATTACAACCACACTACAATACATCTTCAAAAACGTTTGTGTAACTGTCAAAAATGTCAAAATTTGAGAAAGACATTTTGCAAAACAATGATTTCTAAATCAAAACTCAAATTTTGAAACTAATGCATTTACTCACCTAATGCTTTGAATCGAATCAAGAATTATAGATATTTTGAATAGGTACCTGTGTTAGGTACCAAATTTGATTGATTGTTCTTATCCATACTTATTACTTTACTAATATTATAAATGCGAAACTGCTCGAGTTTGTTTATGACCTTTTCAGGCATTAACCAATAAAAAGACTTTAAAAATTCATTCACCAATAGAAAGCTAAATTATATGCGCAGACTATTTGTTGTATATGATGGTAAGCTCTGGCGTTATGAAATTAAAAATATTAATATATTATATTTGTTATACGTTTTCTGTCGCTAACAAAAGCAAGTTAATTGCAAATGTCAGAAAAAAATCATTCCCATGGAAACGATGTTGATATATTTGTGGGCTCTAAGCTGGTAGGTATTCAGCCCCCTGGTCAGCTACTGCCCCAGAAAATTGAAATATTAGAATATGTTTTGTTTTTTTTGGACAAGCTGGAATAAATGTCAGATAAGAGTTCCTACATTAAAAATATAATTCGTAACGATTATAAAGACTGAATAATAAATAGTGTAATTTTGTATTATATTAACAAACTTCCAAATATTTAATTAAAAATAAACACCCGAAATGTTCGTAAGCGTATAAATTCCGAACGAATGAACAAAATTGGATAATTCTTTTTTTCTTTGAGCTACAGCTTTATGAAATTTAGGTGGCAGGCGAGATGTATGAAAACTGAATGTAAGGGAATGAATGTATGGAATGCGGGAGGGGGTGGGGTGGGGAGGAGGAGGGATAATTGATAAGTTCAACCGCTACAGTAATTACCCGTAATACCATGCGAGCGAAGCCGCGGGGAAAAGCTAGTAATATATAAAAATGAATAATTGTAGTAAATGAAAATTGAAAATTTGAATTAAGAAATTGTAATAGGTAGCACGCAAGATGTTCGAAAACTGAATATATTGAGGGAGGTTGGCGAGATAGGAGAGCGAGAAAGGGGAGAGAAAGGGGACGCGGGAGGGGTACGGGGACGCACGGGAAAGGGACGCACGGAAAAGCAGGGAGAAACAATTTATTTCTTTGAATATGGCATTGCAACAATGCCGGGAACCAGCTAGTAAAATATATAATTCCAGGACTAAAGGATCGTTCCACCTGTAAATTTACTCAGAATAATACCCAGAACACTCGAATAATACTTTAAAAATGCTTAATACGATAATTAAAGAAACTAAAGAAAACAATAACTTTAATCTTTTTATATTTTTTTCTAAAGCGAGATCTAGACGAGCGTTTTAAATTGTCCATATTTAACTAAAGAATATCCTTAGAAAAACGCAGCTAAGCAAAACTTTAATAAATTAGAAGCTCTTCAAAAAATTCTGTGCAGGTTTTTAATATAACAATAATTCATTCAAATTATGCCAAGTAAAAAAGTATTCGCTACCATAAAGAAAAATGATACTGCGAAACGAGTTTCACGCGTGCCAAATATCATATTTTATAGGAGCAAGGAAACTGGAGCAAGTACTTATTGCGAAAAATGTTAAATTTATCTAGGCGTTGATACCTTAGTTTTATACGCCGGCTGCGATTTTTACATTGTCTGGGCAAATCTTGGAAATCCTTAAATTACATTTATTTTCATAACTCGATTCTCTTCTCGCTGAGTTTTCTTAATCACAAAATATTTTGCTATATTGAACAAAATGTATCGATATCGTTTCGAATGACAATACAAAAAATACTTTATTTTTTGTTTTGTGCATGTTTTTCTATAATAATTAGTTTTTATAATACATTTTGGTTAAGTTGTTTCCGCAGTTAAAAAAACTGTACATTTGTTTAGTATTGTTACTGCAACGGTGAGTAAAGATTAAATAATAACCGGGATAATTTGTACCAATCTGAAGATGGCTTCAACAAGATGAAACCGGTTACGGTGAAATAAATTAAGTCTTTATAAGTTTCATTTTTGTTTTATTGTATTATTACTAGCTGGTACCCGGCGTGCGTTGCTATGCCATTTTATAAAGAAATTGTTTCTAAATGCGTGTCCTTTCCCATTCGTCCCGTTTGCCTTCCGCCTCCCCTTCCTCTCTCGCGTCTGAGTTCCCCTTCTCCCTCCCAGGTTCCCCTCCCTGGTTCCCCTCCCCCCCTACCGCGAACCTCCTACCCGAGTTTCCCTCCCCCGTCCCACATTCCAAACATTCAGTCCCGGTACATTCAGTTTTCAATTTTCATAATGCCAGAGCTCACCAGTAGTTTTATACAAAATAACGAACACAAAAAAAAAGAATAATCCAATTTGGTGCAGTCGTTCGGAAGTTATGCGCGTTAATACATTTCGGCGGTTCATTTTTAGAGATAGATATTATTAACTACGATCCCTGAAATAAAATTTCTCGCAAATATATCAACATTGTTTCTACCGCAACGATTGTTTTGCTATTCTTCTGACGTTGGAAATAACCCGCTTTTGTTAGGGAAAGAAAACGTAAAATAAATATATTATCAATATCTATAATTTCATAACGCCAGAACTTACCATTACATACAACCCATATAACTCGCACATAATTTAGCTTTCTATTGGTGAAAGAATAATAAAAATCGATTTAGTGGTTTATGCGTGAAAGCGTGACAAACAAACACACGCAGTTTCGCATTAGTAATATTAAGTATAGATTATAATGGAATTCCCCCATGAATTGTCAGTTTAAAAAATATAAATACCGTAATGTTCAGTTTGGTGTATTGTTTCGATAAAAGTTTCACTATTTAAATAGCTACTTCTACGTCTGTTCCTATCATTTGAATAAGTTCGACTCATCCCTTCTTCTCTTTAAGGTTCAACTATTCGTATTTCGACCGATTTCTTACATATCTCCCTTAAACATTTGAAGTTTTTAAGCTCTTAAAAAAATATATGTTATTTTTTAAGATAATATCTAGATACGTTCCACGCCGAAACGCAAATTATATGAAATTCCCTCGATAGAAAAAAATCGCAAAATATGCTCCGAAAATTATTTAAAACAAGCCTATTTCTTTTATTTTACAAGTTATATTTGTGAAAAAATTCACAATGTTTCTTTAAATGATACTTAAGATATGTTCCACGAGATTTTTGCTCTATTTTAAACGAGTCATGTTTTATTAAGCTTTTTCGCAATTTTCGCTGCTATTACACGACTTAAAATATTAGCGCGCTCTGTCCAACATTCGTAATTACACATCTCTCCGTCTTCTTCTTTTTCAGCGCCGTGCGTTTCAAGAGTGCCGCCTTCAATGTTATTTATATTTTCTGAGTAACATCTGCCATATTTTCGCTAATGGACATAACCATTCGAGGCATTTCTTATCATGCAAGGTTAGTGAATTGACTAAGGGAGGGTATAAAGGGATTAGAGAGGGTAATGTCTTATTATTTTTTCGCTCAAATAAGCATAAGTATGGCGCGTAACGGGTGTTTGGAAGATATGAGTTTTTTGTGGGGTAACAATTTTACAGACGTAAACCTTTTTTAATCAAGATAAATGTGTAAATATGAGATGTTGCAAATGATCCCTGTGAAAATATTCAGTTTGATTGTAAATTATATCTAGATTAATTTATTTATGACATTTTACTCTTTAATAAAACATAATCTGCTATACTGAAAAAGCTTGCACGCTTTTCGGTTGGTCGAGGAGTACTTACTATTTATATTCAGAATCAAGTTTTTTTTTTAAAATTATGAGTATAAACCAAAGATTTTCGTTACGCAGAATAATAATAAATAATATAATAATTAGCACAGATTTAATATTATTACGTAACATACTGCAAAAAGTGATTGTTCCGAATTTTTTTTTTATTTTTTTTTTTTTTTTATTTTTTTTTATTTTTTATTTATTTATTTTATAGATCAACAAACAAGTCCCGCTAAGCCAATTGCAATTGGCTTGACAGCAAGTGCTTATAATTACTTACAAATATATATTTACATCTTTTATCTACAGTTTAAACATTTTTTCATAAATTTTATCATAAGTATCAAAATAAATGTTCTTTTTCCAATAACCAATTTTTCACCATATATTTAACCTTATTCATAGAATTATGTTGCTTTATATTGTCAGGTAATAAATTAAATATCTTCGGTATGTTGTATTCAAACGTTCTCTGTCCGTACTTATTATTAAATTTCGGAACTATTAACCCGTCGTTACGCGTGAATCTAGTGCTATATTTATGATCTAGTTTCTCTTTATGCTGCGGGGTAAATATATGCTGAATTATAATTTTATATCATAGTATTGCCTTCACAGGTAAAATTTTTGCACTCTGAAACAGCAACGGAGTATTGTGTCTTTGTTTGAAAATATTAGGGACAACTAATAATTTTACAATTGCGTTTTGTACAACTTGGACTTGTTTCAGGTTGGTTACAATAGTATTTCCCCATATTGTTAACCCATATCTTATTATTGATTCTGCTAGTGACATATAAATTATTTTAAGTGTATCAATTGATAGGAAAAAATTTAATGTGTACATTCTGCTAGCAATCGATCTGAGTCTTTTACAGGTTTTTTTTAACGTGTTTGTCCCATTTAAAAAAAACAATCTACTGTAATACCAAGCTACACACATTCCGTAACTAATTCTAAGCTTTCACAATTACAGTTAATTTGAATATTTTTGTGGATGCAATTAAAGTTATGAGAAATAATATTAGGATTAAATTGAAATTTGGCATTAGGTGATCTTATATGCATTACTTTAGTTTTTTTAGCATTTATTAATAGCCCTGCATCATGTGACCATTTACAGAGTTGATTAAAGTCAATTTGTAAGAGTTCAATTGCAATTTTTAGATCTTTGTGTGATATGACCAATGCCGTATCATCTTTTTGCTTTCAATTGCTTCAATTAATCAAAATCCATGTAACCTCAATATTTTGTTGACATTTATTACCCTTCAACTTTAACAACACCAAGACTTATCAAAATTTCCCGATACCGAGACTTCACAATCTCGAAAATAAATATTCTGATCTGGGATATTTTATGTTGTTCATTCCAATACCTTTATTTATCTAAATACAAATAGGCGCATTTAATTTCTACTATTTTTGTTATATTGAATATATATTTATGTGAGGATTCTTAGTCTCTGTTCACATTTTCACCTATTCTTACCTATATACCGGTGACGTTCCGTGAGTTTTCAGTGCACTAAGTGCTAAGATTGAAAAGTACGACGTTATTAATGTTGTAACTGAAAACGAATTTTATTTTTCTTTCAAAATTTCAACTTTTTGTATGAAGATATACTGAAATGTGGATGCGGCGCATCCACATATAGTATATAGTATATCACGGGCTCACGGACCACAACACTCACGGACCGCCACTGATATGTACCTATTTTATATATATTTATTTTTTAATACTTGTTATATTCCATTTTTTCATGTTCTAAATACTTAAATACTATATACTTTTAAAGTATTTACAATAACAGTGGTAGAACCACTTGTAAAAGAGAATGTAAAAGCCCGTTAGGGTGCGCAATAAATAAATAAAAATAACAGATAAGAATGCCATTTATAAGATAAAAGCAAACTAAGTTCAAGAGCAAGTCTTTCTAATAAATAATATCTCAAGTCAGATAATAATATCTCATCTTTCTAATAAATAATATCTCAAGTCATATCTCAAGTCTCGCAATAAATAAATAAAAATAACAGATAAGAATGCCATTTATAAGATAAAAGCAAACTAAGTTCAAGAGCAAGTCTTTCTAAAATACGCTAAACACGTAAATCTAAATCCAAATAATGTTTCCTCTTCCTATATTGTTGCAGAGTAAGGCAGTACGCTTCATCTTGGCTTGATTTTAGTTATCCGGGAAGCGGATTCTAGTTCTTTATCCTTGGCTAGGGACATGTCCTTAGTATACCTCTCCCCCTCATTTTCTCTTTGACATGAACTGGACCGAGTGAGATAGCAGCGTTGCGATCATTACTAACTCGCTCTGGTTTGTGCCAAGGCAGAAATGAGGTGGATGTATTTTGGCGATGTGTCCTTGACTTGAGATGAAAAACGGAAATCCGCCTCAAGAACTTGTCGTGGAAGATCTTGTGAGCTTTTGTAATATTACATCTTGCATTGAATGCATTTCTGGTCTTACAATACGTACTTTGTGATGCAATCGAATTGCGCTAGATTGGATTGCCAAGTGTTTTGGATTGTAAGCCACAAGAAGTGGAAGACAGCATGGAAATGTATTTTCCTTGATATTTTAACGTTTTACAGTTATGTGGTACACAACAGCGGAGAACATTATATAGTATAACGTAAATTATATTTAAAACCCTTTGTGAGTTCAACAGAGAGCTTTTATTTAAGTAGAAAGTATAACAAAAATAATAAAACCAAAATAAAAACTACACGGGTATAAATATACTTCGTAATGCACGCGGCGCGTAACCTCCTACTGAGGTCTTCAGGCTTACTATCTCTAAAGGTTCCTCTACCGATCAATGTGGACACTACGTTATCTCACAGTTGATCGTGGGTATTGAGCCTTTAGGACTGTTTGCTGGATTTCTCCTCGTTCAAGGCCGTGCAGTCGTTTTTATAGGCGGCTGGAGGTACATCTTTTGGTAATTAGGGGTCCGGGAGCGGGGAGCTGCACCCTGATTAGCCGTTAGTTTGAATTGTGCAACCGATGCAAGTCCTCCGGCACGCTGAGACGGCAGACAAGGATGCCGTATTATGTGTGAGCAAGAAAGTATTCGGATTCGCGCGGTGCCTCTCGTTACAATATAACAAATCGAGAATTGAGCACAATAAATGCGAAATAACTGGAATAAAAATGTAATATAAACTAACATAATAGGAAAGCAACTTTTGAAATGATTTGGCAGATGGTCTAAACGTAATGAAATATAACAAAAGGGGTATCATGGAAGGCGTGCGAGCGTTCAACTATATAATTCTTAGAAATCCTTGATATCATTACATAATTCTGTATATTTCTTACGGATTAATCTTTAATTACCAGGAGGGCCCAAAACCTAATCACTAAGCTGATTGAATTGAATATATACGTAACCGAAATAAATTAATTGGGAGGAAGGATTTCCTGTTAGTGGATTTAAAGGGTTTTTCTTAGAAGTACTTCGACTTAGAGAAGTTAGAAAGTTAGAACTCAGAAAGCGTTTTTAAATCTAGTCTCCTTTAACGGAAGCAATTTTCCGAACAAGACCTCCATCGATATACTTGGTGTAACTTTAGGTGACCAGCTCAGGTACGGGGGCTCCATTGAAGCCAGAGTTAAGTTAGCCTCTCAGAAACTGGGCGTACCGTACAGGGCCCGCAGATACTTTAATAGTACACAACTGCTTACCCTGTACAAATCGCAAGTGCGCCCCACGGTTGAATTTGGTAGCCACATCTGGTCTGGAGCCCCAAAATACCTAAAAAACCCTCGATAGTCCGGAAACACGCCAAACAGGCGCCCAACATTTGTACACGGTTGACATAAGTCACATGAGAACGGGTCGTTTCTACGACTCGTTCTTGAGTTCAACAGCTCGGCTGTGGAACGATTTGCCGCCCTCCGTGTTTCCTCCCTCCTACAACATGGGTCTCTTCAAGACCCATGTTCATTCCTTCCTCTCCTCAAAAACACCCTCCACACAGCATCTTCAAAGTTGACGTAGGCCCTGAGGGAAATTATTTTCCTCAGGGCTTCCTATGTGGAGTTAATGTAAAAAAAAAACCCAAAGAGTGTGTGCCGAGTTGTTTGGCGGTCCTCTTTTCTGTCTCCTCCTGCGGCGAAATGGCGTGATGATTAGTTAGTTAGTTAGTTACAAAATATCTTGTTCTGAACATGGAAATGAGATTTATCATAGATTGGCGGTGTGGTTAATGAATATCTTGATTTGCGGCTAGATACATTAATTCAAATACCGAGTCTCCGTCTGAGCCGAAGATATTGAATTCCTCGCTTGTAAGTGAATACAAACATCCCCCCGCCCTCTTTGCCCGCCCTACTTCCCGCCCTAGCGCCTCTCCGCTCGCAGCCGCTATCAGGAGCCATCAAAGAGAAAAGCACAGGACCGAATGATTTAATAATTTTTTCGAAAGTTTCAATTTAATTCGATTTACAATTATTGAATTAGAAACTGAAGAATTTCATAAAAAATCGCAATAAAAATGTGAAATTTGAAACTAAAAAAGATATTTTCCTGATTATTGGGTTTGAGAGGCAATTCCATTAAAAACAAGATGATATTCTCTTCGCGCAAGACACGATCTCTTTATTTTTATTTTTTTCTTTATACGCCAAAAAATGATTTTATATAACAGCGATACATGAAACCATAAGTATACAGTGTACACAGAAGATTGTCTGTATTACCAATTTAGGATATAATAATAATTTAAATCAATTATATAGGTACACGGTTGACATTTGTCACAGGAAAACGGGTCGCTTCTTCGACTCGTT
The DNA here is from genome assembly GCA_936435175.1 of Glyphotaelius pellucidus. Classification (NCBI taxonomy): domain Eukaryota; kingdom Metazoa; phylum Arthropoda; class Insecta; order Trichoptera; family Limnephilidae; genus Glyphotaelius; species Glyphotaelius pellucidus. Next base: position 40,019,517 of record OW386543.1, read on the forward strand.
CCTGAGTTCAACAGCTTGGCTGTGGAATAATTTGCAGGCCTACGTGTTACCTCCTTCCTACAACATGTGTCTCATCAAGACTCATGTTCACTCCTTATTTTATTTTATTTTTAATTACTCTTTACTCATAAAAATATCTTAGGTATACAGTCAGGTACAATCATCTCGATGTCCGCGTTCTGGCCATTACCGCTAACTTGTCTCTTTCCACTTGTTCCGTTTGAAAATAATATTAGATACCCTTTTTGAGCACAAATAAAGCAACATATGAAAATGTACAATGCAATAGAAGAACCGCACCCTAGTCAACTCGGTTATCTAATTCCCTTTGACGTGTTTCCTTGTAAATAATAAACGTGCTAATAGTGGGTTATATGTGAAAAAGTTTAAGTATATGGTGGGCCGTGTCCTAGCTACGTTGTTTTTGAATTACTTTTTGACACGTTTTCTTCAAATTACACGAACAAATTATACGGTTTGATTTCTTTTCTCCCGTGTATATGTATTATATTTAATCACTAATAGTGGTCAACGAATGCCCGCTCCATTCATCCCCGGCGGGACTGACGAGGTCCACAGGGCAACTCCTGAGGCCCTAGACTGGCTTGCAGACCTAGATGTCCCCCTCTGACCCCCCCACCATACGAAAGAAGAAAAAGAATCACTAATACACCTACGTTTTTCAATACCATTTCACGGAATAAAGCGTCACGCACACGACCATCCGTGTAGAAAGTTATTTTTTTTTATTTTTTATTTATGAAAAGTATACAATACAGAATATAGTAAATTATATAAAGCATTGTACTCCCAGGAGTTAATAAACTCATTGCGGGAATGATACGCATTACATGAAACATATAGCTGTATGTATTAAATGGACATATGATGGGGACATACACAACATTATTATTTCAGATAGTCATTAATAAGATGAAGTTTGAGCATGTTAGTTTGGGTCTTTTTACATTGACTTGCACGTTTGATCTCGTTGGGTAGTTGATTATATTTTGTGTGAGCTATGTATTCTAGGGATCTTAGTCCATATTTTGTTGATTTGATTTTTGATATAAGAAGTTTGTTGTGATTTCTTGTGTTGTGTTGGTGTACGTCGCAATTGTAATAGAGTGTAGTGTTGGAATGTGCCGAGTGTTGAATTACTTGTAATATAGTTTTAGTTATTTCAAAAGTGGGAATGGTATTAAAAGGAAGTATTTGGGTGTTTCTGTAGATATCTTTGACATGTGTGTCCCAAGGTAGACTGAAAATATTTCGCAGGGCTCTATTTTGAACGACTTGGACTTCTGAAATCATTTTTTTTGTAGCAAATCCCCAAATTCCGGCGAGATATATTAGATGTGAGTGAATCATAGCATGGTAAATCGATTTTAATAGAGAGGGAGGAAGTAACCCGCGAAGTCTATATAAAACACCAGTTATAGGAGTAATTTTGGATAGAACATGTTTAAATTGGTGATCCCATGTGAGTTGTGAATCAATGAAAAGGCCAAGATATTTTGTAACATCAGCCCTTTCAAGGCGGTTATTATCAAGACTTATATTAAGACTTACATTTTTTTTATTTGCAAACAGTATGTAATGTGTTTTTTTTATGTTTAGGCTAAGTTTGTTTAGTCGCAGCCAGTTTGCCAGGCAAGCTATATCCCTTTCCATTTCCTTTTCAAGTTCGTTTAAATCATTATTGTGATAAAGAATCACTGTATCATCTGCATAGAGTTGTATTGTACCCTTAAGTCCCCATTTAGCAATATCATTTATATATATTAAAAATAGTAATGGTCCAAGTACGGAGCCCTGAGGCACGCCACATTTTATCGTTCCCATGCTGCTTGTCCCTTTTCCAACAAAGGTCTGACAGTGTCGGTTAGAGAGGTAGCTACACAGTAACTTCAGGGGAGTGCCTACTATGCCTAGGTGTTCTAGCTTCTTTAGTAGTATCCCATGGTCAACCGTATCGAAAGCCTTTTTTAAATCTATAAATAAGCCTGCAGTGTGCTTACCCTGGTCTATATGCTTTTGGAGGGCGTATACAAAATCGAAGGCAATGTCAAAGTTGCCCGTGTAATGACGGGAAATCAAAGATACCGTTGTTTTTATGTATTTTGAATATTCGCCGTTCGCCTGTTTTTGTAACGCTCTCGTCACCAGCTTACTCCCCAAGTCAAGCGTGCGTAAAGAAATTTTACTTAAAAAATTAAATGATTTTTTTAAGTTAACGTGCTCGCCTTTTTTTCGCCAATTCTGCCAAACTAGTGCTTACCAAATACTCATAGGTTACGTGGTGAAAACATCTATTCTATCATTTCGTTATGTTTTAAGTGGCCGACATCTCTCATACGAGGCAAATTTTTATTCCATGTAATTGAATTTTTGAGTGCAGTATTTTCCATCGCCCGAATGCCAACAGCCGCCTGAGCCTTTTTTCTTAAAAATATTCGTATTGCGTATCCAGCGCTTACGAAAGTTTACTAATTTCGGTTGTGATGTGACTACGTACTAATTACATTTTAAAATATGAAAAAATATATTCTAATTATTTTCAGTACATATACATATATATATAAAGATAATATAATGAATTTATGCCACCGCCTTTAAAATATTTATCATCAGCGTTGTTGTCTTTCAAGCAGATGATCGGGGTTTGATTCTGGCTGTGGCAATTTTTTTAAATTTAAAAATTTTATATTATTGGTTTTCTTTAAAAATTGTCTGCATTAGTTTTTCAGTGTTCAAATTTAGAAACTATTGGTTAAAATCTGTCGCTTGGTTAGTAGAATATCTCCAATCTTTTTGATATTATGATTTTTCAGGAAGGCAAGAATTTGACAAACAAAAATTCTATTCGCTTGAACATTCTCGATTAATACAATCTTTTAAATCCATCTCGTCAGAATTTTGATACCAATGCAAATCTGACCAAAAATATCAAAGAATCCGTAATAATAAGAGATTGCTGAACAAATCCCGGATTATATTTTGCGCTTTGAAATACCTGAGATGTCTGAAATATTAGAGTTCTTACTTATTCAGCTCTGTCTGCTACCCTGTTGCGTCGGGGTATCCCGGACTTAAACGCTTGCAAGAAGTATTCCCTCGCCTGTCTACAATACCCGCCCTAAGCTCCAACCACTCCGAGGATGTAATCGAAGCAACAAGCTTAAATATTTCCTACCTTTTCCTTTTGCTTTTAGTTTGCTACGGTTGTAGAGTACGTGCAAGATATTGGAATGGTTTCAAAAATAATATTAATAAATAATTTTAATATTGCGAGTATGTTTTGTGATGTTATTTTACCATTTTGCCAACTGAAGCGAGAAACTGACATAACACGTATCTGATAAGATATTCGTCTGGTTTTAAGATAAAGAATTGTACTGCTTCTTCGTCTGTACTGTTACTCCCTCCCTATAAGGGGGTGGAATAGCCCCCTTGTCCCTGCCTGGCACAGGTGGTGCCCTTAATTTATACTATCTGCAAGCGCTTAGTTTCCTGCACTGTCACTGCGCCACCCCTGATGTAGCGGTAGCAGTGAGAGGTGGGTTCCTTTTGACCCTGATCTCCAGTTCTCTTGTTTGTGGTCGGCTAGAGTGAGTTACTTAGTCCTCTAGGTTCTTCAGAAGTCTCTTCTCCACTATCCCACCATCTTCATAGGGGTCACGTCTGGCCACTGTGTTGCCAGGGACGGTGTGAAGGGTTTGAAGGGCCAACTTTCCTTCCACTGCTCACTTGTCTATCCTCAGGACTGCCTGTGGCTTGCCAGAAGCTCTGGATGTTGCTCTTGTGTTGTGGCTGCCGTGGGAACATGTTTCAATTGCTTTTTCTTTCTAATTTATATTCCTCTATAAATGCTGTCTCTCCGCTAGCTTCAAGAACGGGAACAAACTACCTAGGATGAGAACACTTAAAAAAAAAATTTGGTATGTATAATTGTATGTTGTGCCGTGTAGGGACAGTCGGGGGCTTTTAGAATCATTTCAAAGTAGCTTCGTTTAAAAAAATAAATGTAGAGTCTTGATGTGAGAACCGATAGAGGGACCAATCTGGTCCTTAAAACGGTTCGGGAAAGTGGTGGGTGCCCTCGATTGGTGTTAAGATAAGGGGAGAGGTACCGCAGGGATCGACTAGGGGCCATTGCTTTTTGCTATACATACCGCTGACATTAAGCTATTGTGCATTGAATACTGTGGGTCGCACATGATGCACAATCACATTTATCACTTCTTCAAACACAGCAAACTTATTTTGTTGCACCATTTCAACTCAAAATTAATAAATACTTAAAAACAGAAATGATTTTTTATAAATTAAAAGAAAAAGATTGTTAAGAATGGAAAATAACGTTTCTTAATAATCAAATTTCAAATTATACAACAACGAACATACTACCAAATACTTATAACTTTTTCTAATACTTCTACGAAAACTTTCTTTCTAAAACTAAGAAATTGCATATTAAATAATAAGGAAAGAGACTTAAAAATTGGAAAAAATCTGGAGTCTTCTACTGGAAATATTTATTTATTGAAATATAAAGTGTACATAGAAACATAAGCTACACATCTCACTAGGGCATTCCTCTATCGAGATGTGCAGTTTTACAATAATGGAATTTAAACCCCCCCCCCCCCCCCCCCTCTTGATATTGACCCCATGATTCCTACCCAACTTTCATACATTTTTTCTTCCCAGAACTTCCACATCTTTCTTTCCTAATAAGACTTAAAACACAGCATCCCCAAAATGACATAGGCCTTGAGGGCAAATATTTTCCTCACTGACTCCTGGTTGAACTAATGTAAAAAAAAGTTGACAGTACAGTAAAAGGTTGAAACCGTGAGCATTTGTTTACGCTGTTAATTAACGCATTTATAAACATGTAGCTTATGATATTTTAATTCTATGGAACGTAAAACAAGATAAATTATTTCTGCATTCAAACATGCTAATGGAATGCCACTTTAGAGCTTTCGATGCATAATTAAAAGGGTATTTCAGGTTTCCATCAGTGTAATTCCTTATTTTTATCCGCTTTTATTCTCTTTCTACCCTTTCCACACCTCTTTTCAACTCAAAGAACAGAGATGGATGATACCTCAAATGGGTTGTCACTGCGGTCCCAGTTGCAGGAGACCGATGTGGAACCGATGCATCGTCCAGTTACTTTTGGAACCTGTTCCCCAAAAAGTTTTTTTTTTTTTTTACATTGGTTCTGAGCCCTTGAGGAAAATAAATTCCCCGAGGGCCTGTGTCTTTTTTGGCGATGCTGAGTGGAGGGTCTGTTTAGGAAAGGAAGGAGAGGTAGTTCTGGAAAAGAAAAAGGTATGAGGGATGGGTAGGAATCTGTTGGTCAGAATGTCCAGAAGTGACGGATGTATGAATCAGGTCAAAATGTCTCCCTCGATCCAGCCTGCCATGTTAGTGGGCAGACGCATAGGTTGAGGTTTGTCCGCCAAGATACGGACAAACCTCACGATTTATTTTCCAGCTCCATTGTGAATTTAATTTTGCTTTGTATCCAGTAATTGACGGCTTCACCAAAGCTAAACGCAAAAAACCATGCTGATTTTTTTCTAACACCAGCTCGTAGAGAAATGGAGCTGGCAGCACGGTATCGCTTCGACACACATAAGTAAACACTCTCCCCAATATCATTTACTCATCTGCCCTGATGATGGACACTGTAACGCTGTCCGAAACGTTGGCTAAAGAAGGAGGTAGCGAAACACGGCATAACACCCCAAAAATCATAACAAAAAAAACTTAATTTTGAATTAATATATTTTCATTTTCGATAAATATTCCAAAAGAAACCAATTCCAAGAATAACCGGCTCATCAGAAGAAATAATCAACGGATTCAGTGACGGCAAAGGAACCAGTTCCTTGTATACGGGACAGTAATATCGACCATCGCTATCAAAGACAGATATTGAAAAATAGTAAATCGAAATTGCTTTCAAAACTATTGAAGAGTCAAATGGATATTTCAAAAATTTATAGCTCACGATAGAAACGATGAATTGTAAATGGTGGCGTTAAAGTACACATTCGGATTTTCATGCGAAAATAGATTTTTATGTCGTATTTATGATTAATCTTCACCATGCAGAAAACGCTATTTTCATATTATTCCAAATAAAAAACTTAGTTAAAACTTTAGAAGAAATTTCCACCTGGCAATATAAGTCCACTATAAAATAAAATGTACAAAGTGGTAATAAATCGTTCTCCAACTCCTTCCGAAGTCTGCAAACGTTTAAGCAGCAAGACCGCTAAATATTCTGCATCCATTGTTACTATTTTCTGCAGATCATAAATTATTTAGCGTTGCAAAACAAAACCCCTGAATGCAAATTTTCTGCAACAGCTTACTACGAGACGTGATAAGAAAGCATTAAGTTTTGTACTGATGGTGACTGGGGAATATGGGTATACTTGTCAGTGGCGGTTCGTGAACACACAATGGAAGCGCAATCAAAAGTGGGAGAAAAATATATGAAAAAGTCTTATATTGGTATTTTAGACGTTACGTATATTATTCCCTAATATAAAGGAATTATTAATTTTCCAATTGGTTCGCTACGTTTGGTGACTTAGTAGGGGTGCCAGTATTTTATTTTGTTTATTTATTAAACGCCTAGAGAGCTTTTACATGTTTGGTAGCAGGTACAATTAATTCATTACAGATAATTTTGAAACAAATAAAAAAATATCAAAAATAAAAATAGATAAAATATGAACACAAGTCATAAAAATACAAAAATACTGATGTGTTTAGGAATAGTGGAATATATTTTTCACAAGATCCACAAAACTCGCCAAGTTGATATTAAATATATCAACATCACATATGTACTGATTTCCCTTAGTGTATTTGTGATGTGATTTGTCTAGGTCTTGGCGGCATCTGCCCATCCACTGCGTGGCGAATTGGATCGGTAGAGACTAGTTGAGGGAGACCTAACCTAGACCTTTTCAGCCGGATTCTCTCGGTCCTTCTTACACCACAGATTCACATGTCCTTCATTCCTGGACACAACGGCACCCATATCCTAACCACCCCTCATCCTTTATCCAGTCCAAAACGTCCTTTCCTTTCTTTCCCTAAAAAGACCTTCCACACATAAGATGACATAAGCCCTGAGGAATTTTTTTTTCCTCAAGAGCCTCCAGTGTGGAGCTAATGTAAAAAAAAATCTTTTCACTCTCAACCTGAGATTAGCGACCTGGCAACAAAATATAATTCGGCGATTCATTTAAACGTCTGCCACTAAATAATAAAATAGTGACAAAGTAGCACAAAATTGTTTTTATTATGAAAATTAGAATTATATTAATTATTTTACAAAAAATATTAAATTTTCTTCTTTTATATAAAAAGTAACATCTTCAGTGATTACGTTATTAATAACTACTTAAAATACGATAATCACTGAAAAAACCCTATCGATTCTTGCAAAATACTAATCCTTACTAATTTTGTGTTGAAAATTCTCTTAAAAACATCTAATAAACTCACCTATCAAAAAGTCAAAGTTCCCACGTCTACTAATGCCTGTTTTGGTAGCTTGTTTTGTATTTTTTTTTTTTTTTTACATGAAATACCGCACAAGAGTCCCAACTGCTCCCGTCTGGAGCCAGTGAGACTATGGCATCCCCAATTGGGGTATGTTGTGAGGCTGAAGGTAGTGGGGAGGGGAAGGAGATAGGGAAGAGGTAGGTGGGGAAGTACCTGGCTATTCAGATCTGGTCACTAAACACGGCTAAAGCCATTTCAAGCAACGTTTCAATTCTGAATGGTGGTCTTACACCAGGGCGATACTATAAGTATCTTCCACTCTGAACTATTTCTTCGAACAAAAAGTCTCATGGTCGCTGAGATTCATAACGCACACATGGAATTCATTTCGAACTAGATCTTGGGCAATATAATTCGGACGGGTGGATTTTTACGCGAAATTCGACTGGAGCGAATTGTGGTAAACTTATAATACAGGTTTGTCTTATTTTCTAATATTTTTAATGGAGTTCACTGCACAAACGCAACTAAGAGTAAGCCGCCACTGATTTCTATTATCATTCACGACGGGGAAAGCTTTATTTTGAACCCAAAGCGCTGTCTGAAAATAAAATTTAATTTTCTCTGCTTTACAGGCGTTTCAACTTCATAATGTATTATGCAAAGCGGTTAAGTAGTTTTTTTAGTACGAAAATAGCGTGCAATACTTGTATTTTTTACATGATACAGTTTTGATTGAGATTCCAATGTAATAAATACTGTGAGAATTATAGAACTATTACTATCAGAATTATATCACTGGTAGGTATTATTAGACTTATAATCTCTCAATTTCCATTAATGTACAAGAACTCTTTGACAAATAATTCTCTCATTAATTTTACTTGTTAAAATTATTATTATGATTTTTTCTTATTTTTTTAATGAAAGCGTAAGATAGATCACGAAATTATTCAATTTAAAAAATATATGTGAGATTGCCTTTACTCAAACCTATATTTTCTTAAAACAAATTCGAACTTTCGGATAGGAAATATATCGAAGAAAGATTAGGTTTATATTTTTCTGCTTCACAAACCAATGAGTTAACACATTTTTTTCTTTATAGATTTAATATATTGTCGTTCTAATTTTTTATACTTTGTTACTATTCTCAGTAGCTTTTTACTACTAATACTATATTTAATTGCTTTATGGCTTTTATAACCTTGTATTTGACTGTGAATCTAACAATTACAAATGTAAACGGCACTTCCTCATAAACAATAACATGCAACAACCTAATGTGAACTAAATCAGGCAATTTGACTGTCCTAAAACGGGAAATCTCCTGGCTGGACAGTCAAAGTTTTCTTATAATGTATATGTATTTTTTTCAAATAAATAAATAAAAATAAAATGCAGCTTATTTATTTTTTTCGAAACATACACCACAACATGTGCTATTAACATAATTGAATTTATATATGTATTGTAATACAATAACAAAACGAAAGTAACAATATAAATCTATAGTTAAATATAAAAACAAAATGTAAAAAAAGGAGTTGAGGTAATAAGCAGTGAGTAAAAAGTTAGATGGATAAATGGAAGTATAAAGTAAAAGCATAAACTATAAAAGATAAAGTATAATGAAAAAGTTAAAAAAATTAAATAAAAAGTTAAAAGGCAGGAAATAATGCAGTAAAAGAAGATATCTTTAAAAATAAGTGCAAAGGTTATAAATATAAGAAGATATCTAATATAACAAAATATAAGACAATATCTTTAAAAATAAGTACAAAAGTTATAAATATGAGGATATATATAATATTAGAAAATGTAAGAAGATATATTTAAAAATAAGTACAAAGTTATTAATATTTCAAAAAAAGTACAACAAGTAAAGAGTAAGAAATGCTCTTAGGAGCCAAAAATTGAAGATAATAATATAATTTACAAAATATAAAAAGTAGGTATTTCTGATTATGACGAGCTATTTATGATATGTTTCTAATCCATAGATATTAGAGTGCGTTAGAGGACATTTTATGTTTACATGATTAATGATTATATTATGATTACGTGGTAGTAATAGCAGACAATTTGCTTTATGCATCTTTTGTATGATGACAGACTTCCAGCATGATCGATATGAGCAAATTCACTACCTAAAGTGTGTAGACGATGTATTATTGGATTTTGTTCAGCATTACTGAGAGTATTGTTGCAATAATAAGGTGATTTGAGTCGAGTTGTTCTACTATGTACATGATAATTGATTAATGAAACTAATTCAGGGGAGTAAAACCAGTTATTGTTTATTTTAAATAAAAAATTAGATCATTAAATATTCTTCCATCTTTTAACAATAACAGTGGCATTTTTTGTAATAGAGAATCATATGGGGGAATGTTGAATGATGAATACTTGAAAAAAAAAAAACGAAATCCAAACGAAATGAAACGCAAACGAAAACCGTATGGTTAAACCATGTATGATCGTGTGAGAAATGTGGAGTTCCGCAAATAATGCAAGTCTGATGTAAGTGTAATAATAAGGATTAAGAAAGGGGCCGTCAGATGGTTTGGGCGTGAATGAACGATGAAAGGAGTTGAAGAATATATGACAAATGGCAAAGGAGTTGAAGAATATATGCCAATGGCAAATGTGAAACTAAAAGAAGTCGGGGACGCCCGAAGAGGATATCGCGCGATCAAGTGAATCAGATACTTGGGTCGGGTCAAAAGAAGAATATATACGAGACGATGTATGAACGTGAATGAGGCAAAGAGTATGTGCTAAGACAGAGTTACGTCCTCTCTGCCTACCTCTGCGGAAAATGGCGTGATGGTTAGTTTCTAAGTTAGTTAGTTACTTATATAAGAACATAACGGAATAGGTATTTATAGGTTTTGTGCGTTGTCGCGTTGTGCTTGTGTGGTTTAGTCACACCAATAACTTGATAAAATCGTTTCCGTCAAAATACATGTTCTGATTAATTTTGTGTGCCCCTTCCAAACCATTCACTTAGAGTTAGCAATCGAATTAAATAATACTACTTTTATGAAACTGTTTGTTTGAGATATCTGAAGCAGCAAAACTCTTGAGTTACATCCTCATAAAATTGTCGAGCGTCTGCTGTCTAGAACTTTAAGGTTATCGCAAACATTTTCAACTCATATTGGCATTTTATTTAATTGTGGTTATAAACATTGATATAAAATATAAGGGTGGCCAAAAAAAAAATAGATACAGAATTATGAGATGGGGAACAAAAAAGGCAATAGTCCAAAAAATTTACATTAATTTTTTGAGAATACCGTTTATCATTAAGCATATAAAAAGAACAAAACATATCAAAAATAAAGTCAAATCAATCTTTAAAAAAAAATAACAACCAACATCACCAATCAGAATGTTACAACTTCATTTCATGCAATATAAAAAAATAGCGTCACAACAACCTAGTACTTCAGTTTATATTTATTGTACACTCTATGTAAAATTATGTTATAATAATTATGAAATAACTCCTACGCCAAGCTCAAGAGCTAGCACTTTTAATTGGCGTAGAAAATCATTGAATTACGCATTTCACTATTTTGTTGTGCCTACTATTATGTTCAATTCTGTAACAATGTTGTAAATTAAACAATTAAAAAATAAATAAAGGTTTTACCGTACCATTTCAAAATACATCATTAAACACAATTTATTGTACACCATTATATTTGCAATTTTTTTTCTTCATTACCGCATTTATGTATTTTATTACAATTTATTAATTCATATCTTATTGAATTTTGTGTAGTGGGGGCCTCAGCGCGGGTAAGCACCTAGTGAAGCCCACATTATCAAATAATGTTTTTAATCTTCCTTTCAATTATTTATGGCTTTCACCTTTCAAGGGAGAAAGTTAAGGTGAATTTATATACTAATTTTATTGAACTGTTCAAATTTTTAAATTATATGGAAGATTGGATTCAAGTTCAAACTTAGAAGAGTTATGTTGAAGGGGGGCAATTTTAGATAATGCTTGACAGAAGAAAGGATGTTTATTTAGAGAGAGACAACCAAAAAATATATGATCTAAAGTTCCCACTTCTAGACCAGAGAATGTACAATCTGGGAAGTCAAGGAGCTGAATTTTAAAGAGGTGAAAAGGTATAGAACAATGTCTGATTCTCAGTCGAATAAGTGAGGAAATTTCTTTTTTGGAAAAATGGGGGAGTTGTTGAAACTACGGTTTTGATGGGATAGTCATATGTATTGAGACCTAGTAGGCTCCCTAGGATTGACGAGCCAATACTCTGCCCAAACATTGTGGGATCTATCTTTGATGTTGAAAAAAATATCGGAGAGGAGAATATGGTTTATGAGGGTAACAATAGGGTTGGACGCTCCTTGTTTTGCCAAGGAATGGCAATATTGTTACCCACCGTGCCAACATGTCCAGGAATCCAAATTATAATTACAATTTTTCCAGAGCTTTGAAAGGAGGCTATCAGCACTCGAATAAGGCAGTCAGAGAGAACAAGGGAACATTTAAAATTATTTTTGATTATGTATTTGAGAAATTGAATTACTATGAAAAAATTGAATATTGGTTTTAAATTGAATAAAATATTATATCATTAGAATTATTGTGGTATACGTTAATACCTAAACCACATTTAGGAGAGTCTGGAGATTTGGAACCATCAGTAAATAAAAGAGGTGTTGGGCCATTTAGATGAGATAATGTCATTGAATATATGTATTTGCAGTACAGGCTGGGTGATTGGAATGACTTTTAAGGATGTCGATCCCTTCTAAAGCTGTTGGAAATATGGTTTCGTAACTATATTTTAATTTGTATAAACATTGATTTACGGTTTTAAAAAATTTTACAAAACGCCATATTTTTAATGGATTTTTTTGGAAAAAAGTTTGTAGGTATATCAGCAAAAAGTATCAGCAAAAAGTCAGCAAAAAGTATGATGGTAATTCCGTAAAAACATTGAGATTTTAGAATCTCGAATCTTTTATAGTTCATTTGTTAAAACTATACCCATATTCATAAAAATTTACCCATGTTATCTACCACCGCCACTTTGTTATCTACCGCAGCCCGTGCCATAGAGAACGGTTCAGTGGATTTTAATCTACAGTTGGTAATGGTAATCTATAGTTTAATTTTATATATTTTCAGTTTCATAAAGTTTCACATATCCAATGACAACCCTGGTGAACTTTATTAAAGGGACTGGGTTGTTATTAAGGGATTGAGGTAAAATGGGAGATAGCACAATGGGCCTATGGCCTAAGTGCTCACGGGAACTACTTCTAAACCATCTCCGCCTTTATAAAAATAAAATAGTATTAGCCGTCGAGAAATCTTCATGTGAAATGGCTAATAATTGCTGTGTCGTCGACATAAACATAACGTTTATTCTAGAATTTTAACATAGTAAACTATATAATAATAAAAGGTAGAACCTAGTATTGACCATGTGGTACAAATTAACTACGATCTATTGAATCAAAAATACCTGTGCATTGTCAATAAATAATACGAGTACCTACACTTTTTTTTTACTAAGATAGCTTAGAAAGTTTCTGAAGTAGGTACTCTTTTTCTGAAACCAATATTGATGGGTATCGGTTTTTAATGGTAGTTAATTGATATCAGTCTCTAATGCGTATACTTGTGGGAGATCCCACGCACTTTTTTATTATAATAACAGAGCAATTCAACTGCATTGAGCATCGACATTTTCAATGTCACCTGCAGAGAGTTCAGTTCTCTTGACATACGTCACAACATAGTGAAATTGCCCCCATGCACTTTTTTTCTTTTAAATTTTGTAATCGTCTCCATAATAATTTGGTGTATAACTGTTTTATGGAGAACCTGGAAAAAAAAATTTGTTTGTTTCACAGATTTTTCGAGAGTCATACCAAGAATACATTAGGGGAGTCTGCATGGAATGTAGTTATTTATTTAGATTTTTATTTACTATTTTAACATTTTTTTTACACAGGGGTAAGTAATAAAAAATAGGTTTAAAAAAATTATTTCTAACATTACAGTGGTTTACAACTGGATAAAATTAAAAAAAATAATAATAACAAACTGAAATCTCGGAAGCAATAAGTTTTAGACATCGATAATGTTACATTGAATATTATGTCGATTTTGTATATTTGTTTGCTGAACTAAATAAACGAGAAATGATGATGATGATATCAGGTAAAGGTCGTGCAATTAAAGTTAACCCAAATAATATGAATGTAGGGTTGTGGGTATTGGCGCTTTTCTCCATACTTTCGACAAAGAAGTCCTTGCCAAACGTTACTGAGAAACAACCTTTGTCTTGTTCACGCCTATTTTTTGTTAAAAGTGAGAAAGCTCGAATATTGATCGATGATCGATGTTGAATATTCAGAAAGTCTTTCAGAGTTTTATTTTTATTGTCTTAAAAATGAAATTTTTTATTTTTATTTTCGCTGGAACTTTCTTTCATGAAATCGAAAAACTACCGTAGCTAAGTACTGAATAAGGAACTCCAGTGAAAAATATTTTGGCTTTAAAAAAATATGTTCAAATAGACCAATAAACGCTGATTCTGATTATATAAGTTGTATTAAATAATATTTAACGTAGAGTTTAAAAAAATATATTAAAAAGTCCATTTTAAAACAGTTCATTAAAACACCCTGTCAAGTTGATATTATTGAATTTGTGAGGCGTGGCGTCACCGCGTCCATAAAACGCTCCAATGCTGAAATTCAAAATGGCCGCCAATGATAAGCTGATTCCAGTTGCCTACAAAATTCATACTTCGGTTGGTCATGATGACGTCACACTAGATTCGGTGGTTTTCGGGGGATCTTGAAAAATTAAAACTTTGACATTTATTTTAACTATTAAAACTAACTATAAAAATAAAAATAAATATGCAGTTATTTAAGTTAGAAGTTCATTATTCATTTTAAAAATTAAAAAAATTGGACTGGAGTTCCTTATTGTCTTATTATACAATAGGTGAAGGTGGTATAAACAGAAGAAAACATTTATTTTCAGTTAAGTGGAGCGACGATAATAAATCTTTTCAAATTGAATTTCATTTTGATTTCAATACCAACCCAACGCTACTTACCTAGCTGTTTGCATTTAAGGCGACGCACCACGTCATGGATCGGGTGCTCTAACAATAACACTTCTTATATAGATGGCGATAAGGTTTAAATTCCCGCTTAATGCCGATGCCTGTTTTAATTTACACAAGAAAAGAGCGTCGTAAATAAGCGTGTTTTCTTTTATTTTGCGAAATTCATGCACAAATTGATCGTCCAGTTGATTAGTCAGACATATCCAATTAATAGCTGTGAGATAATGAGGAAAGCAATATTCAAATGCTCGCCATAAATCAAATATTATTTAAACGTGTCTGTTTTATACATGTTAAAAATGCTATAAAATATTACCGGTAAGCGTAACGGTCCGGTAAATTAGTAAGAAATTTTTTTATTAGGACGGGTTGTTTCAAAAAATTTGATGGATTCATCAAATATTTGAAGTCAATTTTCACGTTCTGCGTAAGTTCTATTCAAGTTCTGTGATGATTTCAGTTTTGTGAATCAACTGGTCTATAATGATGTAATAATAGAACTTGAATAGAACTTACGCAGAACGTGAAAATTAACTTCAAATATTTGATGAATTCATCAAATTTTTTGAAACAACCCGTCCTTAGTAACTCAGAAAACATATTTTTTTTCTTCAAAATAGGCATATTTACTTTGGGGTGTCATCATTAATTTTATGAAAAACAAATACCTTTGTATTACACCACTATTATAATCAGTGGTGTAATACAAAGGTATTTGTTTTTCAAAAAAAAAAAAAAACATATTTATTTGTTTGTTTCACTACAAGTTCTCTGAATTAATATTGATTTGATGATATTTATGAGAAAACTGGGTATTGTAACAAACAGAGGGTACAATTTTACGTATAACAGAACACTCAACTCAAATTTCGATTCTTCGGAGAAATATTTAAATGTTTCAAGATAATTTTCTAAAACACTTTATTTTCAACATTACACAATAAAATCATAACTCAAAGGAGGATCGTAACTAGAAGATTTTAAAGCAGTGTTTAGAGCTGATACATTTTTTTTTCTAGATTTATAAAAGACTTGTTAAAAAAATACTCGACTATCGCAAAGATTAAGATGGTCCTGATTTCAGTATTTAAATAAACCTTTGATTTTACATTACTGCACAGTGCTTCACCTTAAATAAGAAACACTTTTAGCAAAATTCTGATTAATTGAAATTGCAAAGATATCATAAATTATGAACTGGCAAACAAATCGTTTTCTTGTAACACGCGACGCCACAATAGTGAAACATAACACCAGAGAACATGATAACGCCATGACTACGTTATAAATCAAGGCCTGTGAATAATTAGGTCCTTCCTTGCAAGGGGATGGTAAGGGGATGGAAGGATCAGATGGGATGCTAAATAACGAAGGAATCAGAAATAGCAGTAGGGGTAGAATCGTATTCTATCCCTGCTGAATTATTACTGAATTAATTTTCTATAATCGATATCTTGCCATGCTTGTTTATCTTGGAAATCAAATATTGTTTAACTACTACGGTCTATCAAATGTTGTTTAACCACTTCGGTCTATTTGTGCGAGTTTTTTGTATTTAACGAACTGTCAGATCTATAAAAATTTTGTGGTATTTCCGTTTCGCAATTAAAGCTCAATAAAATAAATATTTCTATACTAAATATTAAAAACTGTTTCGGAAAGGTTATAAAATAAGCTTTCAAATTGGATTATTATGAACAAATATTAAAATTTAGAAAGCAAACAAAAAAAAATTGTAAAAATGACTCACGTGATGTTTTTACGTGAAAACGGTACTAAAATCACGGGTTATGTAAAAAAAAACTTATTTTATCGTACAAATTACATTTAATGTTTAATAAACAATTTCGTCACCTCACTTTTTTACTATTTCACGCAAAAATATTTAATAAAAAATTAACACTGTCTAACGGCGTATGTGGGGTTTGGCGGATGAAAACTGTTTCTACAAAATAAGTACTTTTTACCTATATCTATAGACAACGTTGAATAGAGATATGTAGCGTGTTCTATTATAGATATTCTCATTTTTGTTTAAGGGTTTTAACTTGAACAAAACGCGGTCATACCGATTTCTGTGGGAATACACGCGTTAGCTTGTAAGCAAGCTTATTGTACTGGACTGCTATTGTTATATTGTTTTGTAAACAAGCATAAGGGTCGGAGTGGTTAAATCAATTACTTTTTTTTACAATAACTCCACACAGGAGGTCCTGAGGAGCATAATTTCGCTCAGGGCCTATGTCATCTGAGATGCTGTGTGGAGGGTCTTTTTGAGGACAGGAAGGAATGAACATTGGTCTTGAAGAGACCCATGTTGTAGGAAGGAGGAAACACAGAGGTCGGCAAATCGTTCCACAGCCGAGCTGTTTAACACAAGAACGAGTCGAAGAAGCGACCCATTATGACCATGACCATACCACCCACCATGTGACAAATGTCAACCGTGTACATATGTTGGGCACGCGTTTGGCGTCTTTCCCGACTATGCACCGGTTCCGAAGGGGTCAAAGACGCTAGTTCCTCGGAGCATCTTCCATTGAAATACCAGTAGAACAAGGATAGCATTCCCACCCGACGCCTGTGCTCTAAAGATTGCAATCCGTTTGTTACGATAGGATAATCTATCAAACGGACCGCCCTTTTCTGCACAGAGCCGAGAGTTTTTTTTCAGGTATTTTGGGGCTCCAGACCAGAGGTGGCTGCCAAATTCAACGGTGGGGCGCACTTGTAATTTGTGCAGGGTTAGTAGTTGTGTACTATTAAAGTTATTATCCAGATAAAACAATAAGGGAATAAAAATAAATTCACAGAACTCAAAATTTGATGAATTGTTCATATTCTGTGAAACAATCCGTCCTAAGACATCATGGTATAATTTCTACAACGGATTTAAAAAAAGGATTAAAGATTTGATATTATTTATTTCTCTTGCATTACAAGTCGATAAAATTTTTTGTGATTTGGCAACAATATTTTGAACTTAAAATCATAAAATCAGCTAAATTACTTTTTTTGGTGAAATTTTGAAAAATGTTAAGTTGACCTACGTTCATGCAATTATTTTCAGCTCGGAGCATCATTTCCACCGCAAGTTAACTGTGTGTAAAATATCCGCTGAACTGACATGAAAAAAATCGATAATTATTGTTTAATTTATTTTTTCAAAGTTCTGTAAAAAATCAATTAAAAGTCGGGCGAAGCCGGAAATCAAAAGTGTTATTTTTTATAATACTCGTTTTGTTCAGTAGTTTTCAGATATAAGTAGTTACTTCTTATTGAACAGCTTTTTTTCATAAACTACGTCGCATTTGACAACATCCCATTAAATTTTACAACGTTTATTACACTCCCCCGCACAGTGGGTATTATACTTGCGTTCATATTTTGCGATCCTTTTTATAGTTAATTTTATTTCATTTACACCACGTAATGATAATGTACGTCGTTCGTCCTTAAAAAAGGTAATTCTTTGGGGTTTTATTGGTAGAAATACGACCTTAAATAGTCAAAGGCTTTTATTCGGGGATATCCGGCGCGACCTTTTATTCCTTCTTCGTGAGGAAAACCCATCTCAGATATTTGAAGTTTCTCCCTAGCTGTCAGTACTAATAGGCTTCTCTCTAAACGCATGATAACGTGCCAGGAAGTATTGCATACTATGGAAGAACCTACATTACGGGGCTGGCTTTAGCTGAAATAAAATGTCATTATTATGACAACAGTTTTTTTCCTTAGAGCCCAACAGATGTTTATTCTAAATCGCATTCGCCCTTCTTTCCAATGGTCCAATGTTTTAAATTGAAAAAAATATCATCGGACAATAATATACCTCTACATTTTTTTTCCAAATATGCTATGGAATCGGTGGTTAAAATCCTTTGGTTACGTATACATACATCTATCACATAAAATTTGAAATGTTGTAAAGGACAAAATCTTCTCTTTCGATCTGCGTTGTCGAATTTTTCTAGGAAAATAAGTGTGTACTTAAAGACTTGCATTTTAATAGGATTTTTTTCAGAAAAATGAAAAAAAATAATTCTGTTATTAATAAAATTTACTAAAAGTGTTCTGAAAATTCTATTAAATTTTATTTTTTAATAAAAAATCATAATTATAGGTCTACAAAAAAGGGAGATGTAATTTTGAGAAAAAATCAACAATCAACATTTTGTTTATATATAAGGAAATTCGAAATTTATATATTTGTAAGGAATTCGAAATGCTTTAAAGGACAAAATATTTTGTTCTTAAAGTATTTCGAGTGTGTGATGTCATGCACGGGTCAAATTGTTTCTAGACCGGTCAGTGGTTGAGTGGGCATCGCGTTTGGGTCCCACCCGGGCGTCCCGTGTTCGATTCCTCGACTGGCTAAGTCCTCCATCACAACACAAGCAACATTTTCAACTTTCTGTGGTGGTAGTAGGAGATTTTCAAACATTGTTGGGTTATTCGTAACCCGGGAATGTTTGTCTTTCTTTATAAGAAAAAAAGTAACTACAATACAAAGGCATAAAATATACAAACAGACAGATATAACACAAGCAAATTACTGATAGTCATACCGTACACCCGTAGGAAATTTTCAAACATTGTTGGGTTATTCGTAACCCGAGAAAGTTTGTCCTTCTTTCAAAATAAGAAAATAAATACGTTTTTAGATTTTCACGGCCAAAAGTATTTTTGTTATTTGTTTTTGGGGTGTTATGCCGTGTTGCTCTAACTCTTTCTTTAGTCAACGTTTCGGACAGCGTTACAGTGTCCATCATCAGATGTGTAACACAATCACACATCTACCTTGACGATGGACACTGTAACGCTGTCCGAAACGTTGTCAAAAGAAGGAGGTAGCGCAACACGGCATAACACCAGAAACAAATAACGAAAATATAAAAGTAAGTTTATTTTTAATTTGATACGATGAACAATTCATACTGCCCGGAGCCGTGGAAAATTGGCGCCCTTGATTACAGATATAATTACGCAATAAAGTTAAAGCCATTTCAAACAACCACATATCATCTATGGGGGAGGTCTTTGAATGAAAATGCTTTTTATATATTGTTTACTCCCAAAGCAGTGGGTACTTAAAAAATTATCAAGAATCCAAAAAATCATCTAGCTTTATTTTTTCATAAAAATCTTTTTCCCTGAAAAGAACATCATTATTTTCCCCCAGAAATAATCTTTTAACAAAATGATATCTAAATACGCATCGATAGCGACTCAAACCCTTCCGCATTTTAATTTGCGGATATGCGTTTACCTTTTCCAATGAATTATATAAAAGGGTAATATGTTTAACGTATCCCCCATTTACCTACTGACATTGTTAAGTCCTTCCGCATTCGCAGAGTTCTTACCCCAAATAATGCAGCATCCCTTCAGTGTACAGAGTGATTCGTACCTGAATCATTTTTCTAAAAGAAGTTAGAGGAAACGACAGACCGATTTCTTTCATTTGCTCACACGCAGAACCAATCAATTTGGGAGGCGGGTATGGGTATCGCCGCCCGGGAACCATTTATTGGATAACCAAAACCTCTGCCAAAGGCTTACCCATGTGCTACGCTACGTTTGGTGACTTAGCAGGAGTTCCCGGGTTCATGGATGAGGTTTGTCCGTGTCTTGGCGACGGACGCACCTGCCCACCTGCGCAACTGCGCCTCAGTCCGGGTAGGGAGAGACTGGTTGAGGGAGACCCTTTGATCTCTCCAGCAGGACTCTCTCGGAACATCGCCTTGAATCGCAGTGGGAGGGTTAGATTCTCAGGTTCGTTCTGGACACGCTGACCACCAGATTCCTACCCTCATACCTGTTTCCTTTGGCGGCGATACCTACCTTCTGTGGGTAGACCCATCAACCAGCACAGCTTCACAACTAGCCTCAGCCTTTTATTTGAAATTTGATGAAAAAACCATGAGATCTGGAACTAAGCAGCTATATAAAATCTAAAGCACGATAACTAGGCAAAAGATAAATTTTTGCGTTAACGTTGATAGCACGTTCCACAAAAATTTGGGAGAAAAATTGCATTGTACATAATTTTTTCGCTCAAAAAAAAAAACAAAGCGCCCTTGTGTCTCAGTCGAACGCCATATGGTAACTGACTATCGCGCACTATGGTTAATAATATTTTTTTAATAATTTTTGGATGATTTCTATAGCGCCATTTTAGTGAGAAAATCACCTCAAGGGCGCTTTACAAATTCATTTATACATTTAACCTATTTATAATTAAGATTGTTAACTAAGGACTTACAACTACTAAGACTTTTTTTTTTTTTACATGAGCTCCACACAGGAGGCCCTGAGAAAAATAATCTCCTTCAGGGCCTATGTCATCTTTGAGGATGCTGTGTGGAGGATTTTTTTGAGGAAAGGAAGGGGAGGGAGAGTTCTGGGAAGGAAAAGGGTTTAAGGGGTGGGTAGGAATCTGAGTTTCAGTGTGTCCTGGTCATCCGCCCCCAAGACCTAGACAAACCTCCCCCCATGAACCCGGGAACCCCTGCTAAATCACCAAACGTAGCGAACCACTTGGGGTGACCTATGGCAGAGGTGTTGGTTATCCAATAAAGGTTCCCGGGGCGGCGGTACCCATTCCCGCCTCCCACATTGAATTAAAACTATACGTATTTTTACAACGAGTACAACACCGCTTTACTCGTTTTATGACTTACATCTGTCTTAAAATTAGTTATCCCCTCTCACTCGTCCCATTATTTCTGCCATTTAATACATTGTCATGCGAGTGTTAGATTTCGAGTTATTTCAATTACACAACTTTCCCCTATACTCAACCAGCCCCTAGCACCTACCCTACTACCAAATGCTATTCCGTTATCTTTCTTATTTCAATGCGTATTGCGATTTTTTTTCTTAAATTTATTCATCCCGGTAATGGTTAAGATTTCACAAAAAAACATACTTACAAAACGTTTTAATGTTTTATGAATAAATTCGGATACATTTATCCAAGACGCTATTCAGGTTACAAACCAATTATTAGAATGATTGTTTCCAATAAAAAGAGTAGTTGCCTATAATATGGAAAAAGAACTAGTTGGAGATAATATTAATGATTCTAAATATTTGAAATATGAGATTGACAGATATGACGGTTTGACAGAAGGTGGCAATAGCGAAATTGGAAAACGCGCACGTCCCGGTTAGACGAGAGGTCTGGGTTCGAGTCCCAGTTGCGACCATTGTCTTTTTCTATTTTTCTGTGTCTTGTTTTCTTTCATATTTTCATTTAGATTATAAGTGTTATCTTCTTCTTCAATGATATAATTAATATTCGTTCGTGAAGTTCACACCAGTTTAATTATACAATATACTACCAGCTACGATCAGAAAAACTGAATTCTTGACGAAATTGAAGAAGATGTAAAGACATGGATTGTAATTATTGAACGCCACACTACTGCAAACATTTGTAAAATAAATCACACATAGGCAGAAAAAAATTGCATACAACCTAATCCATGTAAAATAAATAAAAAAATAGAATCATGTCAAATTTAATTCCATAAATAGATTTGTCAGGATTTAGTATTTACTGTACATTATCTCTTTCTTCATTTATATGATTACTCTCTTTAAAGTATTTACCCACACTTCCAATTACCTTTCTATTTTTATTGTATTCAAATGAATATGTATGTAACTTTAAATATTCTTGTAACTACCAAATATGTACCTCTAAGCCCGGCTCGACACAGGTATATCCTAGTGAGATAGGCATCGAAATACCCAATGTAAAAATTCTGTTTATAGATTAATAAATAAAATAAAAATATAAAAAAATTAAGTTCTGACCTCCTTAAGTATACACATATCACATGAATTACCTACCGATCATCCTGTAGTCATATTAAGTTAGGAATATCGGTACAAAGTATATATTTGGTTCATCCACCATTAAATACGGGGAAAGGTGGCTGAGTTTGGCAGCTTTCAAAAGTTGACTCTGATATTTCTTCCCTGAAGTAATGAAAATTCGTGAGAAATGTCAAGCGTTTAGTTTATAATATACCTATGTTTACTTTTAAACAAACTTGTGTAGTTCAATTGAGTACTGTTTATCCATTTTTAAATAATCCATTCCATTTACAACATTAAAAAAATATTTTATTTTTATTAATTCTGTACCTTAAAGGATAAACCACACAAAGCTTTCGACTTAGCTATGGACGTGCGTGGTTTATCCTTTAGGGTACAGATATAAAAATAATGTTAGCAACATTCTTAATGAAAAAAATTACTGATAAATTATTTTTTATCCGTTTGAGTTTAATAAAACTTTCATAAAAAAATGTTAATTAATAACATACGTAGCTTCTTTGTGTGAGTATTATTTTAGTTATCAACGTTAAAATTATGCAAAAATGTCAAATTTTTTCAGTTATACTCGTGGAATATTGTAATAATTTATTATAATTTTTAATTACATAAACGAGAAAAAGTAAAGTGACAGTTTTCTTCCAAATCATTAAGTAAAAGGACCGTGCTTATTAAATTTTCAATTTTTTTACATTTCTCTACATTTTGAATAAAAATGTTTTTGGTAAGCCTTTTTTTAATTTTTTCCGTGTTTGAAGCTTAAAATATGGCAATTTTTAAACATAAAAGTATATTTCAGTTACAAAATTCATTTTTTTTTCTAGAGGTATTCTAAAGGTATTTGTGTTTACGACATCTTCAAAAATAAGAAATATACAAAAAATTTAAAACAAGTGGAAAAATTCCAAAATTCGTTCATAAATTATTGATAAATTAAGCATTACAATATATAAACAACCTCCTGTGTAAGCAATGTATTTGACGGCCGCCGTGGTCGTGGAGTAAGGCTCTTGACTCACAATCCGAAGGTCGTTGGATCAAATTCCGGCGTGCACAAATAAGTTTTATGTGATCTATTTGTGTTACTTTACGAATAGTTCATTTAAAAATAATATATAGTATATTTGCGGTACGTTCCAGAGTGAAAGATACTCTCAGTATCACCCTGGTGTACGACTACCATTCGGAATAGAAACTTTGCTTGATATGGCTTTAGCCGTGTTTGGTGACCAGATCTGAATAGTCAAGTACTTCCTCGCCTTTCTCTTCCCTATTTCATTCTCCTCCCCACAATCTTCAGTCTCACTACATACCCCAATTGGGGATGCCGTAGTCTCACTGGCTCCAGACGGGAGCAGCTGGAACTCTTGCGAGGTATTTACATAAAAAAAATACATCTTTCCATTAATTTTTTTTGTCATTTTTTAATAGTAATGTTTTCACATCTACGGTCGTTTATCAATTGAACATTTTTTTCACGGAAGTTTATTAGAAAGACTGTGGATGATACAAAGAACTTATTTGCGCCTGGCTTTCTGATGCTGTATTGTGGTGAATCGATATTATGATCTTGAGGGATACAGCTGGCGGTGATCACTGCACAAGTACGTAACAGATTCGTACTAAAATAACTGAGGCATAAATTGAGTACGCTCACTTCCTGTTGATTAGAATCGTTCTTTTGGCCTTGAGGGATACTGGTGGTACTCACTAAACAATCAAACATAAGAAATTCGAAATACCAGGTGGTCACTGCTCAAATTTCTTAACATTGGTCGACATTAAATTGTTGAGAGATCAACACGGTGTTCATTGCACAGACTTTATTAATATACCGATTGTACAATTACTTATTGTCGCAAATGTCACATACATAGGTATTGGCTACACACTGTCAGAAAGGGACAGCTACTTGGAGAGCAGGTTGGTGGACGAATGCGGAAATATATGAGAAAATGTCAGAGGAAAATGTCAACAACACTCGTTGCTCAATGATTGTCTTTTCGATTCTACACATTCTTCAGGTGGTCCTTTTTCTTGAACTGTGTGTGATTGTGTTCTGTGATTGAATTCACTTGTCGAGCTTCTCGCATGTGTACGAGAAAATTGGCTCCATTTATAACCGAATTTTTGTCATCTGAAGTACATTTGAAGTCATATAACAATTTAACAACATCTTCACCGTACATAATATGAAGTGAATATATCGGTAACTACATTTTCAGAATCAGTACAATCATGTTAAGCATAGGTATAAGTTTCAGAGTGTACAAACACCGTTATGTAATTTGAAGTAGTAATGCCAAACGTTGTAAAGAATTAAACGTGACCAAATTTTTTTAATTTTTCATTTATCTATATGATGTTTATTTAAATGCAATTTTTAGATGCCTGTCTCACTAGGGTGACCTGATAACTCGGAATGAAACCAACTCAGAACCATCTCAGTTAAATAATTTAGAGTGATCAAAAATATACATTAAAAATTTGTCAAATAGGTTACGTTAGGTTAGGGTTATCGGCTAATTTAAAAAAAAAATTGTAGCTTTTAATGACTTTTTAAGGTGTTGAGTTGAATTTATTCTCAGTTGGCATGGAACCTCTCACTAGATATACCAGTTTCGTGACATACGTAGAGGTACATAAATGTATATAAATATAATTATACGAATATTTAAGGTAAAAAACATTTTAATCTCAGTACAATCAAAAAGGTAATTGGAAGGTGGGAAAATCCCACTAAGAGTGTGATTTTATAAATGTAGGAAGAGGTAAAGTAAAAAAGTAAATCCTTTCAAATCTAATTACGTAAGAAAGATTTGATAGGATTCTATTACTTTATTTTTTTGTGTTAGGTTGTGTGTAAATTGTTATTTCTAAGCGCAATTTGTTTTATAGATGTTTGCAAAAGGGTGACCGGCCAACTCAGAATGAAACCAACTGAACATCAGAACCACCTCAGAAAGGTCATAAAGAGTGATGATTAAAAAATATTAAAAAAAATGGTTCAATAGTTTAAGTTAGGTTAGGATTAACGGCTATTTTAAAATTATTTTTTTCACAGCTTTTAATGACTTTTCAAAGAGTTGTTGAGTTGACTTTATTCTGAGTTGGCATGGAACCTTGCAAAAGTGTGACGTCCTCCAATCCATTTCTTTATTTTGTGTTTGAATTTGGTCGTTGTTTCAGTTTAATCGTAGTGTATTGTATAGTTTGCACGCTATGTAATTAAAATGTCTTTGTCCAAAAGTCTTTTGATTTTAGCAAAAGGAGCTTGGAGAAGTTCTCTTTCTTCGGCTCGGGTTTTGTATTTCGTTTGCGTTGCTTTGTATGGTGTTTTGTTTTTTTTTTGTGTAAATTAACTAAGACGGATCTTGCAAAGAGCTGTTTTAGATCCATAACGTTAAAAGTATTGAAGATCGTATCAGTGCTGGTAGAAAAGGGAAGTTTAAGAATTATTTTTATGATTGATTTTTGAGCTTTAATAATGGGGATAATGATATGCCCAATGTTTTTGTCCCCCTTAGTTCGACTGTTCACAAGTAATATTAGATAGACAAATGTCGTAATTCAATACTTATCACACAATTCATATAAACACGAGATTAATTCACACAAAACAATGTTATAATTATGCTTCTGTGTAAACATTGTTATTGTACGTAAACATTGTCATAAACAACAATTCGTAACCTTTTTGAGTGATTTTAAAATTTTTGTTATTTAAAATTATTTAAATATTTCGTTTCATGTTTCCATTTCATATTGTGCAGAGATTAAAAGCCTTTAACAAAGCCCAGCTACAAGTTAAATGAGTAAACTGCTCCCGCTATTTCAGCAGCCTGAAACCGAAGCTTAAGTTACTATGGCTCGTGATTCGGGAACTAATGAACCTTCTCTTCTATTAACTCTCCCCAGTCAACCAAAACGTAATTGCTTTAAAGATACTCGTTTATATTTCAGAGATTTGCTATTCTTAATTACGTTCTTTCAATATCATCTACATTATATCTCCATTTCACAATCTAAAAATTATTTGAAATTTTAATAGTAATATTTAAGTGCATACTTCAGTATTTTACTATTAGTAACTTACTATTATTACTACTACTCATACTTTACTATCAGTACTATTTAGTACGGACGGCCGGCGTAGTCTCTTGGAAGCGGTAAGGCTCTTGACTCGCAATCCAAAGGTCGCGGAATCGAATCTCGGCGTGGCAAATAAATTTTATTTGATTAATTTGTGTTATTTCACAATGTATTCATCTAAAATAATATATAGTACATTTGCGGCACGTTCCAGAGTGGAAGATACTATCAGTATCGCCCTGGTGTAAGATCGCCATTCAGAATTGAAACGTTGCTTGAAATGACCAGATCTGAATAGCCAGGTACTTCCCCACCTCCCTCTTCCTTATCTCCTTCCCCTCCCCACTATCTTCAACATGCTCCAATTGGGGATGCCATAGTCTCACTGGCTCCAGAGGGGGGCAGTTGGGACTCTTGTGCGGTATTCATACATAAAAAAAACTTTAATACCTCGTCGTAGGGTTTTTGATTTCCAATGGAAAAGTGCTTTGGAAAGAATTTATCGCTTATGGATTATTGTATCGTAGTAGTGATTTGTTGAATAAGTATCTCAAGAATTATTAAATTTATCAGTGTGCCAAAGAAATTGGTATGTCGGTGAAAATGGATTGTATTGGAGTACCTAACTACCAACGGAAAAATGAAAATTTCAGATTTTTTTCAGCGTATGATTTTTTTTATATGAATATCGCACAAGAGTCCCACTGCTCCCGTCTAGAGCCAATGAGACTATGGCATCCCCAATTGGGGTATGTTGTTAGGCTGAAGGTAGTGGGGAGGGGAAGGAGACGGGGGAGAGGAAGGTGGGGAAGCACCTGGTCACCTAACACGTCTAAAGCTATTTCAAGCAACTTTGCGATTCTGAATGGTGGTCTTACACCAGGGCAATACTGAGAATATCTTCCACTCTGGAACGTGCCGCAAATATACTTTAAATTATTTAAATGAATTGTTTGTGGAATAACAGAAATTAATCAAATAAAATGTATTTGCCACGCCGAGATTCGATCCCGCGATCTTCGGATTACGAGACAATAGCCTTACGACTGGACTACGCTGGCCGTCAAACCTATCTAATCATAGAGTTCAAAAATTTTATTTTAAAATTAATGCTTCTAGGTTCTTCTGGTAATTTACTTAACAAATATTTTCCTTGGTAAGTATAATAGTGTTGGGCTAAAGAAGTTTTTAGTTTAATAAAAACAATAATAATTGAACAATTTGTAGAGCGCCGTTTTTGTGAAAAATGACTTCAAGGGCGCTTTACATTTTTTATGAATTCTTAGGATCAATCTAATTTTATTATTTACAAATAGATACATAAACATACTTACCTGGCAGGTCACTCGCAATAAACACACTTTTTTTGCTTATTGCTATACATTACGTATTGTTTTATTATAGTTCTGCTGTTTTTATGGTTATTTTTTATTTATAAATGAATAACACAATTTTGTTAAAAACACAAATGTTGGAAAAACATCTTACCTTTTTTAACATGCACCCCTGCTAAATGGCCGAACTTAGCGAACACTTGGGGTGATCTATGGCAGAGTTATTGGTTATCCAATAAATGGTTCCCGGGGTGGTGGTACCCATACACGCCTCTAAATCACCGGATTTTTTCTGGCTTGTGTTTAAAGAACTGCCAGAACATTATGAATAAATTATAAACAATGCAGGAGAATCGCAAAAATAGCATCCAATTTTATGCTTAAAACAGCGTTAATATAATTAATTCTATATTAATTCAAAAATAAAAAAATAAAATATTATTTGATCTTAAACGGCACAAGTTTTTAAGATACAGGCCCTCCTTTATGATGACAATTCAGGTGTAACACTGAATTTATATTGAATAATATTTATACGATGTATGTTTGGAAAATAAGTATTTATTTTATGCTGAATTGCTTTTGTCTTAACGTTGAAGGGTTGAATGTACACATCAAAAATCACCTCACATCGCATTAATCTATGATCGACGTGATGGCTCGTATAAAATCGACTCGCGTTCTTCAACCACCTTTGTACGCGTGCCCCTACAGCACTTTGTTTCTTTTTTTTTACTTCTGTACAATGTTCGAGCGTGTCAAACGTTTTTTACTACAAGTAAACCTCAGCCCTTAGCTTTTAAGTGCTTGCTGTGAATAACCTGTCAGTTCTCATGTAGTCACACAGATGATTACACCCTAGTTTCTTGTGCTCTGAACATATTTTTGGTATATTTTTCTCGTGTATCTCCCTTGGGAAGGCCCGCGTAAGCCAATTCTCGTGTGGCATTGATGATGAGAGTTCCATTTTGACATCTCTTCCCGTTGCACGTGTGGTTTATTAGAAAGAAAGATGCATTATCAATTTGGGAGGCGGGTATGGGTACCGCCGCCCGAGAATCATTTTGAAGAAAAACTTATTCACGCACGCTTGAATTAGGGAGTAAGCTGGTGAATGCGTGACGAGAGCGTTACGAAAAGTGTGATCGGGCGAGGCAAACGAAGCATAAAAAAGTTTTACTTCAGTTGTGTGTTCTAAAGCACATCGTTTTTTTTAAAGAAATTCAAACATTCTCGGTGTACGAATAACCCAACAATGTTTGAAAATCTCCTACTACCACCACAGTGAGCCGAAAATGTTGCTTGAGTCATGATGGAGGCTTAGCCAGTCGAGGAATCGAACACGCGACGCGACTCAGACGCGATGCCCACTCAACCACTGATGCGATGCCCACTCAAGCAATAAGAGTTAAATTTATTATTTTTCGTTCAAAGTACTTTCTACAGACTCTATTTTAATGGATGGTGTTTTAAATGGCTCCAATTTAAAAATTATTGGAAAGTACTAGTCAATTCGTATGTGATTTCACGTCTAGATTATTGCAACGGAATATATGCCAGTTTTCCGAAATATCAAATCAATAAACTACAATCCGTTTTCAACGCTGCGGCAAGACTTATCACCGGCGTATCTAAATATTCCCACATTTCAGAGCATCTCAAAAATCTTCATTGGCTCAAATGTCCTGAAAGAATCCAGTTTAAGCTCTGCTGGATGGTATTTAAGTCCCTCAACGGAATGGCTCCGGCTTACTTATCGGAATTGTGTATTCCAGAAAATTCCAATTCTCGACAGTTAACCCTGAGATCAGCAGCGTCATCAGCTTTCGGAAGGTTAAAAGAACCAAAGCGTTCACCAGATACTAAGTTCGGTGATTGTTGCAGACTTTAATATCTAAATTTGTATAAATGTTGTAACAAAAATTGTACAATGTTTCGAACTGTAGCAAAAAGTAGATACCTTCCGATCCAATCACTTAAAAAAGAAAAGCTCTTTTTGTATTACACCCATTTCGTATATTAAAACGTTTAGATACCGAATGCGTACTTACAAAGGAGGGGAGATTTATTGGAATTGACAAACACAATGGAATAAAATTGTTTACCTTAACTTCATTCATTCATTCATTTAAATGTACAACTTAAGGATTGTTAATTGCTTTCTAGAGTTAAAGGAATGAGAATAAACCAGAACATATATCGCACATCCCGTGAAAAGTACAGAAAAAATATTTTACAGAATGAAATCAAATGAATGAATGATGAACAAGCTGTCACATCGAAAGGAGATGCTGGCGACATCTTTAAGGGACGGAGTGATTTTCGTGGGGCGTAGATAATAAACAATTTTACTTTACTTTTCAGAGATTAAACGTTAAATATAAAATTTTGACTTACGACACTTTTCTATAGGATGTGCGATTTTTTTTCATGAATCATTCCAAGTAATAGAATCTTTCCTTATAACTTACAACGCTATAAACCACCAGAATTCTGCTACCCTTCTGCAATAAAATATCACTTAAGTGATAATAACGGTTCCAAGCACATTTATACGACCATTATCATTATGAATCAATTGAGAACTATATATTATATACTCCCACTCAATATAGTAGACTTTTTCAGGAAATTACGCGGAAAACCTTCTGGGGAATATTTTTTTTACATTACCGCTCACAGGAGGCCCCGCAGAAAACAGTTTTCTTCAGGGCCTATGTAGTCTTTGATAATTCTGTGTGGAGGGTCTTTTTAGAATAGGAAGGGAAGGAAAAATATATGAGAAGTGGGTAGGAACCCTCCCGCTCGGTGCAAGGTGACGTTCCGAGAGAGTCCTGCTGGAGAGATCAAAAGGTCTACCTCAACCAGTATCTCCCAATCCGGCCTGCCATTTGCCGCCAAGACCCGGACGAGCCTCACCGTATAAACCCGGGCAGTCTTGCTAAGTCACCAAACACAGCGAAACACTTGGGGTGACTTGTGGCAGAGGTGTTGGTTATCCAAAAAAAGGGTTCCCGGGGCAACGGTACCCAAACCCATCTCCAAAATTGCGAAGTTACAATTAATATTCAAGAATAGGTACCACCGCCGCGAGAACCATTTATTAGATAACCGACACCTATGGCATAGATCACCTCAAATAGTTCGCTTAGTTTGGCGACTATGCAGGGTTGGCCGGGTTCGTGAGGTTAGGTTTGTCTAGGTCACATGTTGCGTGGCGCGCCAGAGTGGGAGAGACTGGTCGAGGGAGACCTAACCTAGACCTCTCCAGCCAGATTCATTCGACGCATTGCTTTGCACTGCAGTGGAAGGGATGGATTCATACGCCCGTCACTTCCAGTGACGAGAGACACCGAATCCCGGATTCCGCTCCTCTTACCTTTTTCTTCCCAGACCTTCGTCTTATTCCTTTACTTAAAAGACCCCCCTTCTATTTGGGAGGCGGGAATGGGTACCGCAGCCCCAGAAACCTTTATTGGATAACCGACACCTCTGCCATTGGTCACCTCAAGTGGTTCGCTGGTAATTTAGCAGGAGTGCCCGGGTACATGGGGTTTGTCTAGGTCTTGGAGGTGGATGACCAGGACACACCGAACCTCAGACTCCTTCCCACCCCTTATACCCTTTTCATTCCCATAACTCTCCTCTCCTTCCTTTCCTTAAAAAAACTCTCCACACAGAATCTCCGAAGATGACATAGGCTCTGAGGGAAATTATTTTCCTCAGGGCCTCCTGTGTGGAACTTGTGTAAAAAAAAAAAACCACTGGTGTGGTCTAGCGGTAAGGCTCTTGACTCGCAATCCGAAGATCGCGGGAACGAATCCAGGCGTGGCAAATAAATTTTATTTGATTAATTTGTGTGATTTCTCAATTAATTCATTTTTTTACAATTTTTTTGGTAAAATTGGTATGTATAATTTTATAATACAAGCTTTAAATAATATATAATATATTTGCGGCACCTTCGAGAGTGGAAGATACTCTCAGTATCGCACTAGTGTAAGTCCACCATTCAGAATTGAAACGTTGCTTGAAATGGCTTTAGCTGTGTTTGGTGATCATATCTGAATAGCCAGGTACTTCCCCACTTTCCTCTTTCCCATCTTCTTCTTCTGATCATATATTCTCGGATGCCATAGTCTTACTGGCTCCAGACGGGAGCATTTCGGACACTTGTGCGGTATTCATATAAAAAAATAAAAAATACAGCTTCGCCAAATATGGCATAGGCCCTGAGGAGAATTATTTTCCTCAGCGCCTCCTGTGTGGAACTAATGAAAAAAATATATGTTTATACAGATATTTTTAATAAAGTGTACTTTTTAGGAAATTATGCGTTAGATCTTCTGGGAAAGTAACAGCCGCGACCAGCTTAGAAAACAGAAGATTTATGCAGCTCCGAAATTAAATGAAACTGGAAGATAAATTAAATCACATCTGAAACATCTCTTGAAATGGTTTCGAAAACGGCTTTTGCATTTTCTATAGGTAGAAATTTTGCAAGTTTATTTATTTTCTCACTTTATTTCGTAATGCTTTTACGCGCCATGTACGGGACTAGCATTCCGTGCCATTATATCAATAATTTGTTTTCGGTTTTTGCTTCGAGATGATATTTATTTATTTATTTAAAAAATAATGTGTTTCAATAGTACTCGTAAGCCGCTTGTATCACTACAGAATTCCTGTGTCGAGAGTAAATTAAAAAAGACTTATAAACTTAATATACTCGTAATATAAAAATTATAAGCTTGCAAAATTATTTAAGAAAACCAGAGTGTGCGATAGAAGTGAAATAGTAAAAAAAAATAACTTCACGAAAATAAGACGAATGCAGTGTATTAGGATAGGATTATTGTAAGGTTTATTTATTAAAATATTATTACCTAGTCAAAAATAAAAATATTTTTTTTCTTTTAAGCACCGCACAAAGAGGACATCGATTAGTCTATCTCATTCTCTCGCAGGCTAAATCCTATAGATGTATGTGTTTGTTTCTGTTTGTGTAGCTCAATTCCGTTTCATTGAGTTTCAAATCACAACGGTGCTAAAGAATTTTTCGTTTCAAAAATATATTTGTGTGTAGTTCACACGCTATACAAGCGAAACCTTCAGAAAACTAAAATAGACTATAGTGGGGAGGCTACGAAGCACCGCACAAAGGGTATACCGATTGGTTTATCTCATTCTCTCGCAGGCTAAATCCTATATATGTATGTGTTTGTAGCTTTCGCAATGTATGCCGGGAACTCGCTAGTAACTTATGTATTATAAAAAAAAATTATTCCATCTGTCAATGAATTTGATGGTCAAATTTGATTTTATTTCACACATCTCAGTACAATATAGGATTTAAAATACTCAACTTCATTCTCAGAAACTTCAGGAACATTTAATCGTTCAGAATCAGATGTGAATCTTGAACATTTATATTCTTCTATCCGGGCCCTCTTTAAAATCTTAAGATCCTATAAAAAACGAAAAAATCCACCCTTATTCAGTTGAAGTACTTATAACAATTTTTTACTTTATATTAGCTAAAATCTCGGTCCACCTTATTGTAACCATCAAATACAAGAAGGAAATCCATTCAAAAATATTACGGCTTAAAAGCATAGGATATACAACAAACGCAAATTCACTAATTATACGTAGAATTATTAAATCGTTATTTAAAAATGAATAAAATACTATCCCTTCAAAACGCACTGCTTGGTTAGCATTACTGCATCGGCGTTTTTAGCGACACGCTACGAGACAATCGGTAATTTTTTAATGTTGACCAAAAGATTCGCCGTTTTTTAATGTAGACCAAAATTAATGACTAATTTTGAAAGCATTTGAAACACTCTTTCCGATTTTAATTTTACAAACTAACAAACACCATAAAATATCTTTATTTATTTATTTATTTATTTATAGATAGATACAAATGAAAGTACAAATTACATATTAGGAGTTTTGCCTGTCCAACTAGGAAAGTTTCCCGTTCCAGGACAGACAAATTGACATGTTTAGTTCATGTTATTCCTGAAATGTACATAATTTCATAACAAAAACAAAAACAAAAAAAAGTTTCATTTTTCTCTGAAACTAAGTTGTGTAATAAAGAAAATGTATATAATATATATAAATAAAAGTACACATACATTTTTTGTGACAAAGTAGAAAAGGTAATCTGGTAGCATATATTATAATCGGATTTACCGAATTAACCTGGTAACATATAATATATTAAGATTTACAGAGTATGAGATAAGTAGGTATGTTAGTAGCATTGAGAGGTGTAACATGTACCTGATAACAAGATGGAGGAATTACAATAAGATTTACAAAATATAGATAAGAAATTATGTTAGGTTATGTGTTTAGAAGTTTGAACTTATAATACGTAGTACACTTATAGGAGAAACTATATTAAAATTTACAATATTAGATATAATTTATGTATGAAATTATCCATTTGATTTTTTTAAGCATTGTAACTATAATGTATAATAAATTATGTCAAACATGATATTATCACTGAATTAAAACATGAATTCAGAACATATTATATTATACGACAATACGATTATACACCGCGCTCATGTCTTGAACTACTCTTGCTAAAATAGACTTCAAAAATAGGAGAATTTTCTTACCATTGTTTTAATAATAATAATAGCAATAGTTTTTTGTCGCTTTCCTATTGTTTTTAACATGTAAACTGTAGAATCGATGATTTCATCACTAGAATCGCCTCTGACTTCAAAAACATGAAAACCCTAAGAACTCGTTACTGGTCCTTGGTTCGCCCTCATCTTGAATATGCTTGTGTTGTTTGGTCTCCTTTATATGCTGTCCATATCCGTTCAACATTGGTTCCTAAAAGAGATTGCTAGAAGGCTAGGATTAAAACGAGGCAATTACTCATATGATTAAATTGAACAAGTTCTAAATCTTTTTCCTTTAGAAGATTGTCGGAAAAAATCTGATCTCATTTGTTTTATTAAAATTATCAACTGTATTATTGATTCACCTACATTATTACAACTCATCCTATTCAATATACTTTCCTGTAGACTCAGAAATAATAAACTGCTCTTCCTCAATCAACACTCGACTGTTTATGGTTACAATTCACCACTGTCCAGAATGTATAGAATGGTCTACTCAAGTCAAAACCTTGTTTTATTTAGCCTTCTCATTAGCCTAAATGATTTTTGTCGGTCAATAAACAATTGAAGATAATTTATATCTTTTTAATTTTAGCAAAGTCTTGACTTGATTTGTCACTTCTATTTTCTTATCTTTATCTCTGTTTTGTCTTTTCTTTTATATACCATCCTTTATTCTTATGATCTTCATTTTTCCAGAATTTGTGTTATATTATTGTAAATTCTTAAATTAAAGAACTATAATTTTTCAATAAAAAGTCAGCAGAATTAACAATTTTTAAAGTAAGTCTCGTGGATTAATTCTTTCATCATGAATAGGTTTCAATAACAACACCGATGTTTAGTATTATTGTATAATTAAGAAAAATCGCGGTAAGTAAGGGATGAAAAAAATGATTACCATTAAGCGTCACCCGACACGAGCCCACTAACGAGCCGTAAGAAAACACCAGCCTTAATGATCTTCCACCAGCCACGGAATTGCTACCCCTAACATTTTCAAGCAAAACTTTACTACTAAGTTACGGTAATTAATTCGTGTAGCGAATTATTAATGACGGATATATTCATCGTTGCTGATTAAAACGGTTAGTTAAAACCGTGAAGATATTGTTGAATATTATATTTCAGATTAATTTTACTAATAAATATGTTTTAAACTTACATTTTCGTAAAAAGTTTTCAGAAAAGATACAAAATTTGATGTCTAACGAATTCAATTTAAAATGCTCTTTATTGCAAATGACGTATCAACATGATAACGTTCTTTTACTGCGTTCACAAGAATTTCCCACAGGTTTTTAAAAATAATTATAATAATAATCTTTTATTCCAGGATGTGGGGATACATATTTTTTACGAAAATATGAAAAAACAGTAAATTTTTAGAAAATTAACAAGTAGAATAGAAAAAAATGGAAAATAAAAATAATAATTTAAAAATAATTCATCAAAGTTTGGTAATTAAACATAAATTGATTGACTGCCGTAATGTAGTACCATATTATGAATACGAACCAAATTCGTTTTCAGAAAATGAATTTTATAAAATATATTATGATAAAACTATACTAACAGACAGAACGATTCGTCATAATAGACCCGATATAGTTTAACATGACAAAATTAAAAAAATAACTTATATCATTGATGTCGCTATTCCAAATTCCTGTAATATTCAAAAATCTGTTTCTGAAAAAATTAGAAAATATACAGATTTAGGAAATGAGATTAAAAGAATTCGGCATTCTCGGACTTTAAAAATATTACCATTTGTTATTTCGGCTACTGGCATTATACCTAGCTCTCTAATTAAAAATTTAGGCTTATTAGATTTATCAAAGAATCTTTATATAAAGATGCGTCATATTAAACACATGTAGGATTACGAAAGATTTTTTAAATATTTATATTGAGGGATCAGTAGGATTTATCGGTTCAGTTAGGAGTTCTATTGAGCCGAACCCTCTGATATGAAAATATATGGAGTCGGTGAAGAATTTTCCCATATGGTCTCTGGTAGGTTGACGTGTTGTTCTTGTATAGTTTTGAATTTATTATACTTATACAATGCAATTACATCGCGTGGATTGACTAGATGATCATTTGTGGAAAAGTGTGTGGAAGGGTTAAATTTTTCCTGTTGGGAAGATTTAACCCGGACATAAAGTCTAGAGAACAATCAATTATGCAGGGCGTGATCTTGGGTGAGCTCAGGCCCAGCGCTCGCTTATGAGTGGCGCTTGGTGCTGGAACGCTGTGTTCACCACCGTGTTGTCAAATGCTATTAGCCGCATCCCGACTCCAGTGACTCGGTGTTTCATCATTCGCCGCGGCTAATCAATTCAGTCCTAGTTGCGTATGCACTGTTATACCTTTTGTATAAAAACATAATTCTGCAAGCCTATTGTATTGGAGTCGTGTCACCGAGGTGATTCGGTAGTAGCACCATATTTCAAACTTGTATAGGCTAGTGCAAAATGCTTTGAACAATGTTTTTTTTAAACTATATTGCTGCATTGGATGTATCCTCGGGCAATCATTTTAGACAGTATACCGATTCTCCATTGTCGTTCAATATCAGCATCATCCGAAAGGTCTTCAGTAATGATGTGCCTCAAGTATTTTATAATCAAATAAATAAATGAGATCATTAAAACATTGTATTTTACATATTGTATGTGAGAGTTGAAATATAGAAAGCACAAATAATTGATGTAGCACATCAAAAACTCATACAAAAATACGTGAAAGAAATGTTTTTCTTATGTTTATTGATAAATTTATTGTTTGTGTTAAAAAACGTCGATTTGCACAGGTAGTTACGTTTCAAGGTTATTTGGTAGTGAAGTATTTTTATTTGTTGTAATGTATTGCGATAGGCATATGTAGGTACTTATTACCAAGGCGATCGTCCAGTTGATTAATCAGACATCTCCAAATTCTAAGTTTTAAGATAATAAGGAATTTTCGCTAATAAGGAATATACTAACCAAAATCAAATATTATTTAAACGTGTCCGTGTTTTACATAAAAATATGCTAAAAATAACACCGAGAAACATGACGGTCCGGTACATAACATTTTGAAATTTCCTACTAGCAACCCAGAAATTTTTAAAAATTTTTTTTCAAAATGAATTTCATAATAAAATAATCATTTCTTTCGAAATATGTTGGTTTTTTAACAATAAACGTGGTTAAAACTATGTATTCGTTTAATTTTAATGATGCCATAAAATAAGTTTGCTGTGTTTGAAGGAGTCAATTTTTTAGTTTTTCCGCATTATAATTTAATTTGTTGGTTTTTATGAGTAATCTGACTGTTGTACCAGATAGAGAGTACACTTTTACGTATAACCGCATACTCAACACAAAGTTAATTTTTTCGGAGTTGTCTAACAAATCAACTGGATGTAGTGAAATACATTTAAAATAGTAATTATTTTGACTGTTAGGTGTAATCATGCATATTTTTTCGTGTGCTTTTTTAAATCAGGTCCTATTTTTTCTTTCCATTATCTTTTAAAATTTAAAAAACCCAAACAAAGCTCTCATGACTTCCCCGGTAGATAAAATATGTTATTACCCCTATATGACTTGAAATTTTTTTTACAAAATTGGTAATAAGCAGGTAGGAAATTAAGTGTTCACTTACTTACAGATCTCATGAATTACAAATTAGGGGATACTTAAGTTTAGATTTATTAAAAATAAATAAAATATAAACATGCTTTTTTAGACGCGAGGTACAGTTTACCGAACTACTAGTATATTTTTAAAACTCAAATAAATAATAAATGTTTTTTTTTGGCTTAAGTTCAAAAAAATTATTGAATTAATTATTTTTTTCTGAGTAGAGTACCTACCATAAGTGAGTTGATTAACTGGACTGGACTGACAGTAATAAATTTCACAACTTTTCACATCAAACAAAAATGTTTGCTGGGCGCTGGGCGAACGTGAATGAAGCTTGACCTTTTCTCGACCCAGCAGTGAAGGCGTATTTTTTCAGTAAAGCAGTCTTGCAAACGTAAAGCAAAAATTCATGCGGTTTAAACGGAATTTCCTCCATTCGTCAGCTTAATAAAGCAGAGTTCTAACAATCATAAGAAGCACAATTAAAAAAAATTCCAATAAGGAACTTGCGAAAAAGGTTTTGTGTTTGTGAAGCGGAAAACATAAAGAGATGGGATTTTTTTTTTAAATTTGATGCTTGGTCAAAAAGCACACTTGTACAGCAGTAAAAGTATTGACCCTTTCAAAGTGGTTATTTTCTAGTAAGAAAGGTGTTAAATTATTCGATTAGACTTTTCGTTGCAATAAATCCAACGACCAATATTCATTCGGTATCCCGACAGTTGATCCCCTGACAGTTTACCCTCCGACAGTTGATCCCCAGTTAGTTGATCCCCCTACAGTTGATCCCACGACAGTTGATCCCTTACAGTTGATAATCAGTCAGTTTGTCAGACAGTTGATAATCAGTCAGGACTCGAACTCGGGATTTCTCATCTTACAGGAATAAGCGTCTCAAACAAAGATATTTATATTTCAATATCTTTGGTCTCAAACAACTCACAAACATTGAGACCTCTTATTTTTAGGTAACATTTGACAATCTCATATTTCAAATTCAAAATTAACAATATTATCTTCGATTATTTTTTTTTTCATGTTTTTGACAGCAAATTTTTTTTAAATGATCCGAGACACTATCTAGATTAAAAACCAGTTCTTTGAACATTGTGATCATTTAAAAAAATGTAGGAACCAAAAATATTGAAAAAAATTAGTCGAAGATAATATTGTTATTTTTGAATTTGAAAAAGGAGATTGAAAAAAATTACTTAAAAACAAGAGGTCTCAATGGCCGAGTTGGTTGAGGCGCTTTTTCCGATAATACGAGAGATCCTGGGTTCGAGTTCTAGTTGCGATCGTCACCTTTTTATTTTTAGGTGTCTTGTTCTTTTTCATATTTTCGTTTAGATTTATTAGTATTATTTTCTTCTTTAAAGATAAAAAGTATTAAAAATTACCAAATTTTTAAGCAAATGTCAATCAATTGTGTAGATATTTACTTCTTATTAATTTCAGATTTGTTCTTATTTTGATAGCGATCGTGCGTAATGGAGAACAGAACATTCTTTTCTTTATAAAATTTTTACTAATAACCCATTACTTACTAAGGCTTAAAAATGAGTTTTTCTAGTTAGAACCCTGTTTTTGTAGCCCCGTGCTTACAGTGGAACCTTCGAGTCGAAACCATTCGGTAAAAAATGAACGGGACGAACCAGATTTGAATTTTAAATTATTTTTTTGAACTCACTAAAACAGTACACATTGAATTTGTTCTGGCAAACAAAAAAGTAACTGAGACCCGAATAAACAATGAGGAGACTTTTTACTCGATGATTCAACAAAAATGTTTTGTTGGTGATTCTAGATGCTGTCTTTTTGGTATAATAATATAAATAACGTATGTAGATAACTAACTAACCATCAAGCCATTTTTCCAACGTCTCATACATATTCTTCTATTATTCTGACTCCTGACATGGCCTGATTCAAGTATCCGATTCACTTGATCGTGCCATGTCTTCCTCGGGCGTCCCCAACTTCTTCTACCATTCATATTTGCGTCATATTATATATTCCACATTTTTTTTTTTTTAAATTACGTAGAGCAATTTCAATGAGTTAAAAATCGCATTTTTGGACTGGAAGAACCTACAATACATAAGCGGGAGGTAGTATAGGGAGGGAGGGAGGATATTTTGATATCAAAAATGTGAGTACTACACACGATGACACAATACAGTACATGTTTTTCCTGGTTAAGGGATGCCTTCGACTTCTCCAGCCGGACTCTCTCAACCCATTGCCGTGCACGGCAATTGGAGGGATGGATTCATTTGTCGGTCACTCCTGGGTACTGACTGACCCTCATATTCCTACCCACCTTTCATACCATTTTCCTTCCCAAAAATTCCTCTACCTCCTTTTTTTTAAAAAAAGGCCCTCCACATAGTATCCTATTATATGACATACACCCTAAGGAAATTTATTTACCTTAAGGAGCTTTCCGTGGAGCTAATGCAAAAAAGGCATAAAAAATCATATTTGGTTACATAACCAACTAACTAAGAGCAGAAAGGACGGACCGCCAAACAACTCGACCTTGGCACAACCTCCTTGCCTCGTTTACATTCAAACATCGTCTCATACATGTTCTTCTATTATTCTGACTCTTGACATCGCCAAGAGTCAGAATAATAGAAGAATCAAGTATCTGATTCATTTGGTCGTGCCATGTCTTCCTCGGGCGTCCCCGACTTCGTCTACCATTCACATTTGCGTCATATATTCTCCTTACACTCCTTTCCTGATTCATTTGCTCTATATGCCCAAGCCATCTGAGCATCCCTTTCTTAAACTTACTCATTACTCTTAATTCAGCCGTGCATTCTTTGTGGATCTCCACATTTCTCACATGATCATACATGGTTTTACCACATATATGCCTCAGGGATCTCATTTCTACAGCATTCAGTCTGCTTTTATCTTTTCTCTGCCAGTTCCATGCTTCAATGCCATACATCAGGGTAGGTACCAGCACTCCATTATGGACGGCTAGCTTTGCTTCTTTAGACAGTTTTTTTGTTGGCGCCAACGGCGTTCAGTCCTCCATTAATGGAGTTACCATACCTACATAAGCATGCACAAGTGGAAATGTACCTTTTCGAAAATCTATAATTCTCTATTTATAGGATCATTTATATGAAACAGCTGTATAACATCACACATCAGCTTTTCATCAAACTTGGGTTGCGCGGTCCCTAAAACTGGAACCATATTCGCTAATTAATAAACGACAATTCTGGTTCATCGCAATATAAGTAATTCTGTATCCCCTTTTATGACCCGTTTACAATATTGGATATTTGAAAAGGGGCGAGCTTTTTTTATAGATTACATGAATTGAAAATTAAGCCTCACAAATTTCATTATTATTTTGTTTTATATATTTTACTCTTATTTGCATATTTCTTGGGAGTTCTTCACCCCTCTATATTTTTAATGAGTCCTATGATTTTGACTATTTCTAAAGAGGAGGTCTTTTAATACACTTTTGCATATTTTTTAATCTTCATCATCTTCGTATTATTCTCCTTGTCCCAATCGGGTCGGGGACCCACTGCATCGATAAGGCACCTCCATATGTCCCTGTCTTGCGCTGATTGTGCAGCCTCTGTCCATGGCAGTTCCATCCTCTCCTCACACAGTTTCTGGAGTTGTCTCGCCCAACAATGTCTGGGGCGGTCCACTGAATGTCAACCCTCTGGAATCGCACTCAGTAAACACTTTCTCAAGGAATTCGGTCATCAGACATTCTTAGTACGTACCCAAGCCACTTCAGTTTCGATTTTTCTAAGCAGAGTAACAGTGGTTCAATGTTTAGATTGTCTCGGATCGATCGTGTTTCTTATTTATCCCATTTCATCGAGTTTCTCATGTATCCCATTTTGAAACTCCTGCCACTCCTCTCATTTCGGCAGCTTTGACTCTAGAGCGTGTTCGTTCGTTTACAACCATACCGTACGTCAGCATCGTACATTATGAATTCGTGCATTCGGGTGGTATATCGTTTTGAACACTGCCATCTTTGTCTTGATACTTAGCTCGGCTTCCTTTTTATTGGAACCAAACTGCTGAATTTAAAATTTAAGCAAACAATGGTCAGACTTTTGGATCACAAAACTAGCCCGCATCAAAATTTATTGCATTTATATTTTTATATTATGGATTATTCAATCTTTACTCTATGTTAAATGTTTCAAAAAATGGTCTCGTTTTTTCGTAACTGTGCTCCAATCTCGTTTGAAAGGGGTGTGAATTTTCAGTATGTGAGGGGTCGTAGGTTAAGGGAAGGGCGAAAGGGAAGTCTCTCATTTCCATAGAATTGAAAAGCGTAAGTAGTTTCTCGTGTAGTTATTTGAGAGATTTATTGCCTCATGTATGTATGATTTTTCTTGTTGGAAACAACCCCGACCCGTGAGGTTGTATAAAATAATGGTTTTACATAAGAGAGATCCAGTGGAAGAAATATTATTTATTTA
The DNA here is from genome assembly GCA_936435175.1 of Glyphotaelius pellucidus. NCBI lineage: Eukaryota > Metazoa > Arthropoda > Insecta > Trichoptera > Limnephilidae > Glyphotaelius > Glyphotaelius pellucidus. The sequence goes on from OW386543.1 coordinate 40,062,247, forward strand.
AACACGTATTTCCTTCATTTATAGTGGAGTAGGGTTGAAAAGGAAATTGGATAAAATACGTTTTTTATTGCGAAATGAATTTAGTTTTTTTAAATAATTCAATACTTCATTTGAAATTCCATTGCCAAACGTATTAGCGTGATTTATTTTTGGGGTATTTGTATCGTGTTGCACTACCTCTTTTTTTAGCTTATGTATGATAACCCATATACATGCCCCGAAATAACCAGCACCTCTGTTATAGGTCATTCTAAATGGTTCGCTGAGTTTGATGACTTAGCAGGGGTGCCCGGGTTTATGGGGTAAGGTTTATCCGGATCTTGCAGGATGCATCTGCTCGCCAGCTGCGTGGCAGGCCAAATCGGGAGAGACTGGTTGAGCAGGACTCTTCCGGAACATTGCCTTCATGCATCCGTCACTCCTGGAGATGCTGACCTCTAGATTTCTACCCACCCCTCAAAACTTCTTCCTCCCTCCACACATCATCCCCAAAGATGACATATTCCGGATAAGATTTATCCGGATTTTGACGGTGGTTGCATCTACCCGCCAAGTGCGTGGCAGGCCAGATCGGAAGATCCTTTTGAAAAGTACATTTTGACCTTTCTAGCAGGACTCTTCCGGAAAATTGCCTTCATACGTCCGTCACTCCTGGAAACGCTGACCCCCATATTTCTACCCTCCCCTCATACCTTCTTCCTCCCTCCACACAGTATCCTCAAAGATGACATATTCCCTGACGGGAATTATTTTTCACGTGACCTTCTGTGTGGAGCTAATGTTAAGTAAAAGTCGAAATGCATTATATCGGCAGCAACATTGGTTTCCATTCAAATCTACATGGAAGGCCATTTGAAATTGCGTTTTTTTTTTTTACTTATCATCTTTAGGGAGCATCCTCAAAGATGGAGGATGTTTTTCAGGAAAATGAGGAGAGGAGAGTTAGTGGCAGGAAAAGGGATTAAGGAGTGGACAGGAATCTTGGGTTGAGTGTGTCCTGGTAATCCGCCTCCAAGACCTAGACAAACCTCACCCCATAAACCCGGGCACCCCTACTAAATCACCAAACGTAGCAAACCACTTGGGATGACCTACGGCAGAGGTGTTGGTTATCCAATAAAGGTTCCCGGGGCTGCGGTACCCATTCCCGCCTCCCAAATTGTATTATTTAAACGTTACATGCAAAGATTTTAAAAGTCGTATGATAGTCGGTCCAAGGGAGGTTCCATGCCAATTCAGAATCAAGTCAACACCACTTTAAAAAGTCATTAAAAGCTTTGAAAAAAAATTAATAAAAGCCCATATCATGACCTAACGTAACCTATTTAGCCAATTTTATTTTTTATTTTTTCATCATTTTTAATGACTTTTCGAATGAGGTGCTGAGTTAATTTCATTCTGATTTGTCCAGTCAACGTTATATTATGCATTTATAGATTATTTTGCCTTTAGTTTGGCTGAAGATTATTTGAAGGACTCGCGCGGCTTATAGGATTGCTGGATTAGTGAATTTTATTCGTCTCGTACTCAACGCTAAGTGAAAGCATTACGCAGGGCTGACAGATGTTCACACGAATGTCGAGATAAAATGCTAAACGAAGTGGGTTCTGGTGGAATGTTAGCTATTCTCTAATTAGATGTTCCGTGGAAACACGCATACCTAATTTGGGAGGCGGGAGTACGTTCCGCCTCCCCGGGAACTAATAATTGTATAACACTTCTGCAACATGTCACCCCAAGTGGTTCGTTTTTTTTGGTGACTTAGATTGATGCTCGAATTCGTGGGGAGAGATTTATAATGGTCTTGATGATACGGCGTTTGCCCATTAGCCGCGAGGCGGGTCGGATCGGGAGATGCCGGTTGAGAGAGACACTTTAACCTCTTCAGCCCGGGCTCTCAAGACCCATTCATTGCCTTGCAACGCATTGGAAGGATGAATTCATACGTCCGTCATTCATGGACAAACTGACTCCTAGATTTTTACCCACCCTTCACTCATTTTTCTTCGCAGAATTTCTCCTCTTTCCTTTCCTTCTCCCTGAACACAGCATACTCAAAGATGACGCAGCCCTTAAGAAAAATAATTTTCCTTAGGGCCTAATGTCTTAATAAAAAAAAAATTCCACTCAATAAAATAATTAAAGATGTGTATACACTGCTGAAAACCAGCTGCAGAGAGAAACCCCGAATATATTGAAAATCAGTGGCTTACAGAGAGAACCCTCGAATATATTGAAAACCAGGTGCATTCTGGGAAAAAACTCGAATATATTAAAATCAGCTGCATCTAGGGAAAACCCCCGAATATATTGAAAATCAGGTGCATTCAGAGAAAAACCCCGAATATATTGAAAACCAGGAGCATTCAGGGAAAAACCCCGAATGTATTGAAAACCAGCTGCATCTAGGGAGGAATCCCGAATATATTGAAAACCATTTGCATTCAGGGACAAACCACAAATAAATTGAAAACCAGCTGCATTCAGAGACAAACCACGAATATATTGAAAACCAGTTGCATTCAGGGACAAACCACGACATTCTATTGACAAAGCCGAGCTTGTTGTAAAAAGAAAAAGAGGAATTAATTTCTAAAAATCTATTACACAATAAATGTTTTTATTATTATAAAGATCAATTTTCAACACGGGCATGTGCCTAGCATGGTGGTCGAAAAATTCTAAAATTAATGTAACAAACAATTTCAATGAGATGTAATCCTTGTACTACTGTACCGCCCACTATAAAATATTGCTTTTGATTTCCAAAATACACTCATTAAAGAATGTATTTTATACTAATATTAAAATATATTTCAGAATTAAATACACGTAACAAGTGTTCACAATAATGTCCTCTGCGTGCAAACTCTATCTAAGTTTCTTAATAGACAATAAACAAGTGTTAATTTCAAGCGACCTCCCAGGTAAGTATGGCCCTGTATGCATTTTTAAAAATCATCGCTTTCATTGGTCGAAACATTGTACATATATTTGAGTATAACCGGTGGATGCAATTTTTAGTAATAAGTTGTTTTTAATTGTTTGTCTAGTTTGTAGTTTTCTAGATTTAAGAAATATATTGTAAGTTTGTACGGCGCCCTTGAGGTGATTTTTCACAAAAACGGCGCTATATAAATCATCCAAATATTATTATTATTATAAATGAATAAAGAAAACTAAAATTTTTTTTAATTAAAAATTATAAACAAAAACTGACAAATGGCGCACTTTAGCACGTTCCCAGCAATCCTGTAGTCCTGAATTAAGTCAACCCAACTGTTTACCCCTGGCAACGTTTGGCCTTCAAAGAGCCATGTATCTATAAAATATTTATTATAACGTAAAGCAATTGTACTAAACCATATCGTTTCGAAACTTCTTCAATGATTTTGAGTGTTCAGTGAAAAAAAACTGGATGAAGCCGGGTTGTATCAATAATCAGCATCAGTAAATGATCTTTCAAAATCTGGTTAAATATTTAGTAAGAAATCAACAGAAAATATTTTATTTTTTTATTTATTTGTTTTATTTTAGTAAATTGTACATTTAGGTTTACAATTTCCTAATTAATTATATCATTCCATATTTCAAACTATATTTTTTCTTGTTCTATGTATCTCCTACAATACATTTTGAACTTTCCAATTGGTGCGGCCTTTAAAGTTTCTGGTAGAGTGTTGTAAAACTTCATCCCTTTGTATAGTAAACTATTCTGCGTATTCGTTTTGTCCTTTTTTTGTAGTCTGATTTCCTTGCAAGTCCTTGTATTATGTCTGTGAATGTCCTTGTTGTATATAATTTTGTTTGAGAAGTATTTTGGTAACATATTGTTCACTATTTTATGGATAAATATCATCGTGTGCAGGGTCAACATCTGTTTCACGGTTAGCCAATTTAGTTCCTTTAACATTTTATTTACTTTTGAGAATCTATTTCGTCGAAGTATTATTCTCATTGTCCTGTTTTGGAGAATTTGAAACTTATTTTGTTCTCGTTCATTACACAGGAAAAGGATAGTTGATCAGTAGTTAAAGTGTAACTTATTTAAAACCTGCCCCAGAACAGGTTATCAATATTTACCATTCTTGTACTGCGTATAAATTTATTCTTCAAATATGCTTTTAAAATCTCTGAAATGAACACGCTTTGAGAATAATCTCTACCGTGATTCCTCGACAGTATTTTCTCACTGTTTTACTGTCGCACTTTCAGCGAAATCCTAGCTTGTACACGATTTATCTGACAACCCAAAATTTTAATAAAACTACACGTTCAACATAAGTGAATTGCTTAGGAGAGTAAACATCATGCGTCGCTTATGGTGCTGCCGCTGAGAGCTTCTTATAACCTCTCTTTCAGTTACACACATCGTTTACGGAAAAGGCGAGAGATCACATCGGAGCTATCGGGCCTTTAATACTGTAAAAGGTGACAATGAACTGGTAACCCTACGTTGACATTCTTTATGTGAGGCAATCCCTCTCGAGTCTCGCGGCATTTCTCTCCGCCGCCGAGCGCTGAGTGATTTGCCGAATGAATGAGCGCGCGAACTTTCAGATTTGGAATTCAAATTCTAAACGCGAGTTTCGAACTACTTAGGGATAGCGGAAAGCTGACAAGAGCGTAATTTAAAATAAAAATACTAAACGCTTTTTAACTTAACACTTATCGGAGAATCTCTACTTTATTCTAGACACGGATCGGGGGATTGTCGGGCTTAATAACTTGCAAATTAAGTCTTAGATTAAAATATAATATGTTTTGAGTTCCCATTTTCGAAAGCAAAACGCTCATTTAAAAAATTAAGCTTTGAAAGTACAATATGTTTTTAGAGAATTTTATGTTTTTTTTATACGAATTCCGCACAAGAGTCCCAACTGCTCCCGTCTGAAGTCAGTGAGACTATGGCATCCCCAATCGGGGCACGTTGTGAGGCTGAAGGTAGTGAGGAGGGGAAGGAGATGGGGAAGAAGAAGTTGGGAAGTACCTGGCTATTCAGATCTGGTCACCAAACACGGCTAAAGCCATTTCAAGAAACGTTTCAATTCTGAATGGTGGTCTTACAGCAGGGTGATACTGAAAGTATCTTCCACTCTGGAACGTGCCGCAAATAAACTATTTATTATTTTAAATGAATAAATTGTTTCTTCAAAATTCGCAAATTCACTTTGTGGCGTCATTGTTAATTTAATGAAAACAAATAACTTTGTGTACACCACTTTTTAATTAACAATATCAACATGCTTCGAAAACTATGTTTTCTTCTTCATGATAATAAGTTAATAAAAAATAACAAAAGACAAACAAGTATAGACAAATTAGAACATAGACAAAATATAAGAAAGGAGAGGTGATTAATTAATTAAAATATCATATAAAACAATTACCTATATAAAATAAAATATAAAAATTATTTTAAGATGGGTAAAAAATTATATTAACATAATAAAAAAATCTTTTAAAACAAAACAGGAAGTCTTAATAACAAAATAAATTATTATAAATATAAGTATTAATACAAAAATAAATTTAAAAGATGGCTATTTTTAAAAAACGTTTGATTATTTATAATATTTAATTTACTATTAACATTTTTCCTGTTTTCTAAAATTTCTAAATTATCTAATTAATCACCTCTCTTTTCTAATATTTTGTCTATGTTCTAATTTGTCTATACTTGTTTGTCTTTTGTTATTTTTTATTAACTTATTATCCTGACGAAGAAAACATAGTTTTCGAAACATGTTGATAATTGTTAATTAAATAGTGGTGTACACAAAGTTATTTGTTTTCATTGAATAAATTTATTTCATATTTGTAGATAAATTTTAAAGGCAACTGATTAATGTATTTTTGGAGTGGTATCATTTTCGGTGACCCGAAAGTTGATCCTCGATATTATAATTATTATAAAATATAATTATTTACCAATTTTAAATCGAAAATAGACTTCGAAAATTCCATTTATTACTAGTTGATATGGATATCACACGAATTACAACGATGACATATAAAATATTTCGGTGCAGATTTTTGGTAAATCATCGTATATTGTGTATATATGACGGTATATACACAATATGCAGTACGTCGACTAGAAGGTTTATCCTTAATTTTTTAGGAAAGGAAGGCGGGAAAGTTCTCGGAAGGAAAAAGGTTTGAGATGAGGGTAAGAACCTGGGGCTCAGAATGTCCGGGAGTGATGGACGTGTGAATCCATCCCTCCCACTGCGGTGCAAGGTGAGAGGTTGGGGTGGCTGAAGAGGTCGTAGATACTCCTTCAACCATCACAAATTCACAAATTGGGTAACTTAAATAAAATATTACAGTGATTGCAGATTAATAAAATTTTCGTGGTTATTTTTAATTCGAAGCTTGAAAAAATCAAAACAATGGATAACATCAGATGTTCTCAACCTTTTTGGGTACATTGTGTCCAGTTAACAAATTTTTTGATTCTACCCCCCCCCCCCCCCCTTCTAATAATCATAGCGCGGATGAAAAAAGCTCTACAAGCGAAAATTTTACGAGGCTGAAAGACAAGAAGAAGTGGTCAGAGTGGAAGATACTCTTAGTATCGCAGAATTGAAACGTTGCTTGAAATGGCTTTAGCCATGTTTAGTGACCAGATCTGAATAGCCAGGTACTTCCCCACCTTCCTCTTCCCTATCTCCTTCCCCTCCCCACTACCTTTAGCCTCACAACATACCCCAGTTGGGGATGCCATAGTCTCACTGGCTCCAGACGGGAGCAGTTGGGGACTCTTGTGCGGTATTTCATATTAAAAAAAAAGACAAACCACAAATTAAACCTAAAATTCTTATCCGTAAGATTCTTAAAAATTTAATTTTAATTAATTTAATTATTTTATTATTAGGTTGATTTACAGTTTTTACCACAGTTTCAAGGAAATAAATAATGTTATTCTTGAGGTTACGGTAGTATTGTATTGAGAAGTGAAATATTATCTTTTACAAAGAGTTTATTGGAAAAGTGTTTCAACATCTGCTCCAAAAATCTATCTCTAAAACACTTTTAACTCTCGATTGTCCTTCAAGCAACTTAAATCGCTCACTGATGGGCGGTATTCCCATTATTGGGAATCACAGTAAAGAAATAACAATTCCGTTTTTTAATCAAACTGGCGTTTTTCACATTTTTGTGAATTCCAGTAAACCCACCCTATTAATATTGTCCCGTTTACGCCGATGCCCGCAAAATAGTTCATAAAGTGTAATAATTTTCCCGCAGACGGGGCCGTACTCTGAATATTGTCATATTAATGAGAGAGAGACCATTCGGAAAAGAATTTTAATGATACTTTCATTGCTAAAATCTGTAAAACTGGAATAAAGCCAGTTAATTAAAAATTTTATGTTTTTAGTACGTCGTTCTAAACCATACAATGGATAAACGAAGCGACAATTACTGAGCATATCATACCAGATCCAATTAAAATGTTTATAATTACCGAATAGACTTTTAAAATATAAACTGTTTTTAGACGTTTTACACCTTTAAACGATGTCTCTGCGTTATCGGATTATTTAACATTTCACATGGAATTTTTATAGTAATACCTGTAGGACATAATTGATAAGAAGCAAATTGGAATATGGGAGTATTATCTGGAACCCACACTATTTTAAATATTCAAAAACCATTGAATCTGTACAAAAAAAACCTACTACTGTTATCATTTAAACTTAGATTAAATGCCTCACTCCTATCTAACAAGGAACGACTCCAACAATTACATTTTACAACCCTGGAAAAAAGAAGACAATTTGCTGACTTAATATTTTTAAACAAAATTATTCGTGATAAGCTTCAAACCACCACTCATTGTCTGAGCAATATCATATTAAAGTTCCTAATAGACGTAATTAAAGGAGTCATAAAATATTCCATCTTGAATTATTTAATAATAATATTGCACACTTCAATCCACTGTCTCGAATATGTCGTCTGTATAATACCATAGAAAGTGACCATATAGATATCTACGCAAACAATCTGACATATTTCAAAAAACAAATTAACAAACTCCTACCACGACACTTCGTGCAGAACGGTTATTTAGTTGCAATATTGTCATACCCTTTCTTTTTTTTCTCTTTCTCTGCAGGTTGTGTATTATATTTGACACTACTACGTTTTATATTTCATTTTGATTATAATTATTTCTGTTATCACTACAAGCATTTCCGTCTAGTAATAACTAAACATTGATTACTTATGCTGCGAACATTTCTAATTGGAGTGTTAATATCTATGTACATCCCGATGGTAATTCTATTATTGTAATAATTCTTAACACTCTGTAATTGTTCCAAACAATAAATAATTAAATATAAATATAATAGGACAAACAACTACGGCGGTTTAGAGGAACGGTTCGTTGGGCCGTTTCATACAAAACCTTTTGATTTTGATTTGAGGGCAAAATACCCAACTAAACTGAAAATTGTTTTTGTAATCGAAAAATATATCAAGTATGTAGCGCGGTTATTGTATAATTTATTTATTGTGGATTTAAATAATAAAATATAGGCTTTTAAAAATCTCAATTTGTCTTTGTAGCAAGTATTTCAATTCAACATTGCCAATTTGTTAATATTTTTTCGTGATTGTTTGGCTTTTGACGTTTTGGAATGTCAATTCTTAGAAAACCTCTAGTTTTGCCAGCGTGTATCGATTTCATATTTATTCCCTATTTACATCGGTTTGGCTGTCAATAGTACAACTGTGCTCTGTATATCGATTTAAAATGCACGTTTAAGATGAAGCCATAGTAAATAATGCAAAATCACACAAAATTATGTGTTTTTGTTTTGAAAATTTGATCGCTTGGAAATATTATAGATGCTTCAATTAAATACTGCGTGTAGAACATATCTTGGCCCTTAAAAATATCGGTCATTTTTTTATAAGTCTTTTAATAATCCTAGAAAAAAATAAAGTGACAGGTCTATAAAAAAACACTTTCAAGTGCAAACTCTCCTACTTATGAACATCTTTTCGGATATGGTTTTATTGTTTATTGTAGCAAATTTAGATTCTTTTATGATAATTGCAAAAAAAATTGATATTTACGCCCGATATTCACAAAATTAAATAAAATATGCATTTTTGCGTTTTTATTTCACAATACGGCTGGCAGCCGACGAATGTGGATTTTCAAAATGACCCTTATGTCGTGCACCGAAGGACTACTGGCTTGCCACACCCCTTTTCCTTTCAGAACCGCCCTGGTCGGAGCAGGGAACAGATGTGTGACTCCACGTCGCTCGGTTCCGTGAAATCAATTTTAAATTTCCTTGTTATTACAATAAACAATGTGTAAAAAAGGAGTTTATGTTTTTTTTAGGCCTTTACGAAATCAACCTGCAAAAAAAATTCTCAAATACCTTTTTCAACCTTTCCAAAAGCTTTTTCTCAAATATTTTTAAACTCCTCCCACAAAGGGCATAAAATCCGATTTCGATTTTTCCCCGGACTATTGGATCCCCTTAACGTCTTTGTGCTAGATCTTCAGAATCTGATCAGCATTCTATAGTAGTTAAGTCTTAGAACTAATGTAACTTAAAACACATCTGCCCTGATGATGGACACTGTAACGCTGTCCAAAACGTTGGCTAAAGAAGGAGGTAGCGCAATACAGCATAATATCCCAAAAACAATAACGAAAAATTAAAAAAAATTTTAAGTTTACATGAAATGTTATTTTAATAAATGTCGAAAGCATTGCTGTAAATAATGAGTTATTCTAGGCAAAATAAGTTAATTAGTTTATCCTCCACGGTAGAGGGGTCAGGCTCACGACTAGCAATTCGAAGGTCATGGATTGAGATCCCGGCGTGCGCAAGTAAATTTTATCTGATTCATTTGTGTCATATCACATTTTAATCGCTTAAAATAATTTACGTTGTGTATGTATGCAGAGTAAAAGATACCTTCAGTATTTCCCTGGTGTAAAATCACCATTCAGATTTAAAACTTTGCTTGAAATGACTAAGCTGTGTTTGGTGACCAGATTTGAAAAGCCGGTACCTGCCCACCTTCCTCTTCCATTAGCTTCCCCTCCCCGCTACCTTCAGTCTTAAAATACCTCGATTGGGGATGTCATAGTCTCACTGGCTCTAGATTCTCGGGAGCAGTCGGGACTCTTATGCGGTATTCAAATTGAAAAAAAAATAATCAAATAATTTTTTTAAAGAGAAGTTTGTTTTATTTACCGTTCAGCTAGAAAACTTTAAAATAAAATCAGTAATTTATGAGAATTTCCAAAACACGCGAAGTTTCCGAGGAACCCGGCATTAAATAGAAACTAGCTTTGCCTGTTGCAGAGGCAACCAAGGGGTTAAACACTACGCGATATGACGTGTGAACGCGGATGAAGCGAAGAGTGTGTGTTAAATAAAATAGGTAGAGAAAAAAACGTTATTTGAATGTGGATAAAGCGAGGAGTGTCCGTCTACAAAGGGCACAGATAGTTGACAGCCCAATTGCGTACGCCTGCTCTCTGGCCGCTTCGGTCACCCGGTTCAAGGCGTTCGGTACGGGCCTTTTCTCGCAAAAGCAGGCCAAGTAGCTTCCTGCTCAAATTTTCACTGCGCCATTTGGGTTGTGCAGATCGATGCGCGTAATTTGTTACCCGAAACGTATAGTTTACTGTCGAAAAGACTCTTCCCACAGTGCCACATTGGTCGTCGACACTTTTAAAACGGCCCAGGAGCTTACCGCTCAATTCAGTACTGAACCAATCCAGCCGCCCGACTCAGGGCGTTCAGTTTTTCATTTAATTTAAATTAGAAAAACCAATAGAGCCTAAAAGGGTCCTCGGATTTTATCGTTTAATTTTTTCAGTCAGCCCTTTGGATTGTGTAGGTCGAGACGCGTAATTTGATATCCATCTCGGGTACTGTAGGGTGTAATTTAAAAAAAAAAAAATTTTGGATTTTGTAAATTTTTGAATTTTCAAAAAAAAAATTTTTTGAGTTTTGGAAATTTTTTAGTTTTGGAAAAAAAAATTTTGTTTTCTGGAAATTTTTTGTTTTTGAAAAAAAAATTTTTTGGATTCTGAAAATTTTTTAATTTTGGAAAAAAAAAATTGGATTCTGGAAATTTTTTAATTTTGAAAAAAAACTTTTTTGGTTTCTGGAAATTTTTTAAATTTGGAAAAAAAAAATTTCGGATTCTGGAAATTTTTTAATTTTGAAAAAAAAATTTTTTGGTTTCCGGAAATTTTTGAATTTTGAAAAAAAAAATTTTCGGTTTCTTGAAATTTTTTAATTGTGAAAAAAAAAATTTTTTTGGTTTCTGGAAATTTTTTAATTTTGGAAAAAAAATTATTGGATTCTGGAAATTTTTTAATTTTGGAAAAAAAAAATTGTTGGATCTCGGAAATTTTTGAACTTATAACTGAAAGTAATTTTTCAAAAAACGGCGCTATAAAAATGTATTATTCAGAAATTTTAGAGACTTAAACTAAACCCAACTGGGGATGCCGTAGTCTCACTGACTCCAGACGGCAGTAGTTGAGACTCTTGTGCGGTATTCACATTGAAATTTAATTTAAAATGTATGAACCCGTACAGTATTCAAAAGGTACCTACAACATTTGGCAAAAAAAAATTGGACCATCTTTATTTAAATTTACTCATTTCATTAAAAATGTTCAGAATAAATAGTATCCGAGTAGGACGTTGTCAAAAAAAAATTCGAGTGCAGCTTACCGTAGTTTTTCAAAAAACGGCGCTATAAAAATTTATTATTCAGAATTTTTCAGAAACTAAAACTAAACCCAACTGGGGACGCCGTAGTCGCACTGACTCCGGACGGCAGTAATTGGGACTCTTGTGCGGTTTTCACATTGAAATTTAATGTAAAATGTACGAACGATTAGTTCCCCTACTATTCAAAAGGTACCTACACCATTTCGCAAAAAAAAAATGGACCATCTTTATTTAAATTTACTCATTTTATTAGAAATGTTCAGAATATATTGTGTCCGAGTACGTTGTCAAAAAAAAATTCGAGTGCAGTTTACACGCGGTAGAAGTGAAACTTTTCCAAAACAATCTCAACTAATACTTGAAAAGTGAGGTCTAAGTAGCCCAGTAAATAAATGTACCCTCTGTAATATTTTACTTCTGCGTATTATGAGCTCCTGGTAGATTTTCAATATTGTACGTCACCCTTTTTGTCATTTTTCACAAAAACGGTCCTATAAAAATATAATTATCAAAATTATTGTGTACCTATTTTTATGAGGTGTTGCTCATCCAACGAATGGTGTCCTGAGCGGCAGTGCCAATGCCCGCCTCTAACGTTGAATAATTATCATAAAGAAGCAAAATACAAAAAAAAGCGTTATGTAACTTTAATATTTAAAAAAAATAAATCCCTTAAATATCTAGGCTAAAGACGAAGGCAGCGCAACACGGCATAACAGCTCAAAAAATAATTACAAAATAAATTATCCTTTCAACTTCAAATAATTTCATTACAAATTTCCAAATAAAAAACATATGCAATCCCCATTTGATGATTCCCAGTTGTTATGTGCAGGTACCTACCTACTCAGATTCTCAGTTGGTACACCTGCACATACGTAAAAAAAAAACACGCCATTAAAATGTAAATTCAGAATTTTATTATCAAATAATCATTTCAATGAAAAAGAGTTCGCAAAGTATTTATATTTATAAATAATACGAATCCTAATGCATCGGAGCCCATCTATCAGGTACCTACTTAGTTCGTCATTCGCAGACGTACAATATTCTGCAATTATATTTTCATCGCTGGCAAGACCGAAACGAAATAATGTCTTCACCACCTCGAGCACGGCCTGAAAATCGAGTTGTTTTTAACGTTTTCCATACAAACAACGCTGTCCTGGCCTGAATGAAAACTTTAGTTGGCGAAGGTAAAGCTCTCCGCCATTTGTAAAATTTCAGAATCGAGTGTTCCAAGGTGTGAGAAAATTTACCCAACCTGAATTTATTTGTAAGAAAATTAGGTGTTCTACTGGCCAGATAAATTATGCACCCTCGAGAAAAATGCGAGTTTTGCGAAACGTCAGAAAATATCATTTTTCCGCGCGCTATTGTGTAACATTTTGAATGGTGACCGACATATTTTTCGATTTTAAAAGCTTCCTTAATTTCTATTCCTCCTATATATTGAAAAACATCTCCACCAGAATGCGACTTTTCGACGATAACTCGAACCGCGTGTCATACCTGTAAAATGTCATTTTATATCAGAATCGCCATTAAAATATACGAATAAATCCCTAGCAAATTGCACTTTGTATGAGAAAAAAGTCTTAAAAAATCTTAAAAATCTTAATTTCTTGGTGTACTGAAAATCAAATAAGCGAAAGCGATCCTTAGGGTGGGCGAACTTAAGGGGCGGCAAGGTCGTTTTTCGCGTAAAGGAAAAAGTGAGTTTTTCGAAAAACTGTGCAATAATATATATACTAGCTTTGCCTGTTGCAGAGGCAACCAAGGGGTTAAACACTACGCGATTTGACGTATGAACGCGGATGAAGCGAAGTGTGTGTGTTAAATAAAATAGGTAGAGAAAAAAACGATGTTTGTAATTTGTTACCGGTAACGTGTAATTTACTGTTGCAAAGACTCCTACCACTGTGCCACTTTGGTCGCCGACACTTTAAAATCGTCCCAGGAGCTTACCGCTCAATTCAGTACTGAACCAATCCAGCCGCCCGACTCAGGGCGTTCAGTATTTCATTTAATTTAAATTAGAAAAACCGATAGAGCCTTATCTCGAAAAAGGGTCCTCGGAGTTTATCGTTCAAGTTTTTCACTCAGCCTTTCGGATTGTGTAGGTCGAGACGCGTAATTTGATATCTATCTCGGGTACTGTAAGGTTTAATTTTGAAAAAAAAATTTTTGAATTTAAAAAAAAAAAATGATTTTGGAAATTTTTTAATTATAGAAAAAAAATTTTTGGATGTTGAAAATTTTTGAATTTTGAAAAAAAAAATTTCGATTTTGGAAATTTTTGAACTTAATAAAACTGAAAATAATTTTTCAAAAAACGGCGATAACAAAATGTTTTTTCAGAATTTTTCATAAACTAAAACTAAACCGAACTGGGGATGCCGTAGTCTCACTGACTCCAGACGGCACCAGGTTGGGACTTTTGTGCGGTATTCACATTGAAGTTTAATTTAAAATGTACGAACGATTAGTTCTCGTACAGTATTCAAAAGGTACCTTCACCATTTGGCAAAAAAAGTGGACCACCTTTATTTAAATTTACTCATATTATTGAAATGTTCAGAATATATAGTATCCGAGTATGTACCTACGGACTTTGTCAAAAAAAAATTCGAGTGCAGTTTATACGCGGTAGAAGTGAAACTTTACCAAAACAATCTCAACCAATACTTTTTCATATGTCAACTAATTTTTATCAAAGCGGCCGATGGGCACAGTTGATGCGTCGCAGGAGCAGTAATCGTCATTTCCGTTACATCCGAAATCCAAATCACAGCCGTGCTATAGAAGTATCATTTCAAAACTCCCGTCTTTGTATGTTTCTTTTTATTTAAATTCATAATTTTTGTCAATGAAAGGATTGCCTCCCTAGTCTAGTAAATAAATGTATTCTCTGTAATATTTTACTCCTGCGTATTATGTGCTCCTGGTATATTTTCAATATTGTACGTCACCCTTTTAGTCATTTTTCACACAAACGGCGCCATTAAAATGTATTTTTCAAAATTATTTATCAAATAATAATTTTAATGCAAAATCGTTCATATAAAAAATAAATCAGGGTAGCGACCTACACATGAGTACCTAAATATTTTTTGAATAAATATTACGAATTCTAATTTTTTAAATTTTGAAATTCGGTTTTGAAATGATATTTGAATGTGAATGAAGCCTTAACCTTTTACAAATTAATTTAATTTCATTAAAAGTATCCAGGATAAATAGTCACGACCATCTTTGTTTGTGTCCGTTTATTTGATATCTTGTTTTTTTTTTTATTTTTAAAAGAAAAAAGGCCCTTGGTATTTAAGTACCTACCTTGTCTAGTAAATAAGTATATTTTATTCAATATTTTACCCTTGCAAAATGTGTATTCCTGATGGAAACTCAATATTGTACAGCGCCCATTGTCATTTTTCACAAAACTGCGCCATACATTTTTTTATTATTGAGCATAAAATAACTCGAACAATTTTATTGCAGTAAAAAAATTACAGAAAAAAAAACTTTCAAAGAATGCTTGTAGGTACTTACCCATACACCCATAATGTTTTTTATTATTTAATAATGTCCAAAGAAATCGAATCCTTAATAACACAATCATAAATGAAAAGTGTTTAGCATTGTATTTGGACCCATCTTACTTAAAAAACGTTCCGATTTATCTAGTACTAATTTCCTTCGTAACTACAAAAGTCTACCTACCTGAAATAATGCATTTTGGCAAAAAGTGCGACCATCCCAAGTGATTTCTTTTATTTCAAATCATTAATTTTTTATTTGATATCTAAAGATGCGTAAGCCGGTACCTACCCGGTACTTACGCAGACAAACAATATTGATGTAGGTACCTAAGCATTTCCTTAAAAAAATCCGTTCATCTTACGAACAAATTTGCAATAATTCAACGGAAAAGTACCTACCCTGTAATTAATTACGTTTAAACGTGTTCTTTTTATATGGCCAGCAATATTTTCTCTTCTGTAGGAAAATTCAAAGCACGTTATTTTTCTCAAACGTCATATTTTCGGTGGCGTATAGTGAAATATTTTTAATGGTTTGCGTATGTAACGACCGTTGAAAAAGTTTTTTCAATCTCTTGACCTCGATATTATTGAAAAAAATTACAGCCAGAATCGGTTTTCGAGCCCCAGGGTCGTTTTCAAATTGGCCACTCCGGAACAGGCTTGGAGCTTTTTTTTATTAGGCTAAATCGTAAATTGACGTCCCTTGAAACTCAAGGTGGTTTTTTATTTTCAATTTTTTAGTGAGTAAAAAGGAAATTAAGTTCCTACTCGACAGCTGATTTTACTGGCCGCCAAATTTTTCACTTTCGACGGTAGTGAAATCTTAGCAAATGTCAAAAATAATGTTAAGTATTATGCAATATTGCAGAACATTTTGGATGAAATGCGTTACATGTCGCGGTTTTAAAATCTTATTAATACTCTCTACTACGAATCTGTCGTAAAACATCTCCGGCGGAAGGGTTATTTTTGACGCAATCTCGAATTCCGTGACGCACCTATAAAATGCCATTTTTTCCTAGCAACGCCGTAAAATTTTTAAGAATAAATCCCTAGCAAATTGCACTTTGTATGAGAAAAAAGTCTTAAAAAATCTTAAAAATCTTAATTTCTTGGTGTACTGAAAATCAAATAAGCGAAAGCGATCCTTAGGGTGGGCGAACTTAAGGGGCGGCAAGGTCGTTTTTCGCGTAAAGGAAAAAGTTTTTTTTTTTTTTTTTTTTACAGTTAATACCGCACAAGAGTCCCAACTGCTCCCGTCTGGAGCCAGTGAGACTATGGCATCCCCAATCGGGGTATGTTGTGAGGCTGAAGGTAGTGGGGAGGGGAAGGAGATAGGGAAGAGGAAGGTGGGGAAGTACCTGGCTATTCAGATCTGGTCACTAAACACGGCTAAAGCCATTTCAAGCAACGTTTCAATTCTGAATGGTGGTCTTACACCAGGGCGATACTGATAGTATCTTCCACTCTGGAACGTGCCGCAAATATACTTTATATTATTTTAAATGAATAAATTGTGAATTAACACAATTTAACCAAATAAAATTTATTTGCGCACGCCGGGTTCGAACCCGCGACCTTCGGATTGTGAGTCGAGAGTCTTGCCTCGGGACCACGGAGGCCGTCCCGAGAAAAGTGAGTTTTTCGAAAAACTGTGCAATAATATATAACTAGCTTTGCCTGTTGCAGAGGCAACCAAGGGGTTAAACACTACGCGATTTGACGTGTGAACGCGGATGAAGCGAAGAGTGTGTGTAAAATAAAATAGGTGAAGAAAAAACGATGTTTGAATGTGGATAAAGCAAGGAGTGTGCGCCTACAAAGGGCACAGGCAGTTGACAGCCCAATTTCGTACATCCGCTCTCGGGCTGCTTCGGTCACCCGGTTCAAGGCGTTCAGTACGGGCCTTTTCTCGCAAAAGGAGGCCAAGTAGCTTCCTGCTCAAATTTTCACTGCGCCATTTGGGTTATGCAGGTCGATACGCGTAATTTGTTACCCGAAACGTATAGTTTACTGTTGAAAAGACTCTTACCACAGTGCCACTTTGGTCGCCGATACTTTTAAAACGGCCCAGGAGCTTACCGCTCAATTCAGTACTGAACCAATCCTGCCGCCCGACTCAGGGCGTTCAGTATTTCATTTAATTTAAATTAGAAAAAACCATTAGAGCTTTATCTCAAAAAATGGTCCTAGGAGTTTATCGCTTATTTTTTTCACTCAGCCTTTCGGATTGTGTAGATCGAGACGCGTAATTTGATACCCATCTCGGATACTGTAAGGTGTAATTTTAAAAAAAAAAATTTTGGATTTTGAAAAAAAAATTGGATTTTGGAAATTTTTTAATGAAAAAAAAATTTGGATTTAGGAAATTTTTGAATTTTGGAAAAACAAATTGGATTTTGGAAATTTTTTAATTGTGGAAAAAAAAAATTTGGATTTGGAAATTTTTGAATTTTAAAAAAAAAAATTTAATTTTGGAAAAACAAATGGATTTTGGATATAAAAAAAAAAAAATTTGCCCTTGCACTAATTTAAAACAATCGGCGCTATAAAAATGTATTATTCAGAATATTTTAGAAACTTTAACTAAGCACAACTGGGGATGCCGTAGTCTCACTGACTCCAGACGGCAGTAGGTGGGACTCTTGTGCGATATTCACATTGAAATTTAATTTAAAATGTATGAACCCCTACAGTATTCAAAAGGTACCTACACCATTTGGCAAAAAAAATTTGACCATTGTCGCAGGTGGAGTAATCGTCATTTCCGTTTCATCCGAAATCCAAATCACAGCAGTGCTATAGAAGTATCACTTCAAAACTCCCGTCTTCGGATGTTTCTTTTTATTTAAATTAGTCAGTTTTGTCAATGAAAGAATTGCCTCCCTGGTCTAGTAAATAAATGTATCGTCTGTAATATTTTACTCCTGCGTATTATGTGCTCCTGGTAGATTTTCAATATTGTACGTCACCCTTTTTGTCATTTTTCACAAAAACGGCGCCATTAAAATGTATATTTCAAAATTATTTCTTAAATAATAATTTTAATGCAAAATCGTTCATATAAAAAATAAATCAGGGTAGGTACTTGGGGCCCTTGTAGTATTTTTTCAAAAAACGGCACTATAAAAATGTGTTATTCAAAACTTAAACTTATTTTTATTCCAGTAAAAAAATTACAGAGAAAATATTATTTCATAGTGCGCGAGTAGGTACTAAGTTTCCCTACAGTAATTAATAAAAACGGCGCCATTTAAATGTATATTCAGAATTTTTTGTCAAGTAATCACTTCAATGAAAAAAAGTTCGCAGAAGTATTTATTTTTATAAATAATACGAATCCTAATGTTGAGCTATATTGGAGCCCAATTTATCAGTTAAATCCGTTTATCGGGTACCTACCTAGTTCATAATTTGCAGTTTTACAATATTCTGTATTTATATTTTTTACACATGCAAGACCAACTCACAAACTTGGACTAATCCCGCTTGAATTTTAACCGCACCAAGCCGTAAAAATTGAAATCCGCCATCTTTAAAAAAAAATCTTCATACAAAAACGTATTATGGGGTGATTTCGTAAGTTCAAGAGGGTTATGGAAAAATTTTCATTTTCGGTGTTGCAATATTGGAGAAAATTTACCCAACCTGATTTTATTTGTAAGAAAATTAGGTTTTATACTGGCTAGAAAGCCAAAAGATATTTTAGAGGAAAATGCTTTTTACGTAAAGTGTCAAAACATGTCATTGTGAAATGCACTCTTGTGTAACATTTTGAATGGAAAGCGAACCATGTCACAGTTTTAACTGCTTGTAGTAACTCTCTACTTAAGATTAATTCAAAAACATCTCGGCCAGAATGCGTATTTTTGACGATATCTTCGACCACGCAATGTACGTTCGAAATGTCAAATTTCCGCCCCCCTCGCCATAAAATAAAAATAGAATAAATTCGTGTGAATTTTTCTTATGAAAATAATCAGTACTTACATTCTTCACCGCAAGATGTCTCCCTGTACATATTTTCTACAATTTTGTGTAGAAAATATGTACTAATCGAGTTAATTTTAGCCTTCTGTGAAAGTTCTGTTCAAATTCTATTAGTTCTGTAATTATTTCAGTTTTATGATGCGACTGGCCTATAACGATAAAACAACAGAACTCGAATAGAACTTACACAGAACGTGAAAATTAACTTTAAAAACATTGTTGAATTATTCAACTTTATTGAAACAACTTTACCTTAGTATTGCATTAAAACCTAATTTATTGTGAAGCTACCTATTCGTGAAAGTACCTACGCATTTCTTTTCAAATTTTTTCAATGAAGTACGTCGTCGTCAAATAAGTACCTACCCAGGAATGAAAAACTAAAAATTTCTAAGCACGTGTTTTTCGTGGAAAAATCTGATTTTGTTTAGCTTGCCCTGAAATATTTCACATGCGATGCGTATGTAATGACGATCGAATTAGTTGAGGAGACATCTAGACTATAATATTTTTCAAAAACATTTTAGCCAGGATCGATTTTTCGGCCGTAATGCCGTTTGTCGTAAAACAACAACAGAAACCGCTGAGAGGTCCGGTTTGTTGACAAAAGTTTGACATGTGAGTTCGCGACCCACCCCACTTGAACTCTATAGTGATACATCATGTGCTCCTGGTAGATTTTCAATATTGTACGTCATCTTTTTTGTCATTTTTCACAAAAATGGCGCCATAAAAATGTATTTTTCAAAATTATTTAACAAATAATAATTTTAATGCAAAATCGTTCATATAAAAAATAAATCAGGGCAGGTGCACATGAGTACCTACATATTTTTTGAATAAATATTACGAATCCTAATTTTTTAATTTTGAAATTTGGTTTTGAAATGATAGGTACCTATCGACTTTGGCAAAAAAATACGACCATCTTTGTTTGTTTCTGTTTATTTGATATCATGTTTTTTTTTTATTTTTAAAAGAAAAAAGTCCCTAAGTATTTAAGTACCTACCTTGTCTAGGAAATAAGCATATTTTATTCAATATTTTACTCTTGCAAAATGTGTATTCCTGATGGAAACTCAATATTGTACAGCGCCCTCATTGTCATTTTTAGTTCGAATTTTTACTCACACAATCATAAAAGAAAAGTGTTTAGCATTGTATTTGGACCCATCTTACTTCAAAAACGTTCCGATTTATTTAGTACTAATTTCCTTCATAACTACAAAAGTCTACATACCTGAAATAATGCATTTTGGCAAAAATTGCGACCATCCCGAGTGATTTCTTTTATTTCAAATCATTAATTTTTTATTTGATATCTGAAGGAAAGAACCGATGCGTAAGCCGGTACCTACCCGGTTCTTACGCAGACAAACAATATTGATGTAGGTACCTAAGCATTTCCTTAAAAAAATCCGTTCATCTTACAAACAAATTTGTAATAATTCAACGGAAAAGTACCTACCCTGTAATTAAACGTGTTCTTTTTATATGGCCAGCAATATATTCTCTTCTGTGGGATTTTCAAAGCACGTTATTTTTCTCAAACGTCATATTTTCCGTAGCGTATAGTGAAATATTTTTAATGGTTTGCGTATGTTACGGCCGTTGAAAATGTTTTTTTAATCTCTCGACCTCCATAATATTCAAAAACATTACAGCCAGAATCGGTTTTCGAGCCGCAGAGGCGTTTTCAAATTGTCGACTCCGAAACAGGCTTGAAGCCGTTATTTTATACGGCTAAATCATAATTTTCTCCTAACTGACGTGTCTTGAAACTCAAGATTGTTTTTTATTATCAATTATTAGTCAATTTAATCGAATTTAAGTACCTACTCGACAACTTATTCTACTGGCCGCCAAATTTTTCACTTTCGACGCTAGTGAAATCTTAGCAAATGTCAAAAATAATGCAAGGTATTATGCAATATTGCAGAACATTTTGGATGAAATGCGTTACATGTCGCGGTTTTAAAATCTTAATAATACTCTCTACTACGAATCTGTCGTAAAACATCTCCACCAGAATGCGTATTTTCGACGATATCTCGAACCGCGTGTCGTACCTATAAAATGTCATTTTTTAGCAGCATCGCCATTAAAATAAAAGAATAAATTTCTAGCAAATTGCATTTTGTATGGAAAAAAAACTCCGCGGATTCCTTCGCAGAAGTCTTGCCAAAATGGTCTCTGCGGTCGGTGAAACTGGATAGGCAGAGAGGTCGATTTTCGCTTGAGGCGGGGGGGGGGTACTGAATCGCATTTCAAGCGAAAGCGATCCTTAGGGTGGGCGAACTTAAGGGGCGGCAAGGTCGTCTTTTGACTGTATGACCCATGTGAGTTTTTCGAAAAACTGTGCGGGGGGGGGGTACTGAATCGCATTTCAAGCGAAAGCGATCCTTAGGGTGGGCGAACTTAAGGGGCGGCAAGGTCGTCTTTTGCCTGTATGACCCATGTGAGTTTTTCGAAAAACTGCGTATTACTATACTAACTAGCTTTGCCTGTTGCAGAGGCAACCAAGGGGTTAAACACTACGCGATTTGACGTGTGAACGCGGATGAAGCGAAGAGTGTGTGTTAAATAAAATAGGTAGAGAAAAAAACGTCATTTGAATGTGGATAAAGCGAGGAGTGTCCGTCTACAAAGGGCACAGATAGTTGACAGCCCAATTGCGTACGCCTGCTCTCTGGCCGCTTCGGTCACCCGGTTCAAGGCGTTCGGTACGGGCCTTTTCTCGCAAAAGCAGGCCAAGTAGCTTCCTGCTCAAATTTTCACTGCGCCATTTGGGCTGTGCAGATCGATACGCGTAATTTGTTACCCGAAACGTATAGTTTACTGTCTTAAAGACTCTTCCCACAGTGCCACATTGGTCGTCGACACTTTTAAAACGGCCCAGGAGCTTACCGCTCAATTCAGTACTGAACCAATCCAGCCGCCCGACTCAGGGCGTTCAGTTTTTCATTTAATTTAAATTAGAAAAACCAATAGAGCCTAAAAGGGTCCTCGGATTTTATCGTTCAATTTTTTCAGTCAGCCCTTTGGATTGTGTAGGTCGAGACGCGTAATTTGATATCCATCTCGGGTACTGTAGGGTGTAATTTTAAATAAAAAAAAATTTGGATTTTGTAAATCTTTGAATTTTCAAAAAAAAATTTTTTGAGTTTTGGAAATTTTTTAATTTTGGAAAAAAAAAAACTTTTTTGGATTCTGAAAATTTTTTAATTTTGGAAAAAAAATATTTGGATTCTGGAAATTTTTTAATTTTGAAAAAAAACTTTTTTGGTTTCTGGAAATTTTTGAATTTTGAAAAAAAAAATTTTTGGTTTCTGGAAATTTTTTAAATTTGGAAAAAAAAAATTTCGGATTCTGGAAATTTTTTAATTTTGAAAAAAAAATTTTTTGGTTTCCGGAAATTTTTGAATTTTGAAAAAAAAAATTTTCGGTTTCTTGAAATTTTTTAATTGTGAAAAAAAAATTTTTTGGTTTGTGGAAATTTTTCAATTTTGGAAAAAAAAATTATTGGATTCTGGAAATTTTTTAATTTTGGAAAAAAAAAATTGTTGGATCTCGGAAATTTTTGAACTTATAACTGAAAGTAATTTTTCAAAAAACGGCGCTATAAAAATGTATTATTCAGAAATTTTAGAGACTTAAACTAAACCCAACTGGGGATGCCGTAGTCTCACTGACTCCAGACGGCAGTAGTTGAGACTCTTGTGCGGTATTCACATTGAAATTTAATTTAAAATGTATGAACCCGTACAGTATTCAAAAGGTACCTACAATATTTGGCAAAAAAAAATTGGACGATCTTTATTTAAATTTACTCATTTCATTAAAAATGTTCAGAATAAATAGTATCCGAGTAGGACGTTGTCAAAAAAAAAATCGAGTGCAGCTTACCGTAGTTTTTCAAAAAACGGCGCTATAAAAATTTATTATTCAGAATTTTTCAGAAACTAAAACTAAACCCAACTGGGGACGCCGTAGTCGCACTGACTCCGGACGGCAGTAATCGGGACTCTTGTGCGGTTTTCACATTGAAATTAAATGTAAAATGTACGAACGATTAGTTCCCGTACAGTATTCAAAAGGTACCTACACCATTTCGCAAAAAAAAAATGGACCATCTTTATTTAAATTTACTCATTTTATTAGAAATGTTCAGAATATATAGTGTCCGAGTACGTTGTCAAAAAAAATTCGAGTGCAGTTTACACGCGGTAGAAGTGAAACTTTTCCAAAACAATCTCAACTAATACTTGAAAAGTGAGGTCTGAGTAGCCCAGTAAATAAATGTACCCTCTGTAATATTTTACTCCTGCGTATTATGAGCTCCTGGTAGATTTTCAATATTGTACGTCACCCTTTTTGTCATTTTTTACAAAAACGGTCCTATAAAAATATAATTATCAAAATTATTGTGTACCTATTTTTATGAGGTGTTGCTCATCCAACGAATGGCTCCCTGAGCGGCAGTGCCAATGCCCGCCTCTAACGTTGAATAATTATCATAAAGAAGCAAAATACAAAAATAAGCGTTATGTAACTTTAATATTTAAAAAAAATAAATCCCTTAAATATCTAGGCTAAAGACGAAGGTAGCGCAACACGGCATAACAGCCCAAAAAATTATTACAAAATAAATTATCCTTTCAACTTCAAATAATTTCATTACAAATTTCCAAAAAAAAAACATATGCAATTCTTATTTGATGATTCCGAATTGTTATGTGCAGGTACCTACCTACTCAAAATAGGCATTTCAAAACCGAGCGCCTAGCAACACTCGATACGGAGATCTTTTTTCGTGAATTGAGCAAATTTCTTTCGATACAGACGAACCTGCCGATTTGAACGGATTGAAATAGAACTACAGGCGTGTTCGACAGACATTTGATTTTGTATTGCGTGAACGATCCGTACTTATATTCCGCACCGCTAGATGTCTCTGGATTGAAATCTTTAGTTGGCGGAGAGCTTTGCCCTACCGCCATTTGTAAAATTTCAGAATCCAGTGTTCCAAGGTGTGAGAAAATTTACCCAACCTGAATTTATTTGTAAGAAAATTAGGTGTTCTACTGGCCAGATAAATTATGCACCCTCGAGAAAAATGCGAGTTTTGCGAAACGTCAGAAAATATCATTTTTCCGCGCGCTATTGTGTAACATTTTGAATGGTGACCGACATATTTGTCGATTTTAAAAGCTTCCTTAACTTCTATTCTTCGTATTTATTGAAAAACATTTCCGCCATAATGCGACTTTTCGACGATAACTCGTACCGCGTGTCGTACCTTTAAAGTGTCATTTTTTAGCAGAATTGCCTTTAAAATAATATGAGTAAATTTCCAGCAAATTCGTTTTGTATGAGAATAGTGCTTAATTTTTCTCCGACTTTTTCGAAATGCGAACCTGTCGGCGGGAAATATAACCGGGCCGATTTCTTCGTCGATGAGAGATTCAGTCGGAGGTTCCAGTTATCGCCGCTGATTTTGCATCAGTTTTTACCGTTAATTTTTCGCGTTTCGGTTTCGTGAGTTTTTTTTAGCTTCCTGTCTAGCGATTGTGGTCTCTGCGGTCGGTCAAACTCGAAGAGCGGAGAGGTCATTTTGGCGTGGGAGGCCCTGGACTGAATCGCATTTCAAGCGAAAGCGATCCTTAGGGTGGGCGAACTTAAGGGGCGGCAAGGTCGTTTTTTGACTGTATGACCCATGTGAGTTTTTCGAAAAACTGTGTATTAATATATAAAGTGTATTAATAAAATATGAATATGATTAAACCGGCTCTAATTTCAGCATAAATTAATTGAAGTGATTTATAGAGGATTTTTTAGTTTAATAACAGGGTGGTAACAATACACACAATGAAATATATGCTAACAACTCAGTCTCAATAATGGCTCGGGTACTAAAAAGCTTACTTTCATGGTAAATATTTGCATCATGTGCGAACATGCTCATCTCTATATTGCAATCATACGTATATTTAAATTCATAATTTTAAAATCCATTTAATAGATTTTGTTCAAATATTATCGGAATTTTACTGATTAAAGGCGGAGTCTGGTTCAGCCGAGTTTTTTTTTAAGATAACATTTATTTTCGTTCACGAAACTTTTGTTACAAAAGCACTACCTACTGAAAGTTTGATTTTAATATCTATACATACAAATAGATATAGCGGCCACAAGCGGGGGTCCGACCAAATCGGCTGAAGTCCTGAAGCCTTTTCAAATCATTTGAAACATGAAATAAAAAAAGAAATCGTTATTTTATAAATTTAGAAGGCGCATAAAACATATCTTGCAAAGAAAAGTTGTTGATTGCGAAAATGGCGGACATAAAATGAAAATTGACGAAAAAACGGTCATAATTTTTTCAATTAGGGAGACGGGAATGGGTACCGCCGCCCCGGCAACCATTTTTTGATAACCAATACCTCTGCCATAGGTCACCCCAAGTGGTTCGCTACGTTTGGTGATTTAGCAGGGGTGCCCGGGTTCGTGGGGTGAGGTTTGTCTAGGTCTTGGAGGCGGAGGACACACTGAACCCCAGATTTCTACCAACCCCTTAAACTCTTTTCCTTCCCAGAACTCTCCTCCCCTTCTTTTCCTTAAAAAAACTCTTCACACAGCATCTCCAAAGATGACATATTTACCTCAGGGCCTCCTGTGTGGGACTCGTGTAAAAAAGAATACTTTGTCCTTTAAAAATAATTTTCGAGATTCATTCGCATAAAAATTTTATTTTATTTTATTTAATCTTTGAATGAAGTGAATCGGATGAAAATTCTATGAGCTACGGATTCCAGTCAAAAAACGTAGTTTTGAGAAAAACACGTTTAAAGTTTTTGCTGGTAAGCGTGGTTTTGCTTTGCGCGCACCGTCCCTAACAATATTTAAACGTCAAATTTGATGCTATAACTTTGGGAATGTATTCTCCATATACATAGAAAGATTCTTAGGCAACAAAAAAGTCGATTTTTTTTATATCGTTTGAACCAGACTTCCTTCTTAAGTGATGCGCTACTAAGAAATGCAAAACCGTGTGCTTTTGGTTTGAAAATTAAATCAAAGGCAATTTTTTTTCTTTGAAATAATCGAATACTTTTTTTGATGAGTCTTTTGATAAAGCGCTAACATTTATCAACTACGTATCGGAATATTTCTTATTAATTGTTGACCGTGCTCGAAAATATTGATAAATATCCTATTGATATAGGATTTTATTGATTGTCGGTGCTAGAACTCCTGATGGAAGAATTTTTCTCAAATTAACCTCTTACAAAAGTTAAATACAACACAAAACAATTAATATTGTTGAACTTTCTAGTTAGCCAAGTTATACATCTTACTTTACCGCTTATCTGCATTTTTCAAACAAATAGCGTCAAATTCGAAAAATGACACTTAAATTCAAAGGAAATTCTAGTTCATTGAACCAGTTTTCATGCAGCAGTAACTAAAGCTATGTTTGATGAGATTCAGAATCACTAACCATTGGCATGATTTTTTTTCCTTTTGTGACGTCGAGAATTCGAATTTTGAAATATGCTTAGCTGCAATTTCGTTTCTTGTGGTTGTCACTGTGAATATCACAGACTATCAATGTTTACTTCCACGTGCAGGATCCGGGAAAACATTTTATTGTAAACACTGTCACATACAGCCCAGCAGTTACTGTAGGACTCGAGTCAATAGAACCTTTCTGGCTTTCTCCGAGATAAGTCAAAAGTTTCTATTTATATGACTGAAGACGTGACAGTTTGCCCTGTCTGTGGGGGCAACAGCGCGGAGGCTGTGTGTGTGTATATGTGTGTGTGACAATGACTTCAAACTCAGTTTTTGACATGAATTAAACATTATTTCCCCGCAAGTTTCGACGTGCATTGCCGAGTTAATTAATGCATAACAAACAATAATTAAAACAAGCATTTAAAAACCCGCTCCGCAGGTTTTTGCTGCTAAGGCCTGCGGGCGGCTTTTTCTTTGGCTTCGTCCAATTTGAGTGTTGGTGATCATTTTATAAATCCAATAGGAACTGGTTCGGATCCACTGTGATCCAGTGACAGCTAGTCACCGAGACAAAGTAACTGAGACAAGCAATGATGTCATATGTAATGTATAGCATATAGTCGCGTGTATTACTCACAACTCGTCAAGTGTCATCTTTCCATATCCGGAAAGATACATTAATTCTATAAATCCGTAGTACATATACCTAGGGGGGAAATTTCCACATGCGAGCTGCTGACGGAAGTAGAGACATCTTTTGACAGATTCTTAAATTAAAAACCGAATTACAACGGTAGCTTTACTTGAAATTTCACGAACACAGATATTATTCGAAGTGGGGTTCTGAAATTCAACCACGCAGATCCAAGGGTATTAATACTGTTTGATGATGCATCACTGATGGCAACATTTAAGATAAAGAAATATAATATTTTTTATACATTGGTTCCACAAAAGAGAAAATAATTTCCCTCAGGGCGTATGTCATCCTTGGGAAATTTTTTATCCCAAATGGCAATAACAATTTTGGAAGACAATTTTTAAACACGATTATGTAATTTTATGATACGACAGATCTACGAATTTGCATCATCCTCCCAATCAATATCAATTCTACATCCTACTCTTACATGTCAATAAATTATGAGAATCGTATAAGTTTCACATTATTCGTTTCACTTCCAATGAATTTTTTTTTTCATTAACTCAACACGATTTTTAACTCCATCATAATTTTCCTTAAGGCCTAAGTCATCTCAAGGGATGCTGTGTCGGGGGTTTTTTTAGGGAAAGGAATGAGATGAAGTTCTGGGAAGGAAAAAGGTATGAAAGATGGACCTGTGTATCCAGGAGCGACGGATGTTTGAGTCCGTCCTTCCCACTGCGTTGCAAGGCGATGGGTCAAGAGTCCGACCGGAGAGATCAAAGGGTCTCCCTTAGCCAGACTCTCCCGATCCAGCTTTTGGTGAGCAGACGCATCCGCCGCCAAGACCTGGAAAATTCTCACAACGTGAACTCGGGCACCCTATCAGAGGTGTTGGAAAAGTGAAATCAAAATAAATGAATTGTAAATTTAATAAGAACTCAAGGCTTGCGAATAAAATAATGATATTTATATATTAAATCCATTAAATGCAATTCGCTGCTTTTTAAAAACGAACTTATTTTGAACAAAAGTTTCAATAAATTTTTTAACGTAGTAAAGATTTTCCGATATGAAATATTATATAAACGTGAGAATTAAAAAAAAGGGAAAAATTCTGAGTGCCTTTTTTCCAGTACTCGGAGCACTACAAAGACATTAAAGAAGGCTCATTACAATATTAATTTGTCCTACCTACCGCAAAAAATCATTTCTAAATCAGACGCCTTAATCACGTTCGTAACCTGTTTAATTTTGCGTAAATTGTGGTATTTAAAATAAGCATTTAAAAGTGATTTTCAGCTAAAAGGCAACCTTCGTCAATGTAGCCACAGATGTCGGCACATGCGCAAATAATTAACATTTTTAAATCCACACAGAGAGGGTGAAATTTATCCTCTAGAAACTCTCAAGTGTGAAATTTCTCACTTTGAAATTTTTCCACAACCAAAAAGTATTTTAAAATGTGACGTTAATTTGCAAGCTGCCAGTGTAGATACTAGACAGATTATAATGCGTTGCACAACCTTGGTAATAATATTTTAACGAAAATTTATATTTTAACGGCTCCATTGATATTTGAGAGCCTTGATTAATATATCTCATTAAAATTCTCTACAACGTCTGAATTTATGTTTTTAGATAAACATTTTCATGGGGAGCATACTCCTACCTTTAGCGTCATTGATCTTTTTATTGCCGGCACACAGTTGGGAGATATAAGTGCGCAATATTGTATGTAGGAACGAACCGTGGTCCGTGATATAAATTTTGGGGTTTGTAGCTGTAACGTTTGCCTAATTCACGGGCAAACACTAATTAATTGTTGTTAACTATATCATACTGCGACTAAGATCCACCCATATTATCTTCATTTTATTAAAGCATATTTCATTGGCTGCTATCTTTATGTACGATTGCAAGATTCAAACCCGAACTAAATGCTATCTAGTTAGTGTCTGAATAAATCTTTATCCATTTTATTTAATATGCGACGTCTATAGACTTTTTTGCAAGTCTAGGATGAATGTTTAGTTTTTATTTTAACTTTATAAGTAAAACCTCAAATTGTAATATTTAATTAAATGAAGACAATGTAAGCGAAACTCAATAAAAAATCTGAAAACAGAAAAATCAGAAAAAGATATTTGCATCTCTGGGACTCGAACCCAGGACCTCTCGCTTTCCGGGCAAACTCGGATTTTATCCAAACACCATCTAGATAGCATTTAGTTCGGGTTTGAATCTTGCAATCATACATAAAGACAGCAGCCAATAAAATATGGGTCCTTTTCAAAATCGAGTTTATTATTGTTTTTGCGCGTTTACAATATATTATACTTTTGGGTCACACGACCGATCTTAACTGGCTACAAATTGTGTCTGGCTGGCCAGTGAACCTTGACTGCTCCCTGCAGCCGTTGCCAGCCAAACACCCCAGGCGACATCTATCGGAACTTGAGAGGAGTTTTAAGCCAAACGATATCTATAGATATCAACAAAAACTTAGTGTCTTTTCAAAATATTACAATACTTATCTACTTTTTGAAAATATTCAACTTTTACGATTTAAGAAGGATTATTATTTTTTTTTCCAATATCGTGATTTATTCTTTCACCGCCACGTTATTTCAAGTTCTTCGGTAAATAATTAATCCCAACAAGTGTCTGCGGATGTAAACCCCGAGACGAGGAAATAACGAAACTGTCATCCGGTGTTCTCTCTCCGGAGAGAATCCCAGTTGCCTCATTAGGGGGCTCAACTTTTCCGAACATCCCCTAAATAAGGCTGAACTACCAAAATAATACTGTCACCTAACATTTTAATTGATTTATGCTTTCTCTTTATGAAAATAAAAAAGCGTTTTTCACAAATGATCATTAGTTTTAACTATCTATATTTTATATATAAGGCATTTTAATGTATGTTCAAATGAAGCCTAAAGTATTTTGAATGGCGTGGATATGGACATTTTGAAATAACAGAAAACAACAAAGAAGAATGTACCCTCCATCAGCTTCCTGGAGGTAAATCAGTGCTGAACCAAATCTTGATTCTTGATGACCTCGACTGGCTGAATATATCACTTTGACCTCAAACAACTTTGGTACAAAAAATCTAAATAAATTCATTCAACTCTAATAAATAATTTTTACTACCACCACGTTCCGTCACAAATTCGACAATCTCAGATATTTTCTAATTAATTACACGAGTATTAAACACAGCATCCTTTAATTTTTAACAAGTGCTCTTGATGAAAATAATGTTGTGAGCTGAAACTCATTCGATCCGAGAGAAAATCGCACACAAAAGTTTGTGCAAACACCATGACGTCAAATTAATAAAAAGTTCCAGCAAGTGTACGAGGCGTTAAGTGTTATTTTTAATATATTATAATAAAAACAAACATAAAACTTTTTTCCACTTTATTTTTATTGACTGTAACCGGTTTCAGCTCGCTAAAGCCATCTTCAGACTGGTACAAAATATTCTTAGTCTACGGTTTATATACACAATATATAAAAGAGGGAAAGCGGGGCAGTCTTAAGGATTTTAATCAATTATACTAAATACATTTGTAACTAATTCGTTTTAGACTGTCGAATTTCTAAATATTTTGGTAATTCCAGCAGGCTAATTAATTACTTTGGGTTTGTAGCTCACTTCGATATTGTTCAGGAAAAACCTTTCAAGTAATATGAATTATTAATGACCTAATTTTATTGTCAAATTGTTATTATATTTATGATGCATGGGATTTTTTTTAATTGCTTTTTGAAGGGATACATGTTTACATTGGAGTAGGAATGGTCATTATATTAACTAAATACATATTTTAACTTCGAAATTATTACGAAAATTATAATGGATACAAAAGTGGAGACTTAGCAAATGATTCTAATTGTTTATTCATTACAAAATTGATGGTCTATTTTTTTTTTGTTAAGCGGGAAATTTCTAAAGATTCTAGTCTAGTATCGAGTTTATATTTTTTATGTTGTTCTAA
The DNA here is from genome assembly GCA_936435175.1 of Glyphotaelius pellucidus. Lineage (NCBI taxonomy): Eukaryota > Metazoa > Arthropoda > Insecta > Trichoptera > Limnephilidae > Glyphotaelius > Glyphotaelius pellucidus. Next base: position 40,093,694 of record OW386543.1, read on the forward strand.
CTTTATAATTAACTTTTATAAATCGTAGACTAAAAATATTTTGTACCAGTCTGAAGATGGCTCTACCGAGCTGAATTCGGTCACGGTCAATAAAAATAAAGTGGAAAAAGTTTAAATTTGTTTTTATTATAGTATATTATAAAGGAATTCCATCATGAATTGTCAGTTTCAAAAATAGTGCTATTTTTAACTTCTGGCAAATAGTACACCTAGTGCCATCCGAAATTAATAGGTTCCTATATGATTTATTATTAGGGTGTTAATCAAAGTGATTTTTTTATTAAATAAGTTAATATCTGAAAAAAGATAGTATATGATATTGAAAGCTCTTGTAATTCGAGCTCATGGTGAGGTTACGCGGAGGCGCTGTCAATAAATGTATTGAATCCAATAAATTACTCCCTCGATGTCGGATTTATACAATCGGTTGCGGCTGTCTTAAGTGAAAGACTTTTATCGAAATTCCCATGCTGCTTGTTTTCGCAATAAGAAAAGTTGGAAAATTGTTTCCCGAAAATATTGAACAATCCAGACCCAGACTTCTTCCAACAATATGTGGCTCAATAATGGCGAATTTTTTTTTTCTGTTTAAGTAACTTCTATCAAGCTGAAACTTGCAAACAAACATTTAGCTGCGCAATCGATTTCACTCAAATATGAAAAAAGTTCACCAGAAACATGACACTTCAAATTTTTTGAAAATATCATTATTCGTTGAGATTTTTTGCGTTCAACGTTAAAATGAATGAATAAGAAAATATCATCTTATCTTTTGGAACCACCAATGAGATCAACCAGAAGTGTGTTGTGGGCGTGTTTGTATACCCGAAGAAAGCTGAATTGATATATTTTTTTGAACAAATAATTAATTTCATTGACCTTTCAGAGACTACGAGTCGAATGGTATTATGTAAATTAGCAACCACTGTTTTTCTAATCAATTTCATAAATGGATCTAAACTGTGTTTATATGGGCGTGCACTGCGCAATTGTTATTCCACTAAGAACGTATTAAAGATCCATTTTTAAATACGCTCCATTTTGCTTCCAGAAAGCCTAACATCTCGTAGTTTTGAAACGAAAATACATTTGTTTCCTACCGGAGTGTCAATACTTTGCTTTGGAACATCGTTAAAAAATTTTGCAAGTACGCGTGTTTTTATATTGGACCACGAGGAAGGATCGGACCAGAGACCAGACCATCATAGAAACAAGTTGTTAGTGTTATCGGTGTATAACAATCTCAGATTTTAGAACTCATTCGATCGTTTTAGCGACATTTTTTAAAATTTTATTTTATAAATACTTCAAAAATTGGATGCATTTTGTCACAAGGTAAAAATATTTCCAGTTTTCAATGAAATCATAATTAATGTAATATTTCTAAACAATGTCCTTAAACTAAAACTTTTTTTAAAAGGTGATAAAATGAGCAATCAAATTTTATTATTAGAAACAAAAATAAAAATTTTGGAAGTATTATATGAAATATTAAAAAAAAATGGCTCACCTTACGTGTTTTCTAACTAAAATGACTGATAATGAAACAAAATAAAAACAGAGACCCATTCAATAAACAATGTTTTATAAACGTTATTGTCGTTTAACTGTTTTAGCATTCCATGTAAAAATAATTAATAAAAAATTCTGAATATTTCGTAATTTTTTTTCACATTGCGATCCGAATTTTTGATATCGTAGAGGTGCACGCTAAAATAATTTCTATCGTTATTTTTTAAATATTAATTTAAAGCATAGAGTTTTCTCTTCTAACACCGTAAAAATCATATTTCTCACCATGACAGAAAGGGAGATACAATGATTTATATGAGACCTATGTGAGCTGAAACAAATATGGTCTCATGTGATTCAAAAGGTTTTAATTGGATGCTTAAGAAAACAATTATATTCTTTTTTATATATTGATTTCATTTAATTATCGGTTTCCGGAAAATTGACAGTTTACACTTTATCACTTTGTACCTTTGTAGTATATCCAAAATTAAATTATTTAAGGATTTCCTCCTTGTGACCTTTCCTCCAACAAAATAACTTGATGAAAGGTAATGAAATTTATAAAAAAATTATATTTAAAAAAAAATGAAAGTGAAAAGTACGAAAGATATTTATAGACCTCACTTATTTGTTCTGAGCTCAACATCTTACAATTTTTTTGTTTTTCATTGTTCTTTCATGGTGATTTGATCTTCTATTGTAAATTAAAAAAAGAGAATAACTAAAATAAAGGATAGACTTTAGTGGATTGCTTCTGTTAATTGTGTTATGTGATTGGTTCGTGAATTGTTCTTCAATCCCAGTGATTACTTGATATGTATTCGGGATTCTCTAATAAAAAAATCTCTAATAAATCTCGAGGTCCGTCGAGATTACAAGATACTTTATTTACGTTATCAAGTGGTTTAAAATTAAATTTTAACTAGAACAAACGTCTTTTCTAATAGATGCTCTGTTTAATTTTAAAGCAAGCGAATTCGACATCAAAAGTGCCCAGCTGTCGATCGTATATCATCGGCTGTTTCCGTAACCGTTTGGGTATTAGACATGAACGGGGACACTGTAATACTACTACTAATTAAACGATATCTGTTGAGATACCTCAAAACTACAAATTACTACCTATATTAATGGCATCTATTGAAGGGTATTAAAATCACACACATAATCCGATACACCACACCACAGTTCGTATACATGCTATTATTTATCTTCCATTTTTTTTTCTCTTCCTGTTGACTTATTTTTTTTTGTTGGCTTGCCAACAGAATACATCACATATAATAACTACTTTAGTAAACAATTTGAAATGGTTATAGTGACGATTCCAATTAAGGGTGAGCACACCATTCATCTCAATATTCTAAGTATGTTGTAAATTACAACTTGTAATACATAATAATAAATTATACGTACGATTAAACAAAGAAGATCAAATATTATAAAATATGTTCCTAAACACTTACGTGTACATGTAAACACATACATGTATATTTGTATATGTCTGATATGTAGAACAATTTTCTAGGTTTACCCGCATAACGTAGTCCTTAAAAGGACTTTTTAACTCGAATCGAATCGAACATAAGACCTCTGAAGAGGGACAGTGAGATCTGTCCAAAACGACAAGAGTTAAAAAGTCCTTATAAGGACTACGTTATGCGGGTAAACCGAGAAAATTGTTCTTCGTCTTACACCCGTGAAAACCTTAACCAAAACATATATTTATATATACTTATACATGTATATGCAAACGTGTGCATAATCTACACATACACATCTATACATATGCATGCAAGTACATACACACATGCACATACATATGTACACCAATACACATATTATAATAGCTCTAAGTGAGGAGATCATCAGGATATGTAAGTATAGGTTCCTTCTGAAGGTGGTTATTAAATTTGAAAATACATCCAAGTCATTTTGCTCGCAGTATTTATTGCATAATCGAGTCATTCTTGAGGTCGGTTTGAAAAAACTTGTATTAATGCGGTAAGTATCAATTCAAAAGGTTTCAAAATTTATAGTGAAATTCGGCCTTATAGATTAATTTGATTAATTAAAAATGAATCGTATATTGTTTTTTTTTATTTTAGACTTGATCACATAATATCATCAATTACACGGGATATTTTGCAGATTCGCGCTAGTATTTACTATATAAATAATCGTGGGAACACACGTTTAATTCATCTATCAGACGCGGATTTATAGCCAAGATTTCCCCTCCATAAAATATTAAAGTAAAACGAAAAACACTAACCGTAAAGATGCCAAGGTGATTGGTCGAAAGCGATTGGCTATGGATTAGGGGTGTTTTATACCCTTATTACTCCCGTCTCTTAGTTTTATCCCCACGCCCCGCGGGTAGTAAACGCTAAAGCTTGTCCAACCCTTTCTAATATAACATATCGCCAACACCGAACTTCTATAAGTATCGTGCTGCTTGTTGGAGTTACGCTTTAGAGGGGTGGGGTTAAACAAGACGTAGAGAAACTGTATTGCAATATATACTTTACGTGAAGCAAGTCATTTTCCAGTTTCTTTTTTAAATTTTATTTATTTTTATTTTTTTATAATTTTTTTTAAATGTGAATATCTTATAAGAGTTCCAGGTGCTCCCGTCTCGAATCAGTGATACTATGGCATCACCAATTGGGATATATTGTGAGGTGAGTAGTGGAAAGAGAAATGAGATGGGGAAGAGGTAGGTGGGGAAGTACCTGGCTTTTCAGATCTGGTCACCAAACACGGCTAAAGCCGTTTCAAGCAACGTTTCCTTCGGATTGTGAGTCAAGAGCCTCACCCTTCGACCACGGAGGCCATCATCAATGTAACACCACCACAGTAAGTGAAAAATCTTTCTTGTGCCGTGATGGAGGACTTACTCAGCCGAGGAATCGAACACTGCTGGATGGGCCCCAAACGCGATGCCAACTCAGCTACTGACCGGTCAAATGTTCAAATAAAAATTATTAAATAATTAATTAAAATAAAATTATCGAGAGGATGGTTGTATCCACGTATGGATTATCCACGTAATGTCAGCTTCTTTTAATAGACGATAAGGTAGAACTTCAACAGACAGCAGCTTAATTAGTATTATTAGAAGAACACAACCTATCGCCGTTCGTGTCTTAGAGACGAACAGTTACGATGATGGCCCACGATGGTAGATTAAGGTGTCTTAGACACGAACAGTTACTTCCGGTGTCAGTCCGCCAGGAACACCAGAAGAGCTATTCTCTATCTTTTTGAGATTGAGATAGATCTCAGGCGAGATCTCCTGTCAGATTTGTGTGATTTTCTACGGCTTTTAAATGAATAAATAATCATGCATACTTGCAGGAATTCGTGTTTAAAACGACCTAAACTAAAATACGTCACAGCTCAGAGCTAAAATTCTGACATCGGCCCGTAGAAAAAGCAAATAACAGCCGTAGTCACACAAATCTGACAGGAGATCTCGCCTGAGATCTATCTCGATTCCACAAAAGATAGAGAATAGCTCATCAGAACGATTTAGGATCTAGCCTAATAAAGAAGTTTTTCCAATTTAACTGGTTCGCTGCCGGTGACTCCGGTCGGAGCCGTTCGGTGTCTTGCACTGAGTGCCGGCGGCTCCGGCCGGAGCCATGAGTAGTATATCTGCACAAACATCAGTTGTTTTTGTAGCTGGCGTCGTTGTTGACAATTGTACCAACATTTTACAAGAATTGGTTTTCAAAAAAAAATTAGGTTATTGTTATAAAGTGCCTTTGAAAAAAGTACACGATAATTTTGTGTTATTTTTAATTTTTTTTCTGAAAGGATAAAGTGCAAGAGATGCCGATTATACACGAAAAAAGGAAGAGGAAGAAGGATTCGATTTGACCAATGTATTGATTGCACAAATAAACCTAGTTTGTGCGTTGAGTGCTTCAATGAGTACCACCAAATTTTATAAATATTTTTTTCTTTATTCATGAGATGCATATTACTTTCTTTATTTTATTTTATTTGCTCCTTGTATTTTAGTAATTATTTGTACGAATGACAAAAAATTTTTTTGTGTTTTTGTTTGCTTTTTTTATCAAAATAAAAAGTAGAGAGTAAAATGAGTGCGACTTTTTTTACATTAACTCCACACAGGAGGCCCTGAGGAAAATAATTTCTCTCAATACCTTTGTCATTGGGATGCTGTGTGGAGGGTCTTTTTGAGGAAAGGAAGGAATGAACATGTGTCTTGAAGAGACCCACGTTGTAGGAAGGAGGAAACACAGAGGCCGGCAAATCGCCCTAGCCGAGCTGTTGAACATAAGAACGAGTCGAAGAAGTGACCCATGTGACAAATGTGACATATGAGACATGTGACAAATGTGACATGTGACAAATGTGACATGTGACAAATGTCAACCTTGTACGCATGTTGGGCGACTAAACGGACGAAACCGCCGGCACCTGCTAAGTGATTTTGAACCGTGGTGCCGCCGGCTCCGACCGGAGTCGTGAATTTTTTTATTTTATTTTTACATTTCCACTGAAAAAAAAACTTTTGCAACGATATATTATTCTTGTAAGTATATTTAAAAACTAAAAAACATAAAATAATATTTGGCACCTAGGATCAGTTATATTGTGCATAGGCGGCAGCGAACCTGTTAATATAAGATTTTAAATATTCACGATAACAAATAAAAAAACTAGTGACCAAACTATCCTTGACCACTCTGACCGGTAAGTTATTACCAGACCTAATATGTATAACGTATGAGGCGTACCTGACTTATTAAACTTATTGGAAGAAACCCAACACTTTTCAAGTTGACTAATATTGGAAATGAAGAGAAATTATAATGATGAACCAACTGATTTTATTTAAATTAGAAATTCGTTGTGATCGCTAATATTTTTCACACGGGCTATTTTAAGTGACGAATAATTCTTTGTTATCTTTCGACGAGTAAAATGGCCCATGACGTAAATTGGGTTTATTTATTCGCTTTATACAAATAATTAATTAAACGCATCCTTTGCATTAGCGCAATCTAAAAAACCATATTAGGGAAATCCAGCGATATCGAGCGCACGTTTCCCACTCAATTCCCTTTAATCAAGTTTGTTCCTGTGAGAACGACATACTAATAATAACAAAGCTCCCAATAATATATATTTTCAAAAACTATTTCGGTATTTGGAAGGCGGGTATGCGTACCACCGCCTCGGGAACCATTTATGAAAACCAAAACCTTTGCCGTGGGTCACCCCAAGTGGTTCGCTGCATCTGGCGACTTAACACCGATGCCCGTGTTCAAGGGGTGAAATTTTTCAGGGTCTAGGCTGTGGAAGCGTCTGCCCACTTGCTGCGTGGTGGGCCAGATGGAGAGAAAATGGATGGTTGGTTGAAAGAGAGATCTTTCGACCTCTCCTGCCGGACTTTCTAGACTCATCGCCTTGTACCGCCTTGTACCGCAGTTGGAGGGATGGATTTATAAGTCCGTCACTACTGGATCCATTGATCCTCAAATTCCTACTCACCCCTCATTCCTTTTTCCTTCCTAGACTTCCTCTCCTTTCCTTTCTTAAAAAGACCCTCCACACAGCGTTTCCTAAGATGACATAGGCCTTGGGGAAAATTATTTTCCGAAAAAAGTTCCGATGAAGAAACCTTCGGTTTTGAAAATGAAGTTGGTAATTTACATTTAATTGAAATACTACAAAGCGAGTTTTGAAATTACTAAGGAAGTATTTTCAATTATTTACTTGACGCGTCAACTCTCCTATATTACTCAAATGTTGGTAAAAACTTCAGGTATCACAACAGCGTATATTACACGTTGCATTACACGATATGTTTTATGTTGTGTAATTAAAAAATAATGGTATTTTATTAAAGGGCCTTACTTATTTATTATAAGGCTCGGCAACAAAGGTTATTATAAGGGATTTTTTTTTCAATTAAACAGGTAACTTTAATTTTTTTAAATCAAGCAACTAATACATACTACGTACATTATAAACAACAAAAGTCGTAATAAAGATTAAACATGATTATAGGAACGGGTAAAAATGAGAACAAATTTAAATTGTCTGTTAATGAATTTATTCAGTTTTTTCTTTACATTAACTCCACACAGGAGGCCTTGAGGAAAATAATTTCCCCAGGGCCTTTGTCATTTAAGGGGATGCTGTGTGGACGGTCTTTTTAGAGAAGGGAATGATAGGAAGTTCTGGGAAGGAAAAGGTTAAGAGGGGTGGATAGGATTCTGGGGGTTAGTATGTATTGGAGTGACGGACGTATGAATCCATCCCTCTAACTGCGGTGCAAGGCGATAGGTCGAGAGAGTCCAGCTGGAAAGATCAAAAGGCCTCCCTCAACCAGTTTTACTTTATATGTTTTCAAGGTGATGAAATTGCGATTAAAACAGATAACACAGATGAAAATGTGGTGAAAACAGTTACCGCAGATAAAATGTGATGAAAACAGACACTGCAAATGAAAATGCAATGAAAACAGATACAATGGATGAAAATGTGATGCAAATAGACTCTACAGACGAAAATGTAATGAAAACAGACACTGACGATAAAAATGTGACGAAAACAGACCCTCAGATGAGAATGTCTAAATCTCGTCCATATCCTTAATTATTGTGTGTTTCTTGCAGACACGTCCCACGCATGTTTAAATTTGCAGTAAAGTAACTCTATCGGCCTTCAGAACAACACGACAATTCACAATTTTGTATAGGAATAAAGCATCGGAGATTTTTCTACATTTACATACAGAGCAAGCATAAGCGATGAAACATTTAAAATTGTTGACAGTATAAACGTTTAAATCCTTTATATTTCCTGCATTTAATTTACGACACGAATTCAATAATATTAAATCATCGTTCCATCGTAGCACTCCAATAAAACAATACTGCAAAGCTTCCAGCGATGAAAAACCTTTTAGCATTGTGTAGCCTCACGGAAATAACGTGAAAGACATTTTCATTGACTGAAATCACTGAAATGTTTTCATTTTATATTCAAGTGTTTGCGTAAGTGTGAAATAGGGTCACGTTTAGATGAGCGAGTCCACCCTAAGCCCAGAAAAAAGATAAAATAAGATGATAATAGACAAATGTGTATTGGAAATAGGTTCTTTTACAATGGACTCGTAAGCTCGGGTCCAAAAGAAAGCGCGACAAAGCGTTAAATATCCATTATAAAAGCAATTCGAATAGATATTTTCGTATGTAATTTCATGGTTGTTGATTTATGAAGGCTTTTAGGGAAGCTTAAAGTGCCTAACTATCATTCTGTGAGCGTGACTTTTTGTACTTTTGAGGTTAAGGAAAAAAATATTATTATATCTTTTGTACATTTTTATCAACTTTTGGACCGTTAAACACGTAAGAAGTGTAGGTATTTTCGACGAAAATTTACGTCACGTCATTTATACACATATACAATTAGTTCACATAGTTTTTACTGCGTCAATAAATACATAAATTAGTACTTTAAAAACAAAAAAGCTTAAAAAAATTTTTACGAAAAAATGTTTGTGAACTTAACCGCCATCACGAAAATAAACGAGATTTTGTTGACCCGACAGTTGATCCCTGACAGTTGGCACTCCGCAATTATAATTAAAATAAAAATATAATTTTTGTGCATATTTTACCAATTTCAAACCTATAATCGACTTCAAAAATACCTTCAATAATGAGTTGGCATGAATATCAACCGAATTTATTTGCTGTGTCGAATTTTTGTACTTACACGCTGGTATATACTAAGGACAAATATTTTAATTCTTGATGCATTTGAATGAAAAAACGTTTTATGCTTTTGTTATCCTCTTTGCGCACCCCTTTGGGACCTTTAGTTACATGTTGTAATCAATTTTCATCAAATAGTTTATTTAGCGAATGAAAAATGTTAACGCATGCACGCAAACAAGTAAACAAACAAATAAACAATAAAATTGTAAAATCCAACATTTTACGCATGTTTATATTATGTATTGGAAAAATAAATTTAAACCTACATTATTACAATGCGGGTAAGATTTTTTTTTACCATTCATTTTTATCATCCATTTTTCCATTTAATGAATATCTTTCTGTCTATCTTTCTGTGAACATTTTTTGAATGGATGATTAAAATCGTATGGTCCATATGGATAAATACCCCTAAAAACAGCACTACAAAAATCAGCCAGGTTTTATTTTTATTTGAACGCGAAAATATAAAACTTTTGTGAATATTCTCCGAAAATTTGAATTGACTTTGGCCGTTGTGAGAGTATGTCAATGTACAAAACATTGTACCACCACTATTGCATTTCGTCAATATTTTCATTTGGATTAAATAGAAAAAAGAAAAATTATTTGTGTTTCGATTCCGGGAATCAATAATTTTTTAAGGTTTCGATTTTTGTTTAGCGGGTAAAAAGGTCATAACATTATTCGAATTGTTCTATATGGACTTCCATGCAATTCAAACAATCGTTTTTAGCATTGTCTTAATATTGAATGGGTTGGTTGAAGTTTAAAAAGATGGATATAGAGAAAAAAAAAAAAATTTAGTTTTTGGCTACTATAAGATCTGGTAATATTGTATAGCTCTGTATGATTTTGTATGGATACTTAACCAGGAAACTACCCATCAAATTTTATAAACTTCAATTGTCGGGACAAACAGTCAAACATATTTTTAATGGTATGTTTTCAAGTCGACAGCAAATAATAATATGTTAACATCAGAAAATATGGAAGTGAAATAATTTATAAACAGTATAAATAATATTAAAAAGCTAGCTTCAAATTCGGAAGACACAACAGACAATAAATACTTGTTTGGTAAATAAATAATTCTTAATCTAGAATTCTTAATCTATAATAATTCTTAATCTATAATAATTCTTAATCTATAATAATTTAGCACTTATTCCTTGTTTTGACAATTTATTTATGAGAATTTTATGGCAAACCTTATCAATCGCTTTACACATGTATAAATCGAGTCAGCTTGTTGGCTATTAGTAAGGCACCTGAAGTAAGGTTTCGGTTAGTTAAAGTAGATCTGAGAGAGACAAAACCATGTTGAAGTGATTAACTATTAAATTTTACCCAAAACTAATTTTTTGAAGAATTAATTTTCAAAAACTTTCGGAATCGACGATTGTATTATATTGGTCTGTAATTTTCAACCGAAGACTTATCTCCACTTTTAAATATTGATCTAAAAAGCTAATGAAAAAAAAAACTAGGTTAAGTTAGGTAATTTTAATAAATTGATAATAACAGAATATTATCAATACAAGAAATCTTTTTAAATAACTCTCCAATTACGAATTTAAGTCTATTGTTGTAATTAAGCATTGCTCTCAAAACATATTGATTTTTAAACAATTAAAGTCGTTAAAACGAAGGGCCAATTGTTTCACCGATATTGATGTGATATACATCATCAAATGGCCATTTTTTTGACATTTGAAAGGTTCCCGTTTAAGGCTGATTCTAAATGCGTTTCAGCCTTCTATCAAATTGTAATAAACTGACAAGCTTATCAACGTGATAGTTGTCCTCTTTTGCAGATCACAATGGCTCAAAAGCTGAAACGGAATTAGAATCAGCATTTATTGGAAACCTTTCAATGGTAAAAAAAAACAAAATGATGCTGAGTTGTCATTCGATGACTTCGTCACATGTAAATTTTATTATCATATTCGAATGTTCGTTCTGCCGCTGACAGATCTGATGTAGAAGGTGTTGGAGCAATCAGCGATACGCCATATTTACAATTTTGTACGTGTGTTTGTTGATCTTGTCACCGAATGCCGGCCGGCCTGTTGCTGTCAGAGCCGGGGGAAGCACTCCGCCCCCATTACCGCCCCCGCCCAGCCCGACCGCACCACCCGCTCCCGCCCTAGCAATAGGTAATAGGTCTACCGCCCGCGATGTTTTACGACGGCGCGGGCGGCGGGGTATCGACTGTCTAATCAAACAGGGGAGTGATAGTTTGCTCTGGCGGTGCAGAAGCAAGGTCGCTCTGATGGTGGTGGAAATTTTTCATATCGTATTTCAAGAATTATTATTACCTTACGAACTTTATTTTGCATGTTTTTACAGTTTTGAAAACCTGAATACTAAACCAAGTGTTGATGCCCAATACACGAGTTTTTTCTTTAAATTGTTTTATATGAATACCGCACAAGAGTCCCAACTGCTCCCATCCGGAGCCAGTGAGACTTTGGCATCCCCAATTGGGGCATGTTATGAGGCTGAAGGTAGTTGATAGGAGAAAGAGATGGGGAAGAGGAAGGTGGGAAGTACCTGGCTATTCAGATCTGGTCACCAAACACGGCCAAAGCCATTTCAAAAATGTTTCAATTCTGAATGGCGGTCTTACACCAGGGCGATACTGAGAGTATCTTCCACTTGCAGCAAATATACTATATATTATTTTAAATAAATAAATTGTGAAAAAACACAAATCAATCAAATAAAATTCATTTGCCACGCCGGGATTCGATTCCGCGACTCGGAATGTAAGTGCCGTACCGCTGGACTACGCCGGCCGTCAACCGGCGTGGTTGTCCAAGAAATAAAGACCTTTCGTCATTTTCGGCGAAGTGAACATTATTTTTTAAAACATGGCGACACTAGCATGTAGCTTACACTTTTCTTTAAAAACCAAGCCGTGATCCGACTTGGTAGCTTATTCAGTGCGATCTTTGCATTCGTTTGAGATGGACGCTCCGCTAGCGAAATCCGCCGTCCACGAGGTGCGCTAAATTATTCACTTTATCAATTAAGAGAGGGTCCGTCCTGTTGAAGTTCGTAAGCTCGCAATTTTGATTCCAGACGTCAGTAAGTCAACCACCCAAACGATTTTGAGGGAAAAATGGTGTTTACAAATTGCGTATTCGTTGGATTCCCAAAATGTTGAAACGCAAAATCGTGTGAAAAATGCTCGGGTCTCTTCGAACTGTTTTTCCAACCAAGGCGAAGCTTTTTTGGGATGAAATTTGGGTTCAACACCTAACCCTAGAATCAAAAAGGCAATCGATGACATGATTTGCATCTTTTTTTCACCTGAAGCAACCTTTGGAGACCGACTAGGACGCGGAGGGAGAGGTGAGAGCATTTTTGGAGGCGGAGTTCTACGTCAAGGGAATCAAGGATCTAGTGCCACGGCTCACCAAGTGCATTGATCGCAAAGAGGGCTTAGTTGAAAAATAGTGAGGATTTGTACCTAAAATTTCATACGACTGTTTTATAAATAATTTTTACCTGATTTTTTAAATTCTAACGATCTTTATTTCTTGGACAACCTTCGTAGAAGCCTTTGTGGATACGGGCTGTGACCGTATCATGAAAAATCATATACAAATTTATTAAAGAAATGAGTAAATCCAAATAACTTTAATAAAATATTTTCATCGTCTATAATGAATTTCTAAAAAATATATGAATCGTTGATTAACTTTAACGAATTAAAAATAATAGAAAACTTAAAACATTAAAATGAAAAAAACAACAATAGTAAAAAAAAAATATGACTAAATGAATAACACCCCTCATTCTTTCAAACACAGCTTTTATGGGGGTACGTCTTAAATTTTAAGTAAGGATACAAATATGTTAAAGTTATAATATGTTACAAAATATACTTGTGAATTTTTACTGTGTATCAATTATTTGTATTACGATTTTGAATCAAAAGACGCCGCAATAGTTGTCATTCTCTCCATCTCTTTTCAATGGTGTAGAATGACATAAGTGGAGTTTTTAAAATTGATTAATTTTTTTAGAAGAACCATTTTTTGTATGTTTCAGCGGTACAAAGCAGTGTGCAATCTAGCTGTCATATTTTTTTTGTAATAATATCTTAAACACTCCCCCCCCCCCTCCCCCCATCCACAAAACCACTGTACGAAACGATAAACCTCGAGTGCGGTCGTAAAAGGTGCAATTTACTAGAAAGAGCCACAATAAAACACATTGAGTTGCGCTCGATTTCTTGCTATCTCTTTTACCGTTTTGCATTACATAATATAGCCAGAGTCACGTTAGTATCACAGAAGCTGAGCGAAGCCACCTCTGGTCTGGATCCTCGAAATACCTGAAAAAAACCCTTGACTCTGTGGAGAAACAGACGGTCCTTTTTTATTAAATATAATGGTACAGAGGTTACAAATTAAATAAAGTTTTTCTTTTTAAACAATACATTAATTAATAAGTATTACACCTTTTTTAGAGCAGAGCTCAAGTTAAAAAGGCGGAGAAAACGAATGTAAAGCACAAATTAACAATGAAAAAGTAGTATTTTTTATGTATAAAACAAAAGATAGGTATTTAACAGTGAAATAAGAAAAAAGGTCATATATGTAATTATACACATACACACACGTAGATATACACACATACTTACATATATACACATATACAAAATGTTATCGCTATGTGTACATACATAAAAACATATGCATATGTGTACACATACATATATAAAAATAAACATATATGAATATACTTCTCAGTACTTTTAAAACTATCACTATATTTAACTGCTTTACGGCCTTTATAACATTGTACTTGAAATGATGTTTACATTTGTAATTATTAGATACAATATTATGTTTTACAAAAAACAACAACTACCTTATGTGAACTAAACCAGGAAATTTGACTGTCCTAAAACGGGAAATCTCCTAGTTGGACAGTCAAAGTATTTGTTTATAATGTATATGTATTTTGTTTCAATAAATAAATAAATAAATAAAAAAATAAAAATATGATAGAAAATAAATTGAGGAGGTAACAAAAAAGAAAGGAGAAAAATAAAGAAGGAAAAAGGATATCCGTTATTACAATCGTGTTGAGAAATATAGTATTATAAGATGTTGTCATAGTAATGTGTTATTAATATTGATTTTTTGAATTTTTTGTAATAAGTTTCCAATCTAAGACTAACTGGTAATTGGTTAAACCATTTCACTCCAGTATGTTTATAGAATTGTTGAGCTGTGGTGGTGTTAAAACGCGGGACAGTCATAGAACCAAGAATATTTGTTCTAATGCTGTTTGAAAAGTGAGTAAGGCTCTCATTATTGAAGGCAATCTTTGTGTATTTGTAAAATTGTAATTTTTTTATAAATAATGTGAAGTGAAGGTACTTTAAAATCTTGAAATAGTTTAATGGTGGGGTAATCACATGACTTTTTTAAAATTATTTTTATTATTGTTTTTTTAATGATTTCCAAAGGTAAAAGAGAAGTTTTGAAGGCACCATCCCAACCAACAATTCCATATTGTAGCACTGATTTGATGTATTTCCTTATCTTAACAAGCGGATTGCAATCTTTATAGTTACCTATACCGCCCTGGTATAGGTAACAGGTGGTTACTTCTTTCAGGCTCCTTCAACGACTCTACATTTAAATAAACGAAGCTAGACTTCCATTGTCCCTGCATACTTTGTTAGCTAGCAGTATGCAAGTGCTTACTCTGTGCAGGTGTTAGTAATCTTAAGAAATAAAAGCATACCTTACCTCTTTTACTCAAAAGGGACAGAGTTAAAGTTAAAATAAAATAAAAACGAAAAGTAGGCGTCTGCCTACCCTGCCTCTTTTTTGTACAAATAAAGCAAAACATAATTTACAAAATTTTCTGCAAAGTATGCTGTCTTTGTTCTACCGGTAAAACAATGGAATATGCTAGAAATGCGAGGAACTAGCATCATTGACGGCCGGCGTGATCTAGCGGTAAGGCCCTTGACTCGCAATCCGAAGATCGCGGGATCGAATCCCGGCGTGGCAAATAAATTTTATTTGATTAATTCGTGTTATTTCACAATTAATTCATTTAAAAAAATACAAAGTATATTTGCGGCACGTTCCAGAGTGGAAGATACTCTCAGTATCACCCTGGTGTAAGACCACCATTCAGAATTGAAACGTCGCTCGAAATGGCTTTAGCCGTGTCTGGTGACCAGATCTGAATAGCCCGGTACCTCCCCATCTTCCTCTTCTCCATCTCCTTCCCCTCCCCACTACCTTCAACCTCACAACATACCCCAATTGGGAATGCCATAATCTCACTGGCTCCAAACGTGAGCAGTTGGGACGCTTGTGCGGTATTCATATAAAAAAAAATTCCCTTTGGCACCGGTGCGTAGTAGGGAACTACGCCAACAAATGTACACGATTGCAGTTTGACGGCCTCTGTGTTTCCTCCCTCCTACAACATGGGTCTATTCAAGACCAATGTTCACCTTCCTCTTCTCAAGAAGATGCTGTCTACACAGTTATTATTTTCCCCAGGTCCTTCTGTGAGAACTTAATGTTAAAAAAAACTGCTATTCGAAGGTGGGTGATGTCCAGTTAAAACGGTGGGTAGTAATTAATATTTATCTGAAGGTTAATGAACTGTAACGATCGCTTCGCTATTTTATGGTATACCCCAGAAGCCCTCCGGATTGCACATAATTTTTACCTTCAGGTACCTGAAAGTAAATGGACTAATCATGGAATATGTGGTAAAAGAAGACGATACCATAGCATCAATACTTACCTGGCTAGTACGAATGAAATTCACACTGTTTTGCTGGGATACTTAGTGGAAATTGCTCCGATGTTAGCCAGCCTCTGATACAGAGCACCTTAGGAAGTATTTATTATTAAATTAGGCCTGAAAAGTTTTAAATAAATAATATTATTTTTCTTGGAAATTTTATAACGCTTTAAAGGCGATTAAAACTGATATGTAGCCTTTTGGTTCTGACAATATCATGAAACTGGCATAATCCAATTTAAAATATAATTGTTTCCAAGGCATTACACACCCTTACCAGCAGTAAATATATATTTTTAAAATTATATTTCAGCAGCTGTGTTGAAATGTTAAATTAATTTGTAGGCTTGTATTTTCTAAATCTTTTAAATTCTTTGTATATTTGTAGAAACGATGATTCTCGATACCCAATTACAAGAAAACATACCTTTGTGGTTTATTTTTTCACAATCAAATGGGATGTAATGTTGCTTCCTCGATTTTTTTCAATATTCGCTCAGTAATAAATCATGTTTATTCAAAAGTGTAACTTAAGGGGGTATTCCAGTCTAGGAGCATTAATTAAAAAAAATACAATTTTTTTTTAAGCCATTATTTTACCAAATGTTTATTAAGCACTAAAGAATATTTAAAAAAAATTAAACGAAAAAATTTAAAAATTTCAAAGTTACAGGGTGTTGAAGTGGGGGGTCTCAAAAATATGGCGCGCCCTGGTTGACACGATTGCAACCCTCTTTGTAATCCGAAAAAAAAACTAAATTAATTTTAAATCCAAACAAATGCTGGCTATTGCATGAACCTCGGAGAAGTCATAAATTTTTTTTTCGCAAAATGGCGGCTGTCTGAAATAAAAAAACATTTTTTTTCCAGTTTTTTTAACTTTTCCGAATTTTTTTAGAATAGTAAAAATTAAAACTTTATTGTCGTTCTGGATCATGCGATAAATTAATTTATAAAGAAGGCTCACACCAAAGTAAATTGGTTTAGTAGAACTTGAGATATCGTGTCAACCGTCCCGAAAAAAGTGGTTTTAAGAAAAATAGATTTTGGCTAGATTTCGTCTAAACCGCGAAATTAAAATGGTTATAACTTTTAAAATAATGCGAATTTCGAAAAATCCTTTTAAGGAAATATTTTTGAATATTTAAACTTTGGAAATATGAAGAAAAAAAAGTTTTTTTTTTCTAGACTAGAATAGCCTTAAAACCACTGGCTTCAATTTCACAGAAAAGACCTCTAATGCGAAGTAATGCTCGATTTGCAAGGTATGGAGGCCGCTGAATTAGCACAGGGAATGGACACCAAGAGGTGCCTTATTGAAGCGATGGGTATAAAAGCGAAAACCATAATAATTTAGTTATATTTGTGTAATTGTGGAGTTCACATTACTCATCTAATACTTACCTGAAAATGTACCAAAAACAGAATCGTGAACAGGTTCAAAATATATTAGGCAAGCAATTAATGTCTCCATAACAATAACTTTCATAATATTGCCTTCAACAGAAATACCGTGAATACCGCTATGTTCATAATTATATTAGGGATAAAACACACGCTCTGCTTTACGAAATGCGTTATTTAGAGCCTGCCATTACCGTTATTTTGTAATTATGAACTCTGTCGTGTTTTAGGATTTAACCATGAACGTTATCATAAACTCAAACAGAAGGTTTTGGATCACATCCCACATACCCGGAATTAATTTTTTTTTGTGTGAATACCTCACAAGAGTCACAGCTGCTCCCGTCTGGAGCCAGTAAGACTATGGCATCCCCAATTTGGGTATATTATGAGGCTTAAAGCAGTGGGGAGGGGAAGGAATGGGGAAGAGGAAGGTGGAGAAGAACCTGTCTATTGAGATCTGGTCACCAAATACGACTAAAGTCATTCCAAGCAACGTTTTAATTCTGAATGGCGGTCTTACACCAGGGCGATTCTGAGAGTATCTTCCATTCTGATAACTGAACAAGGAGTGATTTCCAACAGATAGGTTAGATATTTTATTTATTTATAAGAATAATTTTAAGATTTTTTGTGAATACCACACAATAGTCCCGATTACTGCATCCTCAATTGAGATGTTCCCATTCGAATGTAGTGGGATGGGGAAGTGACTTAGGGGTGCCGGATTCACGGGGTAAGGTTTGTATAGGTCTTGGCGGCAAATGCATTCGCCCATCAACTACGTGGCGGGCCGGATTGAAAGAGACTGATTGAGTGAGGCATTTTGACCTCTAAAGCCTGACTCCTTGCACCGCAATTGGAGGGATGGATTCATATATTGATCCCCAGATTCCCACCCACTCCGCGTTCCTTTTTCATTCCCAGAACATCCTCTCTTTCCATTCCATAAAAAGACCATCCACACATCATTCCCTAAGATGACGTTAATGCATTTTTAGAAGATTTCAATCGTATGCTACTTCAATTATTGCACAGCAAACTACCTCTAAATAAAAATAGTTTTAATTAAAATATTATTATTTTTTCTTCACATGATTTCCGATTTTTGATTTTTACAGACATTTATTTATCATTTTCATGAACTTTTAACACTTGTTTTGATGCATGAATCATATAACAATTTTAAATAACACAACAATTGCAAATTTTATTTTATTATTCAACAGTGTTACTATAGGAAACGTAATTTTACGCTCGAATAACTGTGTCTGTCTCAGAATTCTCCTCAATGTAAAGTTATGAACATATTCGTAAAGTTATGAACGTAAAAAGGTAATGTTCACCTAAATTACGACATACGTTTCATTCGGATAACGGCCTCTGAAGGTGACCTCTTAGGTTGTCTGTCAGGTACTTCTCCCTATACAAAAGTTACCGCGTTTTTCCTATTTGCTGTTAATGTCCAATAATATTTTTGTTGTGGTTACTTAATATTTAGGTTTTTCGACGGTCATCGCTTGAACAAAAAGATTGCGTTCGAGAATTTATCAAACGGAACGCCCGCTTGTGCGGAGTCAAGGGTTTTTTCACGTATTTTGGGACTCCTGTCCAGATGCGGCTGCCAAATTCAACGGTGGGGCGCACTTGCGATTTGTTATTAAAGATTCTGAAGGGCCCTGTAGACCGTAAGTATGAGATTCTTGGAGATTTCTCAGCCATGGCAATATTCCCCCGCTAGAAAACCTGCTTTGTGTTTCGACTTGCATTGTCTTGTAAGCATTTTATTCTTTTTATTTCTCAATATGAGCCAAAGAACTGCTTTTTGCGTTTTGTAATAGTGCGAGCGTCCTATCTTTAGACATTCTCCATATAACCTTTAACGATATACCCAGGAGACAAAGGCTGTTTCCTCCTTTTTCCTTGATCTATTCAGATTCCAAGCTTTGAGTTACGAGAAATAAGGCAGATGATTCTCAAACAGAGTTTGAATTTAGTATCTCCATTGCAGAGATTGATATCTTTCTGCTTTAGAAATCCTATTCATCCTCTGCCCCAGAGTAGGTACTCTTATCTATTCATATTCGTCTTTTGATTTCTTTGCCACATCTTTTGATATGTCCTTTAAATCCCTGAAAGGTCACCAAAGACACTAATTTCAGTTTTGGGTCTGTCAGTGGGTTTTTAAATCAGCATTTTAACTCTTGTTCAATTTGAGAGGTGTTCTATCACCGTGAACCATTTATCGGATAAACTCCCCTGCCATAGTGGCCTATTGCCTCAAGAGGTTCTCTACGCCTGTTGACTTAGCAGGGGTACCTAAGTCTTGGCAGCGGATGCTTTAGCCCACCGGGCCGGATCAGGAGGGTTAGTTGAGAGAGACCTTTAGACCTCTCTAGCTGGACTCTCTCGATCCATCGCCTTGCACCGCAGGGAGAGGAATGGAATTATACGTCCGTCCACTACTCCTGGACACATTGACCCCAAATTCCTACGCACCCTCGTACTTTTTTTCCTTCCCAGATCTTTCTATTCTTCCCTTCCGTTAAAAAAACCATCGACACAACATCTCCAAAGGTGACATAGGCCCTTAGGGATTTTTTCTCCTCAGAGCATGTAATACAAAAAATAAAAGAACTCAGCTTTGATTTAATTTTTGGTCCCGTTTTCAAAATTGGAAAATGAAGATTAGTAATTTCATTTTAATGAACACATTTTAATGAACACAACAACAGTTCTGATGTAATTCTGCAGCAATAGCAATGTGTTGTCCTGTATTATAAAATTCGGCAGCAATGTGTTGTCCTGGTTTAATGCTGTAGCAAAAGCAATGTGTTGTCCTGATGTAATGATGCAGCAATATCAATGTGTTGTTCTGATGTAATTTTGCAGCAATAGCTCTAATTCGGCAGCAATAGCATGTGTTGTCCTGGTTTAATTCTGCAGCAATAGCAATGTGTTGTCCTGATGTGATTCCTCAGCAATAACAATGTGTAGTCCTGGTGTAATTCTGCAGCAATAGCAATGTGTTGTCCTGCTCTAATTCGGCAGCAATAGCAATGTGTTGTCCTGGTTTAATTCTGCAGCAATAGCAATGTGTTGTCCTGATGTGATTCCGCAGCAATAACAATGTCTAGTCCTGATGTAATTATGCAGCAATATCAATGTGTTGTCCTGATGTAATTCTGCAGCAATAGCAATGTGTTGTCCTGATATAATTCTGCAGCAATAGTAATGTATTGTTCTGATGTAATTTTGCAGCAATAGCTATGTATTGTCCTGGTTTAATTCTGCAGTTAAAGCAATATGTTGTCCTGATGTGGTATGTAGGTATAACAATTTCAGGTCTCAGACTGTCTGCGACAATTTTTTTTTATAAAAATATTCACAAAATAAACAAAAACCACCTCTTTGTTTTAATCGGCCTTTTCCAGACTTCGTTGCCTGGTGATTTTTGTGCCTAATACCTATATTCGTGGTGATACAAGATACCTAAGAATGAATACATTTTTGTTTGTGTGTTGCTCTTAAATACTAATATAAAATATCAATGTAAATACGGATTAAAATTCTTGACCTGACCGTAATGTTTCTGATATTATTTTTAACCGTTTTGTTCACAGTGTAGCGGAGCAGGTAGCGAGTGGGGCGAGTGGGGTGTTTGGCGGATGTGGGACGCGGTGTATGATGGGGGATGGGAGGGTGGTTTGCGGGTTGCTGTGGAAGGTGGAAGGTGCAAGGTGTGGTAATGGCGTGTGGTTAGCTCTGTCACACATAGGCTGGATAAATTGTTTTCATTTCCGGAACGAGAATTACTAACCTATTTTTCATTGAAATGTGTTCTTTAATATGCAGTGTGCATTAACAATTTGGAGAAAACAAATAAAATCATTGTTTATTTGTGAAATAGAGCAGATTCATTAAAAATCCGGCAATGTGTCATTATTATTTAAACGTGTACTTTTATGTGTGCTGTATGTAACCTAAACAACATAACCCGGGAGTGAGGATTTAGTTAACACAGTATGTAAATATGGAAAAAATCATTCTCAGATTGATAAAAAAAATTACTTTGTAGTCTCTTCACTCTTGTCTACTTCATTTTTCTGAAGGTTTCATTTCTACCGCGTGTGAATTGCACAATCTGATTTTTTTATAATTTTCTTTCATCAACGTTTCTACGTAGACAAATTATTAGACAAATTTGTTCAAAAATAACTACGTCTCTTTATCATAATTTACCAACTGAAATATTCTTAATAGCATAAGGGTAGCAAGAACCTGTAATCGAAAAGTATTACTACGTCAACGTCTGCGTGGTTAAATTTCAGAACCGGTTTCGAGTGCGTGTCTGACGCCACGTCATACGCGCCGCGCCACAAATAACATCTGTATACTTGGAATTTCAAACAAAGCTACCGTTGTAATTTGGTTTCGAATTCAAGTATTCGTCACAAAATGTCACCACTTCGTCAGCAGGTCGGACGGGGACGTGTACCCCCTAGGTATAACTGCTACGAATTTGTGATATGTACAGATTGACGGTAATACATAATTGTATCACGCGGCTGTATAATACATACAAAATCATTGCCTGTCTCGGTTACTTTGTCCCGGTGACTAGCTACACCGGATGACAATGAATCTGAGGAACGGGCTATTTTTGGAACCAGTTCCTATTGGATATATAAAATGATCATCAACATTAACCGGGCGAAGCCGAACGAAAAGCCGCTCGCAGGGGCCAGCGGAGCGGGCCTTTATCTGCTAGTTTCTTAATTTTTTTAAATTAAATATTTGATTATAATTTTTTTTTTCAGAAATATCGAAACCATGGCGTGGCTCAACTACAAATAACCTATAGGAGTTTTATAGGAGTCTATTCCGTTAAATTTTTTTATTTAGTTGGCAATGTTAAGGTTCCACAGTAAACGTTCAAAAAGAAGTTGGTTTGAAAGGGAGATATTTAAATTTGATTGTTAGAAGGAGTATTGAAAAAAACGTTAGCGAAAATATTTAATAAAACGCGACTTATTTTTAAAAAAAGTTCTAAAATTTCTGGATAGATTTCTTAAGTAGTATTTAGTAAGTCAGGTACGCCATACATATGTCTGGTAATGTTAAATTACGTTACATTATATTTTTTGTATCCATGACACGTTAAACAACAGAACAAGATGTTTTTAATAATTTTCGGAGCAAACTTTGCGACTTTTTCAGTAAAAAGATTATCTTAAAAAATATCGTGTATATTTTTGAGAGCTTACAAAAGTAAATCGGTAGGAATTCGGAATGAAAATGTGGGAAGCATGAACACAAACATCTTACCAACAACATAAATACTCACAAAAACTTCCAGAAAAATACTTGTTTATTTTTTTTAAACTGCTATAAAAACATTATTATATATTTCCTGATAAACGTAAACAAGAAAGCGGTTGTTTTGCCATGTGTATTGGGATAAATGATTTTACTCAAGCAAAAAAGTAGATCGAAAAAAAAACACTTTTCTTTTCTTTATTTTGTAGTGGGTAAAATCTTCGATAGTAGAATAAAAAAATAGAAATTAGCATCAGATACAATAATAAAACTACCATCTCCCGCATCTATGGGGGTACCTGAGTAACCCCACTATGACAATATAATAAAGACATTATGGGATGAATGTGATTGAAAAATTACTGTAGATAAAATGTTTTTGGTAAAAATTATGGATTTCCAAGCAATAGTTTATCACAATAAAAGTTATTCTGTCATTATAATCAGTGATTCATAATTATGTTGTTGAAAAGTGGATTGCAGAAATATTAAAAAGTTATTATAATATCTTCATTTACATTTTCTTCGATTACATTGAGCGAGTTTACAAGCTACCAGCCGGCAAACTCACTATCTGCTAGTAAACTCGCTCAGTGTAATCATGTTAACTAGCTAACTAGCAGATTTTACACTGAACAAGTTTACTAGCAGATAGTGAATTCGCCGGCTAGTAGCTTGTAAACTCGCTCGATGTAATCGAGGCTTTAATAAATAATATAGTAGTTGTTAAAATTCTCATAATATCATAACGGTTATTATCTACCACGGAATTGTGAGTTCTCTTTGTTATCTCGATTTTTCGAAGGCTTTTAGCGATAAAAATTAGACTTTACATAAATTTATTGAAATTTAAATTATGCATTATACTAACGATAAATCAGAAATAATCGGCTAAAGGTTTGTTAAATTTTCGTATCTGTCTTGAGAAGATAAAGACAGATTTATCTCATTTTAGCAAAATCACTGATTTAAAGTTAGAAATGTAGAAACTACTGGAGGAGTAGTCATATTTTTATACCATGCATCGTTTATCAACGTGATTGGACGCCTACTAACCATCACAAAACACAATTGTTTACACAATTACCCATCTGCCCTGATGATGGACACTGTTACGCTGTCCGAAACGTTGGCTAAAGAAGGAGGTAGCGCAACACGGCGTGACACCCCAAAAACAAATAAACGAAAAGAATCATTCATTTTTATATGTTAAGATTGCTTCTTTACATGGTAATATTGTTTACATTTTCATTTGTAACCTCACCATGACAAGATCGTGTAATTAGAGATTTCAATTTTAATTCAAATCGGTGTAGATCACACTTCTTGAAAACATTATAAACTCTCAAAATAGACCATCAAACAATTTACTGGAGACCCACATACGACAAAATTGAATTTTTGTGCTGTTTATTTGCATCGATTGTTATCAACAAGTCAGGATTATGTTAATCGTTAATACATTTATATTTTTGACCTCGTAATATTCATGTACCGTATTTCATACTGCTTTTGTTTATGGGAGTCAGAATTTCAATTGGGTTTCTTTCGCAAAAGACCAAAACCCAACGGGATAAGCTCCTGTTGAATTAAAGATTTGTGTCGGATTACCCTTTTTTAGGTTTATTTTTTGTGTACACCTTTTTTACATAATGCTGTGAGAACGCTTTAGCATTTTTATCGGTCTCTCTGAAATTATGTCGAAATCGATTCCATGACAAAACAAAACATTGAAGAAAAGTGAAAGAAAAAAACCTACTCAACCTAACCTAATATTTTATCAATTTATGTTTTGTGAGTGTTCTGCTAACCCGTTAACGTCCAAATCGCTTACGTTCAGTTGTGTATATGTATGAAGTATCCGGGGATACAGTGTAGTAACTCCAGTAAGTGAATATATGAATGATGATATGCATGAACGTACAAGATTGTGCCAGACAGGGTGAGACACACAAGTACTCTCAAGAGGTCCCACGGAGGCGCAAGATGTCGGGAGAACGTCGTGTCTTTTGCCCGCTTTAGAACTAGATCTGAGATGATCTAAAGGCTCCTTCCGTATGATGTAGCCGGATCTGGTCCAGAGATTGAGGGGTAATCCGTGGTCCAGGGTGAAGCGATGGTCAGAAGAAAAACGGTGCGATTAGATGCACCGTCAAAGCAAGGTAGAGCGGACAGGGTAGAGTGAGTTGTAGTCAGAACGAGCGTTTCTGGTTAACTGACTGGAAAAAAGGCATGGGGCCTGTACTTATAGGGGGTGTGACAATGGCAGCAGCCTGCAGTTGCAACTGCCCCCGGACACGATTCCTAGAATCAAGTGAAAGCGCCCGATGGTGGCGACATACTCTCTCATTGCATGTACGCTCCACCCACACCCAGACGTTATTTATTTAGAAAAAACATACAACATATAAAAATTACAAGGCTTTAACACAGAAATCAATCATATTTTTGGAAGAGGTGGTTACGTCCAGTCGCGCCTTAGGCTCGAATCTTTTTGTGTGACCACCTCACAAATTGTTGAACACACGTCCGTTACGTAAGATCCGGACAAAACTTCATTCGAAATTTCAACAGTTTAAGGTATTTTTCAGGTTAAAATGTTCAATTGTGCGTTTGTTTAAACGTCAAAACACTATTTTTTTTTGTTATTTATTTTTGGCGTGTTATGCCGTGTTGCGCTACCTCCTTCTTTAGCCAACGTTTCGGACAGCGTTGCAGTGTCCATCATCAGGGCAGATGAGCCATGGACATTGTAACGCTGTCCGAAACGTTGGCTAAAGAAGGAGGTAGCGCAACACGGCATAACACCCCAAAAATAAATAACAAAAATATTTTTGGCCGTGAAAACCTAAAAACATACCTGTCAAAACACTCGCTATTTGTTTCCATGGAAACAGATCAGACGCAGATGTGCAACTTTGCTACTCTTCACTCCCGGCATATTTATCGGGTAATTTGATTGTGTATTAAAATGTGTTGTTAATAACGAACAAATGGTTACTTTCTTTTCATTCGGACAAAACGTAGGATCTCTCTTTGGAATAAAAATTATTGAAATACATCAAAACGGATCTCCAGCTGTATAGTTTATTAGCTTGAAGATTGTTCGTCCGTATAATATAAGAAAAAGTTTTACTTTTGTGTTATTTTTCAAATTTTGCACAAAATATGAACGGCACAAAATTTTATTTGCAAACTGTATAATGCAAACAGTTGGATTATGAGGGATGCGGGTACATTGAAAAATGAATAAGTAATGTTATGTGTGATAATGTATGGGCATAATAAGATGGAAGATCATTGCAAGCCTTTGAAAAACAAGAAATTGCAAACCTTTATTCACACTTTAATGAAAACAAACAACTTTGTGTACACCACTATTTAATTAACTATATCGACATGTTTCAAAAACTATGTTTTCTTCGTCAGAATAATAAGTTAATATATTCATACTTTATTTAATGCAATAACTTGGACTTTAAAACATTATTTTTAAATGTGGGTATCACTGGGTGCCTTATCCTTTCCGAGGCCCGAAATTGAACAATTTTTGTGTGATTTAAAATGGTATTGTGTATAACGTTTAAATATATTTCATTCTTTAACGTTAAAATTTTTGTAACATTGTTCAATTGCAATCTCTTTTACTAATTCTTTTATTTTCTTTTATATATGTGTCTGTATGTAATTATCTTTAGTTGATATAATAAGCCCTGACGAAACTTAAGCTGGGCTAAACCTGGTTGGCTATTAAATATTAATTCAAATAAAACGTGGTGTTTAACAAAGTGTGTTTTTTAATTTAATGTAAAATGTCACTCCACAAGTATTTCCTTCCTTCGATAAGATTAAAAAAAATTATTGTAGAAAAAAAAATCCGTT
Source organism: Glyphotaelius pellucidus (assembly GCA_936435175.1). Classification (NCBI taxonomy): domain Eukaryota; kingdom Metazoa; phylum Arthropoda; class Insecta; order Trichoptera; family Limnephilidae; genus Glyphotaelius; species Glyphotaelius pellucidus. The sequence continues at coordinate 40,120,378 of OW386543.1, forward strand.
TGGCAATAATTTATTTGTACATGGAATCCTGAATGAATAAAAATTGAACCTTTATGAGAAAATTTTTGTTATTTATTTTAGGGGTGTTATGCCGTGTTTCGCTACCTCCTGCTTTAGCCAACGTTTCGTACGGCGTTACAGTGTCGACCATGAGACCAGATGAGCAGGCTCATCTGAAACGTTGGCTAAAGCAGGAGGTAGCGAAACACGGCAAAACACCCCAAAAATAAATAACAAAAATACTTTTGGAAGGGAAAACCTAAAAACATACCTTTATGAGAAAAATTTATATTTTATATTTTTCATGTATTTCTTGGTTTTTCACCATTTGCTTTTTTTGGTGCACATATAAGAAAATTGAAGTGTTGTGGATTAAAATTATGTAAATTCCAAAAACGCAAAGTACTAGCAAATCCATACTAATATTATAAATGCGAAACTGCTCGAGTTCGTTTATGACCTTTTCACGCATAACACAATATAAAGACTTTAATAATTCTTTCACCAATATAAAGCTAAATTATATGCGCAGACTACAGGTTGTATATGATGGCGTTATGAAATTATAAATATTAATATATTATATTTGTTATACGTTTTCTGTCGCTAATAAAAGCGAGTTTTTGCTAACGTCAGAAAAAAATCTTTTCTATGGAAAAAATGTTGATATATTTTTGGGCTCTATGCTGGTAGATACTCAGTCTACTGGTCAGCTACTACTGCAGAAAATTCAAATATCAGAATTCGTTTTTTTTTTGGAAAAGCTTCTGTTTTGCAATAAATGTCAGATAAGAGTTCCTACATTAAAAATATAATTCGTAACGATTATAAAGACTGAATAATTAATAGTGTAATTTTTTAATTATATTAACAAACTTCCAAATATTTAATTAAAAATAAACATCCGAAATGTTTGTAAGCGCATAAATTCTGAACAAAATAACAAAATTGGATAATTCTTTTTTTCTTTGAGCTATAGCTTTATGAAATTTAGGTGGCAGGCGAGATGTTTGAAAACTGAATGTAGGGGAATGAATGTATGGAATGCGGGAGGGGGTGGGGGTGAGGAGAAGGGGGAATAATTGATAAGTTCAACCGCTACAGTAATTTCCCGTAATACCATGCGAGCGAAGCCGCGGGGAAAAGCTAGTATTATATAAGCTGTAAGTATATTTTCGTAGGTTTGACAAATATTATTATAAACTTCCCTTTTTTCTATTTGACAGAACTGTGACACTACCATAAAAAAACAGTTTGGACATCTGATTTTTAGTCGTGAAAACATTTTTTAAATCGATGCCTTGGTGAACCAAGTTTTTTATGAAGTTTATTATAGTTATATGTTATAACTTATTCTGGCCTCCAAGTAAATATGTTCTCTTTAAAAAACTCGAAAACGTACGAGACTGTGAGATTGAAAAAAATTGTCATTTTCCCGATTTTCTTAAGTGGTCACGGTTTATTTATGAGGTTAACGTACTACCATTAATACAATTTGATATGAGGGCATAGAGCTCACAATAGAGAATTCCAGTCCAGTTAAAATATGCAACGCCTTATTTGAAAATTTGGGAATAACCACTAAAAATGAAGCCTTATTTAAAGTTTAAAGCTTTTCTTTTAAATTGAATTTCTTCTTTACACCATTCGTAAAATGTATTTTGTTTAAAAAGGGGGCATTAATTTTAAAATAACAAGATTTGTACTCAAACCTTAATTATAAAGAAAAAATTGATTAATTATTAACACTTCTTCCGAGTAGCTTGGCTTAATTGAAAACACTTTCATTAAAATTACATTAAAATGACATTTCAGAAATTGCAAATGTTTGATTAAATTTATTTTAACGAAAAAATTGTAAATTTATTTAATAACTAGTTAAGACCGGTCAAAAACACAGGATTGGTTTAATTTCTTTTAAATATATATGTTTTTAAAAATAAAATTTTAAAAAGCATTTAAATTTAAAATAAATGCCACATTTAAAATCGAACTCCGATTAACTTTGATTTTAAAAAGTATCTACGCACTCATTTAAGAAGTCTAGGTAAACACAACCGAAATTATATTATTTAATTTAATAAAAAAACTAAATATATACATTTTTTTATAGCTATCCAATGATTACACAAACTTTTGTTTCGGAATAATTTATGTTGATTCATTCAAAAAACTGTCTCAAAGCACAACAATCAGAAACAAAACGCTTAATTAATTAATGTATTCATCTAACAACTCGGTTGTTCCGCAAAAAAGGCTTTGGCCACGTAGACAATGTGCCATTGTTTGAAAGTCAAACGAACAATGAAAATATCCTTATTCATTTAAAATTAATTCAATTTTTTAAAGGTCGTGATCTCGATTATTTTAAACAAAAAATGTTTTTTAAATAAGAAAAAAATATTTACTAATATCAAAAATACTTACGACACAAGTTTTACAATCGACTTTGTCAGATTTTTATAAAACTTTTCGTGATTTTTTCATCATTTTTGAGGGTCTTCGTGTGTAAGGAAATGAGAGGAAGCTCTGGGAAAGAAAAATACGTAAGTAGGAATTTGAGAGTCAATGTGTCTAGGATTTACAGACGTATAAAACCACCCTCCCACCGCCGTGCAAGGCGATGGGTCGAGAGAGTCCGACTGGAAAGTCAAAAGGTCTCACTCAATCAGTCTTATCCGCCACAACAAGCAAGACCTAGACAAACCTCAGCCGATTAACCAGTAAGTCACCAAACGTAGCGAATCACTTGGGGCGACCTATGGAAGGAGTGTTGGTAATTCAATACACGGTGGTACCCATCCAAGCCTCACTAATGTGATTATTTTGATTGAACAATTAAAATTATTCATCAAAGCTAGCTCGTAGAGGTTTCTCTATTTTTTAGTACAAGTAAAAAATTAACATAGTCAACATCGATTTTTTTAAACTTTTATTAATATTTTCCTTGCACATGGGTTAGTACTAAATTTATATTTTTACCTCCAACCATTATTTATTTTTTGTACTTTTATCGGAGGAATTGATATGAATTGAGAAACCCTCGTGTAAAGAATCTTCATTGTGTTCTCGAACAGTGTACGAAAAATATATTTTATTGAATCACATCAAATTGACAAATCCTGAATTGTAAGAATGCCTTTAACTTCCCAAACGAAAAGGTTAATACGTCGCAGAAATCAATTTCAGAAAAGATCAGCCCCTTCTCACCGGAATCTACAAAGGAAAACTGTTGATCGCCATAATCCGGATTTTATCCAGAATGACAGCTATAAAGGCACGAAGAAACCGAAAAAAACCTACATTACTTTGCGAGTAAAACATGCTTCCTCAAAAAAAATCAAGAAAAATGTAATTTGATTTCTTTATTTTTTAATCCTTGCGATTGTTACTTTTTCACAAAGTGGTACACATGTCTATAGCTACTGGACTGAGTGTTTCGGAGGGTTAATACAGCTGATGAGGGAAGAAAGAGAGTGAAGCAAAGGGTGTCAGAAATTCACACAAGTTGGGTGATGGAAGAAAGACGAGAGGTGGGGCAGGCAATCGATATACAGTACTGTCTGATCTACAAATCCATCAAGCTTTCAGCGCGGAGTTAAGCAAATTCAAACACTTTTCAAAAGGGCGTGTTAGACTTATAACGAGGTTTTCCTTAAATAATAAATACAGTTTTGCCTTTTCACGTAAATGTCTTACTTGTTGTACAATTTGAAGCATCGTCGGCGTAGCGCGCAACAGTTGACGCGTTCACGAGAGGTTGTACGCCTGGTTCGTCCAATGTAAAGAAAATTGCACTCGGCAAAAATTCACATTATAGGATGGAAAAATTCACGTCACAGCTAAAATACACCACGAAATAAAAATGGTATTTGTTACCAAGTTGGATTTAATTGGAATAGTTTTTTGGTTCGAAACTATTATTCGAGATAATTTCATTTTAATTTCGATCATTACATTGAAGATGAGAGCGATTTTTTAGAATTTCTGTTTCTCTCTTCAAACATCACAATAAAATATTTGTATCGATCTTTGTATATTAGCTATATGAGACGCTTTTCAGCCGTTACTTCTATAGTGTTAAGTACATAGAATAAATAATAACACAAGAAGTGCACCGTGGGCGTGTTTAGCGATCCAAATTTAGATACGAAATTAAAATATCGATTAAAGACCAAAAATGCAATATTTCAAAACTTTAAAGAATAAACATTCGAATATAAATCTAATACACTTAACCATTACAATACACTTGTAAAACCGTGCCTCATAATATTTGCCAATTTTTTTATTGTTTTCATTGCCGCTACGTTTTTTTTTTTGGTAACCGGACAACTCAGAATCGTGCAATTTCAACACCTCGAAAAGTAATTAAAAATTAGGAAAAAAATGGTTAAACCTAACTAGGTTACGGGCTATAAAAAAAATGAATTTAAGACAGTGGAGGCTCGTGACTTTTGGGTGTGCTAGAGGGCTAACACTTAAAAAATGCATTATTGATGATGTTGTTAGGGAAAAAATTTTTGTTCGAAAATCGGGTTTTATGAAGATTTTCAGGAAATTCATGCGGCGCACGGCTAGACTGAAATTTCCAAAAAAATTTCATACAAAAAACCAATTTTCGAAAAATATTTTTTTTACCGCTGCAACAACATCAATAATGCCATTTTTTAATATTAGCACTCTTACACACCTAAATGTTATGGAACCATTTTATTTGTTCTACCAAAATAATGTTTTTATTTATTTTGATGCAATGTGTAAGATTTCAGAGTATAAACCAGTAATGTTGGCCTCACTGGGTGGCTTGCCCGTGCTGAGACCCCCGTTTTGTATATTATATCAAATTTATCATTTCATTTTTATTTATAACTTGTAAAATGGGGGCCCCAGTACGGGTAAAGCACCCAGTGTGGTCAACATCATTGAAAAATGTTTTAAAATAAGGAACTCCAGTGAAAAATTTTATGACTTTAAAAAATATGTTCATATAGACCAATAAACGCTGATTCTGAATATATAAGTTGTATTAAATAATATTTAACGTAAAGTTTAAAAAAAAATATTAAAATAAAACAGTTCATTAAAACACCCTGTAAAGTTGGTATTATTGAATTTGTGAGGCGTGACGTCACCGCGTCCATAAAACGCTCCAATGCTGAAATTCAAAATGGCCGGCGACGATCAGCTGATTCCAGTTGTCTACAAAATTCATACTTCGGTTGGTCATGATGACGTCACACTAGATTCGGTGGTTTTCGGGGGATCTTGAAAAATTAAAACTTTGACATTTATTTTAACTATTAAAACTAACTATAAAAATAAAAAATGCAGTTATTTAAGTTAGAAGGTCATTATCCATTTAAAAAAATGGACTGGAGTTCCTTATTGTAAAGTTCATTATATCTAAAAAAAAATAGAGGGTGCGGTTCACACGCTGTAGAAGTGTAACCTTCAGAAAACTAAAGTAGACAAGAGGAAACCGAGATTGCAGCTTTTTATCAATGTGAAGGATGATATTTTTCATATTTTTGTCGTCGAATTCCAATACAACTTTTCCTATACATTTAGTCATCTTAGATATAAGTACTTGGGCTTTCTTCTTCGAAGTGGTTAGATGTCTATTTTGTGTTTTCTTTTAATAATTTTTTTTTGGATTTCGTAGGATTCAATTCTTGGATTTAATTATTGCTAAATGGCTAAAGTTCGTCAGGCGCTTTAAACCACACCAAAGGAGGCTTGTGTGGGACTGTGGATTTATCGTATTATATTGAAACCGAATTTTCTGTTCACTATCTCATTCTCTCGCAAGTTAAATCCTACAGATGTATGTGGTTGTCTCTTTTTAGTTTTCTTATTTCTCGTTTCCGTTTCATAGAGTTTCAAATCACAAAGGTGCTAAAGAAGTTTTCACTTAAAAAAAATAAAGGCCTAATTTTGGCCTGTATTTCCAAAAACTGTGTTTCATCATGTTTACGAAATTCAAATTAGCTTGCGTTATACAATTTCATACATGCTCTAGAGCAGTGATTCTTAACCTTTTTGGAGGTACTGAACCCCTACCAGTTTCATATGCATTCACCGAACCCTTCTTAATTGGAAAGCGGGGCATGTCATGTGTGGCGGCGGATTGCCACAAGGGGGGGGCGTAATGGGATAGGATGGGCTATTATCACGACTATTTACTACACCTGGGGGGCGCAATGGGATAGTATGGGGCGGGATGGGATATGGGACAGGGACAATATTCTTCGTAATTTTTTTTCGGGCTGTGCCTTGTTCCGCCGAACCCCTGAGACTGCCTCACCGAACCCCTGGGGTTCGATCGAACACAGGTTAAGAACCACCGGTCTAAAGAAAGGTACTAAGTTAGTGGTACATTTTTTTCCATTAAAATATGTATGGAAGGCACTTCTAATGTTATATTCTTCATTCTATTATTATTTATATTAATTAACTGCTAAGTAATGAAAAATTGTATGGTGTTTGTAAGATAATATTAATATTCGTGGAATTAAGAGCACTTACTATCACTTTGTACGATGTATAAAATACACTTACATTGTATATATTATTAGTTTGTTTTGGATAACGTAATGTTTTGATACGGTACATTAACCTAATTAAAGAATAACAAGTCAACACTTCGGTATCCATATCAACGTGTTACGGAACCCTAACATGAACGTAATAGAGATACTCGGTTCGAAAATATCGATTGTTACTACTTTTCTGAACCGAGTTTGATGTCCATCACTAGGTTTGTTAAAAGTTCAATGAACTTTGAAAAAGTAATATTGAAGAGTAAGTTACTCTAATTATTATTATTGATAAGTTTATATATTAAATTTATTATGATAAGTTTAACTAGCTGGTTCCCTGCATGCGTTGCAATTCCATATTCAAAGAAATTGTTTCTCCCTGCATGTCCTTTTTCGTGCGTCCCCGTTCCCCTCCCACGCCCCATTCCCCTCCCATTACCTTCCATGCTTTTCCTCTCCCCTCTCTCGCTCCCCCGTCCCGTCAATACCCCTCCCGCGTTCCATATATTCAGCCCAAGTACATTCAATTTTCAAACAGCTCGTGTATCACCTATAAATTTTTATATTCAAATTTTTATTTTTCATTAATTAGAAATATTAATTTTTGGTTAGTTTTAGATTTTCTCGGCCAAAAGTACGTATTTTCGTTATTTGTTTTTGGGCTGTTATGCCGTGTTGCGCTTCCTCCTTCTTAAGCCAGCGTTTCGGTCAACATTACAGTGTCCACATCTGCCCTGATGACGGACACTGTAACGTTGTCCGAAACGTTGGCTAAGGAAGGAGGTAGCGCAACACGGCATAACACCCCAAAAACAAATAACGAAAATATTAATTTTTGTATATTATAAGAACAATCAATCAAAAGTTGATAAATTAAATTAAAAGTTATTAACTTATACAAATTTTGTAGATGGTGATAAGGTTTCAATTCCCGTTTAACACCAGTCGCCTGTTTTGATTTATTCAAACAAAAAACACCGCCGAAAGCACGATCGCTATTATTTATTTTGAGAAGTTCAGGCACGGATATTTAAATTTTTTAAGACCAATTTAAAGATTTCATTTTGCACATTATGTAATAAAATCCTAACCGAAAAGAGGTTCTTAAGTAGGAGATTTTGAACTTTGCCTTGCACTGCAGTGGGAGCGATAGATTCATACGTCACTACTGAACACACTGACCCCCAGATTCTTACCCACCCCTCTTACCTTTTTCATTCTCAGAACTTCCTTTCCTTAAAAAGACCCAAATCAAGCATCAATAGCAATAGAAATAAAATCATCCGCAACGATGAAATAGGCCCTGAGGGAAATTATTTTCCCCAGGGCCTCTGTATGAAACTAATGTAAACAAAAAGTTTAAAAGAACCTGATGCATGCAAGCAATGCATTCTTTGGGTTTTATGTGCCTGTCAACTCTGTATGCAATATCTAAAATCATGCATTCACGCATGTGCGAAAGAACTTTTACACGAATAATAAAGTTACTCGGAATTTTTTTTTTTTTAAATCAATTATCTATAATAATATGTACATTATCCATACACTAAGCAAAGCGATTTCTGGCGTTTGTCATGACTCTTGCTGGCATATTAGGCGTTATCCTGGCGATTTCTTCATGGATGTTGGTCTTCGAATCTTGTAGGGTCCTTTAACGGTTCACATAAACACGGGATTTAAAAATTACAAGGGGACAAATCGGGAGAGCGGGCCGGCCACTTCAAATCGGCCCTAATTGAGATGAGGCGTTCTGGGAACAAAACATGATCACAGAACATCCGTTCGAAAAATAGGCCTCAACGGCAAACGCACGCTCCTCACTGTTTCAAAGCATGATGGCGACTTAACTGTACAAAACTTTATATTCCGCCTCTCGAAAGAGATCACTAACGCTCCGCTACGACATCAACCGACGGAATGGCGCGCATTTTAAAAAAGGAAATTATGCTGCCGCATCCTAAGGGATAGTAACTCTCGCTAAGGGATACATGAAATTTTGCATAAAATGTAATGTTGTATCTTTTCTTATTAAAAAAGACAACTTAAATAAAATATAAGAGTCCAAGTTCTCTAGAGTATATAGTTCTAGAGTACAAGCTGCCGAAATGAGGTACTTGAGAGGAGTGGCAGGGGTTACGAAACGGGATCATAAAAGAAATCGACGATCCGAGATGATCTAAACATTGAACCACTGCTACTCTTCATAGAAACATCGCAATCGAGGTGGCTTGGGCATGTACTAAGAATGCTTGATTAAGAAAAAGAGTGAAGAAGTGCGATTCCAGAGGGTAGACGTCCGGTGGGCCGCCCCAGACACAGCTGGGCGAGGCAACTCCAGAAACTGTGCGAGGAGAGGATGGAACTGCCGTGGACGGAGGACGTGCCGAACAGTCAGCACAAGACAGGGACGTATGGAGGTGCCTTGTCGATGCAATGGGTCCCCGACCCAAATAGGATAAAGGGATGAAGATGATGATGATGAAATAAATTATAAAATCTTGGTGATATAAACATACATTTTTTACATTTTTTTTGCAGTAGACGAAACACGTCACGAAGATGTAATAACAATAATCAAATAAAAATAATCTAATTTGAAAAACGATATTATTTGTGCCTGAGGCAAAAAGACCCAACGTTATCTAAAATCGAATCTGGGGAAGATGAATTAAATTTACAATAAAACTTAAAATAAAACACTTTGCTTTCGTTCATAACTGACCTTTGTACATAAATGGATGGATTCTGTAGGCAAGAGGCAAGAGGCACGTTGAACGTTGATCGTACGGCGTTACGTGATTACTGGGAATTTAGGTATTTAGAGAGAATAATAACACGTGCCCTAAGAACTGTGACGTAAATTTGATAATTAAACCATTTATTTTGAAATACGATTAAGCGATGGAAATTAAAAAAAAAAAAAATACTTTTTCACAAAAAGCTTGTCAAAATAAAAAAATTAAAAAGATTTTTTGTACAAACGTAGGTTTACAGTTTAACAGCATTGCTTTTGCAGCGCTCCAATGCCACATTCCACGGATTTGAGTTCCCCGAGAAACACACTGCGATTTTGAAAATACTAGCTGGTCCCGGAATGCGATGCAATGCCATTCAAAGAAATAAATTGATTCTCCCCGCCTTCCCCCTCCCTCGTCTCTTCACTCTACGCGAACCCCTACTCCCCCGTTCCTCTTCCCCCTGCCTTTCCTTCCTGCCGCTAAAATATATGAAATACACAAATTTTCATTTATACAAATTTCATAACGCCAGAGCTACCATTTTATATAGCTTATATGTTATTCTGATGCATGAGCTATATTATTGTAAAGTTTCATTAAAATCTGTTCAGTAGTTATGGCGTGAAAGAGTAAAAAATATAACTTTTGCCTTTATAATATTAGTAAAAATCAACAAGTTCGACAACTTTATAGTAGGAGCGTCGTTTGGAATCATCTGTCTAAAGTCATCTGTCCGAAGAAACTTTATTATCTCAATGACATTTTTTTTAAGCATTCCTTAGACAGGTTGTTATCATAATATTTTAAAAAATGCGAATAAGAAATTCCAAATAAATACGCCGATTTCCCATTTGGAAAGAAATCTTTATTGTTCCGTTAAAACACGGTCATCGTTTTGAAACGGAAACGGAACTAACGCGCAAATTTACCGACAGATGGAATGCTAAACGGTTGAGTTAAAAAAGGAGATTGCCATGCTTAGTCAATCACCTTCAAAATTAAATTGTGCTCACAGCGCCAAGGATACACTGCGTTTTATTACGGATCAGTTATGTTAGAGCAGTACATCCCAGCGCTGTACGTGTCGTGAACACGAATGCTGACGAGTTTTACCGAAGGTTTTACCGAAGGGGGCCCGGGTCCGGTGACGGCCGGCGACTGCCGAGAAGCTCTTATAAGCTCATATTTAAATCGTACACAGTTAGAGTTGGTCGTGTGACCCAGAAGAGTAATAATTATAAATTAGATTGTAAAGAAATACCTATTATCCTTGTAGAGCCCCAACACAATTATTAATGTCGAAATGTGGATAATGCAGACATAACAATTATAAAATTCTGCTTACAGCGCCGCGCATTTACTGCGATTTGTATACTTACAATAAACTGTGATCGACTATACTTAGATGGCAGTGCATCACTAATCGCATCTCGTAACCTGGTCCGGTCGTGTCACCAGCAGGACGGGCATAGTTCACCCACCCCTATGTCTGCCATGTCCCTTGGGGGGTGGTAGAGGTGGGAAACAAAATCCCAGTCTACCTGGGCTGCCTGATAAGATTTGCATGGTATTGGATTCACTAACCGACGGAGATTGTTATTTATTGATGCGTTTGCACATAGAGCAGTGATGCACACCTTTTAAGATTTTTTTTTTTTTTTTGATTTACTAGATTCTTATATTCCTTGAAGAGGTGAATCATTTAAATTTACTGAATTTAAAGTTAATGTTCTTTATACAAATAGAACGGCGTCATTTGCGCCTCGCAATCTTTACCTCATGTGGGTATTTAAAAAATTTTACTCGTTTATTATAGACTTAAGGTCCTGAATTTAATCGGTAGGGAAAAATTGTTACCTAAAAACCCTACTAAAATTGCATCTTTTTTTGGTCATCATTTACTCTTGATCGTCAGCAAACTGGAAAGCATAAATACATATGTGTGTGTTTGTGTTATGTTGGGAGTGGGAAGGAGGCGGTCATGTCCTTTTATTTGGAGTTCTTCCGCATTTGCCTTCGGGAATGAGGAAACCATGAAAAACCTCATCCAGGAAGATTCGGCCGGCGGTCAACATGAACCCGGTCGGCCTTCAGTGATATCGGTGTACGATATCCTGCATTGTGTGTGTGTGGGGTGTATGTCTGTTTTTATGTAGATATATACTTTATGGGACTATAGGGGATAAACATACATATACATACATACTGTACAATATTATATAAATATATACATAGATATATAAACATAAGTTACGGGGGAGGGGTCTGGAGTTTGGGAATACCTACTGCTCGCTCACTCGTCGGCGTCTGAGTCTGGTTCATGCCAGATGTGGTCAAGGTCCATCAGAATGTGTTTGGGAAGTCTGTGTACGTATTTGAATGTGAAGTCGCTGGGAGAATTGTATTGACCGATTTCCTGTATGAGTTTATTTTTACTGTGTCTTAAAGATTTGTAAAATCGGTCTGTCAGTCTGTGAGTGTATTCAAATAAGGTCGGAATGTCTTCTCTCGCATGTAGTCTTTTCAAATTTGTTCTGATTCTAGTGTTGTATGTGATTTTAACGCAGAGATTCTGTAGTGTCTGTAGTTTTGTAAAGTCAGATTGTGAGATGCTACTCCACACGGGAATAGCATATGTCAGCACCGGTCGAATGAGCGAATAGTAAGTCAGGAGTTTGGTTCTGGGAAGTAGCGGACTTTTTCTATTGAAGATGGGCTTCATCATGCCGAGTGCCATTCTGGCTCTTGCGTGCATCTTGGCTAGGTGAGATTTCCAGTTGAGTCGTGAGTCCATAGTCAGGCCCAGGTAAACGACTTCATCCTTCCATTCTAAGACGTGTCCGCCCATTTCGATGTTGACGTCTGGTGTCCTTCTGACGCGTTTCCTCGTGTACATGATGACTTCGGTTTTGGCCTCGTTCAGTTTGAGGCGCCACATCTTGTAGAACTCTACGAGAGCGTCGAGCGCTCTCTGTAGGTATATGGCCGCCATCTCGGCTTTCAGCGAGGAAACGTACAGCTTGACGTCGTCTGCATAGATAGACAGGTTGCATCTCTCGTCTCGGGGGATGTCATGTGTAAAGATGTTGAAGAGATGAGGTCCCAGTAGACTTCCTTGTGGCACGCCTTTTGGAATCTCGCGTAGTGACGACAGCGCGTTCCTGATGAAGACTCGGAAGGATCTGTTCTTGAGGTATTCTTGTATCACTCTCGTTAGGTATATGGGCGTGTTAGTTCTGTGCAGCTTGTGCAGTAGCCCTCTGATCCAAACGGTGTCAAATGCCTTCTCCAAGTCTAGCAGTGCAGCGGCGATGTAGCGATGTTCGTTAAATCTTCTGGTGATGAATTCCGCTACTCGGGTGAGTTGGTGGGTGGTGGAATGCCTCTTTCTGAATCCGAACTGCTCGTCTGGCAAAGTGTTGTTTTCTTCGTGGTGTGGAAGCAGCCTGTTGAGTATAACCTGTTCAAATACTTTGCTCAGCGTGGATAGTAGACTGATCGGCCGGTAGCTTGTCGGCTGCCTCTTGTCCTTGTTTGGCTTCGAGAAGGGCAGCACGGTCGCCGTCTTCCAGATCTGTGGGAAATGTCCGGTGATGAGACAGGCATTGAACAGTTTTGTGATGTAGATGATGGCTTTCTGAGGTAGATGTTTGAGTAGAATGTTGTGTATTTGATCGCTTCCCGGCGCCTTGTTGGTCTTCAATCGCTTAATAATGACGGCAACTTCGCTCGGTGTGCTGAAATGGATGTCTTCGACGTTCGTCTGCTCCGCTTGTTCGAGATGTCGTAGAGATTCATCTACTAGTCGATCCGTTTCCGGATCGGATAGGCCGTCCGTGGCTGTGTAGGCTCTCTCGAATCCGTCGGCGAGCGCGTTTGCCTTCTCTTCTAGTGACAGCGCCAATCCTGAGCCGTCTAGCTTCTCTAGCGGGGGAATCGTGTGGTCTTGATGTTTCAGAGCTCTTGCCATTTTCCATAGGCTGTTATCCTTTGGCGTGAGTGATGTAACTTTCTTCGTCCAAAGTTGGCGTCTGAGGTCCGTTATTTCCTGCTTGATTTCCCGCTGTAGAGTGTTGTAGGCCGTTTTGAAGTAGCCGTCGCGCGTACGATGGTAGATGCGTCGCAAGCGATTTTTCTCCTTGATGAGCGATAAGACATGCTCGGGAAGCTTGATCGTGTATGCGTGTACTTCTTTGAGAGGTATGTGTGTGTCTTGTGCATGTTGTATGATTTCCGTGAGAGTGCTTGCGGCCTCGTCGATTTCATCTGTAGAGCGCAGAGTTCCCGATGTTAGGTGAATTCGTTCGTTAATCTCTTTCTTGAATCCTTCCCAGTCTGCGTCCTTGTAGTTCCGCTGTTTTCTGGGGCTCCTTGAAGTCGTTCCTCCAATACTGAAGCTCACGGGCAGATGGTCCGATGACAGTTCATCCAGCGTGCGCAGTGGCGAGATCGTCTTGACGTTTTTCTCGAGTACGATGTCCAGTGTGCTGGGGTACTGTGCGTGCACTGCGTGGTATGTCGGTTTGTCCGGCGCCATTATCGTGTAGTTGTGAGTCTGCATATGCGTAAAGAGCGTTTTCCCGTTCGCGTTGCCTCTGTAGTTATTCCAATAGTTGTGTTTGGCGTTGAGATCTCCTCCTAGAACAACAATTGGGTGCAGATTAAGTAATTTGTCCAAATCTTCTCTCACCAGAAGGTTGTGGTGTCTGCAATAGGCGGCGATGAAGGTATGCGCTCTATCCTCTATGGTGACTTCGACAATCGTAGCTTCAGTATGCTTCAGCTTCGGAGTGGGGATCCTTGTAGATGTGATGGATTGACGAACGAAAATGGCGGTGCCTCCGCCTCCTCCTTCTAGTCGGTCGTCTCGGTGAACTTCGAAGCCGGGCACTCTCAGCGGTGTGTCGGGTTTGAGATGTGTTTCTGAAATGAGAATGATGTCAATGTTAGTGTTATTTGCCAGAGCGAGCAGTTCATCGATCTTAAAGCGGATGCTGAAGGCATTCCACAGGAGGACGTTCACCATCTCGGGATTATACATGGATGGTGGTGGTGATGACATCCATCAGGATGCAAGCCCTCTGGTATATGGAGGTGCAGCTGGCCAGCTGCGATCGCACGCCATCTAGTCCCATGAGGAGGGACATCATCAGCGTGGCGTCTGGGTCTCTGGAGCCTGCGGACTGCTGCGTGTAGGTCTGCGAGCGGGGCTGCGGTTGGGGCTGAGGCTCGGGCTGCGCCTCGGGCTGCGCCTCGGGCTGCTGGGTGGCCGCTCTTCCGCCAGCCACGTGGGCCCATGAGCGTCCATCAGTCCTCGTCGTCTGCTGCGCCTGAGGATGTGGCCTGCTGGCCCCTGGTCCGGGGCGATGGGGCTGCTTCTGTCGCTGCTGGAGGGAGGCGACGTACGCTACCCTCTTCGGGCAGCCTCTGAAGTTGGCGGGATGGGGGCCTCCGCAGTTGCAGCACGCGGCGGGCTCGTCCCTGGTGGTTTTGGGGCACTCGGCCGAGGCGTGCTCCACCAAGCACTTTACACACCTCGCGGTGTGTGAGCAGTTGCGGGACCCGTGCCCGAAGTTCTGGCAGCGGTAGCACTGTGTCCCGTGCTGCAGATGGTTGCTGCGGTGCTTCTGCAGGCGGATCCTGCAGTGGCAGATGTACTTTACTGCCGCCCTCAGCTGGCCCATGTTCACTTCCTTGCCAAACTGAGCCAGGTACATCGGGTACTCAGCGGCGGTCGTCATCCTCACGACTTTGACTGGGGGGAAGCCCTGATCCGTCAGGTCTGCGGCGATCTCCTCCGTCTCGATGTTTGGCAGGCCCTTGATGACTGCCTTCTTGAGTTTTTCAGCCTCCGCCGTGTATGTATGAAAGCCGCGCGCCTCCACACGCAGCCCGTTTGTGAGAGCGCGGTGATCCGCCATGCTCCGCACGAAAATGTTCGCTGTTCCGCCCCGGTTGTAGCGAAACGTGAAATTGGCGTGGCCCAGGTGTCCCTGTACCGTAGAGGTAATTTGGGCGTGAGTCAGGGTGCCCAGGGTCATGACCACTGGGGGGACGCGATCCTTCTTCTCGGGCTGGCTTCTGGTACCTGCGGAAGAGAAATGGGAGGGATTAGTAGTGTTGGCGCGTTTGGGTTGCGGAGCGCCGCCGCCTTCAGAAACCTCTTTGAGGTCGGAGAACCGGTTACCGACAATAACCGGTTCCGGTCCCTGCGGTGACAGGGGCCTCTTCACGGGGTTGGACGGCCTCGTCCAACCCTCCTCGTGGGTCGTCTCCATGTCCTGGGATGGCTGCTGGGGTCTGGGGGGCGGCACGTAGCCCGAAGCTGGGCCTACTGAGGGGCGGTTGCTGGGTCCGGGTGCGGGGGCGGGCTCGGGTATCACGGGGGACGGCATGGGGATGGCCGGCCTTGTCCTCGGGTCTGCGGGGTGGCTCTTCACTGGCTGCTGGGGCTGGATGGCGGGGATCGTGTACAGCACGGTCCCGGTCTTTGTCCTGCTGCGGTACTGGCGGGCGCCAGGGGGAATCACAATGGGTGAATCCTCCGGGTTTGCGGCTTCTAGCCGCGCGGAGTACATCCGCACGGCAGGTGTCCTGTATTTCCTCTTGAGGATGCTGGGGATGGTCTTGTAGTCTTCGGGTCTCGGTGGGGCCAGGTCTTCCTTCTTCTTCTTTGCCTTGAGAAAGGCAGTTGGCGGCGCGGGGGCCTGGGCAGTGAGCCGGTCGGGCCGGCTGGCTGCGAGGTGGCAGGTGTCTGGCCGTGTAAACACAAGCCAGACAAAAGCGAATCGGGGCGAAAGGGCGGTGGTCTCGAAAAGCGACTGTCGCAGGCGGCAGTCACAGCGATCGATCGATAGTCGATCGATCTGATCGAGATCACACCTTTTAAGTCGAAGAGCGGGCCACAGGTGTTATAAATAGGATACCTACAGCTTGACGTTCTTAACTTTGCAGTCGCTAGTGTAGAATAATACATGTACATAATGCATTCAAGTGCAAAAATTCCATGGTGATGCCCTACTAAGCAATACGATTTTGGTTGGAAAATTAGATCGCTTAGAATTATTTTAGTTGCTTTAATTAAATGTTATTTAAAATTTCATCTCTGAAATTTTAAATAACATTTAAAAAAATGCTTGTACTTTCAAAAGCCAATTTTGAAGAAAAAAAGGTCATTATAGCGTTTCGCATTAAATTTTTTTATTAGTTTGAAAAACCTTCTGAGAAAAAAACATGTTTTTTATGTCTGGCACAAATAAGATTCCAGTTACATCTTTTTTTATGTGAATACCTCACATGAGTCCCAGCTGCTACCGTCTGGAGCCAGTGAGACCATGGCATCCTCAATTGGAGTATGTTGTGAGGCTGAAGGTAGTAGGGAGGAGAATGAGATGTGGAAGAGGAAGGTGGGAAAGTACCTGCCCTTTCAGATTTGTTACACCAGGGCTATACTAAGAATGTCTTCCATTCTGAAACGTGCCGTGAATATATTATATATTATTTTTCAATTAATTAATTGTGAAATAACACAAATTAATCACATAAAATCTATTTGCGCACGCCGGGATTTGATCCCTCGATCTACGGATTGCGAGTCAAAAGTGTTTCCCCTACCAAGGCGGCCGTCACAAAAGAAAAAAAAAATGTATTTCGTTTGTACCGTAACCCGACAATTGATCCCCGGACAATTGATCCCCCGATGATATTAACTCTAAAATTACAATTTGTGGGCATTATTTACCGTCTCAAAAGTAAAATCGAGTTAAAATCATTCTTAATAATAAGTTGGTAAACAAATATCAAACGAATATACCGTGTCGATTTTTTGTACATGTGTGCTGTTATACACAGTATATAGAGAAGCAGATCTTCCTTTGATGCATTTGAAAGAAAATATGTTTTGCACTTTCGTTATTCGGCGTTATCCTCTCTGCATATCCCTTTGGGATCACTTAGTTATATTTTGTGTTTTTGGGTATAATATATTTTCTCTAAACCGGCTGCACATTGTTTATACGTAAGTAAGCCAGGGGACCAATTTTTGGCGGATCGACTGTCTTGGAACCCCTATGTACATGTACATATATTTAATGCAAAAGCCCTCTTGTAATATGTCTGTGAGGATACAAGCCAGGGATATTAAAATATCTGCTAAATAATTAGTGTTCTTTAGATAAAAAAAATTTTGTTGTTAAAACAACGTATGGCCAACATCCTTATAATTAATAAAAACAAATTTTACCGTCTGGCATCACCACGACCAACCGACTAGCTGAGTGCACGAAATTGCAAGCTCATTCTATTGCTCACTCCCCGGCCTTCTGGGTGTTATTAATTCCCTCCAGTGTACCGCGACTAAATTTAATTTGTGCGAATTTATTGTAAATAAAAAGAGACAGTTAATCCGAATTATTATTCACAAACATCTCCTTACACACTATTGCGGCTACAGCGATTGGAAAGGGCTAGCTGTCAATCCGCAGCGAGGTTAACATACAGCTCACCGATAGTAAACACCTCTCCTAAAAACGTATAAATATTTTTTTTCCATACTAAGAAACTATTTTTTAAGAATTTCTCTGTTTTAAACAAAAGATATCTATGTAGTTTTCTGATTTGCTCTAAATTTTCATGACTTCTAGAAGCGATTCAGTGATTTTCCATCCGATTAAACATTTCGATTCGCTGCAAACGATATTCTCCACTATAAATTATAAACCGTTTTCTCTTGAACGTTCCGGACCTTAATCGAACATGAGTCAGTGATATGTAGATAGAATGAAAGTCACACCTGTGAAAGCAATTACCTACTTACAAATTGCATCAAATTACACTTATCTATCTAGGCCTTTCCTGTCGAACAGGGGCGACTTATCATTACGTGCATTTTATTGCTTCGAGCATGATTATGTCGTAAAAATAACGTTAATTACGTTTGCAAATTGCCAATTGACGTGAATTCACTCTACATCAACGAAATAGATGATATTTGATTAAATACCTTTACACCCACTAATAAACGTAATCCATCGGAACAATATTATGATAAATGACGTCATTTACGTTTTACGAAAATAAGCACAATCAACTTTGCTTTATCCTTTACCCAAAACGTCGTCACAAGTCAAGTTTAGCCTATTAAAATCGAGATCGGGTATATTTTGGGAAAGGCAAATCTTGTTCATTTTACAACGCAAATGATTATACGAAATTCAAATTCGTGTATTCAATGTTCAGTTTACTATTAAATTCAAATTTTCCATGTCAGGGTTTTGCCGAAAATGGGTTAAATACAGAAACCAAAGTAATGTAATATATTAAATATAAGTATGTTAATTCGTTGGACCGTACCGTGTAATGAAAATTTGAGAGAACAATTTTATTGGGCTGCTCTCTTGTGGTAAAAATAAGCACAACTATTATTGCATTACGATTTTTTCAAGGTTTTTTTTTACAAGTATGACTTCAACACTGCACACTTTATATAAAATATGAACAGAATCATGGTTCGGTTACGTAAGAAAAATGGAAAAGCATGGAATATACAAAAATAGATAAGAAAAATACTAGGATTTACTAGGAATGTAAAATATCAGGGTTCTAGGTTCAGTTTGTTTTTTAATGATTGAAGATATCGTTATAGTAACAAATTTTTTGTCAGTTCTGCGAAACTATTATGGTTAAGTTCACGCACGTGTTCTTCATTTCTTGTTTAGATTCTTATGGATGTTTTGCGATAGTAAAAATGAATATGTCTTAGGTTTTTTCTTTCTCTTGTTTATTCAAGACCTCGAGGAGGGTAGTGCGATCTCACGAGTTCCATGTAATACCTAGAACCTAACATCAAAATAAAAATAAAAAAAATATATTGCAAGAATAGAAAAGAAAACGAAAAAAAAATTGTAGACCCGATGAAAATAAAGTAAAACTTTTAGAAATTGGACCCTCCAGAAGTGAAAGAGCGTTTTCATTCGTTGCTAGTCGTTCAGCTGATGATCCGTTTTCGGATTAGTGCTCGGAATCTGGTAACGTGTCTTTCTTATTTTTTTTCACACATAATTTCAGTGGCACTGCAGTCCACGACAACCCAAAAAGCATTCTGAACGAGTTGTATTGTACTTCCATTCTTTTTAGCTTTGTACAAATTGGTCCACATTTCCGAGGTATACGGAATGGTGCAGTACATAATTATTTAAAAAATGCCTTTTCGCTTCTGGAATACTTAATGAAACTTCGAGAAATCATATTTGCCCTAATTCACAGTGAACTTCTTTGTCGATCAATATCTGTCACACTGAACTGCGCTCCTAGAAGAAGTGGTAGTTTCACTTTTATATGATCCTGTACTGATACTTTAAGGGGCCATGTCTTATACCCACGCCTAAGTGCGTTGAGGTGCGATTAGACTAAACAAGCATGGAGCTAAAGCGTTTTTCTTGATCTTCGACATTCGGTGTTGTCATTTTATATTTCAATATAACTTCAATCAAGTTCTTGATTTTTTATATTATTATTTCATAATTTTTTTAAATGTTACAGATTAAGTAATTTTTTTTAAATTACCATACTAGGCTAATGCCCGTGTGTTGGTAGTAATTTCGATGCCAGACTGCCAGAATTTTAATAGTTGAAGCGGGCACATTCCTGTCTTTTATTTTTTTTTTTCAAATTTTCAGTGCATGAGATTCCTGGATTGTACATTTTTTTACCTGCATTTCTAACATGTTCAATGCTAGGGCTGTCCCGGAAGATTTTCTAGCTTTCATTCGTTTGATAGCTGTTATGAGCATATCTTCCGTAATGCTTCCGTCTTTGGATGCTGTGTGGAGGCTCTTTTTTATGGAAAGGGTCGACGGGAAGTTCAGGGAAGGAAAAGGGTATGAGGAGTGTGTAGAAATTAGGCGGTCTATGTATCCAGGAGTCGCGTACGAATGAATCTATCCCTCCCACTGCGGTGCAGGGCGATGGGTCGAAAGTGTGCGGCTAGAGAGGTCGAGTTTAGTCTCTAGAAAAACCTAACCCCATCAACCCGGGCACCCCTTCTAACTCATCAAACGTGACGAAATTCGAAATTCTTGCAGTGACCTATGGCATAGTTGTTGGTTATCCGATAAATGGTTTCCGAGGCGGCAGTAACCCTACACCCGCTTTTCAAATTGAAAGCAACGACGGCATCTACAATGTCAACAGCATATTTTCCGATGACATACTTATTAGAAAAACCTCAAATACATATGCTCTATGGTGACCGGACAACTCGGAATAAAACCGACTCAGAACCACCTCCGATAAGTCATTTAGAGTGATAAAAAATATACATAAAAAATTGGTTAAGTAGGTTACGTTAGGTTAGGGTTATCGGCTAATTTAAATTTATTTTGTTCATAGCTTTTAATGACTTTTCAAGCAGGTGTTGAGTTGACTTATTCTCAGTTGGCATGGAACCCTGCTCCATGTAACCCCAAAATTAACTTATTTTCGGATTTAACTTAGCACTGGTATCTTCGTTTCTATACATCCCATATTATGTTTGTACATTTAAATTGGTCGTAAGAGCAAAAACTTCTCATATGAACTACAATAATAAATATTTGACAATCTTAGCAATCAGACAAAAAATATTCAAATCCATTCCATAACGTTCATTGGTATCGGCGCTGACATTTGAAAAGTAATTGCGGTATTTTTTTGGGCTCCCGAAATACCAAATCGAGTTTCTGTTTCTGAGAATATCACCCAATTTCTCATCTCACGAGAGTAGATACCACATGTAAGATTTCTTACTAACCCAGAACTCATATTGATCCAATGGATTGATATGTGAAAAAGAATGCGAGACGTATGGGAAAATAATCTAATAAAAAAATTCGTGAATGATACGTCAATAATATCGGAGTGGTTTATTTATGCTGACTTAGTCACATACTCAAAATAAAGCAATGAAACTTGCAAGAATATGAAGTAAGTATTTTTCAAATGAAACATCAAATGTCAAAGTAACTCATATTTCACACCTGGAAAGTAATTTTATTTACTATCGATTCCACGGAGCCTTGATTCACTTCACACTTAACAACTCGGGTAGATGCGTGAGAAATCACGACATACTATAATTTTAATTTTTTATATATTTTTTTCATCACTCTAAATCATGGGTCGGCCACCTGCGGCCCGCGAGGCGTCTTGGTGCGGCCCGCAAGATTCTCGCCACGCAAGATTCACGCCCGCAAGATTCACGCACGTGACGGATGACATCAACTCATGTGACAATTTCAACAGAGTGAAAGGGAGCGAGAAAAGGGGCGAAGGGATAGCGGTACAACTTCAAACTGAGTTTGAAAACCGGTTTGTTGATTTCAAAAAGATCTCACGCAAGATGGAGATTTTTGTAAACCCCTTCGCAGTGGATATCGATAATGTACCAAGCGATTTGTAAATCAACGGGATAGATTTGCCTACTGAAAACTTGAAGGAATTAAAAAGGTTTACTCAGCAAACAATTTATATATTTGGTAGTACTATTTGTGAGCAAACTTTTTAAATTCTGAATTTTCGAAAAAACAAAAGCTCTTCTCGGTTATCGGATTCACATTTAGACGCGATATTAGACGGGGCCCTATTTCAAAAATGCAAACTAATATAAAAACAACTTGCGACCCAAATGCAATCACAAAAATCTCATTAATTTTATTAACTACAATAAGAGTTTTATGTTTAAAACTAAAATATTTGTACATAAATATTGAAGGTATTTATTTTACATTAGCTCCTCAAAGGAGGCCCTGAGGAAGGCCTATGTCATCTTTGGGGATGGGATGTGCAGGGTCTCTTTAGGAAAGGAATCAGAAGAAGTTAGGGGTGGGTAGGATTCTGGGGGTCAGTGTGTTCAAGAGTGATGGACGTACGATTCCATCCCTCCCACTGCGGTGCAAGGCGATGTTCCGAGAGAGTACGGTTGGAGAATTCAAAGGGACTCCCTCAATCATTTTCTCCCGATTCGGCCTTCAATGCAGCTAGTGGGCAGACGATCTACCGCCAAGACCCGGACACAACTCACCCCAAGAACCCGGGAATCCCTGTTAAGTCACCCAACTTAGCGAACCACTCGGGGTGGCCTGTGGCAGAGGTGTTGGTTGTCCAATAAATGGTTCCCGGGGCGGCGGTACCCATACCCACCTCCCAAATTGGAATGGTATATTGTGATGACATATGATCCAAGTGCGGCTCGCACTAATCCCCATTTAAATATTTGGCCCTTTTACAACAAAAGGTTGCCGACCCATGCTCTAAATGACTCATCTGAGATGGTTCTGAGTTGGTTTCATTACGAGTTATCCGGTCACCGTTACCATAGGTAGTATCAGTAATCATTGACTAAACATAATACCTAAGAGATGGACTTGGCATACCCTTTCAAAAAATAGCGAAGGTTTTTTCAAAAAGGTTTTAAAAAATGGCGTCGGTATTCAATTTACACGATGAGTAATTAATAGTGGCTCCATTTTATCCGCCCTTTTTTTATAATCGTTTAGAAATAATGTTTTTTAGAGAACAAGCGAGTCCCCGGCATGAATATTTTTTTGTTACTATGCCAATTAACAAAGAAATTGTTTTTCCCTGCGTGTCCTTTCCAATTCGTCCCCTTCCTCTCCCGCGTCCCCTTCCCCTCTCGCGTTCATACTCCACTTTCCCTCTCCCCGTTCCCCTCGCTCGCTTCCTCCGTCCCGCAAACCGCCCCTCCCGAGTTCCCCTCCCCCCTCCCCCCTCCCGGGTTACTCTCTCCCTTCCCGCATTCCATACTTTCAGTCCCGGTACATTCAGTTTTCAAACAGCTCGCCACCACCTACTCCATGTGTCACCTATTGCAATTTTTATACAAATTTCATAAAGCCAGAGCTCACAAGTATATATGAAACCTTCGCGGGCGTACAACTACGCGGGCGTAAAACTAACTACATAATCGGGTTGCAATCTTTAGAGCACAGGCGTCGGGTGGGAATGCTATCCATGTTCTACCGGTATTTCAATGGAAGATGCTCTGAGGAACTAGCGTCATTGATCCCTTCGGCACCGGTGCATAGTCGGGAGACACGCCAAACGCGCGCCCAACATATGTACACGGTTGACATTTGTCACATGAGAACGGGTCGTTTTTTCGACTCGTTCTTGAGTTCAACAGCTCGGCTATGGAACGATTTGCCGGCATCTGTGTTTCCTCCCTCCTACAACATGGGTCTCTTCAAGACCAATGTTCATTCCTTCCTCTCCTCAAAAAGACCCTCCACACAGCATCCCAGATGACATAGGCCCTGAGGGGAATTATTTTCCTCAAGGCCTCCTGTGTGGGGTTAATGTACAAAAAAAAAAAAATCTAAAAAAAATTGGTATTCAAGTTAGAAGGTTATTGATAAGATATAATCAATTTCACCATCCTTCTAGGAATTTTCTGTTCATTGTACACCACATTACTCTGGGCAACGAATAAGGCTTTGCAATAATGAATAGGGCTTTGAAGAAAAAATGGTATAATAAATACAGTTGCAAAAATTTTTTCCGAGGGAAAATACATTATTATAAAGGCACCAAAAGCGTATCAAAGACTTTTCTCTGAGGACTATATCTAACCTCTAATCGTTATCTTAAATTCTATGTGGCTATTAAACTGAGGGAACTTGTCCGAACTTCTTCTTCGAGAAACACGGGAATATTCCGTCCCGAAGTTTTTTTTAAACTTGCTCTTGAAACTAAGCGGACTTCTATTATAAATGTTTTATGAAACTTGTTCAAGTTCTCAGTCATGCTTCGTTGTTCTAATAATATGTTTTAGATTTAGATTTAGATTTAGGTTTAAACAAGGTCAAACAATGGCTAGACAATAATCTCCTCACACTCAACTTAGATAAAACTAAATACATCCGTTTCAGTGCAACACAAGGAGGAAAACCAAAAGAAACACACAACATCATTATACACCACTGTAATGACCTAACCACTTGTAATTGCAATAACTTAGAATGTGTCGATAGCATAAAATATCTAGGAATCATAATAGATAAATCTCTGAGATGGGAGGAACACATAGACTCTACCACCACAAAGATCAGAAAACTTACTCATCTTTTTATGTCTGTTAGAAATATTCTTTGCGTAAAAGATCTGAAACAAATGTACCATGCCATGTGTAATTCTTTGCTAGAATATGCATCCTTAGGATGGGGCGGCTGTTCGAAAACAATTCTCGATTCCTTAGCAAAAGCACAAAAATCGCTTCTAAGGGTCATCCTTAAGAAACCTTTCAGGTATCCCAGTGATCTATTATTTGAAGAGTTACGAGTTCTTGACGTACGGCAACTTTACATAAGAAAAACTATTCTACATACACAAAAACATCGACACCACTATTCATCCATTGATCATCTCCACAACACCCGTCATGCAAGGAGGAATCCAGTAGTTCCACCAAATACCAACACATCACATGCACAAAGACAATGCTCTTACTTAGGGCCAAAATTGTTCAACCTCGTACCCGATGCATGGAAATTGAAAAGTGCAAGCACTCTGCGCAAATGGGTTAGCAATTGGCTTCTGGACATGGGGAGACTCGAGAGCGAACACATGCTCACACAAACTCACTTACCTAATAATATGTACTATCAGGTTTACGTTAATCCATAAGAATCTTATAAGTACTCATCTAATTAGCTGGTATAATATAGGTTGTATAATATTATCTTTATTTTTTTATATTGTTATCTTCAAACTAAAAGTTACTAGGTTACAAAAATAGGTACAAAAAATATTTTAAAAGTTGTAGTATTGATAAAATTAAATTATGAGTAAAATATTATGTACTATCAAAAATTGTAACATTATAGGCTATTTTTGTACATTAGAGGAATCAGAAAGTTACTTTTTATTAATTTCTAAAAATGATATAATTTTTTTTTCTATGCCCCTGATAACTTATATCCCTTTTTGTTAATATTTACAGACTTTTAACTCAACAACCATTTCATCAAATTATAATAATATTTAAAAACATTTTTTTTTTAGAAAACATTGGATAGATACGAAATTGTTAAATTAAAAAAGAGAGGTTGTCTTTACTCAAACCTATTATATATTTTCTTAAAAACACATTCGAACTTT
Organism: Glyphotaelius pellucidus; assembly: GCA_936435175.1. NCBI lineage: Eukaryota > Metazoa > Arthropoda > Insecta > Trichoptera > Limnephilidae > Glyphotaelius > Glyphotaelius pellucidus. The sequence continues at coordinate 40,145,810 of OW386543.1, forward strand.
CGGATAGGAATACATCGAAGAAAGATTTAGTTTTTATTTTTCTGTTTCACAAACCAATGAGTTCATATTTTATTTTTCTTTGTAGCTTTAATATATTATCATTCAAATTTTTTGTACTTGGTAACTCTTCTCAGTAGCTTTTTACTATTAATATTAAATTTAATTGTTTTATTGCTTTTTAATCTTGCACTTGACTGTAGATTTAACAAATACAAATGTAATCAGCACTTATGCCCTCATTCATTTACTAGTATTTAAGTTCTACAAAAAACAACGTAACTACCTAATGTGAACTAAACCAGGCAATTCGACTGTCCTAAAACGGGAAATCTCTTAGTTGGACAGTCAAAGTTTTCTTATAATGTGTATGTATTTTTGTTCAAATAAATAAATAAATAAATAAATTTAAAAGTTTTAAAAATTTTGAAAAAAATATTAGTGTATAATCATGTGATTATTGCAGTTTTTGCGAGTTTGTAAGAAAACAATTCCCACCCAAGCATCGCGGCTTCAATCCTCAACTAGCAAGGTCCGCCATCATTGCACAAGCAATATTTTCCGCTTATTTTGATTGCAGTTAGAGTAATTCAAATATCTCCAGGATCAACGGTTGTTTTTCTTTTAACCATATTTAATTCACAGTTGAAGTCGAATCGTGTGGTCAGGTAGGTAATTTTCATGAAATTATCTATGGCGATGCGCCACGTCGTATAAAATTTAGAATCGGACTGCTAACAATAACACTCCTTATGCAGATGGCTATTTTGACATCAAATACCAGTATTGATTTATGTAAGAAAAAAACATCAGTAAAAAGTGCGTTATATTTTATTTTGCGAAGTTCAGTGACAAATAATATTCAAATCTTTTCCGATCATTTTCTAAACAACGTAAGGGGATATTCTAGCCTAGAAAAAAAAATTCTTCATTTTTCGATACTTTAAATCAAAAATATCTCCTTAAAAGGATTTTTCGAAATTCAAATTATTTTAAAAAGTTAGAGCAATTAGACGTTAAGACGGAATCTAACTAAAATCTAAATAGAGCAAAACTTTAAACGCGTGTTTCTCAAAAGTACTTTTTTCGAGACGGTTGACACGATATCTCAAGTTCTACTGAACCAATTTACTTGAAATTTGGAGTGAGCCTTCTCTATACATTACTTTATCGCGCTAACTAGAACTTAAAAAGGACCCCACCACTTTCCCAACGGCTGTGTGAGGAAACTGATTGTTTAACCTCCTTAGCCGCACACGTCAGGACTCTAATTTTTTTTGTCAAAAGGAAGCTACATTTATTTTTAAACGAATCTAGACCCTCCAATGTCCCTGCATGCATGATTGTTAGTAAGAAGGAAAATGGATGCATACTTACATTTGCAGTAATTAACAAGATTAAGACACATCATAGAGATGTGTTCGCCTGTTAGTTCAGCATCTAGTTACAGTGAAATAAAAACAAAATATTTACATGTGTAAGTAAGATTAAAACCAAAGAACATATATAAAAAGAAAGATATCGAGGGCAGTTTGTCCCACTATCGCGGGGCAGTCCCGGCGAGAATAAGCGGGCAAGTGGCCTGGCCGCAACGTGCCCAAACACCCGCGTCCCTTAGCCGGTTTCCCAAGAATACCCCTGAAGAAGTGTTTGTGGAAAAGAGGGGAGATACTCCCAAAGACCCTGGAGAATGAAGTGAGCCTCGGATCACCGGAGGCAGAACGGAAGGGAACCGGACTCGCGCAAACATTCCTCAGGCTCGCTCATGACGCCGGGGGAGGCACGGGCGTTAGTGGGACGGCCCTACTGGAATTCTGCCACCTGACTGGATGCAGGGACCGGGTCTATCCACCCCCAAGGCGGGGAATTGGACAGTACAGTACGATGGAGTTCAGTACAGCAACCTAGTCACAAGTCAGTGTGTTAGTAACATAATTAAACCAAATGAGACAGATAAAAAGGCAGAAAATAAGTTGTGATCAGCAACAAATTGACGCAACATAATAAAGAAATAGGAGAAAAAAATGTACGCATTAGTAGAGCGCAAAAAAAAAATTATTATGTAGATATAACATTCATTTTAAGTAAAAAATAAAAAATAAAAACAGAATAATAAATACAGTGTGGTCATGCTGCCAAACAAGAAAAGTAAAAACAAGAGTATAATAGAAATATAAAGCAATCGGGCATAGGCAATAATAAAGTGAGATAGAGGAGTAACCATAGAGAGACAAGAGCAATACGTTTGGCACCTGAAACAAAGATGATTTTAATCGAAGTCAGCAACTCTAAGCACAGGCCATCTCTCCACCCACGACTTTAAAACTTTTTGAAGCATTCAAAATTATCTCTGTTCGATACCAGATCGGCATTCCACGCCGGTCTTGTAATCCCTCTCAAACCATCCAACATTTCCTCTCTGGCATCCTTCATCAACTCGCAGTGCCACAGAATGTGCTCGGCTGTCTGGTTGGTGTCACCACATGCGCAGTTCGGATGAGGAGACAGTGCCAGACTATGCAGTCTTCCCCTGAACTCCCCATGACCGGACACCAGTTGCGTCATATAGTGATCCAGTTTTATGTGCGCCCCTTCCATTCTGCTTTTAACGGAAGGGAAGAAAGAGAAAGTCAATCTACCCTTCGTCGACCTATCCCATCGCTCTTGCCATACACTCAGCGTTCTATCTCGCATCACTTTCAATAAGCCAGGGAGGGACACCGCTCCGCCTGGTGCCAGTTCGACTCCCAGATGGACAGTAGCCCTCCCTCTCCTCAATGCCTTTTTTGTCAAAACTTCCCTAATTTCCAAGTCAATCGGCAGAGTACCGGCCAGAACCGGCAATGCATCGTTAGCCACAGTCCTATGCTAACTAGAACTATAACAAAATTAAAATTTTTACTTTTTATAAAAATTTTGGAATGTCAAAAAAACTGGTAAAAAAATGTCTTTTTTATTTCAGACAGCCGCCATTTTGCGATTTTTTTTTTTTTTTACTTTTCCTTAGTTCGGGCAATTGCTGCATTTGCTCGGATTAAGAATAAATTTGTTTTTTTTTTAGATTACTAGGAGGGTTGCAATCGTGTCAACTAGGGCTCGCTATTTTTTGAGACCCCCGACTTCAACACCCTGTAAATTTTTGAATTTTTTGGTTTGTTTTTTTTTTCATGGATTCTTTAATGCTAAATCAATAATTGGTAAAATAATGGCTCGTAAAAATATTATTGTTTTTTTTTATTGCACCTGAAAAAATACCAACAATTTATGCTTGCTTCTATACTTGAAAACCCCCTTAAATTCCTGCCGCCTGTTTTGATTTATTTAAGAAAAAACCATCGCCAAAAAGTGTTTTATTTTATTTTACGAAATTAAGTAACAAACATTAAAATGTTTTCCGATCATTTTCTAACAAATTTGGGCTTAACCGAAAAGGGGATCTTATCTAGGAAATTTTGAACATGAAAGCAGTTTTTACAGGCCTGATACTTATTTTTTTTTCAGGGCTTATAAAAAGGTTTATCAACAAAATTTTCGATAATTTCAAAGGCCAAAATGTGTGTGACTTGCAATTTTTAATTAAACTATTTGAAATGTTTCTAAGCGATCAAATTTTCAAACCGAAAACACATGATTTCGCTTTACGTCATAGTGCCTTAAGCATAATATTCAATAATGTGTTAGGTAATGTACCAGAGTTTGAGTACCTCAAATGATTACGAACATAAAATTTTATAGATATTTTCCTGGAATCTACATCACGATATTTAGGATGGGTACGATCTCGATAATATAAACACTTAATAGCAAACCTAAACAATGACAACCTCCAATATTATACAATACACTCAAAACTACCCTTGTTGGCGCCTTCCACTTTAATCTGCTTATATAGTTTGCCGCTATTATGCTCCCGAGGGATGGGAAATTCAGTCATATTAATTAGTTACTGTGATGAGAGGCTCTAGGGTCGCATTACCAACCCACCCTCGCTACCCACAGCGATACACCCTTCGGCGCAGAGATACAAAAGAAACCAGGTTGCCACAAGCAAAATGTTCAAGACATGAAAAATCCGTGTCCACGGTTCATCTCATCATCAATTCCCTCCTGCTGGATCAAAATTTCTTCTATGTATAAAAATAATAATAATTCATGTCAATCGATGACAAAATACTTACAAGAAAAGTAGAGCAAGACACCAAAAAAATTGATGACAGAGAGAATTGCCGCACATTCGCCTCAGGGATATGATTCACTGCCGTACATCAGGGTAGGTACCAGAACTCTATTGTGGACTGTTAGTTTCGCATCTGTGGACAGTTTTTTTTGTTAGCGCCAACGAAATTCAGTCCTCCATTAATGGAGTTACCTGCATTTACTCTCCTTTCAATATCTCTATAAGCCTTCCCATCTCTTGTTAACATACTTTTCAAATACACAAACTCATCCACCTGCTCCAAGTATTCATCATTTATATTGCATCGTACTCTCTATTGCAAACATCTAGAAAAAGCTTCAAATTATCCGGAGTATATTTTTATAATAAACACAATAGCAGAACTTTGTTTAAATTCAACTTTATTATTTCTTTATCCAACCGGTTTCAGACCTGAAACTTCATCAAGGATGAATAAAAATATATTAAACATAATACAGATGGTATTTAAAAGAAAATTAGAAAAGGGAGAGAGAATATCAACTTAAGTAAATTAGTTTTATTTATTTTTAATGACTTTATTATTTCAAGGGCTTCAAGATTATTAAGGCGTAGACCTATCCCATTTCTATGTAAAACATCTATCCCGGAAGATTTATTAAATGAGTGATATTTATCTATTAGGTGGGTGGCGAATTCTGAAAACCCTACACTGTTTAGACATCTCAAGTGTTCAACCACCCTTGGGTGAACATTTCTAGCTGTTTTACCAATGTAAAATGCTGGACTATCATTACATTGATCATTGACAATCATTGCATATTTTATGTTTATGATTTACATAAACCGATTCATTGTAAAAATTAATCTGAAATAATGATTAAATACGGTTTCTGATTAAATTCAGCGAAAGGGTATACCTGCCTATCTTATGTCAAACTGTTCGTCCTACATCCTGTAAAGTGCTGTGGGGGTAGTTTATGCATCGCTTGCCGTGAGTGACGATCGTACATAAATTTAAATCGATTATCAACCTGGAACCTATCCCGAGTAATCTTATATTGCTGTGATGTGGGATTCATAGGCCATTAAAAATAATTAATAAAGGTCGTGTAAATATTAAAGATACTTTATTTATTAAGAGGGTGTATACAGCATTATAACAGATAATTATGGCACCTAGTGTAGGAGTTACAGGGAGTTCGAAAGTAATATTTTTTTTTTTTTAATTTTTATATCTTAATGACCCTCCAAGATGGGTCAAATCATATGTCACAAACAGAAGTCAAGCAGATAGAGGTTTCTTCTAAGGTTTCTTTAATATAACATCAATAATTCCACAAGGATCACACCTCGGAGCTCTCTTGTTCATTTTATATAATGATATAGTCACACGTTTCAAAAATTCTAATTTCAAAATTTTTGCTGATTAATACTTATTTATTAATTTAACACTAAAATTAACAAACAAAAAAAACTAATATTAATGAGAGTCTTGAATTTCAAGGAGATATTATTAGGTTTGAAATATAAGTGCGAACCACCAACCGTTGGTTTACTGTTAACTGTTGGAGACTGTTCCTAAACCTGGAAAAATGTAACACAATATCTTTCACGCACAAAATACAGCATTGTCTGTTTAAAGGCTGACTTATTCAATTTGTCCTTAGGCCAATTTACTGAAAGTAAACTAGAAAAAAAAAATTCTTTTATATATTCAATAACAGTTTATTTATAATGAAGTTCTGCTAGGTAATTATTATTACGCGTGACAGCTGTTTCGCCTTTTGAAGGCATTATCAAACTGTGGCCATGTCACCTACAGACGAAGTATTTATGTTATTTCTAGATAGGATTTCGATGACTAATTTTTAATTTATGAGTAAACTGACTGAAATTATGAACGATTAATTACCCTGTTTTAAAATTTCTCAATTATTTATATTGTTTGAATTCGACTTTCGAGGTCTTTATGTGCTCTAATCATTAATTTTAATTATTCCCAAATGACAACTCATGGTTTTATTTTCGGCATAAGTAAGTTTAAAGTCGTTTATACTCTAATCATTATTCCTAATGTGAATTATTCCCAAATGATGACTCATGGTTTTATTTTCTAGCATAATTCATTTTTTTAAATTGGTTTGAACATATCTTACAACGGTGAGTGAATTATATTTGTTTGTTCATTTATTAAAATAGCTTAAGGATTTTTAAAATGTTTGTTAATTTCTAATTGTTCTAAAATATTGAGGAGTTGACTTATTATCATCGCTAATTGAGTAATTATCATCTAGGACTCTAGGAGACGTTCAGCAAATTGTGACTGTATTTTATTATTATTTTTGAACTTGTTTATAAATAAACTGTTTTTATAAATTAAATAATAATATTATTAACAATAATTTTTTTAAAGAAATGAAAAATTTAAATGGAGTTCTACAAATAAAACTTGATACAATATATAACAAATTGTTAATTACGAACCCTCTACCCTGCTGTGTGTAAGATCCTTAAGTTATTTTCTCATTTTCATTGGGTTGTTTTTCTTTCTTCAACTTTTAAAATTATTTCACGTCGTGAGCACGTATGTAGAGATATTCTAGATACTCAGTTTAATTTTACATTTTCTATCTATGTTATTTTATTCTGTGTTTTAAAGAATTTCTTTTTCTCTCAACACCACTTAACATCTTTCTAATCATTTGGTTTTTTGTATGTAGCATGTATTTATTTTAATGAAATTTGTATAAATGTTTGTTTTCTAAATAAACTAAAGAAGTAGTAAATAGAAAATAATAAAAATAAATTTAAAAAATTCATATTCCGTGCTAAGAAATCCACCCGTCCGCGTCGCGTCCATGGTGGTGCTGCCTGAGAGCGAGACCGAAATGAATCCCATCCCTAAGAAATAGTTCTTACAGTATATATCTTCTCAGTATATATCGATAAGGCAATCAGTAATCTATTAGCTGCCCGGGTGCGCAGCAACTATGAAATTTTGTTAACATCAAATTTTGTACCTACCACTTGATTTTAAGTTATTATTAAAATAAATTAATCACGGATGACGCTATTTTTTACGTAAACAAGAAATTTATAATTTCCGTTGTTAAATTGTGATTTTCGTATTATTATGCTATTTTCCGCTCGTTTCCGTTTCATCGAGATTCAAATCACAGCTGTGCTAAAGAAGTTTTCTCTTCAAAAAAATTAATTCGTTAGTATAGATGTGCGAGAATAGATGTGCAAAATAGAATTGATATAATATATTATAATAAAAACAAATATAAAACTTTTTTCCACTTTAAGTTTAATGACCGTAACCGGTTTCAGCTCGCTAGAGCCATCTTCAGACTGGCTCTAGCGAGCTGAAACCGGTTACGGTCATTAAACTTAAAGTGGAAAAAAGTTTTATATTTGTTTTTATTATAATATATTATAATGGAATTCCACCATGAATTATCAGTTTCAAAAATAGAAATATTAGAATTGATATAATGTTATAACCAACTCTACAACGCCATTAGTACTTACCCGCTTGCCATCAATTTCCCGGTTAAGAGTTGGGGGTAAACGGTGGTTTGGTGAAAAAGCATTATTCGCTTCGACAATCTTTTCTCTTCAGTTTTTCCTCTCCCCGGGGGCTCGATGCTCTCAAGGAAAGATTCAACAAGTGCAATGAATCCATATTTAGAGCACGAATGGAGGCATTTACAATGAATGACAGCATTTGATAAATAATTTAATGCACGTATATAACGTACATGTTTTACCATTTTCGTACGTGGTTTATGTATTTCACCTACGAAATATCCAAGCCGAAAAAAAGCCGATTTATTATTATTCAAGTGAAAAAATCACATTCCTGGCTCTCGTTACTAGCGGTAAAAATATTTTTATCATTATGGTTGTCAGTTATCAAGTTTTATTTTAAGAACTTTTTTTTACATGAGCTCCACACAGGAGGCTCTGAGGAAAATAATTTCCCTCTTTCATCTTTGGGGATGCTGTGTGGAGGGTTTTTTTCTAAGGAAAGTAAGGAGAAGAGAGTTCTGGGAAGGAAAAGGATTTAAGGCTTGGGTAGGAAGTCCTAGGTCTTGGCGTCGGATAACGCCAAGACCTAGACTTCGTCGGATGACCGAATCTTACCCTCATAAGCCCGGCACCCCTGCTAAATCACCAAACGTAGCAAACCACTTAAGGTGATCTATGGCAGAGGTGTCGGTTATCCAATAAAGGTTCCCGACGGTACCCATTCCCGCCTCCCAAATTAAATACTGCAAATAAGAACTCCTTCTAAGTTGAAGATTTTTAATGTTTTAATTAATTTATAAAAAAAACAGTTCTGCACTCTAAGTATTATTACGTGTGATAGCTGTCTTGTCTTCAGAAGGCTTTGTTAAAATAATAATTTGATAATATGGTTTTTTTTAATCAATTAATCAATAAAAGTCGTAATTATTAATATAATTTATATTGAGTTCATGACAATTATTAATTATCCCTTCACTTTTTATCAGTTTTGCAAAATTATGGATAAGTCATAATTATGTTAAGAAAATGTTTTTTTATTATTTTTATTCTTGGGTTCCTCGGGTCAATAACACCCGAGTATGAAAACGTCCTCGGGTCAGAAATGCCCGTATCTTGTAAATAAAAATGCTTTGTTACAACGATAACTGGTATCGCAAATGCGACACGTGGAGTGGACTGTATCAATATATTTATAAAAAAAATGTTATGCTTGTGCATACTTTGACACAACTATGGGGAATGGTAAACAGATGAATGGGGAAGGAAACTGATTTACCCCTTATGGTTGATGTTCAGCTCAATATTATGGGTCTGAGGGAGCACTAAGTCACTCACTGCACAAGCTTCCATAAAACTGGTCCATGTTATATAAAACTGAGAGACTAATGATGTTCGTTGCACAGTTTCTTTTAACAGACTCATTAACAATTGATGTTGAATGCGCCAAGAGATCAATGTAGATCATTGCAAGCACATAACACACTTAGACTTCTTCAACAGTGGATTTTGAATGTACAGAGAGGTTATTCTGAACCATTGCACCGCACATAACAGACTCACTGACATATCGATTTTATTGTTGTACGGTAGGTAATATTGTCAGTAGGAACAGGTAATTGTGGTACAAAAAGATGGGTAGAGAAATGGAACAAGGTATATAGATAGGTATACATAGTTGCGTCAACAATAACATTTCTAAGAATATTCTTATACTCTTATACTTACACCTTACTTGTGTCCTTATTTTTATTTAAGAATATGTATTACAAATAATTTAATTTAAAAACATTATATCATTTTTGAAATCGAGTCAACATGACCCGAACGCCTTAAGTGCACGTAGTATTTGAGGAAGGTTAACATAGAATGAAGGAGAACCCAATAAATGCCTTTGGCCAATTTCTAACTGGTACATAACTGTGAGTGAGACATTAAATTCTTCAGAAATTAAATAACTCTTTTTCCATTTTCAAATTAGTATACATAAAAAAGACACATTCTCTAATGCGGATTCAGAACAATGATTTTTATGGTGCATATCGGCTGCTGCTACGCACAACAGATTAATCTTCGATATAATCAAACATTGCTCATTGATTTTACGTGAATTTCATCGCTAATAATCAGGGCCAATAATTTTGCAATAGAGTAGCTTAGAAAAATTAGGTGTTTCAGTGGAATTTATAATTTTTTTGCCTTATAAAAATTGTTACATAAAAGTAGTTGTAACGAGGTGTATGTACCCCCTTATTCACACTTTATTTATGATCTCGGTGTATGGCACCTCTAGTACTTGCCCATTGATATTTGGGCATTGATTATATTGCGAGCCCTGCGATATTTTGGAATGCAACCGTTGTTAATCCTGCACAGATTCAAATCAGCAGATTTGAAAAGAAAGCCAGGCATTTTTAGTGGTACAGCCGAGAGCTTTGGGCGGTACTCTCAACCGCAACACAACGGATCTTTTTTTTGAAGATCGCTACTATTCTGATCGTCATACTTGCCATCTTGGGCTGGTAATCATCCTGGAAGGATGATTGGCATCGAGAATCATCCACCTCTACTGCTTTTGGTCAATTCTCTGGAGTCCTTCTCACGATGTGAGATTTGTTTCACAAAAGAAGATTTCATCATGTGTCATTTCAACTTACCACGGTATCAATATAAACTATTTAAACCTAAGCAAGCCCTTTGCCAGACTGCCTTAGTTTTTGTTAGGACGTCATTTTTGTTTTAATATATTTTTGTATTCAAATACCTTCTTTTCTTAAAAATCATTAACCTACTCTTTACATCTGCCATGCAAGTTATTTTGGACATTGTAATCTACCTTTTACATTGTTGTCATCTCATCCCAGGTAACAAAATGTAACAAAACAAATTAAACTCAACAGAAAAAATAACGTTTTTAGGTTGGTAGGAACATTGAAAATCACTAACCAAATAACCACCTCTGATTGCAGGTAAATAATACGCAATAAAACAATATAATGATAAACAGCACAAATAACAAAAACAATAAATAACCTACAACGGCCAAACAAAGCATAACAAAGTAGTGTTGTTATTTCATCAACCAAATCACGCTGATAATGCTATCAGTAAAATGAAATCTGCAATATCAACCGGTGTGCTTTATGGGTGTAGATAACGAGGCGACGCCAGGTGTTGGATACACACCCTAATTTCACCGGTAATACTCCGCTTTCCATACTACTTCAAACAAAGTAGGAACTGGTGTTTATCACGTTATGAAGAAGGTTCGATGCGCGAGTTTAAAACTTCTTCCATCATTTCTTGAGTAACAATTTAGGTATATCGTAAATAAATAAGATGTACCCGACAGACTTTCACCAGCGATTTCTGGAAGTCTAGCATTGAACAATTTTTTTGAACAGCAAACTTTAAACATTTCTTCTTTAGAAAAACGTAGAAAGGACTCTGAACTTATTTGCATATTCAAAATTATCAACAGTATTACTGACGCACCTGCATTGTTACAACTCATCCAGTTCAACATCCTTTCCCGTAGACTCCGAAATAATGAATTGCTGTTCCTCAATCAACATTCTACTAATTATGGATATCATTCTCCTTTATCCAGAATGTCGAGACTTGTCAACGCAAATCAAAGCATTGAATTTTTTGGTGTAAGTCTAAATGACTTTCGGCAGTCGATACGCAATGTGTAATTTTCAAAGCCTTTTAAATCTATCTTCAAGCTACTTATCTTCTATGTATATTTATATTATATGTATGTTATCAATGCTCTTCATTTATATGTACTCTCCTTTCATTGTCAACTCTTTTTTTATTCGTGTTATTGTTATATTGTTAATAGTCCGTAAATAAAATAAATAAGTTGTCGATCGATAAAAGTCCTGTATCAATGCGATATTGACTGAATTCGGCATTTATGTTCAGTTATCAATAATTGCGAGCACGGTCTACGATTTTTAGCACACATTCCGAACGACAATTGATAAATTTTAGCGCGGCCTCCATAGTATGAGATAAGTTTCGGTCAACTTTTAATATAAACATATTTTTTTAATAACGTCGATCGTTATGCAAAATTACTGGCCTAACGAAGCTATTAGAATTGAAAGAAGACTTACAAAATGCATCCAAGACACAGTCCGATCTTTGAGAAACGAAAATGGTTGCTCTACCTTCTTCTTTAGCCAATGTCCAAAATGTTAGCTAAAGAAGGCGGTAACGCAATACGGCATAATACCCCAAAAATGAATCACGATAAGGCTTAGTGGATTTAAATTTGAGTGAAAGGAGTTCGGAAGAGCTCAGGGACGAAGGAGTTTTATATGGCTTTGGTGTTTTCATACCTGTGACGAATTTTTTTTTTTTTTTTTACAGTTAATACCGCACAAGAGTCCCCAACTGCTCCCGTCTGGAGCCAGTGAGACTATGGCATCCCCAATCGGGGTATGTTGTGAGGCTGAAGGTAGTGGGGAGGGGAAGGAGATAGGAAAGAGGAAGGTGGGGAAGTACCTGGCCATTCAGATCTGGTCACTAAACACGGCTAAAGCCATTTCAAGCAACGTTACAATTCTGAATGGTGGTCTTACACCAGGGCGATACTGATAGTATCTTCCACTCTGGAATGTATCGATTGTCGATTGAGCCAGGCCTGGTGTTGGGAGGTTGCCCCGTTTTTTGGTTGCAAATATTTACTTATTTATTTGTTTATTTAAACGCCATGGAATGGCTTTTACATTAAAATTATAAACGGGATTATAAGTTATTATTTATTATTTTATTAACTTTATGAGTAAAACCTCAAACTGTAATATTTAATTAAATGAAGACATTATGAGCGAAACTCAATCGAAAATCTGGAAACAGAAAAATCAGAAAAAGATATTGGCACCTCTGGGACTCGAACCCAGGACCTCCCTACTTTCCGGGTTGGGCGCTCTTATCCACTGAGCTAAGGTGTCGATATCCAATTCGGTCACTTTTAACTGTACCATACTTCGACTAAGAAAGATGGCAGCCAAGAAGAGAGAACCACCCATATTATCTTCATTTTTCTTAACGCATATTTTTATTGGCTGCCATCTTTCTTAGTCGAAGTATGGTACAGTTAAAAGTGACCGAATTGGATATCGACACCTTAGCTCAGTGGATAAGAGCGCCCAACCCGGAAAGTAGGGAGAGGTCCTGGGTTCGAGTCCCAGAGGTGCCAATATCTTTTTCTGATTTTTCTGTTTCCAGATTTTCGATTGAGTTTCGCTCGTAATGTCTTCATTTAATTAAATATTAGGGATTATAAGTATACAGTGTATGTGATACAACAGGGGGGTATCAGTATTATAGTAAGAAAAAAATAAGAATGAATTTGTACACAAAAATAATTTTGCTGAAGTGATACATTCGTTTTTAGAAGTACAATGAGATAATATTAACAAGATGTGGAAAAGAAATATTTTTTTTACATTAACTTCACACAGGAGGCCCTGAGGAAAATAATTTCCCTCAGGGCCTATGTCATCTGGGATGCTGTGTGGGGGGTCTTTTTGAGGAGAGGAAGGAATGAACTTAGGTCTTGAAGAGACCCATGTTGTAGGAGGAAGGAAATACAGAAGCCAGCAAATCTTTCCAAAGCCGAGCTGTTGAACTCAAGAACGAGTCGAAAAAATGACCCATTCTCATGTGACAAATGTCAATTGTGTACGTATGTTGGGCGCGCGTCTGGCGTATCTCCCGACTATGCACCGGTGCCAAAGGGATCAATGATGCTAGTTCCTCAGAGCATCTTTCGTTGAAATACCGGTAGAACAGGGATAACATTCCCACCCGACGCCTGTGCTTTAAAGATTGCAACCCGTTCGTTAAGGTGGGAGAATCTATCAAACGGACCGTCCGTTTCTGCACAGAGTCGAGGGTATTTTTCAAGTATTTTGGAGCTCCAGACCAGAGTTGTTATTAGAAGTACAATGAGATAATATTGACAAGAAATACAAAAGAAATATGTACTCGTCTAATAGTTAAATCATATACTGGGCACTTTTTTCAACTTGGGAGGCGGGTGATGGTACCGTGTCCCCGGGAACCATTTATTGGATAACCAACACCCCTGCCATAGGTTACTTCAGGTGGTTTGCTACGTTTGGTGACTTAGCAGGAGTGCCCCAGGTTCATGGGGTGAGGTTCCATGACTTGTCGGCGATTGTCCACCCACTGCGTGACAGGCCGGATCGGGAAAGATTGGTTGAGGGAGACCTCTCCAGCCGGACTTTCTCGACCCATCTACTTGCACCGCAGTGGGAGGGATGGAGTCCGTCACTCCCAGTCATATTAATTCCCAGATTCCTATCCACCCCTCTATCTTTTTCCTTCCCAGAACTTCATCTTTTTTCTTTCCCTCCACACAGCATCCCCGTAGGCCCTGAGAGAATTTTTTTCTTCATAGCCACCTGTGTAATGTAATAATAATGTAAAAAAATATTATATTATAAGACCAAACATAAAACAAAGTATGATGAATGTATGATAAAATCTAGTATTTAGATAATTATTTTAAGTGTGTAACAACTAAAAAAAAAAAACAAATATAAAGTACTCTTAGGATGGGTTGTTTCAAAAAATTTGATGGATTCATCAAATATTTGAAGTCGATTTTCACGTTCTGTGTAGGTTCTATTCAAGTTCTGTTATTACATCGTGATAGAACAGCTGCTTCACAAAACTGAAATAATCATAGAACTTGAATAGAACTTACACAGAACGTGAAAATCAACATCAAATATTTGATGAATCCATCAAATTTTTTGAAACAACCCGTCCTTAAGGTTTAAAATGTTATAATAACAGAGAACTTTTTATTCAAATTCAAATCAAATATTCAACCAGAATAAAAGTATGTAAAAAAGGTGACTTATTAGCAAGTAGAATCGATCAAAATGGTCAATATCAGGTATATCTATTCATACATTTTCATTTATATTTGCAAATCGTTGAATTCCAAGAATTGGCTTATGAACGGAGTAATTTAGTGTTGAGATTATTGTTACTTTCAAAATTATCTTTGCTTGAAATGGCTGGGCAGGTAGGTATTCTTTGAAGACTAGCATTCTGAAGAATAAATAAAACTTCTTCAACAATTCATGTAATATAGAAAACTGTATTAGTGACATGCTAATATAACTTTAATATCTAAGTCAACAAATAGACAATTTTTTTCTTTCAAGGAGGTTCTTTATATTGCTGGGTTTATTCAACTGGTAAATTTTCATGCGAAGGTCATGTACATATTCCAATCCAGTTTTCAGTTTTTTTTACCTAGCGCTAAAAAAAATTATGTTATGCCGTGTTGCGCTACCTCCTCCGCATTTCACCGCCAACAATTACACATCTGCCCTGATGATGGTCACTGTAACGCTGTCCGAAATGTCGGATAAAGAAGGAGGTAGGCAACACGGCATAACATCCCAAAAACAAATGACGAAAATACTTTTGGTAGTGAAAATCTAAAAACGTATCGGTGTTAGATTGTTGTCCTGGTAAAACAGAGCTCCTGGCTTCGATCATCATTTTTTACTCAATTTTTCAGTTTGTTTGGGTATTATGACTTCTAATCCAAATTAAGAATAGGGCCGCGCAGCCGTTTCCCATATGCAGTAATCTCATCTTAGAACTTAAGGCTGCAGATACCAAGCAATCTCGAGATAAGTACAACTGGAAATAGTTTTAAAAACAAAACTCTCCCATATAGAGGTAAAGTAATTTTTTTTTTAAATCATTAATTTGATTAGTACATGAATGATATCTTTTGCATGCACACCCAAGAGTTTTTAAATGCTATGCACCACGCTAAAGCAAGGAATCCTCAATATCCCAAGGCTTGTCAACTCCTTCGAGTTGTTTATGAAAAAACCCAACATTTTTGTGACTGATTTGCAGCTCTTTATAATAGTTATAAACTTTAAAGCGATGTTTATAAATTAAAAACTTATATTTGACAATGGTGTGGATGACCAAGTAATCTCCCATTACAGAAAAAATTATATTAACTTTGTCAGATAAATCCAGCCCGGGCTGTTTGTCACAATCGATTGGTGTAAATGAAAAACAAACAATTTTCCAGATTATCGCTTGTGTTATTCGGTACGGAAAAATCAATACATTCTCCAATGTTGATTAATTCGCGACCGATTAAAGGGCGATCAATATGTTCTATGGACAAAATTAACAATGGATTCCATTACGTAATAAAATTCAGTTACATTATTAAGTAAATACCTGCCACAGTTATGTTTTTTTTTATGTGAAATACTTAAATATTTCAATGAAAATTTAATGAAATATTAACGATAATCAGCAACTAGCTGAAGTCCCTGTTTTGCCTCGTCTTCACGCAATTTCTAATTTTCTTCTTATTTTGAACATCAAGTGTGCAAAATTTAATCAAAAAGTAGCAAAGTTCTGCTATACGTGAAATCTTACTTAGATTCTATTTAGATTCATATTTACGACGAATCGGTTTACATCATGAACATCAAGAAATATGCTACGGATAAATTGAAGCTTTTCTATATATTGGAATTACAATAAATAATTAATTTACATAACAAATATAAGCGTAAACCACTTAAAAAATGTTTTTTCATGACTTAACTATGAAGTAATATAAGAAACAATTTTTAAAAAATACCCCTTTATGACTAAGACTATTTTTGAGGTGTTGTTTGTTCTAAATTTTTTCATTCTATGAAAATATTAACAAAATAAATAAAAACCACTTTTTCGCTCACTTGTCTCGTGCAAATACGACGCGCGATTTTTAATTTTGTATGGCATTAGAATCGAAATATTTCTAGCGTTTATATTCCTCTTAGGGAGTGTAGGGAGTGTAGGGAGTGTAGGAAGTGTAGGGAGTGTAGGGAGTGTAGGGAGTGTATGGAGTGTGTAACCTTCCTTCTGTTTTGTTTGCAAAATTTCATCTATCTCGGAATAAAACTATCGATTTGTTTAAAAAACAAACCACACTGGGAAATTGTTTATTGCCTGAGTAGCGAAGTCCTGTTTCAACTCGACCGTTTTGCATTTCGTGTGGCTGTTAATTAATTAATTTATTTATTTAGTAAGATATTTTACATTTTAAATACATTACATTGTTTAGCATAGTTGTTAGAATAATATTAATCAAAAAGTTAAAATACGTTTAGGTTCTTAAAAACAGAGGATTAAAATATATAGGTAACTTGTGTTTGCATTGCATACTATATTTGGTCAATTGGTCAATTGGTCAATTTGGTCAATTGCAATTGGTCTGTGTGTTCCGGGTTCGGTCAATCCTGACGTCAAGATGGTAGCCACGTTTGCTAGTATCTTTTTATTCCGCCAGAGTGCGCACATGAGTTCTGGCGCTTTAATAAATGGAATGGGAGTATTTATTGAGGTGATTTTTAAATCATTTTTTTTTATGGGAATACCGCCCAAGTCGCTATCGAACGTGTGAGGCTGAGGGTATGGGAGGGACGGAGGCGGGGAAGAGGGGGTGGGGAAGTACCAGCAATTTAGATCTGGTCACCAAACATGTATAAAGCCACTTCATTGAAATGTTGAAAACCGCTGCCGTAAATTTTTGATTACAACAGCTTTGCATTCATTTGGGGATCTTCTCATTCCTCATTGTTATTTCGGGCAAACACGATTTAACAATGTACAAACCTGTTATGTCTCTTAATTTCCAATAGTAAGTAAGATAACTTGATACGTGTTGGGTATCTTCCGAAAAGTTTATAAATGTTTACTAGTTTGTTTATTTGGTTTTCGTGAACATTTACAATGAATATTAGTTCTGCTGCTTGCCGCATTATCTCCCTGGAGCATTCGGCCATCATCGCAACTGTTTGTTCCTAAGACACGAACGGTGATAGATGGTACCCTTCTGATAATTAACTCAGCTGCCATCTGTTGGGATTTGACAGAACTTCTAGACATCTATTGAAAGAAACCAAAATTACATGGGTAATCAATACACTACAATTACTATTCGACGTTTAAATTTCATACCAGTATCTTCAAATATTGCTAAACTTTCATAAAAAATTTAAAGGGTTTTACTAAATGAACTTTTAATAAAGTTCAATTACTGAAACCCTTCAGATTAACTTGATAATTTCTCCAGTAACTAATATAAATATTTACCAGTTATGTACGCAAGATAAATCCAACCTATCAAAACTTGTTGAAATCGGAACGCCTAGGTTGAAAAGTTCAACGTCTGGTTTGGTCGGCAATAATTTAATGCTGTTTCTGCATTCGCTACTAATTTAGTTTAAGGCCTTCGACCCCGTGGCGATATTGTATTTAAACTTCGTAGTCGGCGCCAAACTTATAATTGTAGGTACACTGTCCCAAGATTTATGTTTGACTTGTAAAATTGTGTCGTCTTATGCTAATTTGTGAAATTGTTGTATTAATTGGTTAGTTAAGCTATTGTAATTAATGTATTCTGTATTTTGCAAGAAGGTTCGAAATCCCTAAATATCCCACACAGGAAAAAATACTGCCTTAATCTCAGAAACGATTACGAGAATTCGACGTACCTACGTACGTCGAATTTAAACACACACACGAATTTAAAAATATTCATTCTTTAGAAGGAATTAATCAAATAAAGTAAACAGTTACTGCTTTATTTAATAAAATTCAAAGAAGATTTCAATATTTGTTAATTAAGTATTTCAATCATCGAAGAAGATAATAAGAAAATATGAAAATGAAAATTCACAATTAACAATATTTTCCTCGACTAATTTTTCCCGGATTTTTTGGCTGCTACAATTGGTTTGTAACCTATACAATGTCTTTTTATAATAACCTTCAAAAGTTTTCATACATAACAATAGATATTCTAATATAAATTAAACAATAAAATGTTTAATTATTTTTCTAGGTACTCCAATGCGTATATTCTTATATTCAAAGTTTAAATGATATTGGTTTTATTTTAAGTAATATTGGGATGTATGTTTTCAGGTTTTCACGGCCAAAAGTATTTTTGTTATTTATTTTTGGGGTCATCTGCCCAGATGATGGACACTGTAACGCTGTCCGAAACGTTGGCTAAAGAAGGAGGTAGCGAAACACGGCATAACACCCCAAAAATATATTGGGATGTTTGAAACCCGGTCACATTTGACTGACAGCCGATTCTCGGTCCGTTTCAGTTATTCATGATAAATATTTTGATCGGCCATCAAGCATAACATCCTGACCTTTTTGAAGACAAGAAAAAAAACTTCTTTCAAAGAAAAATATATATTACCGCTTTTTGTATTTCTTGGGCATTAACTACGTTAAAATTTCTAGACATTTTGTTTTGAAGCGTTTACTTTCCATTTACATTTTTGTTACTTAAATTTTAATTTAACTGCTTACGGTTTCGACAAATTCGTGTAATTCACTAGCAAATTAAAACTAAACTAACACGTCAAATGTGTACGTTTAAGTTTGTTACTGAATGACACGGATATGTCGAAACCGGTAGAAGATAAATTAACTTTAAGTAATAAATGTACATGAAAAGTAAAACTCTTTAAAATAAAATGAATACAACCGGGTTACGAATAACCTGACAATCGTCATTATAAGGGGAAACCTTGCTTATGCAATGATGAGGGACTTAGCCAGCAGAGGAATTAAAGCGACCCTCTTCCCTAGCAATATATTGCTAGGGAACACACACATGTTGCAATATTATTGACCAATATTTTTGTTTACAACTGACACTTCTACAGTCAACAATTCAACATGTCGAAAAGTGAAGCATGTGTGGCCATTACTTTACTCATATCTTTGAAAAAGGAGAAAAAAACGCAGATGGATGAAAGGATGGTTCAAAAAAAGAAATACGAGATAATACACTCATTTTAGTGCTGTAATCACTGATTTTAACATTCCAAAAAGCTGGTAAACTCTGGTATAATTCAATACACTCTACAATAATGTTTCTCTCTTCTTCTGTACTTATTTTATCATATGTAGCTAATTCGATCATAATCTTATATCTCACCATGATGTTCACTATTTGACTACGGAGACAGAAATGAACCAGTATTGTGCAATATCACCCAAAGACGATTCAATATTTATCAGATAAGATCATATTAACTAACTAACTAACTAACCATCACGCCGTTTCCCCGCAGGGGTAGGCAGAGAGGACGGACCGCCAAACAACTCGATCTTGGCACACACTCCTTGCTTCGTTCACATTCATACATCGTCTCATACATGCTCTTCTGTTATTCTGACTCTTGACATCGCCCGACTCAAGTATCTGATTCACTTGGTCGTGCCATGTCTTCCTCGGGCGTCCCCGACTTCGTCTACCATTCACATTTGCGTCATATATTCTCCTTACACTCCTTTCCTCATTCATTCGCTCTACATGCCCAAACCATCTGAGCGTCCCTTTCTTAATCTTATTCATTACGCTTACATCAGCCTTGCATTCTTTGCGGATCTCCACATTTCTCACACGATCATACATGGTTTTACCACACATACGTCTCAGGGATCTCATTTCTACAGCATTCAGTCTACTTTCATCCTTTCTCTGCCAGTTCCATGCCTCACTGCCATACATCAGGGTAGGTACCAGCACTCCATTATGGACGGCTAGCTTCGCTTCTTTTGACAATTTTTTGTTGCTGCCAACGGCGTTCAGACCTCCATTAATGGAGTTACCGGCATTTACCCTTCTTTCGATATCTCTATCAGTCTTCCCATCTCTCGTAAACATACTTCCCAAATACACAAACTCATCCACCTGCTCCAAGTATTCGTCGTTCACAACTATGTTGCACATTGTTTTCGTACTCTCTCTTTCAAATACCATTACTTTAGACTTACTTACATTCATCATTAACTCATTCTTCATACATACTTCGTTCATCCTAGACACGAGCGACTGTAGATTCCAAGATCATATTGAACAATAAATATCTCACTCTTTTTGATTGACTCAATATATTGTGCAATCCTTCAATATAACCTATAGACGGTCAATATTATTGTGCAATTTGCGTTATTGTGCAATATATTGACCATGGAGTAGATAGTAACTTAGCCAATAAAATCAAGTTAAACGCCAGGCACAAATTTACGAGAAACCTTAACATATTTTGGACCGAAAATTTTACCAATAATGCTGGATATTTCAATCCTATGTTTAGAATGTCTCAATTATACAAACAATTTTGCTAAAACACACACTATCAAAGGTATTTTTGTAAATAATATAACTTTTTCCAAAAAATATCTCCACAATTTGGGTACCTAAATAATAACCATTAAAATTTTGTTTGGTATTTTATAATTTTTTAATAAATCTTTCATAAATATTTTCTACCTATTATGTCTTTCAAATTTCGTAATTAAGTTTTTAAGTTATGTATAAAAATACTGACATTGTTTTTCATGTGTTTGCTTCTGTGAATATGCAAATGTGATTACTGCAGACACATTAGTCTAGGGATATTTATATTTGTATTAAAATTAGTTTTATATTGCCCACGCGAATTTTCTATAAATATCCCGTTTGTGTCTCAAATAAATTAAATAAAAATACAATGAATAATATTGAACGTATGGGCCGCTTAAAATCAGCTAAGCAGCGCTAAAAAACGTTTTATTTTATCCATTTAATGAATTTTCGCTTGGCGATAAGACCGGAGCTGGTGCCAAGCCACCATTCCATATTAATTATTGGAGTGTACTGTTCGACGGATATGCAAATATGCAATTCTTATCTGTTCGGTCATAGCTCAATGTTATTTCTAATCGCGTTTACTCACGGCTGTGCAGTTTGGCTTTGTGTTCATTGGCAGGATTGAATATAACAAATACAAAATTGGTTTTATGCGTGTCCGTGTGCCTGAATTAAACACCATTTTTCATTACTTTGTATTGGAAACATATTAGTTAGTAGTAAAATGTGTCCTTAAATGTTAAAAATAGCATGAAAAGGGTCGTCCATTAATCACGTGATGTTTTTTAGCAACTTTTTAACTTCCTCCCCCTCTGATGATATGTGGTGAGGTTTTAAACTACCCCCCCCCCCCTCATATCCAAAATCACGTGCATTTTTTTAGTACAAAGTATATTGAAATTTTCAGAATATTATTTTAAGGCAGAACATACGCGGCAACGGTTAACGCATGTATTCGGCGTCAAAATCACAGACTCACTGGTGACTGGTGATCCGGGCGGTTACCGCAACGCGCGGAGAAATTGTTGCCCGGCAATGGTGAGTCAAGGCCACGCGCCGCTGTTTGGTTTAGAAATCGTGCGTTGAACGAAAAATAACCCAGTTTCGAACCTCACGTGATTAATGGACGACCCCAACGGCAATCCTATAAAATGAAATGTAATGAAAGAAGTTCTGTTGAACAATAAAAAGTTTATTCTGTAAACTTTCACACTGCTCGAGGTGAAGCACAACACTTTAGTGTTACTTAATTATCCCTTTTGCTAAAACAACTTTTGGCCAAAGAAATTTTAGATGCTTTGCAACAAAATTTTACAATGCATTTCCACTAGCCATTAGACAAAAACAAAGTATCTTAAATATAAATCAGACATCAAGTCCTGGATTATAACCCAAGACAGATCTAGCATCAAAGATATTATAAAAACCGACTTATAAGTACGTATTTTTTCAATGTCCATCACGGTGTTACGGTAATTGTCTGTTACTTTAAATGTGATATTGTATTGTTTTTTAAATTTTTATTATAAACTTCTCTCGTTTTAAAGCGCCAGCTCTCAACATACGATATCCTAGTGAGACAGGCACAGGATATCACAAATTGTAAATCTAGTATCGAACAAAAAAAAAAACAAACAAACGGTTGTAATTCTCAAAACACACTTTTAACATTACACAATTTCATTTTTGCAAAAATAAATTCCGAAAAAATCCAAAAACTACCGTGAGGCGTACACAATTATTAATTTGTTTGTTCAAAATTGTAAATTTATTTTTTATTTATTTTTATTTATTTTGGAAAATCAACAGATATATTTCACTTATAATAATAACCTTAATATTTCACTTATAATAATAACCTTAATGTCGCTATTCCAAATTCCTGTAATATTCAAAAATCTTTTTCTGAAAAAATTAGAAAATATACAGATTTAGGAAATGAGATTAAAAGAATTTGGCATTCTCGGACTATAAAAATATTACCATTTGTTATTTCGGCTACTGGCATTATACCTAGCTCTCTAATGAAAAATTTAGGCTTATTAGATTTGTCAAAGAATCTTTATATAAAAATGCAAAAATCAGTCATATTAAATACATGTAGGATTACGAAAGATTTTTTAAATATTTATATTGAGGGATCGGTAGGATTTATCGGTTCAGTTAGGAGTTCTATCGAGCCGAACCCTCTGATATGAAAATATCTGGAGTCGGTGAAGTATTTTCCCATATGGTCTCTGGTAGGTTGACGTGTTGTTCTTGTATAGTTTTGTATTTAGTATACTTATACAATGCAATTACATCGCGTGAATTGACTAGATTAGCATTTGTGGAAAAGTGTGTGGAAGGATTAAGTTTTTCCTGTGAGGAAGATTTAACCCGGACATAAAATCTAGAGTACATAATATCCAATGATAGATTTTCACATAATTAAAATTATAATTAAAAAGTAAAACAAAAAAGTAAGGGTCCTGTACCCGTAAGAACTTAAAAATATAAAAATTATTCAAAAAAAAGATATAAAAACACAATATAAACTATAATAACCTGCTTACTAAATTTCAACATGGAGTATTCTCACTCCACAACAGCAATAATAATAATATGTACATTGCACAAACCTACAACTCAATAGTTAAGTCGAATGACAAGTATGCAACTGGAAAGGATTCACAGCAATATTATGGTAACTTGCAACACGGTCAAAAAATTATTTAATGTTGGCTATGACATACTTTTTTAAGGAACTTAAATTACATGAGAATATGTCTACATTGTTAAAATTCTTATCAAATACATCGCATGTTCTGAATATAAAAGCATTTTGTCTGAGATTAGTAGAACATTTTTGAAGATGAAAAAGTGATTTTTCTCTGGTTCTAACACCTGGGACTCTAAAATTAATCTCAGCCAAAAGGGGCGAACAATCAATAAAACCATTGATAATTTTATGAAGATATATTATATCTGCTGAGTATCTTCTAATTTTTAATGGTGGAATATAGACAGCCCTGATTTAATTGACCTCATTGAATTTCATATACCCATGAGAGCCACTCGTTCAAGGATCCTGTATAAACGCAACAATACCAGGATTGCGTATACGAAACAATCTCTTATATCTATATCAGATATGGCAGATCTATTTTACTGCAAGGAAGGTAGGTACAAGAGGGCTATACTATCCAATCTTTTCAATCAATATTAATTTTTATATTTGTACTATAAATTTTTGTATGTATCTCTGGTGTGATTTCTCAATCAAATCCCTATCTCTTTTAACTGTTTTGTCTAATATTTTTCCAATGATATTGTGACATGTAATCAGCGCTAATGGTATATTTATACCAATGATATTCTTTGGAATATATCTTATCCTTTGTCCTTCATACGCCCATACCTATATACTTCCTTCTACACACTTGGTGAAATCGCAAACCAGTGCAGTAATAACTTTCAACAAGCAAGCAGTGTATTGTTATGATTAAGTTCTATTATTTTCGTATATTCGATTGCAAGTGCAAATTACCTGTTTACGTAAAGAATTCAAATTATAACTGTTGGTTTAATACGTACGAAAATCTGTGCACAGTTTTGAACATTATTGTGAAATGTGAATCTTATATGGACATCATCAAATCAACCAGCCTGCTACATCAATTCACTGAGTTTTACGCCATTCCTAATTTCTCACCTTCTAAGAAAATTCCTAACAGATTTTTTTATTTATTTATTTTTTATTTTTTTTTATTTATTTATTTAAACGCCCATAGGGCTTTTACATAAAGTGCAGTACATGTTTTTGGTAAAGTATAGGAAATAACAAAATATAATATAAACATAATATAACTGTAAGAAAAAAAAAGATAACATAAGATATAAGAAACAAAACATAGATAACACTAGATATGACACAAAGCAGGTAAAATAGAATATATGGTCACGTAAATTAATGTGAGATAGTTATTTTAATTATAAAGAGAAATAAGACAAGATTGTCATTATTTATGTTTATAATTAGCAATCTTTGTTATACATATTTGGTACGTGTTTATCGAAACATAGCTACAATAATATATCGATAAAGGTGCTATATAGTGCATGATATTTATAGCTTTATTTTAAATGTTCTGATATACTGAGTTTAAATTTAGAAATCGATTGATGTCGATAAACGTCAATTGAAGTATATTTATTTCCGAGTATATGAAGTCTTTGTATTGGAGAGTTTTCAAAATAATTATTAGTAGAATTGGTAACAAAGTAAAGTGCATTAGAACGGGTATCACGCGTGGGTACTCTCAAATTAATTTTACAAGTTAAAGATTTAAATAAATAATAATTTTTATTGGTATCCAAAGGCCTTATTGTAAAATTGACTATCAGTTTTCTTTCATATCTATATATATCACACTTCTAGAGATTATCTGTACGGTGACTGTGAGTGAGCAGTGTCGCCGTTAGCAATAATCCTTCATACTCCATACCCATTATCTGCCCTCCCGATAGATGGAAAATCAATAAATGACATTATTCGAAATTACCGTACGAGGGGAAGAGTGTTATTTCCCGGTGTGAAATGCAATCAATATCAAATAATTGCTTCTATTTTCAACATCGATTAAATTATTAGCTCTCACCGGAAATGAAGTAATATTATTTTACAGATATATTTTGGGATTTCTATTTTGAATCGCTGAAATTTATTTTACGTTTGATTTATCACGATTGCGAGTAAATCATGCAACCGATATGATGTACGTCATTTATTTATTTATTTTGTGCTAGCTGGAGTACTACGGCTTCGCTCAGGACAACATTCGAGAGTGTTCTGGAATGTTCCACAATGGTCTGAGATGTTCCGGGATGTTCCCGAACGTTCCAGACTATTCCCGAATTTTTCACAACGTATGTTCGGGGATGTTCTGAAATGTTTTGGAATGTTCTCGAATACTCTCGAATGTTACGGACTGTTCTAGAAATTTCTAGAGGGCGAAACTTCCAGACGTTATATCTTCAAAAGCACGCCCTTCAGGTAAAAACGGGAGCCTTCTTCGTGGATGTGAAATAAAAGCCTACCGCACCATATAGCTCCCCTGATCGTACCAAGACAGGTTTCTGAGTTTAAGCGGCACGAAGATTGTAGTTCACTTTCTCTTAAAATGTTGATTATAGAAACAGAACAGTACCCCCTATTTAGTAAATATATATTTCTAATGGGCGCCTATGATATGTTTCTTTATAATGTATTTTACAGGGTGTTAAGGGTTGTACTTGAATTAAATTAACCTTACATAATTTGGAATAAAAAATGTTAAATTAAATTTTGGTCTCGATGATTCTTTTTTTAAACAAAACAAAAAATAATTCTTCCATACTTCACCACTGTTCACTCAGTCCGGTTGCCGCCCAACTCGTCATCCGACTCTTCCCTTCGAATAGAAAAAAAAGAATATAATAATATAAAACTAGATTAAAACAGGAATATGGGAGGGTAAGCGTGGTATATTTCTTTATGGTATGAGGAGTCAAAGTCAGTTAACTAAAAAATTTACTCATTTTACTAAATTAACGCAAAAATGTGATTATTTTCAAGGCATAGGAACTGATAGTTTTATTTTGAACTGTAATTAATAGTAGAACTATTCAAGGATTCGTAATAAGAATTTGAATCTTAGAATGTGGAATTTATTAGCTTTGGAGATAAAAAACTGATATAAGTTGTCGATATTTATAATAAATATTTCGAAAACTAACGACTTTTTATTAAAACCATATGATTTATTTTTTTGTTTATTTTATTTGTTTATTTAAACGCCCATAGGGCTTTTACATTAAGTACGGTACATAATTTTGACAAAATACAAGAAATAACAAAAAATATAAGAAACAAAATACAGGTAACATAAAATATAAGAGTTGACACAAAGTAGATAACATAGAATATAAGTTAGTAAAAATAGAGAGACAGATAGTTTATGAAGTAGGAAGAAATAGTCGGCACATACGCTGTTTGAAGTTTGAGAAATTCAAATGTTTATCAAATACATCCAAACAGTTTGAATATTTGTTGCCAAGACTATGTAAACGCTGTATCGGAGAATGCAAACTATAGTTGGAATGAGATGTATGTATATAAAATGTTGATATTTGTCTAGTCGTTCGTGTAGGTACATGAAGATTAATTAATTGCAGAAGTTCACAACAATTGAATTTAGAATTTAATAATTTTAATAAAAAGGTTAGGTCGTTTATTTTACGTCTGTTTTCTAGAGTTGGAATATTAAAAATATTCATTTCAAGAAGGGGTTATTTATATGATCTATAGGGATTTTATGTTTGAAATTTACGAAACGTAGAAATTTTCTTTGAATTCTTTCAACATTATGAATATGAATTTTGTAGAAGGGTGACCAGACTATGGAGTTATGTTCCATTAGGCTTCTAACAAGTGATATGTATAACAGTTTAATGATTTGTAACGATTCAAAGTTTTTAATTGTTCTTAATACAAATCCTAATGTTTTCATACCCTTATTTACAGTTAATTATTTTTTAATTTATGATATTATGGTCCATTATCAGGATGATGTTGAGTTTTTGGACAGCCTTTGCAATGTAATATAAATGTAAATTTAATATCAATGTAAGATATCACACACGTACAAGGAAATTATACCGTTATGTTTGTTGGATAAAATGGATTCTGTTTATTATGTAAATGTGGTTTTAAATAGAGCAATAATTATTGTATTGTTGTAGTTTTTTTAATGTTAATCTGCCATCCGGCCAACGAAATTTCCCACTGAATAATCTTTTGTACGCAACTAATAGGTTAGTGATATAAACATAATTTTAAAGTTAAGTTAATAGATTTTAGTTATAATTAATATTAAGGAGATAATTGTATTGCATAATTTTTGTGAAAAATTACTTCAATGACGTAGAACAATTTTCTTCTTGTTAGGCTGTATATCTAAGTATCAATAAAAAAAAATTGGTTGACGTGCTTTCGGAAGTCACCGATAATTTTAACAAAAAAAACTTATATTTTTCAGTACTTAGAAAACTAAAATCAGCGTGTAAATAAAGGAAGAGCTTAACTGCATTTTTTAAAAAAAGATTTGGTTTAAAATAAATGGTTATACTTTTTTATATATTTTTTTTTCCGGAGCTCCATTTATTTATTTTGAAATTTTATGTGCTCTTAGAAAGGAGTTGCGGAAAAACATGTGTTTGAATGCAAAATTAATTGATTAAGTTACCTTATCGAATACCCGGGATAGGTTATGTTGTATTGGGATGTAGCCACTGTTATACTCGGCTACTGTTGCAAACCGATATTATTTCAATTAACACGCGCGTGGTCAAGAAATAAGTATTTATTTGAACAGCGAGAATATTACAATAGGTGTTGTCTATCTGTGAGCTGGCTATTGAGACAGCGAGTCTACCTACAACACATCATATACTAGGTTATTTCCTGTCTCGCTCATGTACAGTGGAAGTCAAATAAGCCACTAACTATACAGTTTATTTCTGGAGTCGGAAAAATAGAATCAGTACATAGAACAATTTTGACGGCCTCCGTGGTCGAGGGGTAATGATCTCGACTAGCGATCCTGTGAGATTGCTTTAGAAGTTCATCATTTCAAATTAATATATGTTATATTTGGGACCCGTTCCAGTGTGGAATATACTCTCAGTATTGCCCTAGTGTAAATCCGCTATTCAGAGTTGAAACGTTGCCTGAAATGGCTTTAACCATGAATTAACGAAGAGCCAGGCGCTTCCCCACTTTCCCTCCCCATCTTCTTCCCCTCACAACTACTTTCAGCCTTTCAACATTCCCCAGTTGGATATTCCATAGTCTGTATTGTGCGGTATTTACTTTGAAAAAAATTTTTTTTTTTTTGTTTGTGATATTTTCCTTTAAGGTTATTTTCTAGTACATTTTTATATAGGTTTTGACAAGGCAGAGACGTACAGCATACAATAACCATAAATTTCTCAACTAATTTGAAGAAAATAATAAGATGTCATTTTGGTATCCATTGAAATTAACCAAGTTACTTTCCCACGTGGTACTCAACGTCACGTTCCCGCATCGGGGTGTGAATTTCAACGGTGTGGAGAGTGTGAATTGTGACGTTTAGTTAGGTGACCTGAACTACCGATTGGTGGTGAAATATACGTCTTGTTACGCTGAAATATGTCTAATATTAAGGTTTGCCTGGGAAAGCTAGTGGAATGGTTGAAAACAAAACTCGTAGAACAAAATTGAATCGTAAAAAGGCTCTCGTAAAATCTGTAGCCGGAAGTGATGTTTGCAAGTAACGAACGAAAAAGCCTAGTTTAAGACACATGACCTAAATTAATTTTTTTTTAAATGAGACATTGTTTTCAAATAAATAATTATTTAAGCTTATAATTTTTAAATCTTAAAAGAGTCATTAATTTTAATACTTCGATTATTATAGAAAATGTATCAGAACCTTCCTGTCAGACTTCAATCTACAAAATCTGGGGTAATTTTGATTAAAAATGTGGTTGGCATTTTAGTCTCCGGTGGCAGTTTGCAATTAAAAACAACAAAAAATAGGTCAAAACTGACAATAATCTAACACCAGCACGCCGAACCCATATAATACCGTGCATTGTTGCCACCTAGCATTGATCCTAATGACTTTTCTTAATTTAAGTCCTACATACAATTTTTTTTCCATCTACCTAACTCATGTCGAATAAGAGAACAATCATGTTTGATAGTAATCAAATTAAAAGTTATCCTGTCAATACAGTGTGTCGAAACCGGTCAATCATTTGGTTAATGTGACTGAACTAGCAAAATTGAAGTCAAACTAAGGAAGAAATAAGGTATGACGGTTTCCCTGACTTTTCTCCATTATTTCCGCTTTGCGACGTTACATCTTGTACGTCTCCAACAAGCACTATCCCGTTCCCACAGTATTGGATAGTATGTGACTAACAACTAGTTCTGAGATATTGTAGAGGAGTAAAGTGGATTATTATTTTAAGCACACTTTCACAAAGAATGTAAATTTCAGAAAGATGTTAATTTTCAATATCGTTTGTAGGGCATTCGTGCTTATTCCATCGCACAGAAGAAATGCTGGGTAGGCACCTACTTCAAGATTTCCTGAAGCTAGAATCTTGAAGAAGCCTAACCTACCCCTGAATTTAAGTATTTTCGTGGATGACTTAATATTCAGTTATTCAGTCTTCCGCTCCTTAGGTGAGACTAATATTTTTTTTTATGAATAAACAATTATTGCAGGTTACACAAACATACAGATTCGTATAATAAATCGGTAAATATCTAGGAGGGCAGGCACGACCGTATCGACAACTAAGACGAATCGATAAGATGAACAAAATTATTGAAATTAGTTGATCAATATTATACACTTTTTTCAATAACTTGAGCAATTTTGAGAAAATCACCCTACAATGTCACCTCTGACATATGTTTTTACGGTACAGACAGTTTCTTGTAGTTTGGAAACTTCAAAGTCGAATGAGTTCGTTTTGCGAAGCTGATTTTGAGAATTATTTTTTTCAAATAATCCAGAATAATTGTCTAAACTGATTTCCCCGAGTTCAAATCTGTTTTCGTTAATTAAAAAAGTTAATAATTATTACTAATAACAAGAATTCCTGGCAAAATTTGTAAAAATAATTAGAAGTGTAAGTCTCGATAGCTATTCAGCCTTTAGTCAAAGTCATCTCCCAAAGTAACCTTGAAGGACCCTGCACTCTAGTGGCGGTCACAAGGTGATTCATATTGCCTGCGGTTTAGAATAAAGGTTCCCAGAAACAGTGGGCAAATGTATGGTGCTTTAGCGAATTGTTAAAATGGGCAGCCGTTTCAGCGCGTTGCGGTTTACGTGCACGCTAAAACCAATGCGCAATTTTGCTGGATTTTTAAATATCTTTTCGCCGCGGATTTCAATTGTCAACCGTTTTTTTCGTCTTATAACTTAGCTTTTATTAATCAAGACAAAAAATGAAAATTGATTATACTGGTTCGAAGTTATCCAATCTCATGTGATTTATCCCTAGAAGACTACAAAAACATCTATAGCTGGAAATCAGGATGGAGTGAATGAAAGAATAATTTTTAAAAAGTAATTCAATTAACTGTTATGTATCGGTCTACTGGTCAGTTAAAGCAAGCGAATTTCGTCGTCGCCGCAGACGCGATATTTGTTGGCCGCCGAGGCTGAATATTTTTCACGTCGGTTTATGGAAACTTCAATCCAGAGGTAATAACTATCTTTGATTACCCAAGTAACAGATTATTGTTATTACCAACGCGCAGATTGCGAGATTTTGCTTTCCTGGATTACATTTTCTTGCAATCTACTATTGACAGGTAGTGTAAAAAGTTTTTTTTTTACTTTTTATAAAAAAAAGCTCAGTTAGCGATGATAATGGTGTGGCGTTAACCGATTACTGTGAATTAGTGACACTTGGGTTATTAAAATTAAAAATTTACTAAGCAAGCGAAGAAATGTTATAAATATTACGAATTATAGCTAGGTTTTGGCTTGACTTGTTACTTCTATTTTTTTCATTTTTATCTCTGCTTTTTGGCTTTGTTTTCATGTGCCACACAATTTTCCTCTTATAATTTACATTTTTTATTTAATTTCGTGCAACTTATACTGTAAATTGGATGTAAATTCGTTAATAATTAAATAAAATATTTTCTCTTGATAAAAAATACTGTTTGAATTTGTTTTTCTTAAATTCCTACAAGATTTAGTTAATAATAATAATAATTTTTTTATTTAGTAAAATATTTACACATTTATGTACATTATTTGTGAAATGTTTTGACTGTTCAACTAGGATGATTCCCGTTTTAGGACAGTCAAATAAGGATAAGTGTGATTATACATGAACCATGATTTATAAAGGGAACTGGTGTTTGCATTTCATAAAAAAATTACTATTAATGAAAACTATAAAGAGAACAGAAACAATAAAATAAAATAAACGATTAATGTTTGATTATTACTGTTGTTTTCTTGCATAGTTATCAAAATAATAATAAAATATGTTTACTTATAAATGACGTTTGCATACCAAAATAATAAGCTTAGATATATATTTTGTATATATATGAAATAAAAAAGAGAAGTGATAGAATAAAACAAAATATCCAATTAAGGACGGGTTGTTTCAAAAAATTTGATGGATTCATCAAATATTTGAAGTTAATTTTCACGCTCTGCGTAAGTTCTATTCAAGTTCTATTATTACATCATTATAGACCAGTTGATTCACAAAACTGAAATCATCACAGAACTTGAATAGAACTTACGCAGAACGTGAAAATTAACATCAAATATTTGATGAATCCATCAAATTTTTTGAAACAACCCGTCCTAAGACATAAGATTATCTGGTGCCTGGTAGAATTCTAATTTAAAAGAAATAGGTTATTCTGATACTATTATTATTTTAATGACCGTGTAATTTGAATTGTTGTAAACGGAAGGGCCGCCCTCTGTTGTTTTCTAAAAGAGCTGTTGATCTTTTCAAATAGCTTTTTTAACATTTTCCGGGAAATTTTTTCCCAATTTTTCCATTTTTCACGAAAAATCAAAAAATCTGTGACCATTGAAAATTTTACAAACTTCACGTGTATCAAAATGATAAATGTATTTTTTTTTAATTTTGCGTTCCATTTTATGACCGATTTTTCAACAAACCCCATTTTCTATTTTATACAGAATTTTTTTTTAAATTCGGAAAATCCCGGAAGATCAAAAAGTGTTTAACATGAAAATTTTCCAATAATAGCACAAAAACTGAAAAAAATAAATGTTTCTATTAAATATCCCGACAAACTTTCAAAGCAATTTTTTCCAATTTTCGCGGAAGGATTTTTTTCGGAAATATAGAAATTTTACTAACAAAAAATTTCTCGAAATATTTTCCATATTTTGTAATGATTGGAATCAGAAAGCCGTCTACCGGGCTTGGCAGCAATAGAATGTATTGTCAACGGGGCTCTAATGAGTTTTAGTTCCATAGGATTTCGGAAATTGGGTTTTTTTTTACAGTTAATACTGAACAAGAGTCCTAACTGCTTCCGTCTGGAGCCAGTGAGACTATGGCATCCCCAATCGGGGAATGTTGTGAGGCTGAAGGTAGTGGTTAGGGGAAGGAGGTGTGGAAGAGGAAGGTCGGGAAGTACCTGGCTATTCAGATCTCGTCACCAAACACAGCTAAAGCCATTTCAAGCAAATTTTCAATTCTGAATGGTGGTCTTACACCAGGGCAATACTGAGAGTATCTTCCACTCTGGAACGTGCCGCAAACGTACTATTTATTATTTTTAATTAATTAATTGTGAAATAACACAAATTAACCAAAATAAAATTTATTTGCGCACTCCGGGTTCGAACCCGCGACCTCCGGATTGTGAGTCAAGAGTCTTACCCCTGGACTACGAAGGCCGTCAAATTATTATATGTTATTTCCACCTTCAAAATATCACTTAGTCTATTCAAATAAACAAAGGTAAATTTCAAAAAGATGTATTTAAAAGCAGTCTTTGCTCACCCTTAAAATTAATGGGAACCATTTATTGGATAACCAACACCTCTACCATAGGTCACCCCAAGTGGTTTGAAGCCCCAGCAGGGGTGCCGGGTTCATGGGGTTAGGTTTGTCTAGGTCTTGGCGGTGTACGACCTGGACACACTGAACTACAGATTCCTACCCACCCCTCATACCTTTTTCCTTTCCAGAACTTCTTGTCCTTCCTTTTCTTAAAAAGATCCTCCACACAGCTTCCCTTAAGATGACATAGGCCCTGAGGGAAATTATTTATTTTTATTTATTTGTGTGGAGTTAATGTAAATGATAAACATTTTTTTTAACTCCAGACAGGTGGCCCTAAGGAAAATAATTTCCATTTTGAAGATGTTGTGTGGAGTCTTTTTAGGAAAGGAAGGAGAGGAAATACAAGAAAGGAAAATGGTATGAAGGGTGTGTAGGAATCTGGGGGACAGTGTCTCCAGAAGTGACGTATATATGAATCTAAACCTCTGCGTTGCAAGGCGATGTTGCGAATCCTGCTGGAGAGGCCAAAAAGTCTTCCTTTACCAGTTACTCCCGATCTGGCCTGCCACGCAGTTGGTGGCATTTGCCGCCAAGATTCAGACAAACCTCATCCCATGCACCCTGCTAAGCCACCAAACGTAGTGAACCTTTGGGGTAACCTATTGCTGAAATGTTGGTTATCCAATAAATGGTTCCGACTGCAGCGGTACCCATAGACACTCCCATATTGTGAAGAATAGAAGCAGAAAACGAATTGCTGGCACAAAGTGAACTTTATGGCGGATGAATCTAAAAGGATATTTTAGCCACTGCACTCTATTCCGGACTACAGTGCCAAGATTACCTGTCAAAGATGTTTGGCTTGTTCTTCTTTTAAACCTACATAAAGTTTTAAAGTTTAAAATCTACTGTACTAAAGACGTAACGACTGTGAGCGTTTTAAAAAAACATGTGTTTATATTTTTGTAGTAAAAATTACGTTACAGAGTTGTAACTCCTTGTGATAGAAGTGTATTTCATACTAATCACAGTTGTCTTCTGCCACCTCGACTTGCATATGATGTTACAAAAAAATATATGACGACATAAAATATAAAACCATTTACTCCAAAAGTTATGTTTTTCTAAAAACATAAAAAAAATCGGCTGATACTAAAAAAATTACAAAATTATTCTGAAAAATATATTCAATGTAAAATTTTAATTAAAAAAAATCATACAAAAACAAAAGATATTATAACTTTATTTACGCTCTCCTGAACAATTAGCATTTTGTCCTTTACTAAGTGAGTATAATGGATATGTCTGGTAATGTTATATTTTCGTGAAAACAAGCTTATGAGTCCAAGTGGTTAACGCATTTAGAATTTCCGTGATCGAAATATATTCCATTTGTTTGTAAAAAAATGTTTTGTTCTATATTTAAAGGTATGTGTTCCGTAAATAAACAAAGTATACGATTATGTATACAGAAACTGAATTATGGAAGTCGTATACGCCCGAAGAAGACATGGCACAATCAAGTGAAACAAATACTTAAGTGGAGACTTGTTGAGAGTTAAAATAACAGCGTAGTATTCATGAGAGGATGTATAAATATTGATGGCAGAGTTATATGGCGGTTCAACCACTTTGCCTTTTCATCTGAGGAAACGGCATGGTGGTTAGTTTTTAGTTAAAAAGTTACACGTCATGAACGAGGTTTGTTAAAAAAAGTGATTTTTTATTTTTCTAGAAAAATATTTATTTATTCATCAATATCTATTTTATACCCTTCAAAATAATCCCTCTCAGATGTAATATACCTAATTGCGTCAGCGATTTTTTTAAATCCTTGAAGCATTTCTGATAAGCGCTTTTTGGTATGGCCTTGAGCTCTTCCAGCGATGCTTTATCTCCTCAATCGTGGCAATATCCGGAAACAGGAAAAAGTCGCAGGAGTTTCGGCAACATGTTTTGTCACCAGTTATTATCCTTTTGAGCAAATATGGATCGTCGTTGGTGTCATTCAACAGCTCCTGAGCGATGCTCATGCGACGGTTCTTTAGGTCAAAATTTAGAAATTTCGGAACAAACTTCGCTGCCACACGTTTCATGCCCTAAACATCCAAAAAAATTTCATGGCATCAGCCAACTGATTTGTCAACATCATCAGCAAGTTCTTTAATAGTGATTCGACGATTCTCCATAACAATTTTTTTCACTGCCTCCGTTTTCTTCAGTTTTCGACGTGCTGGGGCGTCCAGGGCGGACATCGTCTTTAACATTTTCTCGATCTTCTGTGAAGAGCTTGCACCACTTATAAACATTTTTTGCTCTAAGTAGACTCACCAAAGTCACAACTATCAATTTACATGCGTTGCTGCACTTCATTTGATTTCTTCTTCTTCTTCCCCTTATCCTATTCGGGTCGGGGACCCATTGCATCGACAAGGCTCCTCCATACTTCCCTGTCTTGCTGATTGTTCGGCCTCCGTCCATGGCAGTCCCATTCTCTCCTCACACAGTTTCTGTAGTTGCCTCGCTCAACTGTGTCTGGGGCAGCCCACTGGGCGTCTACCCTCTGGAATCGCACTCAGTATTTTCCTCGGAATCCGGTCATCAGACATTCTTAGTACGTGTCCAAGCCACCTTCAGTTGTGATTTTTCTATGAAGAGTGGCAGTGGTTCAATGTTCAGATCGTCTCGGATTGTCGTGTTTCTTAAGTGATCCCATTTTGTAACCCCTGCCACTCCTCTCAAGTACCTCATTTCGGCAGCTTGTATTCTAGAGCGTGTTCGTTCATTCATTTTATTTTTTATAAAAAATTTTATACAGATTCTTTGATCCATTTTTTTCGATATCAAAAAATCGCCAAGCACACAAAAACACGTCTAACTACGTCTAACCAAAAACAAACTAATAATGCAAAATGTTGACATATGGTATGTTTTTAGGTTTTCACGGCCAAAAGTATTTTTGTTATTTATTTTTGGGGTGTTATGCCGTGTTTCGCTACCTCCTTCTTTAGCCAACGTTTCGGATAGCGTTACAGTGTCCATCATCTGCTCATCTGCCCTGATGATGGACACTGTAACGCTGTCCGAAACGTTGGCTAAAGAAGGAGGTAGCGAAACACGGCTTAACACCCCAAAAATAAATAGCAAAAATGTTGACATATGTTGGGACTTGTGTACCAACATAAGACAAAAAACTTTTGAGAATCGAATGTACGTACGTAAGTCACCTTTTTTTAACAAACCTCTTATACGCGATTGAACATAACATTTTTAAATACAAACTTGTGTAGGATCAGCTGCATTGCAGATAAAGAGATGCACCATTTGTAACCACTTGCTCTTAATCCTAAGACTGTAAACACGGCCCAATCCCCTCGTCTGCAATAATAATCCAGTTTTCATGGAATACTTAGTTCATAACATGTTCAACTTTGCAATCTAAGTTTTAAAACCAAGAATCAAATTTTTCCATACACAAACAAGAAAAATTAACCCCAAAAAATAAAATAACAATAACGTTAAGTGTTAATTTCTGAGATAATACGTTTAATTTGACATTTTTACTCGATGCCAATATCCTCGAATAAACTTTTAACGATCAGAGTCGAGCCTTATGGCCAGGACGAAGCTTAATCTATCGCTTGCGTAGCGGAGAGGGAAAATTCACCCGCTGCAAAATCAACATTCTCGAAAGTAAAATGTTATAATCAAAATGTTCAATCTGTTAATCAGACAGATTTAATTTTGATTTAAGTGGTTGGTTTCTTTTTGCGTGTGGGTCTGTTTTGCAGTGTGGATTTTCCTAGTTTTGGTGCGGCGCAGCCTGAACCGAGTGCCCGGGCTGGCGAACACTCCGCTGCCGACCTCCGAGGTAAGCGCAGCGCATCTCTCACTCGGACCGCGCGACCTCTCGCCGGAACGCGGGAAACTTTCAAATTCAAATAAAAGCGAAAAGAACGCGACGAAAACAAAAGAGAAATAAGATAACTGTCAAATAAATGGCGGGATAGTTTTGTTCTAGAATTTGTTTCGTATTGTTAGTAGTGTTTTTGGATTGGGAAGTCGGTTTATGATTTTTTTGGAGTATTGTGCGATCGAGGATCGAACGCTACTTCGAAGCAAATGTGATTAATTCGAGTATTTCCAGAATCTTCTAAAGGTAAGAAATTGCATTTTTTTTTACAATTTTTCATTAAGTTACAACATGTGACATAAACCAATTGTTCTTAATGATACATCGATCAATTTTCCTTAAAATGTAATGTAAAGATTTGTATTATTTTTTTTTGTTCAAAATTACCATATCTTGAGGCCTCGAGAGCCTATATTACATAAATTGAATATATCGATGTCAATATTGTGTGCACTTCAGCGGGAATCGATCCCGTATCCTTCCGGATCAAAGCCAAATGCGTAGTACATGACTGCAAAGGGTCGGTTTACAAGTATAATATATTGATATATTTAAATCACATATCCCACCCTTCCAAATATAAGTAGTATAAATGAGCTCCTACCTACTACCGTGATTTATTTTTGGGGTATTCTTCTACCTTACGCTACCTACTTCGTTAGGGAACATTTTGGACAGCGATACAGTGTCCACCGTCACGGCGGATATGTGATGATGAATACTTCAACGCTGTCCGAAACGTTGGCTAAAGAAAGAGATAGCGCAACACGGCATTATATGTAAGGTAGCCAACGTTTAGAAGAGCGTTACAGTGTCCATCATCAGGGCAGATGTGTGGTGATAGGCACTGTAACGCTGTCCGAAACGTTTGCTACCTTGCCGTTTGCTCTACCTCTTTCTTTGGCCAACGCAAGTCCATCATTCACACATCTGCCCGGATGATGCAGCGTTACCAAAGACGTCGCCCGACCGTCGGTAGACGACTACTACCTAATGGGTATAGTTTGAATACGGAAATAATTCATTAATTTAGTTGATTTTTTAAGGTGTGCAATAGCATTGGTAACAATATCAGCGATGCCAGGAAACAGTTCCACCCAGTAAAAACTGCAGATAGCACATCTCTTATATTTCAATATCTTTGAGCGTTACAGTGTCCATTATCAGGGAAGATGTGTGATGACGGATACTGTAACGCTGTCCAATACCTTGGGTAAAGAAGGACACGACATAATACCCCAGAAATAAATCACGATATTACTTTTGCCCGTGAAAATCTAAAATAAAGTAGTGTTAAAAATATATCTTTGTCGCAATTCAAATGTGATTTTTGCGTAAATTTCAATGTATCAATAAATTAATGTTCTTAGCAGCGTCTACGTCAGGGTGGCATCAAAAATAATAAATTATGTTTTTAGGGGAACCCGAAATTCAGAAATATCTAATGCTATTCAAAACTCAATTACAGAAAACTCTGAATGCTTGCAATATTTAACATTTTTCACGCATTTACCTATCTACTCAAAAATAATTATTTTTGCTTCTGTAATGCGTTTTATTACGCTATTGCCTACTATTCCATTATTATTATGTATGCTGAAGCATAAACTCTCGAATGGTGAGTTACGCCGTAGTAAAAAAAGCACAAATTGATTATTATTATTCAGAATTTCTAGGCCAATGCAACTGTTTTCAGCTCACAATGTCGTTTCCGTAAAGAATTACGAAGATTATCATTACGTATTTTTAACCGTCCACGAATAAAAATAAAATCCTTTACAGTTAAATAAAAATTAGGTTATTTTTTTAAATTGATATTTTTTCAATTGATAAATTAGAGAGACGATCAGGAATTTTCCTTTCAATTTAATTCGATTTGATACCTTTCGTAGGCTTGAAAAATCACGAAATCTATCAAAAAATAAAAAATTTATACAAAGGTCAAATTAATATGGTTTTAGGTAGGTACTTACCAAACAATCAGTTCCAATTTTCAAATAACCCTTAAATTCAAAGCATATTTGAAATCATTGAACTAATTCACGTAAATAATTTCACGATGGAATAAAGCACACCACGAACAACAGAAATTCTTATGTTTGCGTGATGATTGCTGATTCCATGTTTTAAAGTAAGAATATGGAGCAAAGTCTGGTGCTGCGGGTAGTATTATATGAAAAATACATCCAACGTATTTTTACACTCGAAAAAATAATTAAAAAATCTTCATTGTTAAGTTGTAAAAAAAAATTTTTTTTACTTTTACGTGCATATTTTTTTTACGTTGGCTCCGCACAGGAGGCCCTGAGGAAAATAATTCCCCTCAGCGCGTCTTCTTACATCATCATTGGAGATATTGTGTGGAGGGTATTTTTAGAAAAGGGAGGAGAGGAAGTTCTGGGTAGGAAAAGGGTATGAGTGGTGGGTAGGAATTAGGGGGTCAGTATGTCCAGCAGTGATGGACCTATAAATCTAATCCTCCTACTGCTGTGCGAGGCAATGTTCCGGCAGAGGATTGCTGGAGAGGTCAAAAGGTCTCCCTCAACCAGTCTCTCTCGATCCGGCCTGCCACGCAGTTTGTGGCAGATGCATCCGCCGCCAATGTCCAGACAAACCTCGCCCCATGAACTCGATCGCGTTTTTCCAAAACCTACACCAGTTCAGTCGCCGTAACGACAATTTACATCCTAAATAAACCTCTTTATTGGTTATTTTTTTTGCAAAAGAAAATTGTTCTAAAATCTACATAAAATAATCTTATCAATGGTTTTATTAGAAATAAATAATTTTATTTCAAAATATTTTAATTTTGATATTATTCTCATATATTGTAAATAGGCTTCTACATTTGTTTGTAGGGAACCGCTTGAGGTGACCTACAGCAGAGGTGTTGGTTATCCATTAAATGTTTCCCGGGGCGACAGTCCCCATACCCGCCTTCCGAATTGGGAGTATTCGGAAACATTTTGTGATATAAATCTGTTTTTATAGATATAAATGGGTAAAACTCGATCTAAATTCATACTAGCAAACAGTTTCATGTAAAATTGATATGATAACGAGAAACCCTTATACCCAATAATGAAATATTCTATTCCAATGAAGAAATTCAATCAGAAAATACATTTTATTTCCTCAGTAAAGCATTTATTTTAGCTAGTATGCAATAAAACGAAAGTAAATAATTTGGTCAAAAAACCTTTATATTTATGGAAAATTTATTGACATTCTACGTGTGCGTAAAAATTAAGCGCAGGTTGCACTTTGCTATTGTAGTTCACAACAGATGCGTTTTAAACATTTGAAAAGCTCTATATTTAAAACATTCTGTTCACTCTTTGTAGCAGTTTTTTAAGTTCAATTTAAGAGGCGTGTATGGGTACTGCCCCCCGGGAACTATTTTTTGTAACCCCTGTCCCAGGTCACCCCGAGTGGTTCCCTACATTTGGTGACTCAGCATGGGTGTCCGGGTTCATGGGGTGAGGTTTTAATAGGTCTTGGCGGCTAATGCGTTTCCCCACCTACTGCCTAGAGATATTGGTTGAGCTTCCTCACCTAACCTAACCTAGACCTTTCCAACCGGACTCTCTCGACCCATCGCAATGCACCGCAGTGGAGAGGATGGATTCGTACTTCCGTCACGCCTAGACAAATTGACCCCCAGATTACTATCCACTCTCACACCTTTTTCCTTCCCAGAACTTCCTCTCCTTCCTTTCCCTAACAAGATCCTCAAAACAGCATCCCCAAATATGACATAATTTTAAGGGATCTTTTTCCTTTTACTTATTTTTTAAAACACTTGCACAAACCATTTTTTTTTCTTGTTGAAAATTGATTATAGAGCTTAGTGAAGAGATATTTGTTATTCAAAAACAATTTCGCTCGGGACCTACAAACATCGTCTTTGGGAATGCTGTGTTTGTGTCTTTTTAGGGAAAGAAGGGAGAGGAAGTTCTGGGAAGGAAAAGGTATCAGGCGTGGATAGAAATCTGGTTTGGTGTCTAGGAGTGACAGGCATATAAGTCCAATCCTCCCATTGCAATGCAAGGCGATGGGTTGAGAGAGTCCGGCTGGAGAGTTGGAGAGGTCAAAAGGTCATCTTCAACCTGTCTCTCCCGATCGGGCCCACCACGCACTGGACAAACGCCGCAAAGACCTAAACAAATTTCACCTCATGAACCAAAACACCACTGCTCCTAAAAATAACCACTGAGGGTGACCTATGGGAGTGGTGTTGGTTTTCAATAAA
Source organism: Glyphotaelius pellucidus (assembly GCA_936435175.1). Lineage (NCBI taxonomy): Eukaryota > Metazoa > Arthropoda > Insecta > Trichoptera > Limnephilidae > Glyphotaelius > Glyphotaelius pellucidus. The sequence goes on from OW386543.1 coordinate 40,187,511, forward strand.
TGGATCCTGGGCGGCGGTACCCATACCCGCCTCCTCCTTTGTCTAAAAAGCAGTAATAATAATTTTTTAAGGTACAAAGACTCAATTGCTAGAAACCAAGCGATCAAAGGCGTTGGTTCCCGCGAAAGCGTCCCGGGCTTCAATCGTTTGCTAACTAATTCTTTCATCATATTGCACTAGAATACTATCCGCTTATAACGATAGAAATAAGAGGAATTCAAATATTGTCTGGTTTTCCTCCCAGGAAAGTTCTATTTATCTATGTATTTATTAATTAACGCCCTTTTTTGGGGCTTTTACATACATAGCATATTTTAAAAAATACATATTTATTGCACATAACTGAACTGCCTCAATAACAATATTATATATTTATTTAAAGATAAATTGAAGATGTCTACTGACTTGGTATATTTTTCTCCCTCTATTAGAATTCTGGGCAAAGAGGAACTATGTCTCTCTTTATAAAACAAATTGATGATTTAATAACACTGATGGACCAATATATTAAATTTACACTAATTTCAGCAAATGTTTCAAAACACCCCTCAAATGAAAAAAATTTATTGTTGATCAAACAGAGATTGTGAGAATTTTCCAAAGTGTTTTTTTTAATATTCCTGGATACTGCTTCCAAAAATTTCTCGTGTTAAACATGAATTCACAATGAGTACTAAAAGCCTCGGTGAACTTAAATACAATGGCTGCAATGAGAGTGCCCATTAAACCGGAATTCAATTACATGGACTTTATCAAAATGAATATCGTATGAAGACAAAATATGAAAACTTTTTTCCTATTTTTAGTACAAGTGTATACCTTTCACATTATATTTTAAATAAATTTTACTCACACCCAGTGATACAATGAAATTCTGTAGCGATAGTAACTAGCAGTGAATATGTTAGCATGTGTGTATATTTGCAAATTTATTGTTATAGTAGTTACCTGTCCTATGCATAAATTCATTTTGATTGGATTTATCAATGTAGAAAAGAGTATTTTGTCCGCCATATCGAATCGGCGCGTGGAAATTTATTTTGTTTAGCAACTCCGGGCAGTCAACTTTTGAGTTAATAATTTTGTACAGGAACGTCATATTTTGATCAGCGACAAGCCACTAACTGAGTAGTTTCGTGATTCGAAAATGTTTCTCGATTTCGTCATAAGAGTTGTTTACGTTGAGTGATTTAAAATTAAGCAATTTGAGAAATCGCTCCTGAACATCTAACCTATTAACTTGCATGTTCTCAGTACAAAGCCTAGACTTTTTGTTAAAGTAGGATCAAGATATATTAGATATCTTAAAACGAGGAAATCGGTCTGCAACACCACCATATCATCCCACCTAAAGTGTTTACTGCTCAAGAGTAGATTTTTGTGCAATAAAACACAAGTTAAAAGATTTAAAATAAATTAGAATATAGGCAATATAGGCATGCGGTTGTACTGTGCTGTATCAGATGTACAAGAATAAAAACACTGCAACGCCAACTAAACAGAACATTCGAGAGTATGCCGCAACATTCCACAAGATTTAGGAACATTCTGGAATGTTCGGGGATAGTCTGGAACGCTCGAAAACATCCCGTAATATCCCAGATCATTGTGGAACGTTACAAAACACTCTCGAATGTTTGGGAATGATTATTGTGGAATGTTCTGGAATATTCTAGACCATTCGAAGCCTTCTTTGTTTGGGTGCGGCTACCCATTGGTAGGGGTTATATAAAGCAAGATCCATCGTGATTTCGAAGGTCAGTTCAATCTCATAATATCAATTCCCTGAGCAAAGCCGTGTAACCCAGCTAGTAGATAAATAAATGCAGTTGCAGTTTTTCGTGGATTTTACCTGAATTCAGGTACATCAAAGTGAGATAGCAAACGTGGCAACATCAATTTGGGAGGTGGGTATGGGTACTCCCGCCCCGCGCACCATTTATTAGATAACCAACCAAAGAATATCCCTGCCGTAGGTCATTCCAAGAGGTTACCGAGGTTTTGTTATTTAGCCGGGGTGCTCAGGTTCACGGGGTGAGATTTGTCAAGGTCTCGGCGTCGGTTGCGTTTGTTCACCTATTGCGCGGCGGGCCGGATCGGGAGAGACTGGTTGAGTCTACTGGAGTTCAAAAATCTACTTTTGAACCCCACTCCAGCTCCAACTCCAACCTGACTCTTTCGACCCATCGTCTTGCACTGCAGTAGATGGGATGGATTTATACGTACGTCGATCCTGGACACGTTGACCCCCAGATTCTTATCCACCCCTCAAACCTTTTTCCTTCCCAGAATTTCCTCTCCTATCTTTCCCTAAAAAGGTCCTCCACACAGCATCTCCAAAGATAAAGTAGGCCCTGAGATTTTTTCCTAGGTGCCTCCTGTGTGGAGCTGATGTAAAAAAATAATTTAAAAAAAATAACAGACAACACTGCATAATGTTACAACGTTTTATACATACGTTCAATAAGAAAAAGTTTTCAGAGAATAAATTGTGGAATTGTGGAAACTAGGGCAAAACCGAAGTCATACCAAGTACTGCTTCGAATAAAGAAAGACGTAAAATTAAGTTGGACAGAAAATAGGAAAATAAAATAAACAAAAGAACCACTGGATCTATGATTATTCCATGTTCGTATATGTCAGTCCTGAGGTTTCCTTCAGCCTGTATTATTGTATTCCAGAAATAAAAATCTTATTTTCATTATTAAAATAATGAACGGATTACGATAGTTGGGTAAGTCACGAGATGCGGAGAGAAGCGACAGCAGATAAAGAGATAGGTTATTGCAGGGAAGGGTTTGCGGGGATTACCAAAAACATATTAAGTAAACTAAATTACTCAATTATTGAAAATATAATCGAAACCGTTTTTAAAATGGCGGTGACTCAACGCCAAATAATCATACAGCTCCAGATGCACTTGAAAATAGACTATAAATAATTAGAATGAAATTAACGCAATCGTGTTTACTGGAATTGATTGGTAATATGTGTAGGAAAAACAAGGGATGCAAGGAAGAAGGATAACCAATTACTTACTTCTAGGAAGCAGCACACTACACAATCACAAATATAGTTTGGGTGTATAGTTCCACCGCGATACCTCGAGGTAATTATCGCCACTACAACACGAAAAAGTACACAACGTATTGCACTTTCGAGATGGTCGAATGCCTACTTTTTTGTTCAAAAAGCAAAATATAAACATGATTAACACCAGCAACTTGCTTCCATGGTAGTCCCAATTCTTTATTCCCAATTCTTTGTCTGTTTTTCGAAAACAAGTTCTAAATTCAAAATGCTTTTCAAGCAAGTTGATGTGGTTGGGAGACTAAACTACTGGGTAAATGACATCTCGGTAGGAACCATGCATATTCTCATTTCAAAACCAAACAGAGGTTTAGCAGCAAGGTTTAACAGGGGCTTAACAAGGTTAGCTCGTAGGAGCTTTTTTTTGAAAAAAAACGACTCAACCGGCCGCTTTCGAAATTTCGAATGCATGACGTAGCTTGAAGTAAAATACCGCCACTTGTTTTGCAGTTAATTCAAATTTCCCGGTGGAAAATGGACTTCAAGAATGTTTAACCAATCGCCGCTCCACCCCTTCGATGAGCTTACCTTGTTAAACGCGTTTTCTACGAACCTTAAATTAAATACAAATTGTACGAGTTTCGCCATTTTAAGAATATTTTATTTAACTATAAAATTCTTAAATTTTACATCTTAGTATATATATATTCTAAAACTACTGTACTATATAAATCTACTAACTGTATATCAAAATTTTGACCACACAACATTGAGACAACTCCGCGAAAACTGCAAGACTTTTGCTTCCTTAACTTTTACAGGGAGTTCATTGAACATTTAAAAACCTTTATTATAAACATTGTTTTGTGTTCCCGATAAATTTGTTTTAACTCGTAAAAAAGCAATGATTTTTACCATTAAAACCAACATTATTAATGGTACAGTTATTCGCTACGTTTGGTGATTTAGCAGGGGTGCCCGGGTTCTTGGGGTGAGGTTTGTCTAGGTCTTGAAGGCGGATGACCAGGACACACTAAACCCCAGATTCCTGCCCACCTTATAACAGGTTGATAACAGTACCTACACGCGACGGTTTTACTGCTGCCAACACTTCGTGGTGGGGTGTAAGAAAGAGAACGCGGGAGTGGTCTCTTTCGGCGCGGCCAGTTTCAGCTGAGCTCTCTTGGGGAAGACACGGTGTTCGAGCCTTGCAGATTTGGTGTGACGGAGTCCGTGAGAATTATTCGTTTCTTGTTAGTCGATCATGTTTAATATTTTATAGCATTTTGTTTAGTGAATTACCATGTTTCTATTAGTGTCTCATGCTTCACATGAGGATGGCACTCACAACCAGGTTTGATATTGTAGCTTTTCAAATATGTCGGTACATGTAACGATGATGCAGCAAGAATTTAACATCTTTTAGATTCAAGTTTTCTAGAAGGCCACCCCTGAGTTAATCTTAATATTTATTTGTAGTCTGATGTCTCGATTAGAAATTCCTAATTAAGTAATAATTTTATATATGAATTGCCCGCATACTTTATGAATAAATATTAATTGTTCTTAACAATGTGAGTGTTGATTTTAAATCTACCTTAGTTGCCTTTTCTCTTGAATATTTGCTTGATGGCGATCCTGGGACACCATTTGATCATTGTTTTAGGGTTCCAGCCTGAGCAGAGAAGTGATTTTGGTAGGTTGATATAAAATAACAATTAACATTGTTACAAAATATCTACCCTCCTCTTAAGAACAAGACTATGACAAGACAAGACAACATGTAAGACGAACAATGTCTAAACAAAATTATGCAACATGTGGTGGACATGTATGCACACAAACTACCCCCACAAAAAGTCAGAAGTAGACACAAATCCTTCATCACATTTTGAAATGAAAACCCCCCTTTAAAACCAAGATTCATTGAAAACCTCTGAACGAGATGAAACCAAGAGTCTTCCCTACACATATAGGTACAAAACTACATTTTAACTTCCCCAAAATGAAAAAAAAAACCCAAAATATGGAATTCAAAATTCTTAATAATATGCCAACAGAAACGAATCTACCCTCCTCTTAAGAACAAATCGATTAAGCAAAGGGTTCTTCCGTCTCCTGCGCTTGAAAGTAACTCGTCAACCGAAATTACAAAGAACGGTCAATTCAGAAGAATTGTGTGTGCAACTCAGAGGCAGGAAAAGTACCGGCATGGAAACACACAAGAAAAGCGAACGAACTCAGAGGATTTTCCAGCAGGAAGAAATCATGGAACGTGCTCAAATACCGAAAACGCAGCAAATAAGAAAATCTCGTGAAACCATACCACAGAGCATTAAAGCTAAAATTTAATGTTTAACCCGAGTTCCCTAATACAAATATCCTATAATAACTTGCGGACATTAAATAATCCTGATAAAGAAATTCAAATATATCCCATTAAATTGCATTTCAATCAATAGATCACTAGCTAAGATTCCAACCAATTCTGAATAGAAATATTAAAAGGAACCATTTGTTAAGTTTACCGTAATGTGTAACTGTTAAAAAAACAAAAGATGGCAATAATCAATGTTTATCCAAAATATAATTAAAAGAAGGTAATAATAAGCGAAGACTGGAACCAAAATATTTAGTTTTGAAAAATCCAATAGATGGCATTGACGTAGATATTTACTTTAAAAGATTTAGCAAATGATTAAATTTAAGATGAAAAATTAATGTTAAATACCCAATTAGATGAAAACTTAAAAAAAAACTACGAACCTGATAAAATCAAATAAAATAATATGTGCTTTCTACGTTGTACCACTTTATAGCGAATAAAATAAATTGTAATATTTGAAAAATCCAGAACAAAGAAAATTAAAATTTGTAAACCCCAGCAACAATTACATATTAAAATTAATTAGGAGACCCCAAAATGTTCGATGGAAGTTATTCACCATAATGAAAACTTTTCAAGTCCTTGTTCATGAAACGCAATCAGAAATAGTTGAAAAATTCCATCAAAGGAGAAAAAAAATTGTATAAAATATTGTCCCAAAAGAAGATATTGACTTTAGCAAGGAACTTTTCTTTCTTAATAAAAACATGCACAAGAAAAATTCATCGATAAACCCAAAACACCCGGACAATGAATTATAGAATTTAAGAAAATTAAAAACAAACTTTAGTTGCCTTGCATTATCAGGTCAGCTGGAAATCTGCAGAACCCAACCGTTCACGACGTCATGTGATCAGAAGAATACCCGAAGAATCCAAGAAGTCTGAAATGCACGTTTGGTTATATTTAATAAAGATGAAAGATAAAATCTGAATATAAATGAGAACCAAAAAAATAAAGGGAAACGAATCATTATTAATGTAAAAGACCACCTTGTAAAATTTTTTAAAAGTTGGGTAGACTGAAAAATTTTATTAGTTTAATCATTAGAATTGCAATGATAACCTAAAAGAAGGTAGGAAAAAAAAAAATTTTAATCACATGTGATCATATACTGAAATTTTTATGTGGGTTTAGATAACATTGTTAACAATCACAGTGAAATAATTACAACAAAATTGTTGAGGTAAATTAATAGATAAGATAAAATATTGCCGCCAAAATAATTGGAACCAAGATTTATGCCATCAAATCAAATATAATGTTAAAAAAAAATTAGCTCAGCTATAGTTACATGAAATTAGCTTGTAAAATTAAAAATGAACTTACTAAGTTTCCATCAGAAAGTTGAAATGCTAGTTGATTGAATCTGCATAAAATAAACCCCATCCTATCAGCTGATCGTACTATATGTACCATTTGTGAACCGGTATAACCAATGGCGGTGAAGATGAACAATCCATATTAGAAGTCGATTGTTGTCGCATTGCTTCGCCATTGTTTCTTTAGCTTTCGCTTGGCTCCTTGTCACAACCGGTTCTTCTATCCCTAGCTAATAGGAAGGTAGAAAAAAAAATTAATACATGCAACTAAAAAAATTTTGTAACAAATTATTTCAGCCATGCAGTCCAATCCAGAATTCTCTTCAAAAAAGAAAAATTTCTGAGTGATGCCAGCGAACTGGGCATCAAAACAATTATAAGAGACGATAAACGTCTTGAGCAACAGCTGAGATCATGTACAAATTATGAATTTAAATTAAACTGGAATTTACTAGAAGCAGCTGTGTTCGGGCCTTGCAGAAACGGAAACCGCGGGAATAAGCCGCCTTGAGAGTCGATCTAGTTTGTAAAATATTAACAATAATGTACATTATGATACTATGACACAGCAGAAAAGAACATTTCGAAAGCCGTTGGGCGCCATTTTGTAACAATGTTAATTGTTATTTTATATCAACCTACCAAAATCACTTCTCTGCTCAGGCTGGAACCCTAAAACAATGATCAAATGGTGTCCCAGGATCGCCATCAAGCAAATATTCAAGAGAAAAGGCAACTAAGGTAGATTTAAAATCAACACTCACATTGTTAAGAACAATTAATATTTATTCATAAAGTATGCGGGCAATTCATATATAAAATTATTACTTAATTAGGAATTTCTAATCGAGACATCAGACTACAAATAAATATTAAGATTAACTCAGGGGTGGCCTTCTAGAAAACTTGAATCTAAAAGATGTTAAATTCTTGCTGCATCATCGTTACATGTACCGACATATTTGAAAAGCTACAATATCAAACCTGGTTGTGAGTGCCATCCTCATGTGAAGCATGAGACACTAATAGAAACATGGTAATTCACTAAACAAAATGCTATAAAATATTAAACATGATCGACTAACAAGAAACGAATAATTCTCACGGACTCCGTCACACCAAATCTGCAAGGCTCGAACACCGTGTCTTCCCCAAGAGAGCTCAGCTGAAACTGGCCGCGCCGAAAGAGACCACTCCCGCGTTCTCTTCCTTACACCCCACCACGAAGTGTTGGCAGCAGTAAAACCGTCGCGTGTAGGTACTGTTATCAACCTGTTATAACCTCTTAAGCCCTTTTCCTTCCCAGAGCTCTCATCTCCTCCTTTTCCTTAAAGAAACCCTCCACACAGCATCCCCAAAGATGGCATAGGTTCTGAGACAAATCATTTTCCTCAGGGCCCTCTGTGTGGAGCTCATGTAAAAAAATATTCAAAATATAATCTGATAACATTTTATTTTTTTTTACTTATAAATAAATACTTGGTTATTTTAGACTAATCGTTGCTGCACACTTTTGTAATCTAAACTGTCACTTCTAAAATTTATTCTAGGAAATTGCCATGTGGAAATGAAAACTTTAATATTACTTATACCATATATTGAATATGGAGTGAAGACAAATATCGTAGATAAGTAGGTGTGTACCAGTTTAACATTTATCCCAGTTGCTAACTTACTTCCGGATGTCACTCGACTTGTGGAGTTTTGGTACTAATGGTACTTTATCCATTTCCCTTTTCCCTTCGCTATCTTAGTCACCCAACACACGCAAACTGAGAGGCTGTACTGTCATACATACACAACCTCGTACCGTTCAAACTAACATTGGTTTAGTAAACAAATAATTTGGGAGCCTGGGTAGCGCTTTCCCGGGAACCATTTATTGGCTAACCAACACCTTTGCCACGGGTCGTTCGCCACATTTGGTGATATAGCAGGGATGCCCGGGATCATGGGGTGAGGTTTATCCGAGCTGGGCGGCGAATGCGTCTGCCCCCCAGCTGCGTGGAAAGCCGGATTGGGAGAGACTAGTTGAAGGAGACCTTTTGATCTGTCCAGCTGGACTCTTTCGAAACATCGTCTTGCATCGCCAAACATCGCCATCGCAGTGGGAAGGTTGGATTGGATTGGACCCCTGGACTGACCCTTGGACTTACCCCCAGATTCCTACCCACCCTTCACACCTTTTTCCTTCCCAGAATTTCCTCTTCTTTTTTTTCTAAAAAGACCCTCCACGCAGCATCCCCAAAGATGACAGAGGCTCTGAGGGAAATTATTTTTCTCGTGGCCTTTTTTGTAGAGCTAATGTTAAAAAAGTCTGTAATTTTTTTTTTTATAAAAAATACTTATTTACCGTAAAATTTTAGATACCCGAAAAAATGTGCAGAAATCAGAACGTATGTTTTTAGGTTTTCACGGCCAAAAAGTATTTTTGTTATTGTTTTTGGGGTGTTATGCCGTGTTTCGCTACCTCCTTCTTTAGCCAACGTTTCGGACAGCGTTACAGTGTCCATCATCAGGGCAGATGAGTGTATGTATATGTATACCAAAAAAAAAAAAAAAAAGAAATCAGAACATTTATTCAATTCATCGGAAATTTTTTCCACTAATTGTGCTAATCACTAACTTGTTTTGTAGCCTGCATGATTAAGATTTCCCTGATGATAGCGAACCTCCGATAGGAGCTTATAAATAAAGAAGATCAATAATATTTGAAAAAATATTTGCAATTTACTTTTTTATGTTTATTTGATTCAACAATTATTTAGGTAAAAATATTAGCATCAAATTCATTCAAATAAAAATTTTAAAAGGCAACCCTTCATTTGACAACCAATCCGAAAAACTTGTGCAAATAAAACCATATTATATAATCACTGTAATATAAAATAATCTTTTTATCCATTTCTCGTAGCACCATCTTTAGAAAATCTCCTCTCCTGATTCGTAAAGAAAGGTGGTTCGTTTTGTCCACTTCAGCTCCTCCTCAGTCTCCTCCAATACTTCTGTCCAAGGCTCGTTAATGAGAACTGCTGACTTCTGTTTCCGCCACTCACATCCCTTTGTCCTACCCTTCATCACTGCTACCTTCCCCGACTTTCTACCCTAACTAACTCAAAGAGCAGACGGATTTCCGCGAAGGACATTTTTTGTGAAGAATTTTATTTATTGATTCTGCGCAAATACGATTCTCACATGATTCATTGATGAATGATGAACTTTACTTTCAAGAATTGATAGTACAAGTATATAATAAAAATCATATGAAAACAAAAAAAATATATTAAGTACTTAAAAAATAGATGCAAATAGCCATTTATGGAGGATATTTTATCGTCTCCCATCTCCAGAGGGCCATCAAGGGGGCTCCAACCAGCCATCATGGCAATGATGATCGTGTTTTTCAAATAAACCATTCGTCCGAATTTACAATATTTTCTAAATAAACAGACATAATTTATTCACATTTATCTAAAGTCTTATTTTTAATATTGTAAATGCGAAACTGTTTGTTTACGACGCTCTCACGCATAACACAATATAAAGACTTTAATAATTCTTTCACCAATAGAAAGCTAAATTATATGCGCAGACTATATTTTGTATATGATGGTAAGCTCTGGGCGTTATGAAATTATAAATATTAATATATTATATATGTTATACGTTTTCTGTCGCTAACGTCAAAAAAAAATCGTTTCCATGGAAACGATGTTGATATATTTTTGGGTTCTATGCTGGTAGGTACTCAGTCTACTGGTCGGCTACTGCTGCAGAAAATTCAAATATTAGAATTCGTTTTTTTTTTTGGACCAGCTTGGAATAAATGTCAAATGAGAGTTCTTACATTAAAAATATAATTCGTAACGATTATAAAGACTGAATGATAAATAGAGTAATTTTGTATTATATTTACGAACTTCCAAATATTTAAATAAAAATAAACATCCGAAATATTTGTAAGCGCATAAATTCCCAACGAATGAACAAAATTGGATAAGTAATTTTTTTTTCTTTGAGCTATAGCATTATGAAATTTAGGTGGTAGGCGAGATGTTTGAAAACTGAATGTAAGGGAATGAATATATGGAATGCGGGAGGGGATGGGGGTGGGGGGGGGAGATAATTGATAAGTGCAAGCGCTACAGTAATTTTCCGTAATACCATGCGAGCGAAGCCGCGGGGAAAAGCTAGTATACTTTATAAATTATTACCTTAGTTTACATAATAATTCATTTTATGATTCTACTACTCCATAAGTTGAGCTCTAGGAGCTCGAGTTTATGGGAGGAGTGTTTACATGCAAAAAAAAAAAATTTCCTAAGAAGTATGTAAACAATGATCAAAGACTTATGAAATAAATATACAAACATTTTTTGACATAGAAATACAATTTAATAAAAAATAGTTATTGGAAAAATATTTTTTTATTAGATATTACAGATTGTAGGCGTTAATTAAGGGTAGAATATATCATTTTCCAATTTCAGGGACTTAATTTGCTTTTTAAATTGTTCATATTTCAATGTTTCTGTTAAAATAATTTTGTTTTTGGATAATAATATATTGTACCATCTCACACCTAAATATGAATAGTGGTATTGAGCCGTGGTCGTTCTAAGCATAGAAAAATGGCTTTAAGCCATTAGTTTCAAATCTATTGCTTATGCTATCTGAGGGATGAATTTTTTTAATAAAATATTCTTTATAGATTTGATATAATGCGTTTTTCTTATACAATTCCGTGGTTCATTAAATTCCCGAAATATCTCTCAAGTAGGTTTCCTAATGATGTTTTTTTATAATTATTCCTTGAATTGTAATTATGGGCTGTAAGGAAATCTTAATGGCCCCTCCCATCCAATAATGCCGTACTGTAATAAGGACTGAATTAATGCATAATAGACAATTTTGATAGTTTTCTTGTTTAAAATGTTTCGTATGTTATAAAAAACATAGATAAGTTTTATTATTCTTTCCACAGTGAGATTGATATTATTCAATCCCTTCTGATGTATGGTCCCAACCATAATTTAATAACTGCATAGACTTGATGGTATCTTTACGTTTAGTTAGTTTATTGTAAAATTGGGAAGAGTTTAGCGAAAAAAAAATTTTTAATGAACTCATAAGAGCACCTCTGTCTGTACAGTGTAAAGTCGGGGGAACTATATCGCCACCCGGTTGGTCAGCATTTAAAGGAGGGTTAAGGTAGGGTCCATGTAAGGGATTCTTTATTGTGGGTCTTAATGACGGTGACCGGACAACTCGGAATGAAACCAACTCAGAACCATCTCAGATAAGTCATTTAGAGTGATAAAAAATATGTATAAAAAAATAGTAAAATAGGTTATGTTAGATTAGGGTTATTGACTAATTTAAAATTATTTTTTTCGTAGCTTTTAATGACTTTTCAAGGAGGTGATGAGTTGACTTTATTCTCAGTTGGCATGGAACCCTTAATGACACCCGGATTAAGTGAAACATAGCTAATTTAATTTTTTTTAAATTGTGTTGTGTCCACACAGGAGTCCTTGAAGAAAATAACTCCCAACAGGGCAAAAGTCATCATTGGGGATGCTGTGTGGAGGGTATTTTTAGAAAAGGTGGGAGAGGAAGTTTTGGAAAGGAAAAGAGTATGAGTGGTGGATAGGAATTCGGGGGTCGGTGTATCCAGCAGTGATGGACATGTGAATATATCCCTCCCACCGCGGTGCTAGGCAATGTTCCGAGAGAGTCCTGCTGGAGAGGTCAAAAGGTCTCCCTCAACTTTCTCCATCCGGCCTGCCACGCAGTCGGTGGGCGGACAAATCTCACCTCATGAACAATCATTGGGAGGGTATGTTTTTAGGTTTTCACGGCCAAAAAGTATTTTTGTTATTGTTTTTGGGGTGTTATGCCGTGTTTCGCTACCTCCTTCTTTAGCCAACGTTTCGGACAGCGTTACAGTGTCCATCATCAGTCATCTGCCCTGATGATGGACACTGTAACGCTGTCCGAAACGTTGGCTAAAGAAGGAGGTAGCGAAACACGGCATAACACCCCAAAAACAATAACAAAAAAAATCATTGGGAGGATAATAATAAAACAACATATGTAACATTATTACCTGCAATGATAATAAAATAAAAAAATAAAGCTAGGTACTTAGCCATTCTACTTAAATTTAACGAGGCTGTGAAATAAACGATACTTCACATTTACATACCTATTTACACAACTGAGGTCGTGGGTTGTGAAAAGGTTCGCTTTCATACTTGTGCGGCGTTAGCTGTTGAAATAATACATTAAAATACAACCATGATGAGAAATGTGTGCAAAAACGAAAATTAACTTTTTGAATCATTAAATATACGATTTAGGTGCTGTGCGTAAATGAATCAAAAATAGAGTTTAAATAATGCACATTTGTGGATGTATCCAAACAAAATAACATATTGTGATAGAATATGTGACAGTGTTTTTTGGAGGTTCATCCTCCGCCTACCCCTGCGGAGGAACGGTGTGATGGTTATTTAATATACAAATAGGGAGAGCCAGAATGATTTTTTTCAGTAAATTTTCGAACGAAATAACTCAGCTATCTAGAAAATGGTGACCGGACAACTTGGAATGAAACCAAATCAGAACCATTTCACATAAGTCATTTAGAGTGATAAAAAAATACATATAAAAAATTGTTTAAATATGTTACGTTAGGTAAGGGTTATCGGCTAATTAAAATTATTTTTTTCATAGCTTTTAATGACTTTTCAAGGAGGTGTTGAGTTGACTTTACTCTCAGTTAGAAAATACAGAAAAAAAATTCACTCCTTTCAGAAATAGGTATCCTGGAAATAAAACTCGTTCATTGTTCATTTTACGTTAAAACTTAAAACGTTAACACGTTGAAACTTTAATATTTTCGTGCTAACGCCTTAACCATCTAAAAATCCTATTTTGAGAAAACCTTAGCATGCCGATTTTCGCAAAATTCCGAAACTACTATTTGCCATGTTATATTCTTCGCTCTGAAATTTATTAATTACTCTCTTTCAAGCCATACAAAACCGTGGAAAAGTAAAACGATGGTTATTTGTAGAAACATTTAATTATTTAACATATTACAATATAATAACAAAGATATTTATATTACATTATTCCCAATGAGTTAACACAACTCATTTCAGGAAAGACATTTTACAATTAAAAGAAAAATATGTTTACACGAGAATATAAATTTAAAGGGGAGTTCAATCAAAACCGTCACAGATGTGATCTAGGAGGTCTTGGTTAAATTGAGCGTGTATATAGAATTTAAAACCAGTTTAAAACAGACAAGACGGGCTAACAGATAATCGAAAAATATTTCATAAATACATTTGTTTATTTTTTATATGAATACCGAACAAGAGTCTGATCCCGTCTGGAGCCAGTGAGACTATTTCATCCCCAATTGGGGTACGTTGTGAAGCTGAAGGTAGTGCGGGGGAAAAAGAGAGATGGAAGTAAGTTGGGAAGTACCTGGCTATTCAGATCTGGTCACCAAACACGGCTAAAGCCATTTCAAGCAACGTTTCAATTCTGAATGGTGGTCTTACACCAGGACGATACTGAGAGTATCTTCCACTCTGGAACGTGCCGCAAATATACTATATATTATTTTAAATGAATAAATTGTGAAATAACACAAATTAATCAAATAAAATTTATTTGCCACGCCGGGATTCAATCCCGCGACCTTCGGAATGCGAGTCAAGAGCCTTACCGCTGGACTACGCCGGCCGTTACGTAGATGGACGATAGTTCATAATAAAGATATAAGTATCACTAGATAATAAAGCTGCCGAGAAAGTATCCTTTAAGAGCTTTTGCCAGTGTTTTTTTATTGAAATTGAAGTTACTAGTTAATGCGTGTATTGCGTATGTGCGATGTATTGTAAGGATTTCATTCCAAATTCAGTCGTGTGAGTGTTGACGATAAGTTATTTGAATTTGTGATTGTGTTTTGTGGTGGTGTATGTCGAAATTAAAGATTAAAAATTTATTAGTTTATTTATTTATCTAATACCTCCAAATCAGTGAAGATTGTAAAACGGAAGCAGCAGTGAGTATGAAATTACTTCATTTGCTCGGTATTCAAACACAACATGTTTTATTCATAAATTTCATATTTATTCTTGAATTACCAACCTCCACTTATGCTACCCAAGAACCTCCATGGTATTTAAATATTTGGTATTTCTCCAGTCCTCTCAAAAGGGTTTCTCAAAATTTATAGTTCAATGAACCACTTTAAAAACGTTTCGCGTCTCGTGCGTAATTATAAACCGTATATATTTTTTTAATTTCGAATATGGAATAAAAAATTTGTTCAGAGAAAGGTCACAACTCAACGACATAACATTCTTTTTTCAAACTTTTTCAGACAAGGAGGTACCATGAAATAGAATATTCCAATTTGACAGTTCGTAGTAGGATCCGAGGTAACTCCGGCGGGAAAAAAAAGTAGTATCCAACACGGCCACCATGTTGAAACAAAAACGCACTTCACAAACAAATATACGGATAGCTAAAATGTCAAATCCTCAAGTTAACACAGCATTTAGCTACGCTCAGTCAATGAACACAGTCGAAGTTTGAATTAACTTGGTAGGTAGAAACTGTCTTTACCACTGATTTTTTTAAACTATAATATGTTTAAATCAGGGTATACCCCAAAACTTGACCAACCGTAAAACGAACGTCTTCCTGCTTTTCTTCCAGATGGCATCCACATGTTAAAAAACCTCACAATTACAATACAATATTTCGAGAAAAGAGAAAACAATTTCGGATTCCCAAGTTGATCCGACGAGAGCAAAATGCGTATTTTTTTAATTCTTTCATTTTCAATTCATTCACTTTCGCATCACGGGTTATTCTGGCACATTTTATTCATTAATTCACTCTGCATCATTTTAAGACCACCTAAACGTAAATCAAATTCTGAATTGCGTATTAACTTGAGGCCAACTTGATAAATTGATGAACAAAAAGTTCAATGAAGAACCTCATCTATCACCTGTCTGACTTTGCTTAAATTTTCCTAAAAAGCAGCCAGGAGACTGGAGAAGATGGTTCAAGTGATGAAAACTGAATATTAAAAAGAAAACTCTCACAATAATTGTCGGTTTCAATCAGACACTGGTTCTTCATTAATCAAAACAGGTGTGGTATTCTTTGAAACATACAAAAAATAACATACCAGTAGACCACTAGCATCACATTTTTTTAAAATTCTAAGACATTCCTTGACTGTCCTAGAACGGGAGTCCTTCCTAGTTCGACAGTCAAAAGCTTCCTTGTACTGTTATTGCATTTTTATAACAAAAAAATTAATAAATAAAAATTCCGTTTTTTTTAATTGCATTTTTAAAACCATGGCAATTTTTTGAAAATTTCAATCCGAAAAATCGGACCATTTTTTATAAACCGGAAAGATGGGACATAATTTATACCTGTAACGAAGTTCGCAGGCAATAAAGCAAGTGAATTTTATGCTACTTCCACACCAAAGCCAACCTTCCAACTTCAAACTTCAAAATGGCGGACGTCGAATAGCTGATTCGACGCTGTATCTTATCAGTTGCCTACAACTGTGTAGGCGATGCTTCGGTTTCCATAATATTGATTTCAATTCGTAAAGCTAAAAAATAAAATTTTAAACAATTTTCATCAGCTTCAATAATATTTCTTTACACTCTACCGTATTAATATTGCGCAGACTTGATGTGTTGGGCTAAATTGTCCAAACTTTAGCATTTGGAAGTTAGCCCCAGTGTGGCCGTACCATTAGTGTCAAATTAAAAAATTCGCCGGAAATCAAAGTGATGCAATACATAAAAAAAATCAGTGTGGAATTTTACAAAATTAATTGAATATTATAGGAGATGGAACACTTTCATGTAATGACGTTTCGAGCCCAAAAAAACGTATTTATTCAATTAAAAATAAACTATAAATATTCTAAAAAAATTTAGTAACATTTTCGTAATCTTTGTAGAAAAATCTATTCACACAATTTTTTCTAAGTCATTACGAAGTCCATGCTAGTGGCATAATATACCAAAAACAGGACCGGTGTGTTTGTAAATGATTGTCCCAGTGAAATGGTTCAATAAATTCAAATTAGCTTTAAATTTACGTTTCATATTGAAAATTTGAATCGGTAATGTAAATTGTTCTAATTGTTTCTTTTAATCGTAATTTTCTTTTTCATAATAAGAATTATAACATTCCATGATTTTTCACTGCTCTGCGCTAGGTTTTAACTTATTGTAATTACGAAAATAGTTTTATAATTAGTGTAGACCCATGAAAAATCACGGGACGTTGTCATTCAAATTTCGAAAACGACAATTGAAATAACTTTCTATCAAGTATTTTATTAAAGATACCTATCTGCTTTATCGCTCTTCTTAAAATTTTTAAAATGACACTTAAATTCAAAGAAAATCTTAGATTCAGATTTTTTTTTTGAAAATCACATGTAGCCTTGTAGGATTATCGTGGCTTCCATTACAGTTCACCCCAAGAGTTGGCCTCCTGGCATACTTATATACAATATGCAGTCGGTTTAGGTAAAATACAGTATGCCCACAATATACGACTAGATGTTCCCGAAGGGGTGTGCGGAGAGAATGTGCCACCGATTAACAAAAGTATAAAACATATTTTAATTTAAATGCATCAAGGAAAAAAACAACATGTCTATGTACTCAAGTGGTAAGATTTGTCCAGGTCTTGGCGGCGGATGCATCTGCCCACCAGTTGCATGGCAGGCCAAATCGGGAGAGAATGGTTGAGGAAGTCTCTTTGACTTCTCCAGCTGTACTCTCTCGGAACATCGCCTTGCACCACAGTGGGGGGGATTGATTCATACGCCCGTCACTCCTTGGCACACTGACTCCCAGATTCCTAACCACCCCTCATACCCCTTTTCTTTCCAGAACTTCCTCTCCTTTCTTTCCTAAAAATACCCTCCACACAATGTCCCCAAAAATGACTGATAACATTCTCTACGTTGCTCATTGACAATTGTCCATCTCCGTAAATACATTACGTTTTTATGATGAGTTATATAAATAAGCCCGTATCCGGAATAACGTTGTATCCAACAAAACTATCAATGTGGAGTTGTTGATGGAAATATTCTGGATATATTAATTTGCATCTTTTAAGGTAGGTATTATGGTAACGAATTCTTTTTAGATCTGTGGCAGCCTTTTAAAGTTAGGTTTGTGGTAGAATGTTCTTTAATGCCATTTATCGAAATCACGGCGCATGGTTTAATTTATGGGAATAAATGGAGAAAACGAATATTGTATGGCTTCAACTACAAAAGTTTTCAAAGCAAAGAAGCTGAAGAATACAGGAAAGTAAAATTTTTCCAGAAAAATATTATTAGGCCTGCGTTTTAGGCTGGGTGCATACATCCGATTTCTCCTGACCGGCAATAAAGATAGGCCACGCCCTTCCACGCCGACCGTCCAATCCAGCCGTCCGAAGGTCGTGGCCAAGGTCGTATTACCCATCCGATCTTTGAATCGGATGTGTGCGGTGTTAATCCCATCCGATTGTGTGATCAGACAATCGGAAAGCCAAATCGGATGTATGCGCCCAGCCTTAGCCCTTGAAATAGTTTTGTGGAATAATGTTGTATGTTTATCTCAAGACAATATCTAGAACGTAAATAGTTTCATTCATTCATATCGTTTATTTGCTTTTTAAGCTCAAATACTTCAATGACATGTATATATTTATGTTAGAAGAGCATTTTACTTTCTATAAGGTTCGAATAGTAATAAAAAAACGTTTTTTAGAATAACGTTGCGTGTAATTTTTTATAAACAACATTATTCCACAAATTTAGCAAAAATTCTAGTAATAAACTGTATCTTAATTGCCTTTCAGGATGACTTTTCATTTAAAACTCTTTAATTTAAGAATTGTATGTTTTATGTGTTTTAAATAAAAAAAATTATGAGGCATAACTGGTTTCGTTTTTTATTTTTTCTCGGAACAAGAATATTTTTGGATACAACATTCTTCCGGGCAAGAATTCAAATATCGAATGTATTCCCGACCCACAGATCGGGATCCTCTGCTCTTGACACTAAATTAATGTTTCTCGAGATAAATAATCCATGGGTTATTTAGGGTAGGCTTGTCCACGGCATGAAATGGCGTACAAAATATTAACGAACCCTTGAAGCGCTTTTAATAACATCTGTTGCTCATTAACGGAACGTTAACGCAAATTTATATTTATTTATTAATTTGTAAACATTATTAACTGGTACTCTTCATCACTCTAATCTAACGATGGGTTAGGATCTAATTAATTTCGTCGTATTTGATGACCATCAAATCTATTTTCTTCTTCAAACTTCGCAATTACACTTTGTGGCGTCATCATTGATTTAATGAAAACAAATCATTTTTTAAACACCACTGTATTATTAACATGTTTCAAAAACAATGTTTTCTTCGTCAAGATAAGTGATTAATATTTTATTAATATCTTATCCTGACGAAGAAAACATTATTTTTGAAACATGTCGATAATGTTAATAATATAAAGGTGTTTACAAGGTTATTTGTTTTCATTATTATTATTTTTTTATTTTAACTTTTATGAGTAAAAACTCAAATTGTAATATTTAATTAAATGAAAACTATGAGCGAAACTCAATCAAAGATACGCGCTGACCACTGGAACTCGCGCAGTGGTCAGCGCGCTCGCCCGGAAAGAGAGAGGTCCTGGGTTCGAGTCCCAGAGGTGCCAATATCTTTTACTGATTTTTCTGTTTCCAGATTGGTATTTGTTTTCGTTAAATCATTTGATTTTCATTTGAGCGGTCCCGTTAAAATGTTGATTCTAGTTCAGTTTCCAGTTTGAGATCAGCTGTTGTTCATAACGTTCATAAAAAAGCTGATATGGACTGAATTTAAAAAAAAAAGCTCTAATCGACTGTGATTGTGATCAAACATTTTTTTACATTAACTCCACACAGGAGGCTCTGAGGAAAATAATTTCCCTCAGGGCCTATGTCATCTTTGAAGATGCTGTGTGGAGGGTGTTTTTGAGGAGAGGAAGGAGTGAACATGTGTCTTGAAGAGACCCATGTTGTAGGAGGGAGGAAACTTAGAGGCCGGCAAATCGTTCCACAGCTGAGCTGTTGAACTCAAGAACGAGTCGTAGAAACGACCCGTTCTCATGTGACTAATGTCAACCGTGTACAAATGTTGAGCGCGCGTTTGGCGTGTTTCCCGAGCGACATGACGAGCGTTCAAAAAATTTGTATAAAATTTTAAGGTGTTTACAAACACTTCCAGATATTGGCCATTAAGGAATTCAGATAGTACTAAAAATATTCGAAATAAAGACTGGTAAATGTGGGAGATATAGGTACTTCAGTTATTCGCACGTATGCGCGTTATTATGCACGGGCACTGTTTATGCTAAAAGCCTTCCTCCAAAGGATCCATGCAATTTGAGTATGCTACAGAGAGCTGCGTGGTAATCTCTCTTTCCTTTATGAGAGAATATTATAATAGTGCTATCAACCGTATGCCTTTAAGAGGAATTGCTGCATGGCCTTTCTCATACGAAACTAAAATTTGGATTTCGTGACAAAGGCGTTTTCAGGATCGATTCCCACATTTCCTTCTGCTTTAATACAATATCCATGGTCTCCTACAGTCTTCGCAATATGACATAAAATGTTGAAATCGATATAAAATCATAATCGAATTACGATTGTGCGCTTGCTAACAATTTTTTTTTATCAATTCCGAAAACAAAAAATAAATTCATGACCGTTGATGGTACCACCACTTTCCCGAACCATTTTATTGACAAGATGGGTGATTATGTATCTTTGACGACAGAGTAACGCGTGTTTAATTTGCCATATACGACACATGTTGGCAGTTATCTTAAATTCATTATTCCATACCGCGCTAACGAGGTAAACACTGCACATTTGTTAAGACATCAACTCAAAATTAACAACAAACATCAAAATTATACAACAAACGGATAGCCATTTATGAACGCCTGTTAGGATTATATGTAAGTAGTTTTATATAATTATAATGATTTGTGTTTCAAGTAGGTAATTAATCCATTTAACACATGTCAGGCATAAACAAGTCAAAGAAATTCAGGGAAATTTGACAGCCGATAACGCACGACGGATGCCTTTCCGTATTCGACGTATTTTGCCTTTTTTGTCTTTATTGTCTCGTAACGTTGTCTTAACGCAAAAGATAATACAAAATATACAGAATCACCCTCAAGATGGATCCCTCTATCGTTTCTCACGTCAAGACTACTTTTTTTTTAAAGAAGTTACTGTTTAATTATTCCAGACGCCCCTGACTTTCCCTACATGGCACAACAAACATTTACATACATGCATATCATAAACGTTTACGTGTTCTCATCCAAAACTATTTGTTCTTGTTCTTGAAGCTAGTGGAGTAACAATATTTATAAAGGGGGATGTTTGATTCAGGACAATAGGTACCCAAGTAACAATTTTTTGCTAGTGTTGGTAGTAGTAAGTGGAAAGAATGGGGAATGTCAAGGAATGCCGACTTACCATATTTTCGTTCTTCGGTGGTTCATCACATGAACCACCAAACCCGCTAGCTCACGATGGGTTCTAATCTGTTATTTATTTATCTATTTAAACGCCCATAGGGCTTTTACATATAGTTCAGTACATGTTTTTGATAAAATATAGGAAATAACATAAAATATAAGAAACAAACTAAAGATAACATAAAATATAAGAAAGAAAATATAGATAACACCAAATATAAGAGTTGACACAAAGCAGGTAACATAGAATATATGGTAAGTAAAAATAGAGATAAAGATGTTTTAAGAAGTAGGAATAAATAGTTGGCACATACGTCGTTTAAAGTTTGATAAATTTAATTTATTATCAAATACATCCATAGTGTTTAAATATTGGTTACCAAGGCTATGTAAACGCTGTATTGGAGAATGCAAACTATAGTTGCAATGAGATGTGTGTATATGAAATGTTAATATTTGTCTAGTCGATCGTGTAGGTACGTGTAGATTTATCAATTGCAGGAGTTCACAACAGTTGAATTTAGAATTTAATAATTTTAATAAAAAGGTTAGGTCGTTAATTTTTCGTCTGTTTTCTAAAGTTGGAATATTTAACATATTCATTAAAGACGGGTAATTTATGTTCTCTAAAGGGATGTTAAGTTTAAAATTTACGTAACGTAGAAATTTTCTTTGAATTCTTTCAACATTATGAATATGAATTTTGTAGAAGGGCGACCAGACTATGGAGTTATGTTCCATTAGGCTTCTAACAAGGGATATGTATAACAGTTTAATGATTTGTAACGATTCAAAGTTTTTAATTGTTCTTAAAACAAAACCTAATGTTTTCATACCCTTATTTACAGTTTGTTGAATGTGGACCGTGAAGTCTAGTTTTTCATCCATTATTATAACACGGTCGAACCACATAGGTGTAGACAGGATGACGTTTACTTTCCAGCTTAAGGGGATATTCTAGTCTAGAAAAAAAATATACATTCTTCATATTTCGAAGGTTTAAATATTCAAGAATATCTCCTTTAAATGATTTGACACGATATCTCAAGTTCTACTGAACCAATTTACTTGAAATTAGGTGTGAGCCTTCTCTATACATTGTTTTATTGAGCTAACTAAAATTGTTACAAAATTTCAATTTTTATTATGTTAAAAAAATTTTGAAAGTCAAAAAAAATGTCTTTTATTTCAGACAGCCGCCATTTTGCGAAATTTTTTTTTTTAACTTTTCCTTTGTTTGGGCCATAGCCGCATTTGTTTGGATTAAGATTTTTTTAATATAACTAGGTGGGTTGCAATCGTGTCAACTACGGAGCGTTATTTTTTTGAGACCCCCCACTTCAAGTAACTTTTTGAATGTTTTTTATTTTTTCGTCTGTTTTTTTCATGTATTTTTTAATGTTTGATCAATATTTGGTAAAATAATGGCTCGTAAAAATACTATTTTTGTTTTTTATTGCACTGAAAACATACCTACAATTCATGCTTCTAGACTAGAATACTCCTTAACACCATGACACATATTTGTACTTAGTCGCCAAAAAGTAGGTAAGAGGACAAATAAATTATTTATTTAAGGAACATAAACAGTCTTAGTAATATAATAAACATAAGAGGATGTTAAAAAAACAGAACAATTATTAATGTTCACAGATAGGTATTTAGAAACAAGACTAGCTGACTGTAAACTAGAATATTTAAGAAAAATTAAAGAAAAACAGAACTAAGCAGCAATTAAAAAAAAAAAATTATAGCACAAATCTGAATTCAACAAATGATAAACCAATACATAACAATAAAGTAAGTGTGATTATAACTGAAATAGACTGCAAAATAGGTATTTGGGTTGGGAAGGGTAAGGGGAGGAGAGGGATAAGGGAAAGTTGCCACGCAAGTAATATAAAAATATTAGATGCAATTAATTTAATCGTCATGAATATGTGTTATTCGTGTTATACAATGAAGTTCTGTAGCGACAGTAACTAGCAGTAAATACGAATAAATATTATAGAAAATACAATTTTGAAAAAAGTACGAGGATGAATGTTAGGAACAACAGCTACTGATACTGCAATGCGTAGATAGCCTCTTAAGATTGTTGACTAACTAGAAGTTTTAGAGCCAGCATTTTGGATCCGACTTGTACATAATCCTTTTGGCGTATATTTTTTTTTCAGCGAACCAAATTAAACGAAACGAAATTTTACTGTAAAATAAAGTTAGCGACCTCTCGCGACCTATTTAAAAGTTGGCCTATCTGTCAATTTGTCTCACGAGTATATACGTTGGAAAGATTAAAACTGAGTGACATTAATAGACCTTTACAATTTTATAACCCACATTTCAGCGCTATTAAATCTGCGCAGTGACGCGTGAGATTTGACCGGTCATGCATTAAAAAATCCCCTTTCAATCTCCAGATTAGATTTTTATATAGGTCGTTCTCTTTAAATAACGCACAACATAGCAAACATTGTATGTATTTGCATCTTCAATACTTTCAACGTTATGGACATAAAACAACTGTACGCAAGATCCATATTAGTTAATTTACACAAAAACAACAAAACATCATACAAAGCAACACAAACAATGCACAATACCCGAGCCAAAAACAAAGAACTTCTCCAAACTCCTTTTTCCAAAACTACCTTTGAACAAAGACACTTCAAATACATAGCTTGCAAACTATACAATACTCTACCAGCTACGATTAGACAAACTGAATCCTTGACAAAATTCAAACAAGATGTAAAGAAATGGATTGTAAGTATTGGACGCCACACTACTGCAAACATCTGTAAAATAAATCACACATAGACAGAAAACAATTTGCATACGACCTAATCCATATAAAATAAATAATTAAATAGTATCATGTCAAATTTAATTCCATAAATATATTTGAAAGGATTAACTATTTACTGTTCTTCATCTTCCTTCATTTATACGATAACTCTCTTTAAAGTATTTACCCACACTTCCAATCACCTTTCTATTTTTATTGTATTCAAATGAATATGTATGTAACCTTATATTTTTGTAACTACCAAATATTTCCCTTAAATATGTTCATTTATGTACCTCTAAGCCTGTCTCGACACAGATATATCCCAGTGAGACAGGCATCGAAAAACCCAATGCAAACATACTGTATATAGATGAATAAATAAAAAAATAAAATTTTCCTGGCAGGTCTGATTTAGAAGACTTTTAATCCCCTTTTTCCTAAGAGAGTAAATTTTCAAAATATTCAACATTTTAAATGCTGGCAACTCAATACGTTTAATCAAGTTGCGTATTTTCCTTGCAGAACCGATCTTGACTGCTTTTCACACTTTATTGTTTGCAACACTGTTCATTGACGACTTTATTATGGTATGGGGCTCTGTATTGGTTGGAGTTAGGTTGAATTATGGAATTAAGATTCCTTTTACATTTGTTCCGAACTGAACTTCCAAAAAACTGATCGAGACGGTCAAGTAGTACATCGAAAGCCTGGAGTTAAAATTATAATCATCATTCTGATATTTGGGTTGTGAACGCTTTGCACCAGATGTAGCCATACATCAAGGATTACCAGTCCATAATTATTTGATTATATATGTATATTGTATACGTAAATGAAATAATGTGACTTTGTTTGAACTACTATATTTCGACAAACGACAGTTGACTCTCTCCTTAAAGTCAACTGACATCTGTTGAAACACTTCAAAACTACAAATAACTACATATGTTAACGTCATCCATTGAAAGATATTGAAAATACATAGGTACATAACTACATTTACTGTGGTACATATTTTTGTGTTCATCCTTGAAGAAATACAAAAAACTAGATTTACTATTGTAAAGGGACTTAATTGAAAAATGTAAAAAATATGCAAAAAAAATAACAAAGGAATTTAATATAAGAAAGGAGTTAATAAAAATACTTTCATTAGATGAAAGGTGTTAAATCATTTAACAAGGGTGTCCGGGTAACTCAGAATGAAATCAACTTAACCTCGTTTGAAACTTCATTAAAATTGATGATTTTTTTTTTAAATTGGTTAAATAGGTTACGTTAGGTTAGGATTACGCAGTATTTTTAAATTATTTTTTAAAAAGTTTTTAATGACTTTTCAAAGAGGTGTTGATTTGACCTGATCTAAGTTGGCGTGGAACCTTTATTTATTTATTTATTTGAGACACAAACAGGATATTTACAGAGCATTATTTTGGTTAATGTATAACAAATTAAGATACAAATATAAATATCCCTAGACTAATGTGTCTACAGTAATAACATTAGCGTATTCACAGACACATACAAAACAATGTAAGTATTTTTTTACATAATTTAGAAAGTTAAATAGAAAATTTGAAATACATGAAAGATACATAATATTTAAAGTGTTTATTAAAAATAATAAAACAACATTTTAGTTGCACAAATCATGGAGATATTTCTTAAAACAAGTAAAATTATTCACAAAAATATCTATTATAGAGTGTGATTTAGTGAGATCGTTGTAAGATCGTGACATTCTAGATATGGGATTAAAGTATCCCGTATTATTGTTAAAAATTTCGGTCCAAAATATGTCAAATTTTCTGGTAGGTTTGGGCCTTTAACAACATAGTTAGAAAAAAAAAGTCAATTGACCACTTTACTTATTAGATGAATTTTTTTTAGGCGGCGTACTGGGTGATTTTTTTTAAATACAAAAATTGATGTATCATTAAAAGGGTTGATATTGGACCACACCATATTCGTTCACTTTGATTTCAAATAACCTCCCCTATCACCTCACATTGTTTGATCCATAGCTTATGGAACACCCTGTTTATATAATAATTTAATTTTTGAAACTTTGATATAATGTATATACAATACGTCAATACGAACTCTCCATCAACAGAGATAAAAAAAGTAAAATAAATCTATTTAGAAGCCATAGTGAAATAGTAAAGAGTGCAGAAAATATCCAACAAACTACCACGCGTGACTACGTGTATTTTTGTATAAATAAAAAGTGATTCGTTACCCAAATCCATAATCTCATACTTGATAATCTCACTAAGTGAATACAGTGACTAATAAAAAGTAACTATTTTAACAAATCACTATAATACTGTGGCTGTGTCAATCTAAAAACACATACAAAATTTAAGCAAATCCCAATAACAGTGATTCTAGACTTATTGTGCAAAAAATCAATTAAATAAGTGAAAAAATACATACATTCCAGTGACATTGAGATCGATACAACATAATTCATAATCACATATTCACATCAACAGAACACAACAGTTTATATTGTGAATAAAAGGCGGTATCGATACCTAGCGAGATAGCCCAGTGGTCATCGTATTTGACTGTAGCTCTGCCGACCTCAGTTCGAAACCGAGTGAATCCGAACAATTTTATTATGTTCTTCTTTTATTATTATAATAGGAATTTAATCCTTTTATTAATATAATTTGAAATAACAATAGCACCATCTTTCTACAAAACTTATCACTAAAATAATTCAAAATGAGCAGACAAAGGAAACCAGCGACATCTTGCGACGCAGATGAAAATGACATACCTTCAAACAAGACTGCTCCCAAACAAAGGATCAAGGACACCCCACAGAATACGAATACAAGTGAAGTACCTAATTCTAATGAAGAATGTAACTCCCTCTATGAGCGCCTTACGAAACACTTCGATGCAAAAATTACGGAAATAAAAATAATGTTTACAGATGAAATCAATGAACTAAAGAGAAGCAGTGAATTCATTTGCAACCAATACGAAGATCTGCTCACAAGATTTAAAAAAATGGAGGATCTACACAAAGAGACCAAATACCTACGCGAGGAAAACGAAAATAAAAACATTAGAATCTCTTCTCTAGAATGTCGTCTGGCAGAATTGGAACAGGAAAAACATTTTGACAGCATAGAGATGGCGGGAGTAAAGCTGCAGCCGGGAGAACCACCTGTGGAAGCGGTACTTCGGGTCGCCAGCTCCCTGGGAATGCCCCTGCTACAGCAGGATCTGCGAATGGTGACCTCAACACAGGACAGGAGACACAACACCCCGGACAAACTCCGTGCTGCCTTCCACAGCCTGAAAACTAGGGATTCCTTTTTAACACTAAAAAACGCGGCCAAAACATTAATTTCAAACTCCTCCATATTCATAAGTGAAGTACTTACACCGTACTACAAAGAATTACTTTGGAAAACGAAGCAATCAGCAAAAGACAAAAACTTCCAATTCGTATGGTTTAAATCCGGAAAACTGCTAGTCCGGAAAGGGCCAGGGGAAAAAATTATACAAATAAAACACGAAAATGACTTAAAAAAAATTATGTAACTAATGAAGGTCACTCAAACCTCATAACAAAACTATCCGGATTTATACAACATCATGGCTGATCTACTCTCAATGAACTTAAATAGCTCTCACCAACATCATATAACCAACGACCCTAAAGTATGTGATGATATTTTTAACAATCCAGATTCTCTGACACTAATTAACCAAAATATAAGATCACTTAATCGTAACTACGACGAACTTGACATACTCTTACACAACTTTAATACAGATTTCAAAATTATAATCCTAACGGAATGTTGGATATCAACCGCTTTTACAAAAAAACATAAATTAAATTATACTGAGTATCACACATTAAAAAACAAAAATCAAAATGATGGGATTGTTGTGTACATACATGATAGTCTTAACGCCTCTGTTTCAGAAATCGACTTGATAAATACTAACTGTCTACAAATAATCATCGACTCAGATACGTGTGTTCTCGCCCTATACAGATCACCATCCACACATAACGTTACACCATTTATAATAGCTTTAGATACTCACCTAAAAAAACTCACTTCATACAAAAACATCATTATAGCTGGTGATCTAAACATAAATATACTTCCTAATGGCCACCCTCAAAATATCGATTACCAACTGATGCTTCTGGAACACGGCATTATTAGCATCATTAACACTCCTACCAGAGTAAGCAAAGACTCAGAATCATGTATAGATCACTTTATGGCAAAATCAAAAAGTCCAATATGTAGTGCAGTATACGAATCCACAATCACAGATCACTACACAATTATGATAGGCCTAACTTTGCTAACTAGAAACTCAACTTTCCAAAATTATACCACAAAAAAAATAATCGATTACGTTAACCTAAAACAATGTTTAGAAATAAAAACGTGGGAACATCTTAGAAAATATAACTCGGCAGAAGAGGCCTGGAATTTCTTTTTAACATACCTACAAACTCTCATTACCCAAAATACCAAAACGGTATGCATACCTATTCCACACCGTAAAATAAGACTTAAAAAATGGATTACCCAAAGCATCATAAATAGCATTAAAAAAAGGGACAAATTACACAAACAAGTCAAACTGAACCCATATAATACCTCGCTATATTTCTTCTACAAAAGGTACAGAAACATCTGTTCTTTAACAATACGTAAAGCCAAAGAATTATACTATAGAAACAAACTGATAACATCAAACAATGACCCTAAAAGCGTATGGTCAATTCTGAGGGAAAGTTCGCATTCACAGAAGAAAAAAGACGATACCATAAAAAATCTACTCATTGATGATAAAGAACTCCACTTTCATGACAACCCTACACGTATTCTTAATTACATCAACAAACACTACACAAATATTGGAGCTAGCCTAGCTGAAAATATCAAAATTACCCAGCCTTCCCAAGATATTCAGGAACCTCAAAACAATACATCTAACATAAGCAATGAAAATTTTAACAGACACTTCAAATTACAAAATATTACAATAGAAGATACCAATAAAATAATTCATTCACTAAAGATTAACAATACTGCGGGTCCTGATGGTATAGACTCTAAAACTATCTTAACATTAAGCCAACAACTTATACCACTCACATATTTAATTAATCGTAGTCTAAAAGAAGGAATTTTTCCTAGCTTACTAAAAAAAGGCCTTATTATTCCAATTTTCAAATCAGGACAAAAAAATAATGTTAACAACTACAGACCCATTACGCTACTAAATACCATTTCGAAAATCCTGGAAAAAAACTATTAAAAAACAGCTCCAACACTATTTAGAAGCAAAACAAATACTCTCGGTAAACCAACATGGCTTCAGGAAAAACAGGAGCACAGAACATGCAATAGCTACCGTAACGGACTTCATTACACATAATCTAGACGCTAAAAAAAAAGTTATCTCTATTTATTTAGATCTATGTAAAGCTTTCGACACAATTTCACATAAAAAAACTTTTCAAGAAGTTAAAAAACATTGGCATTAATGGAGTAGAATTCAATTTAATTAAAAGCTTCATGTCTGACAGAACGCAACAAGTAAAAATTGACAACAAGACAAGTGAACCACTTTCAATTACGTACGGAGTCCCACAGGGGAGTGTACTTGGCCCTTTATTATTCCTCATTTATGTAAATGAACTGTGCGACATTAAAATTGAAGGTAAAATCGTAACCTTCGCTGACGATACAGTTCTTCTCTGCCAAGCAGCCACATGGAAAGATGTATTTATTACAGCCGAAAAAAGTTTATCAATCGTCAAAAAATGGCTAAACAGTAATACTCTTACAGTTAATACAATCAAAACAAAATATATCACTCATAGTATTACACAAAGAGGTCAACCTCCATCAAACATAGGCTTGATTCTACATGACTGTACTTTATCCAACTGCCAGTGCGAACAAATAGAAAGGGTAAAACATACAAAATGCCTGGGCGTTATTATTGATTCACACTTACGCTGGACTGACCACATTAATTTCATCACAAATAAACTGAAACGAGTCATGCACCTAATAAAGTACGTTAAAAACATCTTCCCACTAATAATACTAAGATCGATCTATTTTGCACTTTGTCAATCTATTGCCACATATGGAATACTAGCTTGGGGAAGTGCTACAAACATAGCAATTGACCCAATTCAAAAAATACAAAAAGCAATAATTAAACTCATCCTGCAAGTTCCATTTCACACAGATTCTAGCGAAATCTACAAAGCATTAGAAGTCATGTCAATAAGACAACTTTATGCCAAATCTGCTATAATATACCTTGTCCAAAACAAACAACACATTCCAATTCAACCAAAAACTATAACAAAAACCAGGTCCTCAACAAATAAAACACTGAACATACCGATAACCCACACCACACATGGACAAAGACACTTTCAGTATTATGCAACCAAACTTTTTAATTGCATGCCCATTACTTTGAAACAAATATTATCTGCAAATACATCTACAAATATTCATAAAAAATATATCACTGACTGGATTAAAAATCAAGATATTAACTTTATACAAAACATTATTATTCCCAACCAAACGTAACAAAACTATAAAAAGTATAAAATTAAATAAACCTAAAAATTAAGTAGTTTTTCAAGTATCCAACAACTATACATACAATTTATATATGTGTGTACATATATGTATGTGTATGTGAATGTGTATGCGTATGTATACGTATGTATATATATATTTATATGCATGTGTGTAGGTACATGTATTTTTATGGATGTGTATGTATGTGTATGTTTATATATTTTTTATATTCCTCTAATATATTTAAATACTTTTTTTTGCTCTTCTAAATAACCAATGTAAAATAAATATTAAAATTTGAAAAAAAAAAATCATATAAAACTTCCTATTACAACACATAAATACTCGTCATACATAAACATAAATAAACACGTAAACACCTCAGCACAGGTTCTCCTAGTGAGGTGTTCACGAAACATACAACAATACCTATCCACAGTTTCACCTTCACAAACCTACCTTACACCCAACATAATAAAATTACAAAATATATTATGTAAAAATGTTTTCGAAATTGATCTATAGGTAAATACTGTAATATATAGAAATAAATAAATAAATAAATGTACACACTGTCACTTTGGGTATTGCTTAGATTATTTGACGTGAGGTTACTAAGACTCTTGTGAATTCAAAGGGTCAGCTACAGATCAAGACTTAAGGGTATCAAAGGAATTAGTCTTCCTACCAGCAATAATTTACCTTTGAAACATTATTCCATTAAAGGTCTATTTCCTCTACCCCTACATTATAAATAATATCTTACTAAATCCATAAATCAGACTACAGAACATGGCAGGGGTTTGAACCTCTGAATAAAACAAATATGTACTTATGCGACTATCAAACCAAACTGTTCCTCCAAACGCTCTTTGCTTGTGTCAACATATCTCAGCCTTTCCCCTAAAAAAGGGTTGATGGCTTTGGTATTGAAATTGAAATCTATATTGCCTCAGTAGCGGCTTACAAAGATAACGTATTCATTCTTTTTAAAGGAGGAATGGATTCAGTGGAAATCGTGTAACAAGAAAACGGAGAAATATGATTTGAAGCGAAATTAAAGTATTTGAAGTGAAGGTTATTCGGTGGCATTCCAAATTAAGTTTGCTTATTTTTTGTAATAAATTTGGATTAGTTATTTTAATGTTTATTATTGTGACAGCTATTTCTGCTTTTAAAACCATTATGCCAGGACATCATTGCGATGTCCTCTCACCCATTCCATCCCCTTTCCATTCCTTCCCTTCCCCACTTCCTTCAGCCTCACACCATACTCCAATTGGGGATGCCATAGTTCAACTGCCTCACTTGTCAACACAACACAAAAATCACAAATATAATATAGATCCTAAGGAAAAGAGACATTTCCAATCAACCAAACTCTGACAGAGTAAAAGTGAACAAAGAGTATAGAACATCATTTTTGTTAATATTGGCAAACTTTAAGAACAGCTAGCCACAATCAATACGAATATTTTTTTAAAAAACTATTTGCATTCAGAGCAAACAGAAAACACTTAATTTAAAATTAAATTTGCGTGAAATGAAAATTTTCTTTTGTAAGGAACGAGGTTTAACGAGTTAAAAGGTTGAACTTTTTGTATAGAAAAAATAATATTCATTGAAAAAAGTTATTTATCTTTTTTTCTTCTACCATCATGTAGGATCACCTCCTTCTGTGTACTTTATTCCCGGACCCCCTTTGCTATGTTGAAAAAATTTGGTTTTAGAGAAATTTAAAAAGAAAATTCCGTGTCTTCGGCGAACGTAAGAAACAGTTTTTCCAGGGATACAAAGTTAGATAATCATTTATATACGTTAAAAATAATATCGGGCCCAGTACACTTCCCTGTGGTACTCCATTTTTTATCTGTGCTTCTGAATTGTAAGTATATTCCCAAATTTGTTCATAATTATATGTAGTAAGTATATGAATTTTTGCATACTTCTAATTTTTTAAATTACATATTTCACCAAAACTACAAATACCTTCCACATTTATGACAAAAAAAGATATGCATTATATGTTCACGCTAGTAGCGTAGAAGAAGACAAAGGAGATACAGTACCACTTGTTGATAATAATATATCTACGTGTTCACATGTTGCTCCCAATTGACTTTGGCGGCCATCGATGCGGGTAAAGTTCTGCCGATATGTTTGAACTTTACACGATTTTCCGTGTGACAGCGTATGAAAGGGGGGTTGCGAATCAATCATGCTCGGCAGCCGTATCGGAAAAACGGATACTAAAATATATTTTTGAAATTCGCTTAAAAGAGATCGGGCGGCCTTAATCCGGAAAATTGTTTTCCATTTTCCACACCTATCTTAAATTTTGTCTGCTTCATCAACAATTGTCGTCATCCAATTTCCTATTTATTTTATAAATTCGATTGAATTTAAATTTTTTTTTAGAGAAATATTTTAATTTTTATTTCTTGCTGGGACAATTCTGGTTTGTTACAAAATTTATTTTAGGACGGAAGGAACTTACTACAATTTTTGACAAGCGTGAGGTAAAGATACAATTTTACATAGGTAGGTATTTTGACATCAAAAATATTAGTTTCACATAGTGTGTAGCATAAAAATAAAAGGCGTGTTAAGTAGAACAAACAACAAGAGAAAACAAACAAAGAAATAAACAAGGATATGCAAATACCGATGATTACAGATAAAGGGGAAATGAGAGAAAGAGAAACAAGACAGACCAAAACACGACAAGAAAATAACATAATTTCAATTTAAATGTACTTTAAAAAATCTTCTTTTAAAGCATTACTTTGAAATTGTTTATTATGCTGGTTGTTTTTGTACAAATATCGAAGTGAATTATATAGTGTGAAGGCAATATATAGTTCAAAGATTTTGTCCCATATTTTGTAGTGTGTGTTTAAGGAACGCGTATTTAATGTTATTTCGAGTATTGTGGTTGTGGATATCTTGATTGTAAAGTGGCTTTATGTTAGTGTGAGTTGATTGTTGGGTAATTTGTAGGATGATTTCTTTATTAGAAAGAAATGTGATCGGAAAGATACCGAAAACTGAAAAGATGTCCCTGACATGAATGTCGCACAGAAGTTCAAAAACATTTCTGAAAGCTTGCGGTCATAATTGTATTGCTGTATTTTTTTCTTTAAAAGCTACTGATGTTTCCAGGTAATGAACAAAGTTACGATTTTCATATTTTTATATTTCTTCAACTACCATAATAATTATCATTGATTGTATAACAATGGAACGCGCGATGCCTGGGAGCTAAACACGTTAGACCACCCAACAAAAAAACTAATTGATATATTAATTATTAACCAAAATCCTTTTTGGAATCAACGAAGAAAGTTATTTAAAAAAAAACCTTCTCCTGAACAATTTACTTTTCGGCGG
The DNA here is from genome assembly GCA_936435175.1 of Glyphotaelius pellucidus. Taxonomy (NCBI): domain Eukaryota; kingdom Metazoa; phylum Arthropoda; class Insecta; order Trichoptera; family Limnephilidae; genus Glyphotaelius; species Glyphotaelius pellucidus. The sequence goes on from OW386543.1 coordinate 40,221,673, forward strand.
TTACGCTGTTCTGCCTTTTATGGGTCGATATGTAAAATGTCTGTTCATTTTGACTGTTCTAAAACGGGCAAATTGCCTAGTTGGACAGCCAAAGCTCATTATAACAATGTATTTTTTTTATTTATTTTATTTATTTATTTCTATTCTTGTACATACACTTTACAAATAATTACATAGTTTACGTAGATAATAGGTTTAGTAATAAGAAAAAAAATGTTAAAGATCCGTTACTGTATGTAAATAGGTTAGTCGTAGTGTTTTGTGAACACCTCACTAGGCGAACCTGTGCTGAGGTGTTCCCATGTTTGGGATTAAGTACTATTCTGTCGACCTAAGTAGAAACACCGTATCCTCCTTGATATTGTCAAGAAGGGCACTGTGGGTCGACCCATGGCGGCAGTATCATACACATAAATTAAAAGATTAGTTGTTCTTAGAATTTAGATTATGAGTAAGATAAATAATTGTCTTGATAAACGGTAGATATATTTTTCTATGGACCACGCGCCAATGTAATATGTAATGTTTCTCAAAATAAATAAATACATATTTTCTGTATTGTAAAACTGATATTTTGGGATCTTAAAACTACTGTTCGGCAAAATCACCGTATTTTTTAAATTAACTCACACAAGGCCCTGAGGAAGTACATTTTATAGACACAAATTTTACTTATCATTAACAATTCAATAAAATATATTTTTCAGTGAAAAGATCGTGGTCGAACCAATGCCACACGACATCTCTTTTGAACCTTCATCTAAAAGTTAAACCCAGGTTAAAATACCTAATTTGTCGGCTTAGTGAATCTTCGGCTGTTAGTTTTCAGGGGATTTTGAGTCTTAATACTTTATTCTTTCGTCTTTACTTTTTGTTTTCGCCCAAATCCTCGGATTTATTCTTTCACGAGTTTACGCTTCGCAAGTGTCAGAAATCTGAAAAAAAGTTTCCGCGCGTAAGGATGACGGGAGTAATCCAGTACTAAACTGATGAAATTGCTGATTTGTTTTAAAAATCCAGGAGTCAATTTTTGGTTCAATTCTTGATTTTTTTCTTCCCTTTTAAGTTGAAGGGGTTAATCTTTCTTATTTCCATCATCGTAATATTTTGATGAAATTCTTCCCCCAAAATTCTTTAAATTAGCATTTCTTAATAGTGTCGTGTCTTAGTTTTCTATTTCGTACCTACATATATAATTTAGTTTTATCTAACGAACAGATATATAAAATACTAATATAATATAATCTATATACCTAGCAATATAATCTATCATTTTAAAGAAAACTTACATTTTTGCAAATTACATCATTCTAGAGGAGTTATTTCATATTTGTGAAGGTAAAAGTAATTAGCCCCCCGAAATAATATTTACTATAAAATTATATTTTTTGTGCATTATTTACCAATTTCAAAGGTGATTTAAAAAACAAGTTAGTAAAAATATCAAACGAATTTATAAACAATAAATGAAACAAATAACTTTGTCGTAACAAATAACACTATTTAATTAACAATATCGACATGTTTCGAAAACTTAACTTATTATCCTGACGAAGAAAACATAGTTTTCGAAACATGTCAATATTGTTAATTAAATAGTGGTGTACACAAAGTTATTTGTTTTCATTTATTAATAATGACGCCACAAAGTGAATTTGCAAAGTTTGAAGAATTTATAAAGAACCGATTTTTTGTATTTATGCCCCGGTAGACAAGTAGATTTTTCCTTGATGCATTTGAAACAAAATATGTTTTATTCTTTGTTATTCGGCGCTTCATCCTCTCTGCACATCCCTTCGGGGTTACTCAGTTATATTTTGTGTAATTATGTAAACCGTATTTTCCCTAAATAAAATTATCCTTGCTTGGGTGTATAATATAGTGTAAATATATGAGATGTCTATGCGATGGTAAACCATTCATCCGATTGCGATGAAACTTTGCGGATTAGATGTGCGCATGCCCTCGATAGTTTCTATGAATATTGGGAAGCTCTGGCATTATGAAATTTGTAAAAAAAAATTCCAATAGGTGGCACACGAGCTGTTTGAAAACTGAATGTATCGGGACTGAATGTACGGAATGCGGGAGGGCGGAGGGGAACTCGAGAGGGGGTTTTGCGGGACGGAGAAAGCGGGAGAGAGGAGTGGGGAGACGGAAGGCGGAGAAGATGGAGTGCGAACGCTTGAGGGGAAGGGGACGCGGGAAAGGAAGGAGAGGCAGAAGGGGAACGGGACGAATAGGAAAGGACACTCAGGGAGAAACAATTTCTTTATTAAGTGGCATAGCAACGCATGCCGGGAACTCGCTAGGTGTATATAAGAATGCCGGGGGGGCGACTATCGGCGGATCAACTGTCATGGAACCAAAAGTAATAAAGCCCGTGGATAATGATTTCCCTCGGGGCCGTCATCTTTGGGGATGTTGTGCGTAGGATCTTGTTGAAAAGAAGGTGTTTGCTGGGGTCTCTAAGACGCCCATAGGTATTTTAGTTTAACTCAAGAATGGGTCATAGAAACTGTTCTAATTTACAATATTTAGACAACTTAAGCCGCCGCTATCCGAATTTCGACCGATTTCTTACATATCTCCCTTAAACATTTGAAGTTTTTAAGCTCTTAAAAAAAAATATTTTATTTTTGAAGATAATATCTAAATACGTTCCACGCCGAAACGCAAATTATATGAAATTCCCTCGATAGAAAAAAAATCGCAAAGTATGCTCTGAAAATTATTTAAAACAAGTCTCGTATGTTTTTAGGTTTTCACGGCCAAAAAGTATTTTTGTTATTGTTTTTGGGGTGTTGTACACCAAAGCTAAACGCAAAAAACCATGCTGAATGTTTTCTAACACCAGCTCGTAGAGAAATGGAGCTGGTATCGATTCGACACACATAAGTAAACACTCTCACCAATATCATTTACTCATCTGCCCTGATGATGGACACTGTAACGCTGTCCGAAACGTTGGCTAAAGAAGGAGGTAGCGAAACACGGCATAACACCCCAAAAACAATAACAAAAATAAAACAAGTCTATTTCTATCATTTTACAAGTTATATTTGTGAAAAAATTCATAACGTTTCTATAAATGATACTTAAGATACTTTCTGCGAGATTTTTGCTCTATTTTAAACAAGTCGTGTTTTATTAAGCATTTTCGCAATTTTCGCTTCATTTTTATCACGTAAAATATTAGCGCGCTCTGTCCAACATTCGTAATTACATATCTCTCCATCTTCTTCTTTTTGGGCCGGGAAGCGCCGCCTTAAGATGTTCTGGGTGCTTTCTAAATTAGTTGCGAGATATGACGGGAAATCCGTCAAGGCAACGCTGGTTGCGAGCAGATTGGATAAGCCCGCCCCGTTTTGCCGATAAATTTGGCACGTAACCATTCTTACCCAAGACTCGAACCACGATAGACGGTGCTCTTCTGATATCATAATTCTCAACTGCCATCTATTGAGATAATGCAGAACTTCGTACATTAAGACAATTCTCGTATTCACTTGGAAAAAGGATTTGATGAAAAAAACACAAAACGAATACGTCACACCTAAAATGTATAATTCTCAAACGAAAACGGCTTTCGCGTAGAGGCAGTTCTTTTGTATTGCCCACAAAATATTTAACTCGCCAAGTGTTAATACTGGGAAATCGAAAATTGAAAATCTTCATTCCGTAAGTTGGTTCATAAAAAATCGATTATTTATAAAGGTAAGGAACTATTTGAAAGAATGCCTGACATCGTTAAATTAAGTTAATGTTTGAAGAAGTAACTTAAGTTGCTCTGTTGTTGTTGATTAATTTGTGTTATTTCACAATTTATTCATATAAAATAATACATAGTATATTTGCGGCGGTAACCGGACAACTCAGAATGAAACCAACTCAGAACCATCTCAGATAAGTCATTTAGAGTGATAAAAAAATGGTTAAATAGATTAAGGTTATCGGCTAATTAAAATTATTTTTTTCATAGCTTGTAATGACTTTTCAATGAGGTGTTGAGTTGACTTTATTCTCAGTTGACATGGAACCATTTGCGGCACGTTCCAGAGTGGAAGATACTCTCGATATCGCCCTGGTGTAAGACCACCATTCAGAATTGAAACGTTGCTTAAAATGGCTTAAGCCATGTTTGGTGACCGGATCGGAATAGCCAGGTATTTCCCACCTTCCTCTTCCCCATCTCCTTCCCCTACCCACTACCTTCAGCCTCACAATATACCCCAATTGGGGATGCCATAGTCTCGCTGGCTCCAGACGGGAGCAGTTGGAACTCTTGTGCGGTAATCATATAAAAAAAAAATTCCCGCATGATAAAATCTTTTGTTACTTTATTATGGTGACCAGATCGGAATAGCCGGGTATTTCCCACCTTCCTCTTCCCCATCTCCTTCCCCTACCCACTACCTTCAGCCTCACAATATACCCCAATTGGGGATGCCATAGTCTCACTGGCTCCAGACGGGTGCAGTTGGGACTCTTGTGCGGTATTCACGTAAAAAACTCAAAAAAATTAAAATTATTTAGCTAAATAATCATTTTGTTTATTCTCTTTACAAGTAGAGTCATTTATTTATTTACCTATCTTTATATATATATTATTTAAGCGAAATCAACAGTCTACGGTAAACAATTTGTGCTTGTCCTATCCTACTTAACTTAGAAACCACTTAAAGAGTTCTTTGTTACACAAAAACATTATGTTTAACAAAAAATATATTTAACGAATTAACAATAATTACATAAACATAATTTTACAAACTAGCAGTTAAAAACCCGCTCCACAGGGTTTTGCAGCTAGTGTTTGTGACCACATTATAAATCCAATAGGAACTGGTTCCAGAGAAAGCCTGTTCCTCGGATCCACTGTCATCCAGAGATAGTCACCGGGACAAAGTGACCGAGATGGGCAATGACGTCACATGTAATATACAGCCGCTTGATATAACTGAGTATTACAGTCAATCTTTCCATATTCGTAGGGATACTGGTAGTTCACTAAATCGTTGTACTTATAATCCCTGGGGCACGTCCACACCATCCTGCCGACGGAAGTGGCGACATCATGTGACGATTTTTTTAAATTTAAAACTGAATTGCAACGGTAGCTTCGTTTGAAATTCCACGTACACAGATGTTATTTGTGGCGCGGAGGGTAAGGCGTGGCTTTAGGCATGCAATCGAAGTCGTTCTGAAATTCAATCACGCAGACGGAAGGCTGTTAATACTGTTTGATACAAATTTCACTACCATAATACCGGCATTTGCCTAGTGCGGCAGTCAAAAAACCTGTTAAACAACTGTTTACGAAGGTATGTTTTTAGGTTTCCACGGCCAAAAGTATTTTTGTTATTTATTTTTGGGGTGTTATGCCGTGTTTCGCTACCTCCTTCTTTAGCCCTAAAGAAGGAGGCTAAAGAAGGAACACGGCATAACACCCCAAAAATAAATAACAAAAAAAACTGTTTACGAAAGTTGTTTTATTAATAAAGAAAAAAACAAAAACTACAGAAACGAATGTCAATTATGTACAAATGTTAGACGGGCATTTGGGGTGATTGATAAAATACAAAGATAGAAATAATTCACAGGTAGATAAAGATACATACAGATACGCGTAAGAGAAATACGAATCCCTCAGAATAGTTTCCCGACGGGTGATTGGTCTCATTAGCTGGAAATTGATTTGGTGGTCTGTTTCGGTTAACGAGGCATTGTAGCGTCCGTTTTACTACGGCGATATATTGGGGTGTTTTATGGGTGCTTAGTCGGTAACTGATTTCCCAAACTCCTCACTGATTGGACGTGGAGCCTGTTGGCTTAAATAAATAATAAATATTCCGCTAGCTTTAGAATTTCCCGACCTTTAAAAGGCCTTAAACAATACGTTCTCGTAAATATCCGGGACTAAAAACCTGTCTTTACGCATATTGGAAGCGTTATCATCTTTTGGCGTGTTGCTATTATTTTATCTCTAGCGGCAAATTACGGTTCCACTAAACACTCGTTAATATAAAACCGTCATAATTTAACGATTTTATCCTTACAAAATATTTGTTCGAGCTTTAGCGATACTCTTTTACAGAATTCGGTTAGTTAAAAGTACATATATATAATTCTACCGTGATGTGATTATTCGTGAATTATTCGACTTCTGGATTTTAGCATCCGAGAAATTTACATATCTCGGAATCAAAATTAAGTGGTAAGAAACTTGGCGTTGGCGGCGTATTGGAGCGGTTCGCGCGGTTTTTTATATTTCTTTGTGCGTTTGAATTTGAAGATTTAGGTTATTTAATGAGTTCTTTGTATTGATTAAAACCGCACCCAGAAAACGTCTTGTTGATTTCTTGTTGAAGTTTTTGAACTCTTCAGTCAGACAGATCTTTTAAAAAATAATGTAGGTTAGCCATTCTCTTCCAAAATTATAATATTTTGGCAACACCTATATTTTTGCCATGTAAAGAGTTAACATTAGATGATATTACGCGAATGAAGCAAGGAAAGTGCCATTTTGAATCGAAAGCATTCTATCCTCTTTTATAATAGAAAGAAGGATAAATACAGGTAACTCAATTATCGGAGGACTGAATGCCGTTGGCGCTTACAAAAAACTATCCAAAGAAGCAAATCTAGCAGTCCACAGCAGACTACTAGCTTCGCTTGATACCTACCCTGATGTATGGCAGTCAGGCATGGAACTGGCAAAGGAAGGATGAAAGTAGAATGAATGGTGTAGAATGAAACCACTGAAGTATGTTTGTAAAACTGTGTATGATCGTCTTGGAAATGTGGAGATCCGCAAAGAATGCAAGGCTGATGTAAGCGTAATAAGATTAAGAAATTTGTGGGCGTACAGAGCAAATGAACGAAGAAAGCAGTGTAAGGAGAAAATATAACTCCAATATATAGATAGAACCTAACAACAAACCATAAAATAAGCTTTTTGTGTAAATTTCGCACAAAGTCCCAATTGTCAAATCAATCAACCGTCTGGAAACAGTGGGACTATGACATCCCCAATGCTCTAAGGTTGATTGAGGGGATTGGGGAAAGTGGAAAGAGGAATATTTGGAAATACATGGACATTCAGATTTCAGAGGTGGACATCTTGGTCTGCGAGCCAGTCTTGGGCCTCAGGCGTCGCCCTGTCGACCTCAACCCCGCCGGGGAATGAACGGATCGGGCATTGATTGGCCACATGTTGTTTGGTTGCACCGCACCGTCTGCACCGCACAGCATTCACGCATCGCCGACTCTTTAAGGCCCCATCGATGCATCGAGTGGGTACAGCGGCCATGGGAGCACCTTTTCTTTTTGGTGGAGAACCAGATAATAGGCAATAATAACTCAGGCCTTCTCTAAATGGGGTCGTGCATGTGCATTTTCCACGTTACGAGTTTCCCATTTCGCCTAGCAATGTGGTACAATAAATTTACTTTTAGTTATCAATAATTTTTATAAGACACTTAAATTCCACAACATTCGTTTTAATTATTAAGACGGCCTCCGTGGTCCCGAGGCAAGACTCTCGACTCACAATCCGAAGGTCGCGGGTTCGAACCCGGCGTGCGCAAATAATTTTTATTTGATTTATTTGTGTTATTTCACAATGTATTCATTTAAAATAATAAATAGTATATTTGCGGCACGTTCCAGAGTGGAAGATACTATCAGTATCACCCTGGTGTAAGACCACCATTCAGAATTGAAACGTTGCTTGAAATGGCTTTAGCCGTGTTTAGTGACCAGATCTGAATAGCCAGGTACTTCCCCACCTTCCTCTTCCCTATCTCCTTCCCCTCCCCACTACCTTCAGCCTCACAACATACCCCGATTGGGGATGCCATAGTCTCACTGGCTCCAGACGGGAGCAGTTGGGACTCTTGTGCGGTATTAACTGTAAAAAAAAAAAAAAAAAAATTACGCATTCGTTTTACTACGCATCAGTACAATCTATTCTCCAGTATGCCGTTATCAGTTGGGGAGCACCCCATAGAAATTGTTCAAAAACTCATTATAAAAATTATTCTAAAAAAACCTCCAGACTTCCCGACTGAACACGTATTTGAAGAGTTTAAAGTCCCAACATTCAAAAACCTATTTATGAAAAATTCAATCTTAAAAATTATAAAAGAAAAGAAAAACACTTATTCATAACTGAAAATCGTACCAGACTCGAGCATGTATTTGTATGCCCGAAATTAAACACTTCTTTTGCCCATCATCGTTTTACATACCGAGGAAAATGCTTCTTTAACAACCTACCAATAGAAATCAGAATCATCAATGACAAAATACAATTATCGAACTCTTTCAAAAATCATTTAAAAGAAATCATGAACGGGAAGCCTGCTTCCCCTATTTCCACATGAATGTAACACTAAAAATTGTACTTGTTTTTACTCTTACAGAAAACATGGATGTCTTTTAGTTAAAGGGTCTTGATTACGATGTGTTTGTATTAATGTACTAATTATACATGTGAAACACGTGACTGTTTAAATGTATAAATAAAATGTAAACTCTTCTTCCACCCACAAGCAAATGCTTTTAATGGAAGATCAGTAATACTATAATATGTACCGTTTTTAAGATAAACAAAAAAAAATTTAAAAAATAAAAAAATTTCACTTTCAATGTGGTTTAACGAGTCTGTTTAATGCGAAGATTGAGAAATCATCTCCAGAGGTTTTCGTTTATTTTGAAACTCTTCCTGAAAATTTTAACTGAAATGTGCATTTTTAAAGATAAATCTTTTACAAGCGTACCTTGTTTACGTACGAGTAATTTACATTCCAAATTAACATAATAACGCTTTAAATTACCTCGGCAAGCACCGAAGCACGCATAATTTATTTTAATTCTACTATTATTATTGCAGAACATTAGAGGTAAAGGATGTTCCAATGGCTTGGACTGATGTTAAATGTGACAAAAGCAAATGTCAAATGTTTTCGACATTTAGTTTTAACATTTTTTATATTTGCTGCACACTGGAGGCCCTGGGGAAATTTATTCCCCTCAGAGCCTACATCATCTTTGGGATGTTGGGTGAAAGGAAAGAGAGTAAGTTCTGGGAAGGGAAATGTATGGGGTATATATCGAACGTGTAGACTAGATGAAACATGGCATTTGATAACAACAACAATGTAAGCAAATTTACTTACGACAGTTGGCTCTAGCGATTATTCACTGTGGATTTTTTTGCGATGGGTAAATCTCAATATTTTACACTTACTTTGGAATGTAAATTACCCGTATCTAAAAATTAGACCATAACTTTCGGCAAAACTCTTCAAAATATGTATCTTGGTCGAGAATGTTCTGCGTCTAAACTACTTTGCTTCTTCTGGACTTACTCCAAGAATGGCTTCATCAACCCGTACACTCTGCTCTAATGATGAATTCTGAGCCCCTCTTGCCTCGGAATCCTGTGAACTTTCTGTCGCTCACAGAGGCCCTTGAAGTTGCTAGACCTACTACCTCTTTCCATCTTGTTCCGGGCTTCTTAGCCCGGAGCCTCGTTGCCCGGAGCCTCGGATCTCTCTCTCTCTCTCTCGCTCTGATGGTGATGCTAAGCCTGTCAACTGATGACACCGTTGAGAGATGCATGCCACGCACACAGCATGCCCAATAGAATGCAGACCTGTTATTAGCGACCCCAAGGTCTGCGCTACCAGTGAGTTCACCGGCGGTCATCCCGGCTGCGACGATATTTGTGGGTTGCTGCGACCGCTCTGGTCTTGGGTGCTGGTGCCGGATATGTAGCAACCCGCCCACCATCATGCAATGACAAGCCTTATAAGTGACCGCCCCGGCCTTGCTTGCTGGTGACGGCTATGTAACAAACCACCACCACGCAAAGACAAACCAGTCTACTTGTGAGTTGCTGCGACCTTCCCGGCCTTGGGTGCTGGTGCCGGATATTTGGCGATCCACGCTATGATTAACCACGCTATGATAAGCCGGTCTGTTTGTGAGTTCCCGGGGATTCCCTCCTAACATGAACGCTGGATGCTCTTTCCTTAAAATGCATATTTTCGTGCTACAGTACCCATGCTGTGCACTACCCGAATCTTCAACAGCTGTTAAAGTGAGAAAACATCCTTTTCAAGACATTGCAATGGTCGGGCGTTCCTGAGTGCCGGCGCTTATTATTTACAGTGTTTTGAAGGCCTACAGATCTTGTACAGGGTGGGTTTGAATTTGTGAGTCAGTGTGTCCCGACCCTGCCCGCCACGTATTTGATGGGCAGACGCATCTGCCGCCAAGATCCGAAAAAACCTCATACATGAATCCGGGCACCCTTTATGGGCCACTAAAAGTAGCGAACCTTTCAGGGTGACCTACGGTAAAGGTGATCCAAAAAATGGTTCCCGGGGCGGCGGTACCCATACCCGGCTTCCAAATCGAAACTGACTATTGACGATTTCAGTCTTTGGCAATTACAACTATGGAAAGATTAACAATCGAACAGCGTGTTAAAGTTATTGAAGCCTATTACGTAAATGGGCGTTGAAACAAAAATGCAATTCGCGCACAACAGCGATTTTTTGGTCAGCATAGTCGACCTATTTCATCTCAGTGACTTCGTTAATAAGCAGAATTACCGCATTTAGGCTGATAAAAATCCAATAACGATTGTTGAAAAGCCAATGCTTCCACAAAAGGTCACTGTTTGGTGTGCATTTTCGCTGGCGGAATTGTTGGACCGTTATTTTTTCGAAAATTATACTCGGAATTAACTCATGGGAATGCAACTTCGTTGTATGTTTTATTTAAAAAAAAAAAAAAAGGAATTCCATTACGGTGAATGGTGAGCGTTACCAACTTGCCATGATAACCAAGTTCAGTGGCCTGAATTGGATGCTGTGAATTTCGAAGATGTGTGGTTGGAACGGGACAAAGCCAAGAAAAATTTGTGCTTTATTGAATGAGATATTTCCAGATCGAATCAGCCACCTCAAAATGACCACCAAGATCGTGTGATTTGACACTTTTGTCTTATCTCTAAAGTAAGGTCTATGCCAAACCCAAATCCTTTGGTGGGCCAAAAAAAAATTACTGAGCGAAGGGCCACACACCCGTGGGGGAGGGGGACAGTTTTTCTTTGGCCCGTCAAACGCCAGCCCACATTTCCATATAACTCCGTATGACCATATTGTTTTCGTCGAAAATTCACGAAATGCTTATACTAAAATTTTTTGCGATCAGAAAATTGTCAACGTATTTATAAAAATTTGAATACGTGCATTGCCAGGAGACATAAACGGACATTATCAATCGTGTTATAAATAATCATTGTAACGTTGAGATCAATTACTAATATTTTAATACATTAACTTGTTTGCCCTTGGCGTGTTATAAGTTCACTCTTTCACTACACACGCACTTATGTATGTCCTTTGCACTCACCCTCCACTTGTTAAAATCAGGTCAGTTGCATTCGATCTTCCGATAAATGTGCTGAAAAAATATACTGGTTGGAATGGATTGCGAAAATAAATTCATGGTGTCACCATGCGCCTGGCACTTTTCAAGAAATAAATAAAAACCCGCATCGAAAGTTCGAGGTCTATTAACAAGAAAGTTCTAATTTCACAAAATAAAAAATAAATGTGATAAATTTACAAGAACAATTATTTCTTTTTGTGTATTAATAATGAAACCCAAAACATAGAAAGCTGAAAACTTTTGGTCCGAAAAAAATCTTCAATTAGGCCGCAGGTTTGGCATGCTTGGTCTATCTATATCTATGCCAACAAGCCAACAACAATTCACCAGCTGAAGGATGAGATAATAAGACATATTGTTGAGATCGAGGAGCAATTATGCAGAAATGTCATCAGAAATTTTGATCATCGAGTGAAGGTGTGCTGCCGTAACCTCTACGAACTTTTGAGCGATATTATCTTTCACACGTAATTGCCGTGTACCAAATAACATGGTTCGATAAAGATTTTTTTTAAACAAATGACAGTAAATAAACTGTTGAAATTGATCCATTTTCTTGAAACACCCTTTACATGTAATACAAACTTATATAAACTGTTCGTTTTCCCTAGGCAAACTTCCCGTTTAATTTTGACACTTGAGAGGGGAAACCAAATATTTGTTTAGAGCGTTGTGTGCCATTTTCTACCAAAATTTCATCGGGTCGTCAGTAATTTATGGGCTTTCTGTACCACTGAGAAATATGCAAAAACAAATGAAAACCCCTCAGTTCCAATAAATCTTCATTATCTTCGAGCGTTGTCTGTGCTGCCCGCTATATTCTGCCCGAAATTGTTCAAGAGGGGTTGGTTTGTAACGTTCAAAATAACTAATTTGTGGAAATGTTTTTGGTCCAAAACTTTAACTAAATAATTAAACATTTTCGCCAACTCCTTCCATTATCATTATCCCCGTCTCAGCTATTTCGTTTGTCTCCCTTGTAATTTAATTTTGTTTATGCCTTGCACTCGTAAAACATTTATAATATTTTGTTTATATCTACCCGAGGAGACGATCTGTTTCTTTTCCCAACAATCTTTTCTCCGAAGCACTTTAATCTCTTCTTGTCCAATACATTTTTTATAACACGGAACTTACTTCTCCCTTTGTATTTTACATAATAAAATACATACATTTTATAAATAAAATTTCTAACCACAAAACGCACTTTTTACAAGGCTTTATTTTATTTTCATTACGTTAACGCAGTAAAGAAGGAAAGATATTTTTTTAATAATAATCATAAATAAAAATATTTCACAAAAAAATGCCTAAATTGCCTCCAAAATGAAGCAAAACTGAATTATTTAATTATCATGTACGTTTTTAGATTATTTATTATTTTAACTTTATGAGTTAAACCTCAAACTGTAATATTTAATTAAAATGAAGACATTATGAGCGAAACTCAATCGAAAATCTCCCAGAGGTGCCAATATCTTTTTCTGATTTTTCTGTTTCCAGATTTTCGATTGAGTTTCGCTCATAATGTCTTCATTTTAATTAAATATTACGTTTTTAGATTTTCACGGCCAAAAGTATTTTTGTTATTTGTTTTTAGGGTGTTGAGCTACCTCCTTCTTTAGCCAACGTTTCGGACAGCATTACAGTGTCCATCATCAGGGCAGATGTGGCAGATGGAAACGTTGGCTAAAAAGGGAGGCAGCGCAAAACGGCGTAACACCCCAAAAACAAATAACGAAAATCTTATATCATAATTTAAAACGAGATAAATATAATTTTGATTAAAAAAATATTATTTTGTTTGGTTGGGATTTTATCCTCAAATCCAAAATTAAATTTTGTATGAAACGGGCAGCGCAGCTGCTTTTCTTAATTCGTGTTTAAAACAAGTTCGTAATAAACTCAGTGAAGATAATAATATAACTTCATTGCTTACTAGTGGCATACTCAATTTAAGCATCGAAATTTTATTTAGTCAATCAATCTTCTTTGTGATGAATCAGAAAATGTATTCCAATTTACCCTCACTACTTACTACCAGCAGGATATAGACCAACTACAAATTCCCAAGCATCCAATTCACGCTCGGAGCGTACGTCATGTGCACATCTCGTTGATCTCTTTGATGGAAAATGCCAGGCGCATGTAACTATGTGATCCATGGACTGGATTTCCCAGCATGAACAGATTGTACAATATGTACACGACGTAAGTACATGCGGCAAAGGAGTTTGCATCGTGAATGGTATGCCTCGATTTAGAAATTAGGTTTCAAGTGTTTTAAAACTAAGTGTGTATTCCTGGAAGATGGTGTGCAACGTTGAGAATTAGTGGATGAAGAATTTCCTGAATATTTTTTTTGAGAATGGTGATTACAGACACCTTCTAATACCTAAAATAATAATAATAATAAAGTTTTATTCCAGGATGTGGGGAGGATAGTGCAATCCCACACGTCCCATATGATTGTACATATTTATATAATATATTTTATAACATATTTTAATACAACAGATTTTTTTTAGAACATAGAAAATGAAAAAAAAACAAAATAAAAAAAAAATTTAATAAAAAAAAATTAATAAATAATCAATTCTATTCTTCAAGCTCGGGCCCAGCGTTCACTCAGGAGTGGGGTTTGGTGCTGGAACGCTGCGGTCACCACTGCATTGTCGGAAGCCATTAGCCGCATCCTGGCTCCAGTGACCCGATGTCTCATTAGACCGGCAAATCCGTTCAATCCTAGTTCAGTGAACATTGTCGATGCACTGCTGTATCTGTGTATATAGCAGTGCATCAAATATATCAAGTAATAATTCTAATATATAAATTTTAAAATTAATTTAACATAATACTAAAATTCACAGCAAAAATAAAATAAAATATCTAGGAGTAATTATCGATACAAATCTGAAATGGAAGGAACAAACATGTCGAGTGGTAAAAAAAATTGAAAATCAGTATGTATATTTTTAAGATTAAGAAATTTTCTGTCGATAAAAAATCTATATTTGATCTACCATGTCTTAGTTCATTTCCACTCTAAAATACGCTATTATTACTCGGGGATCCGCGTATAAATGTAACCTTCTTCCAATAGAAATTGTACAAAGATCAATTATTAAAATTATATTTTAAAAAGTCCTTGGACTATCCAACAGAACGTCTGTTTGAAGAATTTCAAGCACCTCCATTTACAGTTTTAGAAATTAATTATTAATAATTAAAAAATTCATTAATTCAAATTATAAAAGAAAAAGATAAATATCATTTTTTAACTGAAAACCGAACTCGAGTCCAACATGTTTTTCTATGCCCAAAACTATCTATCATTACACTGATCTGGGAAGAACTTTTTTAATTCGTCCACCGGAAGAAATCAGAAGCATTAATGATAAAACCCAAATATTGTTCTTTGTAAAGAAACATTTTTAAAATATTCTAAAGGAAAAAAACTACTGCCACTTAATTAATCTTACAAATATCCTTTGTTTTCCATTACATTTTATTTTAAATCATACGATTATCAAAATAAATACTACATCACACATATATTCATGTACAATGAATTATTTAATTACTTATAATAACATTTATGTACACTCCCATTCCAAACACAAGCAAATGCTTTCAATGGAAGAGTAGTAAAACCCTAAGAAGTAAAATTATCATTGTGTACCATGTAAAACATATTATTAAAAATAATTTTAAATAAATAAATAAAGTTCATTGAACGGGTTTGGGGATATACACCCTCCTTGCTTTACTCGCGATCACAAGAATATCGGCTAAGAGTACTTACTTGCCCAGCGTACAACGTTTTCTTGCTGAGAGTACCATCGGGATAGTGTGTTGAGATAAAATATGCTAGGTATATTTTTGGCTTTGAATTTCTCCCACGGGGTTTTATGTCAAAGGCTTTACTTAGGTCTAAGTAGTTTTAGTAAAATTCTATTATTTTCTTTGCGGAGGACATTGTCGTATTAGCGGATAATCTGTATTTAAAGCCCATCTGATTTAGAATTGAATGATGTCTTGAATCATGGCGTGGATTTGAACTGTAAATAAATCTTCAGTTTTCTTCAGACAGTGATGAAACTTTGCATACTTGACCTTCAAAATAAGGATAAGATCACTGCCTATCTGAGATTTAAAAAATCAAACCCTCATTTCCTTTTCTCACCCCGTAATTTATTTATTTATTTATTTTGAATAAACGCCGATTAACGACTTTTACATAGGAATTACTATAATTAAGTGGATTAATTAAATGGATACAGAATATGCATAGTTAAGAAAAAATATTCATATGCCAAAAAATTAAAAGGTACATATTAAAGTGACAGCATAAAGTAGAAAAAGAAAACCTCATATACATGTTTAATGCAGTATTCTAATTCTTTTTGATGAAATTTTCCACACTTGACGTTCAAAATAAGAAGAATATTGCTGTCAACATCTGATCTCGAAAAGCTCAGCATAAAGCCCTTGCAAAGCCGGGGACATCAGCCATGCGTAATCTATTAATATCTACAGATATAAAAAAGTGCCCTATGCATCTTTGTTTTTTATAAAAAATTACAGTTTTATTTCTAGATTGATGAAATTTTGCTTTCTCGATCATCAAAATGAGAAAAAGTTCAAAGTGAAAGATGAAGCCATGCGAAATAATGCTAAATCATACAAAATCATGTGTTTTTGTTTTGAAAATTTGTTCGCTTGGAAGTATTATAGATGCTACAATTAATTACTGCGTGTAGAACGCATTTTGACCTTAAAAAATAACGAAAATTATTTTTGTGAATCTTTTTATAAGCTTAGAAAATAATAACGTATTAGGTTTATAAAAAAACACTTTCAACTGCAAATTCTCCTACTTATAAACCTCCTTTTGGATATGGTATTATTGTATTATGTGGCAAATTTAGTTTTTTTAATAATAACTGCAAAAAAATGATATTTATGCCTGAACTTCACAAAATAAAATAAAATATGCATTTTTGCGTTGTTATTTTTGACATCGATCAGGACGGCCGGCACTCGACGAATTTGGATTTTTAAAGTGAACCTTATGCCATCGACATGTGAGCTATGCATTTGTCACACCCGTTTTGTATCAGTTTCGCCCCGTCTGCCTGCGGTGGGGAATAACGTCCCTAGACTCTGCCGCGCGCTTGGTTCCGTGAAATCAATTTTAAATTTTCTTGTTATTACAATAAACAATGCGTAAGAAAGGAGTTAATGGTTTTTAAAGGCCTTTACGAAATCAACCTGTAAAAAACAATTCTCAAATATCTTTTCTAACCTTTCCAAACGCCTTTTCTCAAGTTTTGTCAAGTATTTTTAAATCCGCCCCAAAAAGTGGCGTGGAATTCGATTTTGATTTTTAGATCACCTTAAATAAGATTTCACAAAACTTCCCTACCCTTTAAAGAAATTTTTGATACTACTCGATAAAATTTTGCGCAGTTCGCGTTCAAAATTAGAGGAAAATAAATGTCTACTCGTATGTCTGATTTTGAAAAACTCTTTGTAAAATCCAAACAACGCCGGAGTGGTCTGCTAGTAGAATATATGATATGACACCTGGCGCCGAAGCGACTCCACTGAACTGGAGACCGTGGAGGTTACAACTTGGCCAGGCATTACTAACGGCTGTCGGAGCTTGACGTATTGCTTATCGTTCCGCTCTAAAATGCTGATTTATTTCTAAAACCGTAAATTTCCCGAGAGAAGTCTAACTTTATTCAATAAAAAAAGCTAATTTACAAAGAACAAGTTTTTGGTAGAAAATTTTAAGTTCCCAAAATACAGTTGACACAGTGTGTTACAACCAGCAGACGTTCGGCTAATTTCAGTAAGGTTCATCACGGTTTTTGAGAATTTGTTCGATTGTCGAACGCGAGAGTCCCTTTTCCGCACAGCATACCTCCCCCGAACTAAGTAAATCACAGCTTCTCCGTCTTCCAAGCACGTCCAAGTACTTCAATTTTCATTTTGCATTACATGTTTTGAATTATGTAACCTTGTAAATATGCAAAAGCGCCATTAGATAGAACTGCTTGCATCTTTTTTTGACGCCGGTTAAGCAGAATAATATGTTTTTTTCTTTATGGGTTTTGAATACAATACATATTTATGAATACAAAGTACAAAATAATTATAATATAAAGTAATTGGATAATTTGTAGAGCGCCGTTTTTGTGAAAAATCACCTCTAGGGCGCTCTACAGCTTATTGAGAATTCCTAGATTCTATCTAATTTAACTATTTACAAACAGATACAGAAACATACCTACCTGGCAGGTCACTTCCGTAAAACACACTCCTATTATAAAGTTAATGCTTGCAGAAGATACGGCTTCGCACGTTGAGGGCATTATATTTTAAAAAATTGGACATGGCATGATTTTACATTATTTTCTACCACCATCACTGTTGGCATTACATTTATTAAAAGATTAGTGGCAAAAGTAGAATCGATATTTATTTTGAGAAGACTGGAGAATTTAGGACTCTTTAAGGCTGGCTTTACTAACGCTTTTTTTGTTTAATGTCGCGGGCATTGAAGGTGAGGGTGAAAAGTTTTTTAGTTTATGGGTACGACTGTCTGAAAAGGTGGGTTTTAAGTTTAGCTCTAAATTCCGCTGCATTTCTGATCATTCTTAAGTCGTGCGGCAGTCCATTCCAGGCTTTAGGTCATATTATCAAAGATGATTTTCTTGCCTCTGCGTATTTTAAATTGTATCAAATGTATTTTGCGAGTTGAAATGCACCACAGATGGTGCACGGATGTAAGTGTCCGTTTGGAAAATAATTAAAATTTTCGAATATTTTTGTAATTGTGACATGAAAAAATTACTTACGATTTGGGTCAACTTGGAAGTCCTTATTCGTTTGTATGAGATGCTCCATAATATGTGGAAACTACCAGGAAGTTTGAAGAGACACTTTTGCAGGAAGACGTTTGCTTACAGGTTGGTGCCATTTTCATGCGTTCAGGCAATTTCGGATTACCATTTTTGAGATATTGGTCTCGCGAAGTAAATTCACACATCATTATTTTAAATGGTAGAACGCCCGCTTAGTTTTGGAACTTATACAAGCGTCGACAGCAAATTTTTCTACTGCAACTAATCTTACCTACGCCTATAAAGCGGCCTCAAAGACAGTTATTTACCCAATGAAACTATAAATTTTCATTTAATTCTGGTGAAAATATTATGAACATTAAAGATGTCTACTTGAAAGTTAATTCAAATTTATCAAGTTGACTAATGTTGCATATAATTTACGCCATAAATTTTGGGATTACACACATTATGAAAAACTTAGTGCGAATATCAACCATTACTATGGACAACATTATGATAAAAGCCTGTATTTTCAATAATTACGAAGAAAATTTGTTTGTTTATCACTATTCATCTTTTGAATTTAGAGGTAAAAGAAACAAATCTAAAAGATTATTTTAAGCTTTTAAATAATATTTTTTTTCATGCTAATATTTAATTTGGGTGAATCCTTCTATTCCTATTGTTTTCAAGGTTGCTTCAAACTTTGAACAGAATTAATAAGCCCAGATGTGTTTCTGACTACAAAAAACACTGTCCTTCAAAAACAAAACCAAATTAATTATTTCATCCCGAGTCTCTGAAGTTTCTGATAAAACACGAAGGGATAGAGGAACTCCGTTGTGTTTTTAGGTAAGCATTTTCACGACAGAGATGGATTAAGTTTTCAATTTAAAAAATCTTAATAAAAAGGATGACAAATTTTCAGACACTCAGCTTGCTTAATGAGCACGATTGGAATTCTCCAGGAGAAGGAAATGGCTCAAGGATTCATTTAAAAATCCGACAAGTTTGTTAGAATAAGGAATTACGTAGGTACTTTCCACTAATGGAAAAGGGAGCGAACCACAAACGCTGAGATTTTAATTTAAAGTTCATTGAACGAAAAACCTCGTTAATGAGAAGGCACTGAGTTATTTATATAATTTTAATGAGAAATAAAATATACATACCAAAGAGAAATAACATTTCGAGTCAAGTCAAGTATTGACTTTTCTTAGAAGCATTTATTTAAAACAGAAGTAAAATATTATTTGTCTGATATCTTACAAAATTGATGTATTTACAAAAGGAGCCAAATATAACATTTAAAGCCGATTTTTTTAGTTTATTGTAAAAGCTTACTAACTTCTTGTAATTTTAATTCGATTTTCCTAAAATATGACGACAATTCCCGCCTGTACGTCTCTCTCAATGATTCGATTAATATTGTTTTGAAAATTTCATTGATAGACTAAAAGTAAAACATAATTTTGTTTTGAAAGGTGTTTCGTCAATATTTTCAGAGATATAACAATAATTTCCATGAACTTTGGCGAGTGAAAATTTTCTCTCAAAATATTTAACGACATTAAAAGCCCCTCAGTACACCGCCTCAAAGAAAAAATAATAATTTTGATTGATCGACGTGAAAGGTTTTTAATATAAAGCTACCGGAGGGAACATTTTTGGGACCAACAGGATGAAACCAATTTTCGAAATGTGTTGCGGAAATTTTTCAGTCGTGTTTAACACGACTCTGCTCCTTGAAATATATTTTTAGAATTGTAAATAAGCAGGGCAGATTATTTTCTCGCCGAAACGGGCTGACTCGATACTTCAATACAACGTATTTTGCTTTTAAAATTTCGCAAATGCTGCACGGTCTTTTTTTCACAACTTTCCCCATTCGGAGATGCAATGTTCCCACTGTCTTCGGACAGTTAAGACTGCGTTCACGCAAACTAAAAAGGGGTTGTGGAAATGGTTATTGAGGAATATTAAGTATTTATTTAACGCCCAGAGGGCTTTTACATGACGTGTAGTATAATTTAAATTTTACAGATACTTTGAAAACTTAGGAAATAATAAAAATAAAATTACATTTGATAAAAGTCATACAAACACAGAAACAAAAACAGAAAAATACAGCTATTTTATAGGTTTACAAGATATGTGTTTAGTAATAGTGTTGAAACAAATGTTTTAGAAGATCCACAAAACTCGCCAAGTTGATATTGAATATGTCAACGTCACCCAAGTATTGGTTTCCCATAGTGTGAAGTCGTTGTATCGGAGAGTGGGCAATGTAGTTACTTATGAGTGCTGCTGTAGAATATTGTATTTTTTCGTGTTGTTACTGTGGGTGTTCGTAAGTTAATGAGTTGCAGGAGTTCACAATAGTTGAATTTAGAGAAGTATTTTAAGTATAAGTACGAATTATTATGTAAATTACCAGTATATTGAGCAAAGAGTATAATTTTATAAAATTTGTCGACAAACTTTTTTAGCATTTATTTCATATATATAAGTATGATGAAATAACTGGTACGGTAGATACCGGTTAATGAATTCACCGGCTAAAAGACTCACGCATAGTTTCGTGCAACGAACGAAACATAAAATAAAATAAATAAATAATCATTTTCGCGATATAAATTCCATGTCACGCGTTGAATATTTACGAATTACTTGAAATTGGACATTGTTGACTGGAAATATTTACATTACTTGATTGGATCGGCTTTTGCAAATAAATGAACCAATCAAACGGACACAATTTCACGTCGACAACAAATTCAATTAAAACTCTGAAACTTTTAAACCCAGTACCCACTTTTGTGCCTATATTGGGAATGGGTACGTAGCTCGAATAATTTATTTGTCTCTAATGTCTTTCTGCTGTTATGTTTGTAAAAAATTAAAATGACTTTGAACGGCTTTTCACGCAAATTGTTTTAATTGCGTTGAGGGAATTCGGAATTTTTACTAGGAGGAGATCAGGTTTTAGTAGAACTGAAAATATTTAGTGCCATTTTAGCGCCAAGTCTATCAGAAACTTATGCGATATATTATATTAAAAGCGATATAAAGTCAGTATCCCTTTAAATGCCAGTAGTGAAAATCCAATCGCCACCGTACGTCGGCTGACACTATTTTCGTAATAATAACTTACAACGTTTTTTGCTTAAAGATATTTTTGATAATTTTTTTGAAAATTTGGTAAATATGAAAAAATTTGTTTATCTATAGCACAGAATCTCAACCTTTTTTTGTCCACCGCTCACTTTGAGAACATTTTTATTTCTAGCGCCCCCTAACTCTTCACGAAGAAGGGGGCTTAATGGGATACCATGACAAGGGTTACATTTGCTACAACGATACAAGGGTTACATTTGCCACAACGGAGGGGGCGTAATGGGATACCACGATGCGTATATTTGCCACAACGAAGGGGGCGTAATGGGATAGGTTTAATATGTTTGTGGATGGATAGCCCCTAATTGTATGGGGTGGGATGGGTTTCTCTGGGTCTCCTACCACCCCCTTGAAAGTCTAAAACGCCCCCCAATTTTCTCTTGGTCTTCTACCGCCCTCTGAAGGTTTGAAACGCCTCCAAGGGGGCGTTTTTGCTCACGTTGAGAACCCATGATCTACAGGGTGTTCGGGGGTAAAGTGTACAAACTTCAGTTGATTCTACGTTATGGTAGAATTAAAAAGAGTAAATAACTTTCTTCGAAATTCCATTTTTTTTAATAGTATATTTCCGAAGAAGATCATTATTTTTTCAAAACAAACAATTTAACTTTTTTACCGGAAAACTACCTTAAAACATTGAAATTTCTAAAAAAGTTATTTTTCATTTTTACTTCTACCATCATGCAGAACCACTTAGTAGTAATGTAGTTTCCCTAGGATAACTACAGGGTGTGGCAGCAAGACTTCCTTTTTTAAAATGCGCGCCATTTAGTCGATCCATGTCGTAGCGGAACACCAGTGGTCTCGTTCGAGAGGCGGAACTATAAAGTTTTGTCCCGACACAGCTTAGTCGCCATCATGCGTTGGAACAGGGAGGGAGAACGTAAGCCAGTCTTTCCAACGCATGATGGCGATTTAACTGTGTCGGGACAAAATTTTATAGTTCCGCCTCTCAAACGAGACCAATAGCGCTCCGCTACCACATCAACCGATGAATGGCGCGCATTTTAAAATAGAAAGTTAAACTGCCCCTATACTTATGTTCATGGAAATGTTTTTTTCCTCCAATGTTATAAAAAAAATATGATTTAGTGAAAACGTACGAAAGTATTCTTGAGTTTGATTAAAATTTTCCAGCTAAATAAACGAGCTTTGCAGTAAAAATAAGTAATATGAGTAAAATAAGTCCTGCAAATAAATACGGTGTCTTTTGAAAATCAGAATTCTGATACATGGAATTAAGCGGCCCGTTTTTTCACAGATAAAATATACTTATTTGCAAGTGACGAAACGATAAGCTTAAATGATATTAAGGTTCGCAATTTCTTTGCCAAGCGAAAAAGTATATTTTAATGTGACATGAGTATTTTTTATGGTTCAAAATATCATAAATTCGAGGCGGGTACGGTTAGCAAATCTACGGTGAATTTCTTGGTACCCTTGGGGTAAGTTTGATGAAAAAAAATTGCCTAAAAACCCAACGTAGTAGTGGTTTTAGGCTTTTTTAGGCTTCACTAATTATTAATAGTGATGAAAAAAAGCATTTGAAAACTTTTCTGACCTAGTTACCCTAAATAAATAAACATTTTGTTGCTTCGCGTTTAAAACAAATGCCATTAGACCTCACGCTAAACTGGTGCCAAATATTTATAAAGGCAAATAATAAAATCAACAAGTCATTTTTAAACAAAAACTATCTGATGTTGATTTTTTATGTTAATACCTCCCAAGAGTCCCGTCTGAAGCCAGGGACATAGTCTCCTTCGTAGCATCCGAAATTGGGTTTGTTGTGAGGCTGAAGGAAGTGGGGAGGGGAAAGTGATGATGTGGTTTAGCAAGGTAGGGCGTCGATAACCTGGTTTTTCAGATCTGGTCACCAAACACTGCTAAAGTCATTTCAAGCAACGTTGATAAACGTGTTCGAAAAATTACACCATTCGCAACAATTTTATCGCACGAAAGTGAAGTATTGTAGTCTGAGTAGTTAAAGCCGGCCGTACACATCCGATTTCATCCGGTAGTCGGTTAAGATAGTCAATTTGTTGAGAAAACCCGCGCACGTCCGATTTTTCCATCTGATAGTCTGATCAGACTACTGGAAGGCTTCGCGTCATATAAAATAGGCAACGTCCTTCCACGTCGGCCGTCCAATCGGATCGGACGGTCGACGCGGAAGGGCGTGGCATATTTTATTACCGATCCGATAATCGGATCGGACGTGTGCGTCGGTCCTAAAAAGCTTTACTCAACACAACGTATTTTATAAATTAAAGGTACACAATTCTTACGTTCGCAAACATTATAAATTTATTAAGAAAATGTTGCCACATGAGCGGGCAAACAATTCCTCAGTGCTTACTTGCGGTGATTTTGCATTCCGGATAAACAATTCTATCTTCGTAAGCCAGTTTTTCCATCAATCAAGTAGCAAAAGATTTTTTTTTATATGATTACCGTACAAGAGTCCCAACTGCTCCCGTCTGGAGCCAGTGAGACTATGACATCCCCAATTGGAGTATGTTGTGAGGCTGGAGGTAGTGAGGAGGGGAAGGAAATAGGGAAGAGGAAGGTGGGAAGTACCTGGCTAATCAGATCTGGTCACCAAACACGGCTAAAGCCATTTCAAGCAACGTTTCAATTCTGAATGGTGGTCTTACACCAGGACGATACTGAAAGATCTTACACTCTGGAACGTGCCGCAAATATATATACTATATATATATATATATATACTATATACTATACATTATTTTAAATGAATAAATTGTGAAATAACACAAATTAATCAAATAAAATTTATTTGCCACACCGGGGTTCGATCCCGCGACCTTCGGAATGCGAGCCAAGAGCCTTACCGCTGAACTACGCCGGCCGTCAAACCACTACCTTCAGCCTCACAACAAATCGCAATTGGGGATGCCATAGTCTCATGGGCTCCAGACGAGTGCATTTGAGGAACTCTTGTGAGGTAATAAATCGTACCGGTGAAATATTTTCGATTGTCCGTTTTACATAGTTCGAGTTCGTAAAAACATTTCCAAATTATCCGCCGGCGCTAAACCAACAGTAATTTATCAGCGTAAAAACAAAATTGATAATAAATGGCGTTCAGTGGAAGATTCACGTGTTTACCCGATTTTTCATGAAAATTCATTCAGCCTAGTACTGATTGCTGTTTTCGGGTGCTCGATCAATCAATTAATATCACTTTTTTAGCAAATTGCTTTTCTGTTTCCGAACGCAATTGGTTTATGTTTTCTCTTTGAAAAGTTACGAATGACGGTTAATTAATTTATTTTTTTATATTTTCAGTTCAAGGTCTCGTTGAGTTATTTTAAATTCCATCATATTTGAGGTACCTAAGTATAAATAAATAAGACGAGTTTTTTCAGAGAAATTCAAATGTAACATTATCTTCAAATGGCCATTCAGCGCCATTTTGTTTTTTTGCCAGTTGAAAAGTCCCCGTTACCCCTCAGGCCGATTTTTTTGCTTTTCGGAACAACTCATATAGGTCTCATAGAAATCGTTGTCTCCCTTAAGAAAAATGGTCTCAGCCAGAGGTTCCCAAACTTTTTTTTTCTCGTAGAACACTTTCAAAATTTTACTGGTCTCGGTGGACCCCCTCCTGCTGGTACATTTCTACCATATTCCCAAAACTCGACACGCGTTGTACTGAATATTGAATGGCGAGGTGTGATCTGTCACAACGGAGCAGTACCGGATCTACCACTTTTTCAAACGGAGGCAAAACAGAACAGTATTCGAGATTATATTTGCCACGATAGAGGGGGCGTAATGGGATATGGAACGTGCGGGGTATGGGTATATTCCCATCTCAGTACACTCATCCCATTTCACATTACGCCTCCTCCCCCTTGCTTAGCTGGGCGTTATAAAATCTCATATAACCGGTCCAAAACGTGCGCGTCAGTCGCTCTGTTATGAAGGGGGCGTAATGGGATACGAGATGGGGGGCTGGATGGGATATGGATATGGGGCAAGTGGGGTTCCACGAAACCAGTTCGTGGACCTTCATTTCTTTATCGCGCCTACGTGGACCCCCGTCAGGTCTCCCGGATCCACCTGGACGGGTCCGCCTATACCACTTTGGGAATCACTGGTCTAAGCGGTGTTAAACACCACGCTTTATACTTAAATATAAAAATTAACCACAAAAGAAGTAAAAAAAATACAACGTTTTGAAACGCAATTTGAATCATGAATATTTTTGAATTTTTGTTAACTATTTTTACATAGTTACAATGACAAGTAAGTGAGGTGACACTAGCATTTATAATACATTTGTCTAAAAACATATGTATGTGTTTCAATTTTTTTTCGTTACCAGTATCTTTACTTAACGTGAGCACATTTTAAAACTTTTTAATGTTTGCGTGAATAATTTTTATAATTAAAAAAAATATTTTTATTTAAAATTATAAAATTTTAAAGCGTATTTTATCATCGTTCACCTTTCAAAAACACTTTTTAGTTTTCCGATAAATTCAGAAATATTTCTTTTGTTTTTAAGATTTTTATTTTTTGGATTTTAGTCCAAAGCAAAGGAAATATTTTGACCCCCTGACAAAATATAGCCGACGCCTGAGGGGTTAAATAAAGCCGATTCTTAGTCCGTTTCAGCTTTTGAACAAATTGTGACCAGCAAAAGAGGACAACTATCATGTTGTTTGGCTTGTTAGCTTTTTGCAAATCGATGGAAATCTAAAACGCACCTGTCTTTGATTGGCTTTAAACGGGGACCATCCATATTCCATATGTCAAAGAAACTAAATGGCGCCAAATCGACGCCTCATTTCTTAATTGTCCAAACGACCATTTTAGTTTTTGTTCAATCGCCTTCGCCGTCTTTAAAATGAAAAGTAAAGTATTAAAAATGATAGTTAATCACTTCACTGTGAATTATTTAAACTTATTAGACCTTTGCCTTTACGAAAATAGCTATATCAAAGACGTATCATAATTTTTCATTGAAATAATGAAAGAAAAACTTCTCCTCCTGTAAAATTTTCTAATTGTCGTTTGGACAATTAAGAACTGAGGCGACGAAATGGCCAATCGATGATAAAATCTTTGTACTATACAAATATTGTCACAAGTGAATTTCTACGAAACAAATGGGAGCTCTCTTTTTCTGAAAATACAAAAAAATGTTTCACAACATTTAATGCAATTACCATACGTAAACTTGAACATTTTGCTGTAATTCTTTTATTTACATTTATATTTTATATTTCAACGCAAGATAGGAACGTCATGAAGGTTTTGTCGAAGCAATTGGTCCCCAGACCTTCAGAGGAAAGGAATTATGGCGGTAATAAAACGATTTAATATTGTTGCTTGATTTTCACGTTTAATAGATGTCATTTTCTCCGTGAGATTTTTTCAACCGTTTGAAATTCCGCAGAAGGCTAAAGTCGTCACGCATTTATTTTTTGACGCAGCATTTGAGTTGTTAAAATATATTCCTTTAAAAAACAACTGCTTTTGTTGTATCGCAGTGCTATCGCTTTTGTGGTACTTTTGTTGTAAAAGAATTCGTTTTTATTATTCGTATGTATTTTCAAAAAAGAGAGATTGTCTTTTTTGTTATTTATTTTTGGGGTGTTATGCCGTATTGCGCTACCTCATTTTTTAGCTAACGTTTCGGACAGCGTTACAGTATCCATCATCAGGGCAAATGATGGCAGATTACAGTGTCCCTTATCTGCAATGTTGGCTATCGAAACGTTGGCTATCGAAACGTTGGCTATCGAAACGTTGGCTAAAGAAGAAGGTAGCGCAACACGGTATAACACCCCAAAAATAAATAACAAAAATACTTTTGGCCTTGAAAACCTAAAATCATACAAGAGAGATTGTCGTTTTTCATTTCGGATGATAATGCCAATATTTACAATTTGGGAGGCGGTACCGCCACCTCGGAACCATTTATTGAATACTTCTGCCATAGGTCACCCCAAGTGATTAGCTACATTTAGTAACTTAGCAAGGGTGCCCGGGTTCATATGTAGGGTTCGGTTCCCGGGTTCGTTTTTTACACCTTACTTTATTATTTTTAAGCCAGTCAAAAACAACCGGCAACCTTTATGTTTGTCTGGACACGATGCTTAATTTTCCGAAATTTAATCAGATATTTAAAAAAATTAATCCTGTATTTAAAAATAATATTCAGAAAATTTCAATCTTTGCACTAAAAAAATACAAGTGATTATGGGTATGAGGGGGGTAGTCTAAAACCTCACCACATATCACCAGAGGGGGGGTTTAAAAAGTTGCTAAAAAACATCACGCGATTAATGGACGACCACCATTCAGAATTAAAGTTTGCTTGAAGTTGCAATAGAGCACAATAGCCAGGTGCTTCCCAACCTTCTCTTTCCCATCTCCTTTCCATCCCACAGCCTCAAAAATATTTCAATTAGGAATGCCATAATCCCACTGGCTTCTGAGAGTTTACTTTTTTATGGTATCTAGATAAAAAAATGCACTAAACGAACTGAAACCAAATTTTTTAATTTCAAATAACTTGTTCATAATGACAATACGACCTTGATGGCATATAAAAATTAAATAAGATGCTGTATTATGAAGATGGCGAGGCACTCCTATCCTGAAATTTTCTTCCAAAACATACTCGTATTAACTTCACATCATTTTTACTTTTTATCTTAAATTTCAGCAACTAAACATCACCATCCTCCCCAAGTAATAAACTGGTGTTTGTTTTTACCTAGGTCATTAAATCTCCCTCCATACAAACAATTTCAGCGCCAGTAACGCGTTCAAATACTCACTCCGTAAAAGCGTTCAAACAAAATTATTGTTTTTAATTACAGCATTTCACAGCTTCGCACGCGAATGCGTTCGCCCGATCCCTCCAATCGATCGTAAAGAGTTCGTTTGATACAATCCCGTAAATACACATTTCGGGCGAAACGCTACGTATAATTCAATGAAGCTGATGAACTTGTGCTAATTGGAAGCAAGGAAAATTGTCAAAGTTGAAATTTCTGCGGGCTCTTTGTCATGAAGTTATCGCGGACCAGGGCTCACAAACAAGGAAAAAACTTTAATGAAAACAGATTACGCGTTTAAATTTTGACATTATATTGATAATTTAAGCCTTGGAGATACGAGTAATAAACAAGAACAGATCTTTATTTGAGAGGATGTTATTTAATTAATTCGCCAAGTATAACTGTAATTAAAGCTACTAACTACCTTTGAAAGTTGTAGATCTTTTGTGATGTCAGATTGAATTAAATTATCTTTATAAGATTTCTTTTGCACAACTTACGTTTAGTATCTACGTTTTACACGACATTGACATGTTTGGTGTAACTCTAAGTGACCAGCTCAGATATGGGGGCTCCATCGAAGCCAAAGTTAAGTTAGCCTCTCAAAAAATGGGCGTTCTGTACAGGGCCCGCAGATATTTCATATATATTCATCCGCCATTACACAGGGACATCCCTAGCATGGCGGATGAATTAACACAATTTTTTTTGTTCATTGTATAAACTTCTTTTAATAAATAAATAAATAAAATTTTAATAGTATACAACTTCTAACCCTGTACAAATAATAAGTGCGCCCCACGGTTGAATTTGGCTGCCACCTCTGGTCTGGAGCCCCAAAATACCTGAAAAAAACCCTCGACGCTGTGCAGAAACAGGCGATTCTCCTAACTTAAACGGATTGCAATCTTTAGAGCGCAGGCGTCGGGTGGGAATGCTATCCTTGTTCTATCGGTATTTCAATGGAAGATGCTCCGAGGAACTAGCGTCATTGATCCTTTCGGCTCCGGTGCATAGTCGGGAAACACGCCAAACGCTTGCCCGTACACGGTTGACATTTGTCACATGAGAACGGGTGCTTCTTTGACTCGTTCCTTTGTTCAACAGCTCGGCTGTGGAACGATTTGCCGGCCTCTGTGTTTCTTCCTTCCTACAACATGGGTCTCTTCAAGACCAATGAACATTCCTTTCTATTCTCAAAAAGACCCTCCACACACCATCTCAGATGACATAGGCAGAGGGGGAAATTATTTTCCTCAGGGCCTCCTGTGTGGAGTTATTGTAAAAAAAAAACAAGAGTGCCGCACAAGAGTCCTAACTGCTCCCAACCGTGTGGAGCCAGTGAGACTTTAGAACATATTTCTAATGCGAAAATTTTTTAATTTGTTTTTTATTTAGTGATAATATATTACAAAATCATAACACAATATTTATTATACATTATTCCTAATGAGTTTAATAAAACTCATTTCGGGAAGGACAAAAGGAAATATTTATACAATTAGCAAAATTATTTTTACACAAGAAGACGAGTTTAACGATAAGTTCAATGAAAAGTACATAGATTTTAAAACAGACTAGACACACTTGATACAGTTAGTTGAAGAATATTTCACAATTCGTATATTTCATTTAGTTAAGATTTACAAGATTTACAAAGGATAACAAATACGTCACTGGTTAATCTAGCAGCTGAGAAAATATCCCTTTAAAGCTTTAGCCAACGTGTTTTTGTTTGATGCTGGAGGTTTTAGATCATTAGGTAATAAGGGGAATACAACAATTTTTACGAAAGCTGTTCCGAAAAGCGAACAAATAAGTCTCAGGGTTTAAAACTCCAGGGTCAACAAAACACTTTGGACGTTATTTGTGATAGATAACAATGAGCTTTAATGACATATTTAGCGGGCGGTGGAAATGATTCTGGATCCGGACATTGAGGTTGCAAGTATATTTATTAGTCTCAATCTCTACATTATCGATGGCTACGTGCTATCTATGGGTAAGCTCAAAAAACTAATATAATCTTCTTCTTCTTCAATGGCACTACAGCCCATTTCGAGCCTTGGCCTCCTTCAGGATAAGCCTCCATCGCCCTCTGTCCTCGGCCGTCGTCTTCCAATCTGCAACATGGAGTAGTCCCCTTGCATCCTTCCTGACACCATCCTCCCATCTCAGCCTAGATCCGCCCGCCTTTCGTTTACCTCCCGGGTGTCCTGTTAGAACCTTCTTCGGTACTCGTGTGCTTGGCATTCGGTGCACGTGTCCGGCCCATCTTAGTCTTTGGAGCCTTAAATGGGTAGAGAGTCTGGGAGCTTGGTAGATGTTATAGAGTTCAGGATTCTCCATGCCTCTCCCTCTCGCACCGCTCCTAGGATTCTTCGAAGTACCTTTCTTTCAAAGGTCAAACTAATATAATAATTGGATAATTTCTAGAGCGTGGTTTTTATGAAAAATCACCTCAAGGGCCCTGTACAATTTAATATGAATTCTTAGGCTCTATCCAATTTTATTCTTAACGAATAAATCCCGAAAACATGTTTACCTGGCAGGTCACTTCCGATAAACACACTTTAATTAGAAAGTTTACGCTTGGGGAAGATACGACTTTGCATATTGGATATTGCAGGTACCCCCATCACTCTCAACATTACATTTATAAAAATATTAGTGCCGAAAATAGAGTTAATATTTATTTTGAAAGACTGTAGAATTTAAGACTCTTTTAGACTAGAGAATTTTTATGAGATGACCTTTTATTTATAGCATGCCCTCCCACGGCTATGCTAAAACACACACAACGTTTTTTCGTGAGAGATGTATTTTTATAAATTGACAAATATCCAAAAAAAACTAAAGATACTTACTAGTCGATGTTAGCTTCACGATCACTGAAAAGATCAGGCGATAAGCTTGTTGAATGTCCTGCTAGGGTGGAAAAAACAATACTCCACTCCAGCGCAATATTTGCTTTGGATGTGCGAGGGCGGCGAACCGGCCATATTACTTTCCCGTCAGACTTCAAAGGCATTTTAGCTGAAGGGCGAAGGCCAACTATCGCATTTTCATGGCCCGTTCGAGGAAGTGTAATTAAATACTCGGGACATGTTGTGATCTATTTAAAATATTCGTTTTAGAATAGAAAATGTATCATTTTTTTTTTTAACTTTATCAGTAAAACCTTAAATTGTAATATTTAATTTAATGAAGACAATGTAAGCGAAACTCAATCGAAAATCTGGAAACAGAAAAATCATAAAAAGATACAGGGACTCGAACCCAGGCCATCTCGCTTTCCGGGCGAGCGCGCTAACCACTGCGCCTGGAAAGCAAGAGGTCCTGGGTTCGAGTCCCAGAGGTGCCTATATATTTTTCTGATCTTTCTGTTTCCAGATTTTCGATCGAGTTTCGCTTATATTGTCTTCATTTAATTAAATATGAATAAATATTAATTGTACGCTTTAATAAATATTTCGTTTATTTTGTAAAAAAATGTGGTATCATTACTGAGACCAATTGAAATGTGTCTGTGGGCATGTCCGTGATTCTCCGTACTACTGATTTAATTGTGTGTAAGGTAGGTTTGAGAAGGTGAAAATTGATTGAAAATTTTCGAATATTAAAATTTTTTCTGGATTAATATGTTATCAATTTCGGTGATGGCCTAGGAGTCAAAAAG
This sequence comes from Glyphotaelius pellucidus, assembly GCA_936435175.1. NCBI lineage: Eukaryota > Metazoa > Arthropoda > Insecta > Trichoptera > Limnephilidae > Glyphotaelius > Glyphotaelius pellucidus. Next base: position 40,253,673 of record OW386543.1, read on the forward strand.
TCTTATTAAAAAAAAAACTTCTTAGAAAATGATGGCCTAGGTGTCAAAAAGTCTTATTTAAAAAAAAATTCTGAGATAATTATGGCCTAGGTGTCAAGAAGTCATATTTAAAAAAATCTTAGAAAATGATGGCCTAGGTGTCAAAAAGTCTTATTTAAAAAAAAAATCTGAGATAATTATGGCGTAGGTGTCAAAAAGTCATATTTAAAAAAAATCTTAGAAAATGATGGCCTAGGTGTCAAAAAGTCATATTTAAAAAAATCTTAGAAATTGATGACCTTGGTGTCAAAAAGTCTTCTTAAAAAAAAAATTCTTAGAAAATGATGGCCTAGGTGTCAAAAAGTCTTTTTTAAAAAAATCTTTATTGATCACACTTCTAGGAAATTTGTTCAGCGCTTATGTTTAATTTCAGAGTCAGTTTTTTAAAGTCTCCTTTTAAATTTAAAATTATGATAATATTTTTATTTATGTGATTCTTGTAAGAGCTCCCTGTTTGTATTGTGGAAAGCCAGTGGATTATTTAACCACCTGAATGGGCTTCTTTATTAGATAGGCTTGGAAAATGTTATAATATTTTGAACTTAAAAAATAATGGATAAACGATATCCAAAAGACGGCTAAATGGGAAAAATCAATCTTGTTTTTGTAACAATATCAATAATTATTAATCTTGTTTTTCTTGACATGGTCGTCCAGTTGATTAGTCATACATCTCCGAAAAATCGATATTTGAGTTCAGTTTGCAGTTATATGTAAAAGCGTACCCTCTACCTGGTACACATCAGATTACTCACAAACACCACCAAATCATTTATAATACACAAAAAGTTGTTGTGAATCAAACAAAATGTTGATTTTTTCTGGGTCACTAGTAGGATATTTCGAAATTTTGTACTAATGTACTGGACCGTTGTGCCTTCCAATGTTATTTTATAACATATTAAATTTGCAAAACATAGATTCGTGTAAAAAATATTTGATTTATAGTGAGTATTCGAAAAATTTCTTCATCATCTCAAAACTTAGTATTTGTAGATGTCTGTCTAATCAACTGGACGATCGACGTGTGGTCGTATAAAAAAAACATATGTACCAAAAAAAATTAGTTCAGAAAAAAATTAAGAGTAATTTTATTCATACTCTCAAGACGGCATTACCACTGACTGCAGCGACGATGCGCGATGTAAGGAAACATTTTTTTTACATACTGCACTGCCTGTGTTTGTTTACTGCTCTGAGAGGACACAATACCCAGCAGCCATAAGCGACAAACTAAGGATGCCTACATGCAACGCCTGAAACTTTCAAGGTTCTGCAGTGCCCCTACAATGTTTGACGAAAGGAAGATACACTCATTACCCGCTTTACTTCCCGTCTAGCCAGCTCTGGGGCAGGACACGATTGTCGAACCAACATAATTGTCGAACCAACATGATTTGTCGAACCAACATAATTGTCGAACTAACATCATTGTCGAACCAACATCATTGTCTAATCAACATCATTGTCGAACCAACATCATTGGCGAACCAACGTCATTGTCGAACCAAAGTCATTGTCGAACCAAGGTCATTGTCGAACCAACATCATTGTCGAACCAACATCATTGTCGAATCAACATCATTGTCGAACCAACGTCATTGTCGAACCGACATCATTGTCGTGGCTACATCTAAATGGCCGAGTTCTCTTCTTAATGATTGATGGGTGCAGTGGATGCGACGACCATCCCATTTTTTTTATTTTTTTTTTTTATGATATTTATTTTCCTTTTCACATAATTTTTATAACCATATCTCATGTAATTTGGCAAATTGTGTATAACACCGCCCACGAAGCGCAGCTTGAACAAAATTTTAAACATATAAAAATTATTAACCTAATCTAGTTTTGAGCAATACAAACTGAAAAATCGAGTCCTAATTTTTGTACGAAATGAATTTTTTTATTTATTTTATTTTTCCGTGGCCTATTTTATTTTAATTGTGTGGTCATGAAAAGTGAGCTGTCAAAAACAGACGTAATTTTTATAGAATTAATCTTAAAATCAATCTATTTATTAAATTATTTTTGTTTTTTTTTTACGTTAAATCAATATAGGAGACTCTAGAAAATAATTTCCCTCGGGACCTATGTCATCTTTCGGAACGCAATGTGGAGGGAATACGGAGGTTTTATTGGAAAGGAAGGTAAATGAAAGGAAGGAGTGTTTTATCGGAAAGGAAGGAGTGAACTTGGATCTCTTCGAGATCCAAGAGATCAAAGAGGAAACACAGATATGTGTATTATAAAATATATGTTTCGCCGAAAATTTGTATTAGCATCCTTAACGTGATTTACGACAACAGATCTGCTCTAAAAACTGCCTACCCAGTGTTGTTTTTATGACCTTTAAGAACCTCAAGAATAAATCATGTAATATAATATGTTTTCAATGTAAGTTCTGAGAAAAGTGTAAAGAAATATAATAATCCAAAAGGTATGCCAAAAAATCCAACCCTTTGCTTGAATAAAACGAACGATTTTTGTAATATTCATCTCCCCGTTAACATTATTGTAAAAGCCATTTAATCTCAAATCCCTTAAGAACGAAGGCATTCAAATGTCAAGTAGAAAACTTCGATATTTCAAACCGGTCGAAAATCAAATTTTCCCATGCTACAAAAAAACCACTTCATAAAGGTAATATTTTCCTTTTGTGTTTCCCTAGGAAATATTTTCGGTGATGAAGCATTTACGTCGGAGTTTCAATAACTTGCATAAAAGATTTTTTTAATAATTTCTGTTTTGGTTTGCTTAACACGATTATTGCTGACTTGCCCACGCTTGTGAAAACCGAAAGGAAAATTTCAATTCGCTGAAAGTTGAGATTTTATTTAAATTTGAAAATAATACAGAGCAAGTTCCAAATGTTAATGTTCAATATACAATTTTGATTATGATATCGACAAGACCATTTCCGATCAAAGTGACTTGGGGCCATCGTCGCAAATGGTCGATCTTTGAAAGGTTTTTGGACAGTGGCGTGTGATTATTTTTTATTACCGTTCGGGGCGTACTGTACAGGACCCGCAGATACTTTGATAGTGCACAACTGCTAACCCTGTACAAATCGCAAGTGCACCCCACGGTTGAATTTTGCATCTCTTTTCTGGAGCCCCAAAATACCCGAAGAAACCCTCGTATCTGTGCAGAAACGGGATGTCCGTTTGATGGATTCTCTTAGCTTAAAAACGGGTTGCAATCTTTAGAGCACAGGCGTCGGGTGAGAATGCTGACCTTGTTCTACTGGTTTTTCAATGGAAGATGCTCCGAGGAACTAGCATTTGTATACAGTTCACATTTGTCACATAAGAATGGATCGTTTCTACGACTCGTTCTTGAGTTCAAAGGTCGGCTGTGTGAACGATTTGCCGGTATATCTTTTTCCACCCTCCTACAACATAGATATATTCAAGACCCTGGTTCACTCCTTCTTTCACAAAAAGACTCTCCACACAACATCCAGAACGATTACATAGGCCGTGAGGGAAATTATCTTCTGTGTGGTGTTATTGTTAAAAAAAACGAGTGTGCTTTAGACCACACGACTGAAGTAAAACTGCGCGCGCACTGCTCTCTCTTGCTCCTACAGTGTGATACAAACAACAGGCCTGCACTATGTCTTAAATATACGAAACGTAACTGGCTATGAGAGAAAGAGAGAAAGAAAATGAGTGCTCGCACCTCTCTCTCTTGCCCCTACAGTAATATACGAAACGTAACTCTCTCTCTCTCTTTCTATCTTCACTAACTTATATCTCCCTCTCAACTTCCGTTCGCCTCGCCCGACACTTTTCGTAATGCTCTTGTCACGCATTCACCATCTAACTCCCAAGTCAAGCGTGCGTAAAGAAGTTTTACTTCAAAAACCCTCAAAGAAAACAAATGGCGTGATCGTCGATTTGTGATCAATATTAAATATGACAGCCGTTCAAATGACTGGCACTAAACCTTTGTCGATTCGAAAATATGTGGGTAGGTAAATTTAACGTTTGAATGTTCTAAATTTCAAAAAAAGGGTGCTTTAGACCACACGACTGAAGTAAAACTTCTTTATGTTTCGTTCGCCTCGCCTGATCACACTTTTCGTAACGCGCAAAGAAGTTTTACTTCATTACGCACATTTGAAACAAGGATCTATTTGTTGAAATGTAAAAAAAAATCCTATATTTTATTTGATAAAATTAATTTACATGTTTATAACATTATTTTATAATGTGTACCTCACTGGTTGCTTTACCCGTGCTGAGATATTAGACTGCGAACTGGAAAAAAGGAATTCTGGATTAATTCACAATATGAATTATAATTCCAATTTAGCTCGCGGCAGCACTCATATTTTGTTGTTGATAGTTCCGCAGAACTAACGTGCTCGGATATTTTAATAATGGACACGCTTTTACCTTGCTTTCGAATAGAATCACATCCTGTGTTGGTCCATTACTTCCAGTTGAAAGCTTTTTGTTTTCCCTTTCGTGCCAGAGAGAAAACGCAACAAGATTATTGTATCACTGCAGAGTGCTGGGCGATAGAAATTCAGAAAATTGTAAATAAATAAATTAAAATGAGTAAGCTATTAATTTCAGAAATTAATTTTTTCTTTGTTATATCTTACATTATTGTAAGTGGGCATCTTTTTGTTTAACCCCTCAGGCTAATTTGTTCGCCTTTGGGAACAGATCGTATGGGTCTCATAGAAATCGTTGTCCCTTTCTTACTATCATCGTGATACATATATGATTTGAGCGGTGTTAAAAAGAGAAAACACCACTCTTTATATTCAAATACTAAAATTTTAAATTTAACCCCAGAAGTTTTGAAATGTATAACTCTATAAAACCAAAGTTTTCGACAACAATTCGAAAACAAATAATGAATCTTTGTGAATTTTATTTTTTTTACATGAAACGACAAAAAAGTAGTTGAAAATAACTTTAATAATACAATAGCTGGTTCCCAGCATAGTTTATGAAAAAAATCGCAAACTATGCTGGGAATCGGAGCATAGTTGCTCATTTTAAACGAGTCGTTTTTTATTAAACATTTTCACAGTTTTCGCTCAAATTTTATCGTTTTTAATGAGTCATCATGTGTAGTACTTACATTTTTGATATCAAAATACCCACGTCAATTTTTTTCATATTACCTCCCAGTTATGTATTGTAGGTTCCTCCAGTCCTAAAATGCGATTTTTAACTCATTGAAATTGCTCTACATAATTTGAAAAAAAAAACATGTGGAATCATCATCAGTATAGCAATACGTGAAGCAAAAACTTTGTACCCCTTTTTACGAAAATTGCGCGGACGGAGGAGTATGAAATTTCGCACACTTATACTTTATGTAGAAAAGTAGTGCAGAATGCTAATATGTATATTAAATTATGCATAAAAAATACATTAAATCATAAAAAAAAATCTTACAATTATGTTCGAATTTCGACCATTTGGCGACCAGTAGTGCGTTATAATTGAGCTATCTTCTAGAGTATTTTCTAAACATTTTAAGAAGTCGACTTACTTTACAATATTAGTATACTTAATGTGGTAATGCATCAATGAAATGTATGCTTTTGGTGCTTTAGTACTCTATGTGATGGTAGAAGTAAAAAAGAAAAGTAATAATTTTAGAAATTACATTTTTTACCCAAACAAAAAAATCCTTGCGAAAAACGTATCCTTCTAACCAGAAAACTACCTTAAAATGTTGGCACTTGGTAAAAATTTATTTACATTTTTTACTTATACTATCATGTGGAATCGCCATCTGAAGTTAGCGAAGTTCGAATATTGTGGATACGACACAAGAGTCCCAACTGTCCTAACCCAGTGTGCCTATAAATACGATAGCAAGATTGGGTAGGTTATGGAAAAAAATAAACAAAATAGCACATATAGATTTCAGAAAAGCGATAAAAAAAACTTACCTACGATATAATTTTATTTAAATTTCCATTTTCAAAATTGGAACTGATTTATCGATGATTAAATCGTTTTATTTAAATATGTCCATGATAATCAATCAAATTCGAAACCGCAACCTGTGAATTCATAGTGGAGGTTCATAAACTGCTTGGCCACAAAGGTTTCTTTGAAATTTAGAAAATCTGTCTTAAAAGTCAAAGTAATTTATCATCACTTTATTAAATTGCTCTCAAAGTAGGTGGTATTTATTTATTATTCCTTAGAAGTAAATCCTAATGTTTGTGAAGCGGATTTCGGTGTGATTACACCATTATATTATGGCGTTTTATGAATTGCTTACATTACTGCTGAACGCCCACCATCCATTGGATTTTCATTTGAGAAAATACTCCCACGCGAGATGCGTAATGCGAATGTACCAGTGAAATTTAAATGAAAATGATCGCTGGGAGGATTGAACATGGCATTTGTAGCGGCGGGATTAACGTATGAGGTTCTTTTAATAGGTTCATTAACATTAAAGTAAGTTCGTTGGGAATTTAACCTTAAGTTTGGTTAGATAAAACTAAAATTCAAGGCTTTTACAAAGAACGTAAGTACTTGCCTACATCTACATGTAAAAATACGTTGTCGGGATCCAGTGAATCTATTGCACCATTAAATTCGGAAAGTGAGAAATTGGAAAAAAGATCAAAGTATTCCTTGGGATCCAAGATCGATTTTCAACTTTTAATTTTGGAGGCGGGCATGGAAACCGTTTATTGGATAACAAACACTCCTGCTGTAGGTCACCCTAAGCGATTCGCTACGTCTGGTGACTTAGCGAGGGTGCCCGGGTTCTAGGGTCGGGCTTGATTTGGTCTTGACGGTGGATGCATTTGCACACCTACTGCATGGCGGGCCGGATCCGTTGAGACTGGTTGAGGAAGACCTATCCCAGACCTCTCTGTCCGTCGCTCTTGGACACATTGACAACTTCCTCTCCTTCCTCTCCCTATAAAAACTCTCGTCACAGCATCCCCAAAGATGACTTTTTTTATTTATTTTTTACTTTAGGCCTCTTGTGTGGAGTAGATATGCCATAAGCCCTGAGGCATCCTTTTTTCTTCAGGGTCTCTTTTGTGGATCTAATGTAAAAATTCTTTCAGACATTAATATCATAGTCATAATCATTCACGAATTACGGAAATTCTGCCTTTTAAAACTCCCGAGCCATAGAGACTATGGCAAACCGAGAATTTTAATTTCGCCGAAAGATGATCATGCGATCGTACCCTTGCAACTGTACAGAGCGGTTCCGATGAAAAAGAGTAATTATTCTCCATACGAGCATTTTAACATAATAACTCAATATCGATTTAATTTCATTAAAAATTTGCTTTGATAAATACCTACATTCAAAAATGCTCAAACCCATGATGATAAAACTATTAAAATGATGTTCTTTTTGTAATCATTTTTTGTTGACATTTGTCACATGAGAACGGGTGCTTCTTTGACTCGTTCCTTTGTTCAACAGCTCGGCTGTGGAACGATTTGCCGGCCTCTGTGTTTCTTCCTTCCTACAACATGGGTCTCTTCAAGACCAATGAACATTCCTTTCTATTCTCAAAAAGACCCTCCACACACCATCTCAGATGACATAGGCAGAGGGGGAAATTATTTTCCTCAGGGCCTCCTGTGTGGAGTTATTGTAAAAAAAAAACAAGAGTGCCGCACAAGAGTCCTAACTGCTCCCAACCGTGTGGAGCCAGTGAGACTTTAGAACATATTTCTAATGCGAAAATTTTTTAATTTGTTTTTTATTTAGTGATAATATATTACAAAATCATAACACAATATTTATTATACATTATTCCTAATGAGTTTAATAAAACTCATTTCGGGAAGGACAAAAGGAAATATTTATACAATTAGCAAAATTATTTTTACACAAGAAGACGAGTTTAACGATAAGTTCAATGAAAAGTACATAGATTTTAAAACAGACTAGACACACTTGATACAGTTAGTTGAAGAATATTTCACAATTCGTATATTTCATTTAGTTAAGATTTACAAGATTTACAAAGGATAACAAATACGTCACTGGTTAATCTAGCAGCTGAGAAAATATCCCTTTAAAGCTTTAGCCAACGTGTTTTTGTTTGATGCTGGAGGTTTTAGATCATTAGGTAATAAGGGGAATACAACAATTTTTACGAAAGCTGTTCCGAAAAGCGAACAAATAAGTCTCAGGGTTTAAAACTCCAGGGTCAACAAAACACTTTGGACGTTATTTGTGATAGATAACAATGAGCTTTAATGACATATTTAGCGGGCGGTGGAAATGATTCTGGATCCGGACATTGAGGTTGCAAGTATATTTATTAGTCTCAATCTCTACATTATCGATGGCTACGTGCTATCTATGGGTAAGCTCAAAAAACTAATATAATCTTCTTCTTCTTCAATGGCACTACAGCCCATTTCGAGCCTTGGCCTCCTTCAGGATAAGCCTCCATCGCCCTCTGTCCTCGGCCGTCGTCTTCCAATCTGCAACATGGAGTAGTCCCCTTGCATCCTTCCTGACACCATCCTCCCATCTCAGCCTAGATCCGCCCGCCTTTCGTTTACCTCCCGGGTGTCCTGTTAGAACCTTCTTCGGTACTCGTGTGCTTGGCATTCGGTGCACGTGTCCGGCCCATCTTAGTCTTTGGAGCCTTAAATGGGTAGAGAGTCTGGGAGCTTGGTAGATGTTATAGAGTTCAGGATTCTCCATGCCTCTCCCTCTCGCACCGCTCCTAGGATTCTTCGAAGTACCTTTCTTTCAAAGGTCAAACTAATATAATAATTGGATAATTTCTAGAGCGTGGTTTTTATGAAAAATCACCTCAAGGGCCCTGTACAATTTAATATGAATTCTTAGGCTCTATCCAATTTTATTCTTAACGAATAAATCCCGAAAACATGTTTACCTGGCAGGTCACTTCCGATAAACACACTTTAATTAGAAAGTTTACGCTTGGGGAAGATACGACTTTGCATATTGGATATTGCAGGTACCCCCATCACTCTCAACATTACATTTATAAAAATATTAGTGCCGAAAATAGAGTTAATATTTATTTTGAAAGACTGTAGAATTTAAGACTCTTTTAGACTAGAGAATTTTTATGAGATGACCTTTTATTTATAGCATGCCCTCCCACGGCTATGCTAAAACACACACAACGTTTTTTCGTGAGAGATGTATTTTTATAAATTGACAAATATCCAAAAAAAACTAAAGATACTTACTAGTCGATGTTAGCTTCACGATCACTGAAAAGATCAGGCGATAAGCTTGTTGAATGTCCTGCTAGGGTGGAAAAAACAATACTCCACTCCAGCGCAATATTTGCTTTGGATGTGCGAGGGCGGCGAACCGGCCATATTACTTTCCCGTCAGACTTCAAAGGCATTTTAGCTGAAGGGCGAAGGCCAACTATCGCATTTTCATGGCCCGTTCGAGGAAGTGTAATTAAATACTCGGGACATGTTGTGATCTATTTAAAATATTCGTTTTAGAATAGAAAATGTATCATTTTTTTTTTTAACTTTATCAGTAAAACCTTAAATTGTAATATTTAATTTAATGAAGACAATGTAAGCGAAACTCAATCGAAAATCTGGAAACAGAAAAATCATAAAAAGATACAGGGACTCGAACCCAGGCCATCTCGCTTTCCGGGCGAGCGCGCTAACCACTGCGCCTGGAAAGCAAGAGGTCCTGGGTTCGAGTCCCAGAGGTGCCTATATATTTTTCTGATCTTTCTGTTTCCAGATTTTCGATCGAGTTTCGCTTATATTGTCTTCATTTAATTAAATATGAATAAATATTAATTGTACGCTTTAATAAATATTTCGTTTATTTTGTAAAAAAATGTGGTATCATTACTGAGACCAATTGAAATGTGTCTGTGGGCATGTCCGTGATTCTCCGTACTACTGATTTAATTGTGTGTAAGGTAGGTTTGAGAAGGTGAAAATTGATTGAAAATTTTCGAATATTAAAATTTTTTCTGGATTAATATGTTATCAATTTCGGTGATGGCCTAGGAGTCAAAAAGTCTTATTAAAAAAAAAACTTCTTAGAAAATGATGGCCTAGGTGTCAAAAAGTCTTATTTAAAAAAAAATTCTGAGATAATTATGGCCTAGGTGTCAAGAAGTCATATTTAAAAAAATCTTAGAAAATGATGGCCTAGGTGTCAAAAAGTCTTATTTAAAAAAAAAATCTGAGATAATTATGGCGTAGGTGTCAAAAAGTCATATTTAAAAAAAATCTTAGAAAATGATGGCCTAGGTGTCAAAAAGTCATATTTAAAAAAATCTTAGAAATTGATGACCTTGGTGTCAAAAAGTCTTCTTAAAAAAAAAATTCTTAGAAAATGATGGCCTAGGTGTCAAAAAGTCTTTTTTAAAAAAATCTTTATTGATCACACTTCTAGGAAATTTGTTCAGCGCTTATGTTTAATTTCAGAGTCAGTTTTTTAAAGTCTCCTTTTAAATTTAAAATTATGATAATATTTTTATTTATGTGATTCTTGTAAGAGCTCCCTGTTTGTATTGTGGAAAGCCAGTGGATTATTTAACCACCTGAATGGGCTTCTTTATTAGATAGGCTTGGAAAATGTTATAATATTTTGAACTTAAAAAATAATGGATAAACGATATCCAAAAGACGGCTAAATGGGAAAAATCAATCTTGTTTTTGTAACAATATCAATAATTATTAATCTTGTTTTTCTTGACATGGTCGTCCAGTTGATTAGTCATACATCTCCGAAAAATCGATATTTGAGTTCAGTTTGCAGTTATATGTAAAAGCGTACCCTCTACCTGGTACACATCAGATTACTCACAAACACCACCAAATCATTTATAATACACAAAAAGTTGTTGTGAATCAAACAAAATGTTGATTTTTTCTGGGTCACTAGTAGGATATTTCGAAATTTTGTACTAATGTACTGGACCGTTGTGCCTTCCAATGTTATTTTATAACATATTAAATTTGCAAAACATAGATTCGTGTAAAAAATATTTGATTTATAGTGAGTATTCGAAAAATTTCTTCATCATCTCAAAACTTAGTATTTGTAGATGTCTGTCTAATCAACTGGACGATCGACGTGTGGTCGTATAAAAAAAACATATGTACCAAAAAAAATTAGTTCAGAAAAAAATTAAGAGTAATTTTATTCATACTCTCAAGACGGCATTACCACTGACTGCAGCGACGATGCGCGATGTAAGGAAACATTTTTTTTACATACTGCACTGCCTGTGTTTGTTTACTGCTCTGAGAGGACACAATACCCAGCAGCCATAAGCGACAAACTAAGGATGCCTACATGCAACGCCTGAAACTTTCAAGGTTCTGCAGTGCCCCTACAATGTTTGACGAAAGGAAGATACACTCATTACCCGCTTTACTTCCCGTCTAGCCAGCTCTGGGGCAGGACACGATTGTCGAACCAACATAATTGTCGAACCAACATGATTTGTCGAACCAACATAATTGTCGAACTAACATCATTGTCGAACCAACATCATTGTCTAATCAACATCATTGTCGAACCAACATCATTGGCGAACCAACGTCATTGTCGAACCAAAGTCATTGTCGAACCAAGGTCATTGTCGAACCAACATCATTGTCGAACCAACATCATTGTCGAATCAACATCATTGTCGAACCAACGTCATTGTCGAACCGACATCATTGTCGTGGCTACATCTAAATGGCCGAGTTCTCTTCTTAATGATTGATGGGTGCAGTGGATGCGACGACCATCCCATTTTTTTTATTTTTTTTTTTTATGATATTTATTTTCCTTTTCACATAATTTTTATAACCATATCTCATGTAATTTGGCAAATTGTGTATAACACCGCCCACGAAGCGCAGCTTGAACAAAATTTTAAACATATAAAAATTATTAACCTAATCTAGTTTTGAGCAATACAAACTGAAAAATCGAGTCCTAATTTTTGTACGAAATGAATTTTTTTATTTATTTTATTTTTCCGTGGCCTATTTTATTTTAATTGTGTGGTCATGAAAAGTGAGCTGTCAAAAACAGACGTAATTTTTATAGAATTAATCTTAAAATCAATCTATTTATTAAATTATTTTTGTTTTTTTTTTACGTTAAATCAATATAGGAGACTCTAGAAAATAATTTCCCTCGGGACCTATGTCATCTTTCGGAACGCAATGTGGAGGGAATACGGAGGTTTTATTGGAAAGGAAGGTAAATGAAAGGAAGGAGTGTTTTATCGGAAAGGAAGGAGTGAACTTGGATCTCTTCGAGATCCAAGAGATCAAAGAGGAAACACAGATATGTGTATTATAAAATATATGTTTCGCCGAAAATTTGTATTAGCATCCTTAACGTGATTTACGACAACAGATCTGCTCTAAAAACTGCCTACCCAGTGTTGTTTTTATGACCTTTAAGAACCTCAAGAATAAATCATGTAATATAATATGTTTTCAATGTAAGTTCTGAGAAAAGTGTAAAGAAATATAATAATCCAAAAGGTATGCCAAAAAATCCAACCCTTTGCTTGAATAAAACGAACGATTTTTGTAATATTCATCTCCCCGTTAACATTATTGTAAAAGCCATTTAATCTCAAATCCCTTAAGAACGAAGGCATTCAAATGTCAAGTAGAAAACTTCGATATTTCAAACCGGTCGAAAATCAAATTTTCCCATGCTACAAAAAAACCACTTCATAAAGGTAATATTTTCCTTTTGTGTTTCCCTAGGAAATATTTTCGGTGATGAAGCATTTACGTCGGAGTTTCAATAACTTGCATAAAAGATTTTTTTAATAATTTCTGTTTTGGTTTGCTTAACACGATTATTGCTGACTTGCCCACGCTTGTGAAAACCGAAAGGAAAATTTCAATTCGCTGAAAGTTGAGATTTTATTTAAATTTGAAAATAATACAGAGCAAGTTCCAAATGTTAATGTTCAATATACAATTTTGATTATGATATCGACAAGACCATTTCCGATCAAAGTGACTTGGGGCCATCGTCGCAAATGGTCGATCTTTGAAAGGTTTTTGGACAGTGGCGTGTGATTATTTTTTATTACCGTTCGGGGCGTACTGTACAGGACCCGCAGATACTTTGATAGTGCACAACTGCTAACCCTGTACAAATCGCAAGTGCACCCCACGGTTGAATTTTGCATCTCTTTTCTGGAGCCCCAAAATACCCGAAGAAACCCTCGTATCTGTGCAGAAACGGGATGTCCGTTTGATGGATTCTCCTAGCTTAAAAACGGGTTGCAATCTTTAGAGCACAGGCGTCGGGTGAGAATGCTGACCTTGTTCTACTGGTTTTCAATGGAAGATGCTCCGAGGAACTAGCATTTGTATACAGTTCACATTTGTCACATAAGAATGGATCGTTTCTACGACTCGTTCTTGAGTTCAAAGGTCGGCTGTGTGAACGATTTGCCGGTATATCTTTTTCCACCCTCCTACAACATAGATATATTCAAGACCCTGGTTCACTCCTTCTTTCACAAAAAGACTCTCCACACAACATCCAGAACGATTACATAGGCCGTGAGGGAAATTATCTTCTGTGTGGTGTTATTGTTAAAAAAAACGAGTGTGCTTTAGACCACACGACTGAAGTAAAACTGCGCGCGCACTGCTCTCTCTTGCTCCTACAGTGTGATACAAACAACAGGCCTGCACTATGTCTTAAATATACGAAACGTAACTGGCTATGAGAGAAAGAGAGAAAGAAAATGAGTGCTCGCACCTCTCTCTCTTGCCCCTACAGTAATATACGAAACGTAACTCTCTCTCTCTCTTTCTATCTTCACTAACTTATATCTCCCTCTCAACTTCCGTTCGCCTCACCCGACACTTTTCGTAATGCTCTCGTCACGCATTCACCATCTAACTCCCAAGTCAAGCGTGCGTAAAGAAGTTTTACTTCAAAAACCCTCAAAGAAAACAAATGGCGTGATCGTCGATTTGTGATCAATATTAAATATGACAGCCGTTCAAATGACTGGCACTAAACCTTTGTCGATTCGAAAATATGTGGGTAGGTAAATTTAACGTTTGAATGTTCTAAATTTCAAAAAAAGGGTGCTTTAGACCACACGACTGAAGTAAAACTTCTTTATGTTTCGTTCGCCTCGCCTGATCACACTTTTCGTAACGCGCAAAGAAGTTTTACTTCATTACGCACATTTGAAACAAGGATCTATTTGTTGAAATGTAAAAAAAAATCCTATATTTTATTTGATAAAATTAATTTACATGTTTATAACATTATTTTATAATGTGTACCTCACTGGTTGCTTTACCCGTGCTGAGATATTAGACTGCGAACTGGAAAAAAGGAATTCTGGATTAATTCACAATATGAATTATAATTCCAATTTAGCTCGCGGCAGCACTCATATTTTGTTGTTGATAGTTCCGCAGAACTAACGTGCTCGGATATTTTAATAATGGACACGCTTTTACCTTGCTTTCGAATAGAATCACATCCTGTGTTGGTCCATTACTTCCAGTTGAAAGCTTTTTGTTTTCCCTTTCGTGCCAGAGAGAAAACGCAACAAGATTATTGTATCACTGCAGAGTGCTGGGCGATAGAAATTCAGAAAATTGTAAATAAATAAATTAAAATGAGTAAGCTATTAATTTCAGAAATTAATTTTTTCTTTGTTATATCTTACATTATTGTAAGTGGGCATCTTTTTGTTTAACCCCTCAGGCTAATTTGTTCGCCTTTGGGAACAGATCGTATGGGTCTCATAGAAATCGTTGTCCCTTTCTTACTATCATCGTGATACATATATGATTTGAGCGGTGTTAAAAAGAGAAAACACCACTCTTTATATTCAAATACTAAAATTTTAAATTTAACCCCAGAAGTTTTGAAATGTATAACTCTATAAAACCAAAGTTTTCGACAACAATTCGAAAACAAATAATGAATCTTTGTGAATTTTATTTTTTTTACATGAAACGACAAAAAAGTAGTTGAAAATAACTTTAATAATACAATAGCTGGTTCCCAGCATAGTTTATGAAAAAAATCGCAAACTATGCTGGGAATCGGAGCATAGTTGCTCATTTTAAACGAGTCGTTTTTTATTAAACATTTTCACAGTTTTCGCTCAAATTTTATCGTTTTTAATGAGTCATCATGTGTAGTACTTACATTTTTGATATCAAAATACCCACGTCAATTTTTTTCATATTACCTCCCAGTTATGTATTGTAGGTTCCTCCAGTCCTAAAATGCGATTTTTAACTCATTGAAATTGCTCTACATAATTTGAAAAAAAAACATGTGGAATCATCATCAGTATAGCAATACGTGAAGCAAAAACTTTGTACCCCTTTTTACGAAAATTGCGCGGACGGAGGAGTATGAAATTTCGCACACTTATACTTTATGTAGAAAAGTAGTGCAGAATGCTAATATGTATATTAAATTATGCATAAAAAATACATTAAATCATAAAAAAAAATCTTACAATTATGGTCGAATTTCGACCATTTGGCGACCAGTAGTGCGTTATAATTGAGCTATCTTCTAGAGTATTTTCTAAACATTTTAAGAAGTCGACTTACTTTACAATATTAGTATACTTAATGTGGTAATGCATCAATGAAATGTATGCTTTTGGTGCTTTAGTACTCTATGTGATGGTAGAAGTAAAAAAGAAAAGTAATAATTTTAGAAATTACATTTTTTACCCAAACAAAAAAATCCTTGCGAAAAACGTATCCTTCTAACCAGAAAACTACCTTAAAATGTTGGCACTTGGTAAAAATTTATTTACATTTTTTACTTATACTATCATGTGGAATCGCCATCTGAAGTTAGCGAAGTTCGAATATTGTGGATACGACACAAGAGTCCCAACTGTCCTAACCCAGTGTGCCTATAAATACGATAGCAAGATTGGGTAGGTTATGGACTGAAAGTGAGTGGGGGGAAGGAGATGGAGAAGAGGAAGGTATTGACCATTCAGATCTGGTCACCAAACACGGATAAAATCGTTTAAAAAAACTTATATATTCTGAAAGGCGCGGCGGTCTCTCGAAAGGACGATGCACAATGACTGTGGATCGACAATATTTTATGATCGCGTTAATCGTACTGATTTCGGGAAGTTAGTATGATTGTAAAAAAGTGCTTTTAGGACTAGTCAATAAGGTTTATCTTTTCAATCTCTTTACTCTGCCTTTTCACCATCCTGTACACCAAAATAGCTTCAACCCCAAAGCAACCTTTATAGTCTGGTAATTGGAAAAGGGCGTGTAAACAGTGGCGCGTTGACAAACCCCGGGCCTCGAGGCGAGCTTTCAACCGGGTTCCAGCACATTCACGTCACGTTAAAATATATATTTTATTGGTGTACCCTCATTCACGTAAACATATCCACCATCCCTTGCAAAACCCATTCTTAAGCCAGTAACTTCATATTCAACACTTAAACTACCCACATTCATTTATTTACCCACATTCATTTATTTATGCACAAAACTCATCACAATTTTCTTATAATCAGATTTTATATCTATCCCCCAATAAACATGTTAATTGAATACTACTTTATAATATATTTCTTGAATATATATAACCAACCGGTTTTAATTCAATCTGAACCTTCTTCAGGGTTATATAAAAACATATTTTAATCATTATAGAGATGCAGTATATTTAAAGGTAACATAGAAGAGGGAGAGAAAACATCAAGTTTGGTAGGGGGCAAGGAGGAGGTCGGTAAGAGAAAAAGTGTAAATGTAGGTGTAAGGAAGGTGACTATGTTTGAATAGGTGCTATTTGACAAAACTTATTGTTTATTTATTTATTTAACGCCATAAAAGGCTTTTATATTACATTGATAAGATTATAAGTTACAGTGGCACGAACGAGGTTATCAACATTATTAAGGACAATATAAGAATGAATGAGACAAAAATAATATGTTATAGATACATACAGTTGTTTTTTTTTTAAACTCAACTTTTTTTACAAAAAAATAGAAATACAAAAAGAATTTTATTTTTTATTTTTACATTGAGGAAAATAATTTGCCTCAGGGCCTATGTCATCTTTGGGGATGCTGTGTGGAGGGGTTTTTTTATAGGAAAGGAAGGGGAGGAAATTTCTGGGAAGGAAAAGGGTTTAAGGGGTGGGTAGGAATTTGGGGTTCAGTGTGTCCTGGTCACCCGCCTCCAAGACCTAGACAAACCTCACCCCGTGAACCCGGGCACCCCTGCTAAATCACCAAACGTAGCAAACCACTTGGGATAAAAGTTCCCGGGAACATTTTATATAAGCAGAAAGAAAATAAACAAAGATAGGTAACTTGATAGCAAGTATAATCGTGCAGAATTGTCACCATCAATATCTATTCATAAATTAGCATTGTTATCTGAAAATCGTTGAGTTATAGGTATTGGCTTGTAAATAAAGTAATTTGATATCGTAATTATTGTAACATTCAAAATTATATTTGCTTGAAGTGGTTTTGAAAGTTAGCTCTCTCAAATCAGGGCTGTCAGTAGATAATATTGTTGAAGTTATATTTGCTTGAAGTGGTTTTGAAAGTTAGCTCTCTCAAATCAGGGCTGTCAGTAGATAATATTGTTGAAGTTATATTTGCTTGAAGTGGTTTTGAAAGTTAGCTCTCTCAAATCAGGGCTGTCAGTAGATAATATTGTTGAAGTTATATTTGCTTGAAGTGGTTTTGAAAGTTAGCTCTCTCAAATCAGGGCTGTCAGTAGATAATATTGTTGAAGTTATATTTGCTTGAAGTGGTTTTGAAAGTTAGCTCTCTCAAATCAGGGCTGTCAGTAGATAATATTGTTGAAGTTATATTTGCTTGAAGTGGTTTTGAAAGTTAGCTCTCTCAAATCAGGGCTGTCAGTAGATAATATTGTTGAAGTTATATTTGCTTGAAGTGGTTTTGAAAGTTAGCTCTCTCAAATCAGGGCTGTCAGTAGATAATATTGTTGAAGTTATTGTTGAAATTTGTCTGGAATTTCGTGGACTTGGCAAGACAAGTATTTTTCGAGGTGAGTAAAAATTGATTTTTTTATTCTTTTTTTTATTTAATATAGATATATAAGTTTACAGTGGTGTTAATATAAATTACATATTGGTTCAGAAATTCTTTAAAAATTGCAATCTCACCAAAGAAGCTAGTTCTTGTGCTTGATGAGCGAGTTACACTAATTATGACAGAAATAGAATAACATTATGCAATAGGTAAGTATATAATGGGAACAATTGAAACTTCTGGATCATCTATATGTGAAGATGTACATACAATGGGATATGGTTACAACATACTAAAATATTGTGCACTTTAGAGAAATTCGAAAAATCCAAATTAAATAGAAATGAATATAGATTGACAATAAATAGAAAGAAAGAAAAAAACAGGTAATTATTTAATTAATTATTTCTGATGAAGTGTTGCTTCAGTTTGAGTTTCAGTTTATTGATGTCTTTGATTTTTTTTATTTCAATCGGAAGATTGTTGAAATACTTTATTCCTAAATAGATGTAATTGTTTTGCATTAGTTTGGTATTAAATTTTGGTATTTTGATGTTGTCTTGATATCTTTTTGATTGGTGGGTTTCAAATTTTTTGACGATATTATCTTTGTAAATTTGGATAATTGCATTTTTCTTGAAGATATTCTCTACTCGAGGCACCGTGAAATCTGCGAAAAGTGTTTCTGTTGGATATGTGGAGGGTTTCTTTAGGATTACTTTAATGATTAGCTTCTGGATCACTTAACAGAGTTAGTTCCTTTATACGCTGTTTTTTTTTTTTTTTTAATATGTTTATTCAGTTTTAATTTTACAATATTTTATTTTACAAATCTTACGAAACTGATCAATCAGTTTGATTGTAAGAAATCTCTCATTTTTTTTCTAATTATTTAATACAGTATACTTTTCAGTGTTACATAGTAAATATAATAACTAAATATAGTACTTAATTATTTCTTCAAAATAGGCAAATATTAAAATACTAATTATTACGACAAACTAATTATTATAATGTTTTAATGTTTATGAATTGTGTTGTAGTAAAAATATTTTACATAGTACAAACATACGGTGAGAAAATAAATAGATAAGAACTATTTTATTTGATTTCATGTTCTTCGGAGGTAGAAAGATTTAACTTTTGTTTTGATTTTTGAATAAGATGTCTAATTTTTGATATTTTCAGGTAATGCGTTAAATATTTCCGGAATTTTATGACTTTTTGTTCTATCTCCGTATACATTTTGAGATTTATTGACAATAAACATTTGTGCTTCTCTATGCCTAGTGGGGTAGTTGTGGTTTACAGGTTTTTTGAATTCTGTATTCCAGAATTCATCTAGAGTTAATTGGTAATTTACCTTACTGTGTATAGAGAGGACATTACACAAGGAGAACATTTTTTTATAATCACCTTCACATAACTGGACCTTTTTTTTGCCTGATATCAATTTTAGGAAACGGATTTGTAATTGTTCTATTTTATTTAAGTATGTTTTGTACGTTAATCCGTAACTATTTATTCCGTATCCTATAATTGATTCTGCTAATGCGTTGTATATACAGTATAATATATTTTTATTAACAAGATTTTTTAGGTGGTAAAATTTTCCTAATATGGATCTTAATCTATTACATACATTTTCAATATGATTTGACCAGTTAAAGTTGACATCTATTGTAAGACCAAGGTATGTATATTGGTACACTTTTTCTATATTCGGGCAATTAAACTGCTGGAATTGGTTTTTTGTGTGCAAACAATCATATGAATGACTTTTTATATGTAATTCCTTTTCCTGACAATTTGCATATGGTGAGTGTATAAGCATATATTTGTTTTTTTTGCGTTAATAATAATGCCATTGTCGTGGGACCATTTAATTAAACATCCCTAATATGTAACGCCACTGGTGCTAAAGTTATAAAATGGATAATTGCTGTAAAGTTCTTCAATTCTAGTGATTGAGATTATTTGATCGGAAATTTCCAACAAAGATCGAAGTTCGTCGATATTACTAGTTACTTTATTTAACCCGACGAGAGTGTGGCAGGGTATGTCATACCCACAATGTTACTTATTTGCGTGTACTTTTTATTTGTGCTGTTGCTGAAAATACTGCACTGATTTGAACTCCCGTAACTGGTGACCGTACAACTCGGAATAAAAACAACTCAGAACCATCTCAGATAAGTCATTTAGAGTGATGAAAAAATATATATAAAAAAATTGGTTAAATAGGTTACGTTAGGTTAGGGTTATCGGCTAATTTAAAATTATTTTTTTCATAGCTTTAAATTACTTTTAAGGAGATGTTGAGTTGACTTTATTCTCAGTTGGCATGGAACCCATATAATTACCTATACAGGAAATTAAAATTACTACATTTATTATCTTATACATCACAATTACCTTATCTTCTTGTTTTGTCCTTGCTATAATAGCACCGTTATTGTTTATTATTATTGTCCTGTGTGTGCTATGACAGCATCGTTTTTGTCAGATTTTGTTCTCTTGTCATTGTTTTGTAAATGCTGTATATGCTTTATTTTATATTATTGTAATGGACTCGTAAGGAGCACTGTGGGATTATTATTTTTTTTTTTTTAAGTTAAGAGGACTTAAAGTGAAATGACACAAAACTGCGCTGTACAAATGTTACGTTATTATTATTATTATCTAATTATCTATCAAGTGTTGCAAAAGGCAAAAGGATGCGGTTAGGAATTGTAAATTGCGTTAAAACTGACGGTAATCCACCATTCGTGAGATTAATATCTCGTATGAAGCCACTAAACATTAGCTCGTCCTCTAACTCTTCGAGAATTCCAAAAGTTTCGTAAGTACTCTTCAACGACACAAGTAGGGGTTTAATCCGCCGCTTGAGATTGGTCGCAATCACTGTACACAAATTTCCCAGAAGTGTGATTATTTTTGTAGATCAGGCATCTGCTTAGTAAGAAAGCAGTGTTAACTGAACCATAAATTAATCACACTTGTATTTGCAGCTTGTCCTCGACGCATAATTAAAAAAAAAATCTAGGGCTTTTTCATTGTGATTGTGTTTCGATAAATACCTATTTAAATAATTAGCAAGAAAAAACTTTTTGTTTTTTGAAGAGTTTTATTAAATGTACATTTGTTACTTAAATTTAATTTTTCCGCGACCGATTTCGATACAACCGTATCATTCACGAGCAGAATTAAAACCATAAATATTGATTAAAACTAACTTAACAATTAAATGCAAGTACCAAAGATTAATTAGGTGGGTGTAGTGGGAGGGATGATTTTGGGGGGAGGGGGAAAGCGGTGGGAGGAGTCAATATTATACGGAAACATGGTTAGTAAAACATGGTAAAAATGTCTAGAAATTGTTACATAGTTAATGCCCAAGAAATACAAAAAAAATAAAAAACTTATTGAAAATCATTTATACATCAAACTATGATTTTTGTCGGCAGTGAAAAAATACTTCAAAATTCACTCTCAATAAATGGTTAGGTAAGTAAGATTTGGATAGGTTAGGTTAGGTGTAAGGGTAGTGGTTGACAATATTTGCTGATCAATATTGTTCTACTTGCTGACTACACGTGGCTGTTCAATTGGCTATATTTGCCCACAGAAAACATTTTAGAGTACACTAAAACCCAAAATTACATTAAATATTTCAATGTATGTTTCTACATCAAATTAATTAATTAAAGGAATTCACAATTTTATTTTGATTCTCTCAATGAAAACGTTGGTAAAAGCTTCAATTTTTTGAAATACCAAATGTACAATAAATATATGCCAAAAATATATTATTGAAGCTTTTTAAAAATACTGAATCCTCTACCAGACCATGTATGCACAACACTAGATCCAATAAAAATTATAAAACTACATTGGGACAAAAAAACTACACATACTTTTTACTTCGTCAAGACATAAAACTAATAAAAAAAATCTGTAGAATAAAAATATGAATGATAGAGGTCAATGAAAAAACCCTAATGAAAACAAAAAACCGACATAAAAGACAAATAAACTATATTTAAATAACTTTGGTCCGCCTCGGCACAAGACCCCAGTGAGGAGGACTAAGAAATACAATATTTTTACGTAATTTCACCAATATAATATATAATCTAAAATAGTTATTTAGCACTAAGTTTGCTTCGAGCGCATAGACATGCCGACAATATTGGTCTATTCCGTTTAAAAAAACTGACGTCATCCAATCACGAGACAATTTTGGAGAATGGCCAATGATATTGATTATCTGTTCAAGAAAGATTTTCGATTTTTTAAAATGCCACAGAGCACTTCTAGTTGTTAATCTCTTCAGTGGTCGCAATTTAGTTCTAAGCGTTCACTGCGGGCTTTCCGTCTTTGTCCACAGATAGTTTGGGAAGATTCAGACTCAGACCCGTTCATAGTGGTTGCTGCTGGCTGCTTGTTGGATAGGACTAATAATAATTGATAGCGCTACTTTATTTACCTTATAATTAGCTTCACGTCTTTTCCTAAGACCGTTATTAATTTCATCAATTCTTTTAGCATCAGCTTGTTTTGAAATGAAGGAAGAAATAATTTTAAAAAAGATCCACATAAAACTTATCAAAGAATTTTTTATATAAAATACGTGTTCCATATATTAATAATATTAAGCATTTATTGCCCCAATTTATAAATATCTACATAACATAACCGCACTAGTCGTACTTAATATTTATATTTTAATGTTTTATTCAAGGATACAAATTTAGAAAGGTTATATATACTGTGGGAACTACGATTTTAATTAATGCTGGCGGTTTTTGACGAATCGCCACACCGACTACCGACGTGCAGTTTGGAGAACTTATATTTATTTTGCTATGATCGTCGCATACAAATCGTTAATAGTTCCTACAATATCAAACAAATTCACAAATTAAGACGATATGTATAATTTGTCATGTACGACATTAATAAAACTTTTTTTTCCTAAAAAAACGTGTAATAGGCGCTTAAATGACGTTCTAAAGAACAATAAAGGCTTTATCACTAAACAATGCTATAATAAGTTAACCATTATTATAAGATCAATTTCTTTCCCCTACCTGATCCCATCCCATCCTACATTTTGTGTAAGACAACAAACTGTAAAAAATGTCTTAAGATGAAGAGGTGAAGATGAGATGGAAGGTCACCTGAGAACCTGTTCTCAGATTACAAGGGAGCAGCATTCTGTCTAACTCCAAGGATGATGTACGGTGATGCCCGCGGTGGGGGACGAGTTGGTGGGCTGGCTAAGGCGGGCTAGGGCGGCTGACCTAGATCTGGGGGGTGGCCCCGCCCAAGAGATATATGGCCACCATTTAACCTGAACTCCAACGTTAATATTCTAATGGCCGAATGGAGAATCGCAGACAGTGTTGTTTGTTTATTTTGGTAACACAACTACGGGGCAATTACTAAGACGGATTTTTACAGAATATAATTCTAGATAATGTTAATCAGGCGACCTAAATAGAAAAAAGATGGACTGCTGTTGTTTTTACAAAAATAAAGCAGACCGATATCGCTTTACTACAAATACAAACTTTAATACAAACATGGTGAAAGCCGAAATCAAAAGTCACAATCTTAGACAACAGCGTTCATCAAGCTTTTATCTTTCACGCAAAAATAGAATCTGTTAAATAATGGCAATTTTCTATTTCTGTTGGTTAATGCTCGGTGTAATAACACTATGAGATGTGACTTGTTTAGAAAGTAATATAAGCGATGATAGAATTTTTTTTTTAGATTCAAGCTATTTAGGTCTATATTTGTTTCTGGCTTTCACCTTTCAAGGGTGCTCTAGACCATCATACCATGGAGAATGGTGAGCTACCTGCTTCCCACTCAGTGTTTCCAGCTTTCCAATGCTTCTCACTTACTCACTTTACTTCTCTTTTCCTGCTTCTTGCTTCTCGGTACTGGGAGAAAAGTTATTTCCTTCCCCGTCATGTGTCCAATGAATTTGATCTTCAAATTAGTTGATAAGTATTCCTTTACTTTAAATGAACATAAAACTTATAGGAAAGATATACCAAACTATTGTTAGACCCGCAAAAATGTATGGCTCCGAATGCTGGACTATACAACTTCTACTCTAGACAACTCGAAACAACAGAAATGCGAATGCTTAGATGGTCGGCAGGAGTATTACTAAAAGATATAATTAAAAGTTCACGCATTCGTGGTAGCCTGGGTGTCACAGACCAAAATAGTAAAGGGTCATAAATAGTAAACTGGAGGAACGATAGTTGAGATGGTATGGACAAATAAGACGAAGACCACACAGCAGGCAATGTCTATGGAACTTCATCGACAGTCATCCAGAGGAAGACTAAAGAGCTCCAGGATGACTCAATGCTCCAAAATATTGCAGAGAAATGGCCTGAACTGAACCCAGAATCGAAGACGATATAGATAGCCTGAGAACGAGAAGAGGTGACCCTAACAACCTACCTGGACACTGAGTTGGGACAGTGCAAGGAAAAAGAAGAAGAAGAAGGTGTTCCTTTACTTCCTTACTTGAGGCGGTTTTACATATTTAACTATGCTCGATGGCTGGTAACAGATTGTCTTCTCAGATAACAAGATTTCTTATTCCAGTCTTTTCCACCATTTTTGTGAATTACCTACCTAAATAAAAAAATCTAACTTAGAGTATACTTGAAACGTATTGTTAATATCATCCAAATAGATGAATCTATGTCACTCAATGGATTCATAATATTTATCAGAGCTCAGTGGCTCCACGACCTTTCAGAGCCTGCATCAACGAATTCAATAATTCTACCTTCGCAAATGGTTATGGGACACGGTTTTCATTAACAATAATGAGTGTGTTTTGTAAACAAAAGCTGAAAAAAATAGACATTTATTTAGTTGACAAGTGAAAAATACTAAAACAAGGACTCACCTGCTCTGCTTGAAGTGGTTTTATCCTACGACAATAACTAATAAAATAACCATTGAACACAATCACCTCACCAAAGATACAGTCCTTTTGGTGTCACTTAAAACTATCTAGTTAACTCCAATATTTAATCAAAATATTATTATATCACATTGCTCTCTGAGGTTGGTTACACAAAAGAACAATAATTTCAAGATTAAAAAATACTTATTTTGACCAATTTTTAACCCAATTGAACGTAACCTAACACGGTTGTATACAAAAAACATAATTTATTAAATTGTAAAATGGAGGGATTGGTACGGGTAAAGCACGCAGTAACGTCCACGTTGTCAAATAAGGTTATAAAATGTGTAAAGATTTTGTATCGAATTTAAAAATAGAAATAAATCATTACAAAACAAATGCCCTCATTCGTGAACTAAAAACGTATTGATAAAAAGGATCCGTGAGCAAGTTGAATAACATGTTTTATGAAGCTCGTTGATAACATCTTAATGCCGTTAATTAGTCCAACATTCGCGAATCTAATTTAATTCAGGAAACAATCGTTAAAATAACGCCTTTGCAGGAAACTTAATTTTATCGACATAACTTTTCAGGATATTTTCTAAACTCAAAGGCTTATCTTGGCTCAACATAATAAAAGCTTTTGATAATCTTTTAATCCCGTAAACCTGTTCTTACAAAATACTGTGAAATTTTCGGCTGGAAATTAATTTTGAAATTAATAGGTACCTGCCACCAAATACAGAACCTTACTTTCAAAATAAATAATTCACTTAGTTTGAAGAAACACTTAGTACAATGCTTGAAGCGATACCAAGTACTTACATAGTGGTTAACTTTTTTAATCGAGTTCTTATTAGCCTTTCAATAAAGACGATGAAAATGAGACTTGAATTGACGAAACTATAGTGGTTCATCTCCAAAAAAAATGTCTTCCTGATGTACTTTACAGGTGTTTTACCTTTAGGTATAGGATAAGTCGTTTCAAAATATTTTAATTTTAATCAAAATTTTTAAGTTAATTTTCACGTTCTCTGGAAGTTCTATTCAAGTTCTGTGATTATTTCAGTTTTATGAAGCAATTGGCAAATAATCAAATAATAACAAAACTTACACAGAAGTTGACAAATATCTTCATAAATTGGATAAATCGATCAAATTTTTTAAAGCCTTCCTTAGTTACGTATTTTTTTTAAAATTGTCGAAAGCCAAATAATTCACTGTAATATCTCCTTCGTTCTCTCCAGAGACATTCGTTATTTGTAAGTACTGGGAGCAGTATTCTCCAGTGCTACAGGATGTTTATTGAAAGGCTTAGGTTCTTTAAATCACAGTTATTGTTTATTGACCAATCGTAATTTATAATTATACTTTGGAGCACTAACGTCCTTTCTGGCTGAAAGCTAGTTTTTGTCTGCGGAGTTCTAGATTTATAATGACTCCCCACGTCTACCTTCGGTACAACTCGGAAACGAGACCTTGTGACCGAAGGTGTATTTCCTAAACCTATACCGGTTCAGTCAATTTACATTTTCAATATCAAAATTTAAATATTTAGAAATAAAAATATTAATTTCTAATATTTACATTAGTAAAATTATTTTATCTAGATTATAGAACAATTTTTATTTTTGCAAAGTGATAAAAAATAACCAATATAGAGTTGTATTTACAATATGTGGGAATAATATCAAAATTGTAATATTTAGAAATAAAACTATTAATTTCTAATATACACATTGGAAATATTATTTTATCTACGTTTTCGAACAATTTTTTTTTTTGGAAAGTGATAAAAAATAACCAATAGATGGTGTATTTAAAATGTAAATTGATGCTACTGCGACTGAACCGGTATAGGTTTTGGAAATACGCGACCCGAACAGCCCACAGACCACTGAAACAAAAAATGCAAAATTTGCCACTTAAATTGTATTCTTCAATGACCAATGTATCTTAATTTACAAAAGAAATAAACAAAATAGCACATATAGATTTCAGAAAAGCGATAAAAAAACTTACCTACGATATAATTTTATTTAAATTTCCATTTTCAAAATTGGAACTGATTTATCGATGATTAAATCGTTTTATTTAAATATGTCCATGATAATCAATCAAATTCGAAACCGCAACCTGTGAATTCATAGTGGAGGTTCATAAACTGCTTGGCCACAAAGGTTTCTTTGAAATTTAGAAAATCTGTCTTAAAAGTCAAAGTAATTTATCATTACTTTATTAAATTGCTCTCAAAGTAGGTGGTATTTATTTATTATTCCTTAGAAGTAAATCCTAATGTTTGTGAAGCGGATTTCGGTGTGATTACACCATTATATTATGGCGTTTTATGAATTGCTTACATTACTGCTGAACGCCCACCATCCATTGGATTTTCATTTGAGAAAATACTCCCACGCGAGATGCGTAATGCGAATGTACCAGTGAAATTTAAATGAAAATGATCGCTGGGAGGATTGAACATGGCATTTGTAGCGGCGGGATTAACGTATGAGGTTCTTTTAATAGGTTCATTAACATTAAAGTAAGTTCGTTGGGAATTTAACCTTAAGTTTGGTTAGATAAAACTAAAATTCAAGGCTTTTACAAAGAACGTAAGTACTTGCCTACATCTACATGTAAAAATACGTTGTCGGGATCCAGTGAATCTATTGCACCATTAAATTCGGAAAGTGAGAAATTGGAAAAAAGATCAAAGTATTCCTTGGGATCCAAGATCGATTTTCAACTTTTAATTTTGGAGGCGGGCATGGAAACCGTTTATTGGATAACAAACACTCCTGCTGTAGGTCACCCTAAGCGATTCGCTACGTCTGGTGACTTAGCGAGGGTGCCCGGGTTCTAGGGTCGGGCTTGATTTGGTCTTGACGGTGGATGCATTTGCACACCTACTGCATGGCGGGCCGGATCCGTTGAGACTGGTTGAGGAAGACCTATCCCAGACCTCTCTGTCCGTCGCTCTTGGACACATTGACAACTTCCTCTCCTTCCTTTCCCTATAAAAACTCTCGTCACAGCATCCCCAAAGATGACTTTTTTTATTTATTTTTTACTTTAGGCCTCTTGTGTGGAGTAGATATGCCATAAGCCCTGAGGCATCCTTTTTTCTTCAGGGTCTCTTTTGTGGATCTAATGTAAAAATTCTTTCAGACATTAATATCATAGTCATAATCATTCACGAATTACGGAAATTCTGCCTTTTAAACCCCCGAGCCATAGAGACTATGGCAAACCGAGAATTTTAATTTCGCCGAAAGATGATCATGCGATCGTACCCTTGCAACTGTACAGAGCGGTTCCGATGAAAAAGAGTAATTATTCTCCATACGAGCATTTTAACATAATAACTCAAAATCGATTTAATTTCATTAAAAATTTGCTTTGATAAATACCTACATTCAAAAATGCTCAAACCCGTGATGATAAAACTATTAAAATGATGTTCTTTTTGTAATCATTTTTTGATCATAATTATTAATAATTTTTCAATTATGTCCAAGCAAAAGAAGAATTTTTTTAATATATTAGTTTGTAAGGCCGTAAATAAATAGACACACTGAAGTATTTTCGTCACAAAACAAGGGCGCGCATCGTTTTTATGATTTTATTTGAACTTAAATTAAAATTCTGAAAAGTAGCTTTCCCAAATTATTTATTTATTTATTTTACTGCATGATTATATGATTTGAAATGTTTGTTGAATAATACAAAATTTTTGAAAATTTAACACAAAAATTTTTTAAATTTAAAATTTTTGAAAATTTAATACAAAAATGTTGAAAATTTAACAAATGTGCCAACAAGCTACGGTAAAATCATTTTGTACTAAAATAAACTTTTTTTCTCAAAATTTAAAAAAAATGCTTTACTAGATTAGATAAACAGTCAAAAAAAGTCGTTTCAAGCAATGTTTGTACTCTAAATGGTGATCTTTCACTAAGGTGATACAGAGGGTACTTATCTACCACTCCGGAACGTGTCTCGTGGAAAGCTCTCATTGCATACAACGTTTTAGATATTTAAACATGCGACCTTCATTTGAACTCTACCTGAAGCCAGACATGATTGCATTGAAAAGAATATATCGTGAGTCATTGAAACTCTTATCGAAATTTAATCATTTTAGAGGTAAGAAGTTCGGTTAATAATTTATTACAAACGAGAATTGCAAAGCAAATTAGATTGCCAACAAGATAGAAAGCAAGCACACAGAAATTACGCAACCAATGGAGCGACAGCGCATTTTAAAACTTTTTTCTCCGTTTGCTCGAGATTTTCAGAAGATAATTATTTTAATTTTTCGCCAACATTATAAAAATCATTCCTTCGAACTTTAACACAGAAACATAAAAACTTTTTATAATGCTATATAGCCAATGAATCAATCTGTATTTTACCGTTTATATCATATTTGTAGGATTTATAAAAAAATATTAAAAATAATCGTTAAGTTTTTAACCTTGCGAATCCTGCGTATTTGTTATTTTGAAACTGCCGTGAGAGGTACTTATTCGAGCCAACGTAGAATATTTTCAATTTCTGTATATTGTCTGTGGTATACTTGATAATGAAAGGTTGTCTATGAAAAAAGGACTTAATTTTAACTGTAAACAGCTGATCGGAAATTCTGCACGAAAAAATATTTTTAAAATTTATTTTTAACATCGTTTTTAAATAGTCTACGAAATTCGTATTTGCAACATATTTGGTCAAAATAGATAAAGCATTTTAATAGCTTTGTTTTAAGTCAAAATAACAAACGTGGGAGCTACAAATATATATTTTTTTTATTTTTGCCGAATCAAGGAGATAATTTGCCTTTTTTATCCGAAAAGCAATCGAAGACATTTAAAATGGAGCCAATATATGGCAAAAATCACTCCATCGCATGTGTCAGGCCGTCCAACTTTGTAACACAATCCCGAGTGAAATTACAAAGATTGAAAATAAGTTAAATTTTTAAAAGGAATTAAGGAAGCATATCGACCTCAAATGTTGACGTTATGTCAGTGATTGAATAGAATTAAATTAAAAACATTTTAAAGTTATATTACGTTCGCCAAAAATTGTAAATTGTATAAATGTATGTTTCTCAAGTTATAAAGACAAGCGACGATGTGTGACTTAAGATTAATAAAGAAATAATAATAAACCAGCTGAAGTTTTTCAAATTTCATCAATATCGGAACAACAGTGTAGACTCGTACAAAAATCTTTTTTTTACATTAACTCCACACAGGAGGCCATGAGGAAAATTAATTTCTCTCAGGGCCTATGTCATCTTTGAATATGCTGTGTGGAGGGTGTTTTTGAGGAGAGGAAGGAGTGAACACGGGTCTTGAAGAGACCCATGTTGTAGGAGGGAGGAAACACAGAAGCCGGCAAATCG
Organism: Glyphotaelius pellucidus; assembly: GCA_936435175.1. Lineage (NCBI taxonomy): Eukaryota > Metazoa > Arthropoda > Insecta > Trichoptera > Limnephilidae > Glyphotaelius > Glyphotaelius pellucidus. Next base: position 40,284,090 of record OW386543.1, read on the forward strand.
TTCCACAGCCCAGCCGTTGAACTCAAGAACGAGTCGTAGAAACGACCCGTTCTCATGTGACTAATGTCAACCGTGTACAAATGTTGAACGCGTGTTTGGCGTGTTTCCCGACTACGTACCGGTGCCGAGGGGATCAATGACGCTAGTTCCTCGGAGCATCTTCCATTGTAATACCGGTAGAACAAGGACAGCATTCCCACCTGACGCCTGTGCTCTAAAGATTGCAATCCGTTTGTTAAGTTAGGAGAATCTATCAAACGGACCGCCCGTTTCTGCACAGAGTGGAGGGTTTTTTCAGGTATTTTGGGGCTCCATACCGGAGGTGGCTAAATTCAACCATGGGGCGTACTCGTGATTTGTACAGGGTTAGCAGTTGTGTACTATTAAAGTATCTGCGGGCCCTATACAGTACGCCCAGTTTCTGAGAGGCTAATTTAACTCTGGCCTCGATGGAGCCCCCATACCTGAGCTGGTCACTTAGAGTTACACCAAGCATATCAAATCCGCGCCTCCCACCACAAATACACAGAAACTCTCCTTTATACAAATAGAAGATATTAATGTTATTACAAATTAAGATTTATTAATTGTTTTTGGAAGTTTTTATTGTGTTGTAGATGATTTGATTTAAGCAGTCGAAAATATCTATTAGGTCCAATTAGGAGACGGTACTTAATCCAATTTCTGAGAGAGATTAAAAAAAACTTCTTCCAGTAATCACAACGTTTGTAACAAATGATAATACCTTTTAGGGGCTGTCACGCTGTCTAGAAAAAACTCCCAGTCCCTTTTTTAAATCAGCCTGAAGGCGACATCACGCGATGATTTCTTATTGACAATATGCCAAGAAGTTTTCAAAGAGAAGCCGTGAAACTGTAATAGGCAAATTGATCGCGAACATTGTCAATAAATTGATTGGCCGAATTAAAAAAAAATCAGCAACGTTATTTACAGTAATATTAATCAAATATTATTATCCGGCTTGGATTATGGTTCCATAACTGATTATGGATACCGCAAGGTCCTCGAAATGTTGGCTAAAAGAAAAGGATTTGTATTAATGCTAATTAACCAAAAATTCGAATCAAAAAATCATTATACTTTTAGCCGTGAGATTCTTAAATGACATCCAACTTAAGTTGTCTTTCTTAAATGACATCCAACATAAGTTGTCTTTCTTAAATGACATCCAACATATGTTGGATGTCATTTAAGAAAGTGGTTTTTCCTTTAAGGTACAGAAATAATTCTTTACTATTTAGAATTATTTATCTACTTGTGTCGGATGTCAGAGACATAATATAGCGTTTGGCGAAAGAAGTATTTAATTAAGGGTATTCAAAAATATGTTAAACGAAATATGTTATTCAAAAATATGTTACTACGATTTTCAGTTATGAATGAGTATTTATCTTCTTTAATATTAGCAAATTCACTTTGTGAAGCTATTTTTATTAAATGAAAACAATCATTTTGTGTACACCTTAATAAATTGTGTATACAAAGTGATTTGTTTTCATTTAATGAGTATTTATATTTTTATTATGTAATTAAATTTTTTAACTTCATAAAATTATCAAATTTTTTTTTCACACACAAGTTTTTAAATGTAGGAACTTTGAATTCTTCTAAAACGCATATTATGTATTCAAGTGACTATTTTGTTTCTACTTAATTGCATATATCTCCGTTATTATTATTTCCCATATTTGGAAAATATATAATCTATATACGCTATATTCTTATAAAAAAATTAAAAAATAATAATAAATAACATTATATAGCTACTAGGATCATGTAGGGATGAGCAGTATAGATAACGTTAACTTAATTACAGATCTAATCGTTTTAAAAACGACCAGGGTTGTTTATACGAAAAAACTGCCTTTTTTCACAAAATAAATATTCTCCAGAATTCAATATCGCCTACATTCATTCGATATTGGCTTTCTGTAACTGTATTGCCTGTAACGTTACTTTGTCGAGAATATCGGCGTAAACCAGTATTAAAGTTAACGGCGCCAGCGTTAGAAGTTTACATCCCTTAGTGAACTAGCCTCCCTAGTCTCCACACTGTGAACTGTGAACCCCGAAGATGAAATATTAAATTCACAAAGTGGAAATTGTTAGGTAACCAATTTGGAACTTTCTTCAGCTCATTGAATTTGCGAAACAATATAGTTGCTTCGTAAAATATCATTAATATAATTAATAGAAAATTGAAATCGATAAACGAGTATAAATTTAATATTGAAAAATGACGAAATGGAGATCAAAGAAATAAATAATCTTAACGGCGCTTCGAGAAACGGCCAAATTCAAAATGATTCAATCGAAGATCAGCCAAAAATTGTCACTCTTCAAGAGTATTTTATATCCTAGAAATAAAATAAATAAACAAATATCTTACCCCGTTGAATATACCTAATAATGGTAGTTTTGTGAACAGTAAATAGACCTCACGTCTAAAAATGTATGTTTTATATTTTTTTCATTTTTAATAAACCAAATCCAAAATTTCCTCTGATATCCTTAGATTTGTTAGTATATATCCAAGGTTCATATAAAATGCGTTTAACAAGGTTATATGGTTGAGGGGGTAGAGCGGTGATTGGCTAAAAATTCGTGACGTAGCTTAAAGTCCATGTTGTCCCCACTGGGAGATTTGAATTAACCGCAATACAGGTGGCAGTGTGTTACTTAAGCTACGTCACATGTTCGAAATTTCCAATTCCAGGAAATATACAATATGTCCAAATAAATATCACCATGTAAATGGCAATTATTTTTTTAACTTTCTTCTGGCCGGTAGGTGCAATAATATTATATCAATATTATTGCGAGTACGAATTGTCACGATTTGATAACTCGTAGCAGGAACAACGGTCATGCAAACTCTGATGACAAAAATATGTAGTTTATAACAAGGTAAGGTTAATACAGGACTTCGCCAGGCTCAGTGAACTCATAAATTAATTCTGAACAATAATTCGGGTAATAATTACAAAATTAATCGTGCAATGTATTTGTGATTCATGGATAAAGAGTATGTTTAGTAACATTTATTTTTAAAAAATTCAAATATTAGTAATATCAATTAACCAATTTTTGTCAAAAAATAAACTTAATTTCTATAGAAGATTTATCTATTTAATGTTACTGATTCTAAAAATTTTAACTGATAGTTTTGTTGCGAGATGATAAAAAATGTTATCTATTCAGTTTCAACATTTCAGAGGTTGTGTTTTCTTTGACGTTTTCCTGAATATTAATAAACCATGGAAAATGCACGTTCCTAAGAAAAACACGTAGTCCCATTCAGCCTCAGCTATCTGGCTAAAGCAACAATGACGATATTCAAATTGTCCCGGAAAATACGTAATGGAAGCTCGAACGGAAGCTTTTCAAACACGAAAGTTTTAAAAAAGACATTTTTCAATGCTTTTTATCTCATCTTGCAATTCTTTGCAAAAGAAAAAACTAACTGATGTTCGGCGGTTATTATTTATACCGACCAGTGAATAATATTGACATCACTGCAGTAGACTGTAGTTCGTGGGGTGAGATTTGTCTGGGTATTGGCGGCGATTGTGTTTGCCCACCTGCTGCGTGGTGGGACGGACCGAGGGACTGGTTGATGGAGACCTATACTAGACCTCTCCAGCCAGACTCTCTAGACCCATCGCCTTGCATCGCATGGAGGAATGGATTCATGCTTCCGTTACTCCTGGACCATTGAATTCCAGATTCCTACCCACCCCTCGTATCTTTTCCGTCCCAGAACTTCCTTTCTAAAAAGAAGTACCCTACACACAGCATATAAATCCGTAAAGATGTTCTGACAGGCTCTGAGGAATTTTTTTAAGTTAATAGTTAATCATTTTTATTCGAATCAATTTTTTTCTTAGACAATTCAACTTATGGCACTTAATTGCCCATTTTTATATAATCCATACTTAATATTATAAATGCGAAACTGCTCGAGTTTGTTTATGACGCTTTCACGTATTAACCAATAAAAAGACTTTAAAAAATCATTCACCAATAGAAAGCTAAATTATATGCGAAGTCTGTATATGATGGCAAGCTCTGACGTTATGAAATTATAAATATTAATATAGTGAGATGGGCAGTTTATGTATTATTTCTTTTTCTAATAAATAAATAAATATATTATATTAGTTATTCGTTTTCTGTCGCTAACAAAAGCGAGTTTTTGCTAACGTCAGAAAAAAATCGTTTCCATGGAAACGATGTTGATATATTTGTGGGCTCTAAGCTGGTAGGTGCTCAGCCCCCTGGTCAGCAACTGCTCCAGAAAATTCAAATATTAGAATATGTTTTGTTTTTTTTGGACAAGTTTCTGTTTTGGAATAAATGTCAGATAAGAGTTCCTACATTAAAAATATAATTCGTAACGATTATGAAGACTGAATAATAATAGTGTAATTTTTTAAATTTATTAACAAACTTCCAAATATTTAATTAAAAATAAATATCCGAAATGTTTGTAAGCGCATAAATTCCGAACGAATGAACAAGATTGGATAACTCTTTTTTTATTTGAGCTATAGCTTTATGAAATTTAGGTGGTAGGCGAGATGTTTGAAAACTGAATGTAAGGTAATGAATGTATGGAATGCGGGAGGGGGTGGGGGTGGGGAGGAGGGGGGATAATTGATAAGTTCAACCGCTACAGTAATTTCCCGCAATACCAAGCGAGCGAAGCCGCGGGGAAAAGCTAGTACTAAATAAAATCACAAAAAATTTACTTCTTCTAAAGTTTTAATCATAAGAAACAAATATTTTTTTTTTTCTACAACTAATCTTAGACTTGTGAAAAATACTAACACCGAGAATTTGGTGGGTTTAAAATTAACCTCTCTACAGCTTTGACGACGTCTAACTACCTCACTGAGCAGTAGATGACCAAATCCTCGTGTCTTGTCGCTTCTTTACCTCCCCCCGCGCAGATAGATACTGTAGGGCACGAAACGGTTGAGCGTGGCAAACTAAAATGATCGAGCAACTTAAATTGCCTAGGATAAATTTTACCCAACCTTACGTTCGCCGGGTTAAGTATTATTTAAAACGATTTTGCTTGATAACTCCGGCTTTGCGCTTTTTTTAAATTGGATTTTAGCTTCTCGCTCAGTCAGTTGCCATTTTTATATTTTGAAAAAGTGATTTTTTGTGTTTAATCTCGACCCAATTATTCCGATTTTTTTTTGTAAGTTTTAATGTTATGTTTTCAACGTAAATTTTTTAATAATTTCTTATCAATCTGAGACTAAATATTCTTCCAAATAATAATTTTTGGATGATTTCTATAGAGCCATTTTTGTGAGAAAATCACCTCAAGGGCGCTTTATAAATTCATTTAACCTATTTATCTTATAACTAAGATTGATAACTAAGGAATTACAACTACAAGACTTATATAACTACTGACTTAAAACTATACTTATTTTTATATCCTGTACAACACTGCATTACTCGTGTTATGACTAAATTAAATGAAAGTAGCTATGACTAAATTAAATAAAATTTCAAATTCAATGTTCTACTCTTTCCAATGTCATTTTTAATTTAGATATGAAAGAGTTAACTGAGTTCTCACCTTAGAACATGTTAATTATGAATTTCAACTCCATGTAATGAGTAATATTTTAATTAAATTAAGACAATATTAGCGAAACTCAATCGAAAATCTGAAAACAGAAAAATCAGAAAACGATACGGTCACATCTAGGACATGAACCTTTTCCTTATGTTTTATTTTCAGATTTTCGATTGAATTTCGATAATATTGTCTTTATTTAAACAAATATTACAATATGAGGTTATACAAGTTAAAAACAAAAATAAATATTCATCCTAGACTTGCAGAAAAGTCTATAGATGTCGCATATTAAAAATAAAAATTAATCAAATTTATCTAAGACACTGGCTAGATAGCATTTAATTTGGGTTTGAATGTTGCAATCATATATAAAAAATAGCAGTCAAGAAAATGACGATAATGTTGGCACTTCTTAATCAAAGTATGGTGCAGTTTAATATGACTGAATTGGAAAGGGACATATAACTGAGTTGGTGGAGTTCCTGGGTTCGAGTCCCTATCTTGCTCCGATATGACGCTATCTTTTTCTAATTTTTCTGTTTTCAGAATTTCGATTGAGTTTCGCTAATATTGTCATCGTGTCATTAAAATATTACAATTTGAGTTTTTTCGCATTAAGTTAAAAATAAAAATAAAATCATAGTCAGTGTATGATCAGTTCAAACCAGTTCTAACATTACTTTAGTCTATGCTATCTTCATATGGTCTGGTTCATGGGTCACAAGATATCGTTTACGAGTTGTGCCGAAGAGAACCGTGGATGGGTAGGCAGAGACATTATTTTGCAAGAGCTCTGGAGACAAAACATAACTTCTCAGTAGGAAGGACTTGAGTCCTCCTAATCTATAGTTGTAAAGTACAAAGCCACAATAAACAGTCACTGTGAGATCAAGAACCTCTAAATCTTTTAATAAGCATTGCAATTGCATTTATAAAATTACTCTTTTTATATTTACCTTAATTTGTATTTAATACTTAAATCTCCGCTTTACCACAGAAACACAATAAAAATCAATATTTAACCCACGCACAGGCCTTGCCTTTGTGGGATTTTTTTTTTGTTAATACATTAATTATATAAAGTTTTTTTTATATAATTTCATTATTTTATGTACCTATTTATTGTATTAAAAATTATTAATTTAAAAAAACACGCTATAGGCTGGCCCCAGTATTATTAATAAAAAAGAATATCTCTGGAGAGGACTTTAGCGATACTTTACAACGTTTAATGAGCTAAACTAACGAATGCATATACGTTCAGTATCCCCCTAGTGAAGGACTACCACTCTGATTTGAAACGTTACTGCAAACACGATATAAAACATACACCCGATAACCAACAAACCAAACACTGAATTGTGAACGATTGTATTGGGCCATAGAGCAACCGCTCCCCTATTTGCAAATAATTTGCCTTTGAAATGAAGTTTGGAATTAGGTTTGCCGCCGCGCGCCGTCTAGAGGCAACAAAGTCAATGGTTGACTGTAAATTGAATCAGACTTTATTAAATTAGTGCATTATTGCAAAGAAGCAATTTTCCCTTCGCGGATCTGAGGCAAGTCTTATGAAACGGGGAAAATTATATAAATTCACTTTGAAAGGCGCAAAACTTTGACAGATTATTAGTAATTTATAACGAGTGGTTTAATATAATTAAGGGTGTGTCAAAAACAATAATAGGATCATTTGTCGTGGACTCTATAGTTTATTGGTTTTGAACCATTGCCCAAAACATATTGGAGTTGTTTTTACACTGAGGTCCTGAGAAAAAAATTCCTCAGAGCCTTTGTCGTCTTTAGGAATGCCGCATGTAGGATATTTTTAGGGAAAGGAAGGAGAGGAAGAGAGAAGTCTGGGTACGTAAAACGTATGAAGGGTGGAAATATGGGGATCAATGTGTTTAGGAGTGATAACCGTAAGAATCCAACCCTCCTTCTGTGGCACAAGGGAATGGGTCAGGAGAGTCCGGCTGGAGAGATCAAATGTGAAAAATCCCTTAACCAGTCTTTCCCGATTCTTGCCACGAATAAATGGGCAAAAGCATCCGCCGCAAAGATCTAGATGAACCTCTACCATGAACCCTGAGATGAGAGTTCTGGGAAGGAAAAGGGTTTAAGGGGTGGGTAGGAATCTGGGGTTCAGAGTGTCCTGGTCATCCGCCTCTAAAATCTAAACAAACCTCACCCCATGAACCCGGGTACCCATGCTAAGTCGCCAAACGTGGCGAACCACTTCGGGTGATCTACAGCAGGGGTGTTGGTTATCCAATAAATGGTTTCCAGGGCAGCGGTCACCATAATCGGTCCCTAATTGGAGCGATTTGTTTATCAATGCTATAAGTTGTTTTTACCAAACAAATACGGTTAAGGGCGGCACCACGATAGTCTATGTATACCACATAGCAGGACAGGCGTAAGTATCGGTCGAACACAGTTTTACACGCGGTGTTGTGTTGCTAAATAACAAGTCTCTTGATATCTTCAACGTAAATCTTGATTTTCATATTTGTTTTAGGGGTTTTATGCCGTATTGCGCTACCTTCTTCTTTAGCCATAATAGCCCGGCATAACACCCCAATAACGAAAATACTTTTGGCCGTGAAAATCAAAAAACGTATCCGTAACTCTTAATTTTTTGAAGAGATATTCAAATTCAAAGTTTCTTCATGTTAAACTTTACGTTGAAATAACACATTAAGGCGACGCTTCCCGGCTCAAAAAGAAGATGGAGAGATATGTAATTACAAAAGTTGGACAGAGCGCGCTAATATTTTCAATGATACAATTGAGGCGAAAATTTTGAAAATGCTTAATAAAACATGACTCGTTTAAAATAGAGCAAAAATCTCATGGAAGGTATCTTAAGTATCATTTAAAGAAACATTGTGAATTTTTTCACAAATATAACTTGTTAAATAATAGAAATAGACTTGTTTTAAATAATTTTCGGAGCGTACTTTGCGATTTTTTTTCTATCGAAGGAATTTCATATAAATTGCGTTTCGGCATAGAACGTATCTAGATATTATCTTTAAAAAAAACATATATTTTTTTAAGAGCTTAAAAACTTCAAATGCTTAAGGGAGATATGTAAGAAATCGGTAAAAATTCGGGTAGCGGTGGCTTAATGCACCCAGTTTGTTATACAACAAAAATAGATAAAATCAAAGAGGAAAACCATCCCTATCTACGCAAAATGTGCACTCACTACAATACATTTTATGAAAACTACAGCAATTCTGTTTGAAAATTATAAATGGCAGGACTTCTGTTAGTAAGCTGAAATGGTGAGCGTTTGAGCGTTTCCAACAGACGTTAGCCTATTAATACTATAGATAAATTGAAGTATATTCTCATTTTCCGTGATTGATGGTTCTAATTTTACTTACAGCTTTAGATCAGCATCTTGCTAAACATCGTTTGATAAGTACTGCTGGATTAATGTTTCCACGATTTTGATGGGTGAAGTTGATGAAATGCGCTGATAAATGCGCGGATTTGTACTCTTGTCAAGATTTCAAGGACATCATCAACAATTTATCTTCGTAACACTGCCGATATTAAATAAAGACTACCAAATATTATCAGCCTTACTAACAAAAACCACTTTCCAAGCGTTAAACGTTGTTTTAGTTACATATTGAATAAAGACTACAATTTCCATTGAAGAAGAAGATAACACTTATAATCTAAATGAAAACATGAAAGAAAACAAGACACACAAAAACAGAAAAAAACAATGGTCGCAACTGGGCTCGAACCCAGACCTCTCGTCTAACCGGGACGTGCGCGTTTTCCAATTTCGCTATTGCCACCTTCTGTCAAACCGTCATATTTGTCAATCTCATATTTCAAATATTTAGAATCACTAGTGGTCGCCCAATGGTCGAAATTCGACCATAATTGTAATGTTTTTTTTATGTTTGACATTCAGTAAGACCATAGACAAATAATATTAAAGACAAACAATATTAATCTATTCTCAATTTGACCATAGACTTTAACAATAAACAATAGAGTAAAGACGCGAGTGTGTGTGTCAAATACACGGTAGAGTGTGTAATGTTTTTGTTATTGATTTAATCTATTTTTATGCATAATTTTAAAAAAATATTAGCATTCTGCACTCCTCCTTTATATAAACTATAAGTGTGCGAAATTTCATACTCCTCCGTCCGCGCAATTTTCGTAAAAAGGGGTACAAAGTTTTGGATTCACGTATTAATTTTAGAATCATTAATATTATCTTCAACTAGTTCTTTTCCATATGATTGTTTGTTCTTAGAATGATTGTTTCCAATAAAAAGAGTAGTTGCCTATAATATGGAAAAATAACTAGTTGAAGATAATATTAATGATTCTAAATATTTGAAATATGAGATTGACAAATATGACGGTTTGACAGAAGGTGGCAATAGCGAAATTGGAAAACGCGCACGTCCCGGTTAGACGAGAGGTCTGGGTTCGAGTCCCAGTTGCGACCATTGTTTTTTTCTGTTTTTCTGTGTCTTGTTTTCTTTCATGTTTTCATTTAGATTATAAGTGTTTTCTTCTTCTTCAATGATTTACGTTGATGGGAATAACCTTCAAAAGTTATAAAAAGAGAGTTTTTCTCATAAAAAATTGACTACAATTTCCATTTCGAATAATTACTGATTGAAAATGTCTTTAACTATGCTGCGAAAAAATTGGCAACATTACATTTGGCAGACTGACGAATGCACCGTGTACGTAAGATTCTCGTCAAAATGACAATTTTGATTTGGGACTTGTTTTTGTTCAAAATTTCTATTCTAATGACCAATTTACTAATGAAATGTGTGTATGTTTTTTTTCACTGTCTGTAACTTTAGTTAGAAAATTACGTAAGATGAGCCAATTTTTAAAAAAAATTTTTTATGTTTGGATTAAAAAAAAATTGTATTTCGAAAATTATGTGCGATTTTCAAATTATTAAATTTAAAAGCGTATTTTATCAACCTTAAAAAAAAGTTTTTTGAGAGTTGATAGAATAATAATTGATTTAGTTTTTTAATGCGTTCAGAAATATTCCATTTATTTGGATTTTATTGCAAAGCGGAAATGTTTTGACCTTCTGACAAAAAATGCCCGAGATCTGAGGGGGCTAACAGCTTATACAACAGACTGTAAACAATGTATATCTTTCCATAAACTATTTTGTGGCTGTTGTATGTCAATTTTTATTTTACATTTCCATTAGTTAAGCTTTCACAGACACGGTTGTTTATCAATTGAATAATATTTTCACCAGTTTTATTTGTATGGCTGTGCTTTACCAAATATTCTGCTATTTGCAAACTAATCCCAAATAAAAATCCAACGAAGCCGATCTTTTAAGAGCCGAAGTGAGTTATTACCTGATCGATTAAAGCTTTCAGAGAGAAGCGAATAAAATTTTATCACTGACCAAACGGGTGGATTTTTCCAATTACTTACAGGAATATATATTTCACTCAGGCACCTTTGACGAAATTTTAATTCACCAATCCAGCAAATCTCCCGTGGAGCCTTTTATAGGCTATTGCATTTCACCGCCAGGATTGAAACCATGGGAAAGTAGGTCAAGGTAAATCCCATATCAATTTAATGTAAGCAATAATTTATCTCCTGTCCAGTATTCAATGCGTTTGTGCAGCTTTCAAGGATGGCATAAAGATATTACACGGCTTCGGTTTTTTTAACACATAGCCAATCATTTTTCTTTCTGAAAAGCTAAATAACATTTATCATGGTGAAATTCCAATGTGATGACTTAATTGAAACTTTTCACGCTTTTTATTAATACACGCGTTGCAATGCCACTTAATTAAAAAAAAAAAAATTCTCCCTGCGTGTCCTTTCCCATTCGTCTCTGTTCCTCTTCCACCTACCCTTCCCCTCCCACGTCCCCTTCCCCTCCCACGTCCCCTTCCCCTCCCTAGTGAACCCACCCCATTCTGCATTTCCCCCACCCCTCTCGTATTTTCCTCCCCCTCCCGCCTTTCCTCCCTACCTGTCTGCTAAACTACATAAAATACCCTCATTTTGCAACAGCTCGAGCGCTACCTATTTAAAATTTAAATACAAATTTTATAACGCCGGAGCTCAACGGTATCTAAAAAAATTATAATATTTGGATGATTTATATAGCGCCGTTTTTCTGAAAAATCACCTCGAAGGCGCTGTAAAAACTTACAATATATTTCTAAAATCTAGAAAAACTACAAACTAGACAAATAATTAAAAAAAACTTATGGCTAAAAATTACATCCACCGGTTCGTCGATCACTGATACGAAAATATATATAAAATTTCTCGACCAATGAACGCGATGCTGCCTACAGTGTAAACAGTACCATACTAACCTGGGAGGCCGCTTGAAATTAACATATATTTAGAAAACTTTGCGGGCTTGCGACAACAACTCACCAAAGTTTTATAGCAATCGGATGAATATTTTAGGAGCGCATAGTGAACAAACAAAGAAACATTCATTTTTTTATATTAAAATAAGATGGTAAAACCTGTTGCCTTTTATGATTTTCTTTAGGCCGGTACAAATTACAGGGTATTTATAGATGAAATAATTTTAGGTCAGGGGTCAATAAAAAAAAGCTGTTGCATACGGTGACCAAATAAAATGACGTAATCGTAATATCATTGTTTAATTCAAATTTAGAATCTTATATCCTTTCTTATTTAAAATGATTAAATTGTGAAATAACACAAATTAATCAAATAAAACGCCAGGCCGGGATTCGATCCCTCGACCTTCGGAATGCGAGTCAAGAGCCTTACCGCTGGACTACGTCGGCCGTCAGATGATTTTAAGATTCACAGTTACGATTTGTTGACTAGATAATAAATAAACATAAATTATAATCATCTTGTAAAATTGAAAGTATTTATCCTAATTACATGACTATTTTTAGGTTTTTCAACAGTTTTTTTTTTAAATTAGTTCCAAGCAGAAGGAAAAAAATTCCCCCATTGCCTATATCATCTTTGGGAATGCTCCAATGGAGGGTCTTTTTAGGGAAAGGAAGGAGTAAAGTTTTGGGAAATAAAAATGGTGGTGGGTAAGAATCTGTGTCCAGGAACGACAGACGTATGAATCCATCCCTCATCACTAATGTGGGAGTCAATGTGTCGAAAGGCTGAATATGTCTAGGTTAGGTCTCCCTCAACCATCGTCTCCTGATCCAGCCTGCCGTGCAGTCAGTGAGCAAACTTCCCACCCCATGGACCCGGGCACCCCTGCTAATTCACCAAACTTAGCGGACTACTTGGGGTGACCTATGGCAGGGATATAGTTTCCTGGTTATCCAATTAATGGTTCCCGGAGCAGTGGTAACTATAATTACACTACTGAAATAATTTTTTTCGTGTGTCTTATGAAGCAAATTTGTTCGATTTTTCGAAATAACAACTTTTGATAAAACAGGCTTCCTTCAAAAACAATGTCGTAAAAATTTAATTACCTACTTTCAAATTTTATTTGGGTTAATAGATTCATTGTAAAGTTTCACTGGGAGAGTTTTCCAAGAAAACGAAGATGAAAATGAATGAATTATTAATATTATCATTAAATAAATCAAGTTCTAAAAACCAATTAAACATTTATTCGGAAATACAAAGAACGATAAAATAGATCCTGAAGTTTCGTAATCAGCACCTCTTTTCAGTGAAGTTTTTTCGTTATTTTATTTGTCAAGCAATTAAAAGAACAGTGCTTTCACTTAACTTAATTAATTGTTTGTACTCACTCGGTAGGAGGATGTTGATGTTTAACTAGGCGATTTTTTCACTTAGTCAATTCGTTGAAAAAAATAAACAAAATAATTGACATCTAAAACGAGCTTTATCCGCGTGGGTTTCTGGGTACTCGTAGCGTGTGCACTTTTAGCAAACAAATAAAATTTACAACATAAAACATTGCTCGTAAGTTTTTTTATTTCTCGTATAGGGGTAAGATTGGCATAAACGTACAGAAATCATTGTATCCACTGAGAGCAATAAACTTTGGACTCTTAATTGGGGTAGTTTTATTAATGATTGATGATCAAATCGTTTATTAAAACGTACATACCGCTTTTCAATTTGACGTTAACGTGACGTTATAGGTCGTCTGTTTTTTCTTCTATTAGATATTTCTGATCCTCTGTTTCTGGGTTGTTTCTCTGCTAGCTTAGAGATCAAGAACAAATAGAAATCTTGAAGAGAAAACTGTTTGAAAAACTTTCGTTTTGGAAATGTGCGTAATATAAACTTATATTTATGTTGTACTGTGCAGGGATAGTCGTAGGCTTTTGGAATCATTTAAAGACACTTCCGTTCTTTTTAAGTCGAATTTTGATGGTATTATCTATATTTTGATAGCATCTAACTTTAATCTATCTTATCTTATCTATCTTTTGATCTATCTATCTTATCTTATCTACGTTTTGATAGTATCTACCTATATCTATCTTTTGATAATATCACGGATAGCTGATTAAAAAAGGTTTTTATCAGTTTGGGAAATAAGTGGGTATCCTCGTCTAAGTTGATAAATTAGTGAAGAACCTCAGAACAATAATTGACCATAATGGAGTATTTAGAACCAGCTTTACCTACTTCGCTACCAAGCAATTCGCTAACTTCTACGTAAAGTATCATGTGATGTGCTCGCGCTCGTTGATCCGGATATGCTTATTGTTACAATAGCTGCCGGCGAGAGATTCAGACTAATGGAAACGTATATTCTTCCCTGGTTTCGGTAAACTGTTGCATACTAGATACTCTGTTTCACAGACATGGGTTATTGGTAGAATTAGCGAGAAGCGAGATCAAATTATTAATGCAATATGAATCTACTTCCATGTAACTAACCAATATAACAATTTCCTGCGAAGACCAGCAAAGGTGATGGAAATCACACACACACCTTTGTCAGATTCTTTCGCACACCATCTTTGATTCAGATTCTTTCGTGGATTGTCTCAAATTATCTCCACTCTTATTTTGATTCTTGACTTGTTTCTTGCCGTATTCCACAAAAGTGTTTGATTCTCTTATAAAAAAAATTGCTTTATTAAGAACTTTATTTGGAACGTGAGGAGGTTATAGAAATCTCATACATCCCGTAGATAGTGTAAATACAACATATATATTAGGTGTACTTACAAGTAATAACATAATTTTAATGGAATTAAAAAAGTAGTATTATTAGAAAAATTATAAATAATCAATATAAGTGCGAAAATATCATCGATTCAGCACTTTTTTGTCGCTATTGATCTATCGGATTGAAGATTATAGAAACATGTCTTCCTGGGATGTCCCCAAGGTTTATCCACTTTTATAAAAGTTGTGGATAAACGACAAAAGAAGGAAATTAAGACTAGTAAACAAGCGTCAATCCCCACTAACACCAACTCTGCTCTTTCTACCACCACCACAACAACATTCTCCTCTACTACAAGATCCTCACCAATAACACACGAGTCCAGTCCAGCGCTTCCATCTACCAACGAAGACAAAATTCCTCCTCTCAAAACCAAACCGATTCTGACTTCTGTTGAAATCCCCCAATATACTTCTCTCCAGAAAACGAAACAGTCCGAGACAGCCATGAATATTGTTCAAATTGCCACTCAGGCACTGAAAGCAGCCGAGCCTCTCAAAAATAACATAACCAAAGAAGTCCGCGACACAATAATCTCATCTTTACTGGAGATAATTGAGAAAGGAGCCACACTGGGAAAAAAACTTCATGCTCTGGAAGTCGAATTACTTGAAACCAAGGTGCAGAATGCAGAATGTCAACTGAAGATGGAAGAAAGACACTGTAGGGAAATGTCAGCTTTCTGCGCCAACGCTCAAAAAAAACCCGTACTCAGTTACGCCTCGGCAGTAGGGAATCGAGGAGATCGCACCAGACATGCCGTAATAGTGTCATCATCAGACCAAGAAGCGACGTCAGAATCCATCACTTCAACAATAAAGGATATTATCAAGCCAGCCGACCTCAGAGTGGGTGTCAGTGGAATGTCTAAGGCCAAAAATAACAAGGTCATAATTACCTGCCCTAAAAAGTCAGATGCACAGAAGATCCTAACAGCAATTCCAGGGCTGACCAATGGTAACTTGGTTGCTCATGAGGGCAAACGTCTTAGACCTAATGTTATCTTGAAGGGGATCGAAAAAGAAACACAAGATTCCGAAATATTAGACATGATCTTGCAACAAAATGATACTATCTACGAAGCCACTGGAAATGATAAGGAAGCTATTAAAATTCTAAGATTCACAAACAACAGGAAAAACGATAGGCTACGAAATGTTATTCTGATCGTCAAAAAAGAAGTACATTCAGCTATGTTAAAACAAGAAAGAATAATATAGGTTTCCAGCGAGTCCGAGTCGAAGACAGCTGCCCAATCATGCAGTGCTATAAATGCATGGGATACGGTCACTCCGCCGCGAGATGTACTGAATCAAAAGATCGTTGTCTACACTGTGCTGGTGAACACAAATCATCTGACTGCACAAAAAAGAAACAAAAAGAAGAATTCCGTTGCTGGAACTGCTTTAAAATGGCCAAAGGCAAAATTGAGGCACCAAAACACAGATCAAACGATAGGGACTGCCCCTACCGTACCGTAATGATGTCACGCACAATGGAGAGAGTTGACTATGGCTAACTCAACTGTAACTACAGCATCCGGGACCCAGGCCAGTATAAATGAATACAAATATGAGAAAATTGAAGACTATAAGCCAATAAAAAATAGCCTTTGAATAATGTATCTTAACGCGAGAAGTATCAGAAATAAAATTGACGAGATTGAAGAAACTTTAAAGAGCATCAAACCCACTGTACACGTACTTGCAATATCCGAAACCTGGTTGGAAGATGGTGAGGAGTGCTTCTTCAACATCGACGGCTACCAAAGTGCATTTGCGTCTCGCACCAATGAAAGAGGAGGAGGGGTGATTCTCTACATGCACCATTCACTAAATGCTACAACTATTGAAAAACATTGTAGTGAAAATTCTTTCTTAGGAATTAATATCCGTAATAGAAATTTTAAACCGTTAAATATTTATGTTATCTACAGAAAGCCTACCTCAAACATTAACGAATTCTTAATGTATCTTGAATCTGTTTTAAATAACTGTAGAAATGATACCCTTATCTTTGGTGACTTCAACATTGACATTCTTCAAAACAATAATACATCTCTTAAGTACATCAACACGCTAGACTCATACAACTGTTTCATATGTAACACATCCTATCCTACACGAGTAACAGATACCTCTACTTCTCTAATAGACCATATCATCTCAAACAGACAAAATATTTCCTCAACTACTGCAAATATAGATGCCCACCTAAGTGATCATAACATTTTGATATTAGATTACCAAAACAGCTTGAAACATCACACTAATAATAGAATACATTCTTTTTCAAACAACACCAAAACCGATAAAAACATGTTAAAAACATATTTAGAATCCCACAACTTTTCACACGAAACCACCAGCAATGCCAATGAAAACTATAATAATTTTAATGAATACATCAAAACAGCAATAAAATCATCCCAACATAAATCTGAGTTACGCATAGGAGACCAACGGAGGGGTAATACTCCATGGTTTGATGCAAAATTAAATGCACTTATCAAACAGCGCAACAATGCGTTTAACCTCTGGAAAAAAAATCAGCAAAGTGATATATTCACAGCACTGAAAAATAAAACAAGAAATCAAGTTACCAACTATAGAAGATATGCTAAAACCAAATACTACACGACTATATTTAAGGAAAACCTGCGTAATCCGCGACAGACATGGAAAATAATAAATGCAATTCTAACAAATAGCTCGACACCCCAGAAAGATGAAATTGAATGTCTTCTCATTAAGAATGAAGAAATAACATGCCCAACACAGATAGCTTCAACTTTTAACAACTTCTTTATATCAGTTGGGGAAAACTTAGCAGCTACAATTGCATCATATCCAGATGATTCTATCACTATATACACGGACCAAAAAGCAATCCAGTCCTTATATATGGCCAAAACAAATAAAACAGAAGTTCTCAGTATCATCTCTCAACTAAAGTCTAATGCATCTCCAGGTTTAGATGGAATTACACCAGTGTACCTGAACTTTTGCAAAGATATATTAGCTGACCACCTTGTTTTTCTTATTAATCAATCCCTGGATAGTGGAATCTTCCCAGATCAACTAAAGATAGCAAAAATAATTCCGATTTACAAAGATGATTGCAAAAAAAATCCTTCTAATTATCGTCCTATATCCATCCTCTCTGTCTTCTCTAAAGTTTTTGAAAAGGTTATTAAGCTTAGGCTCACTAAATATCTCTTATCAAACAATTTACTCGCATCCCAACAGTATGGATTCAGAAACCAATCTAACACAAAATGTGCTGCCTTCGATTTTGTATACGCCCTCCAAAAGCATATAGACCAGGGTAAGCACGCTGCAGGCTTATTTATAGATTTAAAAAAGGCTTTCGATACGGTTGACCATGGGATACTACTAAAGAAGCTAGAACACCTAGGCATAGTAGGCACTCCCCTGAAGTTACTGTGTAGCTACCTCTCTAACCGACACTGTCAGACCTTTGTTGGAAAAGGGACAAGCAGCATGGGAACGATAAAATGTGGCGTGCCTCAGGGCTCCGTACTTGGACCATTACTATTTTTAATATATATAAATGATATTGCTAAATGGGGACTTAAGGGTACAATACAACTCTATGCAGATGATACAGTGATTCTTTATCACAATAATGATTTAAACGAACTTGAAAAGGAAATGGAAAGGGATATAGCTTGCCTGACAAACTGGCTGCGACTAAACAAACTTAGCCTAAACATAAAAAAAAACACATTACATACTGTTTGCAAATAAAAAAAATGTAAGTCTTAATATAAGTCTTGATAATAACCGCCTTGAAAGGGCTGATGTTACAAAATATCTTGGCCTTTTCATTGATTCACAACTCACATGGAATCACCAATTTAAACATGTTTTATCCAAAATTACTCCTATAACTGGTGTTTTATATAGACTTCGCGGGTTACTTCCTCCCTCTCTATTAAAATCGATTTACCATGCTATGATTCACTCACATCTAATATATCTCGCCGGAATCTGGGGATTTGCTACAAAAAAAATGATTTCAGAAGTCCAAGTCGTCCAAAATAGAGCCCTGCGAAATATTTTCAGTCTACCTTGGGACACACATGTCAAAGACATCTACAGAAACACCCAAATACTTCCTTTTAATACCATTCCCACTTTTGAAATAACTAAAACTATATTACAAGTAATTCAACACTCGGCACATTCCAACACTACACTCTATTACAATTGCGACGTACACCAACACAACACAAGAAATCACAACAAACTTCATATACCAAAAATCAAATCAACAAAATATGGACTAAGATCCCTAGAATACATAGCTCACACAAAATATAATCAACTACCCAACGAGATCAAACGTGCAAGTCAATGTAAAAAGACCCAAACTAACATGCTCAAACTTCATCTTATTAATGACTATCTGAAATAATAATGTTGTGTATGTCCCCATCATATGTCCATTTAATACATACAGCAAGTTTCATGTAATGCGTATCATTCCCGCAATGAGTTTATTAACTCCTGGGAGTACAATGCAAAATAAAATAAATAAATAATAAAAAATAAATATTGAAAATATAACAAGCAGGCTAAAAATATTATGCAAAATATTATAAAATATGTAAAAAGGTTTTTAAGAATGTGTTTGTCCCCAGAGTGCACAAAAGCACAAAAGGCCTTGTATATCTAATATTTGGTTGAGTGTCACTTTACCTAAAACATACGAAAACCTCAGCAGAGGTTAATCTCGTTAGGTGTATAGCTGTGCGGAATGGTATAACTTATCTGGATATACCATACTATAAGGGTCGCGAGAATGTAGGAATGATAACATTTTTATTTAAAACTTTAACTTATTCACAAATTTAATTTCGACCGCGACAATTATCAGAAGGATTTAGATTAATAATTAATTATGAAGGATAATAATTAATTAACTAATAAGTAAGATTGTCAGAGCTTCTCGAAATTCTGGTGTGGCCAGTGTATGGAAAACAATGATACCACTACAAAAATAGTCAACGCGCTACAGGTGTTTACAAAACACTACTACTAACCCATTTAAAAATAATAACTGATTTACAACATTTTTTTTAATTTTTGGTACTTATTATCCACGCCAACTGTAAACTACATGTACGAGAATAGAAATTATTAAATGAATAAATATAATACGGAACAGTTAGTTGCTTGTGTGAATATTGCAAGAGTTAAGAATTATTACGTATAGCTTTTAAGGTGTAACACAACAACCCCTACGATCCTTCATTCTTATTCACTTACTTTTAAGTAGATCTTCTGGGGGTGTAGCTGAACGTTCGTTCTACACCTTTTACCCGGAATTATGATTGCTTTGCATTAAATATGAGGGACAAAGGAAGGTCGCTTATCGCGTATTGCAAGCAGCAGTCTCATTTCCGATTGACTTCCTTTGCACGGGACTACTTTAAAAATAAACTAATTTATACATAAATCTACAGCTATTTTAAGAAGAGGTGAAAGTGACTTCTAGTATTATTTTTTCTAGTATGATTTTTTCTTCTGTTTACTGTTAAATATCTGTCTTTTGTTTTATGCATAAAAAAATATACTTTTTTTTCTTTGTTAAATTGTGCTTTACTTTCGTTCTCTTCGTCAAGCTCTGCTCTCAAAAAAAGTGTAATTCGTGTTAATTAAATTTTTTTGAAAAAAAAACTTTATTTAATGTAAAAAAGATGTAACTTTTGTTATATTTAATTAAAAAAATTATTTTAAAAATATATTATTATTTGCATGAGACACAGCTTATCATTCCATAATCATTTAGTAAAAACAACGTGCTTTGTACACCAAAAAAAAGAATATTTTATTTTATACTAGCGAGTACCCGGTATGCGTTGCAATGCCACTAAAATAAATAAAGTGTGGGTGTTCTTTTTTCGATTTTTATTTTTGAGGTGTTATGCCGTGTTGCGCTACCTCCTTTTTTAGCCAACGTTTCGGACAGCGTTACGTCCATCATCAATCATCTACCCTGATGATGGACACTAACGTCCAAAAGTACTTTCGTTATTTATTTTTGAGGTATTATGCCGTGTTGCGCTACCTCCTTCTTTAGCAAACGTTTTGGACAATCATCTACCCTGATGATGGACACTGTAACGCTGTCCGAAACGTTGGCTAAAGAAGGAGGTAGCGCAACACGGCATAACACCTCAAAAATAAATAACGAAAATACTTTTGGCCGTGAAAATCTGAAACCATATGCAAAGTGTGTGTGATTTAATTCTGTTCATTGAAGTGCTTTTGCATACACAATATTTTTGTTTTTCCGTCTGGTGCATATACAGAAGGTTTTCCGACGCGTGAGCAGGCCACATATAGCTCTCCGTGTGAAAAGAAAGGATTTTCCAGATTTATCCATTGATATTCCCTACCGCTACTATTACTCCTTCCCTGTCTTTATTCCTCCCTCTTCCCCCCTCCCACGAACTCTCCCTTTCCTTTATTTCCCTCCCGCCTCCTGCATCCCTCTCGTCCTCCCTCCTTCTGTAAACTATATGAACTACATACATTTTTCAAACTACTTTCGCGTCAGTTATTATATTTTTTTACAAATTTAACGCTAGAGCTCACCATTATAAATAGAGAACTTTACGTACATGAGCACAACAAATCACCAAAATTTACTCTGCAATCGGATGAACGGTACGGGAACGCATGCGAGACAAACAAAAAACATTCATTTTCATATAAAGATTATTTTGAATAATTTGGTACAATTTTCTTTATTACACACCTCAGTTTCAGAGAAAAATGAAACTTTTTTTTTGTTTTTGTTTTTGTTATGTAATTATGTACATTTCAGGAATAATATGAACTAAACATGTCAATTTGTCTGTCCTGGAACGGGAAACTTTCCTAGTTGGACAGGCAAAACTCCTAATATGTAATTTGTACTTTCATTTGTATCTTCCTATAAATAAATAAATAAATTAGAGATGAGTTAGTTCTGCATTTCGCCGGAGGCCTCCAAGAAGTGCTTCCTTTTAAAAGTACTCGAGTTCTTGGAGCAGGTCCCGGGAGCCACTCCAGAACCGAGACGCATAGGTTCGACCGGAGCCGGACATCGTTGCCGGAGCCCGCAAAAGAACTCAAACGCGGGACCCGCTCCCGACTCGCAAATGGCTCGGACCGAGATGCACGGGTTTGAGCGGAGCCGGCAAACCCGGGACTCGAGCGCGAGTGGCTCGGACCGCCGCGACTGCCACGCAGCCGAACCTGACTCGTGAGTGGCTTGGACCGCCGAGTTCCGGATTTGGGTCCGAGAACTGGAACGGGTTCTATGGGAGTAGTCAATTTAAAAAAGGAGTAGGAGTAGAATCCGCTTCCCGCGAAGAACCCGAGTTCAAGAACCCACTCCAGCTGAACCTACTCATCGCTAGTACAAATGCGGGTTATGAAAACTTAACACCCCGATTCAAAAATGTTTAATTTTTTTCAAAATATGATAAATTTTGTTTGAAGTACCTACCTAAGAGTGCAACCGATTATTATAACGGATAAACCTAACTGACATGAAATATTTTACAATATCGACAAATTTGTAATTTTTTTTCGAACACTAATGATGATCCTGGTTTTGTACTACTCATCCAAATAGTTTTATTCCGATATCAGGATATCTGTTACGACTGCTTCAAAGCAACTACATATACCTGATATGTTATCATAATATGATGTCATACTCACATAACCCCATTGAAAGCTTCATAATCAATGGCAAAGGTTAAACTGTAGGCGGAAGTTACTTCCAACACAGAATTCACCCTAGATCAAGCCATATTTATTGCTAGATCCATAGACAAACTTTTGTCACCAAGCACACCCACACCCCTCATCAATGAATTTTGTCTACGTATACAATACATTCCATTCCATAGACCAGTAGTCGGCAACATGCGGCCGGGGATGCGTCTTGGTGCGGCCCGCAAGATTTTTTCCGCAACGCACGCGACGGACGATATCGTACCCAATGGAGTAGAAGGGAGCGAGATAGGGAGCGAAGGGGGAGCGATTTGCAAATCAACTTGATAAGTTTGCAAAATGATACCACACATAAAATGGCTTTTAAAGGAAAAACTTGATGAATTACTACGGGGTTTTTTTACATGAGCTCCACACAGGAGGCCCTGAGGAAAATAATTTCCCTCAGGGCCCATGTCATCTTTGGGGATGCTGTGTGGAGGGTTTTTTTAAGGAAAGCAAGGGAAGGAGAGTTCTGGGAAAGAAAAGGGTTTAATGGGTGGGTAGGAATCTGGGGTTCAGTATATCCAGCTCATCCGCCTCCAAGACCTTGACAAATCTCACCCCATGAACCCTGGCACCCTTGCTAAGTCACCAAACGTAGCGAACCACTTGGGGTGACCTATGGCAGAAGTGTTGGTTATCCAATAAAGGTTACCGGGGCGGCGGTACCCATTCCCGCCTCCCAAATTGATTTTTTTGTCTTCTGAAAATTACAAGGAGTTAAAATGGTTTGCTGCGCAAATAATTACTATGTTTGGCAGTACATAAATTTGGGAGCAAGCTTTTTGAATTCTGAATTATCGAGAAAACACACACTGTTTTCGGTTATCGGATTTATATTTAGAAGCAATACTATATTCCAAAAATGCAACTCATATAAGAACACTTGCAAATCAAATATAACCACAAAAAACTCATTGATTTTGTCTGTCGTAAAACATACAAAAAGCGTTTTATTTTTAAAATAAAAATATTTGTACCTACTCAAATATTTTAGGTTTTTTTTTAATTGCTCCACACACAGGCCCTGAGGATGCCATGTAGAGGGTCTTTTTAAGGAAGGGATGGATAGGAAGTTCTGGGAAGGAAAAAAGGTATGAGGGGTGGGTAGGAATCTGGGTGTCAGTTTTTCCAGGAGTGATGGGCGTATGAATCAATCTTTCCAACTGCAGTGCAAAGCGATGAGTCGAGATAATCCGGCAGGAAAGGTCAAAAGACCTCCCTCAACCAGTTTCTGTCAATCCGGCTCGCCACGCAGCAGGTGTGCCGCTAAGACCTGGATATACCTCACTCCATGAACCATGAACCCGGGCGCCCCTGCTAAGTCACCAAATATCAGGTACACTGAAATTACATGTGACCCAAGTGCGGCCCTAATCTCCACATAAAATATTTGGCCATCTTCCAACAAAAGGTTGCCGACCCACGCCATTGACAAACTGGTGTGATTCAACACAGAAAGTATTATAGATTCACCCACAGAAAGAGCACCGAATTGTTAGAGCTGTAAACAAACTTTTGTTTTTAAAGAATCCCTTAATTCCATTCAATTAATCTTGTCAAATGGAAGCTTTGCTTGTCCCCTGAGGGAATAATATAGTTGCGATGTTAGGGTAAGTTACAACGAGCAAAATTTATAAAAGCAATGCCACTGTTTGCAATAAATCAACCGGCGCGGCCGAAATAATTCAGAAAATTCACCTGGGGCTGTTTGGCTTTATATCGCTGTACTGGACTATATTATCATTTATTAATTTTTTGAACTTGCATACATTTACAAAGCTATACCTTGCGTTATTAGCAGCTTTCGAATTCGTATTATTGCCCATTTTTACCCCCCCATGTATGATAAATACATCGTCTACTGTTTGGAATAGATTTGTCCTTTCCCAAAATTCCTACCTACCTCCGTCTTCCTACGCATGCAAATCAGTCAGTGTCTACCTTCAACAAGCAAGCAGTGTATTATTATGACTAAGTTCTATTATGTTCGTATTTTCGAATGCAAGTGCAAATTACATGTTTACGTAAAGACTTCAAATTATACTGTTGGTTTAATACCTATTACAATCTGTGCACAGTTTGAAACATTTTATGTGGAATGAGAATTCTTAAGTGGACACCATCAATCCAGCCTTCTACATCAACAATAAAGTGAGTTTTACGCCATTCCTAATTTCTCACCTTCTAAGAAAGTTCCTAACATGTACTACAACACTACTTTCATATTCCAGCCTATATAAACGTGTTTTTGAAAAACAATTGCCCGTGTGAAACACTGTCCTTGTTACTTTCAAATTTTACAAAGTGACGTCAGATGTTTTATCTTCGATATTTGTGTTCAGAACTTTATTAAAATATTAACAACAATTTCATTAAACTTTTTAATATGGCACTATTATTGTATTGTGAATCGAACTCGTTAATGTGATTGAAAGATAGCTTCTTGTACGAGAAATAGAAAAAGCTATTTGTAAAGGTTTCGCGCTAGAAATTAATTCACGCATGTATCTGCGCTATGTAGACAACGGTTGATCACAGTTGTTTTTTGTCATACTTTAGAATAATTCACGTTTTTTTTTTAAATCTGCATCTATCTATAGAAATATCTAGCGAATGTATTCTTGGGACTGTACAGCGACCTGACATAAAATGACCTGTTATTAAAGAATCTTGTTTTTTAATTATTTGGAATAATTTCCTTAAAATACAATAGAGCCTTAATTAAATTATCATTGGCTTTGTTTTATTCAGAGGAAACCTCAAAGGATCAAATTTCAGAATGAAAACAACTGGTTGAATAAAAATTCCTGCAGCACGGAACATTAAAACACTACAATTTTAATACGTAAGGTATAATTGAAGAACTAAATTACTTTACATTACATTTTCAACAAGGTTTTTATCAAGAAATTATTAACATATTTAGCAGGAAATGCACTTAAACACTTATTATTAATAATTTTACTGAAATATTTTAAAATAGAATAGAATCCAGAATTATTAATTTATTTATTTATTTCATTTTTATTTAGTAAAATATTTACACATTTATGTACATTATTTATAAAATGTTTTGACTGTCCAACTAGGATGATTCCCGTTTTAGGACAGTCAAATTAGGATAAGTGAGAATATATGTGGACCATGATTTATACAAAAAGAGGGAAAATTGAAGAAATGAAAAGAAGAGAAAGAAAAAAACATAAAATTGGAAAGTTAAAAGCGTATTAACATATTACTTTATTTGTATAGGTTTATATGTATAGGTTCTTGAAAAAAAAGGGTTTAAACATATAGTTCACTTGTGTATGCATGGCATACACAAGTGAACTATAAGTAAACATATAACATAAGTGAACTATAATAATAATAAATAAAAGGAATAAAAATATTTTTACACTTAAACATAAAGGGAACTGGTGTTTGCATTTCATAATGTAGTCCTATTAATGAGAACTATAAACAGAACAGAAACAATAAAAATATAAAAAAATAAACAATTAAGGTATGATTATTACTGTTGTATGCTTTGCATAGTTATCAAAATAATAATAAAATAAGTTTACTTATAAATGACGTTTGCATTACAAAATAATAATCTTACATATACATTTTGTATAAATATGAAATAAAAAAAGAGAAGTGTTAGAATAAAATAAAATATCCAATTTAAACATGAGATTAACTGCTGCCTTGTAGAATTCTAATTTAAAAGTAATAGGTATTAAGCACTTAACAACTTTTAATAATTTTATTCCGTTCCGAAGAAGTTCCGAAGCAACACATTTGACACCTGAAATGAAAGATAAATTTACTCTAAACAGCAAATCAAAGAACCAGTTGTTTCACAGAATTTGAACAATTCATCAAATTTTAAAGTTAATTTACAACTTCTGTGAAAGTTCTGTTCAAGTTCTGTTATTATTTTAGTTATGTGAAACAACTGACCAATAAAAACATATAACAGAATTTCAATAGAACCTTCACAGAACTTGAAAATTAATTTCGAAATTTGATGAATTGTTCGAATTCCGTGAAACAACTATGCCTAAGGATGGTTATTTCAAAAAATTTGAACAATTGATCAAATATTTGAAGATAATTTTCACGTTCTGTGAAAGTTCTTTTCAAGTTATCTAATTTTTTCAGTTTTATGAAGCAACTAGCCTATAATAGTAAAATATCAGAATTTGAATAGAACTTACACAGAACATGAAAATTAACTTCAAACATTTGATAAATTGTTAAAAAAAAATTTGACAACCCGTCCTGGGCAAACGCCATCTTTCAATTTAAATTCGGACAAATTTTTTCAAACTTTCAAAATTTTCTTTGTTTGACGCAAATCAGCATTCCAAACTGGTCTTGCTATTCCACTCAACCTCATCTATCAATTCCTCTCTCGCATCCATCATTAATTCGCAGTGCCACAAAATGTATTGGCAGACGACATGAGTAGTTGGGATGTGAAGACTGGTTGTGCTATGTAGCCGTCCCCTCAACTCGCCATAACCGGACAAAAGTTGTGTCTTGTTTGAAAAGGTGATCCAGTTTGATGCAGGCCCCTTGCAAAAAAATAAAATAAAGAAGAACACGAGAAATGCCTTCATTAGATTCGAATATCTTAATATATATATTTCTTCTGTCCGTGTGTATGTCACTGAACTCCTCCTAAGCGGCTGGACCGATTTGGATGAAATTTTTTGTGTGGGTTTAAGGGGATTCGAGAATGGTTTAGATTCACAATTTGGTCCGCTGGAAATTGTTCTTTTAATTATTTTTTTTATTTCTAAGGAGTTATTGATTTTGGAATGTTTTACATTGGATCCGGCAGTCTGCGCTACCATCGCAGTATCAAATTTTCAATATTATTCTATTTTAATTTTAGTTTGTCCCAACAGTTGTGTACAGGACAACGTCTGTCGGGTCCGCTATAAATAAATAAAATAAATTGTGGAACATTCCAGAACACTCTCGAATGTTGTCCTGAGCGAAGCCGGGTAACCCAGCTAGTAAGAATATTTATATATATTTTTTTTAATGTGAATACTGCACGAGAGTTCCAACTGCTCCCGTCTGGAGCCAGTGAAACTATGGCATCCCCAATTGAGGTATATTGTGAGGCTGAAGGTAGTGGGGAGGGGAAGGAGATGGAGAAGAAGAAGGTGGAAAGTACCTGGCTATTCAGATCTGGCCACCAAACATTTCAAGCAACGTTTTAATTCTGAATTGTGGTCTTACACCAGGGCGATAATGAGAGATCTTACACTCTGGAACGTGCCGCAAATATAGTATATATTATTTTTAATGAATAAATTGTGAAATAACACAAATTAATCAAATAAAAATTATTTGCCACGCCGGGATTCGATCCCGCGACCTTCGGAATGCGAGTCAAGAGCCTTACCGCTGGACTACGCCGGCCGTCAGGCTCGCCAAATGAAAGCAATTTCGCCATTGATTTAGTACCTTTTGGTTCTAGCCCATTTTGCAAGCACTCTCACACTCGCCTAAAATCGTATATCGCCATCCCTTTTGGTTTTCGTAATGGTGGTAAGATACGGTGTTGCACGCGAAATCTTTTTCGATTTTAGATTTCGTAAAATACGGTGTTGCACGCGAAATCTAAGCAGCGAATAATCATACTTTTGGTTCACGAAACTCTTCTTTATTCCACATTTACTTCGCACTTAGGGATTTTCTGTTCGGTTATAAAAACAATTACGTATTAAGTTAATTCCTAGCGGAGATTAACGAAATTTCGTATTTACACAGTTCAAAATAAAATGATTTCCGAACTTACCAAGCATGAAAATGGTAAAAGGGATGTTTCCATTCGGATTACGTGGCCACCTTCATAATTAATTTTAATAAAGGTTCTCGCTTTAATCCAAGCCCAGCTAGAGATTAGCCCGGATCATCTTTAACCATTGTCCCTTTCCCAAATTAAATTATTGCCAATTTACTCTACGTGAAATGGGTTTATTTAACGAATCGACGAATTAAAAAAACTGGATTATTGGAAAAACTTTATATTAACATTTCTATTAGGGGGCATCCATAAATTACGTCACACCTTAAGGCGGCGCTACCCGAATTTCTACCGATTTCTTGCATATCTCCCTTAACATTTGACGTTTTTAAGATTTTAAAAAAATATATGTTATTTTTTAAGATTATATCTATACAATCCCCACGCCGAAACGCAAATTGTATGAAATTTCCTCGACGGAAAAAATCGCAATGTATGCTCCGAAAATTTTTACTTTCAAGCCTGTCTCTATTATTTAACAAGTTATATGTATGAAAAAATTCACATTGTTTCTTTGAACATTGTTTTAGACAACCCCCATGAGAATTTTGCTCTGTCCTAAACGAGTCGTGTTTTATTACATTTTCACAATTGTCGCTTCAATTTTATCGTTTGAAGTATTAGCGCGCTCTCTCCAACATTCGTAATTACATATCTCTCTATCTTCTTCTTTTCGTGCTCTGATACGGGGCCTTAAGGGGGGGAGGGGTGCAGAGAAGTGTGACATTGTGTGACAAGGCGTATAGGAGGGTCATCAGCTTTGCGACTGCACGTGCAGTTAGGCTTACCAGATGATAGGAATTTTCCTGACATGTCCGTCTGATTGTACGAATTTTCAAAACGAAAGAAAACAATAATTTCCACATATATTCTCGCGAGTTCGTAAAATCAGGCTGACACCTCGCAGTATCCCATTTGTCCTCTCTCCGCACACAGTGAATTCACACAAATACCTCCCTATCCCAAATAGCCCCTTCCCGTAAAGATTGCATTCGACACAAAAAATATCCCATCTAGCCCCCTGCGTTGATATCCCATCTCACCCCCTCTATTGTGGTCAATATGATCGCAACGACAAAACTTCTAAATACTTCAAGCTATTATTAATTTTACACATAAAATTGCAAAACGTGTGATGTCCACGCTAAGGAGGAGGGGGTCTCACAAATGTGACAGCGTGTGACAGGGAGGGGGGGGGGGTCAAAAAATCACTAAATTCGTGTGACGTAATTTATGGATGGTCCCTTATGGGATGTTTCAAATGGACATGGTATGTTACCAGTTAGCTGATCGAAAACTAAAACAGGCCGAGAGGCACAATTTTCGATTAATCAACTACGAATAGGTTTGCATTATGAAAACCAAAAAATATACTTCGGATAAATTGAAGCTTTACTCTAAGTTTCACTTGAATGGAATAACAATAAAATTGACAATTACTCAATGGAGAATATAATTATAAACTATTAAAAAATTAATTTTTCAATAGGAAACAAATTTTTTTAAATACAATTTTATGGCAAAGTTTACTTGCGACAGTTTCCCTTGATTAACTTTTTCTTATGAAATTATTCATAAAATTAATAAAAACCCGTTTCTGACTGTTTGCCAAGCGGATTTTTGTGCCTTTTAAAGCTGGTTCACACAGAGCTATAAATCTGCGAGCAGATATCTGTTGAATCGCGAGCGCTTATCTTTTGTGCTTTCACACGAGGCTATCAAATATTTCTTCCTGTAGTAGTAGAGGGGGTCAGTTGAATTAGGGAGCGGCAACGGAATGCATATTTTTTGTACTGAAATCTGTCAACTTGACTTCTGTTATCCACGGGTCTAGGCAGCTCCGTAATTACACTGACCCCCTCTCCTGTTTTAGTCGGAGAGGGGGAGACTTTTCTTCTGGACATATCGCCTCTGGGGCGGTTACGTCTAAGATGTGTATTGTCTATGATTGATCTGCGCTTAAAAACGCTTAGGTGTGAACAGTCTGAAGGGATTGTATGGAGAGCGTTATTTGGCGTGCTATAATCTTTTATATTTGATAGCTGTGTGTGAACCAGCTTTTACCTACATTCGTGGTGATATAAGTTACACTGTGAACGGACATATTTTTGTCTGGTATATTCTTCTTAACGGAGACCGTTTAAATGTCAAATATTCAAAATTGACTGACTGTTGATTTTATGGTCATCAAAAGTGAAAATTTGAAAGACCTAACCTAAAATAAAATGCGTTTCCTCGCAGATGTAGGAGGAAACAGTGAATCGCAACACAGCCCTACAAACCTCACCTAGTAAGCGGGGATGGGAAGAGATAGGTGGGGAAGTCTCTGGCTTCCGGGGAAGTATTCAGATCTAGTCACCAAACACGGCTAAAGCCATTTCAAGAAACGTTTCATTTCTGAATGATGGTCGTACATCAAGGCGTACTGAGAGTATCTTCCACTCTGAAACGCGCCGCAAATATACCTTATATTATTTTAAATTATTTAATTGTGAAAACACGAAGCATTCAAATTAAATTTATTTGCGCACGCTGGGATTTGAACCTACTACCTCCGGATCGCTAGTCGAAAGCCTTGCCCCTCGATCAATTTATTTTTCACGTAAAATATTATCTCGGCACTCCCTTCTCTGTGCATCTAAACTACACGATCAAACCATCTAAACGTCCCCTATTGTTCATTATGTTTACATCAAAACTTTAACCTTTGCAGATCTCCACGTTCCACGTTACGGCCATACATTGTTTTACGGTCAGTCTGCTTTTGTCTTTCCTTGCCTTTCCGTGCCTGTTTCACACCCCATTGCCCTATTACATCAGTCATCACATGTCATAAGCCATCGTTTATGCAGTGCTGGCCTCGTTCGTTTGACAACTTTTTAATAGCATTTGTTACTATGTTACATAAGTCACTGTGTTCAGTCCTCCATTAATAGACATCATAACAGAGTTTCCCGCTTTTTTCCTTGTCGGCTTTTCCATCAATTAATAAATTAATCAAAGCGAAATAAGTTTATTGACCGAATCGATAAATTAATAAGCAGTGTATATATTGTGATACCCTTGTTAATCTTATATATCCATACTAATATTATAAATGCGAAACTGCTCGAGTTTGTTTGTTACGCTTTCACAATAAAATGATTTTAGAAATTTTTTCACCAATAGAAAGCTTAATTATATGCGAGGACTATAGGCTGTATATAATGGTAAGCTCTGGCGTAATTACATTATAAACTTTAATATATTATATTTGTTATATGTTTTCTGTCGCTAACAAAAGCGAATTATTGTAGAAACGCTTTTCGCAGATTTCACGGTGCCTCTAGTAGAGAATATCTTCAAGAAAAATGCAATTATCCAAATTTACAAAGATAATATCGTCAAAAAATTTGAAACCCACCAATCAAAAAGATATCAAGACAACATCAAAATACCAAAATTTAATACCAAACTGTATGCGTATGTATACGTATGTATATATATATATTTATATGCATGTGTGCAGGTACATGTATTTATATGGATGTGTATGTATGTGTATGTTTATATATTTTTTTTTCCTTTATATTCCTCTAATATATTTAAATACTTTTTTTTTCTCTTCTAAATAACCAATGTACAATAACTATTAAAATTTGAAAAAAAAATACATATAAAACTTTCTATTACAACACATAAATACTTGTCATACATAAACATAAATAAACACGTAAACACCTCAGCACAGGTTCTCCTAGTGAGGTGTTCATGAAACATACAACAATACCTATCCACAGTTTCACCTTCACAAACCTACCTTACACCCAACATAATAAAATTACAAAATATATTATGTAAAAATGTTTTCGAAATTGATCTACAGGTAAATACTGTAAAATATAGAAATAAATAAATTCAAAATTCTATTCAATGCAAAACAATTACATCTATTTAGGAATAAAGTATTTCAACAATCTTCCGATTGAAATAAAAAAAATCAAAGACATCAATAAACTGAAACTCAAACTGAAGCAACACTTCATCAGGAATAATTAATTAAATAATTACCTGTTTTTCTCTTTCTTTCTAATTATTATCAATATCTATTTAATTTAGATTTTTCGAATTTCTCGAAAGTGCACAATATTTTAGTATGTAACCATATCCCATTGTATGTACATCTTCACATATAGATGATCCAGATTTTTTTTTTTTTTTTTTATTAGCAACTATATAAAATAATTGTACATACAAAATAAAATGATGAATTTAACGTTAAATATTGCAATTCTTAGTCCTCCTCACTAGGGGGTCCTGTGCCGAGGCGGACTAAAATTATTTAAATATATTTCATTTGTCTTCTATGTCGTTTTTAGTGTTTCCATTAGGGTTTTTTCATTGATCTCTTTCAGCCATATTTTTATTCTTGATTTGTATACATTAGAATTTTTTATTAGTTTTATGTCTTGGGAAGGATGTTATGAAGTTTAGTTGCAAAGTATGTGTAGTTTCTTTGTCCGAATGTGGATTTGTAACTTGGAATGTTTTTTACATCATTTTTATTCGACCTAGTGTTATGCATGCATGGTCTAGTGGAAGATTCAGTATTTTTGAAAAGCTTTAATAATATATTTTTGGCATATATTTGTCGCACATTTGGTACATCAAAGCTATTGAAAATTTCAATTGAAGGCGTTCTAATGGGTACTTTCAATATGGTCTTTATGATTCCTTTTTGAATCGTATTAAGGTTATGTATGTACTTATGTGTAGCAGATCCCCATCCTATAATTCCATATTCAATTCGAGAATGACACAAAGCGTAGTAGACCTTTCTCATATCCTTTTTATTTACGACGTTTCTTAGATTTTTGAAGAAATATATGAGGCTTGTTAGTTTTTCGGTAATTCCTTTGATGTGTAGGTCCCATCTAAGATTTTCATCAATTATCACTCCGAGATATTTTATATTTTGTGTTTTTTCGATGATGGGGCAGTAACATTGTATATTATTTCCATGGCATTCGTGTAATTTTAGTTTTAGTGATTTTATTGGTTGGCTTCTTGAGTTCATTGAGATGTTTCAATTGTTCCCATTATATACTTACCTATTGCATAATGTTATTCTATTTCGTCATAATTAGTGTAACTCGCTCATCAAGCACAAGAACTAGCTTCTTCTTTGGTGAGATTGCAATTTTAAAGAATTTCTGAACCAATGTGTAATTTATATTAACACCACTGTAAACTAATATATCTATATTAAATTTTAAAAAAAATTAAAAAATTGCAAACGTCAGAAAACAAATCGTTGCCATGGAAACGATGTTGATATATTTGTGGGTTCTATGCTGGTAGGTAATCACTACTACAATTCCTACTGGTCGGCTGCTGCTCCAGAAAATTCAAATATTAGAATATGATTTGTTTTTTTTTTGACAGGCTTATGTTTAGGAATAAATGTCAGATGAGAGTTCGTACATTAAAAATATAATTCGTAACGATTGTAAAGACTTTTTAATAAAAAGTGTTTTTTTATTATATTAACAAACTTCCACATATTTAAATAAAAATAAATCTCCGAAATGTTTGTAAGCGCATAAATTCCGGACGACTGCACCAAATTGCATATTTCTTTTTTCTTTAAGCTCTAGCATTATGAAATTTAGGTGGCACGCGAGCTGTTTGAAAACCGAATGTACCGGGAATGAATGTATGGAATGCGGGAGGGGGTGGACGGAGGGGGATAATTGATAAGTGCAAGTGCTACAGTAATTCCCCCTAATACCATGCGAGCGAAGCCGCGGGGAAAAGCTAGTATAAAAATGTATTAATGTATTTTTGCTCGCTTGCTTATTGTTAAGGCGGTACACAACCCTAATAATTTTTGTTTGCTCAAAACTCACATTTCAATCATTTCCGGCGGATTCGTAACTAAAATAACTTTTTATTCAACGGACCCCTGGGAATGAAAGTTCTTTATATTTAAAATTAATAAAAACAATACGTTACCATTAATATATTTTACGTACAACTATTTTAAAACTTTATAACCAGTTTTTCAACTACAAAGTTAGCGGTGAGCACCAGATTTTATTTTTCTAGACTATGAATTAATAACTTCGGGAGGGATTCATAAAGAAACATCTTAAATATTTGTAACACGTTCTTCAGTGTTAATTAAAATGAACGCGGCGGAAAGGTCGAATCTCCAGGCCCGCTACAGCGAATTCGACCGTACGTTCGTCTAATACGCCGTGCCGCGGGCGTATAGCTGTTTACATGCTTTCTTCACTTACGTCGTTTAGATTCCCATATTATTTGTCTTCTTCTTCTTTTCTTTGATAGGGCAAATTCGACAGTAGGTCCATCCAATACACGGGTCGCGAGTTGCAATTTGTGTACACGGCTCCTTTACGTACGTCATTGAGATTCTGAATATATTTTAGGGCAGTGTTCCGCAAAGTGTGTGCCGCGGAACAGTGGTGTGCCGTGGTCGTTAGCTGGTATGCCTCACCGAAATGCTGCATTGTAACAAAATAACATTGCGACGCTGCACCAGCTTAGGCGATCCGACTATCGGATCGGTAGTAAAACAGGCCAGGCGGACATATTCATAATGAGCGCAACCAAAAAAGCAAGGCAAGAATTCTAATACTTTAACGTCATCGGATAAGATTGAAAGCTAAGTTGATGTTATGGATCAGCCACGCCCAATGGTATATAGTAACGAAATGTTCCCAAATGTCATGGCTGCCGATTCAATAAAAAGAGTGCAGGCTTTGATAGCGAAACGCTCGAAGCACAGGCTAGTGAAACACAGCAGAAAAAATGAACTCGTATTTTCCTTAGTTGACCTGCAACCTATGGACTGGATTCGAAATCCATTGTTAGATAGCATTTCCCTTGGACACTTAACCGAACGATCAGGAAGAATTCTGAAGACAAAAACTGATCAGAGATTAAAAGTAAAATTTTCGGAAATAGAGCTAGCAAATTTTTGGCTACGCATAAAAAATGAGTATCCACTGATTCAAAGCGTTGCACAGGGGTCCCAAATCCCATTCTGACTAGTCAAAAATATTTTCCACGGAATGTGATGCAAAAGGGTCACAATATGATCAAAAAATTATACATTTATTTCAACCACTGTTACATCATTTTCAAAGTAAAATAAGGTATAAATAATTTGCGTGTAGTACAATGATTCAAATAAGTCATAACAATCGTTTTTTTTTAAGTAATTAGTTAAAAATATTATTTGTAACATAATATAAAAATAAAAACGAATTACATTCACGTCACTATCATCACTTTTGTTAAATGATAGTGTTCCTATGTGGCACTGTCAACAGACCTCTGCAGTTTTTTCGCTGGTACTTCCGAATTCGACAATAATTTTAAGTCATCACTAAATAAGACATTCGGATATTTTCGATATTGTGGTTATTTCGAAAATTACAGCTTCCCGTTTTCCATCTGACCTCAAGCTGACTTAAACAGCATGAAATAGTTAATAGAAATGACGCGATACTCTTCTTTTCCATTTTCTATAACATATTAAAAGACATGAAGCTATTCTTCTTTAGTAAATATTCTTAAAAACCTATAAAATTGTTTTTCTCAACCGAAATTTGCAGTGTTGCAGCATAACTCGACTTTGATGCGCCTTTTTCTTCTAACATATCCAAAATATAGATCAAGGGTAGAGGCTCTGTAAAAGTTGAAAGAGCAGACAAATTATATGATAAGATGTAGATAAAGAATGGTTTTGTATGAAAATTGTTGAGTTACAAATTGGTACACGATTTTGAAAGCTTAATCAAACTTTGGCAAATAATTGTAAATATTGATAATGGTTTCACGATTGTTTAGTGAATAATAAAAGAAATATGTAATAGGCAAATTATTAAATAAATTTGAAAGAACATACTATGGACAATTTTCTTCTCAATGCAATTTCTCTCCAATTTCAAACAACACCATTAACGACCGAACAGCGCGTACACCCGAAAGAGATGGGCCGCAGGGAGGCCGCCTGGCACATTCAAAGTGTCGTGTTTACAGCGTTGCCACGTGTCGCACGTATCGTTTTAATTTTTTTATCGATGCAAACATAATACTATGGACTGTTTTCTATGCTGTGAGTATGTTTTTGTACATAAATAAAAACATCGTTGAAATCTTTTTGTCTAGCTAATTTCCTCTAAGGGAACCACCGTGCGTGGTATTGCAACTATCTTACCATTGGTCACGACCTATTTATGCGAATTGGGGTTTTCAACTCCCACTATAATATAAAAAAGAGAACCCCTGGGGACGATCGTCGAAGAGA
The DNA here is from genome assembly GCA_936435175.1 of Glyphotaelius pellucidus. NCBI lineage: Eukaryota > Metazoa > Arthropoda > Insecta > Trichoptera > Limnephilidae > Glyphotaelius > Glyphotaelius pellucidus. Next base: position 40,320,813 of record OW386543.1, read on the forward strand.
TAAGAGAAGCGTTATCAACGATTGCTCCAAATTTTGATCGCCTGTGCTCAGTTGAGCAAGCTCACATTTCTCATTAGTTTTCATATTATATTGATTTTAATAATATATATTAAATAAAAAACATTGTTTTTTTTTTGGTGTACCTCTAAAATTTTTGGTTTTGATAGGTGTACCTTGATCACAAAAAGTTTGCGGAACACTGTTTTAGGGTATATTGTCGTCTTAATGTATTTCTAAATTAAGCCAAGGAAATGTTTGAAACTTTCAAAATATCTTCTTTCCACGCTCGCGAAGGTTTCTGGATTATTACAACCACTGCATCTGAAAAACTTTTCAATCATTAGAAAAACTCTCTTAAACTGTCTGAAAAACTCACTTGAAACTGTCAAAAATGTCACAATTTGAGAATGACATTTTGCAAACCGATTGTTCAATCAAAATTCAATTTTCGAATAAACTTTTTAAATTAATGAATTGGATTGAAGTACTCACCTATGATACTAACCAAAATTGATTACTTTGAATCTAATCAAGAATTGTAGGTACCTTTGGTAGATACCAAATTTGATTGATTGTTCTTATAAAATACAAAAATGAATGTTTGTAATATTTGAAAAATGAAAAATTGTACAAAAAAATTGCAATAGGTGGCAGGCGAGCTGTTGAAAATATTATATGGAACGCAAGAGAGTTGAGGAGAAGGAGGAAGGTTGCAGGGGGAGCGAGAGAAGGGAGACGGAAGGCGTGGAAGGTGGAGGGAGAACACGTGAGGGAAAGGGAATATGGAAGGCTAAAGAGAGGCGGAAGAGGAACAGGATGAATGGGAAAGGACACGCAGCGAGAAACAATTTCTTTATTAATTGGTTTTGCAAAACATGCCGGGAATTCGCTAGCAATTAATAAATTATTCCCGGGAAAGTTTAGTGGCTTTTAGGTGTCGGTCGTTTTGAAGAAACCTATTTTATGTTTGAATTAAATAATTTATAAGTCGGTGTCGAGAGGGGAAAAGTTGTTGGAAGGGAGAAGTGCTTTTGTTTGCTTTTAAATCAACGGGGTGGGTGGGATAAACTTAGGGGCACGTTTATACAGACAATTATTTAAGGGAGCGTCGTTTCAATGCTAAGTTATTCGGACTTTAAGGATGTTAATTAATTTTCTCCGTACGTTTTCGGAATATTTTTATGTCAATAAACTTCAATTTTAAAATGTTAGGGCAGTCCGTTTCAACGAATATCGTGAACTCAAGTTAAATTTTAACCGTCATTTAAAGTGACAAGGATGTTAAACAGGATCACGCGCAACTTCAAGCGTACTTTGGCTAAAGTTATAATTGTTAGTGTGGCCAGTCTAAAAAGCAAAATATTCTCTGAAATTATGTGAAAAAATGCACCGCATTATTTTTTGGTGTGGCCAACTGTTAAAATATCCGAAATTTGAAAACCAGAATGTCAAAATATCAGGCTGAATTTTGTTTCGCGTTGTTGTAGGATTTGACGGCTTTGTTCCTACAAAAATATTTGTTTGAATATTCTTAGTAAATGACGGCCTGTTTTAATATGTACGATATTACACGAAAAAAATATTTTTACTTTCCAGTAGTAGATCTCCTTGAATTTTACGTGTCACAAATTTTTCAAGATCTTTCGACATACTAAACCGCGCTAAATATTCGGGATCGTCCCAAATAACCATATTATTAACACAGGGTCGAAATGTTTTTGGTTTTCGCTGCAAGCCATATTAAATGAGAAATTCATCGTCACTATCGTCATCTTTTATAATATTAATCATAATTAATAATCAATGTTGAAGAGCGCAATTTAATACCTTGCAATTTCGTACCTTGCCTTTAACATAACCGTCAAATAGGTCAAAATGGCGGAGTAACTCTAGAGTTAAAAAAAAATTCGAAAGTGTCGTTAAAAGGGCGGTTAAATTGTTTAAAAAAGCATTTTTGTGATATTTTACTCTAGCAATTTCTTTCACTCTTACAATTACTTTAGCAATCGTTGAAACAGACCGCCTTAAATTGGGGTAAGTTGTGAGGCTGAAGGCAGTGAGGAGGGGAAGGAGATGGGGAAGAGGAAGGTGGGAAATACCTGGCTATTCAGATCTGGTCACCAAACACGGCTAAAGCCATTTCAAGCAACGTTTCAATTCTGAATGGTGGTCTTACACCAGGGCGATACTGAGTGTATCTTCCACTCTGGAACGTGTCACAAATATACTATATAGTATTTTAAATGAATAAATTGTGAAATAACACAAATTAATCAAATAAAATGTATTTGCCACGCCGGGATTCGATCCCGCGACCTTCGGAATGCGAGTCAAAAGCCTTACCGCTGGACTACGCCGGCCGACAAAAGAAGGATAGACTTAAATGCTTTTACCACCGTGGGTTCCTTCACTGATTTTGATGTAAATCTCTGATCTAAATATAAAAATGTTTTATGTAATATGAACTCATTTGAAAAAACGTTTACAAGTATGTTTTATTTACTGATAGATTTCGTTTACGAACAGCAAATACATTTGGCGTACAACTGTACTTCCACGAATCTCATCGCTTGGAGTAAAATCCATTCATGGTTCCTCTTATGTTGTTTCGTTCTCCTTGCTCTAATTCGCATTTATTTGTTTCTCCGGGAATATTACTCACCCTGGGGAATGGTTCCTTCGTAAAAGGCTTTGGATGGATCAGGAGTGATACGCCATTATTTGCTAGGAGAAATATATTAATCGTCTATACATTAATGTATTTGTCTCGTATATTGTTTCGAATACAACATTATTTTGGTCCAATCGAGCCGGATGTTTTTTTGTTTTGTATTTTTATTTATTTCACGGAGATGGTTGATATTTTTTTATCTATATCGTCTTTGTGAACGCTGTGTGGAGGGTATTTTTAGGGAAAGAAAGGAGAGTAAGTACTGAGATAGAAAATGGAATCTGGCGGTCAATGCATCCAGGAGTGACGGAATGACTGATGAATCGATACACCGATGGGACGAATCCAAAATTCGGGAACATTCATCCAATGTTGTAGATGTATTTAATTCAACAATGTTGCAATATAAGCTGAATTAATGCTTTTTTTGTCATCGAATAGAGCCTATTTATATAGAGCTTAACTCTGGATGTGCAAAAGAACTTGGTTGATGGCTGATAAAATTTTTACAAATTTCTATATTTTGTATAAAATATTTCAAGTCCACGTAAAAATCTATTTAACTAAGGTGAAAAGATACAACAAAATTATACATTTGATGAACTCATTTATTGTACCTACTGATATTTATTTTATATACTGGTGTATTATATTTCCTCATTACGTAGAATTTTGACTTGTATTGCGTTTCTTACGGACTATAAATAATTAAAATACAAACTACGAAAGTAGGTGCGTATTTATATATTTTTAAAAGTATAAACTGGTATGACGGTTATAGAAACCGTCTAACCCGTTTTGAGAAAAAGACAACTTATCGTACCATTACACTTGTCAGTATTTACCGATCAGTATACTGACAACAGCCGTCAGTATTCGTACGCCATCACACAATCTGAGTACACTGATGTCAGTATACTCAGATTATACAACCGAGGTGGTCGAGCGGTAAGGCTCTTGACTCGCAATCCGAAGGTCGCGGGATCAAATCCCGGCGTGGCAAATAAATTTAATTTGATTAATTTGTGTTATTTCACAGTTAATTCACTTAAAATAATGTATAATATATTTGCAGCACGTTCCAGAGTGGAAGATACTCTCAGTATCGCCCTGGTGTAAGACCACCATTCAGAATTGAAACGTTGTTTTTTTTTACATGAGCTTCACATAGGAGGCCCTGAGGAAAATAATTTTCCTCAGGGCTTTGTCATCTTCGGGGATGCTGTGTGGAGGGTTTTAAAGGGAATGAAGGTAAGGAGAGTTCTGGGAAGGAAAAGGGTATAAGGAGTGGGTAGGAATCTGGGGTTCAGTATGTCCTGGTCATCAATCTTCAATACCTAGACAAACCTCACCCCATGAACCCGGGCACCCCTGCTAAATCACCAAACGTAGCGAACCACTTGGGGTGACCTTTGCTTGAAATGGCTTTAGCCGTGTTGGGTGACCAGATCTGACTAGCCAGGTTATCGACGCTCTACCTTGCTCTACCCCATCATCTCTTTCCATTTCACACTTCCTTCAGTCTCACAACATACCCCAATTGGGATGGGGATGAGGGTGGGACTCTTGTACTGTATTCATATATATATATAACAAAAAATAAATAAAAAGTTATGTTATTGTTGGAAATCAATACGTCAGTATTTGCCAGTACGTTATGTATTTGTATCAATATTAAAATACTGTTTCCATGACAACTCAGAGAATCAACTCAACTAAACCCCTCTTTGAAGCCGTTAAAAGTTATGAAAAAAAAATAAAAATAACCCATTACCTTACCTAACCTAACCAACTTAACCATTTTTTTCATCACTTTTAATGACTTTTCAAATGATGTTGAATTGAGTTGTTTCTGAGTTGTCTGGTCACCAAAATACTGATGCGAATACTGATTCCTTGCCTTTTATAGACTTAATTCGCATTCATACATTCACTATTATTCTACAGTCTCCCACTTACGTTCATTGCACTATTCAGTGGCGACATTGGTTTCCATTCAATTATACATGGTTTTAGATCTTTAAATACATTTCTAGTGTGTATTGTGTATTATCTGTTCAGTGCCAGGTATCCACGAAAATAATATTCGATACCTACTCGTTCCATTGAAAATTCACGTAATTTGCGGAAGAATGAATGAATGTCTGTCGGATGAAGAGAATAGCAAATAAAGAGCGCATGTTGACAGCTTAATAATATCGATTTCGTTGGAACACGAGCACTATAAGCAGGTTCATCCCCTTACCTAGTTCAGTTGTATAAAGGTTTTGTGTTCTATAGTAAATGTAAACCCACAGCATTAATGGGTATAAAGGTTTTGTGTTGTATGGTAAACGTAAACCAACAGCATTAATGGGTAGGAGGCTTGCCACATTCGGGATTCACGATATGTACATATCCCCTAGGAGGTTATGAGTTCGTACAGACTACTGCAAAATTTTGAAAGCTTAAAAGACAGAGAGAAATATATATTACAAAAAAGTTGTTTTATTAAGGTTTACTTTATTGTTAAATTTTAAAAAAAAAACTTCTTTCCGGGAAGCTAAGCAGAAAAGCATAATAGTGCAGAGGCTTACGAAGTTGAAACAAAAGATACAGAAACAGAGTAGGTTCTTACAGAAGAAAAGCGTATTTATTTTAATTCAACAAGAGACTCAAAAAAAAAATTACACAAAGAAAGAAAATTATACACACGTGTCAAAAGATCGATGATAAAGCTGTTTATAAAATTCGGGTTTTGCTGTCAAACAATGTTTTCTAGAATAAACAAACAAATATTTCAAGGGCTCAAAGTCTTACTACGTTATCTTTGAAATAACTTACTGTCTACAAAAGACATACCAACAATTATTTTTAGTAATTATAATACTACCTATATCTTTTTCTAGTAAATTTTCTTTGATTTTATCCTTTCGAATTATTAGTGCGGTTTTTTTGTTCCAGAGAACGTTGTTTGACTTTAAGCCCCAGTACTAAAAGTATGTTTTTTTTCTTGATAACGGCGTTTGGTTTTAAACCCCTTAAATTATTGGTTTTTATTTTCTTGATAACGTGGTTGGAGTTTAAGCCCTCTAAGTATTGGTATTTTTTTTTTCTGGGTAACGTTGTACGACTTTAAGCCCTAGAATTGATTGCGTGTTTTTTGTATAACAGTTTTTTGAAATTGAGCTCTCGAAATATCCTTGTAAGTAAGTAAGGTTACCAAATTGAAAATGTTGGTTATCAAATATTGAAAACGATTTTTCAATTTTACTCGCTGAAAAACAAAATGATGTATTTCTACTAAACTTAATAATAATACAATGCGCCATTTTTGTGGAACACCACTTCAAGGGCGTTAGGCAAGGAAAATACCCCAAAAATATAGCTTAAAAAACTATATCAAT